>OU343161.1:101865079-104631962 GCA_910595825.1 Philhelius pedissequus
ATATATTATGTCATCAAAAATAATTTTAAAAAAATTGTTAGCTAATAAAAATATTTAAAAATTAATTTTCCAGAGTTGAAATAAAATTATTTTTGAAAAATAATAATAATTTCATATTTTCTTTAACTACGCTCCGAATATGATTCTTTTTTAAAATGAAAAAAAAGAATAATTGCATTAATTTTATATCTCGTCGCCATTTTTATTGTCAGGAAAGACGTTTCTTACAATTAAGCTGCAATACTATCTGTTCTGGAGCTGCAATATTAGTTACTAGTGATATAGAGCTCTTATGTCGCTTTAAAATTAATCGTACATTTTCTAGAGCCAGTTTCAACAAGATGACATTTTCGTCTTTCTAACTTCATGTTATTCTTATAAGATAGGGTGCTTCAGAAATTAAATGTCAAGGAAAGCAAATAATAAAACAAATGTAGTTTATAGGAAGGAATTTTTTAAAAGAATATTTCCTGAAGTGTATTTTAATAATGCCTAAGTTGCATTTTTTTTAAGATAAGAGTTTCAAAACTTTTTTTTAATCAAGTTTCTTAGATTCAATGTGATATAGAACATTGGTATCCTTAATGTGTAGCCACATCTATCTTCTTTAAGGGAATTAAAGTAGGATATTTCTCTTTGTGCGTACGCGATTAGAATTAAAGCCCTGAAAATTTTTTTCTTAATACTATGAAAAAACCTATGTATTTATGTACATTACTATGCAAAACAAGATTTACCAAATCTCTTCCGCATCGTTTAAAAGAGTAAATTTATATTTCCAATCTGAACATACATTTTTTCTTTCTTGATAAAATAAATATTTTGGATTTATTTTGGGCAACACCCTATTATAATATGGTTTCCTGAGTAGAATGTGTTAAGATATTAATACTCACCTCTACAACCGATTTGAAGTTGGTCTTTGAATGCTATATTTTGACATTTCGAAATGCGCATGCGTTAGTATTTTACTTCTAAGGCCGTGTGTGAATTGCGTTAAAATGTTGGTTAAATTTTCTACCTTGGTTAAAATTTGACCCTAGCGTGGTGAATAAAATGGGTTAAAATGTAGGCAGCTGTAGAGCAGGCTAAATTTGCGTTAAAATTTAACGTTTCCCAAGATAGAGCAATTTGAAACTGTAAACGACAACTGAAAAGAAAGATGAACTCCAAAGCAATTTGAAACTGTAAACGACAACTGAAAAGAAAGATGAACTCCAAAAAGTCCAGATCTGCTGGAAAACCATATAATAAATGTAAGTTTTAATTTATTCAATTGGAAAATAAAATTACATTAATATTTTTGTTTGTGTAGGGTCTCAAGCGGAAAAAACACAATTAATAAAAATAAGAATAGAATTGGATGACTTGTTTACATCAAAAAACGCGAATATGAATAATGCATGGAGGTGTGTAATAATTTTGTTTTAAACTTTTTTTATTATTTATTAATATTTGAATTATTATTTGTTTAATTGCAGATGTGTTGCCGAACGTTTTGGTGATCCGACAAAAAACTTTAAAGTTTGTAGGCAATTATGGAAAAATGTATGCCAAAAATACAAGGTAAGAAGAATTTGGATTATTACAATTGTTTTTTTTCATTTTTTTGTTTAACCTAGTCCTTTTTCGAGCAGCACACTGGAGATGGTGCTGGTGATGATGCCCCAACGAACAGGGATATGGAAAGCTGGCCATACTTCAAAATGTTTCACGAGTATGCCAGCAAGAAACACAATTAACACCCTCCTTACCTCATTGACAGTTCTTTGGGTACAGTTTCGATGGCGTCAACTTCTGCTATACCAGAAAATATATCGGAACCATCTCCGTCCCCCTCCTCTTCATCGATGCAGGAGTTTTCGTTTCCTCCTGTGGATTCGCCAACATTTCCGATCACTCGCTCGCGCCTAACCACGTCAAATACTCCACGTCCTGTTCCAGCAACAAAAATAAGTGCGTATGAAAAATACTGCATGAAGCGGGACAAAAAATTGACTCGCGCCTAACCACGTCAAATACTCCACGTCCTGTTCCAGCAACAAAAATAAGTGCGTATGAAAAATACTGCATGAAGCGGGACAAAAAATTGACTAAACAAATGGGAGCAATTATGGCCGTTTTCGGGCAAATGGTTGCAAAAGATTATCCCGACATTAATGTCAATAATCTTTTGATTTGTTCATCTTCAGAAGAAGATTAGATTGATTGAAGAAGAATAAAAAAAATTAATCCTACTTTACCTTACCTTAATATTATTAAATAATAAATGAAGTACATAATTTAAAAATTTATTGAAAACAACTTTTATTTCCGACACCATGATATTTTAATATGTTATATATTTTAATTTAAAAGTAATCTTTGTAATAACGAATTACAAAACTCTAGAGCATGGTTTGAGTCGCTTTCTTCAACTCCAAGATTATCCAGTGCGTTTTCATTCACACCCATTGGTTCTTCTATTGGAGGACCTTTGTGAGTAAAAAAGGTACAATAATATATTGCTTAGAACACTTGCTTAGAACACTTACCTAAATCTTCACCTTCAATATAAATGTTGTGCAAAACACATGCCGTAAATATAGTTTTTATACTATTTTCTATTTTTAGCTCCAATCCCTTATTGAAAACATTTCTCCATCTACTTTTCATTATTCCGAAAGCACATTCCACGACGTTTCTGGCTTTGCTATGCGCAGTGTTAAATTTTTTCTGATCAGAATTGGGTGTTTTATAAGGAGTTATGATAGGCAACGGGTGCAAACGACATGCGTACCCACTGTCTCCCAGCAGGTAAAAGGGTTGTGTTGGATAATTGCCACTTTTATATATATTACTGTTTTTCAAAACCTAATAGAATTGTAATTTATTGTTTGCTTGATTGAAAAAGGTGTTCATTGTACTCACTCGAGTGTCATGTACTGATCCAGGGAATCCTACAAAAACGTCATTAAAGATCAACTTGCTATCAACAACAGATTGGCACTGAATCGAATAAAAATGTTTGTAGTTAAGGTATTCGTCATGTTTTCTAACTGGACAAAGTATCCTGACGTGAGTACCGTCTATAGCTCCAATTGCATTTTCAAAAATATTGGATCTAGAACGTCTGCAAAACCTTGCGGCGATTTCTTCATAATTATTGGGTTGCACAAGCCTTATAAGATCACCCATAGATACGCAAAAGAAATCAAGCATTTTGTGCACTATACATTTTACAGTATATCGGCTCATCCCAATGAAGCCACCAGCAAGTCTATAGCTGCAACCAGATGCCATCCAATAAAGGAATACCACTAGCTCGTATTCATTCGTCCATCCACTCCGTTTCTCTGGCATGAGACACACAATCCTTCTGAAAGTGGTACTTTTTAAACGCAAGTGTTCCCGGCATTTTATATCATCATTGTTTAAGATCGCATTTACATCTTCGGAAAAAACACAAGCTCTACCATAGCTAACACTCTGCAAAAAGCATCAATGGTAAGGCAAGTTTTAATTTGTACTTTCATTTACACATACCTCACGTTGTCTTCTAGGTCCTATTGAACTCCGTGTTATAATCCGTTGATATCTTAAAAAATATAAAATAATTAATATAAGATACTTATTGTAGTTCATTTTGCAATTTGTATACAAATAGATTGATTTGTCAGCTTGTCAAATTCTTGTCAGCTGTGAAAACTAGTGTTTACATACTGAATCAACAAACTAACCATAATGGGAATTGTTTTGAAAAGATTTCGAATTGTTGTTTTAAAATATTAAATTAACGATGTTAAACCGGAATATATTAGTAAAACTGAGAATTCGTTACTTTTTTCGTGCCAAATTATTAACTTTATATGTTCTAAGTCGAATTTTGGGAAAGAAATTAATTAACTTGAATAACAAAAAAAAATGTGTTTAGGGAAATTTCTTCAAAATTGAAGGAATTTTAGCCAAAATAGTGTTAAAATAAATCCCTTTTAACGCAATTCACACAGCAAAAAGCTAAATTTGATCCCACCACGAACCAAACTTCAAAATTTAACCAAGGTAGAAAATTTAACCAACATTTTAACGCAATTCACACACGGCCTAAGGCTAAAGCTACTGTTTAGAGCTCTTATCACATTTTTTATTACATTTGTGTAGTTGAAAGCTGTACAACGGCGCTTTAGATGAGGGAAATTCAAGAAGCTCGTTCATAGATCACATAAAAGGTATTATGGAGCTAGTTTGAAAAACTAAACGTTGAACGAGCTGACAGTGCTGTTATACTTCACTAAAGAGATTTAAAATAAAAATACATTCAGCTGTGAAATTATACCTTATAAAGCCATAGCTTTCGATTTCACTTGTTTGGAGCTGCAGAAGAACAGTTTTACATCTAATAGCTGTGACGATGTTACTTGGGTGAAATCCTAAATAATAGGTAGTCTTATAGAAATGTCAACAAATTAGTGCAAAAGTCCTTCTTGCGCTTACCTATTCAACAAGTAAGTAGAGCTCACTATAATAGATCCTGAGATCCTAAATAATAGGTACTTTTAAAACCAAAACCTACAAATTTCGTAATACATCTACTTATATAGTTTTTATAGGGAATTCCTGAAAAAATTTGATAATTTCATTGATTCATTGTACTTGAATCGCAACCACCCCCTTTTGGTTATTCGGAGGGTTAATTTTTGTTATCCTCTTCAGGAAACTCATAGTCGTTCAATACTTACATTATGTATGTATGCCAAATAAAAATAATAAAAAACACTAATATCTATAACCTGATTATGATGTTTGTTGTCGTCGCTGTTTGCCCATTGCTATAATGTTGTTGTTACTGATTTGTCCTGTTGTCCTTCTCCTTTCAAAGATTTTCCCATATTAACATTTTTTGAATTCGCGCTGCGGCGCTACGGATGAGTGTAAAGTTTTCATCGTCCATTGGATTGTTTGTTGTTTTTCTTTATTTTCCAATATTATGTGTGTTTTTTTTTTCATTCTGATCAGCCACCAAGGAGACTAGACAACGAATGTCGCCAGAAAATTTGGTGCTATATGGCAATAGTTACCATAATTATGGTAGTAATCATATCACCATTTTTTCTGTTGCTGATTCTCCCAATAATACTCTGACTCTTGTACTGATTGGGTGGTATGGGGGCTGGTTATATGGCTGGTATGTCTACGTCTATTTTTTTTGTTTTTGGGTGGGGGACATAAGCTTGGCGGCGACGACGTTCGACGCCGCCAACAAGGATATTTCCCGTAGTCGTCGCCGCCGCTGTCGGCGTTGTCAGAGTTGTGTATAGATGCTCATAGTCGAATGTCCTCGATATATAAAATGAGTCAATTGCTTGAAGATCTGTTTAGTTTGTTAGCAGCAAGCAAACCAGCCAGAAGGAAGTCCGTTAGAGGATGTTTATATTTCCAAGAATAAATGTGCTTTACGAGATTTTGATTGTTGAAATTTGTCTAAAAAAAATTAAATTAACAAGAGCTTACCTATAAACATGTTAACAAGAACCTAGTTAGTTGAAAAAAAAAAAAAAACAAAAACAAAATATTTTCTTATAACAAAATACAAAGTGCTCTTAAATTAAGTGATTAATTATTGTTTTGTTTTAATTTTAGTGATAAATGCTTTTACTATAAATGTACGTGCTTTATTATATATTTATATTTACAAAAGCTTACTTCTAAACACAAATAGACAGATAAATTATATTCAATGTTAAATAAGAACTTTTTTATAAAATTTAATGTTTACCGTTAATTAAGTAACACAAATAAACGCCAAATAGTGCCAACAAAAACATTTCAAATAACTTAACGGATTTTAACGAATAAAATTGGTGGAATCTTGGTGAGTGGAAATATATTAAAGTTAAAACTTATAAATTTGAAAAAAAAAAATTCTAGTAAGTTTTTTTGGATCATAAGAATAAAAATATTTCATAGTGACATAATGTGTTTAAGTAGTTGGCTTTATATTTTATTGAATTATTTATTAATATAAATATAAATCAACAACAGGTTACTCAAATGAAATGTCATGTCCTCTGCATATAATTCCTCTGCACAACTTTTATGGCGGCTACATTTTAATAAGGTACCACAGAGGAGTTTTATGGTTGCCACCTTGGTAGAAATTAGGCTTGGTTATAAATACAATTGTTTTTATTTTTTCGTAGATATTTTTAACGAAGCAATTTTAGTAGTAAGAATCTTTTTAATAATTTAATTTTTTTTATTTTTAAATATTATTATATATTATATAAATAAATAAATGAATTGAAGATAATTGGATTAAGTAAGTATTTTGGAATCATTTTATTTGCAATATTATATAGGTAATATATGTCAAAGTTTTGGATTCGTTAAAAAGCCTACAACGCGAGATTTCTATCAATCTTGACATCAAGATGATAGCGAAGATGAGAAAAGTGGGTGACGCAATTTTTTCTGTCAAGTTTTCCATTTTTTTTAGATAAAAATAACGGCATCTGCCATACATATTTAAAGTCAAAAATATAAATCTTATTTTTCTCAAAAACCGCTCCGACTATAATTTTTTTTTTGGCATATATGTATTCATGTTTAAGGTTATGCGTTGATGTCAACATTCCCATACACGCAAACTCATTGACATAGGCGTATTTTATTAGTAGCCTATGTTGATTTTCTTATACATTGACCAATAAAAAACGGCTAATATTTTGTAGAACATTCACATTTTTTTTTCAAAATTCCTAACTATGTAAATTAGAAGGGTAATATAGGTGGGTAGGTAATTATATGCGTATAACTTTATAAATTAAGTGCATTTAACATAACACTAATGTGATTTTTAAATATATATATATATATTTATGTAAATGCATGAAGGGCTACATAGTATATATATGTAGGTATTCAGTGACGTAAGCAAAAACGCGCATAAATGAAATATAATTAGTTTTTGGATTTTTTTTTTTAATTTGGGTATGCAATTTTTTAGAGTTTATTAATATACATGCGTTTATAAAATTTATAATTATAAATTTTGATTAGTTTTTAAAATATTTTTGTTCAAAAAAAAAATTACTTTAATTTTTATTATAAAAAATAAGTTTTTCAAAATTTTGAAATGCAGAATTAATTTGGCTACCTAGATTTTCTCAAACGTAAGATTTAATGGAAATCCAAGAAGTCGTTACCGCGAAAGCCAAAAATTAAAAAAAAATAAAATGCACGACTGGATCGCACGAACCTGCTCTTATGTTCGATCACATCGAATGCAAAAGATTTCTGTTAAAAATCTAAATAAATATTTAAAGCAGTTTTTACTTCATTTTTTATATATACAAAATATCTTTAATTTTTTTCTAAAAAAAATTGGTATTGGTATCTTAAATATTATAATACTCGTATAAACTAAAAAACAAAATATTAAATCGGCTCAATAAAAGAAAAAATAATTCAAAATTCTGAAATATATACTTAAACTAATTTAAGCTCAAAAAAAGTACGCCATTTTATTTGTTAGATAAATTTGAATTTATGATAAAAAAATTTTAAGAATCAGTGGAGGCGGTTTTTGAGAAAAAAAAGTCTTTTTTTAAACTTTATGAAAACATTTCTCAAAAAAAAATTCAAAAACGCCAATTCATAGGTATTCAATAAATACATATAAATCTAAATTTTGAAAAAAAATTAATGAGCCGTTTTCGAAATATAAATTTTTAAAAATACAAAAAATACTAATTCAAAATATTGGTACGCGGTATAATTTGGGCAAGCTAAACCTGTATGTGTCAAATTTCGAAAGAATCGGTTGAGCCGTTTATGAGATAGTCGAACGCAAAAAAAAAACGGCCCTATGGAAATTACCGTTTTTAAACATTTTTCTAATTTTTTTTTCAACTATATGATCGGTCGCAGCTAAAAACCCACACTGATTTTTTTCATCAAAATCGTTAGACCCGTTTCCGAGAAAAATAGGTTTTGAGCGTAACGGTTATATGGCAGGTACCGTTATTTTTTAGCTAAAAAAAAATTCTATTTCCCCTCTGTACAACACCTAAAAAAACTCTATATACCAAGTTTGAAGCAATTCGGACCACCTATTTGGGCTGTAGGTGTCTATGCATACATACAGACAGACTGACAGACTGACAGACTGACAGACTGACAGACTGACAGACTGACAGACTGACAGACTGACAGACTGACAGACTGACAGACTGACAGACTGACAGACTGACAGACTGACAGACTGACAGACTGACAGACTGACAGACTGACAGACTGACAGACTGACAGACTGACAGACTGACAGACTGACAGACTGACAGACTGACATACTGACAGACTGACAGACTGACAGACTGACAGACTGACAGACTGAGAGACTGACAGACTGACAGACTGACAGACTGACAGACTGACAGACTGACAGACTGACAGACTGACAGACTGACAGACTGACAGACTGACAGACTGACAGACTGACAGACTGACAGACTGACAGACTGACAGACTGACAGACTGACAGACTGACAGACTGACAGACTGACAGACTGACAGACTGACAGACTGACAGACTGACAGACTGACAGACTGACAGACTGACAGACTGACAGACTGACAGACTGACAGACTGACAGACTGACAGACTGACAGACTGACAGACTGACAGACTGACAGACTGACAGACTGACAGACTGACAGACTGACAGACTGACAGACTGACAGACTGACAGACTGACAGACTGACAGACTGACAGACTGACAGACTGACAGACTGACAGACTGACAGACTGACAGACTGACAGACTGACAGACTGACAGACTGACAGACTGACAGACTGACAGACTGACAGACTGACAGACTGACAGACTGACAGACTGACAGACTGACAGACTGACAGACTGACAGACTGACAGACTGACAGACTGACAGACTGACAGACTGACAGACTGACAGACTGACAGACTGACAGACTGACAGACTGACAGACTGACAGACTGACAGACTGACAGACTGACAGACTGACAGACTGACAGACTGACAGACTGACAGACTGACAGACTGACAGACTGACAGACTGACAGACTGACAGACTGACAGACTGACAGACTGACAGACTGACAGACTGACAGACTGACAGACTGACAGACTGACAGACTGACAGACTGACAGACTGACAGACTGACAGACTGACAGACTGACAGACTGACAGACTGACAGACTGACAGACTGACAGACTGACAGACTGACAGACTGACAGACTGACAGACTGACAGACTGACAGACTGACAGACTGACAGACTGACAGACTGACAGACTGACAGACTGACAGACTGACAGACTGACAGACTGACAGACTGACAGACTGACAGACTGACAGACTGACAGACTGACAGACTGACAGACTGACAGACTGACAGACTGACAGACTGACAGACTGACAGACTGACAGACTGACAGACTGACAGACTGACAGACTGACAGACTGACAGACTGACAGACTGACAGACTGACAGACTGACAGACTGACAGACTGACAGACTGACAGACTGACAGACTGACAGACTGACAGACTGACAGACTGACAGACTGACAGACTGACAGACTGACAGACTGACAGACTGACAGACTGACAGACTGACAGACTGACAGACTGACAGACTGACAGACTGACAGACTGACAGACTGACAGACTGACAGACTGACAGACTGACAGACTGACAGACTGACAGACTGACAGACTGACAGACTGACAGACTGACAGACTGACAGACTGACAGACTGACAGACTGACAGACTGACAGACTGACAGACTGACAGACTGACAGACTGACAGACTGACAGACTGACAGACTGACAGACTGACAGACTGACAGACTGACAGACTGACAGACTGACAGACTGACAGACTGACAGACTGACAGACTGACAGACTGACAGACTGACAGACTGACAGACTGACAGACTGACAGACTGACAGACTGACAGACTGACAGACTGACAGACTGACAGACTGACAGACTGACAGACTGACAGACTGACAGACTGACAGACTGACAGACTGACAGACTGACAGACTGACAGACTGACAGACTGACAGACTGACAGACTGACAGACTGACAGACTGACAGACTGACAGACTGACAGACTGACAGACTGACAGACTGACAGACTGACAGACTGACAGACTGACAGACTGACAGACTGACAGACTGACAGACTGACAGACTGACAGACTGACAGACTGACAGACTGACAGACTGACAGACTGACAGACTGACAGACTGACAGACTGACAGACTGACAGACTGACAGACTGACAGACTGACAGACTGACAGACTGACAGACTGACAGACTGACAGACTGACAGACTGACAGACTGACAGACTGACAGACTGACAGACTGACAGACTGACAGACTGACAGACTGACAGACTGACAGACTGACAGACTGACAGACTGACAGACTGACAGACTGACAGACTGACAGACTGACAGACTGACAGACTGACAGACTGACAGACTGACAGACTGACAGACTGACAGACTGACAGACTGACAGACTGACAGACTGACAGACTGACAGACTGACAGACTGACAGACTGACAGACTGACAGACTGACAGACTGACAGACTGACAGACTGACAGACTGACAGACTGACAGACTGACAGACTGACAGACTGACAGACAGACATATAGACCGACAGAATTTAGTTAGTTAATTTCTTTTTTCGTCTTCGCTATCATCGTAATGTCATGTTTGATTGTTATCTCAAAACTTTTTTTTACGAATGCATAACTTGCCTTATAGTACCTATAATAATCGCAAGTAAAAACTTTATATGAAAGGTACCTTTAATAGATTTTTTCCGTAAATTTGGTTCTGATTAAATGATAGCTAGTAAATATAAAAAAAAAATATAAATAAAATTCCACATACTAAATTTAAATGTAATCTCTTAAGACGTTTAGGCTTAAACTTGTTATACATACAGACGGACAGGCTGACAGACAGACATTTTTGTCCATCAAAATAATATGAACCGCAAACAGAAGACACACAAAATATATCTGCCGTTTACTGTTCATTAGTGAAAATTGCTTTCATTTAATCACCATTACGACCAATAAAGCCGATGAGAATCACTTTTTAAAAATTCTCCAAAGTCCAAATAAAAACCAACTTGGTCAAACACTTCTAAAATATGATCAATATTTTAGTCTATGATCGACAAACATGACATGGGTTTTATAAGAAGGTGTTTTTTTTTTTGTAATACAATTCTATATACTACAGAAATTACTCAGCCAAGTAGAAGACTTAGGATTATATTTAATTGGACTTGTTGAATTATTGATTAAAAATAGCTTTTAACGGCTCTTAGTCCACAAAATTTGCGTTTCATCCTGGCAATCTCCTTGGACTCATCAGTTGGTTAGTGAGCGCCTTACCAATACGCAATTTTTGTTAATGTGAACTATATCCAACAAGATTAAAATCTTAAAATTGGAAGATTTTGTCCTGTTAGAATTTTTTTTACGAATGCATAACTTGCTTTATGGTCCCTATAATCGCAAGTAAAAATTACGCAAAAGTAGTTTTTTTTAAAATTAAATCGAACGAAGAATAACACGCAGGACTGGATTCCACGTACTTGCTCTTATGTTCGATCACATCTTAGTAGTGTTTTAGTCTTTTTTACTTAATTTTATATATACAAAATTCCGTAAATTTTTTTCTAAACATTTTTTAGTATTACAATTTTATGTATTTAATTATATTAATTTAAAAACTGAATTTTAAAAAATTGTCCACCGATTTTCGAAGTATTGAATTTTCAAAAGTCGCTTATGAGAACGCCCAAAATCAAAAAAATTGCTGTGTGGCAGGTACCGTTAATAACAAAATATTAAAAAAAATTATTGACCGAAATTTAAGATATACCTAAAATAGTGCACAAACTTTTTTTTTATCAAAATCGTTAGAACGGTTTTTGAGATAATTGAGATGGTAGAAAATATTGTATGGCATGTACGTTAGTCTTAAACCTAAAAAAACGATTCAAAAATCAATTTTACACAATCACCTTAAAGGCTTATATACCAAGTTTGAAGAAAATAGCTTCAGTCACTAAGGCTGTAGAGCGTTGTACAGACATACAAACTGATGGAAGATGGAAGTTTTTGGAGTTTTCTATAACCGTAATGTCAAGTTTGATTAAAATCTCGAGTTCGATTCTTTTTCAAAATGCAAAACTTGCCCTATAGTACCTACAGTCGTGTGCAAAATAAAAGGTGTATGGTAAAAAATCATCAAAAACGCTTGAAAAATTATAAATGTTGGGTTGGTCTGAACAGCTTTTATAATCTGTCGATCAGTTGTTTTTCTTTGGTGTTCCTCGGGATTCTGAATGGCTGGTCCATTTTAAGGCATTTGTAACCACAGTACACATAATAAGGTAATATATTGCGCATGTTGTCAAAATTCGGTTGTCATAATTTAAAAACTCGGCTGTCATATTTGGCAAAATGTCTCATGTCTCATTTTTGACATTTTCAGATACAAATATGGGCTGGTCAATATTTCAGCTCAATATTTCAGTAAGATGTGTTCAGTAAGAGGCAACAGTAGATAAAAAAAAAACTGTTATTAAAATACCATTTCAAGTTTCTAAATTTGTAGTTTGATCAAACCAAATAGTTCCGCTGTTGAAAAGAGATGAAAAGTTAGCAATAATTAATTTTAAAATGGTATGATAGTGGAAAATAGTTTATTAAAATTGTGATTTCACTCACAATTTTTGTTCCATAATTGTTATTTCAGTAACAGGAATTTATAATTTTTATTTAAAAGTAGCAGTAACAGATATTGCAACTAACCAAACTCCATGCCTAAGCCTATGCGCATGCCAAATCTGACACGAGTGTCTCTGAGTTTTGCCACATGCGCGAATTTGAACGAAAATGAAAACCGGAATATATTACCTTTATTATGTGTACTGTGTTTGTGACCATGTTTTGAGAATAACTAACCTGTCTCGCGATTGTTTTATAGTCGTTTTCTTCAATTCGAAGTTTTTGATAATTTCTCTTAACTGATGAAAACATTGTGATTTACGACCCATTTTTACTTCTTCTACCAGTTCAAAAATGGTTACAATTAATTAATACAAAAATTATTACAGTCATAAAAAAAACTAATAACTTACTTCTTTTAATTTAAAACGAATGAGAGTATTAGAATTATACAACAATTTTTTTGCACAGTTAAACTTAAAAAAGATAATCATTAAAGGGCCAAAAAATCAAAAGCAGCGGCTGGATGCACGTAAACCGGTGACAAGAGGATACAAGAGGGGTGCGACATATTTTATAAGTCATTTTAGTAGCACTTGTTTCACTATTTCTTAAGAAAATTAAAGCTTTCAAACATTCTTTTTGGCAACTATTATTTTGCACACCACTGTATATCGTAAGTAATAACCACGAGCACCTTAAACAATTTTCATTTAAAAATCCCAACAAATTATTACCTTACTATACTTTCATTATTTTGTTGACTGTTTTTCTTTTTATTTAATGCAAATCGCATGATACATATTAAAATTGCCGATCAAATGTCAAATCTATTGAGTGGCATTTAATAGAAGAATCATTCACTACAAAAACTTCACCTTGATCAAATAAAAGATTATCATCTCGACTCATTCATCATTTGGCGATAATTGAAATTGAACGTCGCGTTCGTAAGCGATAGCATATTACATATTTACGTATCACATTCATACAATCTATTGTCCCTGGTTTTAATTATTCATAAATATAAATAATAAACTTTCAAATGGAGTTTCACTAGTTTTGTTGTGTGTAATAATCCTTCCAAAGCTTTGAACTTGCATTGTGGTTTATATCCTTACTCTGCTTGTGCCGAAATTATACCTATCTATTTTGAAAATCAATGGCAAGTAGGTAATTGCTTTTTTATATTTTCAAAAGCCATGTTACTTTGACAGTTTACAATCACCAAAAAATATCATTAGTCGTTTTTTTTAGCTCCGAGTAAGCAACTGATCTGTCAATAGCATATCTCAATATCTTCGATCGCGCGCTTCTCATGCTCTCTCTTTTTCTTCTGGAGAAGCCGGTGTTCTTCCCGTCTTTTCTGCTCGTAGACCTCGCGAGCAGCTCTCGTCCTTCTTTGTAGCGCCGCATTATATGCCATTTGTTTATCTGCACGTGCCTGCCTGCATTCTTCATCGAACCAGCGGTTTCGTGGTGGAGGTCCGGTGAAACCTAGCACATCAGTTGCGGCACGTCTGATGGCTTGTTGACCGCGTTGCCACTGGTCTTCGGCACTTGATGCTGGCGGCAATGGATTTCTTGAGAGGTTACGGGATATCCGATCGGCACTTTAAAATATATAATCGGAAAATACTTTGGAGTGTATCTTTGGAACGGATTATCCTAAAAACTAGGTTGATACCTTTATCTACTCTTGATACCCTCAAAATCAACATCAATAGTTTTTAGGTAGAAGGCTTTTGCAAAAAATCACTCTTGAAATACGCATATTTAGAATGATGTATGCATATTCCTGAAGTTATTTTTTTAAATACAACTTCTTTGGAAAAAATGCTGATGCTTCCTTTGAAAGTATGAAGTGCTGATTCTAAAAAGATATCGCTCCCCTTAATTCGACAATCCGTTACAAAGATATACTCCAAAAGCTATTCACTGTCTACATTGAAATATATAATCTGAAAATACGTTTGAGTATATTTTCGGAACGGGTTGTCCAATAAAGGCGAGCGATATCTTTTCAGAATCAAAACTTCATACTTTCAAAGGAAGCATTAACAAAACCAAAAGTAGTTTTGTCACCAAATTACTATTAGATGGAATTTTTTTGTCACCAAATTACTTTTAGATATAATTTTTTTTGAAATAATTCTTGGACTTGAAAATGGTATTCCGAATTAATAAGAAACCGTAAATTAGAACGCAGAACCGTTTACACTATTCCAATGAAGCACGTAGTTTTCGAATTATAGAGCGGTTTACCTCCCAATTTCGCTGATTTTCTTAAATTAAAATTGATAGAAATTTCATCAAATCGGCAGATAAACCAGCTTATAAATCCAAAAGTAATTGCTTAATTTGGATCATTTAAACGGTTCCTGGTTTTATTTTAAATCCTCTGTGTAACCAGAACCATTTTTATATCCAAGAATTATTTCATAAGAATTACTTCTAAAAGTAATTTGGTGACAAAAAAAATTCCATCTAAAAGTAATTTGGTGACAAAACTCCTTTTTTTTACAACTTGTCAATTTTTTTTGACAGCTTACAGAACTCTCCGCAAATATTTTCCCGCTGTGGTTTTCGTTAGCATTTCGCTCTCCTAGTGGAGTCCACCAAAAATTTTAGTTTCGCATCAACAGCGTACTAGGCATAATCAGGAAATAGATTATAAGGTGTATGATATCCACTTCAAAAAATTTATTTTACTTACTGAATTAAAATGTATCAAATAATAACTTATTTATTAACTGAATCGCCCTAAGCCAAAAAAAATATATTGAGGATTATTTGAGATTTTGGACACTTTGGCAAAAAAGAAAGTATATTGGGGACTTTTTCCATAGGGCTCCTTTCGCCTGGGGATTTTGTCTTGTTGGAAATTTTGTTTATTTGGGGATTTCAGGTGGATTCCAAAAATATTTTATTTGCTCTACCACTTTCTTGTAAAATCACTTTTGAGTTTTCAATGAGCAGCTGATATTTTGTTCTTAAAAGTGGAACACAATCGTTGCAATGATTTGTGTTTCCTTTTTTTTGTTCCCATACGTCAGTTTTTCTTTCAATGATCAAAGCTAACCTCAAAATTACATTTGGCTATGAAAGATCGTTTCAATGACAACAAAGTTTCAATGATAGTTATAACCAACTTGCCGAACAATTCACTGATTTGTGTTTCAATGAAAGCTATAACTGGCGCCTTAAAAGTATGCAATGTGCAACAGAAACAGAGACTCTAAAACCTAAACGAATCATATAAAATAAAAGAAATGGGATACGGTTGGAAATTTTCGCACAATTTTTGAAAAACGAACAATCGCTTTCATAACAAAATCTGGCCCCTGTTCGGAGATAGAAAAGAAAAACGCCTACTGTTTAGTTTTTTGCACTCTTTTAGGAGTATTCAGGTGGAGTTTATCAAGAAAATAGTTTTATGTAAAATTCATTGCAACAATTTCAAATCGAACTTTCCCAATTTTCTTTGTTATTGCAAGCAATTTGAACAAAAAAAATAATTCTTTTTTAGTATAAGATTGATTAAGAGATTTTTAACATTTAATTGAAAAAAAAACTAGGTAGGTACCTACGTTGGAATGATTTTTTTACAAAAAAAAAAATTGAATTCACCTTTTTTCGAACAAGTGAACTATAGCTCGAAGAAAAAAGTTGTACCTACCACAAATATTTTTTCCTGCAAAACATAGCCAGTGACATTTTTGACGTAAGAGAAATTTCAGGTTTTACTAAAAATGCCAATCTTTTTTTGTCAGCATAAGATCGATTTTGTTTAGAAATAACTTGATTTTGTTTAGGAAACAATCGATTTTTTACTTTAAAGGATTTCGACATTAGTGTTTTAAATTAGGAAATTATTTTACTAAAGTGCTTAAATATTAGGAAATTGTCAAGCTCGCATGTTCCACCAATTATTTAATTTTACAAATTCTTAATTTAAGAATTAAAGCTATAAAAGTAAGCCCATCGTACCTATTTTTTAAAAAATACTATAAAAAAACACAAGAAAATTTCTAAAGAATTGATTTTGCAATGAATTAACAAAATCAAATAAAAAAAATTCAAACCAACATAAAAAAATATGCTTCCAAGTTTTTTGTCGACGAAAAATCGTGTACTTAAGTGCACTGGTAGCCGGCCGGCGCCAACCGCTTACGATTGAGTGGGTTCACGATCATCGTCGCACGCAGCTCTTAGCTCTTGGGAATTTTGTTGTGCATGTGTAGTGAATATATCCATTTAACGCGTGGTTCTTCTAAACCCAGACGACGACCAAAAGCAGCAGGAAAGTCACTCGCCCGTCTGTCCAGCCATAAGAGGTATCCTTTGGTATATATACATACGAGTATCTTATGCTGGTTCCCAAACATCATCATTACATTTGCGGTTGTCTCACTGGTAATCACTTGTTTTTTTTTTTGTTGGTCGATGAAAACGACTGTTGGACGACCTCTGTCTGTGTAGACACAAGGAAGAGACCGGCAAAGGCAACAGAACTTCACAAGGGTGCGTAATTGTTAGGTACCTACCATGCGATTGGTTGATTTTTTCGATTAAGTGGTTCATGGAAAAGAGATAAGAAATTTGAATAGGGTTGCCATAGTTAGATTTTCTTCTTTTTTTTGTTTGAAAGATAAGAGAACACCCTTAAAAGTATATCCATCTTCCATTATCTTATATAAGTTATTAACACCTGACAAAATGAAGTTGAACTGAATTTTATGCACCACGCCTTTCAAATTTTTGTGAAAAAATGTTGTTTTCTCTCTGCATTTCAAAAAAATACACAAAGGCTTTCAATAATGTTGTTGGAATTAAGTTGGATTCAGTTTTCCATGGCAAAACCAATACTTCAAAGAACAACACAAGTACCACAAGTCATACGAATGCCTTACAAGACAAATCAATACTTCACATCTCAAATGTCACTTTGACAGTTCATTCATTTTAGACAAAAAAAAACTGGATCTGCTTTAATAACGAGTTCAGAAACATGTAATGTCAAATTCCAAAAACAAAACATTTTATTTTTTTGTGAACACAATCGAATTATTTCTAAACAAAATCAATTTTATGCCGTCCAAACAGAACTCGCGTTTTTATTTTAGCAAAATTAAATAGACTTTACACGCATACTATTTTTTGCAAGTTCCTTACAACAAACAAAAAAAAATCGATCTGAAATCGATTTGAAATGGTTGTTTGGAATTCGACATTAAAACGGGTTATCCATTTTGCGGTTTCAAAAGTAAACGTAAATAAAACACAATTAAAATATTTTTTTTCATGATATTTCATTTTTATTATAAAGTTTGAACGTTGACATTATGTGTGAAACACTACATCATTTAAATGGCCACCACACGAATTGTTGCAAGCATCGATTCTTTTGAATTAAATTTCGACCACTTTTTGACACATATTGGGCGGTATCTCAGCCATAACTTGACGAATGTTGGTTTTCAAGTGCTCAAGAGTTAAAGGTTTATCTGTATCAACACGGTCTTTCGCGTAGCCCTACAAAAAAAAGTCCAGCGGTGTCCAATCGCATGATCTTGGTGGCCAGTTGATATCGCCACGACGAGAAATTACGCGGCCAGGAAATGTCTCTTGTAATAAAGCAATATTCGATCGAGTTTTGTGGCACGTGGCACTGTCTTGTTGAAACCACATATTCTTCAAATCGTATTCTTCAATAGCAGGCAAAAAAAGTCGGTTATCATATGACCATAACGCTCCGCGGATTGATGACTGTGACAGTCGTTCCATCGTCGTTTTCGAAGAAGTAAGGTCAAATCACACCTCCGGACCAAAGAGCGCCCCAAACAGTGACATTTTGTAGATGTAATGGCCTCTCTTCATTTACTTGAGGATTCTCAGAACACCAAATACAACAATTTTGTTTATTAACATACCCACCGAGTGAGAAATGAGCTTCGTCACTGAAGAAAATTTTGTTCGAAAAATCGACGTCCACGGCCTGTTGTTGAAGCACCCATTCGACGTATCTACGACATTGTGAATGGTCAGCTGGTTTCAGTTGTTGTGTGAGCGGGACTTTATATGGATGTAGGTGTAGATTCAAATGCAAAATACGCCATAATGTGCCGTAAGACAGTCGTAATTCCTGAGAACTACGAGGAATCGACACATTCGGGTCTTCGGCAACACTTTCACTTACAGCAGCGATATTTTCACTGGTACGAGCAAAACAATGATGCACAAGCCTTACAATATCTGTAGCCAATCCAGTCTCTCCAAATTTCTTCACAATTTTGCCAATTGCTTGCGTAGTTGGACGATTATGTAAACCATAATATCCTCTTAAAGCACAATATGTGGCTGTGGCAGAATCACCATTTTTGTAGTTGGTTTTAACAATTTGTATGCGTTGTGGGATAGTTAAGCGTTCCATTTTCGTAAACGTCAGACTTTCGACTGAAAAGAAAAATTGGTTTAACAACTTAGTTTGACAGATGTCGAATTCCAGCCATATACTTTTGAAACCGCAAAAGGGATAACCCTTTATAAATTATTAACAACTGTCAAAATGACGTGAATTTTATTCAAATGTGCTGTTTTAATTAGGTTTTCGTGGCAAAACCAATACTTCTAAGAACAACACAAGTACCACATGTCACACGAATCCCTTACAAAACAAATCAATACTTCACATCTCAAATGTCACTTTGACAGTTCATTAATTTTAGAAAAAAAACCTTTATCTGCTTTTTGAACGAGTTCAGAAACATGTCTAAAACAGAGAATATGCTTGCTAGGATGGGTTCAGGTTAATTTCAAAAAAGCACTTCTGGACAACCAAACTCAGGTTGACTTATAATCTTTGAAATTAAACACATGGTAAGCCTATACCGAAATGAATCCATCATGAGACAGAGTAGCCTCCAAGTATTTTTTTTTTTACATTTTGACCTATCATATCAAGCATTTAGGTAAGCCGGTAAGAGGCAAGGGACGAGCACTCTTTCGAGGAATCAAACTGAAGTTCCACAGGTACATTATGTAGGCATGTGTGACAACCATGTTTTCATTTTCATGGGCTTGGGAATTTTATAATTGGTACAGTAAAGTTCTTCTTAGGGTTTTTTTTGTTTTTAATTCGGGATTTATTATGATTTAATTGGACCATGTACCTACCTACTAAAGTATTTCTAATTTTTTTATCCGCGAATGACTTTATAAATGTAGGCCTATATGAGGGGTACAGTTTGCGTCTTGTCTTAAGGGTGGTCCGTGGTCCGCATACAGTATACCCCAGGGAACTGGAGAATTGTCTTTCAAGAATGACAGTTGCTTGTTTACAAAATGATGAACGGTCATGGCGGTCGACACGACGCGTGGGGGGTCCCTGAGTATTGATCTTGGTTCAACAACAATTATTATTATCTGACGGGAGCAAAAACCACTGTCGCGACCAACCGACGCATATAATTAGTAAGGAAGTTTTTTGTTGTTCATTTAACGTATTTAGTGCTAATTTGTCCAAGCCTAAAGCATTTTGACATGCAACAGGTGGTGCTCGTTAACCTGAAACATGAATGATAAAAGAGACAAAGAGCATGCGGCAGGTGCGTTTGTTTACATGAGACATTGAAACATATTCCATGTAGACCTTGTGTGACTTGAAATTGAAATCGAAATAGGTATAGGGGAAATACGATCTTCTCTCCCCCATTTAAGGAAGTGGAAACGCCAGGAATAATGACATTGTAATAAATGTATACGACCGTAAAGGCGCCGCATCGCCATATCATACATACTCGTATATATTTGTATCTTTTTTTTTATTAATCGACGCGCCAATGCCAGTTTTAGATAAAAAGAGGGTGTCTGGGCATTTCCAGTCCGGTGGCGGCGGCGCGACGACCCTCGATGGCTGGCGGATAGATGATGGACATGTGGGCGACTATACTCGTATCGTAGGTACCTACCAACTCGTATAATGTAGTTTTTTTCTTCTGTTTTTAACAAGCCTTGCGACTTGTGAACAAATTTGTTTTAAGCTGCAAATGAAGGCATTCTTGTCAGCATTTTATTTCATACATAAAAGTATCTAAATGATAGAGCGTGATTGTTCGAAGAGATGGGAATTATTATGACTGCGATTTGCGTGCATAGTAAGTCTTTTAAGTGAAGGCTTATTATAGGGGATCAATTTACGGATTGCAGTTTTTTTTTATCTGTGTGACCATCTCTGAAGGGTTAGGTGTTGTAGTCTTTTGTAATAATTGGACAGGAAATGCCATTGGTTTGAAATTGTTTATTTTTATTTGCGCTTTGGCATAGGTATAAAATATTTTACGTGCTTAGGCAGGTAGGTACACAATTTAGAACGGCTTAAGCGCATTTCATATGAGCAGCGGATTGCGAATGCAAATTCGTAATGGTCGCAAATTCTGAAGTTTCTTTCAGAGAAATATAATCTTTGGTCGCCGACCAGCCAGGTGACAAATATCATTAATACACGGACCCGAATTTCTCGGTTCACTTTGGAATCCAAAAAAACTGAGTGTCTCACGCATATTAACACATTTTCTGTGTCCGCATTAAAAAAGGAGAACTAGAACCTAGACTATTTTTTTTATGGACCGAGTAATAGAAAGAGAAAGTCGATATTCGAGTGAGGAGTATTTTTATGGACTAGAAAACAAGACACATGGAGAGACAAAGTTATTTTTTTTTTCAATTTTGCAAGCAACAAGCAAATTTTTATCTTAAAGGAAAACCAAAATACATAATAACAAACATAAATAGTTTATAAAATAATATTAATATTTAAACGGGATTATTATCAAATAAACAAGGAAGTGTTTAATATGTGTAAAAGAGCATATAGCAACCTATTTCTTATTAGATTAGTTCATTTTTTTGGATCCGTTTTGGATTCCATTTAGGTTCCGTTCTCGCTGAGTATGGTGAAATAGAAAACTCTCTCTCACAATACATTCACATAAAGGCTCCGTGATGATTCTAAATTCCATACTAATTTGATCCGATTTGGAATCGTTTTGGATCCGTTTTTGGGTTCATTTATGAAGTGGTATCGGATCTAAAACGGAGTCGCTTGCTTGAAGGGACACATGTAAATAAATAAAGATTGGAAATTGGTTTGTAGCAAAATGAGTTCAAAACAATTTTATTTTTTTTAAAAAGTGGTTTTTATGCTGTATTTTTACTATAGAGTCGTTAGGGGTAAGTGTACGCACTTTCGACTTTGAAACATGATTCCAATCGAAATATAGAAGATATTGTAGTTAACCCTACAGGTAGGCACTGGTATCTGGACAGTTCTAGTGTCCGGACACTTTGTGATTTTTTTGCGATTAATAGTTTTATTCACATTCTCTGATGTATTTCACATTAACATGCAAAGTTTTAAGCGGATACCCTGAATGGTTTAAGAGACACACATACTTCAATTAAGTGTCCGATATTGTGAAGTGGTTTTGTCTAAGAAATAAAATGCACGACTGGATCACACGAACTTGCTCTTATGTTCGATCACATTGTATGCAAAAGATTTCTATTTAAAATCTAAATATATTTTTAAAGTCATTTTTTACTTTATTTTTTATACACAAAGTTTCTTTAATTTTTTTGTAAAAAAAAATTGGTATGACAATCTTAAATATTTAATAATATAAACTTAAAAACAAAAAATTAAATCGAATCGAATTAAATCAAAGAAAAAATAATTCAAAATTCTGAAATAAATACTTAAACTCATTTGAGCTCAAAGCAAAGTACGCCATTTTATTTCTTGGATAAATTTGAATTTATGAAAAACAAATTTTAAAAATCTGTAAAAAGGCCAATTCATAGGTATTCAGCAAATACATATAACTATAATTTTTGAAAAAAAAATTATTGAGCAGTTTTCAAAATATACATTTTAAAATTTTTTTTTTTAAATTCTTTTAAAAATACAACAAAATATTTATTAAAAATATTAGTACGCAGTATAAATTCGGCAACCTAAGGTTATATACGTGTGAAATTTCGAAAGAATCGGTCGATCCATTTATGAGATAGTCGAAATAAAAAAAAACGGTCCTATGGAAAGTACCGTTTCCACCGAACATTAATCTCTTGCAGATTTACTAATCTCAAATAGTGTTTTCACGGCTCCAAAGGTACCTATTTTAATTTTGACAGCACTATTCAAAATACAAATTGTTGTGTTTCATTTTATCCTATGATTTAGAAGTTAGACATGTAGCTCCATCTGTCTAAACCGATGCGAATAATGCACTTTGCCGATGAATGTGTTCATTTGATATGGGAATAGGTTAGTTCGATTTGAATACATCTATTGGCCCTATGAAGATTTAAATGAGCTTTAGGCCGTGCGTGAATTGCGTTAAAATGTTGGTTAAATTTTCTATCTTGGTTAAATTTTGAAGTTTGGTTTGTGGTGGGATCAAATTTAGCTTTTTGCTGTGTGAATTGCATTAAAAGGGATTTATTAAAACACTATTTTGGCTAAAATTCCTTCAAGATTTAATAAATTTCCCTAAAAAAATTTTTTTTTTGTTGTTCAAGTTAATTAATTTCTTTCCCAAAATCCGATTTAAAAGATATTAAGTTAATAATTTGGCACGAAAAAAGTAACGAATTCTCAGTTTTAATAATATGTTTCGGGTTTACATCGTTAATTTAATATTTTAAAACAACAATTCCAAATCTTTTCCAAACAATTCGCATTATGGTTAGGTTGTTGATGTAGTATGTAAACACTAGTTTTCACAGCTGAAGAATTTCACAAGCTGACAAATGAATCTATTTGCCCTTCAAGCAAGCGACTCCGTTTTGGATCCGAAACTGCTTCATAAACGGATCCAACAACGAATCCGTTACGATTCCAAATCGGATCAAATTAGTATGGAAATTAGAATCACCACGGAGCCATTATGTGAATGTATTGTGAGAGAAAAGAGAGATAGTCTTATACTTCCCCATACTCAGCGAAAACAGAACCTAAATGGAATCCAACAAAAATGAACTAATCTAATAAGAAATATGGTCTTTTTACAAATATTAAACACGTCTTTATTTATTTTACAATAATCCCATTTTTCCATATTAAAATATTATTTTATAAATTCTTTACACGTATTATTATGAATTTTAGTTTTCCTTGAAGACAAAAATTTCTGTTGCTTGTTTACTCTGCAAAATTGAAATAACATTTGTCATTTCTAGTCCACAGAAAAAAACTCCCCAGTCCCCACTCTAATATCGACTACCTTACCAACTCGCTCTATTTCTTTGTCCATAAAAAAATATCGATTCTCGTTCTTTTTTTTACATGCGTACACATAAAATTTGTTAGAGTGTGTGAGACACTCAGTTCTTTTGGATTCCAAAGTGATTCCTAAGTGAACCGAGAAATTCGGGTCCGTGATTTTGCTTGAAGGGTGTGTTCAATTTGCAAAATGAAATACAACGAGGATTTTAATTAATTATTTCATATTTGTTAAAATATCAACAGATTATATTATTTGTTTTTTCCTCTTGAGACCCTACACAATCAAAAAAATTAATGTAATGTTATTTTTCAATTTAATAAATTAAAACTTACATTTATTATATGGTTTCCCAGTAGATCTGGACTTTTTGGAATTCATCTTTCTTTTTGGTTATCGTTTACAGTTTCAAATTACTCTATCTTGAGAAACGTTAAATTTTAACGCAAATTTAGCCTGCTCCACAGCTACCTACATTTTAACCCATTTTATTCACCACGCTAGTGTCAAATTTTAACCAATTACAAAATTTAACCAACATTTTAACACAATTCACACACGGCCTTATTTTAAATCTTCATCTGAGGAGATTTAAATTTGAATATGGTAAATTTTGAAGATTTATAGGAGATAGGTAGGTATATGATAAATCATCCACTTAAATCTCGGTTTAGTGGTCTGTGAAAACATAGTATAAAATTAATTTCTTGCGATTTATTGAACAGCTTAAAATCTTTATAGGAATTATTGCTAATAAAATTTAATTCAGCAAACCTGACAGGATGGCATTCATATTCTCAAATATGTAGGTACCTACCTGAATATGAAGTAGATAGATTCACATAATTAAAACCGTGCTTATCATTCACTGTTTGTCAAACATACCTAGATATCTATTTGAGAATAAGAACGTCCATAAACAAAATTACTACCAAATAAGAAATACAACTTCATAATGTACATCACATATATATGAATCATTCTTCTAAGAAAAAAAATATAAAATCCCGAAGAAATAATTTCATCAGAATCCGTTTGATATTTTAATTGTCCACAAAATATTATATGACCAGTCACGTCTTTAATGTTAACAACGCTGACTGCACTTAATTTCCTCCATTCACCATATATGAAGCATAAACGCAGTTGTATTATTTAACTGACTGCATTAACATAATGCATTCCAAAAGTTATTATCCCGTTACGTGCCCATCAATGTTCACATAAAGCGGATGCGTGTAATTTCGATTGGCCTTTTCCTCAAAGAAATGTCTTCCCGCCCGACATGTCGTCGTCATCGCAATCGTCTTCTTCGTCGCCGTCGGCCGTCGACCGTCGTCGTCGCCGTCGATATTATCGTCATCGTTTTTGCCGTTGTCGTCGCGTCGCCTTCTTTCCCATACATGCAGTATATTTCTATTTAGTCGAGACTTTAAACTTCAATACACTCATAATTTCACCATTATCCGATGTAAGTTTTATGAGGGGAGCGACCGAGATGGTCTCAATGTCGTTCGTGATTCACCATAATATGCATCAGCATAATATACCTATTTATGTAGATATGTTCTACACCCAACGACAGCCCATCTAACTATCATTTGACTTTAAGTTGGCTGGCTACTAAAAGTACAAACGCACAATCCATCGTCTTCGCCTTTGCCATACCAGACCAGCCCGTCTCGTAATTTTGATGGGTGATATGACAAGTGGTAGTCAGAGTCACCCATCAGCAGCGAGTGCCTTTCCCACAACTACCTACCATCACTAGAATGGGAATCCGCAAGAAATCGAAGATGGGCGCCACGCGGCTGCATTTTATCATCTTTTATTCGCCTCGCACTAAGTGGCAGCGCAGTAGTGGGTATGGTCTTGTATTGTTGTAAATATACTTATTTTACCGACGACAACGACGATGACAACAACACATTCGAGCCCTTGCACCCGCGACCTGTCCGGCAACAACATACGAGTAGATACACATCGTTGTCGTCGCAAAGGCGGCTTGCACTTAATACACGGTAGGTACACCTTTTCTTTTATTTGCCCCATTTGGAGTGTTGCTGAGTCTGGTGGTTTGGTTGTGCTTGTACTACAATATCACCACTGCACTGGCACTCACCGTCACCAGCTATGGCAGCAGCAACAACCAACAAAATAGCAACAAAAGTCGTAGAACGTAGACTACTCGAATAGAGGCCGACAGTTAGTCGCCAATTCATTTTTGATGCAAAATGACGGTTTTTGATGTCCCGTCTGGAATTGTATCGTTGAGCTACCGCTAGCGATGCAATGCCGACGTCGCAGTCGTTGTCAATGTCGTCTTCTTCATTGTCGGTTGGTTTGGTTGGGGGTGATATGGTGACAGGGGTTTTTCCGTCCATGGAGGCCGATGCAGTGAAGGTTTCGATATGCTGTGTTAATTACTTCATTATTAACTTGTGATATTTTTGTAACGTGATTCTTATCTGTTAATTGATTGGTTTTAAAAAGTCCATATACCTATACCTACCTATCGAAAGTCAAGGAATCTGGTGAGAATATTTAAGATTAAAGGTCAAAGCATATTTGTGTTGATGATGAGACGTCTTAAGCTCTATCACTGAGCCGTTTTCCTTTCATTCCTCATTTTTTTTTCAATTTCTTTGTTTATTTTTTTACCAGGCTAAAACTCCGCCAAAAAAAAATTTACTTTTGTAGGCAACTAATCGTAATACATACCTAATTAGTTATGTGGTTTTCCATTGGTACAAGGATCAAATTCGTGTTTGATACGAATCTCTATTAAAACATGGATTTTGACAATTAAATCCTTCCATTGGGCAACAAAAATTAATATTTGTTTGATTCTGAATCAAAATCGCAGATTTGTATTTTTTGGCGAATCTACCCCTCTTTTACTAACACTACTTAATACAAGTGCAATTGGAAGCATTTATTTTGACAGCTACCAGTTTCACAGCCGCGAATATAAGGCAACTCTTTAACAAAAAAAAATTGAATCGAAATAACCTCCCATTTGCCACGAAAAAAATTTAATTTCGCATCAAATTCATAAATTCATTTACCAATGGAAAACAACATTAGTTCACTCATGTTGTTATTTTCTGAACATTTTCTGCTAAGCCAATCCTGAAGGAGATTATTTGTTGGTGCATTTAACATTTTGTTTATTAAAAAAAAATGCAAATGCAAGGTGGACAGATTACAGGTAGATTGTAGATATGTGTGTACGTCAGTGAGAAAATTCTCGTGTCCAAGTATGAAGCACTGATCTCTATATTATACTACGTTTCCACCGAACGTTAATCTAGATTTAGATTTACTAATCTCAAAGTGTTTCCACCGCTCCAAAAGTAGATTAATTTTGACAGCACTATTCAAAATGCATATATCTTTTCATTTTCTCTTATGATGTAGAAGTGAGACAGGCAGCTTCATCTGTGTCAATCGAAGAGAAAAATTCACTTTCCCGATGAATGTGTTCATTTCGATATGGAAGTAGGGTAGTTCGATTGAAGATTTAAATGAGATTTATTTTAAATCTTCATCTGAGAAGATTAAAATTTGTATAGTAAATCCTCAAGATTTGTAGGAGATTTAGTTAAATCTACTTAAATCTCGGTTTAGTGGTCGGTGGAAACGTAGTATTAGGATAGGCGCGCACATGCAACTTTCAGTTTTGCAACAGTTTGGTTGCTAAAGTGTATACCATGGACTTATATGAGAGTGCGCGCCCATGCAAAAACTATTCTGTCCGCCATTCGAGTAACTTAAAAGTTTGTATTTTGGCACAAATCGAACGATCGCCCCAAATAAATTTTTCAGTTTGTATCACACCGAGCTATACGTAACTGCACGCATATTAAATCAAAATATTGTGTGTGTTGGTTTATCTCGTTGATTGATTTTTAAATTGCTTATGTGCGCGATCATCGTTCAACTAGTGATTAAACTATTTCGTTTCGGAAAAATTGCACGTGCGCGCCTAGTTTAACACTACTCAATAATATATTGAATACAAAGTATAACAGTTCTTGTGACCCCAATTGAGAATGACATTCAGGAAGAATCTTTATTTTTTGACGTCTACCGTTCACAGAAAATTACATATTATTTTTCTACATTCCAGCATTTATCCCTTGCCGTAATTTTCTACATTCCAACTAATGACACATCGCGGACTTTCTTAAATTTTGCAAACAAGTCAAGCTGAAAAGTATTGCGCGAAACTCATTAGGGCCAGTTTGTTCACAGTGGGTTAAATATGCAATTTGATTATCACGGATTATTCATAATCCATAAATATAGATATGCTTGATTAGCAAATTATGGATTTTCCACAAATCGTTCCATTTTCCAGTCTTTCTGTCAGTTCGGTTGTCAAAATTTAATCAAGAATTACATTTTTTTCCTTTTTGTTGATGTTTGCGCCATTTTGTGTGTTTGGATTCTATTTGAAAACGGCGTTAGCAATTAGCAATTCAACCATTTGCTCGCTTCTTGTGTGATGTCACACTAGTCATAATAAATAATTCTAAAAAATATTAATTTGGACTACCTAATTTGATGGTTCTTTTGCTTTTTATATTTTTACTGTACTTATCACATACAAGCAATTTCTTTAAATGCTAAATTTAAAAATATAAGTTTTTACCTACAAATTTAAATAATAACACAGAAAACTCAAGATCGCGAGGTATATCTTATAAACATACGTATTTCTGTTTATCATGCGAGCGCGTAAATAAAGCATGAACAAACTGAACCTCGGTAAATCCTTTATTAGGCAAATTCGGCTGATTAGTGATATCTTGAATTAACTGCTCAAATCATGGATTCCTTGATAACATTTTAGTGAACAAACGCATTCCATGATTATCAAATGAAATAATCCTTGATTAAATAAGATAAAAGAGATTAAAGGAGGCTTTACATTTATCTTCATCTTCATCTGCATTGGCATCTGCAAAAAAAGAGGAAACAAAATAAAAAAATCATACTTGTGTGATAGAGAGCGAAGACCAAAATGGAGATCATCTTCATGTATGAAGATTATAGGAAGTATAAATCCGAAGATTGCAAATTATAGTGAAGATGAACATGTTCATCTTCATTATAGAATTTTCATCTACAACATAATTTGTTCCGTTCAGATAACGAATTTTCAAGTTTTTTTTTACCATTTGACTTCAGTTTGCTTAAAAACAACGAAAATAGCGAAAATTATCTTCTCAAAACTACATACCTGAACGCTAAGAACATGTGCTTGTGAGATGTGTCAAGAAAGTTATAGCAGAGTTCGAGTAAGTTATTAGTGTGTACCCTGTTTTACTTTTATGTTTGTTTTATATTTTGGTCCCGCTCTACTTTTCTTCAAGTCTGCAGATGCAGATCCATGTAAAGCCTCCTTAACGTTCGGTGGAATCGTAGTATAAGATAGGTCATCCATTTAAGTTCCTGAGCAACTAAAATCGGATAGATTATATTTGTAAGTATTTGTGCAAATATGTATTTTTTTGACAATTCTCAATAAATACAAAGTACGAGTATACCAAAGTTTTTCGGATAACTTGAGTTTTATTTCTTGGCAGCAACTGTTTTGTCAAAAACAACACTTACCTATCAGAATAGCTATGGTTCCGATTTTTAAATGCGCCTATTGAGGACGTTCACTCTCTTATTAGATATGTTATCTCGGATACTAAGCTATGGGAGTATATCTGTGGACGAATCAGATAGGTTAACTGAAAGCTGTCAAAAAATCAGAACAAAACGCATACCAAATGAATTTTGCAGTCAGCTGTTCCATACATTTGTTCTCGGATAGCTAGTTATTCCAAATTTGTTGGAATAGCTCAAGATAGCTTTCATGGGAACAGCTGTTTTTTCATCAGATGTGCTTTTGCACGCATTACAACAACAGAGAGTTATTCTAGATTGCTGAGAATAACTGAGTGAACGTCCCCATTGGCACTGTATAGCTTTTAAAACTCATTGAAGTCTAACGCGGACAGAGTTTGATACCGAGTGTTACCAACGTTTGTTTTCTTGATTATATACATTTTTTAGGTTTAGCGAGGGCAGAGTTTGATAAACTTGTCCATTAACTTCTAGTATGTCTCTTATTTAAGAGAGCAAAAACTGAGGAAGCGGTAAAATATGTACGATCACAGTTTTACAATAAAAAAACAAAAGCCCAAAATGATCCAGGCAATTCTGATTCTAATTCTAAACGAAAATACAATGAAATCTGTGGACTCTCTAAAATATTTGCCTACAATATTATCAATTCGTTCGTCGAAATTTTTTACTAATTACTGCACATTGAGAAGCACAATTTAATTTTGCGTTTGTTTTTATAATCGTAAAGTTTAAGTTTTCTTTGAAAACCATTTTTACAACACAAATCAGTGAATCACTGGTGTTGCCTTATTCCAACTGTGCTAATTTTTTTTAATTTCATGTATGCAACTGCACTGACTACCACACCATCTGAACGACCTTATACCATGTCTATTTCATCTAACAAACAAAATATTTTTTCACGCGTACAAACTCATGCAATGAAAATGAATACTAAACACCTTTTTTTGTCATGAAAAAGTGTCTCCCATTTTAGCCTGTGAAAATTCCAGGTCCTTTCCGTTCCTGCCAATTAACAACATGCACATGCACACATGAATAACTGGGGGTTGTAATACTTTAGGTTCTGGTTCTTCACGAGCTATTGCACTGCACAACAGTTGTTTTATTGCCTCAATCAGGCTCACAAAAATACTTTCACCCATTAATAAGGAAATATTCATTGTACCTTGCTGGCCAGCTAGAAGTGGTGGAATTTGTACTCACCATCTCCACCACAAAAACATATTCTCCGCAAAAATGAAACTGTTTAATACTGCGTTTTCACAGAACGTTAATATCTTGTTTCTTGAAGATTGACTAAATCGCAAAAAGTGTTTTCACCACTCCAAAAGTAAATTAATTTTGGCTGCACTATTTAAATTTAAAATAGATTTGGTGTTTAATTTTCTCTTTTGATGTAGAAGGGAGACAGAGGTGGCTCAACCCAGGGAAAAATTCACTTTCCCGATGAATGTGTTCATTTCGATATGGGAATAGCTTAGTTCGATTTATACATCTATTGGCTCCATTGAAAAAGTAGTACATATATAAATGTCTTTTAGTTTAAAATTCCTTATGGTAAGAAAAGCGAAAAGTCTCAGCATCCATTTTGACATTTCGTTCGCATGGCTTATTTGTATTTGTCGCGAATGACGTTTAGTTTTTTATTTGACAAACTCTGATTTTGATGTTGGTATGTGGAAGGCGAATAGAGTTTGACAGTTCTTAAAAATCAAATTGAAACTACCTTAATTTTTAAAAATAAATACATTATTAATATCTAAATATTATTATAAATTACCATTTTGTTTAGAACTTGTGAAAAAAATTCATTCGTAGATCGGTGGTCGCTGTCATGTAAGCTGATTTTAAATGTGAAAAACCCTTAGTTGTTAATTGCAATTATTACAATTAAAGTTTTCTTGAATTTAAAAATCTCAAGAATTTAATTATTATTTCCATCTGTGTTATTATGCCTACGCCTTCACTTTCATATTACAAGCAATCTGTACACCTTTGTCCTTTGGTGTCTCAAGTGGCACCCAACATTTGAATAATAAATCATTTTTCAACACCCAATAAAATATAAATCGACGTCAATCTATCGGTCCAATTGACCTCCAGCACCTTGTCAATAATATACAGGGTGGCACACGAATCGTGCTACAAAAATAAAACGTAATAACTTTTTTCAGTGTGAGTAATCGGCTTATTTTTTTTTATTTTATAGGCTAATATTTAGATTTATCAAAATGAATGCTTGGGATACTGAAAAAACGATTTGGATAGTGCAGCGATACCATTCTTTGCAGTCCGTCATTTCTGTCCAAAGGGAATTTAAGCTGGAGTTTGGCGGTACTCCCCCGAGTAGATGGACCATTATGAGGATGGTGAACATGTTTGCCGAATCTGGAAGCATCGAACGAAGACCGTATCATCGAGATCCCAATGTTCGGGTTCAGGATACAATCGTGGCTGTTTTTGCACGTTGGTATTGCATCGGCAATACAGGCAAATCCAAGTGTTTCGACTCGAAACTTAGCGGGCCAAATTGGAGTTAGCAGATGGTCATTACAACGGATACTTCATGATGACTTAAACTTGTTTCCGTACAAAGTCCAAATTACAAGCAAGTTAAACCTTCAGGATTTGCCTGTTCGCCTGGAATTTTGCCGAAAAATGATTGCAATGCCCGAAGAAGACAACACATTGATAAATTGTTTGTTCTTGTCTGATGTGGCCCATTTTGACATAAACGGAAATGTTAACAAGCAAAATTCCCGCATATGGACTGATCCTAATCCAGAAATGCTCCATGAGACGGAACTGCACCCAGAACGAGTCACTGTGTGGTGCGCAGTTTCATCAAGGTGTATTGTCGGGCCATACTTCTTTGAAGAAAAAGGTGTAACACAAACTGTCAATGGGGACCGTTATTTAAAGATGTTGAAGGAGTTTTTTTTACCCAGAACTTCGCCGAGGACGTATCCCTTTCAGCAGGATTTGGTTTCAACAAGATGGAGCAAGTGCACACGAAGCCACACAAGTTATGGCGGAGCTCCAACGAAAATTCCCAAACAAATTGATATCCAGAAACTGCACTTTCCGCTGGCCCCCAAGGTCACCTGAGGGTCAATTCCCGATCTGTGAAGATGTGAAGTGATAAATTTTATCACGCTTTCACGTCTAATTCGATTCTCGATTCGTGAAAAAGTGAAGTTAAATGCCAAACATTTTTCATATGATAATTTTTTTATCACAGTCAATTGTTTTGTGAAGAAAATGTTTCTAATCGAATATTAAGAAGAAAAACAGGATTTGGCACATGACAAGTAAGCAAGCATTATATTTATACACAAATATATTTTGGTTATAAGTTATATTTGTGTGTATTCGAGTAAATAACGAAATTGTTAAATCAACAGATTCACAACAGCCGACGCGACGATGGTGCTCATTCCCGCGACAGATCGTTGGAAACTACCCATTGCAAAAAAATGCAGAGAACTTAACCATATTTAAATGGCACTTATAAGTTGAGTGTTTTTCAAGAATGCTCTCAATTCGCGTATTAAATCTATGCATAAATGTTTTGGGAATCTATAAAGTTCAATTAAGTGCTCCTAGTTGTAACTTCGAATAGATTCTGCGCATCTCGAAGGGAAAGCCTCAATATCCTCACATGAAAAAATAATAAATCTTACTCAAAACAGAGATACTATTGAATATAATATAAAACATACAATTGTTAAGTACGACGTCCTTTATTAATTTATTAAACGAATTATTATTCCGGACATTATTCTTAAGCAAATTTAGAAACTGAAATGAAATATATACCTTTCCCAACAAAAAATCTAATCAGAAATGAGAGAATTTATCATTTAGTACTTTTTAGTACAAATTTTATCACAATGAGTTCTAGAATCGCATTAGGCGTGTGCGTGAAGTTGGAAAATGATAAACCTCTGTGAAAACTGAAATGATATTTTTTTTATCACTTCATAATTTCACAGATCGGGAATTGACCCCCTGACCTGACTGCACCAGACTTTTTTGTATGGGTTTATGTCAAGCAGGAAGTGTACAAAACGAAACCCAAAAATTTGACTGAATTGAAGCAGTCCGTTAAGACAATAATTGAGGCAATCCCAATTTCAACCCTTCAGGCCGCAATGAAAAATTTTCTGATCAGGTGCCGCATATGCGTGGATGAGCGTGGAAGTCATTTGCGGTCTATCATCTTTAAAAACCATTAGTTATTTGAATTAAATTCAATTTTTAATCCTAAACAAAAATTAATGAAATACATCGATTAAAATAAAAGTAATTTAAATGTCTTATTGTAGCATGATTCGTGCGCCACCCTGTATATAATTTTTGTATACCTAATTTAAAGTTTATTTTGACTAGTCCTCAAACTTCGTGTTCTTCAATATTCCCAGATCTCATTCACATAATGAAACTCTGAAGGCTTCATGGTAAACAATCCTCCCATCTATTAACGCATAATCAATAAACTGTTGGAGAAGTTAGGTTCCCCCTTTGCAGCATTGGGCATTAAATTCTTGGAACGTAAGCGCCTAAACAAATAAAATTTTGTGTAACATCCTTTTTTTGGAATAAATTCCCCGTCTTCCATCCGCTTTCTTTAATATGGATATGCGTTAAGCAGAAGCACTCAAAAAATATGCATATGTATTATGTACTGGTATACATATTTATATCATAAGTTATAAGAACATACTTGGAAACAAATTATCTCGATCGATTAAGAAAATTTGCTGAGCGCAGCGATGATAATATGCAGTGAAACGCAGCAAAGAAATACGAATCCGCAAGAGTAAAAGATACTTTTGGTCGAGTTAATGCCTTAATGGATATGCGGGCCAGTATAGGAAGGTGCTCTTCCTCATCATTGTCGAAAAGTTGAAGCTTGTTTAACGAGAAGAGCAAGCGGTATAAATTATACGTTCTTGCAACTCGTTGGAGTACTTCGAAAATTACCAGAACTCGCTTCGAGTAATATAGGTCCTATCCCGTTGCATATACCTACAGTCCCAGTAGAGGAGCAAGATACTGTAGAGGCAGACAAAAATAAAAATATAATCTGTCTGTAATCAGGGTGCGCTTCTTAGACCTTTTTCATCAAAAATAATTCCATGCCTTTCAGATGGATCAATGGTCGTTTTCGGTCTCTTACTCTCTGTCTTACTTCGATAAAAAACCATGCGGCCTGTCATTATTATAATCGGAGCCTATTTGCCCTTGCGCATGATGGTGCATGGTTACTCAAATTACAACCCGCAATATAGAGTGAAGCGCAGATATTGATAACGACGCCGACGACGACTATGACGACGACACGAGGAGATCTCATCTGCCCTTGAAGTTGTGGACGACAAGAAGATATTGTTACCATCTGAATGTCTTTTATGTGGGGGACTGCTGGGCCTGGGAGTCATGAGCGATCGTGTTTGCCCTTAAGGTAAACACAGACCTTGCGCTCCTTCATTTAAATCAACCAAATGTTTGATCCGCAAGACTCCGTTTGATGGATCATGGATAATAAAATTTTAATTGCTAAAAGGTACTGACATACTCGTAATAATGACATCATAAAATCGAATATAAATGTGGAAGTTTTAGTAGGAGGAGCGGGTAAATTGTTTACTTGAAGCTTGCAGCCAATTATATTAACAAGAAAGGTTTTTTTTTTCTTATATTTTATAAGTTGTGGTAATCATTTGAAACATAAAGGTAAATAAACATCGACAAAAATACTGTCTCATCCAATCATTTTAAGTTTTTAGGCGCCATATTAGAACAGCCAACATTCAACAGTCATTACGTTGACTTTCGTAAAGTAAACACTTGGGTGTTGTTCATTACACAGTCTACACATTAGGCGTTTTTCTTTTTTAGTTCAGATCAGAGTCTGAGTTGTCAAAAAATTTGTTTGTGTTTCTTATTAAACTCAGAGCATGCAGAGCTCCAAATGTGTGTTTCTTTTTTCGTTTTGAATATGTATTGATCGCGCTCGACGTACTCGAAGATAATTGACTGAGCATGTGAGTATAAATTGCTGACCAAATTCCATGTGTGTCAAAAAGGAAAATAGGAATAAAAAAATAATTAGATACATATGTAAGTTGACGAAAGAAGGTGATCGCTAGTTGATTTTTTGTATCTGGGTGTGTATCAGTCTACAAAATGGGTAGGTTTTGTGTTATAATTTTTTTTTTTTATAAATCTTGCACGCGCTCAAGGAATTATGAATACCCTTTATATGTTTTTCTCAACACAGCGCGGGCATCCGGTGGAAGAAGAGAAAGAAGGATAGGAAAGATGTCTGGCGCGATGTTCTGAGACTAGAGCTGGTTGTTGTCTCAGATTTATCTTCAGGGATGGCGGCTGAACTAATGCGGAGAGAATTACCGTGTCTTATTTATTTATGTCCCATATAATTCGCATTATTTTATTTATTTCGTTGTCATATTTGATGGGTATGCTAGTTTACTCAATCGCGTGTTGTTAGTGTTATGCCTAAACAGCATGTAATGAGCAAGGCAGCAACTTATTTTATGACAATTTTAGAATTGGTTTGTAATGGAATATAAGAAGACATAGACAACGGCAGGAATCGAACCTGCAACCACCACGAGGTTGACAGGCGAGCTGCTTTTTATGATTAAAATGAAAATGTGTTGTGATTTGTGTGGTTCAAGTGTGTTTAAAAAACATATCAGTGTTCAGAGCTCGCTCTGTTTGGAACAAGTTCAGTGCGTAATTTATGTGTTCGAACTCTGTTCAGTGCTCTCCTCTGAACGAAAAAAGAAAAACGCCTATTGAAGGTAATAATCTTCCGACATGAATCAAACAAAACAAGATTACGACACTTCTTTGGTTTTCTTATTTTATTGACGTCATATGTGAAACAAAATCTGCAAATTGTTGTTGTTTGTTGTTTGTGGATTATTGGATTTTGTTTCACATATGACATCAATAAAATAAGAAAAACAAAGAAGTGTCGTAATCTTGATTTCTTTAGATTATTTTGTGCCATATCGAATATTCGTGTCAAACTAAATGCTTCCATTTATAGGGGAGACTAGCACTAGGAACAGTTGAAACACAGGACAGTTGATGAGGCAATGCGAATATCTCAAAAGCCGTTGGCGCAATGTGTATGAGAGTATTGAGAGAGAATAAAACAGGAATAAGTACGTTAACGATTTTCTTTCAGATTTACTTTATTCGCCATGCGGTTCGGTTATGGTTAAGAAGCTTTATTGTTGTTAGACAAGCAAAAGTAAGTTTTCTTGTTCCTTTATTTTTCTTTGTAGTGTGAGTAGTGAGTACTATAAATGTGAGGCTTGTGAGTGTTTTTTTTTTCGCAAAGAGTGCAGAATATTCGTATTGGCTAGTAGGGGTATGTCAGTGTTGCTTGTGTTTCTTTTAAGGTTTTTTTTTTGTCAAAAAGGAGTTGGTGACAGTTGTGGACGGTTGAAATGGTGTGTTTACTGGATGTTTGTTCTTTTTACGTAAACCGTGCACGTTCACATCATCAAATATTGAAACCAGGTTTCGGATCACTGAGCTTGATTTCGCACCCTCATTTGTAACGAATAGCTTATCTCTTGAAAATGCAATAGGAGTTGATGTTCATATTCCTAAAATACTTCCTATGTATTGATAAAATGCTGCCACTACCACCTCCAAAATAGATCCAACAGAAAGAGATTCCAGCTGAAAATAAAGAAACCTCTCCAGATAGACGTAAAGTAGGGTGCACACTGACATTTCTTAAATGACATTCCAAACCGTCATATCTGGACGTTTCATTTGATGCTACACATTATCATTTATACATGTCCATTTATTTCCTACATACCATCATTTCATTCCACCATTCCAGCCATACCCACGAAAAATTTTGATCTTCATCATTTCCCTCATCATTTTATTCATCATTTATAATTTACATCTACACACTATCATTTTTTTCATCATTCCAGCAGAAATGATGCAAAAAAATGATAGTGTGTACCCTACTTAACAGCACAATTAGTCAACAACAGAGCTCACCAAGCCAATCAACAAGCACTCATGCAATATTGCGTTTTCTCCGGAAGTAGTACAACCACTACCCAAAGCACTCGCAAGAAAACCTAATAGAGATTGAAGAACAAGAAATTAATTTTTTTTGTGATTTAACTGTGTATTAAAAAACCTTAGTAAAATAAGTTTTTTTAATATTATGTATTTTTAAATTATTAATATTGTCAATATGTGAAAAAAACTAATCAAATGTGTAATAAATAAAGGGTTATCCATTTCGCGGTTTCAAAAGCTAGGGCTGGAATTCGACATCTGTCAAACTAAGTTGTTAAGCCAATTTTTTTTTCAGTCGAGTCTGACATTTATGAAAATGGATCGCTCAACTATCGCACAACGCATACAAATTGTTAAAACCTACTACAAAAATGGTGATTCTGACACAGCCACATATCGTGCTTTAAGAGGAGATTATGGTTTAAATAATCGTCCAACTACGCAAGCAATTGGCAAATTTGTGAAGAAATTTGAAGGGACTGGATTGGTTACAGATATTGTAAGGCCTGTCCATCATCGTTTCGCTCGAACCACTGAAAATATCGGTGCTGTAAGCGAAAGTGTTGCCGAAGACCCGAATGTGTCGATTCCTCGTCGTTCTCAGGAATTAGGACTGTCTTACGGCACATTTTAGCGTATTTTTCATTTGGATCTACACCTACATCCATATAAAGTCCAGCTCACACAACAACTGAATCCAGCTGACCATTCGCAACGTCGTAAATACGTCGAATGGGTGCTTGAACAACAGGCGGTGGAGGGCGATTTTTCGAACGAAATTTTCTTCAGCGACGAAGCACATTTCTCACTCGGTGGGTATGTTAATAAACAAAATTGTAGTATTTGGGGTTCTGAGAATCCTCAAGTAATTGAAGAGAGGCCATTACTTTCACAAAAAGTCACTGTTTGGGGCGCTCTTTGGTCCGGAGGTGTGATTGGATCTTACTTCTTCGAAAACGACGATGGAAAGACTGTCACCGTCAATTCGGAGCGTTATGGTCATATGATAACCGACATTTTTTTGCCTGCTATTGAAGAATACGACTTGGAGTATATGTGGTTTTAACAAGACGGTGTCACATGCCACACAACTCGAGCGAATATGGCTTTATTGCAAGAGACATTTCCTGGCAGCGTAATTTCTCGTCGTGGCGATATCAACTGGCCACCAAGATCATGCGATTTGACACCGCTGGACTTTTTTTTGTGGGGCTACGCGAAAGACCGTGTTTATGCAGATAAACCTTTAACTTTTGAGTACTTGAAAACCAACATTCGTCAAGTTATGGCTGAGATACCGCCCAATATGTTTCAAAAAGTGGTCGAAAATAACCTCAAAAGAATCAATGCTTGCAACAATTCGTGTGGTGGTCATTTAAATGATGTAGTGTTTCACACATAATGTTAACGTTCAAACTTTATAATAAAAAAGAAATATCATTAAAAAAAAATATTTTATATGTATTTTATTTACGTTTACTTTTGAAACCGCAAAATGGATAACCCATTATATGATTTTATTTTACTTCCTCGTATTTTAATTCACCCAATCACAATTTGAACCGTCGCCGGGTTCGTGACGGTTGAAAAAAAAGTAGCAACGGGGAACTCAAAAAACACTTCTCATTCATAAATTTTTTCAACCGTATCCAGTCTCTCCCTCTGTACTACTAGTGCTTAGTAGTGTTTCTTAAAGAGGGGTACATTCACAGAAAAATAGGGATTTGCGAACTTGATTCAGAATCATAAAAAGAAAAATTATTTTGTTTGCCCAATGGAAGGATTTAATTGTCAAAATACATATTTTGGCAGATTTGTATCAAAACAATAAAATTAAATAAATTCTTGTAGGTACCAATAGAAAACACATTGCAAACAAAATTTCTCATCGTCTAAGGCAGTCAATTCACGACACAAAATAACTGCGCAAACTGGGGTTTGCGCAGTTTAGTTGTGTTTTGAATGGGATTGTTTATGTGATTTGTGCAGTTAACTGTGTAAAAATGAAACAATTTAAATATTTTTGCTCAAGTTTTAAATTTGTATCGTAAATATCAAAAACTGTGCAACCGTTCAGTTAAAAATTTTTTTTTGCGCAGGACACATTGTTTATTTAGTATAATGGCTTATAATAAAAATAATGGCTAATAATAAAAAAGTTCAACGGCCTTGGCTACGATGAAAGCATCGCTTCCCATAGATCAGCGAAATCAAGCATCGTTGCGCGTGGTTAGTACTTCGATGGGGACCGTCGGTAACCTACCACGTGCTGTTGACATGTGTTTTCTTCTGTTGTGTGTTCTTCCTATCTCTGTCTCTCTATGTTGTATTAATGTATGTAGAAGTTTAAGCCAATGGTCTAGTTGCCAGTGCTTCAGTGTCTCTACTTCGTAGATTTATCTGCGGAGTAGTATAAAATGTAATGTAAAAGTTCTGCAGCGAGTTCCTCGAACTTTATAAAATGGAGTCCCTTAAAAACAAAAAATAAAAACACATTATATCAACAAATATATTCTTATATATCTTATAAACATAACAAAACAATATTTTTTTCTAAATAAATAAACATTACAACTTAAAACAATTCATTTATTTATTTACTTAAATAAATTAGCAATCCAGTTTTCTTATGTAAAAAAAATTAACAAAGCCAGTTAATAACTAAAAATCTAAAAATATTAATTGTTGGGAATATTTTGCCTATAGACCTGAACTAAAATTGGGCCAGGAAACCAATCTTCTTGCTGCTCATCTTCTTAAAAGTTTAGGGTAGAAAACATGGATTGGCAAGATTGGACAAATTTAGATTGTAGGTAGGTATCTGTATTGTGTATACTGTAATCTGTTATAAGAAAGGAATTAATGCACTCGTACACAGACAAGACACATGAAATTGAATGTCAAACATGAGAAAATGTAGACAAAGATTTGAATGAGTTCATAAAGGGCTGAATTCAGAGAAGAATCCGAGCAAATTCAGAAGTTTTAAACGAAGATTTAGTAGTATTAACAAAATTATTTAAATTGTTAAAGAGTTTTTAAAAGGAGTCAATTTTGACTGTTTTACAAAAGTCGCGTCCTGGGGTCCAGGACTTAAGAAGGAGCCAAAATGAAGCAAAGGAGTCCCAAAGGTAACCCTGACAGAGAGCTAATTTTGAACACATGCTTACTGAATGAAAACTTTTTAAAACTAAGAACTGTGCAGTTTACTTGTATCGTGTTTTTCACAAACCGACTTGAGTGAAATGTCAGTTTGCGCAGTTATTTTGTATCGTGAATTGCCGACCTAAGTGCTAATTAAGGTTTAAGAATAACACATCCAGTTATTTTTAAGTGTAACTTGGATAAAAAGAACCGTATAGTTCTTATCCGAGAGCCACTAATGAACTAATAAAAGTTTTTAAATATTTTAAACTGGACTGGGACGGATTATTCCCGTACGTACGATTTCAAAACACCGCCTCAACAAATGGTAGTGTGGGGTCGTACTTTGTATTTCGATCCAAAAGGGAAAATTTCCGAAAACGAATATTTTGTAGTCTCTTTTTCTAAAGCGAAATGAAATCTACTAAGTGAAATTTTCTTACCTGGCAACACGTTTTCGAACGTCAAGGGCAGTACGGAAAATTTGTTTCTACAACTAATGAGATAACGGATTTGAGTAGGGAAAGTCTTGTAAGTTTTTTTTTTTGAAAATCTTGGCTGTAAAAGCAATTTAAGTATATACATTTAATTACAGCGAAAGAAATGTGCATATAAAATACAAACAATTGGAGATGTATGTATGTTCGTGGAGTTCACGTACAGCTGCGGTCAAAATAATAGTAGTGCATACTGCCGGAATAGAAAAGTTTAAAAAAATACGGTCTTCGTGGTTATGAAATTCATATTTGTTATTTTTTTATTATTTAAGTTATATAGGCGAATTATATTTTTAAAAAATTTATTAAGTCTTTTTAGATATAACTTAAGCTCTAATTAAGTTTATAATATGTAATAACGGATGATTTTTTTGCTACTTGGTTTTTGACGTTTATATTTTTGACAGATCACACATGACAAATTCCACGAACATTTGACATTTCGATTCAGTATTGTTTGCCATTTCATCATGAATAGACGCCTGAACAACGTTTGCAAATTATTGAAATTTATTATCAAAATTCGTGCTCTGTGAAAAATGTGTTTCGCAATGTTTTATCGCAAAATTGTCTTCAGCGACGAGGCTCATTTTTGGCTAAATGGATACGTGAATAAGCAGAATTGCCGTATTTGGAGTGAAGAGCAGTCAGAGGCAATTCAGCAGCTACCAATGCATCCCGAAAAATGCACTGTTTGGTGCGGTTTATGGGCACGCGGCATCATTGGGCCGTACTTCTTCAAGGACGATGAAGGCCGCAGGGTTACGGTCAATGGAGAAAGGTACCGTTCGATGATAACAGATTTTTTTATTTGCCGAAAATGCAAGAATTGAACTCGGTCGACATGTGGTTCCAATAGGACGGTGCCACATGCCACACTGCACGCGAAACCATGCATCAATTGAGAGGCGAATTTGGTGAGCAGTTGATCTCACGTTTTGGCGCAGTCAATTGGCCACCAAGATCATGTGATTTGACCCCGTTAGACTTTTTTTTGTGGGGCTATGTTAAGTCTATTGTCTATGGGGACAAGCCAAACATGATTGCTGCCTTGGAAGCCAACATTGAACGCGTCATTGGTGAGATTCCGGCCGAAATGTGTGAAAAAGTTTGCCAAAATTGGACCTTCAGAATGGACCACCTGAAGCGTAGCCGCGGGCAACATTTAAGTGAAATTATTTTTAAAAAGTAAATGGCAGAAATTGATTTATCGATCCAAATAAAAATTTCATTCACTTTTTACAAGTTTCTGTGTTTTTTTGAATTTTCAAAAACCAAGCTCTTAAAAAATCACTGTTTATAATACATAATATGGACGGTCAAAATAATGGTAGTGTGGATCCAATCGGTCTAAAAAATGTTTAAGAAAACTTATTTAGGGCACTAAATCCATCTACAAATAACTTATTGATGTTATAGGTACCTTCATTAATATTTTGTTTTGTGAACTTTATTTGCAATAATAGCAGCACAGCGACGATGCATAGAGCTAACCAGATGTTCTCTCTGAAGGAATTGATGTCCAGGCATCGCGAACTATTGCCCAAGGCTGAGAATTGTTGTGGGTTTTGATTGAGCAACTGTATTTTTAACGTCAGACCAAAGATTCTCAACGGGATTGAGAACGGGTGACTGTGGAGGTAATTCCAAAACATTAATTTGATTTCTATCAAACCACTCTTTCGCGACATTGCTGGTATGTTTTTGGATCATTATCCTGCTGGAATACCCAAATCAGTGACACTACTATTATTTTGGATGATGCAAAACAACAATTTGAATGGAAACTTATAAGAATAAAAAACTACAACAAAACAATGGGGGAGTAACGGTACAATTTAAATTGCTCTCTCTTTAAATTACGAAACTGTCACCAAAAGAGAACAAAAATATAAGAAATCACGAAAATTAGACACTTAACATATTTGGTTGTAGCATTATTATTATTTTGACCGCAACTGTATGCTCATCCTGATTTGGACAAGGGACAATTAAAAACGCCGGGCGCCTAGCAAATACTAAAAAAAAATTGTGGCGGATGTTTACATCATAGTTAAATGCGGAAGGACCACCGAAGTGGAATGCATATTTGATTTGTCCCGTATATAATTGTTTCGTTCAATCTGCGTTTATTATTTTCTGGGTTCATCCAAAGTACAACCCAACCCAACCCATTTCCTTTTGATTTGTTAAATTATTTCTTTAAAAAAAAATAATTTGCTTATCCGCTTTGTTTGTTATTTGTTTTGATTTCTTAATTTGACAGATCTGATGAGAAATAATTCGAGACTCCAAAAAAATTAATCCGTAAGATGGAAAAGTATTAAGTACTATTTTTTCCGTTTCGAATGTTTTACAGAGTACAAAATCAAAAGCCGAACGAAAAGCACTTTCGATTTTTTTTATAACTTTGCACGCCCTCAAGAGATTATGAATACCCTTTATATGTTTTTCTAAACACAGAGCGGGCATCCGGTGGAAGAGAAAGAAGGATAGGAAAGATGTGTGGCGCGATGTTCTGAAACTAAAGCTGGTTGTTGTCTCGGATTTATCTCCAGGGACGGTGGCTGAACTAATGCGGAGAGAATGCCGTGTCTTATTTATTTATGTCCCTTATAATTCGCATTATTTTATTTATTTCGTTGTCATATTTTATGGGTATACTAGTTTACTCAATCACATGTTGTTAGTGTTATGCCTAAACACCATGTAATGAGCAAAGCAGCAACTTATTTTATAACAATTTTGAGAATTGTTTTTTAATGGAATATAAGAAGACATAGACAACGGCAGGAATCGAAACATGGCGAGCACACAACTATCGCGCCACGGCCAGATTGACTTTGGGAACGAAATACAAAGTAATGCCCCTGAATTGAAATATACGGCGACAGTGCTATCTAATCAGTGGTATTCGTGCATGCTTTTACAAAAGACGAATTTTATTCGCCTGGCGGCCGTTGCATTCACTTGTCTCGCATATTATATGTTTTATACAAAGGTGCGCTTTCTAAACCCAATTAAGTTAAAAAATAAAATATAACCAAACTTCACGTCGTGTGAATTAACGTCCGTACGGAAAAAAAACTACAGGATTTAACCGTACGGACGAAACCGTCATGTATGAACGAACTAAGGGTGACAACAATTCGGCGCTTGAGTTTTGACTTTCTTTTGCAAGAATTTTGCCATTTTTTGGCATTTCGTGCGACCGCAAGTAAACTAGCCTAAAAAAACAACCTATCATATATACTAACTTATAACATATTCTGTTGGTTTTTACTTACCAACAATTTCCGAGTTCGTGAATTTTGTCTGAAACAGGGAGCTTGTACAAGCCATAGAGTTATAACTATGGCTGAGAATTATTGAATGAACATGTATTGCTATTGGCAGATATACATAGAACAACTGAAGTGAAGTTGGCAACGTTTCTTGAATGAAGTAAATGGATGTATCCAGTTGTGAAAATTGTATTTACTATGATGGAAGTATTTACAGCTTAAATTTGGAAACTTGCTAAATTTTTTTTTAAATATTATTACCTACTCACAACCTACCTTACAAATATTGCCTAAAGGTGCAAAGAATATTACATATGTGTAAAAAGAGGAACATTTGGGACCCCCTTTGTCATTTTTGGTTTTGGGATACAATAGGCATCTTGAGGTATGTATGTACAAAAGAGGGACGGTCCCTTCAAAGGTTGGAGGAATGGTAACCATATATATACATAATCTGAAATTGTCAAACTGAATGCAAAAATCCACAGATTTTCAAAAATGTTTGAAAACCAAAACTATTTCAAAAATTCAATGTTATGTAGGTACACCTACTTACCTAAAATTTAGAGGGAATAGAAACGTATGCATATACATAGGTACCTAGGCTAGGCATAATATTATATAGGAATAAAAAATGGAAACCCTTTTAATGGGACATTAACACAGCCTTGGGAAAATTTATGAAAACTATAGCCATGTGATTGACCCACTAATAAATACATTTTTGAAAACTCTGCACATGCATGGCGCCATGTGGTTATACTTCTGTATTGTGCAGCTGATTTGTATATGAGTACATATGTATGTATGTAGGTATATTATATATATTTATATTCAAGTAGGCAATACATTTTAGTTGTTTCACTGGGTGTTTATTTTGTCTCATTACTTTTTTCCGTCTCTGACTTCTATACTTGTTGTTCTTGTACTCTACATATTTGCCAGAGTTTACAGATAAGAACTATGTTTGAAAAAACGCATACCTACACTACACATAATTGAAGGAAAGATATGGTTGCCGTGTGGTCAAAATTAAACTACTCGTTGACGACAGACGGAGCCAGTGCCAGCGCCACTGGCAGTTAAGCGGGCAGGGAATGGGAATTGATAGATAGATATGGAATGTATCGGTATGTGCATATTGTAATTTCCAAACAACAAGTTTAGCTCTCTCTTCGTCGTGTTTTTAATGTTTATTTATTTTCATTGATTAATTGTGTCGATGTGTATATCTATGCATGTGTATGTACACTAGTGTAGTTTTGATGGGTGTGGAAGGTTTAGTTGATATGATTCAAAAAGTACTTAAGAGTTGCCATTTCATTTAACCTTACTTTTTCGTAAAACATTGTAAGTGACATTTTTAACTATTCTTTTCGTGGTTCTTAGAGATTCTTTTTAACATGTCCCGGCGTTTAGAAAGGATAAAAAAATATTATTTTATTTTTTATTTAAAAAGTTACAATTTATGAGCATTTTATTAAAATTGAAAATAAAAAAAAGTAGGTTGAGAATTCGCGACCAAAAATTTAACCCAGATTCAAGAAATTAGAGAAACATTGACACAATTTCTTTTTTCGTGCAGTTAGCCATACATATATGTATATATAGATCAAATATGTACTATATCTTTTGAGTTGAAGACTATTCACATGACAGCTAGCACGAATTAGTAGTAAATATTTGTCGATTTTGACATTTCTTTCACATGGCTTTTTTATTCTTTCTGATGATCCCTGAGAAATGAAGTAAATCGCAAGCGAAACAAAATTTTCTTGTAGTGTGGATGGCATGTGGAACGCCACGGTCAATTTCTTTTTCGAATGTATCTTATTTTGGTAATTAAAAATCAAAATAGCACTCGTGTCAATATTCTTCTACTTTCATATATATAATAGTCTATTCCCTCCGAACAAAAAACATGGCTTTGGAACACCCGAAATGCGTTTTAACGTGATTTTATTTTATAAAGCTATTGTTTTGGCCTGGCTGTCTTCGTATATGTAGAGCATTTTAGTATGAATTAAATCGTGGGATGTAGACATTTTAAATAAATATAAAAATCTAATTTAAGGCTGAATAGTTGCATTTTGTTGTTTTGACTGGTGTTTGCGAAAACCAGTATTTTACGAAAACTTGTAGCTACATAAAATTGTATGGGAAACATAGTGGTTTTAATGTTCTTTTTTTATAAGAAAAAAAATTCTTTCGCCAAAATCGGGGTTACGGTATTCAGTTTGTTAGCAAAAATACTATAATCTAAGTAGTGTTGTGCTTGGTCAAAATCTACCGTCATTTCAGTGAACTAAAGAAAATCTTCGTTGGGAGATCCTAATACATGTGAACATGAAAATTAAAATATACTTAATAAGATCCTATGGGATAATTCCCAAGACTTTAGTTTGAGTACGAAAACACACTTAAACCTTCTTAATTTGGAAGGAATTTTTTTTTCAAAAATTGATGATAATGATTCTTTCTCCATTCTAAAATAATAACATTTTTCTGAAAATATCCAAAACTCTGTTCACACAGCTCTAAAATTACATTTATTGAAAAACTTAAACTTATACTAACGGGACATTTCTGATTTTTATTTAAACCAAGCTGTCAAAAATTTTGCAGTTGTTAGAATTTTGGGATAACAGAATTGCACACTATTCGCTACCAACCCGTTCGACTGAAATTCTTACAACTGAGCCACAAAATAATAAATATAATAAAGTTTCAAGCCAAGTCTAGTACTCAGTTCGAGAAAGCACAAATTTTATATCTACATATTTTTTCTCAAGTAAAATTTTGAAGGTGTAGAGACCAACATAAAATTTAAATGAAAGCAGAAGCTTTTCTAAGAAATGTTCAGCAGAGGAAAATAAGAACACAATGATAATTTTCAATATTGTTTTTAATGAAATATTATACATCCAAATTTCATGTTGAGTTATGTGTTGAGGTAAAAAAACTGACATGACAAATAAACTTGAGTGGTTATATACCTACTAACATCTTGTAGTATGGCAAAGACTAAATAGGTAATACGCTATGGGTTGATTAAAAGCTCGATGTACTGTACATTAAACATTACAATTTGTTTAGAAATATAAAGATTTCGAACTTTACTGGATTGGAAAAAATAAATGGAGATTTTTGTCTGTACAGAACGAAACAAAAAATTTTATTTTAAGTTGAGGTAAGTACCTACTGTCCTGGGTAAAGGTTTGTATGAGAAATAATAAGTGTTCATGTTACGGCAGAAAACCCAGATAAACCTCAGAAACCAGATCATTTTATGTCCACAGAAATTAACTGTCAAAGTTTGTATCGGAAAAATATTCTGCAAATCAGATAAAATTATCTCACGAATTTGATGTAGAAAGAGAATAAATAAACCGCATAAATTTATTTCAAAGAACATCTGATTATTTCCCACATTTACGTTTTCTGTAAAGCGGAAAATTATCTCGTTGCATTAATACCCTCAATATGTTTCCCGAAGTTTACGCAAGAAATGCAAAAAGATTAAGAAAAATCCATTCCATTTTTCTGATCTGTTAAGTTTGTATTTTTTTTTACATAAATATTCCAAATCAATCATTTTTTAACATCCAAGTGTCAAAACAGTTGACAGTTGGGTTTAATTCAAATAAATCCCTTCGTATTATATCTAATACCATAATCCTTTTGATTAAACATAGGTAACACTATTTCCTAAAGTATCTTTAATCTTCTACTCTTTTCTCTTGATTTTCTTTTGCTATCAAGCGACACAAGGTACATATACTTATGCCATTGTGCAAGCTAAGGTTGTGTTTGTGTATTTTATATCGCTCAAAATATAAAAAATGTATCTTTTTCTTATAAGAGTTGTGTGTGTTTTCTCAATGTTGTTAACTGGATCTTTCGTATCACTGTATGTTGAATGAACAGTATACATTGAAGGAGAGAAAAACACGGAAAGAGAAAATTCAAAAAAAAATTAAATAAAACAAAACAAAACTACACGAAATACCATTACCAACTCAAAGGAACACATAGAATTTTTCTTCGAATCGAAATTTGTATTTTTAGTCAATTGCTGCAACTAGTCCGTTGCACGTCGTCGTGTATTCGTGCGTTCTCTTGATTTTTCTTTTTAATTATTATCATAATATTAATTAATTAATTATTATTATTTATGGGAATGTGCTCACTGAGATAACCTTACGTACATTTTCCATGTCTTAAAAAAATTCTAAAATTTGTATATTTTACTGTCCGTATAATTTATTTAAAAGTATTTTGTTATAATTTATCAAAAAAAAATTGTGAACAAAATAAAGAAAGCAAAAATATATTATATACTTATGTATATAAAAGAAATATCAAATTCTCTTGTTATTGATTATATTATCTGGTATAATTTCTGTTGTTGGATCCAATAAATGAAAAAAATCGTGAATTCTCTTGCATGTGAAGGAATGAAGGAAGAAAATTGTGTTCTCAATAAAAAGCAATTTAAAGTGAAAAAGCTATAATTAAAAAAAATATATAGTACATATCGTGAAACGGGAATTATTCGGATACATATCATACACAAATAAGAAAAATATATATACCTATATCTAATCGCGAAACGTACAAAAAATATATAAGAAAACGAGTGAAAGAAAAGTTTTTTTTTTTCATTTTATTATTTAGAAAATTAAATCAAAAATCGAACAAGGAGTTTGCGAGGAAGGAGATACATTTTCGGCGAAAAAGAGAAAAAGTGAGTTCAGTATAACAAATACTTTAAGCAGTTTTTCATCACCTACAAAAAAAAATCTTATAATCCTCTCTTTTGTCGATTCAATAATAATTATAATACATTTTTCAGTATTATGACAGCAGATAATTTAGAGAGTATTATACGATTTAATGTAGGTAGGTAGAGTGTGTGCCTTTCGATCTTTCTTTATAGGAATAATTATTACTTTAAGTTTTCTTCCAATATTATCATCCATGAAATGTAATTAAATATGTGTGATCTATTTTTCTTGATTCGAAAAGTAAAGTCGGACGATAAAAAGAAAAAAAAAGAAAACGAGTAAGCATCGTTCACAATAAAACCAAAACAATATGGTGGGCAAGGGTATGGATAGCGGTAATTTATGACACTTGAACAATAGTATATCTATTGGATTTCTAGTGAAAAGCATTTTCCTCCATACTCCATAGCATCTATGTACTAACAAACAATTTTTTTTTGTTTTTCTATTGTTAACTAGGTAATTTGTAAAAGGAAAAGGTTTTGTATAGACTGTAGAGGAATTTAATTTTACTGTGGCATTTTGTTAGATATACCTAGTTTGTAGTTTTTCTATATCATCCTACGAGAAAGAAAAGTCAATTTTATAAAATGTTTTAAGGTGTATCTGGATGTGTGTGTGTGTTTGAGTATGAAACAGCCAGACTAGAATATGTGATCAAAAAGACTCGGAAAGATATATAATACATAGACACAAACCAAAATAAATAAGAGAACAAAAAAAAAAAACGGATTTGTCGGCCACCGGCAAGGAACCAACTCTCTAGTCTCTATCTCTGTGGTTGTGTATGAACGTGTGTATGTGGCTGTCTGGCTGGCGCCAGTGCGACGACGTTTATCTTACTTTTTATTACGTCAGTGGCGCCCACTGGCGCCTATAGGAAAACCATACACACAGAAACAATCTATAATGAATATAATGATGATGGTGGCTTTTAGAAGTATAACCTGCTTGGATTTTATAAATTCACACATACCCCACCTGAGTTTTTTTTTCTAATTTAATGCATGCAATGTGTTGCTGTTGTTCTTATTTTGCTGCTTTTATGGGGACTGAGAGTTTTTTATTCATCTGTATCTACTTCTCTAATTTAATACATACCCTATCTAGGTATGTGCTTTACATTTAAATTGAAAGTGCAGTGAGTGCAATAAATATTCTTGTAAGATGTAAGAATATTTGTATAGTTTACAAATGCATCGACATTTGTTTTCAGAATTTTAAAGATACTGATTAGATTTGTATGACTATATTTCATTTCTATTATATTCAGTTTGAAAACATAATAATATGAACAAGTTTAAAACAAAAACAAAAATTATGTACATTAATGTTTCATTCATTTAGTTTAGAAAACAAGTTTATCGTTTTTATAGAATTCTTATATAGGTAGGTAGATACGTTTATTTTTAAGTGCTGCTAGTAAAATAATTATCGAAAACTGAGCTCTTAGATTAAAATTCTACCAACCTACCTATTGAGACTATGAAAATGTTAAGCCTAAGTATTTTTTTTCTGTAAAGTAAATATGTGATAAAATGGCGCCCAATGTGAGAATTTCAGTACATAATTTTTGGACTGAGCTCTTAGATTAAAATTTTACCAACCTATTGAGCCTATGAAAATGTTAAGCACCAATAATTTTTTACTGCAAAGTAAATGTCTGATAAAATGGCGCCTAATGTGAGAATTTCACTACCTAATTTTTGGACGTCAAAAGTAAAAGATTTTTTAATTTTTGAAAATAAAGGAACTCTTGTATGGTTATTCCATTTACACAAAATCATAAAAGTATAATTTTGTTGTTTGTTTTTAGTGGCGCTATTAAGTTATTTTAAAAACTATGATAATATTAAATACTCCAGCCTAATCTGTTGTTTATACAAACATACATATGTCTGTTTATTATGTTTATATATACATATATGTGTATGTAAAATAAGTTATTTTAATGTGATTTCTAATTTAAAGACATTGCGCTCAACGTGAAATTTTTTATAGTTAAAAAAAGAAAACAATAGATACCTAATTATTTTAAATTTTAAAATTACCAATGTATATTCAATTGATTTTTATGAAAATGGCGCCCAACGCGAATGATACGATTATTATTTTGTTTTACCTTAGTATAGATACTGGAATTACTATAAACTGGATTGAAATAAAAGTTTCATTCGTTTATTTTAAAATTAACTTCTAATTTAGTTAAACAAATCGTGATCAAAGCAAGTAATATAAGTCTTACTTAATACATATATAAAAATTACAACAAAAGTTTCGAAAGTCAGCCATTGTTCACTTGAACTAGAATTGTTATTAAAATGGCGCCTTACGGGAACACTAAGATTACTATTTTAAATTGTTTTCACAAATAACTAAGCTTCATTCGAACTCTGTGTTATTGTGCTAGAAAAAAATGTATTTAATAACTTTTCTTAAATGGCGCCCAACACAAAAAAAAATCGAATGGCGTCAAAACTTGATAAATAAAACAAAATGATTGTCAGTGTATATTAAGGAACTAACAACTATAGACATAGCCTCGTACGAAACGTGTCAATCACAAAAATGGCGCCCATTACATGGATACACTAAATTATTTTTATGAGGGAATTTGTCACTAAAGAGCGTTTCATTAATATTTTAATAAGTTCACAATCAGCAATTAATTGAAAGGCACACACTATATCTACTCTTATTTAAACAAATAGTAAATGCAAATGCAATTTATATATTCAATTATAATAATACAAACAAAATTTTATATTTATTTCAGCTGTGGAATAGTTTTCAAAATATAACTCAGCATTCATCTCTCTTCATCAACCTTAACAAAAAAAAATCACAGACACAATTATTTTGTTGTTATTATAAGCTTACGAATGTAAATCGTGCATATCAATATAAAAATAAAAAATAATTTTAACGAAAAAAAAATATCTGCTTCAACCAAAAAGTGCTTTAAATATCAAAATTAAACAAATAAAACTGTGCAGTTGTTACTAAAAAATAATTTTAAATGTATTATTAGAAAAAAACGCTATTATTTAAATAAATCGAAAATTGTTACTGGTTCGAAAGTAAAACCTTATTTTTTTATGAATATAATTACGTGCTCGTGCCATTGCCACTTAAGTATATAAGTTTTTAAAAATAGTAAAAGTGCTCTATCAAATTGCTTAATATTCATATTTTTTTTTAATATTTTGTAAATGTGATATTGCTTAAGAATATATTAAAATCTAAAAAAAAAGTGATCTATGTAATAAACAACAATTACAAGTTGTTGTTAACGCACACTAAATCTTAAATTAAAAAAAAAATTAAATAAACGAAGGCAAAGATAGAAAAACCATATCATCTATCGATCGAGTGTGATACAATTTAATTTTAATTGCATCAGTTTTAATCGATAATGCAAATACGATAGATAGATGTTACCAATGCATTTTATGTCCCTCCATGTTCATGTTTCAAAGCAACAAACAGAAAAAAAAAGACAAACTATGGTTTGCATGCCAAACGCGATTTCAGCAGTACAATCAAGACATCGATGTAATGCCAAGTGTGCAACCACAGCGGCGTCACCCTCAACGTCCACTCCGCCCTCAGCAACAGTATCAAATGCAGCAACAACAACCGCTAATGCTGGATCCACGCGAAACACCGCCACCGCAGTATGTTCAAATGAATTACTCTGGAAGATGCTGTTGCGGCATGAATTCGATGCTGGAGAACAGAGGAAACAACAGCAGCAGCAATCAACAGCTACTGTACCCAATGAACACATCCCAATGTGTGTGTTCGAACAGCTGTTTCGGAAGCATTGCCGACGAAGTGTCATATCCAATGGATTTGGAATCCGGCTCGGAGGAAATGAGCATCGAGCAGGATTACGAAACCAAGACAGATGGCTGTTATTGCGAAAATTATGGAGACAATTCAACCGATTGCAACGAAGGCGACAACTACGATCATCAATATTCCAGCTGGTCGACGACAACGACGAAAGCAATAACCGGCGACTTGATAGCGGACCGACTGACGAATTGGCAACAAAACAAGAATCTGGCATTTCATCAAACGGCAATAACAACAACAGCAAACAACAAGTCAACTGGGACCACGATAGCGGGAAGTGTTTTACGGAATTACTGTTGCACCGCTGGGGATTCTGTTTCGAACGAATCAAGTGTTACCAACAATTGTCACCATCAAGTACATCCCAATCAGAACTTATCTCAGAGTGCGATGGCAACGCCAGTGTCCACAACTGTAACCTCGGCAATAACTGCAACAGCAGCAAGTGTATTTCGAAATTGTTGCCGAGGTGTTGGGTCTCATTCAAACGAATCCAGCATAGGAACATGTCCCGATCCACATCAGAACAATCGGAATTTCACTCTCAACAACAACAACAACAACAACAACAGTGTTATTGGCAACAACAACACCATCAAAAACAACTTCAATTTCTACGAACAAAAAACAACAGCGGCAACCATTTTATCGACCGACTCTTCTGGTATGTTGAAAGCAAAAGAACTATTCAAAGCTCTTATAAAAAAACTAAAAGATCCCCAATTGGACACCCTGTGTCAAGTTATCGAAAATCGTTTAAACGTCGTGAACGCCGGATCCGACGCGAACAGCAGCGGCAGTATTGCCGTTTGGCGCCGTCAAAACCAGATCCATCGATCGTCGCATCAACCGTCGACGTGTGTTCTTGTACCGCGCGAATTAATCGGAGGCGAAGAGCCGAATGTGATTGCGTGTCGTTTATGGTTATGGCCGGATTTGCGGGATTCAACGGAATTGAAACGCATACCAATGTGCCCGAATGGCAAGGAAAAAGTTTACGTTTGCTGCAATCCAGCACATTGGAATCGGATATTAATACCAGGTAAGATTTAAATATTTATTTGAAATACCTAATATGTAGGTATATGCTTTCGTGCATAAACTAGGTATAAACCGCATTAAATTGACAGATGTCAGTGTCAAATTGCATTATTGAATAATTAATGTGATTTTTAACGGATTTAGTTATTCAGTCATTTGTTTGATTGTGGTTAGATCTGTCATCAAATATGATTTTGTGGCTCAATTATTTTTGTTTTCTTTTAATTCAGAAAAAATTTTTTTTTTTAAATGAAATCAATTAATGCATAGGTGCAACCAATGTCTGTCTACAGTCATTTTGAAGAATTACCCGCAATTTGTATACAACTTAATGTGTAAGATTATTTTTTGTTTTAAAAATTTCAATGCAATCTAATAATTGGGTTTGGTAAACCCAGATTTGGATATATATTTTGATTTTATTCGAGCCCAAAGGAACATGGTTTCAGATTTGAGTTTTTATTACAGTATTTGTATCAAAAATGATCTAGATTCAAATATAATACAGGGGCCCAATTCCGCTAGTGTGAATGCTTTTCAGTGCAAACATATTATTCACCCTCAAAATATGCGTGAATAAATTTGCCTATCTGTGTATACGTTCTGTCAAAAAAATATGCATCGCCCCCTGGCGGACTCAGAAAAATGTATGTGTACACAACTTTCTGTGTACACAGAGAAAACTCACGTTTGCGGAATTGGGCCCAGAATAGGGAAAATTCGGTGTTTTGACAGATCCAGATCAAAAATATATTGATTTGTCTTACCCATGGAAAAGCACATAACATACATTTGGGACGTTTGACATTTGACAAAATAGTAAGAAGAAAAAAACAAGCCAGACCACGGGCATTATTTTCGAGGTAGGTATTTGAATGTAACCGAATTCGTCTAGAATAATATAATTCGTAGTGTTTGAAAGCTGTACATTTTATGTGTGTCGGTACCCAAGGACTAGTATATTGCGTCTTAGAAAGGTACTGTAGCATCTAAATGATAGCCCATCTGTCACCTGGGCGAATCGAATATGTATTTCGACTAAAGGTGGGGAAAAGCTCAAAGCTCCAAATAGCTTAGTTTTTTTCTTTTAAATTAAGTCTACGAATATCTATATATAGATAAATATCACCAAATAATCTACTACAAATATCAATTTTATTTGCTTTTAAATGCGTTATGTCGACCGAAAAGCATAATGTTACGTTTATAATTAAGTTGTATCGTTTTTATATTGGAGTTTTCATTTCGCATCAGCAATGTACTAGAAATCTGCTAAGAGTCGGTCGACACTGTCTCACCTATCACTAAACGTTATCCGAATATGTTAATTGGAAATGTTAAAAGATTTTTAGCGGTTTTTCTTTTTTAATTCAGAGCAGGGTCTGAGTTGTCAAAAAATTTGTCTGTGTTTCTTTTTAACTCAGAGCATGCAGAGCTCCAAATGTGTGTTTCTTTTTTCGTTTTGAACATGTGTAGATCGCACTCAACGTGGTCGCTCATAATTGACTGAGCATTTGAGTAAATTGCTGAACGCACCAAGTGCCATGTGTGTCAAGAAGAAAAATGTGAAGAAAAAATAATTAGATACATAAGTTGGCGAAAGAAGTTGATCGCTTGTTGATTTACTGTATCTGGTGTGTATCAGTGTACAAAAAATTGTAGGTTTTGTGTTATATTGCTTTTTTGTTTAAATTAAAAATGTATTCTGATTTGTGCGGTTCAAGTGTGTTTAAAAAACATATCAGTGCTTAGAGATCGCTCTGCTTAGAACAAGTTCAGTGCATAATATATGTGTTCGAACTCTGTTCATTGCTCTGCTCTGAACGAATAAAGAAAAACACCTTATATCTCCAATACTCTGAACACTCAAGTGTCACAAAATGTTTGAGAATTCAATTCTAAAAATCTTCATGTATAAGCGCAGATATAAAATTTTTCTGAAGGGCTGTCTCTCATATATCACAAGAGCATCTTATAAATTTTATTTTCACACTAGGGTAGTTCAGATGTCTTCACTTATCGCTTAGGTATATTTTCGGAACGAGCCTAGAGAAATGCTAATTTATAACAGGTATAACAGTTGCTCGCCCTTTAAAGTGCTCAATACACAGATGTGGTATGGCACAAAATAGTCAATTTCGGCAGCTATTTTGGTTTGGCCACAAGCTAGTACCGTTATGAAACTGATATTTTTGCATCTGACTACACCAGAGTTTGCGGTTGCATTTCACATATATTCATGGATAGAAAGTCAAATTTACAAATACAACAATGTAAGCAAATGGGTTTTGGAGGGTGAAATTTCCTAAAGTTCCCATCACGGAATCGGTATGGCTCATCTGTGGTTAAATATTTCCCGCACTTCGCGTGTTTGATGCTCTGCTGAAGCAAACAACTCATCTCCGGAAGTCGAATGCCCTTTTAGCCATACCTGGTCGCATAAACTCTACTTTTCTGTCACACTGTGGGAATGTCTCGAGACACGTCCATATTTTTTTCGTCAAACAATGAAATATTAGAGATCAAATCTAATGCAATTTTATTACAATTGAAAAGTATAAGTTCGGCAACACCAACTTTATAATCTTTCTATTTTACTTCAAAGATTTTTTTTTCGGTTAGAAATAACATTACGCACACATCTCCTCCACAATTTCTCTTTCAACTTGCTGCGGTTGCATGGTTAATTCTACCCACTGCAGGTCGCCTAACCTAACCCTCCCTACACAATTTCCATAATTTTCAATGTGTTGCATCCTAAAAATATGAAAATTTAAATTTCCTCCAAAAAAAAAAAGAAAAAAAAACTCATAAAATTAGAAAACCACTAGAATAAGACGGTGCTGAAAAGAAGGGACAGCACGGTGCAAGCCAGCCATTACCATGCCTCACCACAACTGCTCCATCAAAATCGCTGGGAGTCCTCCAGCGGTTGAAGGAGGGTCTCTGCCCTCTGGCCTCGCATCTCTCCGGCTTTTCCTTGTTGCTGTATTATGCGATATGTCTCTCTGTTTGCATGCATATGTACATTTTGTGTTCGCTCTAGACTAAAGCAAAATACAACAGGCGCCATTATATTGCATTGCTGCTGCACTCTGCAGTCTCTATAGAGTTGTGTCGTGTATACCTACACTACACCATTGGTAGCATTCAGCCCATAAACGGGATGTTCTTCTTTATTATTTCGTGTGCGCTCAACGCTGTCAAAGAAACAGTAAAAGATTTTTTTTTTATTATTATTATATTTATTTATTACATTTGTAAATGGGACATGATTTAATGATGAATAAATTAAAGTATTTTCCTTATTTATATTATTATGGCTGCTGGCTGATACCTCTAAAAATATCCCATTGTATTATTTGAAATATTTTAAACACGCATTGGCATTAAAAAATGTGTGTGCGGTTTTGTGAATGGGGTGATGGTACATAAAATGCCATTTGCATGAAGAATTCATGTGATTGAGAATGAAAGCAATTTTTTTTTGTATAAACTTAGCCAATGACCAACTAAAACAACAACAATTATCTTAAACCGTCGCCGTAGCCGTCGTCGTCGTCGCCCGTATGACGATGCCGCTACTGATTACACACAAGATCGGCCTTTAAAAACAAACACACTGTCGTCGCCATGCGTCTGTCGCCAGCGTGGTAATTTTTTTTTTGTTGTTCATCTACCGTTCCGTTAGGTAGAAATTAAATTTAAAGTTTTCAAATTCTTTCCCAACAGTTTTGCTTGTTTTTTTTTAAATTTGTTGTTGTTATTTATTCATTGTGTTATTCATCACTTCTTGATATACGCGTTAGCGATTTGCCATCATTCTACATTGTGATTGAGAGTGGCGCGACGAGCGGCAATGGCGGCAGCGGCGCCTGAGATTATTTCCTGGCGCCAAGTTCCTCTATTTACAAAAATAATTTAAAATAAAACTCTCCGGAAAAGTTGCAATCTACGATAAACATAAAACTAAATTTAATCTAATCGCTTTGTTTTTTTTTGTTGGCGAAGTTTTATTTAGCAAATTACCGATTTAAAGATATGATATGATTGTGTCTACCTATATTCGTAGGTATAAACCTACCTACCGTTAAAATTAATTTGTTTTTTATGTTTCACAAGTGAAAACAAAAATTATGGTATAGGTTATTAGGTTGTTTCTTTATAATTATAAGTTGTGCAGATTTTAAAATTCTACTAGGAAGAAGGCATTTTATTTTTAATACATATGTAGTTTTATTAGATATTTTTATTTTAAGGTATAAATACAAAAACGACGCAGAAATTCACTCAAATTGTTTTAAAAATTGGCGGCGACCGTCGGGCCGGCGCCTGTTAGCCATCATCAATTAAACAAAATGAGTGCGAAATAAGCAAACTTTTATTTTTTCTCAGACGTATATGTAGGTACCTATGTACATAATGTATGTATATTTAATACAAACCAAAATAAGAAGGAAATATAATGGTGTGAGCTGAAGAAAAATTGTTGTTTATAAAAAGATCGTTTCGTTGGAGATCAAGTTTTATTTTTAAAAACGTGAATTGTTGAAGGTATTGTAACTGTGAGTATAGTAGATATGTCAAAAACTGTTATACGTGAAATTTGTTGTGCGTGCCCTGCCCACAATGCAGCTGTATACCTAAATCTTTCTGACATTTGATTTTTTTATGTAATTTTTTGGTTCAGCTGAAATTTGTATGATATATTGTATATGGTGTTTTTTTTAGTTGCATGAGAAGTTTCGATGATTGGTTTGACAGTTGAAAATGTCAAACTCTGTTTACATTTTTGTTCAGTAAGGTTTAACAATGAAAGTGAATATTTAAGCCACCATTGTAGCAATACGACCAGATTTATTGGAAAACGTAGTCAAAAATTGGATTGATCGAATGGACTATATAGCTTGACAGATTCCGAAAATCATATTTAAAAAATAAATGCTATGAAATTATTTACCAGATTACAATAATACAAAATTCATTCCAAAAATATTTTTGTCTTGTAGATATTATATTTAATGTTATCAAGCTCTTAAAAAACACCCAATATATAACATATTTTTTTTAAAACCAACGAAGATGCGGTGACATTAGGAATTCAAAAGAGCTGGAATTTCACTTCAATTCTATGTACATATTAATCGATATGGTGAAACATCAAAAAACCTGGATAAAAGCTAAAAGTTGGTCAAATCTTGAACCACTAAATACATTTTGTTTATAACATTGAATTCAATAATTGGACAGTTATTTTTCATATCCACTATGTTCACGCATTACACGGTGTCTCCACCTACTATATTTTATAGTATACTATCTGTCACTTTGATAGAAAGAAAGAAAAATGGAATGCTAGAAAATTTGGCAATGGGCATTTCATAGCATACTATTTCAATTGGACAAATGTCGCGAAGGAATACGTATCGCTGTGTTCATGCTCTAGTAGCATTACAAGACTTAAAAAACAAAATGAATTAAACAAAAAAAAAAAAACAAAGAATTTAACAATCCACACATCACAAACGATCAACAGCCACAAACGCTAAACTCAAAGTGAAAATGGCAGCCAAATAGTATACTATCGATAGAATGCTATGAGCTGTGCAATGTCTAGTATGAAATTTTTTTATAGAAAGATATTTGTGGTCTCCATGAGCAAATTTCATAGAATGCGATCTAACTTACTAGGAAATCTAGATCGTGAGACCCCATGTTAAAAACGAAATAGTATATTCATAACAATAACAATAATTGCTTCTATCAACTTTACAAACAGAGGAAACCGAAAAAGCACTGCTATTTGAACAAACTTATAATGGCCGCTTTCCTCAGTTTCTTCACTTTTGCGAAGCTGGTTGCGTATATTTGACAGCTGTCGGTTCTATAACAAAATTGCGTTATTTATCAGAATGTATTGCGGATTATATTTTGACAAAGATGAGCTGATTATGGTTAACTCTTGAGTCAAAATATTAGTTTTCTTTTATATGTCAACACATAAACTGTCAACATCTATTTGAAAACGGCTATGTTTACAATAACTTGAAAAAAAAAACAACCGAAAACTAAAGGGCGAACCGTTTTTAGCGTACGCGCGCTTAACCGATTTTCAAAATCTTACAAATATTACAAAAAGCATCATTAAAACGGGAAAAGCGCACAATATATGATAACTTACGCGGCTTAAGAATAATGCAACACCGACAGCTTTCAAATTTCTGTACGTAATGTATAATGAGCCATGTTTGTTCCTCTGGCTTATGTTCGCGAAAGTGATCGAAACCAAATGAAACTGATCAAAGCGGCAATTATACAGGTATGTTCAAATACCAGTGAGCTTATTCCGTTTGTTGCGTTGGCTATCTTAAGAGAGCATAAGCAATTAGTTTTTTTTTTAAATTTAACTTAATGCCTATAAGACCTAAGGTCTTTTAAATGCAACCTGAATTGCACGGCACTAGTTTGGCACAGTGGATTTGAGAACCAGGTATTGACTGTCTCATTTTAACCCATGGGCGACATCCAATTAAAATTTGAGGTATAGAAAAGAATGCGCCTGGCGTGGGGATCGAACCCACGCATCTAAGTTAGCAATCAAGCCCTTTATCCACTGAGCCATTGCCATCCAGTTGGCCATTAAAATTGATATTTTCACTCAAGAAAAAGTACTTTACATTGATAGTCAAATTAACTACATTTTCAATTAGTTGTCTTTCGTCAACTGCCATGGCTCTGATGAAAGCATCGCTGCTGTTTGTTCCTTGTCTCTGGCGTATCTCTTTTTAAAGCTGATTGCCTCCAGTTGCCGAGTGCTTCAGTGTCTCTGATTGGTAGATTTATCTACGGAGTAGTATAAAATGTAATGTATTGTAATTTGTCGTTCTCAAAAGAACTGACTTCAGAGAGACAAATCGACAACGCCATAACTGTCATTTACGTTAAAATATACTTGATATGTTGGTACCTATATTAATCACAATCATAATTTATTTTTAATGCAGAATTAAACTAATAGGTAGGTATATGTTGATTAAAAGTAAATTTAAAAAAAAAGTAATAATACCCGTTTAACACTAAAATTATTGTCTAGTACAAAACTAAATTCAATACCAACTTTGGTGTTGTTCAGAGAGTATTTAGACATCACACATTATTCTCTCACCAAATCTGAAATTTGGCACACCCACTTTTTGACATAATCGTTTTTGTTTAAAGCTTGCTAGGTACCATAGTCGATATGTACTCTTTGCCACAATAAAATCTATTTAGGTAGATATACCTTCATATCCTGTTTCCGGTGAGAAATCCTTCATTCCTAGACTAATTATTTAGTTCCCAATAAGAAAACCACAAAACCTCAAATCCATTAAATAATCTTATAGCTAATGCTTCTTGGGACCTTATTTATTGCTTACAAAGTGGCGAATAGGTAATCATTAGAGTCAGTTCAAACAGGACTGAGATTTATCAATTAAAATAAACAACATAAAATATTACTTCTAAAGAAAATCAACAAAAAATCTTTAAAAAAATAAGAATCCGTTTGTGACACATAGGGAAGCATAACAACTTGTTATTTTTTTATAATTTCAAATAGGTAGGTATAACTAATATAAAGAGACATACCCTGTTACCACAAGAAATGAAAAAAAAAACGTGACTTAAAAATATTCAAGTTCCAAGCGATGCAGAGCATACACAATGCGCATCCTAAGTGCGACTACCTGTTTTTTTCACCATCTGCTGCTTCCTTCGCCCAGTCGCTGTCTGTATATGGAACAACACACGACTTCTTAAAAAGCGAACTAAAGAAGAGATTTTCTTCCAACATCATCTAAAAGGCGCTCCATGTTAAGAATTCTCAGAAATGTCTTCAAGGAAATACAGGAAGATAAGAACAAAAAAAAAATGAGGATCCCATTTTAATGAAAGGAACATATTCTTTCTAGGGAAGAAAACGAAAAAAAAAACGAAAAAAAAACAAACAAAACCTGTTAAAACTAAATATGTACCTACCCGCAATGCAAAGGCTATAACAAACTGTGCACACAAGCAAATCGATTAATGGATGCTCTTTATTCGCCTTTCATTCGCCTATCATTCTTCCTGGAAGAATTTTTTTTTTTTTGGAATTGGTATAGTTTTCTTACCTGTATCGATTCGACTCGATGTCAGAAACAACTTAAATGCAGATCAGTCATACTTAAAGACGTACGCTGAACACGCTCATTAACTGTACAGAGATTCCTTTTTTTTCTTCAAGAAACGTCAACAGATAGCATATAAAAGTTCAAACAAGTAGTCCTCTTAAATGTTATCTACACAGTTGATAATAAAAGCATTATGCACTTAATTGTGACAAATGCACATTTGCCGCCAACGAATATGGTGTGCAAAAGGAGCTTCTTTCGAATGCAAATCGAGTGGATCAGCCATTTGGCATTTTAAAAGCATCTAACTGACAGCTACCAAAGAATACCGCATTTTAATGCACTAATTAGCTTCTTCTTTCTTTGGCAATGTTAACGCGTGCACAATTTTTGACATGTCATTCCAAACAAAAAAAAATAATCTGGAGAATGTAAGAAAATGCAAAAAAAAGAAACATTTAAAGAGAATACAAAAAAAAAACACTTGCTACTGTGCACAGCAGCGCATCCAAAGCAGCTAAAAAGAACTACATACTGAGTTTGGTCATTAGGTATATATACCTATATTGTGAATTCGCTTATATTCTACGAAAGATGTTAACATAACGAGAAAAAAAAACATGCAAAACCCTCCATTAAGATCGAAATACACATAAAACCGTGAATCTACCTGTGGTCTCAAAAGGAACAGATTGAGGTAATTTAAGTTTCCTTTTGGGCCCCTCGGGAACAGCGCGCAGCGCACACAACGAGTTTCGGTCGGTTTCCTTCAAGCAAGATTAAATTCCTCTATCCAAAGTCATGTCTCGCATTATTCTCCTTATTCCTTTTCCGAATGTCCATGTAGGTACTTTTTATTCTTTTAGATAATTCTCATCCCCATGGCGCTGAAATTCTTAAATAAGCATACAGAATGCGCCCTGTTCACGATGAGGAGCTATACCTACCTTATATCTAAAAAAAAAATGTCTCGTACATATACATTCTTTTGGCCATTGTGGCCTCCTACTGTGCTCTGTCTGTCTCGCTTTGCCTTTAGTCGATGTTACACCTGTAATTACAAACGATGTTCGATTTTTTTGTATTTTTTTTATTTTTCTTCGGACTTTTTTTGTGTCTTCCACTGTATAGTTTCGTAAAGGATGTGATTTTTTTTTTTTTTTATTTTGTTTGTATTGATGCTCAACTCCCAAATTAAAATCGATAATGTCCGTCAGTTAAGTGGCTAACATGGCCAAGGAGCCGAAGGCAAGTAAAAAATAGGCGTTTCGATGCGAACAACTTCTAGAGGGTCCAAGTGGGATACAGTATTGCCTAAAGGTAAGAAGCCACTTAAGAAAATCGATGCAATATATATGGTTGATTGGGGTGTGCATCGACTTTTTTAAAAGTTCGTAATAATTATTGCTTTAAATTATAGAAAATTGTTTTTAATTATTAAAATAACATGGTTCAATTTCAATATTATTAAACATAACTCTGTGTAAACATTCTTTCTAAGAGCGTATAAATTTTTCAAACATTTATATTAGAATGAACTTATGTCGTTTTCTATTGGATGTACAGAGTTACTCCTTTTACTCCGAATGTTTACATTTTCTATAATGTCGTTTTTATTTGGATTTTCGGAGTGTTCTACACATTTTTTATTCCAATCGGATATTAAAATATCATATTCACAAGTTTAAGCATACAAACTTGAACGTCGCTTAAAAAATTGGCTTCTTCAAACAATTATTACATTTGACAAATAATCCGACGAAAAACTTTGAAATGTTTACTCCCTTATGAAATCGAGAACAGATAAATACTCCGAGAACAATACTCGCCATCGAGAGAGCCAATCTAACGTTTTTAGATTAACAGAAGTGGAAAGAGTGTAAGTTCAAACAGCCAACCGAAAACGCCCTAAAATTTATTGAATATTTTCAATAAATTTTAATAAAAAAAAAAATTATTTTTTGGTCAGTGTGACAAACTATTTAAAGTCGCATTAATTTATTACCTTTAATAGAAATGATTGAACTGTCAAAATTCGAAAAACAGCTGACGTTTCTGAAATATCACAAATTTGATTTAGTCAATTTGAGGAAGTTGCAGGAGAAACAATAATAAAAAAACATAAGTTCACTCCATTTTCACACTGCGAATAAATGTAATTGAAAAATTGAATTAAAATAATTCAATGTCAACTTTTTGACAGCAAAGTGAATGAATTTTGCTTAGGAATTACGTTCAAATTTCCGAGACTGCTGAGCCCTCATAGGTATGAAAAACCCGAAATTGTTAAATTAATATACAATTAAATAGTTTTGCAGCTGTCAAGTGTATAAAGGAAAAATGTGACGACCTTTATGTTCCATAAACTGTCAAATTACAAAGCAAAAATAAACCTCGTTTTTTTCAATTCTTACAGAGTGCTCAGTTTTAGTTTTTTGAAAGGTAGTTTTACTGACAATAATTTTGCTCATAACATTAAATCTCACACAATGCCCGTGCCTGCTTCCTAAAAATTAATAAACAAATGTCATTTTCGTCAAAGTGAATATTTTGATGTTTTAGAATAAACAAGACATATATTTTTTTTTATTGAATGATGAACTAAATAAACAAGAGTTTTGAATAGTTCAGTGCTCAATCGAACGTCAAAGAAGCAGTTCATGAGAACTTCATAAGGCATTTGGACACGTTTTAGATCATTAGCACGCAGTGAACAATTATTGGGCGACTGCATTTTCATTCAAATACGGATACGCAAACGCTAGTTGTGTTCCACACCCTCCTCAAAAATGCACCAATTCCTTTTCCAGATTTTCAAATTCGGTAGCTTTAGACAGATAAGAGCGATCGTGAGAGAGGGAAATATTTCCCTGCCTGAGAATTCCCATCCAATACATTTTGTAGGCAGCAAAATGTAGGCCAAAAATTGAGAAATGTCAACTTGACGTTTGTCATCAAAGAAAAAAACAGTCTCTTAGTTGATTTGATTGAAAAATTGCAGTCATCGCACATTAGTCATTGTAATTATAGTTCGAGTGAACTTTCCCAGCGCTGCACCTCCAGAAGCAATAATTTCTTTCAGAAAATCGAACATGCAATGGAAAACTTCCACACATTTCCTCAAATAAATTTTTTTACGAAATCGATTTCAGCATTTATTTCTTACCATCTCTGTGGTAATAAATGAAGAAATAATTTAACGTCTAATGTCAGTTCGATTAACATGTGTGTGCTTTTTACATTTACATGTGCATATTGCAAGGGTTGATTTGGAATTCCAGGCCTGGAATGTAAGTAGAGATGTGTTCTTTACTTGGCATTCTTATTGTCAATAAGATTTCATGAAATATTTTGCTCACTGAATAAATAAAAATGTCTGCAATAATTGCTGAAATAAAAACAAAAATGAAAATTATTTGTAGAGGCGGAGGATAAACTAGCGTGCGGAGACATTTGAACAAAGTTAAATATTGCGTTGTAATCGAATTTAAACAAAACCGCTATTACCCTAAGTCTTCTCTTGAAATAAATTATTGCAAGAAATGTGTCATGTAGTCAATATTTCTTGTGGAAGCTGTTTATGTCTGGATTTTTACTTTATTTTCAGACATACATTTCTATATTTATTTCTTGTCTTCTCGGAAATATAATATGTGATGTTTCATAACAATCCCAAATTTAATTCAAGCAATCCAAAATCGTGCACAAATGTGTCACCAGACATTGAATCTGGATCATAGTTTGTTATTTCCATGTTATAGATTTCAACATTTCATTTAAAAAAAAAAATGGTTAAACCTATTCGTGTAGGAGTGTTTGGCGCTCCTTGCAGAAGAAGAATGAAATTTTACGACATAATTTTGCACACATAGGTAAATAAACACAAACTTCCAAAATAGTGTGCAATTACAATATGAAGAATTGAAGAAACCTTTACTTCAACCATAATGTAAACCTAGTTTGATTATGAAACGCCAGAAAGCTACATGCAAGTTAAGTTGGCCATTGTGACATTCAATATTTTGACAGCTATTCCAACTGCAGCTCCAGTTTCAGGTCCGTCTTCATTGTGTTCGGCCATTCCAGTTAGTTAGCTTTTTGCGCAGATTGGCGCAATGCTATTTGGATTTGAGTTTGGTTTTGTTATGTTGTTGGCGTATATTCGCGTCTGTGAAACTAGTAGTTTAAAAAAAGAATGCTTTCAATTGTATTATTGTTTCATAGTGTAAGTAAAGGGAGGAAAAAATACGTATTTGCGAATTTGATTCAGAATCAAAAAAAAATCAATTAATTTTGCCCAATGGAAGGAATTAACTGTCAAAATCCGTGTTTTGACAGATTCGTATCAATTAGATATTTGATCGGAAATCAGAATAAAAGGCCGTATTTATCTGACTAGCTGATGCACATTGCCACAATACATTGGAATTCCTCCTGATTTATTCAATTCGGCTAAGAATGGAATTTAATTCTGTTATTTTTTTTATAAATAGAAGCCAAATATATTCATTTGAATATTTTTCTTAAATCAGTGATCTTTTTTATTTCTAAAAATATAAATATTTTTGTTCTTTTAGATTTTTTTCACAAATTACCTTGTTGATTGAACCGCCAGCACAGCGGCGCGATGTTTTTTTTTTTACTAAGAAAATTGAGAATTCAGAAGATTTGACCGCGACTGGTTGTGTCGTGTGTGTTTTGCCGATTCTTTTGGAGTTGTTTTCACAGTCGCGCCGGCCGGTTGTCGTCGATGCAGGTATACATTCTTGAGTTTTGATTCATGTGAACAGTGAACGATTTTTTTTTCTTTGGCGATTAATCAATTTATGTTCGATGTGTGCTGAGTTTCTTTTCGGTAAAGTTTTTTTTTTTTTAATTTTTTGGAAAAAGACGGGTATTCAAAGAGATGACGGATATGTTAGAATTAAGGGTATGCTAAACATATCTGATTTCTAGACAGGAAATGCTTATCTAAACGTAAGGTTGAATCTTTGAAAGGCATGACAAAGGAAGTGTGGACAAATATAAAGAAAAAGATATTATATTGTTCAAATATACCTAAGGAATTAAAATATGTCAATGTCAGAACAGAACTGAATTTATAAATAATCATTAGCAATATATTTACATATAAATTAGAGATACTCTGAAGTACGCAGTAAAACGTTTAAATGAAGGTTCAAATAGTAGAAAGTAAGGTAGTACTTTAATGAATTAATGGAATTACATACTTACATTACATTTTAAGGCAATCGTGATCATTATTACTTTGGATCATTTACTTTCAATATCCTTACTTATACTGGACATCTTTGAGTATAAGTGCTTGTTCCTATATTTAATTATAAAGTAGTGTATCAATGCATGATAGGGGGCGCTGTTTCACTTTCAAGAAAAGTTGAAGTCAAATCAGAGATCAGATCCCGTAATTTCTGCACAGAAACTCACAAAATGTCAAAACTCAAAGAGCGGGGATGAAATTCTCTCGAAAAGTATACACGGTTTAAGCCAACAAAAATTAAATTAACATACAAAAAACTTATTCGACAGCAGTGTGGGGCTTCTGAGATGTAATTTTCCATTGGAAAAAAAATCTTGGAGTGAAAATCACAGGTATATGGTTTTTTTTTAAACTTTCTCGAAAGCATTCCCTTTTGTCAAAAACTGTTAAATGTTAAGGTATGAGAAGGACTTCGTATTGAATATCACACAAGTGCACAGCAAATAAAAGAACGGGATCAGACCTTAGGTGTCGCTTTTCGTGCAAAACTGCCAGCTTAACGATACTAAAATAATAGAGTGTCTATACCAGCTGCTGTCAAATCAACTTACAAATGAACTAACAGGAACTTGAGTAGCGCCCCCTACGAAAACTTCTCATTTGGAACAGCAGCAAACATACCATATCATCAAGCGGTGACATTGGACGTATCACTTTGTGTTCGATTAGCCAAACAAAAGTTTACAATTTTGGATAAAATTCTTAATTTTATTATCATAAAACTTTTACTATATTTAATGGAAAAGGTATGACTATTGTTTAAAATTTTTGTTTTGTCAGGAAAATCAAACCAGTTTCCTTTTATTTGTTTTTTTTATTTATTTACAATTCATGTGGTGTGACGTAAGCAGAATTGTGAATAAACTAAATAGCGAAAGTCCAAAAAATATTAATCAACCTTGAAAGCGATTGTGATTGTTTTTTCGAAAAATTTATAAAAGTTTCGATTAAGATATTCTTTTGGAGAATAACAATCAATTCATCCGAAATATGTAAAGGTAGATATACCTAACACTCGGGACGTTTAAAAAATCCAAAATATCGAATCAAGGCAATAAGTTATCAAAATTATTGATCTTTTAATTGGATTAGCTTGAAAAAGCTAATTAATTGAGAATCTTATTTTATATAAAATCCTTTTTTTTAAGAATTTGTAATTTTTATTTAATTCAAAATTATTAGCCTCAAGTTCTCAAAAGAAGGCTTCTTCTCCAGTCAGTTCATTAAAAAAAAATCTTATTCATTAAATTTCTATAATGCTAATTTATTTCTTAAACCATTCGAGCATATACATACATAGTTTCAATCCAAAATTTGTCATTAAATTTATAAGGCAAATAAACACACACCTACAGACATTTTTTTTTTGTTAAATCAACTGCGTTTTTAGTTTTTTTTAGAGATGATATCAGATAGATACATCACTGTGATTTGCGAAATACTATAGTGTGTCGCATTGTAAAATTAAATAAGAAAAGTAAAAAAAAAAAAACAAGAAAAACTAGATTTCGGCTAGTCAAATTTAATAATAATAAAAAATAGATTATCGTTCTACCAAAAAAAAAAGAATACACAAACTCTCTTCTATGAAATTAATAAAATGTTCTCTTCTGTTTAATAAATGCAGGATAAAACTTATGTATTTTAGAGTTAGGTAGGTGGTTTTTAGAAAAACCGACCCACTTTTGAATAATATATTCAAGGGAAAAGGGAAGTCAAGGTCTTAAAGATATTATTATTTTTATAGATAAGTTCTGATGTTTTCCTTGAAATAAATTATTGTTTATGAAGTTCACGGAGCGAGTTTGTCTGTCCTACGAAGGAGATTCTTCCCGAGAAGGGCCGAAATTAATGAAAATTGTTGTGGACATAAATTATCTAGTGTTGAAATAGTTTTGTCACACAAATGTCTGCAAAATAAAAAGCCGCTAAGCAAAGTTACGGTTATTTGATTTTTTTTCGCATTTTAATAAGTCTGACATTTTGGGAAAGCATAGACATTATCCGTGTTTTTTTTTTGGCAAAAGGTATTCGCAGCAAAGCAAAATTAACACAAATTACAAATACGAGATATTGCTGCGGATAGATTTGTGACATTAATTCGAGTATCGGATGAAATTATTATTTGTTTCGTTGGTACTCCTGATGACTTTCATGAATCTCGAAGGCTTCGTGCGTAAAGTTTTTTTTTTCCCAACAATGGACCCTTTCACCCATCTATTAGATAAGTTATCTCGGATACTAAACTATTTGAATATATTTGTGAACGATTCGGATAGGCTATCTAAAAGCAGTCAAAAATCAAAGCAAAACTCATATCAAGTAAAAGTTTGCAGTCAGCTGTTCCATACATTTGTCGTCGGATAACTAGCTATTCGAACATTTTTTGAATAAGAGACGATTTTTAAATCTCCAGATAAACATGCAGTTAGTTGCCATCTGAATAAACTTACTTGACTGTTAAACAACCGGATAAAAACATAGAATTTTTCAATCAAGAAAAAATAATCTGTAGAATAATTTAATTTGAACGTCACTTTTATTTCGAGTTTCGAACTTGATAGAAATTAATTTTGTTAAACGTTTATTTCAAAGCAATAATTTTTCAAAGCGTTTTTGGTTTATTCCTCAGATAACTCCTTTTTCAGTTCTAAAATGAGCAGATAACTTTATTTCTAGATTAAGTTGTATCTGAATGTTAATAAACTGATTTCTGGAGAATATATACTAACTGACGGATTAACTGACTATTAGAAAATTGGCCCTAACTCCAGATAACTTTGTGTTTTGTACTTACAATGTGATCTTAAATAAGCGCAAGTCCTTGTGCTTGATTAAATGAGCGCTAAAAAGCAAAATTTTGTGGATACATATAGAAAACAAATTGAGGAATTTGAGAATAGGGAAGGAAGGAACCCAGCATGTAAGTTATTATATTTCATTTATAACGAAAAGAAAACGGTACGATTAAAACCAAGCGATTGTGTAGTACCTTCTCGTTTGCCGGCAAAATAAAAACGAAAATATTTGTCAAAATGAGAACGTTTTAGAATCAAATTTGATTTTTAACGCAATACTCATATATAAAAATGAGGAAAATGGTGAAAATTGGCCTTTTTTCCATCCCTTTCTTTCATTCTAAGAATATCATGCGATCTCTTTCGTAAATTTGATACTTTTTACGCTTTGAGTATATATAACATGGAATGCTTGTTCCTATATTTAACGTTTGAAGCTTAAATAGAGGGCGCTCTTCCACTTTCAGTACAAGTTAGAGCTCGCTTATTCGTGCGAAACAGCCATTGACCTCTATATATACACTGGATAGTGCATTCTCTATTAATATACAGTGCTCTTCACTTGATTAGACGCACACATTGTTTTTTACATAAATTTCATTTTTTTGAAGGTGTGTGTAGCAATCATCAAGCAAATGCATTTATTAGAAAGGTTATTAAGTTCTCAAGAAAAAAACACGAAAAAGTGGTAGGTGAGTGGAAGTTAACGGTTGTTTTTTCTCTTTTCTTTCTATGCTGTAAGAAAAAGTGTAGTTTTTTTTTGTTCACATGATTAGACGCACCTGTAAAAAATTCGTAAAAATAAAACATAGACTTTTTAATATATTTTTGTCTCTTTTATTTTTATTTTTTTTATATTTTCAGTACTTTGTACTGCCACCATGTTTTAAAATCACATCAAATATTCTATTTTTAAGTGAAACATACAGTTTTTCTAAATAATTTAGAGGAATCGTCTTCCAAGCTTCTTTGATTGCGAAAATTAGCTCTGCACAGGTCTCATACTGTCTACCTCCTTCGTAAATTTTACGCGTGAGCCACCCCCAAACATTTTCGATTATATTGAGGTCAGGTGAATAAGGTGGCCACGGCAGTAATTCCACATTTTCGTCGGCGAGAAAGCTTTTGACTACACGAGCGTTGTGGATTGATGCATTGTCTTGTTGAAATATCCACTGTAGAGGTCCAAACAGTTCTTTCATAGCGGGGAAGGCTGATTGCAAAAGGGATTTGTAGGAAACTCCCGTCATTTAATTGGAAACGAAAACCAAATCAAACGCCCCATAGTACGAAATGGCTCCCCAAACCATAACTCCTCCTTGCCTCGAATGGTGACGTGTCAAAAACTTTTCCTGTTTTCTAATATCATGGAAGTAGTAGTTGTAGCCATCAGGGCCATCTAAATTAATTTTTTTTTCATCTGAAAAAACCACATTTCGCCAATTTAGCCCACTTCCAACGTTGGTATCCCACGACATGAGAAGGCGTGCGAACTCCAACCGCTGTGCTTTTCTTACGACGTTTAGTGGGGGCTTTTTTTTAAAGTTTTTTTAATTTTAAATGCTCTGCACTCAAAATAGCTCGCCGAACAGTTGATGTCCTGGCAGTTATCCCCGCGTTTTTCTTTATTTTACTGGTAGAGGCAGCTGAATTTGACGCGATTCTTATTATTTTTCTTTTATCCTGAGGTGTTAAAGCGGTTTTTGTCCTTCCCTTGTAATTTTTACCGTATGAAGCACTGTTTTTAAGATAATTTCTTATGACATGGTCACTTCGACCAATTTTTTTGGCAATATTTCTCATGGAAAACCCTTCGGAGTGCAACGCGTCAATTTTTCCTTTTTCTTCCGCGTTTAAAACTTTTTTTTCCCCATTTTGGATTTAAATCACTAGCGAATACTCCTTACGGCTTAAACTTTGGAGCTAACTCAAATTTACGTAACAGATCGCGACCAACTAACTAATTTAACGAGTGCGTCTAATCATGTGAACAAAAAAAAACTGCACTTTTTCTTACAGCATAGACAAAAAAGAGAAAAAATAACCGTTAACTTCCACTCACCTACCATTTTTTTGTGTTTTTTTTTTTTGTTGAGATATTAACCTTTCTAATAAATGCATTTGTTTGATGATTGCTACACACACTTACAAAAATATTAGATTTATGTAAACGAAAATGTGTGCGTCTAATCAAGTGAGGAGCACTGTAATAGTTTTTTTTAAGGCAATCTGAAGATGGCATAAGGTGCGCTAGTACCATCCTTCTATGGAAATGAATAAAAAGTCGAGCTGACAAACAAGAAATATTTTTGTATTTTATTGTTTTATACAATAAATAATACCTGTATTTGAAATATCGCTAAATTTGACCTCTAAATGTGATTCGAAGTGTTATAAAGTTATACTGGAATTGTACCAGCGCACTTATACATGTCTTGAAGTTGCCTCATCTTTTACGTATAAATGCGCTGTCCAGTGGGCACAGCCAGATCAAAGATACTTTAATAACAGATGATTATGTGTCATTCTGTCAGCTGCTGTCAAATCGCCGAACAAATAAACAGAAACTCGAGTAGCTCCCTCTTTCAAAGCTATATAGTTGGAATAGGAACAAGCACTCCATATTATATATGTATGTATATATACTCAAAGTAGCAAGTATATGCATATTATTTAGTAATCTACAAGCACTCATCAGCAGCTTCTGAAGGTGAGTATGTATTATCGAAAAAGCACCTAAGAGACGTGCAAGCCATAAACTGTCCAATTTCATTGAAAGATGGTTAAGATTTCTATATATTAAAAGAAAAATTCAGATTTAATTTTTTCTTCGAAAAGGGTGATATTAGATCTTTTGCGAGAAACTTGGAAAGCAATATTTTAAATACTTCAAAATATCAAGTCAAATATTAATGACCGATGTCGTAGGTAATCAACTCGACCCTAATATTCGTGTTAAACCATAATTTCACGTGATTTTGAACAGAGTCAAGTAATTTTAACCAAAACACGCCTATTCACCACAATAACGAAATTCATATCGAAAATGTATGCTGTCGTATGTTGATCTTCTCGTTTAATGTCTTAAACTTTCCAAAACTATAAGAACAGATTTTATTGTGTATTTAAACCAGATAATTCTGTTTAAAAAAAAAACGTAGCTTTCAGTACTTGTTAAAGTCAACTGCGGTCAACTTTCTTCTTTACTCCAACTCGATCGTTGAACCGCATATAAACGAAGTTCATAAAAAAAACTTTAAAGATGAACGCTACCATTTTCAGCAAGTAAGCACTCTACGAACATTCCCCTCTACCTGTGTTGTCCTCTTTAGCTGCGGATAGATTTCCCAAAAAAAACACGACTTTTATTGGCTTAGATTTTTATTGTAAAGTTAAATTTTCAAACCCACAGGTTAGGGACGCACATAATTATAAACTATACCTCTGACTGCTATATTGTTCTAAAGTGTGTACAGGTGTTCGGTCGGCCACTGGATTTTACTAGTGCATATTAAGCTTTTACATCATTCAATTTGAGCTTGCGATTTTTAAGCAAGTTGGTGAGGAACGCATGTGGTGCCCGGGGTAGAAAAAATTGCTCAGGTTGAAAAATTGCACAGTTATCGCTCTTTCATCTTTGGAAGTTTTCGATATGGTACAATTGAACTTTTCTAAATTAATTGGAGTAAAGAGTGCGGATATATGTTGGAGGAAAGTTAACATCTATTAAATATCGCAACCGAAGGAAGTTCAAAACGGAGACATGGATTAAGAATCGCAGTGGTGTAAATGTATTAATACTTACAAAATTTGCATGCACACCTTCTACTTCTTCTGCACACTATAAAGTACACATAATTTTAATTTGAAAACAAAAAAATCAAATCAGTGCGATCAATTGTTTAGTATTGATCTTTATGTAAATATGTAGCTTCCGCATTGGCTCACATTATCCATAACATACAACTTATAGATATACATAGGTATATAAGTTTCTATATCTTTAACTAAATTATAAAGAAACATCTTCCTCCATCATTATTACGGAAACGGAAATGGCGGCACACATAAATTCAAATAAACTCTCGCAATCAAAATGCAGTTAATTCATACAAAAAGCAAAAAAATAAAAAAAAATATCTACATCTAAGATCAAATACATCCTACAACATTGGCGCATCGATTTCATGAATGAAATGAACAAAACAAAATGTTTTATATTCATTAATGGAAAAAGTGAGTTCTTCCTCCTCAAGTCCAAATCCAAATAAGATGAAATAGACAAGAGAAAAAAAAAATAGAAATCCATCTTATACCCCCATATGGGAGATTTCACATCTGTTTTGTTACATAGTTGTATGAATCTTTGAATGTTATGGCAGCTAGACTTGACCATAGAGAGATAAAAGCACTTAAATTAATAGCCATGTATTCTTGGAAAGTGATATCGGTTTGAATGGCTGATGGGACATGGGAGAAAAGAAAACGAATTAGGGAATAAACAGCAACACACAAAAAAAAAAACAGCAGCAAATTTATATTAGAGCTTGGAGAATATTAGTGTCTGTGATATTGTTTTAAGCTTTTGTTTCGAACCAGGTGGCGCAAAATTTATCATCCTATAGGACGATGCTGCAATTTTTACAAATGGCGGAGATTGTAAGTTCTACTTTGCTATGTGTGAAGTAAACAGATAGAAAAGACATAACAAAAAGTCATGAATCGCTATAATAAAAAAAAGCGGAATAATGGTTTCGATTGACATCTGCTGCCATTAGCAAAAAAATTATAGCATCTTCTGATAGGGTGATTAATTCTTAAAACTTATACTATAATTGACATGGACATTGGATTCTATGTCTATATGGACTTAACTTTTGACAAGTACCTATAATAATATGACAAACACGTTAATTTGTGATTTTGACGTTTTAGACTGCGTGAGGGGAGTTTATTGAGTAACCTTTGATTTTTACCGTGTGATCCCATACCCCTTAATATAATACCCAAAGTATACCTACACACTCGTGCTATGTCATAACTCATAACTTAATCACATCCGCCATTTTTTACTAGGAAATAATGCCATAGAAATATTATAGAGTTCTGAGTGTTTTTAAATTGTTTGAATTTTCATGGGGGCGTTCGGTGTCGCACAGCTTTCTGATACATTGCTGAAAAATATATTGTGCGTTTGTGAACGTATAAAACGCAATAGGTAACCATTTCTTTCAAAAGTCAAAACAGACAAAAAAAACGAATTGCTTACGATTACGCTTCGGCTCAAAGTGAATTAAACATACAGTTGTTGGATAAAATATAAACTTAAAATGAATCAGGAAGTAAGAACCACAACCGATTCAGAAGAAGAAGATAATCTATTAGGTACGTAATTAAAATTCACAAAAAACAATTGAAAGCACAGCTGACTTCGTAGTCAGCTTTACACTACGATACCTAAGTATACCAACAATTTAGCGCTAGCTTGACTTCGATTTGGAAATCATATGTTTTGTTCGTTGCTATGGTCGTCAGCTGTTAATTGGCAGATATTAATCACGTATTATAACAACAACGAACGTTTGCTGTGCAATACCGAACGCCCCAATCTTTATTAAATATATACTTATTTTATTTAATTTAGATCAAGAAACATTTTTCTAGCAGAATAAAATTGTCAATAAACTTTAAATATTTAAACTTAATAAGATTTGATTAAAAAAAAAAAAAAAATAAATAAATAGAACAGAACTCTACATACACATATGTACCTACTTGTATGCGAAGTATATACATTTTTGCCTATAAAAAGATGGCGGCTTTTTCATGAGATGTAAGGTATCTAGCATCTAGCAGTTTGAAATTTGAATATCGCGTTGGCATTTAACACAACAGGTTCTAATACTACGTGTTCACGGACCATACTAAATAGAAATTTAAGTCAGTCGATCTCGTACTGTGGAGGTGTTAAGACGTTTTCGGCTTCCCAGTTTTTCCAATTAAAATTCGTGTGTGAGCTTAAGTTCTATATTAAATCAACATTTCATAAGTGGTGCAGTAGCACAAAGATAGAGTGGCCGACCGAGAATCCGAGGGTCGCAAGTTCGATTCCCAGCCGGGCATCAGAACTTTATCAGCTTTTTTTCACAACCGTGAAGTGGAAAACTTTATTGGTTGGGAAAACGATCAAAGGAGGAGGAGTTTAAGCACCGGGGCATCGAAAGGTGTCCTAGGGCCAATGAGGCCAGCGATGGCATCAGCAGAGGGAACATCGAAAGATGTTCCAATTACAAACAATGATACTGCAGCAACAACATCATCAGCAATAACAACAACGGCAACATCATCCGATGCTAATCAAAAGCGCAGAAAGAGGATCAAGTGCGCACCAAATTTAGTAAAAAGGAGATCCACGGCCACCTCAGCAAAGCTGCCAGCTGGGGTGCATACGTCCGATATAGACGAGACGTCAGAGGCAGCAAGACAAACCGAGCTAGACACTTCACCTGAAGAGGGTATAGCATATATGTCTGAAGAAGGAGAAGGGCACTTCACGACGGGCGATAGTACTGCCCTCGTGAACCTCTCCACATCAGAGGCGTCATCTGAGGAGGACGAGGAACAAAGAATGTTCGCCCAAATTGATGCTTTGGAGGCAGAAATAGAAAAGATAAAAAGTAAAGTTAAGGCCAGCCAAGAAGCGCGCCGAGCGAGGCAACTAAAAGAACTCGACGAAAAAGAACAACAGCAGAAAAAAGAACAATTACAAAAACAACAGCCACAGCAGCAGCCAAAACAACAACGGCCAAAACAACAACAACAGCAACAGCAGCAGACACAAGTCCAGAAACAAACGCAAGAAAAACAGCAGCAGCAGATTCAAAAGCAGCAGAATCAACAGCCGCAGAAAAGTCAGACTCAGCAGCAGCAGCCACAGCCACCGATTATGAAAAAAGAAAAGGTGCCACCCATTAATACTTATAAAATGGAGTTACAGGATACCATAAATCTATGTAAGTTGACCATAGGTCAAAATTTTACTATTAAACGATTAAATAACGATAGGCATGCTATCCAGTGCTTCACACTGGAACAGCACAAAAAAATTAAAGAGTTGCTAAAAGAAACTACTACCGAATTCTTTAGTTTCACCCCTAAAACCGAAAAATTTCAAACGGTCCTTTTGAAGGGCATAGATTCCTACACGGAACCACAGGTGCTCTTAAATGAACTCCGCCAAAAAGCGAATGACGATCTCGACTTTATCGGGGTCAAGCCGTTCGCTACAGTTAGAGCTAGGCGGGAGAAGCGGAGACTTCCCTTCTTCCTTGTTCAACTCTCACCCAGCAGCAAACTGGATAGTTTGAGGAGTATATCCGTCCTCAACTATCAGGTTGTAACTTGGGACAAATTAAAAAGGCGCGGCGACATGCTTCAATGCATGCGCTGCCAAAGGTTCGGCCACGCCGCAGCAAACTGCGAAATGCAGTCACGCTGCGTTAAGTGTGGAGAGAACCACAATGCAGATGAATGCAAGTTAGGAAATGAACGGGTCGAAGATAGGACCCAGCTTAAATGTGTACTCTGCCGAGGCGCCGGACACCCCGCTAATTATCGGGGATGCCCGACGTTTCAGCTTATAAAAAACAATAAAGCAGCAAAGCAAACAGTGGTAGAAAAGCGTCCAACAGTGCGCCCTCCTACAACAACGCCCGTCAACCCCCAAATTTCTTACGCCCAAATGGCGTCAGGAAGGGGAAGCACGGTACAGCCTACACCAAAGGTCGCCCAACAGGCCCCCGTGCCTAAGGCGCCGGCGGCACAGGCGGACATTATGGGCGTTCTACTGGCCATTCAGGGCCAGTTGAACGGCCTCCAAAACCAGATCAGGGAGCAGGCGACTAGGGTGGATTATATCTACTCTGTTTTGCCGAGCTTAACGCAACTTAGAGGTTAAGGGCGCGCTGCCGGAGAGGCCCTTTAAGATCCTAGCTGTGAATGTAAATTCACTGATTAGGACCGAACGTAGAGCGAATTTATTCCAATTGCTTAAAGACATAAGTCCAGATGTGTTTATGGCTAGCGAAACTAAGCTTAACCAGAAACATAAATTGACTAACAACAATTACAATATCGTAAGGAGAGACCGACCCAACTCCACTCAAGGAGGGGGCGTCGCAATCTTTATACGTAAAGGCATTAGTCATAAGGTAATATATAATAGTGATGTGCGTAAATTTCGGACGTTAGAGGCATGCATCATATGCATTCATCTCCAACAGGGGAAGCGAATGTATGTGATCGCTGCCTATGCACCGGAAACACCTCAGCCCACACAGTTTATAACAGAGCTTGAAAAGCTTTTTGAATGCTTAAGATTGAGCTCGGAAGAAAACTACTACATATTGGCTGGTGATTTGAATGCCAAACATATAGATTGGGGAAATCAAATACAAAATCCTCGTGGTAACCATCTGTATAATTGGATGGGTCGATACAACCTGGAGTATCGCATTGAACTTCTCGCTACAGACAGGCCATCGTTTCCAAGAAGCGGTGCCTATCTGGATCTATTGTTGAAAGACGCAAGACTAACAATTACTGATACTGTGGGCCATCGGTCTAAAAATTGTTTAAGAACGATCGAGTACGACAGTGACCACTGCGGACTCGCCACCGTAATACAACTTCCGAACTCGCTTATGGAGTTGGAGGAGTATGTACCGGTGCATACTTACAATTACAGTAAGGTGCGCTGGCCACGCTTCTCGAACGTCTTATTGAGCGAATTACGATCAAATGGTATATCCCCACCAAATGACAGGAACATGACAAATACTGAAATTGACAGATACTTAGAACAAATGGACGAAACAATTCAACGAACAATGAACAGGATAATACCGAAATACAAAGAACGTAACGCAACTGACATGTACCGTAACGCGACAATTGATGCATTACACAGACAAAAAAGTGGCTTACTGACAAGACTAAAACGCTTGTACAGACGGTTTACGGACACACGAGATCTGGAGATAAGGACACTGAAGTCGTCCATCAAAAACATCAACCAATTGATCAAAGAAAATTATAGGTTGTCCATTAATTTGTTTTGGGACAACAAAATTCGGGCCGTGAACGCTACCGACCCGAGTATGTTCCCACAAATTAATAAGATATTCAGAAGAAAAGATCAAAACGACCTTCCGTGTCTTAAGCTCCAGAGGACGACACAAAACAGAGACGTACTTCTGACAGCAGGCATAGACCCAGATGACGCCGTCTTGGACGATGACCTCTTCATAATCGAAGATCCGCAGGAGAAGGTGGAGGCTGTGGGGGCTGCTTTCCAGCAAGTGTACAAGGTGAATGCTAGCATTCGCCCGAATCATGACCTGGAGAACAGAGCTCTGCTTCATCACTTATGGCTCCGAAACGATATAAGCGAATGGCGATCTGAGAACCTTGGTTTTACCGGGTTTAATGATGAAGATTTGGCAAACGCCATAATCGCCGACCGAAATGGGCCCAGTCCCCTGTTAATTTCGAAGAATGAGCTCCAGCTCATCTTCGATTCATTAAAGAAAAAGAAGTCTGCAGGAGTCGATGGTATATCCAACGTTGTACTACGACATTTGCCTCAAGAAGCAGTTGACATTTATACCACACTGTTTAACAACGCGCTGAATAATGCATATTATCCAGTGCGGTGGAAGACAGCTGTAGTGCACCCTCTCCCAAAAAAGGGAAAGGACAACTCCAATCCGGCGAATCTCCGGTCGATAAGTCTTCTTCCGAGTATCAGCAAAGTATTTGAAAAGGTTATTAATAGAGCCCTGTTCAAGTGGGCGGAGGACAAAAATATCATCCCGGATAATCAGTTCGGTTTTAAGGCGGGACATGACACAATTCATGCCGCGTCTAAACTAGTTTCTGATATCCAATGGAACAAAACTAAAAAGCAGTGTACGGGTGCCTGTCTGGTTGATTTGGAGAAGGCCTTCGACACCGTATGGTTAGAAGGTCTCTATCTAAAGCTAACCAGACTAGGTATAAGTAAACCTCTATTGTATATGCTTTATGACATGCTAAATGGTAGAAAGTTTGTTGTCAAGAGTGGCAATGTAACTTCTACCGCAATTTTTAATATTAATAATGGTCTTCAGCAGGGAGCGGTTAACTCGCCGATTCTATTCAGCATTTACACCAGCGATCTGATAGGTAGTCTAACTCAGGCAATTGCGTACGCCGACGATCTAATTGCGTACAGAACAGCTAATACAGTTGAGGTCATCAAAAGTCTCTTGCAGAGTGACTTCGACAAGATTCAGCGATATTGTGATGACTGGAAGTTGAAAATCAACTTCCAGAAATCAGAAACTATTTTGTTTAGGACTCCGTTGTCTAGCGCCTCAAGGGATACGAGAAAGAACTGGCGCAAGCTGGTGATCGTAGGGCCACATGGACATCCACTGGCGAGTAAAAGTGTAGTAAAGTACCTTGGCATCTGGTTGGATCAGTACCTGTATTTCGACAGACATATTGGTGCTGCTTTGGCCAGGGCTAGGGGAGCCTTTGCCTTGACAAAACGACTGTTTTATAGCAGCCGTCTTGACAGCAGGGTGAAGGTGATTTGCTATATGGCCCTCATCAGGCCGATGATTGCCTACGGATGCCCGGTGTGGTTCAACGTTGCCCCATCTCAAATGGAAAAGATTCGGGTGTTTGAGAGGCAATGTCTTAGACGTTGCCTTGGATTACACAGAACACCAGAGTCGGAGTACACAAGATATTATTCCAACCAGGTTCTATACAACGGAGCCAACATAAACAGAATAGATAATTTTTTGTTCAAGCTGATTCGGGGTCACGTTGCAAGAGCGATGTCCTCAACTAACAGCTTAATTTTTGGGGCGTATTACCCCAATAACGAATATTTTGAGAGTGCGCGGTTAAGTGGTTACATCCCTCCCGAGGCATTCCTCTATTTAGACAGTCGAGGGCTGATACAGGATGGAGGGGCGGTTCCGCTCATCTACCACGTCAGCCGGAAAACTGTGGATAGGCGACTCCTGTATGGTCGAGACGTCATCGCTCAAGGTGGAGAAGAGCACCTTCGGTTCAGTAGGACTGTGTCCGATCGGGACCGGAGGGATAGGGCGAAACAGGAGAACCAGTTCTGGTGGCTCTCTGAACAGCATCGTGATATATAAAGTCGATGAAGATGATATATCTTGGTCGACTTACATAGATTTAGGGCATTAGGTATAGTCAGGGTGGCACTAAAAAAAATTAAAAATATGTATGTATGCGGGGGCATACGTGCATGTATCTGCGTGTCTGTACATGTATGTGCGTACGTATATGTATGTGCGTATGTACATGTGTGGGTGGCTTGCATGCTGGTGTGTGTCTGCATGCATATAAAAAATAAACAAAAAAAAAAATTAAAAATCGAAAAAAATGCTGCTGTGGCTGTTCTAGTTTTTAAGTAGTTTTAAGTATTATTAGGTATTTTAAGTAGTTTAAGTTATTTTTAGTTAGTATAAGTTAGTTTTATTTAGTTTTAATTATTTTTAATATATATTTAGGTTTAGTTTATAGGTTAAAAAAAAAAAAAAAAAAAAAAAAAAAAAAAAAAAAAAAAAAAAAAAAAAAAAAAAAAAATAGAAATTTAAGTAGATTATGGCCTAGGTCCTATAAATCTGGAGGACTTACAATATACAAATTTAAATCTCCTATAAAATTAACAAATCAAACTAATGGCCTTTTCGATTGGCCGTCCAGAACTGTTCTGACCCCCACAAAATGACAGTTGTTACTCTAAACAGAACAGAAAACGATTCTGGATTTCATTTCAGAATCGAAAACTGAATCACTAATACACTCACAGAATTAAAATGTCAAAATCATCGGCATGATTTGTTTTATGTAATTTCGAGTTGTTTATTGAATTTGAACTACTTTTCTTGTAAAATAACATAAAAAGAATCAAGTTAATTATTATTGACACAAGAAAATGTGTATCTAAATTGATATCAAGTGTTTTGGAAATTCTTTTTAGCCGATGTGATTTTTTTAAAATTTAATTTTCACGAATACAGTGATGCATACAATTCAGAATCAGTCAAATTGTTTCCGGTTGTTTTATTGGGGAACCTGTTCCGGACGGCCAATCGAAAAGGCCATAACCTATTTCTATATCGAAATAATCAAAGTCATCGCAAAAATCAACACCATTTACGTTTTGAATGGTGCTGTCAAAATGAATCTACTTTTTAAACTTCTGAATCGTTGAAAACAGAATTTGGTATTTTAGTCTGGTGGAAACGTAGTATTATATCGTTTTTGATTGGCTCTTGGAAGATATTATTTTTACTCCGAATTTTCAACATTTTATAGGAATAGTACATAAGGAGTGAAAAGAGAGTAACTCCAAACGGCCAAACATAAATGACATATATTTACAGTAGTAAATCTTCACAAACTGTAAAAATTTAATACTGTAAACGAATTTTTATATGATTGCATTGGAAATTCCAGTACACAGTAGCATGTGGCGTAATGATTAGGGCGTTGGACTGTCAACAGAAGTTTCAATTGAAGAAAACGCAAACAATATGTTTATATTATTTTTGTTTTTGTTTTAGTGGACTGTGTGGATTTAAAGCCAATTGAATGTTTTTGTGACCTTTAGTCCAAAATGCGCTTCGCCCAGGTACTACAGTTGGGCTTATCAGTTAGATGCTGTAGTACCTTTCTAAGACGCATTATTTTTTAATCGATGCTTACTGACTTTCATAAAATTTACAGCGATTACTCACTGTAAATTATATTTTCTAGGGGAATTTGGTTGATTCAACAGAAGTCTGCAAGTCGAATCGAATTCTTTGCCAGGAGGAAATGAAAACTCTTAAAGTGCTGTCACATTAGCCTTCCAGGTTCGGTTAAAAATTAAAAGTCTCTACTATACATAATTCCAATTACTACTGTCAAAGTTTGTGTTATGCAAAAGTTGGATTTTTGCAATCGATTTCTAAATGACTCACACAACTGACGAAATACCAATGTTTACAAAACTACTCATATGAACATATATATAGAGTAGGTATACTATACTCTATATTTTATTACATATTCTTAAAAGTCTTATTAAAATCAAAATTTGTATTATGCTTTACAATATGATCCACTATTATGATGCAGGAATTATGATGATTTATATTTTTGTATAATCCTTCAGAAAATTAAAATCACTATTGTTGTCAAATACACATAGATGCAAGAAAAACTTGCTTCTATTTTATCGTTAACCAGTTCTTTTAAGGAACATTTTTTTTAGCAAGATAACAACAACTAATAAGTAATTATTTAATTGTTAAAACAATACTCTAGTTAAAAGTATATGGACAAGTATTTAGAGCCTTATGAAAAATAACTAACATACCTGCTATTCGAAAGATTATGCAGTGAAGTATGCAAGGTGAAGTAGTTTGTTTTTATTGTTTATTAAAACAAAAAAAAAACATTTAAAATTTATTAGAAAAAGTAAGGTATCATGCATTACATCATTATTAGAAGAGTAATTGAATTGCTTAGTCAATTATTAACTTTGATGTCATAAAACTCTGTTCTAACATTTATGATATCTAATCTTTAGAATAACATAAAAATGTTCACATTAAAACTTAAAGTGCAGACAATATGAAATTGTAAATATGCACATATTTGGTGCATATGTATAACTGTGTATTAATACATCAAATTGTTTTTTATTTATTTTGATATCAGATGAATTTATTAATGGCTGGTTAAAAAATTAGATCTCACGAATTTTACTCCTTCTAAAAGTAGGGAAGTAAATCCCTAATACCGTGTATTAATGAACAATATTTTGTAGAATGACATGTGTCATTTCTTATAGAATGATAAAGATAAATGAAGGTGGGTTAGTTTAATATAGTTGTGTTCAGTGAAGAAAAGATCAGAACAGAACACAACAGGACAGTTAGAACAAGATATAAAAGTCAATTTGACGCAATTTGTCAAAACAATAACAAACAAACAAAAATGGAATTTTTGTGTTTTTTGTTCTTGTTGATAATGCGATTTTAAAATATTATTACGCATAAATAATTATTAAAACAAAATAGGAATAACCATAAACCTAAAGTAAGCAACCACCAAATAAGCAAAGCAAGACAAAAGACAAATAATTTTGACAGTTCTCACGATACTGTTCAAGTTTGATCTTACTCAATTCCTGTTCTTTTCTGAACTGCACTTTACTGAACATCAACTAAGATAAAGTCGGCATAGAAAATTTCTCACTGAACAGCCGAAAGTTGTTTAGTTCAGAATAAGTCCCTGAACACAGCTTATTTCATTTGTGAAAATGTGACATGAATAAACTTCACTATGAAAACATTTAGCTATGTTCAGTGACTTGTTCTGAACTGTTTTGAACAGAAAAGTACAACTTTTCGAAGTTCAGCGAGGAATTTTCTGTTGTAAATTGCTCTGGTTTGGTGTTCAGTGAAGGTGTTTTACAACATTTTAAAACAGAAAAAAAATCAGGTTATTATACTACGTTTTCACCTAAAGATAATCCGGTTTATATTGAGTAGATTAAAAATTAATCTTGAAGTGTTTTCAACAGAGAAAAAAACATTAGTTTGACGTTTTCACTCTGAATTTGCATTCAAAAGTCAATATTGATAAATCAAAATAATAATTAGAAAGAATAATAATTTCGGTGCAGTGAACAAATTTAATTTGAATAAATAAAAATGAGTAATAACTTAAAAATATTGTTATCCCAACATCTTATCCTTCAAAATTCAAGCAGTAATAATCATTCGGGTGCATGAAATCTGGCCAGGACACGATAATCTGGAAGGAAAATGAAAAACCAACTTGCTGAATGACCAATATTTGCAGCTTTATCTGACCAACACTTCCAGCTAATGGATTCCCTGTCAACCTGCAAAAAAAAACAAACACTCGAAGACAAACCACACTATCCATCTCGCTTATAAAATTGCAACTCGTCGCTAAAACATTTTCCGTTACAAATTCGAGGCATCGCTTTGGTCTTTGTAGCTTTATTGCATCTTATATTTTTATATATTCTTATAAACAAAACAGAATTCGAAGGCAACGACTAATTTCACCAGACAAAAACCAATTAAATAATGTTGAACAGGTTTATTTTTTTGTTGTTGAATGTCAATGGAGGAAATGACATTAGAATAGGCGCGTTCTATGAAATAAGATTTGTTTCTTTTGACAATCTTCTACTTCGAAGAAGATTTCAATGAGATTAATTTCTAATCTTCTTTTAAGGAGATTAAAATTTCTATGGGAAATCTTTAAGATTCAGAAGATTTCAAAGAGGATTTATGGTTAATCCAATTAAATCTGGATTAGATAAGTGGTAGGTGAAAATGTAGTATTATGCTCTTCCGAATTTTAGGTAAGATCGAGCTGGAATAGAGTTGTGAGAGCTGTCAAAATTATTTGTTTTCTTGTTATGTTTTGTTTGTTTGGTGTCTTGTTTTTAATTTTGGTTTGTGGTTATAGTCAATCGACTCCAGATTTGTTGTAATAATTACTTAATAATAATATAATTAAAAATGTGCTGTTCTGACCTTTCCTTCAGCGAACACCGCTTTTGAAAGAAGCGTACAATAGAAACTGTCTAAATAAAAGTGACAGCCCAAAGAATCCTATCAGTAGAATTCTATGTACTGAACAATATTGAACTGGCCTAAAATGTTGACAGCTATGTATGTAAATCCAGAATTTCCAACGAACTTAAAGAAAAATTGTAGGCATATAACTGTACACATACCACAGGTCAGTTATACCAAAATTGGACACATTCGTACGTTTCATCCTCCAAAAACGCTTAGATAAGTCAATTTTTTTCGCAAACATTTTCATCTATAGTCAGTTTTCAGCTTTTAGGCAAATCCGTTTGACAGCCGATGATTCACATCTTGGTATCATTTATCTATGTGACAGTATTTTTATTGGACTCACTCCGCCGATTCATTTCGACGGAATCTCTATTCTTATCTCGTTCAGACTTGATAGTGCATGGGATACTAAGACGTCAAAATAAGTCAGCCGAGTCGGAGTGTGTCCAATGAAAACCAAAAAGAATTAAATTGAATAATTTTTGTTGGCAGTTATTTTTGGTCCAATTTGTTTTTAATTCTTTTTTTATCTTTCAGAAACTGCACCTCCGCCTTATCAACAATCAGTTATGGACAGACTGAAACCCGAAGGTATGTTTTTTATAATTTAATTACAAAACCCAAAGTTCAAATCAGTTTGAATGAAAGTTCAAATTAAATTTTAAAGCTGACATTTTTTGATTTTATTAAACTTCATCTAAATACTAGAAAATTAGAACAAAATAGAAAATTGAATAAGCCAGCGGTGTTTTTGTTCCTTCCATAAGTCTTTCAATTTCATTTTGTTTAGCTGCTGCAATTAAACGAGTATATGAATAAAAACAAAAATATATTCACTAATAGATATACCCTTATTTCCTACACCTAGTTGAAAATATTTTTTTTTTTGTAGGTAGGTATAAAATAAATAAACAACACTTATAGCCCCGTCATTCTCCGCTAGCCTCATCATTCTACGCCGCACCTTATCTTTGAATCTTGATTTTCCACCGCCTTCACGAAACCTCACATTATACGCTGACTAGCAGCGCCTTCAGCCAAAGAGGAGCAACAAAACTTGTCCACGACGCGGCCGACCGACGTCGACGGGCGTTGAATAAAAAAAATTAAAATAAACCTACATCCACTTAGTTAATTTGTGAAGAATTCTGGCGCCGACTTAAGCAGCTGCCGGCCGCCACGATGTTTTTTTTTTGTATTCATTTATTGATTTGTGGAATATTTTATGTGGATTTGGCTGTGTACACAGTAATTTTGTTTGATTTTAACTTAAACAAAATACAAAAAAAAAGGATTTAATATCTTATAATTTATCACACTGAGTAATCGTTTTCGAAATAGAAAAATTGAATTCGAATTTTGATCTGTCATTATAGGTGCAAGTTTCTACTGCTGCGTGTGAACGTAATCAAAACTAGAGACACAAATTGCGAATAATCATTTACATGGTCAACACATACAAAAATAAAGTGAAATTTGCGATGAGTTCTACAGAATTAATTTAAAAAGAAAAATGTATGCTATATTATAAATAAACATGAATAAATTATTGGGCGCGTCTGTAGTGGCGCCATATATAAACTAATTTTTATTTAGAAGAGTTTACTTGTCGATGTTTTGAAAATACCCAATTGCGTACATATGACAATAATTCTACTTTATGCCGACGACCGAATGCGGCGGCGACGGCCGGCGCCAATGTACAGCGACGTTGCGTTGTTGGGATCATAGGTGAAATGAGATAAGGAGTTTTTTTTGGAACTAATCAAGTCCTACATGTCGGCTAGGCAGGCAATTTATAATTATTGTCTAGTGTGTCCAAATGAATTTACGAAAAAAATGTATGTATTACATTTTGTTATTTAAATTAAATAGCAATAAAAACTATTAAGACGTTTCATTAGCATTAACTTTTTTAACCTTTAAGGTATGTTATCATCATAAACACTTCGAAAAAACATATGAATATTGCACTTGACAGCAACAAAAATGTTGAGTTTTTAGACTGCTTTCATACAAGGAAACTGAGTTTCCGGCAAGAAGTAAAGGGAATGAAAAAAATCTCCCCGGTCAACGATTTGAAGAGGTTTTGTTGACGTTTTGCTTTGCATTCCATAATCTTTCCAGTTTCCTCCTAAGTTTCTTGGTGCCAGTTTCTTCGTGTGAAAGCTACAAGGCAATTAAAGGAAAACGTCAAAAAAATCTCCAGCAACTGCTTTCCCTGTGTAGAAGGGGGCATATTATATGACAATGACAGCTGATTTGAAAATAATTATAGATACCTAGGCAATGCTCATGTATACCTTTTAATTTTTTACACAAATTCTGACAGATATGAATGTCCGATATTCGTAGTTTTAAACACTTTTTAACTATAACATTATACTAAGTATATTTTTAAAAAACAAGCTGAACGCGCCTATAAAAGAGTTGAAAAAAAAAACAAAGTAAAAAAAAACTTTTCGGCTTTTGTGAATGTCAAAGTGTCAAAGCTATTCTATATTTAGCTCTGTTCATGTTTCTCAAAAATTTGTAAATCTATTTGATTTTATTTGTTGGAATATTATAAAATCACAAGTGCGTTTCAAGACTTAATGGAACCACACCAAATGGAAATGGATTCCAATATAATATGAAAGTTATTCCTAAATGAACACACACAATATACGTAATGTTGTCATTTTCCATTCTGACAACTACTTACTTTTGAAAAGCCTTATTGGGAATTTCCAGAAATTAGTTTAGTGTTTATCTTTCTAATTCTGACATTTGAACAACAAGAATGGATTTCAATAAGGGCGTATTTCTACATCGCAGTATTTTATCCCATAATAACATTTTCTACATCGCAGCTTTCACGTATGTCGGAATTTCCAAATACCTACGTACGCATAATGTATTTTTTCAAAACCAAAACTACCAATTGTCACCAATTCATGTCAATTCGTTTTGTAGACTTAGAATTTTAACAAACTAAATCATTTCCCTTCGCAATTTCTGTCCAACAAATTTTTGTAGGCAGCAGATTTGTGTATGTCAAGTTGACATTTGACTTAAAAGATAAAAATAAGGTCTCGTGGTTGTAGCGAAGTTTCGTTGAATATATCAATAAATTAAAAAGTACGTAAATACAAAACTGCAAGTTTAAAGACTTTATTTACCCTGCGCCACCAAAAGCAATAATTTCTTTCAGAAAATCGAACATCCAATGGAAACTTCCAATACAGACCACAAATTTTATAAAATAAATTATCTTACGAAATTGATTTCAACATTTATTTCTTACAATATCTGTGGAAATAAATAAATAAATAATTTGACGTCTAATGTTAGTTCAATTGACATTTGTGTGCTTTTAACATTTACATGTATATATTAATGGGTTGAGTTGGAATGGCCTCGTTCAAAGATCGAACCATAGCAGTTATCCGGATAGGTTGGTGTTGTTGTAAACCCATGTAAAAACACAGCTGTGAAAAAAAATCTGCTGCTAAAAAAAGCGTATACTATCCGAAAAACTTTGGTATACTTTTGCATCCCATGGGAAATGACAAAAACATATGCACAAGCCCCTACAAATTTAACCTATCGGATGTTGTTTGTTCAGGTACTTAAGTGGATACTAACCCATCTTAGATAGGCTATTGTACAGATATTTGAATGTGCCCAATTCCAGGCCGAGCATTCTGTGTTGTTTGTTTGGCATTCTAATTGTCAATAAAATTTTATGACATAATTTGCTCACTGAACAAAGAAATAAAAATGTCTGTAATAATTGCTGAAATAAAATCAAAAATAAAAATTTTCTTGTGAAGAGGCGCAGTGTTAGAGACAGTTTTATATTCCCAATTTATGGAAGTGCAAAAGTGACGTTTTCATTTGACAAATTGAAAAAAATATTGGTTCGTTTTTTTTTTTTTAAACTAGCTGACGACTACTTTATTTGATCTTTTAGTTATACCTAGTTTCTTTATTTTATTTTTACAAAGTTTCTTTTCCATATATTCCAGACCGTGCTCCAAGCGAAAACTTAAAAGACGGAGGTTTTTCCACAGTCAGCAGTACCACCACTGGTCTACGAGTTCAAATTCCAGAATCATTCACCACTAACGGCGAAGGTAAGTCAAATTCTTAATACTTTAATAACTCTGCACATTCCCCACATTAAGCAGTAATCATTAAAAAATTACTGAAGAGCTACATGTGCCTCTTGTTGGTCGGCTTATGACATTTTTATTTGGCAATCAGGAAAATCACAATTGTCAAGTTTAGTGTTTAAGTTTATGAATTTGTGTGTTCTTCTGGTTTCGATTCTGATATTTCAAATCCAGAAGCAAAATCGTCTTTTCAGAACTGTCATTTTTCCCAAATGAACACATTCAGAAGAGTTCTGAAGGCTTCCGTATTGCCAAATAAAAATGACATTAGTGCGTAGGTCAGACAAGAAATTTAAATCTCAAAAAATATATAAATGGGTGTTAAACACACATCACAAATAACGTTTTATAAAGAGAAACCGTTTTAACAAGCTTAGGTATGGGTAGGTAGATATTAATTAAAAATGACGCGACGATAAAAGGTTATCGCAATAAAAGTTGAAGGGCTTTTATTTTATCTTTTTCGCGTAAATAGTTAAAGTAATGCATTTTTGCACAATCGAGTATAAATGTAAAGATATTTTTGTATATAATATAGTATCTCTGTTGTGTACCTGTTTCAACCCAACCGCATTATTCGTTTTGAAGGCCGTTCGTTTGTGGATTTTTTCAAGTGCCTAGAACCAACAACGTGTCGACCAGCCAGCCAGCAACGCCATGCCACAAAAACACACCTCTGCCGCTCAAATAGGTATCCCAATGTTTGATGTGTGTGTGTGTGTGTTCAATAACTTTGTTTTTCCTTTTTATTTACCTAAATAGTGTGTTACGATTATTACTTGATATTGTAGCTTTAGCTTCTACCGTAAAACAGCACGCCGATAATACCAGTCACCAGCACCACCCAGTTGTTGTATCGAAAAGATATGCACATAAATATGTACAAATTTATACATATATCGTGTATGGCTGTAGATAAAAGTATTTTCTTTGGCGCCGGAATGCCGCCGCCACTGTGCTACAAAAATACACCGCTAGCTATACGTTAAGCTATAAGTCGAAAGGAACTTTTTTTTTATAGCCATCTGACGCGACGTGCCAACATTTAATACTTGAACATATAGGTACTTTACTATCTACGAGCTTATGGAGTTTTTTTTTATTACAGACCGGCCAGTTTAATGGCGGGTAGTATAAGGCATTTGGCAGCACCTTTATTGTATACCCACTACTTCAAAAAATATAGCTATGGCTATACTCATCGATTATTATAATCGATTTAATAAGAGTGTTTAAAACCTATGCGGTGCATTGAGTGAACTTTTGTTTCGATTTACAGTCTATGTGACATAAAACCGCTATACACATTTTAGTAAATCATGCTTAGCCATTCTTGTTTGACCCTTCAAAAATGGTGGGCAGAGAAAGACAACCTTTTGAAATGCTCTTCACTACGTCACCTGCTGGAATCCACACAAACTAAAAATTCAGACTTCTCAATTGTTTTTGAACCATATCAAATTTGAATCCAAAATAGGAAAGAGTGGGAGTAGTGTAATGGCTTCGTATCTGTTTTTTTTTTTTTGTGTGTTTCTTAGCGCCACTCATCGGCGAATGTATTAGCTATATCTATCTATAATGATAATCAGATGGGTGTCACAAAACAAGTATTTTTTAGTTCCACACACTTTAAGCAAGTCTGTAATGGTAGAGCAGCAAACATAATTTTGTATTCTTCGAAAGGTAAACATCTGGAATAGGTATAAAAAAAAATGGTCAAATCATTGCCTGTATTTGGAACGACGACGTTTTCGTAGGATAAATTTATTCATGTAGGCGAGCAATAGAGAATGTAGATGAGTGTGGAACACGTGTTGTTTCGACGCGATAGCTATAAATAGTTTTTTTTGGGCTTGTTTGGCGTTTAGATGCTTGGCTTTGTTGTTTTTTTTTATATTTATTAAAACTCTCCTAAACGGATAGAGTGACTTTGATAACAATATACCCAATTTAGTAAATTTTTATTTCTTTTTTGTTCGTTTTCATTTGATTTTTTTGCGTCAACGGCCCACATACCTACAACAGCAATGCGGAGTGGATCGTATTAGTTCGCGTTATAAATAATTTATTCAGCTTTTAGATGTTTAACATTTTATTTACTGTAGGTTTATAACTTTTCGTTTTATAGTAGGTACCTATATCCCTTTAGTTTATTGTTTTTATTATAACTCACCGTTGGTGAGGTATTTTTTTTTTAAGAAATTGCTAAATTAATGAGACGAAGTATAACCACACCCTTAAACTAATAATTTTGTGTGATTTCATTAAAGTCATGTTTATACTAAAACGAGTTTTTTTTTATTAAAAAAAAAATCTATTTCATTGATATATTTTTTGCTTGTGTTGTGTGTTGACCACAGAAGAAAGTCCGAGACTTCAGCTCAAGTACTGAAGAAATACAATTTTTAATATAAGAATTTTTAAACGATGTATGTCTTGTTAAAATTCTGAATATTTTCAAAGACATTTTTCTTGTTTTTTTTGTATACCTATCTTCTTATATTTATTTATTGTGTATTTGAGAGATATTAGAGTTAGTTACATATTGTTGACAGTTTCATTCCAAGTTCGTATTCACATTGTATTTGTGTTTTCTCTTTGCTGGCCTTCAAAATGAAAGGTTGTGTGCGAATTAGTTTAGTTGGATTCCTTTGTTCTACCAAAAAAGTTCGCACATACTACATTTTACTTATCTAAAAACTACTTTGAATCCAAATCTTGTTTCTTGAGAGTTCATATGAAAAATGAAATTCATTTAAAATTCCAAAAAATATAAACATTTGTTAAGGCATATGAGAGAGAATTAAGCGATCGTACAAAATCAAACGTCCACAAGGGTAGTTATTTTTCATCCAGCTTCTTAAATAAAAATAGATGACATTCAAATGAAAAATGGAAAGGACCATTTTCATAGGAATTAGTAAGCTTCCATCTCTTTGTATGATTTATTTTCCAATATGATAATCTAACAAAAAAAAAAAAGACCAGGTACTTTAAACGCAACAACAACTGAAAATTCAGTATAAGTTATGTCGTTTTCGATTCGGAGTTATGCTCCTTTTACTCCGAATTTACCATATTCTATAGGAATGGAATATAAGGAGGGGAAAAGGAGTAATTCCGAAGATCCAATTGAAAATGAAATTAGATCAAGTTGGAACAGTCAATTAAACGTCAGTAGTTGTCAAACCAAAAACAAATAACAAATTACAGATTTTTTGTGGGTTTGTTTTTTGTCGATTTTCTAAATGTTTGATTATTTTATTGCCAACAAATAACTATTAAAACATAAGAGAAATAGATAAACTTTAACTTCATGCCAAAAGGTAAATATGCCAACAAGTAAACCAAACAGAAACATTGAAATTATATTGACAAATCTCATAATTTTTGTTTAAGGTGTATTCTGCTTAAAAAAGCTGTGCTTTTCCGTTCCTGTCTATTCTAGAACACTTAAATGAACACCAAATCTGAACAATTTGGAATAAGAAATTGCCCAATGAACAGTAAAAAGTTGTAATTTTCAGCCACGAAAAGTTCAGAACAACGTCACTGAACATAGATAAAGCCTTCCCGCATCACCTTATTTTTAATATGTGTGCATAGTATTTTAAGATTTGGAGAAAAATATTAACTTGTATTTTTTAAGCTGCGCGCCCAATAGTACAGAATGAAGCGCATATTAAATCGATGAAAAATATCATCTGCATTTTTGAAACGAGGCAATTTGAGAAACTGTATTGTCGATATTTTTAGAATTTTACATTTGCTCCCAAACGAATGTTGTTTTCTATAGGTTGTTCGGAGTTACTTGTTTTTCACTTCTGTTACTCCGAAAATATTTGATTTTCTGTTTCGAGTAAGATTTTCAAAGTGTTTTTCTGTTATCGATTTCAAAATCACATATACATATATGGTTTTTCGTCGGATAATTTGTCAAATTAATATTAATTGTGTAAAGAATAAACACTTCAAAAATCCAATGGAAATCTAGAAATCAATTGAAATTTAAATGTAAACCACAAATAATAATCAGTGTTTAGTTCGTGAAGATTCTATAGAACCAGCTGAAAAGTTTGACACAATTTATTAAATTATTAAATGTGAGTAAATTAAGGAATCTTGAAATTCTCGCATTGGGCGCCATTCATTCAACCCTTCAATTTTTCTGTTATAATGACTTTAATAATAAATAATTGTTATAAAATAATAAAGTTCTAATTAAAGGTAATTTGCATAAAAAAAAACATTAGTAGACACCTACTCTAAAAATTACCCCGAGTAAGAGCGTGCCAGCATTTTCAAAATCGATTACATATTTGCATACCTTTCCTTTCCAAGTAATACGAAATAAATCAGGCTCTGTGAAAAGAATACACATATATCCATAGGTGTGTATGTATGTACATAAGTAAATGTTTGTCAAAAATAAACGATAAACTTTTCTATCAAACTATAACATAAGTCAACAATATTTCACACCAACCAAGCAGTTGCACCTTCAAAATACTTTACGTATCGCTCTATTTGCTCAAATAATATTTTTTTCTGACAACCAATGTATAATCAGATGCTGGTTTTTCCAAAACAAAGAACACACCACATGCTTAGATAAAAAAGATCCATACTTAAAACAATAGGAACCCAGCAGGGGCAACTTATTAAAAAAAAATCAACTGATATTGAGTCAAACCTGAGATGTTGTCAAGTGGATGTGTGTGTTAACATTCCTTAAATGTTCTCCTTAGTATAACATATAAATTATAGTGACTGCTCTTTTTCTTATCATATAGATTAACATAAGTATGTATATATATATTTATAAGTAGAAGGTACAGGATTTTGCCAGCCACACATTTATTAATAATTACGTTCATTTAGATGCCATGTGCTAAAGGCAATCGTTTACGCCAACAAGTTACTCACGACTCGAAACTCTCAGTTAAATGAAAATCAAGTCATTGAAACAATACCGGAATTGCTACTTCATCGAAAACACGTCTGACTGCAACTTTGACATAAAAAAAATATAATAAAGTGGAGGCGCCTTCCTGCATCTATATATTTTTCATGGGGTTGTATGAACTTTTTTTTAATCCTCTCTGTGCTTACTAACAATAAATTAATTTGTTCAAATAACATGACTTTAACTTAATTAAACATGAAGACAAGTGACTTGTGTAGATAAATATTATGCTTAAGAACTATTTTAATCCACTTGGAATTTTTTAGAAGCTTTTCAAGTTCTTAATAAAGATTGTAGGTACGAGTATCTGGCAAATATAAATCTGCGTCAGTTCTTTGGAATTCTTGCTCAATAATTTGTTTGTTTTTATTTTGTTGTTGTTTATTTTTCATTGTGTTATGATGGAAGTGGTGTAACTATTCATACGAGTATGATCTTTAGGATTTTTTGTCGCCAGTTATTAAAAGAAAGATAATATAATGAGCTTAAGAAATCCATGGACGCCGATGCATATAAGTCTTGAGCATACCTAGCAATTTATTGACAGACATATTCTTATGTGGTTTTCCATTGGTACAAGAATCAAATTCGTTTTTGATACGAATCTATCAAAACAAAAATTAATAATTTTTTGATTCTGAATCTAATTCGCAGATCCGTATTTTTTGGCGAATCTACCTCTCTTTTACTAGCACTGCTAAACACAAGTACAATCGAAAGTATTTATTTTGACAGCTACCAGTTTCACAGGCGCGAATATAAACCAACACCTTAACAAAAAAAAAAATTAAATTCAAACATTAACATTCCATTCGCCACAAAAAAATCAATTTCTGCATCAAATTCTCCATTTACCAATGGAAAGCCACATTACTTAGTTAGCATATCAGCAGTTTGCAACGAAAAAAATTTAATTAACTTATTTTAAAAAAATATATTCGAAAATTGTGTTAACATCCTTAACTTTCAAACCGATAGTCAAAATTGTTGAAACTGAACCTGCAATAACTTACCCCGGTTATATGAGTGAATTGGGGAATCGAATCGAATCCGAATTCAGATTTCGATTCAGGTATATGGCCTCGCGGGATCGAAAAATTGAATTAAAATGGAATCGAAGTGACAATCTTATCTGAATTATTCTGCTTTCACACAAGAAAAACCGAGTTGCCGACAACTGGGAGTTTGTAGGCGAGAAGGGGAATGAAAAAAAATCTCGCCGGTCAACGATTTGAAGAGATTTTTTGACGTTTTGCTTTGCATTCCAATAAGCCCAACATAATCTTCCCAGTTTCCTCCTCAGTTTCCTGGTGCCAGTTACTTCGTGTGAAAGCTACAAGGCAATTAAAGGAAAACGTCAAAAAAATCTCCAGCAACTGGTTTCCCTGTGTGAAAGGTGACCTTACAGAATAAACAATAAAAACACGCAACAGAAAAAATACAAAGAAAACGGAAGCCCACTGAACTAAAAAAAAACCACTATTGTTGCACACACACAGCAAGAATCAGATGTGGATTCCATTCTTTAATTCCTCGATTCAGGTATACAAAAATATATTTTCAAGTCGATCCAGCTCTTTAGTGGAATTGGATCGAGTAATCCGATTTTAATCCGATTCAAGTACACAGCACAATTCAATTCTCCATATAAACGAAGTAACTGTCAAAGAGTATTTGTACTGATATTTTGTTAAAAACATTGGCTGCGTTCGGGCAAACCCAAAGCAATCTGGATTGCTTTGTGTTGTTTTAACGCCTAAGAAAAAACAGCTGATGAACTAAACATAATGTTGTCAAACACAAATCTCAATCTACCCTAAAATTATTGGATTTGTTTGGAAATTTGAGGAACAGCTGATTTAAAACTTCAGATATGAGAAAGCTACCTGGACTGTTCGAAAACTAACCCGCTACTAAGGTATCTTAGCTATCGGCATCGTACTGAACTTTGTCATGCAATAAACATTTTCTAGTCGATAATAAGTGAAAATTACAAGTATAATGTGCGACCTCTATGCAGAGTTCTCGATCTATGTATGTATACTCTGCAGCTGTATTGAAAGTAATTGAAATGATTTGTGTGGTTCAAGTGTCTTTAAAAAACATATCAGTGTTCAGAGCTCGCTCTGTTTGGATCAAGTTCAGTGCATAATTTATGTGTTCGGACTCTGTTCAGTGCTCTGCTCTGAACGAAAAAAAAACCCCTAATAGATGACTTTTTTGATTTTTTAAAATCATGTTGCATTTTTCTTAATTGACATAAGCTTAAATGTTTCTCGACAGTTTTTAACCATCATTTTAATGTTATGCGCTTGATAGTCTCGCTCTATCTGAATTCATAGAAAGTTTTAATTCAACCTCATTTATGGGACAGACACACCATCAATAAACGGAACCTAAAGCAGACGTTATTATAAGACTCACGTGTTCTTTTTTATTACTCCAAACGATAGGAAGTCAAACAAATAAAAAAATTAAATTAAAAAAGAATAGTCATGGTCTGCTGCGCAAGTGTTATTGTTGAATAATATTTTATAATTGACCTGGCGCCAGTAGACACAAATAGAAACAAAAATATATATACATAAAAAGAAACTTTAATGATTGAAATATTATTTTGTGTAGTTGAGAAATGTGTGCTTATTTTTTATTTAATAATAATATATTCTACTTCATTGTGACCCTTTTAAATTTATTAAAGTTTAATTTTTGAATTAAGCAAAATTGAGTGTCATTTAAATGCATGAAGGAAGGCATATGATTAAGGCGGTATCACAACTGACCTAAATTTGTTTTGAACATTAGGCGTAGTTCTTTCAAGTCTAAGCTTAACGTTTAAAAACTATTCTTGTGAGAATGACCGATGACCAACAGATTAAAGAATACATGTGATTTAAAATAGTTGATAAACCTAAAGTCTTTACAAACTATAAAAAACAAAATGGTGCACTGTCTGAATCTATTTGCATTCCACATACCATCCACAGTTCACGAATAAATTGTTGGCAGGTGGCTAACTTCAAAATCAGAGATTATAAATTATTGTAAAACGTCATTCGCGAACATAAAAAAATGTAATGTGAACGAAATGTCAAAATTGTCGCATACTCATTAATTCTATGATCGTTCTCATGTCAACAGTTCTTAAGTTTAATCGGTACGATTTTACTCTTTGTTATCGATAGTTTTTATGGAACTGTCAATTTTTTCAACTTTAATAAAGTCACTCTGTTACGATGTTGCTTTTTTTATATTTTATTTGGGAAACTTAAACTTTAAGATGTCATTTAACCAGAATAAAATATAAATATAATATACATGCATATGTATGTATATTTTATATCTTCATTGACTACTGTTTAATCATCGGTATGAAATGCGATAACAGAAAATCGTCAGAGTTTGTTCATATCTTATCTGACATCGACTCAGCCTACCACTTATAAGTGGCTATTTAACAATGCCAGTAATATTATACAGATCTAGTACCTATTTTCTTGCAAAATTTAGTCTTTCTTTTAAAACAAGAGACATGTATTTAGACACGTACACAATTTTGTTATCAATGTTGGTTATTGTGTGGCAACGTTTCTTTAGTTCATTCAATTGATTTATAGGTCAGTAATTAAGTTTAAAATGATAACTTCTCTTTTAGAAAAAATATTGTGAAATTTCTGTTTATAACCCTTTTTTTATATCGTCAATTTAAATTAGCACTATTGCACTTTCAGGGGCAAATTTTACAAAACTTTAGAGGTATTCACGATCCGATGCAACTAAAAGGTGTAAAATTGTGATTTTTTTTGTGTAAATCGTGAACGCATCTTTTCGCTTCTATTGCAACTCTGGAGTAAAAATGACAAAATCAGTTTGACCATAAACATTTCTGACAGAAAATGACAGCTGCCAAACTGTCGACGACACCAGGCAAATTTCGCACCATTGTATTTTTCTGTTCCAATGGGGTTAGGGTATAAAAGTGCAAAAGTGTTGTAAGATCTTAGTCAGTGTAATTTGTTGTTGTGGTGCAAAACAAAGTTGCATTTTTGCAGTTTTGCAATGATACTAGACCAGTTGCACTGGATCTTGAATACCCCTTATAATTCCAATTATAAGTGGTAGATTCTTAACTCAAATATGTTGATTAAAAAAAGTTTTCAGCTTCCTTACTTAACAGGCTTCCAACTTCTGAAAGTTCCTGAGAGGAGACATGGCCACGCTCATACAGACCCCACACCTTGGCATCCACGATAGTCTATATGTTTTTTTTAAAACCGGAGGTTCAGTCTTTCTTGTCCTCGCGAATCCGTGGGCTGAAACTCAAAATCTTGGCTGTGTCATTTTTATTCGATGTGGCCTAACAAAATAGTTGACGGGTTTTGACTATTTAGGCTACATCCACATTATCGTACAGAGTTTGCAGTTGTATCTTTTTCTCCATTCTCCCACATCGCTGAAATACCTGGCAAAATAATCAATAAACACGATATTCGGTGAGCTGACCAACTTTTATTTTTGAGGTTGTCTTATATATCAATCCATTTTGGTTACAATGCCATGTCAAATAAAAGTACCAAAATAAGAGAAATCTATTACGTTTAAATGTCATGACGCAACTCTATGTGTCAAAAAAAAAATCAAAACATTATAATGGGTTAAAATTAAAAGAACGTCGTACTTCAATTTTTACAATTTATTATTAACAAGATAGCAAACTGAACGGCCGCGGTCGGAATATGAATGCAGACTTCCCACCCAACGAAAGTAGATATTAGCCACTTACTCTTCGTATGCATGAATCAAATAAAACAAGATTACGACACTTCTATTTTGTCTTTTTTTGCTGACGTCACGCGAGATTAAAAAAGAAATTGTTTTGTGGGTCCAATGTGGATTAAAGAATTTTTCGTGCGCGAATAAACAATACAATTTGTTTAAATAATTAAATATTGTTGAATTAAATTCACTTTAATTGAACTTAAATAATTACGATAAAATCAAGAATAAAAGAAAGTCGGAGTGCTAAATGGATATCGAAGATTTAACTTAAATTAGGCAAAACACAACAATTTGTGTAGATATTTGTGGTTTAAATAAATGGAAAATGTTTTAATTATGTTGTAATTTTATTGTATTTTCGATTTTTTTCCATTTTGATAAGTCTACAATGCTTCGGTTAAGTGTTTATTCTAAAATACATCCTCGCTTGGAAAAAAAGCTTTTTATTTCCACATCGCAGTCAATGTATTTGGCCAATTCAAGTAGATTTGTTTGGTAGCCTGGACAAATTACTAGGTCTTCTCCTTTGAAGGATTTGAAGATTTTGTCCAATCTCAAGTCATTCAATATTCTTGGTGATGGCTTTGACAAGCCGCTTTACTTAGGTGGTACACCCATGAATACGATGCGACATTTTCTTCAGCTGGAATTTTGTGTATTAGTTTATTGTATATGTATCCCGTCATATTTTCTAGGCCATCGCTATCTAAAGTGGCCAAATATTCATCGTCTTTGTTGCCATCAGTGTTAACCTCTTCTGGTTCCCAAGCAATGCTTTGAAATATAGTACCTAAAAAGATATTTAAGATTATTTGTTTGTATAAGCAAAAGCAAGGTCTGCAAACCGGTCAATGGCACTTCCAAATCTGGGGTATCGTCAAAGCTTACATTTGCTGCGTCCGAAATAACACCCTCGTTGTGTCCTAAAATGTGGGACCTTAACCTCAAGCGGAATTCCTCTCGATCAGGATGATCATGGAGGCATCCTACTACTTAAATAAATTACCCAAATTCAAGTAAAATTTAAAAAAACTTACATTTCAAGGCGAAGTATGTCCATTTGTGTCTTAAAAGAAACACAATTTTCGCAACCGGAGATAAATCAAAAGATTCTGTGGCATCTTCTTGAGAAATAATAGTCTCAAGTCACACTTCTTCACTGTCCAGTACATAAGTATTTGCGTCTAACAGGGTTATTACTATTTTTGTATTGTCCCTGACCAAAACCCTAGTTGACCGGCCAGATAAATCAGCGTTCCCCTTGCTTTGTAGACTGTTGGTATGGAACCAGGTTTAAGGCGAGGGCTTTTTTATCAGTGCAGCCTATGAAGATAGAATATATTTTTAATTCATTTGTTATAAAGCAATTCAAATGCACTTACCCAATTCAAATTGGTAGTTATCGGTTCTATGTCATCTGCAGTAAAGTGGTCACTAGATTCTAGCTGTTTTTGCATTAAATACCCTTTTTACACACCGCGAAACACTGTACCGATAGATAGTGTCGATAAGGTTTTATGGTCGTGTGAAAAGGAAATATACCGACACAGTATTTCGATAAATATTGTTCCGGTATAGTGTGCCGACATGGCATGTAAATAGGTTCGGAATGGTTTACCGATGCGGTTTGATGTTTTGTTTTTGTAATTTACCTGTTGCTGATTGTTTTGAACTGAGAGAGTGGATGCATGATGGCTGAACACGATAAATGCATCTGGTTTCAACTAGAAGTAACTATTCTGCTGAAAATGATTAAAGATAATAACGTGAAAATCTATTCAAAATATTATCCAATGAGTTGTAGGACAGAAACATTTTTAAATAATCATCCATTTTCACTTCAACAATTTTTTTTTTTAGTTTTTGACAATTGATTTTTGACAGCCCGACACCGGCATACATGGTGTGTAAATGTCCATACAGAATAGGATTGGTTTGACGGTAAGGTGTTTCGATACTGGCGTGTAATAGGGGTAAAAGATTAAAAGCATCCTTTCTTTTACAAAAAACGAATCCACATTTTCAACAGTACTGGAAATTTTGGGAAAGTGTAGTATGACACATCATCTCTCCTTAATGTCTTGTTCTTATTGTCTTTATTGTTGTTGCTATTACACCTACAAACATCACACCACATTTTTAAGCTATTTCACAAAAAAAAACAAAATAAAATTTCAAAAACAAAATCCAAACTTTTCAATTTCAAACTGTTTCGTTTTTCTCGATTTCATTTTTAATCTCGTGTGACGTCACACGAGTTGTCAAAAATTACAACAACAAAGCGAAAATATAGAAGTATCGTAATCTTGTATTAAATCATTCATGCTCTGTATGAAGGAATACATTTCTCGCCTTAGTCCCCTTTCACAAAAGGAAACTGAGTTGCCGGCAACTGGGAGTTTCATGGCGAGAAGGGCAAGAAGTAAGGGGAATGGAAAAAATCTCCCCAGTCAAAAACTTGTACAGATTTTTTTGACGTTTTGCTTTACATTCCAATTAGCCCAACAAAATCTTCCCAGTTTCCACCTCAGTTTCTTGGTGACAGTTTGTTCGTGTGAAAGCTACAAGGCAATTAAAGGCAAACGTCCAAAAAATTTCCAGCAACTGGTTTCCTAGTGTGAAAGGGGACTTGTTAATTGTTCGTTATGTTTAAGATCCATTCACTTACATTTATGTTATAGCGTTCGTCTTTCAATACAATATATCTTAAAGGTAGGTTTGCATTTGATATTTTCTTATTATAATTAATTACACTACAACATTGTGGTTGTTTTTTTAATTAAAACTATCCCTTAAATGCCCTTATTCGATTTTTCATAACTATAATGAATAACATTTTCGCACTTAGAGGTTTGTTAAACTCGATAGTAGATGAGAATACAAAATTACTCATATATAAAAAATGTGACATTTGTCAGTATTATCTGAAAATGAAAATTATACTATTGCCAATGTAGGTAAGTAGGATTTATTTTTAAGAACCATTTTGGATGAATTTAATGGAAATTCCCCATATCTGTTATACCTATATCTTTATCACCCTTGTATTGTGTAAATCCATTTTTTCTTATCTTCGTATCTATTTTCCGTATCGATAAATTCAACATGTTGCTAAAGCTAATTAAAACAGTAATCAAACGGCGCCATCCATACGAACACCTTGAAATTAATAAGCCATAAATACTTAACTGGCATGTCTCTAGTCCGTTCACACCGCATCGCAACACACAGACTTTTTTGCAGGCAGATGGAGCGCGGTGCGGCGCCGCCATTCATTTATTATCTAAATAGAAAATTCACCACATTTGGATGAAACACACACGCATACTGGAAGTATCTAACCATCCAACACTTCCGACCAAGTGCTAATTTAATCAACGATCTCATAATAATATCTATTTCAACCCAACTTGGACTGCGAAATATTAGCTAACACAAGATGCAGTTAAATACATATCTACATTTGTACATATACGAAAAACTGAAGTGAAAAATATTTGATTTGATTTGATTTGATTTCTTTATTGAGACTTTTACAAAACGTATAATAATCAATTTTATATTTCTATTACAATGAATTGTTAGTCTGCGGCTATTAAGTTTTGCCTGCTTTAAGATATGACAATTTTTATGTTTGCCACATGGCTGATGTAAAGTGGGATAGAAAAAATACTCTTGCTCAGGAGTATATCAATAATGTGTGACGTGTTGTCAACTGAATATGTACAATAATACTTAAAACTAGTTTATATCTATACTATATGTGTATAACATTTTCATTGACCGAGAGCGCATGTTTTGCACAGGGGGTTTGTTATATATAAAGATGACTGTGATTTGGATGGATAACTTATTCTAGTAACATGAAAAGAAGCGAACTCTTAGAAATAAAATAAGATAATATAGTTATTGGCAAGAGCGTTAATATTGTCATGTTTGTTTCTTATGGTTATTAATTAGTTAATCGTAATATATAGAGTATCACATTGGTTATCGAATGGTATACTAACCTATGTATAAATATCTTATGTGTGGTATATATAAATTCGAATAAAAGTTTAATTTATAACTTTTTTTTTTTGTTTTTTATTTATTATTTATTTTTGTTAAAGTTGTTTATCTATAATCTTAGTAAAGGAATTAGATAAGAGAAATGAGATTCTCTGGTAAGTAAGCATACATGTAGTTCCATAGAATGAGGTAATATTTAACAGATTGACACTACAGAGACATTGAGGACAGTTAAAGAATTATGAATAATATTATAATTATATAAATAGTTTCTTATGTAAAATAGGATATTGTGGGAGAGTTTTGTCCACTCAGTATGTTAGAGTTTAGTTTACAAAATAGTATGTATGTGAAATGAGATAGAAATATGATGGTTATTGTTTCAAGTTTACCGGCGTTTCTTGCGAGGGGAGGATTTTAGCCACGATTATGTCCTTGTGTAGCTTTTATGTAGAATGTAGGTAGGGGTGCATCGGGAGCTAATGGCGTATTAATCAAGGAGACGCCCAGCGAAGATGGATAACATTCTGATTCCCAGGAACTTACCTGTATTGTAGCTAGGATTTCGTCAATTAGAAAGTTATCTGACCTGCTGAGATTAGCTATAGTATTCTTCATAAGGGAAATCGCATAGATGATAAGCGGAATGGTGTTGGTTTCCGTATGAATAAAGTTGTTGGAAAATCGTTTGTGAAGTGACTCATAGTTTTTGTCACAGCATAGTCGTAGAATTTTTCTTTCAAATTTAGCCATGTCTGCGGAGACCTTAGGGGATAATGTGAACCATATGGGAAATGCATAGAGGAGAATAGGCCGAATTAAGGTTTTGTAAAAAAGGAGTTTAGTCTTCATGGGTATTGAATGTTGCTTTAAGAATGGCATAAGAGCATTTGCGGTAGTCTGAGATTTCGATAGAGAATGTTTAGCATGCTTGTTGAATTTAAATAGGTTAGTAAATAAGACCCCGAGGTATTTGATATCTTTTCGTACTTTAATTAATGAGCCGTTAAGTCTCAGCGTGAGTTGCTTGCTCTCTTTTACTGAGCCGTAGGGACCTTTGCCGCTGGCATTCCTAAAGCAAATTAATTCCGTTTTCAAAGGATTGATGTTAATGCCCCAGGAGCTATAGTAATTGCATATGACCTGTAGGTGTTTTTCTAGGAACTTAAGGGCCGTAATGGGAGAGGTATGACTGGCATAAGCTATTGTGTCATCCGCGTAAAGAAGAGCGGTAGATTTGTCGTTATTTTCGAGACGTTCATGTGGAAAGTCATGTAGAAAGAGGTTGTATAAGTGAGGACCCAGGATAGAGCCTTGGGGGACCCCGCTGTCACAAGGATTGAGATTCGATTTCGTACCTTGAATCTGAATGAAAAATTTTCTATTATGTAAGAAGCTATCAATTAGGTTGATGAGGTGTGGGGGAAAATCTAACGCTGCGATTTTGAAAAGGAGACCGTCTCTCCATACGCTGTCGAAGGCTTTTTCAACGTCTAGTGAGCAAGCCACTGTACATTTCTTAACCCTAAGATTCATGGAGATGTCGTTGTGGAATTTGAGAAGAGCATGAACGGTTGAATGTCCTTTCCTAAAACCAAACTGAAAGTCCGGGATGGGTTCGATAGGAATGTTTGTTGGACAGTATAAATTGTTTAGGATGATACGTTCCAGTATTTTACCTGTATTGGAAAGAAGCGAGATGGGACGAAAGTTACTGATTTCAAAAGAGTTCCTTTTTTTAATTATAGGTAGAATCTTAGCAATTTTCCAGGGGTACGGGAAGTACCCGTTGTTGATACAGTTGTTATATATAATGGTTAGAAAACTCTTTCCTAGGGGGGTGAGTTTTTTGAGAGCGAAGTTCGAGATCCCGTCCTGTCCGCATGATTTACTCGGCTTTAATAGTTTGATGATATTCGTGACTTCTTCGGGGTTGGTGAAAATCTGTGAGGCCTCTGGTCTAAGGGCTGAATTATTCCGGTCAAAGCGAAAAATAATGTTTGGCTTAAGATTCTGTATTTGGTTTACTGAAGCTAGTGCTCTAATGGTAGTCAGGGGATCAAAGGAAGGGACTCTCTCTGTTAGAATATCTTTGAAGTAGTCTTCAAATGCTGAAACTATACCTTGTTCGTTAGTGATGGTGGAGTTATTTACTATGACTTTCTCGCATGAGAATTTCTTTTTATTCCCCAATAGTTTGAACGCTTCTTTAAAGGCTCTCGGTCCTGGCTTAATTTTTGACATACGAGAGTGTAGCTGTTTGTTAATCCAGATTTTCACTTTGTCTTGGATAATTTTGTTGAGAAGTGACACTCTGTTGGACAGTTCTTTGTACTGCGGGTTGTGTCTATTGAAGGTGTTGTGGTAAATGTGTTTAAGACGTCTTTGCCAGATGTGTTTGGTTTTAAAGAGTTTCTCAATCTCTATGGGAAGATTGTTGTATCTTTTAAAAGTGAATGAACGTTTTGAGGAGTGTCTCCCTAGAGAGTCAATGAGTATTTCGTTAAACTGAGAGATATATGCATCAATCTCCGAATTAGTAAGGCAAGCTTCATGAGGTGGGAAACGTGCAGACAGAGCTAAATCAAGATGTTCCCAAAAATCATCCCAGTTGGTATCCTTGTAAGAAATGAGATAAGTAGGGCTTGTATAGGGAATATGAAGGTTGTTCAGTTGAAGTTTTAACAGGACAGGGCAATGTTCCGTAAAGGTGGGAAGGCATTCTATAGAGAAATTCACATTAATCGTATTGACTAGATGGTTAGAAATCAAGAAATGGTCTAGGAACGAATTACTTCTGGGAAAAGAGGGTGTCGGTGGAGCGAAATTCGAGAGGGAAGGAATAAGAGATGAGAACCAATTCACCATTGTCTTCCCGTTTTGGTTCCAAGAAATATCACCCCAGTATGGGCTTCTGGCATTCAAGTCACCTCCTAGGATAGCTCCCTCGTAGGTGCTAGCTAGATTATCGATTTTAGACAGTTCATTGTTTAGAATGATAGGGCTACAATTAGAAGGGAAATATATGGACCCTAAAAGGAATTTTTTAGGGGTGTTGTTAATATTTATGGTTATGCTTACGAATATACAGGGGATATTCGTAGAGTCCCAGTTTAATATTTCATATTGGATGTATTTCTTTAAGATAATTGCCACCCCCTGGGCTTGATCGTTTCTTAAGATGTTATAAGAATCCAAAAAAGTCTTATGATTTGAGTTTAGGTGTGTTTCTTGAATAAATGCACCCAGAACTTTGTTTGCAAGGAGTAACTTCTGGAGTTCTATTCTTCTTGCATGGTTAATTAGGGACGTAATGTTAAATTGGATGAATTTTAGGATCATATTAATTGGTGTTGACTAGAAGTTGGTTTAGAAGGTCTAGGTAAGCCAGCCTTTTCTGGGTTATGGACGAGTAATTATTCATGTTACTCATGAATTTTTCAATTTTATCAACGAGTGAGTTCATACTAAGACCGAAAAGGTCTTCTGAGAGATTTATGAATTGGCTTACTAGATTGGCATTGGAATTCAAGATGTTTACTGGGGGAGCTGTGGGCCCCACATTACTAGGAGTACGTATGTTATTGGAGGCAATCTCCGCATACGATACACCTTGAGTTCGCAGGTTCCCTTGCGATATCATTTTAGAGAGCAATTGATTATTATTTTTTTTTTCATTTGCCTCTCGTAAAATGTTTTTCCTACGTAGGTAGTACTCCTTATAGGCCACACAGCCCCTGTAGTTCGCGGTGTGATTTCCACCGCAATTAATACAAACAGTTTTACTGCCTTCCACCAAATTGGTCGGGCAGCAACCTGGATCGTGATTTGAGGTACATTTTACACAGTTGTATCTGTTTGCACAATTTTTCGCCAAGTGCCCAAATTGTTGACATCTACGACATTGTAGTACACCATTGTTACCCTTAGGTTTCTCCCAATATACTCTTGTATTGAAAAGGAATTTAATTTTCACTAGCTCATTAGAGTTGGAGCCTGGACTAAGGCGTACCAGAAAGAGGTTATAGTCAAGTTTAAGTTGTTTGGATCTAATCGTTTCGAATTTAGTGACTCTATCAACATTACCGAATCTCAACTTCAGCTCGTCAAGGATTTCATTTGTTGAAAAATCAGAGGTTAGTCCTCTTAGGATTAAATTAGTTGTTTTATCCTCAGTGAGCGTGTATGAGTGTGCCCTAATTCCCTGAGAGTCCCTCAATATGGCCATCAGCTCCCTATGCACCTCTGGATTATCGACATAAAGTCGACTAGATTGACCGCGATTAACTATTTTATAAATAAAATCTACCCCCTTACTTCTAAAATCTTTTACTAGTTTATATGTATCAACGTTAAATAGAATTATGGGTGGACAAAACTTACCCCTGAGCAGTTTATCATGAGTAAATTCATTGTTAGTGTTACATAAAACTTCTTTTTCAGTGCTGGGTCCAACGCTGGGCTGTGCTGCATCTACCGTGGTTGATTGTTGTTGGTTACTGGGTGAGTTTGTACTGTAGCGAAGGTTTAATTCGCTCGAGAAGTGAAAAATAATAAAAAAAAAAAAAAAAAAAAAAAAAAAAAAAAAAAAAATTCTGACCGGGAGTAATTAAAATTATTCCTTTTTTGTTCTTAGAAGAATATTTAAAAGAAAAACACGCCACCTATATGAATAGTGGAACACTAGATACTACCACAACGAACGGTAGCATTGGGGTTAGTTTGTCTATTTTTAGCGAATGCTGTAATAGTAATAAGACGTTTTTGCGTGGTGGTCGTATGGTTTTTGTTTTTTTTTTTCCCTATAAAAACTGCCTCTTCTTTATTAGAGATAGGGAGAAATGCTGGTATAACACAATACAAATACAATAAAACAAAAGCAATAATAACAATAAACAAGTAAGTAGAGGACGATGCCGTCGACGACCGACGACGCCTTAATGGCGCTAGATAGCGCTAAGATCAATAAAATTCATTCTAAAATTTAATTCTTTGTTTATAAATTAAACCAATTTATATCTCAGAGCTCTAGCCTTAAGTAATCTTTGGTGAAAAATTGTTTACAGGCAAAATATTGGTATAGTCACATTTTTTTTGTCTTGTTAGCTCTGTTGCAAATTATTATGATTTATGTCAGTGTGCTCATATTATTGTGTTGAAAATTTCTGCATGAAAAGATAGATTGAAAGAAAAAAGTTTAATTGTTATTGTTTAAAGTAAAATTGATTTCAATTTTATGTATGTACATACATCAATACACATATAGATATGTACAAACTATGTATATGTATTGTAAGAACTTTTATATTATTGCTCGTTTAATTTTATATTTTATGGTTCATGATTTGATTGTTTAGATTTTATGGAAATTACTATAATCATGTTATAAAGAGGTAGTTTACTTTTTGTTTATTGATAATTTGATTGGATAATTATTTTATGCCTGGAATTCACCGATTACTGATTAGTTAAAATAATCGATTATTCAATTAATGAGCTCATTGATTAGTTAATAACAAGATTGAGATCATTTTATTGCTATATACCCACATCCATATGTATGTATGTATGTATATACAAATAAATATCACTTTAGTTTAATTATAACTTAATTATTAGCTGGAAAGTATTGGTAGATAACATGTATTTGCAAAACGTTCTGCAAACACAAACACCTTATTTGAAGCATTTTATTTACACGCAAAAATATTTAAGTCAAACGTTTACACCTACAATTTAACTGTAATTTTATTTAAATCTACTTTAAATTGTTAACATGCAAATTAATTATTTAAATCTAGTAAATTGTTCAATCTTCAGGACCAATGGTACGTATCTATACTTCTATCTGAACATACTCCTTAAAAGAAATTGAAGTAGTTTGCTCTGACAGAAATAAGCCCCATTAGCATTTTGAAAGTTCTGTCAAAATTAATCTACCTACTCGTTCAAATCCAAATTAAAATAAATAAAACATTATACCGAAATTTGAATGCATTTCAAACATTGTACTTGGTCGAAAAAGACGCCATCGGGAATTAGTGGCGCCATTCAAGCAATTGACATTTCCTTCAATTTTTTCACCACATACATATGTACGTTGCTCTTTTACAAATTCCAACCAATCTAGTGAAAAACAATGAATTCTAAGAAAACAATTAAATATTCTTCTAGTCAAAAGCATTTAACTAAATATAAATTAAAAAAAGGGAAATTGCTTTAGAAAAACAAATTATTAAACTAAAAAATACGTTCGATTGTTAAAATCTGTACTTACTCGGTATTTAAAACCGATTAAAAGTTCCCATCACTATTAACGCGATAGACGAGAGTGTGATCACGCTCACCTAATAATTCGCAGCAATCTAAAATTTTTGTTGTCGTTACCAATGCAAAAAAATAGCTGATAAAAAAAACCTCTGTTTTCATGAAAGTTATGTTGATTTATGCTAAAAATGTTAGAATATAGAACAGCTGACAGCAAATTTCATTTGATGTGCGTTTTGTTTTAATGTTTGACAGATTTGTCTTTCACACGAGACAATAAGTAATTGGAATGAACAAAATCTCCTCGGTCAATGATTTAAACAGAGTTTGTTGACGTTTTACTTTCATCACTACGATTATATGAATAGATTGAAAATGTCAGATGTTTCATTCGTGTGAAAGGGCAAGCGATTTTTAAAACAATTAAAAGAAAACTTCAAAAAATCTCCAGAAACTAGTTTCCCGGTGAGAAAGTCGCGCAAATACAATTTTTCCAAAACTAAATAGTTTAATCACTAGTTGAACGATGATCGCGCACATAACCAACTTTAGATTCCATCAACGAGACAAACCAACACACAGACAGCATTTTGTTAGTTTTTCTTTCTTTTTTTGTTAAATCGAAAAAACCGCACACTACACAGGCCGAAACTAGGAACAACAACTGTCAAATCAAAACGAACACATGAGAAGAATATATTTTATGCGATTATACTAAGCTCGTCACACTTCAAAAATTATCGGAATGGAATTCACTAATACACACACATCGCCGAAAAATTATTTAGATGCATCTACGTTTAATCAGGTCAGGATATGGGATTTTTTTTCAGTTGGAACAAATGTTCAATCTTCGCAATCAACAAATGAAAGAGAAAACCAATGATATTGGGATGTAAGTGGTTCTCTTCCCTCTGAGTTTTTGGTGAAAGGGAACTATTTACTGCAACGACTTTCTCTCTTGCACTCAAAGGAAAAAATTGACTATTTGGTTTAATGTGCGCGCAGTTATAATAAAATATATTTCGGTGTGTCGCAAACTGCAGAACTGATTTGGGGCAATGCGACCGTTCGATTGGTGTCAAAACATAAACTTTTGAGTTGCTTAAATCGACGACTGAATAGTTTTTACATGTGCGCGTACTCTTATACATATAAATACAGTACCAAATTGAAAGTTACATGTTCGCGCCTAGCCTAACATTTCCGAATCGTTCACAAATATATTCCGAATTTAGTGTCCAAAATCCAAGAAAACTATAACTAACAAATGTGTAAACGTGGCCAATGCGTACCCGAAACTTGGTACGCAAAACTGACATGTGTTAGGATGCGTGGGTGTTCGACATTAAGCAATACAATTTTTCGAAAGTGTGCCATTTCACCTTCCTACCACAACAGTAAATTACTCTATAAACAAAAGGTGGAAGTGGTGAATAACGTTTAAAGTTGCACACAAATGCAGGTCTTATGAGACAAAAAGAACTTTTTTTAATAACCTTTTCAAACCTTTTTTCGCTTTTGTGGTGATAAAAGCGCCATAGTTAATAAACGGGTTTTTTCACCCGGTTCTATGATTTTAGAAAAAAGAAAAAAAAACCAAGCCAAATAATCGATTTCGGTTTAAACCGGCCGGGTTTTCCCATCCCTACTCTAAAGTCTAAGCACAATGCCTGTCGAAACGGGAACATTTATATTTGTGTAGTTCCAATAAAATTCAAAATTAGTACAAAAAAAAATCAAATACTGTTTTAATTAAATTCGTGCATCCACCAACATAATACCTCACCTGGCAGAAAAAATGAATCATAACATTCCGCAAATGGTGAATTCTTCGCCATAAATTTTGCACGAAAACTGTTTCATCAAATGATCTAACCAAAAATATTTTATTCTTAAACAACTATCTAGCTACTAGATACAGTCATACTCATACAGTGTATTAGGTACATACCTATATTGTTTTCTAAAATAAATACAAATAATCTCTCATCGGCAAATGATCAAAGCTCCCTCGGCAAGACATAAAACTTGATTCTTTGAAATTCACCGCAGCATGACGTTTCCTTTTTAATTAATTTTCTTCAATTTCTCAAAACTGATTTGAATATGCATATATATGTATATATATATATATAAACGACGCGACGTGTAAGATAGATTAAAAAGGTAGGTTTTAAATAGAAGCAAAATAAGAGAGAAATAAAAAATAACACAAAAGAAATCAACTTAACCTAATATGATCTCTAACCTCCCTGTGTTCCAATGATTCAAAAAATTTATAGCGATAAAACAAATTGCAATCTTTTATTTTTCATAAAAACTGATCTCTTGATTTATGAATACATTTTTTTTTGTATTCAAATGACCTCAAAGTAGCAATAATAATCATAAAAAAAAAAAATATGACACACAATAATATTAATAATTATAAACAGGCGCCACCTAAATAACTCTCTCTTGCCAGTAGTATCTTCTCTTTTCCGCACTCTTATCACTTTCCGTGAAAAGTTATAAATAATTGCTTTAGTGCGACAAAGTGTCCACAGCGGCCCATCGTGTCGCCAAAGCTACTATCGTGTATGGCTCAAAGCACACACATACATACGCTTTTTGACGTTTAACTTTTATTTGGATTGTATTGTATTATGTATGAATGTGTTTGTAGAATCGCATACAACACATTGATAATAAGGAATAATTGTTGTAATATTTATTTATGTGATGGTCGGTCATCGTCATCAAATAATCAAACATGTGAAACTGGAAGAACAAAAATGTTTTGAAATCATATAAACCGACAATAATCCTCCATTAGAGTATCTACTATTTAGCTGTCATTTCATTCCCTCGACACCATTTTTGCTGTTTTTGCCGATGCCGGCGACACTCAGCGACAGAAAGATATATTTTACACGCCGCCCGCTTAGTCTATTATATCTACATACATAACGTACTTGCGCGATATTTGTCTTGTGGGGATATGACTGGGAATATATATCCACTAATTCATGATCAACCAACATTGGAAATGTACAAAAAAAACTTCCAAGAAATATATTTCTTAAAGTTCAGTCGTTGGACTTTGCAATTGTTGGGTAGCAAAAAGCAAAGAGGGGAAACGGCGAGAATTGGATGGAGCCAGGCAATTAATGTGAACATAATATTTCTGAAGTTTCCGCGTGCTAAGTGCTGGTTTGACGCCACAATCGCAAGTTGCGCCGAGCCCCACTACACCCTTTTTGTTTCTTATGTTTCGAAGAGTGAATGAGCGTGCATCACACTCTTATTGAGATCGTGTTATTTTCGTTTAAATCAATTGATAAAGTAGTTTTGCTATGTGTTTAGTATTTACCTACTTGATAAAGTTGGTGGTGCACGCGGCCAAACCAATGTGTAAGCAAAATTTATTGGCAAACGTGATGATGATCACACCAAGATGGGTAAAATTGGCGTCAATAACGACTACAGCGCTGTTGATGTTGTCGGCTTCGTTGCAAGCACACGTTTTGATAATATTTTCGAAGTATCGTTGTCGGTGCTGACAACAAGACTTTTAATTCAGTGGCGAAAAGCGTTTTGTTGCCCTGACTAAGCGGTTAGGTACATATATGTGCCCACTTTGACATTTGATCATTTCCTTCCGCTTTAACAGGTGTGTAGTTCAGAAAAACCTGTCATCTGTCATCTGTATAAATTAATTGACATCAACTCTATGTGGTATGACGGAAAAGTGGGACATTTTGTAACTTGAGAAACTAAAACTATCAACCAGTAATTCAATGAACTTACTTGTTGTTTAAGCTTAAAAATCTAAATATATATGTGTTTGATACTTAATATTTATTTCACATGTTGAAGTTTTTATTAAATGTTGTTAAATATCAGTTGTACAGATATTTGAACCATGGTTCAGCATTGGTTCAAGATTTTAACTCACCGATTACCGCGAATTAAGCGAGGATCAACCTTAGTTTAGGCATGTAACTGTTGGTTCTTAAAACATACTTGAACCCTGAATGATCATTTAACTTCAGTTATCGACGGGTTAAAATTTTGAACCAAGGCTGAACCTCGAAAATTTCAATAAGAACTGGCTTCAAAAACTTCTGTACGAAAAAAGTTTACTTTACATTGTATATATGAATTGTATATCTAGAATTAGAACGTTAATAATTAGATATATAAGAAGTTCCATGTTAGATCAAACTGGCGTATGGTGGGACAGACATAATGTCATCTTTAACTTACATTTTCGCTTTTAATTGGGGTACATTTTATCGATCATGACAACAGATGAATGAAAAAACTAGGTAATGACTACACAATTTATTGAAATGTCACATCTTTTGCAATGGCGTGCTAGTTCGTGTTGTCGTTTTTCTCGTCAATTTCATGTCGTACTTATAATTAAAAAACAGGCATAATGTGTAGGAGTGAATGATGACTTCTCAGTCCTAACTGATGCTTACAATTACTGGGTGCATTTAAAAGTAGGTACGATAGCCTTTCTAAGTCCCCTTTCACACAGGGAAACCAGTTGCTGGAGATTTTTTGACGTTTTCCTTTAATTGCCTTGTAGCTTTCACACGAACAAACTGAGGAGGAAACTGCGAAGATTATGTTGGGCTTATTGGAATGCAAAGCAAAACGTCAAAAAAATCTCTTCAAATCGTTGACCGGAGAGATATTATTCATTCCCCTTACTTCTTGCCCTTCTCGCCCTCAAAGTAACAGTTGCCGGCAACTCAGTTTCCTTATGTGAAAGCACTCTAAGATAGGTTAGAATCCATTTAAGTTCCTGAACAACCAAAATCGGAGGTTAAATTTGAATGAGTTTGAGCACATGTTTTTGACATTTCCCATTGGATACAAAATTATAGTAACGTTTTTCGGATAGCTTGAGATTTATTTTTTGAATCAGCTGTTTTGGCATCAGCTGTGTTCTTACTTGGGATTACAACAACACCAAAATATCCAGATAACATTGGTTCGGTTTTTGAATGCGGCCATTTTTGACTAGTGTGCTGAATTAAAACGATAATAATATGAACGTACACAGATATCGAACATGCGTGAAAAGTTTCGGGTACAAATTTATCAGTTTTGTTGTTCGTCCGCCAAACAAAATTTTCATTTTTAATCCAAGATCTAGCTCAGTAAACACATCAAAATATTATTTTTCTTATTCCATACTGACAAAGATTCAAATTTGAACTAACTAACAACAAAAAAACTTGTTGAATGTTGTTCGATGAACAGTCCTACATACGTGTCATGCATTAATGCAAGTGTAAACATTATCGATCGTGAGCAAAACTGTCACGCAGGTTCGATAATGTGTACCCTACTTTAGATGCCTTAAGCACTATGTATGGATTCGAAAATAAAATTCGAAAAGAAACGATTGATGCCAGAAAGGCTTTTAATCGTTGCCTATCCGAAACTTTTATGGAAAAGCAAACTGAGCAAGGATCGATAGTGAATACCCTCATGAAACTTTGCATCAAAACGTCGTGAACAAACTTTCAAAATATGTATGGAAAACCTTTTCCAACAAATTGTAAGGTTTCCGACACTATTATTCCTGAAATAAACTTCGTAGACGTGGTAAATGGGGATTTAGGCATTTCCAACATACGTCAATGTGCTTGGATGTAGAACATTTTAGTATGGGGCGAATATTGGGATGTAGAAGTCAACTTCTTTTGGATTAAATAGCTCAACCATCTATATATGTACACATATATGTATGTATGTATAATTAAAGCTATTTTCTCATACAATTGTATACATTTCTTTTTTTTGCTTATTTAGAAACACTCAAACTTACAAAAAAAAAGCAAGTGCTAAGCGCCACACCATATTTACACCAGGGACTTATATTATGCAGGCCAGAAGCAAAACTATATAATATGCATTTGTTTTGACATTTCAGCATCATACACATAATTGTTGTTACTGTCAAATAACTCTGATGTATAAAGTTCACGTCTATATTGATTTATTTATAATGATTTAGCAACATTATTTAATTAACATAAACCGTTAATTTTAGTCCCCACTGTCAGACAAAAAATGCACTCTTTCAATTTCAAGAAGACTACAATGTTGCAATTTTATTTTTGTGTTCCCGTTTCTTTTTCTTTGACAGTATTTTTCTTGATTGCCCAATACGATATCAACAGAAAGGGCGGTAGTGTCAACATTGTGTACGTACTTCAAGTTCCAACGTCTAAATGCAAAGGTCTCCTATTTGCTTTTCTATACGTTCACCATGGCCCTGCACTCGCAGCCTTGTGGTTTTTCGATGTACATTTTAAAATTAAAATGCGAAATAAAAATTATGCTCGGATAGGCGCTATGTGAAGATCTTGTCGCACACTAAAATATTTGCAGCAGCTACGATGATGCAGTATTTATAATGCTTTGCTGCCTGTGACTATGTGATGATATTAAGCTTGGTTTGGTGGGGTGTTCATAATGGAGTGTCGCCGCGCCACCGTCTCCGTTGTCGTTGCTGTTGCCGCCATTATATGCCTGCAACGAACGATAGCGGTGAGCATCTGCGTCACATCGACATCACGTAGCAATAGAATAGATGTTTTGTTGGGTGGCGGTGGTTTAGTGGTTCATTAAAGTCACGGACGACTGCGGCGGCATCATATTGTCATGACTATTGGTAACGACGACGCGTCAGTGCCGCCACCGCAAATAAAATAAAAAACAAACTTCATATCATTTATTTGCAAATTAAAGTTTTTTTTAATTTTTTTTTTAATTTGCGCTGCAGAGATTTTTGCGTGAATGTATAGTTTCGTGAGCCAGACTGACATTAGAGTAGATAGTTTAAATATAATTGTAATGATTGAGGTTAAATTGTATTAAGTACGCGGTTTAGTTTATAAAGGTTTGTACGCATCGTCTATGGTGGTATTATTTGGATGATATGTTATGTACTCGTATGTAGATATCTACATATATTGAAACGCCTTGATCTTAATTCATTTGACATTTGCAACAAACAATTCAATGGCGTCAACAAAACTAGATCCAAATTGTCAAACTGTGATATTTTCGCATTGAAATATGTAGTTACCATTCCTCTGGATAAATGAAAATTATATATTTTTAAGTTTTAACAACGAAACAACCATGCATTACCCTATACATATTTTGATTAATTACTTGGGGTTGGGATAAACTACAGTATTATCCGTAACACACCTAGAAAATTTGAACCGAAGGATCATTGCTCAGTTCAAACTGTTTTTTAGAGTGGTAGGTTTCAACTTCCGATAATAAAAACCATGTATTATCTAGAAACCAAATGACGTTTCATTCTACAAAAAAGAAATGGAGACTTCTCTAAATAATCTGTCACAATTGTCAATTTAATTTGTCGAACTTCGTGCTGCAGAATGAAATTGTTTGTTTATGATTTCGTTGTTGTACGTATTTGTATGTAATCTTTTGCTTGAAAAAAAACAGGTTATAAGGTTTATAGATCAAATCTCATATTTTATTCTGACCTTTTACCGACTGAAGACTTACTCAATGAACACAATGGAAATAGAGCTACAGCTGTAGAGCTAGAATTATACGGTCAAAGCGTTGACTATCTGACGTAAAAATGACGTCAAAATCTGTCCTTATTTTGCCACGCCTTATGATTGTCAACAAAAAATGTTGCGTCAATGTGTTGACGAGAACCTTATTCTGCGTTGACACCAATTTGTTGATCAATAAATTGACGGAATGTTGACATAGTAAAAAATAAATTTTTATGTGATATCAGAGAGTGAACGCGATGACCGATTACGTTGATAGCTGTCAAAATGTTGTATACGCATAAATTCAATATTATGAACACAACCTAAAGCAGGAGCATATAACAACCGAATTTTGACAACATGTGCAATATAATAGCTATTAATATGTGTATTGTTCATCGATAGAACTTTGGTTTTGGTATATGGGCTGTTATTATTCTATTAGGTGCAAAGAGTTGGGTGTAGACTTGTGACATTTAGCCTTACAATTTTTAGCAAAAGTTTTATAAACAAAAAAATCATTGCATACAGTTGGGCAGCTCAGAAAACAAAGATCTTACAAATTTCGATTCATCAAAAATTAAGGAGTCGAATCCAAATTAAAGCATTTGACAGAAAAACTGATAGATTGCTAAGATCTCTGAAATCTTAGTTTTTCTGAAGTAGTCTAATGTCATGAATTTCATTTTATAAACTTAATTCCATATAATATTCACATTATACAGCATACCTTTAGGTATTGAGAAGTTATTTCTTGACACTGACAACTCTGACACACCCTTTTCTCAATCCGATCAAAGTCCCAAGTACAAAAGGATCATACAAACACAAGTTAAGCAAACATCATGATATGAATCTGAATTAACTTCACGCTAAGTATGATTATTATCAATTTGACACAAAAAAAAAAGCGAAGAGAAAAATATCAGGTATGCCTACTTGAATTCAAGCTAACATCCATTATTAACAATTTATACATTTTTCATCAACTTATTGTCTTTTTTCACTTCAAATCATTTCTCCACAAATATCACATACCTATAGAACTGCTAATAATGTGACGTCTCGCCTCTCGAATCTATCAGATGTCGCATTTCTTAAGGAGAACAAGTAATTAAAATGCTGTTTTGTATCTCTCTGACAATCACAAAGATTGTTATTTAATTTATTAATGATTCTATATCTCTGTGTTGCCATCTGTGTTGTTGTTCTTTATATACACTTACTTTTATCTACATATACACCAAGAGATATAATATCTCTTTTTTTTGTTTTGTGTGAAAAAAAATCAAGTTGTTTTTCATCTCTCCACCTTGATCTTTTTCTACATGTATATTGATTGCTAGCACACATTTGCTAATGACATAAATAAACAAAACGTTTCCAATTTGCCAAAAGCAACAACAAAAAAAAATAACATTAAGTTCCGAACAAATTTGTGTATAATGTTGACTGACGCTGACGCGCCCCGTTTGGAGGTCTCCACTTACGTAATAAGTGGCGCCAAAAAATGGTCGTTAAATGCTATTTAGCAGTTTCTTGAATACGTTTTTTTTTCTCCTTTTTTGTTATTCGCTTTTATACCAAAAAAATAAAAATGAAAAAAATATCGATCAGGTGTTGGGCAAAAATGCTTAAAGCAATAATCATTTGTTAAGCCACATCAACTTTTAGCACCTAAACGTAAGAATAAACAAGTAATGCCGTACTGTGTGTTCGACGTTCAAGCTCGATGACATTCTCACAAGCAACTTTTTTTTTGTTTAACTCTTAATTAATTTATAATCGTAGCACCTTTTAGTTTGATGTGTTTAAAATGTTGTTCTAGTCAGCTATTAATTGGTAATATAAATACATATTTTCACTTGTAACATTGGTGTAGAGATATTCGCTTACGTACAATCGTACATGTACCGCTAACTCAAAGTGAAAATGTCCAACGAAATGTCACCGAGAGACACGATAATATATTATGAACTTGAAGATGGCGGCCAAATTCAACGACACGACCGACGAACAACAATTTATAGGCAAAGAAAAAAAATATTCATAAACAACAGGGAAGGGCAACACAGCAAGAATGACAATCAAACAAAAGAAAAAAAGATAAATAAATATGTAGGTAGGTATTAAGAATAAAAATAAAGTGATGGTAATAATAACTTTATGCCGCCAACGTATTTGCAAATTAGACTTTAAATACGTGATTTCCATGGCTAAATATAAAGATGATGTTTAATATTATTATTTTTATTATGGTTGCAAGTTAGAAGCGCAACAAACATTGAAAAAGAAAGGCAGGAAAAATCATATCAAGCCAAATGGCACATTATAATACAGTTTGAAGAGTAGATAAAGTGTTGCTTGTCAATGTTGAACCTGTCAATTAAAGAAATCTTAAAAATATGCCAGCAAAAAAAAGAACAGCTTACATCACTTCGATTAAAAAGAACACTATTAGAAAGTATGTATGGGATCAATTAAGTAATTGAAGTATTATCGTTTTTTCAACAAATGTCATAATTGACGTATGACCTCAACAGTTCTGATTTAACAAAACAAGCTTCTGGCTCTGACATCTAGACGGCACTTTTTGTTTTCAAATATTACTAGGAGTGTAAAGAAAATAGATAATAATTACATGAAAATACAATAGAAGAAAAAAAGAGATGGTTATATATCATTGCTGTTACTGTTACAAACATCAGTTATATGATCATGGTTTAAATTTTCGGGGTGAGTTTGACCCCTTTCACACAAGGCAACTGAGTTGCCGGCAACTGGGAGTTTGTGGGTGAGAAGGGCAAGAAGTAAGGGGAATGAAAAAATCTCCCTGGTCAACGATTTGAAGCGATTTTTTTGACGTTTTGCTTTGAAATTTTCTTAGATTTCCATTTTGACGTCTGTCTCGGGAGACAGATCTATCTATTAAAGAGAAATTGTTTCTTACAATAATATTATTACAACATTAAACCAAACCAAGTAAGCTACTTAAATAAATTCATTGTGAAAGAAAATGTTTCCAGGCGGCTGTTCCTGTGATGATTGTGTCAATGCGGGTGCATTTCAATAAGCCCAATATAATCTCCCCATCATCATTATCATGTGTTGGGTCCAAGATTTGGATGGCAAGAGAAACGCACTCCAACAAATCTGCACACAAATCAATTTTCTCCTGGTTCATTGTTTTTCCGTGACCTTTTAATATATTAATTTACCAAACCATTATTAACAACCACAATAATAAAAACAACATTTACCTATACAGGTTTCTTTTTTTTTTGTATTTATTTTTCTAAAAATGAGCTGCGGTTGATTTATAACTCAAAATTATGTAGAATTTGCCAACCGCGAAGCAAATTGTTTGTTTACAAAAAGCGAATGTCAAATCAAAAGCAATTCAAAAAACGAGCAACTCAGTTTCCTAATCAATATCTTCGTGTGAAAGCTACAAGGCAATTAAAGGAAAACGTCAAAAAAATCTCCAGCAACTGGTTTCCCTGTGTGAAAGGGGACTTTAGGTTTAAATTTTGAACATCAAGTCTTACAACAATTCATTGTTTTGAAACCATATTCAAAACTCTGCCTTATCAATTTTATTTATAAAAATGTATATATGTATACAATGATCATGCTCTAAAATATGTATGTATGTATTTACTATTTTTGCAAGTCATGCTTTTTGTTGGCAAATATAAATTAAAAAATTCACCTGACATCTGTTATCTGTCAAAAAATTTCAGATTTAATAAAGTTTTATTTCATTTTTTTTTTGTTGCGAAATATTAACTGTTTTTTTTAATTGACAAGGTAAATCTCAATTAACTAACAAACATGAAGTTTTCAAACTCGTTATTTTTTAATACCTGTAAGATATTGCAGAAGTAAATGTTGATTTTTGATTGTAACTTTGTCATTGTGCTTAATTGACTTTTATTGGATATATTAACTAGACTTAAAGCACACTTTAACCAATTAAGAGTTTATTGTTTATAGATAGATAGATGTTTTACAATAAATATTAACCAGATAAAAAAGAAGGTATATTATTGGTGTTCATCTTTATGTTGAAGAAGAAGTCGGGTCAGACCTGAGAAATTTCAAATAAATAATTTATAAAGCAAAATGCATCTTTTCCCCAGCAGAGTAAAATCTTCAAACATTAAAACAAAATTAAATAAACTCAAAGAACTCTTCATTATATTTGTGTGCGAAGAATTTATATATATTGCCTAATTAAAAATGGCGGTTGTGTATTGCTTTATGTGCATGTGAAAGTATTTTGGGTATCTAGGTATTGCATGAAAGTCTATGTCAAACTGTGTGTTTTCTAGACATCTGCACCCAAATTAATATATAAACATGAACTATGGAAGGTTTAGGACTTATTCCGTGGACTAAGTGCGAAATGCTATTAATAAAATAGAATTTCTGATATTTGACGCTTACCAACTTTGTCCTTCGCTAGACCATAAGAATTGACATTTGAGATTTGAGAACAAAATATAGAATAAAATGAGATAGAATTGTTACTTATTGTAGGAGATTTTGTTCGATTTTTTATTAATAGGAAATTTTATTCCATGGTCTAACTCTTTTTCAATGGTTTTTAAGTCCATTGACCAGAGGTGGACTAAGCGTTTTTTTATTAATAGGGCTGATAGAATTCTCGCCCTTAAGTATATGGCTTAACTGCATGAATCAAAGAAAACAAGATTACGACACTTCTTTGTTTTTATTATTTTATTGACGTCATATGTGAAAAAATGACTTAATTCACAAACAACAACTATTTGTAGATTTGTTTTCACATATGACGTCAATAATGTAATAAAAACAAAGAAGTGTCGTAATCTTGTTTTCTTTGATTCATGGCTTAACTGTATAAATTAACTGTCAAAGTGACATGAGGTGTGACCCATTTTTGTTCTAGTTCGGTAGGCAATTTTTTTACATTTGAATTACATATAAATTAACTCAATACATTTAAAACTAAAACATAGAAATAACACAGAAATTCTTGTATCTTGGCTTAAATGTCAACAACTGTTTTTTGATAATCGAAAATCCCAATGGCCTGTTTTTTTAATTTTTTTAATTTTTGTTGACTCTATCCCAGTTGACTGACTGGGACTGCCCTTAAATGTTTGGTTGTCTTACATCAGGTCAAAATCATTAAATATATATATAAAAAAAAGAATCTAACCGAGCAAATACAGAAATAGAAATCAATCAAATATCGCAAAAGTTTACATAATAAATTAATACAAATAAATATCTCAACACACGTAATAATATTAACAAAACGTGCAAAAGAGTAAAATAAATAAAGCAAACAAACGAAAAACAAAACTTGTATATAAGTAAGCTGAAAATACAAATTTACCTGAATTTTAATGTAAATGAATGAATAATAAAAACATAAACAAAATTGCAATAAAAATGTATTCTTTACGTTCGTGTTTACACTATAAATGACCGGTATTATATCCAAATTATTGCCGATCGTTGGCGCCGACTACTCACTTTGCACACTGTTCTGTTTTCTTGCGCTAATAATGTCAGATTAATATGCATTTGCATAATGTAGTTAGTTTTAAGACGTAGAAGCTTCATAAAAATTGTCTGTATTTAAGCAAATTTAGTAGTCAAGCAATAAGTAGACTTTTTTTTGCATTTGCCTTGCCAACATTCCTGAAAAACTCGTTGTTAATGCCCTTTCACCCGGGACAACTAGTTGCTGGAAATTTTTTTGAAGTTTTCTTTTAATTTGCTCAGAAAAATTTCTATACCTTAGACGAGGAATCAAAATTGCAGGAGATTTTTTCGATTTCTTTAAATGTACCTTGTATTGAATGCACAATACTCGTAGTTTAAAAGGGAACGTCCAAAAATTTTTTTCAATTCGATGACCGGGGAGATTTTGTTCATTTCCTTTACGTATTGTCCTTCTTTACAACAAACTTAAAGTTGCTGGCAACTCAGTGTCCTCGTGTGAATTCGGTTATACACTTTTTTCCGTTCAATGTTTAATCGGTTCAAGCACTGAACGGACCCATTTTTTTTTTAATTTATCGCGAAAATGTGTCAAATCAGCTGTTGGCTTCAAGATAAGTATCAAACAAAAATCTGTTATTCCTTATAGATTTTTATATCCATAAGAATTAAAACCCAACATTTAAAATTGATAAAGAATGTTTGTCAATGCATTAATAGGTACGCAAATAAAATAAAATGTTAAAAAAAATTGAAAGAACATCGAGCAAACCTAATTTATTAAGTTGCTCATAATAAAACACCCTATCAACACTGAATAAAATTGCAGCTTTAATTAAGGGCGCTTCTTGTGTAGGTATATAAACATACATCCACTTATAATGCAGACAGTAAATATTTACATAGCACTGACTTATTAACGTGTTTGCTATAATCCACCAGTGGCGCCTATAAGATATGTACAAAGACGAGAATCCAAATAAAGTACTTCCACTCTTCTCTTTTTCTTTCCGCACCTATAATGGGGGTTTAAAAAAATAACACGAAAAGCAAAATATAAATTTGCAAAATAAATTGAAACGAAAAAAAAATAACAAAAATAAACTTAAAAGAAAAATAACAAGGTGGAACCAACTCTGAACGAAGACCAAGAGATATTGAATAAATACCCCATACACGAAATTAATAACAAAAAAAAAAAAATTATTGCAAATTATATTTAATTTTTTTTCTCTTTTCGTCTTCAATTTTTTTTTATTTTGCCTTTAAGCAATTTATTTTATAGCGCCTCGCCGACGTCCCACTGACTAGACGACAACGACGGCACCAAAATTGCATGGCGCCTGCCATACTAGCTCAATTTGTTTGTGTAATTGGATTTTTTTTTGGTTTGTTGGTGTGCGTGTATACGCGGGGGTTTTTGAGGTGGTTTTGGTTGGTTTTTATTTTCGCGTGAAGTAAGTGTAATCGGGGTATAAACCTCAATCGCACACACCACTCTCCATGACACACGAAGAGACATGCTATCGGCGCATTAAGTCGAACATAAAAGCGTCTGGTTTTTGCTTCGTGTCGAGTGTGCTTATGATGAATTATGGTAGAGTTCATCTTTGTGTATTTTATAAAAAAAAATGTGAATGGGTTTCACTTGATGTTTGTTGTTGCCATTGTTGCTGTTGTTTATTTTTTTGTCGATTTTTTTTGTCGATTTTTTTGTCGATTTTTTTGAAATTTTACTGGCCTTGGTGTGATCGTTTTTTTTTTTTTTTTTTTAAGTAATACCCAATACAAACCAATTTTATTTAAGGTGTGTAGAAATTTCTTATTTCAAAGGTACAATACCCTTTTTATAGGAAGGTAGGTAAGTAATTTGCTGAGCGAATTTAGCGATGGTGGTCAGAGATTGCGATTGGTGTTGTAAAAGAGAAATTATCGGAGCTTCATGGTGTGTTCGTAATTTTAAGGGTTTAACACATTTCTTTTAAATACGATTTTGCGTGAAAGCACTCTGTCGTATACGTACTTTTTTGTTCAATTTATTTGACATAATTGCTATTATTTACTTAGAAAGTTGAGAAACATATTCATTAGTTATTTATGTACATACATATATACAATGCTCAACATGATTATTTTGACAGGTGAAAAGTTTATATATTTCCAGCTTTAAGCTTAGTACGCAGTTCAGGAAAAAGTTTCCTCCCATACAATTTTTTTCCTAGGACAAATTTTGTCTTTGAAATTTTTCCTGGCAGTACGCAGCTCACGCGAAAATTTGTGACTTTTGTACCCGCTGCACTTTTAAAATGTAAAATTTTGACAGCTCATAGTCATTGTGGCAGAATTATATTGTTTTTTTTTTTTTCATTATTTGAAAGTAAACATTTTTTAATTTTCGCTACGGCCGGGCCAAACACAAAATTAAAGCCGAATCATTTCTTTACTGGTATTTTACTTTGTTTTTAATGAAAAAAAAACAACATGAAAATCGAAGCAGTATCCTTCACGCTTCAACTGGACACAGAAGGTTTGAATATCGAGGAAAAAGATTACAATTACGTGCAGGTTAGGACTCAAAATAATAAGACATAATTATAACTATTTTACATTTTTAATTTTTAGTTAAATTCTGGCAAAATGTTTGGCTCACAACCAACTAAAAAAAAGATATGAATCCGTATCATGAAGCTTAGACCGTCTAGAGCCATGATGTGATGCCGAATAGAATTCAAGTTAAGATTGAAAATCGAAGAATTACCCGCGATTCATTTGTGAAAAACTTAATGAAAACCCAATGATTTGCATTAATTTAATGTGTTTAATAAATAGAGTGCAACTCAGCAAATTTTGTTTCTTTTTTTCAAATTCTTGATTGACAGATACTTGACAGTTCCTATTATTTCTCCAACTTCAAAATTTTGCGCGGCTTTTGGAAAGTGATTTTAGAGATTAAAATTGTAGAGGTAAAATTTAGTTTTTCCCGATCTGCGTACTGGGCTTTAAATATAAATTGAGAAAATTGGATGGGAAATTTTTATTAATTCAATAAATAAAAATATTTAAGTATTTTCCGTTGGATAATAATAAGCACTGATCTCTATATAATACACTGGATAGTGCATTCTCTATAAGTACGACATTTATTTTTTAGGCAATTTTTGAGATAAGATAATGTGCGCTGGTACCATCCTTGACGTTTATCCGAGTATAAAAACCATAAGTTGACATTGTGTTCTGTACAAAGTAAGAAATATTTTTGTATTTTATTGTTTTATACAAATAAATAATACCTGAATTTGAAATATCGCTCAATGTGACCTCTAAAAGTAATTCGAAGTATTATAATATTATAGTGACATGGTACCTGCGCACTTATAACAATCTTCGAGTTATCTGTTTTTTTGTATGAATGGTGTTATTGGATTTTAGAGAGATCAATGTGTAGAGATAAGATATGTCTAAAGGAGGACATTTAGCCTTTAAGAAGAAGATTACACAATACAATTATGTAGATAAATATTCAAGCAATTTTAAATAGTTTTCTACAAAAAAGATTTTCAATTGCAATTGATTTGTTTTTTTTTTTTTTTTAATTTCTTACAGATCACTCATCGCCATCTCTAACATGGTGCCAAATAGCCTATTGGGAATTGGCGCAACGTGTTGGCGAAAGGTATGAGGCTAAGAACTCCACAGTAAATATTTATTCAGAAGGCAGCGGTGGAATGTGTTTAAAAGATTTGGCCGACAAAAAGTTCACAGCAACATCGAGTTCTGTGCAAAAAACAAGGCAAAAAATTGGTTTAGGTAAAATTAAATTTATTGAATAATTTAATAAAATTGGTTTTTACTTTTTTTTTTTTTTTTCTTTTTAAATTTTGCAGGTATTACTCTTAGTCAGGAAGCAGATGGCGTTTGGTTGTACAATCGTTCGGAAGCTCCAATATTCGTACATTCTCCTACGTTAAACGATGATTGCCGGCATGTTTCCAAAGTGCCACCAGGTTATTGTTTAAATGCCTTCGATATAGATAGGTATGTAAGTCAAATTTGGTAGTTGATTAAATTTTATTGTATATTTAATTTATTTTTTGTTTGGATTTGTATATAATGGTGTTTTCTTTTTATTTCAGGGCTCGAACGCAAAAACTGGTGTGCTCACCTCAAATAGCTGGTGCTCAAACAGGTCCAATTGACACATTTAGCATGCAAATAAGTTTTGCCAAAGGCTGGGGTTCTAAATATCGTCGAACCGACATAACCGCCTGTCACTGTTGGCTGGAAGTACTTTTTGCGAGACGGTGACATTTTGTTAACGGTTTCCATATACCAAAATCGATTGACAGTAGAAATAAAACAATTGTCAGTTTTTCTTGTACATGTGATGTTGCCGTCACTGAAACTAATGCTGCCCCTTCTGCCGTCGCCTTTGACGCCTACGTCGTCGCCACCGCAGCCGCCGCCGCTAAAACAACTGTAAACAATAATCGTAGCAGTAATCGCAGTGACAGCAGCTGTCATTGCAAATGCACTTCAAATCGAATTCTATGCACCAAAGTAGCAACAAATTCACGCTTAAAACCATTGTTGTCGTTGTCATCATTGTCGAAGAAACGAAGTTTGCGAAAAATTCACACAAAATTTGCAACAATTTTTAAACTTTGCTGGAAGAGGTTTGTGTAGTTAAAATTAAAAAAAAAAAAAAAAAAAAAAAACAGAACAAGTTAAGTTTTTCTTTTTTTGTTTTTAAAATAAAAAATATAAAAAGAACTGGAAAGTTAGATTTTTAAATGGTTATTCCATAGAATATATATCTCAACAAAGTTTGGCTATAAACAAAAAAAAGAACACTCCCATACTCACAGCGAGAAACAGAAAGAGAGAGAGAGAAACATTCAAAAAAAAAAATGAAAAAAGCTACAACTAAGAAAAGGAGTATTGTTAACATTTTTTTATCGTTAAATTGAAAACAACAATTATTGATTACAAAAAAATTACCCTTCTTAAAAAAAATAATAATAATAAAAACAATTTACAAAGACTTATAAATAAATTTAAAATATTTAAAAAAAACTTCAAATTGCATAAATGTATCCATTATGTTAAATGTATATAAAACAAAATTCGATAAAATCATTGCACCCTGTACAGAAACACACCCAGTGTGAAAGCCTTAAAATATGTATGAAATCAAAAATTAAAAAAAAAAAAAACAAAAAACAATTATTAATATAAAAAATTATGTATATTTAGTCATATTTAATTTAAATTATTTATTTGCTTAAAAATTATATATAATGTCATTCTGAAGAAAAGCCGCCCCTAGATTTGTTACAAGTAAATTAATGTATCTATGTATAATAATTGTTCATTAACTAGCAAGCGAAATGAAAAAAAAAAACAATATGGCCATGTGTCAAAATCAATGTCAGCAAAATGTCACCATTTATTTTTACCATCGAAAACATACTTATCATTTTGTCAAATGTTTTGTTTTAATTTTTGTTTGTAGTAAAATATCATTTATAACATTTTTTGAATTTATGTTTAATTTATGATATTTTTGGTGTGAAATTTTGATTTTCCATTTTTGTTCTTGGATTATAAAAATCTAGTCATACGCCGCCCTTTTTCATTTTAGTGCGTGTATTTATGTTTTTTTTTTATTTATTTTATTGTTTTTTTTTGGTTTTATTACTGTAAAACTCACTTGCGTTTCTAGCTAAAGGAAATGCAAGAATGAGATGTCCTTAAAAAAATATCGAGAAGAGAATTTAAACAAAATTGACAAAGTGTTTCTGGTGGGAAAATGTAATACACTATTTTTGACAGGGCCATTTTGTTTAAGCAAACTAAATTCAGCGTCATATTCGTTTCCACTTTGATTACTGATTTAGTTATAGGGTTTTCCATTGGTAGGTTCAGAATTTTATGCGGAATTTGAAGGAACGTGTTTTAATATGATTTTTTTTTGTTACAGTATTTGCTTTATATTCATGTCTGTGAAACTGGTAGTTGTCAAACTAAATGTTTCCAATTGTACTAGCGTTTAGTAGTGTTGTGAAAATAGGGGTATATTCACCGAAAAATACGGATCTCCGAATTTGATTTAGAATCAAAATAAATTAATTTTTGTTGCCCAATGGAAACATTTGTAGAAATCCGTGTTTTGGCAGATTTGTATCAAAAAAGAATTAAATTCTTGTATTAATGGAAAACCACATTATAGTCAGTTCTTGTCGGAAAGCTTGAGCAATATATGCATAGCTAAAATTTAAAATAAATATACGTTGTGAATTTAATATAAACAACGTCTATATTTTGAGTATTATTTGACATATATTCAAACAGGAGCGCTATAGATGTGTATATTTTAATTTTCTTACGTCAAAACTATTCTAACCGGACGTTTTTTTTTCGAATCATCATGGTGGCTTAAGTAGGAAAGACATTCCAAACGTAACATTGGTACCTATATATTTGTTATATGAGATAATTCTTTGTAAAACAAAATATGTATGTAAATAATTTGTTTTTTGTTGTTTAACATATAGAACAAACACTATTATATTCCATTCATTTGCAATAACAAAATATTTGTAATTTTTTTTTATTCTCAAGGTCTTTACTTGCAATAATAAAGAATATAATTATTAGGAAAACCAATTTAAATGAAGTCGAACTTTGTAAAGCCTAGAAATTAAACAGAAACTGATTTAATATATACCAAACAGTGATCCATACGACTGTATACAATTACTATATTATTATGTACACATTGTAATAATTATTTTGTATAAACAAAAGAAAAATGTAATGTAAATGTATGAGGGATTAAAATAGTTCTATTGTTTTTATTTAAAACAAAAAAAAAAGTAATTCTATTTAATTAATTAAAATTAATAAAAAAAAACTATTATTTCTGAAATTAATAAAAAAAAGTCTTTACCAATAGCTTATATAAAAGAAAAAAAGAAAAACTATATACAAATGAAAAAGGAAGGAGAAGAAGAACCGAACAATTGTTTATATTTTGTTTATTAAAATGAAAATTTATACTTAAAAAAAAATTATTAAAACTGATAATTTAAATGAAAACAAGGCCGAAAATATAAAAAAATACATAAAAGATCAATTTTGTGTTTGCATTGAACGTTGGGTTGGAATTATGGAAGCTTGATGTAATTTTTGAGTGGTGACTGGTGAGTTTATTGTTTCATCAAAGCGGTAATCGCATTGTTTGCTTATGTAAATCAATATCGCTCATCAACAATGTGGTTATTCACACTTGGAGATAATTTTAGCTAAACAATCAGCCCTATCACAAATTCCATCGTAATCGAAAATATGCTACGTTTCCCGATAAATCTATCACAAATTCCATCGTAGTGAATTCGGAGTGAAAAATTCGCTTACGATTTTCGAAGTTCGTAGAAATTGGTATCACGGAATTCGAATCGAATGAAATGAAACAGACTTTTTCTACGACAAACTATTTGTGTCGGACACTGAAAGTAATGCGTCGTTAACAATTATTTTAAAGAAAAATGTAAGTATTTTTGCAAATTCTATTGTTTTATGAATAATATTTGATTTTAAATTTCAATATGAAAGTCTAGTGAGCGAGATAGGCGACCTGGCCTCCCAAGGCTGTAAGAAACTGGCAAAAGAAGAAATTGAAAATTTCTGTTAAATTGTAAAAGACAACCTTGGACTACAAGATTGTTTTAAATGTTCTCATATTCATGTGTGTAAGCTTAATTAAAATTGAAAATAGCACGGTATTGCTATTTATCCTTTCATTTTGGCACACACCGCTTATTTCGAAAAGAAGAATATTCCACTCGGATTTTTTGAAAGCTGTTTGTCGTTGATCGGGGCGTAACTTTCCATGCGGGGAATTATTACGATGGAATTTGTGATAGGGCTGAATACCTTAAGCAGAAGCTGGCTTTAGTGGGGCTCACATTCTCCAATATGCTTGACAAGAATGACTTGAATGAGCTTGATAGACTCGAATTTGAAAATGCACTGAGTTCAATCCCCAACAAATGGATTGTCGAGCATGTTGGATGGATATTTAAATATGATGATATTTTACTTGCTTGAAAAGCATATGTCAGAATGTAAACGCACTCTTGTCAAACCAAGAGCAAATTTCATTTTTCATTTCACGCTGTAAGCGGAAATTGTGAGTTTTTGGGGGAATTTTTTGAAATATATCGAAGCTTACCAGAGACATGGCAAATTAAAAGTGAAGACAAACTCTAATCTAATTCCTTTAGAATCGGATCTGAATGCAGAATATAGATGTAATGGGTTATCCATTTTGCGGTTTCAAAAGTAAACGTAAATAAAACACATACAAAATATTTTTTTTATGATATTTCCTTTTTATTATAAAGTTTGAACGTTGACATTATGTGTGACACACTACATCATTTAAATGACAACCACGCGAATTGTTGCAAACATCGATTCTTTTGAGGTAATTTTCGACCACTTTTTGACATATATTGGGCGGTGTCTCAGCCATAACTTGACGAATGTTGGTTTTCAAGTGCTTAAGAGTTAAAAAAACACGGTCTTTCGCGAAGCTTCAAAAAAAAGTCCAGCGGTGTCAAATCGCATAATCTTGGTTGCCAGTTGATATCGCCACGACGAGAAATTACGCGGCCAGGAAATGTCTCTTGCAATAAAGCCATATTTGCTCGAGTTGTGTGGCATGTGGCACCGTCTTGTTGACACCACATATTCTCCAAGTCGTATTCTTCAATAGAAGGCAAAAAAATCGGTTATCATATGACCATAACGCTCCGAATTGACGGCGACTGTCGTTCCATCGTCGTTTTCGACGAATTAAGGTCCAATCACACCTCCGGACCAAAGAGCGCCCCAAACAGTGACTTTGTGGATGTAATGGCCTCTCTTTAATTACTTGAGGATTCTCAGGACCCCAAATACGACAATTTTGTTTATTAACATACCCACCCAGTGAGAAATGTGATTCGTCGCTGAAGAAAAAATCGCCGTCCACCGCCTGTTTTTCAAGCACCACCCGTTCGACGTATCGTTGTGAATGGTCAGCTGGCTACAGTTGTGTTAGCTGGACTTTGTATGGATGTAGGTGTAGATCCAAATGCAAAATATGCCATAATGTGCCTAATTCCTGAGAATAACGAGGAATCAACACATTCGGGTCTTCGGCAACACAAAAATTTGTTTAAAAACAGTTTGACAGATGTCGAATTCCAGCCCTATACTTTTAAACTGCAAAATGGATAACCCTTTACAATATTTGTTTTGAAGTTTTTCAAATGTTGTGTTGTCAATAAAGTTTTTATTTTGTGACAGTACCTATAGAAAAAATGAATATTATTAAAAAATAAAAATATATTGAAAAACTTCTTTGACCAAATATTAAAAAAGTACAATTGGATTTAGCCATTCCTTAGGCCAAATTCGTTTTGCAGTTCTGCTCTAAAGAGAACTAATGTTTTTCAGCCTGTTTAATACATGTGAACGCAAAATGGCTTCAATTCATCCAACATCATCATGATATGCTTGAATTGAATTTGTTGTTTCTTTTGTTTTGTTGTTAGGCTATGATGTAATGATACTAGTTTAGTTAGTATAGCAGCTTCGATAATAATTTTAGCAGTAGAAACCAAATTAACATTTCCCCAACTTATAATGAAAAAAAAGGGAGACAAAAAATAATCCGAAATTATTTCTATTACCCCCAGTTTCACAGTGCAAGTTTAAACTACACTTTTGGTTTAAACTTCAGATCAACAATTTTTCGGTTTCACATTGTCGGTTAAACCTTGCACTAAGTTCAATTTGTAGTTTAAGTTAACCGAAATTATTCTGCCGTTTAAACTTCAGTTCAGCGTTTGTATTGTTTTTTTTTTCAAAAAATATTATTAATAAAAAAAATGTATATTAAAATGTTTTCGAGTTGTGAACGTGATTTTGAATATTATTTTATTTATTATTCTCGTTTCGCTACCGCTGACCAAACGCAGAATAGTGACGGTACTTTGAAACACAATAAATATTCCCTCGCTTGTCAATAGCTCGAAACATTTGTTGTTGTTTTGCGTGTTTTTTGTGGCAGAGAGAAAAGGAAGGCAAGGCAAGAAAAATATTTTCATAAAATCTAGTTAAACGAAGTTTAACTGATCTACGATCAGATTTCACTGTGAAACCGCACGAGTTTAACCAAAAATTCAAACTCAGTTTAGGGTTCAGCTGATCTTAAGTATAAACTCCCACTGTGAAACTCGGGGTTACAGATAACTATTAAAACCTCTGTGCCCCTTATACGGTAAAATTAAAAAGAAGAAACAGAAAACCTTCAACTGAAAAGTGCAATGAAATTTTCATTAAATATGCTTAAAAATATTTTCTGTGCATCTATTTGAAGTTCAAAATCCTTTCAAAGCTGAACGCATCCACTCTATGACGTACATCTTAATTTACGCGTAAGAGTTATCCTTCATCTGTCGGTTTTTGCTTACAAAACAAATTATTTTTGTGTATTTAAAAGTAAAATGAAAAAAGTCAAATTAAGCGAAAAAGAATGTACTAATCATACACTTCTTTCATTTATATTACCCTTGGTATTAATTTACTAGTATATTATGAATTTTCATACACCTAACAATGTGATGGTACTATTAGGCAAGTTATGTATTCGTAAAGAAAAAAATTCTAACAATCAAACATTACATTACGATCATAGAGAATACCAAAAAAGTGGGTCCCCATAATTCCGTCTGCATTTCTGTCTGTCTGTCTGTCTGTCTATCTGTCTGTCTGTCTGTCCTCGAGTCTGCAGCCTAAACGGTTCGGTGGATTTGCTTCAACTTGGTACATATTGTTTTTTCGGTAATACGCCCACACCTTTTTTTATTTTTTTTTAAAGATGACAAATAACAGTAGCTCCGATAAATTTTTTTTGGCCAAAAACAAAAATCTTATTTTTCTCAAAAACGGTTCCAACGATTTTTATAAAAAAAAAGTCCATTAACGGAGGGAAAGGGTACCCTTTGTCAATTTTGTTTTGGAAAAAAATTGTTATTCTTGGTACCTCTAGTAGAACCATTTTTTGGTTTTCGATTTTATCGGAAACGGTTAATTTGATTTTTTGGAAATTTTTTACGCAGAAGCTCCTAGAAAGTTTAAACACTATTGTATACCAAAATTTTTCAAACAAAAAATTTTTTGGAAATAAATTTTTTTTTGAAAACTCAAAATTGCGAAAATGACTCAATAGCTTTTTCAAAACTTTGTATTTGGTAGTTTTTTGACATTATCTTGAATAGTCAAACAAAAAAAAATAATTTTCCTAAAATAAAAAACAACGGTACCTCCCATACAAATGTTAAAAAACCGTTAAGAAAACAAATTAATGGTACTTCCCATAGAACCACTTTTCATATTTTCAACTTTCTCAATATTGGATGAACCGATAAAAATAATTTTTTTATACAAATGCTCCCTAAAATTTTTAATAAAACTGCTTACGATAATTTTCAAAAAAAAGTTTCTTGATTTTTAAAAAATAAATACATTTTTTTTAAATCGATTTTTCAAAAACCAGTCACAGAATTTTTTTTGAAATTTTAATTTTATATGCATATTACGAGTAATAATATCTTCAAAATGGCGTTTCAAATTTTTTTTCTAAAAATGTTTTCAAAATTTTATACATAAAAAATTAATTTATTAAAAAACCGCTCCAACGATTTAAAATTTTTGTTTGATATATTCTTAATTCAAATTGCATTTTTGTTTTCCCTCAAACTATAACGACTAAGCAATATAAAAACATTTAATTATATGTATTATCCATTTATTTCTACCTTATTATTATTCCCTTTTTACGAATTTTTGAGGACGTCACTGAATACTAAATAAATACACTGTAGGCCCTCAAAATGTATATAATGTAAATACATGTATCTTTAAAAATCACATGAATCTTATGTATGCATACATTGCACCTAAACTATAAAGTTATATGCATATATCTACCTAACCACCTACATCCTTTAGTTTCATTATTATATGTACATATACATACTTAGGTTCCATCAATATGTATATATATGTAGATAGATTTTACTCTCCTAACTTATATAATTAAAATCCATATATTAGATTTAAACATACATTTGTGGGTAGGTACCTATGTAACTATTCCTTGAATCATCCATTCGACTATTTATTATACTAAGAATCAAGGTAATCTTACCTACGAGTATGTACATAGGCTTTAAACCTGCATAGGATAACTACACCTAACTAATTAAACCTCAATGGTTAGCTATGTACACTAAAGTTGTTAGCTACAAGGGCAAGTTCGTGCGATCCAGTCGTGAATTCTATTTATTTATTACAGTAGAATCTTAGAATCTTAGGTGGTTGGGTGTGTATGAATAGGGCAGGCCCTGATCGGCGTCAACCAGGCGATGCCCAGTGTTGCAACTATGTCGTACACATCAATTGTGCTTATTTTACTTCCTTGCGGTAACCATCGGGTACTGGCTTGTCCATCCGGACATTCCTGCTAAACTTATAAGCGCGAGTGTTGAATACAGAAAAGAAAGCAACACTATAATGCTCTGTTTTAATGACTGTTCTGATCGACTCGCAGAAGTCTTGCATGAGCTCCTCAGAAAGAGGAAGTACGGCGGATGAGCCCAAATAATTGGACCAACGACGGCTTCAACCGTCAACAAAGAAGATGCCCTAATGAGCTACTTCGACGTATTTGGAGAAAAGGTCATTGGGACAATTCAATGCAAATCAGGGCATTGAAATAGAGATGGTGGCGGATGAGCCCTTAATGGGCCAACGGCAGCGCTCATATCCTTGAAGCGGGTTACTGACTCCGGACTTTCCGGCTCCTTTCGTCCAAGGAGTCCAACAAAGGACCTGGAAAAGGACGGATTAACTGTTGTCGACCCGTCATGCATTAAGGACAACGACCTTCGGATCTGCACGTGGAAAGTTAGAACTCTTAAGAGACCACGTGCAACCGAACAACTAGCGGAGGGCCTAGACTGCTACAGAGCAGGAATTACTGCCATCCAGCAAGTGCGGTGGGATGGGCCGGGCAAAAGGAAGATGAAAAACTGTGACGTATACTACGGTGATTGTGAAAGAAGACCACATCGTCTATTTGGATGCGGATTTGTCATAAGCGGCAGACTTAGGCAAGAAGTCTCGACACGTGAGTGAGCGACTTGTGACAATCCGTATCAAGGCTAAATTCGCCAACATTAGTCTAATATACGCTCACGCCCCCACAGAAGACAATGATGACGCCACCAAGGATGACTTCTACGAGCTCATCGACGAAACCTATGAGCAGTGCCCTAAATATGACGTTAAGATCGTACTAGGCGATTTTAACGCCAAAATAGCTAAAGAGGAAATCTTTGGTAGGACTGTCGGAAAACATAGCCTACACGACACAACGTCTGAAAACAGACAATGTTCACGCTACGGCAGATCCTGGAAACTACCCAAGAACTCCAAATCGATACCCACCATCTCTTTATCGATTTTAAGGCCGCGTACGATAGCATTTATAGAGACGAGCTATACAGAGCAATGTCTGGTTTTGGCATCCCCACAAAACTCATCCGCCTGTGTAGGATGACGATGGAGAACTCTCGCTGCTCCGTCAAGGTTGGTACTGACCTCACAGAAGCTTTTGATATCAAGAAAGGATTCCGACAAGGTGATGCGCTATCGTGCGATTTCTTCAACTTAATACTTGAAAAGATTGTAAGAAATTCCCAAGTTAACTCTACTTGCTCAATTTTTTTCAAGTCTGTGCAATTGTTAGCATACGCTGATGACTTAGACATCATTGGTAGAACCCAGCGAGCTGTCACTGGAGCGTTTGCTAATATTGAAGCTGAAGCGGCTAAGATGGGACTAGCAGTCAATGTGGCCAAAACGAAGTACCTGCTGTCCACAAAAAGGGACACACAACACTGACGGATTGGACAAAACGTCACAATAGACAGGTACAACTTTGAGGTAGTTAGGGACTTTGTCTACCTCGGATCCGCTATACCATCTAACAATAACATCTCGTTAGAAATAAAGCGAAGAATAACTCTTTCCAATCGCTGTTCATATGGGCTAGGGAGGCAATTGAGTAGTAAATCCCTCTCTCGAAAAACAAAGGAGACTCTTTATAAGAGTCTGATCATCCCAGTCCTGCTCTATGGCGCGGAGACATGGACTCTATCAAAAGCAGATTAAGATATCCGTAGTCGTTTCGAGCGTAAGGTTCTTCGCAAGATTTTCGGCCCTATCTGCGTTAACGGGCTTTGGAGGAGAAGGTTCAACCACGAACTGTACGAGCTGTACAGCGACATTGACCTGGTACAAAAAATACGTATATCACGTTTAAAATGGCTAGGTCATATATAGTGTATGGACAACAATGCTCCGGCTCGCAGGATCTTCGATTCCAACCCAGAGGGAAGACGCAGTCAAGGAAGACCTCGCCTAAGGTGGAGCGCTCAAGTGTAAGATGACCTCAACCAACTTGGCGTGCGTAACTGGAGGCAGTTAGCCAAAGAACGAGCTAGCAGGGGAGGAATGTTGGTTGAGGCCCAGGTTCGCCCCGAACTGTAGCGCCACCTAAGTAGAATCTTAGAATAGTTTTAAAATATCACCCGTTCAGTTTTTTTTTGAATGTTTCACCTTTATAAGCATCAAAATTTAGTTAGAGAAGATCATATATGTAGGTAAACATAGTAAAACCCCTTTACCAAACCAAAATAGGTACCGTTACTTAAATATAACTGAGGGAAAAAAAATAGAAAAAAATGAAATTGGAAATACAGCGTTAACTTTGTTTTCGAGTACCCAAATTTCAACGCATTCATCTTTATTGGGGAAAAACGTTCATCTCTCCGAACTATGGATCTTATAAAAACGGTTTATGTTTCCGAGATTCTACTTGATGTTTTTTTAAGGCGTACATTATTTTTGTTTGTCATTAATTTACTTTAGTTTATAATTTATATTTTTGAATTTTGTGATTGTTTTTTATAATAAAAAATCGAATGAAACTTTATTACTTCACTTTTTTTATTCTGATGTTATATTTTTCTAAATGTTTTGTCCGCCTTCGAAAACTTGTTTCCCTTGAAAACTCGCGATGTCAACCTTTCGTCATTTTCAACATTTATACGTGCACTCTTAGAATATGTGGACAGCTAAGAATGCTGTTTGTGTTGATTGACAGTATGGGTAAGTTTACAAACGTCAAAAAATTGCGCAGCGATTCGGCATCACTGCTTGTTTATGATGCCAAGTCCCCTTTCACACAGGGAAACCAGTTGCTGGAGATTTTTTTGACGTTTTCCTTTAATTCTCTTGTACCTTTCACACGAAGAAATTGGCACCAAGAAACTGAGGAGGAAACTGAGAAGATTTTGTCGGGCTAATTGGAATGCAAAGCAAAACGTCAAAAAATCTCTTCAAATCGTTGACCGGGGAGATTTTTTTCATTCCCCTTACTTTTTGCCCTTCTCGCCAACAAACTCCGAGTTGCCGGCAACTCAGTTTCCTTGTGTGAAAGGGGACTAATGATTACATATTTGTTGCTGATGCGATGCTGATCGTTTATTTGTTTGACGATGAAAAATAGTTGTGTGTTTCGAACGACGGACATAATACTTTTAAAAGCTTTAATTGATTATAAGTGATATTTTCTTATACAAAATGCGCAAAGCGAAGCAAATAGGCTTTAAGAGAAATGATATTTCATTCAAATGAATTAATTTCATTTTCATTCGCCATATTTATACCAATCGATCACCGGCATCAACAAGTAATCACGATATTTCTTGATGCGTGTTTGTTTAATGTTTGCGCATCAGCATTATACAACATTGTAATAATGAACAGTTGACGTTCAAAGTGATGCGGAAAGTTTGCGTTTGTGAATGTTTGACGCAAATGATCGAGCATCATTACTGAAGTGATGCGTTTGTGAATTTACACATAACAATAGAATTTGCCTATAAATCTCTTAGGATTAATTCCTTAAAATTAAAAAAAAATGCCTATAGGAGTTATTTTCCAAAAAAAAATTAAAATGTAATAAATAATAATAATAAATATAATATAAATATGAACTAATAACTCTACAATCTATCATCCGAATCACAGCATTTGAGAATTGTTTCTGCATTGTGACATGCTATACATATTTCTCCAATATCAAGCCAACACTCCTCACAATAGATAAAGTTACATTTTGATGTTGTACATTCTATAAACTGTACTAACAAGGTATTGCCAGCTTAAATTTAAAATTAAGTACGTAAAAATAATATTACTTAAAAACATATCAATTTAGCTTACCATTTTTGGGTTCACGTTCTTCACATATTAAACAATTTCTCCGCACGAAATCGAACCATCTTAGCCACCCGAACAATTTTGGATACTTAAGAGAAAGCCACTACAAAAATAAAGTTAGTTTTAGTTAATTGTATATTATTATTTATTTAGTTACCTCAAATAATAGATAGCTAAGCAATTAACTTTATATTTCAAGATTTAAAATCTTATTTAAGTATTATATATAAATTTACACAAATTGTGTTATAATAATTTAATTTGAAAAATTAAAAAAAGCAAAGTTAAAAGAGAAAAAAATAATTTAAATTGAAAAATAGTTATACGTTCATGTATTTTCAACTGTATCTTCCAATATAAACGTAAAGAAGAAACGAATAAAATTAATAGGTACTAAATGACTTCAATGGTTGTGTAAATAATGTGAAAAAAGGCATCTCTGCAAATTAGCGGGTGTGCTTGATCTCTGCAATTCGGCCAGTAGTCTATTCCAGAGTCGAATTGCTACCACGAAAAATGATCGCTCTGCAATAGTGTGGGAACCTAGGTAATATAAGACGTAAGTCTCTAGTAGATTGTGCAAACCGGAGCATGTGATTTAGATAGATAGGACATTTATTATGTATTATGGAATGCAGGTTTAACAAAATACGTATCTGTAGGTAGTTGGTATATTATAAATGAACCGCAAACAATCATTTAAAGCTACATTTAATCTACGTTTACATTTGTAATCTAATGCAGGATATATAGAATTGTTATAAAAGAAAAATATAATGATAAGGCTTTTAACTAAACGCAACTTCATGTGTTCGACTTAGGTAGATAAGGACATCATCCGCATACATTTGAATATTACATGACACTAAGTTACAAGGAAGATCATTAATGAAAAGTATAAACAAAAGCGGACACAATACAGAGCCTTGTGGAACTCCTAAGTTTACAGTTATCGGCCTTGAAAAACCACTTTCAGTTTTAACAGTTTGAATTCTGTCTTCAAGATATGTCTGTAATAAACGAACAGCCGTCCTAGAAAAGTTTAAGTTGTTTCTCAATTTTGACATTAAAATCAAATGATTGATACAGTGAGATGCCTTTGAAAAGTCCAACAACAATAAAAAACCAATATTGTTCAAATCCAGCTCCATTCGCAAATCGGTCAAAACAACTGATTCACAGTTATGTTTGACCCGAAAACCAGATTGCCAGATTTGACTGTAAAAAACTTTTTTTCAAAATCTTTTGAAAGATAGGGTAATAGACTAATTGGTCTGAAGTCTGCCGGTAGAGTAGGACTAGCCTTCTTTGGAATTGTAATAATTTTGGCTTCCTTCCAGCTCACTGGAAAAGTACACATATTTAACAATTACTGGCAAAATTAATTTTACAAATTTTGAAGACATATCATCAGGCCCAATGGCTTCCGATTTAACAGAACGAATTGAACCGAAAACATCATATATATATGAATGCATTTTAAGGAAAAGGACGAATTTGAATCAGAGTCTGAAAGTAAAGAGGGGCATGAGGTACTTTGAACAAATTGAGACTTCATAAAGTCAGCGTTAAATTTTTAGTTCCAACTATACCCGTCTTTTTTATATTCTTCCATAATTGTTTTGAACTTAGCGACGGATTTAGTTTTCCTAGAAGAAACGACCGCTTAGATGAGCGATTTAGAGCCGTGACCTTATTTCGAGAAACACATATATTTTTTTAAGAAACCGTTATATCTCTCTTCGATAATGCATTTTATTTGGTCATTATACCAGGTGCAAGTTGAACCCCTTATTCTTTTCGTTACAAGAGGAACATACATTATGTATCTTTCGTATAGCGACTTAACTAAGCTGTTTAAAAGGCCGATTTTATTATTTATATCTGGGGTATAATATATATCATCCCAGTTAAGGGTACTGCTGTGTTCTTTAAGATCTTCAAAGTCAATGTTTTGAAAAGATTTGTAAGTCCCCTCTCACACAAGGAAACCAGTTGCTGGAGATTTTTTTGACGTTTTCCTTTAATTGCCTTGTAGCTTTCACACGAAGAAACTGGCACCAAGAAACTGAGGAGGAAACTGGGATGTTTTTATTGGGCTAATTGAAATGCAAAGCAAAACGTAAAAAAAATCTCTTCAAATCTTTGACAGGGGAGATTTTTTTCATAACCCTTACTTTTTGGCCACGTTCAGAAAGACATAGTCGACGTGAGACCTAGTCAAGTGTCTGCCAAAGAACAAGGAATTTGTTTGGTAGTTGGCCAATCACAAACGTAATACATTGCTTAAAATCCTGACGCCTTGCACTAATTTAACATTTTAGACGAAGGTCTGTTAGATTGGATGAAATAATACAAATGCGTATATTGCATAGAATTCCGAGAAAATGTTGTTCCGATCGGATGAATGATGTGTGCGATTTTAAACTGTTATATCAGTCCAACCAATTGTCAGATTGCAAGCTGTCAACGTTTATTTTTATTCATTTGTCTTTAAAATTATATAATGTAGAGATCATATACACTTTTTAAGAAAGTTATTGAATTTCAGAAATTAACTAAAAAAAAAAAAAAAAACTGCGTTTTGGGACAGAAAATTTTATGTTTGCGTTTAGGGACAGCTTGTGCATAAGATTTGCGTTAGAAGTTTGCCAGAAGTCTCCATTTCGAAAAATGTGCGAATGTCTTTTAAATATACAAATTATTTGTGTTATGTGTATAAATATCGTATTACGTACCGAAGCAATATTTAAATTCATCTGAAGTTTCTTTGCTTCCATATTATCCATCATATTGCGATACATAGTTTCGAAAAAAGTTTTGCGGTCCTTTAACATTTTGTTATAGAGGTGGAGAGTTCTTTTCTTAGCCCGTTTGCGATAGAAAAATCCGCATATATTCATTCTAGAACGCATTGTCAGCGTACTGTAATAAATTAGCAGCAATACTGCAACATATAATCCAATCAACATCAAATAGTATCTAAATAAATATGAAGATTATATTTATAAATCATAGTCATTTCAAAGCTGAGTTGATTCTATTTTTTTAAGTTTATCATTCCAAAATATTTGAAGTTCAATACAAACTAATAATCTTATAAAAATATAAAATAAACAGTAAAACAATAACAGAAGTAAGTAAAATCGGTCTGTATTCATTGAGCCAAAATTGTCTTAAACTGTAGCTTATTAAAACCAGGGCTTTTCAGCGACTATAAATATGTCCCATTATTATTAATTGCAATAGAAGCAAATTTATAGGTACTGAGTGTGTTTCCCTATTCATTCTGGTATGTCCAGAATATTCGGAATACCAGTTTTGCTTTTCTTTATTCCATGGAATATTCCGGATAAACTATTTTGTTGTTTATTTATTCATTCCGGAATGCATTCTTTTTATTCCATGTTAAATACGGAATGAAAAGAATATTCTCGGAATAACGCTTTCATATGAAAGCAAAACAAATGACAGCAGCCAAAGACGAAAACCAAGTAAGTAAACAAAATGGATGACCAAACATTGTTTATATTTTAATTATTGAAATACATATATAAATAACAATTAAATGTGACTTTTCATGAATTAATAAATTAATAATAATTTATTTTTACTATTTTCCATAGAGATATCTATTTTCTTGTCATCATCACAACACTTTAAAAGAGTTGATTGATGTCATCTTTTTTCTTTTCGGAGAGAATTTTTGTTTCTTTATTCATTCCATTCTGGATATTCTAGAATAACGTTTCGTCATTTCCATCTTTTCTATTCTTTATCCGGAATAAATAAAGAAACACATTCACTATATTCCCACTATAGGCGAAATTGCACAATTTCCAATACATTGACTGAATGTCAAAACAACTTGAAACAACCTTAATTTCTATTAAAATGCGATTGAAATTGTGTTTTTTTTTGTTTTTTTTTTTAAATTTAACTGTATGCCTGTAAGACCTAAGGTCTTTTAAGTGCAACCTGAATTGCACGGCACTAGTTTTTGGCCCAGTGGATTTGAAAACCAGGTATTGACTCTCCCATTTTAACCCATGGGCGGCATCCAATTAAAATTGGAGGTATAGAAAATAATGCGCCTAGCGTGGGGATCGAACCCACACGTCCTAGTTAGCAATCAAGCACTTTATCCACTGCGCCATTGCCACCCACGTTTCATACCAGTTTTTCGATAAAGTTACAAATACATTTTTTTTGGCTTTACTTCAGTCCGTATGATACGACTACTTCTTTTTTTTCCCATTTTTAATGAGCAGTACCATAATAGTCAAATGGAAAATCCCATTAAGCTTGAGTGTGTACACAATACAAACAAAAATGAAAAACTGTCAAGAAAAAAGTACTAAAAATTAACTAAAATTGAAAGTGAAATTACATTTCTCAGCCATTGGTAACTTTTCTTTTTGACATTTATACATTAAAATTTGACAAATCAAAAGAAGTTTATTTTTGTTTATCAAAGTGTTTTAGTTTCATTCAGAAATTGTATTGAGCCAGATCGAAGGTCACAATTAACCTAAAAGTTTTTGGCGACTGGTGGGTATTTCTTTTACTTTATTCAAAACAAAGTTTAAAAATGCCACGATTTATTTTAGCGCACAGACTTCATACGTAATGCTCGCCACTGAAAATTCAAAACATTCGCAGAATAAACAAATGGAATTGCTAAAACCGACATCAGATCAAATTTAAAAGAATCAAGCAAAGAAGGTTTACTTTCGCATGAAGATTTTATCAAGACAATTAATTACATACATTAATTATTATTACCTAAACGTATTTTTTTCTCAGTTGAATGGTTATATTATTGAAAAATCGTCTAATTAAAAAATCAAATTAATAAAATGATGTTTGGTGGGTATACCATTATACATTATACAATGTTTCTGTTTCGGTAAAAAAACACATATTTTCTCTTTCACACTAAACTGACACTTTCATGTGATTTAAAAATGAGGAAAAAAGAAGCATCATACGGGCTTTCTTTCGCTTTTGTTTTAATTTTATTTAATAAAATGAACTTAAAAAAAATACATATGTCAAAAAGGATGACTAAGTAAAAAAAAATATCAACGAAGCTACATCGTTCCCTTGAGCACTGAGATGAATCAATTGATCGCCTACGGCTGCGGGGAAATTCGAAAAACGGACATATAACTACATATACCTACCAAGAAATCGGTGGAAATTAAAAACAAAAATAAATGTCAAATTAAAACATTTAAGTTTCTTACTTATATCCGAACTAACGGGTGTTTTTATTTTAGACGTGTGGTTTTCAATCTGGCAATACTTTTTTCCAAGTTGGTCTTTTTGACAGCTGTCACTTGATTTCTGCTCAGTTTGATTTGGCATTTCATAATTAATAGACTAATTCCTGAACAACGTTTGCAAATCGTGCATGAATGGAGACAAAAGTAGATAGTTACCGATCTCGATTTTCACAAGAAAATTTTGTTCAGCGATGAAGCTCATTTTTATTTAAATGGGTATGTTAATAAAACTTGTCGTATTGGAGTGATCAAAATCCACAAGCCATTGTTGAGACGCCGTTACATCCTCAAAAAGTCACTGTTTGGGTTTGGTGTGCTCTATGGACAGAGGGAATTATTGGTCCATATTTCTTCAAAAATGAAGCCGGTCACGCTATTTCGCCATACTTAATGACTTTTCCTTGCCTGAATTCGAAGTTGTTGAAGTCTGATATATGGACGACCTTTGGTTCCAACAAGACGGCGCTACATGCAATACAGCCAATGAAACAATCAATTTATTGAAGGAAACTTTTTCTGAGCACATTATCTCGCGTCGTGGGCCTGTGGCGTGGCCTCTAAAATGGTGCGATTTAACACCGCTGGACTATTTATGGTGGGGTTATGTGAAGTCGCTTGTCTACGCAGATAAGCCCAAGACGATTGACGCTTTGGAAGAGAATATTCGGCGCGTTATTGCTAACATACGGCCCAAATTGCTGCAAAAAGTGGTGGAAAATTGGGCCTCTCGGCTGGAATTTATTCGAGCAGGCCGTAGCGGCCACTTGCCCGAAATCAATTTTAAAACATAATGTCAAACTCTTATCTTTGAAATAAAGCTAAATGCTCGGCCATAACATTAAATTATATGCTTTTTATTTCTTCTTGAAAACAACATGTCTAAAAAAACACCCGTTACATATACATACATATATTCATCTCTCTGGACGTATTTTAGTTTTATTGTGGGTTTTAAAAGTCATAAGCGCAAATTTTAAAAGGTATCTACACATTTAAGGAAAAACAAGACTCTAGTTAAAGAGCCCTTATTTACCCTTTTCGTAATTTTAAACACTCAATTCTTCTAACTAATATACGTTTTTAACGCGATCTTAGATGAACGCGCTTATTTTTCACAGATATAGGGATGAAACAGAACCAAAATTAAGCATAACCCTTCAAGCAAGCGACTCCGTTTTAGTACCGATCCCACTTCATAAATGCACACAAAAACGGATCCAAAACGATTCCAAATCGGATCAAATTAGTATGGAAATTAGAATCACCACGGAGCCATTATGTGAATGTATTGTGAGAGAGTTTTCTAATTCACCATACTCAGCGAGAACGGAACCTAAATGGAATCCAAAACGGATCCAAAAAAAATTGACTAATCTAATAAGAAATAGGTACCTATATTTACACATATTGAAGACTTCTTTGTTTATTTGATAATAATCCCGTTTTTCCATTTTAAAATATTATATTATAAAATATTTATGTTTGTTATTATGTATTTTGGTTTTCCTTTAAGATAAAAATTTGCTTGTTGCTTGCAAAATTGAAAAAAAAAACAATAGCTGTGTCTCTCCATTTGTCTTCATTTCTAGTCCATAAAAAATACTCCCCACTCGAATATCGACTACTCTCTCTATTTTCCGGCCCACACAAAAATAATATCGATTCTCGTTCTTCTTTTTACATGCGTACACAGAAAATTTGTTAATATGTGTGAGACGCTCAGTTTTTTTGGATTCCAAAGTGATTCCCAAGTGAACCGAGAAATTCGGGTCCGTGTTTTTGCTTGAAGGGAAACCACTGATCTCTATATAGTATACAGAGTATACACTGGTATCATGCCAGTATAACTTTATAACACTTCGGAACACTTTTACAGGTCACATTGAGTAATATTGCAAATTCAGGTATTATTTTTTGTATGAAGCAAGGAAATGCAAAAATATTTCTTACTTTGTTTGTACACAACACACAAATGTGAACTTACTTTTTTTACTCCGATAGACGTCAAGGATGGTACCAGCGCACTTTATGTCACTTCCAAATGGGTTTAAAAAGCTGTTATACTTATACAGTCCTATTAATAAAAAACGCTTAGTCCACCTTTAGATCATGGACTTACAAAACCATGAAATACGAGTTAGACCATGGACAAAAATTTCCTATTAATGAAAAATCGAACAAAATCTACTACAATAAGTATCAACTCTATCTCTTTTTATTCTATGTCCCTGTTAATTTTGTTCATAAGTGTCAATTCTTACTTCTTAGTCCTCCACTAGATCACGGTATTCGATGGTCTAGCGAAGGACTTATTTGGTAAACGTCAAATAATAGAAATTCTGTTTTATTAATAGCATTTCGCACTTAGTCCACGGAATAAGTCCTAAACCTTCTCTGGTTCCTGTTTATTAATTTGGGTGATAGAGAATACACTATCCAGCTTTTTTTCATGCTTACATTGAGAACGTGGATTGTGAAAACGAAAATAAAGTAAAGACTCCACTTGTGTTCCAAATATAAAATCTTGAGAAAATAAAATGCATGTACATTAAAGGTAAGAACGCACTCAGCGGTATACCTCGTATTGCCGCGCGCCTCCCATATGTATGGCGCAGTTCCTCTCAAGTGCAGCTCCACCCAGTGCATAGTTCTAAATTAGAGACAAATGTCTATGTGTCTCTTGACTAAATGAAAATCATTCCGTGTAGCGTCAAAAACCATTTTTTTGGACGGAATGGATTTGCGCGAACTTTACAATTTTACAAATATATTTTTGGATTTCTAAAAAAAACTCAAAATTTTCAAAAATATTAAAATTTTCCTCAAAAACTAAATTTCTTTAATTTTGTTGTTATGTTAGAGGAAAAAGCTGGATAAAATATACTCTAAAAAAAGATAAAGAAGCGTTTGCTTCTTTTTAAGTTAGCCGACCTCTTTAACGTTAAGTATACTTTTTGTCGTTCAAAATTATGAAAAAGTAGACTCTCATTTTAAAACTCATTTTTAGAGTAGACTTTAAAACTGATTTAGAAAAAGGGTTAAATATTTAAAATTTTGTGCAATTTTTAGACTTACTGCCTTGTCAAGGCGGATGGCTTCGGTAAACATGGTTTATTGGTCAAAAATGAGGATACCCGCTCATGCATATTGAAATTCTTTAAAGTTGTTCGGATCAACCGAGCCATGAGGCCTGTTCCATTTATCTAATAAGTTGGTAATCAAATTATATATTATTTTTTTCTTAACAAAAATTAAAAAAAAAAACATCTTACATAAAATGAAATCATGTGTTCACCTTCTTGATGATAAGTTATTTCAGATTTTGATGCAACAATATTTAATAAAATAACTAACATATGGTCAAGAAGCAAAAAGAAGCCAGACAGAAACATTTCGAGGAGAAATTGCAACAACAGAAATGTCATAACTCTTGACTCATCTTTTGTTCGAGTGCAAGGTTTTTCAGTATCGATTAAAAATTTCCTCTGAAACTGAAAATAAAAAAAAAACAATAATTAGTTTTTTTTTGTAATTTATTGTATTAATTTTATTTTTGATGTTTGGTTTTCTTTTATATGATTATTGGACTTTTTGGATTCTCATTTTAAATAAATTTCAAACAAGTTGGCTACAGATAGGAATACTTAATTACTTAAAACACTTTGCAAAACTAAACTGTTGCATACTCTTAGTCTGAATTGTGAACTTTAAAACAACTTTCATTGCTCGGCAAAACATTGGTATTCTAAGGCTGCGCGAGAAGCGTTTACGTACGAGAAAAATATATACATTTATTCTTATATACGTACACACAGTGAAGCGATATTTGATGCGAGTTTCCCACATACCTATCGCAAGCATCTCGCACACAAGCTCTTCTGCCCACTTTTCAAGCGAGTTTGGGCGAGAATTGTTTGTTTTGACTTAAACGTCAAAAAAAAATCAAACTATTTAATTTCAGTGCTTATGTTGTTTTTTATTTCATCGTTTCTAATTGGAAGTTGCTTCTATAACTTAAGTGGCGCCCAACACGAATATTCTTGAACAAATGAAAGGATTTTCCTATTTTAATTCTGAAATTAAGTTCAACTATAGTATACAAATGTATTTGTACAATATTGTACAAAATGAACCTTTAATGTTCCGTTTGCATATCATAAGTTATCGGGCATTTTGTTAGCTTGGATTTGATGGGATGATGGTACGGAAAGCCGCATCAGCTCACTCGGATCTCAATTGATCCATTATGCTTCTCATAATATAGAAATGATTCCTTAACTCCCACTGCGGGACTATCAATAATTTCGGATCCCGTGACCGCCTTGTCAGAACAAGTTTTTTTTTATTTTCGTAAATAGATTGCTACATGAACTTCAGAGCCAATCAAGTTGGGTCCATCCGTTCTATAGACGTTAGGTGTTTGTTCATATATTACGTTACCACAACACAGCTTTCCCACATTGATGTCTGCTGTAAAATTTGTAGGGCATTGAAGAGTTTGAAGCTTTTTCAATCCCATATAAACGCTTCGTTCGGCTCGCTTTAGGACGTCAAGAAAACCGCAAGAGAAAATTGTTTCTGTGCATATATCTTGCAGCACCGATTACAACCCACACTGTTTAACAACGCGCTGAATAATGCATATTATCCAGTGCGGTGAAAGACACCTGTGGTGCACCCTCTCCCAAAAAAGGGAAAGGACAACTCCAATCCGGCGAATCTCCGGTCGATAAGTCTTCTTCCGAGTATCAGCAAAGTATTTGAAAAGGTTATTAATAGAGCCCTGTTCAAGTGGGCGGAGGACAAAAATATCATCCCGGATAATCAGTTCGGTTTTAAGGCCGAAGACATGACATAATTCATGCCGCGTCTAAACTAGTTTCTGATATCCAATGGAACAAAACTAAAAAGCAGTGTACGGGTGCCTGTCTGGTTGATTTGGAGAAGGCCTTCGACACCGTATGGTTAGAAGGTCTCTATCTAAAGCTAACCAGACTAGGTATAAGTAAACCTCTATTGTATATGCTTTGTGACATGATAAATGGTAGAAAGTTTGTTGTCAAGAGTGGCAATGTAACTTCTACCGCAATTTTTAATATTAATAATGGTCTTCAGCAGGGAGCGGTTAACTCGCCGATTCTATTCAGCATTTACACCAGCGATCTGATAGGTAGTCTAACTCAGGCAATTGCGTACGCCGACGATCTAATTGCGTACAGAACAGCTAATACAGTTGAGGTCATCAAAAGTCTCTTGCAGAGTGACTTCGACAAGATTCAGCGTTATTGTGATGACTGGAAGTTAAAAATCAACTTCCAGAAATCAGAAACTATTTTGTTTAGGACTCCGTTGTCTAGCGCCTCAAGGAATACGAAAAAGAACTGGCGCAAGCTGGTGATCGTAGGTCCATATGGACATCCACTGGCGAGTAAAAGTGTAGTAAAGTACCTTGGCATCTGGTTGGATCGGTACCTGTATTTCGACAGATATATAGGTGCTGCCTTGGTCAGGGCTAGGGGAGCCGTTGCCTTAACAAAACGACTGTTTTATAGCAGCCGTCTTTTGTTTAAGCTGATTCGGGGTCACACTGCAAGAGCGATGTCCTCAACCAACAGCTTAATTTTTGGGGCTTACTACCCCAATAATGAATATTTTGAGAGTGCGCGGTTAAGTGGCTACATCCCTCCCGAAGCATTCCTCTATTTAGACAGTCGAGGGCTGATACAGGATGGTGGGGCGGTTCCGCTCATCTACCACGTCAGCCGAAAAACTGTAGATAGGCGACTCGTGTATGGTCGAGACGTCATCGCTCAAGGAGAAGAGCGCCTTCTGTTCAGTAGGACTGTGTCCGATCGGGACCGGAGGGATAGGGTGAAACAGGAGAACCAGTTCTGGTGGCTCTCTGAACAGCATCATAATATTTTAAGTCGATGAAGATGGTATGTCTTGGCCGACTTACATAGATTTATGGGAATTAGGTATAGGGAACAGTCGGGGTGGCACCAAAAAAAAAAAAAATTAAAAATATGTATGTATGCGGGGGCATATGTGCATGTAACTGCGTGTCCGTGCATGTATGTGCGTACGTATATGTATGTGCGTATGTACATGAATGGGTGGGTTGCAAGTTGTTGTGTCTGCATGCATATAAAAAATAAACAAAAAAAATTTAAAAAACGAAAAAATGCTGCTGTGGCTGTTCTAGTTTTTAAGTAGTTTTAAGTGTTTTTGGTATTATTAGGTATTTTAAGTAGTTTAAGTTATTTTTAGTTAGTATAAGTTAGTTGTATCTAGTTTTAATTCTTTTTAGTTTATCTTTAGGTAGTTCTTAAGTAAAAATTTAAAAATGATTTGATACTGAGTTTCTTAAAAAGTTTTCTTGGTTAAATAAAAATAAAATAATTAGATTTAATTAAAATAGTTTTTAGGTCGAAAGACATTAGTTCTAAAAGTTATTGTTTAGTTTAGAGCCGACGTAAAGGGCCGGTAAATTAGTTGTAAGTTATTGATAATTAGGCTAGTTTTAAACATTTTTGTCTAGCTTTAAGATAGTTAAGTTAAGATTAAATAAAAATGAATTTACAAAAAAAAACCGATTACAACTGCGATCATATCGTAAGCACAATACATAGTTGCCACTATTTTTCAAAATAAATAGTCTTTATTGGGGAAATTTGATTGTAAAGAATTTTTTTGATTACAAGTACTAGAAAGAGTGTAGTTTTTTCAATAATTTTTTTTTTGTAATTAAGTTCACGGCGCGAGGTACAAAAGGCTAAATGCTTAATGGAAGGGAGGGGGGCATGCTGCAACCCCCGGCTTGGCCCAATACGGGATTTGGGGTGTTTACAATGTGTTTACAGTGTTTGGATGAAAGCAAAGTTTTTGAAGCAAAACTTCTTTTGCGGCGTTAGGGCCAACAATTTTCAAACCGACAACAGACACGCTACCAAAAAAAATGTGTACCAACAATATTGTTCTTTTTTCCTATGGCTTTCTCTGTTGTATTAATGTGTGTAATGTTTACGTCACTGATCTGGTTGACAGTGCTTCAGTGTATCTACTTCGTAGATTTATATACATACTAACAGAAAGTCCCTGGCGTTGCCCGGGCACCCGAGGCAAGTCTTTTCATGCAATATCTTTCAAATGAAATGAAAAATTAAGAAACAAAATTTGTAAGAAAAAGGATTTTTCATTTATTTTTTTCATTCAATACCCATGTTCTGTAACTTTTGAATCGATAATAATAGTCGAGAAAAAAATGTTTGTTTTTGTTTTAAGATGTCAAAATAACACTGTGATTTATTGCCTTCCATTGGAAATGATAACATAACATAATAACATAAACCCATTTTTTTCAGAGGCTGTAAGTGAGGAATAGTTATCGATCGCCTGAGTTACAGAAGATGGGTAGAGGATTAGTTTTCTTCGCTCTCCGGAGGTTGCTTTTTTTACTTGGGATAGGTAAATAAAATTTAAGGCAAGTTATGCATTCGTCGAAAAAAAAGTTTTGAGATAACAATCAAACATGACATTAAGACAAGAAACATGATCTTAAAATTCTGTTCGTCTTAGTATAGCCACTTACAATGGGTGGCCGAATTCCTTCAAACTTTTGGTATAGTTTTTTTTTTGGTGAAACTGCAATTATGTTAAAGCTCATTTCTCTCGAAAATGGTTCTAACGATTTTGGTTTAAAAAATTCAGAGTATTTTTTCGGTAATTACTTTTATATGGTTTGAAAACAAATTACCAATAATAGCTAAGAACGGTACCTTCCATAGGACGTATTTTTTTGTTTACTATCTGGAAAACGGCTTAGGTGGTTCTTTCGTTGTTTCGAAATTTTACACATATTAGGTTTAGGTACGTCTACTTGTGATGCATATCAATATTTTTAATTGCCTAATAGATATTTGTTTGTATTTTTAAAAGCATATTTTAAAACTTTTTTAATAATTTAATATTTTCAAAATAGCTCATTATTTTTTTGTTTCAAATTATAAGTATACACAATATGCATTATTCTTAGAAACCGCTCCACAGATCTTAATAATTTTATTCTCATAAAGTGAAATTCATCTTTATCAGTTTGCTTGCTAAGGCTAAACTCGGAAACCACATCTACAATTTAAAAAATTCGTTTGGTTTTGAGAGGTTGTAGTTTGCAAGTGGCTTGAGGGTAAAATATTTTTTTGCAAAACTTGCCTGTTTGTAGGGTAAAATAGGCTAAACGCAAAAAAACAGTACCTGTGAAAGTAAAAATTTCGGGACTTATAAACTTAACATATACCAATGAAAAAGATGACAGTTAAGTGTAAAATCCTACCAACTCTTATAGCTGGCACATGAAAAGTTAGGACCCACCAAATTTTGTTTTACTTTCATGCATATATCAACTTACGCGAAAGCATGAGCTTACACTTGCAAGTTAGTTTTTACGTTCGCAAAAGTAGCCACTGGCACTGGGGAATCCTTGATGCAGACGTAAGCTCGATTATTAGGCTAATTTCAATATTCTCAACAAACTATTCATTTCTAACATGGTGCCAAACACACGCGACCTTACGGTGAAATGCAAGGACTATTGCATGAATTCAGCGGCGCCTGTAACCGTAAAAATACAAGATTTCGCGATTGCATGTGTTTACACATGAAAATAAATTTTCCTTGTAGACTTGAAAAAATTGATAGTTCGGTGCGAAACCTTAGCAACCTTTTTGTTTTCATGAAAATAGCCCTGGCGACGATCAATTCATGTATGTGTATAAGCCCATCATAAATTACAGAAAAGGAATACGACTAATGTCGAATTTCTTTCATCGAAATCTTCGGAAGTTTTCATGCTTGGGCCCTGTTAGCGTGTTAAAAGTCTTTAAAGGTTTAAAGTAAGACCGCACTAATGCGACACTATCTGACACTATGCATACTTTTTTTCAAGTCGCACTTGAATGGAAGCCTTTTTCGTACTCGCTTTCATCGTAATGTCATGTTTGATTATTATCTCCATTTTTTTTTGAAAGAATGCATAGCTCGCATGTAAAAAAACGAAAGCGAAGTGTCTCAAAATGAAGAATAGTTCGTTTGTAAACAAAAATACAAATAATAAATCTTCTTTGTTAAAATTAATAAGAAAGCTAATCCTGGTTAAATAAACGATAAAATAAATGAGAAATCCTTTTCCTTACAAATTTTGTTTCTTAATTTTTTATTTCATTTGGAAGATATTGCATTAAAAGACTTTTGCCTCGGGTGCCCAGGCAACACCGGGGACTTTCTGCTAGTTTAGATATAAGATCCATAGCAATAGCGTGTGTATTAAGCTTATAAAACATAACTTATATATTAAATTTAATAGCCTATAAGCTGGCCGAAGGACGACAGAAGATGACAAAATTATTAGGTTCGTTCGTTGAACTTTACCCTGACCCAGATTTTTTTGTCAACCCCAATAGTTGTCAAAAAAAAACTTGGGTTTTCGGTTATCAAAAACACCCGAGGGCCCTTAAATTTATGTTGCAGAAAAGCAAGTTATGTCATTTAATAATTAAAATTTAAAATATGTTAAATTTAAGTTCTTAGTACATTTTTTGTGAATCTGTGCACAATCCTCAACTTCAAAGCTTTCCCTTTTTCATGTCTGTGTCTGAAAATTAATTTGAGTATTGTTTTATATCCATTTTAAATAACAATTTGCATACAAAACGAGAATTCACAACAAAACAAATGCTTCAGATTAGGGATGATGGATAAGTCCATCTATGTTATTGAAATATCGATATTAAAACAAAAAATCGATGATTCAATATAGATGTTGAAAGAAGAATAAGGAAAAACCCTTCAACACATCGATGTTTTCGATTCGATAACTATTAACAACGATGATGAGTACTCGATATTCTCCTCAATATCGCCCATTCCTACTTCAGATTTCATGTGTCTTTGACGTTTATTCATTTACCTCAAGTTGCCCCTGCTATAAGTCTAGTTCTACTTCAGGGCGGGTTGAGGGCGACCCTAGGTTTCAAAAAACAGAATTTGTTTGTCATGGTGACTTTAGGTTTTTCAAAAAACGCTTTAGGTCTACCCTAGGGCGACTTCAGGGCTCAACGAACAAACCTATTTTTATGGCGTGTCAAATAGTAAGTCGTTGACAGCTCCATAGAAACTTTTTACGGCTGAACTTTCCTTTAGGGGAGGACGAATTTTAACACGCGGATACTTTTATTCGGTAGATTTATGCTTAAAACAATAAATATACCAATTTTAAATTGAGGAAACTTTTATTTCTATTTTTAATTAATTTTTAAAGTTTTCATTTTTCATACAAAATGTATGCAAATGATGACAACTTTTTGTGTGGACAGTTGTTTACCAATCCACAGATGACTGTATGCAACTTCGGTATGTTAGTGTTGTGGTATGTGCATTTTTCTTGGGATAATATAAATTGATTTCAAACTATGTACTATTGTGGTTCCGTTTCATGCCAAATCCTAAAAAAAATTTTGCATACACCCAACCTTGACCCCACCCAACGTAGACACCAAGCCAAATCCAATAATTGGCCGAGGCAGGGGGTTGCAGGGGGCAACATGCCCCCCCCCCCTTACCCGCCGAGCTTTTTGTACGCTGTGAACTTAATTACAGAAAAACTTCACACAAGTAGGTTTTTATCTATACATACGTTTTGTTTAATGTTTTTTTTATAATTTGTAATTGGTTTTTACTGAGAGTAAATAGGCATGTATTATAAAAGTGATGCATAACTACTTTTCGAAAAATATGATATTTCATTTAGTTAAATGTTTTCACGTACGTTTTATTATTGGAAAAAACTACACTTGTACTTCTAATCCAAAAAATGTTTCCATTAAAATTTCCCCAAAAAAAAGTACCTAGGTACAAAAAAAAAACTTATCAGAACACTACCAGAGGGAAGTATTAACAAGAACTGTCAAAACAGTTTTTCGTTGCCGCGAATTTTTTATATTATGTATTAATATTGCAAACTTTAAAAATATGCTAAAAATAGAAGAACTTATATATTCATATTAAAACCATTTTAATTATTATCTTTAATAATTAATCTACCGAATATAAGTATCTGTGTGTTGAAATGCCTTCTAATTTAAAGACAAATTGAACAAAATTGTTGTACTAAAAAGCATTTTTTTAATAATATTTAATAGTGTTTCCTCACCGTAATATTTTAAAGTTGTTTTATAGATACCCATAGCTCACTGTAAAAAAAAAATCAAAGTTCTACGCGTGCTCCCCTAATGGAAAGTCGTCCCCCTTTTAACCGCCAAAGCCGCAATTACTTCAAAAATTAACTTACCTTTTTAAGCGGCAGTAACGTGTGTTGATTACGGTTTCGTCGACGTTGATCAATTTTCTTGAAATATTCCGTTATATAAATATTATCAAAGTCAATTTTGCTTAAATAATTTCTATGGTACGTTATGGAAGCTGTAAAAATTAATTAAGAGAATTTAAAGAATTTTTAAAATGAAATGAATAGTTACACAATAATTTAGCTTACAATAGATAACTCTTAAAAATACAAATGAAAGAATTCGTTGCATAATGGACATAATATAGTCAAACGTTTCCTTCTTTGCATTGATTTCTGCCATCACAGCATTGGCCGTTTGTTTTGCAGCCCTGTAAAAAAAATACATAATAAAAAAAAATAATGGCGCAAAATTTTGTCGATTTAGAAATATGCTAAATCATTTTTAGTATGATACTAGGCTAAAAAGAGGATTTTGCTAATTTTAAACCAGTTTAGTATCGTACTATTTTCTTAACATTTTACTAAAGTTAAGATCACAAAATGGCTACTTTATTTTTTTTATTTCGTACTAAATCCATATGCCACTTTGACATTTACAAACGTCAAAAAGTTATGGTCGCTTACTTTTTTGCACCATTTTAGGCGTGTTTAGTTGTAGCTTATTAAGAAAATAGATTTAGTATGGCGCTAGTTAAAACGTTTGTAAAATTAGGAAAATATTAGTAAAGTGCTTTAATATTAGCAAACTGTTAAGTAGTATCATGCTAAGCCCTTAACTTCAGGCTGCTTAAAATGCTGGCCAAGTTCGGAAGACGTAGTCGACCAGAAATATATTTGGCAGCTATCCACTTAGAAACCAGAAACTTGACTAGTTTTCAGTTGACTACGTCTTCTGAATGTGGCCATTTTTTATTGAGTAAGTTGAGTTCATTGAATGAACAAACCTTAGTTGAGGAGGCTGTTGAACTTTTACAACTTCGTATGAAATTTTGACATCCGTAACATTTTGAAAAAGGTCATGTTCAGTATTTTTCAAATCGATCATATTTTCGCCGAGTTTTGGATCAATAGCCCCTCTAGGATCACAAATTCCTCCAGTTTCCTGGTAGCCCAAGAGATTCATATTACAAACGTAATCAATTCGAAGTGGCCAACACAGGAGAGTATCAATCACAACTGGCAATTTTTCCAAACACTTCTCATGAGCACTGGAAAACGCATCCTTACAACGATTCTCACCCTTTTGCAGTTGTTCCTTGCACCTCAATTGCATCTTCTTTGCATAGTTCTCTTTGATGGATTTTGCTTCTGACATTCTATCGCTTGCATTTTTTGGATCTGCAAACGACAAAGCAGACAAAATATCTTGCCGAATAAACCTTTCCACAATAGGGTTGACTTTTGATGAATTTTGACTTCCATCAATATCATTCTCAATTTCATCTTTGATCGGCTGCAACACGTCTTCGATGTTTTCGAAATTCTTTCTTATATCAGTAATTTCATCCTTCATGGCTGCAAGCGTGTTTTGAAAAGGTTTAGTCATGAGGTCAAAGCGAGTCTTTGTAAGGTTGTAGGTTAGTATGGTCGTGCATGCAAATACACGCACAGTTTCTTGACCATTGAATGCCAGATTCGATATAGGCCCTAATGACATCTGTTTGAATCACTTCAGACAAAAAAACAAAAATTATTTCACTTGCCTGATATAATGTACGTCATGCACAGAGCTCGTAAGAAGCCTCTCCCTGTTTTACCTAACAGGCCAACACATGCCAGAATTGAAATACATTTTATGCCAGTGGTGAATACAAAACCAAGACCTAAAAATATAAACTATTATTTATCGTTTGTTCTGTTCTCTAAGAAATACATATTTATACATGAATAAATACATACTTACCTAGAATGATGATGAGGAGTATTAACAGTCCATATGTGTAGTCAATGGAAAATTCCAGCGTTTGGATGAAAACCTTCCAAAATACAATTGCCAAAAATATTCCACTTAAATAGCTCAATACATAATTTTTCACATTCCATTTGCGTGTCCGATTATGCAGAGCACCAATGAACGCGTGTAATCCATGTTTAAATGGTTTGATTAGTAATTTAAAAGTTTTCGTTACAAAATAAAACATTTGAATAAAATTATGTATGTATTTACTAATACATACATTACTATATACATTTTATTTTAAATTTATAAAATACAAAGTAATGTCCTGAAAAGAACTATATAATTTATATCATTATGTTAGTAGGTACTGTGTGAACGTCTATGCCGATCGGCCAAGTCGAATCAGTATGGACGTCCCGATCGGCATTTGCTTCATGCCGAAACGGAACCAAATTCAAACCGAACCAGATTGAACCCATCCCGATGACAGAAACCCGAACCGAATGATAAAAGGTCTGTTTCTTTAGTCACCTTCGGGATCCGGCGGAAATTTATCCAAAACGTGTTTCTTTACTTTTTTTCTAGAATGAAAATGCTAGAGCTTTTGACCTTCCTCCAGCAAGAACCTATCCGAACATTTTATTTTAGCTACTGCAATTTCTTGATTGTCAAACAAGAAATCAGCTGATCGAATAATTTGAATTTGAATTTGTGAAGTAGTGTAATTAAAACTCTTTTTTACAATTTTAAGAAACAGAAAACCAAACGATTGAAGATAATGTAATAATAATGTATTTACTGGTTCTTTTGGTAGAGCTCATAATGATAAGTACATGCAAAATAAATTGTATTAGGTGAAAACATTTTCATACATTTTGAGTCCACCACATTTAATTTCTGTTGTTAAATGTAGCAAGTACCCAGAAACAACCCAAATGTGGTTCTTTACTTTTCGTTTCTGGTTAAAAATTGCAACAACATGAAATAGTTTGAGATATAATTGAAGAAAACGCAAACAATATGTTTATATTATTTTTGTTTTAGTGGACTGTGTGGATTTAAAGTTTGAGATATAGTTCGGTTATTGAATGAGGCCAATGAATTTGCAAACATAACTGTTCTTCTACACTGAACATCGATGATATGGGTCGAACTAATGTCGATTTCGACATTGTTAAAAGCTTCTTGAAAACAAATATTAATAAAGTGCAAGTGGGTTTAGGAACTCCCCAGCGTCGGAATCGGGAAATTAAAACGAAATCATGATGTTTTAACGAATTGAAGATTTGTTTTTTTTTTAGAGCTGCCAAGCAACACACAAAGTCCCAAAAAGAGATTCGGTCCGTAATCGTTCGTTTCAAAGCAAAAAAGTATTGGTTTTAGTAGCGAATCCTAATTATTGAAACGAAATCGACATAAGTCCCCTTTCACACAGGGAAACCAGTTGCTGGAGATTTTTTTGACGTTTTCCTTTAAGGCGGCTTTACATGGATCTGCATCTGCAGACTTGAAGAAAAGTAGAGCGGGCCAATAATATAAAACAAACATAAAAGTAAGACAGGGTACACACTAAAAACTTACTCGAACTCTGCTATAACTTTCTTGACACATCTCACAATCACATGTTATTAGTGTTCAGGTATGTAGTTTTGAGAAGAAAATTTTCGCTTTTTTCGTTGTTTTTAAGCAAACTGAGGTGAAATGGTAAAAAAAAACTTGAAAATTCGTTATCTGAACGGAACAAATTATGGTGCAGATGAAAATGCTATAATGAAGATGAACATGTTCATCTTCACTATAATCTGCAATCTTCAGGTTCGTACTTCCTATAATCTTCATACATGAAGATGGTGTTCATTTTGGTTTTCGCTCTCTATCGCACAAGTATGAATTTCTTATTTTGTTTCCTCTTTTTTTGCAGATGTCAATGCAGATGAAGATGAAGATGCATGTAAAGCCTCCTTTAATTGCCTTGTAGCTTTCACACGAAAAAATTGATTAGGAAACTGAGTTGCTCGTTTTTTGAATTGCTTTTGATTTGACATTCGCTTTTTGTAAACAAACAATTTGCTTCGCGGCTGGAAAATTCTACACAATTATGAGTTATAAATTTACCGCAGCTTATTTTTAGAAAAATAAATGCAAAATAAAGAAACCTGGTGCGATTATATAGGCAAATGTTGTTTTTTTTTATTGTGGTTGTTAATAATGGTTTGCTAAATTAATATATTAAAATGTCACGGAAAACAATGAACCTGGAGAAAATTGAATTGTATGCAGATTTGTTGTGCATTTCTCTTGGCATCCAAATCTTGGACCCAACACATGATAGTGATGATGGGAAGATTATATTGGGCTTATTGGAATGCTCCGAAGCTTTATTGGTACAGTTGGACACATAAACCACTGACAGGATGATATGACTGATACCTGTGGTGCTGCCTGCTGCTGCTGCTGCTTGCTAATACAGGGACGTCATTATAAACCAAATGTGATGATGAAGCCACAAGCTGAGAGCTTAGTAGGTCCGTGCGTTTTTGTTGTCGATTTTCCATGTCTAGGCGCATAATTGTATGTATGAAATGTGTACCAACTCGTTAGGGATTGAATTAAATGCCTTGCCTACAAGAATTAAAACTTGAAATTTTCTTTCACAATGAATTTATTTAAGTAGCTCACTTGGTTTGGTTAATGTAATTAACCTACAAACTCCCAGTTGCCAGCAACTCAGTTTCCTTGTGTGAAAGGGGACTAAGCAGGCAATTCTGAATAGGGGTATTCACGATCCGATGTATCTGGTCTTGTATCATTGTAAAAGTGTAACATTTTTTTGCACTACAACAAAATATATTGAATATCAAATTCTTACACTTTTACAATACCCCAACCCTATTGTAACAGAAAAATACAAGGGTGTAAGATTTTTTTAACACAAACTTAAGCCTTCTTCAGAACAAATGTGAAATAGATTTTGTGTTGCTACAGATTAGTAAAGGTGTGTTCACAGTCTGTTATAAAAAAATAAAATTTTACAATTTTACAAGACTTGGTACACCAGATCGTGAATACCACTAATTGTGTTTCTTCTGTTTTGAAATTAAGATTGCGAAGCTTGTATACCTCATAGACAAAGAGTAATGTTTACTTACTTATCCGGCTCCCGTACCATGGAGGGTCTCCGCCTGGTATATTGCGGTCTTCCATCGGTGGCGGTCCCTCACACACTCCCTCCAATCGTCAAGACCAAGCGCTCTTGCGCCAGCAACCGCCTGATCCCTGTACCGGAGTTTTGGTCTTCCTAGTCGTCTCGAACCTGGGTGCTGGGATTCGAAGATTTTCTTGGCTGGAGCGTTGGTATCCATTCGCTCGATGTGGCAGAGCCAGTGTAGTCGACGCGCTTTGGCTCTTAGGACTACATCCACATCTAGTTTACAGCTCGTACAATTCACGATTAAATCTTCTGTTCCATTCGCCGTTTTCGCATACATATATGACCAAATATCCGCTGAAAAATTTTTCTCTCGAAAGTGCCCAGTATCAATTCCCCTTTTTTACTTATCGTCCAGCACTCGGTGCTGTGGAGTAGAACTGGTAAAATTAGCGTTTTATATAGCGTTTCGAGAAAGGAGTTTTGAACCCATTTGTTTGGCCAAACCGAAGTAGCAGCGGTTCGCTAGGGTAATTCTTTGTCGGATTTCCACTATGGTGTCGTTCGTGAAGTTGATGTTTGTTCCGAGGTAGGTGAACTCCTTGACTACCTCGAAATTACTGCTACCAACCGTGACGTTTTGTCCTATGCGATGGACAGATGAGGCTTTGTTTGTAGATAGCATATACTTGGCTTTGTCCTCATTCACTTCAAGACCAACGCATTTCGCCAGTTCATCGCAATAGCTGTGAATGCTTCAAGTACAGCACACGCTTGGAGCAGCCGATGATATAGATGTCGTCCGCATAACCAAGCAGTTGGGAAGACCTGTTGAAGATAGTGCCTTCCAGGTTAACATCACTCTTGCGTACTATCTGCTACAGGACTATGTTGAAGAAGTCACATGCTAGCGCATCTGCTTTTCTGAACCCTGTACACGTCGGTTTCCCATTTGCACGTTGCACCGCTTATTTTGTAACGTCATGCGGCATAGCTGAATCAGTTTTTTCGGGATCCCGAGTTCGGACATCGCCAATAGAAGCTCTAGTCGACTTATGCTATCATATGCGGCTTTGAAGTCGATGAAAAGATGGTGCGTCTCAACTTGAAATTCGTTGGTCTTTTCAAGGATTTACCTCAATGTGAATATTTGGTCTATCGTTGATCTGCTTTGTTCTTCTTAAGCTTGTGGATGGCTTCCTTAACCTATTCAGTACTGGGTGCTGGGACTGGAACTTCATTGACTGGTCTCATGCTTCTTTGTTCCCCTGTTGCTTCCTCTACATAATGCCCATTAAGCAGTTGCTGGAAGTGCTGCGTGAACACGTCCCTGTGCTTCGGTGACTAGGTTTCCTTCGCTTTTTCGAAGAGCTTGCGTCCTATACCCAGATGCCAGTTGCTTGGATGTTTTGTAGAACCGGCGGTTGTTGGTGGCGGTGTAAGATTCCTCGAGATACCTGAGTTGAGAGGCTGCGGATGATCTTTTCTTTCTTCGCAGGTTTTTTTTTCAAGTTCCTTCTCTTTTCATGGTACTGCTCGTGTTTTCCGTTGCAGCATTTGCATTCGTGCATTTTCAGTCTCCTGCTTCAATACCACACATTCATAACGCATTGGTAGCCTATGGTGGTCTTGGCTGTCTGCTTAATGATTTCGCGATACTGGTTCCTTTGGTCGTTGACGCTTGTGGCTGGTTTTACGGCAGAGTTTCGCGGTCAATTGCTCACTGTAGTCTCTGGCTTTCTCAGATGTGCTAAGCCATCTATGTTAAATTTCTTCCTTTGGGCGGTCTTCGTTTTCTTTTCATTTGACTGTCGGGCTCTGAACTTTGTCATAACAAGAAAGGGGTCAGAGTAAACGTTTGCACCTCGGAAGGTTCGCAGGTCCAAGATGTTTGATGCGTGCCTTGCGCCAATTAGCACGTGGTCGATTTGGTTGGCGGTTCGACCATCTGGAAATCGCCAGGTTGTTGTGTTTATCCTTCGCCTGGGGAACCTGGTGCTACTTATCACCGTATTACGATCTGCAGCATAGTCGATTAATCGGAAGCCGTTATCTGTTGTCGTTTCGTGGAGGCTGTGCTTTCCAACTAGTCCCACAAAGATATTTTCTTTCCCGACTTTAGCATTGAAGTCTCCGAGCACGACTTTGACATCGTACTCCGGACAGGCGCCATTCAGGAGGTCGTAAAACTCCTCTTTGTTAGACTCCTCAGCGTCATCAGTAGAGGTGTGTGCACATATTAGGCTGATGTTTTGGAAGGTAGCTTCGATGCTGATAACATCCAGGCGTTCGCTTATCGGCTTACAATCGATGACTTTCCATCTGAGTCGAATTCCCACGACGAATCCGCATCCCAACATGTGCATTCTTTGATGACAGCTGTAATATTGTCGCAATCTTTTCTTTTCGTTATTCCTCATCCTATCCATCGTATCTCCTGGATCGCGGTAATGTCTGATTTGTACAGCGAGAGGACAGATTCAATTTTTTTGAGTAGCACCTGGCGTTTAGAGTGTCTTTAAATTAAATTTGAGGGGGTCGTTACCCGAGGCTTCACGCGTCTCTCTCAGAACAATTGTATTTTTTACTGTGGTCGGGTCGTTAGCCCAACGCACTAACCTCAAATCTGTAGGGCCATGGTTTTAATGTTGCAATTCTTTCCATGTTCAACATTCGCCCTTACAAGTTTAGCAAATCATGACATACGAGTCATGACATAGAGTCAAGACCAGTATCTGGCGGCTAACAACTTGGAGATAATGTAAGCACTTGATGTGTAGTAAAAGTTTACGCTTCCATAAAAAGTTATCACTTCAAAAAGGAAATATTTTTGACTCCGATAACAAAAAGTATTTTATTTATCTCTATGTACATAAAAGAATAACTCACTTACACAAACCTAAGGACTACTTTAGCAAAAAGTATTCCATCACAAAATTAAAATTTTAAATACAAGCTATTGCTCTTTAATAATGTAATCTGTGTCAAAATCATATTTATCATCACTCGTGTTCAATGTGAAATTCTCCAGAACATCGGCAACCTTTGAAATTTTCTTCTCGTTCCTTATTACTTGCTTCTTCTTTCGTTTTTGCAGTTCCTTGAGGTTCTTATTGTGTGTTTGGTTTCCTACAAATACAAAAAAAAAACATATTTCTCAAGTCTTTTTAAATATTTATTCTTTTTTTAATGTCTTACCTTCCAATTCCATTGCAGGGTCAACTTTGGGTTTGCGTTCATTTCCAGCATCCAATTTGCGCTTCTTGCCTCTGGGTTCCGATTCGTCAATAGCTGATGCATTAGATGAAGCATCCTCTGTTGGTGGTTTGTATTCAACTGGTCCTGTCGACGTAATTTCCATGACATCTTCTTTCTTAACATCGAAAGTATTCAAGATGGCTGTCTCCATTGCGTCAAAATTCTCAATGTCAAACTCCTTAGCTTCCGAATGGACAATGGTAGCACTGATATGAGCTGACTCAGCATCCTGCACTTCCGGCGGCTGAGTACAGTACTTGATTTTGCCACTATTCCAGTCGTTGAGAACACTCCGAGCTGCTGCTACAACATCTGGGACACCTCTCTTTAAAAATTTGCCTAAAAGAAGTCGCTTAGCAAATAGTTTCTTAAACTCGAACGCTTTTGTTACCCATTCGTGCGGCTTTTTTAGCGAAGAACTCTTCAAATGTTTCATATTCTGCCACATCGTACAGCTTACAAAAGTATTCCTTACTGGCACGCTTCAAAACACTTTCGGCAATAGTAAAGGGATCTTTGACATCACCAACACGTTGAGCATTCTTAAGGACAGCAGGCACATGGTTTCCAGATGAGTCAATGCCAGTAGAGAAGACGATGCCGGGACAATCAATTAATTTTATTTTTGAGTCAAGTTCAACTTCTTGCATAGCTCTAAAAGAGAATACAAAATTAGTTTATAAGAAACGTTGTCAATATTATCTGTATTTCTTTTAATATTGAATATTTACTTTGTAACACCAGGAGTACATCCAACGGAACACGCCTTGCCTCTGGTTAACGAATTGATGATAGAACTCTTTCCGACATTTGGAATACCTACAACTCCAACACGAATTGAAGTCTTGATGCCTTTATTCCGGCAATAGTTGGCCAACATCGACATAAGAAGCTCAGCTCCAACACACACTGAACCTTGCATTGCTTTGTCAGTTTTTGTCTGATGGAATTTCCGCCGACCAAGCTTAGACGACTGATCTTGGGTGGATGCTTTAAATGCTGTAACGGGGCCAAGCCTGCGGAAATACTTAATCCAACTGAGAAGATTTTCTTTTGGCACCAAGTCAGCTTTGTTCAGAATTAAGACCAGACGTTTGTTTCCTGCCATTGATTTAACGGCCCTTTCAACTTCAGTGCATCGTGTTCCAAGGGGATCCCTGTGTGTATTTTTATTTTTTGTTGTCATTATTACTCTCTAAGTGAGTTTTTTTTTCAATTTCTTAATCATTTCTAGCGATTAATTCATTAACTTTAAATTATATTAGACTCAGGTTTTAAATTAATAATATTTTTCTTAGTTTAAGACCAATTTTCAACTTCAATTTTCACAGTATAATTTAAATAATTTGTTTATCGGATGTAAACAAACTTTTAGTATAAATAGAGCTCACAAAATAAAATAAAACCAGTTCTGATTGGGAATTCAATTGAAAAGGATCTTGTTCTTTTGTTTTCAGGATTCATAGCATTTCAAACAACTTTTCCCAACGTTTTCGAGAGTATGGATTTACCATCAATCCAGCCAAATGTACTTTCGAATCGTCATCTGTAAGTTTTTTGAGATACCTTGTCACTGAAGAAGGAATCAAACCATCACCATCTAAAATTGATGCCATCATCTCCTACAATAAGCCATTAACAGTCTAGGAGCTGCGAAGATTTTTGGGTATGTTTAATTTCTACAGACGTGTTGTTGCCAAAACTGCTCAGATTCAAGCTTCCCTTCATGCATATCCATGCGGCAACAAGAAGAATGATAAGACTATTATCAATTGGACGCCCGAACTCGAAAATGCTTTCCAAGACTGTAAGGAAGCTCTAGCTAACTCAAACCTACTTGCACATCCACCGCTCCATTGTCAATTTTAACAAATGCATCCGATACTGCTTCAGGTGCTTTTATATCGAACAGTTTGTTTGTAATCATTGGCAACGTTTTGGATTTTTCTTTTCAAGAAAAGTTGTCATCATCGCAAACCAAATATAGAGCCTATTAAGGCGAGCTCCTAAGTGCTTACATGGGAATTAAACATTGTCAACACATGACAGAAGGAAGACAGTTTGTTGTTTGCATTTACCACAAACCTCTTATTTTCGCTTTTCAACAAAAACCTGAGAAATCAAGCCCTGTCAGCTCAGACATTTAAGCTGCAGCGGACAGTTTACTACTTATCAATATTAATATTAAGTTTTCATTGAAAATAGTTTTTCATTCCTATTCTAAGCTTTGATCGAATAATGTCGTTCATTTATAATTTAGATTTAATAAATTTTTATTTGGAAAACAAAGGTGTTTAAAATCAATAGGTTATGGGCCCAGTAAAAGATATAATGCTTGGCATACCGCAATTTAACGGTTGTGGATATGATGATTGGCAATTCCGGGTGAAAATTTATATGGAATCAAAGAATCTGTGGGACGTTATAACGAGCGATCCTCCAACACAAGAAGAAGCTAAATCTGTGTTTATTAAAAGGGATAAGGTAGCTAAGAACTATTTAGTTAATAAATTTTATACATTCAGATTATTTAAGCTACGTGAGACATAAAGAATCTGCTAAAAAGATGTGGTTTAATCTGGAGTCAGCTTTCGCAGGAAAATCAATTGTTAAACAATTGCTGTTACGTAAACAGCTTCCTAAAATGAAAATGCAAAGTGGAGATTCAGTGAATTCTCATTTGCTTGCTTTTGAAAATTTGATTCGCCAACTAAAAATGACCTGGGCTACAATGGAAAACAGCGATTTCTAACACAATTGTTTTTAACTTTACCAGGCAAGTTCGTTCCGCTCATAACAGCTCTTCAAAATTTTGAAGAATCGGAACTTACGCTTTCTTTAGTCAAGGATAGACTTATAGCTGAAGAACTCAAGCTGAATGAACGTCAAGAAGAAGATATCAAAGAAATGAGCGCACTTTTTGGTAAAAAGAAATTTAACAATAATAAGAAATCCAATGGCAAATGCTTTAAATGCAATAAATTTGGTCATCAAGCAAGGGACTGTCATGTCAAAGAACCTAAGAGTGTAGAAAAATCAATTGATAAGAGTGCTAAAGACAAAGTTTTGTCTTTATGGCTGACAGTATCATCTCACTAATGAAAAATGGTGCTTCTCAAAGTTGGATAAGTTGGATTTTCCCATTGAAATCAAAGATGACCAATCATTGGTTGTATGTAAAAGAAGTTGGCCATATCAATGGACTAAGCAATCATGGGACTAATTTCATAATACAGAACGTGTTATATACACCAGATTTGCGAGACAACTTGTTATCTGTGAGGAAGCTTACCAGTGCTGGAGCAAAAGTAATTTTTTGTGGGGACAAAGCAATAATTATGAGGGACAAGGAAATTATTGCAACTGAAATTTTACGTGGTACCTTATATGAAGTAGAAGGCACAGTTAAAAAACTAATCATAAACGAATGTGAAAAGGATGGAAGTATGCTTTGGCACCGTCGTCTTGGACATATAAATCAAAGAAGAATGAATATTCTTGCCCAGAATAACTTGATTCCAAGCAATATTCAAAAAATGAAGATTGACTTTTGTGACGTATGTATGGAAGGCAGGCAAGTACGTGAACCTTTCAACAGAACACTCAACAGAGCCAAACGGGTGCTAGAAAGAATTCATTTGGATGTTTGCGGTTCTCTTAGTCCAATGGCATGGGATGGTTCGAGATATTTTCTCTCCTTTATAGACGACTTTAGCCACTATGCAATGATTTTTCTATGAAGAAAAATTCTGTTTTTCAAAAAGTGAAAGAGTATGAGTAAGAGTATAAACATCAATATCAAGAATGACAATGGATCAAGGACGGCAATATCTTTCCAATGAACAAATGTGTTGGTACAAGAAAAAATGAATTCAAGTCGAGCCAACAATTGACTATTCACCACAGCAAAATGGGGTAGCCGAAAAAATTAATAGGACTCTTAATGAAACAATAAGAGTCATGTTAATTGATTCGGGCGCTCCACAGAAGTTTTGTAACGAAGCCAGGAATGCTGCTGTGTACACAATCAACCGAAGTCCTACAAGTTGCTTGGATGATTCAAAAACAAATGTCGAAAGAAACTTGAACCAAAAAGTAAGAAATCAATTATGGTTGGTTATGCCCCAAATGGATATCGTCTCTGGGATATAGAATCAAGAAAGATAAAGACCTGCCGTGACGTAAAATTTGAAGAATCAAATTATCCATTTAAGAACCTGACAGAACAAGACAACAAGGACAAAGATAAGGTAATAGTACGTTGCAGCCACGAACGAGAGGCGGATGTTACTGTACTCTATGATGATGTCGCTGTGGCAAATAACGATGAACCACACATTTTGGAAGATGGCGAATCAGCTACAGCTAGTAACGATTTGCAGGAAGAGGAACCTCAATTTACTGAAGCTATTAATGCGATCCCTTTACAAACAAATAAAAATCTCCAATCGGAGTTTGTGAGGCGCAGTGTAAGGGAGCGCTGGCTACCAAGTAAGTTGAATGATTTTATATTGGCTTCAAAAGCAAATTCTGTCGCTGGTTATAATTGTTTAACATATCTACCTGAAAATGTCAATGAAATATTTAATCGTCCTGATTCGGATCTTTGGAAGAAGGCTATTGATACTGAACTACAATCTATGAAGAAAAATAAAGTTTGGACAATAGTAGAAAAGCCCTTAAATACAAAATTGTTAAGGACAAAATGGGTATTTACGATTAAAGAAGATGCAAATGGTTACCAAACTAAATACAAATCACGATTAGTCGTTAAAGGGCTTCTTAAAAAATTCGGAATTGACTATAAAGAAACATATGCACCGGTAGCAAATTTGACCACGATTCGCTTTCTACTGGCAGTTGGCGTTTACTGAAAATATCACTTTCATCAACTGGACATAAAGACTGCATTTCTTCATGGTGACCTTAAAGAAGAAAATTTATATGGCAATACCTGAAGGTTTACCAGCAAGAGAGGAAAAGGTATGCAAGCTTCAAAAGTCTATTTATGGCTTAAAGAAGTCACCTCGTTGCTGGAACAATAAATTAAATGAAAGTTAACTTAGTTATGGATTTCATCGATCAAACCATGATTATTGTCTTAACACGAAATTTAACAACAACGAAAATGATGTTTTGTTTTTAGCAATATATGTCGATGACCTTTTAATAGTTGGAAACAAATTGTCGTCTATATCAAAACTGAAGACTGCACTATCATCACAATTTGAAATGTCTGACTGTGAACCTTTAAGATTCTTTTTGGGCATGAAGATGGATTTTTCTGAAGGTTGTTTAAAAATTTCTCATGAAACAAGCATTGAAAAACTTCTTAACAAGTTTGGTATGGCAGAAAGTAATTCTGTAAAAAGCCCTATGAAAAAAGGATTACAACTAGAAAATAACACTGGCAAAGAATTACAACAACCTTATCGTGAACTTCTAGGAAGTATGATGTATTTAATGATTTGTTCAAGACCAGACATTTGTTACGCAGTCAGTTATATGGGAAGGTATCAACAAAATCCTTCTGAAGTACATTGGCAGCATTTGAAAAGAATTGTACGCTATTTACATGGAACAAAGAGCGTAAAACTTAACTTCAGTTGTGATATTGATAAACCTTTAATTTGTTATGCTGACGCTGACTGGGGATCTGACATTGTTGATAGAAAGTCAGTTAGTGTATATATATTTCAAGTGTTTGGAAATAATGTGTCCTGGTGTAGCAAGAAGCAAACTACTGTGGCAATTTCTTCTAGTGAAGCTGAGTACATTGCCTTAAGTTCAGCAGTAATCGAAGCCATATGGCTAAAAGGCATTATGCAATATTTAGGTCAAATAAAGAACGAACCAGTGTGTATATTTGAAGATAACAGATAACAGAGGGTGTATCGACATGGTTCATAATTTAGAAACAAAGAGAGCTAAGCACATTGATATAAAACATCATTTCATAGGAGACAACATTGCTAAAGAAACCATAAGAGTCGAATCTATTGGTACAAAAGAACAACTGGCTGACATCTTTACAAAATCTTTGGATTCTATACGATTTTTGGAATTAAGATCAAAAGATCAGATAAGAAACGTTACGATTGAGAGAGGGTGTTGAAAATCAATCAATCTATTAGTTATCAATATTAATATTAAGTTTTCATTGAAAATATTTTTTCCTTCCTATTCTAAGCTTTGATCGAATAATATCGTTCATTTATAATGTAGATTAAATAAATTGTATTTGAAAAACAAAGGTCTTTAAAATCAATAAGGACAATAGAGTGGCTGATCAATTCAGAGTAAACGCAATGACTTCAACATCCACAATCCACTACACTGATTTGGCTAATCAACAACAAACGGATGAATAACTCAACAAACTCCTCAGCTCAGCATCATTTTTACAACTAAAATAATACACACTTCTAAAAACGGATCAGCAAATCTTTTGCGATATATCAACAGGCAAGGCACGTCCATACATTCCGCAAAATCTGCGGCGCCAAGTTTGCAATACAATCAACAAATTGTCACATCCTACCAGTGTTAGAAAAGATGATTAAATAACGTTATATTTATACGAAGAAAGCTGTCGCAAATGGCATCAAACTTGCATCAGCTGCCAAAAAAGCAAGATACAACACCATTATCATATCTCCAATTACCAATTTTGCACTACCTGAATAAAGATTTTATTATACATAGATGAAAGATTTGCCATATTCAAATTTCTCCAGATTTGGAATCTTCAGATTTGGAATCCCCAAAGAAATCGTCGCGGACCAAGGAATACAATTTGAATCCTTTTCAATGAGCTGTCTGGGCATTAAGAGACATCGTTCATCGCCTTATCAGTCAAATGGAATGATAGAGCATTCCATTTTGAACTTTGAAAACAGCAATCAAAAGCAATGAAATAGAAAATTGGGTTACCAAACTCCCGTTTTCTCTACTCCGCTTACGATGGTCCTTGCAAGCAAAGCAACCTTAGCTGAACTTGTTTATGGTACAATATTAAGACTTCCAGGCGATATAGTCATATCAACTGAATATTTATCCAACCGATTTTCTCAATAAATTTCAAAACATTATGCAAAATCAAGAACGTCATGGTTCTAACAAAATGTTCATCTACAAAGACCTACAAAATTTCAGTCATGTTTTCCTTCGTAACGACCCATTCAAAAAACCACTCTAAAAACCTTATGATAGACAATTCCTTGTGAAATTGAAGGCGAACAATTTCACACTCGAAATCAAAGGACAACAAAAATATATCTCATATGGGTGCCTGTTGTTTCGTTTTTTTCTCTTCGCATTTCGTTGTTTCCCCCTTTCGTACATCGATTTCTGTTTAATTCGTTTATATTTACTTCGTTTTTGTATCACTTTGTTTTTCAATCACTTTGTTTTTCAATCATTTCGCCCTACGATAACTTCGCAATTCTTTATTTCCCTTTTTCCTCGTTTTGCACTTCAATTAAAAGTGCAATGAGTTATTCAGGTCAAGATTATTTCGCCCAAGATTTATTTCGCATTTTGTTTTTTATTAGAATTATTGTCATTGGCGTGTAATATATATAAAACTTTATTAGAATGTATGTACATTTATTTTTTGTTTATGTTTTGTTAAGTGTTTTTGTATAATGAAGAATTTATCTTATTTAAAATCCTAGTTAATCCCGGCTTAGCCCGATATGTATATTGATAAATGTTAAACAAAAAAACTTTGCATACACCCAAACTCGACCCTACCCCAAATCATATAATTGGCCTAAGCATGGGGGGGGGGTTGCAGGGGGCACCATGCCCCCTTACGCACTGTTCGCGTACATTTTCAACCTTACATAAAAAAAAGACTAAACACACGTTCGCGAAGTAATCGAAATCGAAATGAAAAAAAAATTAAATAATCGAAGAACTAAATAATAAAAACCGGAATGAACTTAAAATGAACTAAATAAAATTCCTAATTATTTTTTTTTTCAAAACAAATGTAAGCAAAGTAATTGCTGGCGTTCACTCACTTATTAGATAAGTTATCTTGGATACCAAGTTATCGGAGTATATCTGTGGACGAATCAGATAGGTTAGCTGAAAGCTGTCAAAAAATCAGAACAAAAAGCATACCATATGAATTTTGCAGTCAACTGTTCTATACATTTGTTCTCGGATAGCTAGTTATTCCAAATTTTTTGGGATAACTCAAAATAGCTTTCATGAGAACAACTGTTTTTTCATCAGATGTGTTTTCGCACGCATTACAACAACAGAAAGTTATTCCAGATTGCTGAAAATAATTGAGTGAACGTCCCCATTGAAAAACATTTTGATTAAAATACTGAATAAACGAAATGCGAAACGACTAAAACGAAATAATACAAAAACGCGACGAAAAAAACGAAACAAAACATACCCATCTCATATAGACTAAATGCAAGAAAGAAATGTTACTTCCATTTCACCTCAGAAGTCATAACCATTCAAACCACAAAATCCGACAGCAGAGTTCATATTCCAGACAGATATCTTTGTCACTTGAAGGCGAGTACTGTAGCGATCAATGATTATGATTTTGCAATGCAGCTACGAGCGGTAATAAGTAGCACAAACAGATCCACACAGCTACCTGGATCTCTTTAGATGGTTGAACCATCAACCAAGTCGATCACGTCCAGATAGATGCATCCATTATATTGGATGTCGCATAGTCTACGAAGACCAGGAAACTCACACTTTGGCTAATAGCAACACCATCAAAGAAATAGCCAAAAAAAACCCCTAGGCTTTGAAACATCCCCGAAAATAAACTCGTGGTATGATGGTGAATGTGAACAGCTAAAAAGGTCTATAAGAGCTTGCATATAAAAACTGCAAAAGGAAGCAAGGGCAACAAGGGAGAAGTAAAAAACCGCGGCCTCAACTCACTCGCATCTCAATTGATTCGTTGCGGTCCCCAGGGTAGGAGTGGAATAGTTAAGGAGAAGAGAAATAGAGAGCAAGTGTGGAAATTAGTTTCTCTACTACATATGTAAAAGTTATAGATGCTTTTTTCTCTGTTTCTTTAATGGTGTCTTTCCAGCCAGTTCAGTTTACGATTTAAAGGTTAGGTTATGTTGAAGTGGCTGTGTCAGCGGCGCAGCTGACACACTTAGAACAGAGTTGGTCCCTTTTGATACCACATCCTGAGATAATCTCCCTATTTGTTGGACCATTTGGGGTTCCTAATGAAGCGTAAGAGACTATATAGATGTCTATTTTGTTTAGATCGCTGATATCATCGAAGAAAAAGTCTCCAAGATGGAGCTTACGTCCCTGAGATAGAGCAGGCTGTGTGCACAGAAAATAAGGATTAGTTTCCACTTCTTCCATCTTAGGTTTGTCCTTTCTAAAGCATTTTGTTTCAGCATTAACTTATATGTAGCGATGGGCATACCCATATTTGCCTTGTCGGGTAATAAAGCTAGTGTCGTTTCACTTTTGTCAATTTAATCAGCCTTACAATTCCCTGGAATATCCCTGTAACAAGGGACCTAACATAGGCGAATATTGAACTGTTAAGCCATCTCCAAAAGTGATGAACGTTATTTGAGAGCAGTTATAGAGCTGATAGAGGACGATTCCAGAGATTTAATAGCCGCCTGACTATCTAGGAAGATACGGATCGATACCGTCACCAGTTTTTGATCCATCAGTATAAAAATGGATAGCATCATCTTCCAAAAAGCTTAAGTCCTCCCAGACAGATCTTTGAGTCCGCACCTGTGACCCAATAACTGAGCTTGTCAAGGACGGTTTAAAGAACTTCGCTGAGTGTTTAAGTTTGCGGTCGCCCATTTCTCCATTTACGATCCTGAAAGTATAGAATCGATCTAATTTGGCAGTAGGGGGTCAATGCCAATTGAGCCCAGGGCTTTTTGGTTTATTTTCAACATTGTTAAATGCCGTTTCTGTGTCAAGAAATGTACCAAGCATAAACTCTTTGAATTGGATAGATTTTTCACTTCGTCTTTCTGTGAGTCTTTCCAGAATCTTTAATACGAAGGAAGTCAGGCTTATAGGCTTGAACCTCTTTTGGTTCGGTGTGGGTGGGCTTTCCAGCATTCGGTATGAAAATGACATTGACCTTTTTCCAACTAGAGGGTATATATAAATGATGATTAGGAGGCAACCCCAAAAAAATTTAACTCGAATTCGAACAGTATGCCTTTATTCCATCCAGCCCTACAGACTAGTATCATGAGAAGGAATCGATGGCCCAATCCACCTTTTTTCCGTGAAGGAGGTTTCCTCAATACCATCGATTATTTTTCTAGATTTGTGCTAGGGACAGGAAGACTCGTTTCCGACTATTTATTTCTACGATCACCCTTCTTCTAAGTGTATCGTGGGCAGGTTTGGCCAACGCGGGTCAGCCACCGTTTATTCTTATTGATTTTAATAAGAATCAGGCGCGCCAACTGTTTGCTCCAGCGCCAACACTTCTTAAATTTGTGACGTGGGCGAGTGACTCACTGATTATTACCTTAACCTAGCGTTAGGGTCAGAAGCAGACCATTTAGTTAGCTGCTGCTTTTTCCCTTGCTCCACTTCTTCTGAGTGTAACTTGGGCAGAGTTGACCCCTTGAGGGCGGCTCGCCGTTTAGTTCCCTAGTTGTGCGCTAGAGACAGAAATTACTCCGAGCGTTTGTTTTCCCCGTTACTCTTCTTCTAAGTGTATCGTGGGCAGGTTTGGCCAACGAGGGTCAGCCAACGTTTGTTCTTCTAGATTTTAGCTAGAAGCAGGGATCGCCAACCGTTTCTTCCCGCGCCAATACTTCTTAAAGCTGTGACGTGGGCCGAGTTCATTATTGCGAGTGACTCACCGCTTATTACCCCAGCCTTTGGCTAGGGTCAGAAGTAGATCACTTTGGATATCTGCTTCTTTTTCCTTTGGTCAACTTCTTCTAAGTGAAACTTGGGCAGCGTCGAACCCTTAGGGACAGCTCACCGATTTTTCTTCTAAATTGCCGGTAGAATCTTATCTATTTAACGTAGTTATTAACGTATATGAAATACAGTGTTATATTATTGTAAGAAACCAGACTTGTAAAAAAAATTTAATATAAAATATTGTCGAGAATAAAAGTCATCTTTTGAATACATCGGAGTTTGAACTAACTATAATCACCCTAAGTTTTACTTGCTTTCTTTGGGATCGACTATGGACACACGCGAGTCTACTTCAGCCTCGACAAAAAAGCATCACAACACATTGTAGACCATGTCATTCTTCACAATATGGACCTATATTATGTCAAGTCTGGTTGATTTAAAGAATAAATTTAATCTGTTTAATCCATTTTCACGAAAAAAAAAAATTACAAATTTAAAAAGTCTTAAGAACACATTTTTTAAAAAGTAAACAAAAAGGAAGAATTCAACAATAAGACGAATGTAGGAAACAAATAAACAAAAGCATAGTTTTTAATCTGGAGTCCAAATTTTATCGTTTGAGGCACATAACTCGTTTGCAAGCATAATTGCTTCAACAGTTTCTAATTTAAATCTATTAAACTTTTTTGTTTTGATTAGATGAGACCCGAAAAATTTATTTCTGTGGCTGCAGAACTTTGAGGAAACGTCATCAATTTCATAATAAAGTTAAAAGTGTTCTCGAAAATAGGATCTTAATTTTCAAACATCCATACAAAACTCTTATATGTTTTATCAAGATGAAGGAAAGGAAATAGAAGCGTAGCTCTGATTCAGACTATTCAATCTTTTTAAAATATTTTCGGCAAAATGACTCGTTCTTAAAAAAATTAGTCCCTGAGCCAACCTAAAAAAAATGAGTCACTTGAAATGAGGTAATAGGAGTGGACGGGATTAGGATGTAGGAAAAGAAAGGGATATTTGGATAGGTTAGGATCGGTAGGAGGTAGGATTGGGACGGGCAATAGGTTTTAATGAGAGGGGTTAGGGTAGGAAAAGAATGTCTGCTACGAAGGCGATGGCATGCTCGCGATGCTCAGCTCAGCTCGTCGGATGTAGGGGGGGATTTTGTCCCCGCAGCTAGACCTCACCTATTTCAAAAAAAAAACATAAAACATGCCAAACCTATATCCACTTAGCCACCACAAAACCACGACACACTTTGGGGAATCACTGCGGCTGTCGTTGCAGTTTGGCCTAGTCCCCCCCAACCTGGAATTCGTACGGCCCTTTTCTTCGAATTCCCTTAACCTGAAAATGCCAAAGACTTAGAACGGCGAATGAACCATACTCATTTACCGGAAGGCCTCAGCCAACCTTACCGCACCCCATGAAAATTAAGTTAACAGGCCATTAAGTTTCTTGAAAAGCTCAATGAATAAGAAAAATAATGGTTCGTTTCATCAACCTGGCGTGATTAACAAATTTTATTTAATATCAAAAAAAAAACTTACATTTAACATTAAAAATAATAAAACATAAAACCTACAATCATTTGAAATTCACTTTAGAGATTGAATTTTAAACTGTTGAAACTGTTGAATACTCGGGACGTATATTCAATTTATAACGGCCAAAAGGTTCGGGCCTCTTCACTGCCGAACCGGGGCTTAAGTTCCCGTTTCCAAACGGCACTTCGAGGAATCCCTTTTGTTTTAAGGGATTCTTTTACCGCCTTTTTCCTACCTACAAAGGCTCTATATGGGTATCTAAGGACGGGCGAAAAATCGCGCACGTCTACGGGCTGTTTGTGGGAACCTAACTCACGGTAGACCAGCGTAATTATCACCAAGAAAAACTAATCTTAACCAAGCTATTTCCCAACACTTTTGCCCAAAAATTAAAAGAAATATAATGCAACAAAGAAAAAAATTATATAGAAAAATAAGAACAAATTCACGCCAAATATATGTATGTATATAATTCCGCTCGTTGAAAACGGGGCCAAGACAGCCACGTTGTACGCCTTCCGCACGGCTCAGGCACTTCTGACAACTGTTGATAATTCGAGGTAGGTTATTGCTGGTTTAATTCTTGTAGGCAATTTAAACTACACACGGTGAGGGTGATTATGAAGTCGCCAACAAGCAAATGTTGGTATAATGTAGATACATATGTATTTCAAACAACATGCACGTATGTACGTAATAAATTTTTATATAATAAGGTAGGTATTGTTTTTATATAGGTACCAAGAATCACCACGGTATACTCTTTGCTTGCTAGTCCGGGTCTGGCACGGACTTTAAAACCCTTTTGAGCAGTCACATATGTGAGCATCGGGTGCTCCGAACTGTATCATTAACACTTTCTTGCTTACGCTGACGATCAGGAATTAAAACAAAAATCGGGCTGCGGCGACTGGTCTTCTGCTGTTTCGTTGGCCAACCCCAAAATCCACCCTCACTATATAAAAACACCTCTTAACACTGTCGGATGGACATTCAATTTTTTTAAAACTCACCCTTATAAAAGTTTTATTTTTCTTATTTGTTTTCCTTCAATTTTAATTTTGTTCACAATCCTTTTCGGAATATTACCGCCTTTTAAAAATTATTTTACTATTCTTGAATTTGCCCGCACTATGAACTAACTACTTCAACGTCTTCTATTCAAATACACTTAACAATCGTCCAGAAGAATCTGTATTGCGGTTCCATCAGCGCTTACCGTGGCAACTTGTCACGCAAAAATTCTACTTTGTTAATAAACGGCTACCTCAAATTCAACTGCTTATTAAAGTACAGATAAATGATGGCCCGTACCCTGGATAAAAAGGTAGTATCCACTACTATCCTATACCAAAACCTTTATAATATTATGCTCAAACCTTATTCCCCTAGCTTCCAATAATTTACACTACCGCTTCCTCCTCTTAATTTTATTTGTAGTTTACTTTCCTTTTCCAATCATTTTTATTTCATCATTTAATATGCCTACCTTTTTTAACCCCTTGAATACCTATCGGCCGACTCCTCTAAACAAATTCCTGCATATATATCTGTTTTCATTGCTCTGTTTCTGTCATCTACTTAAGCCATTCGCGTTTTGTATTCCGCCGGTCACGATTAATTGCCAAAAACAAAATATAAACATTATTTTGTAACGACAACGAGCGTGTGCGATTGTTTTATACGCTTCCCGCGTAGAATAAACAATAACTTTAAAGTGTTTATTCCAGTGACCAAACAAAAAAAAAACACACAGAATAAGCCAGTAAGAGGTTAGCTTGACTTTTCTGGCCCCTCTGGAACAGCTCGGACGTCGTCTTGGGCAGCGCCTCCTCTATATGGTCTCCAATGTGGCCCTTTTTCCACCAAAAGGAAGATGCCAGACAGGAGACCCTAAGATGTGCGGAAACCGTCGAAGGCTAAGTATGTGGTATTTATAGGATACATTATGCTACTCACCGGAGTGATGAGTACTGTTTCCGATGTTATCATAGAACATGAAATAACCATATCCTATGAAGAATAACCTATTTTACTTTTGTATTTTCTTTTAGGTGATGGCCCGGACGAACATCACTGCAAGTTCACAATTCCACCCGCGTTACCTGCCTACCCTACTCATGCCAACGGCCAAGGAAGCGACCACCTCAAACCACCAACCCCTCGTACTCAACGATGTGAATACGATTAGGGTCATTGACCCTTCATGGCGGAATGAAGTCACTGGTATTACAGTGAAGGTATTTATAAGAATATGTTGTACCATTATCTAGGTACAAGTAGTTATTTCTTTCTATCTTTATTTTGAAATAAAGTTAATGAGACATAAAAACGTTATTTTTATAGTTTTTTTTTTTTGTTTTCAAGTCAGGAAATCTATGACTATCGCGTTAACATTTAATTCCATATTAAATATGCAAGTAGTATTACTTGTATTAGTGTAGCCGTAACACACTTTTGACTTAAATGATTCCCATGGTAACAGTGAGTAGTAGAAGTATTGAGGCAGAAATTCTACCAGCTGCTTAATGAACAGATTGAAGAAAGCAGCATATCAGCTTCACTAGCAGAAGCCTTTAAGACAATTGAAGAAGAAGTAGCAAAAGTTGGTTTACGAATAAACGATGCAAACCTAAGTATATGCTGTAAACTCAAAAGGCATCGTCCACCCATCGTCTTGGACAAAACCTTAACATATAACAGCTACAGTTTTGAGGAAGTTAAGAAGTTTATCTACCTTGAAATAAATATAAATCCCACGAAAGACATCTTATTGAAAGCACGGCGAATTTTAAGCCTAGCAAACCGCTGCTACTGCGGTTGGGCAAAATAGCTTGATATTGTAATATAATCAAGAGTGTACGAGGTGGTTACTTTGAGTTATCTTTATTTAATGACTAATCTCTGCTTATGCTAATGTACATAGGTTCTTATATGCTAAGAAAAAAACTAATAATAAATAGCAGGGAGATTCAGTTAGTACTGTTCATTAATACAAGAAGTAGTAGGGTGCATAAGCACTTTTAGGCAATGCTTCTTACAGTTTCAAAACTCCTATCCTGCTTATCCAGGCCGTTTTGATCACAGACTCAGAGTAATGGACATTGGAAAAAAACATTGAGAGCAAATATTGGGAACTTTCGAAAGAAAAATGCTTCGTCGAATATTTGGTCCCGTATGTGAGGAGGGCGAATGGTGAATAAGATAAAACCGCGAACTCTAAGATGTAAGGCAAAAATTAAAAACCTAAGCGGCTATAATGGTTCGTAGGCATGCATGGAATGGTCAAAAATGTTTCAGGCAAGATAATCTTTGAATCCCAGCACTTGGGTTCGAGACGAAAATAAAGATCGAACCTTAGATTTAAGGATCAGGTTATCGCGAATGCCAAAAAACTTGATTCTTCAAATTAGAAGCAACTCGCCCGTGATCGACAGAGTTGGAAACGTCGGTTGTAGAGTGCACTAAGCAATGATAATGAAATTATATTATAAGCTAAGGCATATAAGTCTAGGTTCGATGGTTTACTTTCTGCACAGAAACTAACAGTTCAATTTTGAAGAACAAGGACGAAAATCTTTTAAAAACTTCAAAACTACTCGAAAAATACTTGAAAGCAAATTCACACAAAATCCTATGAAATGGCACACACAATTCTGAATACCATCATTATAATATAGAGAGAAGGGAACATTCCTAGGGAATATTAAAACATTTAAGACTTGATAAGTAAGTAGCTCAAGTATTCCGTTGATATTGCAAAATACGCATTGTGAAAAATATACAGTTAATTAGCACTTATTCTAGTAAATTTATCTCACCTAACATCAACGACTTCCAAAATAACATCGGCGTTCTCGATGACCTTTTTGAATTCCTTGAAATAGGCTTTCAAGGAATTGTCCTTGGTGGCTGCCATCTTATACTGCTTCTAAAGAATAAAACCAAAATAATTATAAAAAAAATTCAAATTGAATTTAAAATATCAAACTCACTCCTTCCATTTCAACATCATTCTCGTGCATGATGGTGTGCACTGCGCCTCGCGTGTCAGCATCTACAACCATTGATTCTAAAGACGCAAATTTGTTTTGACTGCGTTCTAATCTTTGTTGTTCACGGCGACGAAGTTTTTCTTCTTCTTGCCGTTTTTTTGCCTCTTCAACTTCTTTAAGGATATCCTCTTTAAATGGGCAAATATTCGGAATTTGAATTAACTTTTGCTTTTTCTTGCCTGTTTTGGCTTTTTTCTTGGATTCCCTGCGAAGTTTTCTTGTGTGTTCACGGACTTTCTTTTCGATTTTGTGTTTCATCTGACATGTTAGTCGTTTGGATTTTTTAGCTGAAAATCAAATAGAGATTAATATTTAGTTGATTAGATGTTTTATAAGTTTTATTTTTTACTTTTTAAACGTTTTAAAGCCATTTTTGTGGGAGAATTTGTTGAAAAATGTTGACAGAAGGCAGAACACGTGAGGAAAGACGGTTTTTAAAATGAAATGTCAGTTTGTAACGTCAACTTGACAACCCACACAAAGTAACGAGTGGAATATAGCGATGAAAAGAGGCCAGTTCGAAAAAAATTAATCCAAGACTTCTCGTTAAATTGATATTTATAAATACTGCTTTTACACCCCAAAAAATTTTTTAACCTATTAGGAGTGTTTTTTTCTAAGCCCCGTGGAAATTGGACGAAAAAAACGATGAGGAGGATTAACAATTTGCATAATTAATCCAACAACAACTAATCCCCGGGGGTGCTTAGCTTAAACCCAGAGAATTCTCGGGGCTTAGCTATTGGAGAGGATAAAAACTGTGCTACCAAAAACTTTTTCACTAAGTTATCGATAAAATGTATAGAAACTTCAAAACTGACATTTTGACATGTCAAATAATTATCAATTTTGTTTGGTTTGGTTAAGCATTTGGTATAAGTGTGTCAGTTGTTTTCCTGAGGACCATGTCAACCTAACCTTACCTTTTAATATACAATCCGCAACACAACAACAAATCAATTTTAACATTTTCCGCTTTTGTATTGCTTCTATGGGTCCTAGATTTTTTCCAGCTTGCCATGAGCAAAACTTTCTGCAGCGATTTTCAATTTTGCGTTTATTTTTATTATATGTATATTAAAACAACTGTGAAATTATTATTAAATAAAAAACATTTCCTGAAGTTGTTATTCGTCCAATTAACAAGAATTGAATTAACAACAAAAAAAAAGGTTTCTCTGAGAAAATTGTTTTCGGCTGCGTTTTGTTGTACACGGGAGCAACCCAATACAGATTCTCTGCTACACCCTTGGCATACTTCAATCTTCTTGATCGTCTTCCGCTCTTGCTCAGACCTATACTCCTAATGACATAGGAACTGAGCGTCCCGTCCCGAATAAGCAAATCGTCCACTAATATCATGTGACCAGTGACCGACGAATGGGGTAGTTTTCAAGTAGTTGAATTCTAAGTCCAATGTATTTGTGAAAATTTAAATTAAAAGAAAATCACATCGGCTAAAAACAATTTCCTAAATACTTGATTTCAATTTTCAAATTAGTTGATTCACATTTTCTTGTATAAATAATAATTAACTTGGTTCTTTTTATGTTAGTTTATTACAAAAGTAATTTAAATTCAATAAATATATCGAAATTACACAAAACAAATCAACCCGATAATTTTTAGAAAGATGATGATGAGGCAAACAGTGATGTTTGTTTTTTTCTTGCATTACAGCTGTTCTTCAAATGTCATCTTGCAAATTAATAGTGCTGCCAAGAATTTCACTAAGCGCCTTGGTCGTTTTTTTCAACCAATTCCTCGGGGATTGCAAAAAAATGCACATATTATCTCTTTTTGACTTCTTTCGGTACCAGGGACACTTTTAAACACGTCGATATTTAATAAATGTTCACTTTCTTCAAACATTATGTCCAAGCTTTTTACTTCACTTAATATAAAAAACTTCAATCGTACCATAACGACAATTTACAAAGAAGAAAGGGCGATAACTGTGCAATTTTGCAACCCGAGCATCAAGTTTGACTACCCTAAACACCATCTACGGGCCTCACAACCATGCTTAAGAATCCGAGATGGAATGATATTGCATGAAAGAAGTTTCTCACCAAAATGTGTCATGTTTTTGTATAAATAAAGTCTTGTGCAAACCAAAGTGATCGCGTTAGCTATGTTTTTGAATGGGTTTATTTTTTCTATTGCCTTTTAATATATTTGTATGTAATTTATTTTGCATGAATTTTTTTGGCTTAGTTTTGCTGAATATATGAACGTTAATGGATAAAAATGGAAGTATTGGTGAAAAGGAAATGAACGACATGACATATGAACGAATGAAACTGGCCTAGTAAGTAAAAGTGCAGTTTGTGGATAGCATTGTGGTGGTTGTGATCTTGGAAATTTGTTTGGCATGTTAAATCTGGTCAATAGGCCAGCGCACACGAGATGAATTCTTTCGCCAGAGTGATGAATTTGTTGGAGAGGGAAGCGAAGTTTGCGGTACGAAACGGAATGAAAGTTCCGCCAAATTTTGAGTGGAAGAACGAGGTGGAACACTTATCCACACACAACTTTCTTCCTTAAGATTCAGGAAAGATATACTAATGCCAGATTTACACGACTGCCAAATTGGCAGTATAACTGTCAAATTCATGGCATTATATTGTTTGTCGTGTAAATGGTCGAAAATGTGGCAGTATATTTGTCATTAAAAAACTGCCAGCCAGAATTTTCGTTAAGTTGTGGCATTATACTAACATCGTGTAAATTCAGTACTGACAACAATTTTCAAATAATGACAATTTGCAATAAAGAATGAACTTGTTCATTATTTACTGCCAATGTTGGCAGTATTTTTATCTGTCTTTACCTTAGCTACGTGTAAACGAATTTCGATAATTAAATTAATGACAGCAGTATTTTGGCAGTAAATACTGCGAACTTGGCAGTCGAGTAAATCCGGCATAACACACAAAAGGAGTAGGAGTAGTAAACAGTGTTGGACAATTTTTTTTGTTGTTGAATGTCAATGGAGGAAATGACATTAGAATAGGCGCGTTGTATGAAATAAGGTTTGTTTCTTTTGACAATCTTCTACTTCGAAGAAGATTTCAATGAGATTAATTTCTAATACTACGTTTCCGCCAAACATTAATCTCTTGTAGATTTACTAATCTCAAAAAGTGTTTCTACAGCTACAAAAGTAGATTAATTTTGAAAGCACTATTCAAAATGCATATATCGTTTCATTTTCTTTTATAATGTAGAAGTGAGACAGGCAGCTTCATCTGTGTCCACCGAAGAGAAAAATTCACTTTCCCGATGAATTTGTTCATTTAGATATGGAATTAGTGTAGGTCGATTGAAGATTTAAATGAGATTTATTTTAAATCTTCATCTGAGAAGATTAAAATTTGTATGGTAAATCTTCAAGATTTGTAGAAGATTTAGCTAAATCTACTTAAATCTCGGCTTAGTGGTTGGTGGAAAGGTAGTATAAAAGAAGATTATACTATGTTTCCACCATCCACTAAGCCGAGATTTAAGTAGATTTAGCTAAATCTCCTACAAATCTTGAAGATTTACCATACAAATTTTAATCTTCTCAGATGAAGATTTAAGATAAATCTCATTTAAGCCTTCAATCGAACTGCCCTACTTCCATATCGAAATGAACACATTCATCGGGAAAGTGAATTTTTCTATTCGGTTGGCACACATGAAGCTGCCTGTCTCACTTCTACATCATAGGAGAAAATGAAAAGATATATGCATTTTAAATAGTGCTGTCAAAATTAATCACCTTTTGGAGCGGTGGAACCACTTTTTGAAATTAGTAAATCTACAAGAGATTAAAGTTCGGTGGAAACGTAGTATTAGGGAGATTAAAATTTAATGGGAAATCTTCAAGGTTCAGAAGATTTCAAAGAGGATTTATGGTGAAACCACTTAAATCTGGATTAAGTGGTAGGTGAAAATGTAGTATAACACACATGAAAAGATTTTTAATCCGTAATCGTTCGTGTTTAAGCAAAAAAGTATTGGTTTTAGTAGCGAATCCTATTTATTGAAACGAAATCGCAATTATAGAAAAAACAACACAACTAAACAGATCGAATTTATCTCTGTTCTACTACAATTTTTTATGTTTCTTCGAATTCGCTCACCCAAAAATTTTTTCAACTCCTGCTAACTTCTCTGCAGTCACAAATGTCAACTAATGAAAGTGATAAGTTCGTTTTTCCCCAATAAGAAAAGTTTTATCCGTGTAAATTGTGCTTATTGCCTTAAATTTAGCGAAAAAACCAAGGTAAATACTTGCTTAAAACATTAATATAAGAACCAGCAAACATTTCAAGTGTATTTCTATAAACTAACAATAAATCCAAACGATCATTAAGTCAGCAGTAAATTCAATTCCATTCAACAAAATTTAATTTTGTCTCGCAGTTAGATTTTTTGAAGAAAAAAAATTCCTTACAATCGAATTAAATTGATATTTTTCGGTAAAAGTTTATTGTGTATCGAGTTATTTATATATTGCCCTTATTAGGTTTGCCCTTTAGTATCCCGACAATTCACTGTCATTGCCTATAACGTTTTCAACAAATTGAAAACATGATTCGATTTTGTTTTGTATCCAAATCCGAAGTGAAGACGCACAGTTAACGATAGGGCAATGATATAGCAGAAATTTAATTCTGTTTCACCCACCTTCCCCTGTCGCTGGAGACTTCATTTAACTTTATTTACCTATCTACTAATTTGTTGTTTGAATCCCGCGATTGAAACAGAAACTATGATAGGCCACTTGATGTCTGGTAAGCACGAACCAGGAATCAATTAGTCATCTGCCACTTCTTAAAATCTTACTCCTTCATTGGTCATGCTGAATTTGCCATCAAATTTTGTATCAAGGTTCAATAATAAAGCGAGTAGATAAAGTTCCAAATAACCGATTCCATTGGTTGGCTGACGGTGCTTCAATGTCAGCTGCTTTTCTACAAGTTTCTCTTGTCCACAGATAAGGCAGATACATATTCCAAGGTATCGAGAATGTTTTTCTTTTATTTTACTTTAGTGTAAAGTGTTGTAGGCTTCCGAAGTGTCGAGCGCGATTGGGGAGAATGAAGAAGAGAAATGAGTTTGTCTGTTTTAGTGTTGAAATTGTTCTATTCTTGGAAACATGTCTAAATTTATGATTTCGTTTCCGAATGTTTGGTTTTATTTTAGCATTTAGATTTTCCTACAGATTATAATAGGGATTGAGGTCGTTCTGTTCAAAAAGATTAAAATGTTTTAAAAAACTTGTATAAATGCTTTTAAAATATTTAGATTAATAAACGCACTTACAAAAACATTTAATTTTGTTATCAAATCTGAAGAATGAAAACAAAACCTTGAAACCAACAAGTGTTGATTTTCAAATATTAAAAAATCGATTATATTTACTGAAATGCTTTTTAGTTTACATGAATTAGACACTGCGCTAGTATCGTGCTATGTATCTACCGTTTTTCCGACTTATTTTATTATTCTTATTTTTTCCAACAAGTATAAGCTCGAATAAAAATGTAAGTATCATTTTTTTTTATGAAAATCAAAATATGTTAATGAATAGTCAACGTTATGTTCATCCGCAGCCGATAACTTAAGTTCGAATGACCAGACTGTCAGAAAGTCACACACCAAAATAGTTTTAACCAAATTAATTAATTAAATGTTCCGTTGGCAAGTTTTGGACTCGTAAAAAAATCAAATTCGAAATTTTGATTAAACTTACTATTACGGTGCTAGCGAGGGCGGAAAAAGAGGGTCTTACAACTCTGCATATTTATCCGCCCCCGGGCCTATATCCTAAACGGTTGGATGGATTTTTTTCAAACTTGGTACTTACCTATTGTTATTTGGAATTCGGTTTTTTTCATATTTAAGAAAAAATAAAAATAACGGTACATGTCTAACATTTGTTTGTCAAAAAGATATATGATATTTTTCTCTTTTTATGAAAAAAAAAACAGTTAATTAATAAAATATGAATGATGGGTGACCTTTTATGAATGTAAATTTTTTTTTAAATCTACGTTAATTAATATAGCCAAAAGGTACTTCTTCGTAAATATTTGCTTGTAGCTAACCATGTTTTTGTTTAAGATTTAAACAGACAGTATTGTCGACCAGAATTTTTTAAAAACTTTATTGAAATAGAAAAAAAAATATTTTGTTTGGAAAATTCAATATTTTGAAAACATCGTATTCGATTTCTTTCTAAACTATTTGTTTAGTAATTTTTTGTCATTTTCTAGAACACTAGAAAACCCCGTTTTACTAAAACAAAAAACAACGGTACCTTTCATATAAATGTTAAAAAAACCATCACGAATAAACGTTGTTCCCAAAAACTACTCCAAGATAATAAATAAAATGCACGACTGGATCGTACGAACTTGCTCTTGTAACACAACTTTAATGTAGCTAACTACCGACGCTGTTAGTAGGTATAGGTTGTCTAGTTATCCTTTGCAAGATTAAAGCTGATGTAGGTAAGATAACACTGATTGTTAATATAATGGATTGTGGAATACATATGATTCAAGGAATGGTTACATAGGTACCTACCTACAAATGTATATTTAAAGGGATTTGAATTATGAAAATTAGGAGGGTATTATGTACCTAGAGAACCTAGGTATGTAGATATGTACATACGTTATGTATGTATAAATGAAAGTGAATGTTGTATAGTGGGTAAAAATCAAAACTGCCAAAACCATCACTTTAATCGGTTTCATAAAAAAACCAAGAAAAACCATTAGATGAAAATTTTATAAAAAACTCTCGAAAATTGTAGGAAGGATTTTGATGAGATTCGGTTTTTTATTTTTAGTTTTTTGAAAACAAATGTTTTTTGAAATTTTGATATGCAGTTTTTTAGACTTTTTTAATATACACCTGACCATAAAATTGTAAATTATTTTATTTTGATTAGTTTTAAAAATATTGATTTTCAAAATAAAAAATTCAAAAATTAATTTTAATTATAGAAAAAAAGTTACTTAAAATTTTAATATGCAGAATTAGTTATTATTATTTGAAATTAATTTGACAGAAATCCAATGTACAGTTACCGAGAAAGCAAAACAATTACAAAACCGTTATATGAAAAGTACTGTTAAACTTGGTTCATATCAAATGATAGCTATTGCCTACAAAAGAATTCTCAAAATTTTTTATCAAAATCGTTGGAGCCGTTTTCCAGAAAAATAAGATTTTCCTTGAAGGTCATATGGCAGGTACCGTTATTTTTAGGCCTAAAAATAATATTTTAATTTCCCCTCTGAGGAATGCTAAAATAATGACACATACCAAATTTGAAGGTAATCGCTTAAGCCGTTTAGGCTGTAGCTCGTTATACATACAGACAGACAGACTGACAGACAGAAAGACAGACACACAGACATTTTTTGGCGATCACTTTTTTAGGCTTGATTGTTAGGATTTTTACGAATGCATAACTTGCCTTATATTACCTATAATCGCAAGTAAAAAATGTATTGTACTTAAATTATTGCAGTTCACTTTTAAACTAAAAAAGAAAAAAATCATTTGGCGCTCTTATTAACGGTACTTCGCATAGAACCACTTTTCATAATTTCGACTTTCTCATCATTCAATGAACCGAATGTTATTTTTTTTCTATATATAATATATAAAAGTATTAATAGTATTGCATATTCAAATTTAAACAAAATGCTTTTTTTTCGATTTACAAAAAATCAATAGCTGTTATGACGTGAACAAAATGTCACGGAATATGCGGGACGGGTAAATTTAAAATAAAAATTATGTTTGTAAAAACTCAACAGTTTTGTAGAATTAATCTTTTAGAAACATATCCACTACTTAACTACTGGGAATCATCGAAGACAGTGATCTTTGGGATCGAATTCTAGCCCATTCTATCTAAAGTACATTTTTATTTGCGATGTACATACAGTGCCGGTAAAAAAAGTAGCACCACTGGTACAAGTTTCATTTTAACTTCTTTAAATGTGTGAATAGAAAACAATATTTACAGCTTCTACTATTATTATGTTATTGCTTGAACTATCACCTCTCTCTATTATATATCTCTGGCGTTAAAATATTAACGGTTTTTTTCTTACGATTTGAAATACAATAACATACACACCGAAAACCGAATCTAGTGGACGAAAACCTGTTATGGCGACAACTCTCATCAGGCGCCTGTTCCGAGAAAGCCATAAAAATCCCTTTATGTCTGCAACTGAGCTAAAAAAGAGCTGAATATTACAGCTTGGGTGGGAATCGTTCGCCACAGATTGAAGGAACTTAATTTAAATGCTTGTAGTCCCAGAAAAGTCCCTCTTTTAATTGCAAAACATGCTAAAAAGGGTTTAATATTTGCAAGACATCATTTCAATTTCCCAGTAGAGAAATGGCGCAACGTTCTATGGACAGATGAAAGTAAAATCGTATTGTTTGGCAGTAAAGGATCTAATTCCTACGTGAGAAGACCTCCAAAAGTGGAATATAATCCCAAATACACAAATAAAGTATTTAAGCACGGAGGTTCAAGCATAATGGTGGGGGCTAGTTTTTCCTACTCTGGAGTAGGGCCCATATATTGGATATACTCGAAAACGTCATGCTCCCTTATGCAGAGGCAGATATGCCCCTTTTGTGGATCTTCCAACATAACAATGACCCCAAGCACACCAGTAGGAAGGCTAAAAATAGTTTGGAGATCATTCAATTAATGTGATGGAGTGGCCAGCGTAATCGGCTGACCTAAATCCGACTGAAAATCTGTGGGCTGACGTGAAGAAAGCAGTCTATGAACTATGAACTGCAGTAAAGGTCTCCTGAGAGAATATGCCGGCAGAAAGGGCCAAAATTTGCTAAATTCAATGACCAGACGTTGTGAAGCAGCAATAACCAACAAAGGCTATTCAACAAAATACTAATTTTGCTGGACTACCTCCAAAGAATAAAATCATAGAAAAGAATTTTTTATTCTTATGATGTTTTAGTTTTAAGTTGTATGATGAAGCAATGATGCTATTTTTTTACCGCTTATTTATTTGAGTTTTTCGAAAAAAAATTATTTTTTTAATAAGTTGATGAATAAAAGTTGGAATTCTTTTTTAAATGTGAATTTTTGGACTTAATATAAGCTTTTCGCATATTCAAAATGTTCCTCAAAAGATTATCTATTATCTTAAACTTCAATTTTAAACGAAATCTGGTTTTCGTAATGGTGCTATTTTTTTTACAGCTGTAGGTACTTTACTGCAAGTTTTGTATTTGGAAAAAAAATTCGAACTTGAGATTTTAATCAAACTTGACATTACGATAATAGAGAATACCAAAAACGTTGTTCCCGCAATTCCGTCTGTCTGTGCATCGAACTCCAGCTTAAACGGCTGAAGCTATTTTCTTCAAACTTAGTACTTAATCGTTTTAGGTGATTGTCGCAGATAGATTTTTGAATCGTTTTTTAGCCCCAAAAATAACAGTTCTTGCCATACAATTTTTTCCACCATCGTAATTATCTCCAAAACCGCTCTAACGATTTTGATAAAAAAAAAGTGTGGACTACTTTCGGTATAGTCTACATTTTGGTCAAAATTTTGATTTACCTGAATATTTTGTTATTTACGCTACCTGCCGTACAACCATTTTTTTTTCGATTTTCGACTTTCTTATAAACGGATCGACGGATTTCGATAAAAAATTTTATTTAGGAGGTCCTTTGCATACCAAAATTTTTGAAAAATATTTTTTTTTTGAAAACTCAATACATTATGTACATATTTCGAAAGCGGGTGGGTGATTTTTTTTTTTTAATCTTGTTCTTAAGTTTATATAATGTGTGTTCAATGAGGCTGTTCGGAACAGATTAGAACACTTTAGAACAGAAAAGTACAGGCTTTTGCTGTTCTAAACTGTTCTGGTTTGGTGTTCAATGAGTTTGGCACACTTAAGTACAGGATTTTCTGCACTGGCTTTTTATGTAGAACAGGTTGAACAGATTCGTGAGAACTGTCAAAACCAATTGTTGTTGTTAAAAAAAACATTACGGTGTTAGATTTAGTTGATACATTATTTTCTGTGTCGGAATCATCTCAATTTCATGAAAAATATTTTTTTAAAAATAAATTCAACTCCATTTCGGATTATTTTTAAGAATGTTTCTGCAAAAATAAAGGATCTTGTTTTATAGGTAAACAACAATATTATTTTTTATAATATTTTTCAGATGACTGACTGTTCTAAGTTGTTCTATCTTGTTATGAAGTTTCTCACGAATCTGTTCCGATCTGTCCGGTTCTGTTCTATTCTGTTCTAACTTTTTCGTCACTGAACAATCTTATAATTAACTATTTAAAATTGTCATACCAATTTTTTTTTTTGAAAAAATTAAAGATTTTTTATTAAAAAATTAAGTAAAAAACGTCTTTAAAAATATATTTAGATTCTTAATAGAAATCTGTTGCATACGATGTGATGAAGAGCAAGTACATTCATACGTGCGATCCAGTCGTGCATTTTATTTTCAAAAGTACTCCCACAGGAAAAAAGTATATACATATATGTATTGTATTGAAATACTGCATCTCACGGTAGCCTTTTGGATTCGTCTAAAAATTGTAGTTCCCCTCCATTTGTGGCGATTAACAATACGCCGATATTAATGGTTGAGTGTTATACGCCACTAACCTCTGCTTTTAGACGATGTGTTGCACAAACAATTTTTATTTATTATGTGATAATTGTTAAAAATGTCCCTGTGTCAAAGGGCACGGTTTTGGACAGCCATGATCTGGCACTACATCCTTTTATTGGAACAAACTCTGGCGATTTTTTACCCCCTTTTATCTTCAGTACCAATGAAACCATTAACTTCTAATTTCGAATATTTGCTAACTTAGTCAAGTTTTTAGCATAAGTGACTCCTGACCTCAAAAATCACAGAAACCGTAACTAATTCAGTCACTGAAAGATCATCCAAATCGACCTACTGACTGATTGATCGTCAAAATTATGGAAAACTTCCCGACATCGTAGGCCTTGTGGTTCTTACTAAATGAAGTTTTAATACCAAATATTTAAAGTAGAATAATATTGAAAAAAAAACTACAAATTAAAGAGATACATTTTATTATTTAATGAATTGTGACTAAAATACTTGACGAGTTTTTTTGTATTATGCCCAATTCGAAAGGTTTTAAAAACTTGACCAGTGAACCCACCAAAATTTAAAAGTTAATTTGTAGTTGTTTCGAGCGACTGGATTAGTTGTAATGCTAATGGTGGACTGTATGTTGTCCGAAGTATATATGCATACCTTCATTCGTTTCCTTTTTAATGCTATTTGCATGGTAAATTATAAATTGATGCAAAAATGATTGAAACACACAAAAGTGTGAAAACAAGTGTTTTATTATTTATATTTATTATCACTTCGAATTTGAACATGTAAAATTACTTTATACAGAAGGAACAGAGACTTAAAATAAAAATAAAAAATAGAAATCGCCTGCAATAGGATTCATCGCAATCATACATTACGAGAGTTGAAAGAAAAAAATAATTTTCTTCCATTTATGTATCTGCTTTATGTATAGGTACATATATACACAATTGCGTGTTTCGAATTAATTTTTTATTTATATTTTTCTTCTTCAATTTGTTATACAAATGTACATATGACATATTTTTAATTCCCTCAACTTCTCATCTCATGACTTACATCACAGCATGCGTTTTATTTCTGCATATCACTGGCAGTTCATAATATTTAAATATCATTTCCTTTAAACTTGAAATTACGATATATTTGTTTTCCTCTTTTTCCATTTTGTATGTATAATTTCTTTTTCATCATGATGACTTGTCAAAATTCATTTTCCTGCGATGACAATCTAAAATTTACGATTGTCTATTTTGAATTTTTATATACTAGGGTAAGAAGTATTGGATTGGTGCAAAAAATATTAGGTTTTTTATTTTTATTACTTATTTTATATTGCACACTGATATCTTAGAAATTATTTTAATCACATGAATTTTTCATGAAAATCGGGGTTGTCATGGGCTGGCGTAAATGGTCTTGTGAAAGAAGCTCTTGTGTCAACCGAATCTTAAATGGAAACAAATGCAAATTCTTGTGCAAAATTGTGGCCAAAGTTGTTCTTTGAAGACCTAGCTCCAGAGCACGGCGTCGAATTGAGTTTGATGGATTGTTTTGAACACTTCCTTGAGCAGTAGTAATGTTTTCAGCTGATCTTGCAGTACGGTGTGGTCCATGCTTGGACCAATCACCTATAGATCCTCTTTCTTCGAAATCGTTCACTACACGATAAATAGTGCGTATTGTTGGCACGTTGTTTCCCCCAAAACTTTCTCATCGTCACATTAATCGATGATTGATTTTGATAAAATGTTTTAACGATTAAAATACGGTGGTTTATCGAATATTTTTCTAATAAATTTGCCACATGTCTACTTCAGGACTGCCAAATATGAACTGTCAAGACTAATGTTTACCAAAATGGCTGTAAAGCGAAGTAGTATACCTTCCCGGCGGACACCCTGTATTACGTTCAAAATATGTAGTATTTGTTGGTGTTTTGTTTTTGTCAATGGTCAAGTTCAGAAGACATTTTTTTGTAAAAAAAAAATTACTTTTTTGTAGGTTACACAAACGTGTATCGAATGTTACGTCTACTTGGGAAGCTTTTTTTTGACAGCTGGCTAATTAGAGATTATAAATTTGCCTTTTATCTGTGAAAGTGGCAATAAATAGTCATTTAACTCCACAGTACGCATAATAAGGTAATATATTGCGCATGTTGTCAAAATTCGGTTGTCATAATTCAAAAATTCGGTTGTCATATTTGGCGAAATGTCTCTGAGATTTGGCACATGCACCCTCATTTTTGACATTTTCACATACAAATAGGGATGGGGTAATATTTCAGTAACATGTGTTCAGTAAGAGGTAACAGTAGATCAAAAATAACTGTTATTGAAATAACATTTGAAATTTCCAAATTTGTATTTTGATCAAACCAAACAGCGGAATAAAGATGAAAAAGTGATGACTAATTCATTTTCATTTTTAAATGGTAGTGGAAAATAGTTTATAAAAAATAGTTATTTCACTGACAATTCTTGTTCCATAATTGTTATTTCAGTAACAGGAATTTATAACTGTTATTTAAAAGTAGCAGTAACAGATATTGCAATCAGCAGTTTGGCCCATGCCTAATGCCTATGCGCATGCCAACTGTGACACGAGTGTCTCTGAGTTTTGCCACATGCACGAACTTGAACGAAAATGAAAACCGGAATATATTACCTTTGTTATGTGTACTGTGATTTAATTCGTAGTCTGAATTTGATCACTACTTCCTATAAGTCAAATCAAAATTTGTTCAGTAAATGTATTAAATTATAAAATACAGCGATTATTAAATGTTTAGTTTAATATCTTGCCGTTTTGCAATATGGATTGTAGGGATGGGAGAGTGAAAATCCACAAGTAACTGTCGAAAGACCATATCATCAATAAGGCACTATATAGTGTGAAATTTGGTCTAAAGGTAAAGGTAACCCCGTCTGCATCAATTCTCAAGGCAAAAGCAAAATTTTAACCGATTTTTTTTTTATAAATAAAAATCCAAAATCGGGGCCAAATATCTCATACAATACAACCCATTTTGACTTTAGTAGAAGAAAAGATTCTTTTATAATCTAAAATTAATATCCAAACAATTCTTGTCGTAGTTTTTTTTTTCATTTGAATTATAATTTCTTATTACTTTAAACAAGCTAAACTTGTATATATGTACAGGGTACGCCAGAGAAACTTACTTATTTGAAAAAATTCCCGCGCGGTGATTTGGGCGTTTAGAGTGGCGAGAGGGGGCGCATCTGGAGGGGAAAGTTCCCAAGTTTGTTTCTCCCTCCAGTCAGTTGCCATCGTGCTCTGGTCTAGAGAGCAGCGGGCCTTCGCAATCGACAGCTTCTTTTCTAACGGTCGCTCACTTGTTGCTACGCAACGTGCCTTCCGCGCTCGCTTTGAAATTCCTCCTCACAGACTCGTTCCTGGCCGTAATTCGATTCTGTCGTGGATTAACTCATTTCGGGAGTGTGGAAGTGTCGCTAAACCCAGAAATGGACTTCAACGGACCATCAGAACTCCGGAAAATATCGAAAGAGTGAGGCAGTCAGTTGTGCGTTCTCCCCGGGCGTTCGGCTCGCAAACACGCAGCTGCTATGGGAATTTCTGACACCACTGTTCGACGAATTCTCCATGAAGACCTTCAATTTCATCCCTATAAATTGGCTGTTGTGCAAGAATTAACTGAAGGCGATTTTGTTGCCCGTCAAAATGCATGCGACGCCATTGCCAACATACCGATTGATATGCTGCAAAGAGTGGAGACGAATTTCAAAAATCGACTTCATCAGTGTATGCGCAATGGGGGTCGCCATTTATCCGATGTCATTTTCAAGACTGCATGAACAAAAAATTGGGATATTATATTCTCAAATAAACAAAAAATTAAAACAATAATTGAAGTACTTTTGTTTTTATTGACCTTTCAAATAAGTAAGTTTCTCTGGCGCACCCTGTATAATGTATTTGGTTTCTTGGAAACATCTCTCACGATTTAGTAGCTGAAATGTTCACAGTCTGCTCCTATGAGCGAGAAAAAAAAATACATTTACATAAATCCACCCGTGGCAGTGGGTTTTTTGAAAATGAAGCCTAGTACGCTGCTGATGCGAAACGAAAAATCCCATACAAAAATGACACGACGAAATCATGAACGAAAAATTTCGTTCTACTTTTCGTTTTCCAGTACGCTGCTCAACGACGAAATGTGTAATTTTAGTGGATAGCTGTAGTAGATTTCTTAGTACAATTCTCCACTCTTTTCGTTCTCAATTTAATTGACCTGCACATTAATTGCTTGCGAAATTTTGACATTTCATTTTTTTTATTAAAAAAAAAAGTCAAGCTCTTGTAATGCTTATTTGATTTTTCTTTGGCTTTGTGTTTTCTCTAGTGTCTGGTTTTTCTGTGCATTTCCTGTATTAAAATATTCAAAATACATTCAATTCTATTTTTTTATCAAAACCAATTTCAAAATCGACTAAACTAAATCTGCAAAATGAAAATGGGAAGTTGGAAAGAAGCACACCCTTCACACATCTTATCGGCGAACAAGATATAGCTGATCTTTATTTGGAGTGCTGATTATAACCAACTATCGACTTTTCTCATACCTAGTGCTAGTGCTTAGATTAAAAATAACCTATGTCCTTTTAAAATTAATTTATTTTAAGTGACTACTAAATAAAAATATTATAATCAAGATTCAGTAGTTTGTTCTGCAATTAACTGTCCATGTCATGATTTTTAAAATACATTTGTTACTCCGACTTTTAAATTCTATGCCACCTTTGACACCATATAAATATAAAAAAAACACTCACCATTTCTAACTACATACTTTCAACACATAAATTAACTCAATTGCCACAAAGAAAAAATCAAATCGACCGCCCGCTACTGGCAGTACGAATATGAATTTCCGACTGGTCGGGACAAGGAAGCTAAAGGTAAGCGGCCTTCCGCTGCACCAACGACAATTAAGGAAATCATCGTTACCACAATAATGTTTGGTTGCAAAAAGGCCATCTTAAACGATACCCACCTGTATTTAGAAAGCCTGTTTCCGATCTCATTGATTGGCGATTTTATACCATACCCCAGAACTTATTTTTCAAGTTAAGATAATCTGTTTAATGTTTACTTCGTGAAAATCGGCACGGGATGGACATTGTTATTTAGTCTACAATTTCAGGTGATGACCTCGCTAGTCCTTTGTTGTGTTGATAGAAAGAAGATGACGACAAATCACTTACCTCGCATTGCCATCGCTACCTTCTTTTTCTTTTCTGGACGAAGTTTTTTTTTTTTAATGTATATTGAACCATCGTATGGCAGATGCCCTGCTCGTGAATTTGATAGCAAATCAAGCTGCTTGCAAGCTGGTCACTTGTCAATGGGATTTGACATATAAGGCCATGCATTTTTACTATTCATTCGATGTTAGTATTAATTGAGGAAGCAAGACCTATAGTTAAAATGGGAATCGATCAAAGAGCATTCGCAGCGTAGCAGAGTGGTCAAGTACAAACCCACTAAGAAAACTCACTGATGAACAAGTGAAAATGCAACCCGTTCCAAAAATATATTCTAAAAGCTATTCACTGTTCTCTTGGAATATATAATCTGAAAATACTTTGAACTATATCTTTGGAACGGGTTGTCCAATAAAGGCGAGCGATATCTTTTTAGAATCAGCACTTCATACTTTCAAAGGAAGCATTAACAAAACCAAAAGTAGTTTTGTCACCAAATTACTTTTAGATTTAATTTTTGTCACCAAGTTTCCTTTATATATAATTTTTTTGAAATAATTCTTGGACTTGAAAATGGTATCCGGAATTAGTAAGAAACCATAAATTAGAACTCATAACCGTTTACACCATTCCAATGAAGGACGTAGTTTTCGAATTATAGAGTGGTTTACCTCCCTATTTCATTGATTTTCTTAAAATTGATAGAAATTTCATCAAATCGGCAGATAAACCAGTTAATAAGTCCCAAAGTATTTGCTTAATTTCTATCATTTAAACGGTTCTGAGTTTTATTTTAAATCCTCTATGTGTAACAAGAACAATTTTTAAATCCAAGAATTATTTCAAGAAAATTACATCTAAAAGTAATTTGGCGACAAAAAATTTTCCATCTAAAAATAATTTGGTGACAAAATTACTTTTTTTTTTACAACTTGTCATTTGTTTTTGACAGCTTACAGAACTCTCCGCAAATATTTTTCCGCTGTGGTTTTCGTTAGCATTTCGCTCTCCTAGTGGAGACCACCGAAAAATTTCGTTTCGCATCAGCAGCGTACTAGGCTTGACTCTATCTTATTGAAGACAACTCAAATGATTTGGATGGCGTTTTTAGAGTTTGTTCTTTTGTGCAAAGAAAAATTTAAAAAAAATATTGTAGTAAAATCCGCTCTTATTTATCTTGGTTTATCGGAAACGGCTGTAAGGATTTGCTCCAAAATTTTAGTTTATTTTATGAGCAACAAACAAATCAACAAATATTTGATGAAAATTTCAGATTTTATTTGTATAAACGAACAAAATTAACTAATTGGTATTAATAAAGTTTGAGCACCGCCAGGCCCACTTTCATCATTTATTGGGGGAACATTTCAGAGTTTGTTTTTAAAGCAACATAAACAAATTAAGAAATATTTTAAATAAAATCCGCCCATTTAACTAATTTCTTAATTTCTCGGAAACCACTTTCTCCGAACACTTCCACACCCACTTTTTTGTATCACATCTTGGTTTCTTGGAAACATATCTAACGATTTGGGTGAAATGTTTACAGTTTGCTCTTATGATAGAGAAAAAAATTAAAAATTAGATTAAATAAAATCCCCTAACTGCCACGCCTAATTTTTAATTTTATTACTTCTTAGTATCTTTTGAAATGGCACCATATTAGAGATTTAATTTTGTAGTTTATCTAAGTGGTCATTATTCAAGGCCGTAGCCGGGGTTGTCAAGAAATGCTGATTGTTCAGTTCTGATTAGACGCTTCAAATCTTCAATTTTTTTTTTTAATAGAAGAAATTTCAGGCTACATATACAAATTATTGAGGATGGCCAAAGCTTATCATTACTTAATGCGATGATAAATGTGTTATCAATTTGATTTTCATTTTTAATAATGCAAAAGTTAATACAAAATGTTAGAATTTCAAAAAATAACATATCATTTATAAGAATTAATCGTCATAACCTTTCTTTTTTATTATAGGTTAGGTTAGAAGGGGTGGTAAAACGGCAAGCCCCCTCATATCACTCGGATCTCAATGGATCAATTGCGGTCCCCAGGTTAGGAAAGGAGAAGTTTAAGGAGGGAACTAAATGGGGAAATTATGTTTGAGGTGCCTTCCTAAACCATCCTGACCCTTAAATAAATTTCAGGATATATTTAAGTGGCTTATTAAAGATATCGCCCAGTTCGTGGAAGAAGTAATCTTCGAGGGTTTTTTCCTGGTTCGGGCTAGGATGGGGCATTCACCAAGGAAGTGGTATGAACCCTCCTCCGCCTCTTCGTCCATATAACCCCTAAATAAGTCAGATGTGGTGATGCCCGTTCTGGTCATGTGGGCTCCCATTGAGTTGTGAGTTGTGACCTGTTAGGATGCCCATCACGAAGGACAGTTGATCTCTGTTAAGCCCTAGTAAATATTCTGTTTTATCCCTAGCAATATCTGTCCAAAAATTTCTCAACAACTGTCGATATCTGACCATCTGTCATTTGAAGTTTTAAGGAAAATTTTTTGGATTCTAAAATTCTCTTGTTTCAGTGGCACAAATATCCCGAAAACGATCTTGTGACTATTGACGAATATCTATGTTTATGTTGACCACTTACATGCGGCGAGATGATTAACCACCTCACTTATTGCGAGCTCCTCTGCATGAAATATTGAGCAATAATTTGGAAGTCTGTATGATTTGGTTAAGGGAGGATTTTCTGAATTTGATTTCTGACCCTAACCCTATTTCTGACTTCTATCTGCCTCTAAAGACAGAAACAGGATTTTTGTTGTTGACCCGGTTTTTCTTCCAGCTTTTCCTTGTTTTGATCACTTTTAGTGCGACAGTGTTAAAATCTATGTGCCGTGAAATGTAGTCTGTTAGAATTGTCGTATTTGTAAAACTTATTATAGTACTGTGACCGTAAAGGTCCATTTACCAATTCCTACACTCTTTTAGTCGTAGAGCGCTCTATTTTTGTTATAAAGTAAAACCCGGATAAATGCCTCCCGCTAAATGCCCCACTTTAATATGCACTTATGCCGGTTAGGCAGTTATAAAAAAACCGCTTAAGTGCACATAGGTACTTATGTGTTTTGTATTAAATTTAAATAAAATTGAAATATTGATTTAAAATAGATTTTAACGGCCTTTGGTCCACGAATCATTATAATAGATTTAGATTATCACTTTTTATTTGCGATTATAGGTACTAGAAGGCAAGTAATGTATTCGTGAAAAAAAAATTGTTTTCTAACAATCAACCACGACATTACGATCATAGAGAACACCAAAAATTGGGTCCCCCAATTCCGTCTGTCTGTCATTCTGTCAGTCTATCATTCTGGCTGTCTGTACTCGAATCAGTCTGTCAGTCTGCCTGTCTGTCCTCGAGTATACAGCCTAAACGCTTTGATAGATTTGCTTAAAACTTGGTACGAGTACATATTGTTTTTTCGGTAATATGCCCACAAGTTTACGACAAATATCAGTAGCTCCCATACATTTTTTTGGCCAAAAACAAAAATCTTATTTTTCTCAAAAACGGCTCCAACGATTTTTATTTAAAAAAAAATCAGTTCATTAACGATGGGAAAGGGTACTTTTGATGATTTTTTTTTTGGAAAAAATTGTTATTTTTGGTACCTCTAGTAGAACCATTTTTTTTGGTTTTCGATTTTCTCGGAAACGGTTAATTTAATTTTTTTGAATTTTTTTACGCGGAAGTTCCTAGAAAGTTTAAACACTATTGTATACCAAAATTTTTCAAACAATTTTTTTTTTTTTGGAAATTAATTTTTTTTTTAAACTCAAAATTTCAAAAACTACTCAATAGATTTTTACGAAACTTCGTATTTTGTGGTTTTTTGACATTATGTTGAATAGGTAAAGAAACTGATTTTCTAAAATAAAAAACTCCGGTACCTCCCATACAAATGTTAAAAAACCGTTAAGAAAAATATTTATTTCTCGAAAACGACTCCAAGAATTTTTATAAAAAAAAAGTGTTTTCTTTAATTAGTACACTTTCAAGTATAAAAATATTTGTTTTTCGTACTTATTAACGGTACTTCCATAGAACCACTTTTCATATTTTCGACTTTCTCAATTTTGGAGGAACCGATTAAAATTTTTTTTATACAAATACTCCTAAAATTGTTAATAAAACTGCATACGAAAGTTTTCAAAAAAAAAGTTTTTCGATTTTTAAAAAAATAAATAATTTTTTTTATTTAAATTTGAATTTTATATTAAAAATATCTTCAAAATGGCGTTTAAAATTTTTTTTCTTAAAATGTTTTTAAAATTTTATACATACAAAATTAATTTATTAAAAAACCGCTCCAACGATTTTTGATTTTTTTCTTTGAAATATTCTTATTTATCCATGAATTCAAAGGCATCTTTGTTTTCCCTCAAACTATAACGACTAAGCATATAAAACCATTTAAGTATGTGTATGTATTATCCATTTATTTCTACCTTATTATTATTCATTTATGTATACATATGTGTCTCTAATAAGCACATGAATCTTATGTATGCATATTGCACTTAAATTATAAAGTTATATGCAATGCATATAGCTAATTACTCACCTACATCCTTAATTTTCATTATTATATGTACATGTTTACACAATTAGGTTCCATCTATATATGTATGTAGATCAATTTTACTCTCCCAACGTACATAATTAAAGTCCATAACTTAGATTTAAATATACAATTGTAGGTAGGTACCTATGTAACTATTCCTTTAATCAGCCATTCGACAATTCATTATACGAAGAATCAAGGTAATCTTACCCACATAGGCTTTAAACTTGCATAGGATAACTACAACTAATAACTAACTAAACCTCAATCGTTAGCTACATCAAAGTTGTTAGCTACAAGAGCAAGTTCGTACGATCCAGTCGTGCATTTTATTATTTATAGATTTTGAAGCATAAAACAAAAGGAAGCTCTAAAGGAAAACAAACTGTTGTATTTTATCAGCTACTTTCAAATGTGTACTTAAAAGAATTCTCATGTAAATTTAAAAAAAAAAAAGTATACAAAATAAAAGGCAATTTAGCAAGAAAGGTTAAGATGTAGTAAGCGGAAGGTACTTATAAGATGAGTTTTATATGAAAAAATCCTTAGAATTTTGGTTCTAAAAAAATAAAGGTACTAATGCGGGTTAGGCACTTAAGCGAGAGGCACTTATCCGGGTATTACTGTAAAAAAAAAAAATTTAATTTTAATTTACAATAAGCTTAATGAAATTCGTGGGTTCAAATTTTCAAAAATTTCATTTAAAAAATTAATTGTTTTGCAGCTTTCTATGTCCTTTTTTTTAAACTTATTTATCTATAAGCTTTTGTTTTGTCTTAAATTAGAAAATACACACAAATTAAAAATTATTATTAATTTCAAAGTAAGTACAGAAATTAAAATAAAGAAAAGAGCAATAAAAAGATCAACTTCGTGCGACTCAGTGCTGCATTTTATTTGAATTCCAAATCAAAAATAAAAAGTCGACGAACCACAATCATTGCTGAACTGAAACTAGAAAGATACAAATACCCTGGGTTGTTGATTCAGAATTCCAAGTTCCAACTCTATCTAAAATCTATACTCTACTCTATAGGAAATATAGACTATATAGGTACCTACTACCACATCAATGATAAGTTGGCATAGTTCCAATCTAAACCAAATCATGTTGAGAATTTGAGATAGAACATCTAATGCTTTTCTCTCGAATGTACTTTGGCCGCATGTGAGTTTTATCTAAAAGAAAGAAAAAAAGAAAACAAAAACTGCATTCATCGTCACGTCAGTAAAGTAGAAACAACGCACGTGTCTAGAAGCACATCGCACTAAACTTGTTTCTAATCTAATATCCGACAAAAAAGAGAAATAAGTGCGCTTTGGCGTCACCGTTAAGGTCATCTTACGTGTGTTTATTTTATTATTAAATGTACATTTGTATATTTTACTACCGTACCGATTATCTAGCTACATACATAAATATTACAGTTTAAATAGAGTGATACAATTTGTTTACATTGAAAAATGCTAGGCAATACAAAACCACACGTTAAGCTTTTGAGTTTGCCCATTGAAGGTGAGTGATTCGGCAGAATTCAATTCCAACAAATGTATCTACATACATATGTATGTACTATCTACATATGGACATTTATGTATACGGTACCGGCATTATTATATTATTTTGAGACAGCTCAGCACTCACATTGAATACCAGATTGTATAATATTGATTTGTTTGTTTTTATTCTTTGTTATTGTTTGTTTTTGTGTTTTTTTTATTGAAACAGTATTAATGTCGTTACCACCTTAGTTGTTAGTTAAAGGTGTATGATTTTCTAGTGAGTTCTTTGGTTTTCGAGAACCTTAAGGAAATTTTAAAATAGTTCTTTATATTTGTGACAGAAAGTGGATATCGTACAGTACCTAGTCAAAATCGTACCGTCTTTAAATATTAAACCATGAATTTTTAAATTGTCAAATGTGCATACTTGTTTTTTTTTGTACGAAGTTGCTGTTGTACCAAACAACTGTAATATAACGGGTGATTTTTTTGCTAATTGGTTTTTGACGTTTATATTTTTGACAGATCACACATGACAAATTCCACGAACATTTGACATTTCGATTCAGTATTGTTTGCCATTTCATCATGAATAGACTTACGCCTGAACAACGTTTGCAAATTATTGAAATTTATTATAAAAATTCGTGCTCTGTGAAAAATGTGTTTCGCAAGCTACGTCCGTTTTATGGTCTTCAGCGACGAGGCTCATTTTTGGCTAAATGGATACGTGAATAAGCAGAATTGCCGTATTTGGAGTGAAGAGCAGCCAGAGGCAATTCAGCAGCTACCAATGCATCCCGAAAAATGCACTGTTTGGTGCGGTTTATGGGCAGGCGGCATCATTGGGCCGTACTTCTTCAAGGACGATGAAGGCCGCAGGGTTACGGTCAATGGAGAAAGGTACCGTTCGATGATTTTTTTTGCCGAAAATGCAAGAATTGAACTCGGTCGACATGTGGTTCCAACAGGACGGTGCCACATGCCACACTGCACGCGAAACCATGCATCAATTGAGAGGCGAATTTGGTGAGCAGCTGATCTCACGTTTTGGCGCAGTCAATTGGCCACCAAGATCATGTGATTTGACCCCGTTAGACTATTTTATGTGGGGCTATGTTAAGTCTATTGTCTATGGGGACAAGCCAAACATGATTGCTGCCTTGAAAGCCAACACTGAACGCGTCATTGGTGAGATTCCGACCGAAATGTGTGAAAAAGTTTGCCAAAATTGGACCTTCAGAATGGACCACCTGAAGCGTAGCCGCGGGCAACATTTAAGTGAAATTATTTTTAAAAAGTAAATGGCAGAAATTGATTTATCGATCCAAATAAAAATTTCATTCACTTTTTAGAAGTTTCTGTGTTTTTTTGAATTTTCAAAAACCAAGCTCTTAAAAAATCACCGTTTACATACCTAAAAATTGACGCTGTTAGTTGATAATTTTGTAGGTAGAATTTTGAAAACATTTTTAGAAAAAATAAATTGGATCGCATTAAAAGAGTTAATAAAATATTAATTTCAAAAAAAGTTCACTAATATGTTTTTGAAAAATTAAATTAAAAAAAAAATATTTAGGGTGGACTGTTTGTTTATACAGTCATCGGCATAATTATTTTGACAGTACTGTGAACAGTCGTCTGAGTGAAAAATTGGTAACGGTAAATGTCATGTTGTTATGGCTTGTTAATGAGTTGAAATATATAACATTTGTTATATATTGACAGTATAATATAAATCATTTGAATCGTGCCTTTCGAGAGTACGCACCAATTTGTAACAACAGTGCTCGTTTTTTATAGGCATAAGTATTTTGACTAGAAGTCTAGGTTGAATTTGGTAAGAATTTTTTGTGTTTTTTTTTAATAAAAATTTTATGATTTCATTTATTTTGAACTTCTCTTAAAAGAATATGGGTACAAAATCAGAGTTAAGCGTAGAAACTAGAGCAACTATCGTGGCAAGGTATAACAGTGGTGAAAAGGTAAAACAAATTTGTGCGGAGTTTAATTTACCGAGGCAAACAGTGCATTACCAGATAAACAAACATAAAAAACAAAATCTGTGCAAAATTTGAGGCGTACGGGAAGAAAAAGAAAAACTACACCAAAAGATGATAGAAAGCTTCTCCGTGAATTTGTTAAAAACCCTGCACTAACACCAAAAGCTCTAAAGTTGCAAATGAAGATATATACCCAAAATCCCGTTAGTGAAAGAACAATACGTAGGCGTCTTGTTGAATCCAATTTTGGAACGTATTCCGTAAGAAAAATACCCTATATTGCCTCTAGGAACAAGGAAAAACGTTTACAATTTGCAAAACAATATCTCCATAAGCCCCTGAGCTTCTGGAATAGAGTTTTATGGACTGATGAGAGTTCATTTGAGTTTCATGGCTCCCATAAAAAAAAATGTGTTCGATTGCCAAAAGAACAACGTATGAAAAAAGTTCCAGTTTTGCAAACATTGAGTCACGGTGGAGGTTCAGTTATGTTTTAGGGTTGTGTATCTTCAAGTGGTCATGGAAACTTAGTCCCAATTGATGGAACAATGAACCAACATAAGTATTTGACCGAATTTTACATCGAAGTAGAAACACTTGTCTGGCCACCACAAAGTCCTGATTTAAATATCATCGAGAATGTGTGCGCGTATGTAAAGGGAAAAAGGATTTTTTCTTTGAACCGAACCAGAGAAGGCATGATTTTGGAAGTAAGAATGCTTTGGGAAGAAGTTCCTGTAGAAATGCTTCAGAAACTTGTAGAATCCGTGCCAAAACGTCTGCAAAAAGTTATAGCAGCTAAGGGAGGATACACATTTTATTAGTAAGTGCTAATTTTATTTTTATTTTGTAAAGATATTTTTTTAGTAAGCATAAAATGAATTGTCAAAGTAATTATGCCTTTAGGCAAAGTGAATTTTTTGTGTTATTTAAAAATCCAATAAATTATCCAAAGCAAAAAAAAACTAAATATTTTTAAAAATTGACCTACCAACAATCTCCACTTTTCAATTTCATTGATCTGAAACTCGAAATATGTAAATTTTTCATTTGTCAAAATAATTATGCCTATGACTGTACACATTTATTTTGTTTAAATTAGAATTCCTGGAGCTTTTTTTTCGTAACGGCTTTTTTAATATTTTGTATGGTAGGTACCGTTGTTGTTTTTAGTTTAGAAAATTAATTTTTTGAGTACTCAAGAAAATGTCAAAAAATTACGGAATACAAAGTTTCGAAGAAATCGATTGAGTCGTTTTCGAAATATGTAGCTAGTGAGTTTTTTTTTTAATTTATAAAATAAAGTTTAAAAGAAATTTTGGTTTAAAGTAGATAGGAAATGTTTTAACTTTTTAACAGTTTCATTCAAAAAATCAACGGAACAGTTTTCTGTTCTGCTAGACGTACAAAAAATAATCATTTTCTGTCAAATGAAATTATGAAAAACTACAATTTTCCTTTATTAAATATTTTTTTTTTTTACAAAAATCGCTGGAGCCGTTTTTGATAAAAATTAGATTTAGTTTTTGGCCAGCAAAATTTCTGACAGGTACTGTAATTTTCGGTCTTAAAAAAAAATCAAAAAGTCTGACAGGTAATGTGAAGAAGAGGAAGGGCAATTCTTGATTTTTATGTCGAAAAACGACAAGTAGGTTTGTTCAATGTTACCACTGACTGGTTTGGATGTACTGGATTTGCTGAAGTGTTTGACATTATTTCCCCAGCTCAAAAAATATTTTTTTTTATAAAATTGACTGCACAAACAATTCATTTAAAGTTGAAATTCACTTGACTTGAGATGAATAGAGATATTTCTTGACTAGCTTTCTAGTAAAAGTTTTATATATTGGAAGGATTTTTTTTGGCAGCTGGCCAATCAGAAACCTGAAACTACTAATTTCAAATTGACTACGACTTCTAAACGTGACCAATTTGTTCGATGTTTGTTCGGTACCATTGATGACGCAGTGACCAGGGTTTTTCTTTGGGAAAGATCTCAGAGCTGTCAAGTTGCAAAGCAATATTATCTTTTTGCTATTGTCGACAGCTTAAATATGGAGAATAAAGTAAATATTTGTCTTTAATATAATTGAAATATATATGTCACTGTAGAAAAACACATACAACCAATAATTTAATTAAGGAAAGAGTTAAATAAAGGAAAGATGTCAACATTTTTAGCTCTAAAATGATCGTTGTGAAATCAAAACGGCTGATTGAAATTCACTGACATTCCCTAGTAGGCATTGGGACAGAGAACATCGACAAACCTCATGAAATAAACTTGAGCCCTGAACTGTCATATGACTAGAAATCACATTACAATATCTAATCGCAAGTAAATAAAATGCACGACTGGATCGCCCATACTTTCTCTTATGTTCGATCACATTGTATGTGCAAGATTCTTAGTAGAAACGTCTAAATATATTTTTAAAGTCGTTTTTTTCTTAATTTTTACAAATAAAAATTCTTAAATTTTTTTATAAAAAAAATATTAGAACGCCAATTATAAGTATTTAACAATATAAATTTTCTGTTAATGGTTCGAACGCACACTACATACATATGTATGTACATACATAGCTTAAAAGGGAATGTCAAAAAGGTATCTTAGGTATCTTAAGTAGTTTAAGTTAGTTTTAGTTAGTATATAAGTTAATTGTATCTAGTTTTAATTATTTTTAGTCTAGATTTAGGTACTCGTATTTTATAAGTAAAAAATGAAAAATGATACGAGACCGAGTTTTTAAAAAAAAGTTTTCTTGGTAAAACAAAAATAAAATAATTAGAATTAATAAAAATAGATTTAAGGTCGAAAGACATTAGTATTAAGAGATATAGTTTAGTCTAGAGCGCCCGTAAAGGGCCAGTAAATTAGTTGTAAGTTAAAGTTAATTAGGCTAGTTTTAATCATTTTTGTCTAACTTTAAGATAGTTATAAGTTAAGATTAAATAAAAATGAAAAATGAAACCTGAGTTTATTAGCTGAGGAAAGCTGTTCATGTACGAGAGATTGCTGAAATTAAAAAAAAATGGCGCATATTCCCTCTGTAATCCACGATTTGTATATACAGTGAAACTCGCTTAAATGAAACTACAAAAAATCTGAAAATTTTGTTCAATTAATCGGGTTTTTCACTTAAGCGGACCTCGGATAACTAAAAAAAAAATTCAGTTAAGCGGATCTCGAATAAGTGAAAAATATATTTCACTTCAACGGGTCTCGGATAGCAAAAAAAAAATATGTCAGTAAAACGTGTTAAGAAACATTACTACATTTGTCGAACTGAAACAGCTGAAAAACAACCTGTGTTAATTATAATTTCGTAACGGTTATATAAACTTAGATCTGGTGGAGGTAAACTTTGGACATTCTCATAAGCGGTTCGATGGATTTTGATCATGATTATTATACAGGGTGATTCGTATAAGATGCGACAAAAAGCTAGGGCGTGTATGCTGGACTTAGACAAAAGAAAAATCGTATGGGAGGGGGGTCTTTATCCCCCCGTTTAGCCGGGAGGGGCAATTTTCTAAAAAAAATTACTTAAAACAGAAAAAAAAAATATTTAAAAACAACGATAAAACCAATAATGACATGCTATACCTTTTTCGAAAACCAGAAATCTCTTTTCTTTAATTTTCATTTTAAATTAAGTTGTGCTAGACAATAGTTTTTGAAAAATTAATTTTCAAAATAAAAATAATTTTCAAACTAATTTTTTTTAAAATTTTATGTAATTAAGTATAATTTTTGTTTTCAAAATTCAATGCTCTTATTATTTTTAATAAAAAACAGAAAACCGGATGCTAAAATGTATCTTAGTTTTTGAGAAATAATAAAAAAATTTAAAGTACTTTTTTCCAAGAAAAACACTTTTTTGTTTGTTCTATGTTTGCATAAATACCATTAGTTTAGTTAGCAAGTAATAATAAAAGCCTTAATTAACTATTAATATTTTTAATATCTGTTACATTTTAGACTATTGTAATAAAAATTAATGATTTTATAAGAAATGTTCGATATGATCCCCACTCTTCAGAAGGCAAAGGTTGTATCTTCTCCTTATGGTTGCAGATAAATTTAATTCCGCCAAATTCTCCTACAAATTGACTCCAGCAGCGGCTTCAATACATTGTTTAAGTTGCTCTCAAGAAGAAATTTCAACTTCATATATAGAGTTCTTCATGAATCCCCAAGCGTAAAAATCCAGAGGAGTTAAATCTGGTGATCTAGGTCGCCATTCTGTGGGATCTCTTCTTCCTATCCAGCAGTCACTAAAATGGTCATCAAGCTAGTTACTTACAGTGCGACTATAGTGTGCTGGAGCTCCATCTTGTTGGTATATTAAACTGTCTTTTATAGCCAAAGGGAAATTATCTAACAAATCTGGCAAAAGGGCTCTTAGGAATTGCAGATAGGTATCTCCATTTAAAACCGTATTAAAAAAAACGTGGTCCAATTACCGTTCGTCCAACAATGCCAAGCCAGACATTGCAGCTAAAGCGGTGCTACGATTTATTTTGTTTTTTAACATATGTGGATTGTTGTGAATCCAGTAATGCAAGTTGTGGAAATTAGTAACTCCATCTCTGGTAAACTGCGCTTCATCTGTCCAGACTATCCTTTTAAAGTAGCTGTGTTCTGTCTCTTCCCTCAGCAATAGTATTCTACAGAATTCAGTAAATTGATATGGGTGAAGGCTATCGCTATGCATCACTCTCCAAACTCTACTATGGGCCAATCCAAGCATAATTGCTAACTTTCTGGTGCTAAGGGTGGGATTACGTCGTACCAAATCCAAAATCCGTTCCTCTATGTGTGTTGATCCACCAGATGAACTTTTTCTCCTTCGAGTCTCCAGTCTGTCAGTCTGTCAGTCTGTCAGTCTGTCAGTCTGTCAGTCTGTCAGTCTGTCAGTCTGTCAGTCTGTCAGTCTGTCAGTCTGTCAGTCTGTCAGTCTGTCAGTCTGTCAGTCTGTCAGTCTGTCAGTCTGTCAGTCTGTCAGTCTGTCAGTCTGTCAGTCTGTCAGTCTGTCAGTCTGTCAGTCTGTCAGTCTGTCAGTCTGTCAGTCTGTCAGTCTGTCAGTCTGTCAGTCTGTCAGTCTGTCAGTCTGTCAGTCTGTCAGTCTGTCAGTCTGTCAGTCTGTCAGTCTGTCAGTCTGTCAGTCTGTCAGTCTGTCAGTCTGTCAGTCTGCCAGTTTGTCAGTCTGTCAGTCTGTCAGTCTGTCAGTCTGTCAGTCTGTCAGTCTGTCAGTCTGTCAGTCTGTCAGTCTGTCAGTCTGTCAGTCTGTCAGTCTGTCAGTCTGTCAGTCTGTCAGTCTGTCAGTCTGTCAGTCTGTCAGTCTGTCAGTATGTCAGTCTGTCAGTCTGTCAGTCTGTCAGTCTGTCAGTCTGTCAGTCTGTCAGTCTGTCAGTCTATCAGTCTGTCAGTCTGTCAGTCTGTCAGTCTGTAAGTCTGTCAGTCTGTCAGTCTGTCAGTCTGTCAGTCTGTCAGTCTGTCAGTCTGTCAGTCTGTCAGTCTGTCAGTCTGTCAGTCTGTCAGTCTGTCAGTCTGTCAGTCTGTCAGTCTGTCAGTCTGTCAGTATGTCAGTCTGTCAGTCTGTCAGTTTGTCAGTCTGTCAGTCTGTCAGTCTGTCAGTCTGTCAGTCTGTCAGTCTGTCAGTCTGTCAGTCTGTCAGTCTGTCAGTCTGTCAGTCTGTCAGTCTGTCGGTCTGTCAGTCTGTCAGTCTGTCAGTCTATCAGTCTGTCAGTTTGTCAGTCTGTCAGTCTATCAGTCTGTCAGTCTGTCAGTCTGTCAGTCTGTCAGTCTGTCAGTCTGTCAGTCTGTGAGTCTGTCAGTCTGTGAGTCTGTCAGTCTGTGAGTCTGTCAGTCTGTCAGTCTGTCAGTCTGTCAGTCTGTCAGTCTGTCAGTCTGTCAGTCTGTCAGTCTGTCAGTCTGTCAGTCTGTCAGTCTGTCAGTCTGTCAGTCTGTCAGTCAGTCAGTCTGTCAGTCTGTCAGTCTGTCAGTCTGTCAGTCTGTCAGTCTGTCTGTATGTATGTATAGACACCTACAGCCCAAATGGGTGGGCCGAATTGCTTCAAACTTGGTATATAGAATTTTTGGGTATTGTACAGAGGGGAAATTCAAATTTTTTTTAACTCAAAAAATAACGGTACCTGCCATATAACCGTTATGTTCAAACCTATTTTTCTCGGAAACGGCTCTAACGATTTTGAAAAAAAAATCAGTGTGGGTTTTTAGGTACGACCGATCATATAATGGAAAAAAAAATTAGAAAAATGTCTAAAACGGTACTTTCCATAGGACCGTTTTGTTTTGTTTTCGACTATCTAATAAATGGCTTAACCGATTCTTTCGAAATTTCACAAAAATATAGGTTTAGGTTGCCCAAATTACACCGCATACCAATATTTTTTTTTTATATTTTTAAAATAATTTTTAAGAAAAAAATTTAAAATAAAAATTTATATTTCGAAAACTGCTCATTAAATATTTTTCAAAAATTATATTTATATATATTTTCTGAATACCAATGAATTGGCGTTTTTGATTTTTTTTTTAATATTTTCAAAAAGTTTAAAAAAAAACTTTTTTTTCTCAAAAACCGCTCCACAGATTTAAATTTTTTTTCATAAATTCAAATTTATCCAAGAAATAAAATGGCGTACTTTTTTTTGAGCTCAAATTAGTCTAAGTATTTATTTCAGAATTTTGAATTATTTTGTCTTTAATTAAACAGATTTAATCTTTTGTTTTTAAGTTTATATTATTAAGTATCTAATATTGTCATACCAATTTATTTTAGAACAAAATGAATGAAATTTTGTATATTCATATACAAAATTGAGTTAAAAATGACTAAAAATATATTTATATTTTTAATAGAAATATTTTGCATACGATGTGATCGAACATAAGAGCAAGTTCGTGCGATCCAGTCGTGCATTTTATTAGTTTTGTCAAGAATAAGTAAAGAATGTTTCCGGTGGATATTCAACACCATTCAAATCATAAGAAGCTTTAGAAGCACTTCGGTTCCCCCATATTTACAGCTTTCTGCAACATTAAGTCTTATAGCCAGTGGGAGTTATCAGACCAATGTGGGAACAAATGTGTTATTAGGTATGGCAGAAACAACCGTAGAGATCCTTTTAAACGATGCTTCCAGCCCAGTGTTTATTTTATAGCATTCATATTTTTGTTGAATGTAATGGCCTCCACCCACGCCCTTTAAGTTAAGCTGATTTGTTCTCAGCTTAAATTTCACTATTATATGTATTTAAAATCACTCCAAGTAAAAAAGTATACTCTCATATCTCATATCAAAGAAATATTACCCAATTCTTAAGATCTTTTAGCGGAGGACCTTTCTGTGTGTAATGAATTTTTCAATTTTTCCCAGAGGAAACCGCTTGTTTTCCTTCCTTGGAAGGTTCCTCTGGCCAAGTCATGATGCCTACTCATAAATCTAGTAATAGTCTCCAACTACTTTTTGTTAATGGACATGTTTTGCTTGGGTTTCATATTTGTTTTGTGGAAATACTCCCGACGACGATAACTAAATTCTATCGACTAAAAACTTTTGTTTCAAACGTCTGTTTAAAATTTGTGTGCTGCCAATTCTGACGATACAATCGAGCGAAATCGATTGAACCAAATTAGATGCTGAGAGTTCTCGATTGTATCGAGTAAACTCGATTGTATCAATTTACGTGCTGGCACCGCGGTTTTCTGTTTCTTATTAAAAATTAATAAGAGCATTGAATTTTGAAAACAAAAATTATACTTAATTACATACAATTTTGAAAAAAAATTAGTTTGAAAATTAAAAATTTTTTTTTTTTCAAAGTTTCTAGTTTGAAAATTAATTTTTGAAAAAATATTGCCTAGCACAACTTAATTTAAAATGAAAATTAAAGAAGAGGTTTCTGGCTTTCCAAAAAGGTATAGCTTGTCATTGTAGGTCTTACCGTTGTTTTTAAATATTTTTTTTTCTGTTTTAAGTCAATTTTTTACAAAAATTGCCCCTCCCGGCTAAACGGGCGGAAATAGACCCCCTCCCATACGATTTTTTTCTTGCCTAAGTCCAACTTACACGCCCTAGTTTTTTGTCGCATCTTATACGAATGACCCTGTATATGAGATCCTTCGAATTATAAATAATATTACATACCAAAATTTCCGAAAAACATTATTTTTTGATTTTTTGAAAAAAAAATCATTTTTATTTCTTTTGAAAATTTAATACTTCGAAAACGGAAGATGATTTTTTTCTATTTATATTTTTAAGCTTATATTATTAAATACATAAAATTGTCATACCAAATTGTTTTTTGGAAAAAAAATTTAAAAAAATGTATATAAGCAATGAAGTTAAAAAAAAAACGACTTTAAAAATATATTTAGCCGTTTTTACTATGATCTTGTGCATACGATGTGCTCGAACATAAGAGTAAGTACGCGCCATCCAATGGAGCATTTTATTTTTATTTGACTTTTAATTTTTCACTTGACCAGTTATTTTCAATAGAAAAATAGAAGGGATTTTTTTCAGTTATGCGTGTTTTTCACGTCAGCGGGTTTCACTGTACCTTAAAATAGAAGATAATCCGCGGATTAGGATGTTCTATTAATAAAATTAATAATAATAAATCCACGAAAAAAATCTTCTACAATAAATTATTATTATCTTAATTTGTATATTGTCAATTTATTGTCAAATCGTATTCGTTCCCTGAAAAATTGTATGAACTAAATCCTCGACCGCAAACTAACCAGATTTGTTTATAAAATGTCGAAGGTATTACTCCGGACTCCGGAGCTCTGTAATTAAAAAAAATCATTTGCTAACAATTACTTTTTGTTCATCATGTCTGTGAAAAGTATTTAAATGTATTTTTTCAATACAACTTGACTCAAATGGCAAACAAAAGTTTACAGCTTGGAGTTTTGACAGTTGTTAGACCAGTTACCTGTTGACATATGAGAAGTAAGAATTTAAAACTTTGAACAGTAAACATTTTCCTCCTCCACTTTGGCACTCTTTGTTTCCTTGTTTCGTACGAATTCACAAGATAACAAGCAGATATTTTTTTGATAATACTTATCCCGTTTTAATAATTGCTTTGTAACTGTTTAATATAGTAGTAGCTAGGTCCCCTTAAAAATTGATAAAATTAACAAAAATCATATTCGCAAATTTCACTTTTTATGTTTTTTTTTATTGCTATAAATTTAGCTGAGTGGCAACCATGAAAACAATGTGCTTAATCAAACAATCCAACTATTCTTTATGTCACAAGCTTGCAGTCGGTTTGTGGGCTTAACTCCCACACAACATTATGCAGATATTTTGAATTACAAACATAACTTTATGTATACAGCTGGTTTTATATTGCGATATGTATGTATGTACAACTGTACTTACCAATAAAGCTTGCACAGAATTTGTTGAGGTAGTTAAATACAGCTTAATGGGGATTTTGATTTTATTTTTCAAACTTCTTTAGATAAAGAAAAATGCCTCGTCATTTTGTGTTAAAAGTACTCATGTTATTTCAGATAGGTAACCTATAAATACAAATAGAACGAAAACAAAACCAAAAAAAAAAATGCTGCGTAATGTTTGTTTTGTTGCGATTAATTTTATTTTATATCTAATTAACCTTTGGATAGAAGGTTCCATTAAGTTAATCAAGTTATTTTAAATGTATAGCTTAGAAAGTGTACGTAAAACAAATTAGTAACAACAATAGCTATATTAGGTCTGTTTGTTGTCTTATGAAGTTGTCAAAATTTTCACAAAATGCTTTTTGGTGACTCGTGAAAATATTACTTCAAAGAGTGTCAAAGTAGACGAGTTAAAACTTTCGCTACATTAATAGGGTGATTTTTTTGCTACTTGGTTTTTGACGTTTATATTTTTGACAGATCACACATGACAAATTCCACGAACATTTGACATTTCGATTCAGTATTGTTTGCCATTTCATCATGAATAGACTTACGCCTGAACAACGTTTGCAAATTATTGAAAATTATTATCAAAATTCGGGCTCTGTGAAAAATGTGTTTCGCAAGCTACGTCCGTTTTTTTTCCGCTCATTTTTGGCTAAATGGAGACGTGAATAAGCAGAATTGCCGTATTTGGAGTGAAGAGCAGCCAGAGGCAATTCAGCAGCTACCAATGCATCCCGAAAAATGCACTGTTTGGTGCGGTTTATGGGCAGGCGGCATCATTGGGCCGTACTTCCTCAAGGACGATGAAGGCCGCAGGGTTACGGTCAATGGAGAAAGGTACCGTTCGATGATAACAGATTTTTTTTTGCCGAAAATGCAAGAATTGAACTCGGTCGACATGTGGTTCCAACAGGACGGTGCCACATGCCACACTGCACGCGAAACCATGCATTAATTGAGAGGCGTATTTGGTGAGCAGCTGATCTCACGTTTTGGCGCAGTGAAATTATTTTTAAAAAGTAAATGGCAGAAATTGATTTATCGATCCAAATAAAAATTTCATTCACTTTTTACAAGTTTCTGTGTTTTTTTGAATTTTCAAAAACCAAGCTCTTAAAAAATCACCGTAAGTTATGAATTCTTACCACACGAATTTTTCGGCAGGAACTGGTTAAAGAACTTGCAAAACGTCTAGCTGTCAAGTTTAGTCTACCATTTCCTTGTGTTAGTGGTGGGCGCATTCGAAAGAATAGAGAACTCGAGCGAGAAGTTCATTATATGTTTCGTAGATCGAAATCCTCATATTGAACAATAAAACGAAACAAAAAGAAAAAAGAAACACATTAAAGAAAACACAAATTTATCGATTATTATTTGTTTACTGGAAATCTCGAGTGTTGTTCCATTTTATTTTATAGAATAGAGTTCATGAACGAGATTCCTCTATAATTATTTGGTACATTAACGTCCCCTTTTTTTGTATATAGGATATACAATAGAGTCCTTGAATTCGGTTGGTACCTCACCCGTTCTATAAATGAAGTTGAATGCTTCTAGCATTTTACTTAAAAAAATGTGTGGGACATTTTTATAGAATTCATTTTCAATTCTATCAGGTACAGGGGCTTTTTGGTTTTTTAAATTATTGAGACTAGTCATCAGTTCACTCATATCAAATTCCGCATCTAGTAGTTCGTCTATTATTAGGGGCTCAGCAAATTGTATATTTTCACAAATGTCAGTGGGATTAAGAAAGTCCTTAAAGTAATCGGCCGAAACATGAATTCCACAGATAAATTCTATACTTTTGAGTATCTTAATTTTATCCCAGAAATATTTATTATTTTTTGCGCTCGAAAGTTCTAGTGCTACAAACTTAAAATATTTCTGACGTTTGTCTCTGCAAAACATTTTATATGTTTTATTTATGCTGATGTATTGCTTTGTAAGGGATTTATTCGGACTTGTTGATGTTTTTAATCTCCGTACTAGTTTAAATGATAATTTTCGTGCGGTGAATCATTCCTGGTCGAACCACTTCTGGCGGTAGTTTTGTTTGCTCGAAATAGAATTTATACTAACAACTTTTTTAATGGAGTTGCTTAGGTAACTTATCTTTTCTGCGGCGGTACGGTAAACGTTGGTAGTTTCGCAGGTACTCTCTATCTCGGTCAATAATTTTAAAGTATTAGAAAATTTCGGCTCCTACTTGAAAGCAAGAAAGGATTTTACTCCATTCGCCCGATGCTGCACAAATATCTATAACCGACTTCCCTGAACCTCCAACATAAGTAAACTCCCAGTTTCTTTTACCTTTGCTACACCCATTAAGTATGTACAAATTGGCACATTTCTAGAAAAAGGCGACCATTCTTATTCGTGATATTATCTTTTGAGATACGTTTATCTAAAATGTCCATACCAATAAAACTCGTCTCAGATGGAATTATCTGTTCTTCACCAGTCCTGGCATTGACATCCCCGATTAGCAGAATATTTTAAGATTTTTATGTATTTAGAAGATCATAAAAAGCATAAAATTCGACATCCCAGAAATTGCAGTTAATGTATGCTGGAAAGATATAAAATTTTGAATTGAAACTATTTTATAGAATATTTTTTTTTGGTCTACACTCTTCTCTAAAAAAAAATCCAACTCGAAATTTTAATCAAACTTGACATTACGATGAAAGAAAACACGAAAAAAGCGGCTCCGCAAGTGGGCTGAAATTCGGTCTTTCCTATTGTCTGTCTATAGGTCGACCTATTATTTATTTTTATTGAAAATTCAGTATTTCGAAAATGGATGACGATTTTTTTCGAAATTATACTTTTTTTTTTATTATGAAATACATAAACTTGTCATATCAATTTTTTTAAAGAAAAATTAAAGAAATTTTGTGTATAAAAATTTGGTAAAAAACGAAATAAGAAAATATATGTTTTTTGTCTTTGGCTAGAATTATAGTTATTTAACGAAGAAATAATCTCTGTACATTACAGTACGTGTAGGTACATCCAAAGTTAGGCTCAAATCGTTAAAAAATCATCTTCCCTAAACGTGGTAAATGATTTTTTTTCTTCCTGTATTTTAAATTGACTAATAATGGTGTGTTATTACTCTCATTTAAAATGTCTGCCAAAAATTTTCCACATTTACCAAATTCAGATGGTAAATTTTCCCACACAAAATTAGATATGCGGAAAAGTTTACCATTTTTCGGTAAAGTTTTTCCATAAAAATTTTGACAGCTCATTTACCACATTTACCATTTTACCACGTTAAGGTTTCATGAATGCCCTTATAGTAGAGTTTGAGCTTTCATAAGATTTGTAGACAAGTAACGAAGAAGGCGAGAATAGATTTTCTAGTCAGATCCCTCAGAAATAGTCAAAAGAAATTTGTCTGATAATAACTGGTAAGGAGGGGAAATATTCTACTCTTTCAGTAGGGTATTTTTCTGCGAAAAACTGCTCTTGAATTTTTGAATAGGCCTAATATGAAAATGTCACAATTTTTGTAAATGATGTCAACTGTCATTGTGCTTTTTTGACATTTTTATGTTGCAGAGACAATACATCGAAATTACTTGACCAGTTTCTTTTTTCTTTTTAAATTAGTTCTTTTCCTCGTCTTTCAGCAATTTTTGTGCAAACAATTAAATACAAGGTGTGTTTGGTTTGGGAAATTCTGTAAATCTGGAAACAGAGTAAACAAAGGCAAATTGACCACATTTGTGTGTAAAACGTCAAGGCTGCATTATCGCTCGAGACATGCCAAAACCAAACATTACACTTTTCGACTTCTCGATTATTTGTGTTCTTTAAACTGCGATTGTTTCTTTATTCTCGTTTCTGTTTATTTTTCAATAAGAGTATGCCAATCTACTACCCAAGTAATCAACAACTTCTCGATCGAGTTTGCAGTTCTTTCGAATGCGTCGAACGCTTACACACACAAATGGTAAAAAAAAAATTGACATCTCGGGGATTTCACAGCTTTTACACCAATTACCCGTAGAAATTCGTTTAGTAAGGATTCACAACTCCTTCATTGTAGGGGAAGTTTTTTCATCCACTTTGACAATTTTTCTTAATAAATTTTCGAGTTAAACAACATTTTATGAAAATTTGTACAAATTGTTTGTTATAATCTAACAGACTGTCACTTTTACATTTGATCGTACTGTTTGTTATCACGTTTGTTCGATATTTGTACAATCGACCACTGGATTCGCACTTTTTTTTTTGCTCCAAGTTCACTTGCAATCTATTCCATGTAGAGTTAAAAAAAAATTACATTAAATTCATATTATGACATTAATTTTTTTCATCATTTTTCTTTATCAATACCTTACATCTAACTTATGCCGGTCGTCCACTAAGTGCCCAACAAGCTCAACCAAACTTAATTCAACTGTTCATTCAACTCCATCGTTGGATGTCAAAATTTACAACCTCTAACATTAGTGCACAAACTTGCGTTCTTCACGTTGAGCAACGAAGCCAGAGGAAAAATTGAACAAAACGTGTTGGCAGCCTCGTACATATAGTTGGCAAACTTACTCAAAAGTTGAATAACCTCGTACACTAGTTGATACACTTGTTCGATTTGGTTTTCAAGTTGATCAACTCCGTTTTTGATATGGTTGTTCAACAAGTTGATGGACGTGTTGATACCTTCGTACACCTAACCAAGACGCAATCGTTGAGGAACGCGTTCAACGCACGCACTATAGCTGCTCAGATATTTTTACTGGTAAACATTTTAAATGTCAGTGTCACACACATCTTTGTTGGAAAATATTGAAATTAAATTTTGCCTAGATCAAGTATGATTTCCTCTCAAAGGAAAAAAAAGTGGCTGTCATATTAATAATATTGGAAAATTAACTACAAAAAAAAGATAAAAGACGATGACGAAAAATCAAAACACAATGAACAACACTGTACCAATTTTCAAGTTGATGTCAACACAATACTTCAATTCATGCACGAACACAAATTTTGTCTCATCCAACGCAATGCACAACAAATATTTTGAGGTCAACGGCAACCAACACCAATCAAAATTAAAAAAGTTGATCAACGAGTTGAACAAATAATGTGCAACACGTTATCTTGAAAACGTTGCTCAAAGCGTTGAACCACCATTTTCAACGAGCAACACGAGATCGTACACTAGCCGTACAATTTGTTGAGCAACGATCTCCAACCTCATTAAACTCGTTGGTTGGATAGAATTGAGGACATCGTACATTAGAGTTGAGTGTGTTGAACTCGAAATTTGTGCGTTGAACGCCTAGTGGACGACCGGCATTACTGGCCCTTTACGGGCACTCTAAGCTAAACTATATCACTTAAAACTAATATCTTTCGACCTAAAACCTATTTTACAAATGCTTATTATTTGATTTTTTATTTTCACCAAGAAAAATTATGACTTTAATTTGACATCCTCATATGTACATTAGCAATTAATTTTCGATATATAGCTATTTATTAGTAGTACATTTTATTCAAATCCGTAAAAGAATCAATATTATATTGAATTATCACAAACATACCAAATTTAATTAATTATGCTCAAATCAAAGTTCTAATTTTACCTACATTTATGAATTTGATTTTCTTATAGATAAAAATTTAGATAGAGTAATCGGGGGTTACCCACTTTAACAGTTTTTTTTTTTATTTTATCATTTTCTTTACCCTAGGCATCCACTTGAAAAAAATGATTGCAAGAAATGTGTCATGATGTCAATATTTCTTGTGGAGGCCCCTTATGTCTGTATTTTTTTTTATTTTCAGACAGAATATGTATTTATTTTTTGTCTTCTCATAGAAGAATTAAATACAGAAATACAATTTATTTTCATGTTTTATTTAAATAGTTAATTAAAAAAACGGGTAATACCTCTATTCTAAAGTACCTAAAGTGCTTAAAGCTTCTTAGAAAAATAATTAAATTTCGATTTATTTTTGCCCACATAGGAAAGAAATATAAATTTCAATAATAGTGTCTGCAAGGGCGCAGGGACTTAATTCCCCTGGACATAAGTCCCAATTTTGCTTTTTGTGTCTTATGTCCCACATAGGTGAGACATAAGTCTCAAAAACAAATTTGGGACATATATCCCACCTCGATGGGACATACATAAGTCTCAACTTTTGTTTGGTGTTGATGAGACAAAACTCCCAAATTTTATAGGACATACATAAATATTTTATGACACATGGTGAAATTTTTATTTAAAACACAAAATAGATTTCAAATGTGAAAAATAAATTTAAAAAGCGCCGAGTAAGAGGGGGCATGCTGCCCACTGCAACCACCCTGATTGGTCCAATATATTATTAGGGGTTGGTACAAGTTTGGGTATAAGCAAATTTTTTGTTTGTTTGTTTTTTTTTTAAGAAATCTTCAAATCCAAAACAAAAATTAGCATATACCCAAAGGTGTACCCACCCTAAATACCATATTCGACCACCATTCAAAGAACCAAGTTTTTGCATGACCAAAAATTAAGGCAAAAAATACTACAATGTCCCAAAGGTAGTAAACATTTTTGGTCGTTCGTAAAAAATATTCGAAATTCAACTTCGCACGCGCTCAAGGGATTATGAATACCCTTTATATGTTTATAACACAGCGCGGGCATCTGGTGAAAGAAGAGAAAGAGAAGGATAGGAAAGATGGGTGGCCCGATGTTCTGAGACTAGAGCTGGTTGTTGTCTCAGATTTATCTCCAGGGGTGACGGCTGAACTAATGCGGAGAAAATTACCGTGTCTTTTATTTATGTCTCTTATAATTCGCATTATTTTATTTATTTCGTTGTCATATTTTATGGCTATACTAGCTTACTCAATCACATGTTGTTAGTGTTATGTCTGAACAGCATGTACTGAGTAAATCAGCAACTCATTTTATGACAATTTTTAGAATTGTTTTTTAATGGAATATAAGAAGACATAGACAACGGCAGGAATCGAACCTGCGACCACGAGGTTGACAGGCGAGCACACAACTATTGCGCCACGGCCACCCCCAACGCTCGTCTTTATTGGCACCCCTTTTGTCAGCTCTCGTGAAAAAGCCAATTTACTTGTAGCGCAGTTCGCTGTTAATTCGACGCTGCTAGAAAGTGTTATGACTCCTCCAGTAATTGAGAGCGTAAACGATTTTATGGGACGAATCTTCTTTCGCACTCCTGCTGTTGCTCGAGTCCTCAAGGACCTTGATGTACACAAATGCGTTGGCCCAGATAGTACCCCTCCCATCGTTCTGAAGAGGTGTTCTTCAACGCTGGCAACACCACTGCGTAAGCTTATCCATCTATCCTACTCTACAGGTCTCTTTCCGAGTGGATGGAAAACAGCATTTGTCCAGCCTGTCCCTAAAAAGGCAAATCTTCTTCACCCTCTAATTGCCGTCCAATTGCACTTACGTCCCTTCTTTCCAAGGTAATGGGAACGCTGATTAATTATCAGCTTTAGAAATATCTTGAAGAACGAAAGCTCCTTAATGACCGGCAGTATGGCTTTCGTAGCAATATCTGATGGTATATCTCACCGAACAGTGGTACAAATCTTTACATCGTTTTGGAGAAAGTAAGATTATTGCGCTTATATTTCAAAAGCATTTGATAGAGTTTGGCATCAAGCTCTCTTATCGAAAATGCGTGCATTTGGTATCGATGAATCTCTGATTCGTTGGATTAGCAATTACCTTTCGGACCGCTCAATACAAGTTGTATTGGACGGTTTCAAGTCTGATATTAATACAATATACAAAATAAATGCTGGTGTGTCCCAGGGCTCCGTATTGTCTCCGACTCTTTTTCTCATTTTAATTAATGATCTCTTATCTGGAACTTCTAATCCACTTAATTGTTTTGCTGACGATAGTAATCTCAGCTTTTCATATTCGTTTTCAGATGCACCTCCTTGTTCTTCGGATGTGCAACTGCAACGGCAGCGTATGATAAGCTCATTAAATTCTGATCTTGACAGCATTGTCCATTGGGGAATAAAAAACCGCGTAGAATTGAATGCTTCAAAAACCACGTGCTGTCTTCTGTCGTTAAAGCAAAACCCACCCCCATGCCGCTATCCATGAGCGGCACTTGCATTGAAGAAACCGATAAGCTTTCAATCCTCGGCATGTGCATCACAGACCACCTCTTGAGGAATGAACACATATTTGATGTCGCCAAAAACGCTGCAAAATGTTTGGGCTTTCTTCGAAGATGCAAGAAATTCTTTTCCCCGTCTGATCTGGCTGTGATCTATAAGGCCTTCGTTCGTCCAAAGCAGGATTATAACTCGCACATTTGGACAGGAGCTTCCAAAACTCATTTAAGTCGCTTAGATAGAATTCAAAATAGAGCTCTAAGAATGATTGGCGATAGAACTATAGTGGAGACATTCACATCTCTCGAACATCGTCGTAATGTTTCATGTATTTCGCTATTTTTATAAACAGTGTTCTAGCGAAGTAGCCAGTTGCATTCCTCCCCTTAAACAATTCAACCGTAATACTCGCGCTTCTAGGAATGCTCATCAGTTTACCCTTGATCCCAATTTCGGACGTACTGTCAAGTACAGAGATGCTTTCTTTAGTCGTACAACACGTATGTGGAATGCTTTACCAGGCTCTATTTTTCCCCCTCATTTTGATATTCTGAACTTCAAAACCAATGTACATCGGTATCTCCTATTTAATGCTTCCCTATTTTCCTAAACCTCGCACTGTGCTTGTCATATTAAGGGTAGCCAAAACCCCTTAAGTGCGTGTTTATTATTAAAAAAAATAGGGGGTTGCAGTGCCCCCTCACGCGCCGAGCTTTTTGTACGTCGTGAACTTAATTGCCAAAAACACTTGACACAAGTGCCAACAAACAAACCTAATACATAGTGGGACAAATCCGCAAATATTTCGTGTGGGACTTATGCCCCACCTAATTGGGTTATAGGTCCCAAATTAGATTTTGGGAGTTATGTCTCATCTATGTGAAATATATGTTCCAAAAGGCAAAATTGGGACTTATGTCTCGGCGAATTAAGCCAAAATAAATAGTTGTTACTATTACTGATGTACAAAATAACATTAATTGTATAGATTTCGATCTTATTAAAATTAACAAAAACACTTAACCAATTTTGATAAAACCCGTACGACAAATCTTAAGATGGTAAAGCAATCAACACAATAATTTACACTCACTTTTTTTTAATATAATTACGAAAATTGATAACATTAATCAACATAATAATTACGAATCAAGCACTTTTGCTATATTTCACAAATAAAATTGTCTATTTGTCTTTCTTTCTATAAAATATAGCTCGTATACTAGTCAGCAGCCCCAATTTTACTAAAGCGTGAAAGTCTTAACTGATTTTGATGATATCCAATAATAGGTAGTAAGCGACGATGACGGAAACATTTCCCGTCACTGACTCGTCCATTAAACGCAAATACTTGCTAACTGCTAATGTGGATAATAACTTTGATTGATTTGTTCCCTTGCCACAGTGTTTTAACTTAGTGAGAGGCTTGAGCATTGGGTTATTACATACACATATAACAATATGGAAATCAACTTATGATTGTTCCAATATTTAAACAATGCAAAACCACTTCACTAGTGACAAATTTAGTCCTATCGAAAAACACAGGTATAAATCTGTACACTCAAACATCGAACTAGTGCTGATGGGTAGTTTTAAGAAAATTTCCCTTTGATCAACAGACTCTTTACTTGCGAATTGCGATATACTCGTACATATAATTTCTCATAACAGCTCTGATGCTCTCCTTAAGTGCATAAATTTTTTGTTGCATCATTGCATAGATTATAGCTTTTACATAACCCCAAAGAAGAAAACCTAATAGTAGGTACGTAGAAATGGCGGTCATGGGCAAACTAGCTTAGTTGACAGTTGTCCAATTAGCGCTTATGTGCGCCGTTTTTAACCCATAACTTGTATACACCCAAGTCGGTTATCATATGACCTAACGCTCCGAATTGACGGTGACAGTCGTTCCATCGTCGTTTTCGAAGAAGTAAGGTCCGATCACACCTCCGGACCAAAGAGCGCCCCAAACAGTGACTCTCTGTGGATGTAATGGCTTCTATTCAATTACTTGAGGATTCTCAGAATCCCAAATACAACAAATTTGTTTATTAACATACCCACCGAGTGAGAAATGTGTTTCGTCGCAGAAGAAAATTTTGTTCGAAAAATCGACGTCCACGGCCTGTTGTTCAAGCACCCATTCGACGTATCTACGACGTTGTGAAGTGAATGGTCAGCTGGCTTCAGTTGTTGTGTGAGCGCGACTTTATATGGATGTAGGTGTAGCTCCAAATGCAAAATACGCCATAATGTGCCGTAAGACAGTCCTAATTCCTGAGAACGACGAGGAATCGACACATTCGGGTCTTCGGCAACACTTTCGCTTACAGCACCGATATTTTCAGTGGTTCGAGCGAAACGATGATGCACAGGCCTTACAATATCTGTAACCAATCCAGTTCCTTCAAATTTCTTCACAATTTTGCCAATTGCTTGCGTAGTTGGACGATTATTTAAACCATAATCTCCTCTTAAAGCACGATATGTGGCTGTGTCAGAATCACCATTTTTGTAGTAGGTTTTAACAATTTTTATGCGTTGTGCGATAGTTGAGCGATCCATTTTCATAAATGTCAGACTTTCAACTGAAAAAAAAATTGGTTTAACAACTTAGTTTGAAAGATGTCGAATTCCAGCCCTATACTTTTGAAACCGCAAAATGGATAACCCTTTATAAGGCAAGTTATGTATTCGTAAAAAAAAAATTCACATTACTACCATAGAGAACACCAAAAAAGTGGGTCCCGCAATCCCGTCTGTCTGTCTGTCTGTAGAACGTTTTATAGCCTAAACGGCTGAACCGATTTGGTTCAAACTTGGTACTTAGGCGTTCTAGGTGATTGTCCAAAATAGATCTTTGAATCGTTGTTTTAGGCCCAAAAATAATGGTACTTGCCATACAAATCATCTTAATTATCTGGAAAACGGCTCTAACGATTTTGATAAAAATTGGTGTGTGTACTACTTTGGGTATGGTCAACATTTCGGCCAAAAAAGTTTTTAAAATATTTTATTATTAACGGTACCTGCCATACAAACAGTTTATTGATTTTCGACTTTCTCATAAACGGCTCAACTGATTTCGATAAAAAAATTTATACAGGAGCTCCTTCAAATTCTAAATAGTATTGCATTTCAGAATTTTCGAAAAATATGGACATTTTTTTCTGAAATTTTGTTTCTGTATTTATATTATTAAATATTTAAAATGTTCACACCAATTTTTTTTTAGAAAAAGTTGAAGAATTTTTATATATAAAAAATTAAGTGAAAAACTTTAAAAATATATTTAGGAAGTTTTATAAAGAATCTTTAGCATATAATGTGATCGAACAGAGGAGAAAGTATGTGCGATCCAGTCGTGCATTCTAAAAATGGTAATAAAACTACGTACTCAAATTTTCACTAGTCATTAAAAAATGTATAAAACAATGACATAAATATACATAAACATATACAAAGCGATTTTTAAAAAAATAGATAAAACAACATTTTGAAAAACCCGTCACTGAATTTTTGTTTTTAATTAAAATTTTAAATATGTATACAGTGGACGTCCAGTTTAACGGATGCTCGATATAATGAATTTCCAACATAACGAATGAATTTTTCTTTTTCATTAATGATTCTATATAACGAATGGTTTAACAATTTTACCCTTTGTATAACGAATGTCTAGCAAATTTGAGTAGGCGCAAGTTAACTGCGATATTGTCATTTGTTGTATATATGTATCCTTACTTCTTCTAGCAACAACAACAACTGTTGTTGAGTGTATCTTTTTTTGTTATTTCCTGGTTCTTATGATCAGTTATACTTACATTGATGTAATTTCAAAGGAAAATTAACTGTTTTAGTTTATTAGGTTTTTAAGTTTTATTTTCACGCCTTTCATTTCGCGAAGTATTTCTAGTGATCGATTGTGTTTGCAGTTTACTAAAAAATAAAGTAAATAATTGTTATAGGTAATTGACTCGTTTACGAACAACTTAAAAACAAATACATACATTTCACTGTAAAAATCACTTTTTTTTTATATTCTAGCATTATTAAGCATAGAAAAAAAAGACGATCGTTATAACGAATTTTTCCTTATAACGAATGACTGTGCATTATAAACGGTGATTTTTTAAGAGCTTGGTTTTTGAAAATTCAAAAAAAAAACACAGAAACTTGTAAAAAGTGAATGAAATTTTTATTTGGATCGGTAAATCAATTTCTGCCATTTACTTTTTAAAAATAATTTCACTTAAATGCTGCCCGCGGCTACGCTTCAGGTGGTCCATTCTGAAGGTCCAATTTTGGCAAACTTTTTCACACATTTCGGCCGGAATCTCACCAATGACGCGTTCAATGTTGGCTTCCAAGGCAGCAATCGTGTTTGGCTTGTCCCCATAGACAATAGACTTAACATAGCCCCACAAAAAATAGTCTAACGGGGTCAAATCACATGATCTTGGTGGCCAATTGACTGCGCCAAAACGTGAGATCAACTGCTCACCAAATTCGCCTCTCAATTGATGCATGGTTTCGCGTGCAGTGTGGCATGTGGCACCGTCCTGTTGGAACCACATGTCGACCGAGTTCAATTCTTGCATTTTCGGCAAAAAAAAATCTGTTATCATCGAACGGTACCTTTCTCCATTGACCGTAACCCTGCGGCCTTCATCGTCCTTGAAGAAGTACGGCTCATTGATGCCGCCTGCCCATAAACCGCACCAAACAGTGCATTTTTCGGGATGCATTGGTAGCTGCTGAATTGCCTCTGGCTGCTTTTCACTCCAAATACGGCAATTCTGCTTATTCACTTATCCATTTAGCCAAAAATGAGCGGAAAAAAAAACGAACGTAGCTTGCGAAACACATTTTTCACAGAGCACGAATTTTGATAATAAATTTCAATAATTTGCAAACGTTGTTCAGGCGTAAGTCTATTCATGATGAAATGGCAAACAATACTGAATCGAAATGTCAAATGTTCGTGGAATTTGTCATGTGTGATCTGTCAAAAATATAAACGTCAAAAACCAAGTAGCAAAAAAATCACCCGTTATAATTCATTATACTGGACGTTCACTGTATATTAATAATAACTTCAAAATGGCGTTTCAAATTTTTTTCTAAAAATGTTTTTAAAATTTTAAACATAAGAAATTAATTTAAAAAAAAAACCGCTCTAACGATTTTTGAAATTTTTAGTTGATATATATGTAAATTCATATTTGTCCAACAGTTGAACACGCCTACTCTACTGCACCCCTAGTGCACACAACTTATCGAAAACAACTTGGCGTTTTTCAAATTGTAATATAGATTTAGTATATGATGGTAAAAATATTAACTTATAAGAAATTTTAATAAAATATTTAAAGATAGTTTGATGATTTAATTTTTAGCTTAGTATCCAGTGTTACCACAGGTTTAATTTTTAATGAGTATCAGAGGCTGAAAAAAATGAGTCATTTTGAAAATAGATGGGTCCCAATAAAAAATCTCTTTTAAGTTTATGTATAATAATACCGTTTTTTTAATAACTAAAATCAATACCTTAAAAGCATACAAAAAATTATATAAAAAATGATGTTACTTCAAAAAAAATTCCGACCAATCTGAATTTTGGAAGCTTCATTTTTAAGTCCTAAATATTCTCTAAAAAGTACCCTAAATTTGGAGTGGAGCAAAAAAAAATTAAACCTCTCATGGAAATGGGGTAACATTCAGTTTTTCCAAATTACTCGAAAACCAGAGTTTTTCTTGAAAAAAGTTGTTGGTACACATTGTAAATCGTGTCATTCTACACAAATGGGAGCTATGGGTAAGTTCACAAACGTCAAATAATTGCACAGCGATTCGGCATCACTGCTTGTTTATGATGCTAATGATTACATATTTGTTGCTGATGCGATGCTGATCGTTTATTTGTTTGACGATGAAAAATAGTTGTGTGTTTCGAACGACGGACACAATACTTTTAAAAGCTTTAATTGATTAAAAAAGTGATATTTTCTTATACAAAATTCGCAAAGCGAATCAAATAGTCTTTAAAAGAAATGATATATCATTCAAATGAATTAATTTCAATTTCGTTCGCCATATTTATACCAATCGATCACCGGCATCAACAAGTAATCACGATATTTCTTGATGCTTGTTTGTTTAATTTTTGCGCATTTGCATATACAACATTGCAATAATGAACAGTTGACGTTCAAAGTGATGCGGAAAGTTTTTTTTTTAATTCATTTTTATTTGCCATTAACTTATAACTATCTTAAAGCTAGACAAAAAAATTCTTGAAACTAGCCTACTTATCAATAACTTATAACTAATTTACTGACCCTTTACTAAGCTAAACTACATCTCTTAACACTACCGTCTTCGACCTAAAAACTATATGAATCCATGCTTATTATTTTATTTTTAATTTTCACCAAGAAAACTTATTAGGAAAAAAAACTTAGAATCATATCATTTTTACATTTTATTTTAACTTACAAACTACCTAAAGCTAGACTAAAAATAATTAAAAACTAGATATAACTAACTAGATGCATACTAACTAAAAATAACTTAAACTACTTAAGATACCTAAATATACCTAAAACTACTTAAAAACTAGAACAGCCACAGCAGCATTTTTCGGTTTTAAAATTTGTTTGTGTGTATTTTTAGTATAAGCATGCAGATACCTATACATCCATAAATACACAAATGTACATATACATATACGTACATGAATATACACATGCGCACATATATTCATATATGCCTCCGCCTCCCTACCTATTTTTTATTTTTTTTTTGCCGACACCCTGACTGCGTCTTACCTAATTAACCTTAATTCTATGTAAGTCGGCCAAGACAAAATCTTATCCGACGTATCGGTATGTTGTTCAGAAAGCCACCAGAACTGGTTCTCCTGCTTCACATTATCCCTTCGGTCCCGATCGGACACAGTCCTACTGAACCGAAGGCGATCTTCCCCATCTTGAGCGACAACACGTCTCGATCATATAGGAGTCGCCTGTCTACAGTTCTGCGGCTGACGTGGTAGTTTAGCGGAACCGCCATTCTATCCTGTGTCATCCCTCGACTGTCTAAAAAGAGGAATGCATTAGGAGGGATGTAGCCACTAAGCCGCACATTCTCAAAGTATTCGTTATTGGGGTAATAAGCCCCAAAAACTAAGCTGTTGGTTGAGGATATCGACCCCGAATCAGCTTACTCAAAAAATTATCTATTCTGTTTACGTTGGTTCCGTTGTATAGAACCTGGTTGGAATAATATCGTTTGTACTCCGACTCTGGTGTTTTGTGTAATTCAAGGCAACGTCTAAGACATTGCCTCTCAAACACCCGAATCTTTTCCATTTGAGATAAGGCAACGTTGAACCACACCGGGCATCCATAAGCAATCATCGGCCTGATGAGGGCCATGTAGCAAATCACCTTTACCCTGCTGTCAAGACGGCTGCTATAAAATTAGCGTTTTGTCAGGGCAAAGGCTCCCCTAGCCCTAACCAGAGCAGCACTTATATGTCTGTCGAAATACAAGTACTGATCCAACAAGATGCCAAGGTACTTTACTACAATTTTACTCGCCAGTGGATGTCCACGTTGCACTAAATCTTTTAAAATAACAAATGGCTCTTCAGCACCGCTAAATTCGTCAACAAACTATATTGTAGCTTGACTGAATTGTTCGTGACCGCATTTTCTGCCTACCTATACCATTCTCATCTAACACTTTTTAATCTAATTATCGATGCTGTCTAATTAAATGCCTTAATTTCACTTTATCATCTTAGCAAACACATAGCATTGTAATGTGATTCCTTTGTATATTTTAAACTAATATTGTTAACTTTCTTCAATACTTATAATTTTCGTTTGAATGATGAAGCCAATTCCATAGTTATGTCAATCGAAACATGAAAAGGTTTACCTCTACTCTCTACTAACAAAAAAAAACTCGGCTCTTTGTAGACAATCTAAAACAGAAAACTCAAATCAGTCAGTTTATAACTGCTTAGCAGGTTGGTCGTTTGAAATAATTATTAAAATAAAAAAATATGTTCGATGTTGAAAAGAATTAAAATATAATTTTGTTTGGGTACAATTTTGTGAAATTATGGAAATGAAGCTTCATAAAGCTAAACACACAGCGGCATCTAATTGTTTACAAAGCCAAGGTGCGTGAAGCTTAATTCCTGAATCGGAATCTATTTTTTTTAAGTTTTTTTTTTTTTATTTTTTAGCCGTGAGTTTTTAAATTTAATGCAAAGTGACGTTACAATTTACAAAAAAAAACTGTCAACATTCATATCTGCTCCCCTTTTATTAATTGGCGAAACAAATCTTGTTTTATGTTTTTAAATTTGAATCTTGCCATTTTTGCTATCATGTATCGGAATATGTACAGGGTGGCTCACGAATCGTGGTACAATAATAAATTTAAATCACTTTTATTTTAATCGATGTATTTCATTAATTTTTTTTTATTGGATTCAAAATTAAATTTTATTTTAAATAACTAATGGTTTTTAAAGATGATAGATCGCAAATTACCTCCACGCTCATCAACGCATATGCGGCACCTGTTTCTGAATATCAATTTGTTTGGGAATTTTCGTTGGAGATCCGCCATAACTTGTGTGGCTACGTGTGCACTTGCTCCATCTTGTAGAAACCAAATCCTGCTGAAAGGGATACGTCTTCGGCGAAGTTCTGGGTAAAAAAAACTCCTTTAATATCTTTAAATAACGGTCCTCATTGACAGTTTGTGTTACACCGTTTTCTTAAAAGAAGTATGGCCCGACAATACACTTTGATGAAACTGCACACCACACAGTGACTCGTTCTGGGTGCTGTTCCGTCTCATGGAGCATTTCTGGATTAGATTCACTCCATATACGGCAATTTTGCTTGTTAACATTGCCGCTTAAGTCAAAATGGGCCTCATCAGACATGAACAAACAATTTATCAATGTGTTGTCTTCTTCGGCCATTGCAATCATTTTTCGGCAAAATTGCAGGCGAACAGGCAAATCCTGAAGGTTTAACTTGCTTGTAATTTGGGCTTTGTACGGAAACAAGTTTAAGTCATCATGAAGTATCCGTTGTAATGACCGTCTGCTAACTCCAATTTGGCCCGATAAGTTTCGAGTCGAAACACTTGGATTTGCCTGTATTGCCGATGCAACAGCCACGATTGTATCCTGCACCCGAACATTGGAATCTCGATGATACGGTCTTCGTTCGATGCTTCCAGATTCGGCAAACATGTTCACCAGCCTCATAATGGTCCGTCTACTCGGGGGAGTATCGCCAAACTCCAGCCTAAATTCCCTTTGGACGGAAATGACGGACTGCAAAGAATGGTATCGCTGCACTGTCCAAATCCTCAGTATTCCAAGCATTTATTTTGATAAATCTCAATAGTAGCCTATAAAATAAAAAAAAATAAGCCGCTTACTCACACTGAAAAAAAGTTATTACGTTTTATTTGTGTAGCTCGATTCGTGGGCCACCCTGTACAAATTGTGGAAGTGGTAGATTTCTTGCCACTTCAACGGAATGGTGTTATCTCAATTCGGTTCTATATGTATCTATACTCGTACCTTAGATATACATAAGTCCAACCTTTATACTTTGAAAGTGTTTTCCATTGTGTGGAATATAGGGAGCAAACAAAGAATCGTCGGTTATATTATAATGGAAAATAATAACAGTAAATTTTGAAATATCTCTAGTCATCAAATCAAATAAGGTGAATCATCCGTGCTTGTTTCTGTTTTTGTAATTAAATATAAATGGTCACGTTCACATTCAGAAGAAATCTGTTGTCAACTGTATCAATTGAAGGCCATATTTGACTATTAAGATTTTTTCGTATCTGTCAAGCGAATTGGGGTAAAACTGAAAAAACAAAATGGCAGCTGTCAATTATAGTGGTGAATTTTTTTCAATTCAAACATTGATTTATTTACATAAATTAAGTGTACATTTTAAAAAATTTTAATCCTATCTATTTTAAGGACATGGCTAAAAGCCGTCTGCCAAGAACTATCAATTTTTATAAGTACATTTACAACATGGTATTTTATCTTCTTATCTTTTCTATTAAATTTACTATTAATATTCACTTTATTAATTTGAATTAAATATTTTATTAGGTTGATTTGAATTCAAAAGTCTTCGTCAACTATCCCTTTTCGGCAATTTAGAGAAATTTTACAAAATTTGTGAATAGTTTCCCAATCAGGTCCATTTAAAGCATTCTTCACTTCTTAGGCTGTCATACAAGATTTCCCAAAGTAACTCCTTCTGAAGTCTTTATACGCTGGGCATATTCCTATGAAATATACGGAATCCTCTCGCTGTGCTATGTTACATATTGAGCAAAAGAGCGGTAGATCATTTCTATGGGGCACAAAATTTAAAGGAAGCACCTCTCCTCTTGATCTAAAGATATGTGAGATCTTTTGGGCGCTATGACAATCCTTGAAATAATTATCGGAGCCTAAATTAAATTCCAAGGCCCTGTAAATTTCTCTGTGTGTAGAAGTTTCTGCATCTTCTCTCCATTTCAATCGCATTTTGTCATCTGTTAGGGGGTGGCCTTGACGCGATAGTTGTGTGCTCGCATGTCAACCTCGTGGTTGCAGGTTCGATTCCTGCCGTTGTCTATGTTATATTATTATTATATTCCATTAAAAACCAATTCTAAAAACTGTCATAAAATAAGTTTTTGCTTTGCTCATTACATGGTGTTTAGGCATAACACTAACAACATGTGATTGAGTAAACTAGCATACCCATAAAATATGACAAAGAAATAAATAAAATAATGCGAATTATAAGGGACATGAATAAATAAGACACGCTAATTCTCTGCGCATTAGTTCAGCCGCCATCCCTGGAGATAAATCTGAGACATCAACCAGCTCTAGTCTCAGAACATCGCGCCACACATCTTTCCTATCCTTCTTTCTCTTCTTCCACCGGATGCCCGCGCTGTGTTAAGAAAAACATATAAAGGGTATTCATAATCCCTTGAGCGCGTTCCTTCCATTGGTTTCTTGAGCCCCAGTTTAGTTGAAGAGGGTAGTCGTAGATATCTGCTAGGTCCTGAATGCTGACTGCAAAGTTAACGAGTTTACGCGGTGGTCTATCGGTTTCCATATTGATTGTTTTAAGTCTATAATTGATATTGAGTTTTAGGGTTTGAATGAATAAAGCGGACATTCCTGTTTCAATCATCAACAAATAATTTGGGGAATATCCGGGTAGCATAAAGGTTCTCCGAAGGTAATATCTTAACAGTTTTTCAACTGTATTAAAATATAAGTGGCCTTGTAGTGGTGAATATTGGTGTTAGTTAAATGAAGGATTAATCAGACGAAAGTCCAAAATTGATTTCTTTAAAATAAAAGTGATTTTATTTACGCATTGAAATGCCAAAATTGTCAAAATTCATGTTTTGACAGATCGGAATCTAGAAAACTGTTTTTACTTGCGATCTACTGTAAGCGTCAAAAAAAAAACTTTTACACCTATAAACTTCATTTTTGCAACTCTGTTAGTGAATACTTATCTTATGTTTTAAGGCGATTCATTTTCAATGAATTGGCATATAAAAATTAACAAAATATATAATACAAAAAATTCAAAAAAATACATAAAACAAAAATACTTAATTTTCATGGCGTCAAAAAAGTATTGCCTTGCATACTATACAGGGTTCTGCTTATCGGGAAAACAACCGTTCAATTTGTTTTGTTTTCTTTCTAACTCACAATTTGTTAATCAGTGTATTTCATTGAGTTAATTTCCACCGAAAAGTTCTTGTTTAAAATTATTAGAGAAAATAATTTAAAATGGATAAGCATGCAGTTGAAAAATGAGAATTTGTTATAAAATTAAGAAAGGAACAAGAATCTTACGGCGAAATAGCCAAAATATTCGGCAGATGCCATAACACGATGAAAAAAATTTTGAAAAAATTTCAAAAGTTCAAAGACGTAAAAGATAATGTCATTCATCAGTTGGTCTAATAATGACATTCCACACACGCCGTCGCATTTTAGTTTGTTTTCCCTGTCAAAATAAAACGATCTGCCTTCAACCATCAATGTTTGTCTTCGTATCCTGGTTTTTAAGAACGTATTCTTTTTATTAATTTCGGCTTTCAACTCAATTAAACGTCTTCTTCGTGCTCTTGCCGATGGTGGTAAGTCCTTATGGACAGAAAATCCGGTGTTTCTTAGTTTCACGGTTGATCTTAGTACTTACTTACTACGTCCTCCCTTCGGTTCAGTCTAACGATGACATTTGCAGTCTTGTTGTTGTTTGTCGGTCGTAAAACTGGTGTTGTTGCAATAATGTTGGGTTCATTCGTTTGCAGCAGATCCAAGCAGCACTTTTTAGCATTTTCCGTTGCATCTTCTTCACCGTTTATCGGAAAATGTACGATGACAATTTTATCATTGGCTCTCATTTCAAGAGACTCAATTTTTTGTTCCAACAAGTTGCAGCGGGCCTCCAAATTTGTTACCTGTGCCTGCAGCTCTAAATTGGTAGCTTTTAGGCTGTGGACTTCCAAATGGATAGCTTCAAGATCAGATTTTGTTGGCAAATCTTTAAGCTTGACATCCATTATCACCGACACAATATCATGCATCATACTCCTCAGTTCTGACACTTCCATAGCTCCTACTGGCGAAATCGTTTCTCTTTGCGGAGATTCCTGTAGAAGCTCCTTATGTGGTCTTTTCGGTGGTTGGCTGTGACCATTTGAAGGCATTTGTGAAACAGGTGGAGTTCTCTGCATGATTATTTGATGTAATTTTGTGTTTTGCGTGCACCGTTAATCATAAAATTCTATTTTTTTTTTCCCAATTTCAAGTGAAAATAGCTACTGACTCACCAGATTTTAATGGCTTTCAATCTTAGGATGTATTAGTTCACACCAAGTTACTTTTAAAAACTTAATTATTATAATTTAAAGTTAAAAAGAAAGAAATAAGTAAGAGCGGCCGTATAAACTGAACTTATCACTTGCAAACCAGAGTTGCCAATTACATTCCTAATTTGTGTGTGACTAAATTCAGTTTTAAAAAAGAAAATAAAAATTAATTAAATAGTTAAATTTGTGAATTAATATAATAATTTTTATATTTTATTTATTTTATTTTATTTTTATTTTTTATAAATATTTTTTGTTGTTAATTTTGCTTATAAATTGATAGCTTCTGTCTATGTTACAACTTTCTCCGCCCATGGGGTAAGTCGTAACAACATGTTTTTTTTGTCTAAAAGCTGTATTCTTACAAATTCTGATCAGTATTTTTTGTCTTTTTTCTTGGATTTCATAACTGAAATATTGCTCTTTAAACAGAAAAACCTTTGGCTAACTCATTTCCAAAATCTTAGGAACATCATCAACTTTAGTAAAGTTTTAATTTTGGCCCTGCTCTCCCCTACACCGACTAAAAGTTGGCACTCCCTAGATCACGAATATCTAATATTAGTTATTATTATATTATTAAAACTAATTATTATTCCTTAAGTTTTCAGGTGCAAAAATATTTTTTTGTTGGTGGCACCCAGTGGCCTAAAATGGCACTTTCAGTTGTCAGCATTGGCACTTACAAAATTTTTTTTCGGGCAACGCTGATTGAAAATAATTAAGTGTGTATACACCTACATTTTTTGTCACACAAATCGATCCTTGAATATGGATGTTGAAAGAAGAACAAAGGAAATTCGATATTTTTTCTCAATATCGCTCATCCCTACTTCAGATCCCATGTGACTTTGACAGTTTATTGAATTACCACAACTTGTCCCAGCTTAAAACCTAGATCTACTTGAGGGCGAGTCTAGTTTAAAAAAAAAAAAACAGAATTTGTTTACCAGGGTGATTCAGACTTTTCAAAAAAACGCTTTAGGGTGACCTAGGGCGACTTCAAAGCTCAACGAACAAACCTAATAATGGTCTCAACTAAAAACATCGTTCTGCTTTGATTTGAAAGCAATTTTTTTAATTAAAAATTAAAGCAATGAATTTGGCTGACACAAAACATTAACTAAAATATAAAACAAAATAATAATTAATCTTTTGAGTTTCAAATTAGATAAGAAATAATATTTTATATTGAGTTATATATTTTATCATGAGTGCGACAAATATTCTTACAACCAATTACTAAGCTTTCATCATAATTGTTGTGAACTTGTAAAATCTGTCTCATCGACCACTCGAAACAAAACAAATTACCACATAGAACCTATGTATGTTATAAAGAGGGTGTTCCTACTCCATCTTTGAAAATGAAATAAGAACTAACGGGTGATTTTTTTGCTACTTGGTTTTTGACGTTTATATTTTTGACAGATCACACATGACAAATTCCACGAACATTTGACATTTCGATTCAGTATTGTTTGCCATTTCATCATGAATAGACTTACGCCTGAACAATGTTTGCAAATTATTGAAATTTATTATCAAAATTCGTCCTCTGTGAAAAATGTGTTTCGCAAGCTACGTATCGCAAAATTGTCTTCAGCGACGAGGCTCATTTTTGGCTAAATGGATACGTGAATAAGCAGAATTGCCGTATTTGGAGTGAAGAGCAGCCAGAGGCAATTCAGCAGCTACCAATGCATCTCGAAAAATGCACTGTTTGGTGCGGTTTATGGGCAGGCGGCATCATTGGGCCGTACTTCTTCAAGGACGATGAAGGCCGCAGGGTTACGGTCAATGGAGAAAGGTACCGTTCGATGATAACAGATTTTTTTTGCCGAAAATGCAAGAATTGAACTCGGTCGACATGTGGTTCCAACAGGACGGTGCCACATGCCACACTGCACGCGAAACCATGCATCAATTGAGAGGCGAATTTGGTGAGCAGTTGATCTCACGTTTTGGCGCAGTCAATTGGCCACCAAGATCATGTGATTTGACCCCGTTCGACTATTTTTTGTGGGGCTATGTTAAGTCTATTATCTATGGGGACAAGCCAAACACGATTGCTGCCTTGGAAGTCAACATTGAACGCGTCATTGGTGAGATTCCGGCCGAAATGTGTGAAAAAATTTGCCAAAATTGGACCTTCAGAATGGACCACCTGAAGCGTAGCCGCGGGCAACATTTAAGTGAAATTATTTTTAAAAAGTAAATGGCAGAAATTGATTTATCGATCCAAATAAAAATTTCATTCACTTTTTACAAGTTTCTGTGTTTTTTTGAATTTTCAAAAACCAAGCTCTTAAAAAATCACCGTTTACATATTCAAAAAGATGTCTACAGAACATTTATTAAACTACAGAAATATGACAATCAGTTTAACCACTTGCATTTTCCTGAGCACATGCTCAGCTTTTTATGTACAACACATTTATTCTGAGCACGTGCTACGATTTCTACTTACGATCCAAAATAAATAAATATCTATAATAAGTAGGTTCTAATAAAAATAACGGATAAGAATAAGTGTTACGTAGCACATACATATCTACATGCATGTGCTACGTAATACTATCGATTTATTATCGTTCTTATCATAATTTATCAATTTACCGAAGATAATGACTTTTTTTTTCAATTTAATTCGCAATGATTAATTCAAGCAATAATTTTTCCACTCTGTTACAGAATCTGTTATGGATATCACTCTGGGAACGGGCAGGGATAAAAACATAGTCAACGAATCCCCTTACTCGTTTTGCAGTAATTCAACAGAATACTTTGAAAATGAGGACGTTATAAATAAAGACGATGACGACATGACATTTTGTATGTCCAATTATGCTAAAGAAGCACTCAGAATGATGTTTATGATGCGATCCCATCAAATGCTAACCGATGTGATATTAGAAGTCAAACAAGAGCTCTTTCCAGCCCACAAAGTTGTATTATGTGCCGCCAGTCCTTACTTCAAAGCCATGTTCACAGGTGGCTTAAAAGAATCAGAAATGAAGAGAGTTCAATTGCAAGGGGTAAGATAATATTAAAATTTCTGATTTATTCAATGTAATATTTTTTGTATTTTGTTTGTTTGTAGGTGTGTCCAACATCAATGTCACGTATTATACACTTTATGTACACAGGTCAAATCCGAGTGACGGAAGTGACGGTGTGTCAGCTGTTACCAGCTGCCACAATGTTCCAAGTGCCAAACGTGATAAATGCATGCTGCGTGTTCCTTGAAAGACAGTTGGACCCCTCGAATGCAATTGGTATTGCCAATTTTGCAGAGCAGCATGGATGTACAGATTTGCAGCGTAAAGCAAATATGTTCATTGAACGTCACTTTACACAAGTGCGCTAATTTGATGTTATATTATATCTTCACTGTTTTCCATTGCAGTATATTTAAACTTGCAGGTCTGCCATGAAGAAGAATTCCTGCAATTGTCTGCTATACAACTGATAGCACTAATCCGCCGTGATGAGTTGAACGTTCAGGAGGAACGTGATGTCTACAATGCCGTCCTTAAATGGGTCAAATATGACGAAGCAAAACGTTTTCCCAAAATGCCAAGCATTCTGCGTGCCGTTAGATGTCAATTATTGACACCGACTTTTCTCGAGGACCAAGTGAAAAACTGTGATATATTGCGAAAAGCGCCTGCATGCAAGGAATATTTGGCTAAAATCATAAAAGATTTAACGCTACACAAAAGGCCTGTAGTGCGAGAGAGAAACCCCAATACAACACGAATGATTTTCGTGGCAGGGGGCTTTTTTAGACAATCTCTAGATATTTTGGAGGGCTACAATGTGGATGACAAAACGTGGACAACACTGCCAAATTTGAGAATACCACGTTCCGGATTGGGAGCTGCATTTTTAAAGGGAACCTTTTATGCCGTTGGTGGGAGAAATAATTCAATTGGATCTTCTTACGATTCAGATTGGGTGGACAAGTATAATGCTGTTACGGAGCAATGGCGACCATGTGCTCCTATGTCGGTACCAAGGCATAGAGTCGGTGTAGCTGTGATGGATGAAAAAATGTATGCTGTGGGCGGTTCGGCTGGGTCGGAATATCACAATTCTGTCGAATGGTAAGTGTTTTATTAATTTTACTTTTAAATCTATCAACATAGGTTAGTTATGATTCTTAGAAATGGATCGGTTCATCTTCTCGCAGCTCAGTTGCCCGTATAACGTTTACCCGCATATTTTTAAAATACTTTAAGTACCTCTATCCCCCAAAAACGGCGTTAAAATTTTTCCCAAAAATCAACATGTACATACATTTTAAAAACATAACAGCAATTATGTATTAACAATTGTGTAATCCTCTAAATTAATTTCGGCATTCATTTTTTAAACATTGAGATCGCTTCGTGTTACAAAAGAAAAAAAAACTTGAACGAAGAAACAATTTTCAAATCATTTGCCATCAGATACCGTGATAAAAAAAATAAATCTGAAATCGTATACCATTCGCGACGAAAAAAATCAAGTTTCCGATCAAAATCTGAAATTACCAAAAGAAAACCCAATAAATAAATACCTACTGTGGAAAAATAGCTTACATTTTGAGGAGAATATTTAAATTTTGATCCGATTTGAAAACGCTTAAAATGGGTTTTAAAAAATCCCAAAAGTCCCTTAGCGATTTTTTACTTGCAAGTTATGCATTCGTAAAAAAAAATCTAACAATCAAACATGACATTACGATCATAGAGAAGCCTAAAAAAGTGATCGCCAAAAAATGTCTGTCTGTCAGTCTGTCCGTCTGTAAGTATAACGAGCTACAGCCTAAACGGCTTAAGCGATTGGTGGCAAGTTGATATCGCCACGACGAGAAATTACGCGTCCAGGAAATGTCTCTTGCAATAAACCCATATTGGCTCGAGTTGTGTGGCATGTGGCACCGTCTTGTTGAAACCACATATTCTCCAAGTCGTATTCTTCAATAGCAGGCAAAAAAGGTCGGTTATCATATGACCATAACGCTCCGAATTGACGGTGACAGTCGTTCCATCGTCGTTTTCGAAGAAGTCAGGTCCAATCACACCTCCGGACCAAACAGCGCCCCAAACAGTGACTTTTTGTGGATGTAATGGCCTCTCTTCAATAACTTGAGGATTTTCAGAACCCCAAATACGACAATTTTGTTTATTAACATACCCACCGAGTGAGAAATGTGCTTCGTCGCTGAAGAAAATTTTGTTGAAAAACCGCCGCCCACCGCTTATTGTTCAAGCACCCATTCGGCGTATCTACGACGTTGTGAATGGTCAGCTGGCTTCAGTTGCTGTGTGAGCTGGACTTTATATGGACGTAGGTGTAGATCCAAATGCAAAATACGCCATAATGTGCCGTAAGACAGTCCTAATTCCTGAGAACGACGAGGAATCGACACATTCGGGTCTTCGGCCACACTTTCACTTACAGCAGCGATATTTTCAGTGGTACGAGCGAAACGATGATGCACAGGCCTTACAATATCTTTAACCAATCCAGCCTCTACAAAATTTCTTCACAATTTTGACAATTGCTTGCGTAGTTGGACGATTATGTAGACCATAATCTCCTCTTAAAGCACGATATGTGGCCGTGGCAGAATCACCATTTTTGTAGTAGGTTTTAACAATTTTTATGCGTTGTGCGATAGTTAAGCGATCCATTTTCGTAAATGTCAGACTTTCAACTGAAAAAAAAATTGGCTTAACAACTTTGTTTGACAGATGTCGAATTCCAGCCCTATACTTTTGAAACCGCGAAATGGATAACCCTTTATATAAATTTTATATTCACATGTACAATAATATTCTTTAAAAAATTGCATACCAAAATTTCAAAAGAATTTTGTTTTCAAAAAACGAAAATAAAAAACGGGATTTCATCAAAACCCGTCCTACAATTTTCGAGATACTTTTTTATAAAAGTGACCGTGATCCTTGGCATCTAATGGCAATCTTCGCTTTTTCGAAAAACCGATTAAAGTGATGCTTTTGGCAGTTTAAATAAGTTTAAAACACGATTTCTTCCCACCTATACAACTTTCACTTTCATTATAATTATACATGTACATATTCACTTGTACATATTTACATTATTACCCTCCTAATTTACATAACTAAAATCCATTTAAATATATATTTGTAGGCAGGCACCTATGTAACTATTCCTTGAATCATGCATTCGGTAATTCATTATACTAAGAATCAAGGTAATATTACCTACATGGGCTTTAAATCAGAATAGGATAAGTATATAGGCTACGAGTAGCTACCTACCAACAGCGTCAGTGAGTAACACTAAAGTTGTTAGCTACAAGAGCAAGTTTGTACGATCCAGTCGTGCATTTTATTTTTAAAGCTCTCATTCATTGAGTGTATATTAAATTTTAATATTTAAATCCATGTATCTCATATAAATTTAATTTAATAACATTTATTAAGGTAGTCTTCTTTTTTTTTCTTTATCTTACAAAACTCGAAGCTGTAACCTAGCTCATAAGATATTAGGTATACCTTAGTGTTTATAGGCAACATAAAATAAAATAGAATGACAAAAAATATAAATGTATAATTTGTATTCGACGAAGAATTTTTCGGGTTGTTCCTTATGATTTTCATAAATTATTCTGCTCCCCCAACTATAGAGTTTTTCTTTTTCCAAACACAATTTATTATGTCACATTCAGTTTGCATTTAGAACTGTATGTGTATTTTGCAACTGCGATTCCTGATTCTAGTTTCAAATATAATCTTAAGAAGACAAATTTTAACAGTTAATGACTATTTTAACGAAACGGATTGACATATGTCAATCAAATGTATCTAACTTTTTCTCTTAACATATTCAATCTCTTTACTAAGATAGTACTCCGATTATAACTTTTGGTGATCAGTAGCTAAAATTTTTCAGTTTCAGAAATTGAAAAAGCTTTATCTGAAATCAAAGTTGATAGACGACTTGATTTCGATAGAATCGCTCTTATTAATTTACTAAAGTTTAAGCGGTACTTTTAAAAATTATTTTTATTCGTTCGCTTGATAGTGGTGATGTTGTTTGTACAGATTTCTCCAAAGTATTGGATGGGATGAACCATGATTTATTACTTATGAATGAAGTTAAATAAAATAGGTTACCACTCCAATTTTGTAAACTGGTTACGGGGATACTGAAAAGATCGGATTCAGTATGTTCGTATCAATAATATTCTTTCTTCTCTTATTAATGCTACCTCGGTTGTGCCGCAAGATAGCCATCTCGACCGCCTTCTCCTTTTGTTGTTGATAAGTGACAGTGACATTCCGAGTGTATTTTTAAATTTTATGTGTTCTTATGTATGCGAATGATTTAAAAGTCTTTCGTCCTATAAAATCTGATAATGATTACATTTTACTGCAAGATATCAATGAAAGATTATCAAAATATTGTTTGAAGAACTCCTTATATCTTAATACATATTGCAAAATAGCAACGCTTAACTTTTTTTTTATATTTTACGGGCACTAAATGGGTTATGACGAGCGATTAGGATAATAGAAGAGGATTTAACAGGATATACCGATGCACATTAGTTTTGATTGTTTGAATATTATAATGGAAGGAGAAATATGCTCGGGTAAAGCAATCCACATTCCTGTGGTGCGGCTAAAGAATGAATCCCTATACTTGACAGTACGTCCGAAGTTGAGCGCAAGGGTAAGCTTATTCCTTGAAGCGCGAGTGTTACGGTTGAATAGTCTTGTAGGAGGATTGCGACTAGATATTTCATAAGAACATTGTCTATAGAAATAGCGATAAATATAATTAAATGCATGAAATATTATGACGGTGTTCAAGAGATGCAAATGTTTACGCTATTATCTTATCAACTCATTTTTAAAGCTCTTTTTTGAATTCTGTCCAATAGACTTAGTTATAGGGGAACCTGCCCATATATGACAGTGTTGTACTCAAGCTTTGGACGAATGTAGGCTTTATAGATTGCTGCCAGAAGATCAGATGGCGATATATATTTCTGGTATCGCGGTTATTCCACAAAAGGTGGTCGATGCACATACCACGAACTGAAAGTTGTTAGGACCGCTCATGGACAACGGCATTGGGAAAGGGTCTCGCTTTAATGACATGAGACAGTATTGAGTTTTTGAAGCATTAAATTCATCACGATTTTTTATTTCCCATTAGACAATGATCTGTTAAGATCAGAATTTAACGAGCTTATCATATGCTGCCGTTAAAGTTCCACATGCAAAGGACATGGGTGAGAATCTGAAAATGTATATAAAAAAACTGAGAGTACTGTGGTCAGCCAAACAATATTTTGGATTAAAAGTTTCAGACAAGAGATCATTGATGAAAATGAGAAAGAGTGTCTGAGACAGGACGGAGCCCTGGGATATACCAGCATTTATTTTGTGCATTTCAGACTTGAAACCGTCCAATACAACTTTTATTGAGCGGTCCGAAAGGTAATTTCTAATCCAACTAATAAAAGCCTCATCGATAGCAAATGTACGCATTTTCGATAAGAGAACTTGATGCCAAACTCTAATAAATGCTTTTAAAATATCAAGTGCAATAATCTTACTTTCTCCAAAACGATGTCAAGATTTGTAGCACTGTTCGGTGAGATATACCTACCATAAGATCACCAGTGGACCTATTACAACGAAAGCCATACTGCCGATCATTAAAGAGCTTTCGTTCTTTAAGATATTTTTTAAGTTGATAAATCAATCAATCAGCGTTTCCATGACCTTGAAAAGAAGGGACGTAAGTTCAATTGGACGTTAATTAGAGGCTGAATAAGAGGATCGCATTTTTTAGGAACAGGATAGGCTAATGCTGTTTTCCATCCACTCGGAAAGATACCATATGGAAAAGCTTACGCAGATGTTTTGACAAGAAGAACACCTCTTCATAAAGATAGGATATATACTATCTGGGCCAGCAGATTTGTCATCATCATCAAGGTCTGTAAGGACTCCAGCAACTGCACGAGTGCAAAAGAAGAGTCGTCCCATGAAATAATTTACGTTCTCAAGTACTGGAGGAGTCATAACACATTCTAGCTGCGTCGAATTAACAGCGAACTGCGCTGCTAGAAAATTGGCTTGTTTCACGTGATGACGATTCACGAGTTGACAATATGGATATCATTAAAGACGAGTGTTGGAAATGTCTTTCTAGCTTGGTAAAACTTAATCCGGTTTTCACCAGTAGCGTTGGCTTTATAATTCCGGAAACTTACTTCTCTAACGCTAATAACCTCTTTACAGCTCAAAAACCATGAATTATCTTTCGGTTTGATAGATTTCACCCTATTAGGGATAATTTTTCTTATTCCGAGAAGAATTAAATTTGTTATCATATCTGCGCTGTTGGATTCTCCTGGGTATGTTTGTGCAGTGCAGCAACACTATTTTTGGTTGCGAGACCCACCCCCGATGTCGCTATCTGTAAGCGGCATTTGCTTATGGCGAGTTTCATTCAAGAAAAGGTTTTGACTCTTTCTGTAAAAAGATTTGATCTTTTTGAATTTTCAGAGTTTCATTCCAACAAAAAGATACGATCTGGATTAAATCTTAACACGAAAGATCTGATCTCTGATGGGTTGACAGATTTGATCTCAATGCACACATACTTGTAAAATGTCTTCTGTCATCGATCAACTTTTAAATATTTTGTTATTAATTTGTTATTAAGTTTCATTGAAAAGATAAAATCTCGATTTTGTGATGAGATCTTTGCAATTTGAATGAAACTCGCTATTAGAGAAAACTGAACAACTTTCAAGTCTCACTATTACAGACAATTTCTGGGTTTTCTTCACCGATGCAAGACTTATTTCCCCCCTTTTTTATATAAATCCTACATTCGTCAAAAGCTTGTGTACAACTCGTCCTAAAGAGTTTTTTGAAAAACCTGAATTCACCCTGGTGAACAAGTTCTGTGTTTTTTGAAAGCTAGGGTTGCCCTGAATTAGATCTATTATTTTGTCTGGGGCAAGTTGAGGTAAATTAATAAACTGTCAGTCACATGAGATCTGAGGTAGGGATGAGCAATATTGAAAAAAATATCGAATACTCATCATCGATGTAAATAATTATTGAATCGAAAACAGCGATGTGTTCAAGTAATTTCCTTTATTCTTCCTTCCACATCAATATTGAAGCATCGATTTGTTGTTGTTGTTTTAACTTCGATGATTCTGTGACATAGGTGAACATCGCTTATCCCTAATCTGAAGCATTTGTTTTGTAGTGAATTCTCGAATTTAAATGGAAATTAAAAGAATACACTAATTTCACAGACATACAAAATAGAAACCTTTGAAATTGTGGATTGTGCATAGGGCCAAAGCAAATACACTAAGGATTTAAATTTAAAAAGCTGTATATTAGGTCTTAATCATTAGATGATATCACTTGTTTTTTTGCAACATAAAATTAATGGCTCTCGGGTGCTTTTGAGAACCGAAAAATCCAGGGTTTTTTGATAACTTTGCGGTTGGTCGAGAAAACATGGCTCGAACCTGGGTAAAATTCAACGAACGAAGAATCTATTGTTTTATCGCTATTTTTATTAAACGAAACCTAGGAATACGATACTCACGCCATAAACTAATTATAATGTCGTTTTTATTTAGCAATCCGGAAGCCTTCCGGACTCTTCTGAAAGTGTTCACTTGGGAAAAAATGACAGTTCTAATTCTGAAAAGCACAGAATTTTGTTTCTGGATTTGAAATCAGAATCAGAACCAGAAGCACTCACACATTCATATACTTGAACGTCAAACTCGACTGTTCTCACTTTTTGTATCATAATTGTGCAACAAACATTTTTTTGAATTTGAATATTCTCACGTACACAATTATTTTCACACATACAATCTCATTAAAATACAGAATCGTCAGAATCACACAAAAGTGTTCAGTTGGGATCCCGGATCGGAGAACAATTCCGGATTGCCAAATGAAAAAGCTATAAGATTGTTCAGTGACGAACAAGTTAGAACAGGACAAACAGAACAGGTGCGTGAGAAACTTCAGAACAAAATAGAACAACTTAAGGCGAGTTTCCTTCAAATTTCAAAGATCTCCTTTCAAAATCGAGATTTGATCTTTTCAATGAAAATTTTTCCAGATTTAATTGTAGTATTGTTTAATGACTGACAAACATTTCTGAAAAAAAAACACATCTTCATCATCAGATGACGATGATGAGGAAGAGGAAAGATTGAATTTATAAAATAAAAATTATTAACTTCTTCGTCCATTATTTCTTTATTTTTTTAGCACAGATTGGCAAAAAACAAATTAACTTACAAAATATTTTCCATTTGACCCTTGGCAGAAAAGACTTTTTACATGCATGTGTGCATTCAGATCAAATCTGCCAGTCCATCAGAGATCCAATCTTTCGTGTTTAGATTTGATCTAGATTTGCTCTTTTTGTTTGAATGAAACTCTGAAAACTCAAAAAGATGAAATCTTTTGTCGGAAAGAGCAGATCTTTTCTTGAATGAATATCGCTATTAATCTAACACCGAAATGTTTTTTTTAACAACAAAAATTGGTTTTGACAGTTCTCACAAATCTGTTCGAACCTGTTCTAGCTAAAAAAAGTGCAGAAAATCCGGTTCTAAAGTGTTCCAAACGGACTCATTGAACACCAGAACAGCTTAGAACAGAAAATTTCTCATTGAACAGCAAAATCCTGTACATTTCTGTTCTAAAGTGTTTTAATCTGTTCCGAACAGCCTCATTGAACACACATTATGATGCATAAAAATTTTGCCAGGGGAATCAAGCTTCAACAGCAAACCCGACAAATATGCAATATCTGCTTAATAATCACATGTCATATCAAAACTATAAATTACGCCCGTTAAAAGCATTCGTAAAATAAAACGCGTTTCATTTAAAAAATTACTATCGTAAATCATAAAGTAACGATAGCGATTAATTTTGAACTATAATAATCATAATTCGTAATACCAAGATACTGGAACAAGGCCAACTGCCAGCCCATCAACCTTACTTAACCCCATTGTATACATACAATCTTAAAAAGGCTTTTTGTTTTGTTTAAACTTATGTATTATGTATTCTATTAAATCTAAGAAACGTATTTTGTAACCAACTCCATACATTTATATTATTATCTAACCATTTCTGAGTATAATACGCAATAAAACTTTATCTTTACCTAAAAAACTTTAAATTTACTATAATACAATCAATTAAAAATTAATCAGGGATTCCAAGAACGAGCTCCCATTAGCCATACAATCATGATGTTGCGATATTTGAGTCTTATCAGAGTGCATACATATATATTAATTACGTAGGAAAGAATACTTATCTCATCATTAGAGACTCAAGTAAATAAAGGGTTTTCCTATAGGTTCGATATATCCAACCTATGGTGTACTGTTGTACATTCCATCACTGATGCCAAATTTTAATAGCAAGCTACACTATCAGCACATCCAACTAATACAAATTAGTCATCAAAAATGAATGTTTATTCGTTTCGTTTTCGAAAATGCATTTTAGCGACATTTATGTTTGAAATTGTTTCGTTTATTAAGGACATTTCATACGAATTTCATACTTTGTATATTTTCATGTAAAACTTTATTCTTGACAATTTCAACGATAAAAATAAAAAAAAGATTACCTACTAATGTCTTTTCGATTGGTAATCCGGAAGAACTCTCCGATCCGGGATTCCAATCGAACAAGTAAACACTAGATTCTAGATTCTGAAAATTTATTTGAGTGTATGTGTAAGACGGGAAGTTGTCAAACGCACATTTGTGATTATTTTATTTTGTAAACATGGCTGACACAAATGTAGAAGATTTCGAAGTTATTCCTGATGAAAATGCGAAATTACAGTTATTGAAGGGAAAATTTGTCTTCGTAACAGATATCCATAATTTCAATTCTCTAAAGAGAAAAAATTGAAACTACAAAATTACAGACAAACCAAAAAAAACACAATGACGTGAATAAATTAATTTGAATTTGAAATTTAGTGGGTGTGAGTGTGTGCGTGCTTCTGGTTTTGATTCTGACTTCAAAGCCAGAAGGAAATTTCTCTTCTATCCAGGAGAAGAACTGTCATTTGATACCAATCGAACAGTTTCAGAAGCATTCTGAAGCCTTCCGGACGACCAATCGAAAAGGCCATAAGTATTGGAGTTTATTTCTTGTTCGTAAATCGTAATAACGGTTTTCGATTTTGTTTACACAATTACTTTCATTTTTGTAATAAAAAAAAATGTATGGTGTATCTGTAAACTGCAAGATAAAATTTTTGAGGACTTGTTTTTATATTTATACTAGCTGACTTGACGAACTTCATTTCCAAAAATAGAATTAAATCAAGTATTAATTTTATTGAAATTTAAGAAAAGAATAGAACACTGATTGTATTCAATTTAAGGCTGTTGATGCACAACATTATTTTAATTTCTGCTACGGAGTATTAATGAAGAATGAGGATGGTTTCCCAACTGGGGAACACGGCTCACCATATTGATAGATACCCCGTTTATATGAGTGAATTGAGGAATCGAATCGATTTGAGATTTCGATTCAGGTATATGGCCTCTTGGGATCGGAAGATTGAATTAAAATGGAATCGAAGTGAGAATTTGAGTTTACAGAATAAACAACAAAAACATGCAACAGAAAAAAAAACAAAGAAAACGGAACCCCACTGAACACAAAAAAATACTATTGGTGCACACACACACCAATAATCATATGTGAATTCGATTCTTCAATTCCTCGATTCAGGTATATAAGTACATTTTCAATTCGATTCAGCTCTTCTAGTGGGATCGGATCGAGTAATCCTATTTTAATCCGATTCAAGTATACAAAGACCTAAATCCTGATTCAATACCGATTCAATTCTCCATATAAACGTAGTAAGATAGATAGATAGATATATTCTATTTGCTTATAAGCTTTGCTTTTACAAATGGATTGCCAATAATCTTAGAATTTAAAAAAATTGGTTATTTGTTTCGTTCTTAACCATTTAGAAATAACAATAACAAGAATAAATTGAGAACTTAAGATACTTAATATGAAACCTGGTTTTATTTATTCATTTAAAATGAAAGCTCTACTTCCATTAACGTGTTTTGTATGCCCCTAGAATGCTTTCAAAAGATTCGTATGAATGTTAAGTTTTGCTGTTGCCATACAGCTGTGAAATTTCTCATTAAGGCCGTGTGTGAATTGCGTTAAAATGTTGGTTAAATTTTCTACCTTGGTTAAATTTTGAAGTTTGGTTTGTGGTGGGATCAAATTTAGCTTTTTGGTGTGTGAATTGCGTTAAAAGGGATTTATGAAAACACTGTTTTGGCTAAAATTCCTTCAAGATTTAAGAAATTTCCCTAAAAACATTTTCTTTGTTGTTTAAGTTAATTAATTTCTTTCCCAAAATCCGAGTTGAATATATAAAGTTAATAATTTGTCAAGAAAAAAGTAACGAATTCTCAGCTTTACAAATATGTTTCGGTTTTACATCGTTAATTTAATATTTTAAAACAACAATTCCAAATCTTTTCAAAACAATTCCCATTATTGATTTAGTATGTAAGCACTAGTTTTCACAGCTGAAGAATTTGACAAGCTGACAAATCAATCTATTTGTATTCAATTTGCAAAATGAAATGCAATGAGTATTTTAATTAATTATTTTATATTTTGTTAAAATATAAAACGTTTCGACTGAGTTTTCAGTCTTCTTCAGGGCACTTTATTAACCATGAAACAAAAATAAGAGAAACATTTGTATGTTTACATTTAGTTGTTAAGATTTTACACTTACAATTATATGAACGAAACTATTTTATCAAATTACATATATATATATAAAAATTAAAAAAATATAATGACAGTTTTTTAATTGAATATTTAAATTAAAGCACTTGTTCTTAGTTAGAAGTTAAGTCAACAACTGTTTAATAAAATTTTCTTTTAAAGGAGCAACAAATCTATTGATGTATGTATCGCAGTTATTTAGAGACTAGGGAACAGTACACCGACGAGATACACTGTGTATCCTGCTTCCTGTTCATGTTATTTTTGTTATTCAAAATGTGCAAAGTTTCTAACGTATATCGTTTCGATGTATGTTTTACATACATACATACATCAATAGTTTTGTTGCTCCTTTAAAAGAAAATTTTATTAAACAGTTGTTAAACAGTTTTTTTTGGATTTAATTTTCCAATATTATTAATATGGCAGCCACTTTTTTCCTTTGAGAGGAAATCATACTTGATCTAGACAAAATTTAATTTCAATATTTTTCAACAAAGATGTGTGTGAAACTGATATTAAAAATGTTTACAAGTAAAAATTATGTCATCAATACCTGAGCAGCTATAGTGCGTGCGTTGAACGCGTTCCTCAGCGAGTGCATCTTGGTTAGGTGTACGAAGGTATCAACACGTCCATCAACTTGTTCAACAACCATATCAACAACGCAGTGGATCAACTTGAAATTCTTTTTTTTTGTCAAAATCGAAAAAAATTTATAATAATTTTAAATTTTACAGCCATATGTATATTAATAAACTCCAAAAAAACTGCATATCAGAATTTCAAAAAAACAATAGTTTTCAAAAAACTAAAAATAAAAAAACAGGATTTCATTAAAATCCGTCCTACAATTTTCGAGATACTTTTTTAATAAAATATTCATTGATCCGTGGCATCTAATGGCGTTCTTCGTTTTTTTTCGAGAAACTGATTAAAGTGATGGTTTTGGCAGTTTTTATAAGTTGAAAAAAAACACGATTTCTACCCACCTATGCACCATTCACTTTCATTACATATGTATGTACATAGGTTCACTATATGTAGGTAGGTACATATTGCCCTCCTAATTTACATAATTCAGATCCATTTAAATACACATTTGTAGGTAGGTGTCTGGTATTCTTACCTACATCGGCTTTAAACCTGCATAGGATAACTAGACTACCTATACCTACTAACAGCGTCAGTGGTTAGCTACACAAAAGTTGTTAGCTAAAGAGCAAGTTCGTACGATCCAGTCGTGCATTTTATTCATTCACAGTCTGCCTCCTCTTTTCAATAAGATCCTCTAATAAGGGTGCAAATAAAAGCGGGCTTAGTGTACATCCTTAACTCACCCCTGAAATTTATTGAAACCAATTTGATTATAACTCACCATTCCAAATTGCAGCTTGCGTATTACTTTGGTGAACTTTAGAGACATTTCTGTATTAATCAGCTTATAAATCAAAGATTTGCAATCCATTATATCGAACGATGCTTTAAAATCAAAGAAGAGTTTCTTGTCTTGGCAATATTGCACTTAAAAATTTGTAGGATAGGTTGAACAACAATTTTCAATTTCAATATCACCATTTTCACAGTTCCGCCGGGCGCATCAAACAAATAAATGTGCCCCCACACCTTAAATATTCTTATTTTATTTGTTTCCTTTTTAATGAATAAAGTAATTTTCTTTTATAGCTACGATCCTGAGAAAGATCGTTGGACGCTCGTTCAATCAATGCATTCAAAGCGACTTGGAGTTGGTGTTGCCGTAGTCAATCGTATGCTCTATGCAATTGGTGGTTTTGATGGCAATGATCGCCTCGCAACCGTAGAATGTTATCATCCTGAGAATAATGATTGGAATTTTATTCCACCAATGCAAGTTGGACGCAGTGGAGCAGGTAAGAAATAACTAGCAAACAAAATTTTGTTTACCCTTTTTATCAACCAAGCGTATCCATTTGACCAGGTGTTGCTGCTATTAACCAATATATCTATGTTGTTGGTGGATTTGATGGTACTCGCCAGTTGGCTTCGGTGGAACGTTACGACACCGAAAATCAAGTGTGGCAGACTATGGCCCCAGTTAAAATAGCCCGCAGTGCTTTGTCCCTGACACCCTTCGAGGGCAAACTATATGCTATGGGTGGATTTGATGGTTCGAATTTCTTGTGCATTGTAGAAGTCTACGATCCTGAGGAGAATGTGTGGAAAGAAGGAACTCCTCTGAGTTCTGGTCGTTCGGGACATGCCTCAACAATAGTCTTCCAGCCGTCGTGTGTTACGTCGCACATGGATTGCCTTGAAAACGAAGCTCTATTCAAAGACGAGCCGCCATCTGATAATGGAGGCAATGATCGCGGTGGTGGTCCTTCATATGAATACCACTTATTTTCAAGTGCCTGCAGTAGTAGACAAGCTGCAATGAATCAATTCTCTGGAGGTGGGAGCGGCGGCGGTGCTTGCAGTAACAATGAAACGCTTAATGTCGAATCAAACTCTTCAGAAACTCGTAATTTAGGATTAGTTAGCAATTCAGAAGTATCATCCGTTTTAAGTTGTGGTCTTCAAAACATTTACCTGTCAAACGGGCTCGATTCGAGACTTGACGATAGCGAAACAAGCATGCTCATAGTTCCACCATCACTTCCAAGGTTCAATTATATTTACAGTATCAATCCGCATAGTTTGGATCAATTGAAAATCAATGAAAAACTCTGCGCTTTAGTCTTTAAAAAATGGTGCAATCGACAAAGACATCGCCCTTGTCTATTTAGGCGGATACGTCAAAGTATCTTCGAATCATTGTGTAACAAAAGTACATGTAATAAGCAGCCGCCTGGTGTTGCGTGATATATCCTAATTATCTCTCCTTAAGAGGACTTTTTTTCGTTTGGTTAATTTTAAATACCATTCCAACAGATAAAAGAAAACAAAATATCGCAACAGCTACTTGTATGTATTTCCAGCATAAATCATTTTAATAGGCTAGTGCATTCCTATTCAGTCATATTGCCAAATAAAAATTAATTTTTCACATCATCCTTATAATAATAATTCTCTGTTGCAAACTATGGAATAAATGTTTTTATTTTTTTAATTTTATTTAAAAAAAGAAAAGCTTGATTATTTTCTTTTTTTTTGTTTTTATTGTTTTTTTTTTACCTAAATTATTTTATTTGTCGAAATGTGTCTTTATTTAATTATTTAAGAAAATTATGTGTACCTATGTATATAATTTAACTTTTAAGACTTATTTTTAGGTTAAAATAAAAACCCAATCTATATTTAGAAATAAATTAAAAAGAAAATTTGATATTTTAAAAACATTTATTGTTGGTTTTCTTGGTTTTACAATTTTCTTTGTTTAGGTGGTCGTGGAGGATTCATTGATACATAAGTGTTGTCGGTGACTGATACTATATTAAGTCCACTCATTTGAAGGCCTTTTATTGCAGACTGAAAATTAATGTTAAAAAAATTAAGATGGATTTAATTGTATAAGCTATATTGATTTGTGAACTTACCATACGACCGGGTCCAAGGCCACGAACCTTGACACGTACTGTCTTCCAGCCAAGTTCAAAAGCTTTCTATGTATAATCAAAAACAAAAAAAATAAATTAGATAACGTGATTGTGATGCATTTATGATTTTATATTATTTATTTATTCATTTACAAAAGAAGTTTATAAACTAAATTTAAAATTTTGTAATTATCTTTTATCTTTTATTTATTCATTATTCTCTTATATATATTATACATACATAAATATTTACAAAATGTTGTTATTTACAGTATAGTTGAGAATAGCTAGCGACATTTTGTTTTTTGCTTATAAAACTAAAAATGGTTTTAAATATCACTTTAAAAAAGACAACATTAATCAATGTGGGGTGACATTATTTGTTTTTTTTTTTAATTAACAATTGGACTTATATAATATATTTATTATTAAAAAGAATTCAATTTAACATTTATGCAATATAGGTGAGTAAATCTTCTAGCTCATAGTGATCAAAATCAAGAAGCCATGATTTAACATTTTTTTAAAATTTATTTTGATTTCTCATAACTCTTATATCATGAGGAACAACTGGGTAGGAGTTTCTATAATGAGTGGTGCGAAAAGCTGGAATTTTGACAACATGACGGGTAATGCTACGTAAATTATGTGAACCAAATATTGAAGTTTGCATACATCCACTTATCATATAAAATATTTTAGTAACTCTAAAATAAAATAGATGTTTAACTGGAAGGATTTTCAAAGATCTAAACAATGACATAGAGTGAGCAAGTCGATGCGCGTTACTAATTTTTCTTATGGCGCACTTTTGTTGGATGATGATTGGCCTTAGATTGGACATGTAGGCACCTCCCCAAACACTAATCCCATATTGGAGTTTTGAATGGAAGATTCCATGGTAAACAGTTTTGAGTGTTTTAAGTGAATCCAGATTTAAGTGGATTAACCATAAATCCTCTTATGCTATGTTTTCACCTACCACTTGATCCTGATTTAAGTGGATTAACCATAAATCCTCTTTGAAATCTTCTGAAAACTGAAGATTTCCTATACAAATTTTAATCTCCTCAAAAGAAGATTAGAAATTAATCTCATTGGCCTCGTTCGGTGGCATAACCTAACCGACCCGGATTGCTTGATGTTGTTGTAACGCCTAAGGAAAAAACAGATGATGAACCAAACATATGTTGTCAAACACAAATCTCAAGCTACCCAAAAATTGTTGAGATTCGTTTGGAAATGTGAGGAACAGCTGATTCAAAACTTCAGATGTGTATGCAATACAACTGACATAACGAGAAAGCTACCTGAATCGTTCGAAAATAAATCCGCTACAAAGGTATCTTGGATAGCCTATAGGCCGCGCATCGAACGAGGCCATTTAAATCTTCTTCGAAGTAGAAGATTGTCAAAAGAAACAAACCTTATTTCAAAGAACGCGCCTATTCTAATATCATTTCCTCCATTGTCATTCAACAAAAAAAACTTGTGCAAAACATTATTTAATTTGCTTTTGTCTAGTGAAATTAGTCGTTGCCTTCGAATTCTGGTTTGTTTATAAAAATAAACTGAAAAATGAAAAAAAGCTACAAAGACCAAAGCGGTGCCTCGAATTTGTAAATATTGTACATTCAGCAAGTTGGTTTTTCATTTTCCTTCTAGATTATCGACATCGTGTCCTGGCCATATTTCATGCACCAGGAAGATTATTAGTGCTCGAATTTTGAAGGATAAAATGTTGGGATAACAATATTTTAAAGTTATTACTCATTTTTATTTATTGAAATTAAATTTGTTCACTGCGCCGAAATTATTATTCTTCTTTCTAATTATTATTTTGTTTGCTCTGTCAATATATCTTTTGATGTCGATTCAGAGTGAAAACGTCAAACTAATCTTTTTTTTTCTCTGGTGAAAACACTAAGATTAATTTTTAATCTACTCAATTTAAACCGGATTATCTTTAGGTGAAAACGTAGTATTATGTGGTTATCGTTTGGTAACACAAATCAATTTATTTTTGATTTAGATCTGTCAAAAAACTGATTTTGACAATATTTGCCAAATAAATGATTTATTTTTTGATTTTAAATCAATTTTGCAGATCTGGATTTTTCGGCAGATCTACCCCTCTTTTACTAATACCACTATGCATTATAATTGACAGCCATCAGCTTGACAAGACAGCTGATACCGATAGCTGGTTCAAAGACACAAATATACACCAGTACTATAGCAAATAAAAATCAATCTGAAATCGTATTCGAATCGTTACGGAAAAATCAATTTATAGATCAAAATATAAATTTACCAAACGAAAACCCCATTACACTTGCATTGTCAATGTGCATACAATAAACTTTATGAAAGACAAAAAAATAATAATTGAAAACATTGAAAACGTTAACAAAATTTTTTAAATTCAAAATTACTGGTAATTAATCACATCATGTAATAACTCTTCACAAACAAAAATTACTTTAACTTATGTGGTTTTCCATTGGTACAAGAATCAAATTCATTTTTGATACGAATCTATCAAAACATGGATTTTGACAATTAAATTCTTACATTGGGCAACAAAAATTAATATTTTTTTGATTCTAAATCAAATTCCCAGATTCGTATTTTTTGGCGAATCTACACCTCTTTCACTAACACTACTAAACTCAAGTGCAATTGGAAGCGTTTATTTTGACAGCTACCAGTTTAACTGACGCGAATATAAGCCAACATCTTAACAAAAAAAATTAAATCCAAATAACATTCCATTGGCCACGAAAAAAATTAAATTCCGCATCAAATTCTTCATTCACCAATCGAAAACCACATTAATTACTACCAACAATCGGTCTTTTTATCAGTTGGCTATAGATGTTGCTAAGCCCTTCACAATCAGATCGTCGGTTGATAGCATTCTTGTTATTCGTTATGTGCAGCATCTCCAGCAACATTCTTTTTGAATATTGTGGCTCCGTTTGGGGAACTACGGGACTCTCCAAATCTGGTCTATGTTCTCCTTGTAAACAATAGAGAGCAAAAGCAGTTTTTTGTGCAGCTCCATTGTTCAAATCAGATTTATGTCCAGACAGACGATTTTTCAATTTATGTTTTGAAGTACCTATATATATTGCAGAGCATGCTGTATCCTTCCCTCCTAAGCAGTTAATCTTACAATATCGGCTTATCTTCTTTTCCTTTAGTATTGCTAAAAATTTTGGTTCTCAGAGCATTAGCGGATTTAAAAGCTATCCTTGTTTTTATTTTATTTCTGATAGGTGCTGTGTTGATACGATTGGAGAGGTGAGCATACTCTTATACGTAAATGTTTGTTTCTCTTCGTCATCTTTCTTTCTTGTTCGGGTATTCTGATAATTGTTTATTAGTTTCTCGATTATAGATGGGGGGAACGAATTAGAGTATAGGGTGTCTCGAATAATGTTTTTATTTTTGCGATGAAAACACTTTTCGCACGGTTAACAAAATTCTGTGCTGTATTAATTATTACTTGTTTGGGTTGCTTCGACTGGAAATATAAGGCGTCCTGATGAAGTGGGTTATTTTTTTTTTTTTTTTTTTTTACAAAAAAGTCAGACGAAATTGCGGGACCCACTTTTTCGTATTGGATATCAGCGTAATCAAAACCTAGAATTCGATTTTTTTAAGAATTCATAACATTCCATATAGTACCGACATATGTATGTATATATATATAGCAAGTAAAAATTGTTCGTTAATATTTAGTTAATATATTTTTTGAACCCGCCCCCGAAATTTTTTTTCTTCGTTCGCCCCTGACCTTGGATGTGGTACGAGGGCTTCAAAATGATGTACCTAAGGTATTATTAAAATGCAAAACAATCAGTGAAAATGAGTAACTGTCTACACTTTGCTAGAGTAAGGGACGTCCCTGAGGATAGGATAGGCTAACTGAAAGTCTAGTTATCCTAAACTTAATCCGGAAGAAGCTTTTAACACCTCCAGGTTTATGAAATTGACAATTGAAATTGACATAAGCATCGACATTGTCGAAGGAGCTTTTTGTAGCTTCATTAGGTTCGTTCGTTGAACGTTACCCAGGGTCGACAAAGGTTTTTTTTGACAACCCCAAGAGGTGTTTCTTTTTTTTCTAATACAATTACAACTCAGTCAAGAAGACTTAAGTCGTTTTTATTTGGCAATCCGGAAGCCTTCCGGACTCTTCTGAAAGCGTTCACTTGGGAAAAAATGACAGTTCTAATTCTGAAAAGAAGAGAATTTTGCTTCTGGATTTGAAATCAGAAACAAAACCAGAAGCACTCACACATTCCTATTCTTGAACGTCAAACTCGACTGTTGTCATTTTTTGTATCATAATTGTGCAACAAACATTTTTTTTTGAATTTGAATATTCCCACGTACACAATTATTTTCCCACATACAATCTCAATAAAAATTCAGAATCGTCAGAATCACACAAAAGTGTTCAGTTGGGATCCCGGATCGGAGAAGAATTCCAGATTGCCAAATAAAAACGCCATTAGCATTATAATTTGATTGGACTTGTCGAATTATTGGTTCAAAATAGCTTTTAACGGCGTTTAGTCCACAAAATTTACGTTTCGTCCCGGCAATCTCACTTGGAGTCATCAGTTGGTTAGTGAGCGCCTTACCAATACGCAATTTTTGTTAAGTTCAGTTCAACTTACATGCATTTTTTGACAAAAAAAAACACTGTGAACTATATCCAACAAAAGAACAAAAGCAACATGCGTGTGTATTGTTTTTTCATTTCTTCTTAAGATTAAACAAGCCAGACCACGGGCATTATTTTCTAGGTGTCTGAATTCGACCGAATTCCCCTAGAAAAATATAATTCACAGTGTTGGAAAGCTGTAAATTTTATTTGTGTCGGTAGCCATCGACTAATACTTTGCTTCTTAGAAGGGTACTATAGCATCTAACTGATGAGCCCAACTGTAGTATCTGGGCGAAACGCATAATTTGGACTAAACTAAACAAAAGCAATACCTACGTATGCACATGCGTGTGTATTGTTTTTACATTTCTTCTTAAGATTATATCCAACAAGATTAAAATTTTAATCATTAAAATTGGAAGATTTTGTCCTTGGCCAGACATAGTTAATAAGCTGTTTTTTTTTTATAATACAATTCTACTATATACTACTGAAATTACTCAGCCAAGTAGAAGACTTAGCATTATATTTGATTGTACCTGTCGTTCGGTTCTCAAAAATCACCCTAGGGCCATTAATTTTATGTTGCAGAAAAGCAAGGTATGTCATTTCATAATTAAAACTTGAAATATGTTAAATTTAATATCTTAGTACATTTTTTTGGTCCTATGCACAATGCACAACTTCAATGGTTTACATTTTGCATGTCTGCGTCTGAAAATTAATTTGAGTATTCGTTTATTTCCATTTTAAAAATAACAAAAGAAATCAGATCTTATGTGACTTCGATGTTTATTCATTTACCTCAACTTGCCCCAGCTAAAAACCTAGATCTACTTCAAGGCGAGTTGAGGGCGACCCTAGGTTTCAAAAAAACACAGAATTTGTTTATTAGTTTGGCTTCAGGTTTTTCAAAAAACGATTTAGGGCGACTTCAGGGCTCAACAAACAAACTTATTAATTGTTTCAAAAGGCGTCATAATATTAAACGACTCCCACACGATGGACTGACCGAATCGAATATTTGCTAGGCTTACTCAACGAACCCAACTTACCGCTCCAATTGTAATGGCAGTTGCTTGAGCTGCAATGTTTGTTCCTTTCCTGGTATTTTTGAATCCTTCAATTCCACATGATCGAATTAATCTAATCAAACCTGTAATTCATTATTATGAAATGTTTAATAAATTAATTACAGTTTTAACATTCACCTTTGTAATCTGTAAACGATATAATGGTATTGTTCTTAGATACTCTGATATTACAAATTGGTAGCTCATTGAAGGGCATCCCATTGAATAGTTGAGTTGCTGTCGAGCGATCAGGGAAAAACTTATCTTTTCTAGTAATTATGAAGGTTATTAATTTGTTTTTTTTCGGTAAATCAGTGAATTCTTACTTGCTCATTAGAGTATCGATATCAATTGATCTTTCGCCGACAGTACCTTCATCTCTAACAGGCATTGAGGCAAGCATTTCTTTGCGATCATCCGCTTTGAATAACAATGCACTAGAGTGAACTTGAAGTTTGGGGATAGAAAGATAACGTGGAGAAATCTTTAATAATGTAGAAAATGCTTTCTGCAAAGACATTTTAATAGATAAAAATATCGAAAATGGAAAGTATGTTTGTGGGTATTTTAAGGGAGATTAAAAATGTGCAAAACAACGTATTTTTGGATTATGTCATACTACCATATGATTTTGACAAAACAAATGGATGAATTCAGCCAAAATATGCAATGAGTGTATTCTGTCATAAAGAATAATTCTAACGAAATAGTGAAAACAACAGGGAACACAGAAAGCAAAACTGTACTAGTTGTGTTTTTTTTTCAGAAACAGTTTACATCTTTTTTCTTTGCAAAACGCAAACCAATAAATTTTGCAGTCAGCTGGTTCTATACATTTGTTCTCGGATAGCTAGTTATTCCAAATTTTTTGGGATAACTGAAGATAGCTTTCATGCTTTCATGAGAGCAGCTGTTTGTTCATCAGATGTGGTTTTGCACACATTACAACAACAGAAAGTTATTCCAGATTGCTGAGAATAAATGAGTGAACGTCCCTAATGGATAAATAAATAGAAAGACACAGTTTATACGTTAAATGTGGATTGCAAAAATGCAAGCAATTGCGTGACTGAATGCAGCATGTAGCATTTGTCCACCGCATTACTCTAGTTTTTTTTTTTATAATTTTCGCTAATGCCAACGCTACCGCTAACTTTTTAGTTAGCCCGAGGCAGAACTTTTCCTCCTCTATGCCGGACTTACACGAGTAGCAAATTGCCATTATTTCTTCCATTTTATTGACATTAATGACAAAATCGTGTAAACTGTTTGAAAATTTGTCATTGCTTTCGTCATTAAAAAATGGCAGGGAAAACTGGCATAAAATATTAAGGGTATTCATGCAACGAGATAATTTTCCGCTTTGCAGACAGATATAATTTTCCGCCAGACGTTTGCATGAATACCCCATTAAAAATACTTGCGTAAATGTGGGAAACATGAGATGTTCTTTGAAATAATTTATGAGGTTGTTTATTCTCTTTCTACATCAAATCCCTGAGATAATTTTATCTGATTTGCAGAAAATTTTTCAATACAAACTTTGGCAGTTCATTTCTGCGGAGATAAAATTATTTGGTTTCTTAGGTTTACCTGGGTTTTCCGTCGTTGCATGGATACCCTTATTGCCATTGTAATGGAGTTGTAAATGCGCAATATTACAATTTTGAAAATTATGGAACACCGCGATAGCAGATTGCCATGATCAATCAAAAAGTCATCATTTTGCCCCATGTAAATGCTTAACATTATTGATTTGATTTTACCATTATTTTGCAAGTTTAATGGCCTGAATTAATGACAATTTGTCACTCGTGTAAATCCGGCATTAGTTTGAACGGTATATTTAAACGTCATTGCGAATTTTGTAAATAAAAAAATACCTACTTGCTTTAATTAAATTGTAAAGAAAAATCCGCAATCCCTGATAGCAATTAAATAACATCACGATTTTAAAGTTCACAGAGAACGCTACGCGAAACTGTCCATGTTCTGCTTAACTAGGGCTTTACTGTAAGTTGCTTTGCTTTCCTTGGCTTCGTTCATTTTAACGTCCAATTGTCAAGTTTTGACAAGTAGAACAGCCAAGCAAGAAGAGCCCGCAAACCTCATCCAAAAAGAAAATCGTGAGTGAGGTGTTGCGAAAATAAATTTGTATTCCAAATAAAAATACAAATTTTACTTTAAATTAACTATGAATTTTCAATAAAACTCTAAATAACAATATTAAAACGTAATTGTTAAAAAAAACCGGCCCGAAAATGATGTACGACAATGAAGAAGGTAAGTGCGATGCTCAAAATAAATCTTTCTGTATATAAAGATGGCGACACGTTGATTTGGTGAATTTTGTGAAATTAACATTCAATTTTTCATCCAAAGAAATGTACGAAGGCGAAAATGCCGAGGAGATTTCTCACGAATTGTGGCAAGAAGCTTGTTGGATTGTTATCAACGCTTATTTCGATGAGAAAGGTTTGGTGCGGCAGCAATTGGACAGTTTTGATGAATTCATTCAGATGTCTGTGCAGCGAATTGTTGAAGACTCTCCGGCCATTGACCTTCAAGCAGAGGCACAACACACATCTGGAGAAATTGAAACACCGGTAAGTTATAAAAGACAAGCTAAACCATGTAAGGCACTTCCTATAAGGAATTTTAATGAATTGGTTCATTCTTATTAGATAGCTATATATAAGTACAACTAGATATAGTCACAGTGTCAACGTTTGTCCTATAGAAGACAGTTATTGACACAGAGGTGTCAATTATAGGAATTATTAAAATCTTAACATATTTTATTAAATAAATATATATCAACAGAAAAACAATAAAAAATAAGGTAAGTTCTCCTCCAGGGCATTATATTTCATTATAAGAAACTAATATGATCAAGCTTGTATTAAATATAATTAGATTATCTATTAACATGTTCGGATTCCTTAACGAAATACCGACTTTTTTTTCAAAATACACATTCGCGTAACAGTCATGTTTTTTTTTTGTAAATTCATTTTTATTTAATATTAGGTCTGATCCAGACTTTTTTTGGGCAGAAATTGGTAGATTGTCAAAACTTGGAGAGTGGGGATAAAATTAAAAATTGAGAACAGTCAACATCTAGCTCTTGTAGCATTCACATCTCGTTGTTGCCCGCTGTGTTATTTGCTTACTCTTAGCTCTTTATTCTCTTTTGACAGTGTACTGTCCTTCCTTTCTTCACCTTCCCAAAACAAGAAATAAACTTTTTTCAAACAACCTAGTGCTTAATCAATTCCTTATTCTACCATAGTTTATTAACGCATGGGCCCACCGGGACCTAGACTAATTGCCGGGAATCAGTTTGACATTCTATCAGATTTGTCAACTGAATCCCAAAAGGCAAAAAAAAAATAAACGTGCACGCTCTCCGGTTGAATTCCCAGAGTTACCCGTTGTGCGTAATGTAAAAAATCCTAAATTTGTAGTCATATCAGCAAAAAATGATGAAAAAAAACTTTCGTCTGTAAGTATTTTTGTCTTAAGTAAGTCAATTGATGCTATCAGCACCGAATATGATAAAGTATCATTATTAAAAGACGGTAGCATTCTTCTATTAGCAAGAAACCAACAAATTGCCGATAAATTCTTAAAAACAAAGAACATAGCTGAAGTCCCTGTGACAGTTACTCTCCACAAACAATTGAATTCCTCTAAGGGCATCGTATTTGCGCCATGGTTGAACAATGTCAATGAATCAGAAATTGTATCCGAAATGAAATCGCAGGGAGTAACCGAAGTGTATAAGTTTACTAAGAAAATTAATGATAAAGTTGAACCCATTGGTCTGTTAGTATTTACCTTTGATCTCTATCAAATTCCCGAAACGGTTGAAATTGGCTGGTACAAGGCTAAGGTTAAGGAATATGTTCCTTCACCAATGAGATGCCATAATTGTCAATTACTCGGACATACTACAAAGAGGTGCACTAAACCAAAAGTTTGTGTCAATTGCAGCCTACCCCCACACGAACCCGAAAACTGCACAAGATTAATGTGCGCAAATTGCTTAGATAAGCACTCGTCATCCTCAAAACTATGTTCTAAATTTATTCAAAACAAAGAAATTCTAATAATAAAAACTAAAAACAAGTGCAGTATTGCTACAGCCAGAGCAATATACAACTCACAACATCCAGAGAATGTTTCCAAACCTATTTCTCTCGCCGAGCGAGTTAAAAAGTCAATTGCTATAAATACCGCACAATCTCATAATTCCCCTGTTCCCACAATCCCTTCCCAAACTAAAACTACCGATAACAAACCAACACCACCAGCACAACAAATTTACCAACCTCCGAAAACAATTTCTATCCCACCACTACCCCTCTGTAAACCATCCACATCACATTCAACAAAAGAGCAGTATGATCAAGAAATGCATTCACCCACAGTAAACCTAAAAGAATCATCAGACACAATAAAAACCAAACCAGCTTCTAATGATCTTGATAAAAAATCTTACTCATCAAACACAAATTATCTTACCTCACTCTCTAAAACTAATAACCAACCTCTTTCGCAAACAGACAAACCTATTACTTATTCTTTAAACACTAACTCTCACTTACCCTACTCTCTTAATAAAAATGGAAACTCTTAATAACCAAACTTTGGAAACCTCTACGTCGATGGCCCCGCTTGCGATGGTGAGCGCAGAGCTACCCACTACTAGTGGTAGTAACTGCGATCACCTCCGCAAGTGTGGCCATCGACACTCAATAATTAAACACCATAACAACAGACAACACAAAACATTAAACTCCCTCGACATTTTACAATGGAATCTAAATGGTTTCATGAACAATTACGATGAACTTACCCTATTAATTAAAGAACGTAAATATGAAATTATTTCGCTCCAAGAAACACACCTGGCTTATAAAATTGACCCAATCAAACCTAAATCTTATCTTGGGTATTTTATCAATCATTCGTACAACTTAACTTCGGTACAAGGGATTGGTCTACTAATAAAAAATAATATTCCCCACGTGCACAAACGAATCAATTCAAATATTCTATGTACGGCTGTACAAGTAGATGTTGGTATTAAAATTACTATTATTTGCGTCTACATTCTACCTGGTCAAGCTTTTACCCAACTAGACTTAGATAACATAATTCGACAAGTGCATCCTCCATTTATATTTACTGGTGACATAAACTCCTGGAGTCAGCTATGGGGTTCCCCAATAACTAATAAAAGGGGCTCAATCATTGAAGATTTCATAACGAAATCTGACCTAACAATATTAAATGACGGTTCTCCAACGCACCTCTCAACTCACGGTACACTTACTCATGTTGATGTGTCATGCTGTTCATCTATCCTCCTTCTAAAAATAAAGTGGCACATATCAAATGATCTGCATAACAGCGATCACTTCCCAATTAATATTTCTCTGCATCTCTCCCCAAAAACCAGCTACTCTCAAGCATATCCCAAGATATAAAACAGAATTGGCAAATTGGGAATTATTCAAAAATAAACTCGAATTAAACATCGCTAAATTACCTTTGACCAACTGTGTTAACAAGGAAGCTGCAATTCTCCTTAAGAGCATTCGCAGCGCGGCAAATGACTCTATTCCTCAAACATCCCCAATTTCTTTTACCCGAATCGTGCCATGGTGGAACCATGAACTCTCTAGGCTTAGAACTATAAAATTTAGAACTTGGAGGACTTTCGTGAAAAGCCCTACTCAAGTTAACCTATTAGCCTATAAAAAAGCTAATGCTCTTTTCAGAAGAAATCTAAAAAGCAGCAAACTCAAAAGCTTCAACGACTTCACAAGCACAATTAATCCCAACACATCCACAAGCACAGCTTGGCATCGAATTAGAACCCTCACAGGCAACTTAACTACAAATACCATTTTATCCATTAACACTCCAACAAGCTCTATTACGCATCCTTATGAAATCTGCAATTTTTTTGCACACTCTTGGTCAACTAATTCTAATGATTCACATTTCCCAACGGCTTTTAAAACGGAAAAAATCGCAACTCTCAACATGTTTCCACAACCGGCAAAGAATGCAGCGGCTCTTCGCATTGAGGCTGACATCACCACAATTGAATTCGAAAGTTGCTTGTCTAGGCTATAAGGTAAGACCCCAGGACGTGATAGAATTTCCTATCCAATGATAAAGAATCTTCCTGATTCAGCTAAACAAAGGCTCATTTCGCTGTTTAACAACATCTTTAGTAAAGGTATCATACCGCAAAGCTGGAAGACTGCCACCATTATTCCCATTCATAAGCACAAAAAAGATATCGCTTGTGTAAACAGTTACCGCCCAATCTCCCTACTACCATGCTTATCAAAGGTTTTAGAAAAAATAATTGCAAATAGGATACCATGGTATACAGACTTCAAAAAAGTTCTAAGTTCTAACCAAGTCGCCTTCAAACCAAAAAGAGGGTGCATTGATGCACTCCTTCATATCGACTATACAGTTACAAATGCCCTCACTGCTCATATCCAACCATATCACGATCCTAGCTCTCGACTTTGAAAAGGCTTTCGATCGTATCGGAATTCATCTTATCCTTAACAAATTGAGAGATTGGGGACTTGGACCCAAAATCTTCCAATATATTAAATCCTTTCTTACTAACAGAAAATGTTGCATCAAAATTCGAAGTATGTTTTCTAAAACTAAACCACTTGATAATGGTATTCCGCAAGGATCACCTTTATCTGTGATTTGCTTTGCAATCGCTTTTAACCAAATAAGTAATCTGATCTTAAAACATAAAGATCTAGATCATTGTATCTATGCAGATTACGTGTTTATATTATGTAAATACAATGACCTAGATAAAACTAAATCCGCTTTTTCTATTTTGCTTAATGAAATCAACCAATGGTCTTCTACCTCTGGTTCTAATCTCGCTTTAGATAAATGCAAATTAATTCACATCTGCAGAAAACGAAACTGTACTTATCTAGAATTAATTATAAATAATACGAAAATAGAAGTAGTTACTAATTTAAATGTCCTAGGTCTTATCATAAATAACAAATATAACTGGAAACCGCATTGTACTTATCTTAAGAAAGCATTAGCAGCAAGGCTTAATATCATAAAGTATCTCTCATCTAGTAAAAGTAATGTACATGTTAATTGTCTTTGTAATATGTCTAAAATGCTAATTTTAAGTAAGATAGATTATGCTTTGTCCATCTACGGTTCATGTCCAAAATCAACTAAGAACATCGTCGCACCAACTTACCACCAAGCTGCTAGGAAAAGCCTTGGTGCTTTCCCAACCACACCAATCAAAAACATTTTAGCTGAAGCTGGACTTCCAACTATTGAAGAGCGATATTTTGTAATCATTGCCAAACTCAACACGAAATTCGTCTTTCAAACAGGTTCAGTGATAGACAAGGATATTTCCAAAGCAATTTCGCACACACGGAGTAGAAAGATCCCATCTGCAATACACCAAGTTCTTGAGTCTCGAAACAAATTACAATTATCCCTAACCAGGGCAGCAAAATTTACACCATCGCAACCACCATGGTCACTTCCCAAGGAATCAGTCATTCTCGATCTACAAGAATTACTAAAGTACAAGACTTGCAAAACCATTTTTAGAGCTCGATTCCTGGAAATCTCAAATGATTTGATGGATAAGGGTTGGAACTTTATGTACACAGACGGGTCTAAAACGGATTTGAACACTGGCTTTGCAGTCGTAGCCCAAGATGGTTCACTCATCACGCACGGCATCCTTCCAAAAATCGCCTCTATCTACACAACCGAAGCATTGGCTATCCACGAAGCTACCAAGAAATGCACTGTAAATAAAGGGAAATGGGTCATCTGCTCAGACAGTTTGTCAGTACTAAAGGCCATCGTTAACCCGAAAAATGACTTAGATATCATAGCCAAAATCCGAGATAATCTTTTAAAAGCTAAGACAAAGATCAAGCTCATGTGGACCCCAGGTCATGTAGGAATAAAGGGCAATGAACTAGCTGACGCAGCTGCAAACGCAGTACTTAAAGCCCCCACTTACACTTTCAATACTTTCTCAAGTCTTGACTTAAAGAGACACATCAATCTGGAGTGTCATAAAAATATATTACTGGACTGGGAACACTATAAACATCACTATAGTTCTATTAACCCATTGAAAATTCAGCCAAAATTTCCAACAGATATAACCAAATCCGACCTCAGAACATTCATCCGACTACGCCTTGGCCATACCGCATTCACCCACCAACACCTACTCAAAAAAGAACCTTCACCTACCTGCCCGAACTGTACGAATTCCATAACTGCAACCCACCTATTAAGTCCATGCTTCTTATCTGGACATCCTCAACTCCAAACGCACACTATCAACTCTAACCCCTTGGATCTACTAAAAGAACCGAAACGAAGCAATATTTTAAAAATTAAAGAAATTATTAACGATCTAAAAATCTCTATTTAACAAATGTTATGATCCCTAGAGCCGAAAGCCTTTGCTGCTGTTTGCTCTTCCTTTTATTAATAGCAATTTTAATTGTATATTGATATATTAATAAATAAAAAAAAAAAAAATAAAAATTGAGAAATAAAGTCCGAAAAAGTCTGGAACAGCTTGAGGACAATTTTCTGCCAATTTTTAAACGTCAACACATTTGTTTTTTTTTTTATTTCTTTATTTGATGTAAATTCTCATTTTTTTCTTTTCAAACTAATTATTTTGTATTTTAGTGTTTCTAAATTAATTTATTTGTTCAACATATATTTTTCCACACCAACTACGAACCGTTTTTTTTTTCGTTTATGACAAACGTCAGTCTGACAATTGTAAATTTTCTGTCCACAAATTGCTGCCCACAAAAATTTATTGGGCAGGAATTGGCAAGAAATTGTCAGGAAGGGGAAATATTTTACTCTCTCAAGAGCGCTCTCTTCTGCCAAAAACTACCAAATTTGTAAGTCTGGAACAGGTTTTTGGCAGAAATTGGTGCCAATTTGTGCCAATTGGCAGAGTGTGGATCAGACCTATTAACTTATAACTATCTTAAAGCTAGACAAAAATGTTTAAAACTAGCCTAATTGTCAATAACTTACAACTAATTTACTGGCCCTTTACGGGCGCTCTAAACTAAACAATAACTCTTAGAACTAATGTTTTTCGACCTAAAAACTATTTTAATTAAATATAATTATTTTATTTTTTTAACCAAGGAAACTTATTGACAACAAATTTGGTATCTTATCATATATTTCTTTTTTACTTATAAACTAAACCTAAAAATAGACTAAAAATAATTAAAACTAAATACAACTAACTTATACTAACTAAAAATACCTTAAACTACTTAAAATACCTAATAATACCCAAAAACCACTTAAAACTACTTAAAAACTAGAACAGCCACAGCAGCATTTTTTTTCGTTTTTTAAATTTTGTTTTGTTTATTTTTTATATGCATGCAGACACACAACAACATGCAACCCACCCATACATGTACATACGCACATACATGTACAGACACGCAGATACATGCACATATGCCCCCGTATACATACCTATTTTTAATTTTTTTGTTGGTGCCACCCCGACTGTTCCCTATACCTAATTACCCTAAATGTATGTAAGTCGGCCAAGACATATCTTAATCGACTTTAAATATTATGATGCTGTTCAGAGAGCCACCAGAACTGGTTCTCCTGTTTCACCCTATCCCTACGGTCCCGATCGGACATAGTCCTACTGAACCGAAGGTGCTCTTCTCCACCTTGAGCGATGACGTCCCGACCATACAGGAGTCGCCTATCTACAGTTTTCCGGCTGACGTAGATGAGCGGAACTGCCATTCCATCCTGTATCAGCCCTCGACTGTCTAAAAAGAGGGATGTCTCGGGAGGGATGTAGCCACATATAGCACGCACTCTCAAAATATTCATAATTGGGGTAGTAAGCCCCAAACATTAAGCTGTTGGTTGAGGACATCGCTCTTGCAGTGAGACTCCGAATCAGCTTAAACAAAAAATTATCTATTCTGTTTATGTTTGCTCCGTTGTATAGAACCCTCTGGTCCATTAGCTCAGTTGGTTAGAGCGTCGTGCTAATAACAGTCATGTTTAGGTTTCAGAATTCACAACAAAACTGACTAGCGTACCTACATTGGCACCCCTCTTTTTGACCCAATTATTGGAACCCCCTCATTCAATAAGGATTCTTATGTGGTTATCGTTTGGTACCACAAATCAATTTATTTTTGATTTCAGTCACCGACTAACCTCCGTACAGTTCGCATCGTTCGTAGTCGATTTTGTGCTTTCTCTTTTGCTGCCTAGCGCAACAACCGGTATCTCCCGTTATACCTTTCTTTTCTACACATATTCCGTTTGCGAATTTGTTTACTCCTTCAACTACAGATAAGTGCTTCAACTACGTCAAATCGTTCTTGACAAATAGAAAAATCTGCTTCAGGTCAAACAATTGTTTTTCTGAATCTTATTCTCTTCACAACGGCATCCCCCAAGGTTCTCCTTTATCAGTCGTGTTATTTCTGATTGCTTTCGACGACATCAGTTCTATTATAGCTAAATACTCACTAGACTAGACCATTATATCTACGCCGATGACGTATATATCATGTGTAAGCACAATACCCTCGCAGAACATAAAGCTCTTTTCTCAAATATTCTAGCTGATATTTTAACATGGTCTGTTACTTCGGATATACTTTGCATATATGTCGTAAAACATCTTGTACTGGAGTTTCCTTTAACTTTAATAATATCAGTACAGAAAATGTAACTAACCTCTAAGTATTTTAGGTATTATTTTCAATAATAAATTTAATTTCAAATACCACTGTATTGAACTTAAAAAGGGCTTAGCTGCTAGAGTCAACATTGTAAATTATCTATCCAGTAAAAAATCATTTGCATAACAAGATCTTTAATTTTAAGTAAGATAGATTATGGTTTATCAATCTACGGAAACTCTCCTAAAACTACAATAAACTACATCAAGGCTCCTTACCACCAAGCTGCACGCAGAAGTTTAAATGCTTTCCCAACCACCCCAATACGCAACATAATGGCAGAAGCTGGACTTCCCCTAGTGGAAGAACGTATTCTTGAAATCAAAGCTAAACTCTATGTTAAACTCGCTCTCAACCAAAGCTCAATTATTGATGAAGACGTCAAAACGCTTGATAAATCAAAGTATCTTAAAAGCATCCCTTCAGCCATCTCTACCGCTATAACAACTGCCAAATCTATGGAACTTCCAGTTATTAAACACGAAAAATACTATCCTGGATGCCTACCATGGTGCATGGTCCTCCTTTATCATGCACATGACTGAAGACGACAAGAATCACACTTCCTCATACATCTACCGATCTTTATTCAAAGATACTACTGATGCCCTAAGGTCCAAAAATTGGAAAATGATTTTCACAGACACGGTTCCAAAACCCAATATAGCACATCGTTTGCTTCAACTTATGAAGATGGTTCCCTTCTGTCCATTGGAATTCTAGACAATACTGTATCTGTATTCACCGCTGAAGCTACTGCGATCTTAAAGACGGCAGACATAATAACTAAACTACAAGGCCACTTTGTGATTTGTTCGCGACAGTTTGGCAGTTCTACATGCCATACAAAATCCCAACAATAGCACCGTCATTATTAGCAAAATAAGAGACCATCTCATTAAGTCTGCCAACAAACTAAAACTAATGTTGGTTCCCGGTCACGCCGGAATTTTTGGTAACGAACAAGCTGATAAAGCAGCTAATGCTGCTCATATCTCCCCTGTAAAATCTGTTGTTGCACTGACAAAACGTGACTTATTACGTGAAGTCAATCGTAAAATCAAAGCACATAGACTAAACGACTGGCAGAATTACCAACATTTCTACAGTTCCATCAACATTGATAAATCTAAACCAATCTACCCAACCTCAACTACAAGACAGATGAACACCACTTTGGTAAGACTACGACTAGGGCAAACTACTCTCACACATCAACACCTTCTAAAAAAAGAAAGCCCTCCACCTTGTACAGGCTGCCAAGAAATTTTGGACGTTAATCACATTCTAGGAATGGGTACATGCAATTACTTGACTTCTAACACCAGCTTATACAATACAAATCTACTAACCACCGAGATCCTAGGAAACTTCGATCCGAATAACATCAGAAAAATACACAACTTTATAAACCTAAACAACTTTAAAACATAAACATTTAATTTTCAATATCTATACTACTTACCATTTACATCCTTTTGTTAAATAAAAAAATACACAAGCTTAGATCTTCTTAAGAGTCAGAAGCCTCAGCAGCTAAGTCTCTTAACAATATGTATTAACATATAAATTTTAATTTATAGTTAATAAATTTTAATAATAATAATAATTTTTGATTTAGATCTGTCAAAGAACTGATTTTGACAATTTTTGCCTTCGATTGGCGAAATAAATTGATTTATTTTTTGATTTTAAATCAATTTTGCAGATCTGGATTTTTCGGCAGATCTACCCCTCTTTTACTAAATAACTATGCATTATAATTGGGTACATTCAGATGTCGGTGCGATAGCCTATCTAAGATATGTTAGTATCCATTGAAGTTCTTGAACCACCAACATCGAATAGGTTAAATTTGTATGGGTTTGTTCATATGTTTTTGACATTTCTCATGGGATACAAAAGTATACCAAAGTTTTTCGGATAGCTTAAGATTTTTTTTTTTCGGCAGCAGTTGTTTTGTCATCAGCTGTATTCTTACATGGGAATACAACAACACCAACCTATCCGGATAGCTTTATTTCGGTTATTGAATGCGGCCATTGACAGCCACCAGTTTGACAAGACAGCTGATACCGATAGCTGGTTCGCAGACACAAATATACACCAATACTATAGCAAATAAAAATCAATCTGAAAACGTATTCGAATCGTTACGAACAAAATCAAATTATAGATCAAAATATAAATTTACCAAACGAAAACCCCATTACAAAAACTATCAATCTTATCAAGCCAATTTTAGTCTTAATCTACTATTTATTCCTCACATTTGTACGTCTTTGTTTTGATTAATTAGTTCTTCAGTCGGTGTGTTGAAGTGAAAGTATTAAACGTTTTAAAAAAGTGAAAAATTTGCAAAATGTTGTGTGTTTTTGCTAAGGACATAAGATTTGGTGAACCGTTTTTAGTTGTTAATATATGAATATAATACTAAATTATTGAATTGAATTGAAATATTTTTATTAGATCAAATTTACAGATAATTATGGTTAATACATATATATATACTTATACAAATTATTATGTTATTTACAATGGCATTAACATTTATATATTTAATTTGACAAAGTTTATTATTGCTTGTTTAAATTTATATTTATTAGTCAAATGTTTTACATTATATGGCAAATCATTAAAAAGCTTAAAGCCTTTATAAATTAAACTATTTTGTGATCTTGAATTTCTATATAATTGCAGTCTTAAGTCATCTCTATTTCTTAACAAAAATGGTTGAACATCTCTGATGTAACGAACATGTTTTGACAAATATTTAATATTTTATTTTAGTAAATAATTTTTAATTTTAAATACAAAAAATAAAACATTAAAATAAATTCGCTGTTTAACATTCATCCACATCTTAGTATTTAGCATAAATATTATAGAAGTATATTTACTACATCGGAGTATTGTACGCATTGCTTTATTTTGCAGTAGAAGAATAGAATAGAATAGAAAATGTGATTTTATTGAACAATATGTTACAATTTTCACAATAGTAGCAATGGCTTTTGCCGTCAGCCCGAAAAAAGAGAAATTGTTATTTACATAACTACATATACAGTTTTAACTTAGATATAATACTTCGTTTGATTTAAAATTCTTCATCTATTATTCGTTGTCTATATTTTAGTGCTTGCATTAAAAATGAGTGTAGCTTCATCCAGTTGTCTCCATTGAGAGTCGATATTATTTCTGCTTTTGTTAAGCTGTTCTTACGCCAGTGGGTTCTTCTTATTTCACTTAAGATAGGACATACTCCAATGAAGTGATAGGTGTCTTCCCTTGCGTTTAAGTTGCACTATGTGCAGATCTCACTACGGTCATTTCTGTGTGGTGTATAGTTTAAACCCAGTAGATCACCTCTGGCTTTGAAGAGTAGTGATATGACTTCCAATTTATACCGGTCCCGAAAATAGTTTTTTTTGTACCAGGTCATGATGCAGGAGTTTGTAAGTTACTCTAGTTTAGCTTTGTTGAGCTTGAATTTTAAACGTTTCATGAATAAATTCATCGACCTTAATAAGAAGATTCTCCAGATTAGAACTCAACATTGGACTTCCAACCACAATTTCGATGTTATGCTGATTTCCCAATCTCACCCAATCTTTGAAAAATTGTTGATTCGTTGCAATTAAATGATTAGCTACAATTTTTGGTAGGCGCATATCTGTTAGTTCCAGTACTTTAAGAATATAAAGAAAGTGCAAATTTAATGTGTAACTATAAAGCGTTGGCAGCCCAGTTTCCAAATGAAGCATATAAGTAGGAGAGCTCTCCGGTAATCTAAAGATTTTCTTGATAAAGTAGCGCAGTAACTTTTCCACTTCCTCGAACTTAAAAATACCCCATACTTGCGCTGCGTAACACATAATCGATCTGACAACTGCTTCGAAAACTTTATACTTGGTACTTGTCGCTACATTCCTTTTGCTTAGAATACCCCTCCAACTACAATTTATAGCTTTCTTTGCTTCTTTTAATTTTTCTTGTAGATGTTTTTTAAATGACAATTTTGGCGTTATGACTACTTCCTCACTTTCCTCATTTTCCCAAGTCCATCTTTCATCACGTGCGTACCTTCCAGTTCCATTTCGGAACACCATAATTTTAGACTTGTTGATGTGCACTTTGAGGTTCCATATGCTGCAGTAATGATAAAGCTTGTTAATCATCATTTGCATTGTGCAAGGAGTTTGTGCAAATAAAACTATCGTCGGCGTACTGAAGAAGTTTGATACATATACCATTAAAATCGATTCCTAATGGAAGAAATGTAACCAGATCGTCCAAGAAAATTGAAAATAAACTGGGACTGAGAAGACATCCTTGTTTTACTCCTATGTTCTGAACCAGTCCGAAAGTCTGCTTCCATCCCATACTGCGGTGGAATTTTCATCGTATAGACTTTGTATTATTTTTATCATTTTTGACGATAGTCCAATGTTGCTAAGTTTCAGAAAGAGAGATCTTCTGTCTATGGAGTCAAAAGCTGCCCTAAAATCCACGAAGAATACAAAGAGTTTTTTACCCTTATCAAGATAAGTTTGAGCAATGCTAGTGAGTGTGAAGATGTTGTCCACAGTGGAGTAGTTTTTTCTGAACCCTGCCTGAACTTCTTAGCAATTCATTTTCCCGTATCCATTCTGTTATGCGCTCTAAGAGGATTCCCGTAAATATTTTCATAACTGAATTCATCAAAGAAATTCCTCTATTATTACTTGGGTCATTGGGATTTCCTTTTTTGAAGAGAGGCAAAATTATATTTTTCTTAAAACTGTTTGGAACTTCTCCGTTATTAAAAATGAAATTGTGTGAGTCTGTGAGTTTCTCAATAAATTCGTTTGATGCGTTTTTGAAGAATGCTTTATTTGAACTGCATCTGTACATTACATTTCTGACATCATGAACGGATATTTCTCTATCCAAAGCAGTATTTTCTAGATATGGTAGAGCATATTGAACTTGGGTAGAACTATATTCGAAATGAACACCTAACTAATTTGCATCAATTTGAATTTTGCTTGTAGTCTTTGATCCATTAAGTATCTTCGCCATTTTCCAGAACGATCGAGTGTCTTTGATATTTTCTAGCGATCGTGACAAACCTTGAATATAATCATTCTTCTTGATCTTACATATATTCTTATACACCCAGTTAGCTTCTTGGTATCTACATTTGGCTATCTCGTCTCTTTTATTTTTTTTTCAGTAAACGAAGACATTTAAATGATTTCTTTCTTGCTGCCACGTACTCCCAATCAAACCATGGTTGCTTGCCGTTCCATCTTCCTGTAGTTTGAAAGGGTCTTGCCGCTTCTATAATACATGCTGATAGTGTGTTAGCGCATTGAATAGACCGAATATTGTCTTCTCTTACATTCATTAACTTATTATTAAGATTCTATTGAAACCGTACACACCAGTTATCTTTCCATTTCAATTTTGGCCGTAATCGATTTATTAATTAAGTATAAAATCGTAGAACAAAGTTCAAAATGAGGTTTTATAATTACATTGTAAATATTTATAGCGGTAATAGTACCTACTTTATTTCTAATTCTTCGTAAGAAACCTACTTTTTTGAAATTTTCTTTGAAATGTACTGCACATGAGATTCAAAATTTAATTTATAATCTATAATGACACCTAGGTACTTAATTTCTAATACTTGTTCTACTATTTCTCGATCAATTGTTACTTTAACATTTACATTATCCTTTAAAACAATACATTTAGTCTTTGAAACATTAAGTTTTAGTTTATTAGCCTTAAGCCATATATTCAATACTTCAAGGTCTTCATTCAATAGTCGTTCACATTCCTGAACTGTTTCAGCTTCAACAAACAACAGTGAATAGTCTGTAAATTGAGCTAGCTCGCAGTTATGAAAAGTTTTGTTCATATCGTTAATGTAGATGAAAAGAAGTGGTCCCAGTATTGAGCATTGAGGGACTCCCAGTTCATTCGGTTCAGGTTCTGATAACCGTTATTGATTTTGGTGTGTTGAGAACTCCCCAACAAGTAACTTCTAAACCAATCATGGGCGGATGCGGTAATTCCATAGTTGTACAATTTATCCAGCAATATAATAGGATCGACTGTCTCAAAGGCTCGTTTAAGGTCAAGAAAAACACAAAAAACTTTCTCACCTTTTGAGATAGATTCTTTCCAACTTATTAATACCATATGATTTTGTTATCACTCAGATATTTTGAAAGTTGTTTATAGACGACTTTTTCATATACCGGAAATGAATTTATCGGTCGAAACTCTTCACACTTTATAGTTTTTTTTTGATTTTCTCAATAGATGTCACAATAGAGTTTTTCCACGTTTTAGGAAATTGTCCTTCTATTAATGATACATTAATTATTTTTAACAACGAGGGTCCAACTACATCAAAAGCGTCAAGGAACAACTTTGGACTTAGTGGATCACTGTCTTTTTTATTGTTTAATTCTATAATTATTTTTTTTAGATCATGTACGAGTATAATAACTTCATTTAACTTGAAAGGATTTTCAACAGAAAAGTCTATTTGGTTTACATACGACACATTTTCAATTGTGTTATTTATTATTTTCACACTATTGATAAAAAAATTATTAAACCGATTAGCTAACTCCTTATCGTCTGTGATAATTTCACTGTCAAATTCCACTTTTGTTATTATTTCACTGGTTTTTTCGCGCAGTACTAACGATTTTAGAGTTCTCCACGTTGCTTTTTGATTAGTGCACTCTTCTAGGGATCTTTTTATATAATTATTTTTCGCACGATTAAGCTCTTTAGTATAAGTATTTCGTATGTTTCTAAAATCACACCAATCATCCAAACTTTTTTTTTTTTATAATCTACACGCTCTCAAGGGATTATGAATACCCTTTAAATGTTTCAACACAGCGCGGGCGTGAGGGTGAGGTTAAGGAAGAGAAAGAATGATAGGAAAGATGTGTGGCGCGATATTCGAAGACTGTAGGTGGTTGTTGTCTCAGATTTTATCTCAAGGGATGGCGGCTGAACTAATGCGGAGAAATTTCTGTGTCTTATTTATCGATGTCCCTTATAATTCGCATTAATTTTTTTTATTCTTTGTCATATTTTATCGGTATACTAGTTTTACTCAATTGTTAGTTCTATGCCTAAACAGCATGTAATGAGTAAACCAGCAACTCATTGTATGACATTTACTTTAGAATTGGTTTTTAATGGAAAAATAAGAAGACATAGACTACGGCAGGGATCTAACCTGTGAACATGAGGTTGACAGGCGAACACACAACTGTCGCGCCACGGCCACCCCCAAACTACCTGTAAAGATAGCTTTACTTTTAGCATTATATTTTTCATGTTTGAGCGCATTCAAATATTGATTAAACCACGAATTTTTGTTTTTACTTATCTTTTCAATACCAATAATAGTTTATTTTTAAAATTGTTAGCTCTAAGAAAATGTATACCACTTTCTTCAAACGCTGATAATAAATTGGCTGTAGAATATTTTAACACTTGTACTTTATTGACTTTGGGTTTTGAAATTTTTTCTCGTATTGGAAGTTTTAAGTAAATTGCTTCATGATCTGCGATATCTAAATCACCACTGACATTAGCCATTTCTTCTTCTTCTTCTTAGGTGGCGCTACAGTTCGGGGCGAACCTGGGCCTCAACCAACATGCCTCCCCAGCTAGCTCGGTCTTTGGCTAGCTGCCTCCAGTTACGCACTCCAAGTTGGTTGAGGTTATCTTTCACTTGAGCGCGCCACCTTAGGCGAGGTCTTTCTTGACTGCGTCTTCCCTCTGAGTTGGAATCGAAGATCCTGCGAGCCGGAGCATTGTTGTCCATACGCTCTATATGACCTAGCCATCTTAAACGTGATATACGTATTTTTTGTAACAGGCCAATGTCGCTGTACAGCTCGTATAGTTCGTGGTTGAACCTTCTCGTCCAAAGCCCTTTAACGCAGATAGGGCCGAAAATCTTGCGAAGAACCTTACGCTCGAAACGACTAAGGATATCTTCATCCGCTATTGATAGAGTCCATGTCTCCGCGCCATAGAGCAGGACTGGGATGATCAGAGTCTTATAAAGAGTCTCCTTTGTTTTTCGAGAGAGGGCCTTACTACTCAATTGCCTCCCTAGCCCATAGGAACAGCGATTGGCAAGAGTTATTCTTCGGTTTATTTCTAACGAGATGTTATTGTTAGATGTTCTAGCGGATCCGAGGTTGACAGTCCCTAACTACCTCAAAGTTGTACCTGTCTATTGTGACGTTTTGTCCAATCCGCCGGTGTTGTGTGTTCCTTTTTGAGGACAGCAGGTACTTCGTTTTGGCCTCATTGACTGCTAGTCCCATCTTAGCCGCTTCAGCTTCAATGTTAGCAAACGCTCCAGTGACAGATCGCTGGGTTCTGCCAATGGTGTCTATGTCATCAGCGTATGCTAACAATTGCACAGACTTGAAAAAAATTGTGCCAGTGGAGTTAACTTGGGAATTTCTTACATTTTTTTCAAGTATTAAGTTGAAGAAATCGCACGATAGCGCATCACCTTGTCGGAATCCTTTCTTGACATCAAAAGCTTCTGTGAGGTCAGTACCAACCTTGACGGAGCAGCGAGAGTTCTCCATCGTCATCCTACACAGTCGGGCGATCTTTGTGGGGATACCAAAACCAGTCGAGGCTCTGCATAACACGTCTCTATAAATGCTATCGTACGCGGTCTTAAAATCGATAAAGAGATGGTGGGTATCGATTTTGAATTCTTGGGTAGTTTCCAGGATATGCCGTAGCGTGAACATTTGATCGATTGTTGACTTTCCAGAATTGTTTCAAGCGTTCATATAATAATTTAGAGGGTCTGCTTTCGATTGGGAAGACGATGCTGAGGTTCCATTCAACAGGCATACTTTCTGCTGATCAAACTTTAGAGATGAGTTGGTGTACGCACTTTAAAAAAATCGGCGGGTAATTCGGCCGGACCATCAGTTTTGTTGTTTTTTTAGATTAGATATTGCTATTCACTTAATTTTGGTCAGGTGAACGGCAGTTTCTTCCTTCATCGTAAATGTTAAATGGCTTATTCTGCACATCTTTGTTAAAAGGAGTTTTTTTTATTGTGTTTTTTTTTTTTGTTGATAAAAATGTGTGTTTTTTTTCATTTTCAGCCCCGTTTTCTGTTGAAATTCGATCAGATCTACCTATCGAAACCAACACATTGGGAAAAAGATGGTTCACCCAGTCCTATGATGCCGAACGAAGCACGTCTTCGAAATCTTACTTACTCGGCGCCCCTCTACGTAGACATAACCAAAACAAAAATCATCGAAGGCCAAGATCCCGTCGAGACACAGCATCAGAAAACCTTCATTGGCAAAATCCCGATTATGTTACGTTCCACATATTGTCTCCTCAGCCAGCTTTCCGATCGTGATTTGACAGAATTAAACGAGTGCCCACTGGATCCGGGTGGCTATTTCATTATAAACGGTTCGGAAAAGGTTCTAATTGCTCAAGAAAAAATGGCAACCAATACCGTGTATGTGTTTAGCATGAAAGATGGCAAATATGCCTTCAAGTCTGAAATTCGTTCGTGTTTGGAACATAGCTCACGTCCGACATCAACTCTCTGGGTGAATATGATGGCTCGTGGTTCACAAAATATCAAAAAATCAGCTATTGGCCAGAGAATCATTGCTATTCTGCCATACATTAAACAAGAAATTCCAATTATGATTGTTTTCCGAGCTCTGGGTTTCGTCGCCGATAGAGATATTCTTGAGCACATCATTTATGACTTTGACGACCCGGAAATGATGGAAATGGTGAAGCCATCTTTGGATGAGGCATTTGTGGTGCAAGAGCAGAATGTGGCTCTGAATTTTATCGGAGCTCGAGGTGCTCGTCCGGGTGTGACCAAGGACAAACGTATAAAGTATGCCAAAGAAATTCTACAAAAGGAAATGTTGCCGCATGTTGGTGTGTCAGACTTCTGCGAGACAAAGAAAGCCTATTTTCTGGGGTACATGGTTCACAGGTTGTTGTTGGCTTCTCTGGGTCGTCGTGAACTCGACGATCGGGATCACTACGGTAACAAACGGTTGGATCTAGCTGGTCCATTGTTGGCATTCTTGTTTAGAGGTCTATTCAAGAATCTTATGAAGGAGGTTCGAATGTACACGCAAAAGTTCATCGATCGTGGAAAAGACTTCAATCTGGAATTGGCCATTAAGACGAATATAATCACCGATGGTCTGAGATACTCGTTGGCTACAGGCAATTGGGGAGACCAGAAAAAAGCTCATCAGGCTCGTGCCGGAGTGTCACAGGTGTTGAATCGTTTGACTTTTGCTTCGACTTTGTCCCATTTGAGGCGTGTTAACTCGCCCATTGGTCGTGATGGTAAATTAGCCAAACCACGTCAGTTACACAACACACTCTGGGGTATGTTGTGTCCTGCTGAGACTCCTGAAGGAGCTGCTGTCGGCTTGGTCAAGAATCTAGCTTTGATGGCTTATATTTCCGTCGGATCACAACCATCGCCTATTTTAGAGTTTTTGGAAGAGTGGTCAATGGAAAATTTGGAAGAAATAGCTCCCTCTGCCATTGCAGACGCAACCAAGATATTTGTTAATGGTTGCTGGGTGGGAATTCATCGTGATCCTGAACAGTTGATGGCAACTTTGCGGAAACTGCGACGTCAGATGGATATCATTGTCTCGGAAGTGTCTATGATTCGCGATATTCGTGATCGTGAGATTCGAATTTACACAGATGCTGGGCGAATTTGTCGACCTCTGTTGATTGTCGAAAATGGCAGTCTGTTGTTAAAGAGAAACCACATTGAAATGTTAAAGGAACGTGATTACTACAACTACAGTTGGCAGGTATTGGTGGCCTCTGGAGTAGTCGAGTACATCGACACTCTGGAGGAGGAAACGATTATGATTGCCATGTCGCCTTACGATTTAAAACAAGACAAAGATTATGCCTATTGTACAACGTATACTCACTGTGAGATCCATCCAGCTATGATCCTGGGTGTATGTGCATCTATTATCCCATTCCCTGATCACAACCAATCGCCCCGTAATACCTATCAAAGTGCTATGGGTAAACAAGCTATGGGTGTCTACATTACCAATTTCCATGTCCGGATGGACACTCTAGCTCATGTGCTGTATTATCCAATGAAACCACTCGTTACAACACGTTCCATGGAGTACTTGCGATTCAGAGAATTGCCAGCGGGAATTAATTCCATTGTGGCTATTCTGTGTTACACTGGATATAACCAGGAGGACAGTGTTATCTTAAATGCTTCAGCCGTGGAGAGAGGATTTTTCCGGTCTGTGTTTTACCGTTCATACAAGGATTCAGAGAACAAGCGTATCGGAGATCAGGAGGAACAGTTCGAGAAGCCTAACAGGGCCACATGCCAGGGTATGAGGAATGCTCATTATGACAAATTGGACGATGACGGTATCATTGCCCCGGGTATTCGTGTATCTGGTGACGATGTGGTTATTGGAAAGACAATTACATTGCCTGAAAATGACGATGAGGTAAGTTATTGAATTGACAAGGGGTTTCAGAAATTTATTTGAATTTTCAATTACAGTTGGAAAGTACAACGAAACGCTTTACCAAGCGAGATGCTTCGACATTCTTGCGTAACTCAGAAACTGGTATTGTTGATCAAGTTATGTTGACTTTGAATAGTGAAGGTTATAAGTTTTGTAAGATTCGTGTACGTTCTGTGCGTATTCCTCAAATTGGTGATAAGTTTGCCTCCCGTCACGGACAAAAGGGTACCTGCGGTATACAATACCGCCAAGAGGATATGGCATTTACGGCTGAAGGACTTACGCCAGATATTATTATTAATCCACACGCTATTCCATCCCGTATGACAATTGGACATTTAATTGAGTGCTTGCAAGGTATATTATTTTTTATTTACATATATGTATATTAATTAACGTCTGTGTATATTTGTGTCCTATGGGCTCCGTATTTTTTTTGACGGCATTTCGTGTCGTGTCGAATTTATTACCCCCAACGCCGCAAAAGAAGATTTACTTCAAAAAGAAATAGGAAAAAATTCCTATGTGTAAAGGACTTTTCCCTACTTGTACCACCACTGATTGGCTTGACATTTGAAAGTTTTGAAATAAAGTACCAGCCAATGAGCCAAATATAAACATTTTAATAAAATTGGGCGATACTCACAATAAGACTGAATGATCTAACTTCAGCCCTTAATAATTCCCTAGCCATTTCTTGTCCGCAGACTTATGTAATTCAGGGCTTGAAATAAAATAGAAAAGTTGTGGACTGGGACTCATATAAAAAATGAGCATATGGCTCATGGACCAACTTGCGAAGAATCGCCCAACCTGTTACTGGATATTCATTTTCCTGGTAGCTCAAAATGTTAACTTTACAGACCACACTGCGTCTATTAACAAGTCTAACTATCCACCAGATCTAATTACTAAGGAAAACCTGCTTTGGGCACTTAATAGCTTCAAGACCGCATAACCGGACGGCGGCATTATAGTCATACAAACTGGGTGGTTTCTCTGCAAAAAGATTTGTCAGCAAATGTTCGCCGCAAGGCGGTTTTCTATCTCTTCTGGAGGGAGAAAATGAGCTGCTGGTGGATCTGGATGCTGAGAGCTACATGGTGTTTGCTTATGCGGGCGATGTTGTCATTACCGTATCAGGAAAGTACCCCAATGCCCACAAAAACTCCCTACAAACGCTTTAAATAAGCTAACAAATTGGGCATAAAGGTGTGGCCTAGCAGTCAACCCTTAGAAAACGGAACTTGTCCTTTTCAAGGAAATTAAAAATTCCTCACGTCTACTATCAAAGGTACCCCACTAGCTTTCTCAGATGAATCAAAATACTTGGGTCTTATTTTAAATAAAAACTTAAGTTGGAAACCTAATATAGAAGAGAGAGTTAAAAAAACCACAGTGGCTCCCACGCAAAAAAAGCTATAAAGAATAAATGTGGCCTTCAAACCCGTATTACTCACTGGCTATATACTTGGGTAATCAGGCCGATTTTTACCTATGGCGTAAAAGTATTGTGGACCGCTCAAGAAAAGGCTGAAAATTGTGACAATCTGAGCAGAGTCCAACGATCAGGTTCAATGTGTATTAGCGGAGCATTGAGAACAACCCCTTCGGCCGCGCTAGACTACTAGCGCCTACTCCGTCTACTACCCTTCGATATTTTCAGCAAGCAGATGGCAGCGAGCACAGCCGCCCGCCTAAAAGCTTTCACACAATGGATCAATAATGATATTGGCCATTCTTTATTCTGAAATAGTTCGGTTCACTTCCAAGTCAAATTTATTAAACCATCCCTAAACTGGAATGTCTATCAACTGTCTGGGAGGACTTAAGCTTCTTGAAAAATGATGCTATCCATTTTCATACATATGTATCAAAAACTGGTGATGGGATTGGTGGCGTGTGTATTCAAACTGACTGAAATTAAGTCTCTCTTTCCGTCTTCCTATTCATTGAATGTAGCATATTCCAGGCGCAAATTATTCCAATTAAAGAAGTTTTCTGTTTCTGACTCAAAGAAAACGTGCTATCAACTACTGATATCTGTATCTTCTCAGATAAGTTGGACAACTATAAATCTCTGGAATCGTCCTGTTCAAACTCTATAACTGCTCTCAACTACCGGGTGCCAGTGGACAGGGAAATTCCAGAGAATTGTAAGTGGAATCTATTCCTCATCATCTGTGTACATGCCCTGCTCTATCTCATAGACATAAGCTCATTTTGGATACTTTTTTTCGATGATCTTAGCGATCTAAATAAAGTAGACATCGACAGTCTCTTACGCTTCATTAGGAGTTCTAAATGGGTCAACGAATAGAGAGATTATTTCTGGATTAATGTGGTATCACAAGGGACCACCTCTGGTCTAATTTTGTCAGCTGCAACGCAGACAGCCACTTCAACCTAATCTAACCTATATCATAGAAGCTACAAATTTGAATGGAATATTTAAGGGAGAATATGTTCTGTTGCCACGCATCCCAATAATACCGACATATATGCCATTCGCGTTCAAAACCTTGCTGTTTCCGCGAGCATTTGCAATGACCATTAATAAGGCACAAGGGCAATCACTACAAGTGTGTTGAAACCAAAATTTTTTAAGTATTAAACTTTATGAAATAAGAACCTGGTGTCTCATCTCACTACTTTTTGTGTAAAAGAACTTTTTTAAACATTTATGTTTTTGGTCTGATTTATTTATTTCAATCTACTGTAGTTAAATCTACAGACGTTGCTTAATTATAAATTATATATAATTCAAGTTTTATAATTTACAGAAAAGTTTATGCTTAGGAGAGAGCGAAACAACGCTCGCCAGCCAGGTTCCGCTAGTGTTATATTAAATCATGATAATTAAATAATGGAACTTTTTTTATATTCAAAAATGATCTTTTGATAATTTGTTTTTCAGGCAAGCTGGGATCTAACAAAGGTGAAATCGGTGATGCAACTCCATTTAACGATGCCGTCAACGTACAAAAGATTTCAACTTTTCTTCAAGAATATGGTTATCATCTGCGTGGCAATGAAGTCATGTATAATGGACATACTGGTCGAAAGATTAATGCTCAGGTATTGTCGAAGAGAACGATCATTCCTTACGAAATATCTATTGAAAATCTCTTGTTTTTTTTTTGTTGTTGTTTGCTTTCAGGTGTTCTTGGGGCCAACTTACTATCAACGTCTAAAGCATATGGTGGATGACAAAATCCATTCCAGAGCTCGTGGTCCTGTACAGATTTTGGTGAGACAACCTATGGAGGGTAGGGCCCGTGATGGTGGTCTACGTTTTGGTGAAATGGAACGTGATTGTCAGATATCTCACGGTGCTGCGCAATTCTTACGTGAAAGACTGTTTGAAGTATCTGATCCGTATCGCATCCACATTTGCAATTTCTGTGGATTGATTGCCATTGCTAATCTACGCAATAACACATTTGAGTGCAAAGGATGCAAGAATAAAACGCAAATCTCTCAAGTGCGACTTCCATACGCGGCCAAGTTGCTGTTCCAAGAACTTATGTCAATGAATATTGCACCACGTTTGATGGTTATTTAAATCATTTGTTGATTTTTGTACGAGAACGTTTTTAATTTACAAAAAATAAAAAAAAATAAATTATAAATAAGAAAATTACATTTTCGTTTTTTAATTGGTAACAAGGTCAACGCGTCTACATTCACTTAAAAGAGAAAAAAAGACCCATTGGTGGATTTACAACGACCTAATTGAAATGTTTACAAAACAAAAAACCAAATGGGCATATTCATTCAATTTATTTCGATTGATATATTTAATTGGTTGTGTAAGCTCCATCAAATCAACAGGTCCATTCGTAACAATAGTGTTGAGTTGCTATGCTGATGCTTGGGCGGATGGCTGTCTGTCACACAATTGAAGTCAGTTCAGATGCATTCAAGTGCATTGTTGATGATGTTAGTTTTTTTTTTTCAATTAATAACTTTATCAATATCGCAAGTTCTAATGAGAACATTTTCACAAAGACTTGCAACTAATTTAGGTGTTGATTGATTCGGTTGGTTAATTGAAGTTAGAATAAATTTGAAGAATTTCTAGCCGTAATTCGTGTAATTGGATTTTTTGTCAATGAATTGATTTATTATGTGGTTTGCAATTTTCTCGGCCAAACACTGAAACCAATTATGGAAAGCTGAATTTAATGTTTTAATTTGACGAGACGATTTTGGTAGTTTCAAGTACAAATATTTATTGTTTAATGAGGGTTTACAACGCCCGCCGCACCTGCTAAATTTTAAATTGGGTTTAGATTAGCTAAATTCATTTTTCGATCGTGTTCATCTTCTATACAATGTCATTGTGCATGAAACAAATGTGTTTTTAGACAATTAATTTCATTATTATTTAGATATAGGAGTCATATATATTTTTTTTATTGGTATTCGTAGAAATTGCGCAGTAGGAAACCTCTATCCCAATTGGCCAATGTTCTAATGTAATATGGATCATATCATATAGGTACATTAATCAAAATATAAACAAAAAATAAAACAAACACGACACTACAACCATAGGGAAAATATACTGGCACAAGTACGGTAACTTTAGCGCCAAAAACTGATAAAGGTTTTTTGTAGACACACGAATTTTTGTCCATCTTTGGGCGGGAGTATCAATTTAATTAAAAAGTGAAATATATGTATAGTTTTGAAAAAAAAACGGGGTTTAAACACAAATTTTGAGAAGAAAGATTAAGAAAAAAATTTAAATTGAGCTTTTTCAAAAAAATTGGTTAAAAACTTAATGTTCATGTTATATTATTTTATGCCTTTTATACATACATATGTTCAAAACAAGAAATAAAAATCTCATAAAAAAGTAGTTTGGTTATTTTTAATTTCTCATAGACTAAAACTCCTAAAACCACTGTTCGATTAAGAATTGAAAGGGACATCTAATAATTAAAGCCAATTAGTACTTAATTTCACTACTTTGAATAAAAAAACAGTAACATTTAAAAAAACTGTTTGATAAATTTTGAGTTTGAAGGTATTTTTTTCAAAAACTGTTAACGCAAATAACTAGGTTGAAAAAAATGATAAAAGGACAAGTTTCGACTTTCAGAAAACCTATAATTTTTTTCATTGTAATGTCGTTTTATTTGTCAATCCGGGAGCCTTCCGGACTCTTCTGAAAGCGTTCACTTGGGAAAAAATGACAGTTCTAATTCTGAAAAGAAGAGAATTTTGCTTCTGGATTTGAAAACAGAATCAGAAGCACTCACACATTCATATACTTGAACGTCAAACTCGACTGTTTTCATTTTTTTGTATCATAATTGTGCAGCAAACATTTTTTTGAATTTGAATATTCTCACGTACACAATTATTTTCACACATACAATCTCATTAAAATTCAGAATCACACAAAAGTGTTCAGTTGGGATCCCGGATCGGAGAACAATTCCGGATTGCCAAATAAAAACGCCACAAGTGTTGGTGTTATTTTTAAATCTTTTTTTAAATTTAAGTAATTTTTCTTAGAAATTTACTCCTCCAGCCTAAAAATTATGGTAACAGACTCCCTCTTCCATATTTAAAAAAAAAAACAATTGAATTAAACCCCTCTACAAAAATTCGTCACCATTTTGAGCACCATAGTTATTGTACTCTCCCATCAAAGTGGAGATTATCGTAAATACAAACAAAATCTCAAATCTCATAATTTGAGAAAATTTACAATTTTCTTAAAAACTAGAAGACACAAATAAAATCATATAGTTTTAAATTTTTTGATTAAGAATTATTCGAATTAACGAATTTCAGAAAAAAAAAATAATATATTATTTTACAGTTTTGAAAAAGCATACCTTAAACTTGAGTTTAAAACCCGTTTTTCAAAAATTATGCATATATTACATTTAAATAAAAAATTATTTAATGCGGAGTAGGGTATTTGAATTAAAATAACTATAACATTTTTTGTATGTATTACCGTTATTTTTTTAATATTATTTTTTGTCCATTGTTAGTACTTTTTTAATGAAATTGCTCTTCCCGCACAAACGGGGGAAGGTAAACCTAACCTCCCGTACTAAGAAACAATTGTTTTTTACCCCTCTAGAAAAGCAGGTATCAATTTTTGGCGCCAAAGCTATCGTACACTCTGCAATGGTCCTTGAACCATCGTTTAACCTTAGATAATCATTCATATATAAAAAAATACATATAAGAAGGTTTTTTAATAATAAAAAATTCTATATAGTACTGAAATACATCAGCCAAGTAGAAGACTTAGCACTATAATATTTGGATGGATATGTTTTTCACGAAATCTATGTAAGATGTACTCAACTTTGCAAAAATTGCGTATTGACAAAGGTCCTCACTATCACTCTTACCACTGGGACTCAATTGAGTCAAAAGGGACTAATTTTTTTTAGATTGGTTCAGGGACTCATCTTTTTTAGATTTGACTCATTTGTTTAAGAACGAGTCAATTTATAGTTTAAAACACTTTTATTTCATTTTGCAGAAAATATTTTAAAAAGATTGAATGGTCTGAACTACGCTTCTATTTTCTTTCCTTCCTTTGGATAAAACATTAAGAGTTTTGGATGGATGTTTTAAAATTGAGATATGCCTGCGAAGTGAAGAGCCTTTTTTGAGAACATTTCCAACTTTATTATGAAATTAATGACGTTTCCTCAACGTTCTGCAGCCGCAGAAAGAAAATGTTCAGATCTCAGTTAATCAAAACAAAAAGGTTTAATAGATTTAAATTAGAAACTGTTGAAGCAATTATTTTTTTATATATTGAGTTATGTGACTTAATTTTGCGTTATTATTGAATTGTTCCTTTTTGTTTACTTTAAAAAATGTGTTCTTAAGACTTTAATTTTTTAATAATAATATTCTAGTATATTATCGAAAATACATAATTTTTTTGTGATATATGTATTTTTATTTAAATTAAGTTAATTAAATATTAGGTACTCATAGTCTAGAAAAATAAGATGTTCACTTCGAAAAAATTCCGACAAAGCAGAATTTTTGTGGAGAGATTCATTTTTACGTCATAAGCATTTTCTAAAAAGAACCCTAAATTTGGAGATGATCAAACAATTTTAGAGGAGGAAAAGGGGTTTTTTTTGAAAAAAATTATTGATTTTAGATTGTGTCAAAAAAGTTTCAGACACTTTTTATCGTACAATTGGTAGATTTGGAGAAAAATATTGGAAACAATTTTGGTGTAGTACCTACATTTTTTTCAAAAAAAAAATGTAAGAAATGTATATTTTTGAGTTGCGAATTTTTTTGTTTTTGATTATTTTTGAAAAAAACATGTTTTATTAAAAAAAAACAAGTTTTAAGTTTTGAACCCGAAGGTAAATGCTTCAATCTTAAAAATAATAATTTATTTTATTTTTTTCAATAACTACCAAAACCTTTATTTTTCTCACAATTTTTTAAGAACAACTTGTAGACAGTACAATTATCTACAAAATGATATATTAACCGTGTATCAATTCGTTCTAAAGTTATAGCGTTCCAAAGTTAAATTGTTCGTCAAAACGGACATATAGATTAAATTCATTCGTTAAAGCAACCAGACTTGACTTAATATAGCTCCCATTTGTATAGAATGACATTATCTACAATGTGTACCAACAACTTTTTTCAAAAAAAAACCTATGGCTTTCGAGTAATTTAAAAAACAGAATTCAATTTTACCCCCTTTCCCCCCTCTAAATTTGATTGTTTTTAAAAAATAAGAGGTGTTATAAACTTAAGATATTTTTTATTGGGAATCATTTATTTTCCAAATGGCTCATTTTTTCAGACTCTGGGACTCATTAAAAAGGTTTAATTTTTGGTTAGTTGTCATTTTTTGTATACATGTACATAGGTACAACATTTATTTTTAATTTTGATTATTTTCATGTATACTATACAATCCCACCAAAAAAGTGTTCAGTTTGGAACCCAAATCAGAGAGATATTCCGGATTACCAAAAAAAAATTGTTCAGGGCGACCACAGGTCTAAAAAATAAAGACACTGAACTTCTGCAACAGGGTTTGTTCAGATTTTTTTTTTAATGGATTCGGGTGACTGCAGGGCTCACCGAGCAAACCTAATAGGCTTATCCATTGAACTTTACCCACGGTTAACCCATGTTTTCTTGACAATCGCAAGAGTTGTCAACAATTTTTTTTAAATTGCCGCGAGATTTTTTTCGATTCTTGTTTGAACGACACAAAGTATTTTAAAAGGGAAAGTCAAACAAAATTCTTGAAATCATTAACGGAAGATATTTTGATCACTTCGCTTACTTTTGCCCTTCTTTCCCAAGAAAAAGTTGCATGCATCTAAGTTTTCTTGTGTGAAAGCGGTCTAACAAATGCTTATGCCTAAATCAACTTAATTGATCTCTAGTGATACATAATGTTTCGCCATTAGAAACAGTCTACAAACAATTTTAAACAACTTCTGGTTTCACTTTATTCCAAAAGACTATTGGTAGAATTTTAGCCTGACCCAAAGGTACATTTTTGTCAGCATCTTCTCGATGTCTCGGCCCTTTAAGTCTGAAGTTCGATAACGTAACTTCGTGATATTCTCAACACATTCTTAACTGTAAGGCGTAAGGCGAAGTGAGCTGGGAATTCAATAAAAAACGTTGATCTTTCCGAGACTTAAAACAAATCTTACACTCACTGTATAGGAAATCGAAATGTCACTATTTCGCTCCTTTAAAAATAACATCATTAGATCGCCCTTGACTTTCTTTATAATTTATATGCATCATGTATCATTAAAAAAAAAAGAAGAAAAACAAACAAATCACCACGGAATTCCGATTCGTCAAAACATCCGTAATTTCCCCTAGAATTTGTTCGATTTGTCACGACTCTCGAAATAATTTCCCTTACGTAAAATCGTTACGTCGAAGTCTGGCAAATTTATATCATCGGCATTCGCGAATAAAAACAAAGCTATAAATACCCGCCCACACTATACAAACAAACACCTTTAAGAAAGAAATTAATGAAACAAAATAAAATACTAAAACTTTTTGTTCCATTCAAAATTTTTAAATCAATAAATTTACCAGAATCGCTAAATTTAAATAACACTGGAAAAGTACCTGTCTGTCAGTCGTCAGTTTATAAAGAGGCTACAAATTATGTTGTTTAGAAAACAATCTCCAACAATTTTATTTGTTATAGGGCCGACTACACAAATATTTTGAACCGTTGGTTAAAGTTTGTACGAGGAAAACTGGGCCAAACAAAAAAAAAAAATGAAAATATACAATTATCCCATTTTTTTTACTTATGGTTAAATATTTTCCATTTTATAAACTCAAAAGAACATGTTTTATGACGAATTCCAAACAAGCATTTCAAATCGATTTCAGATTCAGATCGATTTTTCATAGACAAAAACGCAAGATATGTTTTTACAGATTTTGCTCAGAAAAAAATTTAATGTTTGGTTGTTTGGAATTCGACATAAGTAATTCATAGTAGTACCTACAAATCTAGGGCATAATTCAACGAAAATATATTTAAAATTTTCCTTACACTGAGTTGGTAGAATTTTACACTTAACTGCCATCTTTTTCATTTACACCTGTTTCACACAAGCAAAATCAAGTCTGCTGTGTAAATGAATTTATTAAGCCCCTCTATAAAAATCCGTTACTCTCCCCTCAAAGTGAGATCACGTTAAATACAAAAAAAAAAAATCATGAAAAAAAGTAGTTTTAATAATCTTCAATTTTCTGAAAAACTAGAACACATAAAATCATAAAGTTTTCAGTTTTGGAATTAGAATTAATCGAGCAACGAGTTTGTGAAAAAAAAATATAATTTTACAGCTAAACGTGTAAGTGCGAATGTTGATCACGGAAAAATTGCAACATTAAATCCATGGCCCTACAGATTGAAGGTTAGTGCGTTGGGCTAACGACCCGACCACAGTAAAAAACAATATTGTTATGAGAGACACGCGAGAAGCGTCGGATAACGACCCCCTCAAATGGCAACCAGACCCGGAACGAAAATGGACTACGACTTACGAGTATGCACCTGGAATTTAAAGACACTCTAAACGCCAGGTGCTACTCAAAAAAATTGAATCTGTTGTCCTCTCGCGGTACAAGGAAGACATTACCGCGATCCAGGAGATACGATGGATATTATCAGAAATAACGAAATGAAAAGATTGCTACATTTATTGAAGCTGTCATCAAAGAATGCACATGTTGGGATGCGGATTCGTCGAGAGAAATCGACTCAGGTCGAAAGTCATCGATTTTAAGCCGATTAGCGATCGCCTTGCTGTGATCCGCATCAAAGCTACCTGCCAAAACATCAGTCTAATATGTGCACACGCCCCTACTGATGAAGCTGGGAGTCTAACAAGGAGGAGTTTTACGACCTCCTGGATGGAGCCTACGATGTCCGGAGTACGATGTCAAAGTCGTGCTCGGAGACTTCAATGCTAAAGTCGGGAAAGAGAATATCTTTGGGGGATTAGTTGGAAAGCACAGCCTCAACGAAACGACAACAGATAACGGCATCCGACTAATCGACTTTGCTGCAGCTCGTAATACGGTGATAAGTAGCACTAGGTTCCTCGGAAAACTCTCTGCTGTACCCCCAGCCACAAGCGTCAACGACCAGTGGAACCAGTATCGCGACATCACTAAGGAGACAGCCAAGACCACCATAAGCTAGGAAACACCCACGAAAAAGAACCCGTGGTATGATGATGAATGCGCGCGGTATTGAAGCAGGGGACGGAAAATGCACGAATGCAAATGCTGCAATGGAAAAAAAAGCAGCAAGGGATGAGTACCGTGAGAGAAGGAACGAGAAAAAACCCTGCGAAGAAAGAAAAGAGCATCCGTAGCCTCTCAGCTAAGGTATCTCGAGGAATCTTGCACCGCCACCAACGCCAGTCGGTTCTACAAAACAGCCAAGCAACTGGCATCTGGTTAAAGGACTGGCACGCAAGCTCTTCGAAACAGCAAAGGGAACCTAGTCACCGAAGCACAGGGAATTGTAGACGTGTTTAAGCAGCACTTCCAGCAACTGCTTAATGGGCATTATGTAGAGGAAGCAACAGGAGAACAAAGAAGCATGAGACCAGTCAATGAAGATCCAGTCCCAGCGCCCGGTATTGCAGAATTTAAGAAAGCCATCCACAAGCTTAAGAACAACAAATCTTCCGGCTCGGATGGTCTACCTCCGGAACTCTTCAAGTATGGAAGAGATGTTCTGGTAGGGCGCATGCACCAGCTCATCAACCAAGTGTGGGAGGAGGAAAGCATGCCCGACGACTGGCCAAATAGCTCCATATGCCCAATCTACAAAAAAGGCGATCCTATGTCCTGCAAAAACTACAGATACATATCCCGGCTTAATGTTGCCTACAAGATGCTATCTAACGTACCAGTGTGGCTTTAGGCCAGGCAGATCAACGATAGACCAAATCGTCACATTGAGGCAAATCCTGGAAAAGACAAACGAATTTCAAGTCAAGTCGTACCATCTTTTCATCGACCTCAAAGCCGCATATGATAGCATAAGTCGCCAAGAGCTTCTATTGGCGATGTCGGAACTCGGGATCCCGAAAAAACTAATCCAGCTATGCCGCATGGCGTTACAAAATACGCGGTGAAACGTTCAAATGGGAAACAGCTCATCCCAGCTTTTCCAGATGTGTACAGGGCTCAGACAAGGAGATGCGCCATCATGTGACATCTTCAACATAGTCCTGGAGCAGATAGTACGAAAGAGTGGTGTTAGCCTGGAAGGCACTATCTGCAACAGGTCTTCCCAACTGCTTGGTTATGCGGACGACATCGATATCATCGGCCGCTCCAAGCGAGCTGTACATGAAGCATTCACATCTATTGATGAACAGGCGTAATGCGTTGGTCTTGAAGTGAATGAGGATAAAACCAAGTATATGCTATCAACAAACAAAGCCTCATCTGTCCATCGCCTAGGACAAAACGTCACTGTTGGTAGCAGTAATTTGGAGGTAATCAAGGAGTTCACCTACCTCGGAACAAGCATCAATACCACGAACGACACCTTAGTGGAAATTCGACGAAGAATTACCCTAGCGAACCGCTGCTACTTCGGTTTGGCCAAACAAATAGGTTCAAAACTCCTGTCTCGAAAGACAAAGTGCACGTTATACAATACTATAATTTTACCAGTTCTACTGTACCAAGATGTGGATGTAGTCCAAAGAGCCAAAGCGCGTGACTAAACTGGCTCGGCCACATCGAGTGAATGGACAACAACGCTCCAGCTAGGTTCGAGACGACCAGGAAGACCGAACCTCCGCTACAGGTAACAGGCGGTTACAGACGCAAGAGCGCTTGGTCTCGACGACTGGAGGCAGCGTGCGAGGACCGCAATCGATGGAAGACCTCTATATGTCAGGCAGCGAACCTCCATGGATCGGGAGCCGGATAAGTAAGTAAGTAAATATAAAGTAATAAACTATAATAATTAAATAAAGTGCACTTCTATCTGGATATTGTACAGCAACCCATCGATTTCGGAACAATACTAAATCGTAAGCTCTACCCCGGTGAATATATGTCGTTAGATTAAATATAATCTGATTTCAGTTTAATGGTGAATAAAAGAAGTGAAAGAAGAACTGAAAGTTCTGCTTAAGGCCAGTCCAATGGAGGATCTAATTCAAAAAATGCTTATACTTGTTGAGAAATCAATGGTACTCAAGAATCCCGAAAAAGAAAACCAATTACCAATCAAATGACAGCGGTCATATAGGAGAGATTATCATTAGGGGTATTCAAAATCCGATGTATCTGGTCTTGTATCATTGTAAAAGTGTAAAAGTGTAGCATTTTTTTGTACTACAACAACAAAATATACTGAATGTCAAATTCTTACACTTTTACAATACCCGAATACTATTGTAAGAGAAAAATACAAGAGGGTAAGATTTTTTTAACACAAACTAAGCCTTCTTCAGAACAAATGTGAAACAGATTTTGACATTTGCTTCAGTGTTGCTACAGATTAGTGAAGGCGAACACCAGATCGTGAATACCCCTATTGATTTCACTCATGAAACGTAATGCAGTCGGTCACCAGTATGCCATTTAACTAGCATGTTGTGCTTAGCTCAAGTAAAAAGGTAGAGCATAGACAAGAACAAAAAAAACTTTAACGAATACACAATCCTTTTTCATATGCATGAATTCAATGCAAAACCGGACGCGAAGATTTCCTCCATAAAAAGATTTTTGGCCTGCTAAAAAAAATAAATGTTGCTAAAATGAAACCTTTTTTTTGGGTTCTCACCTCGATCGGTTCGCGCCACTACCTGTTTTTTGTCTCATCTTTAAATTGCCTAAACAAAATATTATATTCCTATGCCTTCACTTGAAATAAATGATGGCAAGAAATGTGCCATGTAGTCTATATTTCATGTGGATGCCCCTTATGTCTGGATTTTTCTTTAGACATGAGAATCTGTATTTATTTCTTGTCTTCTCAGAAGAAATAAAAGGAGAAATAAAATTTGACGTTTCATGACACACCACATTAATTGTGCACAAATTTCTCACAAAACATTGAATCTTGATCATAGTTCGCTTATTTACATGTTAAATTTTAATAATTCATTAAAAAAAAAAACAGATTATACCTATTCTAAAGTACATAAAGGGCTTGGCGCTTCTAGGACAAGAATGAAATTTCACGATTTATGTTTGCCCACATAGCAAAGAAATATAAATTATTATTAGTAGTGTCTCCAAAAATGGCCGAAATAAATATTTCTAATGGATTCGCGGCCTAAAGAACACACCATCGTGTTTTTAATTGATTTTGTAGTTTTTTTTGCAAACTTCAGAGGGCCCCGACGAAGATCAACAATTGTGTGGATGCAACAACCAACAAGTGGGTCTATTCGGCGAGATCTTTTATTCTGTTATTCTGCTATTCTGTTATCAATTTTCATACAAAAGTTTAAACTGTCAAAAAATCTTTTATGAATTATAATTTTGGTATTCTGCATGCTTAATCTGCTATGAAATCTGTTAAGAAATCTGCTAATGAGCTGTCAAAACTTCGAAATTCTCAACAAATCTTTTACGAACTGCATTTTTGGTATTCAACATGCCAAAATCTGTTATGGAATCTTTTATGAATCATAACAGAATAAAAGAAAAATTTTGGTTACTTTTATCATAAACGATTTAAATATATGTAGTAAAAACTTTTATTTCGTGAATGAATTGGTCTTAAAAGGAGGCAGATATAACAAAAAATAATTAAAATGCATAATAACAAACTCAAATATGTCCCCTTTTACACAGGGAAACCAGTTGCTGGAGATTTTTTTGACGTTTTCCTTTAATTGCCTTGTAGCTTTCATACGAAGATATTGATGAGGAAACTGAGTTGTTCCTTTTTTGAATTGCTTTTGATTTGACATTCGCTTTTTGTAAACAAACAATTTGCTTCGCGGCTGGAAAATTCTACACAATTTTGAGTTATTAATTAACCGCAGCTTATTTTTAGAAAAATAAATTCAAAATAAAGAAACCTGGTGCGATTATGTAGGTAAATGTTTTTTTTTATTGTGGTTGTTAATAATGGTTTGCGAAATTAATATATTTAAAGGTCACGGAAAAACAATGAACCAGGGGAAAATTGATTTGTTGTGCGTTTCTCTTGCCATCCAAATCTTGGACCCAACACATGTTAGTGATGATGAGAAGATTATATTGGACTTATTGGAATGCACCGAAGCTTTATTGGAACAGTTGGACACATAAGCCACTGACAGGATGATATGACTGATACCCGTGGTGCTGCCTGCTGATGCTGCTGCTCGCTAATACAGGAACATCATTATAAACCAAATGTGATGATGAAGCCACAAGCTGAGAGCTTAGTTGGTCCGTGCGTTTTGTTGTCCATTTTCCATGTCTAGGCGCATAATTGTATGTATGAAATGTGTATCAACTCGTGATGGATTGAATTAAATGCCTTGCCTACAAGAATTAAAACTTGAAATTTTCTTTCACAATGAATTTATTTAAGTAGCTCACTTGGTTTGGTTAATGTAATATAATTGGAAGAAACAATTTCTCTTTAAAAAAAATGTGTTTGAAATCTATCAGAGACAGAAGTCAAAAGGAAACCTAAGAAAATTTCAAAGCATAACGTCAAAAAAATCTCTTCAAATCGTTGACCGGGGAGATTTTTTTCATTTCCCTTACTTCTTGCCCTTCTCACCAACAAACTCCCAGTTGCCGGCAACTCAGTTTCCTTGTGTGAAAGGGGTCTATGTAAATAATTTGAAAACTAAATTTGGGTCTATTCGGCGAGATCTTTTATTCTGTTATTCTGCTATTCTGTTATGAATTTTCATACAAAAGTTTAAACTGTCAAAAAATCTTTTATGAATTATAATTTTGGTATTCTGCATGCTTAATCTGCTATGAAATCTGTTAAGAAATGTGCTAATGAGCTGTCAAAACTTCGAAATTCTCAACAAATCTTTTACGAACTGCATTTTTGGTATTCAACATGCCAAAATCTGTTATGGAATCTTTTATGAATCATAACAGAATAAAAGACACATTTTGGTTACTTTTATCATAAAAGATTTAAATATATGTAGTAAAAACTTTTATTTCGTGAATGAATTGTTCTTAAAAGGAAACAGATATAACAAAAAATAATTAAAATGCATAATAACAAATTCAAATATGTAAATAATTTGAAAACTAAATTATTTCAATACACTAAAGCACAGAACACATTTGATGGATGAAACATACGAAATTAGTCGCTTATCTTGCCGATGTGCGTTTTGTACAACTTTTTATAATGGATATATTAAATTCAGGAACTGTTATGGAAAAATTACAGAAAACAAAAATTTATCTTCGCGAAACAAAATACGATCATTCCACAGGTTAATTTATTGTTATTCGTCAGTGCCAACTGCCGAGAATTTTTATTTACTACATCTGATAATTCGATAGCAGATTTTAGGTCTGTTCGTATAAATGTTTCTTTTTCGAAGTTCCATAACAGACTTTTATAAAAGATCGAACTCCGGAATACCAATTATAAAATATCTTTTATGGTGGAGATCTGTTATACATCATTACAGAAAATTCGTAGCAGAATAACAGATGTGGCAGAATAGGCCTAAAGATGTTTTGTTTTTTTTTGTTATCTGTCAAACGCCGCGCGGAAAAACGGAAAAAGTTAAACAATGCCTAGCGTCGCGACGAGTTTCTATGCATGTCCCCTTTCACACAAGAAAACTGAGTTGCCGGCAACTGGGAGTTTGGAGGCGAGAAGGGCAAGAAGTAAGGGGAATGAAAAAAATCTCCCCGGTCAACGATTTGAAGAGATTTTTTTTGACGTTTTGCAATGCATTCCAATTAGCCCAACAAAATCTTCCGAGTTTCCTCCTCAGTTTCTTGGTGCCAGTTTTTTCGTGTGAAAGCTACAATGCAATTAAAGGAAAACGTCAAAAAAATCTGCAGCAACTGGTTTGCCTGTGTGAAAGGGGACCATTTTAACTTTAACAGAACGGTTTTTGAAGTGCCGCGAGATCGACCGTCTGTCCATTCTGTTCAGCCAGTTACGGGGTGTTGAATTGTATTGCACCGCGTGATAGTAGCTTTGATGGCGGGATTAAATAAAACTACTGAGTTATCGCTCTTTTTTCGTTGTGCTTTTCCTTATTGTTTAAGTAAAGAATAAGAAGTGCGGAGAGATGATTCTGTTTTAGTTGAACAAAAGTAAGTTTTACTTTCCATTTCCATTGCTAAATATAGAATTTGATGGAAAGCGATTTGAATTGATTTTGTTTTCGATATGTTATTGGATTGTATTCGTGTATATTAAACTACTAGTTGTCAAAGTAAATGCATTCAATTGTACTAGTGTTAGTAAAAAGAGAGGTTGATCCACAGAAAAATACCAATCTGCAAAATTGATTCAGAATAAGAAACAAAATTTTTGTTTGCCCAATGGAAGGATTTAACTTGGCAAAATTGATATCCTTTACCAATGGGAAACCACATAAAAGTTGCACTGGTGTAGAAGCAGACTTAATAAATTATAAGTCAACACCGTGTTTGACAATTCAAAATTGAAGTACCAATTTGTACAAGTGAAAAGCTAACCCAGGCTGTGAGATATGTAATTAAATTCTGGGTCAGGAATATTGAACTGGATAAATATCAAGATGTTGTAGTGTTGTTGTAATGCATGCAAAGCTCTGACCTATATGGGTCTTCGTGCATAATAATACGCGGCTATAGTTGGACTACCAATGATAATAAAAATAAAATGCACGACTGATCGCACGCACTTACTCCTATGTCCGATTACATTATATGCTAAATGTTATTAATAGAAACGGCTAAAATATTTTTAAAGTCGTTTCTCACATAAAAATTATAAATTTTTTTCTAAAAAAAATTGGTATGAACATTTTAAATATTTAATAATATAAATTCAAAATCAAAATTTCAGAAAAAATCGTTAACACGTTTTCGAAATATTGAATTTTCAAAAAAAAAAAAAAAATATTTTTTTTTCAAAAATTCAAAAAACTATTTTTCGAAAATTTTGAAATGCAGTATTATTATTTTAAATTTGAAGGAGCTCTTGTATAAGAATTTTGATCGAAATCCGTTGAGCCGTTTATGAGAAAGTTGAAAATCAATAAAATGGTTGTATGGCAGGTACCGTTAATAACAAAATATTTTTTAAAAATTTTTGGCCAAAATGATAATAATAATTAATTAAAGATAATTGAGATGGTAGAAAAATTTGTATGGCAAGTACCGTTAATTTTGGGGCTAAAACAACAATTCAAAAATCTATTTTGGGCAATCACCTAAAACGCTTAAATACCAAGTTTGAAGAAAATCGCTTCAGCCGTTTAGGCTGTAGAGAGTTGTACAGACAGACAGACATACAGACGGAATTGCGGGATCCACTTTTTTGGTGTTCTCCATCATCGTAATGTAAAAAAAATGCAAAACTTGCCCTATAGTACCTATATTGCAAGTTAAAATGCACGGCTGAATCGTATAAACTTGCTCTTGGAGCTAACAATTTTAATGTAGCTAAAAATTGGCGCTGTTAAAAAAAAATCAAAAATCGTTGGAGCGGTTTTTTAATAAATTAATTTTGTATGTATAAAATTTTGAAAACATTATTAGAAACAAAAATTTGAAACCCCATTTTGAAGATATTATTAATATACATATAAAATTCAAATTAAAAAAAATCGTTGGAGCCGTTTTTGAGAAAAATAAGATTTTTTTTTGGTCAAAAAAATGTATGGGAGCTACTGTTATTTGTCGTCTTAAAAAATGAAAAAAAACGTGTGGGCATATTACCGAAAAAACAATACGTACCAAGTTTGAAGCAAATCCACCGAACCGTTTAGGCTTCAGACTCGAGGGCAGACATGCAGACAGACAGAAGGAATTGGAGGACCCAGTTTTTTGGTTATCTCTATGATCGTAATATCATGTTTGATTGTTAGAAAAAACCTTTTTTTTTACGAATACATAACTTGCCTCATAGTACCTATAATCCCAAGTAAAAAACAAACATCTGCTGATTCTTAAATTTCATCGGAAACAACCTCAATAATTTGGTATTTTTTTTTTAGAGATATGCACATTTATTTTGAATAGGAATAAGTAACAAAATGACTTCAATTAAATAACGATATACAGCAGTCTTACAAAATAAAATAACGATTGATAAATTTTTTTAAGCGCAAAATAGTTGGCCAACGGATCTTATTTTTTATTTCACTATGAGGTGTTACGTTATTTTACGTCCGAAAGTCTGTCAGTCTGTCAGTATTTCAGTCTGTCAGTCTGTCAGTCTGTCAGTCTGTCAGTCTGTCAGTCTGTCAGTCTGTCAGTCTGTCAGTCTGTCAGTCTGTCAGTCTGTCAGTCTGTCAGTCTGTCAGTCTGTCAGTCTGTCAGTCTGTCAGTCTGTCAGTCTGTCAGTCTGTCAGTCTGTCAGTCTGTCAGTCTGTCAGTCTGTCAGTCTGTCAGTCTGTCAGTCTGTCAGTCTGTCAGTCTGTCAGTCTGTCAGTCTGTCAGTCTGTCAGTCTGTCAGTCTGTCAGTCTGTCAGTCTGTCAGTCTGTCAGTCTGTCAGTCTGTCAGTCTGTCAGTCTGTCAGTCTGTCAGTCTGTCAGTCTGTCAGTCTGTCAGTCTGTCAGTCTGTCAGTCTGTCAGTCTGTCAGTCTGTCAGTCTGTCAGTCTGTCAGTCTGTCAGTCTGTCAGTCTGTCAGTCTGTCAGTCTGTCAGTCTGTCAGTCTGTCAGTCTGTCAGTCTGTCAGTCTGTCAGTCTGTCAGTCTGTCAGTCCGTCAGTCCGTCAGTCCGTCAGTCTGTCTGTATGTATACCCCAAACGGGTGGGCCGAATCGCTTCAAACTTGGTATACAGAGTTTTTTAGGTATACGCAGAGGGTAAATTTATTTTTTTTTGCTCAATAAATAACGGCACCTTTCATATAACCGTTAAATTAAAGCCTATTTTTCTCGGAAATTGCTCTAACGATTTTGATTAAGAAAAATCAGTGCAGCTTTTTAGGTACGACCGATCATATGGTTGAAAAAAAATGTCTAAAAACGGTGATTTCAATTATACCTTTTTTTGCTTGCGACTATCTCATAAATGGCTTAACCGATTATTTCGAAATTTCACACATATATAGGTTAAGGTAGCCCAATTTATACTGCATACCAATATTTTTAATTAATATTTTTTTGTATTTTTAAAAGAATTAAAAAAAAAATTATATTTTGAAAACTACTCATTAATTTTTATTCAAAAATTATAGTTAGATATATGTATTTGCAATTGAAATATTTTGTGGCCTATAGTCCAAAATGCGTTTCTCCCGGGCACGATAGTTGGGCGGGATACTAGATGCTATCGTACCCTTCTAAGACGCAATATATTTGGTCGATGTCTACCGACTCTAATAAAATTTGCAGCAAATATATACTGCAAGTTATATTTTTCTATGGGAATTTGGTTAGATTCATGCACCTAGAAATATGTATGGATTCGTTTTAGAAGGGTACGATAGCATCTAACTGATGACCCCAACTATCGTGCCCGGGCGAAACGCATTTTGGACTATACGTCACAAAATATTTCAATTGGCTTTAAACCACACAGTCCACAAAAACAAAAACAAAAATAATATGTAAATATTGTTTGCGTTTTCTTTGAATATATATGTATTTGTCAAATACCTATGAATTGGCGTTTTTGATTTTTTTTTTGAAAAATGCTTTCAAAAATTAAAAAAAAAAAAATTTTCCCAAAAACCGCTCCACAGATTTTTAAAATTTTGTTCTTATAAATTCAAACATAAAAGCAAGTTTGTGCGATCCAGTCGTGCATTTTATTTTCTTAATTTTTTATTTCATTTGGAAGATATTGCATGAAAATACTTTTGGCTTGGTTTGCTAGTAAATAATAAAGTTATTAAAGAAAAAACCGTATACGTATAGATGTGCAGGAAAATAATATATTCATCTCGAAAAAAATTCCGACATAGCTGAATTTTGGTGAAGACCTACATTTTTACTTCCTAAGCATTTCCTAAAAAAATACCCTAAATTTGGAGCCGATCAAAAAAATTTAGAGGGGGAAAATGGGGTTAAAATTCTGGTTTTTTTCAAATTACTCGAAAACCATAGGGATGTAGTATATTTATTGACTGGGGGGATGGGTAGTGGGGAAATATTTTTGTTGTTAGCTATAAAGGGTGTTCTTAATTCCTCAAGAGTATTTTAAGGGGCAATTCTCGGATATATTCTAAGAAAAAAATTGTGCTACAGTAAAGCCCTATCTCCAATTTTATCTCTTATCAGTGCGATAGCAGTTAGAATTAATGAATATGCGCAGTGAAATCCCAAAACGGGATCTAGCATGCATACACAACCAAGGAGGACACTTTGAATATCTGTTATAACTGTTTTAGTAAATAAAATTATATTATCTGTTATAACTGTTTTAGTCAATAAAATTAAAATTGTCTAAAACCACACAAAATCATTTTTTAATCACCATGTTTGAAGCTTTTTTTTTTTAATTTTACCTCTTCCAGGTTTTCCCAACTGTCATAAAATCTATGGGTTTTTCTACAAACTTGTTGTGAATTTTTATTTTTATTATTGTTATATTCATTTTAAAAAAATAGTAAACCGTTATGTTTATTACGCATTTTCTAGAGAAAATTGACTTTAAAGACAAAAAAATTGCACGGGCACGAAAAATGGAACAGGCTAAAAACTGAATATCTTAAGATTGAGATGAGATATCAAATTTATTTGAAAGCAATTATAAATGCTGGTAGTTCTTCTAAAATTAAAAGCCTAAACAAAGTTTCTTTCGTTTGAACTTACAACGCAATTACCGTTAACATGGGCCAGTGTACACCAAAGTAAGGCTTTTCATAAGTCCCCGATAAGAAATATCAAATTTGGAGATAAGGCCTTACTGAAGAACAATTTTTGTCTTAGTATATATCCCAGAATCACCCCCTAAAATACTCTTGACGACACCCTGTATTTGGAAAAGCATGTCGTATTAAAAAAAAAAAACAAGTTTTGAGTATGGAACCAGAAGGGAAATGCTATGTCATCTTAAACATCATAATTTATTTTATTTTGTTCAATAACTCACAAAATATTTATTTTTCTTAAAATGTTCTAAGAACAACTTGCAGACAGTACGATTATCTACAAATTAAATAACCCCCTACTAAAATTTTTTTGCTCCGCTCCAAATTTAGGGTACGTTTTAGAAAATACTTACGACACGTAAAAATATAGCTCTCCACCAACGCAACGTTCAGCTTTTGTCGGAAATTTTTCGAAGCAACATCATTTTTCCTGGACTATATTATGAGTTGATTAATACCTTTTATAAAGCCTCTGGTGTTAATTTTATTTTAAGAGGTACAGGTAAATGTAGTAAAGCTCTTTCACTGTGTGCAAACTTCCAAAATAAAGAAAAAAACAATTATAGTTATGTTTTTCTTTTAAACATTTTCCATTTAATTTTTATTCTTAATTCTTATAGTATTACACTTTTTTTTCCTTATAAATAATTTAAAGTCATATTATTTTAATTTTACATCTAAAGGAATATTTGTTCAATCTTGTTTGTGTTATCATAACCGCCTGCATTTTGTATTCAATTAATTAATTTTTTGTTTCAAAACAAACTTGACATACTTGACATTGTTTTGCTTTGCATAAATAATTTAAAAGACAACAATCAAATCATCAAATAAAATTTAGCACCTTACGATCAACAGCTTGCTTTCAAAAATCAATAGATCTAATACTTAATTTTCCTTAAAAGTTAGTACATTATCGGTTTGGTTTTTTTTTTGTTAACTTATGTTAATTTTGTCTCTATGTTATTTGATCACTGTCTAAGTTTTTCTGTTTTTTTTTGTCACACGCACTTCACAAACTTGCATACCCTCAACAATATAAACTTCCATAAAGAAGTCATAATTAATTATTATTTAGAATTTATAGTCTTCTTATCTATTCCTGTCGCAGCTTTTGTGCTTCCTTGCGTGCCTTGAATCCTCGAAAACTAGCTTGAATCTTGGTAGCAGCATCAGTTGCCATTTTTTGCTTCTTTCGCACCAGAAATCCTCGAACGTTAGCTTGAATTTTGGTGGCGCATTTGTCCTCAACTGTAGAACCATCACTTCCGCTACTGCGTTCATCATGCAAATGGGCGGCGTTACCGTTATTGGTGGCCATATTTTGAATGGCTCTAAAATATCCGTTGGATGGTCTCTGATGACGGCGAAGTTGTTTGCGAACGCGATATCCTCTGAAACCGGCTTGGATTTTAATGGCTGCGTTTTCCTCACTTGGCGATGAATTGGGAGAACTCGGGTGAATGTGCATTTCTGTTCCCGTTTGGAAAAAGTGAATAGTAGTTTGCTGAGTGAACGGAGCGATATTTGAAATTGTAGAGATATTATATTTATATATTTTTTTTTGTTCAAAGTGAATTGAACCGATCGAGGCGAATTTCAATTTACGACTGAATACTGATGAAATCGCGAGAGCAAAACGATGCTTGATCTATGGCGTAAACGTAAGTATCTATCTCTAGTTGAGGGACGATGACGAAGTGTTTCTGTTTGAACGATGCTGGCGCTGATCTCTGCTATTTATCTAAAAAGTCACGGTTCGCGGTCCAAGTTGAGCGAATATATTTGTACTTGTATATTGTATCTTTGTATCTCTAGACTAAGCTAGACGGTGCAGCATACAATATGTTGAGCTGTCAGCTTATTTAGGAGAGAAATAATTTGTATTTGCGGTGTTTGGCTTGTTGCTTGTTGTGTTGCGGCGGATGCCTGTGCGCGGAATATACTCGTGCCGTCGCCAGTGAGATGTTCTTATAGGCATCGCTCGGAGCACGCCAGAGGCGGCGCACTCATCGGAAGATATTTATCTATCTTTTTGTTTTTCTTTTGCTGGTTTTGTTTTATTTAATTAATTTTTCTTTCTATTTGTTTTTTTTTAAATTTATCTTTCATCATTCAATTTCTCTTCCTTCGTTCATTTAATATGAATGTGACGGCGGCCGGTGGGCGCGGCGGTGGATGGTACGGTGTGATGCTGCACAGTTGAATGAATGATGAATCAAATTTGAAATTGCATCAGTGGGTGGTGTTGGAAGGGGCATCAATCTATACCTTAGCTTAGGAGCATCCCTTCTCAGGATTGAATATAACTTAGCCGGGGGTAGTTTTGAGGGTGCATAGTGTGTGGTTTCTTTGTTTAAATAATAATTTAGAGTTGAAAAAAAAAATGTATCACCTCATCGAGGTGATAGGACTAAATTTTTATATTAAACTTTATGTCCCTCTGGCTTGTTGATATATTTATTCATACTCGTACATCTGTGCCATGAACACAAATATACCTATATATTTATTTACATGGATATGTACTGTGTACGTTTTCGGTTTGTTTTGATATTCCTTTAAAATGTTTTACTCTTTTGTATACAAAAATGTATGTTTACAATGACGATATGGCAGGAGGAGCGGGGTGGGCGGCTTCATCATATTTATAGACAACGTCGATGCTTGTTTTGTTCATATTTATTAGCTGATGTAGGTACGGATACTCACATAGGTAAATTACATATATATTTTCAACTATAATTGCTTTTACATTAAGTTGATTGCAGATTGGACACATTTGTGATGTTGTTTTATTAAAATTACAGGCAATTAGTAATTGTGTAGATCAATATATTTATTTTATATAATAGATACATAGAAACATATTTTATATTAGCTGTGTTTTATTGGGAATCTATCCATTGTACCGTAAGTAATTCCCAAAAAAACGCATCGACCGTAGCATGGACAGTAGCTTTTTTATTTTTGTAAAAATGGTAACCCTGCACAGCAGTAACAAGTAATGAAAGTGTCTTTTGCAAAGTAAAATTATTAAAAAATCAAAATTAGGAACAATAATTAGCTTTTATTCATATAAAATAGAAAGTAGAAAAACGTACCAATATTTAATTTATGTTTCAAACCTATTTCTTGTGTTCACTTTTTCTGCATTTGCAATTTTAAATTCGAACATTCATTTTGCACCAATAGAAAGGAAATGATAAGTGAACGGGTTTGTTCATAGACTATGGTCAAGTCCCTTTTTACACAGGGTATTTTGTGTATTGCTTTAAAAACCGTCTAAGCCTTTCACACGAGGAAACACAATTGCCGGAGATTTGCTTGTTTCCTTTTAATGTTTCTTGGTTTTGAACGCACACTACAACGTAGTTTAAATTGTTCACTCCCCTTACATTTCCCCTTTATATTTCATGCTTTTATTTACTTTTTGAGTAGATCGATAGCTAGAGTTTTATTTTTCAAGTCAATTTACAAATTTACTTTCTGAGTATGTTTAGCTTTCAATTTAATATTAGGATTAAGGAACAAATAGTTAACATTTGGTTTGCAATTTCCATGCACATGTCAAAACAATGGGATCACAAAATTGTACTCCCAGTCCATCTCCATGTAGTGAAGCGAATATCGTTCATGGCCAACGTCCATTAAACAGTGAGGAAAAACACATTTTGTGAAGTTCAGTTGCCGCTTAGTGCGCTTAGGCCAGGCGCGCACATGCATTTTTTTCCGAAACGAAATAGTTTAATCATTAAATTAACGAGATAAACCAACACACAGACAACATATTGATTTAATATGCGCCAAGTTACATTATAGTTCGGTGTGATTCAAACTGAAGAACTTATTTGGGGCGATCGTTCGATTTGTGCCAAAACACTAACTTTTAAGTTGCTCGAATCGCGGACTGAATAGTTTTTGCATGTGCGCGCACTCTCATATAAGTCCATGGTATTCACTTTAGCAACCAAACTGTTGCAAAATTGTAAGTTGCATATGTGCGCGCCTGGCATTATAGCTCATAGAATTTCATACGAATAAATATTTTGCGGCGCAGTGTCGAGCAGTTGGTCTTAGTTAGTCAAAAATAAATTTAAAACCGAATTCATTCCATAGATATTAATTTTTTTTTTCAAAATGGTTGATCAGCAATAAATAGAAAAAAAAAATATGCAATTTCAAAACGTTATAAACTAATTGGATTTATTTCTCATATTTATTGTATCAAGCCAAATTAAATGCGGAATGTATGTACTAACGATGTGATACCGATGGTGGTTGCTGGCAAAAGGGAAGAAGTTACAAAAATTATTTAACAAGCACCATCCATGCATACAGTTAAATACAAATAACAATAGCATTAGCGGATTATTAGCTTAGGCAAAAAAAAACAAGAGATGCAAATTAATATTATTCGATTATACATAGGGTGAAATTGGAAATGTTTGGCAATTTACAAAATATTACAAACAAAATAATTGTTATAAATTAATTGACAATAATTTAGATATGATCAAATATTAGCATTTGGTATAATAATAATTCAGTTAGAATGCATTCCTGAACACGGCGGGCCCCCCTGAAGGAACTTCAGGAACTAGGTAAGATAGCCAGCTTTGTTATAGGACGTTTATAAATTCCATTTTTGGTACGAACTGACACCACTCTAACAAAATTGTCTTCGCCTGGATGAACTTCCTCGACCCGTCCTAGTGCCCATTTTGATGGAGGCATATTTGGCTCTTTAACGACGACCAAGTCACCAACCTTAAAGTTACGGGTTTGTTTCTGCCATTTGGGGCGTTGTTGCAATGAGGTAAGGTAGTCACAGTGCCAACGACGCCAAAATCCTTGCAACATATTTTGAATGAGTTGCCATCGTCCAAGCCTGTTAAATGGAACGTCCAAATAGCTGGGTTCCGATATCGCCGTATATGGTCTGCCTATAAGAAAATGAGATGGGGTTAGAGGACTCAAATCATTATCAGAAATAGCACAAAGAGGCCTAGAATTTAATACTGCTTCAATTTGACAAAGCAAGGTAGATAATTCTTCAAAGGTTAAGATATTGTTCCCTATAACCCTTCGTAGGTGCTGTTTAACACATTTTATTCCCGCTTCCCAAAGTCCCCCAAAGTGAGGACTATGTGGGGGAATGAACTCCCATTTGATACTCTCTGCCGCCAAGGTTTTCGATATCTGAGAATTATGCTCCTCAGAGCGTACCAGTTTAAACCAATCAGATAAAGTGCTTGCGGCCCCCCGAAAATTAGTTCCGTTGTCTGAATAGATAACGTTGCACTTTCCTCGTCTTGCAATAAAACGCCGAAGTGCGGCTAGGAAGGCATCCGTGGATAAGTCGCTGACAGCTTCTAAGTGCAGCGCCTTGGTTGCCATGCATACAAATAACGCAAAGTATCCTTTTACAAATTTTGGATTTTTCCCTCTGGCTAGACGAAGCGTTATTGGCCCAGCATAATCGCAACCCGTTTGAGCAAATGCGAAAGATGGTGAGAGTCTCGATGAAGGCAAATTACCCATCAGCTGATAAGATGTTTTCTGACGTTGACGAAAACAGTCCATGCAGTCGTGGACAACCTTTCTCACTAAATTTCTACTTCCGATGATCCAAAACTCCTGGCGAATCAACGAAAATAGTTCCGATACCCCAGCATGAAGATATCTGCGATGAGAATCACGAATTATGAGCCTGGAGATGGGATGATCCTTTGGCAATATTATAGGGTGTTTGATGTTGAAGGACACATGGAGGGCCTTAGCAATTCTCCCTCCTACCCGTAACAATCCAACCTCATCTATAAACGGGGACAAAGGAGAAAGCTTGGAGCCATTTGGGACAAACCCCTTCTGTTTCAACGCATTTATATCCGATGCAAATTCTTGTTGAATCCACAAGAGACATTTTTGCTTGGCATAAATAAGCTCGGATGAACGTAAAAACCCGTAGATTCGTTCTGCAGCGGGAATCTTAGCATTTTTGGCACAACGGACGAAGATCGCTACAATTCGCATCACTCGAACCCAGGAAGAAACTCGTTTGCCCAGTCTGTCTATTAGGTCTTCCTGCATACACGACACATTGGCGATTAAGACCTCCTTTCTTTTCTCAGGAACCTGCTCAATTTCTGAACTTTCAACTGAAATTGGCCATGAATTAAAGTTCATCCAAAGCCACTCGGGCCCCTTCCACCAAATTTCCAACTCCAATAATTTTTTAGGTTCAATTCCTCTAGATGCACAGTCAGCTGGATTCTCCTCCGAGCTAACATGGTTCCAAACCGACCGAGGAAGGACATTAAGAATTTCAGCAGTACGATTTGCAACAAAAGTATTCCATCGTCGAGGGGGAGCTGAAAGCCACGCTAATACAATTTTAGAATCAGTAAAAGCAAACGTTTGAAGTGGTTTTATATCAAATGAGGTACGCACAAGTTCAATCAAACGACTTAACAGTAGAGCCCCACAGAGTTCAAGCCGAGGAATGGTAAGTTGTTTCACAGGTGCAACACGCGTTTTTGCAGCTACCAGCCGGACGGTGACTTCTCCATTTTCAAATAAACTCCGAGCGTAAACCACCGCTGAATAGGCCTTCTCAGATGCGTCTGAAAACCCTACCAAATCAAAAATTTTCGAGTTTGCTGTACACCTTCTCAAGATCTCAACCTTCTCAAGAAAGATTATTTGCTTTCGGTAAGAAATCCATTTTCTGGCTACTTCAATAGGCAGTGGATCATCCCATCCGATTTTAGTTTTGTGCACCCACAAATCCTGGAATAGAATTTTAAATAAAATAGTAGCAGGAGCCAGGTAGCCCAGAGGATCAAAGATTTTCGAAATCTCTGATAAAAGCATCCTTTTAGTGGGTAACGACGACAATTCCTTTTCAAGAGAAATTTTGAAGGTAAAGATATCGCGGTGAGGGTTCCACACTAAACCCAAGACCTTTGTCCAAGTGTTCGCACTATCCAAATCTAGCGAAAATGTAGGTTCACACTCCGTACCTTGTAAAATCGGCCAACAATTTGAACTCCATTTGCTTAATTTCAAACCTCCACACGACAACAATTGGCCCAATTCGCTTTTTAAAGCTAAGATCTCTGCTACGGAATCCGACCCTGTCATGATATCGTCAACATAGAAGTCATGTAAAACGGAATGTGCCGCAGTAGGGAACTGATCCATATAGTCTAGTGCCAGTTGTTTCAATACTCGCATGGATAAGAAAGGTGCAGGAGATGTACCGTATGTAACGGTTCGCAAACGATAATGTTCTACCGGCTTATCAACACTCTCCCGCCAAACAATACGTTGGAAGTCTCTATGTTTCATATCAATCCAAATTTGCCTAAACATTTTTACAATGTCAGCACAAAAAACATATTTATGGATTCTAAATCGAAGACAAACATTTATGAGATTACGTTGAAGCGGAGGTCCTACATGCAGAGTTTCGTTCAAGCTGACACCATTTCCATCCCTATGAGAACCATCGAATACAACCCGCAACTTATTCGTAACAACCGCGTGATGAGGAAGGTAGAACACCCTACCAGAACAAGGTTCAATTTCGCTATCAGCAATTCGTTCCATATGTCCTAATTCCAGATAAGTCCTCATAAAGCGAGAATATTCGATTTGAAGATCGGGCTGACGAGTGAAACGACGTTCCATGGCGAATAACCTTGACAATGCTCCAGAAAGTGTGTTGCTAAAGGTAATATCCTGATGACGAAAAGGTAGTTCGACGATATATTTACTATCAGGTGCACGAGAGAATGTTTTAATAAAATGAGTGTCGGCGAAGTCCCCCGTGTCTAACGAACCAAGGTGTTTAGGCAATTCCTCAACCTCCCAAAAAGATTTCAGCAAAACGTCAACATCCTGTTCCAACCCAACACGTAAAGAAACAATATTCTGATCTGGGATGCTACCCGTTACAACCCATCCAAAAATGGTATTATGAGCAACTAAATTACCATATTCATCTGTGCGATGTCCGTCAAGCAAAATGCTCCAAGCCTTATCAGAACCCAATAGAATATCGATCGTTCCTGGGGAGTTAAAACCTGGATCAGCCAAATTCAAACTGTTCAAAAACGATGCTCTGTCACAATCAAAACGCAAAGGAGGAGTATTTGAAGTTATTCGATGCAAAATAAAAGCTTCAACTTCAATTGAATTTGAATCAAAACAGGAACTCAGTGTAAGATTTACAGCTCCTTGAGTAACACCAGCTTCTAACGAAGATATTCCAGAAATTGGAAGTCTTGCATGACGACGAAGTAAGCCCAACCTTTTGACTAAACTCTCAGTAACAAAAGATGCTTGCGATCCTGTGTCAAGCAACATGCGACAAACCTGGATTTGACCTAACGAATCAATGACCTTCACGACTACAGTAGGCAAAATTCCAGACGGGCGTATTTCATTTTGTGAACAATTACTTACAATTGGAGCAGAATTTGACATAGATTGTCTAGCATTCAGATTTTCGTTAATAATTTCTCCTGAGGACGACGACGGATCTAAATGAACCAAAACGTTATGACGAACGCGGCAATGAGGACAGCGGGTTTTCGAGCGACATCTCGAAGCAGAGTGATTGCTACTTAGACAATTGTAACATAGTTTCTGATCCCTAACATAGCTACGACGCGATGGGATAGACAACGCGTGAAATTTAGGGCATTGTGGCAAAGGATGGTCTTCTTTACACATTAGGCAGAGTTGATTCGTAACCGAAAAACTTTTTATATTATTCGTAGCATTACCGGAACGCGTAAAATGTTTGTTTCCACCGGTTTTAGCTTCAACAGTTTTTGATGAACATGCTTCTAAAGCATCACACCTTTTTTCCAGAAACTCTATGAGTTCATGAATAGTCGATTTTTCGCAATTATTATTATGAAGTGACCAAACCTTTCGCGTGTCTGTGTCCAATTTACTTAATAAAAGATAAATTAACCAAGGATCTCTGCTTTCAGAGTCCAATGCCTTCAAACCCCGTATTACTTCATCAGATTTGTCCACGACCCGACGCAATTGTCCACTATCCGCGATAGTCACCACAGGCATTTTAACAAAACTTTCAATATACGCGTTTATAATATACAACGGCTTGTTATAACGGCGTTCTAATTTTTCCCATGCTTGCAAATAATTTCGATCCGCTATTTCTATGCCGTTTAAAAGTTTCGCGGCATCCTTTTCCAAAAACGATTTTAAATAACGCATTTTCTGCGCACCCGAAAGTCTTTTCGAACAGTCAATGCTTCCAAGAAACATATCCCGAAATTCCGGCCACTCACGGTAATCGCCACAAAAAGACGGTATTTTAAATTTAGGGAGCTCGACTTCGGAGCGCAGCTTAGACGTCGAAGCTAACGAACCCTCACGCATCCAAGTTTCGAAGGGCAGATTGGATTCATTTGAAGAATCACTTATATTTTCATTACGTGGCGGAGGAGGAGGTGGAGTCGAAGGGGAATTTTTCTTAATTGCTTTCACATACGCACTTTTTGCATCTAAATATTTTATTTCTGTGGCCTCAAAATCGCTTTCGGGATCAACGTATCCCTCTTGGTCGAAATATTGATAAAGTTCAGTTTGGTTCAAGCAAAAAGATTTCCACGCCTCCTCCAAACGTTCTAACCGCGTTTCTAACATACTAACGTCTTCAACTTCGACATCTAAAATAAACGTATGCGCACGAGTAATTGCACCTTTAAAATGCCCGCGCGATTGTCTCAAGATATTCATATTGGTTAAAGGTCAAACACGCGAGTAAATTTATTACACCTTAATTCCTTTTATCCAAAAAAATTAATACACAATTCTACCTCCTCAAAAAACAGCACAAATCGAGCTTCCTAAACAGCACAGCCTAGCACAAGAGTCGTCCCAAAAAAAACAAAAGCAGCAGCAGCACCAAATCAAAATTGTCGATACAGATTACCTGGTATCACGTGACTGTACTTATGCAGCTATCTCGATTATTGTGTCCAAAGGTGCAATCTCCAAATTCCAAAAATGTAGCAACCACCAATATCTTTAATTTGATTTTTTTTGTGTATTCCAAATTACAAAAGCAATATCCGGCTACTCGAAGGACCAACTTTGATCAGCAATAAATAGAAAAAAAAAATATGCAATTTCAAAACGTTATAAACTAATTGGATTTATTTCTCATATTTATTGTATCAAGCCAAATTAAATGCGGAATGTATGTACTAACGATGTGATACCGATGGTGGTTGCTGGCAAAAGGGAAGAAGTTACAAAAATTATTTAACAAGCACCATCCATGCATACAGTTAAATACAAATAACAATAGCATTAGCGGATTATTAGCTTAGGCAAAAAAAAACAAGAGATGCAAATTAATATTATTCGATTATACATAGGGTGAAATTGGAAATGTTTGGCAATTTACAAAATATTACAAACAAAATAATTGTTATAAATTAATTGACAATAATTTAGATATGATCAAATATTAGCATTTGGTATAATAATAATTCAGTTAGAATGCATTCCTGAACAATGGTAATCGAAATTTGTTAAAATTGATTAATTGACATTAGGGGTATGCAAAATTGCAGATATAGGTAGAATTTTAGACATACTCCAGAAAATAATTTAGTTTTTAATAGTAAAAGTCAGAAACTTTCCAGAAGAACAGCTTATAATTTATTAAAAAATGGAATTATCTAAGATCTTAGAAATATAAGCTGGCCAACTATAAAAAAAAGAAAAATAAAAGAATCAAAAAGATCGATTTGTCTCACGAATGAAACTAATAATTATAACACTCCATGAACACATCCATCGAAATTCAACCAAATTATCAATCGTACCAACAAAACTAACAAAATCAAATTCGAGACTCGAGTAAACGTCATCTAGCCATCCACCGTAGCTTCTACTTTAGCTTTTTATCGACCATAGCGAATTGTATGTAAAATGCTACTACGGATAAACTTACGGCGGATAAATTTCCCAATAAAACACAACTATTATACGAGTCCAACCGCAAAATAGTTGGACTATCTATAATAAAAAAAAACAAAAATCTGCTGATTCAAATTCCATCGGAAATAAACTCAATATTTTGGTATTTTTCTTAAGATGCATTGATGCATTGACTTTTGCGTTTTTATTTGTCAATCCGGAATTCTTCTTCGATCCGGGATCCCAACTGAACGGGTCTACTACGATATCTCGAAAGCAATAATCCAGAAAGCAAAAATTTCGAAAGTTAAATTCTCAAAATTAAAAATCTAGAATTGAAAAAATCTCGAAAAAAAAATCTAGAATGCATAATCTCGAAACCCAAAAATCTCGACTGCAAAAATCTAGGAAAATTAATATATTAATTCTAGATTATTAATAACTAAAACTGATAAATGGCTTGATATATCGGAAGGGCGCTAAAAAGGAAGTAGTGTCTTGTAATCTTCGGTCAGCACATAGACACCGGGTTGAGGGAGGTTACATTTGCATGGTGAAGGATGAAGCAGTCCCAGCAGTCTTCTGCATATTGATTTTTGCTGTTGAATAAACTAAATATGTTATACCATTTCCATTTATTTAATTGTAAACTCTTTAAATAGGTAAAAAAAAATCTCGAATTTTCGTGATATTGTCTTTCGAGATTATTGTTCATTCGAGATTCTTGTGCATTGAAAATGTTAGCATTCTGGATTAAAAATTTGTTTTTTCGAGATTTTTTGCATTCGACATTTTTGTCATTCAAGAAAACGTCATGATCCTCCAACTGAAAACACTTTTGTGTGATTCTAACGATTCTGAATTGTAATGAGATTGTATGTGTGAAAATAATTTGTGTACGTGAAAATATCAAATTCAAAAAAATGTTTGTTGCACAATTATGATACAAAAAATGACAACAGTCGAGTTTGACGTTCAAGTATATGAATGTGTGAGTGCTTCTGGTTCTGATTCTGATTTCAAATCCAGAAACAAAATTCTCTTCTTTTCAGAATTAGAACTGTCATTTTTCCCAAGTGAACGCTTTCAGAAAAGTCCGGAAGTCTTCCGGATTTCCAAATAAAAACGATATTAAAGTCTAGTTTTTGCGTTGCTTGGCCCACTCTAGTCGGTTTTTTTGTTTAGATGTTTAAAGTGGTTTTTCTTTGGCCCAACTTTTAACGAATAAAAATAGATCTAATTTAAATACATACATCTAAAACCAATTGTTTACATATTCCGATTAAAAGTGTCGATTGAAACACTTTTTTGGATTCTTTCTCTCTATTGAACAGTTATCACAGCCGCAGTTTGACGTTGATATTCTTTAATTATTTTCTTTAAGACTCGGAAATCACGAGGTAACGCAATTGGTGGGCGTCCCGTTTTTTTACCAATGTAATTTTTTAATAACTGTTAAATGAAAATCGATTTAAATCGTCATATTCCAACTAATTTGCATCCAACTATTATGCTCTATTTATGTTTAAGAGAATGCGAACTGGAGCCATATTTGTTTTCTCAAATTTAGTTCTGTTTGGTCTAATTTACTAATTAAATGTAATTTATTACATTCACAAAAAAATTAAACAACAACTGCTTAGGACCAGAAAATATGGATACATAAAAATGGTTAATTTGTTAATTAATGAATAGGACAACCATTTTGCGTCTGGGTAGCATTTATTTGCTTTATTATAATTAATGAAAATATATAATTTTATTGAGCTCACAGTTTTTGCAGGGTGGTATTCACAAATATTTTATTCTTAAGTCTAACGGGTTATCCATTTTGCGGTTTCAAAAGTAAACGTAAATAAAACATATAAAATATTATTTTTTCATGATAAATCTTTTTTATTATAAATCTTGAATGTTGACATTATGTTTGAACACCACGTTATTTAAATGACCACCATGCGAATTGTTGCAAGCATCGATTCTTTTGAGTTGATTTTCGACCACTTTTTTACACATATTGGGCGGTATCTCAGCCATAACTTGACGAATGTTGGTTTTCAAGTGCTCAAGAGTTAAAGGTTTATCTGAATCAAATGGTGTCAAATCGCACGATCTTGCTGGCCAGTTGATATCGCCACGACGAAAAATTACGTGTCAAGGAAATGTCTCTTGCAATAAAGCCATATTCGCTCGAGTTGTGTGGCATGTGGCACCGTCTTGTTGAAACCACATATTCTCCAAGTCGTATTCTTCAATAGCAGACAAAAAAAAGTCGGTTATGATATGACCATCATTTTTTTTTTTTTTTATAACTTTGCACGAGCTCAAGGGATTATGAATACCCTTTTATATGTTTTTTCTTAACACAGCGCGGGCATCCGGTGGAAGAAGAGAAAGAAGGATAGGAAAGATGTGTGGCGCGATGTTCTGAGACTAGAGATGGTTGTTGTCTCAGATTTATCTCCAGGGATGGCGGCTGAACTAATGCGGAGAGAATTACCGTGTCTTATTTATTTATGTCCCTTATAATTCGCATTATTTTATTTTATTTCCTTGTCATATTTTATGGGTATGTTAGCTTACTCAATCACATGTTATTAGTGTTATGCCTAAAAAGTATGTAATGAGCAACAACAGCAACTTATTTTATGACAATTTTTAGAATTGGTTTTTAATGGAATATAAGAAGACATATACAACGGCAGGAATCGAACCCGCAACCACGAGGTTGAAAGGCGAGCACACAACTATCGCGCTACGGCCACCCCAATAACGCTCCGAATTGACGGTGACAGTCGTTCCATCGTCGTTTGCGGAGAAGTTGAGTGAGCTGGACTCTATATGGGTGTATGTGTAGATCCAAATGCAAAATACGCCATAATGTGCCGTAAGACAGTCCTAATTCCTGACAACGACGAGGAATCGACACATTCGGGTCTTCGGCAACACTTTTACTTACAGCAGCGATATTTTCACTGGTACGAGCGAAACGATGATGCACAGGCCTTACAATATCATTGACCAATCCAGTCTCTTAAAATTTCTTCACAAATTTCCCAATTGCTTGCGTATTTGGACGATTATGTAGACCATAATCTCCTCTTAAAGCACGATATTTGGCTATGGCATAATCACCATTTTTGTAGTAGGTTTTAACAATTTGTATGCGGTGTGCGATAGTTAAGCGATCCATTTTCGTAAATGTCAGACTTTCAACTGAAAAAAAAATTGGCTTAACAACTTAGTTTGACAGATGTCGAATTCCAGCAAAAGGGCCTCTGTCTGCTTCGTTAAATTGTTGTTTTTTTATACATTTTACAGGAAAATGTGTCTCAGCTCAAACGTGTTTTTTTTTAATTGAAATTTTCACGTCGGCTTAAGCAGTGCAGACGTTCGTTGGGCTTATCAAAATTCTTTCATAGAAATGGTGACTCGATCAACTACAGCCTAAGTCGCTGAACCGATTTTAATCGAACTTGGTGCTTAGGCGTTTAAGGTGATTCTCTAAAATAGATTGTAGAATCGTTGTTTTAGCCTCAAAAATAACGGTACTTGCCATACAAATTTTTCTACCATCTTAATTATCTCGAAAACGGCTCTAACGATTTTGATAAAAATTGGTGTTTGTACTATATTTGGTATGGTCTATATTTTTGTCATATTTTTTTTAATATTTTGTTATGAACGGTACATGCCATATAACCATTTTATTGATTTTCGACTTTCTCACAAACGGCTGAGCTGATTTCGATCAAAATTTTTATACAAGAGCTCTTTCGAATTTTAAATAATACTGCATTTCAAAATTTTCGAAAAATATTTTTTTTGGATTTTTGAAAAAAAAAATATTTTTTTATGAAAATTCAATATTTTGAAAACGGGTGCACGATTTTTTCTGAAATTTTGTTTTTGAATTTATATTATTAAATATTTAAATGTTCGTACCAATTTTTTTTAGAAAAAATTTAAGAATTTTTATATATAAAAAATTAAGTGAAAAACGATAAGAAACAATTAGCCGTTTCTATTAAGAATCTTTTTCATATAATGTGATCGAACATAGGAGCAAGTACGTACGATCGAGTCGTGCATTTTATTTTTTATGGAGTCGTTATGCGGGGTGTTCGGTTAGGCCACCGAGAATTAAAAAAAATATTTTTTCATTTTTTATCTTTGCGACGATGATGATAACCGAATATAAAACAAAATTCATTAATTTTAGCAAAATTTATTTTGCGCTAAAAGTTCGGCGCGTAAGGCGGGATTTAAATATTTTTTGGGACTTAAAGACTCTGCATATGAATCATTTTTCAAAAATCGATACTTCTATTTCAATTCAATTTGCGACTAAGAAACTTATTCTAGCGACTTAAAAAATTTATATTCGTCATCTAGTGAGTGCCATCTTTCAATCGATGTATGTAGCGGATACGAATCCCAAATTTTTATAAATTGACAAATTTTTAATCTATGTGCTGTAACATCAAGGCGTATTTTTTCGCAAACACCACACAAGACAACCTTTTGTGGAACAATCACATATTCAATGTGGACATAAATTCAACAAAATATTTCGGTTTTCTTCGAAGATGCAAGAAATTCCACCAGCTTGAGTATAAATCCTACATTTGGGCAGAAGCTCCCAAAACTCATTTCGAATCTTTTAGATAGAATTCAAAATAGAGCTCTGAGAATTATATGCGATAGAACTATAACAGACGCATTTACACGTATCCAACACTGTCGAAATGTTTCAACACTTTGATCGGCAAAGATCAGTTTGATTTTGATGTTCTGCCCGTCAGATCAAATTTTCTTTCTAAGGGCTGGCCGTGGCGCGATAGTTGTTTGCTCGCCTATCAACCTCGTTGTTGCGGGTTCGATTCCTGCCGTCGTCTATGTCTTCTTATATTCCATTAAATACCAATTTTAAAAATTGTCATAAAATAAGTTGCTTCTTTGCTCAATACATGCTGTTTAGGCATAACACTAACAACATGTGATTGAGTAAACTGGCATATCCATAAAATATGACAACGATGTAAATAAAATAATGCGAATTATAAGGAAAATAAATAAATAAGACACGGTAATTCTCTGCGCATTAGTTCAGCCGCCATCCCTGGAGATAAATCTGAGACAACAACCTGCTCTAGTCTCAGAACATCGCGCCACACATCTTTCCTATCCTTCTTTCTCTTCTTCCACCGGATGCCCGCGCTGTGTTAAGAAAAACATATAAAGGGTATTCATAATCCCTTGAGCGCGTGCAAAGTTATAAAAAAAAGGCAGATATACTAGAAAATACCAAGTTAAATGGTAATAGTGAGCAGATCCGTCTTCCGTATGACACAAGAATACACGCATATCAATACACAACTCGCAAATAGAAATAGAATTCCAGGTTTTTGCTGCTACTTAGGTTTGGCGACAAAATTCTGGACTATTAGAATTAGCAGAAAATGTTTTTACTTGCTTTCCAGTCCCTTTCCAATAAAAGGTCCCATAATTGAAATGCAATTTTGGAACACCTGTCCAATCAGATATCAGAAAATTGTGCTCTTCTTACTATATTTAATTAAAAGTGTTTTGACCAATTCAATATGTTCAATTTTAAAATTTGAAGATTTCACTTCTTCGGCTTTTTTGGTCGTGATAATTTATTAATGAAAGATATTCATTAGTTTTCCCAACGTTTCGACTGAGTTTTCAGTCTTCTTCAAGGGCACTTTATTAACCATGAAAAAAAAAATAAGAGAAACATTTGTATGCTTACATTTAGTTGATAAGATTTTACACTTACAATTATATGAACGAAACTATTTTATCAAATTACATATATATATATAAAAATTTTAAAAATAATGACAGTTTTTTAATTGAATATTTAAATTAAAGCACTTGTTCTTAGTTAGAAGTTAAGTCAATAACTGTATAATAAAATTTTCTTTTAAAGGAGCAACAAATCTATTGATGTATGTATGTATGTATCGCAGTTATTTAGAGACTAGGGAACAGTACACCGACGAGATACACTGTGTATCCTGCTTCCTGTTCATGTTATTTTTGTTATTCAAAATGTGCAAAGTTTCTAACGTATATCGTTTCGATGTATGTTTTTCCGTTTGAAGAATTTGCACATTTTTAAAGTCTGGAGCATGATTTTTTTCTAAGCTGTGACTAGCAAGAGCTGTTTTCTGAGAACCATTGCTAGCAAAGCCAAAGATGTCAATGTTGCTTACAAATCCAACCAAACACTTAACACACTGTTTACAAAACTTAACAAGAAAAGTGAAAAGGATCAAAGTACAGACGTTGTATATAAGATCAATTGCCTAGGCAACGAACGAGAAAATTGTGAACTATGTTACATTGGCACTACCAAGCAGCTTTTAAAACAAAGGATCTCAAATCACAAATCTGATATTAAGTCCAAAAGTTCTCAGAAAACAGCTCTTGCTAGTCACAGCTTAGAAAAAAATCATGCTCCAGACTTTAAAAATGTGCAAATTCTTCAAACGGAAAAACATACATCGAAACGATATACGTTAGAAACTTTGCACATTTTGAATAACAAAAATAACATGAACAGGAAGCAGGATACACAGTGTATCTCGTCGGTGTACTGTTCCCTAGTCTCTAAATAACTGCGATACATACATACATACATCAATAGTTTTGTTGCTCTTTTAAAAGAAAATTTTATTAAACAGTTGTGGACTTAACTTCTAACTAAGAAGAAGTGCTTTAATTTAAATATTCAATTAAAAAACTGTCATTATTTTTAAAATTTTTATATATATATATGTAATTTGATAAAATAGTTTCGTTCATATAATTGTAAGTGTAAAATCTTATCAACTAAATGTAAGCATACAAATGTTTCTCTTATTTTTTATTTCATGGTTAATAAAGTGCCCCTGAAGAAGACTGAAAACTCAGTCGAAACGTTGGGAAAACTAATGAATATCTTTCATTAATAAATTATCACGACCAAAAAAGCCGAAGATGTGAAATCTTCAAATTTTAAAATCTTCTTACTATAGTCAGTATATATAGAAATATTGAATGTTTTTGTGACCTTTAGTCCAAAATGCGTTTCGCCCAGGTACTACAGCTGGGCTCATCAGTTAGATGCTGTAGTACCTTTCTAAGACGCATTATTTTTTTATCGATGTTTACCGACTTTAATAAAGTTTACAGCGATTACTCACTGGGCGAAACGCATTTTGGACTAAAGGTCACAAAAACATTCAATTGACTTTAAATCCACACAGTCCACTAAAACAAAAACAAAAATAATATAAACATATTGTTTGCGTTTTCTTCAATTAATTATATAGAAATATAATATATGTATATTTTATTTATCCAGCGAATACACACATAGATACCGACATACACTCAATTTCAATAATTCTGATAGTATAATTGCAAAAAATTAATCTTAATGGGTTAAGAGCTCTTAATGTAAATTTTGGCGAAAAAACAAATGCTGTTGCATGAGTAGCATTTAATTTGAAAATATAATTGCCAGTAATAAAAAATCATCTGTTCTTTTTTTTTGTAACTATAAACATATATATATAATGTACATAATTCTTAACAAAAACCTCATAGAACAAAAATAATTTTAAGTGTTAATAGTTCATGAATGTTTTTGTTTAGTAGATTTTGGTTTGCTATTTTTATTTAAACTAATTTTTTTATTAGAAAACATTTGGCATTCAAATGGAGTAAAATTGTTAATTGCTTATTGTTATGGTTTGTTTGCATAATAAATATAAACAACATTCAATGTATATTTATTAACACAGGCACTGTAAAACTGGTCATTTATCCTCCAAATAAATTAACCTCGAGTTAACCAGAAAACAATTTGTTACTAAAGGCTATACTTTAACTTTCCAATGTCAAAAATATATAAAAATCGCCATTTCACTATTTAAATTCAAATGGCGACACTTTCGACATCACTCTTTCCATAGTTACGCACATTGATTCTAATGTTGTTTTCCATTGGTACAAGAACTTACTTCGTTTTTGATACAAATCTGCTAAAACACGAATTTCGACAATTATTAAATCCTTCCATTGGGCAACCAAAATTAATTTTGTTTTGATTCTGAATCAAATTCGCAGATCTGTATTTTTTGGTGAATCTACCCCTCTTTTTACTTGAGATATAGGCACTTTTGGGCAAGTTTTGCATTAGGAAAAAAAATCGAACTCGAGATTTTAATCAAAGTTGACATTACTGATGAGTCTAAGTGAGATTGCCGGGACGAAACGCAAATTTTATGGACTAAAGACCCTTAAAAGCTATTTTGAATCAATAATTCGACAAGTCCAATTAAATATAATGCTAAGTCTTCTACTTGCTTGAGTAATTTCAGTAGTATATAGAATTGTATTATACAAAAAAACACCTTCTCATTACGAAGATAGAGAACACCAAAAAAGTGGGTCCGGCATTTCAGTCTGTCTGTCTGTAGAACGATCTACAGCGTAAACAGCTAAACCGATTTTGTTCGAACTTGTTGGTTAGGCGTTTTAGGTGATTGTCCAAAATAGATATTTGAATCGTTGTTTTGGTCCCAAAAATAACAGTACTTGCCATCCAATTTTTTCTACCATCTCAATTATCTCGAAAACGGCTCTAACGATATAACGCTACCTGCCACACAACCATTTTATTGATTTTCGACTTTCTTATAAGCGGCTCAACCGATTTTGATCAAAATTTTTATACAGGATCTCCTTTGAATTCTAAATACTACTGCATTTCAAAATTTTCCAAATATGTTTTTTTGGATTTTGAAAAAAAAAATTCTTTGTTTTTGGAAATTCAAACTGGTCGACTATTTTTTCTGAAATTTTGTTTTTAAATTTATATTAATAAATATTTAAAATTTTCATACCAATTTTTTTTAGAAAAAATTTAAGAATTTTTATATATAAAAAATTAAGTGAAAAACGACTTTAAAAATATATTTAGCCGTTTCCATTAAGAATCTTTTGAATATAATGTGAACGAACATAGGAGCAAGTACGGGGGCTCCAGTCGTGTATTTTATTTACTAATACTACTAGACACTAGTAGTATTAGAAAGCATTTAGTTTGACAACTACCAGATTTGCAGATACGAATATTCGCCAATGAATTTGCCATGAAAAAAATCAAATTCCGAATTTACCAATAGAAGACCCCAGACAAGTATCTTTCAGAAATAGCTATCTATTCAGTCAACTCGACGAATTTGTTGAGGGAATCCGGGATAAAAATTGACTGAAAAAAAAAACAATTTACAGGAGTTAACTGAGACTAGGATTGAAACAAGAATGATCACGTACTAAAAAGCTTGGCCTTAACATAACTTTATGAATGCTTTCTTCTAAAATTAAATCGAATTGAACAAAAATGATGATTGATTTAAACATTTCAGATGTTAAATGCAATAAGGGCACCTAATTTTGTTCTGAGAAAAAATGCATTATGACGGATTTAACCGACTGCCAAATTGGCAGTATTACTTCCAAAATCTTGGCATTATTTTTTTTGTCGTGTTGTAAATGGTAGAAAATGTGTTCATTATTGTTTCGGAACATTTGGTATGGATATATTCTGGAATGCACTCTATCAAAAGAAATCAGATTTGTATTCTTTTTGCTAAGGCAAAGGTAAAATATATTCTATCTCTTTTCTAACCAGTTTGTAACTAAAACCTGAGATCTTGCAGAATATTTTTTTTTTTGGTTTTAGTTTTTTATTGAAAAGCATCAACGCAGATCTTAATAAATTAATAGTTGCAGCTTATTTGGCTAAAAGCTCCGAAATAATTTTACAAAAGACTTAAACATTAAAATTAGAACGGATGAAAAAATTATGATAAAACAAAAATATGTATGTGTTAAGTTTTAATATACAAATGTCATAAAAAAGTGGCCAATAGCAGAAAAAGTGTAAGTTCACATTCACTTTTAGTACTTTTTTGACAGCTGTGTATTTTTGTGTATATTGTGTACACACTTAGGTAAACTTATGTCGTTTTTATTTGTCAATCCCGAAGTCTTCCGGAACCTTCTGAAAGCGTTCACTTGGGAAAAAATGACAGTTCTAATTCTGAAAAGAGAATTTTGCTTCTGGCTTTGAAATCAGAACAAGAACCAGAAGCACTCACACATTCATATACTTGAACGTCAAACTCGACTGTTGTCATTTTTAGGTGTGTTTTATTGGGAATCTATCCATTGTATCGTAAGTAATTCCCAAAAAAACGCATCGACCGTAGCATGGACCGAAGCTTTTTTATTTTTGTAAAAATGGTACCCCTGCACAGCAGTCACAAATAATGAAAGTCTTTTGCAAAGTAAAATTAAGAAAATATCAAAATTATGAACAATAATTAGCTTTTATTCATATAAAATAGAAAGTAGAAAAACGTACCAATATTTAATATATGTTACAAACCTATTTCTTATTTTCATTTTTTCTGCATTTGCAATTTTAAATTCGAACATTCATTTTGCACCAATGGAAAGGAAATGATAAGTGAATGGGTTTGTTCATAGACTATGGTCAAGTCTCTTTTTACACAGGAACATTTTTGTATTGCTTTAAAAATCGTCTATGCCTTTCACACGAGGATACAAAATTGCCGGAGATTTGCTTGTTTCCTTTATGTTTCTTGGTTTTGAACGCGCACTACAACGTAGATTAAACTGTTCACTCCCCTTGCATTTCCCCTTTATATATCAAGGTTTTATTTATTTTCTGAGTAGATCGATAGCTAGAGTTTTATTTTTCAAGTCAATTTACAATTTTATTTTCTGAGTATGTTTTGCTTTCAATTCAATATTCACTCATCAGACTGCACTTAAAATACATAAGGAATAAATATTTAACATTTAGTTTGCCATTTCAATGTACATGTGCAGAAAAATAAACAATTGGATCACAAAAATGTACGCCCAGCCCATGTCCATTTAGTGAAGCGAATACCGCCCATGGCCAACGTTCATTAAACAGTGAAGAAAAAGCACATTTTGTGAAGTTCAGTTGCCGCTTAGTGCGCTTACGCTAGGCGCGCATATGCAATTTTTCCGAAACGAAATAGTTTAATTACTAGTTGAACGATGATCGCGACCATGAGCAACTTAAAAACCAATCAACGAGATAAGCCAACACACGGAAAATATTTTAATTTAATGTGCGCGCAGTTTCATTATAGTTCGGTGTGATACAAACTGAAGAACTTATTTGGGGCGATCGTTCGATTTGTGCCAAAACACAAACTTTTAAGTTGCTCGAATCGCGGACTGAATAGTTTTTGCATGTGCGCGTACTCTCATATAAGTTCACGTTCAGAAGACATAGTCGACTTGAAAGCTAGTCAGGTTTATGTTTGGCCAGCTACCAATCAACTACGTCTTTCTGAACGCATTCTCCCCGAAAGTATGAAATAAGGCGAAGATTCTTTTGTACCTATTCTTTAAAAAAGACCAACTTTATGTCAGCTACAAATTCTTTTAATAAAATCCCTTCGCGCCAATCAAATGGAAACTTTTCAAGGATATTAAGCAGATAAACATTTGGACAAGCAAACGAAAGGTAAATATTTGTTCAATTTTCTTCTAAAACACAGATTCACGATGTAACATGGATGCGGAATACCAATTTTAAACCTTTACACCAATCCCTCCAACAACAGTAGTATGTATATATGTGTCATATTTACGTCAAACAGACACAAATTAAAACGACAAACATTCGTAGGATTTTTAAGCAGCATGCTAATTTTGTCGAAATGTCAGAGTAATTAAAAAAAAGTATGATTTAAACAAATTTATTTGCCAACAAACGTGGGAGACTTCTCGTTCGTCCCTAAATAAATCAACAGGAAGTGTCTTTTAGCTACTCTGTCACCGTCATCTTTTCGCACACACGTAGGTATATTCGCTCTAATTTATTTGGCAAAACAATTAGTTAGACATTTTATGATGGACAGTTTTTCCCTAGGGGAAAACATATCTTTGACAGATTTTCATTTTGTGTGCATTTCGAATTCTTAAAAGTATGCAGGTATGTATATTTATTCACCACCCAGAAACTGATTTACTTACATATATTGATTAGGGATTCGACTGCAACTTGGATATTGACATTTTTTGAAACAATTTTCTGAAATTGAAAAACGTCAATCAAAGGTTCAATTTTGCATTTATTTGCATCTTGTAATGGTGTGTTTTTGTAAACTTGGTTTGTCAAAATAATCATTTTTATTTCTTGTAAATAAACACGAATGTTATACGCACATACATATATATGTATGCACATTTGTACTCGTACGTAATGGAATTTAAAAACAAAAGAAATTCTCTATGTTCGCGGTCATAATAAAAAGCAAATATTTTTGGTTGGGTGAGGGTCAACATCTTGTTAATTTATTTTTGTTTTCAATTTTTGAGAAAGATTCAGTTTTTAAAAATTTGGGTTGGGAATTGAGAGCAAATGCTGACAGCCGGTACAAGAAACAAAGCGAATTATTTCAATACAACTTGATGGTTTTCTCTGTTTTGTTTTAGTAATTTGGAAAATTTTAATTTTTTTAACTTGGCTGTCTCGTTTTTTTCTCGTTTTTTTTTCGCAGTTTTGAGAGCAATTTGCAAACTATTTAAGAAAGATACATACATATGTACATAGATATATTTTTCATTGAAAATGCGGCGATACTATAAATGTGGAGTAACAGTGGACATGTTAACACATTTATTGTGTACAGGTTTAATAAAATATTATTCCAGATTGCTGAGAATAATTATTGGAACATGCCCAATTTTAAGGGTTATTCGTTCATTTTTGTTATGACTTTTTTTTGGGTTGGAATTTTAATTTTCAAATTAGAAAATTATCCTTACGTGAAATGATGTTTGCCAACATTGTTTGGGTAATTCTACTTTATATTGTTATACAACATCCAGGATCATTGGTCACATTCAATAGACATAAGGTTTTTAGCGTTCTGAGAACCAGAGCACCAGAGAGATGGCGTTCACTCTTCATCTGGAATAATTCGCCCTCCCTAAGACACTCATACTACAAAAAATGGCTATATAATTTTCATCTTTACATTCGACACTGACATTAAGGCTGTTCTTTTGGCAAAATGACATCGGCAGCAAAGCAGAATTTACACACAAAAATCTGAAGCTTTGAATCAGCTGTTCCTCATATTAATAATAATTTTTGGGTAGCTTGAGATTTGTGTTTGACAACATAATGTTTAGTTCATCATCTGGTTTTTCCTTAGGCGTTACAACAACACAAAGCAATCCGGATTGCTTTAGGTATGCCACTGACAGTCGATATCGTACTGTGGAAGTGTTAACACGTCTCGGCTTCCCAGTTTTTCCAAATTAAATTTCGTGTGTGAGCTTAAGTTTTACATTAAGTCAACATTCCATAAGTGGTGCAGTAGCACAGTGTTAGAGTGGCCGACCGAGAATCCGAGGGTCGCCAGTTCGATTCCCAGCCGGGCATCAAAACTTTAGCTGCTTTTTTTCACAACCGTGAAGTGGAAAACTTTATTGGTTGGGAAAACGAGCAAAGGAGGAGGAGCTTAAGCACCGGGGCATCGAAAGGTGTCCTAGGGCCAATGAGGCCAGCGATGGCATCAGCTGAGGGAACATCGAAAAATGTTCCAATTACAAGCAGTGATTCTGCATCAACAACATCAACAGCAATAACAACAACGGCAACATCATCCGATGGTAATCCAAAGCGCAGAAAGAGGATCAAGTGCGCACCAAATTTGGTAAAAAGGAGATCCACGGCCACCTCAGCAAAGCTGCCAGCTGGGGTGCATACGTCCGATATAGACAAGACGTCAGAGGCAGCAAGACAAACCCAGTTAGACACTTCACCCGAAGAGGGTATAGCATATATGTCTGAGGAAGGAGAAGGGCACTTCACGACGGGCGATAGTACTGCCTTCGTGAACCTCTCCACATCAGAGGCGTCATCTGAGGAGGACGAGGAACAAATAATTGTCACTCGAATTGAAACAATGGAGGCAGAAATCCAAAGTTTGAAAAGCCAACTTAAGGCCAAGCTAGAAGCGCGCAGAGCCAAACAAATGAAAGAAATCGAGGAACAAAAACAACAACAGCAAAACGAACAATTACAAAAACAACAGCCACAGCAGCAGCCAAAACAACAACGGCAAAAACAACAGCAACAGCAGCAGACACAAGCCGAGAAACAACCGCAAGAAAAACAGCAGCAGCAGATTCAAAAGCAGCAGAATCAACAGCAGCAGAAAAGTCAGTCTCAGCAGTAGCAGCCACAGCCGCCGATTACGAAAAAAGAAAAGGTGCCACCCATAAATACTTATAAGATGGAGTTACAGGATACCATAAATCTATGTAAGTTGACCATAGGTCAAAATTTTACCATTAAAAGATTAAATAACGACAGGCATGCTATCCAGTGCTTCACACTGGAACAGCACAAAAAAATTAAAGAGTTGCTAAAAGAAACTACTACTGAATTCTTTAGTTTCACCCCTAAAACCGAAAAATTTCAAACAGTCCTTTTGAAGGGCATAGATTCCTGCACGGAACCACAGGTGCTCTTAAATGAACTCCGCCAAAAAGCGAATGACGATCTCGACTTTATCGGGGTCAAGCCGTTCGCTACAGTTAGAGCTAGGCGGGAGAAGCGGAGTCTTCCCTTCTTCCTTGTTCAAATCTCACCCAGCAGCAAACTGGATAGTTTGAGGAGTATATCCGTCCTCAACTACCAGGTTGTAACTTGGGACAAATTAAAAAGGCGCGGCAACATGCTTCAATGCATGCGCTGCCAAAGGTTCGGCCACGCCGCAGCAAACTGCGAAATGCAGTCACGCTGCGTTAAGTGTGGAGAGAACCACAATGCAGATGAATGCAAGTTAGGGAAGGAACGGGTCGAAGATAGGACCCAGCTTAAATGTGTACTCTGCCGAGGCGCCGGACACCCCGCTAATTATCGGGGATGCCCGACGTTTCAGCTTATAAAAAACAATAAAGCAGCAAAGCAAACAGTGGTAGAAAAGCGTCCAACAATGCGCCCTCCTACAACAACGCCCGTCAACCCCCAAATTTCTTACGCCCAAATGGCGTCAGGAAGGGGAAGCACGGTACAGCCTACACCAAAGGTCGCCCAACAGGCCCCCGTGCCTAAGGCGCCGGCGGCACAGGCGGATATTATGGGCGTTCTACTGGCCATCCAGGGCCAGTTGAACGGCCTCCAAAACCAGATCAGGGAGCAGGCGACTAGGGTGGATTATCTCTACTCTGTTTTGCCGAGCTTAACGCAACTTAGAGGTTAAGGGCGCGCTGCCGGAGAGGCCCTTTAAGATCCTAGCTGTGAATGTAAATTCATTGATTAGGACCGAACGTAGAGCGAATTTATTCCAATTGCTTAAAGACATAAGTCCAGATGTGTTTATGGCTAGCGAAACTAAGCTTAACCAGAAACATAAATTGACTAACAACAATTACAATATCGTAAGAAGAGACCGACCCAACTCCACTCAAGGAGGAGGCGTCGCAATCTTTATACGTAAAGGCATTAGTCATAAGGTAATATATAATAGTGATGTGCGAAAATTTCGGACGTTAGAGGCATGCATCATATGCATTCATCTCCAACAGGGGAAGCGAATGTATGTGATCGCTGCCTATGCACCGGAAACACCTCAGCCCACACAGTTTATAACAGAGCTTGAAAAGCTTTTTGAATGCTTAAGATTGAGCTCGGAAGAGAATTACTATATATTGGCGGGTGATTTAAACGCCAAGCACACAGATTGGGGAAATCAAATACAAAATCCTCGAGGTAACCATCTATTTAATTGGATGGGTCGATACAACCTTGAGTATCGCATCGATCTTCTAGCCACAGACAGGCCATCGTTCCCAAGAAGCGGTGCCTATCTGGATCTATTGCTTAAAGACGCAAGACTAACAATTACTGACGCTGTGGGTCAACGGCCAAGAAATTGTTTACGAACGATCGAGTCAACAGTGACCATTGCGGACTCGCCGCCGTAATACAACTTCCGAACCAGCTTATGGAGTTGGAGGAGTATGTGCCTGTGCATTCTTACAATTACAGTAAGGTGCGCTGGCCACGTTTCTCCAATGCCTTATTGAGTGAATTACGTTCAAATGGTATATCCCCACCAAATGACAGGAACCTAACAAATACTGAAATCGACAGATACTTAGAACAAATTGACGAAACGATTCTACGAACAATGAACAGAACAATACCGAAATACAAAGAACGTAACGCAACTGACATGTACCGTAACGCGACAATTGACGCACTTCACAGACAAAAAAGTGGACTACTGACAAGACTAAAACGCTTGTACAGGCGGTTTACTGATACACGAGACCTGGAGATTAGGACACTGAAGTCGTCCATCAAAAACATCAACCAATTGATCAAAGAAAATTATAGATTGGCTATTAATTCGTTCTGGGACAATAAAATTCGTGCCGTTAACTCCAGCGACCCAAGTATGTTCCCAAAAATAAATAAGATTTTTAGAAGAAAGGATCAAAACGATCTTCCGTGTCTTAAGCTCCAGAGGACGGCAGAGAACAGAGACGTACAGCAGGCATAGACCCAGAGGATGCCATATTGGACGATGACCTCTATATAATCGAAGATCCGCAGGAGAGAGTGGAGGCTGTGGGGGCTGCTTTCCAGCAAGTGTACAAGGTGAATGCTAGCATTCGCCCGAATCATGACCTGGAGAACAGAGCTCTGCTTCATCACTTATGGCTCCGGAACGATATAACCGAATGGCGATCTGAGAACCTTGGTTTTACCGGGTTTAATGATGAAGATTTGGCAAACGCCATAATCGCCGACCGAAATGGGCCCAGCCCCCTGTTAATTTCGAAGAATGAGCTCCAGCTCATCTTCGATTCATTAAAGAAAAAGAAGTCTGCAGGAGTCGATGGTATATCCAACGTTGTACTACGACATTTACCTCCAGAAGCAGTTGACTTTTATACCACACTGTTTAACAACGCGCTGAATAATGCATATTATCCAGTGCGGTGGAAGACAGCTGTGGTGCACCCTCTCCCAAAAAAGGGAAAGGACAACTCCAATCCGGCGAATCTCCGGTCGATAAGTCTTCTTCCGAGTATCAGCAAAGTATTTGAAAAGGTTATTAATAGAGCCCTGTTCAAGTGGGCGGAGGACAAAAATATGATCCCGGATAATCAGTTCGGTTTTAAGGCGGGACATGACACAATTCATGCCGCGTCTAAACTTGTTTCTGATATCCAATGGAACAAAAGTAAAAAGCAGTGTACGGGTGCCTGTCTGGTTGATTTGCAGAAGGCCTTCGACACCGTATGGTTAGAAGGTCTCTATCTAAAGCTAACCACCATTATGACATGCTAAATGGTAGAAAGTTTGTTGTCAAGAGTGGCAATGTAACTTCTACTGCAATTTTTAATATTAATAATGGTCTTCAGCAGGGAGCGGTTAACTCGCCGATTCTATTCAACATTTACACCAGCGATCTGATAGGTAGTCTAACTCAGGCAATTGCGTACGCCGACGATCTAATTGCGTACAGAACAGCTCATACAGTGGAGGTCATCAAAAGTCTCTTGCAGAGTGACTTCGACAAGATTCAGCGATATTGTGATGACTGGAAGTTGAAAATCAACTTCCAGAAATCAGAAACTATTTTGTTTAGGACTCCGTTGTCTAGCGCCTCAAGGGATACGAGAAAGAACTGGCGCAAGCTGGTGATCGTAGGGCCACATGGACATCCACTGGCGAGTAAAAGTGTAGTAAAGTACCTTGGCATCTGGTTGGATCAGTACCTGTATTTCGACAGACATATAGGTGCTGCTTTGGCCAGGGCTAGGGGAGCCTTTGCCTTGACAAAACGACTGTTTTATAGCAGCCGTCTTGACAGCAGGGTGAAGGTGATTTGCTACATGGCCCTCATCAGGCCGATGATTGCCTACGGATGTCCGGTGTGGTTCAACGTTGCCCCATCTCAAATGGAAAAGATTCGGGTGTTTGAGAGGCAATGTCTTAGACGTTGCCTTGGATTACACAGAACACCAGAGTCGGAGTACACAAGATATTATTCCAACCAGGTTCTATACAACGGAGCCAACATAAACAGAATAGATAATTTTTTGTTCAAGCTGATTCGGGGTCACGTTGCAAGAGCGATGTCCTCAACTAACAGCTTAATTTTACCCCAATAACGAATATTTCGAGAGTGCGCGGTTAAGTGGCTACATCCCTCCCGAGGCATTCCTCTATTTAGACAGTCGAGGGCTGATACAGGATGGAGGGGCAGTTCCGCTCATCTACCACGTCAGCCGGAAAACTGTGGGTAGGCGACTCCTGTATGGTCGAGACGTCCCCTCAAGGTGGAGAAGAGCGCCTTCGGTTCAGTAGGACTGTGTCCGATCGGGACCGGAGGGATTGGGCGAATCAGGAGAACCAGTTCTGGTGGCTCTCTGATCAGCATCGTGATATTTAAAGTCGATGAAGATAGTATATCTTGGCCGACTTACATAGATTTAGGGCATTTATGTATAGGGAACAGTCGGGGTTGCACCAAAAAAAAAATTAAAAATATATATGTATGCGGGGGCATACGTGCATGCATCTGCGTGTCTGTACATGTATGTGCGTACGTATATGTATGTGTGTATGTACATGTATGGGTGGGTTGCATGTTGCTGTGTGTCTGCATGCATATAAAAAATAAACAAAAAAAAATTGAAAAACGAAAAAAATGCTGCTGTGGCTGTTCTAGTTTTTAAGTAGTTTTAAGTATTATTAGGTATATTTAAGTAGTTTAAGTTATTTTTAGTTAGTATAAGTTCGTTGTATTTATTTTTAATTATTTTTAATCTATATTTAAGTTTAGGTTATAAGTAAAAAAAAAAAAAAAAAAAAAAAAAAGATAAGATGCCAAGTTTTTTATTAAGTTTCCTTGAAACATAAAATAAAATAAAATAATTGAAATAGTTTTTAGGTCGAAAGACATTAGTTCTAAGAGTTATTGTTAAGTTTAGAGCGCCCGTAAAGGGCCAGTAAATTAGTTGTAAGTTATTGACAATTAGGCTAGTTTTAAACATTTTTGTCTAGCTTTAAGATAGTTATAAGTTAAAATGAAATAAAAATGAATTTAAAAAAAAAAAAAAAAAGGTATGCCACTGAACGCGTCTAACACTACAATTAAATTTGGACACAAAGTTTCATTGAAAAGATCAAATCTCCATTTTGAGAGGGGATCTTTGAAATTTGAATGAAACTCGATATTACTCGTAGTTATCGCGGAAGAAATAAACTAGAAAAAAAATTACTCTTGTTTGATATATTGTGCGAAAAGGGGGCGTAGATATCTCTCAGAGAGAGAATATAATGTCTAAACTGTTATATTGGATTTTTATTCTTCCATTTGACATTATTCATAATTTTATCCAACGAAATTTTTGTTGCAAAATTTGCAGTCTATGTAAATATTATGCTCTATCGCTTTCTTTGGTGAAAAAACAACTGGAAAGGAAGATAGGATTTGACAGTTTAGTCTAGAAATTCGTATATTGGAAAGTACAGTAATACACCTATTATTTTTTAATAACTTGACTGCATAAAAAATGTACTTAATGTCATTAAACTGGCAAAAGAATGGTAAAATTAAATCATTATTGATAAGCATTTACACGGGGCAAAATAATGATAGTTTGATTGATAATATCAATGTGCTAAAGAATGAGCAAGTTCATTCTTCCTCGCGGTGTGCCATTATTTTCAAAATGGTGTCACTGTGCATTTACATTTAATTGGCAACATTTAATGCGAAAATAAAAGTAATGACAAATTTTCAAACCATTTACACGATGTTGTCATTAATGTCAATAAAATGGAAGAAATAATGGCGATTAGTCACTCATGTAAGTCCGACATAATATGTGGATAATGTAATGAAAGAAATGTATTCTTGAATAGAAGGATAATTCTTGACTATCTTTGCAGTAAAATGTACATTGATGGACAGCTGCTGGCTAATCGGAGACTAGAAACTTGTCTTTATTGCTTTTGTCTTTTTCAAGAAGTGCCGATTGAACCAGTTTTAATAGGCTATTAGCTATAAAGAAAAATAAAGTACACTCTGAAGGCAAACTTTCAAGGTAAATGTAATTCGATCCAAATCACCAAAATGATTTCGATAAATCGAACTCAATCACTATATACAATGTATATTATACATATACCTCTACCTACGATCAATGAATCGATGGCGTCATTTTCTGTCTTACAAAATGCAATATTCTTGATTTTATCTTAACCAAATAGATGCAAAGTAAAAATGCAAATCTAACATTCACACCGCCTTCAAAGTAATAAGTGAGATCATAAATTCAATTCAATTAAATTCTCTAATTGAGAAATGTTTATTACTTTTTTGAAAAATCATATAAAGATAAAAAGAGTTGTGTATGACTTAAGCCCCTTGATCGTATGTTGCCGTGTGGTGATTTGACCAACTGTTTTTTTTTCCAAACACAAGTCCGCATCGGTTACCAACAGCGCCTATGTTGGTACTTTTAAGATTCCTATTTATATTTCTGTGGCACTTACTAGAACTTGATCACTTTATTAAATTTTAACTTCAAGTTATATAAGTTGCCGTCAACCAAAAACTGAATTCTTATACTCAACTCTTCTTTTCCGTAAACAAGGAAAATCATAAGTCACTAAGCTTCCAATAATTATTTCCAACATCTCCTATCAAAGTCTAGCAAGAGAAAAAAACTGAAGACAAAGTTGTCACAAAAAACAAAAAAAAAAACTTTTGAGTTCCCTGGACTAAAGGCTGTGATGGGTAAACACATGTATAAAGTACGGCATAAAGAAATGTGCATACTATATGTATATTACAAAAGATTTTTGGCTTACTTTTTTCATTATGTACCATCATTTAAAAATGAAAAACTATTTTTATAATTTAATAATTTTAATTTTCATCAATTTTTCTAACTAGTTGGCAAATCATGGCATTTTCGATTGGTCGTCCGGAAGGCTTCCGAAGTCTTCCGAATGCTTCTGAAATGTTCGATTGGTATGAAATGACACTTCTTCTCCCGGACAGAAGAGACATTTTTTTCTGGATTTTAAGTCGGAATCAAAACCAGAAGCACGCAAACGCTCAAATGCTAATTGTCAAACGCGAATTCAATGTCAACAACAATGTTGTGTAGGGATGAGCGATATTGTAAAATATGGATGTTGACATCGATATCAGAATATCGATGTTTCTTAATGTTGTTAAAACTTATTATAAATTCCAAATACCTTCAGTGTTTTGAAAATTGTAGCAATGTTCTTAATCGCAATTTTCTTTTCCCTTTTTGTGTGTATGAGTTACATTAAATTCCACTAAGTGCCATTTGAACTTCATACAAATTCATGTAAATAGATGTGAAGCGTAGTTCGGCTGAAGTGCAGTTCCGCTGAAGTGCATTTCCGCTGAAGTGCAGTTCGGTTGAGAGTGGTCTACCCTGTATAAGCATGAGTTCATTGACAAGAGATTTCAGTTGATTTAAGTTTGTTTGAATCTTAACATCGATGCTTCAACAGCGATGTTGAAACGTCGATATTTTTTTCGACTAACATTGATGTTTTGCCAACAAAAATGAACATCGCCCATCCCTACATTTTCATGTCATTTTTTTTTTGTTGTATATTCATTTTTATTTAATATTAACTTATAACTATCTTAAAGCTAGACAAAAATGTTTAAAATTAGCCTAATTATCAATAACTAACAACTAATTTACTGTACTCTTAGAACTAATGTCTTTCGACCTAAAAACTATTTTAATTAAATCTAATAATTATTTTTTTTTTTTTAAACCAAGAAAACTTTTTTTTAGAAAAAACTCAGTATCAGTATTTTTTTTACTTAAAAACTACCTAAAGATAAACTAAAAATAATTGTTTTGTTTGTTCCCATCTTACACATACACTCACATTAAATTTCAAAATCCAGAATGAAGTGTTAACTTGTTCGATTGGAATCCCGGATCGGAATGTTCTTCCGGATTAATAATCGAAAAGGCCATCAGAAACGCCAAAGTTCAATCAGAAAAAGTCTTGACATTTTTATTTGTGTTTTCGTTACTTCTTTCCTTCTACATTTCTATTCCCCTCGCTCAAACCGTGCTTTTGAAAGCGTTGATTTTCTTTTGCTCCTCTTTCGGTGCTTTTACACGAACGCAATTTTTAACAAACCATAACTGTGTCCCAGCTGGAAAATTGATATCTCCGCTTTCCTTACTCCACTTAAATGCAGGGTAGCTTGCTGAGCAATAGGACAAAGCACAAGAAAGAAGAAACGATAACTGCAATTTTTTCAATCCCAGCACGTGCTTAAAAATCGACGGGTCAATTTGGAAAATGAAATATTAGTCAAATCGTGCTCTGTTTTATCTTAATGGTTCGTGTATTTACTTAGGTCATTTTTACTTGCGAAATAGGACAAGTTTTGGATTTGGGAAAAATATCGAACTCGGGATCTTAATCATAGTTGACATTACGATCATAGATGACACCAAAAAAGTGGGCCCGGCAATTCCGTCTGCCTGTCTGTCTGTCTATAGGTAGAACGATATACAGCCTAAACGGCTCAACTGATTTTGTTCAAACTTGGTGGTTAGGCGTTTTAGGTGATTGTTCAAAATAGATTTTTGAATCGTTTTTTTAGCCCCAAAAATAACGGTACTTGCCATACAAATTTTTCTACCATCTTAATTATCTCAAAAACGGCTCTAACGATTTTGATAAAATTAAGTGTGAGTATTGCCTTGAGTATGATCTACATTTTGGCTGAAAAAAAATTTTAAAATATTTTGTTATTAACGGTACCTGCACACAACCATTTTATTGTTTTTTTAAATTTCTCATAAACGGCTCAAACGATTTCGATTATAACTTTCATACGGGATCTCCTTTGAATTCCAAATAATAGTGCATTTAAAACTTTCGAAAAATAGTTTTTTTGGAGTTTTGATTTTTTTTTTTGAAAATTCTATATTTCGAAACCGGTGAAACATTTTTGCTGAAATTTAGGTTAAAAATATTTATGTGAAAAAAATTAAGTGAAAAACGACTTTATAAAAATACTTTTAGCGGTTTCCATTAAGAATCTTTTGCATATAATGTAATCGAACATAACAGCAAGTGCGTGCGATCCATCGTGCATTTTATTTATAATGGTGGTGAATTTGGTTAGGGATGTTTTAAAAGGTTCATTAAATTGCGAGGAATTTTTTTTGGGCAATAAAATGTGATCATGTTTAATGCTAGACCGCAATGGAAGGAACTATACTTCAGCGGAAATATACTTCACAGCCTATTTGTATTTTTTTTGACGTTTATAGTACCATCGATCAGAAGTTACAGACTAAACGTCAAACAGATTTCATATGCATTCCATTTGATATGTATTTGCCCGCTTAATGGTTTTATTCATTTACCTGCCAAAATTAATATACATACACAATGCCAATTGCATATACCATCTCCACGACCGACGAAAGAAACGTTGTCTACGTAAAATGCGGAATATTTACGCATTTTTCTTTGTCATAAATTATAGCTTGGATTAGATGCCAATTATACATTTCATTAAAATTCACCATTGAAACACAAATCAGCGAAACGGTCAAATTTTGGTTGGCAAGTTGCTTATAGCTATAATTGAAACTTGGTTGTCATTGAAAAGATATTTCATAGCCAAATATTGATAATTGACATATGAGAACCGGAAAAGAAGGACAAATCTTTGGAACGATTGTGTACCACTTTTGGGAAGAAAATGTCACCTGTTTATTGAAAACAAGTGATTTTACAAGAGCAAATAAGATACTTAAAAAAAAAATATATATATCTTATGGGCTTCATTTTGGTACCAAAACCAAAAAGACATAAGTTTTATTTGCTTGCGTGCCTCAGAATTGATACACAAAATTTTCAATGATGAGTTTTAAAGAAAGCTACGAGTATAACTGGCAAATTAAAAAGAATTAAAAAAAAAAACATTTGTTTCTGCCGGCAAATTTCGGCCCAACTGCTCTACGCACTATTTTATACGAATACTTATAATAATAAGTATAGTTCCGCTGAAGTATACTTCCTACGAGCCTGGGCTAACATTAATACGATCACACATTTTTCACAAAAATGTCCCTCTCAAATTCAGGACCCTTTATAAAAAAAATTCTTATCAAATTCTCGCACTACATTTAAAAAATAAAGGAAGTGACTGCTTCGATGAGTTTGAACACAATGGCGTGCGTAAGCTTCCGTAACATATTTTTCAATTTTACCACTGCCAACAGCTTAGATGTAAAAAAAAACAGAAGATAATAGCCTTTGTGAGATCTACTATTTGCATTCAGAAGTGATGCGGCCCTGTTTGATACGAGACCTTCTGAGGTTGAGATTGTTCAGTGCTACACATTCCCGTCATGCGTTGATTTTTCCTGCGTCTTGTATGTATTTCTCGGCACAGTGCTTTGATATAAATCGTTCAATTGGCGAGTTGAGGCGCTAATGGGGTAAAAATATTCAACACCGTCGTTTTTGAATCTTATGACGTTTATTGTGACGTCAATGCTAAATAAATCAACCACAACTAATTTAGGCAAATGAAAATTTGCGTGAGGTCTGGTTCTAGTTGAGAGTTGGTATACGAGTATAAGGATTTCAATTATTATTCGTATGCAAAATGACCAGGGGTCTTTCGAGGTTTTCCGTCAGAGTATCTTATTTTTTGTTGGAATAATCTTAAATGAATTGAGGAGGAGTTAACGTACGTATTTTAACCTATGTTCAATTTAGAATAATTGCGCGCAATTCTCCCACTCAAATTATTAGACAAAGCGAAACCCAAGCATTATATTCCAGCTCTTTTACAATTTGTTAGATTAAAATCAGTTGTTGGCTGACGAATAATACTTAGTTATACCTGCATATATGGAAATGCATTGAATTGCATTAATAAAAGTTTCGTTAAGGTTCTTACATAAGAGTCATTCAATTGTGTTTAAGAGACTTAGATTGACAGAATTTGATTGTGAAATTGTTATATTTTGCATGTTGTATCAGTACAATGGAAAATGGAATGGAAAATTTATTTCCTTAAATTGATGGTAATAAATTCAACGGGCTTAAATGAATGTATTACGTAAAAAATACTATTCAGTGTTAAATATTCTAAAAAAAAACACTTAAGTTAAATTGGTTGACTCTTCCTTAAATATTACAATTTGTTATTGGATAGATAGATTTAAACCGAATACGTTAGTGCTAAGCAATTTTTCACGCTGCACATTAGGAAAACGGTTGATTTTATTTCCACCGATATTCCTGCGGTGGTGAAGAACAAGGTTTCGATGAAAAGACGAGTGTCGCAAAATACCTTATGAGGTGAACTTTTTTTTATAAATGTGCGCGCATTACAGGAGTTTTGACCCTTAATATGTTCAAGCACAGTGAAAGGGTTAGGAAAATAGGGAAGGATTTAAACGAAATACCGATGCATATTGGTTTTGCATTTCTGAATACTAAAATTCGAGGGGAAAATAGAGCCTGGTAAAGTATTCCACATTTATGTTTTATACGACTAAAAAAAATCTCTGTATTTTACAGTATTCCGAAGTTGGGCTCAAGCGTAAACTGATCAGTATTCCTGGAAGTGCGAGTAATAAGCTTGTCTTTGATAATTTTAAGAATATTTTGTTTGACCAATATGGAAAAGTAGCCGGCCTCGTATTGCTCGTTCGGCAGAGAATAACTCAGCTGTTGTCGAGTTTGCCCACATCGCCGCAAGTTTGACTGCACACTTTTCTTGGGATAATTTAGTACAACAAACCTTGCAAGTCCTTAAAGCAGATATTGAAGCAAAAATTACCAATGTGCAGCCGGATGTTTTGCTAGCAAAAATCCGAAATGCCGTGAAAGGAGCATCCCTTTTAACCTAATCTCATCAAGTTCAAAAGTCGCTTCAGCCAAGGAACAAGGTTTGAAACAAAACTGTCAGTCAATCGAAAACATTAAATATTCATCAAGGTTATTTCGAAGAAACACTATGCAATCCTACTTTTTTGAAAAGACCTGACGGATCTTGAATTATCTCTCCCTCCAGCCCTGTTGAGGGAACATCAGCCAAATAACATCATTCAAGACATGCCTCTATAGTTCAAAAATAACCTGGGAAATTAATTTTAATTTTTTAATTTTTTAAATTTTAATTTCTTGGAGGCACGTTAGAGTAGTTTTTATTCCGAACTAAATTCTTTTGCGGCGTTGTGGGGTAAACATTTCAAAACCGACAACACGACACGAAACGACACGCTCTCACCCAATAGTGAGAAACTCAAAAATATGAAAAGTGGTTCTATGGGAAGTACCGTTAATACTCGTAAGTACGCAAAATAAAATATATTTATATTTGAAAGTGGACTGTACTAATTTAAGAAGAAGCGATTTTTTTCAAACTTGGTTTTAGGTGATTGGCTTAAATAGATATTTGAATCGTTTGTTTCTACCATCTTAATTATCTCGAAAACGGCTCTAACGATTTCGATACAAAAAAGTGTGTGCACTACTCTAGGTATAGTCTACATTTTGGTCAAACATTTTTCTTTTTAATTATTTTGGTTATTAACGGTACCTGCCATACAACATTTTTTCATTTTTGACTTTCTCATAAACGGCTCAACGGATTTCGATTAATTTTTTTTTACGTAGTAGGTCCTTTAAATTATAAATAGTAATGGATTCCAAAAGTTTCGAAAAATATTTTTTTGGATTTTTGAAAAAATAACTATTTTTTTTTATAATTCATTACATTACATTACATATTATACGAGTACTACTCCGTAGATAAATCTACGAAGTAGATACACTGAAGTACTGGCAACGAGACCATTGGCTTTAAACATCACATACATTAATACAACACAGAGAGACAGAGAAAGGAAGAACACACAACAGAAGAAACACATGTCAACAGCACGTGGTTGGTTTCCGACGGTCATCCATCTTAGTACTAACCACGCGCAACGATGCTTGATTTCGCTGATCAATGGGAAACGTTGCTTTCATCAGAGCCAAGGCCGTTGACTATAAGAAATTATAATTCAATATTTCGAAAATGGGTGGCCAATTTTTTTTTGTAATTTTGCTTTTAAACTTATATTATTAAATATTTAAAATTGTCACACCAATTTTTTTTTAGAAAAAAAAAATAAAAAAAAAATGAATATAAAATATAAAGTAAAAATGACTTTAAAAATAGATTTAGATTGTCAATAGAAACCATTTGTATACAATGTGATCGAACATAAAAGCAAGTTCATGAGATCAAGTGGTGAATTTTATTTTATAAAAATTCTTTGGTCGATTTTCGAGAAATAAATTTTTTAACATTTGTATGGGAGGTACCGTTGATTTTTTATGTCAAAAAACTACAAAATACGAAGTTTCGAAAAAATCCATTAGTTCGTTTTCGAAATTTTGAGTTTTCAAAAAAGTTTTTTTTTTTTAATTTCAAAAAAAAAATGCAAAAAATTGGCTTAAATTAGTGTTTAAACTTTTTAGGAGTGTCTGCATAAAAAAAATTGAAAAAAATCAAATCAACCGTGTTTTAGAAAAATCTAAAACCAAAATAATCGTAGGTACTCCTATAGAGGCCTACCAAAAATAAACATATTTTTTCAAGCAAAAATTAGCAAAATGCTCATTTTCCCTTCTATTAATGAACTGATTTTTTTTATAAAAATCGTTGGAGCCGGCTTTTTGGCAAAAAAAAAATTGTATAGCAGGAGCCGTCATTTTTGTCTTAAAAAAATGAAAAAGAAGTGTGGTCACATTACCGAAAATACAATATGTACCAATTTTAAAGCAAATCCATCCAACAGTTAAATCTTTAGGCTCGAGGACAGACAGAAAGATAGGCGGAATTGGGGGACCCACTTTTTGGTGTTCGCTATGATCGTAATGTCAAGTTTGATTTTATAGTTTTTTTTTTTACAAATGCATAACTTGCCTTATAGTATGTATCTATAATCGCAAGTAAAAATAGTAATAAAATATTTTATAGCAAGTAAACCTCTCCATCCAAAATAAGAATAAAACTTAGTTTTTTAACATCTTATAAACAAATGTAACTTTTCGGAGTGATATCCCAACACCAAATGATACATTTTTTAAAATCAAAATCTTTGATTTAGTTTTTGAGAAAAGAAAGGCGATTTTCCTTTTTTTTATAAAATATATGTAGCTATTCTAGCTAAGCCTCAGTCCAAACTTAGTCCAATCATACTTAAATTACACTGGTCAACACTGTTTTTGCCACACGAACTTTGATAGCTAATTTTGTTTTGTCAATCTAGTCTCATTATTAAATCACAATTGTCACGTGTCAATTAGCCTCAGTTTTGTTGTGTTACGGTATAACTCAAAACTTGTACTACACAGCAAATTAACAGAAGCGCTCCCAAACAAACCGTTTTAAAAATATTTGTGGTTGCTTTTTAACACTTTTTTGTTTCAGCATTTTTTTGTTATTAACCCTGTGAACATGTCGAGGAAGTGTAACAATGATCCTAACTGTTTTTGTTATGTTTGCGGAGAACTGACATTCAAAAAACAAGGACGAAACTTTACGAATCTTATGTTGGAGTGTTATCACCAATTTTTTGGTTTTTCTGTCGCCCATCAAGACAAATCCTGGCCTCCTCATGTCTGTTGCATAACGTGTGTGAAAAATTTAACCGACTGGAAGAAAGGCGCACGTCCTAAGCCGTTTGTAGTACCCATGATATGGACTGAACAGCGAGATCACGTTTCGGATTGCTATTTTTGTCTCACTGACATAAACGGTATAAATTACAAGAAAAAAAATATTATGTGAATGGGATAGCCGAGACAGAACTAATCACTATATAAAAAAACATGGCCAACGCGTGCATCGTTAGTTCCTGGGCAAAAAAAACGTAAAGTATTTACCCCTTGTTCAGCCAAATAATGTGCTTCTACCACCATTGCATATCAAATTAGGATTAATAAAAAAATTTGTTAAGGCAATGGATCGCGATGGAAGTGGATTTTTGTATCTGAAAGAAAAATTCCCTAAAATAAGTGATGCAAAGATAAAAGAGGGTATTTTTGTTGGCCCTCAAATAAGGGAGTTAATAAAAGATACAAGATTTCAAGAAAAACTAAGCGATTTAGAAAAATCTGCATGGAAGGCTTTTAAAAATGTTGTTGCAAATTTTTTGGGTAACCACAAGAGTGACAGCTACAGGGAGTTGGTTAGCGAGCTGTTAATGACATATAAAGCTTTAGGTTGCAACATGTCACTTAAGATCGACTTTTTAGACTCCCACCTGGATGTTTTTCCTGACAATTTAGGGGCTGTCAGCGATTATATAATTATATTATATAATTATATAATAATTAATAATTATTAATTTAGCATATTATGATCAAATTTTAAGTTCCAAATGAGTTTCCACTTTTCATTTAAATAAATTCCTTATTTATTTAATTCCAAATCCCAAGGTCATGATGCACAAAACTCATAAGATAAAATTAAACTTAGATATTATTAAACACAAATTTATCCATCCACCCCTAAGCTAAATTATATTTATAGAGATAAAATAAATTCCAATTAGCATGATTCACGACCAAACACCGCATCGATCATATCAAGAAGAGCAATAACAGAGAGGCTGCAAACAAAGCCACATTGGTCGTTCGCCGCTCGTTATTGTAATGTTAAAAATAAATTTCCTTAACAATGTAAATGGACTTATTAAGTAAAGTGATAAAATGTGAAATTACTCAAAAATAATTTAAATAACGTCCGCAGTCGTAAAATTATTTCCGAACATTAATCATAAAGGAAATTGGATTCGGCTAAGAGAACCAAACATTTCCACCACCCACTCTGGACAAATATTTGTCTGTTTTTTTTTTGTTGGTTGTTTAATTTTGAAAATGCCACTTTTCTCTAAAAATATTAAATTCAGTTTTTATTTTAACATTTAAATGTTCACCGACACAATGCCAAGGTGAATAGTCTTGTTTTAATGGTAACACAGCATCTAGCCCTGTCCTCTGTGCAAAGAGATCATTTGTTTTCCTAGTATATGGTGTTTAGACTGGTAGGTGGTGATCGTGGTATGATCTTCTAATGGAAGGAGATACAAATTTAAAGGAAAACATTAAGGTATGTATGGCGTTATTTGTTATACGTTTTGTTTGGTGAAAATGAGATTTCAGACAGACATACTTGAACTATTACCTGTCGTAAATTATTCTTAAATAAATTATTATACACACATAAGTAAGAAAATAATAATACACTTAGTTTAAGAGGGAAGGTATGTCAATGAACTATAGGCGGATCTCACTCTGTTACTTGTAAGCTTCACCTGAACTGAACATTAACTATCTACATTGTGTCAAACTAAAATAATTGTAAATATAGGGTTTTCCAATAAGAGGTGTTATTTTGATATTCAAAGAAAAATAGCATTTTTGGAGATAAATGATCGGATGTTTATTTCATTATAAAGAGGAAGGTATGCCGTTAATAATGGAACACAACATCAGCCAAATGGCCGCCAAGACCACGCTTACAGGACCATATCCTTTTCATGAAATTTTCCATAACCAAATCGCAAAGTGGCTGCCCTATGTCCTCGATAGCCTCACGAATTTCATCTTTGAGGTCTTGAATCGACGCTGGGCTGTTGTCGTAGACCTTATCTTTCACGTGGCCCCAAAGGAAGAAGTCGCAAGGTGTTAAATCACAAGATCTCGGTGGCCAATTGTGATCACCTCTTCGAGAGATAACACGGTCCGGAAACTTTTCCCGTAAAAGATCGATGGTTTCATTGCTTGTGTGGCACGTAGCGCCGTCTTGTTGAAAGTAAACGTTGTCCAGATCAATACCATCCAATTCAGGCCATAAAAAATCATTAATCATCTCTCGATAGCGCAATCCATTGACTGTAACTGTTGCTCCAGCCTCATTTTCGAAAAAGTAAGGTCCAATGACCCCGCGGGACCATAAACCGCACCAAACAGGCACGCGTTTAGGATGGAGAGGCTTTTCAACAATAACTCTTGGGTTTTCCGAGCCCCAGATGCGACAGTTTTGCTTGTTGACGTAGCCTCCGAGGTGGAAATGGGCCTCATCAGTCAAGATGATTTTTCGATGAAATTCCGGTTCATTTTCATGCATTTCAAGGACCCAATCAGCAAAGACACGACGTTGTTGATGATCAGCCGGCTTGAGTTCTTGTGTTAACTGAACTTTATAAGCCTTAAGACCCAAGTCTTTATGCAAAATACGGTGTAATGACGTTTGTGGAATGCCTAATTCCAAAGAACGACGAGGAATGGACAAACCTGGGTTTTCTTCAACACTTTGGGCTACAACAGCAATATTCTCAGTTGTTCTTGAGCGACGTGCACGGGTTTTATTCTTCACATCACTAACTTGTCCCAACAGCTCGAATTTGTCCACCAATTTCTGTATTGCGGTCTGACAAGGTGCTTCACGACGACCCAAAAATGTTTTAGTTTTACGAACCGTCTCTGCCAAATTTTCACCATTTTTATAGTGAATTTTAATAATTTCAATGCGTTGCTGAAGCGTGTATCGTTCCATTTTTATTAATAGCGTAGTTTCTACTTGTCAAATGTCAAAAAATGACAGCTTCAAAAGTGACAGCTACCGAAATAGCGGGCTATTCAAAATAACACCTCTTATTGGAAAACCCGTTATAAGAATCGTATATTCATCGAGTAATTAAAAAAAAATTCAATAGGTTAGTAATAAATAAAATGTCTTCTTATAAAGTAAGATGCCAGCTTATTGGCATCCAGACATCATCGCAAGATGGTCGCTCTTACATTTGATCATGACATTTTATGTATCATATAGATTGTTCTAGAGGGTCATTCCGTAATTTTCAAAACGATAATCGTCAAAACGATGATCGTCGACGAGATCGTCTTTAATTTACTTCACGTAACTCAACCACTATCGTCTCGTCAATCGTTTATAATTTGAGAGCATTTGGTACATTTCAGAAACTCTCAAACTTTTATTGAGTTTATGGCAGTCCAATAAATGCTAATAAAGTTATATAATTGGACAAAAATGTAAGTTATTTTATTGTAATATTTTTTACAAATTGTTATGTATAAATGTAAATACATCAATTTATATATAGGACAGTTACACAGTCTCAGATTGGTATTTTGACTCGATATATGGATGAACATCCAGATTTGTCCCTCAACTGTCTTCGCATTCGTATTAATTGTATTTTCTCCCAAACTTGCGTTTTCATTTCCACTTTCTAATACAAGAAAATTGCTGCGCCAAAACATTTTAACTTTAATTTACAAATACAACAGATAGACAAAAACATGATGCCAAACTACTTGGCAAACTTTTTCACACATTTCGGCCGGAATCTCACCAATGACGCGTTCAATGTTGGCTTCCAAGGCAGCAATCGTGTTTGGCTTGTCCCCATAGACAATAGACTTAACATAGCCCCACAAGAAATAGTCTAACGGGGTCAAATCACATGATCTTGGTGGCCAATTGACTGCGCCAAAACGTGAGATCAACTGCTCACCAAATTCGCCTGCAGTGTGGCATGTGGCACTGTCCTGTTGGAACCACATGTCGACCGAGTTCAATTCTTGCATTTTCGGCAAAAAAAAATCAGTTATCATCGAACGGTACCTTTCTCCATTGACCTGCGGCCTTCATCGTCCTGGAAGAAGTACGGCCCAATGATGCCGCCTGCCCATAAACCGCACCAAACAGTGCATTTTTCGGGATGCATTGGTAGCTGCTGAATTGCCTCTTGCTGCTCTTCACTCCAAATACGGCAATTCTGCTTATTCACGTATTCATTTAGCCAAAAATGAGCCTCGTCGCTGAAGACAATTTTGCGATAAAAAAACGGATCCTCATCCAACTTTTCTAAGGCCCATTCACCCAAAATTCTACGTTGTGGTAGGTCGCCTGGCTTCAATTCTTGCACCAGCTGTATTTTGTATGGCTTTAAAGCAAGATCTTTGCGTAAAATCTTCCAGGTGGTCGAATAACACAAACCCAATTGCTGCGATCGGCGCCGAATGGACATATCGCGATCTTCAGCAACACTGGCGGATGCAGCAGCAATATTCTCTTCGGTACGCACTCTACGGATACGATTTGGTGGATTAATGTCCAATAAAGTGAAACTGGTGCGAAATTTGGTCACAATGAGCTGAATAGCCTGCTCGGTGGGTCGATTATGACGACCATAAAACGGACGTAGCTTGCGAAACACATTTTTCACAGAGCACGAATTTTGATAATAAATTTCAATAATTTGCAAACGTTGTTCAGACGTAGGTCTATTCATAATGAAATGGCAAACAATACTGAATCGAAATGTCAAATGTTCGTGGAATTTGTCATGTGTGATCTGTCAAAAATATAAACGTCAAAAACCAAGTAGCAAAAAAATCATCCGTTATTACCCTATAGGTATATGTCATTTACAAATAAAATGTCATTTATACTTCGTTGGATCTGACCTAGAGCAACAGCAATGGCTGCGTTCGGTGCGAGGCCTCTAAGCTAGCCAAGATACCTTAGTAGCGAGTTTGTTTTCGAGCGATCCAGGTAGCTTCCTCTGTTAAATCAGTTGTATTACATACACATCTGCAGTTTTGAATCAGCTGTTCCTCAAATTTCCAAAAGAACCTAAGGGAATCCAATAATTTTAGGGTAGCTTGAGATTTGTGTTTGACCACATAAGCTTGGTTCATCAGCTGTTTTTTCCTTAACACCAAGCAATCCGGGTTGCTTTAAGTGTGCCACCGAACGCAGTCAATGCGGGCGTTCACTCACTTATTAGATATGTTATCTCGGATACCAAGCTATGTGGACGAATCAGATAGGTTAGCTGAAAGCTGTCAAAAAATCAGAACAAAACACATAACAAATGATTTTTGCAGTCAGCTGTTCTAGTTATCCTAATTTTTTGGGATAACTCAAAATAGCTTTCATGAGAACAGATGATTTTTCATCCGATGTACTTTTGAACGAATTACAACAACAGAAAGTTATTCCAGATTGCTGAGAATAACTGAGTGAACGTCCACAATATTAATGTTGTCATCGTCAAATGTCATTTGTGTCATAGACAGATGAGGTATTTATTTTTGTATCACATACAGTATGGGTATGCTCTGAATTTGTAACGACTACAGCGAACTCCGAACACCCTTATATCTTTTTAAACACGTGTGGTCGTCGTCTAGGTTGCTTGGTACACAACACATTTACGGTGATAATAAAGTATCTCTGGCTTTGAACCGATTTATACAGGCACAGTGCACACATATAGGTATATAAAGTTCACAGTCTATAAAACGCCTGACGCGTAAAGGGCGGTGGCAGGGGTGGGGGCGCAGCATGCGAACATAGCGTGTTCGCTATGTTTTTCGTGTAGGGGCTGCTGGTTCACAAGCCGTTCGCTATTGGCGAAAATTCGATTTTTTCGTGTTCGATGGCTTGGATATTCACTATGTAGGACCATGTTCGCCAGCAATCATAAATAAATTGCCATAGGCGCAAGCACTTACGCTTCTATATACAAATACTACAACACGAAATAATGAATGTTATATATATTGCATATAACGCACATGCACAAGTTCGGCGAGCATGTTCGGCATTAAAAATTGCCCTTATCTACTAGCTCATCGAACGTGCTCTGAACACATTCAGAGCGAAAAGAAAACACAAATTCGGAACTCTAGGCCGTGTGTGAATTGCGTTGAAATGTTGGTTAAATTTTCTACCTTGGTTAAATTTTGAAGTTTGGTTTGTGGTGGGATCAAATTTAGCTTTTTGCTGTGTGAATTACATTAAAAGGGATTTATTAAAACACTATTTTGGCTAAAATTCCTTCAAGTCTTAAGAAATTTCCCTAAAAACATTTTTTTTTTGTTCAAGTTAATTAATTTCTTTCCCAAAATCCGACTTAGAAGATATAAAGTTAATAATTTGGCACAAAAAAAGTAACAAATTCTCAGCTTTACATCCTTAATTTAATATTTTAAAACAACAATTCCAAATCTTTTCAAAACAATTCACATTATGGTTAGCTTGTTGATTTAGTATGTAAACACTAGTTTTCACAGCTGAAGAATTTGACAAGCTGACAAATCAATCTATTTGTATTCAATTTGCAAAATGAAATACAATGAGTATTATAAATAATTATTTTATATTTGTTAAAATATCAACGGATTATATTATTTGTTTTTTCCTCTTGAGACCCTTCACAAACAAAAATAATAATGTAATTTAAATTTTCAATTGAATAAATTAAAACTTACATTTATTATATGGTTTCCCAGTAGATCAGGACTTTTAGAATTATTCATCTTTCTTTTCGGTTATCGTTTACAGTTTCAAATTACTCTATCTTGAGAAACGTTAAATTTTAACGCAAATTTAGCCTGCTCTACAGCTGCCTACATTTTAACTCATTTTATTCACCACGCTAGTGTCAAATTTTAACCAAGTTACAAAATTTAACCAACATTTTACCGCAATTTACACACGACCCTAGTGACCAATTCTGCAAGCGTGAATTTCTTCTGTATACACAGAAAATCGTGAATACATATATATTTACGATTGGACATGGCGGAATAATTTTTTTTTGACAGATAGGAAAGCTTGTGAATTGGCCTCTGAACGCTACAATAGTTGATAAGAGTGATGTGGACTTATGACATTTTGTATTGGTCGTCCGGAAGGTTTCCGAATGCTTCTGAAAATGTTCGATTGGCATCAAATGACAGTTCTTCTCCTGGGTAAAAGAGAAATTTCCTTCTGGATTTGAAGTCAGAATTAAAACCAGAAGCACGCACAAACTAAATGTTAAATTCCAATTAATTTATTCACGTCATTGTTTTGCTTTGTCTGAAATTTTGTAGTTTCAATTTAAATCTTTATAGAATTGAAATTATGGATATCTGTTCTGAAGACAAATTTGCCCTTCAATAACTGTAATTTCGAAAACATTTGTGTCAGCCATATTTACAAAAAAAAAAAAAATACTCACAAATGTGCCTTCGACATTTCGCGTCTGGCACATACACTCACACAAATTTTCAGAATCTAGACTCTAGTACATATTTACTTGTTCGATTGGAATCACGGATCGGAGAGTTCTACGGATTACCAATCGAAAAGGACATTAGTGTTTCGACGTCATTCATTTGTTTATTCATTTTTAGTTAATTTATATTGTTTTCCTATTGTTTTAATCATATATGTATGTACTCGTATGTATAAAATAATATAGCAATGAAAATAAAAAAAATATGAAAGAACAAACATAGCAAATATCTAATTTCTAATATTTAAATTTCGGCTTTCGGACAACAGATAATTTGACATCTCTCAAAATTTTCTCCGAGAAAAAAACTGAGATTTGTCAGCTCCCACTCACAGATGTCACCGAAAAAACATTGAACATATCTACACAGGGCAAATTTACTCGTGCGGGTAAAATGTACTAGAGGGAGCCAAGTTGGCCCTAGTGCATCCCACTGTACACAGAATAATTAATTGCTGTTACTCGTTATTTGGTCAATTTCCGGTTTGTTGTTTTAACGCAATGAGTTTCCTCATACTTTTTATCATTTTCTTGCACCATGTTCGTGAAAATGTGAAAAGCTAACCGGCTGGCAGAGCGGCCAAACTAAATACACAAATTTCTGAGGCGCCTGGATATATACCGCCCCATAAAATTGTTTGCTTGTCGCAACTTCAAGTAGTGGGTTAGAATTAAAAATTTCAAGGAAATCGGTATAGCCGTTTGTGCTCTTGTTCGGTGTACATAGTCAGATTGATTGTGTTGCGAAAGGCGATTTCTTTGACTTTTGTATCATTTTAATGTTAAGTTTAATTAAAAAATCTCGAACTTTACACGAAATCTAATGCTAACTTGTGAAACTGTATAATTCCGGAATATGCTCTCCCAAAAACTTCAAGTTGTCATTGCTCAACAATTTCCTGTAACTAAATAATCGCGCCCCCTTTGGGATCTATTTCTTACCTGACTTGACCTTACCTACTCCACCCTTGTATTAGAGTCAATACTCTTGAAGACTTATTTTCAAAGAATTTTAATATTTCGGTCGATTCGTTTCATTCATCACAATTTTAATGATTTTACTAATGAAGTGAGTTGGCTTCTGTTTGAATTCTGTGGCCTGCATTCTATTCAAGATTCTAGAACACGTTTATTTTGTTTTGAGTTGATTGAAATCTATAATATTCTACATTCACCTTATTGCCCTAGTTTCTATACTTTCCAGTCTGCTGAAATACTTAGTTCTTATAGCTTTTAGCATTTTTGTATTCGCATTCGATGTCCAATAAATTAAATACAAATGGGATTTGCCTCTGCTTGGATTTGGCTTGGCATCATCCGGTCTATATGGACAGTGCAGATTTGCGTAGGTACTCAAAATGTTGAATTAAAAATTGAATTAAAAATTGAATTGTGCCGTCAAACGCTTGAACGGAACGATTGCATTCCGAGGCAATAATTAAATTATTGTTTGTTTCTATAATGAATTTATTAAAATTTACATAAACAGTGAACTTGATATGTACACTATTAGGCACGGATTTAAAAATTATTGATTGGAATACTTTTGGCTGGCCGAGGTCGCAAAGTTGGACAGTGCTGTTTCTTGGGGTATAGTGTGCGAATAAAATGTGCAACATTATTCTTAGCTCCTAATTTTTAATACTTAAATGCAGAGAATTAAAATACTTTTTGATTTAGACAAGGACATCTGCATTTTATATGCAGAGCATAATTTAAAATTGATGGAATTTGAATTTATGCAACTGATATTTTCTATGTGAAAAATTAAATAAAAGACATGTGGGGCGCATTGGGAATGGAAATAAATTTTAGAATAAAGTCCTAAATCTTGACTGTGTAGTACGAAGTTGCTGCTATAATATGGATAAGTAAGTACATAGTTGAAGATATAAGGTTCCAATTAGCTTATTAATTAATTTGTTATTTAACGTCAAAAGTACTAAAATCTGAATTTTTTGCTGGCTGATGAAAAATTTTAGGGGTTTTGGTTGGTAACAAAAATCAATTTATTATTGATTTAGATCTGTCAAAAAACTGATTTTGACAATTTTTGCCTAGGAATTCGATCAAAAACTGATTTATTTTTTGATTTTAAGTTAATTTTGCAGATCTGAATTTTTTGGAAGATCTTCCCCTCTTTTACTAGTACTAGTGATGGCACCGAATGAATATGCTATAGTCGATAATCATGATGAGTAAAATCTGCTGAGAAGCTTCCAATCTATCTTTTCATCTTCTCCACAGAAGCTCTCTTGCCATACTGGAAGCGACAAATATAGCTACATCTTCGAAGAAATGCACTGTCATTTTCACGGAGCACATTAACATTGAATGTAATCGAATAAGACAAATTTGTTCAAACGTAATCAAATGTAATTTAATAAGGGCCTCACTACAAGTTGAACTCAACTTGAGGATTTTTATTATCAACTTGTGATTTTATTTTTCTTCACTCAAAGTTGACAGTTTCAACTTTCGATTTTCAACTTTCGAGTTAATCAACTTCTGGTTCTCTCAACTTCCGAAAATAGTAGAAGTTGAGAGAGCAAACTTGAGAGTTTTATGTCAAATTCAAACTTGTAATACATTTTGTTGCATCTTCTCTCAAAAATTATTCTCTGTTTCGTTTTGAATAAAAACATTTTAAAAATAATATGTTCCGAGAAAATTATTATAGGGAAAATAATCCATCGTCTGCTTCCGCAAGTGAAGATAAGTAAGAATTGTTGGCGATTGAAAGAAGACAATAAATTTATAATGTGATAGGGGGTCGAGCTTGAAAAATGCGATGACCATGATTTTATTCAATGATTTACTTTAATAATTTGAATATTTTTTAGTTTAAATTATGCTAACTTACATACTCGTATCTGTAGATCGCGCGAATTACGACCAATTTTTGATAGTTTTGAGGTATTATGCAGTCGGGTCAATTCAGGTTGCCATTGCTGATTTTATTGGCGTAAGTATTTCAAATGTGCATCTTATTGTGATGTCGGTGTCAATAATTGTAATTACCTTGCGCCTCAGTTGGTTCGCATGTCCGAAACACGAAAAAAACGGTTACAAGTATGATACAACTACATAAGAAAGCGCATTACCGTGTTTATTTTCCTACGTCAAAAAAAAATTCCTGATATGGATAATAAATTACACATTGCAGAACTCACTAAGCAATTATTCTGGTGTCACCGATTTAATCAAATTAAAAAGAAATTAATTCTTTACTAAAACCGCATAAGCAAAAATATTTAAATTGCAGAAAATTAAATTTCAGTTAAATAGAATTTTCACTTTAACTTGAAAAAAATTACTTACTTACTTTACTTTAGATGACGCTTACAACCCAGGATGGATCACGGCCTCAACCAGCAAACCTCTCCAGCTAGCCCGGTCCCTACCTAGCTGCCACCATTTACGCACGCCAAGTTGGTTGAGGTCGTTCACCACTTGATCGCGCCACCTAAGATAAGGCCTTCCTTTTTCGCGTTGGCCCACCGGGGTTGGATACAAAGACTCGTCGGGCTGGTGCGTCGATGTGCATGCGCTCCACGTGACCTAGCCATCTCAGTCACTGTATTTTTAGCTTTTTGACCAGGTTGATATCGCTGTAGAGCCCGTAAAGTTCGTCGTTAAATCTTCTTCTCCATTCACCACCGATGCACACTGGGCCAAACATAACTCGAAGAATCTTTCTCTCAAAGCAACCCAGCTGGTTTTCATCCGATTTTGTCAGTGTCCATGCCTGTGCCCCATACAGCATGACTGGGATGATTAAAGTTTTATATAGGGTCTCTTTGGTTCTTTGAGAGAGGGCTTTACTACTCAAATGCTTTCTAAGCCCGAAGAAACAGCGATTTGCAAGTGTGATTATTTGTTTGATCTCCGCACTGATATTGTTGTGCGATGTAATAGTGGATCCCAGGTAAACAAAGTCTCTGACTACTTCGAAGTTATAACCGCCAATCGTGACGTTTTGTCCTAGTCGATGGTGTTGGACTTCTCTTCTCGATGACAGCATATACTTAGTTTTCGTCTCGTTAACAGTCAAACCCATCTTCACCGCTTCCGCTTCAATACTTGCAAATGCTCCACTGACAGCTCGCTTTGTTCTGCCTATGATGTCAATGTCATCAGCATAAGCAAGGAGTTGAACGAACTTTTGAAAAATTGTGCCTCTGGTGTTGACATTTGAGTTGCGCACAATTGCTTCTAGCACGATCTTAAAGAGATTGCATGATAGCGCATCACCCTGTCTCAAACATTTCTCGACATCAAAGTCGTCGGTGAAGTTCTTACCGACTCTGACGGAGCAGCGAGATTCCTTCATTGTCATTCTGCACAAGCGGACAAGTTTGGCAGGGATGCCGAAATGTGACAAGGCTCTGTGTAACTCGTCTCTATCAACGCTATCATAGGCGGTTTTAAAGTCGATGAAGAGATGGTGCGTATCGAATTAGAATTCTTAGGTTTTTTCCAGGATCTACCGGAGTGTGAAAATCTGATCGTTAGTTGATTTTCCTCGCCTAAAGCCACACTGATAAGATCCGATCAGGTCGTTGGTAAAAGGTTTTAGGTGGATGCACAAAATAGACGACATAATTTTGTATGCGATGTTGAGGAGACTTATACCTGTGTAGTTGGCGCAGTTCAGAGCATCTCCTTTTTTGTGGATAGGGCACACTATGCCGAGCTTCCATTCATTGGACATACTTTCCTCCGACCAGATTCTAGAAATGAGTTGATGTATGCTCCTGACCAAGTCATCTCCCGCTGCCTTAAACAGTTCAGCTGGCAGGCCATCTGAACCCTCGGCCTTGTGCGACTTAAGTTTGGATATCACCGTTCTTACTCCTTATAGGTCAGGAGGACGGATATTTTGACCATCATCGTCCAAGTTGAATGGGTTGTTCTGCATAGAAACGGATGGTTGGCAGTCTTCGTCGCTTAGCAGCTTGGAAAAGTGTTCCTTCCAAACTCTCAGCACCGTCTGCGTAACTCCTACGACATTACATATTGAAAAAAAATAGCTCACATTAAAAACGACAGCCCGAAAAGCACATACATACGTTTTACCGAATATATATATTTTATGCATACATGATATTCCCATCAGGTAAGAGTTTGGTTGCATGTTTTGCTTCAATTTTTTTACGATTGTTACGTACTTGACCGTTCCGTAACCTAATATAATTCGCGAGATATGACATCTGCACAGAATTTTGGACAGACACGCGAATCCGTCGCATTGGACATAGTCAATTCAAATCTCACAGAATAAATTCAAATCCAAAGTTGAAACATACTTATCTGTCAAAAATTTCCCAGGGAAATTTAAAAAAACACAAGTTGGCTAACTTTTAAATTTCAACTCTCGAGTTGAGATTTAAAATAGTGAAGAAAAACAAATTTCAACTTGTCATTCAACTCTCAAGCTTGTATCAACTCTAGAGTTGGCTAACTTGAGAGTTTGCGGCAAGTTGACAAATAGTGAAGAAAATGGCTTAATTATATCGTAAAAAATATTAAAGACTTATTCAATCTATTACAGCACCTAAAACTAGATAAGTTTACTTAACTATTTAATAATTCTACTTCAATTGGTGAGCATCCGAGGCTGCTTCCCAGTTACTTAACTTTATTAGCAAAATTACTGTTATGATACTATTTAAGATCCCAGCCAAAAGCCCTGTTAGCTAGTCCTGTTAATTAGAAATAATAATAATAATAAAAAATACTAACACTACAATGCAACATAATTGACAGCCATCAGTTTGACAAGACAGCTGATACTCCTAGCTGGTTCCAGACACAAATACACACCAATACTATAGCAAATAAAAATCAATCTGAAATCGTATTCGATTCCTTACGAAAACATATCAATTTATAGGTCAAAATATAAATCCCCATTTCTCTTCATCCGCTGTTTTAGGTGACATTTCTTTTGAAAGCTTTTTATTTACATATATCAAGTGGAGTTGATATAGGGTTACATTCACTCATATTGAATCTTATAAGCATTTCGGAAATATAATTCTCTTGAGCTAAGTAAGTCCCATTTTTGCCATGCGAAATTTGAATACCTAAACAATATTTCGCGGTTCCCAAGAATTTCATTTAGAACACTTTAATTAAATTTAATTTCAAGTTTTCGTAATATATCATTTCATTTGTAAATATTAAGATATCGTCGACACATATTGCCAGAAATGTCATACTCTTACCTTCACAATAGAAATACCGGGTATTTTTTTTAGAGGTGTGGTTTTCAATCTGGCAATACTTTTTTCGTAGTTGGTCTTTTTGACAGATGTCACTTGATTTATGCTCAGTTTGGTTTGCCTTTTCATAATGATTAGATTTACTCCTGAAAAACGTTTGCAAATCGTGCGAATTTATTAACAAAACAATGGTTCGGAGCGCGCGACGTATTGCAACAGAATTTAGTTCAGCGATGAAGCTTACTTTTGGTTAATTTGGATACGTTCATTAGAAAAAATTGTGATATTTGGAGCGATTGCAAAATCCACAAGCCATTGTTGAGACGCCGGCCGTTGCATCCTCAAAAACTTACTGATTGGTGTGCTCTTTGGGCAGAGGGAATCATTGGTCCATATTTCTTCAAAAATGAAGCCGGTTATAATGTTACGTTCAATGGGGAATGCTATAAAGCCATGCTTAGTGACTTTTTCGTGCCTGAATTGGACTATGTTGATGTGGACGATCTTTGGTTCCAACATGACTGCGCTACATGCCATACCTTGCGTCGTGAGCCTGTGGCGTGCCCGCCAAGATCGTGAGATTTAACACCGCTGGACTATTTTTTGTGAGGTTAGGTGAAGTCGCTTGTCTACGCAGATAAGCCCGAGACGAATGACGCCTTGAAAGATAATATTCTGAGCGTTATTGCTGACATACGGCCTTAATTGTTGCAAAAAGTGGTCGAAAATTGGGCCTCTCGGCTGGAATTTATTCGAGCCAGCCACGGCGGCCACTTGTCAAAAATCAATTTAAAATGATAAGCCCTTTTCTTTATAATAAAGCTAAATTCTTGGCCATAACATTAAATTAGATGTGCTTTATTTCTTATTGAAACGTCTAAAAAAACACCCATTATATGCAAGGATCCATTTTTGAACACTTCAATTTAGGTTTTTGAAGCGCTTGATCCAATGTAGTGTTCTAAACTTAACTTGATTATTTCAGTCTATACACAGCTTTGTTCAATTTCATCATTAGGTCTTCTTTTCCGAACAAAAGCCCCTTCGGTTTCTTAACCTACATAAATGTTGTCACTTAATTCACCTTGACGGACCATCAGTCACAGCTTCACTAATTTTTTCATGAATAGATGTGAAGTCCAACAACAATATGTGGTGTAGTAAAACTACACATAAATGCAAAAATATCAGTTTCACAACGGTAGGTAAACCAAAGTATCTGCCGAAATTTCCCATCTGTGTATTACTCATCTGTGGTTGTGACGTATATATAAACGTCAAAGCACCACTCCGGTTGACATTATGACGCATTCATATTATCTGACAGACGACTTTAAAATCAGTTATTTTCATACTTAATTTTGAATACCTAAGCTGGTCATGTTTTTGTTAAATTTTTAATGGAAATAAAATTATATTTTTTTTATTTATTTTTTTATTTTATTATGACTGCTTTTACTTTACCTAGTACGAACATAAAGTGCACAAAACGAATTTGAAGACATATTTGTACACAATCTAGAATGTATTATAAGTGCGCATATACGCCCCAGTGTACCATTGGAAGATACTTTGTTTGTAAAAAAAATTAACTCGTGAGTCTAATACGTCCCCACTGTTGTTGACCGCCATATCCATGCGTAGGTTTGCGCCAGGTTTTATACTAATTTCGTATATTTTAAAATCGACAGTGCTCCAGGCAACTGCCACTGTATATTCGTGTACTGCTTTCGACACAGGTACTTTATGATGATCGGTTTATTTCATTAACCAAATTTACAAGAATCTTCAAACTGTTATAGCTGTTTTAAATTGATTTCTTTACTCTAGTACTTTTTGCTTGCGATATAGTTACTATTGAGCAAGTCTTAAGGATCATATTTGAGCAGTGTGTCGAATATCGATCATCACTTCAACTCCTATTCATTGACTTTGAGAAGGCTTTCGGTGGCATCAATAGAGAATTTATTTGGCTTGTTTTACGCAGGATGGGTATCACAGATAAATTAATAGCACTATTATTAAGGCAAATTATGATGGTTCCAGATGTCACATTTTGCACGAAGGGAGTTTGTCAGAAGAGTTTGAAGTCCAAAGTGGAGTCAGACAGGACTGCATTCTGTCACCAATATTGATTCTATTGGTGAAAAGCGCTGTCCTGTGAGTGGCCGGAAAATGGAGGAATTCGATGGACTCCAACGTCTCACTTAAAACATCTTGACTATGCGGACGACGCGACGTACGTATGCTTGCTCTCTCATGCGATACCTTGGAAGTATCATCTCTACCGGGGGTGGCACCGAAAAGTACATCAGCAGCCGAATCGGGAAGACATAGCGCGATTTATAGGGGAACATATGTTCAAAAAGAGGGACAAAACATGTTTTTTGAAAAATACCAAACCCGAACAAAAAAAGTGAGGTAACATCATTTGTATATGTTCTAGATCTTCATCTGGCAAATCATAAAATCTAAATAATTTCGTTTCTATTCCCTATTCTTTAGTATAATCTTAAATAATGAGAGGAAACATTTTAATATTTTTTGTTGGATGCGTCCATGGCGATTGAAAATGGACGATCTTGTGACAACAATTCGGCGCTTTGATTTTCTTTTGCAAGAATGTTGCCATTTTTTTTTTGGTATTTCGTGCGACCACAAGTAAACTGCCCTAAAAAAAAAAGGAATCATATAAACTAATTTATAACATATTCTGTTGGTGTAACTTACCCGCAATTTCCCAGTTCGTGAATATTGTCGGAAACAGGGAGCTTGTACAAATGGCAGAGTTTTAACTATGGCTAAGAATTATTGAATGAACATGTATTGCTATTGTTATATGTAGAACAACTGAAGTGAAGTTGGCAACGTTTCTTGAAAAGTAAATGGATGTATCCAATAGTGAAAATTGCATTTACTATGATGGATGTATTGACAGCCTTAATTGGGAAACCTGCTAATTTTTTTTTTAAATATTAAAGAGTAGGTAAAATACAAATATTGCCTTAAGGTGCAAAAAATATTACATATATGCCAAAAAGAGGCACATTTGTTCCCCCTTTGTCATTTTTGGTTTTGAGGACAATAGACATCTTCAGGTAAGAAAAAAGGACAGTCCCTCCAAAAGGGGGGACGGTAACCAGACATGCTGCTTTCGGTCTTAGAAATATATGGAGGATTAACTTTCTAAGAACCAAGCTACGGCTGTTTCGATCCAACAATCTTAAATTTCATTTGTACGAGTCAAAAAAGGATAAAGGGGGGCTTGTCGGCAAACATGGTCATGGAGACTTTTTGTTTCATCACATCAATTACCTTGAAAAGGGTAACTTGATCACGCAGAGCTGCTGGGTAAATTTCAAGTCGATTTGAAGCAAGAGTGGCTGCATTTGGGGAAGAAAAAAGTTATTTTTTATCAGGGCAACACACCGCCCGGCGCACAAGTCCACAGTTGCAAGATTCTGCAATGTCGTGAATTGTGATTTTTGAGGCGCCTTATATTTTAAAACCACTTATGGTAAAAAGATAAAATTTGTTGAGGTGCCTAGTCTGTGCTTGATCATGATCAGCTTAGCAAATATTCGTAATTTTAAGTTTGTACTATCAGTACTGAAGATAGAGTGGGATCAAAAATTGCATCAGTTTGTTCCTTTAAAAGGATGTAGTGCCAGAACTTTGCTGCTCACGTGATCTAGATTTCGATTTACCAATTAGAAATAAGAAACTTTAATTGTAATAACAAAATCTATAAATCCATCAATAAATATTTATTTTCCAAAAACGATAATTTTTATTTATTAAAAATTTCAGGAATGTGAAAAAAGCATAATCAAATTATGTAGATTTTTCTCAATAAAAAAATAAAACTGAAGTCAATAAAACAAAAATAAATTTAGGTACCCACTTGCAAAGACGTCGAAAAAAATTTTAATAATTTTTCATAAAGATGCACATCAACGTCAATGAACATTCGTTCTGCACAAATTAAATAAAACTCATGCGTAGGTTCGGTCCCCAAGTGCGTCATCAAGAGATCAGAATGAGCTCAAAACAATTTCCTCAATCGTTTTCAAAAATTCCAAAACAAAAAATAAATGATATTCGAACAAATTTTCTGAGTCCACAATGAAAGATGAAAATTATTATGAATGACACCTTTTTCACTCATTCAGTTTATTCAACACGTGTCCGAACTGTGCAGAGAGAAGTTTGTATTTTTTTTGTTTGTGAATTTTATAAAAATGTGAATTAATAACAATTTGTACGAAAACGTGCAGAATGCTGTTTACTCGCATTGAGAGCATTCTCAGTCATTTTAATTTGTGGTCAAAATAAACACCACATGCGTCATTATGATCGGTGGTGTCAGCAAAACCAAACAATTTTTTTTTTGAAAAAATGCCAAAATGTGAAAAATCAAAAACAAATAAAAATTAAAAAATTCTGATGTGCCAAAATTACTATAAATTTTAAAACACTTCTGTACTTATAAGGAACATGTGTATTTTTAAGACGTTAGAAATGAATGATTTACTAATACCTTACCATGTGTACGTAAATAAATAAATAATCACTCCATTTTGTTTATATTGAAATGAAATTTAATTTATTTAAATTTTTCTTATCAAGGCTGTTGTGTAGCGTTATTTTCTTTAACTTTTGTTTTTGTTTTTTTATTTTGTTTATTTAGAAAATGATTCTTTGTTTGTTTTGCTTTTTTTTTTGACGTTTAGAAATTTTATGGTACGATAAATCTCAATGTAATGTCGCCCATTAGTCTCGGGGAAGACGGATGCGTTTTGGCTTTTCACCTTCGGCACTCTTTATCCGCTTCCGCATGTGCTTGGGCAAAACGCGAAATACTTCAGAGTCAATTTGAACGGGCATTGAATTTTGGCGCAGCGCAAACCATTTGATTTTCTCCTTTTTATTGGTTACAGCTGAAAATTTTTGAAAACAATAAAAATTATTTTTATTTCGTCTATGTAATTTGGTCAATTAATTTTTAACTAAATTGTTTACTTAATGGTTTGAATGTGAGCATTTAAAATCTGTTCACGGTGTTTTTCTAGTAAAACATAATAGGAAGAATATCTGGCTGTTTATTTCCTTCCGCCTAGGCGGAAGAGACATTTTTATAAAAAAAAATGCACGACTGGATCGCACGTACTTGCTATTATGTTCGATCACACCGTATTTAAAAATATATTACTATATATAATATTTCTATTAAGTATCTAAACATATTTTTCAAGTCGTTTTTATTTAATTTTTTTATAAACAAAATTTCTTTAATTTTTTCTTAAAACAAAAATGGTACGACAATTTTAAACATTTAGGAATAAAAACTTAAAAACAAAATTTCAAAGAAAAATCATACACACATTTTCGAAATATTGAATTTTCAAAAACAACAAAAAAAATAGTTTTTTTTTTCAAAAATCCAAAAAAATATTTTTCGAATATTTTATATATTAGTTATATATGGAGTATTATTTATAATTCAAAGGACCTCCTATGTAAAAAAAATTGATCGAAATCCGTCGAGGCGTTCATGAAAAGTCGAAAATCAAAAAAATGATTATGTGGCAGGTACCGTTAATAACAAAATACATATGTAAGAACAAATTTTAGCCAAAATGTAGACTATACTTAAAGTAGTACACACACTTATTTTTATCAAAATCAATAGAACCGTTTTCGAGATAATTGAGGTGGTAGACAACATCTTATCGCAAGTACCGTTATTTTTGTGTCTAAAAACAAGATTCAAAAATCTATTTTAAACAATCTATATAAAACTCTTAAGTATCAAGTTTGTGGAAAATCGCTTCCCCTGTTAAGGCTGTAGATAGTTCTACAGACACACAGACGGAATTAAGCGACACACTTTTTCTGTATTCTGTAGCATCGTAATATCAAGTTTGATTAAGATCTCGAGTTCGATTTCTTAACCACTTTTCCTAATTTGTTTGGCTTTTTGGAAAAACAAACGTTTTTTTATTTATATTATTTTTAATTTTTTTTTTGTAAAATTTTGTTTTTAAGTTTATATTTTTAATTACTTAAAATTGCCATACCAACTTAAAGTAAAAAACCGACATTAAAAATATATTTATCCATTTCTATCATTTTGTTGTGTTCGTTAAAATTAAATTTCCAATACCAAGTTTTTATGAAAAAATAAATTGCAAAACTGGATCGCATATACTTCCTCTTATGTTCGATATTTTTAAAGATGTTTTTTTTTACAATTCAATTCATACCAAGTTTATTAACATGTTAAAATTATTTACACAAAAATGTTATTTATTTAAAACTAATTTTAAATCACTTTTAAAACAGAAGTCCACTCTAAGAAGTCTTTTTTAAGCACAAGTCGACTCGTGCAAAATAACGACATAAAGCATTCTCCAACCCTAAATTACTCGTCTTACTTTAAATACAGCTAAACGCTTCTATAAAATTATATCTTATCCAGATTACAATTATATAGTAGATAATTTTACAACTAGAAATAAATAACCAAAATGTTTTCAGAAATTTGATTTAATAAATTTGAGCTTTGTAAAAATGTAAAAACATTTGAAAGTGGTTTTTCTTTGGCACAAGAATTTAATTCTTTCTTGATACATATCTGCCAAAACATGGAGTTCTACAATTAAATTATTCCATTGTTTCTGAATCGAATTCGCAGATCCGTATTTTTCGGTTAATCTACCTGTCGTTTTACTAACACCACTAAGCCCTAGTGCATTTAGTTTGACAACTATCTGTTTCACAGATATACCATGACAATAGAAAATTTAACTCATACTACGTTTTCACCTACCACTTAATCCATATTTAGGTGGATTAACCATAAATCCTCTTTGAAATCTTCTAAATCTTGAAGATTTCCCATTCAAATTTTAATCTCCTTAAATGAAGATTAGAAATGAAGATTTTCAAAACACACAAAACTTATTTCGTGGAACGGGCCTATTCAAATGTCATTTTCTCCATTGACAATCAACAAAAATAAAACTGTCAAACCATATTTAATTTATGTTTGTGTCTGTTGGAATTTGTCGTTGCCTTAACTCTGTTTTTGTTTCTAAAAATGTATAAAAATAAAAGACAATAATTGGAGAATACACAACAATTTGACCTACCAGGCGAAATCCGAAATGGCATCAAAAAACGAAAATAGTCCGACGACCAACAAATCTTAATTCCAGGCTGTTAATGATAGCCTTGATGAATTGAGCACATTTCTAGACTTCATCGAACAACGCACTGGTAATATAATAGCCCAACTGAAGTACTGGAGGAACTTTTGCATTCCAATCCCGAGATCCGACGATTCTTGGCCGAAGAAAAGACAACCAACATGCATCCTTGGGAAAGGGAAGCAAAATATTGGAAAGATTGGGAGTTTGTTTTCTTGTTATTTAAATGTGTACTTTACAAAACAGTATTTTTTGTATCTAATTACTGCGTATATTTTTGGTTGAAATTGAGAACAATTTCCGGTTAATGTTTTTGAGCATTTTAATTTCCTCTCGCAGTGACTCGCGATTCCCTCTGTGGTTGAACCTCAGTTTAGAAACGTCAAACTAATCTTTTTTTCTCTGGTGTATACACTTCAAGATTAATTTTTAATCTACTTAATTTAAACCGGATTATCTTTAGGTGAAAACGTAGTATCAGTATCATTCGCCACGAAAAATATCAAACTCCGCATCAAATTCTGAATTTACAAATGGAAACCACCATAAATGGTAGTTGATTCATTTAAAAGAAACTTGACAATCTCTAATGTTAAAATATTGCGACATGCGATGTACAGAGAAATATGTGCAAATTTTTGGAAACTGGTTACTGGAGAACAATAAAATAGTTTTTTTTTTTTAAATTAGGGTACCTACTTATTCTATAAAAAAAATTAATACGTGTCCAGTATTGAAGTGTGTTCCCTTTCTCTTACATTAATTGTAGCATATTTAATGTATATTTTGTAAATTATATTTTCTACGTCGAAAATGTATTTGTTTCGAAGTCGTCTCACCTCGGTGGGACATAAGTCCCAACTTTAGTTTGGTGTTGATGGAACAAAACTCCCAAATTTTATAAGACATAAGTATGGCCATATGGCACATTGTGAAATCTTTATTCAAATAATAAAATTGATTTTTTTGAATGCGTGTGTCTAAAATATTTTTTTATTTGTAGTTTGTCTCACCATCTGTCATATTTGTTCTCTTTGAATCTCAATTAGCTAGTTACGTTACGTTGCGGAATCTATATTAGTATTGCCGGATTTACACGACAGCCAAATTCGTAGTATTTACTGCCAAAATACTGCTGTCATTAATTGCATTAATGAGATGCGTTTACACGAAACTAAAATAATGGCAGATAAAAATAGCAAGTTCATTCTTTTGCAAATCAGTGTCATTATTTGAAAATTGTTATCAGTACTGAATTTATACGATATCAGTATAATGCCACAACTTAGCGAACATTCTGGCTGGCAGTTCTTTAATGTCAAATATACTGCCACATTTTCGACCATTACACGACAAAAAAAAAATACTGCCAAGATTTTGACAGTAATACTGCCAATTTGGTTGTCGTGTAAATCCGGCATTAGAAGAGTTACTTAAAGTGCTTGAAATTATGAACAGAGTCAGTTTTATTCCTTAAACGAACAATGCTTAACATTAATTTTGCGCTATTGTTTTTTAATTTGTTATGAAGGGGTTACATTTTCCACAATGGTCCTTCTACACGATGTATCACATAAATGTTTAAATGGCGTCAAACAGCTTATGATGTGATGCGATGACCTGAGACGTTGATGTCGTTTTTTTTCGTCTGCACATAAAAAGATAATGTGCAGTGAAGGCACTACGCTACCATTAACTGTTTGACTGCATTTCATTTAGCAAAGACAAATGTATGTAGCTCTAGTTGTATTAAACTATGTACGTATCAACAGCACGGCTTACAAGCAGGTTCGAGAGCTTAAGTTAGATTAGTGACGGATGGTCGACCCGAGTTTTTTGTGCCTTGAAATGAGTATTTCATTTGGAATTGAGTTAAAAAGATTTGAGTTGGAATGTTTCTAGTTATCAGATTGTGTTTATGCCACCTATGACAAATTTCATAGGTTAAAATTTTCAATTAAATGGCGCACACGATTGCCCATGATTGACAACTTTTTGGGAAAAGATGCAGACATTCCGGAAATATTGGCGCATTAATGATTTGTTGTAGTCTTCGGGAGCCATTTTCAAGATTCTACAGCAAATAAACTGTCATCTTGGAGACTACACTCCGTACATCGAACAAACATGTTTCAACTTTAAATCTTATTTTTTACTTGCAATATATGTATGTAGATACTATAGGGCAAGTTTTTGCATTTGGAAAAAAATCGAAAATGAGATTTAAATCAAAGTTGACATTACGATGATAGCGAACACCAAAAAAGTGGCTCCCGCAATTCCGTCTGGCTGTCTGACTGTCTGTACAACAATCTACAGCCTAGACGGCTAAAACAATTTTGTTCAAATTTGGTGCTTAGGCGTTTTAGGTGATTGTCCAAAATAGATTTCTGCATCGTTGTTTTAGCCCCAAAAATAACGGTACTTGCCATACAAATTTTCTTACGATCTTAATTATCTCAAAAACGGCTCTAACGATTTTGATAAAAATTGGTGTGTACTACTTTGGTTATGGTCAACATTTGAATCTTTAAATTATTTTCGACTTTCTCACAAACGACTCAACGGATTTCGATCAAAATTTTTATACATTAGCTCCTTCAAATTTTAAATAATACTGCATTTCAAAATTTTCGAAAAATATTTTTTTATGATTTTTGAAAAAAGAATATTTTTTTTTTGAAAATTCAGTATTTTGAAAACGGGTGAACGATTTTTTCAAAAATTTTGTTTTTAAATTTAGATTATTAAATATTTAAATTTTTTTTAGAAAACGTCTGAGTTGTCAAAAAATGTGGTTGTGTTTCTTTATAACTCAGAGCATTCAGAGCTCCAAATGTGTTTTTCTTTTTTCGTTCTGAACATGTGAAGATCGCACTCGATGTGCTCGAACATAATCGACTGAGCATGTGAGTAAATTGCTGAACGCATCAAATGTCATTTGTATTCAGAAGGAAAATGTCAAGAAAAAAATTATCAGATACAATTAAGTTGGCGAAAAAAGTTTATCGCTAGTTGATTATCTGTATCTGTGTACAAAAAAGGTAAACGTTTTTGTGTTATATTGCTTCTTATAGTTAAAATGAAAATATATTTTGATTTGCGTGGTTCAAGTGTGTTTAAAAAATATATCAGTGTTGAGAGCTCACTCTATTTCGAACAAGTTCAGAGCATAATCTGTTTGTTCGAATTCTGTTCAGTGCTCTGCTGTCAAGAAAAATGCCTAATGAGATAATGAGTTGATTACAACCATTTTCGTGTAGTTCGGTTATGGACTCTTTATTTGACAGTATTGCGATGGTAATCTGATTTGCATTCCTTGAAATGCGAGCCCAGTATTACGGTTGAATATTATATTCATTTTTTTCAACATTAAAACTTTGGTTATTGGAAATTTTCCATAAACTTGACGAAATTTGGCAGCTTATGAAATCAGAACCAAATTCTTTTTTAAGTAGATTTTTTTTGAGAAATGAAGGCTATAAAATTTAAAAATAATAAGAAATAATATTGTTTCTTTGTTTTAAGCTATAACAGCACTAATTATTTAAATACAAATTAGCATAAAATATTTCATTCATATAGTTCAACACTATTGTACGTCATTCGAAATAAAAATAACGTATCTTCAAATTTCTAGCTTTGAATTATTTTGCCAAAAATATTTCTCCCTCTAGTCTGAAATTCATTCATTTAATTAAGTTCACTCAGTTTAAGCAAACAAAAAAAATCACAAACTTACCTGCGTCAGAATAATTCCTCCGCTCTGTGGTCGTTCTAGTCGTCGTAGTTGTAGTCGATTCCACCATAGTCTTCTCATGAACTAATACATTTCCCATAGAAGGGGGATTATTTTTGGCTAAATCCACATGTTTGCCATTACCGTTTTCGTCGTCGGGTGTAGAATCGTTTCGCATTGCATCGCCACGCTGCAAAGTAAGACGACGCGCTACAGTTGCCTCTAAATTAGATACAATTTGAGATGAATCATCTTCTGGCTTCTCTAGCCAATCATTGACGCCATAGTCTGGCGATGTGGCCATTGTATTTTTGTTTTCGCCATCGAATTTAATTGAAGAATGTTTTGATGATGTGACTGTTGCTGTTTGCATATCTTCACTGGGAGGCGATAACATTTCATCGGAATGTTCCAAGGCCGAGGGCAATGAATTAACGCCAGTCTGACGATTGAATTGGCGTCTTCCACCTTCTTCCTCTGCCAAATGATCGAGAGATTCACCGATTGCTTCATTTCCGAAAGAACAATTTCGGTCTTCGTTCAACGAGGCCTTGGTTCCCATACTGGCACGGCGAATTCGGCGCCGTGTTAGAAAACCTCTGGCACCAGCTTGGATCTTAGTGGCCGCGGATATAATAGTCGTATCAGTGTCAGTCGATGGAAAATTGTCCAACGCAGTGCTAATATTGAAGTCATCATGTGCATTATTGGTTTTATCTCCCATATCGTAGTAGTCTGAATCGGCTTCAGAAACGGAATAGGCCATCATTTTCTTACGGACATCTTCTGATAAGGAATCATCCATGCAGAAACTGCTTCCACTTTCTTCGGTCGATTTCTCCGGATCAATGTACTTCACTGTATCGTCAATAGTAACCGACTTAAAGAGATGACTTGGAGGCTTAAAAGTGCTTCGATGTGCTGCAATTGTATTCATCCGATGTAGAGAATGAAGATCCAAGTTCTCATTAAAAGTATCTTCAGATTCAGTTGATTGAGAGGTGGAATCCCCAAAAATAACAGACTCACTCTGAGCACTGCTTTCACGGGTCGTATCGCCCCGTTGAAGCTTGTGAAGTACAAACTCATCTTCAGCTTCGGTGGAACTGGATTTCTGAATCTTTTCCATGGGTTTGATGGGTTCAAAAATTGGCTCTTCAAAAACTGCTTGCTGATCTGTCGCACTGTCAATGGAAATTTTATGCTCCGATGCACGTCTTTGGCGCATACGTGCCACCATCTCTTCAGGTTCTCGAAGCTTTTCCGCCATAGCATCGAGAGCATCTGGCTTCGATGGTGGTATATCTAAGACGTCAGTCTCGGAGGTCTCATCATAAGCAGGAGTCGTGGTGGTGGATTCTGCTTTTGTTGTCGTGGATTCAAGTTCTGACTCATCCGGGTCTGAACTGGCTGAGTACGGTGTAGGAGGCATACTTTTTTTCACACACGGCTCCTCGGCAACTTCTTGTGAAGAATTTTCAGTTGGAAGATCTTTCAGATCAACTTCGTTTTTAATGTTATCAGTGGGCTTAAGATGATCTTCTATCAATTTTTCAAGCTTAGCTTCGACTTGGGAGTTTGGTTGATCTTTTTCCTCAATGTTGATGTTATCATTTGCTGTAAATAGTTCATTACTAAGAGATTTACTTTTGTGTAGGTTTTCAAGTAGTTTTGCTTGGGGATCAGAGAGGCTACTCTCGATGAGCTTTGCTGCAATTTCTAGATCTTCCTGAAGATGTCCACCATCTTTACCACCAATGGTTTGGTTTTCATTGTATTCGGAGCTTAAATTTACTTCATCTTCCTCTATGAGTTTTGTTTTTATAGCATCACCTGTGTCTTGAACCTCATCTTCTTTTGAAGCTTCAGTCTTGACTATTCCGCCCTCATTTTTGTTTGAAGAATTGTTTTCAGTGACTGACTCTTGGGTCTTCGATACTTGCTTAATATCAAGTTCATCTTTTTCCGTATCTTGTTCGTGAACTTCTTTTTTAATTTCTTTATTTTTCTCAAAAGCTTCTAAATTAATTTTCTTGTCAAAAGCAGTAGATTCGTCTGACTTGGTGTCTTCCTCTCCAGCGTTTGGTGCTTCCTTCAATTTATGGGAAGACAAGGTCAGATTTTCTGGTTTATTGTCAAGAGACTCCTTTGTAGCAGTTTTTAGGTCGACTTTTTGATCACTTAGTTTATCAGTTTCCTCCGCCATTAATTTGTGAAAATCTATTTCTTCCGTTATTTTGGTCTCAGGCCCTTCTGCTTCACTTGATCTCTCATCTAAAATTATATTCTTTCCCTCCATAGTTTTCATCTTTTCGTTCTTAAGATTTTTAATTGTGGTTTCATTTGTTTTTCCAGATTCTTCGTTGTCTTCCATGGCCGGTTTTTTTGATTCTTCAGTGGAAATCTGATTTTTTACAAACATTTCTTCGATATCCTTATTTTCGCTGAAATTATCTTCGAAGCTTGATTTTTCTATTTTAAATTCTTCTCCGGGACATGTTTTGAATGCATCTTCCAATGGCGCTTCTATATTTGAAGAACTACAATCTTTTTCTAAAATTTCATTTGAAGAGTGTTGAGATATTTTATCGGTGCTAAGATTTTCCACACTTTTAGTTGCAGTCTTTGTAACTTCGTATGGTTTTTCAGTTTCTTTTCCTTCTTTGGTATCAATCATTTCTTGTAATTTTATCAATTCTGATGAAATATCTTCATCAATCTTAATGTCAGTTTGTCGAACGGAATTAATATTAACACTTTCTTTTTTTGGTGTAATTTCTGCATCTTCTTTTTCTTTAAATTTTTCGAAATTTGTATCAGCACCTTCCTTAGCTGCCATTTCGATTTTGTTACTAGCTTCACTTTGCTCTCTGCCGTTTATTTTATGTTTGACCCCTTCATCGATATGGTCTGCTTCTACCTGAATACTCGAATCCCTTTCAGAATTATCGTCTTCAGATGATGGTGGTATAAGAGATATAGCAGGACAAACATTTGAAGACTTTAAATGCTCAGTTGAAGACTCAATTTTACAGGCTTGTGTATTTACGTCACTTATAGTTCCTGTATTTTCTGAAGAATCAACATCTGAAGTTGAAGACTTTTGTTCCCTTTGAGAGGAAATGACTGGAATTTCAGTATTTCCCCCAGTAGACTGTGATTGATCTAGCACTTCTTCCATCAGAACAAAATGTTTGATTTGATCAGATGATTCTAATTTAGTTTCATCACTTCCTGAAATATAAGATTTTTGATTTAAGAAAAATGTGAAACAAATGCAAAATTGAACTTACCTGGAGTTTTGATTAAATCTTCCGAACAAATGTTACCTTCATGAATTCCCTCAGCACAGTTCTTACACAAATCTGTTGCAACTTCCTTAACGCCATCTTGTTTATCTTCATTGTTCTTCTCAGATTTAGCTTCTGTATTCCTTGATTCTGATGGTTTTGATAATTGTTCGTTGGATTTTACAACGCCTGAAGCAATGGCATCTTTATTTTCAGGCGTGTCTGATATTTCTTCAATTTGATTAATTTTCTCTTTCTTAAAATTTTCTTCTTCATTTGCTGAAACTGTCCCAGAATTTTTATTTAAAGTATCATTATTATTAGTAAACAACAAACTACTAGTACTAACTACAGCTGAATTAATAGATGGCGTTAGTTGTTGGTTAGAAATTAAATTATCGCGACATGCATCACTACTACTCAAATCATTTAATTTACTATAAGTTGAAATTAGGGAATCTACAGAAGAAGAAGGAGGTGAAGAGTTAATATCGGATGGGATTATAGGATCATCGCCCACAAACCATTTTAGTTTTGGACTGGTGCTAACTACTTTGGTCTCCTCGGAGCTGAGAATTTCATCTAAAGGTGGAGCTGTAGGTTCAACAAGGTTCCTTTTAAGACGGAGTTTCTGCGGGGAACTCTCATATCCATTGTCTATGTCATGATCTTTAGAAAGAACGTCGATGTTAAATGCTGATGCAAGCCCTTCTTCGCTGTTATTTGTCGGAGTAAGAGCTTCTGAGGAATCCATTTTGTCATAGTTAAACGTTTTTTCACTTTTTGTTTCAACACTCTCCACATCTGATAAGTCAAATGACGTATCCGGTCCTATGAATGTACTGGATTCATCAGAGTTCTCCATAGCTTCCTTAGGAGTTGTTTCACGATGAGTTCCATTTGAATAGCTTTTTGTCGAAAGATTGTTATTCTTTTTTACATGGTAGCCCCGGTACGCTTTTTGAATTATGGAAGCAGCGTTTTCAAGAACTGCTCCTGCTGAAGATGATTTTGGTACCACTCTCCTTTTATTGGAATCAGAATGTTTATCTTCCAGTAAAACAATATCGCTGCTTCCTGGTGGATTTGACGATTCTTTGCTTGTTGGCCAATGACCTTCAGCTGACAGTTGATCTTGGCCAGGTATTCTAATATCAGTTGGTTTTTCAAGACTTTGGTCTGCTTCTCTTTTTCGCTTTCTTTCTGACTTGTTTAGGTTTACGTTTAACGATTCTTTGATTGTTGACGAATGAGCTTCAGCTGGCAGTTGATCTTGACCAATACTTTTAATATCAGTTGGTTTTTCAATATTCTGGTCTGCTTCACTTTTATGTGTGCTTTCAGACTTGTTTGGTTTTACATTTGTAGATTCTTTGCTTTGATCTTCAGCTGACTGGTGATCTAGATTGGGGTTCCTAGCATCAGTTGGTTTTTCAAGATTTTGGTCTGCTTCAACTTTTCGTGTGCTTTCAGACTTGTTTAAATTTGAACAGCTTGATAGAGTTTTATCTTTTATTGGCTCGTGAATAATACTTTCTGCCAGATTCGATTTTGTAACGTTTTTCTTGCTTTGAAGATCTTTACGTGTTTTATAGCCTCTAAATGTCTTTTGGATTGTGGTTGCAGATTTCTGCAAAGCCTTATCATGAAATTCTTCTACATCGAAACTATCGAATACACCATGTTTTTCTCTTCCGTAGTTATCACTTTTTTTGAATTGGTCATCATTTCTGGTAGCACGTGCCTTTTCTGAAACAATTGTATGCTTTGAGTCAGAATCAGTTAATAGTGTCCCTTTTTTGAGATATTGTCTTGTTCGGTATCCTCTGAAGTTCTTCTGAATAGTTGTGGCCGATTTGTCAGGATCGGTAAGCCGGTTTCGACATAGACTGTCATTTCCTTTATTTAGCTTACTTTCAGCAAGTACCAGGTCTGTTTCTTTGTTCAAAATAGATTCATTTATATCGCTTATATGTAATTCGCCTGAAGCTTGTTCTTTTCCTTCTTCTTTTATACCCTCGTTCTGAACTTCATGTTGGACAACAATTAATTTCTCCTTTATTACATTTTGCTCTTCATTTCCTGGCGCTTTAATATTTATAGGAATGACATGGGTGTCATTTGCTATTCCACTTCTGATACCTTTGGATTTCATATCCTTCCTTATTCTGTAACCTCTAAAATGTTTTTGAATTATTGTAGCAGATTTATTAAGAACCAAATTCTTATAACCCTCGAAGCTCTTTTGTAAATCTTCGAAAATACCCAAGGTTTCTTTATCCTGTTCAACTATTGGCTTGACATGCTGATTTGAAGAATCTGTTGGAGCTTTTGGCTTCCCAGCTTCATTTTTTCCGACAACTGGTCCAATTTTTGTAGACTTAAGTTGTTTCCTCGACTGATAACCCCGAAAAGATTTTTGAATGGTAATAGCTGAATTTTCAAGATTGTGATTTTTAGATTCTTCATTGGTGAGTTCAGCATCTTGCTCTAATTCATGTTTGTTGGAAACTTTTTTGGGTTCAACCCCAAGGTTGTTTATATTTTTCATCAGAATTTCTTGACTATTGCTTAGTTTTTCATTGAAGTTTTTGAAATCTTTCCTAGTTCTATAGCCCCTATAAGTTTTTTGAATTTTTGTAGCTGCTTTGTCAAGAGCTGGGTCATTCAGCTTTTCAACTAGTGGTTTATCTTCATTTGTATCCGAAACTGAATAATGTTTTAGTGTACTTTCTGAGCTTGCTACTTGATTCTCAGAAGAACTTTTTTGCTTTTCCAAAATACCCGAGGTTTCTGCATCCTGTTCAAGTTTTTGTTTTGAATGCTGCTTTGAAGAATCTGTTGGAGTTTTTGGCTTTCCATCTTCAATTTTTCTGGTAACTGGTCCAATTTTTGTAGACTTAAGTTGTTTCCTCGACTGATAACCCCGAAAAGTTTTTTGAATGGTAATAGCTGATTTTTCAAGATTGTGATTTTTAGATTCTTCATTGGTGAGTTCAGCATCTTGTTCTAATTCATGTTTGTTGGAAACTTTTTCGGGTTCATCCCCGAGGTTATTTATATTTTTGAGCAGAATTTCTTGATTATTGCTTAGTTTTTTATTGAAGTTTTTGAAATCTTTCCTAGTTCTATAGCCCCTATAAGTTTTTTGAATTTTTGTAGCTGCTTTATGAAGAGCTGGGTCATTCAGCTTTTCCACTACTGGTTTATCTTCATTTGTATCCCCAACTGAATCATGTTTTAGTGTACTTTCTGAGCTTGCTACTTGATTCTCAGAAGAACTTTTTTGCTTTTCCAAAATACCTGAGGTTTCTGCATCCTGTTCAACTTTTTGTTTTGAACGATGTTTTGAAGAATCTGTTGGAGTTTTTGGCTTCCCATCTTCATTTTTTCCGCCAACTGTTCCAATTTTCTGAGCTTTAAGTTTTTTCCTCGACTGATGACCTCGGAAAGTTTTTTGAATGGTTATAGCTGACTTTTCAAGATTATGATTTTTAGATTCTTCATTTTTGTGTACATCACTTAGTTTGTTTGAAAATTTTTCGGGTTCAACCCCAAGATTGTTTGTATCTTTCAGCACAGTTTCTTGATAATTCCTGAAGTTGTTTTGTTTTTTATTAAAGTTTTTGAAATCTTTCCTTGTTCTGTAGCCTCTATAAGTTTTTTGAATTTTTATAGCTGCTTTGTCAAGAGCCGGGTCATGCAGTTTTTCAACTGACTTATCTTCATTTTTACCCAGAACCGAATTTTCGGTTGATAAATCTTCCTTGTTTGTTACTTGATTTTCTGAAGAACTTTTTGGCTCTTTTTCCGAATGTGTTTCTGTGTCATTATCTTTGATTTCTGCATCAGTCCTTAAGTTGATGTTATTAAAAGCCCCAATGGTACTACCTTTCGAATCTTTGTTCAAACGTTTCCTTGCTCTAAAATCCCTAAAAGTTTTTTGAATTGCAACAGCTGACTTTTCGTAGATATTGGCTGCTAGCTTGTCCATGTTTTCTTTGAAGCTATCAGACGGATGTTCTGATTTATCGTCAGAAGTTCTTAACTCATTTAAAGAAGATCTGACAGTATAGGTTTTATTTAGTGTTCCTGGCTTTGTATTGTTGGTTCGCTCTTTCTCTTCGGAGTCCAAATTATTGTCAACTTCAACAGTTAATGTTTTTGAAAGATTGGTTTGTTGAATGTCGGAGTTTTCATTGATATTAACTGTTTTTTCTAACTCCGTGTTTTCATCTAATAGTAATTCAGCTTGTTCAGGTTGCTTTGTAGTTTTTCCAATTTGCTTACTTGGGGATTTCTGTGGAATCTTGGTAACGTTATATTGTTTTAAAGGACTTCTTTGTTTTCCACTTCTGATTCTAGCTCTGCTTTTCTTTTTGCTGCCTGATTGCGGCGGTGATTTAAATGTTGTTGACAATAATTCCTTCTTAAGAGATTCTAAATCGAATGATTCTTGATTTTGGTCTCTTCCATTTATTGACACCGATTTACCCTTTCTCTTAAATTGATCTCTAACACTTTTCGATCCTTTAGATAAATCAAGCAAATTTGCAGCCGAAGATGTTTTTGTTTTGAGAATTTTTGACTTATTTCCATTTCTATTTGTCAGAATCTCGTTTTGATCCATTTTGACAGTTTGATCTAGAGGATCACGTATAAAAGTTTGTCCGTTTTTCTCGATGGATCTTTTTTGTGGTATTGAAGGCTTTTCTCTTAAATTATCCGAACTGCTGTTTTTTAAAATTAATTTCTTTTCAAGGGGCTGTTGTCTTGATGCCAAAGTCGTTTTCTGTGGTGAGCTTTTCACATTTTTATGTAAGGTTTTCACTGAAGTTCCTGGACCGGGTTTAATTTGTTTCGAAGGTGAAATTTCTGCACTTTCATTTCTTTCAAAAGAAGCTTTTGATTTCGAATTGGTGCTTGTCATTTTTGAAGCCTTTTCTGAAGGGCCTTCTTCATCCATGGATCTTAAATAATTTGTAGGATGTATCACAGCTACCGGAATCTGACTCTTTGTCGAATTAGTTGCTAAAAGAGCGCCTGATGGTGACCGGGGGATGATTAAGTCCTTGTTAGGTGAGTTTGGGACATTTCCTACCTTTTGATCCTCCGATTTTTCTTTATTTAATGTTTTCTTTAAATCTTTTCTTACTTGATAACCTCTATAAGCACTTTGAATCTTTATTGCTGCATTAGTTTCATTCTCTTCATTCGACTCCGAATCATTGTTCTTATTATCTAATGAGCGTTTATGCCGACTTTTGTCTGCTTCGGTTTTGCTCTCACTAATATTTCTCAATTCTTTCAAGTTTTTCCTAGCCTGATATCCTCTAAAAGCACTTTGAATCAACACTGCCGAATGGTTTAAGACATCTGGATTTTTCGAATCATTGGTAGGGATCGATTTTGCATGAAACATTTCTTCCATTTCTCCTATTTTTTCTGTGGCATTCTTCAAATACTTTATTGTGTCTTCAAAAAATTCCAAGTCCTTCCCTATGCTTGAAAAGTCTGCTGAAGTTTCAGCACTGCTGCCATCATAAGCTACATTATCTACTGATGGTGATAATGGCGTTGAATCTTCATGATCAGCTTTCTTCTTTGATTTTAACAGCTCGTCGGAAATATTTTCATTCGAAGCAATAACGTTTTGAACAGAATTGTCTGTCAAAGTCTTGTCTTCAGGTTCATTATCATATTCTTGCAAAGCCTTTTCGGTTTCTTTTAATAATATTGACTCTTCTTTAGACTCTTGGTTATTGGAGCTAGTTGCCTTGGCTCTTGGTTCTAAGGTAAGTTCTTCCTCTGAAGGTCTTTTATCTAAATCCTTCGTTTCTGAAATTATTTCATCACTAGGCTTCCCAGTTTTCAAAATCTTTGAATCCTCATCAGATCTTTCTATTGTTAGGGAACTAACACTTGATTTAATACTTGGCAGATTTTTATCTGCAACCCTTTCTTCCAAATGCTCCAATCCAGCAATCCTTTCAGAAGACTGAGCTAGAGCATTCATACTTGTGTTGATATTTTTAGCATTGTCTGGTGCCGTGGTTTCCTCGTTTTCTTGCACTGTCATTGGCATCACTTCAGAATTTATATTTTTGGAGCTACCTGCAGTGGCTCTTGTGTCTAAGGTAAATTTCTTCTCTGATGGTTTCTTATCTTTAACTAAATTCTTGCTTTCTTGAACAAAATTTTCTGAAACAGCATTGTCTTCGGTCTCATTGGAACTTTCCCCAGACTCTTTCAAAGCTTTTTCGTTTTCGTTAATTACTATTGGCTCTTCTTCAGACTTTATCTTGTTGGAGCTAGCAGCTGTGAGTCCTGTTTCTAGGGCAAATTCTTCTTCTGAAGTTTTTTTATCTTTCACTAAATGCTTCGTTTCTGAAATTACTACATCACTAGGTTTCTCATTTGTTAAAGCATTATGTTCTACCTCAAATCTGTCTATTATTATGGAACCATTACTAGATTTAATACTTCGGAGATCATTATCTGAAGTTCCTTCTTCTAAATGCTCTAGTCCAATGCTTTCAGAAGACTGAGCTGAAACATTGGTACTTCTGTCTTTAACATTGTCTGGTGCCGTGTTTTTTTCGTTTTCTTTAATAACTATTGGCTCTTCTTCAGACTTAATGTTGGAGCTAGGAGCGGATGCTTTTGTCTCTAAGGTAATTTTTTCCTCTAAAGGCTTTTTATCTTTGACTAAATGCTTCGATTCTGAAATTACTGCATTACTAATTTTACCATCGATCAAATCCTTTGGTTCTTTCTTTGCTACAGAACTATCACTAGATTTAATATTTGGAAGATCGTTATCCGAAATTCCTTCTGCGGAATGGCTCAATTCAGTTCTTTCAGAAGACTGAGCCAAAATATTCGTACTTATGTTGATATCTTCAGAATTGTCTGATGCCGTGTTTTTTGAGTGAAGGTCTTCAAATTGGTCACTAGATTTGGTTTGTGCGGGATTAAAGTGAAATTGTTTTTCTTTCTGTTCTACACACTCTGAGCTTCCAACAAGATTATTGTATGTGGACTTTTCTGTTTTTACAGGTCCTTTTGGTACCTCCACTGGTGTCTCTAAAACTTTATCAACAAATGGCTTAACAAGTTTTTTTTCTATTTTCAGATTGTCTCCAGGACATTCTTTTAAATATTGTGTACCTGACACTTTGTCTAATGAAAATTCTTGTTCATCTTTTTCTTCAGAGCCATCGGTTGAACCATTATTTGCTTCTCGAATATTATCTTTCACTTGTTCAGCCGCCTTTTCTTCTAAAATTGACCTATGTTTATTTTTATCTATGTCAACCAAATTAACATTGTCTTCTTTAAATGTACTGTCTTCATTATTTTCTCCTTTTATATTGTCTTTCACTTTTTCTAAAGCGGTGTCTTCTAAGACTGGCGGCTGTTCTTTTGTTTCTATGTTAGGCAAACTCATAGATTTATCTTGACCGTCTTCTTTAATTAGACTTGTATCATTTATAAGTATATTGAATTGGTTTCCTTTCGAACCCTTTTCAGTTAAAGCTAAACTGTGATTATCGTTTGCTATGTAGGCTTTGGATTTTTCAAAAGAATGAAGCTTAATCGGTGCAGCTTTTGATTCAGACAGAAGCTCAGATTCTCTTCGATCTAAATTCGTACTTTTTTCTTTTTGTTCTTTAGATTTGTCGTTATCCGAATTCTCCAGAGTTTCGCCCCCTGTTGAAGGTTTTATATTATTATCTGATCTGTTTCTAACAAAATTATCGCTGGTACTCTTTTTAAGAGAATCAGAATCAATAGCACTGATCTTAGCGTCTTTTTCATTTTTGAATTTCTCTTCGTTTATGTTATTACTTTTTTCTTCTGATATTTGTTGACAATGCTCGGATGAAATAATATTTGAAACTGAATGACTTTCTTTAAATTCCTTTGCCAACAGTTCTGCTTTTGGTGCACCAATTTCCTTTTCTACAATAGATTGAATTGTTTCTCTTGATAGCTCTGAACTATTAGAAATTTCTTCCGAAGTATTAATTGTTGACTTTTCATTTTCTGAAAGATTCGAACTTGCTATCAAATTTTCTGTACTCATTGAGTCTTTTAAGATGGTTCCTTTGTCCCTTGATTCTTGTAGTTTTTCATCTTTCGTAATCTGAGATTCTTGACAATTTTGGAATTTACCAGATGGGTTGGCCTCTTCAGAATTTTTATAAAGAGATTTTTCCATGTTGTTATTATCATCATGTCGAGAAATCTTATCATTACTTCCATCTTCAGAGTTTTTAATCTCTAAATGGGACTGTGATGTAATGTCTTCAGAAAGATCATTTAGGCTTTGGAGTTCTTGCAACTGTGATTCAATTTCTTGATCGTGATCTAAATGCTTATCAGTACTTGTTTCCGAACTCAAACTGTGATCGTGTTTAGGAGTTTTTGGTACTTTCGAAATATCTTTAACAGCGGATTTGCTTATGTTTGAAGAAGAGCCTTTTTCATTTGGTTCAGCCTCACAAAGAGCTTCATTCGATTTTTTTTCCTTTTGTTCAAAGCTGTCTGCACCAATTACAGAGTCTTTAGAAGAATCAGCTATTTCTATTTGTTTGCTATCAGCATCACTATCTTCTATTTTTGATTGAAGTTCTTCTAATTTTTCACTGGAGCTCTTTACATCGTGCTTCGAAGGAATTAGTTCATGTTGATTTTGTGTTTGTGCTTTTTCTATCGGCAAGTCTTTGTTGTCAGAATTAGAAATATCAACTGAAGCAGAGTTATCATGAGTTTGTTTAACATAGAATCTTTCCAATTTAGTATTTGTATCTTCATTGTATTTAGTTATGACTTCTCTTTCAGAATCGATGAATTTCTGAGAATCTGTCTTGACTGAAGAAGAAAGTGCATTTTCTTCTTTCTCATCATTAACTTTCAAGCTTCCATTAAAACCGCTATCGATTGACTTGTGAACCAATGGATCCGTTGCGATATTTGTTGTTCCTCCTATCGAAGCTCTTTCGAAGTCAATAGAGTTTTGATTTGTTTTGTCGGTATTTTGCCGTTCTATGTCTTTTTTCGAATTGTTATTTGATGAATCATTTTCAACTTTTGATAAATTTGTCTCATTCAGTTTTATCGATTCTTCGCCTGGCTTTTCTATGGTAAGTTGTGAGTCACTAGGACTTTGATTAATTAATGTGTCCATAGCATTTCGGCCTTCTTCTTTTGTCTTTAAAATGTTATTCAAAGTAGAGTCGGCTTCAGTTGGTGGGTGGTTTTTCTCATTTGAATCCATCAATAATTGTGATTCGGCTTCAGGAGAATTTGAGTGCTTATCGTTCAATATTGTGTCTGTACTTTCAGGATGATTTGTTAGTTCCTTCTCATCTTCATCAGGTTGTAGCTTCACCTTACTGAAATTATCCAATATGTCACGCAGTTCGAAATTATTTTCGATTTGTGTTGCACTTGATTCCTCGGAAGTGCTTCCTTTTGATTCCAATGACTCCTCTTCTGATTTATCTTCTGGACTTCTGGCATTGACTTCGCCACTAGCTGCCGCTTCTAAATACTTCTTTCCTTCAGGTACTTTATGGACCTCTTCAGAGTTCCTACTTCTATTCCTTCGCTCAACTACAGGTGTGCGTTGTGGATGAATTCCATACAAATAAGTTGGAACTCTCTCAATTTCAACAAATTTCTGCACATTGTTTGCGTTTTCATTGCTGTACTGATCCATCTCCTCATCGTCGTTCTTATCCCCATACAAACTACCATCATCCTGCGGCCTTCCATCTCTCCTAACAATATCACTCATATGATTTACCACATTCTCATTTGAATCTAATGAATCGGCATCTAACTCTTCGGGTTCAAGTGAGTCTTTTTCCATTGTGCTTTCATTTAAGCTATCTGAGAATTCGTGGTCAGTCACATCCTGATAGTATACATCGTACATTTTCAAGGACTCTCCAGTGTCGGAATCAAATTTTCTAATTCGACCATCACCCTGAAAATAAGATGATGCATCATTGTTCTTGCCATTTTCATTTTCATACTCCTCAAAGCGATGTAGTGCAAAGGCTTCTTGAGTTTCTTTTAAATGAGGAGATGGAGCTGTGGCTGATGGCATAGTATCTGGAATTGCTCCAAGCAATGAATATGGCTGTGGGTAATTCAAGGGCACACTTAAGCCAGCCGGAATTATGGTTAGAGGGGTTGCATTAATTTGACTTGGTACACTTCTATGCATTTTCACAATCTCAATGTGATTGTATGTGGTGGGTAAATTTTGGTGGTGGTAATTGCTGCCAATTTTGGTTGATAATATGCCAATATTATGTGCAGTACTAGTATCCTGTTTATGGAAATAACTTTTTTAGAAAACATTGTTCCAGCAATTTACTTACCATGCTTTACATCAGTAGTTGATGCAGGTGGGATAGGTTTTTCTTCATGGATGGGTTCAGCTTTTCCTGAAAAAAAAAAAACAATTATGAAATCCTGTATATCATAGGTAAAGACTTAAGACTTAAAGCCGTTTTCAAATATAAGTGCACTTGTAGTTGTTTTTGTAGATGTTTTAAGAAATATTATGCACGACTGGATCACACGAACTTGCTCCTATGATCGATCGCATCGCAAAAGATTTGTATTTAAAATCTAAATATATTTTTAAAGTCGTTTTTTACTTAATTTTGTATGTAGGTATGGGTGATTCCACAAAAATTGGGTAACTTTTAGTGATATTTTGTTTATGATATTATTTAAACCAAATCCCTACAATTTCTGATATTTAAGATAGCTAATCTAATGAAGATATTGTTTATGACCGGGCCAGTCACTTTTTTATGTAGATTCTGAGATATTTGGGGTGGCCGTGGCGCGATAGTTGTGTGTTCGCCTGTCAACCTCATGGTCACAGGTTCGATTCCTGCCGTAGTGTATGTCTTCTTATTTGCCATTAAAAAACAATTCTAAAAATAAACGTCATGCAATGAGTTGCTGGTGTACTCATTACATGCTGCTTAGGCATAGAACTAACAATATGTGATTGAGTAAAACTAGCATACCGATAAAATATTATAGATAAATAAGACACGGAAATTTCTCCGCATTAGTTCAGCCGACATCCCTGGAGATAAAATCTGAGACAACAACCACCTATATTCTCCGAATATCGCGCCACACATCTTTCCTATCATTCTTTCTCTTCCTTAACCTCACCCTCATGCCCGCGCTGTGTTGAAACATTTTAAGGGTATTCATAATCCCTTGAGCGCGTGTAGATTATAAAAAAAAAATATATCGGTTTTTCTGAATTTCACTGCCAGGGGACTCACGAGGGTGACACAGTACTGACAAAATACACAAATTCATAAGAAAAATAATGGAATTTATTGACATTTAGAGTAAGTCACATAGGATCTAAAGCCTAGTACTCAGTTCGAGCAAACGCAAATTTTATTTCTACATATTTTTTCTCAAGCAAAACTTTGAAGGTATAGAGATAAACATACCATTTAAATGAGAACAGAAGCGTATCTCAGAAATATTTAGTAGGGGAAAATAGGAACACAGTCAAATTATGTACATTAGGGCTATTCACAATCCGATGTATCTGGTCTTGTATCATTGTAAAAGTGTAGCATTTTTTTGCACTACAACAACAAAATATACTGAATGTCAAAATCTTACACTTTTACAATACCCCAACCCTATTGTAACAGAAAAATACAAGGGTGTAAGATTTTTTTAACACAAACTTAAGCCTTCTTCAGAACAAATGTGAAACAGATTTTGACATTTGCTTCAGTGTTGCTACATATTAGTAAAGGTGTGTTCACAGTCTATTGTAAAAAAAATAAAATTGTACACTTTTACAAGACTTGGTAAACCAGATCGTAAATACCCCTATCGTTTAATTTGATTGCTCTAAATTTCATGTTAAGTTCTGTGTTTAAAAAAACAGATTTATAATGTAGGTAGTATGATATATAAATATGACGTAATAATATGAAATACTATATATATATCCATTTACAATGAATGAGAAAATTAACGCTCAGATCAAACAATAAAATTACATATAATTTTTGTGACCTTTTATCGTTAAAGATATATGTAACTTTTTGTGGGCTGTAGGTCCATAAATTAAAGATGTTATTATTTAGTGTGCAACGTTTCGAGCATGTTTATGCTCTTCTTTAGGCCTTAATTAAAACAAAATATAAAAGTAATACATACATAAATTAATATAAAAAGTTTTATATACATCACTGATCTCTATAATACACTGGATAGTGTATCCACACAAAAAAATCGACCATAATAGAAAACTGTAATAATTGTAGAGGGTCCATGTCAGTATAACAGTATAACATTTTTGTTGCCAAAGTTACATTTCAAGATGGTTGCTTATGCTTGAAATTAAATTTGTTTAATCAACCATACCAAGGGCACCTTCTTCAAGAAAATATAAAATTTAAATTTAAAATAAATAAAATACACATCTATTTTCAACAAATGTAAGTACGAATTTTTTTTAATAAAAAAGCCATAAATGCCTAATGATATATTTGATTGTTTCTAGTGTGTATTAAATATTAAATATTGAATTGAAAGTGGTTTCGGTGCTAGCTTAATATTGCCAAAAGCGGCTTCTTAAGCCGCACCTTGTATCACTGATAACGGCAAATTTATCTTAGGCTGGCGGTGAGGGTCAACTCGTTGAAGTTCTCATAAACCATTGAGATTGGATATAAATCGACCAGAAAATCGAAAAAAAACAGCATAATCATTCAACTCCACCAACAAGAAAACACATTTCTTTGAAACGTTCTGTTACCAGATTTTTTGTAAATAACCTAGAATTTTAAGACGAAAAAAGACAGAGAAACGCACAATATTGACTTCCATTTGTAAAAGAACTTGAACTTGTTTTATTTTCCCGACAATTACATTGCAATAATTTCAGCTTCCATATTTAATGATAATTTTTCTGCAATATCTTTCACGTTCTTGTGACGTGGTTCATCTTCTTTGTCGTCTTCTTCTAAATCTTATCTGTATTCGGCAAACATGACAAATCGACATCATGTTGATCGTGTTCATCACTACCAAAGTCGTCGACTTCATCTTCGTCTTCGAAATTCTTGCTTTTTGATTTTTTCTTTTCAACTTTGTGCTTAGCTTTGACAATTTCCTTGAAACGTTCTTATTAAATTTATCCTTTTCACGAAGGACTTTTTTGCAGTTTCAATATCAATTGCTTCCTCGTCTTGATTGATATAATCTCTTGCGAGATCCGATTGTCCAGGTTCCGTCTTCCGTCTTACCTTTTCTGAATTATTTGTAGTTCTTATTATCTTGATTGAAACTGACAATAAAAATAAATTGTTTTTCAATTATTTTTTTTTGAAAAGGAGTGCAATCTATCTCTTTCTCTCTTTTTATACAAAAAACGAGATAGGCAATTGCAATGGTGCTACTGTCAAATTCAAATGGAGTCAAAAAAACTGTTATACTTTGTAGGGAATACACTATCCAGTGTATTATAGAGATCAGTGATATACATATGACGTCAAGTAACTTACAAACAATTTTCAAGGAACTTAAGTAAAAGCAAGAAAATTACACATTATACACAAAAATCTCGAGCAACAAAATCTATTACAAAAAACATTAAATTGATTAGTGAATTTAAAATTTTTTGAACTCGAATTTAAATTTACTGGTAGACAGGAGGAAACGTCCATTACTATACACAATCACCTATACTTAAACCTACTGTGTGTTGTTGGTCGCTTGATCAGTTGGCTGTATGCATTGCTGAGCTTTTCGCAGTCTGATCTTCGGTTGACGGCATTGTTGTTGTTAATTATATGTAGCATCTCCAGCAACATTACCTTTGAGTAGTGTTGCTCTGTTTGCAAAATCTCCATATTATCCAAATCTGGTTTATGTTTTCTTGCAAACAGTGGAGAGCTAGTGCGGTTTTTTGTGCAGACCCGCTTTTCAAATCTGATCTATTTATGACCAGACAGACGATTTTTAAGTTTTTGCTTGGAGGTACCTACATAGACCGATGAGCATGTCGTCTCTTTCCCACCCAAGCAATTGATTTTATAAATAATGTTGGCTTTCTCCATCTTATCCACTTTCCCTTTCATGTTAGTGAAAAGCTTGTCTTTCAGGGGATTCGCAGATTTGAAAGCTATTTTTGTATTCGTCTTGTCTCTAATAGGTGCAGTGTTAATACGGTTGGAGAGGTGGGGAATGAAAAGTGCACTTTTGTAAACAGTAGCTTGTTGGGCATCAAGTTTATTTTCTTTTCCCGTTTGTTGGTAGTTTTTGATGAGTTTGTCGACTATGATGGTGGGAAAGGAATTGAAGAACAGGGTGTTACGGATAATATTTATATTCTTCTGGTGAAAAGAAACATCGCTTGTGTCGAGTAGGCGGTTGACAAAGTTTTGTGCCGTGTCGATAATTATTGGTTTGGGTTGTTTGGAGTGATAATTGATAAGCCGACCTGAAGCAGTAGGTTTCTTATGCCTTAAAACTTTCACATCCAGATATGGGAGTTCGCCATTTGATTCCATTTCGACCGTGAATTTAATTTTGTTATTGAAAGAGTTCAATGCATTGAGTGTTTTCTGTACTTCTTCGAATTTAATCACAACGAACAGGTCATCTACATATTTGGTTATGATCTTGGGCTTGTAATCCAATTTACCCAAGACATCTTCTAGTAAAGTTTCCATCACTAAATCCGCTAGAATGAGGGAAGCTGGGCTGCCCATAGGTACACATTGTTTTTGTTGGTAAATGGTACCTGAATATTCTAAATAGTTATTATCAATGACACAGAAACTCAATATTTCCATAAATTTCACTTTTTTAATATTGGTATGTTCTATAATCTTATCCCAGTTCATCTTTAGGATATCCACAACCAGCACAATTGGTAAACAATGAAACCACATCAAATGAAACTATTATTTCTCCATTTTCCAGGCGGACAGGTGTAATTTTTTCTATGAAGTCTTTCGAATTCTTCACATTAAATTTTGAATTATGTGTGAAATATTCAAATTTATTCAAAGTACGTGCTCATTGTACCTACTCTTTCTCATTATAGCCACGCTACTGCCTCAGCTGAAATCAGCTGATGAATAGATTTAATTCTTGCAACTAATTTACCTACACACTTTTTCCAATCATTTTTTCTGGTCATATACCTACTTCCTAATATCTTAATATTGCAAAGGCTTGGGGTACGCTATGAGGTGATAAAATGCACGATTTACATCAAACATCACAATTTGTCTAACAAAGTAATGATTCGGACATTATTTGTCTTGGAAAAATCAAGTGGAGATTTTTGTATGTACAGTTCGAAAAAAAGATTTTTAATTTGCGTTGAAATGAGTACTGATCGGGAAAAAATTGTTCTGGGAACAAAATTGTATGAGAAATAATATTTTTCCCGAACTGAGTACTGGGCTTAATTGTTGAATAAAACATTCGTATGGTTGTATTCACTCTACATACTACATACAACGTAGAGAACTGCTCTAGAAGGCAGATATGTTTGTATAATTAGAACCTTTATTTTTTGTTCTAAAAGTAAAATCCGTATAAAAAGGATATCTTGTTTTTATTTCAATATATATCAAAATGATATGTATATGCATACTAATTTTTTTAAAACTAGATTTAATTTGTGATGGCTCAGAGCTCTAAACAATTTAAATAATGGCTGATTCTTTACGGACATCAATTGCTATGTTGGGAGCGGATAATTACCACATATGGAAATTTAAGCTGGAAATCCTACCACGGACATTATTATCAAACCGATTCCAGATCCAGTCACTTCGGGATGGTCCAAAAAGGATTGCGAGCCCAGAACTATTATTGGCCTATCAGTAGAAGATAGTCAACTTCATCATGTGAGAAGGGCTAAAACAGCCAAGGCAGCATGGGATAATCTCAAGGAACACGATGCAAATGCTATAGTCTTAGTAACAAGGTAAAATTAATGCTTAGCATTTGTAACTTAAAACTGGTGGAAGATGGTTACATGGATGAACACATCCAAAAGATGACCACATTATTTGAAAAATTGACTGCTCTAGGGGAGAATCAACTATCAGTTAATTGTAATTACTATCACTATGTTACTCAGCAGCTTACATCAAAAATACGATACACTTGTAACAGCTCTGGAACTTGGTTGATAGAAAACTTTTAGAAGAATATACTCGCCACAATCAAAACAATGGTCCTAGTAATTCGGTCATGAACGTAACAAACAATATGGGTACGGATTTTACTAAAATGTTGGTGAAGGCTGGGTTTTGGATGCAGGAGTCTCAAACAAGCTTGATAAATTCATATTACAGCAGCAAATAAAGAGCAAATCACTTCGGAAGGAAAGGATACCTGCAAAATAAAGACCAACAGCAAGAGCAAAGAGGTTACAATACTTATTGAAGACGTCTTTTATCTTCTAAATCTGCAAAGGAGCTTACTATCAATAAAGAAGTTACTGGAAAAAGGATATACAGTTTTCCTTTGTGGTAAACTATGTGAAATTCGATCTAAAGATCGATTCGAGGTAGCAATTGGAGATCTAGTAGGAAATCTTCTTAAGCTCACACAAAAAGAAGCTGAAATCAAAGTATTATATATTGAAGAATGCAGCGAAGAAAGTAACTGTTTACATCACTGGCACCGCATATTTGGCCATCGCAACTACGAATCAATTAAACGACTATAATCGGGTAAAATGGTAAGTGATCATTTAAAGTTTATAAATTGTAATAAGATCAAGACTGTGAAATTTGTATGGAAACAAAAACGACTCGTCAACAATTTAAGTAAAAGTCAAACAGAAAGAGCACTGCACCTTTAGACTTCATTCACAGTGACATTTGCGGAAACATGCAAACGAAAATACCTAGCGGGAAAAGATATTTTATAACTTTTATTGACGATTTCAGTAGATACACTCTTGTTTATTTGCTAAAGGAGAAATCTGAAGTTTTCGATCGCATTTTAGAGTACACAGAAAATAAATATTCAACAAAACCTAAGATAATAAGATCAGACAATGGTGGTGAAGACACAGCGGGTCGAGTTTTAAAGTATTTACAAAAGGAAGGAATTGTATATCAACACTGAACGATGAAACAGGTCTTTGGTTGAAATGGCAAAATGCATGCTACACGATGCAAGAATGAGTTATGAGTTCTGGGGTGCAGCGATCATGACATATTTTGTGTTTTTTAAGAGGCGACATTATGCTTTAAATAAAAATAAAAATAAGTAAATAAAAAGTTAAGGCACTCTAATAGTTGAAATAAAAGTTAACTAAAAAAAAAAATCAATACCCTGGAAACACGTTCGCTCCTCTGGCGCAATATCAGACAATGGTCTACCACCAACGGACTGATGAAAAAGGCATGAATTTGAGGTTATTATTAGAACCAACGTTTATTTTGGTATTTTCGAATATAAACAAGCTACATTTGTATAAATAAAAGTTAACTAGGTATAAATTAAAATAAAACACGTGATTATAAGAAAATACTAACTCGCCATAGGACTGATATTTTGACCGGACACGCACGTGTTTCCACGCAAAACACAATAATAGCTCTGGCACAGTAATGGTGACCGTCAAATGGCGTGGTCTGCAGCTAACTTTACCAACATTGAACGTTAACAGTAATTTGAATTTGAGTATGTGACATTTCACGTTAAATTCAAATTCGAACAACACACAGAGGACTGACGATTAAAACTGAACACTAGTAGTGTAAGGAATCGTTAGTAATCGTTACAAAGTAACGATTACTTCAAGTAATCAAAGTAATCGAGTACTTGTTTGAGTAACGATTACTTATGGTTACAGATGTTTGATTACATTTGATTACTTTGGGATTTGAGTACTTTTGATTACTTTTAGCTACCTACTATTACTATTGTTATTTGTGGATTTGAATACTTTTTGGTATCTTTTGTTTTGGATTATCTTTGCGTTTTAGTCGAGTGTAAAATGTCAAAAATCAAACTGATTTTGTTGTTACCGCACACACTAAACAATTTTTGTATTTAATAGACCCTATTATTTCTCCTTGATTTAATGATTTCAGCCTTGAAGATCCAAGAGCTAAAACTCAAAACATAGGCTTCCAAAGGGAACTATATTTAATTACTTTGCGATTACGATTTGATTACATACTTTTCGCGATATAGTTACGAGTATTTTTGGTTGTGCATACTTTTAGGTTGTGTATACCAGTAAGTACCTTCCATGTAAAATAAAACAGAACGTAATTTTTTTAATTTTGTCGGTGATTTTTTGTAATTATGTATTGATGTTTCGGTTAAAAACTTACTGCACTAATGGTAAGTAAACAAACCATCTTTACATACATAGCTTTTAAAAAAATAACACTTCCCATTCCCATACCTTCTGTATGATTGAAATAATATCTTAAGAAAAAAACTTGTAAATGCAGTTTTCTTAACCACCCTAAGGGCAGATAATTTTTGTTTTCATTAATATGCTTTAAATATTGACCAATGCGAGTTTTATTCAACTCTGTCCAAAAACATGGAAAACAACATTTTTTAGAGACACCCTATGCCTATTGTGATAATATTTAATTTGACTTTTTTCTTAAAATAAGCATTTCCCATTCCCATATTTTTGGTATGATTTAATTGAAATAAAATTCTACGAAAATGTTATATTTTAGAAACTTTCTAAAGTTTTACCAAAAAACACGAAAATTCTCGTATTTATAATATATTATATTTTTTCTTCTCGAGCTTTGAACCTCACGACACGCATTGGTAGTGAAACCTGAAAGGAAATGATTATTTTTTGTTATCGGTACTAAAACCCAAAGAGTACCTAAAAGTATCCAAATCCAAAAATATCCATAGCAACGAAAAGTAACCAAAAGTAATCAAAACTCAAAGTAATCATATCCAATAGTAACGAAAAGGAACCGTTACTCAATGTGAGTACGAGAACCAAATACTCGTATTTAGCTACAACATATTTTTTTTATAGTTCTCTTAACTTGAGTTTTAGCTGTCGGACTTTCATGGTTAAAATGACTAAACCAAGGAGAAATAATGGGCTACATTAAGGAATACAAATTGTTCTTAAATACAAATATAGTTTAGAGTTTTAGGTAACAACAAATTCAATTCGATTTATAACATTCTAATCTCAACTTGTATAGTTTTTGTATAGTTTTAAAAAAAAATTTTAAAGTTTTTGAAAAAAATTTAAAAAAAAATGCCAATTCATACATTTTCAGCAAATACATATAACTATAATTTTTGAAAAAAGATTTAATGAGCAGTTTTCAAAATATGAATTTAAATTTTTTTTAAATGCATTTAAAAATTTAAAAAAAATTTTGGCATGCTGTTTCAATTGGGTTACCTACACCTATATACCTACATATGTGTGAAATTTCGAAAGAAAGTTAAGGTTAAGCCATTTATGAGATAGTCGAAGGCAAAAAAAGCGGTTTAGACATTGTTTTATTTTTTTTGTAAACTATATGATCGGCCGTACCTAAAAAGACGCAATGATTTTTTTAAATAAAAATCTTTAGAGTCGTTTTCGAGAAAAATTGGATTTAGCGTAACGGTTATATGCCGGTACTGTTATTTTTTGAGCTAAAAAAAACCTAAATTTTAACGTAAAAATAAATCACAGAAAAAAACGTATAAAAAAGGTATAATAAGGAACTTGTTTCCTTTGAAGAATTTGATGCCATTTTAAATGTAAACAAACACAGCACAATACTTCAAAATGGTGTTTCAATTTTTATTCTTAAAATGTTTTTAAAATTTAATAAATAAAATATTATTATTTTTTTAAAACCGCTTTAACGATTTTTGAATTCTTATTTTATATATTCATATTTGTACAAATGGCATCTTTTATTTCCCTCAAACTTCAACAACTAAGCAATCTAAAGAGATTTTATTATTTTTATCATTCTTTTATTTCTACCTTATAAGATTTATTTTTTACGCATTTTTGCGCACGTCACTGAATACCTATATATATATATACTTTGTAGCCCCTCATACCTTTATATATACATATATATATATATGTATGTATCTAAAAAATCACATGAATATTATGTAAATATATTACACCTGAATTATAAAGTTTTATATACCTAGGATCTATTAATGTATGTCGGTACATATTACTCTCCTAACTTACATAATTAATATCCATAACCTAGATTTAAATAATTTTTTTTTGTAGGTAGAAAGTCGAATAGTAAAATGAGATAATCAACACTTTGTTCTCAAATCCACTGTGCCAAACTAGTGACGTGCAATTCAGGTTGCACATAAAAAAAAAGACCTGAGGTGTTACAGGCATATAGTTAAATTAAATAGTTACATATTCCTTGAATCATCCATTCGACAATTCATTATTTTATTTAAACCTGCATAGGATAACTTGACTACCTAATAACAATATTTAGTTATTAAAGTTTTTAGCTACAAGAACAAATTCGTACGATGCAGTTGTGCATTTTATTTAATTGGGTATTGGGTGTACATTTATAGACACTATATTTTATATTTGATTGAAAAAATAATAATAAAATATAAGAACAATCGGAAAATACAATCGAAAATTGCAATAATCACCGACATTTTATAGAAGCGCAATTCCATTAGCTACTGATAATTTTTGTTTTACCCTTCGATTACACATTGTTAAAATGTCAAAATCATTAGATTGATTGGTTCAGTTTTATTGAATTAAAATAAAAAAAAATAACATGTAAAGCGATTCATTGGTCAACAAGGTTTTTATCGCTGAAGCCAAAATATAGTTCTTCGAAGGCTCTTGGTGTCCTGAATTCAATTTTTTTTCCAGCATTGGTATATTTCAAAGAAAAAATAATGTTTTTTCGGTAATTTTGGTATTATCATAGACCGACAGTTTTTTTTACTGTATATAGTGTGGGGCTTGAACTCGCACGTCTATAAGCACTATATCCCTAAAATCTCTCAGAGAGTAATAAAGTTCCCTAAAAGTATTGGAAGGGAATTCATTGAACTAAAATGTTAACCATTTTTTAAACGTCAAAATTAAATTGTACTTTTGAATATGTTTAATAAAGTTTTATGTGAAATTATTTTTTGAAATAAGCAATTTGATATCACAAATTTTAATTTATTGTACGACCAAGCCCGATTAACAAATTAAATTATTATCAACTTTTGTAATTATACACAACTGACAGCTTTTGTAATTGGTCGTGTTCGGTGGCATACACAAAGCAATCCGCATTGATTTGTGTTGTTGTAACGCCTAAGGAAATAAACTGCACAACTGGATCGCACGAACTGGCTCTTATTTTCCATCACATCGTATGCAAAAGGTTTCTATTAGGAATCCTACATATACAATTTTTTTTAATTTTTTTTCCTAAAAAAAAAAACTTGGTATGACAATTTTAAATATTTAATAATATAAACTTAAGAACAAAATTTCAAAAAAAAATACTGTTAATAACAAAATATTAAAAAAAAAAATTAACAAAATGTAGAGTAGGTATATCTAAGTACACACATTTTTTACTTGCGATTATAGGTACTATAAGGCAAGTTATGCATCGGTAAAAAATAAAATGCACGACTAGATCGTACGAACTTGCTCTTGTAACTAACAAACTTTAGTGTAGCTAACTACTGACGCTGTTAGTAGGTATAGTTTGTCTAGTTATCCTTTGCAGGATTAAAGCCGATGTAGGTAACCCTGATTGTTAATATAATGAATTGTGGAATACATATGATTCAAGACATGGTTACATAGGTACCTACCTTCAAATGTAGGTATATTTAAAGGGTTTTGAATTATGAAAATTAGGAGGGCATTGTGTACCTACCTATATATAGAGAACCTAGGTATGTAGATATATACATACGTTAGTACAAATGAAAGTGAATGCTGTATAGGTGGGTAAAAATCGTTTTTTAAACTTATAAAAACTGCCAAAACTAATCGGTTTCTCGAAAAACTAAGAAAACCGTTAGATGCCACCGATCAATTAAAATTTTATAAAAAAGTATCTCGAAAATTGTAGAACGGATTTTGATGAAATCAGGTTTCTTATTTTTAGTTTTTTGAAAACAAATGTTTTTGAAATCTTGGTATGCAGTTCTTTTTAGAGTTTATTATATACATATGACAATAAAATTTAAAATAATTTTTTTTGATTAGTCTTAAAAATATTGATTTTTCAAAATAAAAAATTCAAAAATTAATTTTAATTATAAAAAAAAAGTTATTTAAATTTTTTTTAATTTTAAAATTTTAATATGCATGGTTACCTAGGTCTTCTCAGATATACAATTTGACAGTAATCCAATGTACAGTTAACGAGAAAGCCAAAAATTAAAAAAACCGTTATATGAAAGGAACCGTTAATAGACCTTTCCTGTAAACTCGGTTCATATCAAATGATAGCTATTACCAACAAAAAATTCTCAAAATTTTTTACCAATATCGTTGGAGCCGTTTTAGAGCAAAATAAGATTTTCCTTCAAGGTTTTTTTTTTATGAATGCATAACTTGCCTTATAGTACCTATAATTGCAAGTAAAAAAAATTCTAACAATCAAACATGACATTACGTCATAGAGAAGACTAAAAAGTGATCGCCAAAAAAAATCTGTCCGTCTGTATGTATAACGACCTACAACTTAAACGGCTTAAGCGATTACCTTCAAATTTGGTATGTGTGATTATTTTGGCATTCCTCAGAGGGGAAATTGAAATTTTATTTTTAGGCCTTAAAATAACGGTACCTGCCATATGACCTTGAAAGAAAACTTATTTTTCTCTTAAACAGCTCCAACCATTTTGATAAAATCATATTCATATTCATATTCATATTCATATTCATATTCATATTCATATCATATTCATATCAAAAATTTCATATCAAAATTTTGAATAACTTTTTTTTTTTAATTCAAATTAATTACTGATTTTTTTTTGAAAAATCAATATTTTTAAAACTAATCAAAAAAATAATTTTAAATATTATATTAACATGTACATTAATAGTCTCTAAAAAATTGCATACCAACATTTCAAAAGAATTTTGTTTTCAAAAAACGAAAAATAAAAAACAGGATTTCATCAAAACCCAATCTACAATTTTCTAGATACTTTTTTGTAAAATTTTCATTGATCCATTGCATCTAATGGCGTTCTTAGGTTTTTCGAAAAACCGATTAAAGGGATGGTTTTGGCAGTTTAAATAAGTTTAAAATACGTTTTTTTCCCACCTATACACCATTCACTTTCATTATATACATGTATGTACTTGTACATATTTACATTATTACCTTCCTAATTTACATAATTAAAATCCATTTAAATATACATTTGTAGGTATGTACCTATGTAACTATTCCTTGAATCATGCATTCGGCAATTCATTATACTAAGAATCAAGGTAATATTACCTACATGGGCTTTAAATCTGCATAGGATAACTATATAGGCTAGCTACTTAAAAACAGCGTCAGTGAGTAAAACTAAAGTTGTTAGCTACAAGAGCAAATTTTTACGATCCAGTCGTGCATTTTATTTTTATCAAATCCTAAGAGCCGTTTTCAAGATAAATGAGATGGTATAAAAAATTGTATTGCAAGTACCGTTAGTTTTGGATCTAAAAAAACGATTCACTTTAGCCGTTTAGTCTGTAGACAAACAGACAGTAAGACCGAATTGCGGGAACCACTTTTTTGGGGTTCTACATCAACTTAATGTCTAGTTTGATTAAAATCTCGAGTTCGATTTTTTTTCCAAATGCAAAACTTGCCCTAGTACCTACATATATTGCCACTCAAAACAGCTGACGAACTAAACATATTCAAAGTCGCTGATAAACCCAGGTTTACCAATCTACAGTTTAAGACAATTTTGGCTCAATGAATACCGACTGATTTTACTTAAAAATAGTAGGATTTATATTTTTATAAGATTATTAACTTGTCTTACTACACATAGAGCTTCAAATATTTTCGAATAATAAACTGAAAATAAAATGCACGACTGGACCGCACGAACTTGCTCTTATGTTCGATCACATCGAATGCAAAAGATTTCTGTTAAAATCTAAATATATATTTAAAGCAGTTTTTTACTTCATTTTTTATATATACAAAATATCTTTAATTTTTTTCTAAGAAAAAATTAGTAGACAGTCTAAAATATTATAATATAAACTTAAAAACAAAATATTAAATCGGCTTAATCAAAAAAAAAAATTCAAAATTCTGAAAGAAATACTTAAGCTAATTTAAGCTCAAAGAAAGTACGCTATTTTATTTGTTAGATAAATTTGAATTTATGAGAAAAAAATTAAAAAAATCTGTGGAGCGGTTTTTGAGAAAAAAAGTTTTCAGTTTTCGAAATATAAATAAAATAAATTATTTTTAATGATTTTAAAAATACAAAAAAATACTAATTAAAAATATTGGTACGCCGTTTAATTTGGGTAACCTAAACCTATGAAATTTCGTGTGAAATGTCGAATGAATCGGTTGAGCCGTTTATGAGATAGACGAAAGCAAAAAAACGGTGCTATGGAACGTACCGTTTTTAGACATTTTTCTATTTTTTTTTCAATCATATGATCGTAGCTAAAAAGCCGCACTGATTTTTTTTATATCAAAATCGTTAGAGCCGTTTACGAGAAAAATAGGTTTGAACGTGACGGTTATATGGCAGGTCACATCTTTCCTATCATTCTTTCTCTTCCTTAACCTCACCCCCACGCCCGCGCTGTGTTGAAACATTTAAAGGGTATTCATAATCCCTTGAGCGCGTGTAGATTATAAAAAAAAAAAAAAAAAAAAAAAAAAAGGTACCGTTATTTTTTGAGCTAAAAAAGAAATTTCAATTTCCACTCTGTACAATACCTAAAAAACTCTATATACCAAGTTTAAAGCTATTCGGCCCACCCGTTTGGGCTGTAGGTGTCTATACATACATACAGACCGACTGACAGACTGACAGATAGACATACAGACGGACAGAATTTTTTGACCATCTTTTTTCGTCTTCGCTATCATCGTAATGTCATGTTTGATTGTTATCTCAAAACTTTTTTTTTCGACGAATGCATAACTTGCCTTATAGTACCTATAATCGCAAGTAAAAATAGAATCAACGTCAGAAAATTCAACTAAACCTAGGTTTAATTAGACTCAGTTTAAAAATTACTATATGAATAAGCCCATATGTTGTCCTACACAAATCTCAAGCTACCCAAAAATGATTGGATTCTTTTAGATTCATTTAGAAATTTGAGGAACAACTGATTCAAAACTGCAGATGTATTTGCAATACAACTGACTTAACAGAAAAAGCTACATGTATCCTTCAAATACAAAGGCGTTACTATCGCTAAGCAAGATAGGGTATATGATAAGTTAAGCGGCAATATGTATTTTTTTCCTTTTTTCTTTTATTTTCCAGTCTTCATAATTCTGTCCAAAGAAATTTCCTGTACCAAATTTTGCAGCCTGGAGAAATATTTTACTTGTCATCAGCACTTTCTCCTGTGAAAGATTACGAAAATTTGGTGCACGGAAACTGGATTTGACTGGTTTTTTTTGTAGATTTTCGAAATTTTAGGTAGTACTTCTAGACTTTCTTTATAAAACGTTAAAAAATTATAGTGATGCAATTCTAATCGCAAATTTTATTCCATGAGCGGCGCAAAGAAAACAAACAAATCTAATGGCAAATATTTTCTGTCGTCTGCTTCAAATCAGAAATTGTAAAATATTGAAGTTACCTTCTCCGCAATTGTCTTATTTTGTTATATTTTGGCATTTCACAAGGTATCTATGTATATAAAATTTTAAAATTATACATATAATGCAAAGCACAACAAAGGCATCGCATCAAAAAAAAAAAAACAGTAAAGCCTAAGCCTATTCACATTAAACTCGTTTACCCTTTTCGTTTACCAAAACGAGTAGAGCTTTCACACCGAATATTTACTAGTTTTTGGTTGACTTTTCAGTTATTTTGGAAAAGCTGTCAAAATGTTAATCGAACATAAATGCTAAGCAATCAAATCTTATAATGCTGCATAAAAAGAGAAAAAAAAATAGATCAAAATTATGCAATCCATAGAAACATGTGGAGAAAAGGTGAGCTTTTAATAAGAATTTATTAGACAAAAACATTTATACCTAATGCATTTTAATTTTTATGCAGGTACGTACCAGCACTTTCTGGGAGAAAGAAATTGGAAAATGATGGTGAATATTTCAAAACAAAATTTTCGTTTGATATGCTGCGCAGCCAAATGAGAAATTTAGAAGTTCTAAACCCTTACTTCAGAAAGTGTATTCCATAAAAAAAAATTGCAAAAGCAATTTTTGCGCTGGGATTATATGCCGAATATAGGACTATCTTAACTCTCTTCGGAATAGTAGGTGTATCTACAGTATGTGTATTGCCAAAACAGTCTGCCAGAAAGTTTGGCGTATTCTTCAACCACAATAATATGTAAATAAGACTAAAAAAATTAAAATTTATTACAAAAAAAATATATACATATTTGCAAAAATGACCTTGCCATAAATTTCGAAAACATTGAAATTAATTTTTTGACAGCAAGCAACCAGCTGTTCGTTTTTTTTTTGAGGGCCTATTCACAATCATATCAATTTCACTTGAAGGAAGATCTGTTCGCTTAATTCATCCTTGAATTGCTACTCGTTTTCAAGTCATTTTATCAAAAACGAGTCGTTTTGCAAAACAAGTCGTTTATGAAAATTGTATTGGAAAACGAGTAGTTTTTAGTATTCGCTTTGGGGAAAACGAGTAAAATGTCGTTAATGGCTTGGTGTCAATAGCCAATAAAAAGCAATAGTATTAACCGGTGATATGCATAACTTTGACTAATGTTTAAGACTCTGCAATCCGCGATCACGATCGAACAAGTTGATCCTAGATTCTCGCCTATAAAATATTGGGTTTATTCGTTGAGCCCTGAAGTCACCCTAAGGCTTTTTTTGAAAAAAAAACTTATTCCCTCTGGTGAACAAATTTTATGTTTTTTTGAGACTTGGGCTCCAATTCTGCAAGAGTGAATTGGTTTTCCGAGCCACAAGATTGTTCACCCTTGAAATATGTGTGAATAAATTTGTCTAACTGTGTTATCTGTCAAAAAATAAAATGAATCGCACCCTTGCGCAATAGCAAATAAGTGTATTTTTGTGATAAACTCATGCTTGTGGAATTTGGCCCCTGGGGTCGCACTGAACTCACCCTGAAGTAGATCTATATTTATAGCTGGATATAGTTTTGGTACATCAATAAACTGTCAAGGTCACATGAGATCTGAAGTAGGGATGAGCGATACTGACACTGAGAAAACATCGATGTTAACATTGAAGACTCATCATTGATTATAATAATTATCGAATCAGGAACATCGATATTTTTTTCTTTTTCAAAGAAGATCGATATTAAATCATCGATTTTTCCGTTTTAATATCAATGTTTCGTTAACATCGCTCATCCGTACTTATGCATTTGTTTTGTTGTGGATTTGCGTTTTATGTGCAATTTGTTACTTCTAAAATTTAAATTAAGAGAATACTCAAATTTATTTTCATCCACAGAAAAGAAAATAGAAACTATTGAAGTTATGGATTCTGCATAGGGACAAAGCAAATGCAATACAGAATTAAATTTAAACTATAGGGTTTTCCAATAAGAGGTGTTATTTTGATATTCAAAGAAAAATGGCATTTTTGGAGATAAATGATCGGATGTTTATTTCATTATAAAGAGGAAGGTATGCCGTTAATAATGGAACACAACATCAGCCAAATGGCCGCCAAGACCACGCTTACAGGACCATATCCTTTTCATGAAATTTTCCATAACCAAATCGCAAAGTGGCTGCCCTATGTCCTCGATAGCCTCACGAATTTCATCTTTGAGGTCTTGAATCGACGCTGGGCTGTTGGTGTAGACCTTATCTTTCACGTGGCCCCAAAGGAAGAAGTCGCAAGGTGTTAAATCACAAGATCTCGGTGGCCAATTGTGATCACCTCTTCGAGAGATAACACGGTCCGGAAACTTTTCCCGTAAAAGATCGATGGTTTCATTGCTTGTGTGGCACGTAGCGCCGTCTTGTTGAAAGTAAACGTTGTCCAGATCAATACCATCCAATTCAGGCCATAAAAAATCATTAATCATCTCTCGATAGCGCAATCCATTGACCGTAACTGTTGCTCCTGCCTCATTTTCGAAAAAGTAAGGTCCAATGACCCCGCGGGACCATAAACCGCACCAAACAGTCACGCGTTGAGGATGGAGAGGCTTTTCAACAATAACTCTTGGGTTTTCCGAGCCCCAGATGCGACAGTTTTGCTTGTTGACGTAGCCTCCGAGGTGGAAATGGGCCTCATCAGATCAAGATGATTTTTCGATGAAATTCCGGTTCATTTTCATGCATTTCAAGGACCCATTCAGCAAAGACACGACGTTGTTGATGATCAGCCGGCTTGAGTTCTTGTGTTAACTGAACTTTATAAGCCTTAAGACCCAAGTCTTTATGCAAAATACGGTGTAATGACGTTTGTGGAATGCCTAATTCCAAAGAACGACGACGAATGGACAAACCTGGGTTTTCTTCAACACTTTGGGCTACAACAGCAATATTCTCAGTTGTTCTTGAGCGACGTGCACGGGTTTTATTCTTCACATCACTAACTTGTCCCAACAGCTTGAATTTGTCCATCAATTTCTGTATTGCGGTCCGACAAGGTGCTTCACGACGACCCAAAAATGTTTTAGTTTTACGAACAGTCTCTGCCAAATTTTCACCATTTTTATACTGAATTTTATTAATTTCAATGCGTTGTTGAAGCGTGTATCGTTCCATTTAATAGCGTAGTTTCTACTTGTCAAATGTCAAAAAATGACAGCTTCAAAAGTGACAGCTACCGAAATAGCGGGCTATTCAAAATAACACCTCTTATTGGAAAACCCGCTATTTGAATGTGGTTTCCCATTGATTTCGCTCAGATATTCACTCATTCTTAAATCAAATGGAACAGTGTTAATTGCTTCTACTCAATTCTGACGTTTTATCTTTGTGAGTATGGTTTTCACTGGGATCAGTCAAAACCGAACCATAGCTATCCGGATAGGTTGGTGTTGTTGTAATCCCATGTCAGAACACAGCTGAGGACAAAACAGTTGTTGCCAAAAAAAAAAATCTCAAGCTATCCGAAGAACTTTGGTATACTTTTGTATCCCAAGCGAAATATGAAAAACATATGCACAAACCAATACAAATTTAACCTTTCGAATGTTGGTTGTTGAGGAACTTAAGTGGATACTTTTCTACTCGTATCTTAAATAGGCTATCGTACCGACATCTGAATATACCCAATTATAAATTCATCATCTGATAAAGACGAATCCAAAGAACCAAATTAAAAATCAGATGTTGCCGTTTACGTTTGACATATGAATGGGAATTGTATTAGTGCTTTTTTAGTGGATTCTGATATGAAATACAGAAGAGGATTACTACTCTCAGAATCGTCAGAAGATGATTTTTTCGTCAATGGTTTTAAAAGACTTCCGGACGATTCAGAATGCTTCTAGATGCCAAATGTTTTAATTATTAGATGACATCAACTTAATAAGTAATAAAGCTAATTCAATTGTTGCTTGGATAATAAGAGAGTCAAGACAATTTTCCGATCCTTTTGTTATAAAGCAGCTTTTAATACATTTTGTTTGTCTCATTCTTGAATATGCTTGTCAAGTTTGGTCACCCAACTATGAGTGCAATAAAGCTACACTAGAACAGGTACAGCTTGCGGCTTGCGCTCAGAGGTTTAGTTTGGGTTAATCCTTACGTTAAAAAACTGAAACTTATTGAGAAGCGCCTAATCTTGAGAGCAGGCTTTCTTATTTGTGTTTTGTCTTTATTTTAATATTAATAAACGGGAATATAGACTCTCTGCAGTGCACCTTCTGTCCTGTGTTCAGTTTAATATTCCCCACAGAAACGTATCTAATTTGTCCGAATGTATGAATATTCATAAATATCGCACCAATTATGAACGCTTTCTCCTTTAAATAAAATGTTTTATTTTTTGTTTACAATAATATATGCATATTTAAACTTAAACAGAATGTAAATTTTCCTAAAAAAATTTAAATCAACTTTTTTTTCAATCACATATGTAAATTGTACATACATAAAACTTTTATAGCTAGTAATTTGTTAATCTCTTGGGATTGTCAAGAAAACCTGACTCGACCCTTGGTAAAGGTCAATAGGAACGAACCTATTAATGTCTTTTTCGATTGCTCATCCGGAAGAACTACTATTCAAACCGGGATACCAATCGTGCAATAGATTCTCGATTCTGAAGTTTAATTTGAGTGTTTGTTTAAATGTTTAAGGCGGGAAATTTATGTCGAATTCCAAACAACCATTTCAAATCGATTTCAGATTGATTTTTTTTTATTTGTAAAGAACTTGTAAAAAATAGTGTGTGTAAAATCTATGAGATTTAGTAAGATCGCAAGATTTGTTTTGACAGCATAAAATCGAATTTCTTCAGAAATAATTTAGAAAAAAATCGATTGTTTGGAATTTGACATAAAAAATTTAATTAAGTTTTTTTTTTGGTGTATGTGGTGCTTGCTTCTGGTTTTGATTCTGACTTCAAACCCAAAATCGAATTTTTCTTTTTTCTTTGAGAAGAACTGTCATTTGATAACAATTGAACACTTTCAGAAGCATTCGAAAGACCAATCGAAATCGACAAACTTTAAAATTAATCAGTTTTGTCCGTCCGCTACATTGGGAAAATGTCGTCCGGATTAACAATCGAAATGTCATTTGTTTTATAAGCATTTTGACATTTGAGTTTTTAACTGTCAAAAACAACAGCACGTTTCGGGGTAAAAATACCGAAATGAACTAAGTTTACTTGAATTCTTTAAAGAACTGAAACAAAGCAATATTATACCTTCGTCTAACTATAATATATCAGTTCCTAAACTTGGTCTCAAATATTTTTGTACCAATGAAGCAATTTAAAGTGTTACTATGAAATGAAATTGCTTTATTTTTATTTACAACATAAAAACAAACATTGTAGCCATTTCTATCAATAAAAAAAAACACACACACACAAAGAAAACCGCTACGCTGCTCGTTTTCTCTTACTTTTCTTTACACAAAACACAAAAATTCTTGTGGTATTCCTTCTAAAGGCACAAACACAAATTCAATATTCCTTCTATGTCATGCCACATCGAACTGCCGCTAATGAAATTTGCTGATAAAATAAGTGTCTACGTGCACTGTGCTTATCATAAAATGATATAACGGTCTACCAACATTCAGGCAAATTTCGTAAAGCATCACCGTGTCGCCTTCCCGTGCGTCCCATCGCCGCGCCACCATTTTTCGTTTCGGTCTTTCCCCCAAAAAAAAAAAAAAATACACCAAAGAAAATAAACCCATCTGGAAATTCGGAAGGAAATTCAAATAAAAGATATAACAAAAAAATAAAAAAAAAAACGTATATCCTGTCCATTCTCGGTGGGTTTTCTTTTCTCAAAAGAACCGACCAAAACATTTTCTCGTCTTTTTCATTTCATGTTAACCCAACACATTCAATTACCATTTTCATCAGCTATCGATTTTCTGTCCATATCCGTTGCCGCTACCACGGAATGCGAATGCTCCTCATCATCGTCAGCTACCACTGCTGTTGCTGATGACGATATCGATGACGATGTTGGTTCTTCGTCTTGCGTCGGTTCCTTGAACTCCATCGAACTAAAGTCAGCGGCGCCAACAACTTCATCACCATCACCATCGCCATCTGAAATCTCTTCAAGCTCACGTTGTCGTCGACTTTGTGCCGATGCCAATCGATTTTCCCTTCCTTCTTGGCCGTCGGCCAGCATTTGTATCGTAGACGATGATGTGTAAGATGCCGCCTCCGATACATTATCCATATCGTCTTGGACAAGTTTGATGGCATTCAACGGCAGCGGCGGCGGCGGTAATGAAGGGCCTGAGTCCTTGTTCTTCTTGAGTTTTATTTTATTTGAAAAAAGTCTTCGCATTGTCCTTTGGATAATTATGGCCGCAGTGAATGCTGAAAGGCTCTTCGTGATGGGTAGATTTTTCTTTCTAGCCATATACCTTCGGAAGTACCGTTGAATGACATAGATCGCATTTTGGTATTTCTCATCAGCGGCGTAAGGGTTTATTGTTTCTGCTTCTGGTGCTGATGCCAGGGCGTCCTCCTCATTAATCGATTCCATTGCCTGGAAGCTTGCCATTATATCGGACTTTGATTTTCTCGGCTGTAGAATGGGTTGGATTTTGATTGGCTTCTGGCATATGTATCCATAGTTTGAAGGTACCGCAAAACGTTGCTGTCCATCAAAGTAGGCTTCAAAGGCCGAAAAGTCCTCGTAGCCTTTGTCCAATGAGCCATCACGTTCTAGAATTAGTTTTTCGAAGTGAATCACAGCGAATTCGTAGATGTTTTTGGGTTTATCCCGAAGGACCTCTTTTGCGAGGTCCTTCATTAAGTCTATCAGTCCATTGGGGACATGGGGTGTTAACAGAGGCATTTTTTTTTTTACAATCTCTTTTTTTATTTCACTAATCTTCCACCTACGAGTACCGTTTTCAAGAAAAGTTGGATCAATACTGAAACTGAACACTGTTGTCGAATATACCGAATTGTATAGAGAGTAGTTGGGACTTGTTACTAGGGGATACCGTGGCCCAAACAAACACTGCTATAAAGGAGATATACGACCTATTTATGCTTCAACCCTTTTAAATAGTTATATGGATATGGAAAGGTAATTGGACAAGCAATTACCAGAACGAAAATGAAGGTCATTCCAGAGTGGACACAGACAATTGACACAGTGGCCATCGCATGTTGTGGCAGCAGCAGTTTTGAGACAGGTCAGATAGAAGTCGTTTTCTGGGTCACACATACCAGAGCACCAAAGCACATTATGAGAAACAGAAAGTTAAACATAAGAATGTAGTTAATGACTGCGATGACAATAATTACCATTCCCTGAGTGTTGGGATATATTTTTTTATTATTTAAGAATGGCAATTTGTTGCATTTGCAGACACGCAGACAAGTTTTGAGTTTTTTTTTTGTGTAAATTCTCCTATACATCATTGTTGTCATCATCGTTAGCTTCAACAATGCGACATATGATTGGAATGTCTTGCACTTTAGTTGGATTACCAACTTTTGTTGTGTCAAGTGTTTCGGCGATAAGTTTCTTCTTGAATTTCTGCCACTTGCGTGTTGCAAGGAAATCTTGGAAGAGTAATTCACGCGATGGAATTGTTGAGTCTAAATAGAATCGCATACGTTGCCATATATTTCCGGGGTTTTGGTCCTTTTCGAGGAGCCAAAAGCGTGGTATGAGTAGACATTGAACTGTTGTTCGTGCCATTATAACACGATGTTCGAGTTGTTCGCCTAAGCCAAAGATGCCTCCGTAGGTGAGGGACCCGACGTCAATGAAGTGGCTTTCGAGTTTGGCGGCGGTTGATGACTAAAAACAAACATTTTATGTGATGAAATTTGAAACAAACTTTAATGAAGAATCTACTTACCTCATTTGCAGGGCTCAAAATTGTTGACCTTCTTTCCGAATTAACTGATTTAATTGATGGTCGATTGATTGATTCTTCAAGTGGAATTGTGCTTTTTGTCTCGGCGATATCTGTGCTAAGGTCTACTCCGCACATGAGGGCATATTTCTTGTAGTCTGATTTACGGGCCTGTGTAGAAAAAAAATGTAGAATTAGTAGAATGCATTCCTTAGTTTCGATAGCATTTTACTTATAGTGAAAATGGGAATATCAACATAAGTGACCCTGAAGCAATATCAGCGTTTTTACTATAAGTACCTATAAGTAATAAAAAGTCCCAACTTTTGTTTGATGTTGGTGGGACAAAACTCCCACATTTTATAAGACATAAATATGGCAATATGACACATTGTGAAATCTTTATTCAAAACATAAAATATATTTCAAATGTAAACAATGAATTTAGACAGCTAGGGGCGAAAGGGGGGAATACTTGCCCCCGCAAATCCCCTGTTTGGACCAATATAGAATTTGAGGTGGGTACAAGTTTGGGTACATACTGACATGGAAAAAATTATTGGCACACCTGTGTTTTTAAAAAGTAATATTTTTTACTTGCGATTATAGGTACTATAAGGCAAGTTATGTATTCGTCGAAAAAAAAAGTTTTGAGATAACAATCAAACATGACATTACGATGATAGCGAAGACGAAAAAAGATGGTCTAAAAATTCTGTCCGTCTGTATGTAAGTCTGTTTTTTTTTTTTTTTTTTTTTTTTTTTTAAATTCATTTTTATTTCATTTTAACTTATAACTATCTTAAAGCTAGACAAAAATGTTTAAAACTAGCCTAATTATCAATAACTTACAACTAATTTACTGGCCCTTTACGGGCGCTCTAAATTAAACAATAACTCTTAAAACTAATGTCTTTCGACCTAAAAACTATTTTAATTAAATCAAAATTTTTTTTTTATTTTATTTTATATTTCAAGGAAATTTCACAAAAACTTGATATCATTTTTTTTTTTTTTTTTTTTTTTTTTTTTTTTTTTTTTTTTTTACTTATAAACTAAACCTAAATATATATTAAAAATAATTAAAACTAAATAAAACTAACTTATACTAACTAAAAATAACTTACACTACTTAAAATACCTAATAATACTTATAACTACTTAAAAACTAGAACAGCCACAGCAGCATTTTTTTCGTTTTTTAATTTTTTTTTGTTTATTTTTTATATGCATGCAGACACATACAAACATGCAACCCACCCATACATGTACATACGCACATACATATACGTACGCACATACATGTACAGACACGCAGATACATGCACGCATGCCCCGCATACATACATATTTTTTTTTTTTTTTTTTTTTTTTGGTGCCACCCCGACTGTTCCCTATACCTAATTCCCTAAATCTATGTAAGTCGGCCAAGATATACCATCTTCATCGACTTTAAATATCACGATGCTGTTCAGAGAGCCACCAGAACTGGTTCTCCTGTTTCGCCCTATCCCTCCGGTCCCGATCGGACACAGTCCTACTGAACCGAAGGCGCTCTTCTCCACCTTGAGCGATGACGTCTCGACCATAAAGGAGTCGCCTATCCACAGTTTTCCGGCTGACGTGGTAGATGAGCGGAACCGCCCCTCCATCCTGTATCAGCCCTCGACTGTCTAAATAGAGGAATGCCTCGGGAGGGATGTAGCCACTTAACCGCGCACTCTCGAAATATTGGTTATTTGGGTAATACGCCCCAAAAATTAAGTTGTTAGTTGAGGACATCGCTCTTGCAACGTGACCCCGAATCAGCTTAAACAAAAAATTATCTATTCTGTTTATGTTGGCTCCGTTGTATAGAACCTGGTTGGAATAATATCGTTTGTACTCCGACTCTGGTGTTCTGTGTAATCCAAGGCAACGTCGAAGACACTGCCTCTCAAACACCCGAATCTTTTCCATTTGAGATGGGGCAACGTTGAACCACACCGGGCATCCATAGGCAATCATCGGCCTGATGAGGGCCATGTAGCAAATCACCTTCACCCTGCTGTCAAGACGACTGCTATAAAACAATCGTTTTGTCATGGCAAAGGCTCCCCTAGCCCTGGCCAGAGCAGCACCTATATGTCTGTCGAAATACAAGTACTGATCCAACCAGATGCCAAGGTACTTTACTACACTTTTACTCGCCAGTGGATGTCCATGTGGTCCTACGATCACTAGCTTGCGCCAGTTCTTTCTCGTATCCCTTGAGGCGCTAGACAACGAAGTCCTAAACAGAATTGTTTTTGATTTCTGGAAATTGATTTTCAACTTCCAGTCATCACAATATCGCTGAATCTTGTCGAAGTCACGCTGCAAGAGAATTTTGATGACCTCAACTGTTGGAGCTGTTCTGTACGCAATTAGATCGTCGGCGTACGCAATTGCCTGAGTTAGACTACCTATCAGATTGCTGGTGTAAATGCTGAAGAGAATCGGCGAGTTAACCGCTCCCTGCTGAAGACCATTGTTAATATTAAAAACTGTGGTAGAAGTTACATTGCCACTCTTCACAACAAACTTTCTACCATTTAGCATGTCATAAAGCATGTACAATAGCGGTTTACTTATACCAAGTCTGGCGAGCTTTAGATAGAGACCCTCTAACCATACGGTGTCAAAGGCCTTCTCCAAATCAACCAGACAGGCACCTGTACACTGCTTTTTAGATTTGTTCCATTGGATATCAGAAACAAGTTTAGACGCGGCATGAATTGTGTCATGTCCCGTCTTAAAACCGAACTGATTATCCGGTATGATTTTGTTGTCCTCCGCCCACTTGAACAGAGCTCTATTAATAACCTTTTCAAATACTTTGCTGATACTCGGAAGAAGACTTATCGACCTGAGATTCGCCGGATTGGAATTGTCCTTTCCCTTTTTAGGGAGAGGCTGCACCACTGCTGTCTTCCACCGCACTGGATAATATGCATTATTCAGCGCGTTGTTGAACAGTGTGGTATATATGTCAACTGCTTCTTGAGGCAAATGTCGTAGTACAACGTTGGATATACCATCGACTCCTGCTGATTTCTTTTTCTTTAGTGAATCAAAGATGAGCTGGAGCTCAATCTTCGAAATTAACAGGGAACTGGTCCCATTTCGCTCGGCGATTATGGCGTTTGCCAAATGTTCATCATTAAACCCGGTAAAACCAAGGTTCTCAGATCGCCACTGCGTTATATCGTTCCGCAGGTAAAAGTGGTGAACCAAAGCTCTGCTCTCCAGGTCATGGTTCGGGCGAATGCTAGCATTCACCTTGTACACTTGCTGAAAGACAGCCCCCACCGCCTCCACCTTCTCCTGCGGATCTTCGATTATGAAGAGGTCATCGTCCAAGACGGCGTCATCTGGATCTATGCCCGCTGTCAAGAGTACGTCTCTGTTTTGTGTCGTCCTCTGGAGCTTAAGACACGGAAGGTCGTTTTGATCTTTTCTTCTGAATATCTTATTAATTTGCGGGAACATACTCGGGTCGGTAGCGTTCACGGCCCGTATTTTGTTGTCCCAAAACAAATTAATGGACAACCTATAATTTTCTTTGATCAATTGGTTGATGTTTTTTATGGACGACTTCAGTGTCCTTATCTCCAGATCTCGTGTGTCAGTAAACCGTCTGTACAAGCGTTTTAGTCTTGTCAGTAAGCCACTTTTTTGTCTGTGTAGTGCATCAATTGTCGCGTTACGGTACATGTCAGTTGCGTTACGTTCTTTGTATTTCGGTATTGTCCTATTCATTGTTCGTTGAATTATTTCGTCCATTTGTTCTAAGTATCTGTCAATTTCAGTATTTGTCAGGTTCCTGTCATTTGGTGGGGATATATCATTTGAACGTAATTCGCTCAATAAGAAGTTCGAGAAGCTTGGCCAGCGCACCTTACTGTAATTGTAAGTATGCACAGGTACATACTCCTCCAATTCCATAAGCTCGTTCGGAAGTTGTATTACGGCGGCGAGTCCGCAGTGGTCACTGTCGTACTCGATCGTTCTTAAACAATTTTTAGGCCGTTGGCCCACAGTGTCAGTAATTGTTAGTCTGGCGTCTTTCAACAATAGATCCAGATAGGCACCGCTTCTTGGAAACGATGGCCTGTCTGTAGCGAGAAGTTCAATGCGATACTCCAGGTTGTATCGACCCATCCAATTATACAGATGGTTACCACGAGGATTTTGTATTTGATTTCCCCAATCTATATGTTTGGCATTTAAATCACCAGCCAATATGTAGTAGTTTTCTTCCGAGCTTAATCTTAAGCATTCAAAAAGCTTTTCAAGCTCTGTTATAAACTGTGTGGGCTGAGGTGTTTCCGGTGCATAGGCAGCGATCACATACATTCGCTTCCCCTGTTGGAGATGAATGCATATGATGCATGCCTCTAACGTCCGAAATTTACGCACATCACTATTATATATTACCTTATGACTAATGCCTTTACGTATAAAGATTGCGACGCCCCCTCCTTGAGTGGAGTTGGGTCGGTCTCTCCTTACGATATTGTAATTGTTGTTAGTCAATTTATGTTTCTGGTTAAGCTTAGTTTCGCTAGCCATAAACACATCTGGACTTATGTCTTTAAGCAATTGGAATAAATTCGCTCTACGTTCGGTCCTAATCAGTGAATTTACATTCACAGCTAGGATCTTAAAGGGCCTCTCCGGCAGCGCGCCCTTAACCTCTAAGTTGCGTTAAGCTCGGCAAAACAGAGTAGATATAATCCACCCTAGTCGCCTGCTCCCTGATCTGGTTTTGGAGTATGTAAGTCTGTCTGTATGTATGTATGTATAGACACCTACAGCCCAAATGGGTGGGCCGTACGTTTCTTAGGTATTGTACAGAGGGGAAATTGAAATTTGTTTTTTGCTCAAAAAATAACGGTACCTGTCATATAACCGTTACATGCAAACCTATTTTTCTCGGAAACGGCTCTAATGATTTTGATAAATAAAAATCAGTGCGGCTTTTTAGCTACGACCGATCATATGGTTGAAAAAAAAATTAGAAAAATGTCTAAAAACGGTACTTTCCATAGGACCGTTTTTTTTTTGCTTTCGACTATCTCATAAACGACTCAACCAATTCTTTCGAATTTTCACACATATATAGGTTTAGGTTGCCCAAATTATACCGCGTACCAATATTTTTAATTAGTATTATTTTGTATGTATTATCATTTAAAAAAAATGTAATTTATATTTCGAAAACTACTAATTAATTTTTTTCAAAAATTATATTTTTATGTATTTATTGAATATCTATGAATTGGCTTTTTTGAATTTTTTTTCAAAAGTTTTTAAGTTTTTAAAAAAATCGTGCGATCCAGTCGTTCATTTTATTTAATAAGAACTAACGAATTTGTAAAAAAAAATGTATAATAATTTATTTTAATTCATTTTATAAATTATGTGACAAAAAAAAATAACAATTATGTTTTAAAAATAAACAAAAATAACAATTTTTTTTAAACTATGCGCGCACTCAAGGGGTTATGAATACCCTTAAAATGTTTATACAAAGTGCGAGCGATTAGGAAAATGGGATAGGATTAGACAGGAGATACCGATGTACATTGGTTTTAAATGCCTGATTATCGCAATGGGAGGGAAAAATTAGGTCAGGTAAAGCATTCCACATTCGTGTTGTGCGGCTAAAGAAAGAATCTCTATACTTGACATTGCGTCCGAAGCTGGGCTCAAGGGTAAATTGATGGGCTTTCCTAGCAGCGCGAGTGTTACGGTTGAATAGTTTAAGGGGAGGAATGCAACTGGCTATTTCACTAGAACACTGTTTATTATAATACCGATAAAATAATGAAAGGCATGAAACATTGCGACGGTGCGAGAGAGGCTCAATTGTTTTAGTTATTGTTTCATCACCTATCATTTTTAAAGCTCTCTTTTGGATTCTGTCCAGGAGACTTAAGTGCGTTATGGGAGCACCTGCCCAAATATGACAATTGTACTCAAGCTTTGGACGAATAAAGGATTTATAGATTACAGCCAGATCAGAAGGGGAGAAATATTTCTTGCATCGTCTCAGAAAACCCAAACATCTTGCAGCATTTTTGGCGACGTCGAATATGTGTTCATTCCACAAAAGGTGGTCAGTGATGCACATACCGAGAACTGAAAGTTGTTCGGTTTCCTCGATGCAAGCGCCGCTAATGGACAACGGCATTGTGGGAGGGTCCCGCTTTAACGACAGAAGACAGCATTGGGTTTTTGAAGCATTAAATTCTACCCGGTTTTTTATTCCCCATTGGACAATGCTGTCTAGATCAGAATTTAATGAGCTAATCATACGCTGCCGTTCAAGTTCCACATCCGAAGGACATGGATGAGAATCTAAAAACGAGTATGAAAAGCTGAGGGTACTGTCGTCAGCAAAACTGTATATTGGAAAAGAAGTTTCAGACAAGAGATCATTGATGAAAATGAGAAAGAGAGTCGGAGACAGAACGGAGCCCTGGGGCACACCAGCATTTATTTTATGAATATCATACTTGAAACCGTCCAATACAACTTGTATTGAGCGATCCAAAAGGTAATTTCTAATCTAACGAAGAAGAGATTCTTCGATACCAAATGCAAGCATTTTCGATAAGAGAGCCTGATGCCAAACTCTATCAAATGCTTTTGAAATATCAAGCGCAATAATCTTACTTTCTCCAAAACGATGTAAAGATTTGTGCCACTGTTCGGTGAGATATACCATCAGATTACCAGTGGACCTATTGCTACGAAAGCCATACTGTCGGTCATTAAGGAGCTTTCGTTCTTCAAGATATTTCTTAAGCTGATAGTTAATCAGCGTTTCCATAACCTTGGAAAGAAGGGACGTAAGTGCAATTGGACCGTAGTTAGAGGGTGAAAAAGATTCGCCTTTTTTAGGGACAGTCTGGACAAATGCTGTCTTCCAACCACTCGGAAAGAGACCTGTAGAGTAGGACAGATGGAAAAGCTTACGCAGTGGTTTTGCCAGCGTAGAAGAACACCTCTTCAGAACAATAGAGGAGATACTATCTGGACCAGCGGATTTGTGTATGTCAAGATCTTAAAAACTAGCAAGTGCACGAGTACGAAAGAAGACACGTCCCATGAAACTGTTTATGCTCTCAAGTACAGGAGGAGTCATGACACTTTGTGGAAGCGTAGAATTAGCAGCAAACTGAGCTGCTAGCAAATTTGCTTTTTCGTGTGCGCTTACCACAGGAGTGTTATTGGAAACGAGCATTGAAACCGTCGTGCAGGTGGAATTTCGTACGTTTTTTACAAATGACCAAAAATTTTTACTACCTTTGGGACATTGTAGTATTTTGTGCCTTAATTTTTGCTCATGTAGAAATTTGGTTCTTTGAATATGACTATTACAGGTCTTTCTAGCTTGTTTGAACTTATTCCGGTTTTCCTCAGTTGGGTTGGCTTTATAACATCGGAAACTTACCTCTCTCAACCTGATAACCTCCTTACAGCTCAAATCGAACCATGAGTTTTTATTTGTCTTGATGCTTTTGGTTTTGTTCGGTATAAAGGCTTTCATCCCCTTAAGAATTATATTTGTAATCATATTAGCGCTGGAGTCAACGTCACTATCGAGGAAGCATAGTGACCAGTTAAAGATCCTGAAGAAATTATTCAGACCGTCCCAGTTGGCTTTCTCGTATTGCCATACGGTCCTCTTTGGAATGCTTTCTTTAACTGAGAACTTTGAGCACGAGAAATTGGCTGATATGATACAATGGTCCGATGTGCCTAGAGGCGATAACACACTAATAGTATATTTACCAGGTAGAGAGGTAAGAAACAAGTCTAGGGTGTTGGCGGAGTGACCTGCAATGTCAGGTATTATTGTTGGCTCAGTAACCAGCTGAGTCAGATTATTCACCTCAGCAAAGAGCTCAACATACCTTCCTTCGGGTGTTGTCTGGCCAGAATAGCATAGCCACTTGGAATTGTGTACATTGAAATCGCCCGTAACAACGATTTCACTGTGCGGATATTGGGAAACAATTCTTTGGATAGAGTCGGACAGCGCATCGAATTCGTTAAAAGTCGAAGTACTGTCCAAACTTGGGCTACGATAAATAAAGCATGTGTGAATGATGTGCTTATGGACGGTAAATTTGAACCACATGTAGTTAAGATTTGTATTCAAGCAATGGCCATATTGTGGTTGAAGCTGATAAGCGACATCTTTTCGCACATATACGGCGATATAATAACATCATTCAACTATAGTTTTCTGAAAATGCATTTAATTTAATAAAGAAAACAAAATTAATACCGAGTTGGCATACCCTTTTTCTAATTGAATAAACGAGTTTTTTTTGTTGTTGTTTCCTGACCAATTTTGGACAATTCATCAGCAAGCAGTCAAGCTCTGTTTTTAAATGAGATTTGCTTGTAATAGCGTGTTTTCTTATTCTTCTATCTAACACATCCCAAAGATGTTCAATGAGATTCATGTCTAGAGATTGTGGCGGTGTCTAAGAGTATGAGGAGTATTATAGAGAATCCATTCCTTGACCACATGAGCAGTATGTTTGGGATCATTATTGTCTTGCTGAGATTGTTCTTAAGTATAGAGATTGTATATAAGTATAATTAGAAATACCATCTTATCCATAATGCCATCCATAAAAACTTACTCCCCTACTCCCGATGCCGCCATACACCCCCATACCATGAATCCACCACCTCCATGCTTAACTGTTTGAAACAAATTTTCTTTGTTAAGAGCAGTGATTGGTTTTCGCCACACCAATTCTCGACCATCATTCCGAAAAATATTAAATTTGCTTTCGTCGGAAAAGATAACTTTTTCCCAAAAGTCTGATTCCTTAATCATGCAAGCTTTTGCGAATTACATACGCTTTATCTTGCCTTGGAATCCGCGAAAAGTAACCAGCATTGTGTATTATATTTCTTAAGGTTTTCGTGACCTTCGGATTTTTTTTTTTAAAGAATTAACGACAGACCTTTCTTCTTTCCTTGTTGACTTCCTGGGTCGGCCGCTTCTACTGTTATTTTCTAAGCTGTCTGCATCTTTAAATCGATTAACAATTCTGCGAATCGTATAACGGCTTTTGTTAACAATATCCCTGATCTCAGAAAATGATTTTCCTTTCGAGTGCAGATCTAGAATAATTTTTCTTTCACTATTGGTTCCCTTCCTTGACATTTTTTAAAAATTTATTTTTCATAAAAATTATAAAAAAAAAATAGCAAATCAATAAAACTTCTCGATTTTTATTATTTGAAAGAATAATAAATTTTACTTGACAACGACTTTTATTAAATGAGTGCATACGATCATAAAAATTATAGGGCGTGCCAATACTTCTTTCAGAGAAAAACTGGACTTTTCTTTTTAAATCATTAACATTTTTCTGTACTGAAAATGATATGTTGATGTATTTTTTTGTTTGATTTATTAGAAAATTTTGGTTATCAATTATTTTAAATGAATTAAAAAAAACAGCTATTAATTTTCTTTTATAACTCTTAGTTTTAAAAATCAGAGCTGTGCCAATACTTTTTTCCATGTGTGATGCAATTTTTTTTGGAACTTTTTAAAAAGAAATCTTCAAATCAAAAAAAAAAAAAAATGTTCATATACCCAAACTTGTACCCACCCCAAATCTTATATTGAACGAAGAAGGGGTGTTGCAGTATGGTTGCAGGGTGTACTAAAGTACTAAAAAAACCTAATAGTGGGACACAAGTCCCAAATATTTGTTGTGGGACTTATTCCCCATCAAAGTGGGATATAGGTCCGAAATTAGATTTTGGGACTTATGTTTCATCTATGTGGGACATACGTCCCAAAAAGCTAAATTGGGACTTATGTCCCTGCGCCTCATCTGCGCTGAAACCAATTTTTCGATCAAGTCATTGACGGTGTGGTGACAGATGACAAAGCAATGAACGATTACGTTAACCGGAATGTACAAATTTTCTATTGTTGTATGCGTTTTTATAGGCCAATCAAACAGACCAATTGCTAGTTGTAAATGTTGGTTCAACGTGTTGAGCTACGTTTTCAAGATAATGCACATTATTTGTTCAACCCGTTGCTCAACTTTTTACCTGCAATTATAGGTATTATAAGGAAAGTTATGTATTCGTAAAAAAAAAATTCTAACAATCAAACACGACATTACGATCATAGAGTACTAGCTATAATTTAACACAAACCAAATTTATGGGAAATCTTATTAACGGTACCTTTCATATAACGGATTTTTTAATTTTTTGCTTTCTCGGTAGCGGTATATTGGATCTCTGTCAAATTTTATATCTGATAGGATCTAGGTAGCGAAACTATTTCTGCATATCAAAATTTTAATTAAACTTTATTTTTCTTATTAAAATTAATTTTTGAACTTTTTTTTTTGAAAAATCAATATTTTTTTGGGTGGTTTTCTTTATAATCGTTATATCAAGTCAAAAACATTATATAGGGTTATCCATTTTGCGGTTTCAAAAGAATAGGGCTGGAATTCGACATCTGTCAAACTAAGCTGTTAAACAAATTTTTTTTCAGTTGAAAGTCTGACATTTACGAAAATGGATTGCTTAACTATCGCACAACGCACAAAAATTGTTAAAACCTACTGCAAAAATGGTGATTCTGCCATAGCCACATATCGTGCTTTAAGAGGAGATTATGGTTTACATAATCGTCCAACTACGCAAGCAATTGGCAAAATTGTGAAGAAATTTGAAGAGACTGGATTGGTTACAGATATTGTAAGGCCTGCTTCATCGCTTCGCTCGTACCACTGAAAATATCGCTGCTGTAAGTGAAAGTGTTTCCGAAGACCCGAATTTGCTGATTCCTCGTCGTTCTCAGGAATTAGGACTGTCTTACGGCAGATTATGGCGTATTTTGCATTTGGATCTACACCTACATTCATATAAAGTCCAGCTCACACAACAACTGAAGCCAAGCTGACCATTCAACGTCGTAGATACGTCGAATGGGTGCTTGGACAACAGGCGGTGGGCGTCGATTTTTCGAACAAAATTTTCTTCAGCGACAAAGCTCATTTTTCACTCGGTGGGTATGTTAATAAACAAAATTGTCGTATTTGGGGTTCTGAGAATCCTCAAGTTATGGAAGAGAGGCCATTACATCCACAAAAAGTCACTGTTTGGGGCGCTCTTTGGTCCGGAGGTGTGATTGGACCTGACTTCTTGGAAAACGACGATGGAACGACTGTCAATTCGGAGCGTTATAGTCATATGTCATATGATAACCTCCTTTGTTTGGCTGCTTCAACAAAACTGTGCTACATGCCACACAACTGGAGCGAATATGGCTTTATTGCAAGAGACATTTTCTGGTCGCTTAATTTCTCGTCGTTGCGTTATCAACTTTGCCACCAAAAGATCATGCGATTTGACACCGCTGAACTATTTCTTGTGGAGCTACGCGAAAGACCGTGTTTATGCAGATAAGCCTTAAGCTCTTGAGCACTTGAAAACCAACATTCGTCAAGTTGTGGCTGAGATACCGCCCAATATGTGTCAAAAAGTGGTCGAAAATAACCTCAAAAGAATCTATGTTTGCAACAATTCGCGTGGTGGTCATTTAAATGATGTAGTGTTTCACACATAATGTCAACGTTCAAACTTTATAAAAAAAAGTAATGAAATATCATGAAAAAAAATATTTTATATGTGTTTTATTTACGTTTACTTTTGAAACCGCAAAATGGATAACCTGTTACATAATACTGTATTCCAAAATTTTCGAAAAATATTTTATTTGGATTTTGTAGAAGAAGTTGAAAGGAGAACGAATTTTTTTTTTGTATGTTGTGCAGACAATTATTTAATATTTGTTGCAGAGGCTGAGGTGACTCTACCGAACTGCTTGTAGGAGAAAAATTGATTGTTTTCTCCTGGTCCTGCGTCACGCAGATTCTTTTAGAGAAAATGTTCACAATATATTAAAGAAATAAACAAATGGCGGGCTTACATTAAATTACTGTCTTTTCGTTTCTACTTAGCTGATTGCCGAGGCGGAGGTGCTCCACCGAACGTTCTCAGTTAGAAGATCGACTGAATAGTGACTTTATTTGAATTTGTACTCGCTATTTATACACATTCTAGAAAGCTTTTTTTCTGTTTACTATAGAGCTTTTACATTTGATATTTGAAATGGCATTGCCAGACTGTTAAATTTAAGTATTTCATTTAAATTGTGTTGCCTGAAGGGCTTAATATTTTAGCAAAAGTAATTTAATTAATTAAAAGAATCAAAGTAAATATATATTAAAATATATGTTGCTACAATTTTTGAAAAAAAAAAAACAATCTTTTACTTTGGATGTGATCAAATATAAGAGAAAGTACGTGTGATCTAGTCGAGCATTTTGTTTTTTTATGGCACCTGCCCACAGTAGATTATTATTTTCATTTAATTTGTTTCATAGTAAATCGATAAAAGTGGATCGTCTTCGCCAATAGTCTGTAATTTCGCTCCAGTACAATAAGGTTCTAAATCTAAAAATCCAAAAAAAAATATTTTTCAAAAATTTTGAAGGAACTCCTATATAAAAATTTTGATCGAAAGCCGTAGAGACGTTTTTAAGAAAGTCAAAAATCTAAAATATCTAAAAAAAACTTTTTTGACCAAAATGTAGACTAAACCTATAGTAGTGCACACACTTTTATTTTATCAAAATCGTTAGATCCGTTTCCGAAATAATTAAGATGGTAGAAAAAATTGTATGACAAGTATCCTTACGATAATTGATTGATTAAAACGATTCAAAAATCTATTTAAGAGAATTACCTAAGACTACCAAGTTTGAAGAAATCGCTTCAGCAGCTTAAGCTGTATATCGTTCTACAGACAGACAGACAGACAGACGGAATTGCGGTGTTCTCTATCGTCGTAATGTCAAGTTTGATTAAGACCTCGAGTTCGATTTTGTTTTTCAAATTCAAAACTTGCACTGTAGTATCTATATCGCAAGTAAAAACTGTTGACAAGTGGTTTGACAGATCAAAGATAAAGGTTAGTGTTCAGCAAAATTCTGACGCTAGACCTTATTACAGGATCAAAATTGGTTAATTTTCGATCCGGCATTCTCTAAATTTAATATCAATAAAGCCAGAAACATATCGCAGTATCTGCAACTCATTAGCTGTAGTAATGGTTATTGAGTTATTGAGATATAGGACTCTGAAAATTATTACAAAAAAAAAATTGTAACTAACACTAACATATCTATCAATTTCGCACAAAAAACGGTAGGTCCTGTGAGATATATAAAAGAAGCAAATCGATATCAATTACATACACGGAGTGCGAGTTATTTAAATTCAAGCAAAAGCAATAAATTAATAATAATTAATTGTCGAAGACAGAGGACCCAAAAGCAGTGCTAAAATACTTGGAATCAGCCAGGTAACATTGTCTTATCTGAAAACCCATTTTTTAAAGGATTATCTAACCCATACTCGACATTTTATTACTTGCCCATCTTGCCTTCGGGCCAATTATGGGATTTTCTTTTGGGGATTTCGTTTTTGGGGATTTCCTTGGGAGATTTTGTCATTCGACCTACTATCACAAACTATTATGAAGTTCATTATACTCCCTGAAAGCACCCAATTGTCCCTAAAGTTCAAAGAAAATAATTGTGATATCAAATCTATACAATACCTTCTTATAAACTCCTGCAACTTCCTCTTCAGTCTGTTGGTCTTCTTCCGAATCCATCGAAGAACGAACCGATTCATCATCAACATCAGGTGCAGCCACTCTGCCTTGAACTTTAGATTCATTGAGTTTCTTTAAAATCTCTTCGTTCGTCAAGTCACTGAAAAGCAAAGCAGACTCTCCGTCTTGGATATCCAAAAGGCTGTATGATTTCTTTTTCCCTTTCTCACTCACCTAGCATATCACACTTTATTACGTAAGTATTTGACTTACATAATCACAAACACAACAAACCTTCATCTTTAAGCACTGCAAAATCATACACTGTCCACTTATAACAAAATGGACATAGCTCAGGGGTCCCTTGTCCTCGTAGTAAATCGTCTCCAACGGTTCATATTGCTTCAATAATCCAACTTTACACGCATAAACTATCTGTAAGTAGATCAGAATGAAAAAATAGAATCGAACTTGTAATTTTACCGTCTGTCCGAGAACCTGATGTAAGTTCCAGTCTTTGAAATAATCAAACGCTGCCAGAGCGATTTTCTTTTCTTCCCATTGTTTTTCCATAAAAGGACGAAGAATTCGATTGAAATCCTCCTCGTAAACAATCAGGAGTTCCACATCGTCTGAAAGTAACTTACAGATTAACCCAGGGAACGATTTGCATTTGCAAAAAAGATAAAATATCTACCCGTACCTTCATTGAGGTATTTAAAAACATATTTTTGTGAGTCTAGGTACAATTGAATCAGATAAGGCAATGGGATCCTTCTCTTATGGGAGAAGGCAGTGCGATGGAGATAGAAAAAGAGACAGAGGGAGATAAAGTGCCTTGGGTGAGGCTTCGGTAAAAAACACAAGGAGCAGATTTCTCATTTCGTTATGGTTTTTTTTTGTGTTCCTTATTTACTTCAGCAGACAACTGATTGAAAGGCAACAATTCGTTTTAGTTTCAGTAAAAGTATATACTCGTACTCGATGAATTCCGATTTGTGTAGCTCTAGAATAATGATTACAATCTCAAAGGCCTAAAAGCACCTACCACAAAGCTGGCTGGCAGAGTTTTTGTTGACGGTGGAAAGGAGCTCCAGGATGTTACTGTATACGATACAAATCGATTGGCTATGAATTTTGATTAGTATAGAAAAATATTTTCATTTTGTAGTGCAACGTTCTGTGTGCTGAAGTTATGAGTAGTCACGCAAAGTCTTTTTGGGGAACTTCTATATTTCAATTGGATCTTGTATGAGAGTATAGGTTGCAGGAACTAATGGGGCATAGCGTGGATAAAAGGCAGGTATGTATATTGCTTGTTAGGTTCATGGTACGTTTATATCATAAATGGACTATTTGAATAATTTTTTGATATTGAACACAATTAGATAAGTGAGCAAGGGTGCTGAGATTCTCATAATAAGAAATTATGAAAATGAGAATTGAACAAGTATGGGTTAACAAGGGAACCCATGTACATACTTGGATTAAAGATTCGTATAAAGTTGCCCAATGTATATATCAGTTTGATAATGGGTTCAAGGATGTTCGAAATCAAAACAAAACAAAACAATACAAAACATCAATTGAAATTCCTTCATAAGAAATTTGAACAGAAGAACGTTTTTCGTTGACATACTTTTCCTTAAGCAATTTATATTATGGCTTCGCAATAACAACTTGCTTATAAAATGTCAATTTATTTAAAGCACGAGACGTTAATCCTTTTATTTTTTTGTATTAATTTTACTCTGTCCAAATATGCACAAATAACATATCTAATAGAATTTTAAATAAAATGCACAACTGGATCGTACGAACTTGCTCTTGTAGCTGACAACTTAAGCTAATCAGTAAGGTTTAGTTAGTTAGGTGTAGTTATCCTATGCAGGCTTAAAGACTATGTAGGTATGATTAACTTGATTCATAGTATAATGAATTGTCGAATGGATGATTCAAGAAATAGTTACATAATGTATATTTAAATCTAAGTTATGGATTTTAGTTTGTAAGTTAGAAGATAAAATGTATCTACATACATATAGATATAGATGGAACCTAAGTATGTAAACATAGGGTAAGGTCGGGATGATTTGACACGTCGACAGGCTTAGCAAAATATCTCAAAATCCAAATATAATATTAAAATATCATTTTATCAACATTAAAACATCGTTTAATTATCGAATTAAATATTTGTATCTGAGGTATAAACTTTTTTTTGAACCCTTCCAAATTGTCAATTCCTCCTTCGGGGTAGGATGATTTGACATTGCCGTTAGGAGGTTTTGACAGAGATAGAAGTATTTGACAAATGATCACGGTTCAATAGTTCTCAATTGTTAAATAAACAAACATTTGTTTTTTTTTGATTTATTATTTATTTAGCTTTTATTTTTCTTAATATGGTTTTACAATAGTATCTGCGAAGCCGAAGCTTGTCTGCAGTAGAATAGTTTTCAATTATATTAAAATAAAAGTAAACAAAGTTTACGATTTTATATAAAGTTCAATTTTAAAGTTCCATTTGGAACTGGATTATAATAAATTATATATAAAATTTTAATTTGTAGAATTAATGACAAATTTTTTTAGTTCTTTTTTTCTTTTTTTAAAGTTTTGAATAGTGATAATTTCTCTCGTTAGTCCGTTGATTATACTTGGTACAATGTGTTCAAGTTTACGTCTTCCGTAGTTGTTGTAGTTTCTTGGTATCTGTAACATTCCTTGTGCACGTCTTCTCGTGTTGAGTTGGTGTTGGATTGGTTGCTTAAATCGGTTGTCATCAAAGTATTCTATTATGGTAGTCATCTTAAAAATATTTTCAACTTGTAGTGGCTTAAAAAGTGTATCATATGTTTGTCGATAGTTGTTGTTAATTAGTTTTATAGCTGCATTTTAGAGTTTTTGAATGTTGATAATGTGGGTTTTAGCTGCATTGCCCCAAGCAAGTATACCATACCGTATCCTGGATTCCATCAATGAGTAATAAACTTGTTTTAAAACATTGTGGTTAGTGTGGTATTTTAGATGAGATAGTGCAAACATCGCTTTCTTTAGGTCCATCCTCAATTTGTCTATGTGTTTTTGCCATAAAAAGTGACTGTCTATTACTACTCCCAGATACTTGTAGTTGCTTACTAATTCGATGCATTCTTTTTGCGTTTTAGGGCAGTCATCATTCTGTAAATAAATCCTTTGATTTGTTGGTTTGAACTGCGGACTTCTGATATGCATCATTTTTGTTTTTATTGCATTCATTACCAAGCCGTTGTCTTGACACCATCTAACTGCCAGGTTGAATTCTTCTTGAATTATCTTTGTTGCCGTATCAAGAGAACTATGGCGGACGACAATAGCAGTATCATCAGCAAAAACGAATGGAATACTCTGTTTGAAAAGTCGTAGCAGTTCGTTAGTGTATAAGACAAACAAAATTGGACCCAGTTTAGATCCCTGCGGGACTCCATGTCTCATCACTTTTTTCTCACTCACAGCATCTTTGATTTTAACACAAAATGTTCTGTTTTGAAGATATTTTGTCAGCCAATCAGCCATAGAGCCCCGAATTCCAATTCTTCTTAGAGCTTCAATAAGATTTGAGTGATTTAATGTATCGAACGCCTTACTGAAGTCCATGAAGATTACTAATACGTGATGTCTTTTATCTAAGTTTTCGTTGACACAATTCGCAAACTTTCCTGTATTTGTACCCTTCTGAAAACCGTACTGGCTTCTATGAATCAGTGCATATTTGTCAACAAAACCTTGCAACCTGTTGGCAATCACACCTTCTAAACATTTTTCAATAACTGGAAGAATTGATATAGGCCAATAGTTGTTTAGTTGGTCCTTTGCTCCTCCTTTGTAAATCGGCCTTACAACTGCTGTTTTCAAGGTAGATGGAATTTTTGATTGACTTATACTCAAATTAATTAATTTGCATAGAATAGGAGCAGACATCTTTATAGCTTTTTATATCAATTGCTCTGATTCCATCAAATCCTGGGGCTTTATTTTCTCCAAGTGTATTGAGAATACTTTCAATCTCAGTGACGTTAGTTGCATATAAAAATATTGAATTTCCCACTGTGTCATTGATGTTGTATGACGTTTTCATATTGCACTTATGAATTATTTTTTCTGTCTGAGAAGAGAAAAACTCCGACAATTCCATTGATAGTGTTGTCATATCTGTTTTAAAATTTTTTTTCCAATGTTTCGTCGATATTTGTTTTCTTTCGTCCTAGTATTTTGTTAATGAGACCCCATGTTTTCCTCGAATCAGTCTTAAATTGTATAAACTTGTTCTTGTAATAGTTTGATTTTTTAACTGCTATGTATTTATTGATTTCGTTACGAAGGGTTTTGTACTCTTTTTCATACGCCAAATTTCTTCTATTATTTTTCCATCTTCTGTATAGAAGATCCTTTTTTTGCATTCATCTATTAATGTTGTCGTTATCCATGGGTTGTTTTGTCTTCTTTTAACTTGTCATTATACGGGAAGATACCAGTTGCAAGAAATCCGGCTGTGATATTATCTGCGTTAAATGCTCGCTTAAACGGTTGGTTCGTAAGATGTGCAATATCACTGATGTTAATCATTTTGCCAGGATTATTTAGCAAGAAATTGTTGAATGTCTTTTTACATAGCGCTTTAAAGCTGTCATAAATGGATACATCTAAAGGTTGTAATTTATGCGATGTATGCGGAGGAAAAGAAAGCATAACAATTCCGTTTTCTCGACAATATATGATGGCTTCAAAACTGATATGAAATTAATGATTATCGAGCAATAAAAGTATTGGGTTTTCCTTGGAGCAGTTACTATATTGTTTTAAGTGAGCCAGAACATTTGGAAATATTTCACTTTTCATCCAACCGCTGTCTGAGAGTAGGCCAATGGATCCTGTAACAGTACCCGTCACGAAATTAGAATTCATCCGCTTTCGTGGCAACACATAGACCGGCGGAATATGATTACCTATGGCATTAATAATACCAACCATTGTAACTAGGCTGCCCCTTTCTGCGGATGAAACTTGAGAAACGGTTCTCTTTCCCTTTTCAGCAATTACATATAGAAATTATGAATGTTTGTGTAAAACCTCTTAGAAAAATAAAAATTGTCCGGTTGTTAAACCAGTTTCATCCAAATTGTAGATTTTTTCGGGACCAAATTTATATTTTTCGTACAATCGCTTGAGCTTTTAAAAAAAAGTTCCACTGGTGCTTTCTTAAAGCCGTAAAGACGTGCCAAACTCGTATTTTCTGGCTTGCGTAAGCTAAGAGAACTGTTTCGTCTCATAAAACCAGCAAGCCAAGCTTTTCCATTCTTCTTTTTCTGGTTTATTAACATTCCACGAATTTGGGTATGGAATTTTGTTAATTTTCACATATTTTCACTAATTGTTTAGCCAATTCATCTGTCAATCCAAATTGACGCAGAGTTTCCCGTCGAAATCATATGGCTTCTGTCCTTGGGAAAGAAATTATCTTTGCCAATTGGCAAAAATTTGCAAATCATTGCAGATGGCGAAGAAATCATAAGAACAGAAAAGGATAAAATAGGATAAGTAGAAACTAGAGCTAAGTATAGCAATATGCTTCACTCTTTTCAACGTTAACACCACAATGCAGCATTCGACAAATACATCACGAAGGTACACAAAGATGGGGGAAATTTTCTTAAAAAAACACAAAAACATCATAATTGTAGCAGCTGATAAATGCAATGTGACTGTTGCGATGAATATGACGGAATATGAAGACAAGATGACGGAACTAATGTCTGACCGCCCTACATACAGGGTCGCAAGAGCAAGCCCCTCACCACTCTACAAAACAAAAATAATGAATTTGTGAAATGGTCGCACACAAACAAGATGATCGATGATACTGAAAAAGAAAAAGATTCACAAGCCAAACATGCCTCTCCGGCCGATAACGTCATCGATGAAAGTTCCTTGTTAACAAGGTACCTGGGTAAAATATTACAGTGTGTCACGAAAGTATCTCGTCATCTGTAAAAAATTCGTTGGAGTATAAATCCAAAGCAAAAGGTTTTGTACTTGACACAAACGATATTTTGGTTTCTTATGACGCTGTTTCTCTTTTTATTAATATTCCTTTCCAGCTTGCAATCAACATTATTAAAAAGAAATGGGAAATTATAGCTGAAAATACCAAGATGAGCCAAAACAAATTTATCGAATTATTAAATTTTTGCCTCAAAGATAACAACTACCTGCAATGTAAGGATAATTTGTACAAACAAGTACACGGAATGCCAATGGGAAATCCTCTTTCACCGACGATTGCGGACTTGGTTTTAGATTTTTTATTCGAGGAATGTTTTAAACTAAGCTACAAACCTAAGTTTATAGCCAAATACCTTGATGATATCTTTGCGATTGTGGATAGAGAATAAATTGATAATGTCTTACGATGCTTTAACCAGTTTAATGAAACAATACAATTCACCGTAGAGGGGGAAAAAAACAGGTCGATAGCGTTCTTGGACCTTAAGGTTTTCCGCGAAAATGACCGACTTTCTTTCGACTAGTACCAGAAAGATATGTCATCTGGGAGACTTGTCAATTTCCGATCTAATAAAGCCAAGCACATTCGTATAAACACTGCGTCGAACTTAATAAACAAAGTCTTTGCGTTGAGCAAATTCCACTCCGCTAATGAAGAAAACGTTATGCAAATACTCTTAGACAACAGCTTTCCGACAGAAGTTATAAGTAACTTGATACCTTGTAAAACACACCAAGTTCGCTCAGAAAATAAGTTGGAAGAGAGGAGATGTGTTTATAAGAGTGTCGTTTATGTGCCTAAACTTTCCGAAAATTTCAAAGAAATGGTCGCGAAAAACAACCCGGAAGTCAACTTGGCATATGGGTCGAACCAGACGGTTGTATCCCTATTCACCAACCTGAAGACGAAAACCGACATAGATCGGCGTTCAGACGTAGTTTATAAAATAAATTGCCAAGGGAAAACGGATGAATCGGCACCACCAAACAACTCCTTCGGCAAAGAATGGCGAACCACAAGTCAGATATTCGCCTAAAAAGTTCTGAGAAGACGGCACTGGCTTCTCACAGCAAACGGTCACACACCAAACTTTCGAGGGAGTGAAGATCCTTGCAACAGAAAAACATACATTTAAACGTTACACACTAGAGACACTACATATAATTAACAACAAAAATAATTTAAACCGCAAACAAGACACACAAAATATATCAGCCGTTTACTGTTCATTAGTTTCTGACAGTAAATATCATAAAACGTAGACTAATCTTCAAATTAGAAGTGTTTAAAATCTGCTTTTAATCTTTTTTTTTTATATGTCTTAAACAAATTATTGTCCAGTAATTTAAAAAAGTAAAAATCTTAAAATTAACGTTAAATTTAAGTAAGTCATATTTTGTTCATTTACTTATATCAATATGTACAAACATTATATCTCTGTTTACTTTTGTAAATAAAGACACCCCTGAAGAAGACGGCAACCACCGTCGAAACGTTGGGAAAATAAAATGAAAATTGCTATCATTTAATCATCATTACGACCAATAAAGCCGATGAGAATCACTTTTTTAAAGATTCTCCAAAGTCCAAATAAAAACCAACTTTGTCAAAAACTTCTAAAAGATAATTAAGTCAGTAAACTAAAGTGAAATTAGAGAGAAATAAAAACAAAAATAAAGGCTTTTTATGCACACGCACTAGACTTAAATCATTCTTAGTATGATACTAGGTTAAGAAGAGGATTTTGCTAATTTTAAACGATCTTAGCATAACATTTTACTAAAGTTAAAATAACCAAATGGCTAGTTCATCTTTTTAGTATCGTACTAAATCCATATGCCACTTTGACATTTACAAACGACAAAAAGTTATGTTCGCTTAGTTTTTGGCACTCTTTTGGGCGTGTTCAACTAGAGTTTATCCAGAAATTAGGTTTAGTATGGTGCAAATAAGAAAGTGTCTAAAGTTAGTAATATTTCAGTAGTGCTTTAATATTAGCAAATTGTTAAGTATTATCATGCTAATAACTTAATTTAAGACATATTTCAATTTCATGGAAATCGGTCAAGGACCAACGAAGTTGACTTTTCTTTTAATTCGCCTTCTACATTCATACGAGTAACTACATCCTACATAAAGACCAAATCTTCCAATTGTAATAGTCACCGTGTCGTCTAAACCTTGTTCCGTGGTTCAGCAATTTCATTTCAAGGATTAAGGCCGATCTCTCATTTTTGGGCGAGAGATCGGCAATCTCAAAATCTCATGTTCATCTCCTTGCTTGTCGGTAAAATTTCGGCGCAGAATTATGCAAACCTATTTTTTGGTTCGCCAAGAACAGGACTTTTACACTCGGTATGCCGCTTTCTTCCTCACAAACCACACAAATTAATACGTGTCCATTGAAGTGTACCTCAGTTTGTTTTATATATAATGATGGGCACACTAAAGGGGTTTTGACTACCCTTAAAATGATAGAGCACAGTGCGAGCGTTAGGAGAGTAAGGAAGGATGTAACAGGAAATTAACCGATTCACATTGGTTTTGAATTTCTGAATGTCAAAATGGGACGAAACTTTTCACGGTGAGTCTTAATAAATTAATATTGAAGCTAACTGATTTTCAATTACTTAATGTATTTATTTAACGTAACGTAACGACATAAAATACTGTACTGTGATATCCTCGTCAAGAACGACGAGATATCGTCACACTCACATATCGTTTTCTTATTGCATCAATTCTGTTCAAGAATAAAGAAAATGCATGGCAATGCTATTTTGGATTTGTTAGTGGATTTAAAATTCCTCGTATAAGGCAAGCTAGTCTACGTTTGTCAACAAGACAGCCGTGTTGAATTTATGTGTTTTTTTTATTTTAGGAAAATTTATTTATTAATTTCAAGTAGTTATATAGTAAGTAAATTATAAAATAAAACGATGTTTTTTTTAAATATTTATTGGTGAGTAAACATATTTTTAGAGAGCTATCATTTTGAGAAAAACCGTGTCTGTTTGATCTTTGATATGTCATTGCGGGCGTTCACTCACTTATTAGATATGTTATCTCGGATACCAAGCTATAGGAGTATATCTGCGAATCAAACAAGTTAGCCGAAAGCTGTCAAAAAAGCAGAACAACACGCATACCAAATGAATTTTGCAGTCAGCTGTTCTATACATTTGTTCTCGCATATCTATTTATTCTAAATTTTTTGGGATAACTCAAGATATCTTTCACGAGAACAGTTGTTTTTTCATCAGATGTGCTTTTGCACGCATTACAACAACAGAAAGTTATTCTAGATTGCTGAGAATAACTCAGTGAACGTCCTCATTGACAGCTTTTAGAACATTTTTACCGCCAAAGTGAATATTAAAGGACCTCGGGACATTTTTTAAAAACATTAATTGACTTACTTGTGGTTTTGCATGTTTGTTGTCTGAGACAACGCTCGATTAGTTCAATTTCTCCAATAAAATCTCCAGGGCCACTTATGAACTCAAGTTTTTCATCATATTTCTTTTTATCCTGCAATAAATAAACAGAACAATTAGTTGATTCTATTTTCACATATGAAATTAATGCGTGATGAACCGGATTAAAAATTGTTCTGGTAACTTCAACTTCTCCAGTTAATATAAAATACATTGCCATTGGATCAGAGCCCTCCTTAATAATCATGCGCCCTGAATTAAGATAAATAAATTTCACAACTGTGGAGAGGCGGGCTCTTATTTTCTAAAAACGATATATATAAGTGAGGTTTAATTAAATATATTATTCAAAGTCTGGCATCATTATCAGCCAGGTTCTAAATTTCACAAAATTAAGTCGATGCAAAATGAAATTTTTTGTTCTACAATTCAGTGTAATCGATATCAATTTAATTTTTTTCGAAGTTAAATCGATGTGAATTTCTGTATCTTAAGGCCGTTTGCTAATATACACATCATAAATATTTATTTATGTTCAACTTAAAACGCTTATGGGCTACTTTTTCCTCTGCGTAAACTGTCAGATAAGAGATTATGTAGAACTTAAATGCTTAAGTTGAGTATCAGCAAACGGGCCTTACAATTCGATTTGATCTCAATACTAATACATAATGTGATCATATCTGGTTAGTATATCAGTCGATTTTAATTTCACTTATAAGTCGAGAGAATTTTGAAACTATGAAATCGAGTGAAATGTTCAACACTGTAAACAAATTCACTTGATCATATTCACCCCTAAAACAGAGTCCCTCATAGCAAAGTTCCGAGTGTTTTGTTACGTTACGAATACGAAAAAATTCACATCATAAGCCCCGAACGAAATCATAACATCATTGCCTCTCAGCAACCCATTTTTCGGAGTTTCAAATTCATGTGATTTACGTCAATATATGGGAAGAAAAATGGATTTCGATTTTTTTTTCTTAATCTTTTGACAATTTAATTGTTTTGTTAGTCAAAAATGGATTTAATAGGAGTTTTCGAATATCCTTGGCGATTTCAGGATTTGCTTGGAGCATTTAAAAAGCCTTTTATATTGAATGTGATTTGTAATAGCTTTGTTTGCCCTTTGAAAATTAAAATTATTATATATTTTCACATTTAATTTCGCACTGAACTTACATTTCTCTTTCAGTTCAATATTGCTGGCAACTGGCGAAACAACTGTCAAAACACCAAGCTGTTTAATATTTATGTCTATTTGTTGTGACTAGTTGTTGTTTCAAAAAATGGAAAAAAGAAAAAAAAAACAGAACTCCAGAGTGTCAGATCTTTTAGTAGGTTTGTTCGTTGAGCACTGGAGTCGCCCTAGGGTCGACTTAAAGCGTTTTTTGAAAAACCTAAAGTCACCCTGATAAACAAGTTCTGCGTTTTTTGAAACCTAGGGTCGCCCTGAAGTAGAACTGGGTCTTAAGCAGGGGCAAATTGATGTAAATGAATAAACGTCAAAGTCACATGAGATCTGAGGTAGGAATGGGCGATATTGAGGAGAATATCGAGTACTCATCATCGATGTTAATAGTTATCGAATCGAAAACATCGATGTGGTTTCCCCATATTCTTCCTTCAACATTGATATTGAATCATCATTTTAATATCGATGTTTCAATAATATAGATGGACTTATCCATCATTCCTAATCTGAATCATTTGTTTTGTTGTTAATTCTCGTTTTGTATGCAAATTGTTATTTTTAAAATGGAAATAAAACAATACTCAAATTAATTTTCAGACACAGACATGAAAAAGTTGTGGATTGTACATAGGGCCACAAAAAATGTACTAAGAACTTAAATTTAACATATTTTAAGTTTTAATTATTAAATGACATAACTTCCTTTTCTGCAACATAAATTTAATGGCCCTCGGATGTTTTTTGAGAACCGAAAAACCCAGGTTTTTTTTGACAACTCTTGGGGTTGTCAAAAAAACCTGGGTCGACCCTAGGTAAAGTTCAACGAAGGAACCTAGTAACACTTTTACTTCTTTCTTCTTTTTGATTATCACAAACTTATTTAACGAAATGCGTGAAGGTGTGAAAGAAGAATTCTGCTTAGAAAATCGTTGAACTCACACAATTCTTCGCAGGAAATTTATGGAAATTTATCTTGATAATAACTGTATCGAAAACACTAATATAAGAAGTAAAAAAACAACTTGAAAAAATAGAATAATTAGAGCTTACCGGAGGAAATTTTGCAAAACATGTCAAATTAAGCATTAAGTTAACCAATTTCTTCCTATCTTCAACGCTTCGCATCCAAATTGGTGTCCGAATTAGAGCTTTTTCCTATAAAAGGGGAAGGTTTCTGAGGATACAAATAAATCTGGTATCTATTTACTTAGCTAGTATAAAAATGTATCTCCAAAAAAGTGTACATACGAGTACATTATGTTAACTATTGTATATAGCTCTAAATAAATAATACCTACAGCCATAGTTAGAATTCCAATTTTTCTTTCCTGTCGCACCAGCATAGCAATGTTTTTCTTGATATTCGTTGAGATTTTTTGTTCCTCTATATCCTGCAGCCATGATTTATTGAAAATCACCATACGAATCAAAGCCCTAAAGCGTATTCGAACTTGCTTGCGTCTTTTTAACAGTTCTGCCTGAGAAATGATAAAAAAATATTATTTGCTATTCACAAGCATCCAGGATTTCTGTTTTGGGTAAAATAATTTGAATTGGTTTAACGAACCTCCTTGACTCTTTTACTCATTGTGTTACTTGAATGTTATTCAAATTGCGGGAGAGAAAATAAATATATTTTAATTTCCTTTAAAATATAATCAAAAGTATATTACATAACTAGTTTCTCATAGAAAACTTGCTTAGATGGAAGAAACTAATTTCGTAGGAGCATAATTCAACTTGGAAAAAATAGAGTTGCAGGTAAGTCAATCCAAATATCGGAATAAGCGGTCAAAGTTTATCTGCCTGTTTGGTTGGGACTAATGTGGTTTTCGATTGGAAATCCGGAAGAACTATGAACCGGAATTCCAATCGAAAAAGTGAACACTAGATTTTCGATTCTGAAGTTTAATGTGAGTTTATTGTCGATTTCGTTTCAACAAAAACATCGACCTGACGTCGATCCGTCGTCAATTTTTTTCTGAAAATCAAATTCGTTTCAAATTGAAACCAATTTTTTTCTGGAAAAACAGATCCGTATTGAATCTCTTTTTGGAGACGGATTCAAAACAGATTTGTGCACAGATTCTTACACACACTACAATATTTGTTTTGAAGTTTCTCAATTGTTGTGTTTGAATTAATTTTTATTTTGTGGCAGTGTACAGAAAAAGTAAATTCATATATTAAAAAATAAAAAAAAATTGTTAAAAATTTCTTGGAAACAAATATTAAAAAAGTGCAAATGGGTTTAGGACTCCCCCGCCTCGGAATCGGGAAATTAAAACAAAATAATGATGTATTAACGAATTGAAGATTTTTTTTTTTTTTTTTAGAGCTGCCAAGCAACACACACAGTCCCAAAAAGATATTCGGTCCGTAATCGTTCGTTTCAAAGCAAAAAAGTATTGGTTTTAGTAGCGAATCCTATTTATTGAAACGAAATCGACATATGTCTAAGGTGGGAAAATTCAAAAGCACATTTGTGATTATTTCATTTTGTAAGCATGGCCAACGCAACATTGAATTCAAGGTTGACATGTACTGGGTATGCGTGCTTCTGGTTTTGATTCTGACTTCTACGCCAGAATTGATATTCTATTCTTTCCAGAATAGAGAAGAAACTGTCACTCAAAATCAATCAAACACTTTCAGAAGAGTTCGGAAGTAAAATGTTTACTTCAAAACGATAGAAAAATCTACAAAAAACTAAAATGTATTAGTAAGCTACAATTTGACAGTCAACGAAATTAATCAACGCGTTGATCTTCTGAAGTAAAAATGACGTCAAAGTAAGTGTGGCACGTAGTGCATTTGTCACTAAAAAATGTTGTCAATCGTTGACGAGAACGTTAAACTATAACTCGAAATTGTTAGTGAACGGAATGGTGCAAGGATTACGCCAACGTCATAGTGACTCATTGACACAGCTTTAAGGACTTATCGTCATTGAATCACAATTGTATACCCGGTCAACGCCCCTTACCCTTTTTCGAACCAAAAAAGTTGTTACTAAAATTTTATTATTTTGACGTAGATAGCTCTAAATCGTGAAACTTGCCATGGTGGTTTGGAATCAGAGGCTGAATAAAAAACAAATAGATTGACAGACGCAGTCTGTTCCTATTGGAAAACCCCTTTTTAAACGACCGAGTAAAAACTCACAAACTCAATATAACCTTTTCGTCGCTTGCATGTTAAAACAAACGTTCTTTATGGTTATTGTCAAAAGAACAGCTCAGCAACTTTTCATTCGGTTATTATGTCAACGCTTTTAAGGTGTCAGTTATAGCTTTAATTGAAACTCATCATTGAAAACTTTTTCTATCAATTCTGAGGCACTTAAACAAATAACACTGATATCGTTTTGGTACCAAAATGAAGGTAATAAGTTATGTATATAATTTTTTTTTTCGAAAAAAAATATTTTGTTTGCTCTGCCACTGTCTTGTAAAATCTTTTTGGATTTTCAATGATGGAAAATGTTTTCAATAAACAGCTGACACATTTTGTTCTTAAGAGTGGAATACAATCGTTCCAATGATTTATATTTCCTTTTTTCCTGTTCTCATACGTCAGTTTTTTCTTTCAATGATCAAATTTAACCTTAAAATTACATTTGGCTATGAAAGATCTTTTCAATGGCAGTCAAGTTTCAATGATAGCTATAACCGACTTGCCAAAAAAATCATTTCTTTGGTTTGTGTTTCAATGATGAATTTCAATGAAAGCTATAACTGACTTCAAAATGTGCTTATGCCTTTTCGTTTGGCAATTGGGAAGAACTCTCCGATAAATCAAATAAGACAAACAAACAAATACATTCAATTTAATTCTGAAGTTCTTGTACCGCTCTATGTGTGGAATTTCACATTTTCATACATAGAAATCCAAAGTTGTTTTTTCTCATTTGTAATTTATAAACATGGCGGAAACAAGACAGTAAAGTTATGTTAAAATACATTTTTATATTTTTACAACTTTGATAGTTATATTTTTAATAATATTCGATTCAATTTTTTTAATTCTTATTACGAACTTTTTTAAAATATTTTCAATCTAAAATTGAAGTTGAAATTACTGTTTACATTTAATGACGTTCCACGTTGGAAAACTAGTTAGGATTGAATGTGTGAGTAGTTATGATTTTAATTCTGAAATGAAATCCTGAATCGCGTCCCTTATATTCAGGAGAAGAACTGTCATCCTGGATGTCAATAGAACCTTTCAGAAGGGTTTACATGCACACCCAACGATTCCGAATTACCAATCGATAAGGCCATTAAGTCGTGTGATCGTGAAAGTTTTGACTTTCGAGTGTCAACGCAATATTAGCTGAAAATAAAACTGACGTTGAAACACATGACACTCCAACGTAATCAACGTTTTATGCATGCCAATGTGAACAAATGAACGTAAGAGGACACAATATGTCGCCTTACATTGGTCATTCGAAAAGCTTCCGAATGCGATGAAAGTGTTCGATTGGTATCAAAGACAGTTCAGCACCTAGAAAGAAGATACATTTTATTCTGGATTGGGTCAGAATCAAAACCAGAAGCAAGCTCACACTCAAACCAACTAAATGTCAAACGCGGTTTCAATGTTGTGTTATAGCGAGTTTCATTCAAGAAAAGACCTACTCTTTCTGACAAAAGATTTCATCTTTTTGAATTTTGAGAGTTTCATTCCAACAAAAAGAGCAAATCTAGATCAGATCTCAACACGAAAGATCTGATCTTTGGTGGGTAGGTAGATTTGATCTGAATGCACGCATACAGGTAAAACGTTTTTTTCTGTCAAAAATCAAATGGAAACTATTTTGTTATTAATTTATTGTGAAATTGTGCCAGTTCCTGCTAAAAAATTAAACTAAAAAATAAACAAATAACAGACGAAGAAGTTAGTATTTTAAATTTTATAAATTTAGTGGAGTTTTTTATTGCTTTACCTTCATCTTCCTCATAATCTGATGATGAAGATATATTTTTTTTTCAGAAGTGTGTGTGTCAGTCATTCAGCATTCGGACGCGTTCGGTGCAATGCCGATAGGCTTGCCAATATACCTTAGTAGCGGGTTTGTTTTCGAACGATCCAGGTACCTTTCTCTGTTAATCAGCTGTTCCTGAAATTAATAATAATTTTTGGGTAGCTTGAGATTTGTGTTTGACAACATAATGTTTAATTCATCATCTGGTTTTTCCTTAGACGTTACAACAGCACAAATCAATCCGGATTGCTTAAGGTATGCCATAGAACGCGGCCAATACTAAAATTAAATTTGGACACAAAGTTTCATTGTAAAAGATCAAATCTCCATTTTGAGAGGAGATCTTTGAAATTTGAATGAAACTCGCTATTAGTTTCGACACATGTCGAATTGACATTCAGCTTTACACATTCACACACAATAAATTTCAGAATCGATTATGTTTACTTGTTCGATTGGAACCCAGATCAGAGTGTTCTTTCCCAAATACCAATCGAAAACAACATAGTTCTCATTTATTGTATTCGCAAAATAAAATAGTGAATCAACTGAAATATCATGGCCTGATTTGCAGATTAAACATAAAAGGAATATGTATCTAACATTGAGATGTAGAGAAAGATATCTATCTCTGTGGAGTCGGTTTTTGACTACGAAATACATGCCATGCATCATCTGTGTTGATGAGATATCTCAACTGTTATTACTCTTACTAAAATTCCATTATTCTTTTAAATTATTATCATTTTCCGAAGGGCACGCAGCGGGTCAGTGAACACAAATTGATTGGACCTTATCTTTGGGTTTCATTGCATAGAGTCTTGCGAACAATTATTATTGTTCAGTCATTTTTCGGGCGGCGGCCATTAAGAACCATTCTGATCACAACACTTAAATATTTAAACAAAACTTTTTTCCGTCCTCTTGCTTTTCGTTAAACAAATTTTACTAAGCAAATATGCAATCAAAAGTGATATGTTTCTTTATTTTCATATTTGCTTCCGGTAGAGACTTAGATTTCTTTCTTGCCATAAATAGTTTTCGATCAATTTAAGAAATTTCTTATTACTTTTTTTTGTAAATAAATTTATGTATATTTACAGATGTGTTCTCAAATAGCAACATCAATCGCGATCCGATCAATAAATTCAATAAAACAGCTTGTCTGCGAGCCAGTGACGCACAAAATACAAATAATGGTATGAATTGCTATGTAGTATAGTAGTTTAGTTTATTGTTTTATAAATAAATTTAATTATTATTGATAATTAAATTCAAACTTATTGGAATGCAGTTCTTCCGGAGGAAATAAAATCTGTTGATGGGAGCCGTTTCTATGGATTTTTGGTAAATAAATATAAGATTCAATACAGCATTGTTTGTGGGGAGAGTACGATAACTTTGGCGCCAAGATATAATAACGGTTTTTGGTAAAGGGCTTAATACAAGCATTTTTTACTATGGTAGGGGGGTCTATCTCCCCTCGTTTATGCGGGAGGGGCAATTTTATAAAAATTTACTTAAAATCTTTAAAAAAATATTATAAAAGAACGGCAACACTTACAGTTATAAATTATACCTTTTTCAAAAGTCAGAACTCTACAATTTATAATTAATTTTAAATAAAGTTGTTTTAGTCAATAGTTTTTTAAATAATTGACTTCAAAGTCAAAATTTATGAAAAAAAAGTTACAAAAATCACTTTGAATATTATTTTTCTAATGATTATGGATATCGATAAAAAATAATTGATGTAGTTAACTGCTCCAACTATTTTTTTATTAAACACAGAAAACTACTTCTTTTTATGTCTTCTAGTTTTTAAGATATGTAATTGAAAAATAGTAAAACTATACTTGTTCTTTAAACCCAAAAGATTCTTTAATTTTAAAGAAACTTTGCATATAATAAAATTTTCACCCTCCCCAAAGCCTATAGTGAGCCCAAGCAGGGGGGTTGCAGGGGGGCAGCATGCCCCCCCTTAGGCATCTCACTGTTTGCATCGTAAATTTCATATATACCTTTGTGATTTTATTACAGTTAATGCGGTTATTAAGTGTTTCTTTTTTCTATACGCACAAAGCTCCTATTTCTAACAAGATTTCCTTCTCTGAGTAAAATATTTTTGCTTTATTTTTGTTTTTTGGTTTTTGGGGTTTTTAAAACTACTTTTTAAAGAGATTTTTGGTATTTACTTTCAGGATCAATTTTAATGATAAGTTCATCTTTGTGACTCAAGTAAAGCAATTCATTTAGCATAACCCAGAATGCACCACGAGGAGGTAGAATTGCAATGCATTCCGCGTCCCAGTCAGTTAGTTTTTAAGTCAGGAGTTAGTAAAAAATAGTCACGTCAATTTTCAATGTGTTGAAGATATGTAAGTCTCGTCAATGAATTCATCGTCCGTACTAGTGTCACTGTGGAGTTCGTTAAGTTCGTCATTATGCTCAAATATATTAAATGTTAAAGTTTTGGCCAAGTATCTAACCGTATATTTAGAAAAAAGAGATTGAAATGGACATGACATATGTAAATACGTTTATGTATATAATATCAATTATTTTTTTTAATCCAGATTCTTTAAATGCAAAAGAAACTTTACATGCACCCATCTGATACAAAATTATTTTTTTTTTGTTTTTCAATTTTCGCAAAACCAAGAAAACATAGAGACGAATGGTTTTCAGTGTTTGATTAAGAAATAATTGGAACAGTTAACTACATCAATTAGTTCTTTATTGGTATTTATAATCATGAGAAAAATAATACTCAAAGTGATTTTTTTACTTTTTTTCATAAATTTTGAGTTTGAAGTCAATTATTTCAAAAACTATTGGCTGAAACAACTTTACTTAAAATTTATTATAAATTGTAGAGTTCTGACTTTTTAAAAAAGTATAATTTATATCTGTAAGTGTTGCCGTTCTTTTTTAATATTTTTTTTTTAATTTTAAGTAAATTTTTATAAAATTGCCCCTCCCGCCTAAACGAGGGGAGATAGACCCCCCCCCTCCCATAGTAAAAAATGCTTGTATTGAGCCCCTCTACCAAAAACCGTTATTATATCTTGGCGCCATAGTTATCGTACTCGTGCCTTGTTTGTTGAAATAAGAACAATTAATGTGCAATAACTTTGTCAAGAAAAAAAATGAGAATTTTAATTGAAACTTATTACCAATAAAAACATTTTTTTTTTTGGAAAAAGTATCTCACTTATTTCCATCAAACATGACATTAAATTTAAGGCAGTAACTTACTCAAAAAGGCGAAGAATAGCGGTATCATCATCAGCAACCGGAAAAAGATATTTTGTTTTTCAACAATTATTCTTCTTTGAAGGATTGGAGATCTTGAAAGGCTCGAGAACCAGAGGATGTATTTTTTTTTTGGTTAAAATATGTTTAAATTCATGTTTTCTATTTCCCCTTTGATGTATATATGTAGGTAGATATATGTGAATTCCATTTTTAGTTAATTTATATCTTCGTTTTCACCGCTTCAAAAGTAGATTAATTTTGGCGGTACTTGAAAATGCAAATACTTACAGCGAGTTTCATTCAAGAAAAGATCTGCTCTTTCTGACAAAATTATTCCAACAAAAAGAGCAAATCTAGATCAAATCTTAGCACGAAAGATTGGATCTCTGATGGATTGGCAGATTTGATCTGAATGCACACATACATGTAAAAAGTCTTTTCTGTCAAAGATTAAATGGAAACTATTTTAGAGGATAGCGAGCAGATAATTAGAATAAAAGAACTGAGTTTCGATCTTGTCATCTTCACAGTTTATTCAATAAAAAAAGCCAAATAGCTATCGAGAGTTGTATATTTAAAGACTAACATAATACGGAATAAATGTTAAGCATAACTAAATAGCGGGATGATCATACCATCAGAGAAACCAAGTTATATCTGTTTCTATTTACTCAAGATGTGTCGAACAAGAGTAAACAACTGTATGTTGTGCAAGTCCACATACAGTCTCAAAAAAAAATGAATGCCTACAATTTTGTTATTAATTTGTTGTAAACTTGTGAACTAGTGCCAATCCATGCTAAAAAAAAAGAAAGAAATAATGGACGAAGAAGTTAATAATTTATATTTTATCAGTGGAGTTTTTGATTGCTTTGTCTTCGTCTTCCTCGTCATCTTATGATGAAGATATGTTTTTTTCAGAAATGTATGTCAGTCATTCACCAATACTACAATTAAATCTGGAAAAAAGTTTAATTGAAAAGATCAATTCTGGATTTTGAGAGGAGATCTTTGAAATTTGAATGAAACTCGCTATAAGTGCTTCATTTCCCTTGTGATGTAGATTTGTGATGAAAATTCAATTCCGTGATGAAAATTCACTTCCCCGATGAAATGAATAAGTGGAATGCTACGGTTGACTTTTATTCGAATCTCGAATTTGATTTTGTTATATTGTTTTCCTTTTAACGAAGACGGATCAGTACTAAAATTCAATTATTTTTGAGTTGAAAGAAATTTGAAAAAAACGTAGCAATCACTTTTATTGAATGTGTGTGTGAAACAATTACAGTTTCAAAATACGAAATGTTCGTTTTCGTACTACCTTAAAAGACAGTTCGTTGAATTATTAATATTATATCAATTTATATATATATATTTTTTTTTCTCACAATTGTAATTTATTAACCAATTGAACTTGCATCAAAACGTTGCAAATAATTGAAATTGACATAATATGAATTGACATCTCCGAAATGTCAAGTTTTGTGGTGTGTGTGAAAATCCGTGAGAGAAACTGTGTAAGTCCGTCTTCAAAAAGAGATTCGAGAGAATTTAATTCATTCAGAAAAAAAATCAAGTTCTTTGTCTTTGGAATTCGTTTAAGGGAAACAAAATTGCTACACATCCGTCGCGAATCAATTTATTTTTGTTGAAAAGAAATCGAAATTAGTTTTGTTGGTTCAATTTATAAGTGGATAGAATGTCGATGAATGTGTTCATGGAGTAGTTATAATTATAAATTTCCATTCGTCAGACAAACCTATCTTTTAATTGTTTTTTTTTTGTTTGTTTGGCAGTTTAAATTTTTAAAATCTCATATATCTCAATTTTTTTTAAATATAAAAGCTGCTCCTCTGAAAAGTTTATCACTTTTACTATTAAAAAGTATAAGTGAAATTTTTTGCACTCTTTGCTTAATTAGTTTTTGGAACACATCTACAATTCCGCCAATGTCTGCAATTGCTTATACCTCAAATACTAAAAAAGTCAATTAATCAATTTTAACAAATTTGGATTTCCATTCTGAAAAAAAAATCAATCTCTTTTGAACGAATTCCGTTTAAAAGGGGATTTTGACCATAGTCTACGAACAAACCCATCCACTTATCATTTTCTTTCTATTGATGCAAAATGAATGTCCGAATGTTGAAAATGAAAAAAAAGCAAACCAGAAATGATTTTGAAATATAAATTAATATTATTTAATATTAAATTTTAATTTAATTATATTTTATTAATATTATTTTTCTACATTCTATTTTATACGAATAAAAGCTAATTATTGGCCGTAATTTTGATATTTTCCTAATTTTACTTTGTATAAAAACACTTTCATTGCTTGTGACAGCTGTACAGGGATACAATTTTCACAAAACTAAAATTCTGGCTACGATCGATGCCTTTTTTTGTGAATATTAACTCACGGTATTCGGATTCTCATTCAAACACTGCTAATATGATCAATTCGACAAGGAAATAGATTAGGCCTACATATATTATTTTAAACCTTTATTTGAGGAGATTTAAATTTGGAAAATTTTCAAGATTTATAGGGATTCAGTTAAATCTACTTAAATATATCGGTTCAGTGGTTGGTGGAAGCGTGGTTTATAGCAAGACAATATGAACTGTCAAACAAAATGCGTTTCTGTTTTAAATAAAATACCTCAGACCACCCACTTAATGTTTCTTTTTTTTTCAATTTGAGCAAGCCTAGAGTGTGGTCTATGACCTCAGAATAAAAGGCCCAAGTAAATAGACCATAAAGCTTAGCGCAGCTAACTTCATTCCCATGTTAAGGCCGTGTGTGAATTGCGTTAAAATGTTGGTTAAATTTTCTACCTTGGTTAAATTTTGAAGTTTGGTTTGTGGTGGGATCAAATTTAGCTGTTTGTTGTGTGAATTGCTTTAAAAGGGATTTATGAAAACACTATTTTGGCTAAAATTCCTCCAAGATTTAAGAAATTTCCCTAAAAACTTTTTTTTTTGTTGTTCAAATTAATTAATTTCTTTCCCAAAATCTGACTTAGAAGATATAAAGTTAATAATTTGGCACGAAAAAAGTAACGAATTCTTAGTTTTACTAATATGTTTCGGTTTTACATCGTTAATTTAATATTTTAAAGCAACTATTCCAAATCTTTTCAAAAAAATTCCCATTATGATTAGTTTGTTGATTTAGTATGTAAGCACTGGTTTTCACAGCTGAAGAATTTGACAAGCTGACAAATCAATCTATTTGTATTCAATTTGCAAAATGAAATACAATGAGTATTTTAATTAATTATTTTATATTTGTTAAAATATCAAAGGATTATATTATTTGGTTTTTTCCTCTTGAGACCCTATACAAACAAAAATATTAATTTAATTTTTTATTTCAATTGAATAAATTAAAACTTACATTTATTATATGGTTTTTCAGTAGATCTGGACTTTTTGGAATTCATCTTTCTTTTTGGTTATCGTTTACAGTTCAAATTACTCTATCTTGAGAAACGTTAAATTTAGCCTGCTCCACAGCTGTCTACATTTTAACCCATTTTATTCACCACGCTAGTGTCAAATTTTAACGAAGTTACAAAATTTAACGAACATTTTAACGCAATTCACACAGGGCTTAATGTGAAATCTAGTAATGTGACAGTACAGTGATCAAGTGAATTTCATAATCAGAAATCCAAGAGCACTTACATCACTTATTATGGGCCATTCTTTGAGCATCAATTTTTTGGCGGGACAGTACAACTTACTAGCCCCGGCCTAGAAGGCTTCACATATTTGCATAATACTTTCAAACACGATATTTAGGTAGATTTTTTTTTATAGAGATCTAATTTTTTTTTGTAATGACGCCTCTACTTCGCTTTGTGGTTTATATTTCATCCAATTCCCTTCGGCCTTACAAAAATAACAGTATTATAATATATTTCTTTAATATAGGTGAAAATAGGGTGGACATCTCATTTGGGGGAAGTGTCATTCCATTGTGGTGGAACTTTGATTTCAGAGAAGTTTGTCCTCTCTGCTGCCCATTGTATGGCATACGAACGAGTAAGTTTTCACTTGGGTTATATGCGTTATTAGAACGACAAACATATTAAAACAGATCTCTTCGAAAATATAGCCTTTGTACAAGAGTCAGCCGGATATTGTAAGAATTGCTGAACGTCTAAGTGAGGGCAACATTATTGGAGAGGACATCAAAATTGCTAATATAAACACGCATGTTTTGTATGGTGAGCTGGACATGTACGATGACATTGCCCTCATTGAATTGGAAGAGAAATCAAAGTGGGTTTAATTGGTCAAAATACGTTGTTTTTTTTAGCAAAGTTAAATTAATTTGTTATTATTTTATTTAGAAACCGTCCAGCATGTATTTGGATAGGAGCAGAGTTACCAACTACTGAACTATTTGCTTTGGGGCATGGTAAGTTTTGAAAATTAAAACCATTTGAAATAGATATTTTTCAGACTATTTTTTTTTTTGTTTTGAAAGGAATTTGAAAAATAAATAAATTTCGATTCTGATTGGTTCAATGCCTATTTGACAACTACAATCCATCCGAAAAAAAAACACAATTATTATAATTATTATTAGAAAAATGTCCAAATACTTTAATCAAACAAAATTTGTTTTGCTTTTTAAATATGAACAAATGAAAACATTCAATTTGACATAAGAAAAATGTCAAATTTTACTAGTGTGTGTAAAATCTTGCTTAGAATGGAAAGATTTATTATTATAAAATCGATTTTTCTCAGAAGAATATTGAATTTTTGGTTGGAAGAAACTCTGCATTATTGTTCTTGGGTAAATTTTGGTTTATTTATTCTCCTTCTACATAAAATTCGTGAGATAATTTTATCGGATTTGCAGAATATTTTTCCCATACAAACTCTGACAGTTCATTTCTGCGGAGATAAAATTATCTGGTTTCTGAAGTTCATCTGGGTTTTCTGTCGTTACATGAGTACCCTTATTAATTAATTTTATTTTAAATTTGATTTAGATTTGCGAAATGTTGGAAAACAACAAATTATGAGTCTCAAATTCGTAAAAACTGAAGACTGCGATCGGAGATATTCCCCATCGAGAAAACTTCCAAATGGAATAATTGAATCACAATTATGTGCTGGGAGTTCAAATATAACTGAAGGTGATAAATGCAAGGTATGTTCATAATATCGATTACTTTATAAGTTTATACTCTAAGCCCACGGATTTTATGAAGCCGAAACCTGGCGTATTTATTTAAAAGTAAAAAATTCAGTTCGTCAGTTCAGAAAACCGAGAAATCACAAGCTTCGTTCTATCAAAAATGAGTAGACGCATACAATTTTTTTCTCAGAATTTTGACAAGTAATACTGATAAATTTAGCTAGAGATCTTATTTTCTGAACTAGCCTATTGACCTTTACAAAACTGGTTCAGAAGAAAACAGAAAATCGGAAATGCAAGCTTGCCATATTGATTTTGAAAATACTGTTATTAAATATATGGTATCATTCATTATACTATTTTTAGCTACAGCCATTTTTCTTAATAAATATCATGTTTTTTTTCAAATTTATTTCTAGGGACACATTGGCGGTCCACTTTTGACACAAAGTGAAGAATCCTCATATGAAGTCTTTGTAGTTGGTTTAACAAACTATGGACAACGATGTGCATCAACTAACTTTCCAAACATTTATACGAAAATATCTTTCTATCGAGATTGGATACTAGAAAATCTGCACGAAAATCAAAATTAAAATTAAAATTGAATAAAAAAAATTTAATTATTAAGATTGCTTCTATTTGCAAATAAGGTTTTTGATTTTAGCTTTCTACTTATAGTCGCAAAACATACTGGAAAATGTCCTTTATACAAAGATCAGGACAACTAATAGAATTAAGATAACTCTGAAATATTTAAGGCCAATGCAAGAAACAGATTAAACTAACTAGCACTAGCAACATTAGCGGCCACCATTATTTAAAAACCACTGGCGCAAAATTTTAGTCGATTTAGTAATATTAGAAATCATTTTTAGTATGATAATATGTTAAAAAGAGGATTTTGATAATTTTAAACGAGCTTAGTATCGTAATATCTTCTTAACATTTTACTATAAAGTTAAAAACACCAAATGGCTACTCTATCTTTAGTATCTTTTAGTATCGTTCTAAATCTGTATGCCACTTTGACATTTACAAACGTCAAAAAATTATGTTCTCATAGTTTTTTGCACTCTTTTGGGCGTGTTCTGCTGCAGTTTATCTGGAAATTAGGTTTAGTATGGTCAAAATTAAAAAGTGCTTAACTAAGAATATTTTATTAAAGTGCTTAATTAGTATCAATTGAAGAGAACGCTAACAATATGTTTATATTATTTTTGTTTTTGTTTTAGTGGACTGTGCTGAAAGGTACTAAAGCATCTAACTGATGAGCCACAAAAACATTAAACTTAATTTATATCATTATAATAACTTAATATCAGGCTGTTTAAAAATTTGCGCCAATGCTTTTAATTCAGAATAGCACCAGCAACAAGTCAGCTCAACAGCATTATTAGGCCATAATTTTACTCATATGTATATAGATTTTGTATATTGTATAAGCAAAATCAACCAAATGATTATTCGGGAAGATAGACAACTGAGGCGGGGTGAAGGAATCTGACATAACACAAAACAGTTACGTGCTCACCAAAAACCGGATGACGTACCATCACAGCATTCTATAATTCACCACACCTTTAAAAAGTTACGGTAAAATCCAATTCATAACTGATACGATTGCAGCTCGCCTATGTTAGGCCATGAAGGCAACTATGAACATGGAGCATGCCATACAAAAATCCAATGGAGTCCAAATAATCCATATGTCCATGCAGCGTAAGTAAACAAAAATTACTTGTTGAAGAACGCATGGAAGCTGTTCAAAGATTGGCTATAGATTGACGTTTCATGTATGTATGTGTTTATTTCTCGTAGTCGCTTCTTGATTTATATCAGATGCGAACCGTTAATTACAAATTCAAGCAGAAAAAATTAAGTAGTGGTGAAAAGGAAATCAGCGGATATGATACGAAACTGCCCTTTGAGTAAAACTGCCTTGTTTGTGGATTGGATTGTGGTTGTGATGTTGGTCATCTGTATGACCAGTAGGCATGCTATAAAAGACCACTAAACCTAGATTTAAGTTCCTAAATAGGTTTAGCCTAAAACTTTTAACCTCGAAAATGATCACAGAAATTTAAATCTCCAATAATTTAAACCTGCACATGATTTATAAAGTTGTACACAACGAAGTAACCAAATTCCATTTGAAAATATTAATTTTAAAAATGAATTTTCCGCTACATATTTGTCATAGATGAATAAGTAGCCTGTCTCACTTTTACCTCATAAGAGAAACTTAAACACCATCTTTAAAGCGGTGCTGTCAAAATTGAAATACTTTTTTTTTAATCTTTGTTTCTCTTTTGTACAACATTCGATTGCAAAGATGATTTTAATACTGTGATATTTGTTCACATGTTAACTCCTTACGCTTCAATTTATTTAGCAAAGTCCACTGGAACAGGAATGCAAAACACAAATACTGCAGTTTTTCAACCTCATTAATTTTATCCAAGGCCCTTCCAAACATGCACCGAGATTCAGCTATTTCGCCGAGTGAAGTGAGATTACTCGTCAGTCACTGCTGTAATCTCAGGCGAGTAATCTGACATTTCACTCACACACTCCCTCACTTTTACTGGCCTCGTTCGCTGGCCAAACTAATCCGGATTGCTCTGTGTTGTTGTAACGCCTAAGGAAAAAACAGCTGATGAAGTAAACATATGTTGTCAAACACAAATCTCAAGCTACCCAAAAATAATTGGATTCGTTGAGATTCGTTTGGACATAGTTCTGTTTGTTATCTTGTGAATTTGTACGAATTCGTAATAATTTGTATAAATTTTCACAAAATGCTGTTTTTTAACTCTAAAATATAACTACAAAAACTGTCAAAGCAGAGGCGAAAAACTTCCCCTACGTTGAAAAAGTTGGGAATTCTAGTAAGATTTGTAGTAACAAGAATTTTTGTGGGTAACTGATGCAAAAGCTGTCAAAGCAACAAGACGGCAAGATTGTTCTGCCATTTGCTGGCGTTAGTGATGCACAAATTCGAAAGATATGAGAACTTGAGCGAAAAGTTCATTATTTGTGAACCAGAATGAAATGTTAAACAGGAATAAAGAAAAATATGCAATAAGGAAAACACAAAATCGAGAAGAAGAAAATTTTAATATTTATTTACTGGAGTTATCGAGTCTTTTCTCATTTTATTCTATATAATATTATTTTTGGGTGCACTATTCTTTGTATTGCGCGTTGTGTTTCTCTTTTTGTATTATTTTTACTTGCGATTATATGTACTATAAGGCAAGGTATGCATTCGTAAAAAAAATTGAACAATCAAACATGACATTACGATCATAGAGGAGCCTAAAAAAGTGCTCGCCAAAAAATGTCTGTCTGTCAGTCTGTGCGTCTGTATGTAAATATAACGAGCTACAGCCTATACCGCTTAAGCGATTAACTTCAAATTTGGTATGTGCGATTATTTTAGCATTCCTCAGAAGGGAAATTGAAATTTTATTTTTAGGCCTAAAAATAACGGAGCCTGCCGTATAACCTTGAAGGAAATCTTATTTTTATCTAAAACGACTTCAACGATTTTGATAAGAAAAATTTGAGAATTTTTTTTTGTTGGTAATAGCTATCATTTGATATGAACCAAATTTACAGGAAAAGTCTATTAACGGTATCTTTCATATAACGGGTTTTTTAATTGTTGGTTTTTTTTTGGTAACGGTACATTGGATTTCTGTCAAATTTTATGTCTGAGAAGATCGAAATTAATTTTGCATATCATATCAAAATTGTAAATAACTTTTTTTTTAAATTAAAGTTATTGATTTTTTTTGAAAAATCAATATTTTTGAAACTCATCAAAAAAAATAATTTTTAATTTTATATTCACATGTACATTAATATCTTTAAAAAATTGCATACCAACATTTCAAAAGAATTTTATTTTCAAAAAACGTAAAATAAAAAACAGGATTTCATCAAAACCCGTTTTAAAATTTTCGAGATACTTTTCTATAAAATATTCATTGATCCGTGGCATCTAATGGCGTTGTTCGTTTTTTCGAAAAATTGATTAAAGTGATGGTTTTGGCAGTTTAAATAAGTTTAAAAAACGATTTTTTCCCGCCTATACACCATTCACTTGCTACAAGAGCAAGTTTGTACGATCCAGTCGTGCATTTTATTTTAGTTTATTTTAATTTTTGGTTTGTCTCGAGAGTTCATTCAATTATGCCCATCCCTACATTCTTTCTTTGTGTCCACTGACGTTTTATACACAAATGTGGCCAATTTTGGTTTGTTTACTTTGTTGCAAGATTAACCAAATTTCCCCCACTCTTCAAGTTTGACAGTTGTTACATTTATTACTACAAAAAAGATACCAACACACCTAATAAGAGGAACAGCTGATTCAAAACTGCAGATGTGTATGCAATACAACTGACATAACAGAGAAAGCTAATTGGATCGTTTGAAAACAAACCCGCTGCAAAGGTATCTTGGATAGCATATCGGCCTCGCGCCGAACGAGGGTACTAGCTGAATTTTTAATCAAAAGTGACTCATCTCTCTCACTCACTGTGGTTTCGAATTAATTGAAACTCGGTGATAGTTTAGAATTGCCATGTTATTTAGCCCTGTTTGTTGTGTTTTATTATCGCCAATAACCCATATGGTTCACCTCGTGAAAATAAAACGATCTGGGTTATGCCCTGAAATGTACCCTCTGTTCGCCGAATTTAATACTAATATTTGCAAACCAAGATATAAACCTGGATCTCGTGTTGTTTTTGTAATACGTGTTAAAAAATATCCTAGACCCAGACCATAAACTAAAAACATAAGGTCCCGAAACCTCTGCTTTCATTTGACATTTGCCTAAAAGCTGAAACACGCACACAAGTAACTTTTCTGTTCCTGTTCCAATAGACACATTGATAAAAACGCACACAAGAATCTTTTCTGTTCCTCTTCCTATAGACACATAGAAAGCACAGCCCTAGTAATTTGATTTTGTTTTGTTTTTCGATTTCCCATCTATTCATGGATAGAGTTTCAAAGCTACAAATACAGCAATGTAAAAAATGGGTTTTGGGGGGTGAAACGTACGAAGGTTTCCAATCTTATTATGGATTATTTGTGACCCAGACCCTTATATAATAAAACGCAGCTATTGAGATTAAGAATTTAAATTCTACATAAGCACTTATGTGACAGTTTACGCAAAGGAAAAAGTAGTCCATATAAATGGGGGCGATCACTCACTTATTAGATATGTTATCTCGGATACCAAGCTATCGGGGTATATCTGTGGACGAATCAGATAGGTTAGCTGAAAGCTGTCAAAAAATCAAAGCAAAACGCATACCAACGAATTTTGCAGTCAGCTGGTTCTATACATTTGGTGTCGGATAGCTAGTTATTCCAATTTTTTTGGGATAACTCAAGATAGCTGTCATGAGAGAAGCTGTTTTTTCATCAGATGTGGTTTTGCACGCATTACAACAACAGAAAGTTATTCCAGATTGCTGAGAATAATTGAGTGAACGTCCCCAATGGCTTAAGTTGAACATAAATTTTTATGATGCGTATCAACAAACGGGCGCAATCTGATGTAAAATCCGTACAAAAGGAAAATTGTTTTTTTCCATAATAATGGTACAACCGTCAAATGTAAGGCTACCTTAATAAGACCTGGCAGCACTTTCTGAAAACCTGTCATCGTAACGTCAAGAATCTGACACTCACAGTGGTCTACAAAACCTCGTCTTCTTTTATTTTGGTGAAAGTTTTATTTATTTTTTTTAATTTGATTTGGTCTATTTATAAATTCCGTCCATGTCCGCCATCTAATTTTCGTCGTTTTAAACACTTCTTCTTATAAAACTAAAATGAAAACTAACAAAATTGAATCCGTAAGTAAATTTATCAACTTAGTTAGAAGATTCCTTGTAAAATGACCAAATTTCAGCCATTAATCCTCGATGGAACTCGTTTGGGTGAATTGAAAAATTCAAGTGTCCCAATTAAAAGTGTCTTCGTGTTTCTAATTACAACTGTCTGCTGTGCAGTTATACTGGAATTTCTTCCCAACACCACGCACAGTCTATTTCCGGCCAAGTCATCCAATGACAGCTCCAACCAACAGCTATCACGTCCAAAGTATGCAATTTATGGTCTGAGCAAAACCGAAGAACACCTCGATCATGTATTTGCTGTTCTGGAGCGTCTTGGCTATGACCGCACAAATATTGACAGTGGCCAGTGGGATCTCCTCTGGGCGCATGACTATCCATTTCTTAACATGAACCTGAAGAATCTCCAGCCACACCAAAGAGTCAATCATTTCCCTGGTTGTGGTTTCATAACAAATAAAGTGGATTTATCAACAACTCGATTATCATTCCTCCCCAGGGCATTTAAGCTGCCTGCCGAGAAAGGACAGTTCCTTGAATACATCACAAAGAACCCACACACCCTTTTTGTCCAGAAACATAATGAGCACAGATTCATTGAGATCAAACAACCACACGACATCAACCTGGACTCGAACGACAGTTTTGTTCAGGAATTCATTCAGAATCCGTTCCTTGTCGATGGATATAAGTTCGATATTGGAGTCTATGTCCTTGTAACGAGTGTTGATCCACTAAGGGTCTACATTTACACCGGAGACGTTCTCTTTCGGTACTGCCCAGTCAAATACCATCCGTTCGACCCCAAGAACGTGGATAAGTATGTGGTGGGTGATGATTATCTCCCCACGTGGCAAGTTCCATCATTGGTAAAGTACTACAATAAGTTCTATGCAAATATGAGAGGAGCATTCGATGCTTACGTTCGAGATCAGGGTAAGGATCCACTACCAGTCTGGGAACAGGTAGAAGATATAATTAGTCGCACTATTCAATCCAAGGAGAAGCACATTGCTGACATTGTGAGAAACTATAAGACAAGAAACTTCTTCGAACTGATGCGCTTTGACTTGATAATCGATGAGAAACTCAAAGTTGTCCTGATGGAAGCCAACATGAGTCCGAATCTCTCCTCGGCTCACTTCAAACAGAATTCTCTGCTTTATGAACAAATCTTGTACAGTGTGCTGAATCTTGTGGGCGTTGGCTCACCAATTTCGCATTCATTGCTGGCTACAGGGTGATTTTATATTCTTGTGCTAGAATCGCCAAAATTTGTTAAATGAATTCCATGTTTTCCAGTTCCGAGGATGTCGAAGAGATGTTATCGAACGATAGAAACATAGCAACATTCCTAAATGTGTGTGCTGACTTCGATTGCGATAAATCTTGTAATGTTCTCGAGTGTGAACTTTGTCTGCCATGTCTCACTGGAATGGATCATCAGACATTGCACACAGCCTTTCGGGAGCACCTTCATAGAGTCAACATGAAGAGAATTATACCTAAACCTATAGTAATTCTACAAATATTTTAGAGATGACTTTAATCATTGGTTTGTTCTTCTTTCATTCTTTTTTTTTCTTCCTCAGAATGACCCACGTAATTTTGACATTACAAAGGAAACTCAGAACCTGTCCACGAAGAACCAATGGATGACAAGGTGGTTCTATGCCAAGTGCTCGGATGACATTACTTGGTGTTATTAAAGAAACATGCTTAAATGCAAAGTATTGTTTAAAATTCAGAAAGTATTATGTTTTTTTGTTTGTTTAATAAAAAATTTAAGTTTTGTAGGCAATCTTAGCAAAATGATAAAATTGTATTATTATGGTTATTTATGGGGAAATAGAGATTCGCCATTCCTGGCTGCGTCGAGGATAAGTTCTTGATTCTTTTGGCGGAATTCGTTTTGCTTGAGTTGCTTTAGGAATGTGGCTAGAAATTTAATTGGTTCTTCGGGCTGATGGATGTGCATGGCGGCTAAAGCTGCTACTAGGTCTTTTGCGATGTTCTTCTTGAAATATTCGAAGAGCTCTGAACGTTTTGATATTTGCTCTAAAAAAACAGAAAGAAGAAAAAAGTAGTTACATTTATGAAATCGAAGAAAGAAAATTCTGTAAGCAATAAGCACGTTGAAATATTTGAATCTTTGGCCTAGGTTATTTTACATTAAGCCCCAACTGGTCGAATACCGTAAGACAGCTATGAGGAGTGCTTTTTATGGCAGATTTGTGTATAGATGGACTAGGAACATAATTGGGCTAAAATCTTATAATTCTCTTTACTTAACTAAATGGTCAGTTGAATTGAAAAGAAAAATGACTATTAATAACATTTACCGTTTCTCATCCAGGCGAAGTCCATTAAAAACTCCGAATATTTATTAGAATCAACTGTACAACTTGAATTAGACGAACCAACTGCACTCTGACAATTTTTGTCATCAATTAAAGAAAAAATATGCTTCAAGTCCTTTTCGCAAGAATCAATATAAAAGAGTTCATCACAGAACTTCCTATCGATAGACTTTAAACGAACGTCCACTAACGGTCGCAATACTCGATCGCAAAGAATTCGAAATCGTTTCAAACATTCCACTTGGATTTCATGTGTGAACTTGAATTGTGATTTGAGTTGAAAAAGTTTTTCCACATTTTGATTGATTGCTGTGCAGTTTTTCTCTTTGTTTAATTGAAACTTTTCAATTTTCTTTGCAAAATCGAAATTTGCATTTTCAATTTGTTTAACACATTCAGCAATGAGTTTATTTTGTTCGTCTTGTTCTAAAGTTTCGTCATCGTGGAGACGTTTAACTTCGACTTCGAGGCAATTGAGTTGGCCATCGAAAGTCGTTTTTAGGCTTTGGATTTCGATATTTGTACATTTGATTTCGTTGTCGATTTGAAGTAGATCATAGAGAACGGCACGAATGGCATTTCGTTCATTGAGAAAATTAAGGTGGAATTGTTTTTGAGTGAGTTGATCCCAGTTTTCAGGAGTAAGTTTGGGGATAGGTGCAGTTTTGTTCATGATTTCTTTTTTATTTAAAATAAATAATCTAATATTTTAAAATGTGTGTGTTTTAGCTTGCTTAAAGATTTATTTTAAAAATACATAGTAGCTTGGTAGGCACCTATACAAAACGTTCACGTGAATATTTGTATTCTGCTATCCGAAGAAAAAAAAAACGAATTCTTCCAAAAAGTATTTAAACTTCGATCAAAAATAAATTTTAACAGGTTTAAACAATTAGATTCTCTTAAGAATTAAGGAAAAATATATTAGTAAAGATTTGGACTCAAAAGATAAAAGGCATTTGAAAATAAATAGTGAAAAATGGAATGAAATATTCACGTGAATCGAAAGATTCATCGGGCCGGATAGCCCGAGACTGGAAACAGTCTCTTTGCAATTAGGAATTTTTAAAATTATTATGAGTTGCTTACTCAAGAGGGTCGTTTCTTAAACTAAAATTACACGGTCAACGTAAACAGTCGTCGCCTTGACTCTCTGACGTCACTACAAAATCTATTTTCATCACACCGTCAAATACTTTGATCAAAAAATTGGTGTCAACGCAGATATTAACGTTCTCGTCAACAAATTGACAATGTTTTTGAATAACTATAAAAAGACGTGGCACTATTGGGATAAATTTTTACGGCAGTGAGTCAACGTGTTGATCAATTACATTGATAGTGTAATTCTAGCTTTATAAATAAAACTTTTCGTTTTCAGTTAAAAGATTGTTATATTTGACAGAAGGTTAGACCGTGAAATTTGTGTTACATAGGGGCATAGTATAAATTATATAGCCGTGAAGGATTTGACCTTGAGAAAGTCAAAAAACAAAAACATTGAAAATGTGAATATATATTAGAATTTATTGAGGTTTTTGATTTTGATTTTTTTTCAGAATGATGGGCTTAGAGGTGTGAAACTTTTGAAGATGTTGTGTGAGTGATTTTCATTTTTATTTATAGGAATTTGTTTGTGACCTCCAATATTTAATTGATAAGATATTTGTAGCATGAATACACTCTTCATCAGGCCTTTTTAATAAAAGAAATTAAATAACAAACATAAATTCATGTATAAGGTTATTATACAGATATCAAATTAAACTTACAGCAACAAAAAATTGTATTAATTATACAGCATTTAGACAGATATTGAAAAAATATACTATAAAGAATAAATTATAAATTATATAAATGAAACAATTAGAACATTTAAATATTAAACTAACTTTTTAAAAAAAAATATATATTTTCCTACTGTCCATCGTTTTTAATTTGTGACAAGTGAAACACAGTCACAAATTAAAAACGACGGACAGTAGGGGAAATATAAATTTTTTAAAAAAATCGTCAATAATAATGTGTTTGTTTGGGCGTTGAATGTTATGATTGAATGCCTCTGCCGTAAACTTTTTAGAACTAAGACTTTTGAGTTTTCAATGTCATTTTGTTCTGCCCATTGGATGCAATTGTCAAAATTTCCGACAGCTTCGTAACAACTCACTCTTTGAACTTCAGTTTCTCAGCTAGCATTTTCATCGCTATCATTATCCACAACTTCGATTTCTTCAACATTGTTGCTATCAATATTGTCGGGTTGAAGGATTAGTTCATCTGCATTATTCCAGTACTCCAAATCATGTGCAGTGAATTTAATTTGAAAAAATGATATAAGACTTCATAACTTACAAAACTGTTTTCGAAATGGATAATTGTGTTTACCTCTGGGAAAATATTTATCATAAGAGTTGCTGTAGCTACAACGATCATATCCTTACGGAAAGCTGACAGATAAATATCATCCCCCTCATCAAACTCCTCATCCGAAATGTTCTTCCACCACTTTGTGAATCACAACCGCGGATACTTTTTGCCATGACAAGGTAATGAGTGATACAGCATTGTAAAGATTAAGATCTTTTGAAGCATTGATTATGCCCTTTTCGGAATTCACAATTGTGCTAAGCAATAAAAGAGCTAGGTCATACGAATGGCATTTAAATCCATGGGTTGAATTGAAGGTCTAACATTTGTGTAGTTTTCAAAAAAGTATTTCATCTCTGGCACTGTACTCATAAAATCACTTGGGCACCATTTTTGTTCTCTTGAATCCTCTCTATGCGCAACCGACCCTTGGCCAAGTGATTTGGCTCAAGCTTGAGCAGGGCATAACAAAGCAAGCGAAAAAAAACACTTGAGTAATGGAAAATTGTGTATGTATCTTTTAATATTATAATAAACATATATATAAGTATAGATATTTACACATTTACAAGTCAAGAGTTTCTTTCAAATTTGTTGTTTGTTATATAGAATACCTAATGGACTTGAAAAAAGTGTTGATAATATCAATCATTCGTTATATCGGCATTCGTTATACTGGACCACTACTGTATTAAATTTTCAAAAATAAAAAAAAATTTTTTTGTAAAAATAGAAAAGAAATATTTTTTGAAAATTTTGGTTTGGAACTTAAATGGCCTCCTTCATAAAATGTTTGATCAAAATGCGTCAAGTCGTTATGAGAAAGTCGAAAATTAATAAAACGGTTAAACGGCAAAGTAAAATGTCGGTCCAAAATTTTGAGGTAATTAAAATGGTAGAAAAAATTGTATGGCAACTACCGTTATTTTTAAGGCTAAAAAAACGATTCAAAAATCTATTTGAGACAATCACCTAAAACGCTTAAATTCGAAGTTCAAAGAAAATCGCTTCAACAACGGCTGTAGAACGATCTACAGATATATAGAATAATGTCAATTCAAGATTGATTAAAATTTCTAGTTCGACTTTTTTCTCAAATGCAAAACTTGCCCTATAGTGCCTATACCGCAAGTCAAAAAAACATGCGTCCACTTTTGGTAAAGTTCAACGCACTAACCTAATCACAAATGTGCATTTTCTCTCACGCTCTCATTAAAATTCAGAATCGAGAATCTAGTTTTAACTTGTTCGATTAGAATGCCGGATCGAAGAGTTCTTTCGGATTTTAAATCAGGTGCCAATTCCGCAATCGTGAATGCTTTCCTTTGCAAAAAAATTATTCACCCTCAAAATATGAGTGAATAAATTTGCCTATCTGTGTACAAGTTTTATGTCAAATAAATCGGAAAGCTTTATGTGTACACAACTCACGCTTGCGGAATTAGGGCCAGAATCAAAACCAAAATAACTCACACATTCATATACTTATGGCGGATTTACACGAGTGACAAATTACCGTTAATTCATGCCATTAAACTGGCAAAATAATGGTAAGATCAAATCAATAATGATAAGCATTTACACGGGGTAAAATAATGACTATTTGATTGATAATGGCAATATGCCATTAAAGAATGAACAAGTTCATTCCTCCTCGCAGTGTGCCATAATTTTCAAAATGGCATCATTGTGGATTTACATGACTCCATTAATGGCAATATTTAATAACAGTCTTCCCTGCTATTTTTGTAATGACGAAAACAATGACAAATTTTCAAACGATTTATACGATTTTGTCAGTAATGTCAATAAAATGGAAGAAATAATGGCAATTTGTCACTCGTGTAACTCCGGCATTATGCCGGATTTACACTAGTGACAATTGACAAATTGATATTATTTCTCCCATTTTATTGACATTACTGACAAAATCGTCATTAAAAAATGGCAGGGAGGACTGGCAATAATTATTGACATTACCCAAGCAACACAATCGACTCTTTTAAACATCTTGAAATCTACTTCCAGAAGAGCTTTCAACTCTTTAAATTATCTTGAAGAGGTCATTAAGGCCCAAAAGGGACCAAAGGGGCGGAGCCAACTGCATAGAACGAAAAGTTCTTATTATAGTGTTCGTAAGAGCTCATAAAGAGGATTATTTTTGATTGATCTTTGTAGATCTTTTAAAGATGTTATCAAGATGTTTTTGGTTTTAGTGAATAGTTTGTAGAAGAAAGAAAAAGAAATAATAAAGATAAATCTCTATCTCTTTTACACAAAAGCAAATTTAATATTATTGAAACGAAATAGAATGAACTTAAATAAAATGTCAAAAGAAGACGATTTTTTACTTCCCATTAATTGCAAGATCTATAGGTTATACGATTTATAAGAGAAAATAAATACATTTTTCTAGTGCTCTATATCTGTGTTTTGATGTGCCACAAAAGATTTATTTTGTTATCCCACATTCTACTTCGTTTAAATAAATGGGCCACAAACATAATAAAATATGGGAATAATTTTTAATACAAAATTTAAAAAATAACCCACGGAGTATACAAAAGCTATATAAAATATAGTCTAGTATTTTTACAATTAAAAGGAAAGCATTCTGTAGTAACTTAGTGTGGTTATTACTATTAATTTATCATAGTTTAAATCGCATAAATAATAATTTGTACCGAAATTAATTGCAAGCGATATGGCGACATCACGAATATTCCCACAGGGTGCCTCACTTCTAAATAATGTGGCAAATGTTTTTTTATTTTATTTATTTTTAGATATGTAAATACCTACTACTTAAAATCTTAGAATACAAAATAAGAACAAATCCAAGAAATTAAGAAAACACTAGCTAGTTTTTATAAGAATTGGCATATGCATATTTGCGATTTGGGAATTGCGATTAAATAGGTATATCCGAAAATCATTTTTCATTTAACAATTGAAACAAAATTGAAAAGTTTACCAAAAACTATCAGTCTTTTAATATACAATCTACATTCTGATAAAAAAAAATATCGATGTGTGACATAATCCGGTAATCATAGATTGTCAACGAACACACACAGCACGCAGCTATATGTAATTGAAAGTGCAAACTGCGCAAAACCATATTTGGAAACGCATTCAAAAATATGATCCTATTTACGAAACACAATGTAAGCTAATTAAGACGTTCTTTAGTTCGCATATTTCGGTCATTGTCACACACACACGCCACGTCCATCGTGCGTTATTACATTTAGTATTTCTAATTTTTGCATCGCTCGTCTTTTTTGACAGCTCTCTTTCATTATTCCTTTTTATCCATAGAGTTAATAATAAAAACACTAGCCGCGTTCACATTTTGTATCTTTAGGATCGTTTATGTAAATGGGCTCATTCAAAAAATATCATTTTCGTTTATTAAGTTTGTATTGTGATTCGTGCATTGTAAATATTTTTTTGTTTAAAATGTATATCAAATTATTTTTTAATTATTTTGCACATTAAACAAATTTCCTGCATACTAATTTGTCAGAATAGTATAGCATGCTAAGAATATGGCAAAGTAAGTTAGTTGTATGTGTGCGGTGTCACATGTATCTTTTTGAGTATACATATAATTATTTCCGCGAAAAAGAAAGCGCAAATTTATTATGTGGATTTATGTGTATCTTCATTTTCGAGGAAAGGCACAGAATATATGTTTCCCTTATTTAGTTATTTGGTATTTTGCTGTAATTGGTATTTTTTGGTTTCTGTCTACATTGAATGTATTTCGGTAGGTAATCGGGACAATCGAATTATCCATGAATAAGGCAAAAAGTTATAGTAAATGTATGGGAAGCTTTTAGTGTGTACTCTTTCTATCTTATATGTTATTGATTTATATTGGTTCTGAAAGTCACTAATGTTGTCTGAATTCATGCATGTGTTTGTCTACCGATTCTTAACAAAGCCCTAAATTTTTACAATAATTATCAATAATAATTCTGCATTCTTTTTTTTTCATTTTAAAAAAATATTCGAAATATTTAGTGCTGAATATTCTGAAAATAATTACAAAATTTAATATTATTGCCTACTTCTATTAGTGCTAAAATTAATTGATAATTGAATCATAATCTGATTCAAATAAAATAATAAAATAAACAGGAAGTCGAATTGATAAAATTTTATCGAAATAAAAACTAAAAACACGACACCCTTTACAAAAATGTTCATAATTTTACTAAACGTTTTAAAGCACATATTAAGAAGTTTTTCAAACCTCTGCGTTGGCACCACTTGCCAAGAGTCTACAAAGTGTCCATAAAGAGTTTAATAAAAATATAACTTTACCCGGCCATTTTAGTTATTATTGAAGATATTTAAAAGCTAGTAATGTATACGATGTAGAAAAAAACTAGAGTTCTCACGCATTTTACACACTCTAGCTTTATATCACACCTTATGCAGAACAACCTTTATGTAGGTTACCATAACCATAATATATTCCAATTGTCATGGGGGGCAAATCCTTCATTTCATAGATTCTGTACAGAATAGGCCAAAATTGTTGTTTTGAGCTACCAGAAATAGGCAACCCATCAACATTGAAAATAAGTGATATGATTTCTGGAACATCAGGAGATAAACTCAACACGTTGAGAAGAGATTTTTGTAGACCATAGTGCCAATATTGTTGCTTGCCATCACTTACTATATTTAATGCTCTTGGTGTTCGTAAGAGCGTACGTGGGTCTTTCGGCAGATTTGGCAAGGGCACATGGTTGTTCCAAATTTCTAATAGGCCTTTTAATTGTGTATGATTCACGTTTGTTTCGATTGCCCAGCATGAAATTTTGTTTTGAAGATTATCTATTTCAAAAGTATTATTGATGCCATCTCCATCTTCGCTTTTCATTTTCCCGTGAGCATTACTAAACATATCCCATTCACCATAATTTGTGAGATGGTAATCATTTTCCGAATGACTGCTTTCTTCATGCAACATTTCCTCGTCATTTGTTATAGGAACTACATCTTGTTGAGGTGATGAATATTGCGCTGCATTCGACAAAATACCTACACTCTGGGCAAACTGGTCAGCAATTTGTCTTGCCTTTTGCCTTTTTTGCCCGATTTTTTTTTTAATTTCCACGTTTCCAAACAATTTTTCTTCATTTTGATAAAAGAAATGTGCAAGATGAAAAAGAGAAACGTCAACGTGACAGTACATATTTTGCCAACCCAAAGCTATCATAAAGACTTCTTTAATATAGAATAGTAAGTATTCATTAAGAGGTTGTAATAAAACGTCTTAAAAAATTCTTTGAGAGTTAAAAGAAATACTCTTAAAGCGCTTTGATTTGAAAGAGGTTTTAAAGAGGACTCGCATAGGAAAGCAATAAACATAAGGTATTAAAGATATTTTAAAAATGACTTTGGTAGAGTTCAAATAAACAACACTTTTGAAGACCGAATTAAGAGGTCAAAAAGTGCAATAGTATTAAGAAGATATAATTAAAACCTTATTAAGAGTAGATAGATTTGATTGCAGAGCTCTGCTAGAGTTTATGTGTTGCTTGGGTATAATGGCGTCATGTAAATGCACAATGATGCCATTTTGAAAATTATGGCACTCCGTGAGGGAGAATACTTTCTCATTCTTTAATGGCAGTTTTGCATTATCAATCAAACAGTCATTATTTGGTAACGTGTATATGCTTATCATTATTGATTTGGTTTTACCATTATTTTGCTAGTTTGATGGCATGAATTAATGGCAATTTGTAACTCGTGTAAATCCGGCATTAAACGTCAAACTCGACAGTTGTCATTTTTTGTTTTTGCCCACATTCTGGAGGTGTGCTGGCTGAAAAGTTAGTCAAGTTTCTAATTTCTGATTGGCCAGCTGCTAAAAACAATTCCTTGTTTTTTGGCAGCTGGACAATCAGAAACCAGAAAATAGTCGACTACGTCTTTGCGAACGTGGCCATTTATTTATTATTTTGATTATTTTCGCATAGACAATAATTATTTTTACAATCACACCGCACTTCAGAATCGTCAGAATAAAAAAAATAAACAAAATAGCTGGGATCTCGGATCGAGAAGGATTCCAGATTGCCAATAAAACGCATTAACACTTTTACAATTGACAGCTGGTAGTTTGACAAGTGTGTTGTTTATTTTTTTTTAGTAGAAGCAGATTTGAAATGGAGGAGTTCTTAAATGAGTTATTCATCATCTTCGTCTTCGTAGATTGAATCTACTGATGAAAATTCACACACGCAAATATGCACCAATATAAAAACCAACAAAAGTCAATTCCAATCGTATTCCATTAGCCACGAAATTCCGTATGCAATTCTGAATTAACCAATGTAAATGGATTTTGTATAAAATATATAGAGTTAACAAGTACACTAGTTAAGTTAGTATAGCTACTAATTAGTATATTAAACATCAAAAATTCCCGCTAAGCACCATTACCTTACGACTGTATAATAGAATTCACTTAAAGTATCTATTAAGGCTCTATTCAACGTTGCTTAAATTCATATTCATAAAATATTTTCTAACCCAATTGTCATATAAAGTACCAAGCACATAAATCTATTTCATTCAGTTATGGTGAAGCGCAAACAAAATTTTAATTATTATGCAGCCACTATTCAGTCTTTAAGCGCATTTAGCTAAAATACCTCTATTCAGCGATATGTAAATTTTATGAATAACATTTCTGCACTTAGAGTCATTGTACTAATATTCATTCTCTAAAATGCGTTTATTAAAAAGTCTGATAATAATTATCGTACAAGTACATAAATCAGTTATGTCAATTTAGTTTTGGGTGGGTGAGGTGAGGTGAGCTGATAGAATCTTCTATTATTTAATAATGAAATCTACTCTGAAAAATTAACCCCGAATCTACTTTATCGCCTCTTCAATTTGACAACAGATAAAGAGAATTGAAAATTTGCCCTCTGAAAAAATGTTTAACAGAAGGAATGGGAAATAGCATAAAACCCATTCCTACTTTATTCTGCTCAAACAGTGTAACATTAAACTCGTAAAGGCAGGTATAGCCAGTATTTAAGTACTATGAGGACCGCAAACATCATCATCACCACTACCACTCTCACCAGCATCACAGTCGAACCGCTGTACTACCACAATCCAACCAACAAATCCTTTTGTGTAGTCATACAGGGTGGTACTATGAGTGGCAAAAGGCACGGCCACTCAAAATTCAAGGGGACATCGCATTTAGAGGTAACACCGTTGTAGCACTTAAAATTGTGAACTGAATACAAAAACTTAATGAAAATCGATTTACCTCAAAGAATATACACACAAAAAAAAAACAACATCAGAAATTTAAATGAAAAATGCGCAATGAGAGTACGAAGCTCAGTTATTGCGCATGTAGTAGTTTGATTAAGGGCATATATGGCAGGAGAATTGGGTGGTGTATTGTTTCACTCAAAACGAAAATTGGAGAGCCTAGGGCTAGACATTTTAACACAAAAGGGGAGGCTTTTCAGAGTCAAATGGTATACAATTAAGTGTGGAACCCTTTGGTTCATACACTGCCTTGTGTACAGTGTTCACATGGGAGTGATTTTGTAAGGATATTATTGTTACTTTTTATGTTTATACTAGTATTCTCGTATAACTACGGAAGAAAGTCTCAACGTTGGGCGCCATTCTCAAAGATATAAAATAATGTTGTACGTGATTTTATATATACATAAAAAAGGCAATTAAATAATAAATGTGATACATAAGTGGATCTACATTCTGAAGATGCTCATTTTTTATTTATATGTATTTGTATAAAATAGTACACGTTATTTCTTTCAAACAACACCCAAGTGTTTTTTGAGAATCCCAATTCTTGCAGTCAACCTAATCAGCCCTGAGTAAAGTTCAACGAAATTATGTTTCACACATTAGGAGCGCCTCTTTGAGCTTCAATACGTATTGCTAAGTACTTCTGACTGCAGTCAACAAATTGTTGTTGTTTTACACACTTCCCAAAAATGATATCGAAACGCATTGTTTTGTGAAGCAATAACTTATTATTTTAGAAGTTTCTGACCAAGTTGGTTTTTATTTGGACGTTGGAGAATTTTTAAAAAGTGATTCTCATCGCCTTTATTGGTCGTAAGGATGATTAAATGAAAGCAATTTTCATTTTCTTTTCCTAACGTTTCGACGGTGGTTGCCGTCTTCTTTTTAAAAATTCTCCAAAGACCAAGCAATAACTTATTGTGATATCGTTCAGTGATATTACATTGAGTTATCTGATAATAGCCCTAGATTTGAAGTCAAAATCAGAAACACGAAGACACCTCGCATGCCGCCTAAATGTCAAAATCGAATTCAACGTTGCGTTAATTTTTTTTTTGGCTAAAAAAGTGTGGTTTACTTAAAGAATTAAAGATTGTGGATATTAAATGCAATGGATAATATTATTTTACTTCTTCGATTGTGATCCTGGATCGGAGGGTTTTTCCCCATTTCCAGCAATCGAAAACGATATGAGTAATTCTATAGGGTGTCTCACGAATCGTGCTACAATAAGAAATTTAAATAACTTTTATTTTATTTTAATCGATGTATTTCATTAATTTTTTTTTATTGGATTAAAAATTAAATTTAATTTTAAATAACTACTGGTTTTTAAAGATGATAGACCGCCAATGACCTCCACGCTCATCCACGCATATGCGGCACCTGATCAGAAAATTTTTAATTGCGGCCTGAAGGGTTGAAATGGTGATCGCCTCAATTATTGTCTTAATGGACTGCTTCAATTCAATCAAATTCCTGGGTTTCGTTTTGTACACTTCATGCTTGACATAACCCCATAAAAAATAGTCTGGTGCAGTCAGGTCAGGTGACCTTGGGGGCCAGCGGAAAGTGCAGTTTCTGGATATCAATTTGTTTGCGAATTTTCGTTGGAGCTCCGCCATAACTTGTGTGGCTACGTGTGCACTTGCTCCATCTTGTTGAAACCAAATCCTGCTGAAAGGGATACGTCTTCGGCGAAGTTCTGGGTAAAAAAACTCCTCTAACATCTTTAAATAACGGTCCCCATTGTCAGTTTGTGTTACACTGTTTTCTTCAAAGAAGTATGGCCCGACAATACACCTTGATGAAACTGCGCACTACACAGTGACTCGTTCTGGATGCAGTTCCGTCTCATGGAGCATTTCACTCCATATACGACAATTTTGCTTGTTAACATTGACGTTTAAGTCAAAATGGGCCTCATCAGACTTGAACAAACAATTTATCAATGTGTTGTCTTCTTCGGCCATTGCAATAATTTTTCGGCAAAATTCCAGTCGAACAGGCAAATCCTGAGGGTTTAACTTGCTTGTAATTTGGACTTTGTACGGAAACAAATTTAAGTCATCATGAAGTATCCATTGTAATGACCGTCTGCTAACTCCAATTTGGCCCGATAAATTTCGAGTCGAAACACTTGGATTTGCCAGTTTTTTTTCCTAAGAAAAATGAGCATTTTTTTAGCAGTTTTTGTAGTAAAAAAATCCTGGTAAAATAGTGGTTTTGAAGTTTTTCACTGGTCTGCAAATTAGTGTTATTTGTGGATTAATAGACTTACATCTCTGGTGACGTCAATAAAATAAGACAAAAAACGGAGTTTCGTGATCTGGTTTTCTTTGATTCATGTACTATATCTATCATTTTGATAGAAAGTAAGAAAAATATAGTGCTAGAAAATTTTGCATTGGGCACTTCATACTATTCAATTGCACAAATGCCGCGAAGGAAGGTGTATTCTTGTGTTCTACCAAATAAATTAAACAAAAAACAAGGAATTATAAAAATAACTCAAACCATAAGCGTTCAACCAGTCACAAACGCGAAACGTCAAATTGAAAATGGCAGCCAAATAGTATACTATCGATAGAATGCTATGAGGTGAGCAATGCCTAATATAATTTTTACTTGCGATATAGATAGAATCGAACTCGAGATTTTAATCAAAGTTGACATTACGATGATGGAGAACACCAAAAAAGTGGGTCAGTTCAATCTGTCTGTCTGTCTGTAGAACGTTTTACAGCCTAAAGGGCTGAACCGATTTTGTTCAAACATGGTACTTAGGCGTTTTAGGTGATTCTCCAAAATAGATTTTTGAATCGTTGTTTTAGCCCCAAAATAACGGTACTTATCATACAAATTGTTCTACCATCTTAATTATCTCGAAAGCGGCTCTCACGATTTTGTTGATGAAAATTGGTGTGTGTACTACCTTGAGCATTGGCTACATTTTGACCAAATGTTTTTTTTTAGTATTTTGTTATTAACGGTACCTGCCCTACAACCATTTTATTAATTTTCAAATCATAAACGACTCAACGAATTTCGATCAAAATTTTTATATAGGATCTCCTTCGTATTCTCAATAATACTGCATTTCAAAATTTTCGAAAAATAGTTTTTTTTTTGGATTTTTAATTTATATTATTAAATATTTAAAATGTTCATACCAATGTTTTTTAGAAAAAATTTAAGAATTTTTGTATAGACAAACTAAGTGAAAAACGACTTTATAAAAATACTTTTAGCTGTTTCCATTAAGAATCATTTGCATATAATGTGATCGAACATAGGAGCAAGTACGTGCGATCCAGTGGTGCATTTTATTTTTTTATAGTATGCTATCTGTGGTCTCCACGAGCAATTTTCACAGAATGCTATCTAGCTTACTAGAAAATCTTGCTCGTGGAGAACCCATGTTATGCAGTGCGTTCAATTTAACACACGCATCGTTTACATTAGGCGATGAAAAAAATTGGCCTTGATTTTTGAGAACATGAAAATTAAAAGTCGAGGTTTTTTATTTCTTTTCACAAAAAGTGCCCAGATGGAGAACAAAATGACCAAGTTAAAAAAAATTACCAAATTTGGTCACAAATTATCAAAGTGGCAACCGTGGATAAATATTGAATACTGATCGACCCAGAATAGTGGACCCCAGAATTTGAAGCTTGGCATTTCCTGTATGCATTGATATTTGAGGAATAAACAGACTTCCTGTTCCTATTGGATCGTTCCTGTTGGTGTAAACTGTAATTGCTTAAACAAATTGGAGACCACTCGTCGACTGCAGAAAGCAAGTAATTTGTGGTAAATAATTTGATATAATATTCCTTTAAACAAATACTCAATGTAAATGTGGAAAGCTATTTTGTTAAAGATAAAAAAAAGTTTAAAAACGTAAAACCAAGTACTGTTTATACACCTTCATCGAAAATGCTTCATTTTCTGATATTTTGCCAGGATTATGAGCACTGGAGACTGAACGTCTCTCGTTATTTCATATAGATATCTATGTATAGATTTCTCTCCATGGAAAAGTCCCAAAAGTTGGATCATTTACTGTAATGTGCGCTCTTGGGGTAAGAACAGAAAATTGAGTGAGAACCTTGCCTAAGCACCCCCTAATGCCCGATTCTTCGGAAGCCAGTTATTTTTATTATTTTCCATTCGTGACAAACTCTTTGCTACCGCAGCACGGCAATCTAACAGTACCAACATCAAAAGCTCGAGAACTCCATTAAAGAAAAAGTATAAAAACCATTTGTTCACACAATTTTCTGGCGGTGAAAAAAAAAACACTCAGTGAAAACCCGATGCGGTACTAAAATACCAACACTGTTCTCCCTAAAGGGGTTGTTGGAGTCGTATATGCGCACAACCAAAAACTTGTACTACTATAGTGCACTTCTGAAACTCATACAAAAATTCCATCACTAGTTCGAAAACGACGGTTCTTGAGACTACTAGCATTCTGAAAATAACGGACGGCCGTTCGGAGTATTTAATTATATATAAGTAAAATACAAATAATCCTTTTTTATTCTCCAGTAGAGGTGAAAAGTTCATATCGGTTTTTTCAGTTTCCTTTTCGGGACGAAGGAAAAAAAACAGCAAGGTTGTGTTTTTTTTTTGAACCTAAAAATTATATCGGGCAAAATTTAATTTGGAATTACTGAAAAATAAAGTGCTTAAAAAAAATATCAAACATAGGAAATCACTTGCCATATTCACCACCATACATATACAAACAAATAAAATTACAAAATGAAGTGTTTACTTTTAATAACAACGGTATATCTAGTGGTGTTGATGTCATCATCTTTGGGTGTCGAAGCTAAAAAGAAAAAGTATGAAGGGAGTGATTTTGAATTCATTGATGAGGTAAGCCTATATCGGGGGTGATTATAACGAGGTTTTCATTTTATTTTTTTTTCTCGAAAGATAGACATCACTTCTAATGTTCTCGTCGTCGAAATAATACACTCTTTATTAGATATGAGGATATATATGTGTGGGTATGTTGTGTTTGTGTGTGTATGTTTAAGAAAATGGTCGAGTCAGAATCAGAAGTCGTGTGTCAGCAGCGCGAAAGTACAAGCAAAAAAAGCGAGTAAAAATCAATAAAATTTCATTACTGTCATCGTGAAGGGTAGTTCTTCTATTCTATCCTTAGAATTGTTTGTCTAATTTGTGTGTTCTACCTTGTTTTCAACCGTGAATTTATAGGTTACACCTCCACCTATCTACCAATAGTTGGATCTTACATAATTTTATTTTTAATTAAATTAATGTACTGAACTTTTAGTTGAAATGTTTTGGTTTAGTGTTCAGGCCTTAAGTTCGTTATCAGAGTTAACTCGTTAATTTGGAACTTTTTTTTGTAGAAAAAGAATCCCTAACCCCCTTAATAGACACACACACACTAATAGAAATGAAGGGTGTTTTTCTTCTGTACGCCTATAAATTTTCAGTAATTTATACATTCACAGGCACAACTTAGTTCAGTAAGCCATGTGAAGGGTTGCCATCACGAAAGTATATTTTTTGTATTTTATTGTTGACTTCAAGTTTCGTATACCAAATTGGTTGATAAAAAAATTCAAGCCCTTGTAAAGACATTAGGCCAGTTAAGAAAAGTGAAATATCATATGTCTAAGAAATATGAAGAACATGAATCACTTCCTAACACTTTGACATATCTACATTTCTCCCACTTTTCTGAACTAACCGAATAATGAAAACTTAAGGAATCTGCCAAACACTTGTGTCAGTTAATTTATTATGCGTTTTGACTGTTGGAAGACAATAGATCATTTTGGAATGTCAGTGGAATGTAATACCTTCTTGGTCAAAAATATTTGAGAAAAACTAAATAAATAGAAAAATGTTTATTTGATATACAAAATGTATAATGTAGTAAACTGAATAACAAGCGTCACAATGATTTAAGGGAAATTAAGGTATAAATAGGCCAGTTCAGAAAAATGAGATCTGGGGATTCCTCAGAAAAATATCGTTTTGCCGTCAAATACTGAGGAAATAAAATTGTATTTTCCTATTCAATTTTTAACGGAGTTGGATCTCAGTTTTCTGAACTTGTCAAATGATAAAAATGTAGAAACTTGACATACAACCACAAGTAATAACTTCAATTTGTTTCAAATAAATCTTAACTCTCTGAATACATTTTAAGCGCCCACAAAATTAAAGTGCGGATGAATGTACCTGAAAGTTTAACTCTCAAAATTTATAAAAGTGATTGAGATTCTGAAATAGAAATAATTCAAGATATGTTAGAGTTCGTGGAGAATATTAAATATATAGTTCATAGCTGAATAATGTAATAAATATTAATAATTACTAAAAATTTGTTATTAAATGTTTAAGTTCTATTTAGATAGGTTAATAATACGGCTGCAATATGGAGGTGCGGAAAAGTGAAGAACTTCGAGGTTATAAATGGTAGTTTAATCAAATTCACTTGCAGCAATTAAACAAGATGTACACAGATTGCATTTAGTCTTGGCCCTTGAATATAAGATTTTCGACCAAGAAAATCTGACACATTTACACTAGGTTTGTTCGCGGTTGCAGGGTGCACTAGAGAACATCATTCAACTGTCCAAAAACTGCGTGGCTGTTCTGGTTTAATACTTCGTAAAACAGCTGTTGTATCTATTTTTAGAAAGAAAGGTGTTAATTTGCTTTTGTTATATTGTGCAGTTTTAAAAGTTTAGCCATAGACTGTATTTTCAGTTTCATATAGTATATTCGCATTTCGTTACAAGCTGACCCCACTAGCCATTCATGTCAGGTCGTTCATTTCCTTTCCGCCACTACTTCTATTCTTCCATCAACATGCACAAATTCAATCGATAGTGCATCCATTGCGGATATAGAACAAACTTTTTCACTATATTATTGTCCAGTTCAGAAAACTGAGATCTCAGAAATTTCGCTCTGCCCAAAAGTTAAGGAGGCGAATTCGTTATTTGTTTTCCTCACTATTTGAAAATTTTGCTGAGGAATCGTGGTAAAATAACTGAGATTTCTGAGTTTTTATTTTTCTTAACTCGCAATAGCAGAGATCACTGCTTTGATCAGAAAATTTAGTTCTAATACATTGCCACCATAGGCGTTTTTCCTTTTTCGTTCAGAGCAGAGTACTGAACTGAGTTCGAACACATCAATTATGCACTGAACTTGTCCAAACCGAGCGAACTCTGAACACTGATATGATTTTCTTAAACACACTTGAACCACACAAATCAGAATACACTTTCATTTTTAACCATAAAAAGCTATACCTACCTTTTTTTTATACTGATACACACCAGGTACAAAAAACCAAACAAGCGATCAACTTCTTTCGACAACTTATGTATCTAATTAGTTTTTCTTCACATTTTCCTTCTTGGCACACATGGCATTTGGTGCGTTCAGCAATTTACTCACATGCTCACTCAATTATGTTCGAGCACGTCGAGTGCGATCTACACATGTTCAGAACGAAAAACGAAACACACATTTGTAGCTCTGCATGCTCTGAGTTAAAAAGAAACACAAACAAATTTTTTGACAACTCAGACTCTGCTCTGAACAAAGAAGAAAAACGCCTCATATAGCACATCCATTCTTAACTGTTTGACATTTCGTATCGAAACCAACAGATCTACAAGTTCGAATGGAGCCGCTGAATATCGTAAGTCTGGTGACATTTGTTTTGATTATAGATGTACACGAAAACCTTAGACAATTTTGATACTAAATCCCCGAATCCGGAAACTCCGACATAATTCAATGTGGTGGGAGGAAGAAAATAATTGTGTGGGATAAATGTTGCGGTGTAGAAAAGTTAACTTCTTTTCACGAAATTGGCGTTTTTCTTGTGCGTTGACTGTCCTAGAAATGGTCAAGCACAATACGAGCGTCAAGCTTCGCCCAAACCACAATCAATAGAAAGACACACATAATAAATCGCATGACTCAACACATTTGCCCGCGTGCCGTATCGAAACCGTTTATTTTTTTATTTTTTTTAATATCAAGGTAGCGATCGCTTTGGTTTTTCTTAGATTTTAGGAAGATTTCAAAGGACATGCACATTGATTCCAAAATGAATAGTTCATATGCACTGATTGGGTATTTCCAAAAACTATCTTTGTCCTTCCTCTTTCTAATTTTGGCATTTGAACAACAACAACATCCATTATGTTTCATTAAGAACGGTTAATTTTCTTTATATCCCAGCATTTATCCCATACTAAACTTTTTTATATCGTAGTATTAAAATCCAGAATGGGAGCACGAAAACTCATGCCTCATTACTTTTAGCATAAGGACATTTCACGTTACCTGTTCAAAGCTTGGACATCAGATTTGACGTTTCAGTTAAGTCTGGTTTTTAATAAATATGTTAGAAAATGATGAGAAAATGTTGGAAGTACTAGTAAAAACTATTGTATAGGTTTATTTTGCTCTGACATTTATTACATGCAGGACTCCACGGGAGATCTGTCTCTTTAATTTATATCTTATATCTGTGGTTTTCAAATATTAAATAATGTTTATACATTTTTGAAAAAAAATTATTTTTTTTGATGTTGTTTCGCTAGTTTTTGGGAAGAATAATTTTTGAAAAAGTCAATAATACTGCCGTTAATGAAAATTCAACAGAGCGACCAACGTACAAGGAATTAACAAATATTCATCTAGTTTGACATTTCGTTCAATAGATTCATGATAATCTCTAATTTTAGGTTATTGATCGAAGTCTAGATGGAATTGCAACTCAAGTAGATTTTGACAGTTCGGAACACTAAGATTGTTATATTATTATGACCATTATTTTCTTAAATTTATCATATTTTTGACTATTAGAAAGCAACCCCGCAGGGTTCAGGAAGCATTCGACTTATGAAACTTAGTTGTTCAATTTTCAGCCATCCAACCGCGCAGATCTCTAGGAGTATTCCGCACTTTTATGGACAAGGAACTGTTATAAATTAACATTTTTCTATAGTCTCGTCTTAATAGAATATATTCTTCTACCATTCTGGTTTGGAATGGAATTTGTGAAAAAAATATATATTATAAATTGTTTTAAATCAATCCATTAATCGGTCGCTGTTCGCTCTCATAAAATTTAATGATTTGCAAGACCAATGAACATATTTCACACTAATAACCACAAAAGGGTATTAATTTGTTTTTGCTTATAAAATTAATTTTATTGTCATTTTGCTGGACTCTGTAAAATTTAAGATAAATAAACTTAAGCTAAGTATAAACGATTGGAATATCTTTCAATAGAAACAGATTTTTCGCAAAATAATTTCAACAATTTTCTATCAACCATGTTAACATCCATTTAACTGTCAAAAGTGGCAGGAAAAACTTGGCAGCCAATTATCTGCCAATTTTCTGTCAAAAAATTGGCAGACGTCTTGCAATTGTGGAACTCGTCTCAACACAATTTTTTTCTTATTTTCAAATAATTGGACGATTGTCGACTAATTGGACATTGGATGATGTTCTTGACAACAACATCATACAATTTTTAATTGGCAGATCATTTTTTTTAAATTGGAGGAGTACACAACAAAATTAATTTATTCGCTTTTGAAAAAAAATTGATGCGGAAATAAATGAAAAGCTGCTAAATGTCACAGCAGTTAATTCAGTCATTAACATTGACAGTTCGGCCAATATTGGAATAGTTTTCAATAGTATTCGTGTATACTAAGCATTAGTTTTAATAAATCTTTATATTTACCAACTCGATGATGTGTCAAAACTGCTGATAATTGTACGCCGCAGCAATTTTGTCTAAAAAAAACTTTGGCAACCCTGGCAATATAAACTAAGAGAATGAGAGGATAAAAAGCGCTAAAAAAAACGGGAGCACAATGCTGGCTGATAGGGTTAAGATTAAAACAGAAGGTCCCAAGAAAGCAAACTAAGAAAAGAAACTACCGAATGGCAAGTAAAAGAGAAATGTTGGGATGTTTTGGGGAGGTTGCTGGGTTGATTCATCAGAAACACTATGCGGAGAAAAAAATAGCAGAGAAGAAAAAAAGCAAACAAAAAAATAGAATGAAACAGATTAAAGAATTGAATACAAATTATGCAATTATGGGACTTATGCGTTGGGGGAACGAAATGGATGTGCAAAGAGGTGAATTAGAAATGGGGTGGTGTGGGGGTTTTTGCGCACTTTGCTCCATCGTAGGTACTTATTTTCTTTGACATGGCATTCCGCCCATCATAATGTTGTCTACAGGCGGGCTTTACAGAAGCTTTTATATAAAACCATAGATTTGAAGAGGAAAAATATATAGTAAAAAAATAGGGCTTGGGTTTCGAGGAGTACAATACTGTAGACGTATTATTTTTAGTTTGGTATAGTAGAGAATGCTATTATGATGAGAACATTAGTAATAGCAGCGCTGTTAAAGTTAATTTAGCTCACATACTAAATCACATAAGATTAATGTATGATAATATCTGCACAAGAGGCAAAATAAAGATTGCCATACATTATTCTGTTATATGACTAGGATACGGTTCAATGATAGAAGCAGGGATTAGAAAGGATTTCATTTGTTAATAATGTTTGATTTACAGTGAATTGTTTTTTTTTTTTGTTTTGTAAGGAAATAGGTACATAATGTACATTAACAAATAGAAGAAAGGGAAAAATAAATTATGCGAAATTCGCATAACGAATTTGATGTGTTCTTTAAGTTTTGTGATGTATAAAAGGAGAGAGCTTAAAACGAGACTCATTATAGGGTTTAAGGATTTTTCAAATTTTCATATAGGAGGGTTGATGACTTGGGATGTTTGTTTTTAATTCATGGAAAAAATTAGGAAATGAAAACAGTGTGCGATTAGGAATTTGATGTATAGTAAGAGCGAGGAGCGTGTATAGGATTGGATACACATTTTTTTTCGTACTCAACACACAAATCAAGCTTAATTGTTGTTCATTTTTTGTTTGTTTGATAACAAGGGCTTTAAAATTCCCTCGAAAGTGTTTTTCTTGTATTAATTTCGACATTTAAAATTCAATGCATGGTAGATAGATATATAAGATTCCAATAGAATGAATATATTAGGTATATACAGTGTGAGATACACACACGTAATAGGTATAGATACTTATAGATATTGCTTTTGAGGATGGAAGGGCTTTTGGGTGTCCTTTTTTTAAATGTTTACCGTTATTAGGGTTATGGTGTAGAAATAATCTTTGAATAACGTTTAATGGTCCAAACATTTAAATCCAATTTTAATTTTTGTTTTCGAGTCAGAGAATTTCGACAAAAAGGTGAAATTGTTTTTATTTTTATAATCGTAGGTAGGTATGTAAATATATAGAGGAAATCGAAGGATCTGTTTTTGTTGTATTTTTACCTTAATATTGTTTTCTTTTTTTTTCATTAATCTGAACCAAAATATAAAAGGTTATATTACATACCTACCCTGGATAATTGGGGAAGGTAAAAGGTTGAAGAGGTGATGATGCCGTTTATCCCATTCTTTCTGAACCGGATATAAATAATCCAATTATGGCGCTTTTTAGATAAGACATTCGAGTTATACTGAATTCATATATATACTCGTATGATACGAGATATTCTGTTATGCGAGTGCTTCATGATTTTTGAATGAAATAATGAAGCCCTCCTGTGGATTTGTGAGACATGTGTCCAAGATAAAAGAAATCTTATGGTTCTTTTTATTGATTTGGGTATAACTTGTACTTTTCTCCGCCACAAAACAATGGAAACACTGTACGTATTTTGAAATGTGGTATCTATGTAATTGAGTGTGTGACTCGGTAAACCGATAAATTAAAAAAAAAAAGACTTAGCATCAATAAATTATTTGTCTTTTATTTCAAATTTCGGACAATAGAATTTTCGTAATATTTTTTTCTTTCAAAACAGCTTAAGGAGTATTTTGAATCATTTAGTATTGCTAATATTATAAGTATCTTATAAATAGAAGATCTAAAAGGAGCTTTAATGGCTTCTTAATGCAAATAAGCAGATATTTGCAAGAGTTATTCCTAGTGTGATCTCAATCGTTATCTGAGCTTAGATAACGATTTTGATTTGATTATTCATTGAAATATTGAAGTGAAAGTAGAAGAATGGGTCTTATTTATTGATATCACAATATTCACTCATGAGTTTGCTTTGTAAGCATCTCAATATTTAAATATTCAGTTTTAAAAGCGTAAATGATGGTCGTACTTTCAAGACTATTAAATACAGTAGTTATTCCCTATTCTAAAAAAGTAAATTACTTTAAGGGATGAATACCAATAATTCAATCTTCAATTTGTAAAAAAACTTATTTGTACACAAGCAATAATTTCTTTCAGAAAATCGAACATGCAATGGAAATTTCCAATGTAGACCACAAATTTCAAGAAATAAATTATTTTACGAAATCGATTTCAGAATTTATTTCTTACCATCTCTGTGGAAATAAATGAAGAAGTTATACTGACTTTTGTGTTTTTTGCCTAAACGTATATTGATCGGTTGAGCTGGAATTCTAGCCCGAGAATGTAAATATAATAGGTGTTTGTTATTTGGAACTTTAGTTGTCAATAAGATTCCATGAAATAATTTGCCCACTGAACGAAAAAATAAAAATTTCTGCAATAATTGCTAAAATAAAAAATGGAAAAACTGTTTGTTGAGGCGCAGGGTAAGTAATATAAATCAATTTCATTTAACTGAATTGAAAACAAAAAATTATATCAAAATTTAACACAATTGTCTAAAGCTAAAAGTAAAGTTCCAAGTTGACATTATATGACATGTACAAAATCTATTAGTTTTCTTTCCCAAATTTCCCTTCAATAAATGCAGTTGACTACATATGAAGTCCCTTATGTCTCTTAAAAGATAACAATTTGTCAAATTGAAATACTTTATGACTTTTAGTCCAAAATGCGTTTCGCCCGGACACGATAGTTGGGCTCATCAGTTAGATGCTATCGTGTCGCTCTAAGACGCACTATTTTTTGGTCGATGACTACCAACTCTTAATAAAATTTTCAGCACATACATACTGAAAATTATATTTTTCTAGGGGAATTTGGTCAAATTCATGCACCAAGAAATATATGTATGTTACGCCCGTGGTCTGGCTAGTGGTAAATAAATAGAAGAAAACGCAAATAATACCTACATATTATTTTTGTTTTTGGTTTAGTGGACTGTGTGGGTTTAAGTCAAATTGAAATACTTTATGACTTTTAGTCCAAAATGCGTTTCGCCCGGACACGATAGTTGGGCTCATCAGTTAGATGCTATCGTGTCGCTCTAAGACAACAATTTGTGTTTCCTTCTAATCATATCGTCGCCAGGGCTGTTCACTCTGCACTCTGCATTGGCACCGAAAAATAGTTGTATACTATATGATATTAAGCCTTTCAGTACTCCTCAGTGCGAACATTGAATAAACCTATTCTGATTGGGCCATAATTTTGTAAATGGCGTCATTAGTGCAAAATTTTAATTTGTACTCGTTTTGTAACTTATAGGTAATTCTTAAGACTTTAAACAACTATTTTAAGTAATGAACGCTTTTAACGCGACCTTAGAAAGCTTCAGTTGAACGCGCCTATTTTTGACAGATATAGCAATCAAACAGAACTAGAATTATATATAAACTCATAAAACACATCAATTTCAAATTAAATGCATTTGAATTTTTGCTTTCGTGTACATTTTAAAACTGATTTATGCCAGATTTACACGAGTGACAAATTGCCATTGATTCATGCTACTAAACTGGCAAAATAATGGTAAGGTCAAATCAATAATGATAAGCATTTACACGGGCAAAATACTGACTGTTTGATTGATAATAGCAATCTGCCATTAAAGGATGAGAAAGTTCATTCGTCTTCTAGGTGTGCCATAATTTTCAAAATGGTATCATTGTACATTACATGGCGCCATTATAATGGCAATATTTAATTCCAGTCTTCCCTGCCATTTTTTTAATGACGAAACATGTGGGTGGCAATGGCGCAGTGGATAAAGTGCTTGATTGCTAACTAATACATGTAGGTTCGATCCCCAGGCGCATTCTATACCTCCAATTTTAATTGGATGCCTCCCATGGATTAAAAGGAGACAGTCAATATCTGGTAAAAAAAAAGAAACTAATGACAAATTTTCAAGCCATTTACACAATTTTGTCAGTAATATCAATAACATGGAAGAAATAATGACAATTTTTCACACTGGCTGAACACAATACTGCAATAGCTAAAGTAGGGTATACAATATCGAACATGCGTGACAGTTTTACTCACGATCGATAATGTGTACACTCGCATGATGGCAATGATATGCATGTATAGGACTGCGCACAAAATGTTTTGTTACTGCCTGTCAGGCAGCGTTCTTGATCGATGATGTGAATGCAAATCATGCATTGAACAACATTCAACAAGTATTTTTGTTGTTAGTTATTTCATTTTTGAATCTTTGTCAGTTTGGAATAAGAAAAATAATATTTTGATGTATTTATTGAGATAGATCTTGGATTGAAAATGAAAATCTTGTTTGGTGGACGGACAACAAAACTGATAAATGTGTACCCGAAACTTTTCACGCATGTTCGATATCCAACAAGAATGTCACGCAGGTTCGATAATGTGTACCCTACTTTATGAGCGTACAATGAACTGTGCCACAAAAAATAATAAAGAAACACTGGCAACTTCAGTATGAGGAATTTAAGTTGGTTGAACTTCACTTCAACCTTATATAAACTTTCATCGATATGGTTTGACTCGTTCGTTCGATTGTAAAACGTCAAAATTTCAGAAAGCTAAATTTAATGTGGGCTAAACTCTGCGCCGAACGCAGCTGCGTTGCGTTGTATCCGTAAAATTGTATTTAATTTATATTTTGGCAGCTATTCAAACTGCATCGCCAGTGAGAGCTCACTCAGTTATTAGGGTTTTTTTGACAACCCCAAGAGTTGTTAATGACAATTGGGCTTGTGAATGGAAAGCAAGTTACAAGAAGTTATGTCCTCTGATAATTAAAATTTTAAATTTGTTTAAGATTCTGGGTTGGAGTGCGCACAAGAACAATCCAAAACAGAAGAGGATTCTATTTTCTATTAAATTATATATATATGTGTACGTATTGTCTTAATTTCAATTTCATTAAAAATATATAACACATGCTTCATCACAATGTGATTTTGACAGTTTATTCTTTACCTGAACTCGCCCCAACTAAAGATATCAATCTACTTTTGGGTCGAGTTCAGGATGACACTTGGTCTAACAAAATACAAAATATAAAATATTTTCACCAGGGTGAGTTTAGATTTTTTTCAAAAAAAAAAAAAAAGTTTTATGGTGACTTCAGTGGCCAGGGCACTGATCACTGAAGCAATTGAATGAAACACATCTGAAGAAATCTTATGTGGTTTTCCATTGGTACAATAATCAAATTCGTTTTTGATACGAATCTATCAAAACATGGATTTTTACAATTAAATCCTTCCATTGGGCAACAAAAATTAATAATTTTTTGATTCTGAATCAGATTCGCAGATCCGTATTTTTTGGCGAATCTACAACTCTCTTACAAACACAAGTGCAATTGGAAGCATTTATTTTGACAGCTGCCAGTTTCACAGAAGCGAATATAAAAAAAATCAAATTCCGCATCAATTTCTTCATTTACTAATGGAAAACCGCATTAATTTTTACTGCTTTTTTTTACTAAATCCAGTTTATTGTTAAACACAGCACAGGAATTTAACCGTAATCTTTCTTCTCATTCTGTAATATGTATGCGAATAGTTAACGGTTTGGTTGAGCCTGAACTGAGTTCCCAGCAAGAAGTCTCAGGAAGTGTTTGATGCATCATTTGCAGCTACAGATAAAGCGAACAGTGAAAATAAATCACTAAGATTGAACTGTCGTAGTGTCTACCGAAGGTATGGTTTCGACTCCCAGGCACTTCCACCTAAAAACAAAAGCAAAGGCTTGCTGCAATAGTAAATTGAAAAAAAAAAATTACTAAACATTAGTTTTAAAATTTCGTTTTAAAGTTTTTAATTGCGAAACAGGTGTACCGCAAGGTTGCATTTTAAGTCCGTTAATGTTCGCGTTATACATTAACGACTTTTAACATAATATTCCAGGTGGGATTGGTTTTGGAGATCTGACAATCAAAGTACTGATCTACGCCGACGATATGGTAATTTTGTCTGAGAATCCGTTAACCTTACAACTCCAAATTAATAAGTTGAAAAACTATTGTAACATGTGGGACCTCAGATAAGTACAGCCAAATCAAAAAAAAAATGGTTTTCAGATTCCAAAATCGATCAATTAACTACGGGCGTAACTAGACGTTAGACGGTGAAACAATAGAAGTTGTCAGCGAATTTAAATATTTGGGTTACTTATTCACTTACATACAACTTAAATATTCGAGCACATATTAAGGAAAAGACTAAAGTGGCAAAAATAGCTAAAAACACAATGTGGTCACGGGTTTTCACTAACAAATAGACCCAGTGTCTAAATTTAAGATTTATAACGCTACAATCAACTGTTGTTGAAACGAAGTCTATGGGTACGAACAGATTGATGAAATGGAAGCTACACAAAGATACTTTTTCAAGCGCATTTTCAAGTTACCTGTTAACACCCCTAGTTCCGCCATTCATGTCGAGTCCGGTTTACCTCCAATTTTTCTTAGAAATTTAAAGTCAAACGCCGATTATATTATCAGAGTTTTGAAACGGTCGGATCTGAACCTACAAAAAAGAATGTTATTGGTATTATTTCAAAGTGGATATAGTCCAATCAAGAATTGGTATGATCTTGCCGTAACTCATAATTTTGATATGTCATTATCAGTGGACAATCTTGAAGATATGAAAAAAGATTTTTGTAATTGCATCTCTCATGTTGATGATAAAATGTATTCGTGTTGCCTTGAGATGGCAAGAGTATCAGGATCTCGAGCTATTTATAGACAACTTAATCTAAGACTGGGTGAGAACAACTACTTTAGAGACGAGTTTTTAACTTTTGAAATGGGTTTAATTTTCAAAACTCGAACTGAAATACTTTAGGCCATATAGAACTGATATAAACCGCATTTGCTCACTGTGTAACCTTCATCGGAATGAAGACGTCTTACATTTTATAGGGATATGTCTGATTTTGAAAGAGATCCGAAGGCTTCATCTGAGATCCAGTTTTCTAACTTTAGAAGAATGTATTAGAGTTCTAAATAGAGATCCTGATTGGAAACCACTTATACACTCTGTCTTACATGCAAAAAGTTACCGAAATACGTATTTGAATTTGTTTTGAGTCCCGATCTATAATAAAAATTTTGTTTTAACGAAACTAAACTATCTATTCATTGTTTGTGTTTTTTTCTAATTGCTTGCAAGTATAATCCTTTTCCTTTTATTTCTTATATAAAAAACACACTGCAAATTAAATAGATTTTACTTTTTCCTTATAAATTATTAATCCCTCTTTTTAATGTTTAAATTTTTTTAACTGGCAGACGGCACATGAGCCATGCTATTGTAAATCTTTATAACTAACTTTAATATGAAAAAAAAATAAAGAACATAATAATAATAATAATAAATTTCCTAAGTTTCAACAAGTGAGATAATTTTGTTTAACGGTTTTCCTAATAATACTCAGTTCAGTTCAAATTTATTTGCAGTTTAAATTTTAGGTTATTTTACATTGATTAATTAAGTTAAGAGTTACAGAACCTCATTCTTTACATCTATAATATAATTATTTTATAACAAAACTTTAGTATTAATACAACGAAAATATATTTAAGGGAAAATACTACAAGAAAAAAACCCTTACATAATACTTAAATACTAAGATTGCACATAAACCCAATTTTACTGGAGCAGCAAAATTTAAAGATCAAGTATAAGTTCATTATCTGAGTAAGAACATCTTGCAAAGAAATTTTCTTGTTGTTTGTAAAGAACAAATTTAATTGGGTTGACATTTGCTCTACTGTGGAGCCGGGCAGTTAAATAGAACGATGGCAAGCTAAGCATAAGCTTAAAAATTTTATTTTGGCTAATTTGTAATTTTTGTATGTGGATCTCAGCACAGTCAAACCATACTGGGGCCCCATACGTTAGCACCGGTTGGAAAACAGTTTTAAAAATTAAGATTTTATTATGTATGCTAAGTCTAGACCTTCTATTTATAAACGGATATAAATTTTTTACTAAAAGATTAATCTTGTGAATTGTGGTTGATATATGTCTTTCAAAAGTCAATTTTATTTACATTGTTCTGACCATTGTACATCGGTGGAATTTATTTTAATCATAGATTGCGGGAGGAGACTTTGGTTTCTGCGTCGAGTGAACCACATATCTTGACATTTGTCAGCATTAACTTTTATTTTTCACTTAATAAAGTAGTTCATAAGGGTATCTAGGGAACTCTGTAAGCAAGTCAGTGCTTCTTGAGGGAGAACACATGATGCAAAAAGCGCAGTATCATCTGTAAACATGGCGACTTCAGTATTATTTCCAAAACGGGGAAGGTCTGACATAAAAATATTGAAAAGGATGGACCCAAGTACTGAGCCTTGTGGAACTCCAAAACTAATACCGTGCATGGAAGACTTCGCAATTCCGGTTGAAACAAAAAATTTTCGATTTTTCAAAAAACTCCAAGCAATGTTGATAAGGTAGTTAGGGAAATTACACAGAATTAGTTTGAAGATAAGTCCTTCGTGCCACACTGTATCGAAGGCTTTTTCAATGTCAAGCAATACTAGACCAGTTGAACGTTTTGAATTAAGGCTATTTTTTTAATTCTAAGTATTTGATGAGAAATCGAGTGACCTGCTCTGAAACCGAATTGCTCAATAGGGTATATATTTTTCTCCACGACATGTTTTAAGAGGCGATCCTTTAAGACCTTTTCAAATATTTTACTTAGGGTGCTTAATAAGCTTATAGGCATATAGCTGTTTGGATTTTCTTTTGGCTTACCAGGCTTGCCAATTGGAATAACTTTGGCTATTTACCACTGCTCTGGAAAATAAGAGTGAATAATAAAAAGATTGAACATAAACGTAATGTAAGTTATACCTCGTTTGGGTAATGCTTTTAAAAGTCGATTATTGATGCCATCAAGGCCAGGTGATTTTTGAACTTTTAACTCTTTAATTAAATTCTTAACAAGACGGTTGTTTTTGATTAAAATATTTGTTTGGCTAATAGTAGGATTCCTTGCTTCCATAAGCTTATCACTCACAAGATTTTCAGTTTGAAGGTCACTCAAGTGTGTTTGTTTGTTTATCTCTCGAAGTAGCTCATTATTCTTGGAAAATAATTCGGTAAAATATTAAAAATAAATCGGGTGTTAACATAATGCACCGAGTATTATTTTAATATTTTTTTTTATTTCGCTCGTCCATTGTGATATCACCCCAATGCAATGTTACCTTTGTGAACTCTTGGGGTTCTTTCTGTTCTTGTGTAATTGTTAATTATTGCATATTAAAAAAATGGACTTCATAAAATTTAATTTGTTTTAATAAAGCAAATTTTCGTGATAATTTTTTTAATAGGCAATTTGGGTGGCAATGGCTCCGTGAATATACTCTTAGTAGGTAATTGACTGCTAACTTAAATGCGTAGGTTCGATACCCATTCCAGCGACTTGTCCCGTCTAATGGCCGTCACGTGTTATGGTCGTCACGTCTAATCTATCGGCATACTTCATTATTTTATTCTGATAAATTGAGCTTGGTAGGCTTTATTTAAACAGCTGTAATATTAAATGCTGTTAAAACGTTGTAAAGATGAATCCTTTTTGTAATTAAGGATCTTAAATATATTTTAATTTAAAGAAAAAACATGAAATTCTTTAGAAAAGCGCTTAGAACTGCTCTCTAATCTTAAGGCACACACGTGTCAATATTATTTCAAAGTCTTGCTTTGAGATGGTTATATACGAGTACCTACTGTAAATTTGAAGAAATAAAACGTTTTCAGTTTCTTGAAGTCCTTTACACATTTTTGCTTTGAAGTGTGAATTATGTGTTAAGCTGTAAGAGGAATAAGAAACTAAATAAAAAACTAAAAGGTCGAAAGGATAATTAAATGCAATGTTTCTTTTTTTTTGTAAAAAAAAATAATAAAAATGAAACTCATAATAGAACGAAGTTCTTTCGTTTCCTTTTCCATATATTTTTGTTTTTAATTTTATTTCTGCTTCAGCAGAAGATGTCTGCAATGAGATAAAGGTTATTCATCAACTAAGAGATGTAACTAGATTCTACGAAAAAGAATGTTTTGAAAGAAGCGAGCACGATGGAGGCAACAAAAAAAATGGCCGACAATTTAAAGATTTTGAAGGATGGCCGGCAAAAATTTTATAGATTACAGGAAATAGGAAGGTATTCTTAAAATATGAAATTCCATTTTCCTGTTCAAATATTTGTGTTACTTTTAAAAAAAATAAATAATGATCAGTATGAAAAGAAAACCATTGAAAGTCTTAATTATTTCAGATAATCTCTTATCTGTAAATATATTTCGTTTAAGGTATAATGCTCGCATGGTCAGAGGGATTTTTTTACTTCATATATGTATCACTATCTAAGAATCCTTTTTTAAATTTTTTTTTGATTGCTTAAATATTCCCTTAAATTCATTTCCATTGAAACTATTTTCTATTGGAAAATCATTTTTCAAATGCATGTTATGTGAATCTAGCGTTCATTTTAAGAAAATTTGTCTGATATATACTCGTAATACATAACGCACCGAAAAATATAAAGATTTCTTTATTGCGTACTTACAAGTTTTTTTTCAGACTAAAACCGGCTCAATAAAATTATGTGCAACAACTCCTTTGCTCATTGTGAAATAGGAAAAAAACGTGATTCAAATAACAAATAATAAAACGAGACCAAATGATCTCAAGCTAATAGTTTAAATCAAAACACCTAGCTGACAGTTTTTGTATACCACTATAATTTTGGCGAAAACTAGTGATGTGTCAACTCGGTTTGTTAAACCGAGTTAAGCACAAATGGACTTAAACCGGTTTAAATTTGTTCAAGCCGAGTTAGCTTTTACTTGAACCGAACGACAATTCGATTTGGTTTGTAATAAAACAGCAAATCAAGAAAATTGGTTCCAGTTCGGTTTCGGTGTATCTACTCGGTTTTAGGTTTGACATCGAACCTAAAAGGAAGAACAAATTGAAAAAGTTCTTTTCGCTGTTATGCTACGTTTTCACCTAAAGATAATCCGGTTTAAATTGAGAAGATTAAAAATTAATCTTCAAGTGTTTTCACCAGTGAAAAAAAGATTAGTTTGACATTTTCACTATGAATTGTCATTAAAAAGTCAATACAACAAGACAAAAACAAAATAATTGGAATGAAAAATAACAATTTCGGTGCAGTGAACAAATTTAATTTCAATAAATAAAAATGAGTAATAACTTTAAAATATTGTTATCCCAACATCTTGCAGCAAATAGATATATTTAAATAAATATTTTAATTGCCTTTGCACGGTTTTCGTTTTTATAAACATATTTGGGAAAGAACAAGTTCAAAGTATTACTGTAGGATAGCTAAAATATTTTCCATTACAAGTTCGAGGCACCGGCCGCTTTGGACTTTGTAGCTTTATTGCATTTTTTATTTTTATACTTATTTATAAACAAAAACAGAATTTGAAGGCAACGATAAATTATACCAGACAAAAACAAATTAAATAATGTTGGACAGTTTTTTTTTGTTTGTCGAATGTCAATGGAGAAAATATGACATTAGAATAGGCGCGTTCTATGAAATAAGGTTTGTTTCTTTTGAGAATCTTCTACTTCGCAGAATATTTCTATGAGATTAATTTCTAATCTTCATTTAAGGAGATTAAAATTTATATGTTAAATCTTCCAGATTAAGAAGATTTCAAAGAGGATTTATGGTTAATCCACTTAAATGTGAATTAAGTGGTTGGTGAAAACGTAGTATTAGATAAACAACAATACATTTCTGTGTTCTTAATTAACAAACGTTAAAATTGTCATGTGGGTGAATTGATATTAAGCATATATATTTTGGAAGAGTGAAATTACATATGTGAAAAGAATTCAGTTTTAAACTTAAATTTATGCAACAGGTATTCATATTAATTTCAGTTGCTAATAATTAAGTTTTTAAAGCTTTTATACAATAAATTTTTTTATAATCGCTTTGGGATACAATTTTGCGTGATCGCACCTGTCAAATGTTAAATCACTCAAGTGATAGTTGGAAGTTTTTATGGTAATAGATTTGTACAGTTTAAATTTATACCAAGTTGTAACGAGTTGATGGAAAAAAAATTAAAAATTAGAACTTTTCAGAGTTTTTTTTTACTGTTTCGAATAAAGGTGATTTTAGAGTAATATGTAACGAAAAACACTTCGTTGCAAATAATAAAGTATGACGCCCATCCGTCAAGTCATTAACTGTAAGACTATCTTGTCCTACCCAACATTTCACATTCGGATATTTAGCTAACTCGATTTGCATAAATCTCAACCCGGTTTAACTCGGTTTGAAAAATGTTCGGTTTGATAATCCACTAGCGAAAACCCGTCAAACGACAAAAATGAAACTATTCAGCCCTAAAGTGGATTGTATATATTTGCTTAAAATTAAACGCTTTCAAATGCAATTTCAGCATCTGATTTTTAAGCACGATGGTGAGGGACGTATGTACATATGTGGTGGCTGGGGTAGACAAAATTGCTCAGATTGAAGAATTGCAGAGGTATAACACCCTTTCTTCTTTCTTATATTTGTTATACATAGTTCGAATGAACTTTTCCAAATTAATTTGAGTAAAGAGAGTGATAGAAAGTTAAAATCTATTAAATATAGCAGCGTTTAAAAGTATATTGCAACCAAAAGGTGTAATGAAGCATTACAAACTTCACCACCTAACCCCCACCGCATCCCCTGAGCTGCAATAATGAACAAACAAACCGAATTGCGACAATATATTACAAAACACTATTGACAGGGTAAAGCCGCCAGTATCCGAGGTCAGCCAGTAAAAAAGGTAAAAAAATAAAATAAATAAAATAATAGGTTTCCCCCCACCAGTGGTAAGGAGTCTTGTATAATACCATTAAAAACCGTAGATAGCCGGTGAAAACCGTTGACTGCCGTCGTAAGACGTTGATAGCCGTTGCAAACCGTAGAGAGCCGGTGGAAACCGTTGAGAGCCGTCGTCAGACGTTGATAGTCGGTGAAAACCGTAGATAGCCGGTGAAAACCGTTGAGAGCCGTCGTAAGACGTTGATAGCCGGGGAAAACCGTAGATAGCCGGTGAAAACCGTAGATAGCCGGTGAAAACCGTTGAGCCGTCGTAAGACGTTGATAGCCGGTGAAAACCGTAGATAGACGGTGAAAACCGTTGACAGCCGTCGCAAGACGTTGATAGCTGGTGAAAGCCGTTGATAGCCGGTGGAAACCGTTGAGTGCCGTCGCAAGACGTTGATAGCTGGTGAAAACCATAGATAGCCGTTGCAAGACGTGGACTCAGGACGTGTCAGTCGTAACAATATAAGGCGAACAAGGACGACTTTACCCATACGAAAGGAACCTACTCAGCCTACCACCGTATTACCGAAGTCGATACCTGGATCAGCATTAACAGGGAATTACGTCAGTTTAAGCGAAGAACTCTAAGATACCAGAACCTTCAAAACATCGCTTCCGTGTATTGTAAAAGAAATGTTTTTTTGTTATATACCTATATATATAATTAATAATTGGAATTTACAAATAAATATCATACTAAAGTAGTTATACGAAGAAGGAACTTTGAAACTAAAGCTTTTTGTACTTACTTTAGTTAGAACCCTGGAAGCCGACGAGCGAAAGAAAAATCTAGATTCGAAACCGCAGTTATGAGTCACTTTAAATTCAATATCGACTCAGCTAGTAAAAATGAGGGAGTGAGTGGAGTGAAATGAAATGTCACATTATTCGTCAGAGATTTCAGCAGTGGCATGGTGTATGAGTTGGTGAATTTACATTATTGGTTAAGATGTTTTCTTTTTTCAAAGAAATTGTTTCACACCTATTCACGTATTCAGAAATAAAAATTAGTAACCACGAACTAATCTAAAAATTTGGAGGAAGAATCGTTAAATGAACAATCTCAAGCTCACCCAGATCTAAATTAGGGTACAATAGAACTTTTAAATTGCGGTGCATTGGTTTTGACCCCAATATATTTATTCATTTTTTCATGGCAATCAAGATCTAGGGATTTATTGCCGTTGAATTTTGCCTGATTTCAAAAACGTCAAATAAAGGCCAATTTGACTGTCAATTTGTTCTTCTCTTTTTGATTGTTCTCTTAACGCAGAATTTGCAATTGGCAAATATTTAATTTTCCTTCTTGCACAAATATTTTTGATGAACGCCAAATTACTTTATTTGTTGGCAAGCTCATTTGATATTGAATTTAAACAAATAAAATATTTTTTAATAAAAATTATTAAAATCCCTTTCGCTTATCATCTTCTGCCGTTACTCGTCTAAATTGTTTTTGATTGAATGTTCGCAGTAACTTTTTATACTTCTTATGTTCTACTCCTTCCTATATAAAATGGAATCTTCGAAGTAAAAAGAGTTACTCCGAACAGTCAATCGAAAACAACATTATTTTTAAATATCTTTTTCACTCCTCTTTTCACTGTCGTCGACCTTCGACGTCACCTCGATTTTTTTAATGGAATAAGTGATTGAAAATTATCTTTTGAAAATAGAGACCTGCCTGAGAAAACTCTTCGATGACATTGGGACGATTTTTAAAATGCTCTTTTTTTTCAACTCGAATGAAATTGGGACGAAATCATAAAAACTGAGTAGCTACCTCAAATTACATGTTAAATACAACACCAACAAATTCTCTTCGGACTTAGCTAAGCGCAGAGATTTTCTGCTCTTCACTTTTATTCCTGAGGAATTTGTATTACTGGCCTTAATTACCTTATTGTTATAGAGATTTTGTATAGAAATGTCAATTTTGACAGCTAAGTAAAAACAGTACTAAGTCTTTTAGAATTTATTCCTAAAGAATTTGTATTACTGGCCTTAATTAGCTTATTGTTATAGAGATTTTGTATAGAAATGTCAATTTTGACAGCTAAGTAAAAACAGTTTTAAGTCTTTTAGAATCCGTATTCAATTCATTAAAGCATCATAAAATATAAAGGATTTAATTAAAAGATTTGGTTTTAACTTATAATTTATTTTTGTTTTAATAATTGCAGCGATTTTTTGGTAGATAAGGAGGTTTTTTTTTAAGGAAAATCTACTCGTCTTCAGGAATCAAGAAGAATATGTTTTTTTTTTTACTTTCACATTTTGTTTGTCTGTTTATAATTTCAACGTGAAGCGAAAAATATTAACTTTTGACAACACAAATTAGTAAAAAGTTCCTGTCAGATTAATAGATCTGCTTGTTAACTTTATCTTCTTTTTTTTCATTTGCTTTTCTTCTTCTAAAACAGTGACATATTTGAAGGCCACTAGTGAATTAAAATGCATCACACAACGTTATATTTTTTGTTATAATTTTCTATCACAATCAAGTTGCGATAAAAAATTATTATCAACAACTGCGTGAATCCCGCTATTCAAGCAGAAAAATACTCCTTTAAAAAAACTACACATACACTTGGGATATGACAGTAATTTCTGCGTCAATCTAATTTATTATTTTTCCTTACGTTCAAGAATTTTGCATAACGTAATTTAATTTATTCCCAAATGCCTGCAGAATTAATTTAACAGTATTACTACATCAAGGTTTTTTTCCTGATACAGTAATACTTTCCATTTCAGAAGGATTGCAAATACGCAGGTGTTTTTGACATCTTTTCAATGCCCCAAGAGACCCACTGTATAATTTAAATTCATGTTTTTTTTATATATGTACGACTTTGTTTAACAAATCCAATAAAAAGTGTCAAACTTATGGACGAATACGAGGAGAAAAAAAAGTGTAACCAGCAATAAATCTCTTTCTGTTTCTAATGTCGAATAAAATCCATGTTTCCTCCTCTAATCTTGTATAGGTTTAGGTTCACATCTGACATTGCTGACATTGAAGTCAACCAGTTCTGGGATTAGCAGCAATCCCCCAGACTGACACGGATTTAATTTCATTTTCGATTGAAAAGCCATTAACTTCGTTTTTGTTTTCTGACAGTTTACGAGGGTATTTTATTTTTATTTAGTTTTATATGTAGCTATCCTTACTATACAAAAAAAAATGTCCTTCTCGTGGTTTCCCACTATCAATTCTTTTTCAGCAAAAAAAAAAACAAGTTACATTGTGAAATGAATAGTATTTGTAGAATTAGTACCATCTCCATTTGTCTAGACTAACAATTATGCAAATAGGAATAGCTTGAGCTAAAGGCCGTTGTCCATTTAATCCTACAACCTCTCGACTCGATTGCGCCCTCAGGCACCACAAGTGTTAAATGGCTGCTAGCTGGTAGTTGTGGCAGATTAAAATTAAAATATCCTACTTGGCCACATAACCAAGTATAGATACAACCACTAATTACTTGCCACTCACAGTTACGATGTATGCTTATATGTATGCATGAACCTATGTATGTAGATAATTTGCATTCCTTGTGTGAAGACAATAATACTAATACCTAATAATCAAATAGGATGAACCATTATTAGGGTCAATTTATTGGCAAAAATATTTGCCCTATCATAACGTCATAACTCATGGCCGAATACATTTTTAATGACCAATTGATTAATTGGATTTTTGTGTTTTTGTCGTGCCCTGAATATTTTTCAACCCCTTTTGGAGTGGGTTTAAAAAAAAAAGAGGTTGAACTTTAATGGCACGCAATGGCGAAATGCTGACTCTGACACAGGTTAGTTGGTTGCTGCTACAGTTACAGTGCAGCTCAGATGGTTAGGCACTTATAAAAGCGAATTAATTTTGTCTTAATCACACCGACTGTTCACAAAGAAGACGAAACACAGTCAAATGCTTTAGTTGGTACTTCAGCATAAATACTGACTGAGTAATTAATTATGTTTCCTTACTTAAAATTGTGGCACTTAAAGTGAACCTTTGTTCAATCTTAGTTAATCCGCAAAATCATTGGTGCGAAATATTGAACTGAGTCTGAACTTAGGTTTACATATTTGTAGAACTAGTTCTTATGAACCTAATAAGAATAGTTCTGTTTGTTTTTATCCCCATGAGATTTGGATAAAACAATGACATTTCCATATAAACTATCGATTTCAAACACCTATTTACAGATACAGACACGATTCATCATAACCTCTGAATAGTTAACGACTGGGAAGGTAATCCTAGAACATATAATATCACAACGGTTTAAACTGTTTGTCTAGAGCTAGTTGTACAAACGTTGTTAAATATTTAATCCGTGGTTCAGGAATTTTATTTCAACGATTTCGACGGATTAACTGAGGTTCAATATTGAGTCAGGCATGCATTTAATTTTGATCATACGCTTGAACCTAGAACCATCGTTGAAGCTCAGCTAACCCGCCAAAATCCTTGAATTAAAATTCCTGAACCACGGAACCTAAGAGCCAGTTCCAGAAATTTAACTTGAACCAAAGATCAGCTAAAATCGAGTTATTTCTTGAACCAGATACCACTTCGAGTACATTATACAATTGCGAGTCAAAAGAGAGTTAACTGAACTCGAGTTCAAATTAGTCTATCTACTCGAAATTCAAATATATGGCTTTTGTGACTATCAGTTACCTGCTCATTGTTATTTTATAAATTGCTCATGAATAATCTTAAATGGTAAATTACTTTGTATTTATGTAAATAAAGTTAAATATATTTTGAATGACTGTTTTTTAAGGTAACATTTGAAAACTACGATAAACATGATAATGATTTCTTGGAAATAGTCATTAGGATAGTTTCAACGCAGTGTTTAAACAATCTGGAATAATAATCATGAGTTTTTCTATCGTTTTTGCATGTCCAATGATTATTAATCCGGAAGTGGCTGCCTCTTAAATAAATAACTACTTATTTAGTTTGCTAATAATTCGTTGTTCATATTGTTGGCTTACGCTTATGTATTGTCTATTTGGCTGAACTGTCAAAAAATGTAGATTGAAGTGAGAAAGCATGTATAAAAAACTTTTTCCATTAAGAGTTTAGTAATAGTCAATCAAATGATTAAGCCCTATCTGAACCTCAGTTATTTCGACGAAATCGGGGAGATAAATTATTACAGGTTCATCGGTAAGTAAAGTTGTATGCTTCTATTGTACAACACTTTATAGTTGTAATTCTTCTGATAGATATTCCAACATAAGCTAACTGAATGTCAAATTTATGTGTTCAATTGAAAGAAGAGCCTTGTATTTATATTTTTCCAATTGATTCGTTTTTTTTAAAGATATGTAGATTACATACATATATACAAAACTGTGATTGATCTGCTTTTTGCATGCCGCTAGAGGTGTTGACTAAACAATATACATAAGGTACGTGTTTATGTTATTTTTTTACATTCATCTGTCAGTACGATATTCCTTAGTCCGAAGTGCAAAGGAGAAAGAAAAAACGAAAAGATGAAACAGAAATAAATCTATCTGAACACGCGCGGGTATGATTTTCCTTGAGTGTTTTTGACGTTTCTCTTTCTACTCTTTCTTTCTTTTTCGGAGTTGCTTCATTTAATTTTCGCTGTAAATGAATGAACACCAATCCAAATGGCTGACGAATTTAAATGGAACAAAGAAAAAACTTCCAAGATTATTTTAAATTACCAAATGAACCCCATTCTCGACAATCCTTGTCTTTGTCATCCAGAATACCTATATAAATAACTATGACTTTGGTATACTTAATTAGACCACTTTCTTGTAAATTCACTTTTTATTTTTCAATGATGGAAACCGTTTTCAATGATCATTCAATTGAAAAATCAAAAGTGAATTTACAAGAAAGTGGTAGAACACATAAAATATTTTTTTGACAAAAAATATTATATATCTTGTTACCTTAATTTTGGTACCAAAACCATATCAGTTTTATTTGTTTAAGTGCTTCAGAATTGATAGTCAAAGTTTTCAATGATGAGTTTCAATCAAAGCTATAACTGGCGCTATTGAAATAAATTTTATTGACAGCTCGCAAATCAGAAACCAGAAGCTTGACTATGTTTCAAGTCGACTAATTATTTTGAATGTGGCCAATGTTAAGAAGAAATAAGAAGCTTAGAAATAAATTCGGACTTCGGAGTCGTTGGTCGCTCTCATGTGAATAGTCCTCAAGATAGCTTGGGTAGCCTAGTCGTTTCTTGCTCTAACGCGAGAATTGACTGTTCTTTCTCGTTCTGGGGTTTCTGTTCTAATTTGGTATGTTCTGTGAGATTGTGATTTTTATAAATAATCGTAAGTGAATATTGTCCGAACTGCAATTTGCTGCGTTTAAAACCTACAATATCCATTTATTGTATTATTTTTACAAGAGTCAATTTGACATTTGCATATACTGAGTTGTCAAATTGTAAAGTGTTAAATTGAGATTTTACTTAAATTTAATAAGTTTGTTTTGATAGCAATTTATTTTTAACAAAATATGCGCTATCGTATTTATAAAATCGAACAAATTTTGGAGTGTTTCTTAAGCCGTGTTTTGTTTGCAACTCCATATAGAGTTGTTGAAAAAAACGACATCGGGATTTAGGAATTTCATTTTAAAGTTATTGGAAGCACTGGTGCATTCAATAACATTTAAAATTTACAAAACTGTAGGGGTATTCACGATCCGGTGTATCTGGTCTTGTATCATTGTAAAAGTGTAAAAGTGTAAAAGTGTAGCATTTTTTTGCACTACAACAACAAAATATACTGAATGTCAAAATCTTATACTTTTGCACTTTTACAATACCCGAACCCTATTGTAACAGAAAAATACAAGGGTTTAAGATTTTTTTAACACAATTTTCAGAACAAATGTGAAACAGATTTTGACATTTCCTTCAGTTTTGCTACAGATTAGTAAAGGTGTGTTCACAGTCTGTTGTAAAAAAATAAAATTTTACAATTTTACAAGACTTGGTACACCAGATCGTGAATACCCCTTGTATGTTAGTACCATAAGATAAGGACCCGAAACCTCTAAGACATTTGCCTACAAGCTGAAATACGCACACAAGTAACTTTTCCATTCATCTTCCAATAGGCACATTGATAAAAACGCACAAAATAATCTCTTCTGTTCATCTTCCTATAGACACATGGATAACACAGCCCTAGTAATTTGTTTTTGTTTTGTTTTTCGATTTCACATCTATTCATGGATAGAGTGTCAAAGGTAGAAATACAACAAAGTAAACAAATGGGTTTTGGGTGGTGAAACGTTCGAAAGTTTCCAATCTTAGTATGGCTTATTTGTGGTTAGTACTATCATCATACAACATCAGTTTTGACATATTTATATAAATTATCGAAAACAAAATAATATCTTTAATTTGGCATTACCAATTCTATCGGGAGTTAAGATAGTTCCAGATAATTATCTGGATTTAGATAAATCCATATAGAGTTAAGTTGTTTTTGTATTGACCTGTAAATCGCTCAACTCTAATGTCGTTTTTCTCGAAAACTCCCTATGAAGTTGCAAACAAAAAAGATGGTTTCGATTGCAATATACATTATAGTGACCTTTCATTCCTGTTCATAGTTCTTAAAAACTCTGAATTATCATGTTGAGTACGAATTTTATGATGATGACACGAATTAAGAAATCTACAACTTTTCAATATTTTAACTGTACTTCTTACACAAAGAGTACACAAACATCTTACTCACATCTTTGAACAAGTTGAGAATTATTAGGGTTTCCTTTTTTAATGTTCTTTTAAATTCAATATAAAAAAATACGTTCATTCTATGTCCCCTTTCACACAAGGAAACTGAGTTGCCGGCAACTGGGAGTGTTTTGGCGTGAAGGGCAGGAAGTAAAGGGAATGAAAAAAATCTCCCCAGTCAACGATTTGAAGAGATTTTTTTGACGTTTTGCTTTGAATTCCAATTAGCCCAACAAAATCTTCCCAGTTTCCTCCTCGGTGCCAGTTTCCTCATGTGAAAGCTACAAGGCAATTAAAGGAAAACGTCAAAAAAATCTCCAGCAACTGGTTTCCCTGTGTGAAAGGGGACTATGGCAAGACAAAAAGAGAAATAAGAAAACCAAAGACTCTCAAGTAGATACAGGAACCATGGTCTGTCAATTATATTTGCCTATAAAGTCGAATAACAGTAGAATCATATTTTTGCAAAAGTATTCGGCACATCTATTTAAAGAAATGAATGAAATTTCATAAAAAACAATGTTGTCAGATGGGCTTCAACATATTACAATTGCCAGTTGTTGTTGTCAATGTGCGACTGAAATGAAAACAGATAAAATACCTGAGGTAAGACTTCATTGTTTCTACTTAACATGTCAAAGCTCGAACGACCGAATGTGACCTTGTGACTTAGCCATAAACTAAAATGTATATTGTTTGAACTTGTTTCAAGCTTAATCAAGTTTTGTAATATTGTTTAAGCAACGTAGTCCTTGAAACTTTCATTCTCATTATACAATTAAATGTGATTATTGGAAAAAAGCTGTCATGTTATTTTTTTGGGAGGATCTACATCTACATATAATGGGCAATTATGGATAATTAAACTCTATGGTTTAATGGTAAAGTCTGGTAAGACCAAATTGTACACAATTAAAATATTTTGTTTTTGTTTTGTAGTTTTTTTCTTTGCGGGTAATATTTTGACGTTTTTTTATTTAGCTTTAATTTATTCTATAATTATCCCTTTTAGTTCTATATTTTAAAGCTTTTGGGGTCTATTTACCTTAAATTAGGTACTGCACCGACACCATTTGCAAAACTAAATAGCCTGCCATCTAATTGTCAGAGTAAAAACTAATTTGTTGCATTTTTGGGAAAAATGTTCGCTCCATAAAATGTTGATTAGCCTTAAAATTATATAGCACAGCGCGAGCGTGAGGAAAGCAAAAAAGGCTATAAATGAATACCGAAGTTCTAATCATTCAAATGGGAAGAAGAAATAGATCAAGATGAGGTATTTTACATTCGTTTTGTACTACTGAATTATTCACTATACCTGTATACGGGAACTGAACGGATTGCTAGAAACGTGGGAAAAATCCCACAGACTTTTTCACTAGAACACATGAGTTTAAGAGATGTAAACGTTTCTGTTATAAAGGGTGCTTTTTAGAGGTATAGAACTTAAAGCTGGCAGCACTGTTTTCGTTTATAACAATTTTGCCATCTGCCGTGTGGTTTATCTTTTGCAAGAATAATAAATAATTGGCATTGATTCATGTCTTTAAAGATTAAACTGGTAAAATAATGGTAAAATCAAATCATTAATGATAAGTGTTTCAAGTAGCAAAATAATTACCGCTTGATTGATAATGGCAATCTGCCACTAACGAATGAACAGGTTCATTCTTTCCGCCGGTGTGCATTATTTCCAAAATGGTGTCTTTCTGCATTTATATGACGCCATTTTATTGGCAATATTTAATGTCAGTTTCTACTGCCATTTTTTAATGACGAAAATACATAATGACAAATTTTCAAACCATTTACATGATTTTGTCATTAAAGTTAATAAAATAGAAGTAATAATGGCAATTTTTCACTCGTGTAAATCCCGGTATTAGTTTGATTTGTCATTGCAAGAATTGAAGTAACACGACTACCGGGTACAGTGTACATTCGGTGAATGGGGTCGAAACGAGATTAATGTTGATCCCGATTTTCACAGTAAATGTTTGTTGTGGGATGAAGTTCATTTTTGGTTGAATGGCTATGTCAGCAAAACTGTCGTATTCTGAGTATAAATAATCCTCATGCCATTGTTGAGAGGCGCCGTTGCATCCGTAAAAACTGACAGTTTGGTGTGCTTTATTGGCTGGTGGCTGGTGATCAAAGAGTTTAAATTTCGCCTTGAAGTGCTAGATTTGTAGTTTCAACAAGATTGCGCAACATGTCATAGAGAGCGTGCCAAAAATTTTGATTTGTTGAAGAAACGTTTGACGAGTGCAATTCTCTAAGATCTTGCGATTAAAGCACAATGGTAGATAATTTTCTGGGGGAGTATGTGAAATCGCTGGTTTACACACATCATTTACTTATAATTAGGTCTATTCTGCCACATCTGTTATTCTGCTATGAATTTTCTGTTATGATGCATAACAGATCTTCACCATAAAAGATATTTTATAATTGTTATTCAGGAGTTCGATCTTTTATAAAAGTCTGTTATGTAACTTCGAAAAAGAAAGATTTATACGAACAGACCTAAAATCTGCTATCAAATTATCAGCTGTAGTAGGTAAATAAAAACTCGGCAGTAGGAACTGACTAATGAAAATATTAACCTGCGCAATTATCGTGTTTTGTTTCGCGTATATAAATAATATATAATCTTTGCAATTTGTCCATAACAGTTCCTGAATGTATTATACCCAATATAAAAACTTGTGTAAAACGAACTCCGGCAAGATAAGCGACAATTTCTTTGATGTTTCATCCACCAAATTTGTTCTGTGCTTTCGTGTATTCAAATAATTAGTTTGAAATTATTTACATGATTGCGCTTGTTATTATGTATATTAATAATATTTTGTTATATTTGTCCTTTTACGAATAATTCATTAACAAAATAAATGTTTTTACTTCATGTATTGAAATCTTTTATGATAAAAGTAACAAAAATGTGTCTTTTATTCTTTTATGATTCATAAAAGATTCCATAACAGATTTTGTCATGTTGAATACCAAAAATGCAGTTCGTAAAAGACTTATTGAGAATTTCGAAGTTTTGAGAACTCATTAGCAGATTTCTTAACAGATTTCATAGCAGATTTAGTATGCAGAATACCAAAATTATAATTCATAAAAGATTTTTTGACGCTTAAACGTTTTTATGAAAATTCATAACAGAATAGCAGAATAACAGAATAAAAGATCTCGCCGAATAGTCCCAAATGATCTATAACATTTTAAGAATTCTATTTTGAATTAGTTATAATTACAAGCTCAGAAAATGTAGATGTGTGAGTTATACTTACGCAATACGCGGTGCCGGACGTTCTGTTAGAACTTAATTCCGTTCACATCCACATCATCCAATTTTATAGAGTTCTTCGTAGATAATGGTGATACGATACCATCGACATCAGCCCACGATCCACATCAAATACTGACAGTGTCGATGGATTCCCACTTTGTGGACCTTGTGTTTGGGTGGTAACGTTAATCCTACTTATTAGGCGTTGTTCTTCTTTTTTATCTTATAGAGCAGAGCATAAGCGAACCTAGTTAGCTCTGAGCAGAGCATGACTAGATTTAATTTTGAAAAAAAAAATTAAAGTGCTGAAATGTCATAAATTACAAATTTGCGGACAAGTTGTAGGGATTAGCGATATTGAGAAAACATCCATGTTATCATCGATGCCAATGATCGAAGACATTGATGATTTTAAAGTAAAAACTTATCTATTTTCAGTTTTAATTAAGAAAATATATTTAGTCGTGATTATTCTTACATACATACAAGAAAATCCCCTTAACATGATTTTGTTCAATATACATAGAAGCATACCGTCCACATTTTCCGCCATCAAAACAGCAAGACAAAGTATTGTTTTGAACATTTTAAATATCGATGCTACCACTCGTCTTGTCAAAATATTTTGCAGTAATGAATTTATTGGAATCAATATCCATACCTATATATTATAGTTAAAATTTAAACTAAAATTGATTTGAACTTTTTGCTGCATATTTTTTTAGTTTTTGTTTTTACAGTAAAATTGATGAACATCGGCCATCGCTAACAAGCTGTCAAAATCGATTTTTTCTTTCGTGATTGTCAGATATAGGAGTGAAATTGGCCGCATTCAGCTTTTTGTTCCATTTGATCGGTCATTTTATTTTGAGCCTGCTCCATTTGGCTCTGGAAAGAAACGCAAGTTTAACGATCTAAAAAAGAACACAGATATTTTTTTGACAGCTCAGTTCTTTACTCGGATCTAAAAAAGAAAAAATCAAAACGTCATTGACGTACTCACTCATGTCAAAAAAGAAATATGATCGTTTTCCCTCAGCTCCTGAGTCGTTCGAATCCTGATGAAAAGCTCTCCAAGTTTCAACAACACACTAATGCTTGACCATCTGAAGGTCTCCTGTATTTAACCGTTTCATTGACGCACTAAGGTGTTTAGGTGTTATGTAGACTAATTGCTCACTGAACCGATTGACTCTAAATTGGCCGTCTACATGATAATTAGTTGACTGCGTCAACGGCCTTGGCTACGATGAAAGCATCGCTTCCCATAGATCAGCGAAATCAAGCATCGTTGTGCGTGGTAAGTACTTCGATGGTGGACCGTCGGAAACCAACCACGTGCTGTTGACATGTGTTCCTTCTGTTCTGTGTTCTTCCTATCTCTGTCTCTCTCTGTTGTATTAATGTATGTAAAAGTTTAAGCCAATGGTCTAGTTGCCAGTGCTTCGGTGTCTCTACTTCGTAGATTTATTAGATTAGATTAGATTAGATTAATTTTTATTGATTATAAAATAGTACATATATACAATTCTTATAAATATTTTAAGGCGTGGCTATAAGCCGTCTGCCGATTACTTAATTTGACTTTGAGAGTTTACAATATTAAATCAGAAAAAAGTAATGAAATTAGTAAAATTTGTTTGAAATACTTTTGTTTATAAAAATATTTAAGTAGATAAAGAAACAAAAATTTTATTAAAAAAAATGAGCTTAAACATTGGATTTTTATTTTAAGTAACATACGAAAGCAAGATTGTGATAAGTTTTAAGCAGCAAAAGATGTGATTTATTATTTCGAATTATTTCTGATGAAAAGAAATATAGATATAGATAATACATGCTACATAAATTACAGATTACAATTTAACAGATTTACGGAATATAAATATTTTAAATCAGTTAAAAAAAAAAACAAAAAAAAAATTGCAACATCTTTAATAGATAGGCTTTTAGTTTAGCTAAAACAAAAATGAGGTTCTAATTTATTTCAATTATGAAAGCGGCTTTTAGCTTAGCCAAAACAAAAAATAGGGTTTTAGATAATTTCAAAAGTGAAAATGGGCTTTTAGTTTATTAAAGCAAAATTTATAAAGTGAGTGTATTGCTCGCGAGTTCACGACAGATTCAAATATGTATTTCGGTAGTTCTTTGCGTAGGAAATAAATTGTACCAGCAGTTTCCAAGTTTATCTGACTGCAAGGGGAAACTTCTGTTTCAAACATAAACTTGCATGGTGTTTTTTTTTAAGTGTATGAGAAATAAAAAAACATGTCCGCCATGAACTGTCAAAACCTAGAGGTATACAATGGAAATTTAAATAAATATATTTGAGATAGTCTAGAAGTTCTCAAATCACGTATTTTCAACCAATACAATTTTCTTGAAAACTGCTTAGACACGTATACTTGTACAAACGTCTGACGGAATATAAATGAATGGTGTTACACTTTCCAGTAAATTATAATAATGTAAGCAGATCCAATCGATTGGTTCGCACTGTACAATTCTCTTATTGAAGCCATATTATTTATTTTTTTTTGTTTCTATAGTAGTATATATATAGAAATACATAGTATACGAACATACATATATATAAATATTTTTTGTTTTAAATCATTAGATTTTATGGACTGCAAAAGGAGTTATATTTCACTTTTATGGGACAGCGACTACGAATTCTCCGACCCAGACAATTTATTTATACTCGATTTGCAATGTTATGTTGTTTGTGTTTATCTTAGCCTGATTTGGAGCATACCTACCTACCCTAGATTTTCATAGTAGCAGCAGATTCAGAATTCAGATACCCCAACACTTTTCACACACAATCTGGCTTCAAGATACAAGGGATGATATAACTGCGGATTTTTTTTTCTTAATCCAGTTCAGCCGATCGATAGAAAACCAATTATCTATTGGATTTTGTGAAGTGTTCTCTATTCCAGGTGGGCAAAAAATATTGCTCACTCCATTCCTTCTTATAAACGTTTTTCTACGTTGGGGGTGTTGGGGGATGTTAAGGGGGAGGGCAATGTCAAAAGGACGCTATGTTTTCTCTTTTTTACGTTCGTTTTTTTTTTTTTGCTGAAATTGGTAATCGCTTTTGAAAAATGTGTTTGTTTAAGGCAACTATAGCCTGCAAAAAAAAAAGGAAGAATTTCGATAGGTGTGTTTTTGTTTTGCGGATTTTTCTTTTTGTTTGTTTGTATTTCTGTGTGTAGGGTGCGAATTCAAATAAGATTTTAAGTTATTACATTTGAATTTCCATGAATCGAAAGGAAACGGAAGTCGAAGCTAGAGCTTTACATCCGTGTGCGCCAATCTTAGCAATTTTTCAGTTTTACATTGAATAAATTTTCTCGGAATTGTTTTGATGAATTGAACTTATTTTGCCGCGGTCTAATAGAGGAATAACTTTTTTTGTGGAAAATAACTTTTATCCTCTTTTGCTGGGAGATGTTTGTGTGTTTTTTGCACTTAAAAAATATTTTTCTTGATAATTTTTTTGTTTTTTCTTTAGTTCGGCTTATATAGTATTATAACTTTGCGACAAAGTTTAAATTGTATTCTTTTTATCTGCTTATGGTTATTTAAAATTTAAAATATGACTAACAGATTCATGATGTATCCCTATTCCATTGCTTGGACGGCAGTCTATAACACTAGACTGCTGGGTGAGGTTTTTGTCCTGGAAAGTGAATGGATACAAATTTATTTTCACACTTCTTGCTACAAAAAAATGGAATAACGTAATCCCAATTATTTTACAGTTGGGAAATGTGGAAGCTCCCACAGAAATGATTTCAATGATTCCGTTAATTGCTTAAGAATTCAAATCACCAATTAAATAACAATTTTCATTTAATTTTTCACTTACATATAATATTACATCGGAAATGTATTTCCTATACATTTTATTAATAATTTACTTAAATTAATATTATAAATATTTGAAAAAAATTGGAGTAGCTATTTTTCCTAAGGCTGAGGTAGGCTCGTCGGTGTTCAGGACATCCCAAGAAAGCAAGTAAAACTCGAGTTTGAGAAGGCTAGAACTCGGTTAATTTACTTTTTATTGCCTAACGAAGTTTTTTCTTACTAACTCTTTATAAACTTAAGTTAAATAACATGATTCTTCATATAAATAAGTGGCCCACGTTTCTTCTCAAAAGGAGCCGACAGGGAATAGCGTATATAAACCTAACTCCAAGCCCAGGGAATCCGAGGGAAAATCGTGTACGCCTACAGCTTACTCACGAAGAGCAAGAGGGGGGAAATCAGCCAGGAATCTAATTCCTTTCCAAGGCTTGTTCACGGAAAATCGGGTATGACCGCAACTTACTCATGATCAATAAGAGGGGAAATTCTGTTAGGAAGCTAATTCCTGTCCAAGGCTTAACAAAAGCAAAATCGGATATGACCACAACTTACTCAGGATCAATGAGAGGGGAAATTCGGTTATGAATCTAATTGCTGCCCAAGGCTAATCCGAGGGATAATCAAGTACGCCCACAACTTACTCAGGTTCAATCTGCACACAACTTACTCATGATCAATAAGAATGGAAATTCTATTAGGATAATTCCTGTCCAAGACTTAACATAAGCAAAATCGGGTATGCCCACAACTTACTCAGGCAAATAAGGGAAATTCAGTTAGACAATCCGATGGAAAACCGGGTATGTCCACAACTTACTCAGGATCAGTAAGAGTGGTATTTCAGTTAGGAATCTAATTCTTGTCCAAGGATAATCCGATGAAAAATCGGGTATGCCCACAACTTACTCATGATCAATAAGAGGGGGAATTCTGTTAGGAAGCTAATTCCTGTCCAACGCTTAACAGAAGCAAACCTGGGTATGCCCACAACTCACTCAGGATCAATAAGAGGGGAAATTTGTGGTTAGGAATCTAATTTATGTCCAAGGATAATCCGAGGAAACCTATCACCATTAATCCGCAACCATTCTATCGCTGACCAACAGAATAATTCAGGAAAGATGCGAAGCAAATCATCGGGCGGTGTATTATAGGAATCAATTCCAATGGGTTATCGGAAGAATCAAACCTTAAGCCCCACAAACGCACCTTGTGCATTATCTCGCCTTCATAGCTTAGCGTCAAACAGGTTATAAGTTGGCAGTGGGGTTATGACTTCAGACTAAACGATGGTATTTGTTCTGACTACGAATCTAGTCCTGGGGTTGAGGGCGGGAACAAATAATTTTTATTAGAGATATTCTTAAAAGTCAAATAAATTGCCCTTATCTGTTGTCCCTTATAAGAAGATATGCTCCAACGAGAGATCTTCGAGTGCATAGTATATTTTTTGAACCTTTTTATGGTCTTAATAAGCCAATAACTAGGTGCCTTAGACGGGCCAACTCAGTTGCTTATCATATTGACTTCCATAACAATATTAGTCGTGATACCTTCAAAAGTCATATTATTAATTTGTTAGCGGTTTTAAATTCTGGTGGTTAGGTATTTATTATTGAAGTATTTTTCGGTATTTTTAAAACTTGTAAAGTATCGCATGTTGCTCATAATTTATGCTGTAGTCTTTAAGATTATATATTTTCAAATGTATAGCTGCTTGATGAAATAAATAATAAATAAATAAATAAGGTAGTGGGAGTGTAGCGATGCTTGCTGGGTGGGTGAGCGGCGGAGTTGATAATTAGAGTTCGGTGAAAGCTGTACGGAGGTCGGTAGGCCCTTCGAAGGGCCGTAGTGTGGTCAGAAGTACGGGAACGGTTGAATCTTTCAAAAGCTTATGGGAGTAAACGGGTAACGGTGGTCGGTGCTGCCCTTAAAAAATTCCAGGTCGGTTGGCGGTTGGAGTTCGGTTGATAATTCTAAAGAGTTCCTGTTTGGGCTAATGTTTCCGGTTGCTATCGAAACACAACCACAATATGCAAAACATCTATAAATAAATCACGTACTGTGTATTGTGTTTCTTGGTTCTTCTACTTTTGAAGAAAGAATTCCGACTTCGATCTCTTCCCACAGCCCATATCATATTTTGGTAATGTGACCCGTATGCTGGAAGATAACAATGTATGAATTGTCTACACTTATAGATTTGCATAGGTCTGGCAAGGAGACGAGACCAGGCGAGACTTTTGTTAGTCTCGTCTCGGTCTCATCAAAATCGAAAAATTGCAGTCTCGTCTCGATCTTGGTATCACCTTTTTTCTTGTGAAAATTTTAATGTGCAATATCGTCTCGATCTCGATCTTGGTCTTGGTTCCTTTGGTGTTGTTTGGTAGTTAAAAGATGTAAGATAAGACGCGCGCTCAGATTGAAAAAAATAGAGTGCGGTATCTCAGCACTTTGTTGAAATGAAAAATGCGTAGTGTGGAGTCTTGTATAAAGCACGAAGAAAATGTTTAAAACAGACTCTTGAGTCTGTTTGGTCTTTTGTTGTTGTTTCAAACAGTAAAGCTATACAATTGGCCTTCTTTCTTCATACTATATTTTGACGTTTGGATAATATTTTCTTCCTAATGTCACCCAAAAGTTCTGAAATCAATTGTTCCCGGAGCGAAAAATCAAATCAAAAAAATTTCGAATTTTCCGAGGTAAAATTTGAATTGTGTAAAGGTTTCATGGCTTAGTAGGTAGGCAACAAACTATATTTTGAGGTTTTGATAATATTTTTTTTTCAAAAGTGTCATCTAAATGTCTTCAATTCACCTTTCAATTCTATTTTGTATTCCAACGACATGCATTAATAAATCGCACGTATTCTTCTCTGAATTTTCGCAGTGCGCCTATCTGAGTATAACTTTTAACGCGCATTAAATATTTCGCAAAAAAAACTTGTTATATTATAAAAATTGAACATGAGTAGATACCAAAAAAATTGAAATTATTTCTTCTAGCGAAAAACGAAACCAAACCGCCAAGGCCACCAACCGATACCAGCGAGGCCCTTAGCGAATTTTGGTATCAAAAATATGGTAGCTTCTCGGGTGCAGGGGCAAATGCAGACAAGAATTTTGTTATTTCGTCTATAAAGTTGTTGGGCAGTTTTTCATTTGGCATACTCAAGCAATGCCTACTACCATAGTTATTTAACATTGAAATATGTCATGAAAATAAAAGAAATACATTTTTATCTGCGCCACATCTTCACATCTTCAATTCGGCTAGAAAATCATCAGGCATAGAACTTTTAATATATAGGGGCAGATTCCTAACGGTGGTGTGTAGATCTGCCTTCCTATAAATGTTACTCGTACGTTGAATGGATTTACACATAGTTCAAACGCATTCAACATTTTGTTTCAATTTTATTTTATTTAATAAAGTTTTAGTGTGTAATTACTAACACCCTTTTACATCAATTGGCCATTCTAGGGAAAATACCTCATCAGAATTTTTATTCCTACTTTTTCAAGTTTTAATATATTTTTAATTTTTTTATTTTTATAATATTTTTCGGGCAAAATATTTTGAATTTCGGAAAAAAATTCACGGTGGTCTATTTATTAATTACATACATAAATGCTCCAAGAAAGAACATGAATTAACCGCCGCCATCTGGCGACAAGTAGGGAAGTGAATTTTCATATATTTCAGTCGCAGGCCCCGTTATTTGTGTCCTAACACTAATTGTGCTCTTAAAGTAGTCTCGTCTCAGTCTCGTTGCCAGCCCTATGGAACAAGCAAACAATAGATTCTAGATTCTGAAAGTTAATCTATATTAATCATAAGTTGGCATTTTAATTGCTTAATTTTATACTGCAGCTGCACCTAGGCTTTCTAAAAGACTACCTTTCGAAATAAGAAAAGAAAAACAATCGACTTCTTTCGTAAATTTCTTTGGTCAAAATTTTCAGCTATTAATTAGTAAAATGTATTTCTTTTACTCTTATAAATTTGTTCCTAAATTTGCGTCACTTTTTCGATTATTATTCGTTTAGTATATTTACGTAAATCTAGATCTTACCCCACAAACAAATAACTTAGTAAAAAACTGAAATTATATCTTAACGGATCATTTGCCACTATACTCTGTCCCAGAAAAATAAGCAGTACAGGCAAGATAGGACGTTTGCCTTTCATTCTCGCTACAGCGAATTGCATAAATCTGTCACCCAGGAAAGCTCTCACATGGTTTTCGTAGTGTGTATTTTAAATGGACTCAGATATGAAAGAAGAAGATGTAGGGTTACCGCCCTTCTTTTAGATAGGAATTTTTATTTAATCATTTTGCTTATAAAAATGTTATCTTTTTTCACACCACCATAATGTAAGATAAAAGGTGCTAGTAGGCCAAATCCCTTTTAAATAAAAAACAAGTAAAAATAAAACATTTATTCATTAGGATTGATTATAAATTAAATAACAAAAATTGTGTAAAATATTTTACCCAGAAAAGGAGTTGGTTCTGCTCCTGCTGCTATCTTCACCTAGGTTTAAAACAATAATAGATTTTCTCCAGAGCGTTCCGAAAAAAAGTCCATTTCCCACATTTTCGGCTCAACCACCTACTCGACGTGTCGGACACACGGATGCCATTTTTACTTCACTTCACATTAATTAACCACGCTTTTCGAAAATCTATGCGAATAATGTTCTTCTTCAAAGAAAACAGCTTAAAATTTTGTAACTGCATTTAAACGTATTTTCCACACATTAAAAGTAGTGCAAAAAATGAAAATACTCCACGATAACACTTATCATTTAAAACTTTTTTTAAAGCTCTCAAATCAAAAACACCTCAACAGAAGCCTAAGGAAAAAAAACAGAACGAGTTAACAAATCGACACGGGTAACTCTGAAAGCACATCAATATTTAATGGGGGTTGAATAGCAGCAGCAGCCACGGACACGGGCAAACACTTTTTATGGAGAAGTTCTTCCATTTTAGTATGGTTCAAAAATATGACTCTATGATTTTGAAAAAGCTTTCCCATAAGACGTGTACTGCCTATTTTTCTGGGACAGAGTATAGTCACGCAAGTGCTATAGAATGATACCTGTTTCTTAAAATTATTAGAATATATTTTAATAAATATTAATAATTATGAATTTGTAATTTTTGTATGTATATTTAAATTCTTTATAATGTATTAATAATTTTAAGGAACACAAATAAAAAAATAAGATAAATGAGTCATCGGGACTTGCAATCTGATTATTACAAACTGCCAAACTTTATTCGTGTCCCACATGCCATCCACACTTCATGGAATCAATTGTTGGCGCGTGAAGTTCTGACTTTTATTGAAAAAATTAACATTATAATGACGGATTTACACGTGTGACAAATTGCCATTAATTCATGCCATTAAACTAGCAAAATAGTGGTAAAATCAAATCAATAATTATAAGCATTTACACGGGGTAAAATAATGACTGTTTGATTGATAATGGCAATCTGCAATTAAAGAATGAGCAAGTTAATTCTTCCTCGCGATGTGCAATAATTTTCAAAATGGCATTATTGTGAATTTACATGACTCCATTATAATGGCAATATTTAATGCCAGTCTTCCCTGCCATTTTTTAATGGCGAAAAAATGACAAATTTTTAAACCATTTATACGATTTTGTCAGTAATGTCAACAAAATGGAAGAAATAATGGCTATTTGTCACAAGTGTAAATCCGGCATAACATGTTTTCCAAAAAATATTGGCGCAAGATTTTAAACAGCCTGATGTTAAGGGCTTAGCATGATACTAGTTAAGAGTTTGCTAATACTAAAGCACTTTACTAATATTTTCCTAATTTTAAACTCTTTTTAACTAGCAGCATACTAATTTTATTTTCTTAATAAACTACACGCATAAAATAGTGCAAAAAAGCAAGCGCACATTACTTTTTGACGTTTGTAAATGTCAAAGTGGCATATGGATTTAACACGATACTAAAAAATAAAGTAGCCATTTTGTTATTTTAACTTTAGTAAAATGTTAAGAAAATAGCACGATACTAAACATATTACTAAATCGACTAAAATTTTGCGCCATTGATTTTAAGCGTTACGTTGTCAAATATTAAATCTAAATAGCTCTTGATCAAGATAAGCCATTTGACAAACTAAGAAGTTATCTTTTTCTTGTTATGTTATGTAATCGTTTACTGTACACATTTTTCGGAAAAAAAACAACTGACATAACCCGCGCGCATTATCTCAAAATCAGAAATTATCAATTATAAAATGTCATTCATGACGATTAAAAAAATATCCCTGTGAACGAAATGTTAAAGTGAACGAATATTTGCTCAACTTGTGACTTTAGTCACATTGTTGTAGTGAATAGGAATTATTTTCTTTAAATATACATATGTAAATACATAATACACCATTAAGAGTCAATAAGCATTTATGAAGGCTCTATTCAACGTTCCAAAAATTCTTATTAATAAAACATTTTCCAACCCATTTTAGTTGTCATATAAATATCATAAAATCTTTCTATTTAAAAGTTACAAAAAAAAAAGTTTGCAATAGAACTACAAAAAATGTTGATTAGAAAAAGTTTCGCATCTTTTTACTAAATGTTATACACACTATTTTTTGTGAACAAAAAATTAGTATCCTTTGTCTCAAAAAATAATGAAATTATAAATTTTCAAAGGAAATTCTGCATTAATTTTGCTCACAAAAGTTAGTATACAATTAAAGAAATAACAAAATGTTCGACTTAATATTCGGAACTAATAACTTTTTGGGTAACCTTTTGACCTAATTACCGCACTTATTCTTGATGTCGTCGAAGAAACAAGTTTTTGCGTAACATCTGGACCGACTTTAACCCATTCTTCTTGGATAATCCTCTTAAGCTCTGCTTTTGTATTAATTTCATGTTTTCTGTTTTCGTATTTGCCGCTCCAGATGATCCTATAAATGCTCATAACAATCCGGCGATTGTGGAGGAGTTTTAAGCTGTCTACGAACTTTATACAAAAGCCATTCTTTCACAATAAGGCCGTTATAACCGGCCTTATGTAACATACGGCGGATGGTTTGGGTACTACATGACTTACCTGTCTCTTCCTCTATCTGGGCATTCAATTTCGGTGCACTTATTTTCGAATTTTTCTTCACCTTCCGTATAATAAGTCGATTTTCATGTTCTGAGAATGTTCTTGGCCAACCACTGTGACCCATATTTTCAATTGTTCCATAATGTTTATGTTTTTCTAATATTTTTTGGATAGTTGCAGGGCTTCTGTTCTTCACGAATTGATTTCCCTTCGATTGAATGCTTAACTGTTAAGTTTTTCAAGTCCATGGAGAGTTCTCTTCCACGTGGTGCCATTTTTAGTTCAAAACAGGATTTTTATAACTTTACTTAGCCTATTTCAGATTATTTTAGTTACCTTTCTGACAAAAAGAAAAAAAAAATCGACTTAAAAGCACAAACTGATCGAGACACACTTTCTAACGATGTAAAATCGCTTAACAAAACAAATGTGTATACTAACGTTTGTAACGCGATTTTGTGTGCAAATGATTAAAATTAAAGAAACACCAATAAAGAAAAACAACATTTCCCGTTATTTTGCCTTACAGCGGTTGTGTATATAATAAGGAACAATTAACCACGGCAATATGATACAACTAATTTGAATTTAACGATATTTTTTGTTTGATACCCCAGTGGATTGACTATATGTACATAAATGGACATTGAATATTTGAGACCAAAAATTGATGAGAGTTCCGAAATTGCAATCCTTATCTTTGTCGGAAACCTTTCATGAATCACCTCTAAACCACGACATTCAAAATTGTCACATTAATTAGAGCGAGTAAAATACGTACATATATGCTCAAAAATACAAAGCCAACGCAATCAACATTACTTACATCTAATCAAGGTATAACCCCAATAGAGATTTACAAAAGGGAGAGCTGCAAATTAGGAGTCCGTATACAGATCGGGATAAGTAATTGATTAATTAACGATGTTTTATCAGCTGAATTTCGTATATACTCGTATGTCTATATAAAGGAAGGTAATAAATGCGTAGTGGGCTAATGAAATTCCAGAAGGACCCTAAGCTAATGCATACACATAAATATATGTATGGGCTTGTATGGAAATGTAAATGTATTTGCATATAAATAGCGAATAGTTCAACATACACTTTTGCATGAACACACATTTGGTATTTAACGACACATAGTTTCAAAAACAAGGTGACCGAAAGGAGTGCCTCGTAGTTCGGACACGTCCATCAAGGCTGAGAGATACATATACTCCTAGTATTGGATGCAGTAATGATTTACATAATTGGCCATGTCAGTGATGTTGGCCCTGTTTGTTGAAGGGATTAAAGTTTGAAATATTTTTAATGGCGACCTATGATGATTCTCGAACAACTGAAAGAAAGAAACGTTATGTAATTGATGCAGCGATGTGCTTGTGCATTTATTTTATGGCCAGAAAATATTTCGGAGCACATCCTCAGATGAAATAAAAAGAGTTCCGTACCAAAAGTGCTTGACATAATGCTCAATTGGATTTACAAGCAACGTACAAACATCACTGAAGCGAAAAACTCGATGTTTGCATAAGCTTAATGGGTATATGCTGGGTCAAGAGAAAAGCTTTTTAACGATTTTTTGTTTACTAAAAGCAATATAATGAGAATAAAAGTAAAAGTAGCACATGTCTTTGTTATCAAAAAAAAAATAACAAAAAAAAACGTTAAAAGTTGAATATTATGGTGTTATCAATCATTTATTGACAACAAACAGTTTTGCCTTAATTACTTGTTTAAAAGGATTTATATTCAGTGTTTACCTACCATGCCTACTAAAGGGTATTTTTTTTAGACGTGTGATTTGCAAGAAGAAACAAAACGCAAATAATATAATGTTATGTCCAAGAATTTAGCTTTATTATAAAGATAAGGGTTTGCCATTATGTTTTAAAATTGATTCAAGCAAGTGGCCGCAACGGCTGGCTCGAATAAATTCCAGCCGAGATGCCCAATTTTTTACCACTTTTTCAGCAACTGGGGGTGTATGTCAGCAATGATGCGCCGAATATTTGCTTGCCAGCCGTCAATTGTTTCGGGCTTATTTGCGTAGACAAGCGACTTCACATAACCCCCCAATAGCCCAGCGGTGTTAAATTGGATCTTGGAGGCCACGCCACAGACCCACGGCGCGAGATAATGCGCTCACCAAAAGTTTCCTTCAATAAATTAATTGTTTGGTTGGCTGTACGGCATGTACCGACGATATGTTGGGACCAAAGTTCGTCCACATGAACATCCTCCAATTCAGGCACGAAAAAGTCGTTAATCATGGCTCTTGGCACATTGACTGTAACATTATTGCCAGCTACATTTTTGAAAAAAAAATATTGACCAATGATTCCCTCTGCCCATAGAGCACACCAAACTGTCAGTTTTTGAGGATGTAACGGCGTCTCAACAATGGCTTGTGCATTTGCAAACATTGTTCACGAATAAGCTATTCATTACGAAATGGCAAACCAAACTGAGCATAAATCAAGTGACAGCTGTCAAAAAGACCAACTCCGAAAAAAGTATTGCCAGATTGAAAACCACACGTCTAAAAAAACACCCACAATTTTAAGGAAAAAAAACCTAACGAATTAGCAATTATGCTTACAATTGAGGAGCTTAGTAGCAGAAGTGTTGTCAAGGTAAACATGATTAACTGTCAGATGGAAACTAACATCATTATCATATGCATTCCACAAACCGGGAATAAAAAACTCCTTTAAGTTAAACCTCAAGTAATAATTTTGTGTGCTTACAATTTAGGAGACCATTAACCTATCTTCTGCAAGCTGTAAATCTTAAATTTGCATTCCATAACGCTACATTCATATTTTCGTCTGCAAATTTCAAGAAAATTAGGGAGAATCATATATATTCCAAAATACGAATGTCCTTAAGGTCTATTTTCATGAAAGCGATCACCGAATTGATGAATATTCATTCGTTGACATTTCGTTAACATTTTCCTATTTTATTCGTTGCAAATGATGTTTCGTAATTGATATTCGTTGAAGTGTGGATGATATGTAGAACGTGAAAAGAGTTTGAAAACAATATGCCAATATCAAAGTATACGCTGATGGCAAAATAAAATGACTACCCCACTTACGGGTAAGTTGCTGAGTTTTCTAAATCACCAACTAACAATGGGCGCATTCAGATATTAGTAGGATAGCCCATCTAAGATATAAGTTTCTGAACGGCCAAAAGCGGATAAGTTAAGTTGTAACTATATGTTTGAGAATAACCACTTATCTCTCTAAAAATCTAGATAGCACATTCATACAAAAATGATGAGGCAACTTTAAGACAGTTATAAGTGCGCAGGTATCATGTCACTATAAACTTTATAACACTTCGAATTACTTTCAAAGGTTACATTGAGTGATATTTGAAATGCAGGTATTATTTATTTGTTTAAAACAATAAAATTCAAATATATTTCTTACTTTGTTTATACAGAAAACAATGTCAACTTACTTTTTATTTACTCGGATAGACTTCAAGGAAGGCACCAACGCACCTTGTGTCATCTTCAAATTGCCTCAAAACACTAACACTATTATACTTACAGAGAATACACTATCCAGTGTATTATAAAGATCAGTGAGCATATTTTTTTGACATGTTGCAAAAGCTACAAAATAGCAGATATAGGAAAAATGGATACAATTTGAAATTTTTGGAAAGCCAAAAACAATGGGCTGAGGAATTTAGTAGAATGTTTTGTGCTAATTTTTTTTTATAATCTACACGCGCTCAAGGGATTATACTACCCTTTAAATGTCCCAACACAGCGCGGGCGTGAAGCTAAGAAAGAGAATGATAAGAAAGATGTGTGGCGCGATCTTCTGAGACTGTAGGTGGGTGTTGTCTCAGATTTTATCTCCAGGGATGGCGGCTGAACTAATGCGGAGAAATTTCCGTGTCTTATTTATCTATGTCCCTTATAATTCGCATTAATTTTTTTAGGGAAAGTGTTTTTTCTCAATTGTCAACTTTATGTCGCCTTTTAAGAGTGGGCTCAAAAAATAAGCATTTTTTTGAAAATAATAAAGTTGCTAATATTGTACATGCAGAAGCTTTGAAATAAAAATAATTAAAATTATACTATGCATGCAACTGCAAACATCTATATTTTTAAAAACTGTTTCAGTGAGAGAATATAAAATTCTTTATTTTGTTACGGATAGCATACGTATATACATTTTTTGTTAGGTAACAATAAAGTAGAAATTGCGGTCAGTCCAATTGTGCATATGATTTGCTTTTACTCATATTAGGAAATACATTAAAAGCTTGCGAAGCAACGTCAGCACGGGGCGGCTAGTATATTATAATTGTCAACCGCGGCACAAAGTTCTCCATTATACAACCCCAACGATACTCGTAAGCATCATCATCAGCCATTCCACTACCCATCGAGTCAACATCAACACCAGAACACAGAACAATGTAACGTCAGATTGCCAAGTAAGTGTCTCATATTTGTACAAAATGTTGTTAACTGATAAAACATTACAAGAGCAAGTAAGAATTTGAGATAATTTGCGAGTCATTGTGATTCTTGATCTTTGTTAGTAGCCATCTATATTAGTTGTTGCTTCCGTGAAGAGCGAAAGAACCGAACAGCTTTCAGCTTCCACCCCTTGTGAAATGGCCATATATTTAAAACGCCAAACATGCTACAAGGTGGTGGGGCTTTCTTCGAAGATCCAAGAAATTCTTCTCTTCTGATCTTGCTGTAATCTACACAATCTTCATTCGTCAAAAGTTCGAATATAAGTCTCACATCTAGGTTTGACATCGCAAAACACTATCAGTGTTCTATCTCTTCTAGGCACATCTGATCATTGTGTTATACTCGTATCTGCTAATTTTTCGTATCAAAACATCCAGTAAAAGAAAGAGCTCCTAAGAGAACCGTTTGGGAATACGAGATAGTCAACTGGGACGGTCTCAAGAAGTATTTTTGGATCTTTAGTATGCTTCCTAGATAGAGAAGTGGACTCCTGTGCCGATATGATCACAAGTTTGACTCTTTTGGGAATGAGAACTTTCATATCGAACAGGGTTGAAAGCATAAGTGCCAAAGAAAACGCATGGTTTGATTCGAGCTGTAAAGAGCTTATAAGGGTTAAAGAGGTAAGTTTCCATTGGTATAAGGCCAACCCAACTGATGAAATCCGGAAATAGTTCAAGCAAGCCAGGAAGGTCTGCAACGCCCATATTCGACAGACCATATTTATACATGACCAGGACGGCATAAAATACTGCAATGTTTTAAAGCCAGTACAAATGTATGGTCATTTGTAAACATCATGGGTACTTCCTCTTCATCGGTTCCTAGGCTAGTTGTCAGTGACACTCAATTTGTTACCTTTGCTTGTCAGTTCGCCGCCAATTGAAAGCTACCAGAGAGTGTAATGAATCCGCCTTTAGTTGTGAACGTACACGATTTTATGGTACCAATCTTCTTTCACACTCGTTCAGTAGCTAGAGTCCTAAAAGATCTCGACACGCACAAATACGCTGGCACCGATTGTATCCCCCGCAAATCGGTATGTCTCACCGAACAGTGCCACAAATCTTTACATCATTTTGGAGAAAGTAAGATTATTGCGCTTGATATTTCAAAAGCATCAGGCTCTCTTATCGAAATTGCCTGCCTTCGGTTTTGATGAATCCCTCCTTCGTTGAATTAGAAATTACCTTTCGGACCGTTCAATACAAGTAGTGTTGGATGGGTTGACGTCTGAAAATCACAAAATAAATACTGGTGTGCCACAGGGATATGTCCTGTCTCCGATACTCTTTCTCGTTTTTATTAATATTCTCCTGTCTGAAACTTCAAATCCACTTACCAAAGCTAGAGTCTAATTCCCATCTCTGAGCTGATGCTCCTGTAACTTACTTAAGTCTCTTGGACAGTATTGAACGTAGACCATTTAAATTGATTGGTGATAACAACATCTTTCAATCATTTACATAGCTTGAACACCATCGTAAAGTTTCTTGTCTCACTCTTTTCAACCTTTATTTTAACGGATTACGGTCTAGCGTAATTCTTGCTCCTCTAGGAATGCTCATCATCTGTATACCCTCGAGCCCAACATCGGTCGTTTTGTCAACTTCAGAGATTCGTTCTTTACGCGAATGTGTTACCATGGGTTGGGCTGAAATTAGATTCCTAAGCTGTTTTTCCTCCTGCTTGAGTGAGGCTAAGGTAAATTTTCCTTGGATTTGCCTTGGCTGGAATTAATAACCTATCATTTCTTCTAACTGGATAACATATATATTAAGTACTGTGTAAATGATAAACAACTGTTATTTTATTATAGTCCGGTCAATATAGACATTTAAAATAACAAAAATTCCCGGAGAGCCAAATATTGGTGGAGAGCTGGGGTTTACCATTACAAATAAAGTTTTAAAAATCCCCATCGATTCTATGTGTGCTACAAAAGTATTATTCGGGATCAACTTTTTGCCTGGATATTAAAAATATATTAGTCTTTTTCCTGTCTCAAATTAATTTCAAATATTATCAACAATTAGAAAGGAAATTACACACCAAATGAAAATTTAAATGCAAAACTAAACGAGCAAGTTGAGTCCTTCTCAATTACATAATTAGTTTCATTTGTTAGCTTTGGCTCTAAAAGTTTGAAATTAAGATTTCGGATGAAGTTTACACGATGATTCTTTTTTAAAAAAGTTATAAAGCTATAATTATATTAATCAGATAAAATGAAGACAATTAAAAAACACTCAAATTTCAACATTAAATAGGACTCAAAACTATTTTCTGTTCCTGAAAAAAATAAGAGAGCAAATAAAAAAAAAACACTTTTTATACAATCCTTGAAGTTAGTCAAAGCTCCTTTGCTAACCCGCAATGTGGAATAATTGATGACGCAATTTCGCAGCTCTCCTTATCCCTTTATATATATATATATATATATATATATAGACATATATGAAAGTCAGTTTGCAGAGTTTATAGTTCAGAACTAACTAATTAGTACTCGCAATGCAATACTGCACTAAAAATACACTACTATATATGGATAGGGCCCTCACAAGTGATCAAATTGTCAGGTGTTTCCGCTTCCATTACTCTATCCCTATTTCTGGGCTTAAAGTCCCTGCTTCCCATTTATCATTCCCTGTTTGTATTCTATTGTACATACATACATATATACTGCATCATATTTTGGAGAGCACAAGGTCTCTATCCTGATGTGACGGTAAGTAAAAATTTCTGCAGTAAAAAAAAAAACAAATAAAATAACAGAACACGATGGATGTTTGGATGATAAAACGGTCAATGAACTCAAAATGACAGTGCATTTCCGCTTTGAAAAGAAGGAAGCCAAAAATAATCCTGCACGTCCGGAAAACCGGAAAAAAGGATATACACAAAAAAAATGGACACAAATGAACGCCTTCCAATCGCATTTGTGCAGAAAGGATAAGATAAAAGGATGAGTATGTTCGAGAACGACACGATGGCGATGGCGATGAGGATGACGGTGACGACACCCGGAACCGGGTTGCAGTTGAATGGATTTTTGGCAAGATTCCGAAATCGCTCCGTTTCCAGCATCAGGAATTGAGTTTTTCTTCTTTTTTCTTTGTCGAACACACGTGGAAGATGTGAGGTATAGCGGTGGAGATACAAACATAATTTCTATATAAGCACAAACAAACCCTTATAATGTCCTTAGACTTCATAATGCCACAATGCGTAGCAGATAGTAGTAGTATAGATTTTTGTTTGTTTAGATTTTTGTTAAAAAGTTATCAAACATGAGATGCAAAAAGTTTCCTCATATTCTGTGGTTTCGGCGATAAATAGTCAAGAGAGTCATAAATTATTTCTGTTTTAGCTCAATTTGATAGGTGGAGGGTGGAGCAGACTGGGTGAAAGTAAAACGTAGACAAAACGGTCGCGACGAGGAAAAGGAGATGTCATAATTTAGTCTGCAATGTTGTTCATTCTATTATAGAAAAAGATTGCTGTATCTTTCCATTTGTGTCTGGGAGAGTTATGGGAAAATGAGGAATTCCTTATTGTCCTCTTTTTTTGTATTTGTTTGCTTTCAAGAAGATTTATTGTCAATTTTATAACGAAGTAGATAAGTAGGTACACATTAATAATTTTTTTTTTTGATTTTAGTTCAATCTTTAAAAAAATCTTTACCGACATGATATTTGAAGAAAAGTATTTTATTTTTTATGTACAGTTATTCATGAGAACATATTAATTGATTGTTAATCGCAAAAACTGACTGGTATTTTTTGTTCAATATTTATTTGGACGTTTAAGGGTTTGCCATTTAGAAGAAGATATGATGATTAAGTATGGGGGACACCATTGCTAATAATGAACATTTTTGGCTCTGCTTAACACATTTATACCTCCAGTCTTAATTGGACATCACCCGTGTATTATAATGAGATATTAAATACCTAGTTCTCAAATCCACTGCACCAACAAAATTCTTTCCTACCTTTATATTCCTTCTAACTAGTGCCCCGCAATTCAGGTTGCATTTAAAAGACCTTAGGTCTTACATACATATGCCTAGTTAAAATTATTAAATTAAGTTATTAGCCCATTGCAATAATGTTGCCTGTCCCAAGACGCCTACCATCCACGGGCATTTGTTAAATTGTCCAAAATGTTATTTTTATTTGACATTTGTTTATTTTTAAGTTTTTGGGCCGATTTTTAAGGGTTATTTGACATTTTTTATTGTATTTTATTTAATCTTATTTTTTTAATTTTATTTAAGTTTATTTTATTTTATTTTATTTGTTTTTATTTGATTTTATTTTATTTTATTTTATTTTATTTTATTTTATTTTATTTTATTTTATTTTATTTTATTTTATTTTATTTTATTTTATTTTATTTTATTTTATTTTATTTTATTTTATTTTATTTTATTTTATTTTATTTTATTTTATTTTACTTTTTATTATTTTACAAGCAAAACAATCTAGCCGCTGTAACTGACACAAAATTATGAATACAAAATTGTTTCAAAGTAGGGTGGGTAAAACAAATTTTAATTTTTCAAGAAAATAATGAAACGTGTTTTACATATATGCAGATTTTATAGAAAAAATTAATTGAATGAGAAATGTTTTTTTTATTTAATTTAATACTCAAGAACAAACTGCAAACTTATAACAGTTATAACAGTTGTATAATAGTGCTCTCTCTCTTTTTAGGCTTTTAAGTAATTCCATGCGTTTCGCTTCGGGGGCTCCTGAACCAAACAACTAATTTCAGGAAGACGAATGCCACACTGTCACACACACACACACACACACTGTCTGTCACAATGTCACACTGTTATCATGTCACGAGACATGTCCGAAAATCATACGAATTCTTGAACAAAACGCTGGCGCTTCTAAACTACTTACTTGATTTTGATTTAATAATCTGATTTTCAAAATTAAATACAATCCGAGAATTTTTTTTCCGTGGGTGGGTGTAAAACCTCAAAAGTTAGGACCGAAAAATACGTGCTCATAGGAGTGTCAGATTCTTACCCCACTAAAAGCACTAAGAACTACATTGAAACTTATCTAGCAATTTATTTTTAACGAATTTAATTAACGTGTTGCAGGCATCTATCCGGTTATATTTCGTGCTTATACCGCGATTTTATAAGCGGATTTTCGGTTAGTGCATATCAGGAAGGTTTAGTTCCTTGCAGGCGGCGTACTTAATTCTTCTCACCGATAATTTTCATTATAGTACTATTACAGTGTTGATTCAAAAACTTGATCACGAACCGTAGGAATCGCGAGATCTATGTGAAGATCTTCGTTACTATTGTACCAAGATGCGCTTACAAGCGATCTTAGCAGTTTATTTTTAAATGTTTTTAAGGTATTAAAAGTAGAATCTCGCATACAACCCCAAGCGTCTGCCTGTACAAAATTGTCTTCGATACTGAGCTTAGAGTGTTTCCCGACCAACCAGTACATATCTCAGAGTTTATTATTTAATTCTGCATTTCTTTTTTACATGCGATTTCCATTTTCTTTTCTTCAAGAGAGTTTTCTCAATGACGTCAGTGATCCTATGCACTTGGTCATTTGTCCAATGCTTGTTTCAAAATCCGAACTGATGTTCAGGAACTATGCCCTTTTCTTCTATTATTGGCTGCAGCCGCAGAAGCTATATTCTTTCAAGGACTTTAGATATTACGGGCAGGCGCGAAATGGGTTGATAAGATTTCTTATCATATGCTGGTTTTTCCGGAGAACCATTATAACTTCAACAACTTTCCATTGGCTCGGAAGATACTCTAGCTTTAGAGTGGCATTTATTATATAAAGTAGATTCAGTAATAGTTTGCGAGGAAGTATTTTAAAAACTTCGAACGCAATTAAGTCTTATCCCGGAGCTTTCTTATTTCTCTACTTAAGGGTAGCATTTCTTGTTATGTAATTTTCACTTGAGTTAATTTTCATTGAGTCCTTGCCCATCAAAAGATTAAGATGTGCTCTCCAGGTAATCCGCAAAAACGGTTGCTTTCTCTTTGTCGCATTTTACCCATTCGTTTTGATCATTCTTAATCGGAGGAGCTGGGAGCTTTGGTTTCTTCATTATTTTAACAGCTTTCCCGATTGAGTAGTTGGATTCTTTTCCTGGTTGCAAGCTTTTAAGATAATTTCCACCTTCAGAATTTTTGAATTCTGCTATCGTCTTTTTAGTAAATTAAATTAATTAAATTTACCTTATGTTGAGGAATTCGAGTTGGCTGGAGCGATACCACTTTACTTCAATTGAAGTTGATTTACTTCAATTTCAGAAAAAAGAAATAAATTCTGCTCCCTACTTCACCTTATTGTTAAATTCTTTCTCTTTTCTATCCACTTCACTTTAAACAAAATGAAATTAAATCTACTTTTAAAAAAATATTATTTACAATTCTTATTAATTAATTAATTATATTATTTACACTCTTTCATGTAAGCCCAGATTCAGATTTTTAAAAAATAAAGTGCATCTAACTTCACTTCAAACAAAAAAATTATTAAAATTTTCTGGCGTTTATTTCGTTCCTGTCTGTGTGTGCTAAAAATTTAATGTGATTAATAGCCAATAATTATAATAATAATAAGCAAATATACTATGAAAAGATATTTCGAAGCAATCAATAATATCGTTGTGCAACATTTATATTTTCCTAAGATCTGGACAATCAAGATTTCTCAAAAGCGGTAAAAATGAAGTTTCAGTGGGCGTTAAAGAAGAATATGCACATATTTCGACAAGGTTATTTTTATTACTTTTTTCAATCGCCTTTCAAATGTTTTTTTTTTTTTGATAAATACATAAGAAAATTAAATATAATATTAAAATTATGACTATCTACTTCCCTTTTCTTGAATCTACTTCACTTTTTGGGCCAAGTCTACTACGCTTTTATTTTTTGGAGTGGTAACGCTGCTGGTTAGCTGCCATTTTATACGCGCTTTTCGTTTCTCTTTTACTAAATCTCTTATTTCTTGCGGATATTTTAGGGGTTTCAAGTGCGGCATTTCTCTTTGGTATGGGGAGTTGTTGTACGATGGGTTGGTGATGTTTGCTCCAAAAACATTACATTACATTACATTACATATTATACTACTCCGTAGATAAATCTACAAAGTAGATACACTGAAGCACTGGCAACGAACACCATTGGCTTTAAACATCACATACATTAATACAACAAAGAGAGACAGTGAAAGGAAGAACACACAACAGAAGAAACACATGTCAACAGCACGTGGTTGGTTTCCGACGATTCCCCATCTTGGTACTAACCACGCGCAACGATGCTTTATTTCGCTGATCTATGGGAAGCGATGCTTTCATCGGAGCCAAGGCCGTTGACAACTCGCTCCAAAAACATAATCTCCAAAGACAAATTCCCCAAGTGAAAATGGAGCAAAGACAAAATCCCCAAGAGAAAATCTTAGAAAAAAAATTCCCAAGAGAAAATCCCCAAATAAGCAGTGCAAGCAGTGAACCGAGCAATAAAATCGCGCTATTTTATTGCTTGATTCACTACTTGCACTGCATATTTGAGGTCAACCTTAACAACATTTATTCCTTTATGTAATAATTATATAATAATTGTCTTCATCCTTCTTTTTTGATAAAATAAAAACACAGCGCTTTCTAAATCCGTTTTACTTTTATTAAGCAAACAAAGGACCTGATTTCGAAATTTAAAAAAAAAACAGTTTATCATAAAATAAAGCAAAATATACAAACTGTCATTTTTTTATATTAATCAGGGAATATACGATAAAGACAGGGTGTATGATACCAATTCAAAAAATTTATTTTACTTCCTGAATGAAAATGTATCCAATAATAATTATTTTATTAACTGAATCGCTATAAGCAAAAAAAATATATTGGGGATTTTTGAGATTTTGGGAAAAAAGATAGTATATTGGGGATTTTGTCCATAGGACTTCTTTCCCCATGGGGATCTTTTCTTTTTGGATATTTTTTTGGGCGATTTCGTCCGATGGAGATTTTGTTTTTTTTTTTGGGGATTTCAAGTGACTCCCGTTGTACGATATCAACGAAATTATCTACTGCGTCTTCAAGTTCTAGACCCTAAGTTCAACATTATCCTCTATATCTTTCTTAAATCTTCGCCATTTGGTTTTCCTATTGGTTACCCTGGGTGTTTTTTTAAATTTTTAGCAAGATTTTCGCTCATAGTGAGAATAACAGCATCTGAAAAAAGATCGATGCTTTTTGTTATCTTAATTTTATTTAAGGCTATTCCTTTGACCAAAAAAAACATCAATAACGTCAAATATTTTCAATGGATCAGTCGAGTAATAAAACAAGTTTTACTTCTAGCGAATATGCATAAGTACAAACACTTTTTTTTGTAAAGCATATCGAAACTAATTCCTACCAACGGGGTGTCATACGAAATCACCTAAAAAAAAAATCCCCATCGGACAAAATCCCCAAAAAATAAAATCCGTCTACCCAATATCCCCACGGACATAATAGCGTGGACAAAATCCCCACGGGATCCTCAAATCCCCAGTGTCCGCTCCGTGCACAGCACATCTTCATTATGTGCACGTAGTTTTCAAAAAATATGTAATGAAATTCTTTTATTGTGATACTAATAAGTGATGATAACGCGCATTCGATTTCATCGCATGATTCACTACTTGAACATTTTTGTTTTGGGGATATTGACATGGGGATTTTTGCGCTGGGGATTATTTCTTTGGGGATTTTGATGCTGCGGACTTTAATTTGGGGATTTTGGATTTGGGGATTTCACTTTGGGGATTTTGACTTGTGGAAAATTCCACCAACCTCCTGCCGGCGATTAATACCTTAAGACATTGTCTTCAGAGAATGCGTGTATTTTCTCTTGAAAAAATCTATTTCTCAAAATTTAAAACGATTTACTTTCAAAAACAACTTATCTAATACTCAGATTCTTTCTTCAGAAGCATCGCTGATGAAATTTATTTTATAACCCCATTTCTCCCTACTTTCTAAATACTATTTAAAACCAATATACATTAGTTCCCATTTTCCAATTCAAATCCTTCCCTATCTTTCATATTTACCATCGATATGTATTAACCATGTTAAGGGTAGTCATCAAGACCCCTAGAGTGCACTCACATTTTCCAATAAAAAATGTCCTTGATTTTGGGTTCGCTTGTGCGTCCGCCCTTTCCAACTGTTAGTAGAAAACCATCATTCAAATTGATAAATCATGTCTCATATAAGGAGAATTATTTTGTGTGTAAAAAATTACCTGATGTGTAGTCGAGATCACTGACGCATTCAAAACCAAATGCGAACACATTTCGTCAATTGAACTAACGAGGTTTTTCCTCTTCAAATTTATACACATGTCTTCATAATAATATTGCAGCCAACAAACCATTTGAAAAAACATCTCCATTAAATGTTAAAATGTCAAACATATACTAACTATCTATCTACATATATATGTATGTATGTGTAATGTATATTATTGGGGAAAAACATCTACAATCTATTTGGTGTTGTATAGTTGATGGTACTCGTATGTTATGGGTGCTTTCTCATAATTGCAAAAATCTGAAAAACGGATGTTTTTGCGCTCGAATAATTCAAGCCTGGGATTCAACCATCAGTTAGCTGAATGGCTGTTGGCATCAACCCACCCGACCCAAGCCCATAATAAATTATTACCGAAATCTATCTCTAAATGTTTACCATATATCCATTGGATTCCATATTGATATAGTTAGTTATATAAGTATCTATGGGGAAGGGGGTATATATGATCCTGGACGTGGGCATAGTGCCCACCTAAATTATCTATATTTGTATGTGATGCGGTACAAGGATTCGTATTCGAAAACATTTTCATTTATGGTGATAGTAATTTGGAAATTTTGTAGCGGAAAATTCCAATCAATAGCCGCAAGCTAGGGTGAGGCGCATTTATAAATGTGGACATGTTTTTTTTTTTTTGTGTGCTGGATCCTAGTTAGGATGACATATTGCATTTGCATTTTGGAAACATTTTAGCACATTTGGTCCTTTATTTAAATAGTTGAAAAATATATTTCAAATTTAACAAAAGAAACAAATATTTATTTATGTTTGCTGTTATGAGGCCAAATAGGAAAATATGGCGAGCAACCTACATTTCTATTCATATAAATTTAATTAATTAAATTGAATTGTCAATAACTAAAATTAGTGATGAAGTATTTGTTTTTATGTATATTCAAACATGTATAGATATTGAAACAGATGGTTGGCTTTATAGTGGCTTGGAAACCTATTCGTAATTATTGGAAAGTTTCAAGGCAAATTAGATACTCAGAAAATATTTCACCATTTGAATTTTGGCATAGTGTCGTTTTATATTTTTATATAATTTTTAATGATTTAGCAATAACTTATTCGGATGACAGAATTTTTGTATGAGAGGATATTTAAAGCAAAGTTGTTCTAGGAGTTACCCACAGGGGAAACGAAACTCCTGCTTTGACGACGAGGCCCTGTGAGGATGAGGCATACAATTAGGCGTTGCATAAAAGGCAAAGAGCAGCTCGTGAGTTCTACTAGCAGAAGAGGGGAAAAGCACACCGTATTCTCAGAAAGATATAAACATGGAGAACCAAAACCATGTGACTGACGAAATTGAGAGATATTACTTAAAGAATGAAATTCGAAGTACATTTTACCAAAAGCCTAAAAGAACCTCAAACATTTGCAAGGTATGAATAAAAGCCTGTAGGATTTGGAAGGAAAACTTCTGCAAACTCTTAATGAAGGTGAAGATCTGAATTCCGCATAGGAATGAACCATTAAAAATAGGTGAGTACAAACAATTCACCTCAGCCAATGTCGACGAAGTTAAGATAGTTATATCAAGGATTAAGTTCGATAACGTTACTGGATTTGAATGCAATGTTCGGCCGATCTTCAAGAAAAGATGTATTCTGCGCCAACAGAGGTATCAGTCTTCTTAATATCTGAAGGAAAAATATCAACAATTTCAAACAACATGCTTCAGCGATAGAACATTCTAAAATAATTCTTAATGATGCAAGGAGTCGGCTAAGAAAACTCAACAACGACCTACCCGAGGGATCAGTGTTGACACCACTTCTATTCAAACTCTACATCTATGATCTTGCGGATGCTACAAAGAAGTTTGTATATTCTGACGACCTGACTAATGAGTGTGCACTTAGAATGTATCGTCAACAAGCTGATAGGTGAAAATCAGAGTGGCTTTAAACCAAGAAAGTCAACAATATCACACATATTCACATTACAGCAGATCTTGGAAGAAACACAGCTGCTTCCAATCGAACTATCCAATTCAATCTAGGTTTGGCTTCGCTGACAAACTCTTTTCGTTTTGTGCAGGATGATTATTCACGCTGTTCCATTAAGTTCATTAAAACCTTAGCGACACCTTTGATGTCAAAAAAGTATTTAGATATTTTTCTTGTAAGAAGATTTCAGAACTCCCAAAACAACAGCGGAGGTGTTATTTTTAAAGCCTCTGTTGGTGAATACATCCACCGATACCAGTGCTAATATTAAATGAAGAATAACTCTTGATAATCGTTGGTTCTTTGGGTATTTGAGGGGAAGCAATTGATTTGTAAAGCCTTCTTTCATGTTATTAAAGTGACCCTAATTATTTCAGACTTTATTAAATGTGGATGGGGATGCTTTAGGAAGCGTCGAGAGAAAGAGTTTTCTGGTGATTTTTGGTCCCGTATGCATAAGCTGTGAGTGGATGAGGAGTTACAATACAATGACTTGAATAGCTGGGTTATGTAGAGCAGATAAGCATCAATGATACAGTCCAGAAAATCTTCCGAAAGGACGCCGCAGAAGAGGAAGGCCAAAGCTCATATGACGCACATAAGTGGTAGGGGACCTAAGCCAACTTCGCGGCTAGGGCTCGATTTATGACAATTTCAATCATACTCACCAGAGCTTTCGATGATATGCCAAGATACTGGGGCTGGTTATTGACAAAGGCTCTTACTTTAAAAAAAAACATCACAAAAGAAAAGTCTGAAATGCCAAAACGATAGATAAGGTGGCCAAGAAATACAGCCATTCGAATTGAGTTGTGAGTCGTGAAATATGCGCCATTGTTCCATCCGGTTGGAGCCACATGTATTCTAGTCCCAATTCATCCAATTGAGTATGTCATAAAATTGACCTTGTCGGTAGAAATCTGCCCCGTCATTTAGGTTGCATCAACACCATCGTTGAACTATTCATCAAAAAATGAAAAAATTATTCTGTGTTCTTTAGAAGTGCAGTGTTTCATGTCTTCTTGGTGTGTGTTTTGTAACTGTTGAATTCAGAAACATCAAATTTGAATTGACATTTCCCGCCATTTGCAAAATTGATAGCATCTTCTGATTGGATGATGACTATTGCACATCCTTGTCCAAATATTGGAAAAATTCCATGTAAATCAATGTAAGACTTTCGAAATATTTAGATTTTAAAATTTAGAAAGTGATTTTATGTAATTCACAACCAATATAAAAGAGAATTGTAAGACAGTAATACCCCGATAAGTGCTTCTCGCTTAAGTGCCTAACCCGCATAAGTACCTTTTATTTTTTTAGAACCAAAATTCTATGAGGATTTTTTTATATAAAACTCATCTTATAAGTACTTTCCGCTTTCCTTTGAGTACAAATATGTTTATAAATCAGTCACAGTTTAAAAATCAGTCAGTTGTGCCATATAGAATCAAAAGCGACCTGCAGATCTAAGTCAAGAACCACAGAACACTTTTTATTCCTAAGGTTTTGAATAATCCTGTCGTTTAGTACTAGTAATGAGTGTTCGGTGGAATGATTTTTCCTAAAACCGAATTGGTAATTCGGAATAATGTTTTTTTCATCGCAGAAACTGTCTAAGTATTCTGCCAGGACTCTTTCGAAAAGTTTTCCCATATTTGACAGTAAGGATATAGGATGAAAGCCTTTAATTTCTTTACCACTTTTTACTTGCGATTATAGGTACTATAAGGCACGTTATGTATTCGTAAAAAAAATTCTAACAAACATGACATTACGATCATAGAGAACACCAAAAAAGTGGGTCCCGCAATTCCGTCTGTCTGTCTATCCTCGAGTCTACAGCCTAAACCGTTCAGTGGATTTGCTTCGAACTTGGTACATATTATTTTTTCGGTAATAAGCCCACACGTTTTTTTTCATTTTTTAAGGCGACAAATAACAGTAGCCCCTATACATTTTTTTTTTGGCCGAAAACAAAAATCTTATTTTTCTCAGAAACGGCTCCAACGATTCTTATAACAAAAAATCAGTTCATTAATGAAGGGAAAGGGTACCTTTTGATAATTTTTTTTTGGAAAAAAATTGTTATTTTTAAAAAACCGTTAAGAAACAAATTTATTTCTCGAAAACGGCTCCAAGAATTTTTATAAATAAAATTGTGTGTTGACTTTCAAGTATAAAAATATTTTTTTTTGCGTACTTATTAACGGTACTTCCCATATAACCACTTTTCATATTTTCGATTTTCTCAATATTGGATGAACCAATTAAAATAATTTTTTTTTTTAAATGCTCCCTAAAATTGTTAATAAAACTGAATACGAAAATTTTCAATAAAAAAACGTGTTTCGATTTTTAAAAAATAAATAGATTTTTCAAAAACCAGTCACAGAATTTTTTTGAAATTTGAATTTTAAATGTATATTAATAATATCTTCAAAATGGCGTTTCAATTTTTTTTTAAAAATGTTTTCAAAATTTTATACATAAAAAATTAATTTATTAAAAAACCGCTCCAACGATTTTTGATTTTTTTTTAATATATTCTTATTTATCCATGAATTCAAATTGCATCTTTGTTTTCCCCCAAAAGTATAACGGCTAAGCAATATAAAAACATTTACTTATGTGTATTATCCATTTATACCTTATTATTATTCCCTTTTTAAGAATTTTTGCGTACGTCACTTAATACTAAATACATTGTAGGCCCTCATTCATTTATATGTACTTATGTAACTATTCATTGAACCATCCATTTGACAATTCATTATAAAAGAAATCAAGGTAATCTTACCTACATTTAAATCTGCATAGGATAACTACACCTAACTAATTAAACCTCAATGGTTCTACATTAAAGTTGTTAGCTACAAGAGCAAGTTCGTGCGATCCAGTCGTGCATTTTATTTCCTTTGCTATAGCAATAAGCTTTGATTTTTTACATATTGAAGGAAAGTACCCATTATTTATGCATTGATTGAAAATACACGAGAGTGAAACATTTTCCCAAAATATTGTTGGAGATTTTATCTACACCATACGATTTTTTGTTATTTATATTCATTCTATGGGTATTTACTTTCTCTGGAGATGTAAAAGGTAGAGCTAAGTTATGTGAGGTGGTGTTAGATGGTAGAAAAGACGTCAAATATATATTAGCAACTCGTTGACTGTAAGATTAACCTGATCTGTTAAGTTTCTGTCGAACTGAGTACAAGTCGGAATACACTGTCTGAAATGCGAAGAATTTATCTTCATTATCTGATAGTTTTCTCCATTCAAAGTCAGGGTATCTTTGGCTATATTTGTATCAAAATACTTTCTGACAGTTATTCTGTGGATTTCTTTAAAGGCTTGTGGAGAAGGCTTTATTTTTTTTAGACGTGAACTAAGCTCATTGCCAAGATCTATTTTGATTCGTGCAGCTATGATTTTGTATGACATTGTATCCTAGACGACAACTTTTTGTATTCAGTGTTTACTCTGTTTAAATGTGCTTTGAATTTTCATAAGATTTTTAGTCAAGAGTGAGATGTTTTTGTATTTCAGGTTCTTAGTTATTTTAGTTACTGAATGGTTTTCTACACTAATATTTATTTTGTTACTTACGTCCTGTATTAGATCGTCAATATCAGTATTAGAAATATTTCTACTTAATGGGAGATTCATTCTAGAGAGGCTACTATGTAGTTCCATTCTAAAATGATTCCAGTTCGTATTTTCGAAACATGTATAGGTAGTAGGAGGCACTAGTACAGGGTAAACGTTGAATATTTGTATATTAGTTTCAACACCATAATGATCAGAAAGAAATGAAAATGTTTTGCAAATAATAATATTGCCTGCGTTTAAGGAACTCGACAACATGAAAAAGTCTAGTACAGATGATGATCTGGGGAATGTTGGACTGTTTGATGAAACTATATCTATATTGAGATATGGTCCGTTGTAAAACCAACTATGTATTATATTGCCATTAGGATTAGTCACTATATCACCCCAATCAGGATGTCGGGCGTTAAATCCCCTCCTAATATAACCGCGTCATATGATCTTGCATTACTAAGCAGTCTATCTAATTCGCTCGACAGGGACTGACCTGCCGCTGATGGAATATAAATACTTCCAAGAAGTATTCGTTTCGTGGCCTGATTATTGTTCTGGCAAATTAAGGCCCCTTGACAGGCTGAGGCGCACAAAACTCCCGTCCACCTGAACAAAATGAAGTCAGGATAGCAATATACAAACTTAAGAACAACAAAGCTGCTGCCCCCGACGGACTATCCGCCGAACTTTTTAAAGCAGCCGGAGATTTCCTGGTACAGTGCATAGACCAACTTATCTAAAGTCTGGTCAGAAGAAAGTATGCCTGATGAATGGAACCTCAGCATCGTTTGCCCGATCCACAAAAAAGGAGACCCTCGAAACTGCGCCAAATATAGAGGAATAAGTCTCCTGAATATCGCGTACAAGATCCTTTCTGCTGTATTATGTGAACGTCTGAAACTATTTGTCAAAAACCTGATTGGACCCTATCAGTGCGGTTTCAGGCCACAATCGATCAAATGTTCACGCTACGGCAGATCCTGGAAACTACCCTAGAACTTCAAATCGATACCCACCATCTCTTTATCGATTTTAAGGCCGCGTACGATAGAATTTATAGAGACGAGCTATACAGAGCCATGTCTGGTTTTGGCATCCCCACAAAACTCATCCGACTGTGTAGGATGACGATGGAGAACTCCCGCTGCTCCGTCAAGGTTGGTACTGACCTCACAGAAGCTCTTGATGTCAAGAAAGAATTCCGACAAGGTGATGCGTTATCGTGCGACTTCTTCAAACTTAATACTTGAACAAATTGTAAGAAGTTCCCAAGTTAACTCTACTGGCACAATTTTTTTCAAGTCTGTTCAATTGTTAGCATACGCTGATGACATAGACATCATTGGCAGAACCCAGCGAGCTGTCACTAGAGCGTTTGATATCATTGAAGCTAAAGCGGCTAAGATGGGACTAGCAGTCAATGAGGCCAAAACGAAGTACCTGCTGTCCACAAAAAGGGATATACAACACCGGCGGATTGGACAAAACGTTACAAGAGGCAGGTACAACTTTGAGGTACTTAGGGACTTTGTCTACCTCGGATCTGCTATAACATCTAACAACAACATCTCGTTAGAAATAAGGCGAAGAATAACACTTGCCAATCTCTGTTCCTATGGGCTGGTGAGGCAATTGATTAGTAAAGCCCTCTCTCGAAAAACAAAGGAGACTCTTTATAAGAATCTAATCATCCCAGTCCTGCTCTATGGCTCGGAGATATGGACTTTATCGAAAGGGGATGAAGATATCCTTAGTCATTTCGAGCGTCAGGTTCTTCGCAAGATTTTTGACCCTATCTGCGTTAACGGGCTTTGGAGGATAAGGTTCACCCACGAACTGCACGAGATGTACAGCGACATTGACCTGGTACAAAAAATACGCATATCACGTTTAAGATGGCAAGGTCATGTAGGGCATATGGACAACAATGCTCCCGCTCGCATGATCTTCGATTCCATCCCAGATGGAAGACGCAGTCAATGAACCCATCGCCTAAGGTGGCGCGCTCAAGTGGAAGATGACATCAACCAACTTCGAGTGCGTAACTGGAGGCAGCTAGCCAAATACCAAGCTAGCTGGGGAGGCATGTTGGTTGAGGCATGTTGGTTGAGGCCCAGGTTCGTCCCGAACTGTAGCGCCACCTAAGTAAGTAAGTAGACATGCTGAGATGGTATCACTGTGAAAGGATACTTTATTAACTTTAAACTTTTCTTCTATAACGATGGCTGTTCCCCCACCATCGTCGTTTCTTAGTAGGTTGTAACCTTCAAAGGAAGGTTTATGTCTCTTGTGTAATCTTGTTTCAGATATGAAACCGATTTGGTGCTTTTTGTTTTGAAGAGTTCGAAGGAGTGAAATTCTTTTATTATGCGAGACAATGGAGTTTGTATTTAACGAGATTATATTAAAGTTTGCGTTTAATCACATTATGTAACAATAGAAGCAACGAAGTCAAGATACGTGAACATCTTGTCTTCTTTACTCTGTAATTGTTGATAATTTGGCCAAAATTGCCTAATTTTAAACAAAAGCTCTTTAAAACATATGTTAAACAAATTTTTGGCTTATCCAAGAATCAAAAACAACAAAATGTCAAGCTTTATATTTATGAGGTTATGCCAATAACTCCCAAGGAATAATTCCATCCAACCACCCAACTCACCCAAATATACGAGTTCAATAAAATAACAGTGATATCCAGGAGACACAATATACATATAATCGATTAAATTTTAACAAGGTAAATACTTGTGAATTATAATGTCCCGTCCAATGGGATGAATAAAAATCATCTCCAATATTAATCACAGAAAGTTATGTTGCAGCATCCTTTCGATTTTTAATTAAAAGAAAATAAGAGTTCGTTGTCCTGGAATAATTAAACAACACAGACAGGATTGATTTTTAATTAATAAAAAGAAAATTTAAAAAATTTATTTTTACCCAACAGAAAGATAATGTACGGTATGTTCTACCTTACCTTATAGCTACTCATTATTTATATCATTTTCAATATTTTGCTGAATTCCAATTCTGTTTTCAGTTTCTCAGTTATGCTTGCAGTATGCAGTTTAAAAACTCAAACGCACACACACACACACAGTGATTGACCTACAAATTGATAACTGTGTGACTCCTGCTTCATTGTTTTATTGTTTTTGCTGCTCTTTTTTTTCTGGTTCTTTTTTAAAATGCATTTTTCATTAAAAAAAATGTATATGTGCTTTTGACAGAAATTGAGAATAAATGTATGTATGATGATATTCCGCTTTCGATACATATGATCACATACACAAATACATATGTATCTATATTATGTTAAAAGAAAAGAGGACTTGAAATTCAGATGGCGCTGGAAGGCGTTTTTCGTTGTTTGCATCACAAAGGAATATTAAATGGGAAAAGTATCTTCCAGAAAACATGTACATCTACAGCCAGCGAGAGCGACATGGAAAAGAATAAATTTTGCTTTATAATTCATAATACAATAATGCCGACCGACAATAACACCATCACATCACGTCACATCATCGCCTCACTATGAAAATTCATTCTTTATATGTGTGCAGCCCCTGAAACTATGGATCAAATATTAAGAGCACCATTATGTAGCGAAGAGTATAATGTAGGTACATGGTTCAGGATAGAGTTGCCTACGTCAAAAATAAGAATAGGAAATTGAAAAAGTTAAACTACTCAACAAACACTTTTTGCCTTGAAAATTGCAAAAGCGACATCAGTCCTGTTTTACGCAAATCAAATAATGCAAAAGTTAAGGATATATCTACCTACACTTACTCTTTTGGCTGAAGTTTTGAAAGTGATAGAGTATATAAGATTTAAGTAATTAATTCATAAATGTTTAAATTGAAATATTAATGAAGAGAGAGACAAACGTATCTGTATTGTTATTTCTTTCGACAGCTTACCTATTTTCTACACTCACATTTGTCTATCAAATCATTCTCTCACCTCCCCGCGGAATACATCAGTACTAGGTCTAGCCGTCTAGGACACTTAATGTGTTTTTTTTTTGTGGGAACCTGAAACGTAAGAGAGAGGGAGAATGTTTCCATTCTCTTTGTAAGCAGACGGTAGAGTCAGAGCTGTTCTGAACAATAAGGTACACAGTTTTGGTCAGGCTAATTAAGAGGCATTCTAATATTAGAGATGGGTTATCGAAACTACAGTCTTCCGATTTAAATTAAAAACCTGGCCTGGAGAGTTAAAAGAAGAACCCTGGAAAATAAATAAGGGATTTTAACTTTGCATACAAAAATCGTGGTTTAGAGTACAAAAGTCCTAATTTCGAAAATCTCTTAGCAAAAACATATTATACAAAAATATATAAAATTTTGCGCAAAATTAAAAATTGGATTTGAAATTCATTAATTCCAGTTTCCAGTTTAATTGTAAGACAATATGTACGTGGAGTGGCGCACTTTGAGGGTTCCAAGGAGGGTTGGCTGAATTAACTACATTCTATTTTCTACGTCAAAAACTAAGCGTCTTATTTACTATAATTTGCTACGTCTGCTACATTAACGTAGTAAATAAGGAAATAAGGAAATCAATAGAATTTTAGCCGGATATGAACAGATTCCAAAATTTTGAATAGAAAAATATCTCACCGAAGGACCCAAGTTCAATGAAACCGGATTCAAGCCAATAAAATATATAGGCATATGTAGAGAAATAGGGATATCCTAAATTGTTTGTCTTGTGCCATATGTAAAGGGTTATCAATTTCGCGGTTTCAAAAGTATAGCGCTGGAATTCGACATATGTCAAACTAAGTTTTTAAACCAATTTTTTTTCAGTTGAAAGTCTGACATTTACGAAAATGGATCGCTTAACTATCGCACAACACATAAAAATTGTTAAAACCTACTACAAAAATGGTGATTCTGCCACAGCCACTTAAAGTGCTTTAAGAGGAGATTATGGTTTACATAATCGGCCAACTACGCAACCAATTGGCAAAATTGTGAAGAAATTTGAAGAGACCGGATTGGTTACAGATATTGTAAGGCCTGTCCATCATCGTTTCGCTCGAACCACTGAAAATATCGGTGCTGTAAGCGAAAGTGTTGCCGAAGACCCGAATGTGTCGATTCCTCGTCGTTCTCAGGAATTTAGACTGTCTTACGGCAGATTATGGCGTATTTTGCATTTGGATCTACACCTACATCCATATAAAGTCCAGCTTACACAACAAATGAAGCCAGCTGACCATTCACAGCTTCGTAGATACGTCGAATGGGTGCTTGAACAACAGGCGGTGGACGCGATTCTTAAAACAAAATTTTCTTCACCGACGAAGCACATTTCTCACTCGGAGGGTATGTTAATAAACAAAATTGTAGTATTTGGGGTTCTGAGAATCCTCAGGTAATTGAAGAGAGGTTATTTCATCCACAAAAAGTCACGGTTTGGGGTGCTCTTTGGTCCGGAGGTGTGATTGGACCTTACTTCTCCGAAAACGACGATGGAACTACTGTCACCGTCAATTCGGAGCGTTATGGTCATATGATAACCGACTTTTTTTTGCCTGCTATTGAAGAAAACGATTTGGAGAATATGTGGTTTCAACAAGACGGTGCCACATGCCACACAACTCGAACGAATATAGCTTTATTGCATGAGACATTTACTGGCCGCGTTATTTCTCGTCGTGGCGATATCAACTGGCCAACAAGATCATGCGATTTGACACCGCTGGACTTTTTTTTGTAGGGCTACGTGAAAGACCATGTAGATAAACCTTTAACTCTTGTGCACTTGAAAACCAACATTTGTCAAGTTATGGTTGAGACACCACCCAATATGTGTCAAAAAGTGGTCGAAACAGAATCGATGCTTGCAACAATTCGCATGGTGGTCATTCAAATGATGTAGTGTTTCAAACATAATATCAATGTTCAAACTTTATAATAAAAATATTTATCATGAAAAAAAGTATTATATGTGTGTTTTATTTACGTTTACTTTTGAAACCGCAAAATGGATAACCCTACATATAATTTGCTTTAACTTGCCTTTTTTCTAAATCGTGCCTAAAGAACAAAAAAGTAAAAAAAATAGACCCAAAAATACATTCACTAATCATCTCATTTATTTTCATCATTCATATTCAACGTAAAGTGAATGTGAACAAGTTTTTCTTATGGCAAAAAAAAACCAGTGCGAGAAAAACTTGAAAACGTCCAAAAAACTGTGACAATCTCGTATTTTTATTCATTTTATTCTCATAAAAACTTTAACTTGTTCAATAGTCGCCAAACACAAAAGAAATGATAAATGAATATGAGTTCAAACTTCAAAATGAAATGGCATTTCAGAAGATTTGACATTTGAAACTACGTCTGCTACAATTTGTTTCATTTACTACATTAACTTCATTGACTAGCAGACTTAGTTAATGTAGTTTATACAAAAAAGTGACAGTTCGCCCAACCCTGGTTCCAAGAATCTTAAATCGCTTTTGGATCTTCCATTCAGCTAACGTAAATTCGTTGATCCAATCAGACAGTCACATATATCAACAGTTTTACCTAATCTGTTATTTTTCCAAATAAGACAAATATTTTGAGAACACACATTTCTACCTTGGACGACATTGGGGTAGACTATAGCTCAAGATGGCATACCCAGGTAATGTCGCTTTCGAGTGGACATTCAGAGTTACTCATTTTAATCCGAATATTTCATGTTGTCTAGGAATAGAACATTAAAGAGTGAAAAGGAGTAACTTCGAACGTCCAATCGAAAACTGCGATGACATACTTACAGTAATATCACAATTCTTTTGAGTACACACATATTTGCTGTTTTGCAATGTCAACAACGAGTATATTAATGCTTTTATCAGTTTTCAATTGTCTTCTTATGACATCAGATCGAAAAATTTCGCTGCTAAACAAATGTGTTTGTCTTATTTGTTAGGAAGTAAATCTACCCCAAGGTATGTATTGTGGTTTTCCTTCTTAACCGTTCCGGGCAAGCAAACATAACGCTCAACCGTTCAAGTTGACTTTATCATCTTAATTTGAAGTTCGTATTAGCTACAATATATTTCGATGTAATAGAACCGGTTTCAGAGAAACGAAAAGTTGACATTTTTTGATACCGACGGGCCCAGTACTTCCTTAAATACATCCCCCATAGCGACACCATCTTCAAATTGTACAAACGTCACCGTCGCCGTCGCATCGCGTAGCATCGTTCGAACATTAATACATGGTTCAACAACTTTAGTTCACCGATTTCAGGGAGTTAAGCGAGGTTGAAAAAAAAAATTGTTACGACAGTTTTAAATATTTAATAATATGAACTTAAAACAAGGACTGTCCATAGAAGTGAAAACGTTGAATTATAAAATAACAGCAATTTTTCATATTAAAATTACTTGCAATATTAAAAATTCAAATGTAAATTTCAGATATTTAATGCAATATACAAATATAAGAAAATAATATAAAGCAACAAAAATAAATAAATAAATATTAAATATTTATATACAATTAAATACAATAATTAGAGATATTTAAAAAAAAAACATGCTTTTTTCCAATATGAGAAAAATGCCATATTTAATAGGTACTTACTTTTATACTGCACAGTAATTCTTGAATCGAAAATTTTAAATAATTTAATCAAAATACAAACAATGCTCTATAGGTATACAAACATTTAATTACGGAATCGGAGAATTCAAGAATAAACAGCACTGAAGACTGAACACTTTATAATACTTACGTCATACTTATCTACCGCTATCGATATCTAGCTTGAACCAATTCACATTTCATTTGCCATTCTACTGCGCACTTCTCTTCAATTTTCTTTCCTCATCTCATTAATTTTGAAACATAGGTGCACATACACACAATCACCTTACAGAGATGGACTTTATTTACATGAGATATGATCGTGATTTATTGTGCAGTTTTCAAAAAAGTACGAGTATTACTTCTCTGGCATTGTACTCATTATCTCCTGCGCTGGCGCACCATTTTTGTTCTCTTGAATCCTCTCTGTGCAACCGACCGACGCGACGTTGGCCTAGTAATTTGGTTCAATACTTGTTTGTTTTATATGTTTTATCGTAATTTTTCAGTCTATTTTCTCATTGTTTGAAAAAGATCACCTGATCAGTAGGCAGTGGAAGAAGCATCGACATCTTCTCAATTAAAACATATTAGGGGTATTCACGATCTGGTGTAACAAGTCTTGTAAAATGTAAATTTTTATTTTTTTACAACAGACTGTGAACACACCTTAACTAATCTGTAGCAACACTGAAGCAAATGTCAAAATCTGTTTCACATTTGTTCTGAAATATCTCTTAGTTTGTGTTAAAAAAATGTTACTCTCTTGTATTTTTCTGTTACAATAGGGTTCGGGTATAGTAAAAGTGTATGACTTTGACATTCAGTATATTTTGTTGTTGTAGTGCAAAAAAACGCTACACGCTTACAAGGACACAGGGTGGCGCACGAATTTTAAAGATGATATACCGCAAATGACCTCCACGCTCATCCACGCATATGCGGCCTGAAGGGTTGAAATTGGGATCGCCTCAATTATTGTCTTAATAGACTGCTTCAATTCAGTCAAATTCCTGGGTTTCGTTTTGTACACTTCCTGCTTTCTGTGCGAAAAGTGCAGTTTCTGGATATCAATTTGTTTGGGAATTTTCGTTAGAGCTCCGCCATAACTTGTGTGGCTACGTGTGCACTTGCTCCATTTTGTTGAAACCAAATCCTGCTGAAAGGGATACGTCTTCGGCGAAGTTCTGGGTAAAAAAAACTCCTTCAACATCTTTCCATAACGGTCCCCATTGACAGTTTGTGTTACACCGTTTTCTTCAAAGAAGTATGGCCCTGTATACTCCTTGATGAAACTGCGCACCACACAGTGACTCGTTCTGGGTGCAGTTCCGTCTCATGGAGCATTTCTGGATTAGATTCATTCCATATACGGCAATTTTGCTTGTTAACATTGCCGTTTAATTCAAAATGGGCCTCATCAGACATGAACAAACAATTTATCAGTGTGTTGTCTTCTTCGGCCATTGCAATCATTTTTCGGCAAAATTCCAGGCGAACAGGCAAATCCTGACGGTTTAACTTTCTTGTAATTTGGACTTTGTACGGAAACAAGTTTAAGTCATCATGAAGTATCCATTGTAATGACCGTCTGCTAACTCCAATTTGGCCCGATAAGATTCGAGTCGAAACACTTGGATTTGCCTGTATTGCCGGTGCAACACCCACGATTGTATCGTGAACCCGAACATTGGCATCTCGATGATACGGTCTTCGTTCGATGCTTCCAGATTCGGCAAATATGTTCACCATCCTCATAATGGTCCATCTACTCGGGGGAGTACCGCCAAACTCCAGCCTAAAATCCCTTGGACGGAAATGACGGACTTTAAAAAAATGGTAACGCTGCACTACCAAAATCCGCTTTTCAGTATCCCAAGCATTCATTTTGATGAATCTAAATAGTAGCCTATAAAATAAAACAAAACTAAGCCGATTACTCACAATAAAAAAAAGTTATTACGCTTTATTTTTGTAGCACAATTCGTGTGCCACCCTGTACAAGACTATTTAAATCGGATCGTGAATACCCCTGTTGATATCGATGTTTTGAATGACTTAACATCGATGAAATTACACGATATTGGTATCGATGTTTTGAATGATAGATCTGTGTTTTCTCTTTTAACATCGATATTTCATTACCATGGATTAATATCGCACATCTTTGACGTGTCGATTTTACCATCTTATGGATCTTTACTTTTTACCCGTACTGGAGAATACACAACGTGCCTATAGAAGTTTTCAACTCAAAAAAATCATCCAGTATTTATAATTCGAAGGACCTCCTCATAAAAATTTATATCGAAATTCGTAGAGTCGCTTATGAGAAAGTCGAAAATCAAAGAAATTGGTTGTATGGCAGGTCTGTTAACAAGAAAATATGTTTAAAAAAATTGTTGACCACAATCTAGACTAAGGAAGTGCATACAGTTTTTTGTTTATCAAAATCGTTAAAGCCGTTTTCGAGATAATTACAAGATGGTAAAAAATTTTGTATGTCAGATACCGTTATTTTTTGGGGCTGCTAAAAAACGATTCAGATATATATTTGAGGCAATCATCTAAAACGCTTAAATACCAAGTTGAAACAAATTGCTTTAGTCGTTTAGGCTGTAAGTCGATCTACAGACAGACAGTCAGACAGACAGACAGACGGAATTAAGTGACCACTTTGATTGTGTTCTCCATCATCGTGATTAAAATCTCGAGTTCGATATATTTTTACAAATGCAAAATTGCCCTATAGTACCTAGCTATATCGAAAGTACAGTTGGCTGCAAAAAATAGTATAGGACAATGAACATCGATCTTTCACTATAATACTTTTGAAATGATGCTACTACTCGTTTTAAAAATCGCATACAAAATGCTGTCAAGTGTCATTGAGTATAGAAGACGAACTAGATTCTGTTATAAAATAGAGTTTGCTTCCATTAAAAACTTGGTGAGAAAGTGACTATTTATAACTAGACTATATAGACTAGATATAACTTTCAGGTGGTCATTGCTGTCAACTCTACAAATGAAAACAGAGCTGAAATCCAGCCTATCCCTGTTACTTTGCGCTTAGTACGCAATTGAGCAAAAAAGCAATATCAAGAAGTTCCAAGGAGAAGCTGTACCAAATGCTTATCATCCCGATCCCATGGACCTTCTCACAGGAGAATAAAACCTCCATTGGCATCTTTAAGATGAAATTTCTTGTGTCAATATGCCAAAACGTACTGCGAGGGCGGTAAAAGGAAGTGCAGAGTACCTAGGTGTTCAGGGTTAAGAGAACCGAATGAGCATCGACGCTCTAGTCCTCAAGGTATTCAATTCCAAGCCAGAGGAAACGGAGTACAGGAGAGACCACATCTCCGGTGGAGTAACGGGAATATATGCAAAATTGGATACAGCAAGCTAAAGATCGAAAAAGCCGCCGGGTGTATTTCTTGAATCCCAGGTGCACCAGGCAATGTAGCGGCATATGAAGTAACTAATTAAAGTACGATACCACTTGATATACTTAAACCACCGGTGAATCATGACCAATCTATGAACGATCGACAAATGATTTTACTTTCCTAGTTTATATGTACATACATCGCATTGGCGGAAGATTAATGTTATAACACTTTCCCATAGCTTTTAGACCATCATCTCATTAGGCTTGGTTCTTCTTAATCTCCAAACGTTGTCTCGTATATTTAAACGGTCTCCATTTCGGAGTTGGTATGACTTTGCAGTCGCTGATTGTGAGATACAGCGCGTTTTTTAACCACTTCTGTAACCATTTCAATTTGAAGGTCACGATACCAAGGGGCATTTATTATTCAACGAAGGAGCTTGGTTTTGAATTTTTGGATGGGTTCAGCGTTTGTTTTCTTTGTACAGTCCCATAGCTGGGTGCCATATGTCGAAACGGTTTTCAGTACTTGCTTATATAACATTAGTTTGTTCTGGATAGATAGGTCAGAGTTCTTTCCTAGTAACCAGTACATTTTTCTGTACTTCAAGTTTAGTTATTCTCGTTTCTTTTTGATGTGCTCTTTTCATTTAAGCTTTAAACATATTGTTTGCGTTTTCTTCAATTAATTCACTGGCCAGACCACTGGCAAAACATAATTCTAGGTGCATGAATCTAACCAAATTCCCCTAGAAAAATATAATTTACAGTGAGTAATCGCTGTAAGTTTTATTAAAGTCGGTAAATATCGATCAAAAAATAATGCGTCTTAGAAAGGTACTACAGCATCTAACTGATAAGCCCAGCTGTAGTACCTGGGCGAAACGCATTTTGGACTAAATGTCACAAATTCATTTAATTGGCTTTAAATCCACACAGTCCATTAAAACAAAAACAAAAATAATATAAACATATTGTTTGCGTTTTCTTCAATTAAGTCATTCCAAGGTATTTGGCGGTATTGGAGTAAGGTACTGCTGTATTGTTTATAAATAATGGAACATTGTTTATGTTTTTGTTAGTAAAGTTTATATGCGTCGATTTTGTTTCGTTTAATTTGATGCGCCATTTCTGCGTCCAATCACTAACTTTGTCGACAGCATTTTGCAATTTCTGTGTAGTCTTCGTAACGGATTTATCTGGCACCAATATTGCCGTATCGTCAGCAAAGGTGGCCATGATAGCGTTGATGTCCACTGGAATATCCCTTGTATATAACAGATACAGGGTTGGTCCTAGGACACTTCCTTGTGGTACACCTTCAATTTTCTTTGATTCCGAGTAACTTTGTTCGTTTCGTACTCTAAAGAGTCGGTTCGTAACGTAGGATTTCAGTATTTCGTATTACTGCCTGTGGAAGGTCCCTATGCAGTTTGTACTCAAGTTCCAAGTGCCAAACCTTGTCAAAGGCTTGAGCACCATCTAAGAATATAGCCGAGCACACTTGTTTTTCTTCAAGGGCCTTTTTCAGAACATCCGTAATTCGATGCACTTGGTCTATCGTAGAATGTTTATTTCTAAATCCAAACTGATAGCTCGGAATTAGTCTTCTTTCTTCTATTATTTTGCTAAGCCTTTTCAGTAGCAGTTTTTCAAAAACTTTTGTAAGATGATACTTCTGTTGGTGGCTTACCTAGTTTAGGTATAACAATGACTTCTGCAATTTTCCAATGATGTAGAACATATCTTAGTTTAAGGCATGCGTTTATTATAAATTCACATCTTAATGTCAAGTTTTTTGCCCAGCTTTATTTGACATTTCTTTGTTTGAGTGTTTCACAAATTCATTCATGGAAAGGTACACAATTCCATCCGCGTTAAGATTGTTGAAGCCTTTTACGAAAATGGGCATTCAAATCAAAATGCATTTCGTGGACTGCGTATTATTTTTTTGGCCAGCATAATCGACCAAATCACAGTCGGTAGAATTGTGTTCAAATTTAAGCAAACCGGGTCTGTAGGAAATGTGAAAACACCTGTGCATGCTCGCCTGCAGAAGAGCCGTCAACCTCGATTTGTCGCGTCGTCGTGCCCAACAATTTAACATCTAACGAATATTACAGTGATTGTTGAAAAGCCGATTCATCCACAAAGAGTTACTGTTTGGTGCGGTTTATGCGTTGGCGGCACATCGGTTGGTGCTTCTTCAAAAATAAGATCTGCCAAGCAGTTACCGCGAATGGTGTTCGCTATCGCGAGATGATAAAAACAACATCTTGTGACCAGAAATTGAGAATATGGGCCTGGACAATATGTGCTATCAACAGGATGGTGCCACTTGCCACACAGCTAACGAAACAATGGCTCTTTTGCGCGAGAAATTCAATCGCAGTGTTATCTCACTCACTTAATTGGCCGCCACAATCATGGGATTTGACATAGTTACACTGCTTTCTTTGGGGATATTTAAAAGAAAAAGTGTACGTCAATAAGACAAGCGCAATTCAAGAGCTAAACGATGATATAATTCGGCACATTAACGACATTGAGCCTAAATTATGTCTCAGAGACATTGAAAATTTGGCCCTTCGGATAAATGTATGCCACCAAAGCCGTGGCGAGCATTTGTCCGATATTTTATCTCGCACATAATTGTCATAGATTCTATCATAATAAAATAAAATGCACTACTGGATCGAACAACCTTGCTCTTGTAGCTTAAGTGCTACTTACTGACGCTGTTGGTAGGTAGCTGGTCTATTATAGTTATCCTATGCAGATTTAAAGCCCATGTAGGTAATATTACCTTGATTCTTCAAGGAATAGTTAATTAGGTACCTACAAATGTATATTTAAATGGATTTCAATTATGTAAATTAGGAGGGTAATAATTTAAATATGTACAAGTACATACATGTATATAATGAAAGTGAATGGTGTATAGGTGGGCAAAATCGTTCTTTAAACTTATTTAAACTGCCCAAACCATCACTTTAATCAGTCTTTCAAAAAAAATAAAGAACGCCATTAGATGCCACTTATCAATTAAAATTTTATAAAAAAGTATCTCGAAAATTGTAGGACGAGTTTTTGAAATTTTTGTATGCAATTTTTTAGACTATTATTGTTCATGTGAATATAAAATTTAAAATTATTTTTTTTTATTAGTTTTAAAATTATTGATTTTTCAAAAACAAAATTAATTATTATTTGAATTTAAAAAATAATAAATTATTTTAATTAAAAAAAAAAAGTTATTCAAAATTTTGATATGCAAAAATAATTTAGCTGCTTAGATCTTCTCAGATATAAAATTTGACAGAAATCCAATGCACCGTTACCGAAAAAGCCAAAAATTAAAAAAACCGTTATATAAAAGGTACCGTTAAGAGACTTTTCCTGTAAACTGGGTTCATACTAAATGAGAGCTATTACCAACAAAATAATTCTCAAAATTTTGTATTTAATCGTTGGAGCCGTTTTAGAGAAAAATAAGATTTTCCTTCAAGGTCATATGGCAGGTACCGTTATTTTTAGGCCTTAAAATAAAATTTCAATTTCCCCTCTGAGGAATGCCAAAATAATCACACATACCAAATTTGAATGCAATCGCTTTAGCCGTTTAGGCTGTAGCTCATTATACATACAGACTGACAGACTGACAGACTGACAGACTGACAGACTGACAGACTGACAGACTGACAGACTGACAGACTGACAGACTGACAGACTGACAGACTGACAGACTGACAGACTGACAGACTGACAGACTGACAGACTGACAGACTGACAGACTGACAGACTGACAGACTGACAGACTGACAGACTGACAGACTGACAGACTGACAGACTGACAGACTGACAGACTGACAGACTGACAGACTGACAGACTGACAGACTGACAGACTGACAGACTGACAGACTGACAGACTGACAGACTGACAGACTGACAGACTGACAGACTGACAGACTGACAGACTGACAGACTGACAGACTGACAGACTGACAGACTGACAGACTGACAGACTGACAGACTGACAGACTGACAGACTGACAGACTGACATACTGACAGACTGACAGACTGACAGACTGACAGACTGACAGACTGACAGACTGACAGACTGACAGACTGACAGACTGACAGACTGACAGACTGACAGACTGACAGACTGACAGACTGACAGACTGACAGAATGACAGACTGACAGACTGACAGACTGACATACAGACATTTTTTGGCGATCACTTTTTTAGGATTTTCTATGATCGTAATGTCATGTTTGATTGTTAGAATTTTTTTTTTTACGAATACATACTCGTAACTTGCCTTATATATATTAACTATAATCGCAAGTAAAAAATATTAAGATAATTTTTTTTTGTTGTATTTGCAATTAACATCGTGCCTTTTGGTTGGACCACCCTTTATATTTTCAGTTAATGCAAAGTTTACCCAACAACAATGTTGTTATAAATTAGTTCGACATATGAAACGTCTAAAAAATACGATTCAGGATTTAACTCAGGCAGTTATTACGGCTCAATATAATTGGCAAATGAATTCGTAATGAGTTGTTGACACACAAATACACGGGCCGACAAACTATACAATGAAAATTACTAAATTACTGACTTCTATAAATATTTGCTATTATATAAGGTTAAATTAAGAGATTATAAAAACTGTTCAGTCTACTCATATAATATTTAAAATATATATCATCTCATTGGGTTATTAAAAAATATATTAAAAGACCGACATGTCATAAATTTTAAATATATACATACATACTTTCATAATTCGTATGTAAATACAAAAAATTTAAATTCAAATAATTTGTATTAACAATTTCACATTATGCCAATGGCATATTCGTATATATCACACAATTCACACTCTCAGGTACACACCTCGAAGCTATGGGCTGGTAAATAAACATTTATATACATATATTACAAAATAATGAAATAACGGGTGATTTTTTTGCTACTTGGTTTTTGACGTTTATATTTTTGACAGATCACACATGACAAATTCCACGAACATTTGACATTTCGATTCAGTATTGTTTGCCATTTCATCATGAATAGACTTACGCCTGAACAACGTTTGCAAATTATTGAAATTTATTATCAAAATTCGTGCTCTGTGAAAAATGTGTTTCGCAAGCAGAATTGCCGTATTTGGAGTGAAGAGCAGCCAGAGGCAATTCAGCAGCTACCAATGCATCCCGAAAAATGCACTGTTTGGTGCGGTTTATGGGCAGGCGGCATCATTGGGCCGTACTTCTTCAAGGACGATGAAGGCCGCAGGGTTACGGTCAATGGTGAAAGGTACCGTTCGATGATAACAGATTTTTTTTTGCCGAAAATGCAAGAATTGAACTCGGTCGACATGTGGTTCCAACAGGACGGTGCCACATGCCACACTGCACGCGAAACCATGCATCAATTGAGAGGCGAATTTGGTGAGCAGTTGATCTCACGTTTTGGCGCAGCCAATTGGCTACCAAGATCATGTGATTTGACCCCGTTAGACTATTTTTTGTGGGGCTATGTTAAGTCTATTGTCTATGGGGACAAGCCAAACACGATTGCTGCCTTGGAAGCCAACATTGAACGCGTCATTGGTGAGATTCCGGCCGAAATGTGTGAAAAAGTTTGCCAAAATTGGACCTTCAGAATGGACCACCTGAAGCGTAGCCGCGGGCAACATTTTAGTGAAATTATTTTTAAAAAGTAAATGGCAGAAATTGATTTATCGATCCAAATAAAAATTTCATGCACTTTTTACAAGTTTCTGTGTTTTTTTGAATTTTCAAAAACCAAGCTCTTAAAAAATCACCGTTTATAAGGTATAAATCATATGCAAGTGTAAGTTCATCCAATTTGATTTTTATTATTTTTTTTCTTTTTTGGAAAATTGCGGAAAATGTTGACTTTAATTGCAATCGGATGTATCCTGTTTGTTATGAAATTTATTATTTTTTTATATTTTATTGTTTCGTGATTTTCGTTTTAAGGGAAACTGAAATAATAGTGAAATGACATTTGCATTTTAATTCATTAATAAATTGATGAATTTCATTGTTTCATTATTTCACATTGATTTCCATTTTTAATGAAATATCGGATTTTAATTCAAGAGGATAAATACATATAATATTTAAATGACCCATTTTTTTTTAATTGTTTGAAATAAGAGGGTTCTGTTGTATTCGATTTAATGTATGGAGATGTAACCTAATATTAAATAAATTTGATTATAAATATGTACAAGTGCTTACGTAGGTATTTTTTTTGTTTTTTTTTTCTTTTAGGTAAACAGAAATTCACAATCATCACAGAAGACGACAACGGATAGAAAGAAATGGATACATGACCCAACAAGTAAGTAATTATTTTGAAATATTAATACATTATGGTTTGTGTTTCATTTTTATTTTCATTGATTTAATGGTTTTGATTAAATTAATTTTGAATATTAACAAGACTTTTTTTTTTGAGTTTATGACTTAAAGTTTATAGAGCGAAAATATTACGATTGTATTTTGTATTTATTTTTTTAGTATTTATTGGTTCATTGTATGCTTACACAGTAAGAATTCAATTCTTTAAGAAAGTGTTAAGCTAAAAGTATACAAAGATAAACTAAATATAACAATAATTGATTCAAAATAGCTTTTAACGGCCTTTAGTCCAACAAAAATTGGCGTTTCGTCCCGGCGATCTCACATGGACTTATGAGTTGACTAGTGAGGACCTTTTAGCCAAGTTCAGTTCATCTTACATAGATTTCATGAAGAACATCTAGTGTGAACTATATCAAACAAGACTAGAATTCCTAATCATTAAATTGGAAATTTTTGTTTTTTGCTCATGGCCTGGCATTATTTATATAAGAATCTTACACTTGAATGTGTAAGAGAATTTAAATACCTTGGCATAATACTAGACTCAAAACTGAACTGGAAGTCACACATTATGAGTGTTAAAAAAAATATGTATATTGTCTTAAACAAAATCTTTCTCTTGCGAAAAATAGTACCAGCAAACCTACTAACATCTATTTACTATGCATTAGCTAACTCTCGCTTAGAATATGGTATTTCCTGCTGGGGTAGTGCATTTATCAGCAATCTGCAGCCTTTAATCACAGCCCAGAAGAAGATCATTAGAGTAATGCTTCACAAACCTGGATGGGAACCATCATTTCCGTTGTTTAAATCGCTCAATATATTACCACTTCGGCACCTGTATGTTTATAAGGTATTGAGACTGTTCTATCTGCGGGGTGGTCACAATACAGTAAGAAGAAATGCCATAAATCGCTCGTTGAGATCATCAGCTTCTACTGTGACTATCCAAAGAACTAGAACAGAGCATCTTAGACGCTTCTGTACTGTCATAGCTCCATATATATATAATAAACTTCCAGCAGATATATGCAACAGCAATGGCCAATGCCACAGGTTCTTAAAAAATCTCAGAATTTGGCTCTTTTCTAAATCAGATGTGGAAGACTTAATGCGTGTATTAGATTGACCTCTTATACCACGACAACATAAACCATAAAAAAGATAGCTTTACTTGCTTTATTTAAATTAATTGCCATCCATAATTTTAAATTCATATCTCATTATAAATTCATATTCTCTCTCACATATTGCCCAATCCTAAAATCTTCATCTGATGCAAATATATCTCTTTTTTTTTGTAGTGTTCTCTCACTCTCTTACAGCAATAATTCGACGCGGTTTTTCATCTAAATTAAAAGTATATCTAATGAAAACGCACTTTACACTGGTATCCGTACCACAAAGTGCATAATACCATTTCATTTTATAATTCATGGTCCAACACTCTTTTGTTTTCTATAGTTTTCATAATTATAATTTAATGAGTAATGATTTTTATAATACATTATGTATAATTAAATACTGTTAACCTTTAAATAACGAATTTGTTAATACTTTCTGTACAAAGTATAATTAAATAATTATTGTTAACTCTACGCTATTAATCATTATAATTAAAATTTATTTTGCTAAGACAATAATTGTAAACATGAAATGGAAATAAATCTTAAAAAAAAAAAAAAAAAAAAGTTTTTTTTTATAATACAAATTCTATATAAGGGGTTTTCCAATAAGAGGTGTTATTTTGAATAGCCCGCTAATTCGGTAGCTGTCACTTTTGAAGCTGTCATTTTTTGACAGTTGACAAGTAGAAACTACGCTATTAATAAAAATGGAACGATACACGCTTCAACAACGCATTTCTTTTTTTTGAATATCAAAATAACACCTCTTATTGGAAAACCCTATACTACTGAAATACATCAGCCAAGTAGAAGACTTAGCACTATAATATTTGGACTTGTTGAATTATTGATTCAAAAATAGCTTTGTTGGACTAAAGACCGTTAAAAGCTATTTTGAATCAATAATTCAACAAGTCCAAATATTATAGTGCTAAGTCTTCTACTTGGCTGATGTATTTCAGTCGTATATAGAATTTATATTATTAAAAAAAACTTCTTATATATAACAATAATTAACAATCTTTAAGTATTAGTTAAATTTAAGTTTAAGTAATAAAAAAAATAATAAAAAGAAAAAATAGTTATAAATACAATATGTCTCTGTTGACAAAAGAAAAATTAAATCAAAGAACAGTTAGGGAGGAAAAGAAAAAAAAAAGATTTATTTAATCATGAAAGTGGATTTTTAGCGCTCGACGAAACTCTACTTCACCTCACATACCTCTTAGGTGCCGTGGTAATGAATTCCACAGGCGGATGGCGTTGTCGAAAAACTGTCTCTCCGAAGTAAGACATGAGTGACGCGGAATAATTAGTTGTTGCGATCTGTTAGTGGAACAAAACTGAATCCTATTTTATAAACTGCACGGCTGTTTGCTTTGGATCACTTTGAACAATAGTATAATTGTACGGAAGCGCATAAGGTTATCGAGAGAGATATTAATGATTTGTATTGAAAACCTTGATATGTGGTCAGATCTTCGCAAGCCAAAGACATATCGTGCAGTGTTATTAAAGGCGACATTAAACTTTCTCTTGCTTACTGAGTCGCAATGACAAAAAAAAACTTCACAACCATATGTGAGTATAGGTAGGTGTTACTAGTGTTTTGGCTAAGAGCAATCGAGTTTTGAAAGGGGTATAATGCTGGGAGCACAAAAGCATACGGAGTAATCCATAAACTTTACCAACGGCGGCGTTAATATGCATATCCCAAGATGATGTACTATTAAATAACATTCCGAGATTTCGGGCCGAAGAAACATAGGCAATTGGTGAATTATTGATGTACAGACTGGGAAAGTAATCGATTTTCAGCGATTTCCTACTAATAATGATGCATTTTGATTTTGCAGGATTTAAGAACAAACTATTATAAGTTGACCAACGCGATATTTCTTCAAGGTCTTCATTGATTGTATAAACACAGTCTTCGATAAGCCTAAGCGGGCAGCTTTTGTAAAGCTGTACATCGTCAGCATACATTTGGATAGAACATCCACTGATCTTATTGGGGAGTTCATTAATATACAGGGAAAATAGAAGTTTGCCTAGTATCGAACCTTGAGGGACTCCTCTAATAGTCAGAAGGAAATTCGACATTTTATTGTCATGTGAAACTGCTTGTTGTCTATCCCGAAGAAAGGATGACATCAAGCGCACTGCCGACGAAGAGAAACCATAATCTGCAAAGAGCTTGTGACAGATATTGAAGTGATCCACGGTGTCAAATGCTTTCGAAAAATCGAGAAGTACAAGGAAAGATACATGATCATCGGCCAAAGTAAGTCTGATATCTTCGACAATGTTTAAAATGGCGGAAGCGCAGCTATGTTTTTGGCGAAAACCTGACTGTTTTTGAGAAAGGATATTATGAGCTCTTAGGTGCTCATTAATTTGCTTTTGCACAACTCGCTCAAAAACTTTTGACAAAAACGAAAGAATGGAAATAGGTCTGTATTCCTTACCATTTTTCGGGATAGGCAACACCTTAGCCGATTTCCATTGGAATGGAAATAAACCAGTCATTAAAAGCGTGTTAAAGGAATGCGTGATAAAGGGTAAGATAACAGGTAAAATTGACTTTAAGAAAATTGGATGGATATTATCAGTACCAACAGCATTGGATTTAACGGATAATATACATTCAACAATATCATTGCTTTCAACTAGTTGAAAATCGAACAACTCAAGAAATTGACGAGCATTAGGAAGAAGATCAGTACAAACTGTGCGAGGGACGGATAGAGGTAGAAATGGTAATGGAACGAATTCTTGGTCCAAGTCATCTACATTGATATATGTATCAATATGTTGAGACTGTTTTCCTAAGCCCATATCCTTTATATTTTTCCATAGCCGACGACTATTCATGGTATGAGATAACTTGCTCCAATATAGTTGGATTTTGCTTTGCCTTATTTTACAAACTACTCGATTACGCAGCATCCGATACGTTTGATGGTCATTATCTAGTCTGTAACGTTTCAATTTGTTGTTTGCCTGGTCCCGTTGTGAAATAAGACATCGGATTTCATTCGAAAACCAACGGAGTTCACCCGGTTTTATAATTCTAGTTCGTAGAGGAATATAACTGTTAAACAAATTGACGATATTATTACTAAGGAATTCAATTTGGTCGTCGGGGGATTCTAAAAAGTACACTTGTTGCCATTAAACTCCGAGGGTAGCATGCTCAACACCCGCATAATCGACATTTTTAAAATCTCTATATGTATAAGAGGTTTCTACTCCTTTGAAAATGTATTTTGAAGCTATTCAGTTAGTAGTTTTAGGGGAAGAATAAAACTGGCAATATCGCTGAACAGTGCTTAGAAATATTTTTCGAATTCTATCCGAGAGATTTAAATGAATTATGAGCTCTAACGAGCTCCTGTCCAAAAGTGAGAGTTGTACTCAAAATTTGGATTTATGTAGGCTTTTAAGATTACAGAGATCATACGGGGATGAGCATATCTTACCTAAGCCCTTGGCATTATTTTATGAAGCCTGTAAAATCTGATTATACTTCAAATGGTTATCTATGATACGCATACCGAGATCTTTTTGAAGAATTAAATTCTACGCGCTTTCTTATTCGCCAATTGACAATGCTGCCAGATCAGAATTTAATTAACCTATCATAACCTGTCAATCTAGTTATCCAATGACCGAATATGAAAAGCTGAGGATAATTTCGTCAGTAAAACAATTTATTGCATTAGAGTTTGCAGATAAGAGATCATAAATAAAAATTAGAAAAAGAGTTGGAGACAAAACGGAGTCCTGGGGCACATAAGCATTCATTTTATGGATATCAGACTTGAAACCGTCCAATGCGACTGGGATTGAGTGCTCCGAAAAATAATTTCAACAAAAAAGTGATTCATCAATGCATTCAAAAGTCCGTTAAAAATCTAAGATAGGTTAGTATCCATTTAAGTTCCTGAACAACCAATATTGGATAAGTTAAATTTGTATATTATATAATTTTGACATTTCTCATGGGATACAAAACTCTATTAAAGTTTTTTCGGGTAGCTTGAGATTTATTTTTAGCCAGCAGCTGTTTTGTCATCAGTTGTATTCTTAGGCTGGATTACAATAACACCAATCTATCAGAATAGATATGGTTCGATTTTTGAATGTGGTTAATTAAGGAAAAGTGATGTCAAACTCTATCAAATACTTTTGAAATAACAAGCGCAATAATCTTATTTTCTCCAAAACTATGTAAAGATTTGTGCCACTGTTTGGTGGACCTATTGCTATGAAAGCCACATTGCCGGTAATTTAAAAGCTTTCGTTCTTCAAGATATTTCTTTAGATGATATTTTATCAGCGTTTCCATGACCTTAGAAAGAAGGGACGTACGTGCAATTGCTGGTTAAAAGTTGGAGAAGATTCGCCTTTTTTGGGGACATGCTTGTCAAATGCTGTTTTCCATTCACTCAGAAAGATACCAGTAGGATTTGTGTATATCGAGATCTTTAAAAACTATGAAACTCTTAACTTTCTCAAGTAAAGAAAGGGTCATAACTCTTTCTGACAGCGTCAGACTATTATTTTCCTTAATTATTGTTCACATAAGAATTTGGTTCTCTGAATCTATATAAACTTTGCAAGTTCTTTCAAGCTGGCCTGAACTTATTCCTGTATAATATCCCAGTTCGTTGGTTCTTTTAATCCGGAAATTTTCTTGTTTATACCTACCTGTCCTATTGCTCAAATCAAACCATGTATTTTCTCGTTTCATAAAGAATAAAATTTGCTTTCATATCTGCGCCAGTTGAGGTTTCTGAAGAAATCGTTGAGACCATCCCAGTTAGCTTTCTCATATTGGAGATTTTTCACATCCTCATTTTTTGACGCTAAAAAAGTTTACTTTTTTAAATACTTACGGTTCTTCGCTGGTGTCTTATTTTCTTTTAAGTTGAGTTTCTTGTTTAAAAATTTTTAGATTTGAGCTTGCCTGGCATCTGGGTATCTGAATATACCCTAAGCGGGAGCATTGAAGCTTTAAAGTGAAAAACGTCAAATTGGCCACACAAAATATTTTCTAGCGTAGTTTCCAAGATGAATTTTAAAACATGCAACCGAAAAATAGTTATCATAATTTCCGAACTCGGCCTAGTATTAATTTTCCATTCAATGTATCTTAATGGAACTAGTATAGATGTAGAAACCAGAACGCATTGCTTGAGCTGTATTTACTAAGAATCTCGAGCTTATGACGGGATCTAACGAAGGAGCAAGAACGTGAGAACGATTTGTTTTAGTTAGAAAGATTCTATACCGCTGGCTGCTGTAAAGCTAGATCTACCGGATAAGCGGAATTGGTTATTGCGTGATTTTCTGATGACATTATTTCATCGAGAAATTGGAACCAAAGCAGGTGTTAACGTTCTCGTTAATAAATTGGCAATATTTTGCATTGACTATCAAAAGACGTAATTAAACTGGATGATTCTAAAGTTACTTGAGAAGGTATTGTTACTTCAGTTAATTGCTGTAAATCTCGCAGGGAATTTCGTTTCCAACGGAATATTTTATGCCATTGAAATTTTTGCTGCTATCGTGAATCTCCCACAGAATAATTTTTTCCATAGTAAAAATCATTTTAAATGACAGCAAAATTCCATTGGAGAGAACAGGTCAATTTTTATTCACGATAACCCCCATTGAATTTCCCGCTAAATTTACTAAACAAATGAGGTAAAAACAAATTCATGTAGACAGGACAGAACAGCTGTTCATTCGTTTAATTTAATTCCTTTAGAATTATTCGCTTAATTGATCTCAAGAAAATTCAGCTAATAAACTAAAAAGGTAAATTCAAATTGAAGTAACTTGGAAGTATAACAAATGACAGATAATGACACTGAATTATAAAGACAGAAAGCTTTGGTTGCTATTTCTATTTGCGTACAAGCTCGAACAAAAAACGCTGATGCTCACATTTTGTATGCGGTATCGTTACCTCAGAACATTGACGTATTATATATGGACTGCTAATTACTTCGAGTTCCATAAATTTCGTGCACAAAAGCAACAGCGCTCTTGGAATTGAGTGGCCATATCTGTTACTAAATATATAGATGCTAAATGCTTAAAAACACGTTACGATTTAAATATTTGAAGATAACACATAAAAGGTTTGTTCGTTGAGCTCTGAAGTCGCCCTAGGGTTGACCTAAAGCGTTTTTCGAAAAACCTAAAGTCACCCTGATAAACAAATTCCGTATTTTTGAAACCTAGGGTCGCCCTGAAATAGAACTAGGTTTTTAGAAGGGGCAACTTGAGGTAAATGAATAAACATCATAGTCACATGAGATCTGAGTTAGGAATGGGCGATATTGAGGAGAATATCGAGTACTAATCATCGATGTTAATAGTTATCCAATCGAAAACATCGATGTGTTGAAGTGTTTTGCCTTATTATTCCTTCATCGATATTGACTCATTGATTTTTTTTTTTAATATCGATGTTTCAATAATATAGATGGACATATCCATCATCCCTAATCTGAAGCATTTGTTTTGTTGTTAATTCTCGTTTTGTATGCAAATTGTTATTTTTAAAATTGGAAATAAAACAATACTCAAATTAATTTTCAGACACAGACATGACAAGTGGAAAGCTTTGAAGTTGTGGATTGTGCATAGGGTCACAAAAAATGTGCTAAGAACTTAAATTTACCATATTTTAAGTTTTCATTATTAAATGACATAACTAGCTTTTCTGCAACATAAATTTGATGTCCTTCGGGTGTTTTTTGAGAACCGAAAAACCCAGGTTTTTTGGACAACTCTTGGGTTTGTCAAAAAAACCTGGGTCGACCCTAGGTAAAGTTCAACGAACGAACCTAAAGACAATAGATGGCATCTGAAAAAGTTCGTTTTTTTATTTAAATTTAATAAAAGACATTTTTATGTGTTTGAAAAAATTGTGAATTCTTACTACAAGAATTTTTGTGGGTAACTGATATAGAAACTATCAAAGCATTAACCCGGCAAGATTGTGCTGCTATTTCCTTATGGTAGTGATGGGCGCTTTCGAAAGAAATGAGAACATGAGCAAAAAGTTCATTATTTGTGATCTAGAATGAAATATTTGTATTGAAAACTAAAATTAAGAGAAAAACGCAGTGAGAAAAACACGAATAATCGAGAAGTGGGAAATTTTAATATTTTTATTTATACAAGAATTTTCGAGTGGTTTCTCCACTGTCATACATGTTTAACTATCAACTTTTCGCTGAAAAGAAGATCCAAGATAATTGATCGAAATGGAAAAATATGACTTTAGGCGTTTTTTGTTTTGAGTTCAGGGCAGAGTCTGAGTTTTCAAAAATGTATTTGTGTTCCTTTTTCACTCAGAACGTTCAGGGCTACAAAGTTGTGTTTCTTTTTTCGTTCTGAACGTTTAAACACGTTGTGCACGGACATAGTTGTCTGAGCATTCTGAGTAAATTGCTGAACACACGTGTGTCAAGTGTGTCAAGAAGGAATTAAACAATTAAAATGGTGGAAGACGTTGGTCGCTTGTTAATATTTTGTATCTGGTGTGTATCCGTGTACCAAATATGGCTTGTTTTGTGTTGTATTGCTTATAGTTAAAATGATTTTTTGTTCTGGTTTTTACTAGCTGTTTACATATATTACATTCCAGCCTAACGGCTAACATTGCCATCGGTATTTAAAGGAATAAATTTTTGTTGAACAAACTCGCCGTGTATGTATTGATAGTCGATGGTGTGAATATGTGATCTAACTTAAGAGTTCAAGGGTGTTTAAAAAACTAATCAGTGTGCTCAGAATCAGAGCTCGCCCTGTGCTCGGAACACGTTCTGAGTATATTCTAGGCGCTCGAATTCTGATCAAAACTCTGCTCTGAACGAAAAAAAACCTTAGGCTTGTCAGTGCATTCATGTTGGAAATACTCTAGTAACAGAAAGAGAAAAAACTTTGATTAGTAAATATATAAAGAAAAAAGACAAAGTAATTGACAATATAAGATGCTCGATTAGTGATGTGCAATCAATCAAACACGTTGCTCTATAGCACACAACATGAGACATCTAATTCCGGCTTCGGCATAGATACAGACAGAATAGTTGTTTGAATTTTCCAAATAATTGAAGTTCTGCCTACAAACTCGTTAAAATCGTTATTGAATGTTCATATTTGCAAAAGTAGGCCAAACTCTTAGTTGAAAGTTCCATTAATACTACTTACAAGAGGCCAATATAATATGTATAGAGTTAAAATATTTCCCTTTTCCGAGCGAAATTGACTTTACCAAAGAAACTCCATTTCAAATGTCAAAATTTATTCTTAACACAAAACGATTTCAAAAGAAAGCACACAAATCCAACGTTAAGCCTTTCCGTTCCGTTTCCAGGCGAGAATCCATTATAAAAGTTAAAATTTATATTTTACAAACCATATTTCTAAAGTGGAGTTTCACAGGTGAATGCAAAACCTTTTTGGTTAAGATTCCCATAAGTAGTCGTGTTCCAACCAGCATGTATATAGAACACAAACTTTCTTCTAAAGACTAAGGATCCAAGGCGTCCTTATACCTACTAGGCCACTTTATGATAAGAGCCTTTCGAGCTGAAACGGCTGTCCTGCAAATTGCTTTCATATGTATGTTATATACATACCATATGGATAGGAAAAGGTGCTAAAACACAAAAGATGTTAAAACTGTAGGTGTATATTCTCAATGAGTTTTTATTATAAGCTTAGGTTTGTAAGCAATTAGAGAAACCTTTTGCATTTAAATTAGATTTGAATATACATAGCTATCCTAATCCTCAAAAATAAAACTTTTCATATTGAAATTTCAGGTGATTTGTGTCGACCACTTAACTGCAAAAAGAGAGAAATTTGTCTGCTCGAAGATGAATATAGTGCTGTCTGTGTTACAAAAAAGGAACTACACAAAAACAGGTTTGTATACATTCATGAGTATAAGAATTATTATTACCTCCAAAGCAGGAGAACCAAATGTATATACAGGGTGTCCTTTAATTCGTCAATGTTTAAGAAAAGTTATAGTGCAACTTTTGGTTGAACATAAGAACATACATCGGTACTTGGGGAGAACTTGGAACAGGGTAAATAAAAAAGGATTTTTTGTTTTAACCTCCAAAGTTAAAAAATTGATTTTGGGTGGTTTTAGATAATAGTTATTTTATATGTCTAAACTAAAACAGTTATAACAGGTTATCAGTTGCAAATACGCGACCTAATACGGAGGCTCCACAAGTGAGACGAACTTCGACTGATCAAAGAATACTGTAAGCAGTTACAAATGAGTCATCAATTAACATCAGACGCTTAGCTTTGCAATGCAATGTTTCCTGGCATAAAATGTCTAATTTTAGGGAGACTGGGTATGATTGAAACAATTTTTCTTATATCGTCCATAGCATTGCAATTTAAAAGATAAGCCATGTTGGAATTATGTGAAACGCAAGACCATGATCAAATCTATGAATGGGAAGTGTTTTTTGAGTGCCCCATGTGCCGCTTTAAGTGGTTTACCTATCTTTTTGATATAAGTCAATTCATTCTAACCGTCCTCAATGAAGGAGTGGTTGAAACACTGATTGAAGGGAATTTGAACACGTATAGAAATAAAACAAAATATTACATTTAATACCTACAATACATTTTTTTTTTCAAATATTGACACAGTTTGGCAATATTAATCACAGTAAAATAAAGTTTCTATAACGGTAACATTAAAGAAAATAAAAACGAAAAAAAATACTTCATTAAATAATGTAAAAATAAATTAAAGGAACTTAAGCCTTTTAATAGTAAAATCATAAAATAATTAGTTTCTTGTTCTTCGACTTCTTGAACGCAATATCACCAATAGACAATATTGTTTCAGCACTTGTTGATTGCCTTGCGGAGCTCTGCTGGATCTCTGACGGGGTGGTAGTAGCACCATTTCATCAATAGCTAGTATATTAGGTATAGGAACTGCACGCCCTACTACATTTTCAAGTAGTGGCCTTCCCTTAACAAATGGTTGTGCGAAATGACGACTAAATGAGAAAATTTTAGTTTTCCGAGGCCTGGCTTGAATATTAATAATGACGTGAAAGTACGCGAAGAATCTAAAACGAATGACAACTACATAACTACAGCTTTTTCAACTGTCTTCGACCCTTTTTTTTACAAAAAAAAAACTTCAAGGAACATATAACATCTCTAGTAGCCATTACGTTTTTTCTACACTCGTTACTGCGTACAAAAAAAAACACTCAACAACCTCACATATATACTCGTAGTACGCACTCTTCAAAGAACATAACCAAAAAAAATTACTTTTGCTTGTCTAAAAACAGTAAAGCTTCCCGCCCACAACCGAACCTCTTCACGAACAAAGTAAGATTGAAAAAGTAAAAATCATAAGCGTACTTGTTTCTGTTTAAACTTCTCTCAATACTCATATACATTGTACGTCATGTCTCCTGTGCACAGATAAATAATAGCAAGATGCGAAACGTTTGTAAATTTGATTTTCCATCCATGAATGGATGTGCAATCCAACAACAATATGTGATGTAGTAAAACTACACACAGATGCAAAAATATCAGTTTTATCCTACACACTTGTAAATATCATTTTACTGTAGGCAAACCAAAATAGCTGCCGAAATTGCATGTGCTGATAAAACCTTCTCCCTAGCATGTTCTTGAGAAATATAATATAAGTATATCCCCTCTAGTCACTCATATACGTTGTATTCGGCCACACTTCTACATCATATGGAAAAATGAAACAAAAATTTGAATTTTGAATATTGCTGTCAAGATTTGGCTGCCAAGTTTTAATATTTTTGTGGTGAAAGCTGAATTTTAGATTTATTTATTTTTTATGTTTTATTAACTACCGGTGAAAAATTAGTGCTAAAGCAAATTCACTGACCCAACTTTATCGGCCTTTGTATTTGTGCCATACACACATGTACATAAATACTTCAAGAAGTATTTAGTTAACTATAAAAGTTATATTCAATTAGTGTTCACTTAGTTTTATTAAGTATAAAAAGTGTTCTTGTACCTGTTGTCATATTTATTTCTAATAATCAGGTAACAGAACAATGAAGAGAGCTTAATGGTACACCCGCCAGTTAAGACATAATTACACGGTATGTCTACCCACATGCGGGGTCAATGGGGAGGCATGAGCGAAGCTTTGCAACAAACGTCTATCTATGAGCAACAACACTGCCACTCATAGTATACACGAATCGTATAGCAACCACAGCCACTGCGAGCTCTCCGAAGAGGCCACCCAAGACTTGTATTTTCGGGCATTAGCTGGATAATAGTAGGATACAAGTCACCGCAGTACCGAATTACGGTATAACTGGAGTCTTTTCATCCACCTAAGTGAAGAATGCAACACCAGGTTTTCTTTGGCGAATGACTACCCAGGAACGATAATCCTTCCCTTTTTATGTTATGGTGCTCAACTAAGGGACAAGGGAACCCTATGTAGAAATCATTCCTCACCATCGGGATAATGGATCATCGTATTTCTACTAAAAGCAAGGCCATATAGACCATGCTACATGGCTAGTATCCCCCAACTAGCCACATTAAACTTTCGTTCTAAACTGGGGCAGAAGTGCCTCCCCAAGTCAAGACTTGGTTCGCACCTGCACTAAAAAAGCATCTTTCGGGATAGATCTCGAATGATGGCAAACGAGATCCATGAGCCGATGTTCACTCAAAGATTGCATGTATTTAAGAAGACTAATATACGCCCTTAGTTGCGTAAGGCGATGATGACACAAGTGCCATTCATCTATCAATCTTCTAGACTTGTTTTCTCTTTTATATGTAGTTTTAGCTACATACTTACTACTGTGATTACAGAACCATGTACTAAACTGCCGCAGCAGCAGCCATAAACACGATACCATTGGTAGTCAACTACGATCTATTAAGATCCACTATGTTGAACGGATTCACCCAGCTGCACCCAGCAATCTCACTTTTAAAAACGGTGGCGCTGATCTCGGGTTTACAGTATATTCCCCCTAAGGTGTTCACTTACCTACTAACAACACCACTACTCCACTAGCTTGATGCCCCTGGCTTACTGTCAAGCAGTGTCACCAATCACACCTACCATTGACCTGATCAGCCAATACCCCCTTTCAGTTGTTTTACCGAGCCCTCCCAGTTGATGAAACTGGCCTTTCTGCCTCCCTCATCATGGTAAATAGGGCTTCGCCTCAGTTCTTTACAACCTTCCGCTTACCGCCACCAACTCAGAGACAACAGCATTAACCAGATAGATTCGCCACCCAGTGCAGATTAGCCTCATTAAAGAAAGAGACTAAAAGAGACTATCTTGGCTCTTCACGAAGGACCAGAAAGAACTTTTCATTGCAAAGCAACTGCCCGTATATTCCTTTGAGGCCAATCGACCCGATTTCTCGAAAAACAATCAAGTAACAAATATTTCATATCCATCCTACCTACAACCATGCTATGAATATGAATGAATATTACTATGGGGTTGTTGCACTGCGACCTTAAGATATATGGTGCCCCCGTCAAGATCTGGGTGAGGATAGCTCATTTTACAGCTCTTCCTCTAAACTTATTTCCCTCATGAATTTGAGTATTTGAAGTATTTTTAGAGATGGTAAGTCACTCTCTTCCACCTGGTATCATCCAAGGTGTTTTTTCCTTTGATGAACAAGTGCATCACAATTGCCCAGAATATGGTCCGACGTTTCCTCTTTTATATCACAGAACCTGGCACTATTTACTAAACCAAGGATGTTTAGATGTCTTTTTAATTTACAGTGTCCTGTAAGGAGACCCGTTATTATTCTGAGGTTGTTCCTGCTTAAGGTTATACAGTCTGTGAAACGTTGTTGGTTATAATTCCCAAGTAGTAGTTTGGACTGTCTCAATTTGGGGAGTTTTATCCAATTGTTGGGTCTTATGGCCTCCTCTTCTTTTTTGGTTTTATTTCTAATCACATTTTCTCCTATTCGGCAACCATGCTAAGTCGACTCGAAGCTATTGCTCGTGTTCGAGTACGAAGCTGCTAGGCTAGGCAAGATATGTATACCTTAATAGCGGCTATGTTTTCAAACGATTCAGGCACCATTTGGTGTCAAGTTAGTTGTATATCATACATAGCCGCAGTTTTGAATCAGCTGTTATTCAAATTTCCAAGCGAATCCAATAATTGCTGGATATCTTGAGATTTGTGTTTGACAACAGATATTTAGTTCATCAGCTGTTTTTTCCGGATTGCTTTGGCTATGCTACCGAACGCGACTAATTGTCAGTAAATTATGTCGTGTTTATTTGGCAATCTAGAAGCCTTCCGGACTCTTCTGAAAGTGTTCACTTGGAAAAAATATGACAGTTCTAATTCTGAAAAGAAGAGAATTTTGATTCTGGATTTGAAATCAGAATCGGAACCAGAGCAATCATACCTTAATTTACTTCAACGTTAAACTCGACTGTTGTTAATTTTTGTTTCATAATTTTGCAACAAACATTTTTTTTTTAATTGATACAATCTCATTAAAATTCAGAATCATCAGAATCACACAAGTTTTCAGTTGGGATCCCAGATAGAAGAAGAATTCCGGATTGCCAAATAAAAACGCCATAGACGACCGTATTCTCGAAACGTCAAAAAACTATCTAAGCAAGATATTTTGAACATCTGTTATTAATATGTATACCCAAGAATCATGCCCTAAAATAAAATATAATAATAAATAATATAAAATATTGACGAATTAAGGGACACCCTGTATACCATCACGTCTTGGGCATGTAGATGCACATTTAATTAAATTATATATTAAATTATATTTTCCTAACTCCTTTTGCTACCTTTATGTGTGTGTGTGTTTTTTTTCTATTTGTACAGAGATGAAATAATTTCCAAGGCCAAATATCTTGAAGAGGAAGCCAAACGCAAAGTGAACCAAGAAGATGACGAGGATAAGAGCACCAGCTCTGAAGAGGACTCCAAAGAGGAAGATGTCTTTTATGAAACCGATCCAAGTGACAAGGATGAAGAGTACGATGAGTAAATTGAATACTTCATATTTATATTTATTCCTTTTTCTGTTTCTGTTTCAAAAAAAAAATACATACAAAAATTTGCAGTTATCCATAAATAAATTTATAATAAGATATGGGGCTCACTACAAGCGCAGCATACTTTTTTGCTTTAAATATTCATTGCTTATGCATATGTATGTACTTTAAGGGACAATGTTATGTTATACACATAAGTTATGTAAGTGAGTGATGAGTCAAAAATCGAATTGAGACACACGTGTAATAGGTATTTATGCCATCATCATTGGGGGAGGCCAGTGTCCACAAAGATATTTCTAACCCTCAAGGACCAATGTGGGAGAAATAATGCTCCATAAGGAGATATACTTTCGCGTGCTATGCCGGTACGAGAGATAAAATATTTTAGTACCTCGTATCTATCTTTAAAAGATAAAGACTTGGAAACTTCAAATTGTAGGGAGCTGTGTATGTTAAGACTTCGGAATGTTCGAAAGAATTTTTGATTCTGAGTTTAAGTAGGAAAGTTTTTGTTAAAATAATCTCTTGATGGAATGTAAAATGAAAAACATGCAAATTGTAGGGATTTTTAAAATACGACAGTACATACCTACCTAAGTAACGTATATATACATTTTTCATAAGGAGTGCCTTTTAGATAGATATCTGTATAAATGCAACGCAAAATTTTGGGAACAAAATTACAAAAAAAAACAATCAACCATTCATCAGTTTTCAAGCATTCTTTAGTTTGAGTCTTGATTTACATAAGACACAGATGGCATTTTTTTTTGTTGTTTTCTGACGACCAAAAAAGCCTATTCATACAGTACACTCATAGCGAGTTTCATTCAAGAAAAGATCTGCTCTTTCTGACAAAAGATTTCATCCTTTTGAATTTTGAGAGTTTCATTTAAACAAAAAGAGCAAATCTAGATCTCAACACGAAAGTAGGCAGATTTGATCTGAATGCACGCATACACGTAAAACGTTTTTTCTGTCAAACATCAAATGGAAACTATTTTGCTATTAATTTATTGTGAAATTGTGCCAGTCCCTGCTAAAAAATTAAACTAAAAAATAAACAAATAATAGACGAAGAAGTTATTAATTTAAATTTTATAAATTTAGTGGAGTTTTGTATTGCTTTGCCTTCATCTTCCTCATCATCTGATGATGAAGATATGTTTTTTTATTCAGAAATGTGTGTGTCAGTCATTCAGCATTGGACGCGTTCGGCACAATGCCGATAGGCTAGTCAAGATACCTTAGTAGCGGGTTTGTTTTCGAACGATCCAGGTAGCTTTCTCTGTTAAGTCAGTTGTATTGCATAAAAATCTGATGTTTTGAATCAGCTGTTCCTGAAATTAATAATAATTTTTGGGTAGCTTGAGATTTGTGTTTGACAACATAATGTGTAGTTCATCATCTGGTTTTTCCTTAGGCGTTACAATAACACAAAGCAATCCGGATTGCTTAAGGATTGCCGCCGAACGCGGCAAATACTACAATTAAATATAGACACAAAGTTTCATTGAAAAGATCAGATATCCATTTTGAGAGGAGATCTTTGAAATTTGAATGAAACTCGATATCAATCAGCCGATTTTGACGTTTGTCATGAAAATAACCAGTAAACAAGTAAGGTTCTGTCTCATGACATTAAGGCGCAATTTAAAAGAAAATCCAATTGCCCAAAATCAGCGCTATCTACAGGCTGTCTACACCTAAACACCTCTTATCAACAACTGTCCTCTAAAGACCCAACTATTAAACCTCGCACAAACGGAAGCATTAGTGGCATTAGTGATTGCGATAACAATATGGATGCTACCCGCATGTATATCAATAGAAGGGAACACATTAACTCTATAGTTCAAGTTTTCTACAAATACAGGGTAACACACGAATCGTGCTAGAATAAGAAATTAAATAACTTTTATTTTAATCGATGTATTTCATTAATTTTTTTTATTGGATTAAAAATTAAATTTTATTTTAAATAAATAATGGTTTTTAAAGATGGTAGACCGCAAATGACCTCCACTCTCATCCACGCATATGCGGCACCTGATCACAAAATTGTTCATTGCGGCCTGAAGGATTGAAATTGGGATCGCCTCAATTATTGTCTTAATGGACTGCTTCAATTCAGTCAAATTCCTGGGTTTCGTTTTGTACACTTCCAGCTTGACATAACCCCATAAAAACAGTCTGGTGCAGCCAGGTCAGGTGACCTGGGGGGCCAGCGGAAAGTGCAGTTTCTGGATATCAATTTATTTGGGAATTTTCGTTGGAGCTCCTCCATAACTTGTAACTTGTGTGGCTACGTGTGTACTTGCTCCATCTTATTGAAACCAAATCCTGCTGAATGGGATACGTCTTCGGCGAAGTTCTGGGTAAAAAAAAACTCCTTCAACATCTTTAAATAACGGTCCTCATTGACAGTTTGTGTTACACCGTTTTCTTCAAAAAAGTATGGCCCGACAATACACCTTGATAAAACTGCGCACCACACAGTGACTCGTTCTGGATGCAGTTCCGTCTCATGGAGCATTTCTGGATTAAATTCACTTCATATACGGCAATTTAGCTTGTTAACAATTTACCAATGTGTTGTTTTTTTCGGCCATTGCAATCATTTTTTGGCAAAATTGCAGGCGAACAAGCAAATCCTGAGGGCTTAACTTGCTTGTAGTTTGGACTTTGTACGGAAACAAATTTAAGTCATCATGAAGTATATGTTGTAATGACCGTCTGCTAACCCTAATTTGGCCCGATAAGTTTCGAGTCGAAACACTTGGATTTGCCTGTATTGCCGATGCAACAGCCACGATTGTGTCCTGAACCCGAACATTGGGATCTCGATGATACGGTCTTCGTTCGATGCTTCCAGAATCGGCAAATATGATCACCAGCCTCATAATGGTCCATCTACTCGGTGGAGTACCGCCAAACTCCAGCCTAAATTCCCTTTGGACGGAAATGACGGACTGCAAAGAATTGTATCGCTGCACTATCCAAATACCCTTTTCAGTATCCCAAGTATTCATTTTGATAAATCTAAATAGTAGCTTATAAAATAAAAAAAATAAGCCTATTACTCGCACTGAAAAAAAGTTATTACGTTTTATTTTTGTAGCACGATTATGCCACCCTGTGCTGTGAATAATGATACCTATGGAAACACCAATTGAAACAAATAAGAAGTGAGCCTATTTATTTGTGAATACATTTTAATTTTTGGTTTTATTGATATTATATCGCGATATCGCATTGATGTGGGCAGGATTTTGAACGCATTTATGCGACCAATGCTATCGCGATCCCCACCGCCACCGCTTCGGCTTGCGCAAAACTTAATGCATATAAGCAGTCTATTGACATCGACTGACCGACGAACGAATAAATGTGAGACACACATTTCAAATACCAAAAAAATTGATCTAAGTTTCTCAGAATATAATACATTTGAGACAACAAATTGGTTCTTGCGAATTACAATGTTATTGTTATGAACTGTCAGTTCGCATTCCACATAACATCCACACTTCAAAAAATTAATCGATCACGTTTATAAGACAGATAATACAACAACAAAAGAGCGCATGATATAATAAATTAAAATGTAGAACGATCAAGATAGAACAGTCAATTAAACGTCAGTTACCAAAACAATAAAAAGCAAATTTTTATTTTAATTATAGAATTCTTGTGTGTATTTTTCTTGCTGGTAATTTAAATTTTATTACTAATAAATTATTATTAAAACAAAAGAGAAGTCACTTAGCTAGATTTAACTAGTTAGAATTACACACCACCAATTGAACAAAACAGAAGAAAAATGATTTTGAGAGTTCTCATGATTCGGTGTAACATAATTTAATATAACTCAAAATATTTTGTTTTCTTTTTCCCTTTTTTTTTTGTTACAGGGCACTTGACTAAGCATCAAATCAGAGCAAGTAAGTCATGTATTGCACAGTGCGTGTCTGTAACGCGCAAGTCTTGGTTGTTTTCTTTTGAACTTCTGTTCCGTAACGCACGTTTAGTTATTGAACAAAAAATAATTTTTAAAAGAAAAATGGAAGGTAAAGGTATTCCGGATGACAAAGACGAGGATTGTAGAGAATGGTGTTCTTTTGGTAATTTAAAATAAGCTCAGAAGTTTTTTCTTTGCTCCATTTAAATTCGTCAGCCATTTGGATTGATGTTCATTCATCTACAGCGAAAATTAAATGATGCAAATCCGAAAAAGAAAGAATCAGTAGAAAGAGAACGTCAAAAACACGCAAGGAAAATCCTACTCGCACGTGTTCAGAGAGATTTATTTCTGTTTCATCTTTTCGTTCTTTCTTTCTCTTTCGCAGTTCATTCACGCAGAGGTAAATACACGCTGTGTAATACCGGACTAATTTAGAACAGAAAATTCTTGATTGAACATCAAAAAGTTGTACTTCCTTGACTAAACGGTTCAGTGTTCAGAACACGTCACTGAACGAAGCTTTTATCAATTATAAAACGTCATTCGGGCCATGTGAACGAAATGTCATAATGGACCAATATTCCTTCATTCTTTGGTCGTTGGTCCCTCTCATGTGAATAGTATTTTGGCCCAGTTTTTATTTGGAACATTAAGTACAGGCTGTTGAGTACCATGGGGTTACATAACAAAGTGTGAGGTGACTCGGAATACATTGAACCAACAACAATTTGAATGTTTGACACACACACACAACCCCAAATGAGACTCAATAGTCCGATTTTTATATTTTCTTCGTGTTTCACACGATTCTATTGCCCACAAACTGTCGTGATACTGGACTCAATCTTCCCATAATCTAAACAGAGAATTATGCGCGCAAGAACAAACGAACGAATACATACTTTCCATATTACAATTTTATTGATATCAAGCTGCGATTCGTTAAATTTCTTTCAGTTAGGAAAATTCCACAAGAGCAATACCAGTTGAAATGAGCCAAAGCGAATTTACATGGGAGACAGCAAACTTTACAGTTTGCGCAGTTGTTTTAAAGCTGACTGTAATTTTGAGAATGTATGTACGTGAATTCTTTTTGTCATATTTTGACAATACCTTTATGCGACTTATTTAGAACTGTGGACCATAATACAAAGACGAAAGCCAACTACTGTTCAACATAAGGGAAAGGATTTTTTATATTTTGCTTATGCGCGTATAGGTCAATCCCGGATTTACGAAGTTATTTTGCAACCATAACGAAGTAATATGACATGACGTAAAATTTCAATTTCAAATTTATTGTTCTTGACATTTATTTTGTGTATGAGGTATTCTTCGCTTCTGTCATTACCTGTCAAATTAAACGCCACAAAAATACTTTAAAACAACTTGCGTGTGCCGCATACTTCAGACGTCACAGCAAGCATATACGAATTCGACAAACAGTGTCTGTGGTATCAGGGTTAGTTGGCATTCACATCATGGAATTAATTTACATTTTCAATCTGACATATTAATACTAAGTTAGATCGCTAGATATTTTAAGTTCATCTCAGGAAATTAAAGTAATTCCTCAAAAGAATGTCTCATTTTTGCTGCCAAAAACCTGAGAAAAAAGAAATGATGTCAACAACTACTGTCGTTAACAAAATCTCATAAAAAAGACCAGAGTGCACCTGATAAAGTTGAGAGATTTTTCATTCTAATTTGCTTTCGTATTTCAATGATGTTTTCGTTTGGCTACTCGGAGTTACTCTTTTTTTTTACTACTTATTTTCTATTCTTTTAGAAAATAGTAAATTCGGTGGAAAAATAGTGGAGACAGTTAATCTAAAATAAAATACAATTCTTATTTTTTTGTTGAAAAAATATTTAAAAAATACTTTCGTATTTTAAAACTAACAACTAATCAATATTCATAATTGCATGGCATAAAATAATTAATAAATCTGTCAACGAATTGTTTCCAAATCTGAAAACCGTCTGAACTTGCAATTTTCATCATATCAGAGTTTTTAGGAAAGTAATTATCAGGCCATCGACTTCACAATGAAATTGTTAGACTTTGGGACAAAATCTACCAATCCTTGAATTAACAATTTAACATTATAAGCAATTTAGATAATTGTCAGCACGTTTTCACAGCATTGACATAGTATTGGCAATTTAGTAGGACCTAACAAAAATCTGTAAATACCTAAAGTGAATATATAAATCCGTCAGCAACGTACAGATTTAAATATACAAAAATAAAATATGACACTATTTACAGAACGAAGAACAAAGTCTAAACTTACGTACACAAAACACGTGTTACATAAATTAAAATTCAGTTGACTTCTTGTCATGGAGCTTCTGCCCTATAAATCTAGAAGCCTAGGGATACTTTGCCCGTATGCTATTATATTTTTCATATCTAAATAAATCATTTGAATTAAATTTCATATCAGAAATGAATTATGTGCATAATTTCACGCTTAATTAAAATTATTTTTGATTTGACCTGTGTATATGACATACGCATACATACCTACATTATAGAGTCAATTAAATTGGAATTGCTTTAATCTTTAAAGAATAAAATTTATTATTTCTGCAGAACATCGGGTGTCAAGGCAAGCACAGAAAAAAAGCTACGAATACATAAATTATACCAAAAAATATACAAATCATTGCCATTTTTCACCTGAAAATCCTCAAATAAAATTCTACATAAAATATTTTTCCATTGGATGAAATTAATGACCGAAATCGAGCTTACGGACAGGGTGGGGAAGTTTATTTTTTCTTTTTAATTCGGTACCCAATTACCCATTCCGACATCAAAAAATGTTGTTTGCATGTTCAAATTTTTAGACATCTTTTAGGTTTGGGTTTGTTTTTTTTCTTAAGATTCCAATTTTTTTGTTAGCATGTTGGACAAGAACAACATACACGCAAACGACAGACGTCATATAAAAGTTGCAAATGATTACGATTCTAAAATCAGTTTTACATCATCAATTGCGTCTTTGTTTACACATTTGTTTGCGTATTTTTTATAAGTCGCGTGAATACAATCGCATAAAATGTGTGACCTTTTGCCGACACTTGCAATTGACAACATTTGATGTTATAGTCACAAACGGTTTCTAATATCGTTTTCGATTGGTTGTTCGGAGTTATTCTTTTTACTCCGATTTTTCAATATTCTATAGTAATGGAAAATAAGAAGAAAAAAAGGAGTAATTTCAAACAGCCAATCGAAAACGACATTAAATTTCATTAAAAAGTGTCGAAAATTACTCTTTGAAAAGTCGAAATGCGAAAAACGTAGCTTAGTGAGTTGGATTCGATTTTAGGAATGCTCTGCTCCTTTTTGATTCCAATAGAATACGAAAATATCGTATTCACAAACTGACACTTGAACGTCGTCATATAATCAAACAATTATTACTTTTGATACATAATCCGACGAAAAACCTTAACACTTACGAGTATATTAAAAATATAGGTACGTTTTAGTTGCGGTTTAAAGTTAACTTTTCGATTAAGTTCAATATATCATTAATAAAACAACAAGTTTGCTATTTGTCATTTTTAAATTTATTCCTTCAATTGCTGAAGAAAGAGCTTTAGCGAAAGAATAACAATTGATATTTAGCAACAATTAACAAAAAAAAAAACAGAGAACAAAGAAAGATCAGAGTGCATACTTATTGCTGGAGATTTTCTTTTATTTTCATAATTTTTATCGATATTTTCAACTGACGGATTAATTTCTATTCTGTGGCTTAGGAAAGTCATGGATGGGAAATGGAACAAGCATTATTTATTAAAAAATCTATAAATTTATGTGTGTTATTTTGGTTACCTTTATGAAATCGAGAACAGAAAATTATTCTAATTTCGAAATTCCACGTTATGTCAATGTGGTGGAATGTAGAAAAAATAATAGTTTTCCATGAAACACAATGGAAATGCGCAATTGAAAGTTTTTAAAGTAGTAGGCGTGAACAAAAAGTAAAGCAAAACAGTAAGCAAACCCGCATTAAAATCACTAGGATTGGCCTCTTCTGACAAATACCTAGCAACCTACAGGTATAATAAATATTTTTATATTTGTATTATAATTACTGTTCGAAAACAGTTTCTGTTAGCACCAGAAATGTTAACAACTTCTGATTTTCCAGCCAGTCTTTTATAATGTGCCTTATGCGGCACACATGACAAGATCGATGATGGCAAACTATTAAATTCAATTTGGTGATCAACACAGATGTCAACCAAATTGATTCTTGATCGAGCACCCTACGTTAACTTACAAGCGGACTCCACTGGTCATACAGATGTCCACCATATATTGCATTTTTACTCACTGGGCACTGCTTCTATTTTTTCCATCAACATTCACATCTCCATTCAAATGAAAACTAGGCACAAAAATACATGCAAATGAAACGTCAAGTCATAATCAAAAATTACAAAAAAAAAACATATATGTCCCTTCAAGCAAGCGACTCCATTTTGGATCCGAAACCACTTCTAAGCGGATCCAACAACGGATCCGAAACGATTTCAAATCGGATCAAATTAGTATGGAAATTAGAATCACCACGAAGCCATTATGTGAATGTATTGTGAGAGAAAAGAAAGATAGTCTTATACTTCACCATACTCAGCGAAAACAGAACCTAAATGGAATCCAACAAAAATGAGCTAATCTAATAAGAAATATGGTCTTTTACAAATATTAAACACGTCCTTATTTATTTTACAATAATCCCATGTTTCCATTTTAAAGTATTATTTTATAAATTCTTTACACGTATTATTATGTATTTTAGTTTTCCTTGAAGACAAAAATTTCTTTGTTGCTTATTTACTATGCAAAATTGAAATAACAGAGTTTCTCTCCATTTGTCTTCATTTCTAGTCCACAAAAAAAACTCCCCCAGTCCCCACTCTAATATCGACTACCTTACCAACTCTCTCTATTTCTTTGTCCATAAGAAAATACCGATTCTCGTTCTTCTTTTTACATGCGTACACATAAAATTTGTTAAAGTGAGTGAGACACTCAGTTCTTTTCGATTCCAAAGTGATTCCTAAGTGAACCGAGAAATTCGGGTCCGTGATTTTGCTTGAAGGGGTAGGTACAAAAACGTCAATTTAAGTATGTCCAAACTCTGAACAGAGCTCATGTCTTATTCAAAAAGTAACTTGTTTGGATTTTTTCATGTTCATAATTCTGACATCCCTTTATGGCCTGTGGAGGTGGCATGTTAATAGAAAGAGTGTTAAGAAGTTACCCGACCTAAGTTTGTTAATATGTATTTATTAAGGCTTACATTTAAACATTCAGCATTCACGGCAAAGACATACAACGTGTTGAGAGTAAATAGCATTAAATTAAATGATCACATCGATTATAGAATCTGATGAATGTCTTTTTCGACATGCTATTCATGGTTACTCCTTTTCCACTCCTGTTACTCCATAAATGTTCGATTGGTTGTTCCGAGTAAAGTTTTCGCAGTATTTATCTGTTACAAATTTTATGAGGGAGCAAAATAGAACACTTTATACAAACAAAGTTTATCGTCGGATTTATTTGTCAAAAGTAGGATAAGTTTGCTTAAAATTGAAAATTGTTCTGAATACGGCATTTTTGTATTCGATTGGCCTCATTCAATAACCGAACTATAGCTATCCAGATAGGTTGGTGTTGTTGTATTCCCATGTAAGAATATAGCTGATGACAAAGCAACTGCTGCCAAAAAAAATATTACATGGGAATACAACAACACCAACCTATCTGGATACCTAATAATTCTGAATCTCAGTGAGGCCATTGGGATAAAACGAGAGTAGAAAACTTTAAAACTCCGAAAATCCAATGGAAAACGACATACAAATTCCAAAATTGAGTCCGAATTCTTCCGCAGGCCACATATCAGATCCAGCAATCGGTTTAAATAACAAATAATTTAGATCTTTGAATCAGGTTTGAAGTAAGGTTGAATTACACAGTTTGGCCCTTGTAAATATTTATGCCGATTTACACGACTGCCAAGTTCCCAGTATTTACTAGCAAAATACTGCAGTCATTAATTTAATTAACGACATTCGTTTACACGAAGATAAAATAATAACAGATAAAAATACTGCCAACTTGCAGTAAGGAATGATCAAGTTCATTCTTTATTGCAAATTGTGATTATTTGAAAATTGTTGTCAGTATTGCATTTACACGATTTCAGTATAATGCCACACAACTTAACGAAAATTCTGGCTGGCAGGTTTTTAATAACAAATATACTGCCATATTTTCGTTAACATTTACACGAAAAACAAAATAATGCCACGATTTTGACAGTAATACTGTCAATTTGGCAGTCGTGTACATCCGGCATTAGCCAAATTTCTTTGACAGATGGTTCAGTTGAATGACCTCCCAATCTTGGATTAAGTTGAATGACATTTAAATCAGTTTGAAGAAGCCAATTTTTTAATTTCTTTTAAAACTGTCAAACTAATCAAATGTCATTTCCATACACTGAGTTAAAATAAATCGACTTATATACTTGGCAACCAAGTTGAATACTGTTTGATGTACGTAAAACAAACTGGCGAATGTCAATCGCAGAATTAAACAAATTCAAATAAACATTTGATCTCATATTTTTCGAGGAGGTTTAATGGGATATTTCTAAGATTAACATGGAACACAAATCTTAACAAAAATTAATTATACAATACTTCAGAAAATACATACATATATAACTTTAAATGGTCAAGTGTACCTTTTAACACACTCTGGCAACCCTGCAGATGATGAGAGGCAATTAATTCATGGAAAGTTAAGGCAAATTCTAGAATTTTTAATTTTCCGTTTTTAGCATTTTTATACAAAAATATCAAAAGTTAAATAAATTGCTCTACCGTGCATTTTATTTTATGCCGTGAGCCTCATTCATGCGAATTCGTTCCAAGGTTCATGTTGGTTTTTTTTATTTTTTTTTATTTTTGTTCTTTGGTTCTGATGGTAACGATTATCAGCCAGCTGTAAAGCGCTTGTTTTCTCGCTAAAGGTCAGAAGGTGCATTTTATTTAGCCAAGATTGTGTTATACCTACAACTGCGTGACTAATTTTTTTTACTTGAGAAATATTCTTGCTTTTTCTATAACTGCCCCCAATTTGTCGAGAAAAAAGCCATCAATTCGCGTGAGAAACTATAATTTAACTTTGAACATATACGAACGTTTTGTGTTGTGTGGGTTTTTATGTATGTGTGGGCTTTTCTCCTTTGAAGAATCAACCCCGTCCTGTGCGAGGACTGAAAAGCATATTAATTTTATTTATAAAACATAAAATGTACGAGTCCCTGAGTATGAATAAGAGTTATTTAAAATTTAACATTGGGATCAAGAGCCATAAAATAGTTCTTCAACTGCTAGACTATATATACTTGTACTCGTATGTACAAGGTTTTAAATATTCTATTAAAAAAAAACTCAGAAAATCGATAAAATACTTCGCAAGTGGGGCAAAGAATAAACACAGATTATTTTATATACATACAAATAAGTTAGTATAGATTTGTTTGTATGATTTTTGTAGAAATAGGTATTCTTATATTATTGGAGACTTTTGAAGCTTGACGAAGGAGTACAATTAATTTTCGCTTTCGATATTTCTCACGATAAATTTCAACTACAAAGCCAAAGCCCAATAGAGTATAGTCATTCGAGGTTCTGCATCAGAATACTAGTTTAATTCCCTACAGAAAAATGTTGATATATTTGAACATGCAAAAATAATTGCTTAATCACAGATGAGAAATACCAAGATGGAAATCCTGTGCTGTCAAACAGATTTGCCTACAAGCTGTTAACGCACACAACTATCAGTATAGAACGCACACATAGAGGCTATCATCCCTCCGTCAGCCATTTTTCTTATAATCTCTTTAATGAATTGAGTTTAAATTTTGTATTAAAGAACTTTAAAAAATACAAAAAAGGAAATCCCGTGCAAATGAGGTATGAGTTAAATACACCCCGCAACAAAAATGTTTATTTAAAAATGTCAGTTTTTTTGTGGAATTACTACCCATCAATATGTCAAAATAAATTTTGCATTTGTAGCAAGACTTTGTCTACTTTACGTACACTAACAATATTTGACATTTGTCTAACGTCAAATCCTAATTTTCCATTTTATCTTAATGAAAATAGAATGTGAAATTTCGTTTTTATTTTTTACAGTATGGTATAATAAACTATAAATAATCAGCTGCTTTCTATTTTTACATGATATAGCTAATTTGGATTTATTCTTAGCAAATAACACGTAAATAAAAGACAGCACCAAATCTTGCTTTCTAATAGCGCAAGAAATTAGAAATTCGAAATTTGGAAGTCTTGCTGACAAAGTATAAAACGATTACAAAGAGAACACGAGAATCGAAATTTCAGCGCTTAGTTAAATCTAATATTGATTCTAAAACGATTCATAGGATTTAAACTGTGTTAAAATGTTGAACCAAGTATGAACATCGATTGTACGATTGATAATCCAGAACATCAATTAATGTCAATGTCAATAAATTTAGAAAATTTATACTTGAAATTTTCCTTCGAAATCAACTAAATTACCTATTTTTGGATAATATCGTATTCATTTGAACCAAAAATCGATCCGTCAAAGAATTTTTGATCCCTGGCCAGTTTTCAAGTTCTTTTCGGGATAAAAATTACAGATCCTAGTTTTTACATAGAACACGAGCACTTGCGCACACACCAAAATGCTTAATTTGCTGAAACGTCAAATGGTTTTGTTTACTCTACAGAATACATACACACACACATAATTAAAAAGAAATATTTATGTTGTTTTTGCGCAGAAAAGTCCACAATCCCCGTCCAATCCCTTTTTGGCAAATCTGTAAATTAGCACCGAACGAAAAATTCTGGTAACACTACCACAGATTGTCCCCACAAATAAAGTATGTCTTCGTTTTCGAAGTTTGAATTTCTTAACACAGCCCTAGTATATTTTTTTTTGGTTGTTAGATTTCACATCAATAGAAAGTCAAATGTGTAAGCACAATAATGTAAATAATTGGGTTTTGGAGGGTTAAACGTAGGAAATACTCCCATCTTGGTATTTCTCATCTGTGTTTGCATGATCAAAAGGCCAATAATAAACACAGGTTGACAACTTTTTTCAGAATGAAATTTCCTACCGGCTTGACAAGCATGTGTTCATATTCTCCAACATGTGTGTCAAGCCAGCAAAATATCAAAATATTTTGATATCGTTTGATGGAGCGTTCACGTTTTCAAATTCGAGTCAATCAAGGCATGCTTGTCCAGCATATTTGAGAATGTGAACCCACCTATGTATATGATAACGATACGTGGGTTAGGCCGCGACTCCATTAGAAATATATATTTCGGCCATTATTTCAGACACTACTACTAAGAATTTATATTTCTTTGCTATGTGGGCAAAAATAAATCGTGAAATTTCATTCTTCTCCAAGAAGCGCTAAGCTCTTTATGTAGTTTAGAATAGGTATAATCTGTCTCATCTGCACAATTTATGTGGGATGTCATGAAACGTCAAATTTTATTTCTCCGTTTATTTCTTCTGAGAAGACGAGAAATAAATACATATTCTTGTCTAAGAATAAAAAAAATCCAGACATAAGGGGCCGCCCTAAGAAATATTGACTACATGACACATTTCTTGCAATAATTTATTTCAAGTGGAGGCCTAGGGTTAAGGAGTTCTTATTTAAATTAGTGTCAAACCATGAATAAAAGAAAACAAGATTACGACACTTCTTTTTTTGTCTTATTTTATTGACGTCATATGTGAAAAACGAATCTGTAAATTGTTGTTTCTCCGATGTGGATTAATGGCTTTTTTCTCGTGTGGCGTCAATAAAATAAGACAAAGAAGAAGTCTCGTAATCTTGTTTTCTTTGATTCATGTTGTCAAACTATGAGGAGGATACAATTCATGTCGTCACGTTATGTTTAGTTAATAGATAAAGTAATTGAAAATCAGTTAGCATCAATATTATTTTCTTAAATCTCAAATGATTGATCCCATTGAATTGTGAAATTTTACAGTGAACCTTTTCTTATTTTCTTGAGCATTGTGAGTCATTTCTTCTGCCAAATCTCCGATAGAATTGTCGGTCCATTGTCACTTGTGTAGCGATTATATAACTACTAAATTTTTGTGGCAGGCCCACTGACAAACGTGGTCCAAATTGCTGAACCATTAAAAGTGATGTTTGACATTTTGGTAAATAAATAGACCCGAAAACCCTGCTGTCATTCGCATTTGCCTACACAAGTAAATTTTCCGTTCATCTTCAAATAGACACATTGATAAAACGCACACAAGAATCATTTCTGTTCATATTCCTATAGAAACATAGATAACACAGTCTTAATAATTAATTTTTGTTTTGTTTTCGATTTCACATCTATTCATGGATAGAGTTCCAAATGTACAAATACAATAATATTTCTTGTGGATGCCCCTTATGTCTGGATGTTTTTTTATTTTTAGACATAAGAATCTGTATTTATTTCTTGTCTTCTCAGAATGAATAAACGGAGAAATTCAATTTGACGTTTCATGACATCCCACAGCAATCGTGCAGATGAGACAGATTATACCTATTCTAGAGTATATACATAAAGTAGGGTACATATTATCGAACCTGCGGCGTGACGTTCTTCTAGGATATCGAACATGCGTGAAAAGTTTCGGGTACAAATTTATCAGTTTTGTTGTCCGTCTGGCAAACAAAATTTTCATTTTCAATCCAAGATCTAGCTCAATAAACACATCAAAATATTATTTTTCTTATTCCATACTGACAAAGATTCAAAAATGAACTAACAACAAAAATATTTGTTGAATGTTGTTCGATGAATGATTTGCATACACATTATCGATCAAGAACGCTGCGTAACAGGTAATATCAAAAAATTTTGTGAGCAGTCCTACATGCGTGTCATGTCATCATTCAAATTAACGATCGTGAGCAAAACTGTCGCGCAGGTTCGATAATGTGTACCCTACTTAAAGCACTCATGAATCAAAGAAAACAATATTACTACACTTCTTTTTATTGACGTCACCAGAGATCAAAATCTATTATTCCACAAACAACAACAATTTGCAGATTTTTGATCTATGGTGCCGTCAATAAAATAAGAAAAGCAAAGAAGTTTGGTAATCTTGTTTTCTTTCATTCATGTAAAGCGCTTAGCGCTTCTTTTTTTTTATAATAAACACGCACTAAAGGGGTTTTTGCTACACTTAATATGACAAGCACAGTGCGAGCTTTCTTGGAGAAGAAATTGAAATTTCACGATTTATTCTTGCCCATATAGCAAAGAAATATAGATTTTTAGTAGTAGTGTCTGCAATAATGGCCGACATAAATATTTCTAATGGAGTCGCGCCGGAAAGCTTACTACGTACGTTGCGGGTAAAACGATGTCTATGGACTGCCATCTGACATGCAACGACTGATATGTATGTATCTGCATTATGCGACTCGCTGAGGATTTTTTTGTTGGTAGGATTGTTTGTGGATTCTCAATCTGTAGGTATAGCTAGCTACATGAGTTGTGTGTGTATATTCAATTGGCGTTTTTCTTTTTTAGCTCCGAGTAAAGAACTCAGCTGTCGAGAAAAGATCTGTGTTTCTTTTTTAGCTCAGACACATTTAATTTCTCAACTTGTGTTTGTTTTTTAAATCAGAGCTAAATCGGGGCATGAACCATTAGCTCAGAATAAAATGGCCGATCAAACGGAGCAAAGTGCTGGGCGCGTCTAACTTTACTCATAATTTTAACAATAATCACTAAAGTAAAACCAATTAAAAACAAAAATGAATTCGGAAAACGAAAGCTTTGGATTTGCTGGTAAATAAGTTTGAATAAAAACAATTATAAAAATATATGACAGTTCTGCGCTTAAGTTTATTTCAAAATTAAATCGGAGATATCTGACCATGCTCTACTCAGACCCAACTCGGTTTACTCAGGCTCTGCTCAGAGATCTGCTCGGAGATAAAAAAGAAAAACGCCAAATGAGAAATTGTTTTGTTGCATTGTTTGTTTTTGATTATTTTTTTTTTTTGTAGGTGTGATTGCGATTTTTTGTTGGTAGTTTTGTTGATGTTCCTATACATTTAACATTAGTGTATATTGTGCTGTATTAATGTGTGTGATGTTTATGTCGATGGTCTCGTTGCCAAAGCTTCAGTAGGTAGGTCGTAGATTTATATACCATGAATCAAAGTTCGAACGACGCACGCGACGTTGACGTTTGTATAATTGGAAGATGGGGTCGTTATGGGCGATGTATTAAAGCAAGTTCGGGGCTGGTATCAAAAAAAGTCAACTTCATTGTTCTTTCACCGGTTTCCATGAAATTTTTAGCGGTTTTAGCTGACATAGAACTATGAAAGAAAAAATTGTTTCAAATTAGGGAAGTTTCACTTCTAGCGCTCTTTTTTTAATTTTTTTTTTGTTTTTGAGAATTTTGTTGATTTGTACCAAACACATTTTTCACTTTTCAAATTTATGTCCCGGGTTTTGCTCAGAGAAATATGGTCACCGTAATTATAGGAGACAAAAATAAATAAGACACGGTAATTTTCTCCGCATTAGTTCAGCCGCCATCCCTGAAGATAAATCTGGGACAACAACCAGCTCTAGTCTCAGAACATCGCGCCACACATCTTACCTATCCTTCTTTCTCTTCTTTCACCGGATGACCGCGCTGTGTTCATTCATTCATTCATTTATTAATGACTTTTATTAATCAAATTTCTTAATAGTATTTTGTGTTATAATTCATTTTATAACATGGCTAATGCCGTCTGCCAGACTGACAACTTAAGTTTTTGAAAAAAGATTTTAATATTAATACAAAATGTATGTATGTATATAGTTATTTCGTATTTTAAAACATTTCACCCACGATGCTTTTTCGGTATCACAAAGCCCATGTAATATATTTATGAAGGTTTTTCCAGTTTTCGCCATTTAATATGTTGCGATTTCTCCCGTAAAAGTTTCTTCTGATTTCCATCAAAATAGGACACCTACCAAGGAAGTGTAGCACATCTTTTTTTTCACGTTGATTACAGAGTCCACAGAGTACTGGAAGATCACTCCAATTCGGTATAAAGTTCAGAGGAAGTATATCTGCACTAGTTTTGAATATAGTTGAAATAAACGCTGTTTTATATAATGTACTAATATAGTTGTTATTGCATAAGTTGGGGTTAAGCTGAGAATAAATGAAATCAGAAAAATCAGCTCTTTTCTTTGTATCTACGATATTTATGAGCTCATACAATTTAGCTCTCCAAGAGTCCAAATTGTTGACATCAGGATCAAGTGTATGGTTGCAGTAGACCGCCAAACGCTTCCACTCCGACATACACGAGTTTTATTTTCTTATAACATTCATACTGATTATATTAGGTAATCTTCTGCTATCTTTTTTTTTTTTGAATTAATTTTTATTTAATCTTAACTTATAACTATCTTAAAGCTAGACAAAAATGTTTAAGACTAGCCTAATTATCAATAACTTACAACTAATTTACTGGCTCTTTACGGGCGCTCTAAACTACACTATATCTCTTAATACTAATGTCTTTCGACCTTAAATCTATTTTAATTAATTCTAATTATTTTATTTTTATTTTACCAAGAAAACATATTTTAAAAAAAACTCGGCATCATATCATATTTTTGATTTTTTCTTATAAACTACCTAAAGCTAGACTAAAAATAATTAAAACTATATACAACTAACTTATACTAACTAAAAATAACTTAAACTACTTAAGATACCTAAATATACCCAAAACCACTTAAAACTACTTAAAACAGCATTTTTTTTTTCGTTTTTTTAATTTTTTTTTTTTGTTTATATTTTGCATACACATGCAGACACACAGCTACATTCACCCCATACATACATGTGCATACGTACATACATATACGTACGTACATACATGTACAGTTACGCAGGTACATGCACATATGCCTCCGCATACATACAAATTTTAAATTTTTTTTTGACTGTTCCCTATACCTAATTACCCTAAATGTGTGTAAGTCGGCCAAGACATATCTTAATCGACTTTAAATGGCGCGATGTTGTTCAGAGAGCCACCAGAACTAGTTCTCCTGTTTCGCCCTATCCCTTCGGTCCCGATCGGAAACAGTCCTACTAAACCGAAGGCGCTCCTCTCCACCTTGAGCGATGACGTCTCGACCATACAGGAGTCGCCTATCTACAGTTTTACGGCTGACGTGGTAGTTAAGCGGAACCGCCATTCTATCCTGTATCAGCCTTCGACTGTCTAAATAGAGGAATGCCTCGGGAGGGATGTTACCACTTAACCGCGCACTCTCAAAATATTCGTTATTGAGGTAATAAGCCCCAAAAATTAAGCTGTTAGTTGAGGACATCGCTCTTGCAACGTGAACCCGAATCACCTTAAACAAAAAATTGTCTATTCTGTTTATGTTGGCTCCGTTGTATAGAACCTGGTTGGAATAATATCTTGTGTATTCGACTCTGGTGTTCTGTGTAATCCAAGGCAACGTCTAAGACATTGCCTCTCAAACACCCGAATCTTTTCCATTTCAGATGGGGCAACGTTGAACCACACCGGGCGTCCATAGGCAATCATCGGCCTGATGAGGGCCATGTAGCAAATCACCTTCACTCTGCTGTCAAGACGGCTGCTATAAAACAGTCGTTTTGTCAAGGCAAAGGCTCCCCTAGCCCTGGCCAAAGCAGCACCTATATGTCTGTCGAAATACAGGTACTGATCCAACCAGATGCCAAGGTACTTTACTACACTTTTACTTGCCAGTGGATGTCCATGTGGCCCTACGATCACCAGCTTGCGCCAGTTCTTTCTCGTATCCCTTGAGGCGCTAGACAACGGAGTCCTAAACAAAATAGTTTCTGATTTCTGGAAGTTGATTTTCAACTTCCAGTCATCACAATATCGCTGAATCTTGTCGAAGTCACTCTGCAAGAGACTTTTGATGACCTCAACTGTATTAGATGTGCTGTACGCAATTAGATCGTCGGCGTACGCAATTGCCTGAGTTAGACTACCTATCAGATCGCTGGTGTAAATGCTGAATAGAATCGGCGAGTTAACCGCTCGCTGCTGAAGACCATATTAAAAATTGCGGTAGAAGTTACATTGCCACTCTTGACAACAAACTTTCTACCATTTAGCATGTCATAAAGCATATATAATAGAGGTTTACTTATACCTAGTCTGGTTAGCTTTAGATAGAGACCTTCTAACCATACGGTGTCGAAGGCCTTCTCCAAATCAACCAGACTGGCACCCGTACACTGCATTTTAGTTTTGTTCCATTGGATATCAGAAACTAGCTTAGACGCGGCATGAATTGTGTCATGTCCCGCCCTAAAACCGAACTGATTATCCGGGATGATATTTTTGTCCTCCGCCCACTTGAACAGGGATCTATTAATAACCTTTTCAAATACTTTGCTGATACTCGGAAGAAGACTTATCGACCGGAGATTCGCCAGATTGGAGTTGTCCTTTCCCTTTTTTCGGAGAGGGTGCATCTAGCTTAAGAGTCTTGAGAACATAGTTAGCTTGCAATTTAAGTGTTTCAATGCATAAGGGAGAGAGTCCGGTTTCTAATAAAAGAATGTTGTTTGGCGTTGTATTCGGTAGCTTATAATCTTTCTAGGAAGTATCTCAAGAGTTGTTCAACTTCATCAAATTCCTTATGGCCCCAGATTTGCGCAGAGTAAAACATAATTGATTTAGCTGTTGCTTGAAACACTATATTTCGAAGATGAATGTACTTGCCAAAACAGTCCTCCAGGTTGCGTTTAATGCGTTTTTCGATTTAGCAAGTTTTGCTACCATATGTTTTCTAACACTCAGATTTCTGGTGATAATCATACCTAAGTAATTGTACTCATTAACAATCTCAATTTCCTGGTTTGAAAGCTTTCACCTTTCATAGAGACAATTTCTGCCTCCAGTTTGCCGAAAGATCATTACTTTAGATCTTGTAAGGTTGATATGCAGTCTCCATTTTTCACATTTATACATTATTTTTGCTTATAAAGGGTCCGCCAAATAACTTTTTTTTTTTTGAAAATGTTACAAAAAAACTACTGAATATTTTCTCAAATTTTTTTTTTTTTTTGAAAGTACAATCCTTCCGGTTAATAATGGAAAATAATTTCAGTCAAATGGCTGCCTCGGCTGGCCATACAGTAGCCTACACGGTCGGTCCAATTTTTAAGCACATTATGGATTGTGTGCAGCTGCATTTCACAAATGGCTTCACGAATATTGTCCTTTAAAGCGTCAATTGTCTCTGGCTTATCGGCGTGACACTTATCTTTTACGGCACCCCACAAATGATAGTCCAACGGTGTCAAATCGCAGCTCCGAGGTGGCCAAACGACATCAGCTCTGCGGCTGATAATTCGATCTTCAAAAACAGGGTGCAAAACATCAAGTGTAGTTTCGGATGTGTGGCACGTAGCGCCGTCCTGTTAAAACCAAATATTGCCAATATCCTCCTCTTCAATTTTTGTGATCAAAAATTCGTTCAACATGGCCTGATAACGATCGCCATTGACTGTAACCGCCACTCTTTGCTCATTTTCGAAGAAAAATGGCCCAATTATGCCTCTGGACCAAAATCCGCACCAAACAGTGACTCGTTTAGGGTGTATCGGCTTTTCAATGTATGCGTGCGGGTTTTCTGTGCCCCAAATGCGACAATTTTGCTTGTTTACATACCCATCAAGATCAAAATGAGCTTCATCTGAAAAGATGATTTTTTTGGCAAAATCGGCATCTTCTCTAAGTCGATTGCAGGCCCACTTAGCGAAGGGAAAACGCATTGGATGGTCAGTTGGCTTCAACTCCTGAACCAATTGGACTTTGTATGGCGTCATACCAAGGTCTTTATGCAAAATTCGTCTCAACGATGTCTCCGACATGCTCAATTGTTGAGAACGACGGTGAATTGATGTTGATGGCGCTTCACGCACACTTTCTGCCACAGCAGCAATATTCTCGGGTGAACGAACTGTTTTTGGCTTTTCACCCTTTGGTTTATCGATGAGGATGCCAGTTTCTTTCACTTTTTTCACAATATAACGAACGTACAAAGCTGACGGTGCTTCTATTCTTCCAAAATCCGTACGCAATTTTCGCACACATTCTGCAACATTACCATGATTTTCAAAGTAATGTCGCAATATTTCCCAGCGTTGCTCAAGCGTATACACAACCATATTCGTTCAGCGCAAGGATTAAACCAATTATCTGTCAAATCAGACATGAGCTAGGTGTTACCAATCACGAAATAAGCACTAGTTGAAAAAAAAAACGTTAGATGGCGGACCCTTTATGTACATTTCGGAAGCTATGCTTCCATCGTCAGTAAGCACTATTATAATATAAGAATATAATAGAGCTTACTGACGATGGATGCATAGCTCCCGAAATGTACATATAAGCAAAAATAAATAATTTGTGTTTTAAACTGTTAAAATAAAATCTTTAATTTATAATAAAAAAATACGTTAAAAAATCTCCACTATCAAATTAATTCTACATTGTCGACAATTTTGAATTGACTACATCGAATTGTCTAAATGTAGACTATCATGTAGTCTACATTTATAGTCTACATGGCACAACACTGACGATGTTGCATCCCTACATTCGACATGAGTGAGAGCATGACAAATTGTCTTGAGTATAAACCCATATTTGCTGGTTGCTCAATAGAACTCACTCAAATACATTCATTCGATTATATCTGAATAAATGCTTGTTCGATTTTTTGTTTGTTTTGAGATTTTGCTGATATTAAAACTATTCTAACTTCTATGATTTCCATATATAATATTGTCATGGTCAATACACAGCATTATGTACATTAGATGTTTATGTTTGACTTCAAATTTATTGGCAATTCCTTTAGGACTTCTTCATTTATTAGATATATACATAATATGTATATGAGCTTTATTTCTCGATTTGTATGCACAACTTTTACAAGTTTTGTTTAGCTAACTACTATTTAGAGTGTGACTAACAATAACACTAAGGAATCTATTGGATTTAACTGTCGTCCAACAAGTTATACAATATAGGTTATGTACATACTCGTAATTCTAAATGGAATTACAATTTTTAAAACAGATTCTATTTACTCAAGCGTCTTGTTTATTTGCTTCACTCAAACCGAATTATCTACTGTTTAAGTATCTACTTCTCTTCTATTATAGTATTTATCATTCCAATTAATTGGACTTCAATCAATTATAAATAATTCAATCAATAAAATATGAATATCTTATTCATAACGATGCTTAAACTATTCATAATACTTGTTTTTTTTTTTGAAGCAAAACGAAGGAAAACCCGATTGTCGTGCACAGAATTTTTTTTATTTTAGAAAATGACGATAACGATAATTTAATACAAAAACACTTCAACCACAGTAATATTATAAAGATATTATAATAGCTCCAGATAGTTATAATAACACCCAAGCATACACTCTGAGTCGCTTAGCTGAGTTTAGGTTTTTTTTAAGAATGTTAATTTTTTTATTTATTTATAGCTTAATGCAAGCAACTAACAATTACTTAATTAATATCTTAAAACTAGGTAACAATTTAAGACTTAAGATTAAATTTAAACTAAGGAACCAGGTACACAGGATACAGTAAGGAAATTTTTAAGATTGGAGTGCTCCTTGTAGAGAGGATTTGGAAAGGTTTGGATCAAAAATGCTTGAAATATTAGCTTTCTGAAGAATTCTAGTCATCGGTTCATTTTTGCCGTGGTCGGTACGATGGAAAGGGATTGCGAAAAGTGGTATAGATCTTAGATGACGATGGTTAACTTTCCATGTGATCTTGTCATACAGGTCTGGACAATCAATGCCTCCAGTTAGAAGTTGGCGAATAAACATTATATTTGCATTATCACGACGACGGTTTAATCTTTGTAAGTTTATCAGGTTTAGTCGTTAGGATTTTCGTAGGGAGGTAAGTGGTAAGGGTCGTCCCTTCTAAGGCCCCGTAAAGCGAAGTGCAAAAATCTACGCTGAATAGGCTCAATACGAAGAATATGGATCTGATGATATGGAGACCAGACTTGAGCGGCATATTCAGGGAGAGGCCTAACAAAAGATATGTAAAGAGATTTGGTGACATAGGGATTTGAAAATTCCTTAGACCAGCGTTTAACAAATCCAAGGGAAGAATTGGCTCTATTAATGATAGAATCAAAATGATCCCGGAAATTAAGCTGGTTGGAACAAATAACACCTAGGTCGCGAATGGAAGATACGATGGCAATTGGTTGGTTATTAATCAGATATTGGCGTTGCAATAGGGGTGGGTGTTTACGAGAGTAAGTAATGGCTTGACATTTGTTAATATTGAGCTCGAGGGAGTTATGTTGACACCAGACAAATAATTTATTTAAGTCTATTTGAAGCAATTGCGCATCAGCGGTGTATAAAATGTGTTTTGAAATCCGCATATCATCAATATAAATCTGGAGGTCTGATTGCTGAAGAATAAGTTTAATATCATTAACAGTTAGCAGGAAAATCAAAGGTCCTTAGTGACTACCTTGCGGGACACCTGATGTTGAACAGAAAGAGTTAGAATATCAGGATCTAAAATTAACTGTATACTGACGATAAATATAGGAGATGAGATATCTTAAATAAATTAAAACAAAAACCTGTCAACGATTTTAATTTTGTGAAGATTACAGGAACATCATTATAAAGAAACATTGTGATAGTTTTTTTTTATAAATGAGGGATCGCTGAGAACCCTAATTTTTATAAGTCTCATTTAAAGCGCAGTAGGAAAGCAAGATGTGAAGATTTCTTGAAGAATTAAGTATATATATTTTACCCAAAACGTATATCTTGAAGCCAACAAAAAATTCAAAATCGTTGTCAGCATTAAGAAAAAAGAATTTTACGAGAATGAGGGGCATAAGCTAGCTCTAAGTAAGAGTAGCTCTGAGTTCTGGAACTTGGTTCGTAAACTTAATGGGAAAAGTTATATTATCAACTCCAATCTAAGCCCACAGTTACTGCAGTACCATTTTGAGCAACTTCTAAATCGACAGCACTAAATCCGGTATAGTAATTTTATTATTCTGTACCTCGGTTTTGTAATGTCAGTTGGGCATAATACCTTCCGAATTGTAGAAGTATGGGACGGATAGTCTAATTAAAGCACTCACTTTATTGCTTAATAATATTTTCGATTACGGAGTCATACCGGACCAATTCAAGGATGTTCTAATATTCCCTATCTATAAGAAAGGTTATACAGCGGACCCTAACAACTACAGAGGCATTTAATTTTTTAATGCATCGTATACAATTTTCAGCGCAGGGCAGTGCTACAAAGCCGAAGGAAAAAGCTCACACGAAGGTAAAAGTTCTATGTTTTCTTCGTAGATCTTAAAGCAGCATTCGATACGGTAGACCGCAGTGCATTAGTGGACACGCTTTACGCGCCACTATTTGGCCACTTAATTCAAAACCTGTCTGAAGAAACAAAGCAGCTATTCGGTCTGGTTTCAAACGAAAACAGGAGTAAGGCAGGAGGTATTGAGTACGGAGGAATCCAAATTAAAGCCCTTTTATTTGCGGATGACATAGCACTGATGGCTTACTCACCTGGAACTCTGTAACTAATGATTAATAAATTGTATGAATATTGTGTCTTATGGAGTCTAATGATCAATTTGAAAAAATCGAAGGTGATGACCATAAAAAATAATGGGGGTAGAGTATGTGCCAGTTAAAAATGGTATTACAATGATAATAGTGTCGAGGTTGCCAAAGAGTACAAGTATCTTGGGGTCTATTTGACTAAAATTATGAGTATGAAAAGTTATTTGAAAGACAAGCTTACAAAAGCCAAAAGTGCTATAAATATTGCACGGAAGCCTTTGCATTGATCCGTGGCATCTAATGGCGTTCTTCGTTTTTTTTTTGTTGAGAAACTGAACGTTTTTTACCCACCTATAAACCATTCACTTTCATTGTATACATATCTATGTACATATTTATATACCTAGATTCACTATATGTAAGTAGGGACATATAACCCTCCTAATTTACATAATACAAATCCATTTAAATACACATTTGTAGGTAGGTGTCTATGTTGCCATTCCTTAAATCATATTCCACAATTCATTATATTAAGAATCAAGGTATGCTTACCTACATCGGCTGTAAGCCTGCATAGGATAACTAGACTACCTATACCTACTATCAGCATCAGTGGTTAGCTACACAAAAGTTGTTAGCTACAAGAGCAAGGTCGTACATTGTATTTGTTATGAAATGTCAAAAGTCATCTGGAAAAAGTATAGTCTAAGAAATATAAAAAAGCGTTTGATGTTTAATGTTAGACGACCTCTTTACCATTAAATTCGACCGTCTGCCGTAAAAAAAATTACTTATACAATAAAAAATTTAAAAATATAATAAGAGAGTTTGATTTAAGAAAGTTGTGCTCATTTAAAGTCCATTATAAGGTATTTTTATACACATATATTTAATTTGGGATTAATTAATAAACAAACTGTGACTTTTAGTTTAGTCAAAACTAGGGCTGGTAACGAGACCGAGACTAGTCTCGGTCTCGTCTCGGTCTCGGTCTCGTCAACGAGACGAGACTCCTTTAAAAGTACCGAAGACGAGACCGAGACGAGAGCGAGACGAGACCGTATTTTTGGTACCGAAATTCGACGAGAGTCTCGCTGGTCTCGGTGGTTTGGTTTCGGTTTTGCTATAAGAAAATTTTGTTTTTATTTCATTATTTTTTAGTATATAATCATGTTCAATTTTTATAATATTCATAACTTTTTTTTTCGAAATATTATATACGTGTTATACAAATTTTACCTTAAGAAAATCCAACTTTTTCGATTAAATTTATTGCTCCCTAAAAATGTGATTTTAAACCTTTTGCATGACATTTGGAAAAAAAATATTATCCAAATGTCAAGATATAGTAAGTTGCCTACCTGTCAAGTCATGAACTTTCAAAATCCATTGAAGCATCGCTCCGATATAGATGGATTAAAAATCCTGTACAAACTTTAAATTTTACCTGAAAAAATCGAAATTTTTCGATTTAATTTATTGCTCCCTAAAAAGTTGATTTTAGACCTTTTAGGTAAAATTTGGAAAAAAATATTGCTCAAAAGCCAAGATATATTAAACTGCCTACCTGTCAAGTCATGAACTGTCAGAATGCATTGAAGGATCGCTCCGATTTAAGAAGGGTACACATTATAGAACCTGCGTGACAGTTTTGCTCACGTTCGATAATGTGTACACTTGCCTGATGGCATGACAGACATGTTGGCCTACTCACAATTTTTTTTGATATTGCCTGTTAGACAGTGTTGTTGATCGGTGATGCGTATGCAAATCATTCATTGAGCAACAGTCAACAAGTATGTCTGGTGTTATTTAGTACACTTTTGAATCTTCGTCAGTAGGGAATAAAAAAATAATATTTTTTATATTTGTTTATTGAGTTAGATCTTGGATTGAAAATGAAAATTTTGTTTGGCGCACGGACAACAAAACTGATAAATGTGTACCCGAGACTTTTTACGCATGTTCGATATCCTACAAGAATGTCACCCAGGTTAGATAATGTGTACCCTACTTTAGATGTATTAATAAACTCTACAAATTAAAATTTTACCTTAGAAAATTCGATATTTTCCGATTTTATTTTTGGCTTTGGAAAAATTTGATTTAAGGCCTTTTGGCTGACATTTGGTACAAAATATTATCCAAATGGCAAAATATAGTATGTTGCCTACCTATCAAGCCATGAGCTGTCAAAATCCATTGAAGCACTGCTCCGATTTTAGTGTTTGGTAACGTGAAAAATCGTACGAATTGGTACAAAGTTTCACATTTAGCTGTGAAAGCCCATAGAAAAGAAAACCCAAGTTTGGTAAACTTGGTGAAAATCAACGTACAATATGGATCTCAAGAATTCGGTCAAACTTGGCATCTGCACGTCTTTTCCAACTTTATTGTGCTTGTCAATTATGAATGAATCCAATAATGATATATCCGTGTACGTTGCTTATGCTAAACAAATCATAAACTAGAAATTTTGTTCTGCAGTACGTAAACCCATGAAGCGAAGGCCATAGACTTCACTTGAAAGGAGTAAGTTTTACTTGTGTCAATCGAAAACTATGATTTTAAGTTGAATTTTATTAGTTGCGTATGAAAGCGCTCTGAATGGCTTACATTTTGTGCGAATTTAGTTTTCAAAGGTGTGTGATAACGTAAAAAATTAGTTGTGAAGTAACGTTATCAGACACCTTTGAAGAGCCGTATTTCCAAGATAAAATTTGAATTTTCTACAGTTTTTTTAATCCATTTTAATCGGAGCAATCCTTCAATGAATTTGACTTGGCAGGTAGGCAATAAACTATCAGCCCTATTCTGCTATCTTCCGATTCACGTGAATATTTCACTCAATTTTTTACTATTTAGATATTTTCAAATGTCTTCTATCTTTTGAGTCCTAAGCTTTACTAATATTTTTTTGTTTAATTCTTTAGAGAATCTAATTGTTAAAATTTATTTTTGATCGAAATTTGTGTACTTTTTGTTAATTCGTTTTTTTCCGTCGGAATACAAATATTCAAATGAACGTTTAATAGAATAGGACTGTATATTTTGACGGTTTTAAAATATTTTTTTTTTCAAACCTCACCCAAAAGGCCTTTATTCACCTTTTTCCGATGGCAAAAATAAAATCGGAAAAACTTCGAATTTTTCGAGGTAAAATTTTAATGTTGCAGAGGTTTTTTAATCTATTTAAATCGGAGCGATCGTTCAATGGATTTTGACAGTTCATGACTTGACAGGTAAACAGTTTAATATATCTTGGCATTTGAGCAATATTTTGCTTTCCAAATTTCACCTAAAAGGTCTAAAATCAATAAATTAAATCGAAAAATTTCGATTTTTTTGAGTTAAAATTTTATTTCATTTAAATCGGAGACATCCTTAAATAGTTTTTGACACGTCGTGGCTTGACAAAACCGGTTAATTTATTTTTTAAAAAATCGAGCGTTGTATGTAGGTAGTCTTTTTTTTAATATTTTATTTGTTTTTGCTATGAAATATATTAACTTAAACAATTCTTCCAAAATGTTATTTCCACTTAACTCAAAATAGAAAAGAGACTCACGAGTTTGTTTTATACATTTTCCCGCATTTTTCTTACCGACGAACTGCTGAGATACCACAACCATACTCTATATTTGCAATCCGAACAATGCGTCTTATCTTTATCTTACATCTTTTTACTACCAAAAAACACGAAAGAAACCAAGACTAAGGATGATACCAAGACCGAGACCGAGACGAGACCGCACTTTAAAATTTTCTAGAGAAAATGGCGAGACCAAGGCCGAGACGAGACTTGGTTAGGCGAGACCTGGACCGAAACCGAGACGAGACTGAAATTTTTCGATTTTGACGAGACCGAGACGAGATTAACAAAAGTCTCGCCTGGTCTCGTCTCGTTGCCAGCCCTAAAAATAAATTAATTTTGGTTAAATGTTTTAGATATATTTAAGGCTTAGAACCATTTTGTATATAAAAAGTTTAGTTTAATCAAAACAAAAACATATAAAGAAGTGAAAAAGGGCTTTTAGTTTAGCTAAAACGAAAATAATCTGCGACATGCGCTTTTTAAAATACCTATTCAAATAGTAGTGGTGACTTTATTCTTCAAAACATGTTCAAATACTCATCCCGATATTTTTTTGCGTGCGAAACATATCCTACAAATGACTTCCAACCACGGCCACCATTCAAAATATTTATACATTCTTCTAAAGAAAGGAAACTTGCAGAAAAATGAAGTCTACGGATCTCTTGTAAAATTGGACAAAACGCTATAAAATGTAAGATATTTTCATTCGTACCAAGGTTGCAAAGAGAACAGATAGGATTTAAGTCAGATATATATGGTCTACAATTCAGATCCAGCATTTCAGTTCTGGCTTTGAAAACTAAGCTCATGTCTGAAACTGAAAACTCGTTTCTAAAATAGTTATCCTCGCCTAGAGTAAAACTTAATTGCCTATAAACAATCCTTGAAGCTGAATGAGAACCACGTTCTATACATTTCTGGAAAAGTGTCTCATCTATACAAGCTATGCAGTCGTATAAAGACAATTTTAATTCTTCATTATTATCAGTTCGTAATGAGATCGGAAAGTCGTGTGTAACAGTTAGATCGTACCAATTTTTTACTGGACTGTAAACTTTATTAGAACAAATATTAAGGATCCGTTTTTAGAGGTTTTGGTCTGATCTATTCATTACCTATACAATTTAATCCGCATTTGCCTTTAAGTTTTTCAGAAATATTTGAGGTAAGCCAGACTCCACATGGATGGCATAATTTGGGGTGTTCTTAGATAACCTTAAGATTCGTTTAAAAAAAAATCTTTGAACATTTTCTAGTTCTTCTAGCTGTTCATACCCATATGCTTCGCTTCCATAGCAGAGGCAGCTATTCACTGTGGAACACTGAATACTTTGAATTTTGAAACTGAGTCTACAAAAATATTGCTAAAAAAATTAGATCACATGCTGCTTAAAGCAACTTCAGCACCTTTTATTTTTTCTTTAGCATGAGCGTACGTATTTAAGTTATATGTTAGTACATATCCCAGATATTTAAATTTATCCACGACTTCTATAATATCGTTCCCTAGAGTCCAGTTGCGGCCATAACCTATAGATCTGTTGTGTGTTTTTTTATTTTTTTTTCACACTATCAGAATTGGTCGAAGAGAGCTTATAGCAAGCTCCGTCTTGCGACCAATGGTTTGCCAACACAGAAAACTGTGTTATACCACCGGCTCATCATTTAGTGCAGTGTTAGATGTTTGCAGGCAAACTCTATTACAAATAACACTAACACAAGTACAACATGAAAATATAACATATAATATTACGTCTATACAAAACAATAACATAACAATAAACAAAAAAATATTTAGGAGCGTGGAACACTGGTTTTGAGTAGATTTTTTAATTTAATTTTACTGATATTGAAATCAAAAACGTTTGAATTCCAATTTAAAAGTCTACCCATACGTGCAATGGTTCATGCATCCCATAGTTGGTCCTATGTGTTGGGACTTTAATCAAGTCGAGTCCACGAAGATTATAACCTCCACCCCGATAATTAAAAAAAACTGAACATAGTAGGTCTGGTGCATCTGTGACACCTGTTATTATTTGGTGGAAGAATACCAAATCATTGTTTGTTCTTCTCTGTGCCAGTGTTTGCATTTGAAGAATAGATAAACGTTGGTCATAAGAGGATCACTCCACTGAAGCCCGTTCAATGCGAAACGAGTAAAGTTTCTTTGAACAGATTCTAATCTCTCAATATGAACATCGTAAAGAGGAGTCCAAACCTGCGACGCATACTCAAGATGGGCACGAATCAAGCAGTTGTATAAAGCACGGGTAACAATGGGATCAACAAATTCTTTGGACCAACGTTTAATAAATCTTAACATTGAATTGGCTTTGTTAACTATGATATTAATATGGACAGAAGTCTAAATTTCGCGTGAAAAGAACTCCAAGGTCCCGTACAGTTATAACACGAGTTAAAATGTGCCGTGAAATAATATAGTCATGAGAAGAAGGAGAACGTTTTTTTGAAAATGTCATTGTTTGACATTTTGTCGGGTTAAGATTCAAACTGTTCTTTTTACACCACTAGGCAAAGTGGTTTATATCCTCTTGCAATAGAGTTCGATCCTTTGAGGATAATATATATTTTTATAAATCTTCATATTCTGCAAAGATAAGAATTTCGCTATTGCGTACACAAAGAGGAGCATCATTAATGGCCAATGTAAAGAGTAATGGTCCAAGATGGCTTCCCTGCGGAACACCTGATTTGGCAATAAAGGATCTTGAGTAAGAATTTCTGAATTTGACTCGATATGACCTATCTTCAAGATACGATGATATCCACTTGATGAAAGATGGAGGAAACCCGTATGAATTAAGTTTAAACTTGGTAATCTCATGAGACAATTGATCAAAAGCTTTCGAGAAGCCTGTGTATACACAATCAACTTCTTGACCACTTTCTAGGGAGTTTAAACATTTATTCAAAAAAAAACTAGATTAGTAACAGTAGACCGTTTCTGCATAATGATCATGATCTGAAGATCATAATTTTCGACTTAGAGCTGTTGATTTTAAGATCCCAACTATCACAGTATTGTTTTAGCTTATTTATTTGAAGTTGTAAAGTAAGCGGGCTATCTGACAGGTTAACAAGATCGTCTGCATAAAGTAGAACCTTAATAGTTACATCACCTATTACAATACCTCCTGGGATGTGATTTTCAACATCATTTATAAATAGAGAGAATAACAAAGGACTTAAAACACAGCCTTAAGGAACACCAGTTCGACATTTGAAATCCCTCGATTTCATAGGGCCGTTCTGAACAAAAGCATTAGAGTTCTCAAGCATCTTCTCATAGAATTGTATGAACTTTGTTGATAAACCTATTACTGAAAGCTTGTTCAAAGATCAATGACTTTTATTGACTGTGTCGAATGCAGCCTTTAAATCGACAAAAAAAAACCTACAAACATTTGTTTTTATCAATAAATCGCCTAGCCACTGTGTTTAACACAAAAATTTGATCTATAGTCGAAAGGTTTACGCGAAAGCCAGCTTGGCAGCAACTGATTATAATTCGACCCTCATTTTAAAACTCATTTTTAGAGTCGACTCCCATTTTCAAACTCATTTAGAGTAGGGCTTAAATGTTTAAAAGTTTTCGCTAATGTTTTTAAAAAAATTCTTCCTTAATGACCAGATTAGTAAAACATATGTATAAGCAGAACGGTAAAATCTCCAAAAAATAGTTATGGTAACACTTAAAAAAAATATTCAAAGCTCAAGTGGAATTAAATGAAAATAAAGAAAGAAAAAAAAATCTAAATATTTTAAAGATCTCCTTTGAAGGCATAATCACAATTGTAGCCACTCAAAGTGTAATTTAAATGGATATATACAAATTTATATAAAAGTATTTTTTTTTCTATTCACAATTTAATTTACTTTTCTTTTAAAGCATCACCCATTCACCATTGTGTTTTTTTTTTATTTGCACCCACAGAAATTGTAAACCATGTCCCGTCGCAAAGCCGACTTTCTTATGTGGCGCCGACAATAGGACCTATTCATCCTTATGCAGATTAGATTACCACAACTGCATCCACTCCACATCGATCCGGATAGCTTGTAAAGGATTCTGTCCCTGCAAGGGTTAGTTCATGTTAAGGCTGATGATAGTCTGGGACATACAAATAAATTGCGTTTAGTTTTTGTTTTCGTTTTGTTTTTTTTTTTAATGTATCCTCTTCATTAAGAGCTTTTTTTTGTCTTGTATATAATTCTAATTTGTTTTCCGTCTAATCCTGGCAGATCCTTCTGATAGCAAACGACTGCAACGAGTTGGGGAACGGCAGAGTGCCTTCAATGCCAAATATAAGAAAACCCTCGAACAGTATAAGGACGCTAATAACATGCTCAAGGATGTAAGTAGAATTGCACGAACCTAATGGCAGGAATGGCTGGGTAATCATGTTCCGCGTGACGGAATTTATTTTTTTTTCATGCATACTTACAGGAGAAGGACGACAACAATCGGCACTATAATCATATTAATTCGCAATTTACTTTCACTCCGGAGGAAATCAAGTACGATAATAAACACTACAAGTATCTCAAGTACACTGCCTACAAGAAGGTGAGTAATAGAGGTATATTTCCTAGTCCCTACACATCTCATCAACTAACTATATATATGGGATTGTTTCGAGAATGGTGGGCTTGAGTTGTGGGTCTTATTAGGAAACCATGTGGTATCTTAATCGTTTATCGTTTCATAAATTTTTCGGAACGCATTGTTGTAATCTGAGGATAGAATGTGTAGGCTGCAGGAGTTGTTAAATCCAAACCGATATAATTTACTAAAGGGTGTATCTGCATACGAGTAGGTATATCTTACGTAAACTTGAATTGTATGTTAAGCCAGTTCATTAGAGAAACCCAGAGCACCTAGAGCCCTTTTGCTATATACTCGTATGTAGATGAATAGATTGTTTGTGGAAATCCTGGTTATGTCAAGGCTTTTATACACGTATATGTATACGAAAATTTATAGAAGGAAATAATGTAGGAACATATATATAGAACAGATTTTCACAAAAGATGGATGGGGCTTTGTGTAGTTGGTTTTTGTGGAGCTCCAAAGGACTAGAGATGATATTTTGTTGAGTGTTTTAAATTTTCAATTATAATGTCGGAAATACTGCTTTACCTGTCGGGAATATACTCGTATTGTTTGTTGTTGTTTATTTTTGTAAACTTCTTACACTTCTTTAAGAGATAGATATTTACTATGAAAACACACACACAGTTTAGGACTTACTTTATGTTTTAGTTATGGAAGCTTCAGGGCTGGGTGTTGTGTACTTGCAGTTGTTAGGCTGGAAGTTTGTAAAGCAATACCGGAAGTGAAAACCTGTTCCCATTTGGCAAACCGTTATTATTCGTATGTTTTATCTCTTCCTCATAAACTTGCCACAATTACTTGTAGTTTGTGTTAAGAAAGTATGATTGGAAATATAAACTTCGGTTACCCCTTACATCGTAAACAAAAATATTCATTGTACAAATTATATTTTTAAATAAAAACAGCGTATATCCTTATGCATATGTGTATGGAATTGTAGAAACAAACGTTGGTGCTTGTGTTGTTTTGCCGTAATGGAAGAGTACAATAGGATCGGTTTTAAAGCACTAAAAACAAAGTTTTCTGTATTTTCAAAAAAATCATTAAAAATATATTATGTTTTTTTGCAAAAAAAAAAAATTTTTGTAATTTTTATTCTGAAAGTTGACAGGCGTGGTCATGAATCCGCGAAAGATTTCAGACCAATTAGCCTGATATCGTTTTTGCTTAAGACCCTAGAGCGCATTCTGGATTCTCATATTAGAAATATCCTCGACGGTTGTCCTTAAGGTGACTCTCAGCATGCATACATCAAAGGCAAATCAACAGAGACAGCCTTACACTAAGTAGTGGGACGATCGAGCGAACTATCCTTTATAAAGAGCAGTGGCGGATCCAGAATTTGGTAAGGGATGGGGGGGGGGGGGGGGTTCCAACGATTTCAAAGTTAAGATTTTCATAAATTTTACGGAGCTAACTTAATAACTTGTAAATTTTCTAATTACGCTAACTGTGGAGCTATTTTTTCTCAAAGCAATCCTCTGAAAAATAGAGTGTGCAAGGACAGCAACAAATATTTGAAACAACTTTAAATAATAAGGAATACATGGTATCATATTCAGCGTTGCCGTCCGTCACGTGATGACAAAAATACATGCAAAACAAATTCAGAAAAAAACAAACATGGGGTGAACTACGTCACTTGGTGACAATGTGTGCGAGAGAGATAGGATAATTTATACCATGCAACTTGAACTTTTTCTTTGTTCTACAGCTACAACTTCAATTGTAGATATTCAAGGTTTAATTGTTCGTTAAACTGGATATATACAGGGTGGTCCACGAATCGTGCTACAATAAGAAATTTAAATAACTTTTATTTTAATTTATGTATTTCATTAATTTTTTTTATTGGATTAAACATTAAATTTTAATTTAAATAACTAATGGTTTTTAAAGATGATTGACCGCAAATGACCTCCACGCATATGCGGCACCTGATCAGAAAATTACTAATTGCGGCCTGAAGGGTTGAAATTGTGATCGCCTCAATTATTGTGTTGATGGACTGCTTCAATTCAGTCAAATTCCTGGGGTTCGTTTTGTACACTTCCTGCTTGACATAAGCCCATAAAAAAAGTCTGGTGCAGTTAGGTCAGGTGACCTTGGGGGCCAGCGGAAAGTGCAGTTTCTGGATATCAATTTGTTTGGGAATTTTAGTTGGAGCTCCGCCATAACTTGTAACTTGTGTGGCTACGTGTGTACTTGCTCCATCTTGTTGAAACCAAATCCTGCTGAAAGGAATACGTCTTCGGCGAAGTTCTGGGTAAATAAACTCTTGCAAAATCCATAAATAACGGTCCCTATTGACAGTTTGTGTTACACTGTTTTCTTCAAAGAAGTATGGCCCAACAATACACCTTGATGAAACTGCGCACCACACAGTGACGCGCTCTGGATGCAGTTCCGTCTCATGGAGCATTTCTGGATTAGGTTCACTCCATATGCGGCAATTTTGCTTGTCTAAGTCAAAATGGGCCTCATCAGACTTGAACAAACAATTTATCAATGTGTTGTCTTCTCTGACCATTGCAATCATTTTTCGGCAAAATTCCAGGCGAACAGGCAAATCCTGAGGGTTTCACTTGCTTGTAATTTGGACTTTGTACGGAAACAAGTTTAAGTCATCATGAAGTATCCATTGTAATTACCGTCTGCTAATTTCAATTTGGCCCGATACGTTTCGAGTCGAAACACTTGGATTTGCCTGTATTGCCGATGCAACAGCCACGATTGTATCCTCAACCCGAACATTGGGATCTCGATGGTACGGTCTTCGTTCGATGCTTCCAGATTCGGCAAACATGTTCACCAGCCTCATAATGGTCCATCTACTCGGGGAAGTACCGCTGCACTATTAAATTAAGACCAACTCAAAAGCTAAGTTCGGTGATATTCGCAGATAGCCAAGCAGCTATCGAAGCCGTAAATTTAACAAAAATATCATCAAAACTGGTCCAACTATTTCGAAATGAGCTACAAAACCTGAACATTAACCACCACAGAATCACTTTAGTCTGGGTTCCAGGACAGAGTGGTATCGAGGATAATGAACGGGCAGACGAGTTGGCCCGACAGGGATCAGTCCTTCATAGCTCGCTTGCAGAGAATGCATCTATTCTACTCGCTACTATGAAGGGCAAAATTCTTTCACTTTTCCTCGTGGAATCCAACAAAAGATGGAATAATATAACCGACTGCGCGATATCTAGAATGATATGGCCTTCGTACAATAAATCCCGCACAAACGACCTCATTTGTAGACCGGCTATTGTAGCGTGGCTATTCCCAATAACACCTACTGCCGTAGCTGTAAGAACCAGCTGGAAAGGAAACAGCGTTTCACTTCCTTTGCACTTGTCCCGCTTTGGCCAGGCTAAGAGTACAATCCCTTGGAAGGGCTTTCTTTTCTGATCTAAAAGAACTGTCTGATACAAATGTTAAGAACCTACTCTCTTTCATCAACGGGTCGAAATGGCTCTAGCGTCGCTGCGCTTGAGTTATTCCATCTCTTTTTCCGCTAAAAAAGAAATCTTGTATTCAGGTCCATACGGGTTTCTTGGTATCAAAACGGCGCTTCCCAGCGTTACTTGGGTCTAGATGCGAGCTCCCTCTGACCACCATTTTATCTACCTACCTATCCTCAAAAATAATAAATATCCAAAAAACCATGAATAGATAGATATGGTCAAAACAAATTATTTGTATCAAAGCTTCCTATGAAGGTTAATCTTATCAAAGGTCACGGTAGTGCCCAACCAAGTTTCTGGTACCAAACACTTTTAAATGGACGGACTCAAGAGAATATTTGCTAAGCTAGCTAAAGACATGTGCCTCACAACATTTCAACCATAAGTGGTTCTAGAGATATAAGGCCTCAAAGATCACAAAAACCGTAAATGACTCACTCACTGACAGATCATCAAAATTATGGAGCACTTCCCGATATCGCAGAATCCTGTAATTTTGCAATACTGACTGCAAAATTCTGTCAGTATTCATGAAATAATAAAAATTATCTCAAATTTTAATCTTCTTAGAGGAAGATTTAAAATAAGTCTTATAGCCTTTTTACACCAAAACCAAACCACGGTTTATCGGTTTTGGCTGAAAACCTAAAGCGAAAACACAAGTTTTCCGATACATTTTTGATAAACCACTCGTTTTGATAAACTACAAGTTTTATTCTACGTTTTCACCCACCACTTAATCCAGATTTAAGTAGATTAACCATAAAGCCTCTTTGAAATCTTCTAAATCTTGAAGATTTCCCATACAAATTTTAATCTCCTTAAATGAAGATTAGAAATTAATCTCATTGAAATCTTTTTCGAAGTAGAAGATTCTCAAAAGAAACAAACCTTATTTCATAGAGCGCGCCTATTCTAATGTCATATTTTCTCCATTGACATTCAACAAAAAAAAACTGTCCAACATTATTTAATTTGCGGTCGGTGCCTCGAATTTGTAATAGAAAATGTTTTAGCTATCCTACAGTAATACTTTGAAGTTGTTCTTTCCCAAATATATAAAAACGAAAACCGTGCAAAGGCGATTACTACAGTATTTATGTAAATATATCTATTTGCTGCAAGATGTTGGGATAACAATATTTGAAAGATATTAATCATTTTTATTTATTGAAATTAAATTTGTTCACTGCACCGAAATTATTATTCTTCTTCCCAATTATTTTGTGTTCGTCTTGTTGTATTGACTTTTGAATGACAATTCATAGTGAAAACGTCAAACTAATCTTTTTTCATTGGTGAAAACACTTGAAGATTAATTTTTAATCTTCTCATTTAAACCGGATTATCTTTAGGTGAAAACGTAGCATTAAATAAAACATCGAAAACATGTTGGATTTGCACGATGAACTAAACAAACACACCTTGTGAAAAATTCAGTCAATTAATCGTCACATAAATAGCTGATGGGTTGCTGCCAGGAAAAACGAAAACAAAAAACAGCTGTCTGGTGTAATTTCAATTCAAAACGTATTTTTTGTTATGGTTTTTGTCTGTGGTGCCAAAATAATTGAAATGTCAAACGAAAACTTATAAATGTTCAGTGTGAATGGTTTTCGAGTTTTCGTAAGCTTTTAGCTGAAAACCCGGTTGTGGGTTTAGTGTGAAAAGCCTATTATTTAAATCTTTATAGAGACAATAGATGTACAAATCGAACAAACCTATTCCCATATTGAAATGAACATATTCATCTGGAAAGTGAATTTTACGCTTCGGTTGACATAAATGAAGCTGGCTGTTTCACTTCTACATCATGCGAGAAAATAAAACACCAATTGCATTTTAAATAGTGCTATCAAAATTTATCTGTCAATTTTGTAATAACTATTTTTATGGTCAAAGCGGCATTTTAGATTTATTTTATTTATTTTTTAACTACCGATTAAAAAGTATTACTAAAACAAATTTACTCACCCAAATTTTCGTACTTTGTGGTGAAAGGGATAAGTCTTTATTCGTGGCATGCACTTAAAAATCATCTACCTTGGAACGATCACATATTTTAAATAGTCAAAATCATAATAGTCATAATTCCCATGTATGAACAGGTGTAACCAAATACGTACTTGATTCTTTTGGACATATTCCAAAATAGAGCTTTTAGAATGATAGGTGTCACATCTATATCGAAATTAATCCCGTCACTCGAGCACCTGCCTAGGATTGTTTTATAGGTTCTTTTACAATCAGTTTTCAGACAAAATAACTATATGAAATCCTACCCTTAGAAAGTTCAAACCGTAAGGCTCGCGCGTAGGGAAATTATCATCAGTTCAAATATAAAAGAAAATCCATAAATGCGTAAAAAAATATTTACAGATCCAGAGCCCGCAGCGATATTTTAAATGCAGGTATTATTTATTTGTATAAAACAATATTTGTTACCTTTTTTTGTTTCTACACAACACAATGTCAACTTACTCTTTTTTTACTCGGATAGACGGTACCAGCGCACCTTATGTAATTTTCAAATTGCCTAAAAAAACTGTTATACTAACAAAGAATACACTATCCAATGTATTATAAACATCAGTGGACCATCTTACCTCCAACTCTGTTAAGTCCACTCGAAGTTATTGCTCGAGTTCGAGTAAAAAGTGGTTAGGCTAGCCAAGTTACCTTACTAGCGGCTTTGTTTCCGAACAATCCAGGCAGCATTTTCTGTCAAGCCAAATGTATTGCATACACAAAATAATTCAGCTGTCAAAAATTTAGTAACATAAAGAGTCTATCCAAATCCACACAGCTAAAATACTTTAAATCAACATTTTTTTTTTACTGCACTTATTAAATATCAAAAATTAATCCTCAGCTAATTATTTGGACAAATTTACATAATAAGGCCTAACTCCTTACAAAGTACTTACAATATGATAAGATGTAGCGGTCGCCTGTAGCACACACAATATACATATTATTACATTGTATGGTCTCTCGAGTTTCCTTTCTCGTTCTAGCAACGAAATTCGCAGTTGTCATTTGTGATCGGCCACTGTTTTTTCTAGCGTCATCTTTTTTCTTTTCATCATAGACTTCAATTGATAACCAACTCATATACCTAAACATGTAAGAAAAAGTGAAGCCAAGTAGGCTTTTAGACAGAGTTATATCTCTCTTCTGTATAATTATTAGAAAGATTTCCTATAAAAAAATGGCAGCTGTGGCATCGCTTCCTTATGTGGGTATCTATATGCGCGTTTTTTTTCTTCCCAAACCCGGGGAAATTGGATGAAAACAACGATCAAGGGGCTTAGGGAGAGAGCTTGGCAGCAGTGCTACGTTTGAAAGAATGAAAATAAAATAATGAAGAAAAATTTGGTAGCACTGTTTTTATTCTCCCCAAAACCTAATACCCGAATATTCTCTGGGCTTAAGCTAGGCACCCTCGGGGATTAGTTGGTGTTGGGCTTAACATGCAAATTTGTAATCGCCCTAGTCATTTTTTCCTACAATTTCCCTGGGGCTTAGAAAATAACACGCTTTATGTAAATTATAAAAATCTGTGCATTTCAATAGGGGTATTCACGATCCGGCGCAACTGGTCTAGTATCATTGTAGGAGTGCAAATTTTGTTTGCAATACAACAACAACAACTAACACTGACTAAGATCTTACACTTTTGATATACCATAACCCAATTGCAACAGAAAAATAAAATGGTACAAATTTGCCTGGTATCGATACAGTTTGGCGGCTGTTATTTTATCAGAAATGTGTGTGGTAAGACAAATTTTGTCATTTTTACTCCAGAGTTGCCATAGAAGCGAAAAGGTGCGTTCACGATTTATCAAAACAAAAATTCTCAATTTTAAACGTTATTTCTTGGATCGGAACGTGAATACCCCTAATGTGTGGTTCTGTTTCACTTATGGTAGACACATACAAATTTTTTTCAGACCCTGCCCAAAACTGCCGTGATATTTGCCTTCGAATTTTCGGCCCAATAAATGTTTGTAGGCAGCAAATTTTCAAATTAGGTTGACGTTTGTCATATAAAAAAACAAAATGTCTATCGTTGTCGCAAAAAATTTTATTACATAGGTGGATAAAACTTTGAAAGTAGAATTGGGTTTAAAATGGTACTCAAACCTATCCACAATTTTTTCTATTCTATTTCTCTCTAATAAAATTTCATCCCCACTCATCAAAATTTAATAAGCTGCCAATTTCTGCCCACAAAAAGTCTGGAACAGACATATGTATATTGAAACTCCAGTTCTGCCAAATACTTTTTCTCTGCTGAAGGAGTTCAAATATATTGTTACGAACTGTATATCCACGCCAGATGGCGCGACCAAGAGTAAGGAGAATTGTTGTAGTTTTACTTGACATTTCTCCAAACAGAAAAATATTTACTCTTTCAAATTAATAATAATATTTTATGGAAGCGATTCCATTCATCATGGCCGAATGGCACGATCTTAATATTAGGCGCGTTTTTGTGTTCCTTTGATGTTAACTTAATAATAATGGCCCAAAAATAAAACACCGCCACCGCTTAACCTATGTACATAAACATAATTTTAATAGTTGTAATTCTGTTATAAAATCCATCGATAAAATAATTTAAAGAAAAAACTGAAACACTGTCTAATATCGAATTCCAAACAACTTAACATACGATTTTTTTCTGAAAAAAAAAAATCGAATTATGTATTTCTAAACAAAATCGATTGTATGCCGTCAAAACAGATCTTGCATGTATAGCAAGATTTAATAGTTTTTACATGCACACTATTTTTTGCAAGTTCCGATTCGACATTACTTTGACAATTCGTACATCCGTAATGACAGGTTACGATAATACAATATTCCCAAACATAATTTTCAATAAAATTGACAAACAAAAAATTAGAATAAATTCTCACGCTTATAATGCTTATTTATAATAAACTAATAATTTAATTATAAATAGCAAAGAAGAAACAAAATAAATACCTAAATATGTTAGAATAATGTTTAATAGATATCTGCACCTGGGGAAACCAAAATTTAATGTTGTCTGAATTGTAGGCAAGTTGAGTTTTAGGAAGCTGATTCTTACCAATTCGAACTTCATTCCTACATTGAAAAATTGGATGTAAATTAAAATAATTACGCCCCATTCCAATGGAACCATTTTAACTATATAACTTTGTCTATGTGTCTTTTACTTTTAGGATAATCAATTCCAGGATGACAAGCATAAAATCCGAGGCTACAATGAGGTCGTTGAGAAGCCACAAAAATACACCAAGACCAGCATCACCAACAACGGTAACTTTTTTTTGTGTTCTATTTTTGTATTTCTATTTTTGCGGAAAATGCACACAAATCACATATCGACCAATTTGAAATGTCATGTTTCTGGTTTAAACTAAAAATGTCAGTTAACCATAAATGCATCCACCCCTATATAATCCAGGTTATCCATCAAAATCGGTAGAATGCAAGCCACAGCAATTAACAGCGATTGGCAATCGGCTTCTCGATTGGTTCTCCGTCATAATGGCCGACAGCAAGAAACGTCGTCAGCACAATCAGAAGTCTAAAGCGCACTTCCCACCTGCTTGCAAAACCGAAGCCAAATGGATGTTCGGCCATTTGGATTTGAACAACGACGGCTTCCTGTCCCTGCAGGAAATGTACGACTTGGAACATGACCAGAATGAACGTTGCATTAAGCCATTCATTGACACATGCGACCTGGATCAGGATAGTACGATTAATACGCGCGAATGGTGTCGCTGCTTCGAGAAGACAGATCGTCCTTGCGCCGCGGTTAGACGAAGAATCGCTGGCGACTTTGCAGGTGAGATAGGTATATATTGACTTTTTGACAGAAATATACTTCACAAAAATTCCCCTTTGCTGGTGTCACCTTTCGCCAGTTGTTGGCCGTCATTGATGCTTAAAAGTGACACTCATCATCAAAATGACTGTTGTAGGTGGCGCTGCGTGGCGTTGGGTGGGTGATTGAACAACTTACTTCCGCCCGTACGCTATACATCGGTCTGCTTTGCATTATTTGCTTGCGTTTTCTGTGCACGTACAAATATGCACAGAGAGCATTCATACCGCCTAAATCATACACACATTGAAACACAAAATGCCATTTATAAACCCCTACCTACCTACCTACCTTCACATTGAGTATTCTCTCTTTGCTTCACTATAAAATGTCCTTTCTCGCGCGCTTTTAAACGTATAACCCTTCACATCACATGTACTCACGCTTGCAGGATTCCGTGCTAATTGGAGAATTTTGTTTTCGTTTATTTTTTCAAGGAGCCTATGCACCTGATTGCGACGTTCAAGGATTCTATAAGCCAACACAATGCCACAATTCAGTCGGTGTGTGCTGGTGTGTCGACAAACATGGAGTGGAGTTTGCAAATACCCGCACCCGGGGAAAACCAAATTGCGGTAAGTAGCATCTCTTTTCACCCAACCCCAATTGAGTTGGTTTAGAAAATGCAATGTAATTTTACAATTCTTGAACCAGATACATATACGTACATAAATACAGTTAAACCACATTAAATGTGTAGGTATTAATTTTATTTTAGAACGCAATAAACCTCGTCCATCATATGTATGTATTTCCAAGCTTTCTTAAACCTTTGGAAATATCGATGGTATAAAAAAAACGTACATGCATACATATATACATATGTATATGTACATTTATAGTAAACTTAGTGGTAAGCCAAAAACTTAATGAAATTGCAGTCGAAACAATAAAGTTGAAAAGTCAGCTAAAGGTTTTAAAAATAACAAGGGTAACTATTAACAACGTGGTTTGGAAACTTTATAAATTTCCTTTGCGATAATTTCCTTTAATACATGTATATAACTGGTATGTATGCATATGTAGATACATATGTGCACATATATTTATGAAAGTGTTGAGAGTGCGAGGTTGAAGTTTAAAAAAAATAAACGAAACAATAATTAACCTCGTGATGTTTCTTGCTATAAATAGGTCTCAATAATTTTAGTCAAAGTTGCGTCATTGACTATACTCTGTCCAACAAAATAGGCAGTAGCAGTACACGTCTTATGGGAAAGCTTTTTTTAAATCAGAAGGGTTATTCACGATCCGATGCAACAATAAGGTGTAAAATTGCGAAATTTTATTTTTTTCTATAAATCGTGAACGCACCCTTTTTATTCTATTGCAACTCTGGAGTAAAAATGCAAAATCAGTTTGAACACAACCATTTCTGACGGAAAATAACAGCTGCCAAACTGTCAACGACACCAGGCAAATTTTGCACCATTGTATTTTTCTGTTGCAATAGGGTTAGGGTATAGCAAAAGTTCAAAAGTGTTGTAAAATCTTAGTCAGTGTAAGTTGTTGTTGTGGTGCTAAAAAAAAGTTGCACCTTTGCATTTTTACAGTGATACTAGACCAGTTGCATCGGGTCGTGAATACCCCTATAGAAAAGTGTTTGTCCGCCCATAAATTTGATAGCATCTGACGAAGACCCTACGTCCTATTGTGCGCACATCTGGCAGTAAAGTACACCGGTTATATGAGTGAATTGGGGAATCGAATCGAATCCGAATTGAGATTTCGATTCAGGTAAATGGCCTCGCGGGATCGGAAGATTGAATTAAAAGAATCGAAGTGACAATCTGAGCTTACAGAATAAACAACAAAAACATGTAACAGGAAAAATACAAAGAAAACGGAAACCCACTGAACACAAAAAAAAACCTCTTGCTTCACACACACACACCAAGAATATCAGATGTGAATTCGATTCTTCAATTCCTCGATTCAGGTATATAAATATATTTTCAATTCGATCCAGTTCGTTTAGTGGGATTGGATCGAGTAGTCCGATTTTAATCCGATTCAAGTATACAACGACATAAAACCTGATTCAATACCGATTCAATTCTCCATATAAACGTAGTAAGAATGAGCAAGTTCATTCTTAATTGAAAATTGTCATTATTTGAAAATTGTTGTCAGTACTGAATGCACGATGTCAGTATAATGTAACACCTTTCTCCGGATTTACACGAGTGATAAATTGCCATTAATGTATGCCATTAAACTGGCAAAATATTGGTAAAATCAAATCAATAACGATAAGCATTAGACTGGGCAAAATATTGACTGTTTGATTGATAATGACATTATCAATCATTAAAGAATGAGCAAGTTCATTCTTCCTCGCGGTGTGCCATAATTTTCAAAATGGAATCAATGTGCATTTACATGACGCCATTATAATGAGAATATTTAAAGGCATTATGCTGGATTAACAAGAGTTACAACTTACCATTATTTCTTCCATTTTATTGACATTACTGACAAAATCGTGTAAAAGGTTTGAAAATTTGTCATTATTTTTGTCATTAAAAAAATTGCAGGGAAGACTGGCATTAAATATTGCCATTATAATGGCGTCATGTAAATGCACATTGATGCCATTTTGAAAATTATGGCACACCGCGAGGAAGGATGAACTTGCTTATTCTTTAATAGCAGATTGCCATTATCAATCAAACAGTCATTATTTCACCCTGTGTAAAAGCTTAACATTATCGATTTAATTTTACCATTATTTTACCAGTTTAATGACATGAAATAATGGCAATTTGTCACTCGTGTAAATCCGTCGTAACGAAAATTCTGACTGGCAGTTATTTAATGACAAATATACTGCACATTTTCGACCATTTAAACGACAAGAAAAATAATGCCAAGGTTTGACAGTATTACTTCCAATTCGGCAGTCGTGTTAATCCGGCATGAGGTCGGACTGAATTGATTTTGCAGTGGCCTAAGGAGGCTTTACATTCTCAAATATGCTTGACAAGCATTGCTTGATGATGTTTGATGAATTGAAGCCGTTTTGCGATCATATTTATCAAAAAGGCTGTCAACATTAGTTATGTTTAGAATTTTGACCACGGTGGACGTTTTGATTGAAGCTCTTGTAATAGATCAAATTTTTCAAAGAAGAAGAACAAGAAGAAAAGAAAGGTAAGAAAATAAGAGGAAACGAATTTGGACTAAGGAATTGCTAAAAAAGTGGCTAAATCCAATTGTACTTTTCTTTAATATTTGTTTCAAAGAATTTTGTCACAATATTTTAATTTTTTCTGCAGGTGCCACAAAAAAAAACTTTATTGACAACACAATACATATTTCAGAAACTTCAAAACAAATATTGTATAGCGCCATTCTGCTCTCCGATCAAATTCCAAAGGAATTAGATAGACTTTGTATTTTTTCGTTTTGTTTTTATTATAGAATTCACTTTTAATTTACCTCTCTGGTAAGGTTCGATTAAATGCATTATCGGAAAAATTCACTTCAAAACTCACAATTTCCGCTTACAGCAATTTTTAACTTGCGAAAGTTATGCATTCGTCGAAACAAAAAAGTTTTGAGATAACAATCAAACATGACATTACGATGTAGCGAAGACGAAAAAAGATGGTCTAAAAATTCTGTCCGTCTGTATGTCAGTCTGTCTGTATGTTTGTATACATACATCTACATCTAGACACATACATCCCAAACGGGTGGGTCAAATTGCTTCAAACTTGGTATATAGGGCTTTTAGGTATTGTACAGAGGGGAAATTAAACATTTTTGTTAGCTCAAAAAATAACGGTACCTGCCATATAACCGTTACGTTAATTTTTTTTAAATGTCTATAAACGGTCCTTTCCATAATAACGTTTTTTTTATTTCGACTAACTCATGAACGGCTTAACCGGTTCTTTCGAAATTCCACACATATATAGGTTTAACTTGCCCAATTAATATTTTTTTGTATTTTTAAAAGCATTTTTTTAAAAAATTATATTTTGAAAACTGCTCAATATTTTTTTTTCAAAAATTATAGTTATATGCATTTGCTGAATTAATTAATTGGCGTTTTTGAATTTTTTAATTTTTTTTTCAAAAAGTTTAAAAAAAAAACTTTTTTTCTCAAAAACCGCTCCTCAGATTTTTAAATGTTTTTTTTTCATAAATTCGAATTTATACAAGAAATAAAATGGCGTACTTTTTTGAGCTCATATTAGTTTAAGTATTTATTTCAGAATTTTGAAATATTTTTTCTTTAATTAGGCCGATTGAGCAAGTTCGTGCGATCCAGTCGTGCATTTTATTTGTTTATCTTGTGAATGTGAACTCCCCTCATGGCTGCTGCCGTATCTTTGCAGTAAATTCTGCGAACTTGCCAGTCGTGTGGATGCGGCATAAGCAATTATTTTATCTACCCCGGGCATCACACATACGTCCTTCGCCTACGTGCCTAAAATCGCAAACCCCAATTGAATGATGTAAAATCAGTATATGGATAGTTTGAAACATATGGACTGCTAGGAGCCAACTTGCATCTCTCCTCAGCTAGGACCAAACGAGCGCCACACAGCTCGCAGCGAATATTAGCAAGTAGCGGTGCTTACAGATTTTTGGAATGCGCGGAATGCGATTAAAACTAGATCACATGTCAATTTAATTTTTTTTTACTTTTCAACGAGACGAACAATTTTTAACACATGCAGTTAAGCTTAAATTACATTTAAGTTTTTGTTTAACTTCTCGACGAAGCAAGATACTGCCTAATATAAGTTAACATTTAGAACCTGCATTTCAATGCACTTTCTTAGGTGACAAACAATATATTTTGCGCGTCAAAATGTATGTCACAAATCGGCAAAAAAATGCACTACTGAAACGGACAAGTAACAAAAGAAAAACAAATTTTTAAATAAATTTATTTAAAATAAAGAATTTGATTTGTATTTCTTTTATTTCGAATGGAACTCTAAAAGTAATCTCTTTCATAAAATGAAATAAAAAGGATTGTTTCTTATAGTCGCCCAGCACTACAGTTGACTTATCTTATACAAAATATCAATAGATGGCCCTAGTTCCTTTGCCTGTTGACTAAATATGGAGTGGCAATAGATGGTTTCTGGAAGTAATATTTTTGTTTGATTCTTTGCTCCGAGTGGCGTAAAGAGCGTTCACCCCCTTTTCTATTCAGCCTTTGTATGGAAATGGCAATAGACTAGCAGTCCATATCTAGTATGTTAATGGATTTGAGACATTTGGGTCTATTCGGCGAGATCTTTTATTCTGTTATTCTGCTAATCTGTTATGAATTTTCATACAAAAGTTTAAGCTGTCAAAAAATCTTTTATGAATTATAATTTTGGTATTCTGCATGCTAAATCTGCTATGAAATCTTTTAAGAAATCTGCTATTGAGCTGTCAAAACTTCGAAATTCTCAACAAGTCTTTTATGAACTGCATTTTTGGTATTCAGCATGCCACAATCTGTTATGGAATCTTTTATGAATCATAAAAGAATAAAAGACACATTTTGGTTACTTTTATCATAAAAGATTTCAACATATGTAGTAAAAACTTTTATTTCGTTAGCGAATTGTTGTTAAAAGGAGACAGATATAACAAACAATAATTAAAATGCATAATAACAAACTCAAATATGTAAATAATTTATAAACTAAATTATTTCAATTCCTCTAAAACACAGAACACATTTGATGGATGAAACATAAGGAAATAGTCGCCTATCTTGCCTTTGTGTGTTTTGGATATATTAAATTCTGGAACTGTAATGGACAAATTACAGAGAACAAAAATTTAAGTTCGCGAAACAATAATTCCACAGGTTAATTTATTGTCATTCGTCGGTGCTGACTGCCGAGAATTTTTATTTACTACAGCTGATAGTTTGATAGCAGATTTTAGGTCTGTTCGTATAAATGTTTCTTTTTCGAAGTTCCATTACAGACTTTTATAAAAGATCGAACTCCTGAATACCAATTATAAAATATCTTTTATGGTTAAGATCTGTTATGCATCATAACAGAAAATTCATAGCAGAATAACAGATTTGGCAGAATAACCCTAATTTATTCGAGCATCGAATGATATTATGTTGTTTAGTTGGTAGTTCCGATGTCTTTGATGAATCTCGAAGTCCTTGTTCGTAATGTTCTTCTTTCAGTCAATGGGCACGTTCACACTTTTATTAGATAGGTTAACTTGGAAACCAAACTATCCGAAAATATTTATGAACGATTTGGAAAGGTCAGCTGAAAGCAGTCATAAATCAATAATTTTTGGTTAAGTATGTGTTCCTTGCTTTAAAAAATGTTTCACACCTATTCACGTACAGGAAATAAAAATTACTGACGCAACGAGTGCTTTAATATTAATAGCATAGGTAAGGGGCACTCTTCCATTTTCAGTAAAAGTTAGCTTATTCACCCGAAACTGCCAGATCAAAGATATTTTAATAACAGATGTTTGAGTAGCTTTGTGTCAACTGCTGTCAAATTTCATAAAAATGAACTAACTGAAACTTGAGCAGCGTCCCTATCATAGCTCTACAATTGAAATAGCAACAAGCAACATAAGTAAGCACTCAATAGTAGCAGTGAGTGTGTTTTATCGATAGAACACTTATAAGACCTGCAAAACATAAGCCGTTGAAAATTTATTAAGATTTATTTAAAAAAATTGAAATTTTTGTATACCAAAAATTGGAAATCTTAAGATTTAATTTCATCTCCAGAAAAGGGTTTTGAAGAAATTTGGCAAGAAATACATTCCAAATATTTCAAATTATAGTTTATAATATATAAACTAAGGTTTCAAGTTTCTAAAATATGACAACCTTTATTTTTAATTTGGTTTCTTTCTTAAGCTACTTAAAACGTGTTTCGCTTTTTTAGAATCGCAGAGACAGACAAGATTGCCTCTTTTTCATTTCCACTGTTTCCATTCTTTTTCTGGCATTGCCATGTTACAAATTTATTTATATGAAAACGCTACTAGATGGCATATAGAGAGCAAGAAAGAGATAAATTACATTTAGCACCAACAGAGGGCGTCATAAAAATTATTACAACTCGGCCAATCTGACAATCTTGATTGACCTCAATCAATTCAGAACAATTAATTTACTCAAATTACTCGTTGAAGTTTTCATCTACTTCAGGTGGCCTGTGGTTAGAGATTTCAGATTCCGATGATTCTTTCGATGTCATCCAACGTCGAATTTTAATAGCTTCAACGACTCCATCATACGGTAACTGACTTAGCTGACAGTTTCCAATATATCTAATAACATACCGATCATTTGGTAACTCCTTGTGAATAACGTATGGACCACGATATTTCTGGATGAGTTTCTTATTCGTACCTGTAGAAGTTACAATATGCCTGACGACAACAAAATCACCAATGGAGTACTGTTTTGCCGGTCGACTGTGTCTTAAGCTATAATCTTGAGATTTTCAATAGCATTTAAAGCATCTTGTATAGATCCGTCCAGGTCACGATCCGCCTCATTACTAAACTTGTTTTCCAAATATTCGGTTTACTCATCAATAATTAAAATCCTCTGATTCACCGCAAATAACAACTTACTTGGTGATTGCTTTGTGGTACAATGAATGGTATTGTTAATGGCATATTCAACTTGTCACAACTTTAATGACCAGTCAGCATGCAGGACTGGTTCAGACAACTAACTAAGTATTGCTTTAATATTCGGTTAACACGTTCGACCTGGCCGTTTGCTTGCGGTGAGGCCACAGCCACCTTGACATGGTTCAAGTTACGGTTATCAAGGAACATCTGAAACTCACGGGATGTGAAACAAGTACCACGGTCAGAAATGATTCGTCTAGGACGGCTGTAATAATTAAAGTATTTGTCTAGTGCACAACAGACTTCCTTTGTACTAGTTGATTTGACTGGGTAGAGTCGAACAAATTTGGTGAATGCATCAATAATTACAAGACCGTCGTTTCGATTAGATCCTATTGAAGGCAGAGGACCAAAATGAGCAATATGAATAGTGTCAAAAGGGATTGGTTTTTTTGGTATACTATATAAATTGTGTTCATTTGAACGAGCTGGTGTTGTATACATGATGCATTTAATACAGTTTCGTATAAAAAAATAAATTTTGTGCCTCATATTTGCAAACCAATAATTTTCACGTAATTTGTTATAACACTTATCAGTACTTAAGTGACCTATTTTTTCATGAACCATACGAATCACATTGTCTTCCATCTCACTTGGTACACACAAGAGCAAATTGTCTGACCCATCCCTACGAAAAACTAACCCATCATGCAACTTGAACTTGCCAACCGTCTCCGTTTCAAGTTTTGTCCTCATTTCTTCTATCCACTTATCATGCATTTGCTCTACCTGAATCTGAAAATCTAAATCTTTACTATCGACAGATGCAACCAGCTGATACACTGATGTTACGTCTTTTCGTACTTCGACTCCTTTTAAAAACATCGACTTAGAGCATCAATGTGCCCCATCAACACTCCACTTCGGTGCTGAATATTATAATTGTAGTTTCTAATTCAAGGACCCATCGAGCGATTCGTGGATTCACACTTCTTTTGTTTAAAGTCATCGTAAGCGAATTACAATCGGTAATAATTTTAAATGGCATTCCCTCTAAATACAGGCGAAAATGCCAAAGTGAGTAAATGATTGCCAAAATCTCCAACTCAAAACTATGGTACTTTGATTCTGCGTCAGTGGTGGATTTTGAAAAGTATGCAATTGGATGGAACTTTCCATCCTTTTGACGTTGCAGCAACACTAAACCGAGGCCATGAGCACAGGCATCACAATGAAGTTCTGTATCGTACGTTGGGTTGTAAACAGCTAATATTGGTGCAGCAACAAGCCTATCACGTAACTCACAGAAAGCATTAATGCAATCCTTTGAAAAATTATCTTTGCGTACAAGAATTAACAGGGGTCTGACAATTTTTGAAAAGGATAGTACAAACCTACGGAAATAGGACAATAATATAATGCACGAATGCAATTCCTGTTTAGTCCTTGGTATAGGGTAATTCTTAATAGCACTAATATGGGTATTAGTTGGTCGGATACCATTTGAATTCACTACATAGCCGAGATATTCAATTTCATCATAAGCAAATTTACATTTTGCTAATTTGATTTCTAATCCCATTTTATATATTCTGCGCAAAACCTCTATCACTGTCTCTACATGAGATTCAAAATCAACAGAGGCGATTAAAATATCATCTATATAGATAATTATTTTGCCAGCGTCGTCGATTAAATCACGGAAAAAATATTGTAGACAAATCTCTGAAAATTAGCTAGGGCGTTCTTTAATCCGAATGGTATTTTTAAGTAATCAAATTACATTATTGAATCTTCGTGCATCTTAACTTTATTAAATCCATCTTTCAAATCAAGCAAAGTGTACCAACATGTACCTGCTGTGTATTCAATACAGTCCTCGATTAATGGTAATGGGAAGTTATCAACGTTTTTTTTTTTACCAAGACTATTGCTGAAGCGTAAGTGGACTGACTTGGCCATATAATTTTTCTAGACAAAAGATCATTGGTAATTCTTTGTACGCTCGATCATGAAAAGATAATCGGCGTAGCGTACAATGGAAAGGACTATCATCAGTTAATCGAATTCTCATTTGGTAATCGGTGGTTCCTTGTAAAATACCTACTAGCCTCAAATAGTAGGTACTAGGGCAAATATCAATTTCGTATTGTGATCTATCTATATCAAAAGAAAACATTTCCATAAAACTATTTTTGACACAAACGACAGACAATTTGTACTGACTTTGCGCCACCAAAGCATGACTGTCAATCACCTCTGTCACGACTGCTTTCCCAGGTAAAATTTTGAATCTTATCTGTCTTCCAGGATCACCAACCACTTTTCCTTAATTACTCAAATCAGATGCACTAACATGTTAATTCATAGGTTTATTAAATTCAGATTTTACTTTGACAAATTTAATTTTAATAAGAAGGTTTTTTTTTAATAATACAAATTCTATATTCTACTGAAATACATCAGCCAAGTACAAGACTTAGCACTATAATATTTGGACTTGTTGAATTACTGATTCAAAATAGCTTTTAACGGCCTTTAGTCCAACAAAAATTGGCGCTTCGTCCCGGCGATCTCACATGGACTCATCAGTTGACACTGGACAAATTGGCTTCGGACAGGTACTTTGGTAGTGTCCAAATTGTGAACAGTTGAAATATCTAACCTCTCCTCGATTCACAATGGCACTAGCAGCGGCAGCTTTTGGTTTATTTATGGCAATCGTACTATTTCTGATTGCCCTGGGACGACGTTGTTCATAGCGATCCATACGACGCACAAGATCGTTTATGCAAATTGCACCATACAGCATTGTGACACCATTGCCGCTGTCGGTGATTCCATCAATAATTATGTCCACTAGTTCCTGCTCTTCAATATCGGACCAGCCCCAAGTTTAGGATATATTGTTTTGCTGTCCCTTCCACACATCGACGAACAGCTTGACACTTTTGTTGTATTGTGTATCCACACGGCCCAGTAAAGTCGTCGAATTGTTCGAACCATTTATGTATTTCGTAATGATCATCCCCACTGAATTTTGGGACAGCTGCATCCAGTTCTTCGTAGTTGACTCGTCGGTATCGAACCGGCCCGTCACTTGTCTCCATTGCCTGAATTTGCCTTGCAATCGAAGAATCTCGTGACGCATACGCAACATCCTCAGTTTTCCTCCAGCTGATATGCCTCAGCAGAGGCTGTTTTCGTTTGCGAAGGGCCACTTTGAGAAAGGTCAGCAGGTTCTTGAACGGCGGACGATGCATCAACAGCAGGAAAACTTTCTTTTAAGGTAGGCACTTCGGTAGCAGTGACAGCGGGTTTTGCGACAGCGGCATGATATGTGACGGCAGTAGCATTGGGTGTATTGATGGCAGCAACAGTAGGAAAGCTAGGCAATTTAGTTACAGCGGGCATTTCCGCAACAGTGGCGGTAAGCACAGTGGTCGCAGCAGGAACCCCGACGGCAACAGCAGTAGGTTCAATGTTGGCAGAAACAGCAGGTGCACTTTTGGCAGCAACGGCGGGTGCATTTTTCGCAACAATAGCGGGTGGATCCAATGCTACTTCGGTAGCATTAGCATCTTCCAACTCGTACTCAGAGTTAAGGTTTTTGGATTCGCCTGATAATGCAATCCTCATAAAGTGTACGTAGTTGTATTATTGTTGCACCTACAGGACATTCAACATTTGACTTAGTAAGTGCTTCAACAATTGCCTGTAGAGCCAAGCGTTGCATTTTCGTAGAACTTAACTTCTATTTATATTTTTTGGTAAGAACCCCACATCTGAGTTATAAACTTAGGTTTCAAGTTTCTAAAATATGAAAATCTTTATTTTTAATTTGGTTTCTTTCTTAAGCAACTTAAAACGTGTTTCGCTTTTTTACAATCGCCAAGACAAGATGGCCTCTTTTTCATTTCCGCCCTTTTCATTCTTTTTCTGGCATTAGCTGTGTTTTATTGGGAAATTTATCCGCCGTAAGTTTATCCGTGGTAGCATTTTACATACAAATCGCTACGGTCGATAAAAAGCTAAAGTAGAAGCTACGGTGGATGCCTGATTGACGTTCAGTCGAGTCTCGATTCTGATTTTGTTAGTTTTGTTGGTGCGATTGATAAATTGAATTGAATCTTGATGGATGTGTTCATGGAGTGTTATAATTTCTAACTTCATTCGTAAGACAAATCGATATTTTTTGATTCTTATTTTTAATAGTTGGCCAGTTTATATTTCTCAAATCTTAGATAACTCCATTTTTTAATAAATTATAAGCTGTTCTTCTGAATAGTTTCTGACTTTAACTATTAAAAACTGTATTCTTTGCTCAATTATATTCTTAAGTACGTCTAAAATTGCATCTATATCTGCAATTTTGCATCCCCTATTGTCAATTAATCAATTTTAATAAATGTTGATACCCATTTTGAAAAATAAACCAGTATTTATCGAATGAATTCCGTTTTACTTTTATTTTTGACTAACCAAGCCCAATTTTCGATTTTTGCTCAGTTTTTATTGATAGTTGTAAATAAACGGAGTTTTGTGAAGAAAATCATCTTTTTATTTAGATCTACAAAAAAGCAATTTGAGAAGACAAACCGCATTGTGTGGAACTGCACTATAGAGGAATTGCTTGACACTGCGCCGCAAAATATTTATTCGTATGAAATTCTATGAGCTATAAGGCCAGAGGCGCGCACATATGCAACTTTCAGTCTTACAACAGTTTGGTTGTTAAAGTGAATACCCTGGACTTATATGAGAGTGCGCGCACATGCAAAAACTATTCACTCCGCGATTCGAGCAACTTAAGAGTTTGTATTTTGGCACAAATCGAAAGATCGCCCCAAATAAGTTGTTCAGTTTATATCAGATCGAACTTTAATGTAACTGCGCGCACATTAAATCAAACTGATGTTTGTGTGTTGGTTTATCTCGTTGATTGACTTTTAAGTTGCTTATGTGCGCGATCATCGTTCAACTAGTGAATAAACTATTTCGTTTCGGCAAGATTGCATGTACGCCCCTAGCCTAAACGCACTAAGCGGAAACTGAACTCACAAAGTGTGCTTTTTCTTCACTGTTTAATGGACGTTGGCCATGGGCGGTATTCGATTAACTACATGGACATGGACTGGGCATACATTTTTGTGATCCGAAATGGTGAAATGGCAAACCAAATGTTAACTTTTTGTTACTTACTCCGCGTATGTTAAGTGCAGACTCATGAGTAAATATTGAATTGAAAGCAATACATACTCAGAAAATAAATTTGTAAATTGACTTGAAAAACAAAACTCTAGCTATCGATAAGCTCAGAAAATAAATAAGAGCATGAAATATAAGGGGAGTGAACAATTTAAACTACGTTTTAGTGTGCGTTTCAAACCAAGAAACATTAAAACGAAACAAGTAAATCACCGGCACTTTTGTTTACTCGTGTGAAATGCATAGACCATTTTTAAACCAATACAAAAATTGGGCTGTGTAAAAAGGGACTTGACCATAGTCTATGAACAAAGCCATTCACTTATCATTTCCGTTTTATTGGTGCAAAATGAATGTTCGAATTTAAAACTGCAATTGCAAAAAATTGAAAACAAGAAATAGGTTTGTAACATAAATAAAATATTGGTACGTTTTTTTACTTTCTATTTTATAAGAATAAAAGCAAATTATTTTTTATAACTTTGATATTTTCTTAATTTTACTTTGCAAAAGACTATTTCATTACTTGTGACTGCTGTGCAGTGGTACCAATCTTACAAAAATAAAAAAGCTACGCTCCATGCTACGGTCGCATGCGTTTTTTTGGGAATTACTTACGGTACAATGGATAGAGTCCCAATAAAACACACCTATTGCCAGATTACAAATTTATTTATATGAAAACGCTACTAGATGGCGTATGGAGAGCAAGAAAGAAATAAATTACATTAAGCACCAACAGAGGGCTAAGGTAAAAATTATTACAATAGCCTAGTCAGAAAATGTCAAATTTTATTGACTAATGTCGTAGATAACCAACTTGACCCTAAAATTCGTGTCAAAACAGAATTTCACGATTCCAGATAATTTTCAATTCAGTTGACCGAGTGCTGCCACTAACAAATTAAAAAAAAACATAGTTTTAAAACATGATTTGGGATAAAAAAAACATGACGGACTTATCTCGTAGTTAGAAACGCGTTAAATGACAAACAAATGAAAGAATTCAAATAGAAAATTTGGAAACCATATCATGAGTAAAACAAATGTATCAAATTAACAGTTTATTTATGCAACTGCTAAAGCTGAAGTCAATGTTCAAAGGAAAATGGTACCAGGAAAATAAAACGGATTGAAAAAGGAGAGAACGATTGAAGCTTTTAATAATTGAAAAATGAAAAAAAAAACAGTTTCATCCTTCGATCTCTTTTACTCATCATCATTGCGTTACTCCAGGTTATAGATAACTTGTCAAAAATATTGCAAGGCCCGAGGCGGGAGAGTAAGTGCGTAGATAAAGTGAAATATTGAAAAATAATATGTATTCTCTTCATTATTTTGTTGGTGCGTTTCACATACCTATATATATTCACACTCAAATACACTGGGAGCGTTCGGTGTCATACAGCTTTCTGATACATTGATGCAAAATATTCTGTGCGCTTGTGAACGTATAAAACCCAATAGGTAACCATTTCTGTCAAAAGTCAAAACAGAGAGAAAAAAACTAATTGCTTACGTTTACGCTTCAGCTCAAAGTGAATTAAACATACATTTGTTGGGTAAAATATAAATTTTGAATGAGTCAGGAAGTAAGACCACAAATGTTTCAAAAGAAGATGATGATGTATTAGGCACGTAATTAAAATTCACAAACAACAATTGGAAAGACAGCTGATTTCGTAGTCAGCTGTGCACTACGATACCTAAGTATACCAGAAATATTAGTACTAGCTTGGCTTCGATTTGGAAATCATATGTTTTGTTCGTTGTCATGGTCGTCAGCTGTTAATGGCTTGTTATTTAACACGTATTTATTTGCACAGCCAAGCTATGCGCCACCGAACGCCCCCACTATATGAAAATATAAAAAAAAAAGTAGGTATACTTACAAATGAAGTGTTCATACTGCTCTTTGTCAGTTTCGTGTTTGTGTTTATGTAGGGTAGGTTTAGACACGTTGGGTTTTGCGATTATAGGGACAAAATTTGTGTCAGAAAACAAAACATGATTTTGGACTCAAAAACATGAAAACATGATTTGGGTCTAAAAACAATGAAAATCATGATAAATCATTACTTCTGGCAGCCCTGCGTTGACCGACCAGTGAATAAAAAAGTGGACCTAATCGTTTTTTCTGTGTTTATTTGTTGCGACATTAATAATTTTTACCAAAACACGGCATTTATCCCAATTACGAGATTCGTATCGAAAATGTATGCTGTCGTATTTTGATCTTTTGGTTTAGCTTATTGTGCACGATTGGTAGATCTTACAATATTTTCAGAACTAAAAAAGTCTGACAATTATCTACTAATTAACTGACAATTAATTATGTGTGTACACGGCAGAAAATCTACCAATCTCTTATAATTTATTGTCGGAAGTTGCTGACAATTTATTGTCAGGTAGCTGGTTGAATACCTACCAATAAATTGTAAGAAATTGGTAGATTTTCTACCAATCGTGTACACACATAATTAATTGGCAGTCTTTTCAAACTATTCCCAGTTGATTTTTCAGAAAGTAAAAGCCGAAATTGGATTATAATTATAGAAATTAATATATAATACTAATAAAATAAATATATATATATATTTATCAAAACTAGAAAACAAAACTTTACAATGCTTTTTTTTCATTTAACTGAAAAATAACTGTAAACATATATTCTTTTATTATCAGAATCATTTTTCCATAACTATTCATTTTAACAAAAAAAAAAAAAAAACAACAATAATTCAAACACTTTGAGTGAAAGTATTTTTGACAAACCTTTCTATCTGTTTGCAATACTGCGCGACGTCCAAAATGACTTTATACAAAAATTGTATGATGTAAAAAAAACTACATCTTACAATATTTTCGTTGTCATACAACGATAAAAATTGTGAGGCCTGGCTACAAATTGTGTGTGTACACGATTATTAGATACCTTACAATTTTACGTCATACATTTAATTGTCAGAGAGAATTTCTGACAGTTAATTGTAAGATTACACGATTGTCAGCTAGCGTACACACTATTTTAGGATTTCTTACAATTAATTGTGAGACAATGATCTTACAATTAATTGGAACACAAATTTTCTAACAATTTATTGTAAGTTTACACATTGTAAGACATTGTAAGCATGTTTTTCACTGACAGATCTGACAATATTGTAAGATCTACCAATCGTGTTCCATAAGCTTTAATCTCAACTTTTTCGGTAGTAATTTTTCGAAACTAAATAATTATAATGGTGGCATTTAAACTAACTAAATCAATTTTTAACAGTAGTAGATAAAAGGGCTTTTTGTCCATATTTTATATATAACTCATTTTTAATTAGCCTATCTACTGCAACTCGATCTTTTAACCGCATATAAACGAAGATTTTAAAATACTTAAGAGTTAAGTTATGATTTCTAACATTTTTGCAATGAAGCACTACGCGAACATAACCCTCTACTGGCAAAACATCTGATTTATAGAAAAAACGTCAAACGCATAAAGTAATTTTAAAATTAACATTTAATACCACACAGATTTGGCAAACTCAACTTTTTGTTATATCTTATTGCTTAATTTTTTTTTGGATTTCTTAATTCAAGTTTTAGTTTTCTTATATGCCTTACTCTGAAGGAAGAAATAAAAACTGAACAATTATTGATTTTTTGCTTTTAATTACCATGACCATTTGTGAGGTCGGTAATTGCAACTAAAAATATAAAAATCAGGCTAATAGTTGTGTTACCGATAGTTTTCTCAACAAATCGCGGCTAAAACCTCATTCCATTTCAATTCAATTGCATTTGTGTCAGAATTATAAGCTGTTAGTTATTTACCATAGAGATGGAAAAAACCGGCCGGTTAAAACCGAAACCGGTTATTTTGTTTCGGTTAACCGGTTTTCACCGGAGATTTGTTTGCCTCAGTTAAACAGGTGATTTTTCAGAAATCCAATAACCGTCTGAAAAAAACCGGTTACTTACATTGACACTTTTATCACCACAGAAATTTAAAATGTCTTCCAAAAAAATTGTCTTTGTTTTATAAAACATGCATTTGTGTGTATGCAACCTGCAACGTTATTCACTCCTGCTAAGTTTTCTTTTATAGAGAAATTATAGTGGTAGAAAGGTGAAATCATTTCGAACTACACACACTTTCGAAAAATTGAGTTGTTTGATGTCGAATCCTACACTATTTGAAGGTAGTTAACTATTGAAAAAGTTTCCATCCTATCATCTTGGTTTCCCTTCAATGAAATATACAGACGGTGTACGAGTATGTTTACTTTCCTATCTGTCAGCTGATTTCATCTCATTGCGATACGGTTGTTGTTGACCGGTTAACGTTTATGAACTTGAACATAATTTATTATTTAAAATAAGATTATTAACTTAAATATGTTGTTGCATCTGCAATTTTCGTTTGTATGGGAATATTTCACGAAGTGTAGTTTTTTTCGAAAATAATAGCATTTTCTTTTCGGAAATAAGCTTATCTACATATGTACATGGGCGTATGTAGATATATTTTATTTTACATGATCGTTTTTTAAAGCAAATAAAAAAACTAATAATTTTTATATAAAACCGAAAACCGGTTATTAAAAAAAACGTTTTTTTTTTTGTCTGGCTAAAACCGTCCGGTTAAACCGGGAGGGAATATGACCGGAAAACCCGAAAACCGGGTAATTTTGAATAACCGTCATCCCTAATTTACCAGTTGAATTTATTAGGGGAATTCACGATACGGTGCAACTGGTCTAGTATCATTGTAAAAATACAAAAGTGAAACTTTTTTTGCACCACAACAACAACTTACACTGACTAAGATTTTACAACACTTTTGCACTTTTGCTATACCCTAACCCTTTGCAACAGAAAAATACAATGGTGCAAAATTTTCCTGGTGTCGTTGACAGTTAGACAGCTGTTATTTTCTGTCAGAAATGTTTGTGTTCAAACAGATGTTGCATTTTTACCCCAGAGTTGCAATAGAATAGAAAAGGTGCGTTCATGATTTATAGAAAAAAAAATAAATTTCGCAATTTTACAGCTTTTTGTTGCATCGGATCGTGAATACCCCTAATATGAATTAATTATTCTGTGAAGTTATTAGAAAATAATATTTTGATACAACACATGCAAGTTAAGCTAAAATTTCGGGTGAAAACATATAAGAAATTATTTCCCCATTCCAGGTGGGGCTATTTCCCAGCTTTCCATATTCCTTTTTCCCAATTTCAAGCGCGTAAAAATTATAATGCTTCAAGGTGTAGACACAGCCTTAAAAAGCCTTAGCAACACGTATGTTTGTATGTGTTTATTTCGTTTGCATTTTGTTGGTATTCATTTTGTAAAGATATGCACTTGAGTGAAGTGTACTTATAGTGGTTTTAATGCATAAGAGCAAATTGAAAACTCGCAAACACACACATAATGCGAGTGCCTTTAAAGCGGATGAATAAAACAAAACCTAAAGCTAAAACGGTTTACTGATTTCCGAAAGGAAGTAAATTCTTTAGGATTTTTGTATGAAAATTCATCATAGAATCTGCATATCTACCTACACATGCAACAGAGAGCGATATGATTTATTCAAGGGTGAATACTAAAAAGCTTAGAATAGACAAACAAACTATTGTCAGAATAAAAAAAGTAATTAAAACAGAAAAAAACACTAATCTATGCATACATATATATATGTATGCATATGTTTTTTTTTAATAAGAAGGCCCTTGTTACCTACTTCAATAAGTAATGACTTTGGATTTTTAGATACCTGCTAGTGCACTTAACCTCAAGTAGCTCTTTGCGATGAAAATTTAGATAGTTTACAGGGAAGTAAACTATAACTAGGTATTATAAGATATTTGGTATGTGGTGTGGCACTTTTTTTTAATGTAAATTTTAAAAAATATTTATGCTGGCAATAGTTTTTAACAAAGTCTTATTTTGTATCTTAAATTCTTATAAGCATTTTGTTGTCATTAACGCGCAAAGTAACGATTTTTGAAGTAAACCTTCTCGCAAACCGACCAACATACATCTGACGTGACTCTACCTATGACGTGATCTGACATATACCATGTTTGTTCGTTTTGTGGATTTCATAGATGCGTTCAGATTATGTATGTATCTGCATTGTATGTATTCGCTAAGGATTTTTTTGTTGGTTCGTTTTGTTGATAAGATTTAGGGATGTTCATAGAAAAAATACGTCGATGTTTTTTTCGATGTAATACATCGGAACGTTACATCGATGTTTGACGATACATTGGTTAAAAACATCGATGTATCCGAAGCATCGATATTTGGCTATCGTGCTACAAAAATAACATAAATGTGTGAAATTTTCTTTTTTTCTTGGTGCCACATAATCCCAACCACAAAGCCTAATACTACGTTTTCACCTACCACTTAATCCAGATTTAATAGACATAAACGTAACAGCATTGTGAACTCTTTTAGTCTAATGTGGCCTGTGTCTTGTATCTGGGCACTATTTGTGTATGTGTGCCTGCCTTGCTTTACTATGGGCACGTGTGAGGTACGGCAGATATGCGAATCCAACGTCGCGGTCGGCTTGTCGTGTTCATGTTTTTCTTTTGATTTGTAACCTATGCGTTAGCACTCAATTCAATAAAGTCAAAAAAGCCAAAGAGTGGAAATGATGAGATACTTTCATTCGATACATCGGAACAAAAAACATCCATGCATCGTTAAACATCGAAAGCATTCGATACATCGGATTTATTGCCTTAATTTTTTTTCATGTAGAGTAAAATGTGTGATGTGTGATGTGACATCGGAGCCGAGATAGACGAATACACTTACCACCGCGAACTTATAGCTGTCTAACTTGACATTCTATTCTATTCGATGGTTCTGAGTGTCCATCCTTCATGACAGCGTACATTTTGTTTTACCCGCGCATATCGCAATATAATTGTTTGCGTTGACCGGTGACAGAATGGTCAGTTCTGTCAATGTCGTCGACATATGCAATTTGCATGCAAGCAATTGTACTGACTTCGGGAAGATTTTTGTGCCACTGTTGTTGGTTTGATGCGTTCCAAAATGATGTTGAAAAAGTTACATGAAAAGTAGATCTTTTGTCTAAATCCTTTCTTTACATCAATGGTTTGAGTGTACTTTATACCAAGCTTAATAGAACAGAGCGTATTATCCATTGTCATCTTAGGAAAGTAGACAAATTTGTCAGGAATATCAAAGCCAGATAGAGACTGCCTTAAAATCGATTCTTAGCGGGTGGGAGTGGGATTTGAACATCTTGGGTTTCTTCCAGGGTGTGCTGGACTTTGAAAATTTGATCTATGCAACTAAGTATTACTATCCTTATGATATTCTATTTACTTTACCTCTTCTTCTTTGTAGTAATTCGCAGAATGAAATGATAATCCAAAAGTATGATTGAAATTTCAATCATTTTTGAGAATAACACCTATAACTTGGCAAAATTAGCTGTGTTTTTTTGGCAAAACCTATCTGCAGCAAAACTAAATTTACACACTTTACAAATACAAGATCTTGCTGCCGATAAAAGCAAAATCTTACTGCGGATAGATTTGTGACATTTATATGAGTATCCAATGAAGTAATAGTTGTTTCATTGATACTCCTGATAACTACATTAATGAAGGTTTTGTTCGCGGAGTTCTTTTGGCTATCTACGACCTCGTTCACTCATTTATTAGATAAATTATTTCGAATACTAAACTTTCCAAATGCATTTGTTAACGATTCGGATAGGTTAGCTGAAAACAGTCAGAAATTAAAAAAAAGGCATATCCAATAGAGGTTGCAGTCAGCTGTCATCGGATAGTAAGTTATTATAAAATGTTTGGAATAACTCAAGATAATTTCTTATTTTCTTCGTACGATTTAATCGAGCATAGAGCAAGTCTTTAAGTATATATAACATGGAGTGCTTATTCCTATACTTAATTCATTGGGGTTCTGTTGGGGTAGCCTAGGTTAGGTTAGGTAAATGTGCTGCCAGTTGATCTTGCATCCGGCACACTTAGATCAAAGTAGATCCATTGTAGTACCCTGAAGTGTTGCAACTTCTAATTTTATAACCTATGAGTTCTATGGATAATCATTATGAGCCGTTTGGATGCTTTTGCGAATTTCAGCAGGCTTTTGCCTGAAAGGTTCGAGAGTTCCTTATATGGCAAAGTGCTGGACTATGACACAAAAAGTGAGAGTGAGAGTGTCCTCATGTTCGTCTTCGTCATTGAAGCTTCTACATAGGTCATCGTTGAGAAGATTGTGTACTGTGAGTACGCTTACAAGAGTTCGAAGGGAATTTTTGTTTATGTGGATGGTACTTTCTGTTCTTTTCTTGTTGAAGTTGGGCCATAGTTTCCTGGTTGTGGCACAGGTGTCGGGCCCATTTTTGAAAGAATCTTTTTCCCAATGTTCTGTTTCATGACACAGAGTGGGATTCTTATGGACGGGTCTATTTAGGTAGGATCAAGTGTTGAACCCTTCCTTGCCAGTTCATCAGCTTTCTCGTTGTCCAGTATATTACTGTGACCCGGGACTCAACAAAGTTTAATGTTATGCTGCGTGCCAAGAATTTTCAGCTCTTCGCGACAGCTGGTTACAATCTTCGACTTGATATGGGGTAGCCTAACAAATAATTAAAGGAAACTCGAGTAGCGCCCTCTAGTACAGCTTAACAATATTAGAGTAGCAACAAGCATTCCATATTATATACACTCAAAGGAGCAAGTACATGCATATTACTTAATAACATTCAGTCCCCATTAGCGAAGCTTTTAAGCTTGCTTTCATTATCGCAAATGAAGACCGAAATCGAAGCTATATTTACATAGTATGCTATAGATAATATCCTTTCATTGCATTCTATTCATCGCTTGCATATGCCGGATTTATACGGGTGACAAATTGCCATTAACTCATATCATTAAGCTGCCAAAATAATGGTAAAATCAAATTATTGATAATTAGCATTTTCAAGGGAAAAAAAGTGACATTTTGATTGATTTGGGCAATATGCCACTAAAGAATGAGCAACTTCATTCTATTTCACGCTGTGCCATTATTTTCAAAATACTGCCGATGTGCCTTTATATTAAGCCATTTTAATGGTAATATTTAATGCTAGTCTTCCCTGCAATTTATTTAATGACGAAAATAATGACAAATTTTCAAACCATTTACACGATTTTGTCAATAAAATGGACGAAATAATGGCAATTTGTCACTCGTTTAAATCCGGCATTAATCGCAAGGAGAACTGTCATTTTGTTTTGGCGTTTCCAAGTTTCATTCGTTGTTATTGTTTTCATCAGTATTGGTTGTCATCTTTGACAGGTCTTCTGCTATCTGCTATTGATATTGCGATTGCTATAAATTTATCGCAAATGGAGACCGCATGTGATAAATTAGCATTCCCTCCCCTCGTGGGAGTGTGTTACCAAAAGAGCACTTATAAGACGTACAAGCCATAAACTATTGAAAGATAGATAAGATATTGATAGATTTAAAACCCTTTAAAAATTTCAATTTTTTGCACAAAAAATTATAAATTTTCAGATTTATTTTATTTTTCGGAACAGGGTGATCTTAGAACTTTTGGGCGAAATACTTCAAAATATAGTTTAGAAAATTTTATGGACGGATGTCATAAATAATCAACTCGTATAAAACCACAATAACACGTCATTTTGAATTCAAATTAGAGTTGACCACATGCATTATAATCATAGATGCCTAGATAATCTATGTACATTGTACAAAACATCAACTCTGTTACGACTGCCTGTAGAGACGAAATTTCGACTGCGCCCAAGGGTTTTTTCATTTAAACAATTGTGTGATATTTTTAATCTTTCTATCATTTATTTTATATTTGTATTGTCAAGTTTGAAATTAATACAGCAGAGTCAATATAAAAGTAAACATTAAATTTAATTCCCTCTATAACTATAAGGTTTCTGTGATTTATATTTGTAGAGCTTTTCTTTATTTGACGTTTCTTAGGCATTGCCAGGTATTTAAAACAGAACTTTATTTCGACATTTTCAATAGTATTGCCTGAAGGGCCTTATATTTTACTACAAGAAAATATTATTAATAATGAATTTAAAAAAACAAATAAATATTTATGTATGAAATTCTCTATTAAATTAAAATGTAATTATACTGGAATTACTTATTAAATTTCAGAAAATGTACTCAATAATGCCTCATCATTGACATCGGACGATGAAGACGAAGAAACAGATGATGATGACAGTGCGGAGGGTAGTGCTGATCAAATGCTAGTTTTCTAAGCTCGTAAATATTTTAATCTTAATGTTTCTACGAACACATCATAATCAACATCTTTCGTATACCAAAGCAAACAACAACAACAACAACAACAAAATTAAACCGAAAACAATGTCATGTTGCTCCCATAAAACATAAATCAGACATTTTAAAATAACATCAACAATTCAAAGCAAAAATCTAAAACTAAAAATCCCAAAGAAACAGTAAACACAGCATTTTTACTAAAAACAAAAACTCACTAAACCAGCAAATAAAACGGATTTTGGCATACTAGGTAAAATAGCTAATAAGCAACTTAAAATTAAAAAAAAGACAGACAGAATTTTTATAATTTCAAATAGGTAAATTGCTTAAAGCAGGGGAAATACATACACATACATACCTAAACAAAATAAAATATTCTCCTTTCACCAAAACAAAAAAATCAGCTAGATGTAATCATTGTAGAAACATCTTCTACTCATATGTTAATTTTAAAAATAAAAAAAGTAACAACCTTAATTAAATGAAAAAAGAAAGAAATTAATTAGTGTAAATCTTAAAACAATTATTATTATAAAACAATTTTTTCTCATTATATTAAAAATATAATTTAAAATAAAAAGATTTTTTGCAACGAGAATTAGGAAACATGATATTTATAACAAAAAAATATTATATTTTTTAACAAAAAAAAAACTTAAATCATCATTAGAAAAAAAATTAACTTAAACAAAGCTAAATTTATCTTGGGTATTGCGCGCATAACTTTAAGGCTTTTTATGTCTTTTTATGCAATAAATTTAAGAAACAATTTTGCAAATTTTGGTGAGTGAACACAATTGTTTTTAAGAATGGATAAGTGTACGATTATATAAAAAAAATTGATAGATATTATTACTCCTATATTAAGCAAATTTATTTGCGTTTGATATTATTTTCAAGAAGCAAGCTAATATTCCGCCCAATATATAAATGAAAAAAAAAAATACAAATAAACAAAAAGATTTAAGAGTTATTGTGATAAGTTTAAGTAAAAATTAAAAGCAATTATCAATAATTGTGTTGTTTAATATTTAAGTTATATTTTGTTTTATATAATTGGAAAAATTTATTGTGAATGGAAGTGTTTCTTTCCAGTAAGTTAGTAAATTAAACTGGAAGTTGTATTTATTGGATTGACCATTGTTGCAACCTATGATAACAGATTACCTAACTCATACCAACAGGTCATACCAAACTCAAATCATACAAGTCTCATATGCTACTGGAATCGTAATTCACCCAAAAATGTGAGTAAATTAATAGAATATTTCTGCCTTAAATATTCCAGCAATTTGTTCTTAAAAGTGAAATAAGAATAAAATATGATCGGAAAACGAGTCTTCGGCAAAACAGGCAAGAAAATTGTTGATTTGACTCCTCATTTATTGACCGAACAAGTAAAAATCTTATTTTCACTGAAACTTAATTCAATATTAAGTCTAAGTGAAATAAACAATATTCCACTGCGAATCAGTGCGATAAAAGAACAACTTATTTTTTTAGACTTAAGGAGCCCGCTTTTCCGTGCGCAATCAAGCTAATTTCAGTTCACTACTCAAAAATGTTTGTTTTTTCAGTTATCCGGATTTAACTTAGCAAATTAACTCTGGATTAACTGAGAAGATATTGTTGGAAGTTGCTTGTCAAGAAACTATTGGAATCAATTTGAGAAACTATGAAAATGTCAGTTTAGATAGCGTCGCCATCTCTTATTCGATAGTGACAGATAGTTATTTCCATAGCGTTGCACATCGATTTCTATAGGTTGTGATCGTAGACGTATTTTATATGGACGGGTAGCCTAATGTCAGCTTCATACAACAATTTTCAAAAAAAAATTTCGCCAAAATCGAGATCGCGGGCCTAGCTTTCGTGACGCCACTTCAGGAAAGGAAAATAACTGCTTGAAAATTTGACACAGAAGTTAGCGCCGTCTGTTTACAAAAAAAAACAAAAAGTTACATTTACCAATACGCAATAACCGACATTTTAAAATTGTATACATATAAATGTGCGACATCTATGATTAATTAGATCTTATTTATTTTCAGTTATCTTAGTCCGGTATTGTGTGGGGCGTGTTTAGCCTTGCGTGAATGAAGTCCAAGAGAGAAAGAAAGAACGAAAAGATGAAACAGAAATAATTTAGGATTTTCCAATAGTGTTTTTGACGTTTCACTTTCTACTCTCTCTTTCTTTTTCGGTTTTGCTTTATTTAATTTTTGATGTTGATCAATAAAAACCAGTCCAACTGGCTGACGGATTCAAATGGAGCAAGGGATTTATTTCTGAGCTCATTTTTAATTACAAAATGTAACCCATTCTCTATATTCCTTGTCATCCGAAATATATAAATAACACGGGCATTACCAATTAGAAGTTCAAAAGAAAATAAACAAGAGTTGCTGGTTATATTCACGCTCAGTCTAATACCTGAGTTAGTTCTTTTCCCGCTAGTTGCAGTCAAGAGAGCTAGTGTCGTTTAAAATTACTGAGGCTAAAATGGAATCAACTTGAGGTCCTAATACGTCCATGGTCGTAACAATTGAAAGACTTTGACCGTCCAATAAATATCTAGTTCGTTTCGACTGGCTCTTCGGAGTTACTTTTTCTTGACTCCGCCTGTCAAAACTTTTTCAGAGGTTTTAGACATTTAAAGCTTAAATGCTTTATCTTTTGTTTTTCTATTAATAAGCGAGCGTTGGGAGACTTGATTAACAAGGTCTCGATTTCCTGTACATTTTTGACTTATCTATGTTATACCCACTAGGAATATTTTATGTTTTTATTTGTTGAATTAATTTTATTTATGAAATATTTTAATTAAAACATAATAAAGCTTTTAAAGATACCATTTATTCAGTCCAACCAATTAAATTTTGTTAAAATAAAATAAACATTGTGTGTGCAATGCAAGTAAAAGATTAAAAAAAAAACGTATTGTTTAATTGATCAAAAAAAAATACCCTATAGTTTAACAAAACAAAAAAAACATGACAACACATTAATTAAGTGCAGTAAATATAAAACAAAATAATCGTGCTTACACAAATTATAAAATAAAAAAAAATGAAATCAATTAATAGCATTAGCTATATCGCTACCTTAAGACAAAATTAATTAATAATATGCAAAACTAAAATGAAAAAAAAAATTAAATACATGTAATAAAGCACTTTTAACAAGAACAAAAAAAAAGAAACAAAAATTAAGCTTTGATAACTAAAACAACAAAAAAAATTAAAACAAATTGTGTAAAATGCGAACAAAAAAATGATTTTTATAAAAAAAAAAGAATAACAGAAAAAACCTAAAATATTTATAGACATATAGTTTACGTGTAAAATAAAAATATATTTAACAAAAACGTGAAGTAAAAAAAAAAAGAAATACAAATGCAACTTGATGTTATTTATGTTAAAGCAAACAAAATGTAATTTAAATGAAAATAATTGCAAAACAACATTCTCCTATCCCTCCATTAAGCAACCATTTATTTTAAATTTTAAATTTAACAATATTTCGTGCTTAGTTCATAAACAAACCCAAAAACGAAATAAAAAAAAACATGATACCAAAAAGTAAATGAGTTATAAAATTATTATATGAATCGATCTATGTTTAACATAACAACAACTATTTATTAATATTATAATTATTTATACTCGTACCTATATTTATAAATGACACACACATACACTTATACAAACACTCAATTACATACAAAATATTACACACCATGATAAACAAAGATTTTGAAGTAAAATAATGAAACATTATGATTGTGTTTGATTAAGTTGTTTATAATAATATGATGTTTATTTATTTAAATAAATAAAAGTCATACAATAAACTAATTTTGTTTTATTTCATTAAGGACCAGTTGAACCAATGTGGTTCAAGTATGACATCAGAGGTTCAGTCATTCTAACTCCAGATTTCGGCAGATTAACTGAGGTTCAACTATATGGTTCTAGTATATAATAACAGCTAAATAATTGCTTGAAACACCGTTGAATCTCCATTAATCCACCGAAATCGGTGAGTTAAAATTTCTGAAAAACGAATCACGTATATGTGACAACAGTCAACTTGATATTAAATGGCTAACAAGGCATACTTTGAAAGTATGAATTTGGGCGCACTTTTTGATGCAGTGTACTCTTATGCCCTAAACAGATGTGCAGCTTTTTCACATGCAGCGAAAATAAATTACACAGGTTCTTATGAGGATTGACACATTCTTAAGGCTGCATGCAGCCCTCTGCACGCAGCCTTATTTCTCTATTTCTAAATTGGCTGCCAAGTTTCATTGCAACCACAAGAGCAAAGAAAAAAATCTGAAATAATTCGTATTTGGCATTACTTATATTCACTTAAAATAATAATATTTTTTGTTTTATGATTTAAAAAATGGGAAAAAAATCTATGAATTGGTTAAGAAAAATACACTCTTATATGATAAAGTTTGTGTTATAAGAATAGTCATGAGGGACAAAATGAGAATACGAATTTGTTTTCTCTTTTTATTTCATTTAACATCCATTTTCAGTACATTCAAAATCTTTGATGTTGATACGATAGCCTATCTAAGAAAGGTTACTATCTATCTAAGTTCCTGAACATCAAAAACCAGATAGATTAAATTTGTATATTTTCGTGCAAATGTTATGACATTTCTCATGGGATACAAGAGTATACCAAAGTCTTTCGATTAGCTTGAGATTTACTTTTTGGTAGCAGCTGTTTTGTCAGCAGCTGTATTTTAAGACGGGATTACAACAACACCAATCTATCCGGGTGGCTATGGATCGATTTCTGAATGTGGAAATAATTTTGGCACAACTATGCATCATAAATGTCAGAGAGTATGCACATGTGTTTCGGACGCAACGTTGTATGCAGCGATGGGTGCAGACATGCTGTACATCTGTTTTAGCCAGTTCGTTTTTTTTTTTTTTAATTGAGAGTACTGACCACTCAACAACTCCAGTTTATTTCTCCGAGACAAGATTCAGTGCTGCCAAGTGAAAACTCACCTGCTTATTATCAGCGTGTTCCTTTGGAAGTAGCGAATTACTCGTTAGCGGTTTATTCCCAAGTTTCAATGGAACCCACTGCGATGCTAGTAATCTACTTCCAATTTATGTGTTCAATTCAGAAACAAAAAAATATATTATATATTAATGTCTTTGTTCTGGAGACTTTTGGCTTTTTGACTGGTGTGAAGAATTCTGTGAATAGAATAACCACAACACCATACACCATACACAATTCATCCCAACATAAAAGTAGGAGAAGATTAAAAATCAAAAAGAGACAATAAGAAAACCCCAAGTTCGTTTCATTGAGTGGAGTGTAGCAGTATATGGCTTGAAGTTCAGTCTGAGTGTTAAGATTGACAAGAACTATAAGGAGTACAAATACACATGGACTCCTTGTTAAGAATTTAATGTACCATCCGTGTTTTAAGAAAGAGGTAATCTTACAGAAGCTTAAAGTACAACGGCCTTAAAATATTATTATCTGGAGACCAATTAAGACATTATAATAGCCCACCCTGTTTAATTGTTCCTTCAATGAGCTATTCTTTTTGTACGGACAGAAGGAATTTCGTCAGCTGATCCAAGCACTTATCTGATGTATTTAATACGTGCATTACCAAATTGATGCATATACATTTCTTGCATTTTTTGCAACCTTTAGTTGAAGCAATTTCTATACAAAAAAAAGTTGTTTTTTGTCGAATCTTAGGTGTATATAAGTCTTCTTTGAAGAAACCAGATTTCCGTTTAAGAACTTCATCTTTGTCAAATGCCTTGTTCTTCTTCAACTGCGCCTCCTGGCATTGGTACAAAAATTACAGCAAAAATTCCCAGAAAAAAAAACTGTTCTTTATTTCGGAAATCTATCTGTTCAGTAGTTGACGGAAACGCAACAACCGATAATACAGGGTGGCGCACGAATCGTGCTACAAAAATAAAACGTAATAACTTTTTTTCAGTGTGAGTAATCGGCTTATTTTTTTTATTTTATAGGCTACTATTTAGATTTATCAAAATGAATGCTTGGGATACTGAAAAAAATATTTGGATAGTGAGCGAAACCATTCTTTGCAGTGCGTCATTTCCGTCCAAAGGGAATTTAGGCTGGAGTTTGGCGGTACTCCTGCGAATAGATGGACCATTATGAGGCTGGTGAACATGTTTGACGAATCTGAAAGCATCGAACGAAGACCGTATCATCGAGATCCCAATGTTCGGGTTCAGGATACAATCGTGGCTGTTGCATCGATTATACAGGCAAATCCAAGTGTTTCCACTCGAAACTTATAGGGCCAAATTGGAGTTAGCAGACGGTCATTACAACGGATACTTCATGATGACATAAACTTGTTTCCGTACAAAGTCCAAATTACAAGCAAGTTAAGCCCTCAAGATTGGAATGTTCGCCTGGAATTTGGCCGAAAAATGATTGCAATAGCCGAAGAAGGCAAAACATTGATAAATTGTTTGTTCATGTGTGATGAGGCCCATTTTGATTTAAACGGCAATGTTAACAAGCAAAATTGTCGTATATGGAGTGAGTCTAATCCAGAAATGCTCCACGAGACGGAATTGCATCCAGAACGAGTCACTGTGTGGTGCGCAGTTTAGTATTTGTATTGTATTTTCAGGTCATACTTCTTTGAAGAAAACGGTGTAACACAAACTGTCAATGGGGACCGTTATGGAAAGATGTTGAAGGAGTTTTTTTACTCAGAACTTCGCCGAAGACGTATTCCTTTCAACAAGATTTGGTTTCAACAAGATGAAGCAAGTGCACACGTAGGGTCACAAGTTATGGCGGAGCTCCAACGAAAATTCCCAAACAAATTGATATCCAGAAACTGCACTTTCCGCTGGCCCCAAGTTCACCTGACCTGACTACACAAGACCTTTTTTTATGGGGTTATGTCAACCAGGAAGTGTACAAAACGAAAACCAGGAATTTGACTGAATTGAAGCAGTCCATTAAGACAATAATTGAGGCGATCCCAATTTCAACCCTTCAGGCCGCAATGAACAATTTTCTGATCAGGTGCCGCATATGCGTGGATGAGCGTGAAGGTCATTTGCGGTCTATCATCTTTAGAAACCATTAGTTATTTAAAATAAAATTTAGTTTTTAATCCAATAAAAAAAATTAATGAAATACATCGATTAAAACAAAAGTTATTTAAATTTCTTATTGTAGCACGATTCGTGCGCCACCCTGTACTAGATTCTTGTTTTCTTCTAATTAATTATATAGAAGGTAAGTAGGGTAAGTCGTTAGGTAAAAATGGAATTACTCCGAATGTTCCATTGAAAATGACATTACAACTGACGTGATTCCGCATTTACACTAGTAAAAATTGCCAGTTTTGTCTGATCTCAGTCTTTAAACTTTAACTAATTTTTGCTGCAATATCGTGTTCGTTCCGTGTTTGGAGTTATTCTTTCATACTTCTTTTACTCCAAAAAATTCAATTGAATGTTATAATCCTAGTTTCTTTTTTTTGTCCTCGTTTCATAGCCACCAAACACAAAATTAATTTTACTTGTTCTTAGACATTTTATCATTCGATTGGAATATTTATATCAAAATCCGTAGAAACAAACTGACTGACTATCATCCGAGTTTTTGTTGGATTCGTACTAAAATAGGTATACTAGCTACGGGCATTTTGATATGAAAAATCGAATATCTACGAACGTCCGAAATTTGCTTATTTTCAAGATGATGTCGATTCTGAAAATTTTGTATAGGAAGGAGAACATATTTTAAGGAATGACAGTTACTATGGAATTAACAATTGGTTAATGTAATCCCTAACGAAAAGAGCATCGCCAATGGATGGCATTGCGCTCTCACATACACTTTTGACAGCTAGTAGTATATCCAATCTTTCTTCTTTGCCGATTGATAAAAGGCAGTTTTGTATTTGCATAGTGCGCTAATTATTACTGTTTTTTCGACGAAAACAATTTGTTCTGTGATCAGCGAAATGATTTCTATAAGTGAGGTTATAGACGAATTGAAATACAATAAGCCATTTCTATAAGGTTCAATCCGTCGCAAGCCATTATCAATATTAGGCGGTTTTCTCTTTTAAGTCCGAAAAGATCACTGAGCAGTGCCTTAGCAAGCTCACGTAGCTCTAAACATCAAATTACCTTGCTCCTTCTGAACGGTTATGAGTGATTAGACCTTGACGGACGTTTTTTGAGAGCTCAGTTCTCTGCTCTGAGCACAAAGCACGTCTATTAACATAACCTCAAGCGGCGCGTAATTAGCGAAGGTTAGCAATTCAGCATTAAGGAGACTGAGAACGGTTGACAAAATGTTTCTTACATCGTCGATAGCACTGCGATTTATAAGATAAGTCATGATGGAGTTATGTGAAATGCAAGATCGTGATTCAATCTACAAATGGGAAGTATTAATTGAATGCCCCATGTTGATTTAAGTGGTTTATCAAACTTTCTCAAAAAATCAATTTGTTTTAATATCCCCCAACCTAGGGGCGATTGAAACATTGATTGGGGTCAATTGAAACATGTAGAAATAAAACAAAATCTTATATTTATTACATAATACATAGATTAGAATATTGATCACTTAGTAAGGATCTTTTAAAACAGTTTTTTTTGAAAAATCGATTTTTCAAAAAACAGTCACAGAAGATTTTTTTACATTTGAATTTTATATGTATATTAATAATATCTTCAAAATAGCGTTTCCATTTTTTTTTCTAAAAATATTTTCAAAATTTTATACATAAAAAATTAATTTACTAAAAAACCGCTCCAACGATTTTTGATTTTTTTTTGTTGATATATTCTTATTTATCCACGAATTCAAATGGCATCTTTGTTTTCCCTCAAACTATATAAAAACATTTAAGTCTGTGTATTATCCATTTATTTCTACCTTATTGTTATTCCCTTTGAACGAATTTTTGCGTACGTCACTGAATACCAAATACAATATACATTTATATATATGTACATATGTGTCTTTAAAAATCACATGAATCTTATGTAATGCATATTGCACCTACATTATGAAGTTGTATGTATATAGCTATACCTACCCACCTACATCCTTCATTTTCATTATTATATGTACATGTGTGGCGACACTTATTCGACAGTCGCTACGTCTGTGTCTGAACACCAAGTTCCAGAATCTTGACTTCAAGTGTAATTCAATCGGTTGACTCCAACTGTACCAAAAAAGAGAACAAATAATAACCCTAAATTCCAAACGTACAAAAAGTCCCAAAAGGGAACTTCCCAACATTCAAATAAATTCCTGTCTGGCTTCCTCCAACGATTCGGGGAGTCTATCGTCTGGCGACCAACAGATCACACGCAAATAATTTTCATTCTACTAACTTTAATAAATACTTTTGTATATACTTTTACTATCATTAAATCAGTTCATCATTTAATAAACATTTAATATAAATAGTCTTCCATTGGATTGCTTCATTTTGCTTTCCATCATCTTTTCAGTGGCGTTCCAAAACTTAATAGTTGGCATCAAGGAAATACTCGCAATAGAACGGTACATAGGAATTTCTACTGAACAAATTTAGTTAGTATCAAAATTATCTGAGACACCACACATGTTTACATACTTAGGTTCCATCAATATGTATATAAACGGTGATTTTAGAAGAGCTTGGTTTTTGAAAATTCAAAAAAACACAGAAACTTGTAAAAAGTGAATGAAATTTTTATTTGGATCGATAAATCAATTTCTGCCATTTACTTTTTAAAAATAATTTCACTTAAATGTTGCCCGCGACTACGCTTCAGGTGGTCCATTCTGAAGGTCCAATTTTGGCAAACTTTTTCACACATTTCGGCCGGAATCTCAACAATGACGCGTTCAATGTTGGCTTCCAAGGCAGCAATCGTGTTTGGCTTGTCCCCATAGACAATAGACTCAACATAGCCCCACAAAAAATAGTCTAACGGGTTCAAATCACATGACCTTGGTGGCCAATTGACTGCGCCAAAACGTGAGATCAACTGCTCACCAAATTCGCCTCTCAATTGATGCATGGTTTCGCGTGCAGTGTGGCATGTGGCACCGTCCTGTTGGAACCACATTTCGACCGAGTTCAATTCTTGCATTTTCGGCAAAAAAAATCTGTTATCATCGAACGGTACCTTTCTCCATTGACCGTAACCCTGCGGCCTTCATCGTCCTTGAAGAAGTACGGCCCAATGATGCCGCCTGCCCATAAACCGCACCAAACAGTGCATTTTTCGGGATGCATTGGTAGCTGCTGAATTGCCTCTGGCTGCTCTTCACTCCAAATACGGCAATTCTGCTTATCCATTTAGTCAAAAATGAGCCTCGTCGCTGAAGAAGATTATGACGACCATAAAACGGACGTAGCTTGCGAAACACATTTTTCACAGAGCACGAATTTTGATAATAAATTTCAATAATTTGCAAACGTTGTTCAGGCGTAAGTCTATTCATGATGAAATGGCAAACAATACTGAATCGAAATGTCAAATGTTCGTGGAATTTGTCATGTGTGATCTGTCAAAAATATAAACGTCAAAAACCAAGTAGCAAAAAAATCACCCACATTTTACTCTCCTAACTTACGTAATTAAAATCCACAACTTAGATTTAAATATACATTTGTAGGTAGGTACCTATGTAACTATTTCTTGAATCATCCATTCCACTTTTTAAATATTTAAAAGTCCTTTATGAAATGGGCGATAAGAATCAAGTTAATTTTACCTACATAGGCTTTAAACCTGCATAGGATAACTACACCTAACTAACTTAACCTCAATGGTTAGCAACATTAAAGTTATTAGCTACAAGAGCAAGTTCGTGCGATTCAGTCCTGCATTTTATTACTTAAAAAAACATGCACAATACTATGACACCTCCCTTACTCACCACACTAGAGAATACTTTAACAATTGTTTTGGCTTCATTCAACAAGTGAGAAGTTTCACTAATTCAGCGTTTCCGTAACTGGAAATAACAAGAGTTAAAAAAAAAAGAGAATAAACTTGTTGAATGGTTGATAAATTTCAACCGACACGATTCCGGACAAGTTCAAAGTCAACAACTCAGAAATAAACACTTGAATAGTAGTGTTAATTAAGTGATTACTTCGGAGGGATCTTGAGAAATTATTTAGTGGCCTAGAGTTTTGTAAAAAAAAAAATGATTCTGAATCGGGCAGTGATAGTGAGAGCCAAGGACAGACAAAAGTGTTCAAGGAAAGAATAATCTTTGAAATAGAACCCCATGTGTTTATTGAAAAATTTTGTGTGTCGTAGAAGTTGTTGGCTATCTTACCGAAATTCTCCCCACAAATTACATTCCCCTACTAATTAAAGTAAAGCACTCAATGGTGTTTTTATTTGACAATCTGGAATCCCAACTGAACATTTGTGTGTTTCTGACGATTATAAATTTTAATGCGATTATATGTTTAAAAAAAATTGTGAACGTGAAATATTAAAATTCGAAAAAAAAATGTTTGTTCCACAATTATGATACAGAAAATGACAACAGTTGAGTTTGACGTGTGAGTGCTTCTTGTTTCGATTCTGATTTGAAATCCAGAAGCAAAATTATCTTCTTTTCAGTATCAGAATTCTCATTTTTTCCCAAGTGAACACTTTCAGAAGAGTCCAGAAGACTTCCTGATTGCACAATAAAATCGATATAAGTGTAAGGCAGAAAATACTGATGGCATTGCATTGGTTCGAAACTGGATCTCAGAACCAGTGTTCACAAAATGACAGTTTGTACCAAAGAAGTCACATTTGCAATGAATACACTTTTTTTTTTCTTCGGAAATTTTAATACTCACCTTGGTAGATTTACTTGTTCAACTGATTCAACAAGTGAAGGGAAATTTTTTCAATTGACAATATGTTACAGTTCTTATTTTGTTACAGAAATGATTTTCACTTATTGAACAAACATAGCTGAACAAGTAATTGTTGACTAGTTGACTTGTTGTTCTGTGTTATAGGCCCCAGAGGCTAATAACACAACGCGACAAGTAATTGTAGGACAAATAAAACACGACAAGTCTTAAAAAAATTGTAACACAAAAATACAAGTCTAAAAGCTCTATCACAATTGTCATTTTAAAATGTGACAAGGAAAAAATTGTTAATTTTCCCTTCTTTTGTAACATAAAGTGACAAGTGTCATAGAAAATTTGCTTAAGCATGGCTAGTGTGTGACAGGTAATTTAAAAGTTGTTATTAGTTTACCAGAAGTGTGTATTTTCTAAGTGAAAACAGTTCGAAAAAGGAATTTAAATAGTGGAAAAATATACTGTATATACCTAAATAATTTATAAATTTGTTGTCAACACATATTGGGGCATATTCATAGTTGCTGATAAACCCATGGTTTTACTAAACTACAGTTTAAGACAATTTTGACTGATTGAATACAGACCGATTTTACTTTAAAATGTTTGGTTTTATATTATTATAAGATTATTAACTTGTAACTACACATAGAGCTTCAAATATTTTGGAATGATAAACTTAAAAATATAAAATCAACGTCTGAAAATTCAACTAAACCTAGGTTTAACTTAGACACTGTTTTAAAATGACTATGAATACGCCCCATTCAATTTAAAATGTATTTAGTTGATTCTGATTTTGATAGTCACAAACAGAATAAAAACAATGAGTAATATTTCCTATCCTTCTTTCTCTTCCTTAATCTCACGACCGCGCTGTGTTAACATTTAAAGGGTAGTATAATCCCTTGAGCGCGTGTAGATTATAAAAAAAAAGAAACCAAGAAATAATTTTGAAGGTATGTACCTTGTCGACAAATTATTCGTCTTTATTTTGTGGAATAATATTCAAGCTTTTTACTTTTCTTTTTTTTGCTTAAATATCGCTAAAAGCTCCAAAAATAGTATTTATCCTTTTTTCCTTACGGAATTTTTTCCATGTATTATTTTTGGCCACTTGGCTCACAATGTGGACAAGTCAAGGGAAATTTATAGTTCTGACAAGTGCAGCAGTTTTGCGGTCAAAATTCTGCCACATTGTGAGTAAACTTAAAAACAAATTTTTGGAAAAAATCGTATTGAATTTTCAAATAAAAATAAAATGCTTATGGCATGTCGTTAATAACAAAATATGTCAAAAATGTAGACCATACGACCTAAAGTAGTACACATCATTTTATTATCAAAATCATTTGAGCCGTTTTCGATATAATAAAGACAATCACCTATAATGCCTAAGTGCCAAGTTACAGCCGTTTAGGCTGTAGATCTTTCTACAGACAGATAGACAGACGGAATCGCGGGACCCACTTATTTGGTGTTCTCCATCATCGTAATGTCAAGTTTGGTTAAAATCTCGAGTTCGATTTTCTTCTTCCAAATGCAAAACTTGCCCTATAGTAAAAAGTAAATTAAATTAAAAAAAAAATAAGCAGAACTTTTTTCATTTTTGTTGAAGGGCAGAACTTTGAGAAGCACAACTTTGAAAAGCAGAAACGATGAAAAAGAGCAGATTTTTTAAGCCAGAACTTTGACCCGCTCTTAGTTTTGCGTTGTGTTAAAGAATACACTTCTCCTTGTCGTACAAATGCCTATAGTTTGACAAGTGAATTTAGACTTGTCGACTTGTCGCGTTGTGTTTAGGCCCCAGATCATGGTCTGAATAATTGTGTACGTGAGAATGTTCAAATTCAAAAAAAAATGTTTGTTGCACAATTATGATACAAAAAATGACAACAGTCGAGTTTGACCTTCAAGTATATGAATGTGTGAGTGCTTCTGGTTCTGATTTCAAATCCAGAAGCAAAATTCTCTTCTTTTCAGAATTAGAACTGTCGTTTTTTTCCAAGTGAACGCTTTCAGAAGAGTCCGGAAGGCTTCCGGATTGCCAAATAAAAACAAAATTAGACATTCATCAACCGAGAGAGAACTCTTACTAAAATACAATCTTCGGATTTCCTGCAAGATTGGGCAAATTGCCAGGAAGTGATGTATGTTTTCGACTTCATTCAGGTTACACAAGTTGCATATTGGATTAATATCGGACCTGTGGGACCTGTAATGCAGCACTAGCATTTCCGGGCGTGCTTTAAATATCAGGTTCATCTCCAATACAGTAAGCTTGTCTCGAAAGTAATTGTCTTCCCCCAAACTGAGGTTGAGTTTACTATACATTGTTCTCGATAAAGACTCCTTTGCCCGATCAATAAATGTCTTGAACATTTGATCATCTATGACGGAAATGCAGTCGTAAAGATCTCCCTTGCACGACTCTAACTTATCAATAGAAAGGTTCAAAGGAATGTTGTGGGTCAAGGCCAACTCATGTCACTCTTTAATAGGGGTATATCGACATCTCAAAGACACCAACGAAATTCTTTTTTGCAAATTGTCAATTGGTCTTTACATGACTTTAACGATATAGTCTGCACTTGCTTTTAAATTTCTTAGAAACAATGGAGGCAAACCTGATTCAACATGAATAGCATAATTAGGCGTGTTGGATGGGAGCTTAAAGATACGCTTGAAAAAATATCTTTGAATAGATACAATTTCTTCCAATTTGCCTGTACCTATAAACTTCAAATCACAAAACTGTTTCAATTTGTTAATCTGAAGTTGAAGAGTGACAGGATTTTCAGTTAAAATAACACGGTCATCTGCATAGAGCAAAACTTTTATATGTAGATTGCCGAACAAAACACCACCTGGGATATGATCTCCTACGTCATTTATAAAGAGGGCAAATACTCGTACCAACGGGCTCAAAATGCATCCCTGTGGGACACCTGTATCAGACCTAAACTTATTCGAAGTTTGGCTTCCATTTGAAACCACAGCAGTGATATTTAAGAGTAGCTGCTCATAAATTCGTTTAAATTTTGTCGAGAGCCCAATGGCTGCGAGTTTGAATAAGAGCGATCTTCTATTTATTGTGTCAAAGGCTGATTTGAAATCAACGAAGAATGCATAAAGTTTATTTTTTTTGCTCTACGAAACGCCTAGCAACACTAGTGAGAGTGAAAATTTGATCTATTGTTGACAAATTAGCTCGGAATCCAGCCTGAAAACAGCTGATTTTATTGTTTTGCTCAACACAACTTACAAGTCTGAAATACAAGATCTGGGTGAATAGCTTGCGCAAGGATCAAAGAACAGAATCCCCCTATAGTTTTCAACTAGATTAGGATCACCTTTTTTAAAAATTGCAGAAATAGAAGAAGTCCGGAGACTATCTGGGAAATCCTCCTCATTAAACATTTTGTTGAAAAGCACCAAAATATATTCCAAGAACTGTGAAGTAGCATTTTTGTAGAACTCAGATGGAATACCATCTAACCCTGAAGCCTTATTATTTTTCATTTTGTTTAGTGCAGATAGAAGTTCTGACATTGAGAATGGCGCATCCAATTCCTCAATATAAATAAAAGAGAGCGCAACGCTCATACACATTTGAGATGGGTCTGGTAACAAAAGATTTTCAAAGTACAGGGTAAGAGTTTCAACTAAAATACGATGAGTTATATGCTCATTGGAGGCATAACTATAATCTATGAGCAATCTCACGATACAACCCAAGAAACATTTTTAGCATTAAAGAATGAATGAATCGTTTCATAGTACGAGTATGTAAAATAGAAATAACGAAGATGACAATAACCAAATTAAAAAATATTTTTCTGAAAATAAATTAGAAAAGAAATTAAGATTTTCGATTGTTTGATAGTGAATTTCAAGTGCGCGTTTAATATTTTCGAAATGTAGTGACGATACTTAGTTAAATTACAGCCCGCCTACATAATTCCGTGTATTAGGTCATCAAAAATAATTTAAAAAAATAGTTAGCTAATAAAAGTATTTAAAAATTAATTTTTCAGAGCTAAAATAAAATTATTTTTGAAAAATAATAATAATTTCGTGTGTTCTTTAATTACACTCCGAAAATGATTCTTTTTTAAAATAAAAAACAGTTCACACTAAATGTTCTTCACGAAATCTATGTAAGATGAACTGAACTTGGCAAAAATTGTGTATTGACAAAGGTCCTCACTAGTCAACTGATGAGTCCATGTGAGATCGCCAGGAGGAAACGCCAATTTTTGTTGGACTAAAGGCCGTTGAAAGCTATTTTGAATCAATAATTCAACAAGTCCAAATATTATAGCGCTAAGTCTTCTACTTGGCTGATGTATTTCAGTAGTATATTTCAGTAATATATAGAATTTTGGATTTATTTTGGGCAACACCCTATTATAATATGGGTTCCTCAGTAGAATGTATTAGGATATTAATACTCAGCTCTACAACCGATTTTTTTTCCGTGGGTAGGTGTAAAACCTTCAAAAGGCTCTATGAGGATCGAAAAACGCGTGCTCATAGGAGTGTGAGATTCTTACTGCACTAAAAACACCTCCTCCTCCCGATTGCAACTAAGTTGAAACTTATCTAGCAATTTATTTTTAACGAATTTAATTAACGTGTTGCAGGTAACTATCCGCTGATAGTTCCTGCTTATACCGCACCAGATCGGAAAGCTTTGTCCTTCGCAGGCGGCGTACTAAATTCGTCTCATCGATAATTTCGATTATAGTACTATTGCAGTGTTGTAATAACCATTTCTATGATTTCGGGCAACATTTTTTATTTCATGGCGAACCGTGGGAATCCCGAGATCTCTGTGGAGATCTTCGTTTCTAACGTACAAAGGTGCGCTTAAAAATGATCTTAGGAGTTTATTTTCAAATGTTTGTAAGGTATTTAAATTAGAATCTCGCGAACAACCCCAGAGTTGTATACCGTAAGTCCAGACAGGCTTAAGCACCTGCCTGTACAAAATTTGCTTATTTTCGATACTGAGCTTAAAGTGTTCCCGAGCAACCAGTACATATCTCTGAGTTTATTATTTAACTCTTCGCATTTCTGTTTAACATGCGGTTTCCATTTTAATTTCGCGTCTAGAGTCATTCCGAGATATTTTGCTTCGTTAGCAAACGGAACTTGAACCGTATTAACAAATACCGGTAATCTATTAATTTTCTTATACGTAAAATCTACATGGACTGATTTTACTTCGTTGAGCGATATCCGCCACGTTTTTGTCCAATCATTGACATTATTTAAGGCTTTTTGTAATTTTGTCGTAGAATCATTTATCGTTTGGCCCACTGCTAGTATTGCAGTGTCGTCAGCAAACGTGGCTACGATAGTGTCTTCTGTTTGAGGCATATCACGTGTAAATAATAGGTACAATATTGGACCTAAAACACTTCCCTGTGGTACCTCACCCACTATTTCTTTGAGTAATCGAGTAATCGTTTCCATGTCTTACTCTAAAAAGTCTATTTTCTAGATATGCTTTTAGAAGCGTATAAAGTGATTTAGGCAGAATTTGTCTTAATTTAAAATTAAGGCCTTCGTGCCACACCTTATCAAAAGCTTGCGACACGTCTAGGAAGACCGCCGAACAAATTTTCTTTTCTTCAAGAGTTTTCTCAATGACGTCAGTGATCCTGTGCACTTGGTCAATTGTCGAATGCTTGCTTCTAAATCCGAACTGATGTTCAGGTATTAGGCGCTTTTCTTCTATTATTGGCTGCAGGCGCAGAAGTAATATTCTTTCAAAGACCTTAGATATTACGGGCAGAAGCAAAATAGGTCTATAAGATTTCTTATTATGTGATGGTTTTCCTGGTTTGAGAATCATTATAACTTCCGCAACCTTCCATTAGATCGGAACGTACTTTAGCCTTAGAGTGGCATTTATTATATAAAGAAGATTAATTAACCCTTTGCGAGGAAGCATTTTGAGAACTTCGGCCGTAATTAGGTCATATCCCGGAGCTTTCTTATACTTAAGCTTTCTTATTTCTCTACTTAATTCGGCAAGGGTAACATTTCTTGTTATGTAATTTTCGCTTGAGTTAGAGCTTATATTTAAATTTTCGTTGAGTACTTGCCCATCAAAAGGTTTAAATGTGTTCTCAAGGTAATCCGCGAAAACGTTTGCTTTCTCTTTGTCGCTTTTTGCCTATTCGTTTTGATCATTCTTAATCGGAGGCGCTGGGAGCTTTGGTTTCTTCGTTACTTTAACAGCTTTCCAGAGTGAGTAGTTGGATTCTTTTCCTGCTGTCAAGCTTTCAAGATAATTTCCAACTTCAGAATTTTTTAATTCTGCTATCGTCTTTTTTAGTAAATTACACAAGCGATTTAAATTTACATTGTGTTGAGGAGCTCGAGTTTGCTGCCATTTCTTACGTGCTTTTCGTTTCTCTTTTACTAAATCTATTATTTCCTGCGGATATTTTAGGTTTTTAAAGCGCGGCATTTCTCTTTGGGACGGGGTGTTTTCCATGCGGCTTGTTGTACGATATTGACGAAGTTATCTACTGCGTCTACAAGTTCGAGAGGCGTTTGGAGTGAAACCCTTAATTCAACGATATCCTCTATATCGTTCTTAAAACCTTCGCAGTTGGTTTTCCCATTGGTTAGCGTTGGTGGTTTTTCATTATTAACTAGATTTTCGCTCATAGTGAGAATAACAGCAGAATGCTCTGAGAAAAGATCAAAGCTTTCCCTTATGCTAATTTTATTTGAGGGTATTCCTTTGACCACAAAAAAATCAATAACCGATTTGAAGTTGGTCTTTTAATGCTATTTTGACATTTCGAAATGCGCATGCATTAGTATTTTACTTCTAAAGCTAAAGCTACTGCTTAGAGCTCTTGTCGCGTCTTTTATTGCATTTGTGTAGTTGAAAGCTTTACAACGGCCATTTAGATGAGGGAAATTCAAGAAGCTCATTCATATATGGCCTAAAAGGTATTATGGAGCTAGTTTAAAAAACTAAACATTGAACGAGCTGACAGTGCTGTTAAACTTCACTGCAAAGCATGATTTAAAATAAAAATACTTTGAGCTGTGAAATTATACCTTATAAAGCCATAGCTTTAGATTGAACTTGTGTGGAGCTGCAGAAGAACAGTTTTACATCTAATAGCTGTGGCTATGTTACTTGGGAAGGTTCGAATTCCGAGAGCAAGAAAAGGATCGATTAGAGCTACCAGATCAGGGGGGTTATTCCGTAATTCGATTATCGTCAGACGATATCGTCTGAACTATAGTGATGCCTTTATTTGCTTCACGTAAGTCGATAATCGTCAAAACGCTATCGTCAAAATGATAGCGTTTGGACGATAGTTAAATAGGTATCGTGTTGCATTAATTTTGAAGTTTGTAGTTGACTGTAGTTGAATAATTGAGTAGCCACTGTAGTTTGGCATCTTGTTTTTGTCTATCTGTTGTATTTGTAAATTAAAGTTAAAATGTTTTGGCGCAGCAATTTTCTTGTATTAGAAAGTGGAAATGAAAACGCAAGTTTGGGAGAAAATACAATTAATACGAATGCGAAGACAGTTGAGGGACAAATCTGGATGTTCATCCATATATCGAGTCAAAATACCAATCTGAGACTGTGTAACTGTCCTATATATAAATTGATGTATTTACATTTATACATATCAATTTGTAAAAAATATTACAATAAAATAACTTACATTTTTGTCCAATTATATAACTTTATTAGCATTTATTGGACTGCCATAAACTCAATAAAAGTTTGAGAGTTTCTGAAATGTACCAAATGCTCTCAAATTATAAACGATTGACGAGACGATAGTGGTTGAGTTACGTGAAGCAAATTAAAGACGATCTCGTCGACGATCATCGTTTTGACGATTATCGTTCTGAAAATTACGGAATGACCCTCAAGAACAATCTAAACGGTGATTTTTTAAGAGCTTGGTTTTTGAAAATTCAAAAAAACACAGAAACTTGTAAAAGGTGAATGAAATTTTTATTTGGATCGATAAACCAATTTCTGCCATTTACTTTTTAAAAATAATTTCATTTAAATGTTGCCCGCGGCTACGCTTCAGGTGGTCCATTCTGAAGGTCCAATTTTGGCAAACTTTTTCACACATTTCGGCCGGAATCTCACCAATGACGCGTTCAATGTTGGCATCCAAGGCAGCAATCGTGTTCGGCTTGTCCCCATAGAAAACAGACTTAACATAGCCCCACAAAAAATAGTCTAACGGGGTCAAATCACATGATCTTGGTGGCCAATTGAATGCGCCAAAACGTGAGATCAACTGCTCACCAAATTCGCCTCTCAATTGATACATGGTTTCGCGTGCAGTGTGGCATGTGGCACCGCCCTGTTGGAACCACATGTCGACCGAGTTCAATTCTTGCATTTTCGGCAAAAAAAAATCTGTTATCATCGAACGGTACCTTTCTCCATTGACCGTAACCCTGCGGCCTTCATCGTCCTTGAAGAAGTACGGCCCAATGATGCCGCCTGCCCATAAACCGCACCAAACAGTGCATTTTTCGGGATGCATTGGTAGCTGCTGAATTGCCTCTGGCTGCTCTTCACTCCAAATACGGCAATTCTGCTTATTCACGTATCCATTTAGCCAAAAATGAGCCTCGTCGCTGAAGACCATAAAACGGACGTAGCTTGCGAAACACATTTTTCACAGAGCACGAATTTTGATAATAAATTTCAATAATTTGCAAACGTTGTTCAGGCGTAAGTCTATTCATGATGAAATGGCAAACAATACTGAATCGAAATGTCAAATGTTCGTGGAATTTGTCATGTGTGATCTGTCAAAAATATAAACGTCAAAAACCAATATATGATACATAAAATGTCATTATCAATATTCAAGAATCGACCTTACATAAGCAACGTAATGGAATTTTAATGTTAAGTATCATTTAAATCAAAAGCCCTTCGATATATGAAACCTAATACCGAGTTTGCTTTATTATCGAAGAACTCGATTTGGTGAATAAAGTTTAGTTCAGAGTCAAAAATAACTCCAAGATCTTTTTAATAAAAAAAAAAACGATTACGTTTGTTTTCGTATACCATGTCAACAACACTTCTGCCAACAATAAAAACAAACAATTATTTGTGATCAAAACTAGTACCTATTAGCAATATTTATATTTTTAATAATAGTTAATCTTCATCCAGTATATGAAATGACAGAACATTGAGGACAACAAATGCGCTATATATTTGCAGGGTAAAACTACGTTTCCACCGAACTTTAATATCTGGTAATCTCAAAAAGTGTTTCCACCGCTCCAAAAGAAGATTAATTTTGAAACCACTATTCAAAATGCATATATCGTGAGACAGGCAGCTTCATCTGTGTCAATCGAAGAGAAAAATTCACTTTACAGATGAATGTGTTCATTTCGATATGGAAATATGGTAGTTCGATTGAAGATTTAAATGAGATTTATTTTAAATCTTCATCTGAGAAGATTAAAATTTGTATGGTAAATCCTCAAGATTTGTAGGAGATTTAGCTAAATCTACTTAAATCTCGGTTTAGTGGTCGGTGGAAACGTAGTATAAAAAATAAGAATATCTTGTGGAAGTGAAGGAGAAGGAAAAAAAGCATGTTTAAGTTGTTTTAACTTGTACCGGTTTGATTTGAGTACCAGACCACCAAAGTATTATACTTTTCATTTGAGCAGATATCCGGCCGCCGAATATTCGGCTATCCGGCCCAGCTGCGGTATCCGGCCAGAATCACTATTCGGTACAACTCTAATAAAAACAGCCCAATTTTTTTATTAATAACTTAAACTGGTAACCCTAGTCCCAATGTAAATGCTTTTGAATTTTGGAGGCTTTTTTAAACCATCTCACAACTCTCTTCACAATGGGAATCACCTAACGTTTAATAAACTATTTTTTCCTCCGGCGGCGTAATAATTAAAAAATATATTGTTTGTATTATTGTTTTGTGTTCAGTTCTACACTAACAAATTGCTGATGCATTAAAAAATATTTATATTGTTTTTTTTTTGTCATGAATATGTTATTATTCCCGAAGATTCAAGGTCAATGTCGAAAAATTATATATTTTCATACATTTCCAACCATAAAACAAAAAAATAAACTTCAACTTGCTGAATGATTTATTAATGCAAACCATTCTCTGAATTCACATACATATACAATGAAGATGTAGGCATTTGTTTATTCAGCTTTTCCGCAATGCACATACTTTTGATATTCATTTCAAAAAAAAAAAAAAAAAAAACACCAAACAAAAGGCACAACCCCTCACCACAACTTCCCTAGTCAATGGTTTTTTTTTTTTGTTTTATTTTGCTCAGTAAAAGAAAGGTGACTCAATAATGAAGAACAATAAATTCACATTCATCCCCATCGTTTTATAGTGCTTTGTTGATGTTGAGTGTTGAACTAACAATGCACCGGTCCCAATCCGGGGCACTGAAATGTATGCTGAATGCTGAACACCTATATAGTAACATTTTGTAGCTGCAACGCCTTCTTCCCATTCCTCTCGTGTCATTGTTTCGTGTCGTGATGAACAACAAAAAAGTTAAAGTTTATCGTTTCACCTTGAACCATATTCTAACGATAATTACGAATTCCATGCGATGTCAACAATGTTCGTCGATGCCCTGCCACACCTCCACCACCACCATCCCGCTGTTTCACCAGCTGGCTGCCTGCCACCCATAGTTATTAATTCGTATGCAAATTAATGGATCCAAACATGTTACCGTGTCTGGCAAGTGCTGCTCATGCGTGCGAAATCAACATTCGTCGAGAATTCGCGGCCATAGCGACCAAAAATACCAAAATAATATCATCATCCGTGCTGTGAATGTGTACGAGTATAATGTGGGTCCAGAAATTGGAAATCAATCGCAATGCGATGGCAACTATAATTGTGTTAGTCGGCACATGGGCCAACTTAGCTGCAAGAGCTTACCCTTGATTAGCATTGCTGCCCCGATTCGCGATTGAGGAGGGTAATTGCCTTATAAGGGAAGCTATTGAATTCCAATGCATATTATTTGGCCAACATAATGACAATGGGTGTTAAATATTATTGCGTTTTGAACGGATATCATTCCATTTAGAAGAAGTTATAAATAGTTTGAAATATTTATAATATGAGCTTCCGAAATTACATTATTCGCATTCCGCTTGCTAACAATTTGTGTGTAATCGCTTGCGAAATTTGGGCAAATATACCTATAAACGAATTCCTAATATAAATAAAATGTTTCCTATTTCATCAGAATTATGAGTTGTCAGAAATGTGTGAGTACTTTGTCTATCAATTAAGGTAACTGTGTTATGGCGTGTCTACTATTCTACGCTCCTTCAGGAAGAGTTTATTTAAGCACTTAGAGTCTTGCAGCATTCAAGTAATAAGTGAAGTATGTGAGCGATTCACAGGTTTTAAGTTAACAAACCAGCTTATAGGATCTTTCGTTAAGTGTTAAGATTTGAGGTTTTAATAATAAATAGTATAGTTTTTAGTATCATTTTAATTTTTCAAGTCTGCAGTTATGTTTTAAATGAGATATTATTTAAATATTCATACTGAAGCATTTGATCTTCAAATTATTCTAACAGGAGGCCCAAAATGAATCAGCTCCCTTCCCTTTTTTACTTGCGGTTATATGTACCTACTACAGGGTCCGCCAAATAACTTCTTTTATTTTGAAAATGGGGCGCAAAACATCGAATGTAGCTTCGGCTGTGTGGCACGTAGCGCCGTCCTGTTGAAACCAAATATTGCCAATATCCTCCTCTTCAATTTTTGTGAACAAAAACTCGTTCAATCTGGCCCGATAACGATCGCCATTGACTATAACGGCCACTCCTTGCTCATTTTCGAATTATGCCTCTGGACCAAAATCCGCACCAAACAGTGACTCGTTTTGGGTGTATCAGCTTTTTAATGTATGCGTGCGGGTTTTCTGTGCCCCAAATGCGACAATTTTGCTTCTTACATACTCGCCAAGATCAAAATGAGCTTCATCTGAAAAGATGATTTTTTTTGGCAAAATCGGCATCTTCTCTAAGTCGATCGCCCCACACTTAGCGAGCGTTATTCAAGCGTATACGCAACCATATTCGTTCAGCGGAAGGATAAAACTAATTATCTGTCAAATCAGACATGAGCTAAGTGTTACCGTTCACGAAAGAAGCACTAGTTGACTAGTTGAAAAAAAACACGTTAGATGGCGGACCCGTTAAAGGCAAGTTATGTATTCGTGAAAAAAAAAAATTTTTTTGTTAAAATCAAACATGACATTACAATCCTAGAGAACACCAAAAAAGTGGGTCCCCCAATTCCGTCTGTCAGTCTGTCTGTCTGTCCTCGAGTATACAGCCTAAACGATTGGATAGATTTGCTTCAAACTTTGTATATATTGTTTTTTTTCGGTAATATGCCCACACGTTTTAAAACAAATAACAGTAGCTCCCATACATCATTTTGTGGGCCAAAAAAAATCTTGTTTTTCTCAAAAACGATTTTTATAAAAACAAATTAGTTCATTAATGAAGGGTAAGGTACATTTCGGTAATTTTTATTTTTTTTCGAAAAAAAATTTTATTTTTGGTACCTCTAGTAGGACCATTTTTTTGCTTTTCGATTTTCTGGGAATTATTCTGAAATTTTTTGCACAGAAGATCCTAAAAATTGTAAACACCAATGTAACTCAAAATTTCGAAAACGACTTAATGGTTTTTTTTAAAACTTGGTATTTGGTGTTTTTTGGCATTATCTTGAATAGTTAAAAAAACTACAAAGTAAAAAACAACGGTACCTACAAGCAACTAATTTCCGGAAGTCGAATGCCCGTTTAACCCTATAAGGGGCAGCATAAACTCCACTTTTCTTGTCACTGTTGGCATGTATCGAAGCACGTCTTTCCGTAAAACGTATTAATTTGTTTCTTATTCATCAGCCATATTCTGCTATTCATCGGGAAAAATTTTGCATGAATTTTCACTGATCATTTATATTCTGCTGTTCATTCGAAATGAATCCTGGTTCGTTCGGTAATATTTTACGGCATTCTGGTATTCACGAGAGCCCACTCCATACAATTCAAACCCGCATATGTTGCAGATTTGGTAATTGCTGTCTATTAAAGGTTGGCGCGTCTAGAATAATTATAATTTTATAATAAATATGATGGGCGGATAGCAGAATTGAAAGTTAGAATGAAAGGACATCGAACGTTTGATCCTCAGAACCTACTTTACTGGCTGAAAAGAATGGACGCGCGGGAGTTCGCGCAAATTAGCCGCCGCGCCGTCACAAGGAGCAACGCTTCCAATAGGAATTGAATACAATGGGACGCACGTTCAAATCAAAACAGCAGCGGTGGGAAATTGTTGTTTTTAATTTATTGTGTAGTTATTTCTTAAAACTTATATTTTGCAAATTTGTTGTGAATGTGTATTTTTGCTTTAAAAAATTAAAAGGTCTTCGACTTGTGTGGATGCAACAAACCCAAAGAAAAACGGAAAAAGTTAGCCAATGCGTTGCGACTCGCGGCTCCATTGTATTCACTCAAATGATTTTTTATGCATTTTAACTTTCGCAGAGCGTTTTTTTTTAAGTGCCGCGAGATCGACAGCGCCCCCATTCTATTCAGCCAGTAGCTTAGCATTTCTCAAGTAAGTTTATACCTTATTCATCATCAATTCCCATCGCCATCTACATAGGTCCGTTAATTCGGCTGTTAAGTCGATGTTTAAAGAAAGTAATAGTAATAATGGGGGGTTACCTCGGAATTTCTTGGTGTTTGAGATAAACTTTCCCGGGGAGTTTTGCTGTCATTTCATATGATATTTTTAATTGAGTGAAATTTATTCAGAGAGAGGTTTACGTTTCACCATCGCAGAAAAATTGTCGGCAGTAAAATAAAATATTGGTACTAAAAAAATCCCTCGAGGGGAAGAACTTGAATTGATTCAGCTGAAAACGTGAAAATTGACAAAAAAGAAAGCATTACATTTTATTCGATCAAATCGTTTAAAAACGATCGATTATTTTCTGAAACTTATAAATGGAATCTGTTAATAAATTTGGGCAAGATCAACCGCTACATATAGGCAAACTTGATTATTTTGAATAAAAGAGTAATATCTTCAGCTATTTTTCGAGTAAATACAATAGAAATGGCCACAATTAAAAATCGAACCATTACTATACCTATCCGGATAGGTTGGTGGTGCTGTAATCCCGTGTAAGAACACATCAGCTGATGATAACAAATCTCAAGCTATCGGAAAAACTTTGGTAAGTATACTTCTGTCGAGCTTTACGCATTGAACAGGGGTGGAATCGACTAACGCGATAGTTGATTGTCACTTTGCTGACTATCGTTTTTGATTATCGACTATTGGTTGCTCTGTGTTAATCGATCGCCTGTTCCTTACTGGTATCACTTTCTTTTGTTGATTGTTAACTGACTACATTTTATAATAATAACTGTGGCAGTAATTGCAGCTACAGTGCTTTGACCCATCGGTGCAGTGCAGTCAGCACCAACTTGTCTTTGATAACCATCACCGCCAAGCAGATTTAATGTTGCAGCAAGTTGAAGAATTGGTGGAACATGTTATATATTGTTATATAATAAGAAGTGGCAACTTGTTTAAATGCTACTGAATACAACCTTAACCCATATGTCAAATTCTCTTTAGGGGAAATCGAACAATGGTCAGTCGAGTGACAACCTTAAGCAAAACACGTGTGCAAGTATTTTAACCTCGAAAAGCGGAAGAATAAAAATTGAAGTTTATTTTAATATCTAAAACTAGTTGCATTTTATATTGATATATATTAGAACATACGTTGATCTTATCCCAGAAGCTAAATCGACCAACCGCATAACTTTAGCAAAAGCTTCTTTCGCTTAAGCGAAAGTTTTTCAGAAACCAGTCACAGATTTTTTTTTGAAATTTGAATTTCATATGTATATTAATAATATCTTCAAAATGGCGTTTCAATTTTTTTTCTAAAAATGTTTTCAAAATTTTATCCACCGATTTTTGAAATTTTTTTTTTGATATATTCGTATTTATCAACGAATTCAAATGGCATCTTGGTTTTCCCTCTAACTAATACGACTAAGCAATATAAAAACATTTAATTATGTGTATTTTCCATTTATTTCTACCTCATTATAGTTCCTTTTGACAATTTTTTGCGTACGCCACTGAATACTATGTACAATGTAGGCTCTCATACATTTATATATACATATGTGTCCTTAAAAATCACATGAATAGTATTTCTTATGTATGCATATTGTATATCTACCAACCTACATCCTTCATTTTCATTATATCATAAGTACATTATTTACATACTTAGGTTCCATCCATGTATGTAGGTACATATTTCTCTGCTAACTTACATAATTAAAATCCATAACATAGACTTAAGTATACATTTGTACACATCCTTGAATCATCCATTCGACAATTCATTATACTAAGAATCAAGGTTATTGTAATTACATCGGCTTTAAATTTGCATACGATAACTAGAATACTTATCTACTAAACAGCGTCAATGCTTAGGTTCATTAAAGTTCTTAGCTACAAGAGCAAGTTCGTACGATCCACTCGTGCATTTTATTTGGTATAGCAATTCATGGCTTATTGACGTGTGTACTTCATACTTATCAAATTAGAATTGACATTGCCCGCTATTTGATAAAATTAAAGAATCTTCTTATGCTATTATTAATTTTGCGCCACCTTGTACATTTAATCACTTTTTTGAGCATCTTAAGATGTTAACAATAGTTTGGAGATATTGCAAGGCAATCTTATGATAGCTGGTCAATCAGGGACTAGAAACTTACATTACATGTGAACAGTGCGGTTCATGAAAAAAATCCCTTTTTGTGTGTATTGCCACCTTAAAAGGAGCAAAGGGAAAACCGACTAAAAACCAGAACCGTTGTTACAGAAAAGTAGCGTTTATGCGGCCCCGTAAGGTTAAAAGATCATTCGACTTCCGGAAATTGGTTGTGTGATTTAGCAGCCTCCAACCGCGGAAAGCGCACTTTAGCACTTTTAAGGACCAAACAAATGCCAAGAAATGCAAAAAACGAACAGATGATTATGTTCTCAAAAGTAATATATGCATATAACGGGTGATTTTTTTGCTACTTGGTTTTTGACGTTTATATTTTTGACAATTCACACATGACAAATTCCACGAACATTTGACATTTCGATTCAGTGTTGTTTGCCATTTCATCATGAATAGACTTACGCCTGAACAACGTTTGCAAATTATTGAAATTTATTATCAAAATTCGTGCTCTGTGAAAAATGTTTTTCGCAAGCTACGTCCGTTTTTTTTTTCGGCTCATTTTTGGCTAAATGGATACGTGAATAAGCATAATTGCCGTATTTGGAGTGAAGAGCAGCCAGAGGCAATTCAGCAGCTACCAATGCATCCCGAAAAATGCACTGTTTGGTGCGGTTTATGGGCAGGCGGCATCATTGGGCCGTACTTCTTCAAGGACGATGAAGGCCGCAGGGTTACGGTCAATGGAGAAAGGTACCGTTCGATGATAACAGATTTTTTTTTGCCGAAAATGCAAGAATTGAACTCGGTCGACATGTGGTTCCAACAGGACGGTGCCACATGCCACACTGCACACGAAACCATGCATCAATTGAGAGGCGAATTTGGTGAGCAGTTGATCTCACGTTTTGGCGCAGTCAATTGGCCACCAAGATCATGTGATTTGACCCCGTTAGACTATTTTTTGTGGGACTATGTTAAGTCTATTGTCTATGGGGACAAGCCAAACACGATTGCTACCTTGGAAGCCAACATTGAACGCGTCATTGGTGAGATTCCGGCCGAAATGTGTGAAAAAGTTTGCCAAAACTGGACCTTCAGAATGGACCACCTGAAGCGTAGCCGCGGGCAACATTTAAGTGAAATTATTTTTAAAAAGTAAATGGCAGAAATTGATTTATCGATCCAAATAAAAATTTCATTCACTTTTTACAAGTTTCTGTGTTTCTTTGAATCTTCAAAAACCAAGCTCTTAAAAAATCACCGTTTATAAAGGAGAAATGCCGTCCATGTGTGCGCGCACAACTCGAGAACGTATGGTTCGACTTTCATGGCTTGATAAATTCGTATTGGCCCAAGAATTGTCATAAGATAAGATACTGGAGGAAATTCCTGGAAAATTTCCGTAAAAAATTGAAATCCAGGATCATACGGTTTTTAGTGCATAACTCGAGAACGGTTACTTTCATGTTCCCAATTTAGGACCTGATAAATTAGTATTGACCCTGGGAAGGGCATAAGGAACACAGGAGAAAAATCCCGAAAAATTCCCAGAATTCGCACTGTGACTAATGATAATGGAATAGAAATGTCAGATGAAATGCGCAACGAAGCTTTGATTTTGATCGAAGAAATGTGTCTGCTTATGAGTGGCAATTTGGTGTGCAAATTGGGAAATTTTCGGCAAACTCTACCTGTCATTCCAAGATCAACTCCGGCAGATGAATTGAACGCTTGCCTGAAATCATCGGCCTTATGGCAAAACGTGCAGAAATTGCAATTGAAAACCAATATGCGAGTCGCTTTACGAAATGACCAGTTCGCTGCAGAGCTCTCCAGGCAATTATTGGCGATCGGCAATGGCGTGATACCAGTGTATTTAGTCATCGACCTGATTGAATTTCCGCCGAATTTTTCCCACTTTACGCCGGAAGAGCTCATCACGAATGCTTTCCCAAATATTGCTCAAAATTATGTAAACCATGGTTGGCTGAGTTCACGAGCGAAAAACAAGGATGTCAATCATTTGAGTTTTGTCATTCAAAATCAAATTGGCGTTGAGTTACATTTAATCAAATCCGTGGACTCCGTGATGGATGAAAACGAAGCCACCAATTATCCCACGGAATGTTTGAATTCTTTGGATGTTCCGGGCTTTCTGCCACACAATTTAAAATTGAAAGTCGGCTCAGTTATAATTTTGCTGCGCAACCTCAATGCAACAAAACTTTGTAACGAAACGCGATTGATTGTAAAGAAAATCAAATCAAATCTAATTCAAGCCACGATTTTGCGGGGAAAATTCAAAAGCGATGTTCTAATTCCACGGATTCCACTTATTTCGAACGATTCGCCATTCATGTTTAAGGTTCTTCAATTTCCGATGCGTCTCGCTTTTGATATGAAAATCTATAAGTCGCAGGGACAATCGCTGGATCGCTTTGTACGCGTACGCACTTGAAAATAAAACTAAAATGTTGTTTATCATAAAGCAACTTTTTCAAAAGAAATCTTCAAATCCAAAAAAAAATAGCATATACCCAAACTGGTACGCAACCCAAATCTTATATTGGACCAAGCAGGGGGGTTACGCAGTGAGCTTTTTGTACGCCGTGAAACTTCACACAAGTACCAACAAAACCTATTAGTGAGACAAAAGTCGCAAATATTTTTTGTGGGACTTATGTCCCTCCGCCGACAACTTGCCATGTGACAAGAACTAAATAAAATATATTGCTCGGTCTTGCAGGAACAGCTGTGGAACAGTAAAAAAGCTAAAAATGGAAAATAAGGAAACAATTTTTATTCGAAAGTTCGCCACAGATTTCTATATACTACTAGATATCCAACTTTTAATAAAAAAGTGAAGCATTCAGCCGCCATCTTTTCATATGCAAAAAAGTAGATTCTTCCCATACACGTACATCATTCAAATTATTTGTTTTTATTAAATTTTCATTTTGGTGGCCAATTTTCTGGCTGATTTTCGGAGTTATTCTGCTGGTCAAATGGTTTTTTACGTATATAAAATACATAAGTCTATCAATACTTTTATTTTACCACCCACTTTTCCAATCTCAACAAGTTCCTATGACATTAATTTGTTGCTTATGTACACTATGCATTTATGCATTATGCACCTTTTTTATTCACAAAGAAAAATCTGAAAAACAAAATAGTGCATCTACTCACAGAAACCGCACTGTACTGTATTCATATGAATCTTCGATGTACAAGTATAATTATATGACAAGTGAAAGCTCTAAAAATAACACTTATTTTCACTTAAACTAATATTACCTTATATTTTGTTACATCAAAGTAATTGTTAAACTATAAAAATAAATATGTGTCATAGGCTAAAACCAATTACAAAATATTTAAACAACGTTCAACCTATTAACCGCAATACACAATTGTTTACCAGCTCGCATTCCAGGGCGATATTCTATACAAATTTCAACTTTATTTAATCAGATAAAGATTCTGTTCGATCATCCGGTTTTTCCTGCATTTCAAACAGATTCATAAAAAGTCAATATGGTGACAGTGAAAGCATTGTATGTATGTAGGTAAATTCATAGATTTACAGATTAAAACATTTGAATTGAAAAAAACCCTATTTATTTTGTGCCTCTCCCCTTTTCTGAAAAAAAATATTAAATACGATTAACGAGGTTTATATAACATTGAAATGCAAGTTAATCATTTAAGCAGAAGACTTAGCATTAAATTCTTATTGTTTAAAAATGCATTTCGCATTATTCATTATAAATAATTTAATACGGCTTTAAATAAAAGCGTGTATTTTTTTTAAATTGATTATTCTTTCAAAAGAGTTTACCGATACATAGATGCTAATTCTGGCAGTTCTTTTAGTTTAATTTTATTTTTATATATTACAAAAATCATCTATTTAAATTAATTTACACCTGACTTCGTAGATGGGACTCAATCCCTAAAATCCTGAAAAAATTATACAGACATGACTAGCATCATCATAGCATCTGTATATTTCGAAGCACGTGAAAGAGAAAAGCAAGGAAGCCAAATTAGCTTTAAATGTAATGTGGCCAATCTTTTTCTCTAACCAAAAAATTGATCATGCATCTAAATATCGTGTCTTTCAAGCCACAGTCAGCTGTATGTGCTACGGTACCCAAATTTTTGGATATTTGCAACTGGAGGATTTTGAAGATGTACAAAGATATTTCTTCCAAAGTTTGTTTAGATTGCCTTCCTCGACTCCCAATTATGCTATATATGTGGAGACTGGTTTCAGACTACATATTGAAAGTTATGAGGAGGGATGATAGAAGCCTTCACAAGTCCATTATGACAAGGCTCATTCAAGTAAATGCCTCACCGTTTAAGGAATGGAACCACCTAGCTCTTTCAAATGGCAGTAATGTATCTTTTATGGAGTCCAATTTGAGTGAATGGCACACTATGTTTTGTGATATTATCGCCAGGATTGATGAAAATATTTTCACTCATCATTTGTTAAGGGCTGCAACAACAGTATCAAGAAATGTGTATAAAAACCTCAACCACCAAATACCATCGCAGGCTAATTATTTCAGCAACGAGTTTTCTTCTGAAGCAAAACGTTATATATTTAGAGCCCGAGTTAAAATCCTGAACCTTAACTCTATGCCGCATCGAACTGATCTCACACAAATCTGCAGTCTATGTAACACAAGAGAACCTGAAGACATCACCCACTTCTTTGCAACGTGTCCTCTACTTCAAGAGATTCGTCGGCTGCATTTTGAAGAAAGATATCTGCCCCCGACTCCTCGACTTTATGATATACTTAATGGAGCTCTCGGATGGTTAACAGTGTATAGATACCGCAAACATGCTCTAAATTACCGCAATAGTTTTTTGTAGCCCTACATAAATTCAACCAGTTATTGCAGTTTAAGTTTCAAGCAATGTATCTAAGTACTTACAACTTTTTATGTTTTAAATCATTATAAAATTGATAAATCATTATTTTGTGTTTCAAATCATTCCAAAATTGATAAATCTTATTTTTTCAAATCATTATAAAATTGTTATAATCTTTTTTTGTGAATCAAATGATTGAAAAATTGATACCTATTATAATTGTGTTTCAAATCATCTCAAAATTGTTGAAAACACATTTGTTGCGTTATTAAATTAAATGCTTAATAATTATTTAGCTTATATATGTAATTCTTAAAATTAAAATTTAGCTTCTTTATCTATCTGTATTGTGTTATGAAATGTCGTTCAGGCAGACGGCAATTGCCATTTGCTTAATCTTAAAGAAACAAATATTGTAAATAATTTATTTTTTTTTTAAATAAAGAAATTATCTATCTATCTATCTATCTACTAGCATCATTCATTCGCTCCCGAGGTATGTATCATTATCATTCCTCATCTTAGAAACTCTCCCTTCTAAGAAAATATCATATTATATCATATACCGAAGCATCAAATTACCCATACATATCATCAGCGACCATGATATCACACATCATAAGATGCAGATAAGTATCAGCAACACCATACGACAACTCACCCTCCATTACACGTTTTCATCAATATCTTACTAGCCACCCACCACCGAGTCACCATCAACAGCAACCCACACAATGATCTACTGCAGCATGATAAACAAGGGATTTACATTTGTCATGCTTACAGTCAGTGTGACCAATTTACCATTTTTCCTGATAAATTTAGCCAGGAAAGTTTGCTTTTAGCATTTTTATTTACGATTATAGGTACTAAAGTCGTGCATTTTATTTTTTTTTTTTCAAATGGGGGGTGGCCGTGGCGCGATAGTTGTGTGCTCGCCTGTCAACCTCTTGGTTGCAGGTTCGATTCCTGCCGTTGTCTATGTCTTCTTATATTCCATTAAAAACCAATTCTAAAAATTGTCATAAAATAAGTTGATGCTTTGGTCATTACATGCTGTTTAGGCATAACACTAACAACATGTGATTGAGTAAACTAGCATACCCATAAAATATGACAACGAAATAAATAAAATAATGCGAATTATAAGGGACATATATAAATAAGACACGGTAATTCTCTCCGCATTAGTTCAGCCGCCATCCCTGGAGATAAATCTGAGACAACAACGAGCTCTAGTCTCAGAACATCGCGCCACACATCTTTCCTATCCTTCTTTCTCTTCTTCCACCGGATGCCGCGCTGTGTTAAGAAAAACATATAAAGGGTATTCATAATCCCTTGAGTGTGTGCAGTCATAAAAAAAAAAAAAAAAAAATCCTGCGCGCAGTTTTTTTAGCAGGAAATTTGTTTTTAGCAGGAAATCTAGCAGGTTTTCATATATCTCAAACCTAAAATAAAATATTGCTTTAAAAAGTTAAAACACAAACAAACATAAATCGCTCATTACAGAGCTTCAATCGCTAACTCCACAAAATCTACGAATTGTGAAGCAAATAAATTTCTTTTATATTAAAAAATGTTAGCGGATTCATAAACAACCATTAAAATTTTTTTTAAAGATAAAAATATTAAATTAGTAAATAGTTTCACTGATGCATCCAATGAAAACCCTTACAAAGAGTTGCCAAACTTTCTGAATTCGTTCTTAGTTTTGACTTTCTCAAACGCTGCAGTTCAAAGAGTGTTTAGTTTAATGAATCTTGTAATAGATCAAAGAAGGGATCGAATTAAAATTAATTTGTTAAATAGTATACTTTTTATCCAATATAATTTATATGAGAAATGTAGTGATTCCTTCATTGTTCCTCCTCATTTAATCAAACAAGTTTCTTCATCAAAATTTTATTTTACCGTAGAAGAAGAACAAGAATCTTGTGATATTTTTGTGCTTTAAATAATGCAGAAAACTTTTGAGTATAAAATTTATATAAATAAAGGGTTATCCATTTTTCGATTTCAAAAGTATAGGGCTGGTATTCGACATCTGTCAAACTAAGTTTTTAAACCAAATTTTTTTTCAGTTGAAAGTCTGACATTTACGAAAATGGATCGCTTAACTATCCCAAAACACATAAAACTTGTTAAAACCTACTACAAAAATGGTGATTCTGCCACAACCACATATCGTGGCTTAAGAGAGATTATGGTTTACATAATCGTCCAACTACGCAAGCAGTTGGCAAAATTGTGAAGAAATTTGAAAAGACTGGATTGGTTACAGATATTGTAAGGCCTGTGCATCATCGTTTCGGTCGTAGCACTGAAAATATCGCTGCTGTAAGTGAAAGTGTTGCCGAAGACCCGAATGTGTCGATTCCTCGTCGTTCTCAGGAATTAGGACTGTCTTACGGCACATTATGGCGTATTTTGCATTTAGATCTACACCTACATTCATATAAAGTCCAGCTCACACAACAACTGAAGCCAGCTGACCATCCACAAAACGTCGTAGATACGTCGAATGGGTGTCTGAACAACAGGCGGTAGACGGCGATTTTTGGAACAAAATTTTCTTTAGCGACGAAGCACATTCTCAAGTAATTGAAGGGAGGCCATTACATCTACAAAAAGTAGCTCTTTGGTCCGGAGGTGTGACTGGACCTTACTTCTTCGAAAACGACGATGGAACGACTGTCACCGTCAATTCGGAGCGTTATGGTCAGGCGAGTGGTGGCCCTATGGGACACCGGGAACTTTCCCGCGGCGTTTCGATTTGAGGGGCGCACTGTCTGGGCAACGAAGGTCAAAGAACAAAAGTTGTGTCGATGATGTATTAAGAAAATTTGAGATTAAAAACTTTAAAGTTTTTTTTTTGACAAAATTATTATGGCTATTGAAAAACGTTTTGCACAACATAAAGATTTTTATGGAAAAGTTAAATGTTTCAATCGACGAACGTTTAAAAAAATTTCCGAAAATGGTTTGCCAAATAACGCTTTGGACAAAACATGTGACTGCACCAATACAAAAGAAGAAGACGTACGTGATGAACTTTTGTCCTTTGCCCGTTTATTTCCTTCCATTGCTCTAAAATCACGAACGAAAGTGGACGATAATGTTGTTGGAATTTGGGATTGGGATCAATTGTTCGACGAAAGGCAAAGTTGATGAATCAGCTCCTATTGAGAAGAAACTTATTGAAGCTTGCATTTTTTGCGTTGGCTGTGCTTATAAATTAATAATTAATTATAGAATGTTTTCTTTGGAATGTAAACATTTATTTATAAATTTTGAAAATTTATAAATTTCTGCTTACCCTACAGATGACACAGGTAAAATATGAAAGGAGTTTATCTAAATTAAAAATTATAAAGAATAGATTAAAATCAACCATGGGCAGTGAAAATTTGGAGGCGTATATATTAATATATGTTAAACAAGCTGACCCGGAGAACTTCGTTCCGCCTAAGTTCATTTATGTCAAGAAAATAAGAATTCCGAGCATGCACAATGCTGTTTCATGTAATGCGGTCGATTAAAATTCCTTATTCTAAAGTTTTATTAAATACAATAAAAATAACTAAATTAACAATGTCTAGATTTAATTTAAGAACATTTTTGTATAAGTCCCAGTTTGTTTTTTTTTGCGTTCCTTTCAGAGGTATTCTCTGAGAGAAGGCCTTCGAAGTTAAACACTAGTATTCTGTGATCAGACATTAAGGGTTCATAGGATACTCTCCAATCCCTTATTAGGCAGCCTACGCTTGGAGTTCCGAAAATTATGTCTAACACTTCCTTTCTTGTTCTAGTAACAAAGGTAGATGTATTCCCTACATTAAATATATCTAGATTTTTTACCAACAGATAGTCTAAACGGTACTCACCCCTTTGGTTAATGTCGGTGCTTCCCCATGTTGTATGGTTGGCATTAGCGTCACACCCGACCAGAAATGGTAGCTTTTTATGGCTGCAGTAGTCCACTAGCCTTTGTACCTCGGTTTGTGGAATGTTGGCCTCGTCAACGTCAAAGTAGGCTGCTGCTACAACCATTGTCCGATACTTCCCCTCAATGTTTATTTTGGCCTATATCGGGACCAAATCCCTCGTCATAAGTTCTGAACGACATATAAAATTTATGTTATTTCTTATTTATATGCAAGTTCTGGGCGAGTCATTTCTCATGTCCTATATTAGTTCAGAATCGCTACTTGTCAACCCCCTTACCTGACCCTAGTACATCGAGGTTCTTGGATCAGTGCTAACCCTAAGTTGTCCGCAGTGAACTTCCTCGCCAAGACAGCTGATGCTGCTTTTGCGTGATGGATGTTCACTTGGCTAGGTTTGTGCTGATCCCGCGTCCAGTCATCCTGTTCTGCTTATAAGATTGGGGCGAATGCCACATCATCTGCCAGCAGGTGTTCTTCCTCCTCTTTGGTGGGAAGCACTTCGTCGTTGTCCATACGACTCTGAGAGAGGTATATGCCCTCAATATTTTTGTCAGTCTAATACTTGCCAGTGATGTTACCTGGCTATCAATTGGCTTATTAGGTGACAGCGGAGCTGTAGGTCTCAAGGTATCTACGTCCATAGAAAACGGCTTAGAAAACTATAGAGTCTATGGACTGAACTTCACTGCGTCAAAATTATGTTCCGAAATTCCATTCAATAAAAAATTTTAAATTTTAAAAGAGGCTGCAGTCCATAAAACCAAAGCTTAATGCTTTCAAAACATCGACGAGTTGATTGGACATAAATCTCCAATGCTGGAAACAATCGTGGCCAGCAAAGGAGAACAAAGCTGGAGCATTCGCTATCCACTTCAAAGTGAATTTCACGACCCATCCTACTAATGATCCAGTCTTTCTAAAATGAAGTTGAGGTATTAATTCAACTGATAGCTCAATCTGGATAAATCCACATTTAGTGACACCAATCCTGCCACAGACACAGAGCTAACAGCCCAAAACTGAGCACCCAGAAGAGACAGCGAAGATTATCAACAACTCGAGCTGACGGCAATGCCATAGCCTTAAATTCATCAAATTGTTAACAAATGTATAAAGACAACGAATCGATAAATGAATAACTACTTACCTACTTATGAACAACTGCAAACCTAAGAAGTCGGCCGATATCCCTCCTGACCAAATTAAGTAGTAAAGAACTGATCTCAGGAAAGGGAAGAAGTTCTGAAGTGAAAATCCAATCATCTCTGACTTTAAGTTCGGATTTCGTGAAAACCCCTCCATACTACATCCACTAGTGAAGCTTCAACATATGACCATAGTACTTAATAGTCATAAAGTCACCACCGGATGCTTTTTAGATGTTAAAAAATGCATTCGACTGTACTGTGTATATGGATAGAAGCCCTTATCTACACATTTTGCTTACTAGACTTCCGCTTAGAACTAAATGAAATGATATCATCCTTTATCTCTCTTGTAGTAAATTCTTCGTGCATATTCGTACTCACAAATCCGCAGTGAAATGCATCAGATCTGGAGTACGCCACTTCAATTTCGCTTTGTAAGCGGTTCGGAAAGTCGATATCTAAGCCTTCAAACCCTGAAATTCATTAACTGAAAAATGCTGGGCCGATTTGGCTCATATTTTTTTCCAGTCGTTCGCAATTGCTAGGACAAGGTTATTGCGAACAAAAAATTTTGGGAAAAGTAGGAAAATTGAAAAAATCGCAAATTGGATTTTGCCATTGTTCAGGAATGGCTTTTCGAATGGAAGAATAAAAAATTCTCAATGAAAAACTCGGCAAATTCCGGAAAACGCGAAAAATTTCCGTTATCGCATAATTTGATGACTTTGGACGATGTAAAGGTGGAAAATTCGTTGTGAAGCTTGGAAAATGTCGGATAATTGTGAAATGCATTGTGATAAAAGACGTTTTGGGTGGAGAATGCGATTAATGCCACAACCCAATAGATGGCGTTATACGTTGACTTAGGCTGTGCGAAATTTGACAGGTGTTCTTTTCGTATTCACATTTTCTATTAAGCAAATGTGTTTTTTTTTTTGCAATGATTTCGGATAATCGAATATCGCACATCACATCCGCAAGCGATATAAGCATTATCAATTCAATATAAGTAATTATCAATTCGATCTTTTATTCAGAAAAGTAAGGTTATCGAATTGAGTTGCGGGCACTCATTGCGAAACATTCATTCCTTAAGTTATTTTTTTTTTTAATTTTCTTTTGAATAGGATTAGTCAAAGACGACTTTGTTTTTTTTAGGGAGAGTTATTTGCTTGAGTATTGAATCCCATTCAAACGACGATCAAACCTTGGACGTTGGACGACGCGACACGTTCTGCAATAATTAGCCATAATGTCCGTGGTAATCAAATGCAAGAGGAACGTGCAGAAAAAATGGATGGAGACGTGTCCATATTGCACAGGCTTGCGACAGAAAGTTATTAGAAGAAGATCAGTCGTAAATATAAACCTCAATCGCTCTGCTTTTAAATACTATTCCGCAATCGCATTTACTTTCTTGACACATGGTGGGACATGCAAGACATTCTTCATTTAGTTGATTCTAGCCACAATTCCGTCAAAATCTCAAATTTCTTTGCCTATGGCATCCTATGGTATCAACGGCATTGCTGCGATCGAACTGCACATTCTGCTTTGAAACTGGCCATGAACCTACTCACGATTGACAATCTATTAACGTGCACAATGACAAAGAATACCGCGACGGCGAAATTGATGCGAGAATACAAAATCATCATTTGGGAGCTTTGGAAGCAGCTGACCGAACAATGAAGAATTTTCGAGGTGACTCGATTTGATTTGGTGGGGCTATGATATTGCGCTCCAAAGATTTTCGTCAAATCTACTGTTGATGTCAATGAACTTAATACATGCCTAAAATCGTCGTCTTTGTGGCAGTATGTTAGGAATTTGAAATTGACCACTAACATGAGAGTCGCATTGAAGAACAACCCATCGGCTGCTGAATTATCGTGATAACTATTGGCGCTTGGAAATGCCCAAATTCCTGTTGATGTTTCGACTGGATTGATATCATTCCCGGTAAATTTTTGCGAGTTAACAGTATCCAAGGAGAAACTCGTCACCAAAGTAAAGTGTTCCCTGGGCGTTGCAAAAAATTATAAAAATTTCGATTGGAACGGCCAATACTAGGAGCGATAGCTCGAATTCCATTATTCAAAGTCTAATCGCTGGAGAACTGCATCATAATCATGTTGCGGTGATTACAGCCATGATCATCTATGGCAAATTCTAAGGAAAGGAAGCCATGAATTCCGATTACTCCAACTGATCTTCCATTCCAACTCAAGCGGATTCAGTTCTTCGTCGATAAGCTATTGCGATGATAAATCAATAAATCACAAGTCTGTGAGATTATAATCTCGAATTTGTCTTTTGATCGCACGGTTGGCTGTACTTTGCCTGTCCACGTATTGCCAAACCGTCTTCGTTGATTGTTTCTGCACCAGATAACAAATCGAAAAACATTGCTTATCATATTACTACTTATTTTGATTCCATTCAAATAAATCATTTTGAAATTTGAAATTTGAAATTTGAACTATCTGTGTTTTATTATATCTCTGGAGTTTATATAAAGGCGTTAAATTTGGGCGAGACAAAGTTCTAGTTGTAAATTAATATTCAAAATAAATCGTCAAACCGATTAATTGCGAAACTTTTAGACTCATTGTGATTCTAGATTTTGATTTAAAGTTTCTGAGGATTAAGATTCCCATTAACCGTATAGTTCGTAGCCAGCTATTAAAGAATTCACTAAGCATTAGTTGGCGTACCCAGGAACCTTTTCAAATAAATTGGCGCAAAATTATAAACGATTTAGTAAAATGTTAAAGCCACTTTTAGCAATTTACTAAGATTAAAAGATGATTGAGCTAATTTTAAACGATTTTAACATTTTACTATAGTTAAAGTCACGGAATGGCTACTTTAACTTTTAGCAATTCGCTAAATCCATTATGGAATCTGATAGTATACCAGCTTTGCACGCGGGGTGCCCAGGTTCGAGTCCTGCTGGTGCACAATTGTTTTTTTTTTTTTTTTTGTGTAAATAATGAAGTTAAAATATTGAAAATAGAAATAACTAATACCTTTTCAGAGCCTATGCTGAGTTTTCATCAACATATAATTAATTTACAACGCATCAAAACAATAATTGTGTTCATCACAATTCAAACCCTACAAATGCTCAGCTTTCTTCTGAGAATGAAGTACGGCTTACATATTTTTGGAACTAGTTCTTATTCAACTAATAAAAAAATAGATTTCTGTTGTTTATAGCAAAGAGAATTGGATAAAAAAAATTACATTTCCATATAAAATATCGATTCCAAACACCGATTTACAGATACAGACACGATTCATGATAACCTCTAAATAGTTAACGACTGGGAAAGTAATCCTAGAACATATAATATCACAACGGATTAAACTTATTGTCTACGGCCAGTTGTACAAACGTTGTTGAATATTTGATCAGTTGTTCAGGAATTTTAGTTCACTGATTTCGACGGATTTAATTCTGATCATGCACTTGAACCATCGTTGAAACTCAGCTAATCCTCCAAAATCCGTGAATTATAATTACTGAACCACGACTCCTAAGAGCCAGTTACAGAAATTTAACTTGAACCAAAGATCAGCTAAAATCGTGTTATTTCGTGAACCAAATACCACTTCGAGTACATTATACAATTGCGAGTCAAAAGAGAGTTAACTGAACTCGAGTTCAAATATATGGCTTTTGTGACTTTCAGTTACCAGCTCATTGTCTTTATATATAAAAAAAATTTGGTCAAAAACGTATGAGGCTAATGATCTCAGTTGGCATTCGACCATTTTCAATATACTTTTTCAATATATATATTTTTTTTTTGAAAGATATGGTCGAGAAGAAGGTTTTAAGCTCTACGCTATGTGCTTATGTGTATTGGTTTCCGATTTATGGCTGTTTTTGTTAGCTATTAAAATTTAAAAATGCTTACTAAAATTGTTAAGTCTCATGAAATAATACACATATACAATAAACATAAATATAAGCAAATATATATATAAAAAAAACGTCAAAAACGTTAGTTCAGCCGGTGTATTTCTTTGACATAAACTACTTTAAGTGCCTCAGAATTGATAGTCAAAGTTTTCAATGATGAGTTTCAATCAAAGCTATAACTGGCGCCTATATTGAAATTAATTTTTTTAACAGCTCGCAAATCAGAAACCAGAAACTTGACTATGTTTCAGTCGACTACGTATTCTGAATGTGGCCAATGTTAAGAAATAAATTCTGACTTCGGAGTCGTTGGTCGCTCTCATGTGAATAGTCCTCAAGGTAGCTTGGGTGGCCTAGTCATTTCTTGCTTTAATGCCAGAATTGACTGTTCTTTCTCGTTCTGGCGTTTCTGTTCTAATTTCGTATGTTCTGTGAGATTATGAGTTTTATAAATAATCATAAGTGAATATTGTCCGTATTGTACAACAGTCAATTTGACATATGCATTTACTAAGTTGTCACATTGTAAAGTGTTAAATTGAGATTTTACTTAAATTTAATAAGTTTGTTTTGATAGCAATTTATTTTTAACAAAATATGCGCTATCGTATTTATAAAATCGAACAAATTTTGGAGTGTTTCATTAGCCGTGGTTTGGTTGCAACTCCATATAGAGTTGTTAAAAAAAACGACATCGGTATTTAGGAATTTCATTTTAAACTTGTTGGAAGCACTGGTGCATTCAATGGCATTTAAAATTTAAAAACTGTATGTTAGTACCATAGACATATAAGATAAATACCCGAAACGTCTAACGTCATTCGCATTTGTCTATTATCTGAAACACGCACACAAGTAACTTTTCCATTCATCTTCTAATAGACACATTGATAAAAACGCACACAATAATCTTTTCTGTTCATCTTCCTATAGACACATGGATAATACTACGTTTCCACCGACCACTAAACCGAGATTTAAGTAGATTTAGCTAAATCTCCTACAAATCTTGAAGATTTACCATACAATATTTAATTTTCTAAGATGAAGATTTAAAATAAATCTCATTTAAATCTTCAATCGAACTACCCTACTTCCATATCGAAATGAACACATTCATCGGGAAAGCGAATTTTTCTCTTCGGTTGACACAGATGAAGCTGCCTGTCTCACTTCTACATCATAAGAGAATATGAAACGACGTATGCATTTTGAATAGTGCTTTCAAAATTAATCTACTTTTGGAGCGGTGGAAACACTTTTTGATATTATTAAATCTACAAGAGATTAAAGTTCGGTGTAAACGTAGTATAACACAGCCCTAGTAATTTGTTTTTGTTTTGTTTTTCGATTTCACATCTATTCATGGATAGAGTGTCAAAGGTACAAATACAACAAAGTAAACAAATGTGTTTTGGGTGGTGAAACGTTCGAAAGTTTCCAATCTTAGTGTGGCTTATTTGTGGTTAGTACCTTCATCACACAACATCACTTTTGACATCTATATATAAATTATCGATAACAAAATAATATCTATACTTTGGCATTACCAATTCTATCGGGAGTTATATTAAGTTTCCACCGACCACTAAACCTAGATTTAAGTAGATTTAGCTAAATCTCCTAAAAATCTTGAGGATTTACCATACAAATTTTAATCCTCTCAGATGAAGATTTAAAATAAAGGAGGCTTTACATGCATCTTCACCTTCATCTGCATTGACATCTGCAAAAGAAGAGGAAACAATATAAAAAATTCATACCTGTGCGATAGAGAGCGAAAACCAAAATAGAGATCATCCTTATGTATGAAGATTATGGGAAGTACGAACCTGAAGATTGAAGATTATAGTGAAGATGAACATGTTCATAATTTGTTTCGTTCAGATAACGAATTTTCAAGTTTTTTTTACCATTTCACCTCAGTTTGCTTAAAAACGACGAAAATAGCGAAAATTTTCTTCTCAAAACTACATACCTGAACGCTAAGAGCATGTGATTGTGAGATGTGTCAAGAAAGTTATAGCAGAGTTAGAGTAAGTTATTAGTGTGTACCCTGTCTTACTTTTATGTTTGTTTTATATTATTGCCCCGCTCTACTTTTCTTCAAGTCTGCAGATGCATATCCATGTAAAGCCGCCTTATACTACGTTTTCACCAACCACTAAACCGAGATTTAAGTAGATTTAGCTAAATCTCCTACAAATCTTGAAGATTTACCATACAAAATTTAATCTTCTCAGACGAAGATTTAAAATAAATCTCATTTAAATCTTCAATCGAACTACCCTACTTCCACATCGGGAAAGTGAATTTTTCGCTTCGGTTGACACAGATGAAACTGCCTGTCTCACTTCTACATCATAAGAGAATATGAAACGACGTATGCATTTTGAATAGTGCTTTCAAAATTAATCTACTTTTGGAGCGGTGGAAACACTTTTTGAGATTAGTAAATCTACAAGAGATTAAAGTTCGGTGGAAACGTAGTATTAAATCTCATTTAAATCTTCAATCGAACTACCATATTTCCATATCGAAATGAACATATTCATCGGGAAAGTGAATTTTTCTCTTCGGTTGACACAGGTGAAGCTGCCTGTCTCACTTCTACATCATAAGAGAAAATGAAATGAATAAGCACTTAGGAAATTGCTAACTAGTAAAATGTTAAGCCCTTAACAATGGGTTGTTAAGCCATTATTTTTTCCTCAAAACCACCTTGAGGTTTGGGTTGGATTCTTAAACTGTTGTTCTCTCTGTTTGCTTCTTCTGAGTGAGATCGTGGGCGAGCCTGAACAGGAGTTATCCGTTCAATTTTTGTGTGACATAAATTGGCCTCAAAATAAATGTTCATCTTACAAAATTATTTATTCAAAAACAACATTATCTACGACAAAGATTTGTGTCAATTCTATCTATTATCGCTAAATTCATAAATTGTTTTAACTAACACATAATGAAGAATTTCTAAGTAATGTCATAATTACTTACCTACTTACATTAATTTTGATTATAAGCTATGTGAAAAAACTGACCACTCATAATAGCAGGCTAAAGTTGCAACAACTTACCATATCAACCTTGACCACAATTAATATAATATTCACACTTAGCAACCATTATTATACCAATATCATTATCATCACGAAAAAAAAGGTTTTTCAACTCTATTCCTAGCTCCGAATAGTTAATCTCATTTCCCAACGCTGAAAACTGTCACTTAAAATGCAACATCATAGTTCAAATAGCTCATATAAAGTTTGATGTTTAAATATAAGTATCTACATATTTGCATTTAACGCTTCAATAAATGTAGCTCCATTCCACACTTCTCTCTTTATAGAGACCCTTACTTACCTATAGACCGAAATTCGATTTCCTACTATTCGATGTATCTTTTTTGTTTGGTGTTTTTTTTACTTCGCAGAGATACATAACGTAGTACTCGTAGGTATAGGTAATAGAAAAAAAAAATAAAGTTTGAACAAATAGATGAGACAGAAAAAAAAACATAGAAAAGATACCCCCTGTTTGTCGTAATTAATTCGAATTCTGCGTGTAAGCTCATCTCATGGCAATAACAATGCTGTCAGTACTTGGTAGTGCATCGGGCCGATAGTATCATCGAATTCGATTCGAGTCGTTAAGATACAAAGCGAGCGATCTTCAATAACAACAATAGTTGAAATAAAACGGTTTTGAGAAGTAGTTAGCCCTTCGTCTCGATCACCGCGCTACAACAGACACAAACAAATCAACACTTGTGTTTGCACCTGAATTGAAACTATTCTCTTATATACTTCAAGATCGTGTGAAGATTTTTTTTGTTTTTTTTTTTTAATTATTAAAATTCTTATTTTCATAGTAAAATTATTAAAAAAAAAACTCAATTTAATAGTTTTAAGCAATTAAACATTTTTTAATTAGAAAAAAATATCGATTTATGGTGCAAAAAAGTGCGATTATGTGATTTTGCTCAGTGTCAAGTTAAATTTAAAAAAATAATATCAAATTACAAATATGCGAAAATTGTTGCATACAATAATTATTATTATTGATTATGTGATGATTATTTATCAGTATTGAAGTGCAATACAAATAAAATGGATAAACGTCAAAGGGTTTTGCTTACAACTTTACTCATCATCATTATCAATGCAGTGAAATTTAATTGTAAGTTGGAATAATTGTAATAATCGTTAGTAATGATTGCGGATACCAGTTTACAAATGAATATGAACGACTTATGGTTGCATGAACTTGACCGAGGCTTGTAGGGTGCTTAAGTTGATTTTAGTATTTGTGGATTCATCGGAAAAAAGTGGGTTTCGTCAAAGTGTTAGTTGTCGACAGTGTGTCCAATTTAGCATTTTTCCTGCTAAATTTAGCTGGAAAAGTTTGCTTTTAGCATTTATTTTTTTCAAATCCTGCCGGCAGTTTTTTTTAGCAGGAAATTTGGTTTTAGCAGGAAATCTAGCAGGTTTTCATATATCTCAAACCTAAAATAAAATATTAGTTTAAAAAATTAACACATAAGTACGTGTCGCTCATTACAGGGCGTCAATCGTGAACTCCACAAAATCTACGAATTTTGCAGCAATTAAACTTCTTTTCTGTTAAAAAAAAAGTTCTGCGGATTTAAAGGGTTATCCATTTTGCGGTTTCAAAAGTAAACGTAAATAAAACACATAAAATATTTTTTTTGCATGATATTTCTTTTTTATTATAAAGATTGAGCGTTGACATTATGTGTGAAACACTACATCATTTAAATGACCACCACGCGAATTGTTGCAAGCATCGATTCTGTTGAGGTAATTTTCGACCACTTTTTGACACATATTGGGCGGTATCTCAGCCATAACTTGACGAATGTTGGTTTGCAAGTGCTCAAGAGTTAAAGGTTTATCTGTATAAACACGGTTTTTCGCGTAGCCCCACAATAAAAGTCCAGCGGTGTCAAATCGCATGATCTTGGTGGCCAGTTAATATCGCCACGACGAGAAATTACGCGGCCAGGAAATGGCTCTGGCAATAAAGCCATATTCGCTCGAGTTGTGTGGCGTGTGGCACCGTCTTGTTGAAACCACATATTCTCCAAGTCGTATTCTTCAATAGCAGTTAAAAAAAACTCGGTTATCATATGACCATAACGCTCCGAATTGACGGAGACAGTCGTTCCATCGGCGTTTTCGAAGAAGTAAAGTCCAATCACACATCCGGACCAAAGAGCGTCCTAAACAATGACTTTTGTGGATGTAATGGTATCTCTTTAATTACTTGAGCATTCTTAGAACCCCAAATACGGAAATTTTGTTTATTAACATACCCACCGAGTGAAAAATGTGCTTCGTCGCTGAAGAAAACTTTGTTCGAAAAATCGACGTCCACCGCCTGTTGTTCAAGCACCCATTCGACGTATCTACGACGTTGTAAATGGTCAGCTGGCTTCAAGTTGTTGGGTGACCTGGACTTTATATGGATGTAGGTGTAGATCCAAATGCAAAATACGCCATAATGTGCCGTAAGATAGTCCTAATTCCTGAGAACGGCGAGGAATCGACACATTCGGGTCTTCGGCAACACTTTCACTTACAGCAGCGAAATTTTCAGTGGTACGAGCGAAAGGATGATACACAGGCCTTACAATATCTGTAACCAATCCAGTCTCTTCAAATTTCTTCACAATTTTGCCAATTGCTCGCGTAGTTGGACGATTATGTAAACCATAATCTCCTCTTAAAGCACGATTTGTGGCTGTGGCAGAATCACCATTTTTGTAGTAAGTTTTAACAATTTTTATGCGTTGTGCGATAGTTAAGCGATCCATTTTTTTAAATGTCAGACTTTCAACTGAAAAAAAAAATTGGTTTAAAAACTTAGTTTGACAGATGTCGAATTCCAGCCCTATACTTTTGAAACCGCAAAATGGATAACCCTTTATTATAATAATGTTTCAGAAGAAAGAGAAGTAAAGTGAATCTCTAAATTGTAAAATGTGCGATTATAAAACCTTTGAAATTGTTTTGCAAAATAAAAATATCTATCTAAGAGAAATGGTAACAGGATTGAGTTTCACCAGTGTTAACCAATTTAAGCCAAATACTGTTCCAGACTTATAATTTTGGTAGTCTTGAACTGACGCAATTTTAATGTACTTTCTGAAAAAATTGTCGTTGTCAATTTTTTTTATTTTTAATATCTGTTTTTTTTTCAACGTTGAAAAAGTTGCAGAAAATTGTGCTTAACCCGTTCCAGACTTTTTCGCACGTTATATATCTGCCAGAGAATTTCGTAACACCCTTAAAAATGTTGAAAAAGAACCAATTTTCCATTAAACAAGATTTAAACAAACTCGACACTATTCTAACTACTCCGAACTTAAGTAATTTTTAATTGGATTGTCTGAATGGTCACTTTTTTTTATTCAAATCGAACATGGAAATGACGACGTATTAAATAATTCGCGAATATACACTTAAACGTGGCATAAGCACTTCCTCAAACAATTATTACTTTTACAAATAGTACGACGAAAATTATTATCAGTCTTATTCATTAGAATACGCTAAACGCGTGAATAGTTATGCAGTGCATAAGAACTTATGTAGCCGTTATGACAATTCCCTTAGAATACACATTTTTCTTACTATTTTAGTTATATAATAATAATGTTTATTGAACTGATATATATACAATTGGCTCTTAATTCTATTTTACATTACTTATATTACATTGATATTTTAATTTGTTTTAGCACTTAAGGGGCTAATATTATACATTGTTTTGATTTTATTTGTTAAAATTATTAAAAAATTGTCCTTGAATTTCTTGTACTACTTACTAAAACTTGTGTTGATAATCTCGGGTTGTTCAAACCAGGCTGTTTTCTGGTGATGTGTGGGTTAATGTGGCATCTAGACATGGTGGTAATTTGACGCTGCATCCTCGTAGAATTGGATTGCTTCGTCGTCGTTGATATAAATAAGTCCTTCGTCCAGTAGCGCTGTCACATCCAGATATCTTGGCTCGGGATATCTCTCTTCGCTGGTCATGCTATTCACTAGGGTGTTTGGGTGGTTGATTAGGTTATTCGTCAGTCTTTGGGTAGCACTGATCATGTACTTATCGAGCGGTGTTATTCCGGACACCTCGAAAAGTCGTTTGTTGCTGAAGTGCTTTTGTCGTCGCTGGTCAAAGTGGAGTCCCGTGCAGATCCGGAGGATTTTCCTCTCAAACATTCCGAACCTTCTCATGCTGGTTTTGGATACAGTAAACCATGCAGGAAAACAATATGTGATAATGGGCCTGAGAAGTTGCTTATAGATAAAAAGTTTCGTCTTCTGGCTAAGTCCATTCCTTTTGCGTATTAGAGGGTGGATTCGGTGAAAAGCGAAATTTGCCTTTTTTAGGGTAGCTGTCACGTGCGGGTTGAAACGAAACCACTCTTCGAAATTGATTCCCAGATATTTCACAGTTGGTTTGGATCATAGTTGTGACCCGTCGGGCAGATTGATAATAATACTTCGGCAACTTGTGGCTGACGGCGTGTTCCGATGCCCCGCTGGTTTGCTGAAGCAAACCAGCTCGGATTTGGCTGAGTTGACTTTGATGCCCCATTTTGTGTAGAATTAATACAGGCGTATCACATGTTCTTCTACTCTTTGGGCTGCAATAACTGGCTACATATATTTGGCATATGTTAGCGAGTCGTCTGCATAGAGCAAATTCATAGAATTGTTTGGTTGGGGCTCATCCGATGTGAAAACGTTGTAGAGGTATGGACCTAGCTTCGATCCTTTGACAACTCCTGCTCTAATGCTTTTGGTTGTTGACTTGCTGTTTTCTATTGGGAAAAAGGACGATCTGGTATTAAGAAAGCTAAAAATTATTTTAATTACTGTAGTTGGAAAATTAAAAATGGTTAGTTTGTGTCTAAGCCCCTTATATCCAGATGCTGTCGAATGCTTTCTCAATATCGAAGAAGCAGCCAACCGCAACCTGGTAATTGTTGAGGGTATTAACAATATCCTTCTGGAATCTCAAGAGTGGATGATAGGTTGAATGTTGCTCCTGAAATCCGAACTGCATATCCGGAATGATCCGGTTAGCGGTGCAGACTGTCTTCAATTTCCGATGCATAAGTGCCTCAAGAAGTTTGCTGGTGTTGCTTAGTAGAGATATGGGACGATATCCTGACACGCTACCCCTATCTACTTTCTTCGGTATCTGCACTATCTTCGCTATCTTCCATCTTTTCGGAAAAAAGCAGTTGTTCATGTAGTTGTTGAATAGGATCGTGAGAAATAGTATCATGACAGGGGGGAATTTCCTTATGATATAGTTGGAAATCATGTCTGGTCCTGAAGATTTCTTGGGTCGTCCACTAACGATTAGCTCGGCGACTTCTTCGGGGTTGGTGAAGCTTCCGATCATCTCTGGATTACTTGCTAGATTTTCATCAGTAAAAGTATTTATTTCATTGTTCGTCTGCTGCAACTGCTCTTTTGTAATAATGCAGTAATCAAAATATTGGGCAAATGCTTCCGCCTTGCCCTCAGTGGTTATGACATCTCCTTGTCTGGTGCTAATTATTTCTGGAATTTGTTGTCTTTTTCCGGTGATTTTGTTGATTTCCTTGAACGCATTGGGCCCAGGTTTGATGGATTGTAGCCTCTTTTGGAACTGGTTGTTGTTGAAATGTTGAAGGGCATTTCTTAACATTACTTGCGTACATTGAAGTTCACCCTTCAACATTTCATAGTTGCTGCCAATCGTGTTCCAATCCCTTTGATGAATTCTTTGTAGTTGCTTTCTCAATCGCTGCCGAAAATTGTAAAGTAACTTTATAAAGACTATATACATGATTTAAACTAAGGAATAAATAACCTATTTACAAAAGTATTAAAATAAAAATATTTATAATGAATTCAATATATCTCTTTTAATATTTATCCTACTTTTATTAAAGTCAATGACAAGATCAAAATCATTTAAAGCAATACAAGAACTGGTAATTGGATTATGTTTTGCATAATTTGTACTATGATAAGGAACATAAACGAAATTTCCATCTCTAGGTCGCAAAAAACGAAAAGGTGCATAAATATAATACATTGAAAGTAGCATCGAACAGTTAATATTTGAATTGAGAATATCAAAAGCGAAAAGAGCTGAATATAGTTTCCTTCTGAGTGCTAAGGGTTTTAAATCAATAAAGGCACATCTGATCTCATAAGACGGAAGATTTGCATTTCAAAATGTTTTTCGCAAAGCAAACTTAGTAAACCTTTTCTGAATTTTTTCAATACGAAAGATGCTTGTCTGAGTATATGGATTCCAAATAACACAACAATACTCTAGCAGAGGTCTAACAATGGATAAATACAGAGTCTTTAGGGTGTAAGGATCTTCAAAACACTTTGAATTTCTCATTATGAAACCCAACATGGAATTTGCTCTGGAGATAACTTGGTCAATATGAAGCGAAAAATTCATTTTAGAATCAAAGATAACTCCAAGGTCTTTTTGACTCATTAATCTTTTTAGGTATTGACCATCAATTTTGTAATCAAAACAAATAGTATTGAGTATTCTTGCATAAGTTAAAACACTACATTTATTATTATTGAAATATAATCCATTTAGATTACACCACTGAACTATATTATCAAGATCATTTTGAACTCTACATGCATCTAGTGGAGATTTAATGCAACTAAAAATCTTGAGGTCATCGGCATACAATAAATACTTTGAATACGAAATGTAACTAGGCAAATCGTTTATGAAAAGAATGAAAAGGAGCGGTCCAAGATGGCTGCCCTGAGGTACACCGGAAAAACTTTCAATTTCATTTGACTGCATATTACCAATTTTGACGTATTGTTTTCGTCCAATTAAATAACTATGGATCCATTTTAGAAGTGAGGAGTGAAATCCAAATAATTCAAGTTTTTTTACTAGAACATTGTGTTGTACGCGGTCGAAAGCCTTCGAAAAATCAGTGTAAATAACGTCAACTTGATAACGGTTTTCTAAACTACGAAGACAGTAGTTAGTGAATAGAGATAAATTAGTTGTTGTCGATCGTCCGCTCATAAACCCATGTTGGTTTTCAGAAATATGATTTTTAGTCAAATTATAAATTTTGTTTTTTACTATTGCTTCAAATACTTTAGGTATCAGCTGGAGTTTAGCAATTGGTCTATAATTTTCAACAGCAGATTTCGATCCCGACTTGTGCAGAGGAGTTATCAAGGAATTTTTCCAAGTATCCAAAAATACACCTTGTCTTAAAGACAAATTGAATATATAACAGAGTGGGGCAGCTAGATGTAATTTACAGTTCTTTAAAAGAAGCGGTGGTATATTATCCGGTGCAACAGAAAAACTGTTATCAAGAGATGACAGTGCTTCCAATACATCATCAATAGATAAATACAGACAACCAGCCTCAATACTAGAATTAAAGCTATTATCCATTTGAACATAATTAAGGTTTAACTCAATAAAATTCGATTGAAAAAAAGACGCAAAGTAGTTACAGATAACATTTAGATTATCAGAAGAGACGCCATTATACGACATGTTAGCTGGAATCCCTAGCGATTTACGTTTTGTATTTAGAAATGACCAAAAACATTAGAATTATTTTTAATCTTCGACTCAAGAGACCAAATATATTGCTTATAAGTAAACTTTTTCAAAAATTCATATTCTTTTCGAGTTTGATAAAATTTTTCACGAAAAACATCCGAAATCTTACTTTTCTTATGAAGCTTATTCATAACATTTTTCAACCTCGATAGACTTTTGTTAAACCAAACTGGTCTTTTCGATTTTTTTGAATTACTAATAGGAACGAAATTTAAGATAGCTGAATCTAAAATGTTCCGAAACATAGTAAAAGCTAGCTCGAGATCATTACAGTTAAAAAGAAGTTGCCAGTCAACTGATTCTAAATAATTATTTATAGATATAAAATTAGCATTTTTAAAATTATATTTCTGCTCTACATTACAAGATTGTGATTCTATTAAAACAGAAAAATTAAAAGTAATTTCAAGTGCTTTGTGATGAACACTATTTTGTAGCAAATTATAATTAGCTTCATCTAAGTAAGCTTCAAGATTCTTATCAATAAAAACCAAATCTAAAATACGGCCTATGGAATTGTAAACGCTGTTTATTTGGTACATATTTAAAGCATTTAAACTATCAATAACATTATGTTCGAAATCTTTAGATATATTATAAGGAAATATTTGATTCTCATCGTTTGAAAATAACCATTTAACATCACGTAAATTAAAATCTCCAAGAATAACAAAGTACGAATTTTCCTCAATATTTTTCGCAATATTTTCTATGTTTTTTATATGAGCATCATAGATAGAATATTCAGATGAAGGCGGAATATAAGAAACAAATAAATAAACATGAATAGTTCTAGATTCTGGAAAAATTGGCAAGTCTACACTTATTCAATGTTGTATACTTGCACCCTTAAACTGGATTAAATTTTCGCACTATGAAATAAAAAAAAAACACAATTCACTTTTGTTCAGTTAATTATATTTAACTACTTTTTTTACTACCTTAATTTTTTTTTCCATTAACAATTTGTTTAATGAAATTGCGGATAAAACTTTAATTTGCATGCATACTAATCACATGTTGAATTTAATCCGTGAATTACTGTTGCCTTTGGTTTAATTTTGGTTTGAATTTTAACTATTGTATGTTTGTGTACATATTTACAGTAATTACATATTAAACGTGTCACAATATCATCACCTACACTACATACATAACCTTTGAAAGTTGTAGGTACAAGTATTTTTAGTATCGAAAACTTTTATCGTATGCATTTTAAATTCATTATCTCATACAAAATGTATTAAATAACTATGTTTAAGGGGTGGCAAAAAAACTTAAGGTCGAAGTTTGAAATAAAGGGTTCGCATACCTTTTAGTTATTCATTCGGCTAATATAAACATATATGTATATGTCTGAGGACAGTATAAAATAGTTATTTTGTTACTAACACTGTAAAGTGTTGGTTATGTTTTAAAAGTTTAGACATTTGATATTTGATTGAACTTTTCCAGTTTTCATCATCATCAGGAATGTCTATTTTAATGTAATAAAGTATGTTTCTAATTCCCTAAATTTAAATGCTGAGGGAAGTCTCGAATTTTACAAAATTAGAACAATTTTATTTGTTGCCTTTTCGACTGGTGATTGAAAAGATGTCTTCGGTTACTACTTCATGTACAGTACATGACGTTTAAGCATCTTTAATATTATAGAATTGAAGAAAACGCAGATAATAATATATATATTTTTTTCATATTTTAGAAGTTTTTGACCAAGTTGGTTTCTTATTTAGAATTTGGAGAATTTTTAAGAAGTGATTCTCGTCGGCGTTATTGGTCGTAATGATGATAAAATGAAAGCAATTTTCATTTATTTTCCCAACGTTTCGACAGTGGTTACCGTCTTCTTCAGGGGTGTCTTTATTTACAAAATTAAAAAGAGATATAATAATGTACATATTGATACAAGTAAACGAACAAAATATGACTTACATAACGTTAAATTTTAAGATTTTTAATATACAAAACAATAATTTGTTTGAAACATATAAAAAAACAGATTTGAAACACTTCTCATTTGAAGATTAGTCTACGTTTTATGATATTTACTGTCAAAAACTAATGAACAGTAAACGGCAGATATATTTTGTTTGTCTTGTTTGCGGTTCGTATTATTTTTGTTGTTAATTATATGCAGTGTCTCTAGTGTGTAACGTTTAGATGTATGTTTTTCTGTTGCAAGGATCTCCACTCCCTCGAAGTTTGGTGTGTGACCGGTATCAACGCTGTGAGAAGCCAGTGCCGTCTTCTCAGAACTTTTTAGGCGAATATTCGACTTGTGGTTCGCCATTCTTTGCCGAAGGAGTTGTTTGGTGGTGCCGGTGTAGTAAAGATTGCAGGATTCATCCGTTTTCCCCTGGCAATTTATTTTATAAACTACGTCTGAACGGCGATCTTTTTCGGGTTTCGTCTTCAGGTTGGTGAATAGGGATGCAACAGTCTGGTTCGACCTATATGCCAAGTTGACTTCCGTTTGGTTTTTCGTCACCATTTCTTTGAAATTTTCGGAAAGTTTGGGCACATAAAAGACACTCTTATAAACACATATCCTCTCTTCCAACTTATTTTCTGAGCGAACTTGGTGTTTTTACGAAGTATCAAGTTCCTTATAACTTCTGTCGGAAAGCTGTTGTCTAAGAGTATTTGCGTAACTTTTTCTTCATTAGCGGAGTGGAATTTGCGGTCACTCAAAGCAACGTTCAACGTTCGACGCAGTGTTTATACGAATGTGCTTGGCTTGATTAGATAACGAAGCTACACAAAGATGCGGTAAATTTTCTTAAAAAACACAAAAACATCATAATTGCAGCAGCTGATAAAGGCAATGTGACTGTTGCGATGAATATGACGGAATATGAAGACAAGATGACGGAACTACTGTCTGACCGCTCTGAATACAGGGTCGCAAGAGCAAGCCCCCTCACCACTCTACAAAACAAAAACAATGGGGTGGCCGTGGCGCGATAGGTGTATGTTGTTTAATATCTAAAACTATTGGCATACCATATTTTTCTTTTATACAAAATATATAATTGTCAACATAATTTTTAATCAATCAAAAATTTTGGATTTACAGAATATTGAAGTTCAGAATTATGGAAACCGATCTTGGATTATGACAACAAACCCAAATAACACGCAATTCTACTTTCTATTCATATATTTTAATTATAGAACAATTAATTCTTTATGTGGTGAGGGCGTTTTGCTTTAAAGCAATTGTTTCGGAAATGCAGAGAAAAAAGACATTAATAAAGGAAAAAAGGAATAACCGATATAACCGTTTAATGATTTTTGATACAAAAGTTACGGTGCCACATTTTAATTTACTGAAGTAGGCGCTTAAATAATATTTGCATTAAATATTTATATAGTTTGGTTTTCACCTAAAAATAATCTATTAAATATTACATAGATACATATAAACATTTTATAAATATTTGTAAGTGGTCCGTAATCTGTTTTAATTCTAAGAAGTCCGTTAAAGATTTTATTACAATATTTGACTTATTTCTAATAATGGCTTTGTTTGATCGGGGAAAAGGGGCGATGTCGCAAGTACATACATACACAAGCTAAAATTTGGCCACACTCACATAATTATTAAAAAAAGGAATTAGTAGACTAATACGATTATTTGGAAATGCTAACATCATAAAAAGAAGTGATTAGTTCCTACATCAATAGAAGTTTTAAAAAAGTGATCCTTTGGAAAACCGTAAGAGAAATCATATATTCTAGTATAAATACCAATGAATGAAAGATATTTATTTCCAGTTCGTAGCTCAAACAGGAAGGTAAAACATTTACGGAGTATAGTAATACCTGTAAGACATCTGATCGACTATAAGAGCTAGGAAGCTAATAAATTAATAAATTATATAGGATTCCCCCACCAAGCCCATTGGATACTTAGATAAGCGGAACCGCAGAAGAAAAAACCGACCAATACAACCTGCCAAGAGAACGTGAAGAATATGACCTATTCTTCTTCAGAATTCTTGGATGGTTCCGATTTTGTCCAAGATGGACCGCCAGCCAAAAAATTTAAAAGGGAATTGTCAGGGAGCTATTCTAGCCCGGTCATGGAGCACCAAGCAGAGATCATCGGGTATATGAGCTCCTCTTCTTCAGAAGATTCGGATGAATCTTCATGCTGAGAAGAGTTCGAGCATGTTCCGGATAAAGAATTTATCCAAGATGAACCATCACTGAGCATGGCCTGTAAGATGATGATTACTATGGGATACAAGGAGAACCAACGTCCTGGCAAACTGGGACAGGGACGACTAGAACCTGTGGAAGCCACCAGACAAGATGGTCGGCGTGGTATTGGTCTCAAACTTGAAAATATAGCGAGAGCAGCAGAGCAGTGGCGTGAGGACTTGGAAGAAATTCAAATCCCAGAGAAGACTGACTGGATTCAAAATAAGTCGGATAACCTGGACTCTTTGACAATTGTAGATCTTTCAGATTGGGTGTGTATGGGACCGAGAAAAGAAATTATAGATGACAAAACAAACTTTTGCGATCCAGAAATTCTTCGCAATCTCCTGAGTTCGAAAAGAGCATTTGACGATATTGATAGAAGACATGAGGAGCGCTCCCACACGCTCTCATCCATTTGAAACAATAAGGAGTTCCATTTTTAGAAATCGTTCCAGAGTGAAGATGGCTAACATAGACTCACTGTGTGACTTTATATTTACAAATCCAAGAGACAACAATGGCAAATCTTTGGTTAGAGATAATGACTTGCTGTACTTTGCCGATATATGCGGCGGCCCTGGAGACCTTACCGAATATGTGCTTTTTAAGAAAAACTGGCAAGCTAGTTGGGTTCATCAGTTAGGTGCTATCGTATCCTTCTAAGACGCAATGTTTTTCGGTCTATGGTTACCGACTCATAACATTTGCAGCATTTACGCACTGCAAATTATGTACAACATAGGTGAAAAAGAGGATCTTACTTACTTACTTACTTAGGTCCTCAGACGTGTTATGTCCGTGAGGTTGCCCTTGCAGGACATAGGTCCTCCACTACTCCTACGCGCCAACGTGTATGGTTTCTGGAGATGTACCTCAGGTCTCACCAACTCTTCTCTAGTTCTATGCTGATTCCTCTTCGACCGCGATCTATTACATCGCCTAACTCGCAAATCGCAATGCACTCGTGACCTTTATGAAGCGTATATCCAATTCACTGCCACTTACGTTTTCGTATTATAGGGTCGATGGGTTCCTGAACTGTACTCGCATGAAGTTCATCATTAGAGTTACGGTTTGGCCAGAAAATCCTAAAAATTTTTCATGAACGTTTTCAGTGCTCTTCTGACAGCGGGTGTTAGTTTCCAAGTGTTGCACCCATTAAGGAGGACGGACTCAACAGTGAAAGTTGAACAGAATTGTGTCCCCATATTTTGGACAGCATTCCAAATGCAGCTTTTGCTTCCCAAAATGGGCTGGTTATATCTTGTTCGGTACCGCCATCAGTATAGGGACAATACTCCCAAGATATTGAAAACTCTCTACCATCTCTAATCGGTGTGCAAAAATATCTACTTGTGCAGATGATGAAGTACCAAGGCTGATCCTTTTTGTTTTAGCCATACTGATCTTAAGCCCGGTTACATCAGCTTCTCTCTCTAACCTTATTGCCATAATAGAAATCCATGATCCTATGAGAGAGAAGGCATACGTCATCCGCGTAGTCCAGATGTTTGACGCATGATTGCAGATTCCACTGAATTCCTTCATGTGCAGTCGACAAAGCTGCAAACAGTATATCGAGAACAGTATTCGTGACAGTATACAACCCTTCCTAACCTCACTTTGGATTTCAAAGTTTAACCTTCCTTTATGCACAACGTGACATTTGGATACATCATATGTAGCTCTAATAGGTTAGGTATATGCATACAAGTTTATATTTAGGGTGCAATATGCATACATAATATTCATGTGATTTTTAAAGACACATACCTATATATAAATTAGCTGACCCGGGGAACTTCGTTCCGTCTAAATTAATTTATGTCAAGAAAATAATAATGCCGAAAATGCACAATGCTGTTTTATGTAATGCGGTCAATTAAAATTTTTTATTCCAAAGCTATATAAAATAAAAATAACTAAATTAACAATGTCTATGTTTATCAATCAAATCAAAATGATGGGCGTGTCGACCACCCTTATGCTTTTTACTGAGTGTTTTATGGTACGCGATTATAGGTACTATCTATTAGGCAAGTTATATATTCGTAAAAAAATTGTTTGTCTAACAATCAAACATGATATTGCGATCACAGAGAACACCAAAAAAGTGGGTCCTGTAATTCCGTATGTCTGTCTATCTATCATCGAGTCTGCAGCCTAAACGGTTCGGTGGATTTGCTTCCACCTTGATACTTATTGTTTTTCGGTATATGCTCACACGTTTTTTTCATTTTTGTTTAAGACGGCAAATAACAGTAGCTCCCATACATTTTCTTGTAGCCGAAAACAAAATTCTTATTTATATCTAAAACGGCTCCAACGATTTTTATAACAAAAAACAGTTCATTAATGAAGGAAAAGGGTACCTTTTGATAATTTTTTTTTTTGAAAAAAATTGTTATTTTTGGTACCTCTAGTAGAACAATTTTTTTGGTTTTCGATTTTCTGGGAAACGGTTATTTTGATTTTTTTTTTTTATTTTTTTACGCAGAAGCTCCTAGAAAGTTTAAACACTATTGTATACCAATTTTTTTTTTTTCGAAATTAATTTTTTTTTTTGAAAACTCAAAATTTTACAAACGACTAAATATATTTCTTCGTATTCGGTGTTTTTTTGATTTTATCTCGAATACGTAAAAAACCATTTTTCTAAAATAAAAAACAACGGTACCTCCAATACAAATGTTAAAAAACCATTAAAAAAATGTATTTCTCGAAAACGCCTCCAAGAATTTTTATAAAAAATGTGTGTGTTCCTAAATTAGTACATTCCACTTTTCAGCATAAAAATATTTTATTTTTCGTACATTTTAACGGTACTTATACAACCACTTTTCATATTTTCGACTTTCTCAACATTGGATGAATTGTTTAAAATAATTTTTTTTATACAAATGCTCCCTAAAATTGTTAATAAAACTGAATACTAAAATGTTCAAAAAAAAGTTTTTCTATTTTTAAAAAATAAATAAAATCGATTTTTCAAGAACCAGTCACAGAATTTTTTTTAAATTTAAATTTTATATGTACATATATTAATAATATCTTCAAAATGCTGTTTCAATTTTTTTTCTAAAAATGTTTTCAAAATTGTATACAGAAAAAAAATTAATTTATTAAAAAACCGCTCCAACGATTTTTGAAATTTTTTTTTGATATATTTTTATTTATCTATGAATTCAAATTCCATCTTTGTATTCCCTCAAACTATAAGCACTATAAAAACATTTAGTTATGTGTATTATCCATTTATTTCTACACTAGCTGACCCGACAGACGTTATCCTGTCTTAATTTTTAATATTGAATTCGAATTGGTATACCTAACTAATAAAAATAATATTTCAAAAAAAAAAGTGTTTATTATTCTAATGCTTTATAATACACAACATTCTTAGTTTTTTTTTCTTGCGCGTATATAAATAGTTTTATTGGTATTCCAACACGTGAGCAGGTGACATATAACTGGCCATGTAAATTCATAAAATTTTCTTGAATAACTTTTGTTACACCAAATGACGTCATTTGAAAACAATTTTTGTATTGCTGGATATGAGTCAAAAAATGTTTAGAATCGGAAACCCATGAATGTAGTGGTGGTAGGGTGCTGGTACTAATGGCGTAAATTTGAATTCACCGCTCGCGAATCACAATCCAGGAGCCTCATTTTTAAACATAAATGCCTTTGCAATATTGACACACAACGTTAATTGGTCCAATAGCAACGATTTGCTGTGAAGTGTAATAGATTTCCACGTTTTAATTGAATGCAGCCTCGATAAGGGCTAAACGCAATATTTCTATGTAGCTGATTTCGGTTTGACTTGCTCTTATATATCTTTGACTTGCAGCATTGCGAGATCTGCAACTTAAGTTTATACGTCTAATTGCTGGCAATTTCAAAAACGAAAATTCAAATGTAAATTAAAGAAAACTTAGATTTGAAATAATTTTATATGGTGGTTAAGTATTCATAATTGTTCTAATTTTCCGCGCAATTTTCTTAATTTTTTTCTTTCATAAGAACCTTCTCCTGACAAATAACAAACAAAACGAAGAGAAAATTAGCGAAATCGGTCCAGCCGTTCACGCGTGATGGCCTGAACAAGGGAAATAGGGATTCATTTATATATATATATAGATTTTCGCAACCAAGATCGCTCGTGAACTCAGCCAACCATGGTCAATCAATCGGTTGAAAGTCTGAAATTTACGAAAACGGATGGCTTAACTATCGCACAACGCATAAAAATTGTAAAAACCTACTGCAAAAATGGTGATTCTGCCACAGCCACATATCGTGCTTTAAGAGTAGATTATGATTTACATAATCGTCCAACTACGCAAGCAATTTGCAAAATTGTGAAGAAATTTGAAGAGACTGGATTGGTTACAGATATTGTAAGGCCTGTGCATCACCGTTTCGCTCGTACCACTGAAAATATCGCTGCTGTAAGTGAAAATGTTGCCAAAGACCCGAATGTGTCGATTCCTCGTCGTTCTCAGGAATTAGGACTGTCTTACGGCACATTATGGCGTATTTTGCATTTGCAACTACACCTACATCCATATAAAGTCCAGCTCACACAACAACTGAAGCCAGCTGACCATTCACAATGCTGTTCGCCTAACTAATGCGCCAGATGCGGCATTACCTAAAAGTATGGAGTGTTCATATTATTTTTTCCATGTCTGTATATTTTCCCTCCAACTTCCTATCCGAGTTTTCGGATTTACCTATTATTCATAATTCTCCACAGCTTTTAGCCTAAATGATCCAAGGCCTGGAATAATTTAACAGGAAAACTATTTATTCTTTGTTGGGCACAATGAAACACTATATATAATTTTAGTTATCCTTTTCTAACATTACAGATGCCGTTCTACTCAAATGTCCTGTCTATCAGCTGCACTTTCAAAAAATTGTCGGCTTTCGCCCCTCATCAGATCTTATGACAGAAACAAACATCCTTTACTCAGCCGATCCGGAAAATCCCTTCGACCTAATTAATCCAATATGCTGGAATCTTTGTAAGCAAGACGAAAACTGCATATCCTACATTCTTATCCTGGACACCAACCAATGTTATCGCTTCTCAATTTTCGACTTATCAAATCTATCACAACAAGTTGGTCAAGATGTTGAGCTCATAGCTGACACGAATGCCATATATTTTGAAAAGACATGCTTAAAAGGTGAGAAACAAAAATCCTTCAAGTCAAAATTAAACTATTTTCCATAAATTTCAGTTCCTCCAAATTGCAACACAAAAATGTGGATCTTAACAAAGATGCCAGGAAGTAGTTTAGTTTTGCAGGGCAAGAAGATTATCCCCACACTTGTCACCAAGCGCGAATGTGCAGAGCGATGCCTGTTTGAAAATGATTTTCCCTGCCTTTCAGCCTCGTTCGCCCCATCATACAAGAACAATAAAGCTCGGTGAGTTAGTTCTTAATAATAAAAAAAAAAAACACAAAAATAAATAAAAATACATACTAAAATGTGACCTCACCTTTTGAGCCCCTCATGCATATGCATGGAATTTATACATTCTTCATGAGTACGATCATCACATTGTACATTGAAAATGATATCACACACTCTGACTCTGACTTCATTTTCCTTCCAGCTTAAGCGAGCAGATGCCACAAATCGAAAAGTTGGGTCGTTGCATACTCAGCGATAAGGATAAAGTCCTGCAGCCCGATGCCTTTCGAGCAGCCTCATTCGAAGAGGAATACATTGAGAACCAGTGCCAAGAACGTCCAATCGAGAGGGAAAACTGTTCTTACGAGCTCTATTCAAACAGTACATTCATCTATGCGGAAGCCAGGTATAATGGACTAACCCAAAAAGAGGTGAGTACGTTGGGTGGGTCTGGGTATGAGTATGTTGGGGGTGCCGAACCAACAGTATACAACAATCTGTCAAACAAAAACCTTAGTTTTGATATATCGGTTATTCTGTATTGTGTTGCTGTTGATTTTGCTTTTACTGTTGGTGTGTTCTTCAAATCAAAATTCATCTACATAAACGACAACGTGATACTTTGATTTACATTTGATTCTCTTTGTGCTGTTTGGTGTGGTGCGGTGCTTTGCTTTTTTGGGAACGATAACGAACAACAAACAAAATAGTGCCAGGCCAGCTGTTCCACCGAAACGAAATTCTACTGCCAAGGTGTTTCGTATTTTTTGAATCAACTGACTGCCAACTCGGAGTGTTATTTACATTCGGAAGATATCATCTCTATGGGACCGAGGAGCTTAAAATTCAAACCGATGTCCGTGTATATGCGAAGGGTGAAATGCTTAGATGGTACGTATATTGGATCTCGTCCATGTGAGTATAATATGATGATTAAATGATGATGACGGAAACGAACGTCGATTTGAAAAAGGGTGTGCTAAGTCACGAATTATTACTTTTTTAGGTTTTTGTTTTAGAAATAGTTCTGCAGCTTGTATTTGAGTGACCCAAAAAACTCATGTGTCTAGATACTAATCTTACAAATGTTATGGTTAAGGAATTGACAAATTACTTGATAACTGCAGATTAATAGATGTATATACAGAAAAGTCGTGTTTTCAGAAATCTTATAATGTGTATTTTGGATGGGTGCGGTGGCGTATACGTACTATTTTAATTAGCTATATACATTTTCTCAAAATGATTGGAAAGTATGTTCATCCGCTTTTCAGTTTATGTCTTCGTATAGCATAGCTATAGGACTTAGGTGATGGGATTTTTTTGGGAGCGGGTCAAAATTCTGGCTTCAAAATACTGCTTTTTAAATGAAAATTCTGCTTATTTTTCATTTTATCTGCTTTTCAAAATTCTGTTGGTCAAAAAGAAAAGAAAAAAGTCTGCTTATTTTTGTTATAATTTTTTATTCACTTTTTTTTTGTAACAATAGCAAACGGGAAAGAAAAATAAAACAAAGCAATCCATTAGCAGTGCAGGAAAATATGATATTCACTGCGAAAAAATTCTGACAAAATTGAATTTTGGTGGAGAGCTTCCTAAGCGTTTTCTAAAAAGTACCCAACATTTGGAGCGGGGCAAAAACTGTTCGAGGGGAAAAGGGGGTAAATGACATTAGCGTACCAAAGTTTAATTGGTCGTCAAAATGGTATGTGTATTAATTCTGGTTGCTATAACGAATGAATTTAATCTATATATATCGATTTTGACGAACAATTAAAATTTGGTACGCTATAATTTAAGAACGAATTGACATACAGACGTCGTTAATATGTCATTTTGTAGATATTGTACACAAGTTGTTGTTCGAAAATTTGGGAAAAAATAAAGGTTTTGGGAGTTATTGAATAAAATAAATTAAATTATTATTTTTAAGATGACAGCATTTCCCTTCCGGTTCCATACCTAAAACATGTTTTTTTTTAATAGAACATGTTTGTCCAAATATAACTAAAATCAAAAAATGTCCTCACTTAAAAACATAAATTTATTAATTTTTTTGAAAAAATTGTAATACACCCCAATGTTTTCGACAATTTTTCTCCAAATCTATCAATTGTACTATAATAAGTGTCTGAATCTTTTTTGTGTAGAATGACTTGATCTATAATGTGTACCAATAATTTTTTCAAACAAACCTATGGGTTTCGAGTAATTTGAAAAAAACTGAATGTTACTACATTTCCCCCTCTAAAATTTTTTGCTCCGCTCAAAATTTAGGGTACTTTTTAGAAAATGCTTCGGATGTAAGAATGAAGCTCTCCACCAAAAGTCAGCATCAAATCATTACTTGCGATATAGGTACTATAGGGTAAGTATTGTATACCGAAGCTCTCTCAAATTCTAAATAATACTGCATTTCAAAATTTTCGAAAAATATTTTTTTTTTGGATTTTTGAAAAAAAATATTTTTTTTTGTGAAAATTCAATATTTCGAAAACGGGTGGACGATTTTTTCTAAAATTTTGTTTTTGAATTTATATTATTAAATACTTAAAATGTTCATACCAATGCCGTTTCTTTAAGAATCTTTTGCATATAATGTAATCGGACATAGGAGCAAGTACGTGCGATCCAGTCGTGCATTTTATTTTACTTGCGATTATGTACATACTACCTTCAGTATAAAGCAAGTTATGTATTCGTAAAAAAAAATTGCTAACAATCAAACATGAAATTACGTTCATAGCGAGCATTAAAAAATTGGGTCCCCCAATTCCGTCTGTCTGTCTGTCCTCGAGTATGCAGCCTAAACAGTTCGGTGGATTTGCTTCAAACTTGGTAAATGTTATGTTTTCGGTAATATGCCCACACGTTTTTTTTTCATTTTTTTAAGACGACATAACAATAAAATAACAGTAGCTCCCATACATTTTTTTTGGCCAATAACAAAAATCTTATTTTTCTCAAAAACGGCTCCTACGATTTTTATAAAAAAAAATCACTTCATTAATTAAGGGAAAGGGAAACCTTTTGATAATTTTTTTTTTGGAAAAAAATTGTTATTTTTGGTACCCCTAGTAGAACAATTTAATTGGTTTTCGATTTTCGGGGAAACGATTTAATTAGTTTTTTTTTGAAATTTTTGACGCAGAAGCTCCTAGAAAGTTTAAACACTATTGTAAGCCAAAATTTTACAAAAAAATGTTTTTTTGGAATTTTTTTTTTTTTTTTTTTGAAAATTCAAAATTTTGAAAACGAAATTTTTTGACATTATCTTGAATAAGTAAAAAATCTATTTTTCTAAAACAACCTCCCATACAAATATCAAAAAACGGCTAAGAAAAAAATGTATTTCTCGAAAACGGCTCCAAAAAATTTTTATAAAAAAATGTGTGTGTTCCTAAATTAGTACATTCCACTTTCAAGCATAAAAATAATTTTTTTGCGTACTTTTTAACGGTAGTTCCCATATAACCACGACTTTCTCAACATTGGATGAACCGATTAAAATAATTTTTTTATACAAATGCTCCCTAAAATTGTTAATTAAACCGAATACTAAAATTTTCAAAAAAAAAGTTTTTCAATTTTTAAAAAATAAATAATTTTTTTTTTTGAAAAATCGATTTTTCAAAAAGCAGTCTCAGAATTTTTTTGAAATTTGAATTTCATATGTATATTAATAATATCTTCAAAATGGCGTTTCAATTTTTTTTTCTAAAAATGTTTTCAAAATTTTATACATAAAAAATTAATTTATTAGAAAACCGCTCCACCGATTTTTGAAATTTTGTTTATATATTCTTATTTATGCATGAATTCAAATTGCATCTTCGTTTTCCCTCAAACTATAACGGATAAGCAATATAAAAACATTTAATTATGTGTATTATCCATTTATTTCTATACCTTATTATAATTCCCTTTTTACGTATTTTTGCGTGCGTCACTGAATACTAAATACAATGTAGGCCCTTGTTGGTGAGAGTGGCATCACCGACATATCGAAAAATATTTGGCATTACTATTCGTTCTTTAGTTCAGATGGATTGAACGAAGATGTATGTAAATCGTTAAGTTGGCGGGCAGATGCAGTACTAGGAAGAAGTGAATGATATCACCAAGACGCAGTATATTACAAATTCATTGAATTCAAGATTATCTACTCCATTTTATCTTTTTAAAACATTATCTAAAAATTAGCAAGAAATACTTAAAGTAAATATTTATTAATTTATTTGAAACTATGTATAAATTCCCTGTATGTATATTTGCAGGAAATTTTTAGTGTACTTCTAATGTATTTAATTGCTCTTCTAATGTATTTAATGTACCTTAAGGCACTTTAATTGCACTTCTATTGTGCTTTGAATTACACTTTGTATAAAATAAAGGGTAAAAAAGTCACTGACAAAGGTATTGTTAATTTTCGGAATAAACCATGTTGTTAAAACAACAGCCCTCATATATTTATATATACATACTTGTCTCTAAAAATCACATGAATCTTATGTACGCATATTGCACCTAAATTATAAGGTTATATGCATATAGCTACATACCCACCAACATCCTTCATTTTCATTATTATATGTACATGTTTACATACTTATGTTCCATCAATATGTATATATATGTAGATGCATTTTACTCTCCTAACTTACATAATTAAAATCCATAACTTAGATTAAATATACATTTGTAGGTAGGTATCTATGTAACTATTCATTTAATCATTAATTCGACAATTCATTATCCTAAGAATCAAGGTAATATTACCTACATAGGCTTTAAAGCTGCATAGGATAACTACACCTTACTAACTAAACCTCAATGGTTAGATACATTAAAGTTGATAGTTACAAGAGCAAGTTCGTACGATCCAGTCGTGTATTTTATTTTATTTAATTTTGCTGAACTATAGGTAAGCTTAAACTGAAAACAAAATTACAAAAAAAAACAAGCAAACAAAGCCAAAGAAAACAATGTTTTTTTGAAATGCGCCTAAGATAGCCAATCTGCCTTGGATCTGTTTTCTTTTTTATACTTCTTTTTATTTGTTTGTTTATAATTCTATTTATTTGTTTGTTAAAAGTGGGCGCTTTTTAACATTTCCCAAAATTTTGTTTTCTTTATTATTTGCAGAGTTTTAATGAACAGTATTTTGAAAAGCAGAATTTCGGCGAGCAGAATTTTAAAAAGCATAATTTAAAAAGCAAAATTTTAAAAGCAGTATTTTGAAAGCAGGATTTAGTTAAAAAAAAATTTGCTTCTCACTTAACTCGACTTAGATATAAGTAGCAGTGTTTTATAATATAGCCCTTTAAGAAAACCGGTATAAATCAAAAAACTTGATTCTTGAGAAAATCATTTTAAAGTTTTTTAGTCGCAACAATTTTCATAATGTTATTTTTTTAATGTTTTGAATTATTTTTTTTTTTCGAATTATATTTTAAATTTTAGTTTGTTCCACATTTTATTTAATGAAAACATATTTAAAGAAATAAAAAATTGTACCATAAATTAAAGATTTTATTTTAACAACTTAAAACATAAATTATTTATTTTTGCTTATATATACATTTCGGAAGCTATGATTCCATCGTCAGTAAGCTCTATTGTACATATAGGCAAAAATAAATAATTTGTGTTTTAAGTTGTTAAAATAAAATCTTTAATTTATAATAAAAACACGTTAAAAATCTACACTATCAAATTAATACCATAAAGTTGTAAAAATGAGTACCTAAAAAAGGTTCTTCCAAATTTGGTCACTTTGCCAGAAACAATTTGTGATATTCAGACAAGTTTTTTTCGGAGTTATTACATCACAGCTTTGTCAAATATCATAATGACTTAAGGTCGTAGTTTAAAAACAAAAATCAATTTTTTGCTTGATTTCTGAAAATATTTTCTAGAAAAATGGCTTTTTTTTAATTTTATTTATGAAAAGTGAACCATTTTGTTTTAAAACTTTAGCTTTATTATAAAGATAAGGGTTTTCCATTATGTTCTAAAAATGTTTCCGGACAAGTGGCCGCAGCGGCTGGCTCGAATAAATTCCATCCGAGAGGCCCCATTTTCGACCAATTTTTGCAGCAATTGGGGCCAAATGAGTGATGGACGATATATCGATAACTGTTACAAGGAACCGTGTCACTCTTTTATGTGACCAATTAATAAGATCTGATTTTTAACTAGTTTTCTTTCACATATGTTAACTCTACCGAATTTACGTTTATTTGAATAAAACAGTTGATAATAGTAATAATAAGAAACTTTACTTTACGTTAAAAATTACAGTTTTTTTATAAAATTCATTCTACTCAAATCACCCAAATATATAATCTCTTGGTGTCGCTATTCCAGATACTTCTCCCTAGCCGTTGGCTCTTTACTTTTCAAAATCATTTCCCCTCCTGCCATTCAGGAATACCAACTGTGCCACTGTGTATCTGTGAGATTCGATATGCAGGAAAAGGGTTTGTTCGGTTACTTGATAGAAGCCAAATCGATGAGCTTTCTTTAGGGTATGTGTAAGCTGGTTGGTGTTATTCTGTCAAACTGGTTATTCGTTAGTAACTGTTATAAGCGGTTACTTAATAACAAAGTTACCAGTTGTTTGTTATAACTGGAAGGAAATAACTTTTAAGGTTCTTCGATATCGATGTTATCAGTTCCAGTTGTTACAATAACTGGTAACAAATAACTGATTAAACTAATCCAGTGCCTTCGTTCTGTAACTCTCGACTCTCGCATTGATAAAGCTGTCGAGAAACTATACTTGTTGGAAAATGAAAAAATATATATGTGAGTTTTGTTCCATATTTCATTGCTAATCTAGACTAGACTTATGTGTGAATTTATCGATGAGATAGTTACAGAGTGAGCGAATTTTTGAAAAGCATTATAATATTCTTTAGAGACTAAGTAAGAAGCATTTCATTTCGGATGTACCAATTTTTGAACAAAGACAGAATTTTTAGAATTTTTCAAAATAGCGGTTTTATTGGTTTTTTTGCGCAATTTGAAATTAAATATTAAAAAATTGTGTTTAAAAAAAAGCGCACATATTAACTAAATTTGTATTTTTAGTATTCTCTATAGATTCAAAAATAATTTTCCCCCATCTACCGAACCACCAGTTGTCAAATTCTAGGTTGAAGACGGATTAAGAAACGTTTCAAAATTCGAAAATTCTACTTTTTCGATTTCTTGGCGATCGGTTGACATTTGAAACGAAATATTACCTAATATTCTTTATCCCGTCTGTCAAGCCATCAATTGTCAAATTCCATCAAGGGATGGCTGAGATGAAGGCGGATTAGGAAACATCCGGAAAATCTCAAAAATTCTACTTTTTATTTTCTGCTCTGGAAAATTGCGTTTCAAATCTGGTTACCGTTACCAGTTATATTCTTATTTTAAACCAAGAACTCTATTATCTGTTCTCACCAGTTATAGTGTAAAAATAACTGGGAATAACCTACTGCCAGTATTACCAGTTATTGTGTTAAGGCAACTGGGAATAACCAGTTCCAGTTTCCATCAACTGGCATTAATAAGTGGGAAGGGTGTCTTATAACTTTTAATTAAGTTATTTTAGTAACTAGAACCGTCTCTGTCTTCGCTACTGTTATAGTTTATGTTTTCAATGGGTTGGGTTAAAAGTTTGAGTAGGTAGGTAGATGAGATCAAATATATAAAAGAAAGTACATTCTTAAAAATGGTTGGGTTTACTTATCTTGTGTTAAATAAACTTTGATTGTTCAATGGACAAAACTAAATAAAAAGAAGCGCCTTCTTCTATTTAAATATCTACCTTAATTAAAGCAATTGATTCAAGAAACTTTGATTTTAATATTCAAAAGAACCTTTGCCCAATAACTGCAAGGAATAACTGTTACCATGAAATAACCGTAACAGTTATAACCATTTTTTTTAAATAACCGTAAAGGTCATCACCAGCCGCATGTCTGCATTAACGCGCCGAATATTCTCTTTCAAAGCGTTTTCTTCAATAAATTGATTGTTTCGTTAGCTGTATAGCAGGTAGCGCCGTCTTGTTGGAACCAAAGGTCGTTCACGTCAAGACCCTCCAATTCAGGCACCAAAAATTCATTAATCCTGGCTCTATAGCATTCCCCATTGACTGTAACATTATGGCCGGCTTCATTTTTGAAGAAATATGGACAAATGATTCTTCCCTCTGCCCATAGAGCACACCAAACTGTGATTTTTTGAGGATGTAACGGCCGGCACGGCGTCTCAACAATGGCTTGTGGATTATGATCATTCCAAATATGACAATTTTCATATAAACGTACCCATTTAACCAAAAGTGAGCTTCATCGCCGTTTGCCAACATTTTACTCTAAATGTTCTTATGTGTATAATATGTTCATTTTATTTTTGTTAATAAAAGACCCCTGAAGAAGACGGCAACCACCGTCGAAACGTCGGGAAAGGAAATGAAATGAAAAAATCACGGCTAAATATAGGTACCTCTTCACAAAAATGGCCGCAATACTTTTCACACATTTTGCACAGTTCTTAATTCATTATATTATAAGCGTTCATATGCATTCATGTCTAGCTCAGTTTGAGAAATGCATAAGATTCATTTGCAATAGCGCACATATAAGTACGCGATTGTAGTGCAAATTTCCATATGCATAATATCAAAACTTCTTCACGAGTTGTTATAAGTTCTTCCCTAGTAAACTAAAACTTTTGCAGCAGCACATTATACACGTATATAACTTTGTATGTATGTAACAATCAAGTAAAAGGTACTTCACAATCACAAGACCCATTTTCCTCTTTTACAAAACGTCTTTGCCTTAGGGCCTACTACCATCAACCATGAAAAACAATACCCTACTTTTAAAACATAAAAATAGTTTAAAAGAACAAACTTAAATCTGCTTTCGGCAACAAAGTTGCAAGATACCACTTCCTCTAGTACGGAGCTACTACACCTACATTCTATACATACATACATACTTCAAAATGCAAATTTTTACTTCATAGAATCATACAGTTAAAATATTTTGATGGCATTAATGTGTGTGTCCTATACCCAGCTAAGATTTTGTTGAGTCTTTTCAATTTTGAGAAAGAAAAAAAAAGATTAATGATTTAAATATTAATTACAAGATTTTTTTATTCATCCAGGGTTTGAACTTGTTGCTTCAGCTCCTCCCCCGTTTTGCAATCAATTTCTTAGATTTTAGAACGGTATAGTGATGAAGCCAACTTTCGTAATCACTTTGAAAACAAAAATATATTCATTTGAAATTTTAACAAAAGGCACAAACTTCAAAACCAAAAATTACTTTTTAACCAATTAAAAAAAAATACATAAAGAAAAATAAAGGGTTATCCATTTTGCGGTTTCAAAAGTATATGGCTGGAATTCGACATCTGTCAAACTAAGTTGTTAAACCAATTTTTTTTTTCAGTTGAAAGTCTGACATTTACTAAAATAGATCGCTAAACTATCGCACAACGCATAAAAATTGTTACAACCTACTACAAAAATCGTGACTCTGCCACAGCCACATATCGTGCTTTAAGAGGAGAGTATGGTTTACATAATCGTCCAACTACGCATGCAATTGGCAAAATTGTGCAGAAATCTGAAGAGACTGGATTGGTTACCGATATTGTAAGGCCTGTGCATCATCGTTTCGATTCCTCGTCGTTCTCAGGAATTAGGACTGTCTTACGGCACATTATGGCGTATTTTGCATTTGGATCTAAACCTATATCCATATAAAGTTAACCTCACACAACAACTGAAGCCAGCTGACCATTCAGAACGTCGTAAATACGTCGAATGGGTGCTTGAACAACAGGCGGTGGACGGCGATTTTTCGAAGAAAATTTTCTTCAGCGACGAAGCACATTTCTCACTCGGTGGTTATGTTAACAAACAATATTGTCGTAGTTGGGGTTCTGAGAATCCTCAAGTAATTGAAGAGAGGCCATTACATCCACAAAAAGTCAATGTTTGGGGCACTCTTTGGTCCGGAGGTGTGATTGGATCTTACTTCTTCGAAAACGACGATGGAACGACTGTCACCGTCAATTCGGAGCGTTATGGTCATATGATAACCGACTTTTTTTTTTGCCTGCTATTGAAGAATACGACTTGGAGAATATGTGGTTTCAACAAGACGGTGCCACATGCCACACAACTCGAGCGAATATGGCTTTATTGCAGAAGATTTAACTCTTGAGCACTTGAAAACCAACATGCGTCAAGTTATGGCTGAGATACCGCCTAATATTTGTCAAAAAGTGGTCGAAAATTACTTCAAAAGAATCGATGCTTGCAACAATTCGCGTGGTGGTCATTTAAATGATGTAGTGTTGCACACATATTGTCAACGTTCAAACCTTATAATAAAATAGAAATATGATGAAAAAAAATATTTTATATGTGTTTAATTTACGTTTACTTTTGAAACCGCAAAATGGATAACCCATTATATTATATTGAGAATTAATTATACGGTTGTTTGTCCGAATGGCTTCCGAATGCTTCTGAAAATGTTCCATTGGTATCAAATCAAAAGAGTAAAAACCAGAAGCACGCAACAACTGGCACACATTAAATGTCAAACTCGAATTCAATGTTGTGTCGGCCATATTTAGCAAAATATAATAATCACGAATATGAGTTTGAAATTTCCCACCCTACAACTACGCCCTCTTTAAACTGAAGAATCGAGAATTTAGTGTTTTAACTTGAGATTTGTTCGGAGCCCTTAAGTCACCCTAGCATCGCCCCAAAGATTTTTTTTGAAAAACCTGAACTCACAACTAACCCTGGTGAAAAAAAATCCTTTCAAGCGTGAGTTTTCTTCTTTTTTCGGAAGTACTCTCTGATCCAAAACAGCAGTTAAAAAAACAAACACATCCAATATGATTCTGAAGTTTTTGTCTAAATAGTTTAGTTTATGTCTTAAATAGTTGTTTTTTCACATTCTTTGTTAATTGTAAACAGGGGGTGGGGTTCAAGAAGACAATAAAATACTAGTTGTCTACATGTTAAAATCTATTTTTAATATATAAAATTAAAGTTGAATTTGCTGTTTACATTGAATAACGTTCCACTTTCCACACATTTATGGAGTTTTCATTTGTTTACAAAAATTAATTTTTTTCACCTTCAGATACGTCAAAACTCAGATTCTTACAAATAAAGCCTACCAATGGGCAAACAAATCAATTTATTTTTTGATCGAAGGTCAATCTGGATTTTTCGGCAGATTTACCCTACTTTTACTAATACCATAACACCATCAGAACAATATTAACAGCCTTCATGTTGACACGATTTTGTTTTCAGTGATGTGAATAGTGAAATAAGGTTGTGAAAACATACATACATTTTAAAAAAATAATTTTTTTTTGTAATATGTCCTGCGGACACTTTTTCGTTTGGTTTTTATATTGGGTTCATTTCCATCCATTTTTTTTTTTTGTAATATGTTTTACGGACGATTAATATTTTTTTAATATGTTCTACGGATACTTAAAGATCCCAATTCTGACACCAATTTTGTTATGAGGGATTTTGTTCTGCTAAAGAAACAAAAGTTTTTCCAATTTTGTTATTAAAGAAACAAGTGTTTTCCGTTTTGTTGCCAGCACCTGATCTGATGATGATTATAGAACGTTCCTTATCCTTAAGCAATTATTTAATGACTATTCAAACTCTTTATATGATAAGTATATTCATAAAATGGAAGCTGATCTTAAATCTAATCCAAATAATTTCTGGAAGTTTGTCAATTGTAAGAAAAAAACTCGTCATCATCTAGTCATGAACCAAAAGTTATTGCAAACATGTTTGCAAGCTATTTCAGAGAAGCGTTTAATGATTCAAACACTATAAACCCTTCTTACTCTTCTTCTTCAGTTTTAAACATTTCGCATGTAAATGATATTAATTTTGAAATAAGTGAACAAACCATTACACAATACATACTGAAACTGGATGAGTGTTTTAGTCGTGGTCCTGATGGTGTGCCATCCTCTATTTAAAAAAAAATGCGTTTCTTATTTGTCGTACCCTTTAAGTGTTCCCTTTAACAAGTCTTTAAAAAGTTTGCTTTTTCCAACTATTTGGAAAGGCTCATTTATTGTACCAATTCACAAGAAACGTCCTAAAAATGAAATAATGAACTATAGACCTATTGCTAAGCTATCCGTAATACCTAAACTGTTGGAGTCAATCGTATGTAGTGTCCTTTCCTTTCATTGTAGTTCAATTATTTGTGATAACCAGCATGGTTTTGTGAAAAAGCGTTCTGCTGTTACCAATCTGTTTAATTTTACGTCCTTTTGTTTAGATGTTTTTGAGAAACGTGAACAAGTAGATTGTATATTTACTGATTTTAGTAAAGCATTTGACAAGTTGTGTCATAAAACACTAATTTTTAAATTGTTTCGTCAAGGTTTTAACGACAATTTCTTAAATTGGATTTCATCGTACTTAGAAAATAGACAATATGAAGTAATATTTCGTAATGAATGTTCGATTCCGTTTGTAGTGAATTCTGTTGTCTCCCAGGGCAGTCATTTGGGTATAATTTTATTCATTTTATTTATAAATGACTTGATTTCGATCATAAAAAATTCGTCTGTCCTTATATATGCTGATGAATTAATGAGTGAATGAATTAATTCTAAATCTGACTGTCTACTTTTGCAAGATGGCTTAAAATTATTTAGGGAATGGTGCAATATTAATCGTCTCGTTTTAAATGTTGACAAATGTAAGCCCATGAGTTTAACACGCAAGAAAGTTCCAATTGTTTTTGATTCAAACATATAGATTTTTGTTCTTTAAGTAGAGTATCTGTTTTTTCTGACTTGGAAGTTGTTTTAGATTCGGAACTTACATTTACTGACCATATTAGTTTTGTAGTTAGAAAAGCAAATAGAATCATTGGTTTCATTAAGAGATTTGGCCGCGATTTCCGTGACCCATATGTTCTCAAACTACTTTTTGTTTCATTTGTGAGACCAATTCTTGAGTATGCCTGTGTAGTGTGCACCTTATTATTCTGTACATATAATGAGAATTGAAGCAATTCGGAGGAGGTTCTTGCGCTTTTGTCTCCGTTTTCTTCCTTGGTTCCGTGGAAACCCTCTCTCGCCTTATTCTCAAATACTTGCTTTAATTAACCTTCCTTCCTTGGCAAATCATAGAAAATATTTACAATTTTGTTTTATCGCAGCAATAATAAATTGAGCAGTACCATCACGATCGGTTCTTTATCGTCTTAACTTTAGTTTAAGTCGCTCAAGTATACGACTTCACAAAGACCACTGAATCAAATTTTTAGTAGATCGAACTATGGTGCTCATAGCCCTTTCTTTTTTTTCTTTTTTTTTTTTTTTATTTATTTATATATATCTACAAGCGTTGTGCTTAACAGATGTTTCTTAAGAATCTAGTATAATATATAATAACAATAATAACAAAGATAATAATTATAATAATAAATAATACCCTTCGAATACTCTCAAAAAATTATAATCATAGATATTAGTTGATTAAAAAACAAACTTTAACAATAATTCATTTTTAAATTTCTCACGCGATAAATGCAAATCAAAAGAATCACAAAACTCATTAAACGAGGAAATAGCTCGTGATATAGGTTCATTTTTCGCATAATTCGTTCTATGAGTTTGTTCATAAAGAAAATTTCTTGTTCTTAAGTGCCTAGAAGGTACATAAAAGGAAATCAAAGAAAGCAAAAACGGACTTTTTATATGATAGCATAGAATATCTCTTACAAAAACTACATCATGAATATATCTTCTAGATTGAAGTGATTTAATCCCTAGCAATTGGCATCTAGCTTTATAATCAGGAATAAAATTCCAGCGCATTTTATAGAAAACGTGTCTAGTAAACCGCCTTTGAACTTGTTCAATTCTAGTAGAGTGAACTCTATAGCATGGATTCCAAATCACATCTGCATATTCGATTACTGATCTAACCAGAGAGGTGTAAAGGGTTAATAGAATATACGGGTCACTAAAATCCTTACTATTCCTTTTAATGAATCCAACTAATGTATTCGCTCTGGAAACAATAAAATCTATATGTTTTTTTGGAGAAAATGTGTTGTCAAAAATAACTCCAAGATCTTTAATATCACTAACTCTAATCAAAGAACTTGAATTAATATCATAAGAAAACTTAATTTCAGATAGAGATTTGGAAAATGTAATTGTTTTACATTTTCCGATATTTAATTTTAAGCTGTTAAGAGAGCACCAACTAGAAATACGGTCAAGGTCATTTTGAACTTTCCGGCAGTCATCAATGCATTTAATTTTTAAAAACAATTTTAAATCATCCGCGTAAAGTAGATAATCGCAGTTTTTTATTACATCAACTATGTCATTGATATAAATTATAAGTCAATCAATTAGTTGAAATATTTAATAAATTTTATTTTACAGTGGCTTCACCAAATGACAATTTTAAAAATTCAAAACATTGTTTTACAATAGCTTGGAAATTTAGTGTTAAGTAGTTTTAAGTATTTATTTACAAACTTATTGTTCACGTTAGGATTTAACGAATTGAAATAAATATTCTAGGCAACAAAGCAGCTACCCAGTGATAGCGATTGAATAATAGCACCAGACTGCTTTATTCAAAAAATTCTAACTTAAAACTAACTCGATGATGAACTCATCTAATGACAATATGTATCTGTATTTATTTTAAACACCGAGTACAAATTGTCGGAATGCCTTCCAATTTTTGTTTACCCAATTATTTTGTTTTTGTTTATGATAACGACGGGCGACGGAGTCGCCATCTCGAGGTGTGTTAAACAAAGATTTAAAATTATGATGACTACCAAGTGTGGTCATCGAAGTGGATGTTTAGTAATTTAATTCTTTTCCTTAGAAAAGATATTTTTAGATACTTAGGGATTTTTAAAATAAAGATTATGATAAGTCAGCATCTCAAGAGGATGTTTATTGTTTACATCTATAGTAAACGGACGGAAGACTTTAATACATAACAATCTCGTCGCATTCAACAATAAATTTCGTAGATAAAAATACAAACACTATGTTTTAACAACAATTACATAGTAGCATTCAATTCAACTCTAGGCTCCATCACAATCTACTTAATAAATACACCAAAGAAAGCTAACAAATTCAAACACAAAAAAACACACCCCAGCCCCAGCAGCCAGCACTCCTCTACAGCAGAGTAGAGTAGCAGTCGACACAGTACTAAAAGTTACTGATAGAGTGCTAGGTAAACGACCAAAAAATATACAAAATAATCCGCCGACGACATTCTACGAAAAGAGAAAGAATCCCTCCACACCGTTTGCAGGTCACTTTGTCTGCCTTTGACATTGCTTTGCCATTGCTAGAAATAATTTATCTATCTCTACCTATGTAGATTGTAGGTATATACATATGTAATTCTCCCTATGATCAAACAAGTATTTTTAACAACAACAAATTGATATTGTATTTTTATTTTTGTCCAAAACAGTTCACAGTTGGTTTTTGTCGCATAGTTAACGTTTGTTACTCAAATGCGAAGGAAAATTTAAGACTATACTTCACAGGATTATTTCTGTAGTAAGTCTTCTTTGCTATTTGAAAAAACTGCAAACCTTATAACCTGCGATGACGAGGTATATCGTTTTATCTATAGCGTGAGGTTGACTGCTGTTCTGCGACTAGTTCGCTTTGAACATCATGTCGTCGATGATCGCTCGGTATAATGGATAAAACGACTTCTGAGTGGTTAAACTTTTAGCAATAATTGAGTATTGAGAGAAAATGAGATCAATTTTTGATAACGGACAGTAGTTAATTTTTATTGTAAAGGAAGTGCAATTTGAGGTGAATTTTATTGTCAATTTGCAATGTTATTTTTGTTTTCATGGTTGTTTTTTTTTTTTTGTAATGGCGCCGGTTAAACTTTTACAAAACTTCTGTTCTGATTTCAAATCCAGAAGCAAAGTTCTCTTTTTTTCAGATGAACTGTCATTTTTTCTTTAATCAACGTTTGCAGAATAGTCCGAAAGGCTTCGGATTGCCAAATAAAAACGACATAGATTGTTTATTGACGAAAAAGTTATAACAGAACAGACAGATTCGTTAGAAACTTCAGAACAAGAAAATACGTTAAATGCTAACGTTAAATTATTTATTAACAATTGTGTAATCCTCCAAATTAATTTCGGAATTAATTTTTTCAAAATTGAAATCGCTTCGGGTTACAAAAGAAAAGAAAATGTACGACTGGTTCGCACGTACTTGCTCATTTGTCCGATTACATTATATGCAAACTATTCTTAATAGAAAAATATTTGCATGTATTTGTAAAGTCTTTTTTTACTTATGTTTGTATATATAAATCTAAAAGTTCTTAATTTTTTTCTATAAAAAAAATGGTATGAACATTTTAAATATTTAATAATATAAATTCAAAAACAAAAATTCAAGAAAAATCGTCCACCCGTTTTCGAAATATTGAATTTTCAAAAAAAAATGTTTTTTTTTCGAAAATCCACAAAACTATTTTCGAGAATTTTAAAATGCAGTGTTATTTAGAATTTGAAGGAGCTCCTTTATAATTTTTTTAACGAAATCCGTTGAGCCGCTTATGAGAAAGTCGAAAATCAATAAAATGGTTGTATGACAGATACCGTTAATAACAAAATATTAAAAAAAAAAAATGTTGGCCAAAATGTAGACCATACTTAATGTAGTACACACACCAATTTTCAGCCAAATCGTTACAGCCGTTTTCAAGATAATTAAGACGGTAGCAAAATGTGTACGGCAAGTATCTTTATTTTTGTGGCTAAAACAACAATTAAGAAATCTATTTTGGACATCACCTAAAACACTTAAATGCCAAGTTAGAAGAAAATCGCTTCAGCTGTTTAGGCTGTAGAGAGCTGTACAGACAGATAGACATCATCGTAATATCAAGTTTGATTAAAATCTCGAGTTCGATTTTTTTGCCAAATGCAAAACTTGCCCTATAGTACCTATATCGCAAGTAAAAACTTGAATAAAGAAACAATTTTCGTGCCATTTGCCATCCGATACATTTACTGGTTTGAATTATTGTTGTGTTTTTTTTTTTAAATGATAATAAAAAATTATATTTTTACAATTATTTTTGTAGCTTTAAGGAGGCTTTACATGTATCTTTATCTTCATCTGCATTGACATATGCAAAAGAAGAGGAAACAAAATAAAAAAATCATACTTGTGCGATAGAGAGTGAAGACCAAAATGGAGATCATCTTCATGTATGAAAATTATAGGAAGTATGAATCTGAAGATTGCATATTATAGTGAAGATGAACATATTCATCTTCATTATGGCATTTTCATCTGCACCATAATTTGTACCGTTCAGGTGACGAATTTTCAAGTTTTTTTTACCATTTCACCTCAGTTTGTTTAAAAACAACGAAAATAGCGAACATTTTCTTCCCAAAACTACATTCCTGTACGCTAAGAACATGTGATTAGTGTGTACCCTGTCTTACTTTTATGTTTGTTTTATATTATGGTCCCGCTCTACTTTTCTTCAAGTCTGCAGATGCAGATCCGGTACCGTCACACAATGAAAGGAAAGTACTTTCGTAAAGCAAAAAGCTTTCTGAAATCTAAATTTTCATTGTGTGACTACCCGAAAAGTACTTGAAAGCGTTTTCTGAAAGTGATTTGCTTTCTTGAAAACGTTTTCGAAAGAAAAAATTTCACTGTGTGACTAGTTAATGAAAGCGTTTTTTTTTCTTTTTTTTTAATTTTTACTATATGCCTGTGAGACCTAAGGTCATTTAAATGCTACCTGAATCGCACGGCAATAGTTGGCACAGTGGATTTGAGAACCAGGTATTGTCTGTCTCAATTGAAGTTATCGAAAAGAACCCACACGTCTAACTTAGCAATCAAGCACTTTATCCACTGCGCCATTGCCACTTTCAAGAAAGCAAATCAATTCAAATAAATTTCTGAATGCTCTTGCAGCTTTCACAATCTGCTTGTGAAAGTTTGTTGCTTTCGTGAAAGCGAATGTTTGTTTTTTGCCCGAATTGCTGGGCCAAATTGGTTTTTGGGGGAAAGGTAGCATTGTGGTGGCATATCGGTAGGTAGGCACCAATAGCAATAGTTTTCATCGGTAGGTAGGCACCAATAGCAATAGTTTTCTTGGACAACAGTTTTCTTGAACAGCACTATCTTGGGTGATCCCTTAGCGGTTTTAAAGGATTTTAACTCCCTCCAGGGTCTTCTGTCCCGCTAAAAAAAATACACACACTAACAAATCACTTGCAGCAAACATTTGCATTGCGTATTTAGTTATGGGGTTTTCGTTTGGTAAATTCATATTTTGATCTATAAATTAATTTTTTACGTAACGATTCGAATACGTTTTCAGATTGATTTTTAATTGCTATAGTATTTGTGTATATTCGTGTCTGTGAACCAGCTATCGGTATCAGCTGTCTTGTCAAACTGATTGCTGTCAATTGTAATGCATAGTGGTATTAGTAAAAGAGGGGTAGACCTGCCGAAAAATCCAGATCTGCAAAATTGATTTAAAATCAAAAAATAAATCAATTTATTTGGCAAGTCGAGGGCAAAATTGTTAAAATCTGTTTTTTCACAGATCTAAATCAAAAATAAATTGATTTGTTGTACCAAACGATAACCACATTAGTTTCTCAACAAACGGTCGTAATTTAAACAAAATTAAACTTTTCTTTTTTATTTATTTATTTTATTGAAGCGTTTCGGCTATATAGCCATCATCAGAAAATTCCAGCTTTATATAAATTTTTAATATAATTATTGAATTTTTTAAAAAATAAAATAAACAATAAAAACAAATTTCAATTTAGATTTTTATAAATTTTAACAAGTGAAGAGTCAGCAAATCTACAATTATCATTTAGTGTTACGTTATGTAATTTGTTAATATAGATTGTTAATTGTCTGTGTCCTTTTCTCTTAATAAGGATATGCTATTAGTCATCACTACGTGTTGTTTTTGGTTTCTTCTCCCTCTACCCATTGCATTATTTTCTTGGTGTATATGTTTACTAAAAGCCGTTTTTTTTTTAGTTTTATTTTGTATATCCAGTTGATGGTCTCTAAATCTTTTCTTGAGAGAACGAGTAATTTGACCTATACCTATATAGTATACTTCATTATATCCATTACAATTTAGCTTGTAGATTCCCGATTTGTCAAGTTGGTCTGTTTTTTGTTTTGTGCTTTTTGACTTTATCAATTTAATTCAGTAGCGAGTTTCATTCAAGAAAAGATCTGCTCTTTCCGACAAAAGATTTCATCTTTTTGAATTTTGAGAGTTTCATTCCAACAAAAAGAGCAAATCTAGATCAAATCTTAATACGAAGATTGGATGCACACATAGATGTAAAAAGTCTTTTCTGTCAAGGGTCAAATGGAAAATATTTTGTAATTAATTTATTGTGAACTAGTGCCAATCTATGGTAAAAAATAAAGAAATAATGGACGAAGAAGTTAATATTTTTTATTTTATAAATTCAGTGGAGTTTTTAATTGATTCGTCTTCGTCTTCCTCATCACCTGATGATGAAGATGTGTTTTTTTTTTCAGAAATGTGTGCGAGTTATTCACCAATACTACAATTAAATTTGTTAAAAAGTTTCATTGAAAAGATCAAATCTGGATTTTGAGATGATATCTTTGAAATTTGAATGAAACGCCATAAGCCTTTTTGGCTGAACTTCCTTTTAAACAACAACGAAAGAATTTATCTCCCTCTGCGAGCAAATCTCTCATAAGTGTGGGGTTGTACTGATTTTCAGCACCACGTTCCCAGATTGGTCGCACCCAAATTGACCTACGATAAGCCGCATTTCCTTCAGTCACATGCTGCGCAATCCGTAGTATAATTTCCATTAGAGTTAATTGCCTCAGTTCTAATAGTTCTTCCTCGCAAAAAATTTCTTCAGCGATCTTCATTTAGCAGCTATTTTGGATAAAACAATTAACGAAACTATAAGCTCAAACCTCAAAGTGGTAAAAATGACACCCGTTTACACACAAATCACTTTCAGAAACCACTTTCAGAAAACACTTTCACTTGCGTGGTGTGACGACCCGAAGAGTTCTTTCAGAAATTTTGCTTTCTTGAAAGTTAAAAGTTCCTTTCAGAAAGCACTTTCTTTTCATAGTGTGACTGCTCTCTTTAACCACTTTCACGAAAATTTTAAAATCGAAATTTTCGAAACGCTTTCTGAAAGCACTTCCATTTCATTGTGTGACAGCACCTTAAATAAAACACTTTTCAAAAGAATTAAACAAAAACAATGATTTTCAGTTTTTTTTTTTGTGCTTTTTGATCAAGTGGTCGTATTGAAAATGAAACAAAACGCGTTCTAAAGTTTTGTTTATTAGTTCTGATATGTATATATATTATTAATAGTTATTAATTTTTTTTATTGTAATCCTTTTTCGGTTTTTACTTTCTGAAAACTCAACTGGGAATAGTTTGAAAATACTGACAATTAATTATGTGTGCACACGGTTGGTAGAAAATCTACCAATTTCTTACAATTTATTGGTAGGTATTCAGGCAGGTCCCTGACAATAAATTGTCAGCCAACTTCTGACAATAAATTATAAGAGATTGGTAGATTTTCTACCAACTGTTTACACACATAATTAATTGTCAGCTCATTGGTAGATAAGTGTCAGGCATTTTTATGTCTGACAATATTGTAAGATCTACCAATCGTGTACACTAAGCCTAATCCATTATAACAAATTTCGCAGTGCAGCAGCGTAGTATAAAGGTAAAGGAGTGATTTATTTTCAATTATAACATATGGAAAACCCTTTGATTGATATTGCACAATTTACAGAGATTTGGTATAAAGCTACCTTACTACTGAAAAATTTGTAATAATATTTTTAAATATCACAGCTCTTAATAAATAATTGGTAGAAGGAAAATCTACAGAAAAAACCTTCTTTCAAAACATGAGATAGAGAGAAGGGGAGGGAAAAACTAACCTCGATCAAATCGCCGACTTTTTACAATCGTTTCTGTTATTAATAATATTTGAAACATAACTACATACATACATATATTGTTATAACAAAGAAAAAAAGGTGTGCATTACTCAATCTTAAAAAAATAAATTAATAAATGAATGGACAAGTAATAAACACCATAAATGTTAATAAATAAATATAAATAAATAAATAAATAAATAGATAATAAAAAATGAGTAAAATATCACAGAAGAAAAATAAATAAATAAATATAGCTGTGTATAAATAAATAATTATATCACAGAAGTAAATAAATAAATTATATTATATGTACATTTCTACAGATAAGTAATTTAATCTATATAAATATATTACTATAATCATAAAGTTAGATTTGAAATGACGTAGTCAGATGAACTACATGAAATGACGTATCTATTGTATAGATTAATTATTCTACTAGGAAATCTTTCAATGCTTGTCACTCTATGTAGTTCCTCAGTCGAATAGTGCCACGGCAAATTAACCATCATTTTCAAAAGTTTGTTTAGTATTCTTTGTAACCTAAGAATATGAGTTTTTGCACATTTTCCCCACACAGGTGATCCGTACAATATTATGCTTTGAAAAATTACTTTATATATAATTAACTTATTTTCCTCACTTAAGCTTTGAATTTCTATTTATGAATGGATAAAGCATTTTTATTGTCACATTAACTATATTATTGTTTGTTGGATATGTAATCTAAAAGTTAGTGTCTTGTCAAGATGCACTCCTAAGTTGATTCTTAACCTTCCTCTAGGTAAAAAGCAAGCTTTTTTTCCATGTGAAAAAGACTGCTTGCGTCTTTCCAGGATTCATTTTTATTTTTCATTTATTGAAAAAGTTCTCAATATCATCCAAGGCAGATTGCAAAATGTTTTCCATAACTAAACTATTTGAATCCGCTGAATAAATACAGGTGTCGTCTGAGCTTCGGAAAATCAGATGTATATATGTTACACAATATTGGTCTTAAAACAGATCCTTGAGGAACACCAGCAAGGATTTCTTTCGAATCTGAGCATGCAGCATTAATGAAAACTTTAAATTTTCGCCCAATTACTCGTGAGAATGAAAATATGAGTTTATTTATGTAATGAGGAAAATTTAACATTTTTAACTTATGAATAAGACCTTTGTGCCATATCGTGTCGAACGCCTTTCGAGTATCGAGTAAAACTAATCCTGTACTTTTCCCTAAAACGAAATTATTTTTAATATCTTTAGTTATCCTGTGTATCTGATGGAGATTACTGTGGTGGGATTTAAGTGAACTTTGAGATTGTTTTTGATAACATTTTCCAAGCATTTGATAATCGAGCTCAGTAAACTGATTGGCCTATAGTTGCATGGCATAGAAGACTCCTTCCCCGGTTTTAGAATAGGAATAATTTTCGCCTCTTTCCATTCTTTGGGGAAATAGTCTAAATTGAAGCATCCATTGAATAAATTTAATACATACTCAATACCTTTTCTTGGTAGTTTTTTAAGTTATGTAACTTATCGAATCCAGGTGACTTAGATATATTTAGACCTGACAATTTACATATTTGACATCATCAAGAGTTAGTACATTTTCTATCTATAATATCAACTATTTGTGAACATAGAGAATCACATGACTGTTGAACAGCAACTTCAAGTTCATTGTATCCTCCTATGTTGCTAGTAATTAAATGATTTGAAGAGAATTCCCTGAACTTCATCTTTTAAGCGCGGGAATAACACAATCTTTCTTTTTGATAACCTAAGCGATATTCCAGATGGGTTTGCTTGCTTTATCCAAACTCCGAAGTTTATTGTTCCAGGATTTATTTTTGTATTATGATATTAATGTTTTGATTTTAATATTTAATAGCTTCATTTCTAAGACATAGGCACGATTTCTAGTTCTCAGCCACAAAGATCTGTACTTATTTCTGATTTTTATGAGATTAATTATGTTAGTAGGCAGTATATTTTGTGTTTCGCATAATAAATAATAAAAAAATAACATTTTGTGTTCAATATAATATACCGAACGTTAAAAATACATCTTATTTTTTTCAATTAATTTTTATTTATTTTTTTGTTTTCAAATAAAAGTATCAGTTATATGCAGTAAAGACGAAATGATTGTGAAATACTCACCCAACGACTGGTTTCGAGGGAAATTATATGTGCGTACACACTCTGAAGATTGTATGACAACGGGAAATGGAACAAGGTGATGATAAAAATATTAATAATTTAATTCAAAAGGATGAATAATTAGAACTATTTTTTTTTTGTTAGATCAACTTTACTGCGTCTACCTATTGGCAATGAAATTCAAGAAAAACGATGTGGAATTCTTCGTGCCTATGAAGTTACAAAAAATTACCAAAGGTAAGTTAAACCAAACAAAAATGTGACTTTTCTTATACCTAATTGTAATATAATTTTTTTTTAAATAAAATCAATTTTTCTGTGGACGTATTTTAATAAAAGTAATAACAATGACTATGAATAATAAATTGAAACAAACATTTATGTATAAATGGAAGTTTTTTAGTAGGCTCCAGGTTAATAAAAAGAAAAGACAGATTTTATATGTTGTGCAACGTTTCGAGCGCGAATACACTCTTCATCAGGCCTTTTATTGAAAAAATATAACAAATTAGATTCTTGTAGAAATTTACACCATAATGTCAATAACACTTACAACAAAAGCAAATAAATTTAATATCACGGCATTAACAAAATTGTTCGAAATAAAAATATTAAAAGTTGAACTATAAAAGTTAAAACAAGTGTTTATAAATTATTAATAATACATAATTGTAATAATAATAAAAACAATCAATTTTTTATTACATTTTTCACACAAATTAATTTTTGACTACTACACTGCTGTCTTGTTCTCTATCTGATTTTTTTTTCCTTATTTTCTTTTAATCAGCTGGTTATAAGGGCGGGTCAATAAGTCCGTGACTTTTTGAATTTCTGACCTCTTTACTGAAACAGCAACATTGCTCCTGTCAACAGGCATCTGTCAGTTGACTCCTGTCAAAATTTAAACTTGCTGCGTCAGTTAGTTTGTGTTTGACAGCTATTTTTATCAGACTACTCACTAATTTGAGGAGAAAATGGAAAAAAGTGAATTTCGTGTGCTTATTAAACATTATTTCTTGTGAAAAAAAACATTACCGAGACCAAGGCTAAGCTTGATAAATACTATGCACCATCGATTTCAATGGTAAAAAAGTGGTTTACTGAATTTCGTTGTGGCCGTACAAGCACTGAAGATGCCGAACGTCCTGGACGCCCAGTTGAGGTCTCTACACCCGAAACAATCGAAAAAATTCACGATATGGTGTTGGCCGACCGAAGATTGAAAGTGCGAGAGATTGTGGAAGCCGTAATGCTGAGACTATCGCAATCCGATCTTCTGTTGATAGCATTCTCCGTGTTGTTGATGTGCAACATTTCCAGCAACATTCTCTTGTTATGGTGTCTCTCAACTTCCAAAATGCTGACATTATCTAAGTCAGGCTTGTGGTTTTCCTCTTTGCAATGCTGTGTAAGACCAGATTTTTGAGAACCGACGTTGTTGATATCAGACCGGTGGTGGCCTGGAAGCCGATTACGAAGCTTTTGTTTGGATGTACCTACATACACAGATGTACAATTTATACCCCTTCCACCCAAACAGTTTATCTTGTGGACAACATCAGACTTATCCAGTGTGTTGATCTTTCCTTTTGCATTCGTGAACAACAAAGGCTTGCGAGTGTTTGCCGATTTAAAAGCTATTCTCGTTATCTCCTTGTTACGAATAGGTGCAGCTTTCATACGATTAGAAAGAGATGGAATATATAAAGCACTCCGGTAAATAACAGGCGGGGGAATTCTTTTTGAGTAGCATGAACATCGCTCTTATTTTGATAGTTGCTTATTAGTTTGTTGAAGACATAAGCGGGGAATTCGTAGGAACACAGGGTGTCTCTAATAACGTTGATGTTTTTTTGGCAAAAATTAGGATGACTATATTCAAGCACTCTGTTTATGAAATTCTGCGCCGTATTGAATTTAACCTGTTTTGTTTGTTTCGAATGGAAGTTTATTAAGCGGCCAGAGGAAGTAGGTTTCATGAACCTATCGAAAATTATTTTGCCGTTATGTTTGACTGCTTTAACATCGAGATAGGGTAGTTTTCCTTCCTGCTCTCTCTCAACTGTGAATTGGATACGTCTATGGAAGGAATTTAAAGCATCGAGTGTAGTATCTATGCTATCAACATATTTTGTGATGATTTTTGGCTTAACGTTCAATTTACTAAGAACATCCTCTAATAACGCTTCCATTACGATATCTGCAATTATCGGTGAAATTGGGCTACCCATAGGTACTCCTTGTTTTTGTTGTAAGAATCTAATCTGTTATATTTTTTCAATAAAAGGCCTGATGAAGAGTGTATTCGCGCTCGAAACGTTGCACAACATTTAAAATCTGTCTTTTTATTGACCTGGAGCCTACTAAAAAACTTGCATTTATATATTAACTGGAGAGGTCATCTATAAATTCCTATAATTACAAACATTATATTATGTATATTCTTTCGCCTTTTCACTTATACTCATAATTCTTGGGTGGTAGAAAACGTCACAATTATAGAAAGATTGCGATTGGTCGTCCGGAGAGATTCCTAATGCTTCTGAAATTGTTCTTTTGGTACTAACTAAATGACATCATTTGCCATTCTCAAACGGCCGTAGTCTACTTGAAAGTAAGACAAATTTCTTGCCTCTGACAGCTGTCAAGAAAAGTTGTTACCACTTAAGGGAATTTTTATAAGAAAGTGATTATAAAAATATATAAATATAACTTCATTCCAAGTCAAGTGCATTTGCGTTAGAATTAGCAGCTGTTAGTTATCTGCCAGTTAAACTTTATCAAATGTTTTATTTATGTATAATCTAAAAAAAATCTAACATCACCCATATTAAAAAATCCGATTTAGTGACGGTTTATCTGTACAAGTAGATTAAGTGCAAAATATAATTAATTATTAATTATTTAGTATTTTTTTAATTCCATTTTAAAAATTACAAATTGCATACAAAACACGAATCCGCGAAAATACAAATGCTTCCGATTAGGAATGAGCGATGTTTATCGATCTGAACGAAACATCGATATTATAACAAAAAAATCGATGTTGAACGAAGGAATACAGAAAGATTGTTAAAAATATCAATTTTTTTGGCGAGGAGTGCCCCACCAAAAAACCTAGATCTACTTCAGAGAAAGTTCAGGGCGACCGCAGGTCTTAAAAATACAGAATTTGTTCTCCAGGATAAGTTCACGTTTTGAAAAAAACGCTCAGCGAACAAACATATTATGAAGTCCATTTAGGTGTGCTGTCTGTACCCATTCAAAATTCAGAAACACTCAAACCTGAAACGTAATATCATGAAGCTTTATTGTTTTTCATTAAGTATTTTTGGAACTGCGTATGTATTTGAGATTTGTAAATCTAATCTACTGACCGATTCTATAGCTAAAATAAAAGGTGTGTTTGGTAATGTGAAAATTCGTACGAATTTTTAGGAATTTTCAAATTTTGATGTCAAACCCAATAGGAGAAAAACCCAAGCTTCGTAAACATGATGAAAATGTCTGGTTAACAAACATGCATAATCTAATGATGTCAAATCTTAAGAACGAGATGGCTAGTTCAGGTCCATTTCGTGAAGTTAATCGCTCGTGAAGTGTTTCTATCAGTAAGGCGGCCGACACAACACACAGCACACATTTCCTTTCGCGCACAAGTGTGGTGTGTATGGACCACTTAATACTCGACGACTTACAGCCAGGGCTGCCAAAGTGAGTACTAAGGGAGTATTGGTACTCCCCTGCCATTCACTGTACTCCCGTACTCCCCTCTCTGAAATTGTACTACTCTCAAAAATATCCAAAACTTTCACAAGCATTCATTAAAGATGGCACTCCGATTTCATCGGATGCGCTTAACCCTGAAATAATCTGAACGTATTCATTCATATTTTTATAAAAGAATGAGTAAACATGTCTGCTAAGTGCCAGTCTGTCATTTATTTTGGCATACAAAATCGAAAAACTACTAATATTTATTATTTTTTTTAAAATATGCGGGAAATCTAGTCACCGAAATGAATGACAAGAGTTCATTTCAGTCAGTTTCGTTTGTGAAAATCGTGTGTGAGTCGTTCTCTAGTTGCTCTTATACAAATATTTCCAAATCTTTTAACGGGTTAAATATGTTGAGGAACTAGATGAAGAATAGAGGTTCTTGAACAACATCGAACTCTTTGATTAAGTTTGGAAGAGTTCTTGCAAAATCTATTCGCGACTAAAAATGCTCTTAATGAACCAATGTTTAGGGCATTGAAAACATATTGGTCCTTTAATTTACATAGCTCACAGTAGTGACAATGCTAAACACATTTTTCACAGTTATATATGTATAAAGCAAAACATAGAACCTGCTTAAGCATTGCCACAGAAAATGTAATTTTTTTAGCAACATCTCTTCTTAAAAATACATATGCATCTCAATAAGTAGCCAGCAAATGAGTTGTTATCTATAATTATTACAAATAATCTAGAAAAAAGTCTGATATTGCGGATTGCTTAACAATAATGTCTGATTTTTTTTTTGATTTTTTCACATTGAATGTACTTAATACAAATAATTTGTTTTTGCTTATAGAGTAAGATCCCAGGGCCGGCAGCCATTTTATCATAGCTGAATTTTTTTCTGTAAATAGATACCAAAGTAGATAAGAACGAATGGACATTCCGAATTTTCAAAACTGGGGCTTTTCGGAGATATGCAGTGTGCAGTGTTAAGATGTCATCTTAAAGGTGTCTGCAAGACGAAACGCCCCACTGTAGGTGTTTGACAAGTGTCAAACAAAGTTTGAGACAATATCCCCTTCAACATATCAAAAAATCAGCTTTGATAAAATAACGTAGTTGGATATGCACTGTTAAAACTGCATATATCCGAAAAGCCCCAGTTTTGAAAATTCGGAATGTCCATTAGTTCTTATCTTCTTTGGTATCTATTCACAGAAAACAATTCAGCTATGATAAAATGGCGTATGTCTGCCGGCCATGGGATCTTGATCTATTAATCATACAATAGAGTGATTATCTGTAGGTATTTTGTTCATTCTAGACAATTTCACATCAAATATAAATCCTTTAACATTTTCTTGTTTGGAAATGAATGAAACGGATTCTCTTTGATAGTTGTTTATTTGTTTAAACAAAAATAAATTCATTTATACATATTTGCGTATCTTCTTTATTACATCTATAATAAATAATCCGCATCAATTTCAATTTTTTGTTTGTTGCTAATATTCAGCTATCCCAATAATGCCACTACGCAATTCATCTTTAGCTGTGGTGAGTTTCGTTGTGAGTTCTCTTGTGGCGATTGGGGAGAATTCGATAATTGTTATCGAGTCACAATAACAGGAAAAGTCACAAGGGCTTGTGACTTGTGACTCGTCACAAGGTGAAGAATTGGGCTGTTACTTTAATCGATACATGTTTTTTTTTAAATGCATGTGAAAAACTTAAATCATAGACTCAAAAAAAAAAGAAATATCTCATCCTTAAATTGAAAGGTGAAATAGCAGTCTAATAAGGTTCGGTTTTACGTTAATGATTCGTGCATTTACTTCGTACATTTAGTAAAATGGTTTGTGAATTGGTAAGGGATGTTTTAAAAAGTCAAAAAAATCCCTCCCAAATTCACGAACCTTTTCAAGAAATCCCTTATCAAATTCCACAACCATTGAAAAAAATAAGAATGGGAATGGTATGATGAGTTTAAACACAAAATGGCGTGCTTAAACTTCCGGAACGTAATTTTCAATTTTACCCCTCTCGAGAGCTTAGGAGTTTAAACATCAAAAATAGAAGTAGTGAAAAGGAATAAGAATTCACTGTTTGTAGATTACAATGTCGTTGTGATGTTGGACATCTAAATGATAATTGGAGTCGGCCTGTTATGGCCTTTGGAGGCGGTCACAGCCGATTGGTCGTGTCACAATGTCTGTAGAAATTTTCAATTGACCATGCGAAGATCTCTTATAGTGAAATATGCAGTTGGCAAATAAGAAACTTCAAAGTTCAACCAGAAAAAGTCTTGAAATTTTCATTTGTGTCTTCTTCCTTCCCACTACATTTCTACACCTCCAATCAATCTGTGAAAAAGATGAAAGATGAAACAACCAAAAAAAAATGAATCGTATAAGTAAGTCTGCTTTTGCACGCCTGCGATTTTAAAGTGTTGATTTTATTTTGTTCTGCTCTCGGTTCCAAGAATTCTTTTACAAGATTGCGATCTTTAACAAAAGTTAACTTTGTCCAAGAGAGAGGAATCATATATCACGGCTTTTCTTACACCACTTAAAAGGAACATTAACAAAGCTGAACAATAAGAAAAAGCACAAAGAAGAAGAAACGATAACTACAATTTTTTTCAATCTCAGCATTTGCTTTAAAATCGCATATTAAAATTGTAAGGGAAGGTCTAATCGGGTTCGGTTTTATAATAATGGTTCGTACATTCACTTTGTAAATTTTTTGTAAATGATTAGTGAATTTGATAAGGGATATTTTAAAAGCTAAAAAATCCCTTTCAAATTCACGAACCTTTTTTTAAAAAAATTCCTTATCAAATTCCCCAACCATTCTAGAAAATTGCTGAATCTCTTTTCAAATTCCCAAACCGTTTTGAACAAAATTGTGGGCGTTACTTAATTTTGAATTTTACTCCTGTCGAGAGCTTAGCTGTTTACACATCAAAAATATAAAGACCCGAATCATATATGCTGTCGTTCGCAGTTGCCCCTAATGTATGTCGGTTTTATTTGGCAATCTAGAAGCCTTCTGGAAGCCTTCTGGACTCTTCTGAAAGTCTTCACTTGGGAAAAAGTGACAGTTCTAATTCTGAAAAGAAGAGAATTTTGCTTCTGGAAATCAGAATCAGAACCAGAAGCACTCACAATAATATACTTGGACGTCAAACTGGAGTGTTGTCATTTTTTGTATCATATACATTGTGCAACAAACATTTTTTTTGTTCCATTTAAATTCATCAGCCATTTGGATTGGTGTTCATTCATCAACTTCCGAAAAAGAAAGATAGAGTAGAAAGAGAAACGTCAAAAACACGCAGGGAAATTCCTACCCTGATAGTTTAGTTTGGATAGATTTATTTCTGTTTCATGTTTTCATTCTTTCTTTCTTTTACCCGACTTATACCGATAGTATGAGTAATACCAAGATTGGTAACTTGGTATTACTCTTCTGTGTTTAAAACGATCCTCACGTACACCGCTAAGTCTATCCATAATCAGAACTAATGCAATGTTAAGTTCTTATCTCTAAAAAAGTCTCTTTAAAAAAAGGAAATTTAATAATTTAAGATTGTAGTAAATTTACCATTGTTAATAAATAATAACTTTAAATATAATGGAGAGTTCTAACAGAAGTAGTAAAAATTGTAGTAGTAATTTTTTAATCTTCCAAAACCAACATTATCAATTAATTATTAAAATGTAATAATATAATTATTAAAGTTTCTTAACTCGTAGATGCAGTTTTGACGAAATAATTTTAAAAGCTAAATGGACTTTTTTCAGGATTTATTTATAATACATTTTGTCTACCACAAGTTTTTTGTCATACATTTCTTTTTTTTCAGAACTTTCATATCAGCTATGATTGTAGTACAAAATAACCTCAATGTTCAAACTCAAGGCGATCGTTTAGTCAAAGTCGGTTGCATTATAAATAATTTAAATGTCACTGAAGCTCAAATACCAAGTGCTGTGGCCTTAGAATCCTCTCTTGACTTCACCCAAAAGTATGTATACTTTCCTTTGCAGGATCAAAAATAATTATCTTCCACCTTCAAACAGTGAACTGCCACATGAAAGCTTTATACATTTCAATGTAACAAGTTTCGACCTTCCGAAAATATCAATGCAAGTTATAGATCTGGATCAGCACTACCAAACAAATGACGTTCAAATTGGTCAAAGTCTTGAACTGCAGATCAGTGCCCAACCACCTGATACTCCGTTCGACTTTGATGCTACTTCACTAGTAGCCAAATCAAATAATAACACAAGTTTAATCGTTCTCATCGACGAAAACGGCTGTCCCACTGACATCAATGTGTTTCCGGCTTTAACTAAAGTTACCACCAGCGATAGGAAAATGCTTTATGCACGATTCCATGCGTTTAAATTTGCAGGAAACTCTCTCGTCAGCTTTGATGTTAAAATTAATTTTTGTCCTGCAAAATGCCCTCCAATTATGTGCCAACGATCTATGATGAGAAGTCGGAGATTCGCCGATGATGGGCTTGAGTTGTATGGGGATTCGGTGCAAGTAAAAAGTCCAATTTATATATCAACAGTTATGGAGCAAGCTGTGAAGAATTTAACAAATGTCTACAAACCCCCCGATTCGTACCTAAATGAGCCAACGCATGGAGGAGGAGTTCCGTATAATCTAGAACTTCCATTAAATTATGACTTAAATGTACGTGGACCAAATGTAGTCGATACCAGCGGTTTGATCTACGGAGAAAGAGGAATTGTTCTTGTTGCAGGAGTTGGTAAGAAACGGAAACAGAAGTGTTATCTGTACCATAACATATACATCTTTTTTTTTAGATAATTCCTCGATGGAGAACATTTGTATTAATCAAAGTCTTTTGATTGCAATTCTTATATTCTGGCTGATATTCCAGGTTGCACTCATGTTCAGCTGCTGTTATTTGATACAAAAGTATAAACGTTTGGCGTCGTTAGATGAAGAACGTAGAAAAATTCAGGATAGCATAGATTACTATGAGGGGCGCCGAGTCCATTGGGCTGATCAAGGTGGCTACACGTTATAGTTTTATTGCTTAAATTTAAACATTGTTATTTAATAAAATAGTGATAATTAAAATAAATTAGTAAAAGTATTTAAATAAACTATCTACATATATTATGTCACGTACCCGAGAAAAAATTCTGAGGTACATGAGAATGCATTTATTGAGAGCGCATAGAACTGAGAGGCGTTCTTTATTAACAACATGCAAACAGGGGTTGAATAGGTGATATAAGGTGATAGTTGATTTTTAAAATTTTTTTGATAGTCGGTCTGACGATAGATGTCTATCATTTCTATAACAGGCGTTTTCCGTTTAGAGCAGAGCACTGAACAGAGTTCAAACACATAGATTATGCACTGAACTTGTTCCAAACAGAGCGAGCTCTGAACACTGATATGTTTTTTAAACACACTTGAATCAAACAAATCAGAATACATTTTCATTTCCAACCATAAACAGCAATACCTAACCTACCCTTTTATGTACACTGATACACGCCAGATACAGAAAATCAACAAGCGATGAACTTCTTTCGAGAACTACTTATGTATCTAATTATTTTTTTCTTCACATTTTCCTTGGCACACATGGAATTTGGTGCGCTCAGCAATTTACTCACATATGCTCAGTCAATTACCCTCCTTGGGGTAAGCCTTGACGTGGCGGAGGGGCTTACGGTGACTACTACTGTGAAACCTAGAGCTATGTGATCGCGGAACTTGATTCTGCTGTAGGGCCACCCATGGTCGACAGGTCGAAGTGGAGTAGGATGTCGCTACTAATTACCCCCCAACGAAGGAGTATTTCCCACCAATGCACTCCCAACAGATTTGACGGTAGCGGAAGGATTCTCGCGATGGAATCAACGGTAGCGTCACTACGTGCAGCCGAGCAATTAGTTGAGACCCTGGATAAGTACAAAGCTGATATAACAGCACTCCAGGAAATGCGATGGGATGGAGAGGGCATGCGAAAAATTAAATCCTGTGACATCTACTTTGGTAAGTGCTACAGGGAAAGGAGACAGCGGTTATTTGGGTGCGGCTTTGTGGTAAGAGGCAAACTAAGACAAGAAGTTATGTATTTTAAATATGTTAGCGAGCGCCTTGTCACAATTCGCATCAGGGACAAATTTAAAAAACATCTCGCTGATCTGTGTGCACGCCCCAACGGAAGAGAAAGATGACTCGATCAAAGAGGAATTCTACGAACTTCTCGAAAAGACGTACGATAAGTGCCCGAAGTACGACGTTAAGATTGTTCTTGGCGACTTTAACGCCCAGATCGGAAAGGAGGGTATCTTTGGTTCGACGATCGGAGGACACAGCCTGCACGACGAAACTTCTGAAAACGGGCTTAAACTGATCGACTTTGCGGCGGGGAGAAATATCACCCTAGCAAGCACTCGATTCCCCCATCTCAATATACACAAGGAAACTTGGAAGTCTACAGATCAAGGCACTGTTAACCAAATTGATCATGTCGCGGTAGATGCCAGGCATACATCCAGTATCCTGGATGTCAGAACTTTCGGAGGGGCCAACATAGACTCGGATCACTACCTGGTAGTATCAAGAGTCCGGATGCGGATATCCTTGGCGCCTCAGCGAAGAGAGGATATTAGAAGAAAGTTCAACGTCGGTAAACTTTTATCACCAGAGACTGCCACAACTTTTGCCGACCGCGTCGCACTCAATCTCTCAGAAAACGCACCAGCAGCACCAACTGTAGACGAACAGTGGAATCATTGCCAGCTAGCCATTAGAAGTGCCACCGCTGAGGTGCTGGGTTTCAATCGAAAACCAAAGCGAAAGCTCTGGTTCGATGACGACTGTCGGCAGGCACAAGCAGCCAAGGACGAAGCATATGAGTCAATGCTGCAAGCTAGGACCAGAACTGGTGAGAGAGCAGCCCGCGAGCTCTATGTGCACAAAAGAATAGAGGAACACCGACTCCTAAGAAGGAAGAAGAGGCAGCACGAAAAGCAAGCGGTCGAGTCTATTGAGGGATGCTACAGCAGGGGTAACGCTCGAAAGTTCTATCAAAGGGTGAAACGATCTACCCAAGGATTCCAGCCCAGAATAGAAGACTGTCGTGATAAAAATGGTAATGTCGTAGGAGATACGCAGACGCTGCTGAGAATTTGGAAAGAACACTTTTCCAAGCTACTAAGTGGCGAAGACTGCCAACCATCCGTAGTTATGCAGAACAACACATTCAACTTGGACGATGATGGTCATAATATCCGTCCACCTGACCTAGAAGGAGTAAGAACGGCGATATCCAAACTTAAGGCGCACAAGGCCGCGGGTTCAGATGGCCTGCCAGCTAAACTGTTTAAGGCAGCGGGAGATGACTTGGTCAGGAGCATACACCAACTCATTTCTAGAATCTGGTCGGAGGAAAGTATGCCCAATAAATGGAAGCTCGGCATAGTATGCCTTATCCACAAAAAAGGAGATGCTCTGAACTGCGCCAACTACAGAGGTATAAGTCTCCTCAACATCGCATACAAAATTCTGTCTGCTATTTTGTGTATCCGCCTAGAACCTTTTACCAACGACCTGATCGGATCTTATCAGTGTGGCTTTAGGCGAGGAAAATCAACTAACGATCAGATTTTCACACTCCGGTAGATCCTGGAAAAAACCCAAAAATTCTAAGTCGATACGCACCATCTCTTCATCGACTTTAAAACTTCCTATGATAGCGTTGATAGAACAAGTTATACAGAGCCTTGTCACATATCGGCATCCCTGCCAAACTTGTCCGCTTGTGCATAAGGACAATGAAGGAATCTCGCTGCTCCGTCAGAGTCGGTAAGAACTTCACCGACGACTTTGATGTCGAGAAAGGTTTGAGGCAAGATGATGCACTATAATGCAATCTCTTTAACATCGTGCAGGAAGCAATTGTGCGCAACTCAAATGTCAACACCAGAGGCACAATTTTTCAAAAGTCCGTTCAACTCCTTGCTTATGCTGATGACATTGAAATCATAGGCAGAACAAAGCGAGCTGTCAGTGGAGCATTTGCAAGTATTGAAGCGGAAGCGGCGAAGATGGGTTTGACTGTTAACGAGACGAAAACTAAGTATATGCTGTCATCGAGAAGGGAAGTCCAACACTATCGACTGCGACAAAACGTCACGATTTGCGGTTATAACTTCGGAGTAGTCAGAGACTTTGTTTACCTGTGATCCACTATTACATCGCACAACAATATCAGCGCGGAGATCAAACGAAGAATCACACTTGCAAATCGCTCTTTCTTCGGGCTTAGAAAGGGTTTGAGTAGTAAAGCCCTCTCTCAAAGAACCAAAGAGACCCTATATAAAACTTTAATCATCCCAGTCCTGCTGTATGGGGCAGAAGCATGGACACTGACAAAATCGGATGAAAACCAGCTGGGTTGCTTTGAGAAAAAGATTCTTCGAGTTATGTTTGGGCCAGTGTGCATCGGTGGTGAGTGGAGAAGATTTAACGACGAACTTTACGGGCTCTACAGCGATATCAACTTGGTCAAAAAGCTAAAAATACAGCGACTGAGATTGCTAGGTCACGTGGAGCGCATGCAAATCGACGCACCAGCCCGACGAGTCTTCGTATCCAACCCCGGTGGACAACGCGACAGAGGAAGGCCGTATCTTAGGTGGCGCGATCAAGTGGTGAACGACCTCAACCAACTTGGTGTGCGTAACTGGTGGCAGCTAGCCAGGGGCCGGGATTGTAAGCGCCATCTAAAGTAATGTAAGTAAGTAAGCTCAGTCAATTATGTTCAAGCAAGTCGTGTGCCATCTACACATGTTCAGAACGAAAAAAGAAACACACATTTGGAGCTCTGCATGTTCTAAGGCCGTGTGTGAATGTTGGTTAAATTTTGTAACTTGGTTAAAATTTGACACTAGCGTGGTGAATAAAATGGGTTAAAATGTAGGCAGCCGTGGAGCAGGCTAAATTTGCTTTAAAATTTAACGTTTCTCAAGATAGAGTAATTTGAAACTGTAAACGATAACCGAAAAGAAAGATGAATTCCAAAAAGTCCTGATCTACTGGGAAACCATATAATAAATGTAAGTTTTAATTTATTCAATTGAAAAATAAAATTAAATTAATATTTTTGTTTGTGTAGGGTCTCAAGAGGAAAAAACAAATATTTTAACAAATATAAAATAATTAATTAAAATACTCATTGTATTTCATTTTGCAAATTCAATACAAATAGATTGATTTGTCAGCTTGTGAAATTCTTCAGCTGTGAAAACTAGTGTTTAGATACTAAATCAACAAACTAACCATAATGGAAATTGAAAAGATTTGGAATTGTTGTTTTAAAATATTAAATTAACGATGCAAAACCGAAACATATTAGTAAAACTGAGAATTCGTTACTTTTTTCGTGCCAAATTATTAACTTTATATCTTCTAAGTCGGATTTTGGGAAAGAAATTAATTAACTTGAACAACAAAAAAGATGTTTTTAGGGAAATTTCTTAAATCTTGAAGGAATTTTAGCCAAAATAGTGTCTTAATAAATCCCTTTTAACGTAATTCACACAGAAAAAAGCTAAATTTGATCCCACCACAAACCAAACTTCAAAATTTGACCAAGGAAGAAAATTTTAACGCAATTCACACACGGCCTAAATTAAAAAGAAACATAAACAATTTGTTTGCCAACTCAGACTCTGCTCTGAACTAAAAAAGAAAAAACAAACATACGAGTAAAATCGAAATCTGCAAACTACAAAAGTGATGAATTACCCAAATTTTTTTTAAAAACGTCTGCAATATTTAATTTTTTGATAAGAACATAATCAGTTTGAATCAAGTAATAATTAAGCTTGTAGATGAACTGAGCAGATGGCCGGGATTCTCAGGAAGAACTTTCGGAGCCAAGCCAATTTATTTTCGAAATTTTGGTATGCAGTTTTTTAGAGTTTATTAATATACATGTTATTATAGAATTTAAAACAAATAAAATTCAACAGTGTCGCATAGCTTCGTGGTACAATACGTTCGTTGTTGTTGTAATACGTGTTAAATAACAGCCGATTAATAGCTGACGACCATACTAACGAACAAAACATATTTTTTCCAAATCTAAACCAAGCTAGCGCTAAATTTCTGGTATACTTATGTCGTTTTAATTTGGCAATCCGGAAGCCTTCTGGAATCTTCTGAAAGTGTTCACTTGGGGAAAAAATGACAGTTATTATGCTGAAAAGAAGAGAATTTTGCTTCTCGATTTGAAATCAGAATCGGAACCAGAAGCATTCACACATGCATACACTTGAACGGCAAATTTGACTGTTGTCATTTTTTATCATAATTGTGCAAAAAACTTTTTTTATTGAATTTGAATATTTCCAGGTACACAAATATTTTCACACATACAATCTCATTAAAATCCAGAATCGTCAGAATCACACAAGTGTTCACTTGGGATTCCGGATCGGAGATATATTCCGGATTGCCAAATAAAAAAGCCATTAGGTAACTAGTGCACAGCTGACTACGAAATCAGCAGTCTTTTCAATTGTTGTTTGTGAAAATTAATTACGTACTTGCTTGAAACATTTTTTTTTGGTTTTTATTTTTCTATTTTCTTCTTTTAACATTAATAATTGGCGTTTTTCTCTTTTAGCTCCGAGTATAGAACTCAGCTGTCAAGATAAGATCTGTGTTTCTTTTTTAGCTCAGACACATTTAATCTCTCAACTCGTGTTTCTTTTTTTAAATCAGAGCTAAATCGGGGTATGAACCATTAGCTCAGAATAAAATGACCGATCAAACGGAGCAAAGTGCTGGGTGCGGCTAACTTTACTCATAATTTTAACAAAAATCGCTAAAGTAAAACCAATTAAAAACAAAAATAAATTCGGAAAACGAAAGCTTTGGATTTGCTGGTAAATAAGTTTTAATAAAAACAATTGTAATAATATATGACAGTTCTGCGCTTAAGTTTATTTCAAATTAATCTGAGATATCTGACCATGCTATACTCAGATCTAAATCGGTTTACTCAGTCTCTGCTCAGAGATCTGCTCGGAGATAAAAAAAACGCCAAATGTATTAACAAATTATAAATTTAAATACAAAAAAATAGTAATAATAAAATTTAAAGAAAAAGGAAAAACAAGTTTATTAAGCAAGTTAATTATTATATTTAGGTGTTTTTCATTATTATGGTAGATAAGAAGAAGGTACAATCTGTTGCCTAAAGACAGGACTCGAAAGTACCGAATAAAATTTAATTTATACAAAAAATTATACACAATTATTCATGAAGAAGTGTTGTGGGATAAACACTTGGAGAGGCAAATAAAAAAGGAACTAAATAATGGGAAATGATGAGTAAATTAATATTTAAATAAGGACCCGATAATATTATCGATTTCATGATATTGAAGTCAAGAAGTTTATTTATATAAGGTTGTTTTAATAATACAAATTCTATATATTACTGAAGTACATCAGCCAAGTAGAAGACTTGGCACTATAATATTTGGACTTGTTGAATTATTGATTCAACATAGCTTTTAACGGCCTTTAGTCCAACAAAAATTGGCGTTTCGTCCCAGCGACTGGCCCCTAAGCCGTCGTTAACAGATATTTTAAAGAAAAATGTATTTTTACAAATTCTACATATACAGGGTGATCGGTATAAGGTGAAACAAAAAGCTAGGGCGTTTAGGTTGAACTTAGACAAGAGAAAATCTTATGTGAGGGGGGATCTATTTCGCCCCTGTTTAGACGGGAGGGGCAATTTTCTAAAAAAAAATTGACTTAAAACAGAAAGATAAATTATTTAAAACAATGTTAAAACCAGCCAGAAATGGCTTTTTTATTTTTCATTTTAAATTAAGTTGTGAATAGGTTTTGCAAAATTAATTTTTAAACTAGAAATTTTGAAAAAAAAAAAAACTAATTCCTTTCAAAATTGTATGATATGTATAATTTTTGTTGCTCGTATTAATTTTTATTTTTTTAATAAAAAACAGAAAACTGTGTGGTCGAATGTAAGTATCTTAGTTTTTGAGAAATTAAAAAACAATGAAAAGTACTTTTTTCCTAGAAAAACACTTTTTTGTTTGTTCTATATTTGCTTAAATACCATTATTTTAGTTAGCAAGTAATACAAACAGCCCTAATTAACTACTAATGTTTTAAATATCTGTTACATTTTAGCCCATCCAGCTAAACGGGGTAAAATAGACCCCCACTCCCATACGATTTTTTTCTTGTCTAAGTCCGACCTACACGCCCTAGCTTTATGTCGCACCGATCACCCCGCATAAACATACATATTTATTAATAATATTAGATTTTAAATATAAACACTCTTTTAGCTAATAATAGGCAAAAGCAGAAGTTAAAAATTTTTAGGAAATTGTATAAGGCAAAATTATTATTTTTGGCCACAAGGTTGTTTTAAATTTTCAAATAATGAATGTGAAATTCAAAATAGCTACTTTTTGGTTTTTTATCATTTCATTTTGACATAACATAGATGATTCCAAAAATAAGAAGGTAGTCCAGTCGGGTTAAACATTTAAAAATCTGAATATTCGATAGTACTTCAGAATTACAACTTTTCTATTCTGGACCTGTATTGCGTTAGATTTTTTTACATTAGATAGTGATGGCTATCGTGAATTAAAAATTCCCTGGAAATCTTTCTCCAATTCAAATCTTGGGAACGTGAATGATGCACAAAAGTTTCTCTCGGAATTTATTGATACCGGTAATAAGCTTTCCCAGAGAATTTAGCTGTACTTCACATTATTCCGTTGGAGATTCACGATCGCAAGAAAAATTTCGAGGGAATAAAATATTCCGTGGAAACAATATTTCCTGGGAGATTCCCAAAAGGGCCGTACATTTATTCAATATTTTAAAATTACATTCAGCCCTATCACAAATTACACTTTTGAGGATCATTCACGTTCCCAAGATTTGGAGAAAAATTTCCAGGGAATTTTTTGTTCACGATAAACCCCACTATCTAATGGTAAAAGAAAATCTTACGCGATACAGGTCCAGAATAGAAAAGTTGTAATTCTGAAGTACTATCCAATATTTAGAATTTTAAATAATTTTCTTTGTCCCTGATAGTTTTTAACTTGAATGAAAATGCCAACAATTTTTTTAAAAACTGAATTTGGTTTATTATTAAAAACATATAGTCAGTAGCGCAAAATCAAAACTTGTGCTCCGTTTATGTTTATGGAATCACAAACTCAATAAATCCGGGAAAGCATAATAATTTTCAAAGGTCAAAAATATTATAATTCTAGAATAGTTGGTACAAACAAAATAATTCTTACGCTAACGAAAGTTAGTGAAAACATTTAACTTTTTTATAAGAATGGACCTTAGAGCTACATGATTTTGAAATATTTTCAAACAAAATAAAAAACAAACACATTCAACATAAAAAACTGAATAAGCTCTTCTAATTATTGGTGCCAATCACAAATGGAACATTATATGTATGTTGATTTTCATGAACGAACCAAAATTACGAATTGTATTCCTATAATATCTAAAATACGTGTGCAATGGCATACAAGATTTTTTTTCATATTGTACAAAAAGTAACCAAACTCTGGCAGACGGCTCTTAAATTCATAGTTATATATGATTTTAAAATCTTAATAAATGTAAAAATATGATTTGTAAAAAAGAAAATAAATCAAATTATCTATCTATCTTATTCTTTCGTCGAAAAGTTGAAACAAAAAATTAAATGTAATTTCAACTTATATTACGCAGTGTCTGTTAAATTTTATTCGTTTAGTCGAAAAGTAAAAAAAAACTAAATTGATATTTGATCTAGCTTTAATCGTATTTCGTTTATCAGCAAAAAACCATAATATAGTTGCTTATTGTTTTCTTTAGAAAATAGAGAAAAGGAAATATTTGGATTCGTGTAGGGATTTCCTTGAAAAAAAAATACCTTAAGTACTGGTTTGACTTGATAATATTCTTAACTACCGGAAGGACTGAAATAGTCGCTGGTGATGCTTTTTTCAAAAGGAACCATCGTGAAGTTGGTTCCTAGCAGTCCACATCTAGTATGTCAATGTACGGGTGCCCGTTGTTTCGTTTTTTGCACTTCGCATTTCGTTGTTTCCCTCTTTCTTACATCAATTTCTGTTTACTTCGTTTATAATTACTTTGTTTTTATATCACTTTGTTTTTCAATCATTTCGCTCTACGATCACTTCACATTTCTTTATTTCCTTCTTTACTCGTTTTGCATTTCCGTTAAAAGTGCAATGAGTTATTTAGGTCAAGATTATCTCGCCAAAGGTATATTTCCCATTTTGTTTGTTATTAGTAACTATTGTCATTGGCGTCTAATATACAAATGTATTAGAATTAATGTAAATTTATTTTTTTGGTTATGTTTTTGTATAATGAAGGAATTATTTTATTTAAATTAAATGTTCAAAATCCCGGTTTATTATACCGTTATTACCCCCGTTAATACCGTTTAGCCAGACTAGTGCCGTGCCGTGCAATTCAGGTTGCATTTAAAAGACCTTAGGTCTTACAGGCATATAGTTAAAATTAAAAAAAAATAAAGACGAAACACACGTTGGCGAAGTAATCGAAATCGAAATGAACAAAAAACGAAATAATCGAAAAACTAAATTATAACAGTCGGATGAATTTAAAACGAACTAAGCAAAAGACCCTATGATTTTTTTTTCGAAATAAATTTAAACAAAGTAATTGAAAAACATTTTGATTAAAATACTGAATAAACGAAATGCGAAACGATTAAAATATAAACAATACAAAAACGATGAAAAAACGAAACTAAAATACAATCATTAACACTTTGATGTTCTTTTTATATACAATGTGTAAAAAAAAACTTAAAATCATGTGCATTAATCCAAAATATAGTTTTTTTAAATGTCAAGACCTTACAAAAAACGTTCAGCCTTCATAGACTTAAGAACCCACAGCAATTTTAGGGTGTAATTGATAACAAAAAATAATAAGTATAATTAGAGCTCAAAGTAAACGCTTCTTGCAGGCAGAAAGCCGCCAAAAAACATCTTGGACCACCATATTTGCAATCAGGGAGTTCACCTCTACATTTTGAAGTTATGCTAAAGTTGTTATCACAATTATCTAGACTTTGCAAAAAAATGCATATTTAATGCACCATTGCTCCCACTTGAGAATGCAAGACGCTCACATTTGTAAATAACTACTTAAGTACTATCTAATTTTTTGTTATGAATGGGGACGTTCACTCAGTTATTCTCACCAATCAATAACAGGAATAACTTTCTGTCGTTGTAATGCGTGCAAAACCACATTTGATGAACAAACAGCTGCTCTTATGAAAGCTATCTTCAGTTATCCCAAAAAATTTGAAATAACTAGCTATCCGAGAACAAATTTATAGAACCAGCTGACTGCAAAATTCATTGGTATGCGTTTTACTTTGATTTTTTGACAGCTTTCATCTAACCTATCTGATTCGTCCACAGATATACTCCGATAGCTTGGTATCCGAGAATAAATGAGTGAACGCACGCAATAACACCCAAAAACTGCTGTGGGCGCTCTATGATATTTTAGTATGTTTCAGTGGTTTTTTCTCATGGTTAAGAATAATGTATACGCCAAGTTTCATAAGGGTAAGAATATTGTTTTTCGACGTGGCTATTTTACCTTCTAACAGGTTCCAAGAAATCTTTAAAAAAATGTGATTGATCGCAAGCGAATTAAATGAAAATAATATAAAAAATTAATAATAATGTTAAGAAAATATGGGTTTATTGCCATCGTCTATCAAATGCGAACTTAAACGACCTTAGAAGTAAATATCCAGAAGTGTACATTACTTCCGAGCGTTATAGCTTTCCCATTTGCGATGATTGAGCTTATTAAAATCACAACAGTTTTCGGCAATGTCCTTCAAGTATTTGGCCAGCTTAACGAGCTCCTTGTCCGTCTGACGATTGAAATGCGCCTGCCGGAACGGACGAATCTTGAGACCACACTTGGGATTCATAATGAAGTTCCTCCGTATATCATCGAACATGATGGTGTTCTTTGAGCTGTATTGCGGGAAGTTGCCCCAGATGACGCCAAGAGGTTTGACATCTATTACTCCCCTCACGGATGTATGGACTGTAATCATGGCATTCAAGTCCAAATAGAACATGATTTTGTAGCTCGAATGTGAACTGACACCTAGAAGCTTCATTTTTTCTTCGATCCAGCGCATTCCGGTGGCAGACCAGATCACTATGTCGTAATCCTCGTAGGCCGATGTGAGGAACTCGTGTAGATATGGGCGCATAAGTTCGGCTCCTGTTTCGGCGGAAGAACGATGATCGAACAGGGTGTAATCGATATCCAGAACAAGCAGGCGCTTGCCCTCCCGTGGTGGATTGAAAACTGTGATTTTATAGTCTTTGATACGTTTGGCGATTTTAGCCAAGAATACAGCCGAATTTTCCACGGAGACCTCCTTCTCTTCGGGATCGTCAAAATCATCGATAACCTCAGCCATGCCCTCAGGACGATTGCAAGCATCTTCGATGTCGGCTTCCGTAGAGCCAACCATCATCAATTTAAAGTTGGGTTTCAGTTCCAAGCTGTTGATTTTTACATTATCTGTTGCGAGTTTCCCTATTGATTTGTTAATTGAGTATGACTCAGTGACCTTGACTGGATAATTTTAGTTTTTAAATTCTTACCTTTAAATTTAAGATTTAATAATTTTTGTCGTTCCGGACGAACTTGTGTTTTCTTGAATATTTCATGCTTCAAAACGGCAACTGTGTCCTGATCTGTTAAATCGGTAATGGGATATTCTTTGCCACTCCATTTAACAATTATGGTAGCATCTTTAATTTCGGTCATTATTTGTATTTCCTTTGTGAATTTTTACTTATTTCGATGAAATTTCGTTTGGACAAATGCAATGAACTCTACTTTTTGTTGACAAAACATAAAACATACGTAATTTTTTGCACACAAATGCAATGACGTTTTATATAAGTGGTACCAAATTCCAAAATGGTAAAGTAATTATTTAACAATAGGGTGGTACAGATAATCGAGCGAGTATAGTAGCTTTTCAAATTAGTAGAGTAATGAGTCATATCGCTCTATAACTAACGGGTGATTTTTTTACTACTTGGTTTTTGACGTTTATATTTTTGACAGATCGCATATGACAAATTCCACGAACATTTGACAATTCGATTCAGTATTGTTTGCCATTTCATCATGAATAGACTTACGCCTGAACAACGTTTGCAAATTATTGAAATTTATTATCAAAATTCGTGCTCTGTGAAAAATGTGTTTCGCAAGCTACGTCCGTTTCAGCGACGAGGCTCATTTTTGGCTAAATGGATACGTCAATAAGCAGAATTGCCGTATTTGGAGTGAAGAGCAGCCAGAGGAAATTCAGCAGCTACCAATGCATCCCGAAAAATGCACTGTTTGGTGCGGTTTATGGGCAGGCGGCATCATTGGGCCGTACTTCTTCAAGGACGATGAAGGCCGCAGGGTTACGGTCAATGGAGAAAGGTACCGTTCGATGATAACAGATTTTTTTTTGCCGAAAATGCAAGAATTGAACTCGGTCGACATGTGGTTCCAAGAGGACGGTGCCACATGCCTCAATTGAGAGGCGAATTTGGTGAGCAGTTGATCTCACGTTTTGGCGCAGTCAATTGGCCACCAAGATCATGTGATTTGACCCCGTTAGACTATTTTTTGTGGGGCTATGTTAAGTCTATTGTCTATGGGGACAAGCCAAACATGATTGCTGCCTTGGAAGCCAACATTGAACGCGTCATTGGTGAGATTCCGGCCGAAATGTGTGAAAAAGTTTGCCAAAATTGGACCTTCAGAATGGACCACCTGAAGCGGAGCCGCGGGCAACATTTAAGTGAAATTATTTTTAAAAAGTAAATGGCAGAAATTGATTTATCGATCCAAATAAAAATTTCATTCACTTTTTACAAGTTTCTGTGTTTTTTTGAATTTTCAAAAACCAAGCTCTTAAAAAATCACCGTTTATATCATCCTGTACTTTGGTTTAACATAAGGAGTGATCTGACATTTAATTGATTTTATACTAGTGAAATTTAAAATGAGGTCTATCTAGTTTTTACACGATACCGTAATCCCACTTTTCACTTCAAAAATAAAATTCAATATGAAGAATTGTCTAAATTTGCCTTCCTTATGACGAATTTACACGAGTGACAATTTAAATTAATTCATGTCATTAAATTGGCAAAATAATGGAAAAATGAAATCATTAAGCCCAGTACGCAGATCGGGAAAAACTAAATTTCATCTCTACAATTTTAATCTCTACAATCACTTGGCAAAAGCCGCGCAAAATTTTGAAGTTGGAGACATAAAGAGGAACTGTCAAGTATCTATCAATTAAGAATTTCAAAAAAGGGAAAAAATTTGCTGAGTTGCACTTTTTTTTTTTAAACACATTAAATTAATGCAAAACAATGGGTTTTCACAAGGTTTTTCACATATGTATCGCGGGTAATTCTTCGATTTTCAATCATAACTTGAATTGGATTCGGCATCACATCCTGGCTCTAGACCGTCTAAGCTTCATGATATGGATTCATATCTTTTTTTAGTTGGTTGTGAGCCAAACATTTCGCCAGCATTTTAACTAAAAATTAAAAATGTAAAATAGTTATAATTGTGTTTTTATTTTGAGTCCTAACCTGTACGTAATTGTAATCTTTTTCCTCGATCTTAAAACCTTCTGTGTCCAGTTGAAGCGTGAAGGCTTCTGCTTCGATTTTCATGTTGTTTTTTTTTCATTAAAAACAAAGTAAGAAGTAAAGAAATGATTCGGCTTTAATTTTGTTTTTGGCCCGGCCGTAGCGAAAATTAAAAAATGTTAACTTTCAGATAATGTATAGCACAATATAATTCTGCCGCAATGACTATGAGCTGTCAAAATTTTTCCTGCAAAACAATGCGACGAGCATTATTTTACCGGAAAAATTATGTGGAGAGATTTCTTGTACAGCGGATTTAAAATTGCAGCGGGTACAAACGTCACAAATTTGCGCATGAGCTGCGTACTACCAGGAAAAATTTCAAAGACAAAATTTGTCCTAGGAAAAAAATTGTATGGGAGAAACTTTTTTCCCCGAACTGCGTACTAAGCTTTAATGATAAGCATTTACACAAATCATATAATGGCTGTTTGTTTGGTAATGGCAATCTACTGCTGCTGAAGAAGAGCAATTAGTTCATTCTTTCTCGCGGTGTGCCATTATTTTCAAAATTGTGTCAATGTGCATTTACAATTTAATAACAATATTTAATGCCAGTTTTCCCTGCCACGAAAATGATGAACGAAAAAATTCAACTATGAAAACCACAAATTAATTAAATTTTGTTGCGTTTTCCTTGACTTTCTAGAAATTCAATGGGATGTTTTATCTTCCGATTGTGATGCAGATATTACATATTGTACCTTCAAACTTATGCACTCGGGCATTGGTGTCCATCTAGTGCCGTGTTGCAGAGAAAAGTCTTCCCGCAAAGATGACACATTCGATCTTAGACAATTCTGTGTGCATTGAAATCATGAGATTTTAATTTCAGTTCATTTGGAAAGCTGAAATAATTAAAAATTTATAGAGATTCCTAATCGTCTTTGAAAAATGTTCCTTTTTCCACATTGCTGCTTGGCGTTAGTTTTATTTAAATCACGATCTTTTTCATGATGTTTGCACCTGAAGAAATAACTCCTTTTCCTCCTTTACGTGGCAAGTTTTCTTGTGGAAATCGAAATAAATCTTCACTAAAAGTCGGCAAATATAGACCGATAGATAAAAGTTGTATCTTGAATGACAAACGGATTATTCATATCCCTTAACTATCTTAGAATTCTGCGCTACAACCAAAGAGTGATCTTTTAAAAAATCAATTAATACAGTTTTATTAATTCTTACATTTATAGATGAAACTACTTCCAAAAGATGTATCAAAATCAAATTCAATTCTTTTTTTCATTTTTTTGCATAGTTTTGTTTCACAGATATGTCAAGTAGGTGAGTTGTGATGTGCCAATGAAGCAGATCATTATTTTCAAGTTTTTATGATGCTCACAAGTTGAAAGGTTTTTACGAGAATACCAAAAAAATTACAAAAATGAGTTCACCTCAAGTTATGAGGTTATTGTGACATGTGAGGGTTTAGTGAGGTTGCCAGAATAACAGCCCGACTCTCCCCAACATCACGAATACCTCACAAGTCACAAGCAGAGGTGAAATTTATTTTGTGACTTTTTCGGTTTCTCCCCCAAAGTCACAACTTGTGAGAGTCATAAAAACAATCGAAATTGTTATCTACTTTAGAGCAGGTCACAATTCACAAATATTTTGAGTTTCGACATTTCGATGCGGCATTCGATATAATGTGAAACAATTTCTTTTATATTCCAGAATGAAACAAACAGAAAATGAAACCTTAATTTGCATTTAAAAGCTTAAGCAGCTACTACCAAAGAGAAGGAAAAAAGATCAGAGCATCGTACATAAACTCTTTATCAGTAAGCACACAATCACAAATAAGCCATAATAAAGATTGGAAACCTTCGTACGTTTCACCCCCCAAAACCCATTTGTTTACATTGTTGTATTTGTAGCTTTGACACTCTATCCATGAATAGATGGGAAATCGAAAAGCAAAACAAAAACAAATTACTTGGGCTGTGTTGTCTATGTGTCTATAGGAAGAGGAACATAAAAGTTACTTGTGTGCGTGTTTCAGCTTGTAGGCAAATGTCAAATGAAAGCAGAGGTTTCCGGTCTTTACATTATTAGTTTATGCACACAATGGTGTGGTTATCTGTAGGTATTCTGTTCCTTCTTTAATCTATACCATTCCAGATCAAATATAAATTCTCTTACATTTTCTTGTTTGAAACTGAATGAATCGGATTCTCTTTGATAGTTGTTTATTTGTTTAAACAAAAATAACTTCATTTATAGATATTTGTTTATCTGCATTATTACATCTATAATAAAAAATCCGCATCAATTTCAATTTTTATTTTGTTTCTAATATTCAGCTGTTCCAATAATGCCACTACGCAATTCACCATTAACTGTGGTGAGCTTCGTTGTGAGTTTCCTTGTGACGATTGGGGGAGAATTCGATAAATGTTATCGAGTCACAATAATCCTCACAAGGAATAGTCACAACGACTTGTGACTTGTGATTAGTTACAAAGGGGAGAATCGGGCTGTAGGGCTATTAATATACCCATCCACTGTGCCCGAATTATGGAAATTATATGATCACCAACGCCCATCTTTTGATTCCGATGCTAAATGTTGTTGTAGTTGTAGTTGCAAACTTTATTGAGATTTTCTTTAAACTAAGTTTTACATACATGATAATACACAATATGTATTACAGTAAAAAATATATATATAATTTTTTGCCGACTTAGAAGTGGTCAAGCTACACTGGATTATGTACATATATTTGTTCTTTAAATTTAGACAAACGAATTCAAGAACATTGTTGTTAAAAATCGGTTTAAAAATTAATAAATGTGTCCACTCAAAAAAGACCATTACGATTTCAATAAAACTAAAACATATAAAAACTTAAAACTAGGAGCGAAAAAGAGAGAAACGGAGTTAATAAAGTCATCTCGTCTCTGTTGAAACACAAGAAAAAGTGTGCAAGCTACAAATTAGAATACATATGCGTATGAACACGTAACTTTCGTGCAGCTGGATGAGCGAGAGCTCAATACTTTTATAGACATAATTATTAATTCTCTTGTTAGTCTTCTTGTTGTTGAATGTTGAACTGTCGAATCCATTAAAATGACAAGAACTGGTTTCTCCGTTTTCAATATCGGTTCCGTTACAGTAGCGAGAACTGCTTGTATTTCGTAACTTTAATAACGGAATTATGCAGCCCATGTCCATTACGGGCTGCAGTCATAAGCGATTCAAAGGATGCTTCTATTTTCTGGGACAACGTCCCTATACGTATGATGCGTCCAATATGCGCGACACGCCAAGACAGGGCCCTTGGGAGTAGATGGGATTGGGATGGCTTCTACAACGTGGATGTAGTACGTTTGACTCCCTGTCCAAGTTGCAATTTCCTTTTTGTTGTCGGCTTAGTGCAGTAATATATTTTTATTAACTATTGCACAACTTAAGGCACAATATTAATATACTTTAACACAACTATTAAATTTAGTTAAACTATTTTTGCTTTGTTTCAATTTTTAACTTTTTTTTCTCCAAACGGAGACAACACGTCCGCTCCCGGCGGGAGCCAGAAGCCAACCTGCTATATGTCTATGGTTCATCTTCCTCCTAATTTAAACCGGTTCCATTGACATCTGTCACGGAAACGTCAAGAAACGGTGGTTAACTTTTTTTAAAGTTTGGTTTTGATTTTTGGTTGTGTCATAAGATTTGTGCCGAATGCCGTTTGTGTAAAATTACTTTATTTTTATTTTTGTTCCATAAAATTATTATTATATTTAATTTTATGAATTTTAACTCTTACATTCTTGTTAAAAAAATAAGTAAACATTATGTCTGAAAAACCAACAGTTTTAATTCTCGGAGGTATGTACATAGCAGCTACCTCTTCCTTTCGAATAAAAAAAGTGCCAGCTAAAAAAATTATCTTTGTTAATTTTTTTTTTGTTTTTGTTATTATTTCCTTACATGGACAAAAGGGTGTGGATTTATCGCACGTAACTTGGTTCACTATTTAGTGAAACACGATTTTGCACAGGAAATACGAGTTGTCGATAAGACTCCACCACAAATGGCCTGGCTGAATGCCGATCATACATCCGCTTATGAAAATCCAATTGTTGAGTTCTTAAGTGCAAATCTTATCAATGCTGGTAATATTGGTTTATTTCAAATTCTGTTAAATATGTCGTCAATAACAATAAGGATTGGTTTTTTTTCTTAGCCTCATGTAAGAATGCATTTAGCCCATCGAAGAACGGTCGTAATTGGGATATTGTGGTAAATTGTGCGGCAGAGACGCGTCCCAATCAAACTGATGCAGTTTATAAGGAAGGAGTCTATAAACTTAGCGTCAATTGTGCCAACGAGGCGGCCAATATCAATGTTAAAAGATTCATTGAACTCGGTTCGGGTAGTGTGAATTCGAGCGATAAGTCAGCTCTGAAGGAAGACTGCAAGACAGATCCTTGGACGGCTGTGGCTAAGATGAAGGTAAAAGTGGAGAAGGAGCTGAAGGCGATGAATAACTTAAACTACAATGTGCTGAGGTTGCCGATTGTATATGGAGTTGGCGATAAGAAATATTTAAGTGAGTATTTTATATTTAATTACGATTCCATACACATACTTAACTAAAATTATAACGGGTGTTTTTTTTTTGTTAGACGTGTGGTTTTCAAGAAGAAATAAAAAAGCATATAATTTATTTATTTATTTAGCTTAGTACAAGCAAACTTACATTCTAACTTAGCACTTAAATTTATTCTAACTTAACAAACTTAAGACTAACATTTATTAAGACTAGGAAGGGTACGAGGCACGGAAAAGTGAGGTTTTGAGGTTATCTTTGCTTAAATGGAAGTCGAATAAGTTGTGCACGCTATTAGAGGTACGTAGCATAGTTTACGGTTTATAGGTTCGTTGCTACCATAATTGGTGCGATGAAGCTTTATTTGGAACAGAGATATGGATCGGAGATTATTGGAGTTGGTTTGGAGGGAGATTTTTTGAAGAAGAGCTGGGCAATCGATATTACCAGCTAAGAGCTAATGGGTGAAGACAATAACAGCCACTCGTCGGCAAAATTCGATTGAGTCCATATTAATTAAATTTAAACGATGTTGGTAGGGAGGCAGGTTAAGTGTATCAGACCAGTGAAGGCCACGGAGGGCAAAACGAAGGAATCTACGTTAAACAGGTTCTATTCGCAGAGAGTGATTAAGGTAATGGGGTGGCCAGACTGGGCTTGCATATTCAAGAAGTGGCCTAACAAATGTGGTATAGAGAGATTTAGTGACAAAATGGTCGAAGAGTTCCTTTGACCATTGTTTCACAATGTGAGAACGAAAATTCAATTCTCTATCACAGATACTTCCTAGATCGCACAATGAATCAACCGCAGGTACAGGCACATTTTCGATAAGATACGTCCAAGGAGGAAGTGGAAAGCGCTTACGGGAGAAGGTGATGGCTTGACACTTGTTAACATTGAGCTCAAGGAAGTTTTTACGGCACCAGGTTGAAAATCTGTTAATGTCATTTTGTAGTAGAAAATAGTCGGCAGGGGATGTTATGTACCTAAAGATTTTCTTATCATCGGCGAACATTGATATTAAAGAGTCTTTTAATAGATAGTCAAAATGAAGATCAGTGGGCGAAGGTAGCTTCCCTGCGGGACGCCAGAAGTTGCAAGGATGGGGTCAGATTCATAGGATCTAAAGATTACCCTATACTGCCGATCTTTCAAGTATGACTGAATCCATGAAACGAATATGGGTTGAAATCCTAGGGCATTCAGCTTGAAAAGGATGAAAGAGTATGAAATTTTGTCAAAGGTTTTGCTAAGATCTGTTGCAATTACATCGGCCTTAATACCGATTTCAAGAAAGCATAATGTTCCTGAAACAAATTCTAACAAATTAGTAGGAGTAGACCTGCCCTTGAGGAAACCGTGTTGGGTTGGGGAGACTATATGCTTGCAGTGAAACAACATTTTATCACAGATAATACTTTCAAAGGGCTTAGGGACGCAAGATAACATAGCAATAGGGCGGTAGTTGAAAATTTCTTTCTTGGGTCTTTTTTTATGGATAGGGATTATAAAAGAGTTTTTCCAAAGAGCAGGAAAAACTTCAAGCGAGAGTGAAAATTGAAATAGAGTGGTCAAATGTTTAACTAAGTGTAAACAGCACTTTTTCAGGATTATAGCAGGCACCCCATCAGGACCAGCAGAATAATCGTCTTTTAGATTATTTATCTTACATTCAACAACGTTTGATGAAATGGTAATGGAGTTTAAGAAAGTTTGGTTGCCAGATCTTAAGGAGGAGAAGCATTCTAAATCAGGCTGAAGGTCGATATCCGAGAAAGATTGACGAAAGAATTAGGCAAATAAATTGGCGACAATTTGGCGGTTGGGAGAAAAATACAAGTTGACACAATTAGAGGAGTTGGCTATGGCAGCGGTAGTATGAATGGGTCAACAATGAATACACACAAAAGAAAACAGAAAATTATCAGGCAGGTTTAATTGGGTCACAGAGTTGGTGATTTAATAAATATTATTAATTTACGAAAAGAAAATTAAATCAATGAAGATACAAATTGAAAGCACGACTGTACTGGCCGAGTGGCGATAGCGTAAAAAAAATGTTATGTCCAAGAATTTAGCTTTATTATAAAGATAAGTCTTTGCCGTTATGTTTTTAAAATGGCTGGCTCTCGAATAAATTCCAGCCAAATTTTCGACCACTTTTTGAAGCAATTGGGCCGTATGTCAGCAATAAAGCGCCGAATATTCTCTTTTCTATAAAAAATATTTCAGCGGGGTAAATCGCACGATCTTGGAGGCTTCGCCACAGGACCACGACGTGAGATAATGCGCTCGCCAAAAGTTTCCTTCAATAAATTGATTTTTTCGTTGGCTGTATGGCATGTATAGCACCGTCTTGTTGGAACCAAAGGTCGTCCACATCAACATCCTCTAATTCAGGCACAAAAAAAGTCATTTATCAAGGCTCTATAGCCTGCCCCATTGACTGTAACATTATGATCGGCTTCATTTTTGAAGAACTATGGACTAGTGATTCCCTCTGTGCATAGAGCACACCAAACAGCGACTTTTTGAGGATGTGTCGTCGTCTCAACAATGGCTTGTTGATTATGATCAAACCAAATACGACAACTTTGCTTATTAACGTACCCATTTAATAAAACGTGAGCTTCATCGCTGAGCAAAATTTTCTTGTGATGCGTCACGCGAACCGAACCATTATTTTGGTAATAAATTTGCAAGATTTGCAAACGTTGTTTGTAAGTAAGTCTATTCATTATGAAATGGTAAACCAAACTAAGCATAAATCAAGTGACAGCAACAAAGACACCAACTCCGAAAAAAGTATTGCCACATTGAAAACTACACGTCTGAAAAAAAAACACCGGTTAGCAGTGTGGTTTGGTTATTGTTAAACTAATGGCCTTTTCAATTGGCCGTCCGGAAAACATTCCCCCAATAAAACACCAGGAAACAATTTGACTGATTCTGAATTGTATGTATCACTGTATTTGTGAAAATTTAATTAAAAAAAATCACATCGACTAAAAAGAATTTCCAATACTCTTGATTTCAATTTAGATACACATTTTCTTGTATGGATAATAATTATACCTTGCTTCTTTTTACCTTATCTTGCCAGAAAAGTAGTTTAAATTTAATAAGCGAAATTACACAACAAAACAACCCGATGATTGTGACATTTTAATTATGTGAGTGTATTAGTGATTCTGTTTTCGATTCTGAAATTAAATCCAGAATCGTTTTCTGTTCTGTTTAGAGTAACAACTGTCATTTTGTAAGGGTCAGAACAGTTCTGGACGGCCAATCGAAAAGGCCATAATAGTCCTAGCATTTCACTTTTTTTTAGAGAATACCGAGTTTTTCGGTTTTCAAAAAACTATTTTAAAATCTGTTCCTATCCTTTAAATCTTTCACATTTTTAATCGCAGAATATTTCAAGGCAACGAAAACTTACTCATTTATTGAATAGGATATAGGAATGAAAGTATTGGTTAGGTTCAATAATAATTTGATGAAGAGATTAATTCAGATGGGGTTGGGTACGAAATCCCGAATGCCAAAATCACGAATATGTAAAAAATCCAGAATGCCAAAATCCCGAATGGCTAAGTACTTTGGAATTATTTAAATAATTTATTTGAAAAATAATGGACAAAAAATCTAAGAATTCTAAAAAAAAATAGGTTGCAAATTGAAAAGGTTGGTTTTTTGAAAAGCAGCCATAAATACTAGAAAACATTTTAAAAGCGAATTTAATATGAAATGTATCTAAAGTGTCAATATAAATAGTTTAAATAGAATTTTTGCTTTGTTTTTTTTTTTTTGCCTTTTTAACTTTCTTTTTTTTAATTCATGTGTGATATACAAAAAGTGAAATATATAGTTTTATTGAATTTATAAGTTTATTGGTATTCACAATTTTGACTATGTGGGATTTTGGGATTCGGGATTATGTCCCCTTCCCATTCAGATAACGTAACGGGAGCTGAGATTAACAAATATTTTTTTTTGGCAAAAAAATCCATCATGAAATTGGTGTTGCAAAATTGGCTTTTCATAATTTGGTATTTTGGGAAAAAAATTAATTTCCAACTTATCAAGTTTCAGTGGGTATCATCTAGCTCTTAATCCTGATGACGTTTTTGCGGCTGAATTCCGTGCACCTCTGGACTAGCTAACTTGCTTGGCACAAGGGAGGTGGTCCAGAAGGAAGTGGCTATTCAGCCGCTGCAGTATCTAAAAATCTCACACCTTTCAATCGAAAGCTCCGTACTCCATTGTAATAATTTAAACTTTCAAAACAGAAGAAGTATAGAAGTTGTCTAGTTAAGGTAATAGTTTCAGGCGAGGGCAACACAATACGCGCGCAGTCAGTCTATGTTCCCGGGTGAAGCTTTGATCCCGAAATTTGTATCTCTTGCTGGCCAACGTGCTTCTGATATCGAGATCAGAACTGTGCTTACTTTTTTCAGAATTCGTAAAACTTTCCGATAACGATGGAACTCGTGATATGGCTGATCATCTGAAGCAGCGGATTTGTGTATGTCGAAATCTTTAAGAACTCTAACAACTGTACGAGTACGAAAGAAAATACATCCCATGAAACTGTATAATATTTTCAAGTACACGAGGAGTCATAACACTTTGTGAAAGCGCAGAATAATCTGCAAACAGTGCTGCTAGCAAATTTGCTTTATCTTGCGAGCTTACCACTGGAGTGCCATTGGAAAAGAATGTTGGTAGCGAAGAGGAGGTAGAATTTAGAGAGTTTTTTCAAATGACCAACAATTTTTACTACTTTTGGGACATTGTAGTATTTTTTGCCTTTATCTTTATTCATGTAAGAATTTTTTTATAATTTAAACTATATGCCTATAAGCCCTAAGGTCTTTTAAATGCAACTTGAATTGCACGGCACAAGTTAGAAGGAATAGAAAGATAGGAAAGAATGAAACAGATTTAAAACCTAGCTGAACAACGCTAGGAACAAATACATCAGTAAAAAAAATTGAAATATGTGATCAAAAATCAATGTGGAGAACGTTAAAGCTCTTCGTTTTAAAAGAAGTAACAAAAATATCAGTGAAGTTGTACACAATAACAATAAATACACCAAATGTCTTGGAAATGTCCAGTGTCTTAAACACATTTTTTGTCGAAAGTATTGTCGCAATTAGAAGCAGTATTCCAAACAAACCGTACATTAATTCTGTGTTGAATTATTATTACTTAAATTTTCAACTTAAAGAAATAAATTTGGATGACTTGAGATCTGTGTTAAAATCCATGAACAATAAAAAAGATACGAACGGATTGAACATTAAAATGTATCTTGACGCTTTTGAAATTTGTCGTGATATGTTGCTTAAAATCGTTAATTTATCTTTAATTAATGGCATTTTTCCAAGTTGCTATAAAGAATCGGTTATTCCCCCTATTCAAAAAGTTAAATTCTCTAAGAATGTGGAAGATCTCAGACCTGTCAATATGATGACGCTGGAAAGTAAAATCATTGAAAAGATTGTATATAATCAGCTGCAATCTTACTTAGAATCTATAATCTTATTTCATGCTAACAATCGGTTTCCGAAAAAATCATAATTGTGAATCCCTACTCAATCTTGTCATAACGAAGTGGAAAATTGCCATTCATGAGGAAAAAATGGTTGTGGCAGTGTTTTTAGACTTAAAATTTTCGAAAATTCGAGACTGTAGACCAATTGATGGCGTGAGAAATAGAGAACTAAGTTGGTTCAAATCTTAACTCGAGAATAGAACTCAAAGAACGAAAATTAACGACGTCCTTTCAAACCCTGTGTCTGTTTTGTTCATGGAGTTCCTCAAGAATATTTGCTTGGAGTTTTGCTGTTTTTGATTTACATCAACGATATGGAGAATGCTGTTCGTTTTTCTAAAATTGTTTTGTTCGCAGATGATGCTTTACTTTTTATATCTGGTAATAATATCGATGAATGTATAGATAAAATTAATTTAGATCTTCAAAATTTACAAGACAGTAAAATGTTAAAATTAAATATAAATAAAACAAAAGCTATGATTTTAAATGGTTTTGCTAATAGAAGAATCATTATAAATGGTAATAATATTGAAACAGTAAATGGTATAAAATATCTAGGTGTTGTAATTGATGATAAATTAACTTAAGATGCTCATGTTAATTATGTATGCAATAAGATATCAAAAAAACTGTACTTCCTGAGTCGAATTCGAAAAAAAATGTCTATGAAAATGTGTATGTGTAATAATCAAAAAATTAATCGATTACAATAACTTCAAAATAGAGGAATGAGAATTGTTTTAATGTGAAATGGATTTACTCCAATAAGAGAAATGTTGCTTAAATTGTCATGGATGAGTATTAACCAAAGAATTATGTTTAGTGTGATAGGATTTGTATTTAAAATCAAATTTAATATATTGCCTAATTATTTGTATGAATATGTATCTTCTGTTGGTGATGTACTACCTTTTGCATTACCAAATACAGGTGATTTCAGGTTACCAAGACTTAGAGACTTTCGGACCACAAATATGGTTCTACATAGAGATTTAGATATTTATAACAACCTTCCTTATATTTAAAAAAAATGAGTATAATTTACAAAGATTCAAAAACAAATTATTCGAATATATTAAAAATAGATTTATTTAATATGTATAATAAAAATGATTGTAATGCATTTTTTAAATGGCAAAATACCAGAGTTGGGAAAAAATGATGTAAGAAAATTTCAATTACAATTACTTGTAATTGAAACTTCCAAACATTTTTTCAATTACTTTTAAATGTAATTGAAGAATTTCAATTTACTAATTACATGTAATTGAAAATCGTAAATTACAAGTAATTCAATTACATTAATGTAATTGAAAACACAAGTAATCATAAAAAAAAGAAGTAATTGTTCATTTTACAGTAATCATTACACAAAAATGTAATTGAAGTATTTTTTTGTCAATTACATTTTACGCAATATTATACAAATATTTGTTTTCAATTAATAATTAATAGACATATATTTTATTCGTTTTTATCAAGCTTTTAAATTTACATTTCGTTTGAAAACAATAATATTAATACTACAAAAAATGAGAAAACTTACTCTTACTCTTAGTATCTCGCTAAATACCAAGTCTGACCTGGTTGTGCAGAGTAAAGAGCATTAAAATTGCTTGACAAAACACACCAGGGGTGGAATCGCATAAGGTGATAGTTGATTATCAATTTGTTGATTGTCGTTTCTACAATCGCTCTCTCTATATGTATTTCTTTTTTGATATGATAGAGACAGCTGTAGTCAAAACGACAATCAACGAATTGATAATAAACTATCACCTTACGCGATTCCACCCCAGACTTTCTTAATATATCTGCGGACGTAAGTATTTATCATATGTGCACATGCAAAATAAAATTTGGCGCGTGGAAATTTCCGCGGGTTCCCAGGGAGGCAGGGAATCACCACGCTGTTCAATTGATAAACAAGTAATATGTATAATCCGATTATAACAGTTCTTAAGATTGTGCATGAATTCTATTTTGTTTTTGTAACTACTCAAAACATAACCACCTGCCAGCTGCGACTGAAAGAGGAACCTGTGACTAGTGTAAGGTTGTTGGTCTTTAATTCTTTATAGTAAATATTTTGTGTAGTTAAGATGAGTGGTACAGAAAGTGAAGCAAAGTCTAACAAAAGAAAATCGAATGAAGATTCTTCTCCAGAATTACCCCCAAAGATGAGGAAATATGCTGAAGAAGTTCTTTTTAATGAATATTTTGAAAGACACGTAAGTAACATATGTATGTGATAGTGGATATGCATAATTTACATTTAAATCTTTCTAATATTTAAATTTTTTTTGAGAACGTTGTTTTATTTTGTGATAATGACCATTGCAATGAAACAACCATGGGGACAGTTTTAATTTTAAGTTGCTTGATTCCAGCCGGTTGTCAACAAAGAGCCGAGTTAGTAGTATATAATTACACTTAAATAGTTAAAAGAATGACATTATATAAAATGTAGATTGTAGGGCTGTTTTTTGTAAAATAAATAAATATTAACGAGATATTGAAGACATTTTTTAAGAAATGTTCACTATGGCGTATGAGCATTTTTTAATATTATCAATATTATGTATTATTATATTTGTCTTGATTAGAATCAAATCGGTATTGAACTTAATTTATTGAAAATATATTGTCTGGTATACAAAGGTCAATCATTTACTATGTTTTTTGCATATCACCGCAACCAACAAATAAACAGTAATATTTGTGCTTAGCATGTTTAATAGTACTAAATATAATAAACGATAAATTAACAGAAAAATAAAATTACAAAATTCTGTTTAGAACGGAAGTGATGGAACATCAACATCTTCTGATCCATGTGCTTATGGTAAATGCCGAATTTGCAAAGAGAAAACAGTTGTTATTAAGTTTCATCCAGGAGTAACTTCCAACTTGATAACCCATTTAAAAAGAAAGCATCACAATGAGTATGAAACATATTTGAAAACAAAAAAAGAGGAACTTGAAAGTCGAAAAAACGTAACAAAACAGGAACATTTTAATAATGACATAGTGGATTTCATTGTTCAAACGGCATCTCCAATTACTATTGTAGAAAATCAATTTTTCAAAAAGTTGTTCCACAAAAGAATTAATTTAAAAGTACCAAATAGAAAAATAACAATACAAAAATTAAAAAATAGGTATGGGTTTATTAAGGAAATGATCAAAAAAGAAATGAGAGACACTAAATATTTTTGTACTGCTGCTGATATTTGGTCAAATAAGCATAAAAGTTTTTTTGGCTATACTTGCCACTGGTTGGATACAAATAACAATTACCAACGCAGATCAGCTGCTTTAGCCTGTAAACGTTTCACGGGTTCACATACATATGATCGTATTGCAGAAATGATAACATCTATAAACAGAGAATTTGATTTGAATCCTTCTAATAATATCTTAACCATCACCGACAATGGATCTAACTTCGTCAAAGCATTTCGAGAATATGGTGTAGACACTGAAACATTAAGAGATATTTCAAATAACATCGAAATATGTAATCCAGGCCATGAAACGGACACAAGTTCAGACAATGAGGACCTTCCTGATAATGTTGCAGAAAATTATAACGAAAATATAGATTTTGTTGATATTAATGGAATCGCAAATAACCTCATTTTGTCAAAACATTTCCGTTGTGCAAGTCACACGTTAAATTTAATAACAACAAATGATTTCATCTCAGCTTTGAAAACAAAATTAGAAATTTTTAACATTCATTTACAGGTAAATTAAATATTTTTTTTATGTTCATCCAACTTAATTTATGTTTATGAAGGCGATTTCTAAGTGCAACCAGTTATGGAAGAAAACCAACCGACCAAAGTCGTCTGAAATAATAAAAAATCTTTTAAAAATGTCACTCAAAAGTCCAGTGGTTACCCGCTGGAATTCTTTGTATGACTCAATAGCCCAAATCTTGGAAGTGGAAGATCAACTAAATGAGCTTTGCATAGAGCTGAATTGCGAATTGTTTTCAGTTTCTGACAAAGCATATTTAAAAGAATATTGCAAGATCATGAAACCATTTGCTCATATTTTGGATTTTTTGCAAGGCCAAAAAGGAATTTACTTTGGTATGCTAATTCCATCTTTAGCAACTCTAAAAGTCAAAACTGACAGAATCATCAACGCCAACGACTTGCTATTTTTAAACGATATTTTAATAAAAATGCAACAGAGCCTTTTCGACCGCTTCAAACCCTTTTTTGAACTATCTGAAAAGGCACACGAGGCTGTTATTGCTGCCGTTTCCCACCCTACAGTCAAACTAAATTGGCTTAAGGTTTTGTCTCCAATGTCTGGTAAAACAAGAGCAGATATTTTGCAAATAATTGAAATGTACTGTCAGAAACACAAAACAACGTTGGATTTAAAAAAATTGGAAAAACCACCAGTAACAATTTCAACCATAAATATTTTTGATTATGGCGACGAGTCAATAGGTATATATTGTAAAATAATTGTTGTCAGGAAAAATCATAAACTGCCTTAACCATTTCAGACTCTTCTGACATCATTAGTAAACCTGTTAGTGCATCAGATTTAGAGTTTGAGAACTATTTTACAGATGGAGACACATCTCTCAACAACTTGAGAAAATACCCACTGGTGTCAAAAGTGTTTGAAAGGTCAAATACTCCGTTGACATCTTCGGCACCCGTTGAGAGGCTTTTTTCCTTTGCAGGAATTGTTGCTACTCCTCGACGACAAAACCTCAACGACGCTAACTTTGAAATGTTAGTAATGTTGAAGGCTAACCAACTCTTTTGCCAATAGTTTAGTTTCCATTTTTATAAAGAAGTTGAAAATGAATACAGTTTTTTATGTAGGTTTTTTTTAACAAAAATTCTATATATACCACAGAAATAAAACAGCCAAGAAGAAGACTTCGCGCTTTTCAATTGGGGACCACCAGGATAAAACGCCAAATTTTTGTGGATAAAAGGCCGTTAAAATCAACTCTGAATCGAATATTAGTTTAGTTTTTTACTTAAAATACCTTTTATTTACTTTCAGTATACCTATTAATCAATAAAAACTTGTAATGAATTACATTCAATGAAATTAATTACCTTAAATGTAATTAACACAGTGTTATCCTTCAAGAACTTGCAAAAACCCATTACTATTTTCAATTACATGTAACTTGTAATTGAATTTTTTCAATTACAATTACAAGTAATGGAAGTATATGTTTTTTTTCAATTACAATTAAGTGTAATTGTAATGGAAAACTTTCTAAAACTAATTACTTTTAATTGAAATGAAAGTTGAAATAAATTACAAAAAGTAATCATTATTTCCCAACTCTGCAAAATACTGCCAAATAAATATATATAAAAAAAATTGTGTTGGCACAGTGGATTTGAGAACTAGGTATATTACTATCTCATTTTAACCCACCGGCGGAATCCAATTAAAATTTGAGGTATAGAAAACCACGCTGCCTAGCGTGGGGGTCAAACGCTTTTCCTCATTTGAGTTGGTTTTATTACTTCGAAAACGTATCTCTCTCAACCTATTTACAGCTCAAATCGAACCACGAGTTTTCTTTTGGTTCTGCTGGTTATAAAAGCTTTCGTCCCCTTAACATTTATTTTTGCTTGTAATCATACCAGCACCGGAGACAACTACACTATCGAGGAAGTATAGTGACCAGTTAAAGACCCTGAAGGAATTATTGAGACCGTCTAAGTTGGCTTTCTCGTATTGCCATACGGTCTTCTAAGGAATGTTTTTTTTTTTTAACTGAGAAGTTGGAGCACGAGAAATTGGCTGATTTGACACACTGATCCGATGTGCCTAGAGGCCTTAACACACTCTACTCTGTTCGAGAAAAATAGGCAGTGTAGGCAAGATAGGACATTTGCCTTTCTATCTCGCTACAGTGGATTGCATAAATCTGTCACTCAATAAAGCTCTCATATGGTTTTCATTGTGGCAATTTTAAATGGAACCGAATATGAAAGAATATTATATAGAGTTACCGCTCTTTCGATAGGAATTTTTATTTAATCGTTTTGTTTATAAAAATTAAAAAAACACATTTACATTTATATTTTCCACACCACCATGAGGTAAGATAAAAGGTGCGTTTTTGAAGGGTATCCCCAGTAGGCCTAATCGCTTTTAAATAAAAAACAAGAAAAAGTAAAAAAAAAAGTATTCATTATCAGATTTGATTTTCTTTGGTGGTGAGTTTTGGCTTTCGGAACTGTTTTTGTTAAGAAGTCTGTTCACCTACAGGAAAAATATTAGCTACTTGCTTCACAGTTTCTGTCTTATTTTTCAATTTTTTATGAATTATTTTTGTCGCGCCAACGATTTCTTAAAAAGTTTTCCAATTAAAAACTACAATATAAAAATGAATTTTCAAGTGGCTTACTCTTAAATAATTTTTTGAAAAATATGCAGACAAAAGAACAATGATACGTAAAAAGAAACGGGCCATTAACCGCACAGAAAAGAAAAGGAATTACCGTGTCCCACAATTGACGGTGTTAAAAACAAAAAAAAAACGAACTAATAAAATCGGCAATTTTAAAATAGACATATCGGAATTTTTCTTATAAAAAAAAAAAACAAAGTAAATAAAATATTTTTAAGCAAAACTTGGACAAAATGTTCGCTCTACTTATCTTTTTTTGTTTTTGCTCCTTCCTCGAAATTGTTCCTCTACCTCCTTTCAAATTTTTCCCGAACTTTTCCTTTTTTTTTTCAAATAACTTCTCCAAAAATTTTTCATCGATTTTCTTTCTTCCTAAAAGTTCTTGAACCTCGTTAATTATCATATCGCTTGGTAAGCTTTCACCAGAGTAAACTTTCCAGCTAAAACCAATTCCTTCCTCGACCATTCAAATCACGCACATATTCACGCATTCAGCCATTCGTTTTCGTTGATCATCTGTCACGAGAACCTCCGTTGCCGAATCACAACGAAACTTACAGCCCTATTCTGCTATTCATGTGAATCGTATATTCGATTCCCTTTCACACTGCCTTTCTAATCTGCTATCCATCGGGTGAACTGCACTATCCCAAGTTCATGTTACCATATTTATAACAGATGCTCATGCGCAAATCGTTTGAAGTTTGGATACAAATGTGTATGTATGCATGTATCGGACTTTTTTTCCCTTTAACAAGCATAAATAAGGAAATTCCCAAATTCGTAACTACGGAGGAACGATATAAAGAAAAACCTAATGATACGTTGTATGATGTTTGTTTTTAATGTTTAAATAGAAAATTTGTTATTTGAAGCTTAAGATGTATTTATAAACAACTCCATCAGAGTTTTCTACCAAATTTATTACATTTCAAGACCCGCTAACCTTTTAAAATTGAACCAGACATTACCAAATTCGCAACAAGTGATATGCGGGCTTGAATTGTATGGAGTGATTGGGTTCACGTGAATAGCAGAATACCGCACAATATTATCGACTTTACCAATGTATACAAGATTCACTTCGAATGAATAGCAGGTTTGTGATGAGTGAAAATTCAAAAAAAAATCCCCCCGATAAATAGCAGAATAGGGCTGTTCCTCTCACTCACACATTCACGGATTCAACAAGCTGTTGGATGTCTTTCCAAAACTGGCCGAATCTTAATGCCGAGTTCAGACCTATTTCATACTAAGTTTGGTGAGAAAAATTGAAAAGAAGTTAAATCGAAAAGAGGCTTTTTCTCAGCATTTTCTCAGTTACCAAAAAAACTATTCGCAGGTGATTCGAAGCGCGATTGACACAATTACACATTTTTTTTGTTTGAGAGAAATAAGAGGAAGCCATTTCAACAAATCTAGAAACCTACTCTGTTAACTCAATCAGATAGCTCTTTTTTTATTATTATTATTATTATTATAACTTTATTAAAGTGTAATGTCGTTTTTATTGGCAATACGGAATTCTTCTCCGATCCGGGATCCCAACTGAACACTTTTGTGTGATTCTGACGATTCTGAATTTTAATGAGATTGTATATGTGAAAATAATTGTGTACGTGAGAATATTCAAATTCTAAAAAATGTTTGTTGTACAATTATGATACAAAAAATGCCAACAGTCGAGTTTGACGTTCAAGTGCATGAATGCGTGCGTGCTTCTGGTTCTGATTCTGATTTCAAATCCAGAAGCAAAATTCTCTTCTTTTCAGAATTAGAACTGTCATTTTTTCCCAAGTGACCGCTTTCAGAAGAGTCCGGAAGGCTTCGGGATTGCCAAATAAAAACGACATAAGTAAATTACAAATTTAATAATATCTTAGGACTAGAATTAGCTGCCAGTGCTTACTACTAGATAGATTAAAAATTTAAAGTAATGCTTTTATATTACATATACTAAGAACTAGATACAGTTTTCTAGGCTGAGAGCTGATATAATATTAAATACAGTATTAAATACAGTATTAATGTTATGTTCGGAGATGCTATTGGTAGTTGAAGTAGTTTTATTGCAGGAAAGGAGATGATGTAAGGAAAGTGAAAGGTGACATGCTGCAGGCGATTCCTTTTTGAACAAATGTTTGTGTGTGAGATATGTGTGGCCGAGTCTAAGTCTTATGTAAATCCTCAGTTTCTTGTGAGAGACGTTATACGGGTATATTGGCTTAGTACCGTTAGGATTAATGTTTTTGTAGGCGTGGGTGTAATTATCCCAGGATATTTTTCTTCTAAATTTCCAATTGTCGAAGATGAGATCTTTGATGTCGTTTTTATTGCATTGATAAAACATAGTTAAAGGTTCCCTTAACGCAGATCTGGCTTCACTATCAGCTGCTTCATTGCCACTGATTCCGGAGTGCCCAGGAATCCAAACTATTTTTAAAGTTTCGCTTTTGGTTATTAGAAGGTTACGTATCTTTTCGGCAATACCAAATGAGTTGGATATGTTTTTAACCGCGGAGATCGTAGACTGCCAGAGAATATGACAGTTTTTTTTTTAGCGTATTGGATTGCTTTGAATACCGCGAAAGCTTCTGCGGTGAAGATTGAGGAGAAGTCTGGTAGTAAACCTTTGGAGACAGCGAAACCATTATCGTCAACCACAGCAAATGACGTGTGGCTTTCAGTCTTAGAAGCATCAGTGAAAAGCAAGTTCCAACCCATGGATTTGTAGTTCTCTGCGATGTCCAGGAATAATGTTTTGTAAATGTTATTATTGGTTGCTGATTTGGAGTAATTCGATAGACTAGTGTTGATGACATCGCTTGGAAGTTTCGAGGGGGGCTTCCTGCTTTGGTTAGTATGTTTTATTAAAATTGGGATATTTAATTCTTTGGCAGATGTAATAGCTTTGTATAAGGCTGATTGAAGTCTCGGCGTTTTTTTCCAATACAAGATCTTCTTGGCTTCATTTTGGATAGGATTACGAATTGGTGAGTTGAAATAATGCATGAAGTTAAGTACCAAATTCTATCGTTTACGTTTTTTAAGCCTGGCAGTAAGGCGTTTTCTGGTGTAGGTACATTGGTATTTAAAATTATATTTAGAGTCAAATATGAGAGCAAGAATTTTAATGAAATTTACATTTTTTATAAGATTATTATTTAAGTTTACGTTAATAGTTTTGTTACAATTATAAAGGGCTTAAGAAATGCAGGAAAAAGTATCCCCTAATATATTAAGGTCTTTACATTTTGAAAAAAATGATTAGGTCATCTGCATACAGAACATGCCATATGTTATTGAAATTGTCTATAATTTTGTTGATTTCGTTAAAGGCTACCGTAAATAATACTACTGACAGCGGTGATCCCTGAGGGATACCATTTTTAAGCTTATAGATTTTCGTGTGTGTCAGAGTATTTATTGCGAAAACATCTGTTGGAAAGGAAAGATTTGACAAAACCGAATACTTTAGGGCCAATATTCCAATTTAAAAGTTTTTTTAGGACAACGTGTGCCCCAATTCTGTCAAAGGCTTTATTAAAATCTAAACTCAGAATAGATACATGGTTTTTCTCAGAGAGAGTGGAGGCGAAAAAATGTTCAAGATGTAGGAGTGCATCTAATGTAGATTTGCCTTTTTGGAATACAACTTGTCGGTTGTCAATCTTGTTTTCTTTCTCAAGGAACCTTTAAACCCATAATTAAGAAATGCAGAAGTTAAACATTTAGCATTAAAGACCCATATTGCAATACATTTTTAAGTTAAGTTAAATTTGGTTACGTTAAGTTAAATTTGGTTACGTTAAGTTAAATTTGTTTACGTTAAGTTAAATTTAGGATGTTTAGCGGAAAGGAAGTAATCGAAGCTGTAACGGCATTTTTCTGAATTAGCCTAATATTTACACAACTAGCTTATTTACTTAATTTTTGTCTACGTGTTTCGGAACAACTTTAATTTTGTTTTCATAATTTATATTTTAGTGCCTCGTATAATAATTGCTGCACTCTACAAATATCTCAATGAAACGATGAAACTCCTTTGGAATGAATCAATGAAATTAAACACAGTTCATGTGCTTGATGCTGTGAGTGCCATTTGGGAAGTGGCACAGAATCCTAAGGCCAACGGTGAGATCTATAATGTAGTTGATGATTCAGAAAGTACTCAGGGTTCGATAAGTGATATTTTAGCTGATATTTTTGGTATTAATGTCGATTACTGGGGAATCGTTATGTCAAATCTTACAAAGGTTTGTATTTTCTTATTAAAATATAAAAATTAATTAATATTAAATATTTTTTTATATCTCCAAAGTTAAGTATGTCGGACACAATTAGTGAAATAAATGACAAGCACATGGGACCATGGGCAGAACTTTGTCAAAAAGATGATATTACCAATACACCCCTTACGCCATATATGGATGAAGAGCAACTCTACCATAAGCATATGCACTTGGATAATACAAAACTCAAGGATCTCGGCTATCAATTTAAGATGCCCAAAATAACACGTGATAGTGTTAAAGAGATTGTTGATGATTATGTCAAACAAAACCTCTTTCCAAGATCCCTACTAATGTAGGAGTTGTCAGTACAGAACTCATCCCGATGATATTATATTAAGTCTAATTAAACAAAAATGATATTTTATTTAAGTCAATTCAAAATTTTTGACAATTTTTTTTAACACAAATTGTGTACTTAATCGGTTTATGTATTATATTTTGGCAAAATATTTTCTTTTTATTTTGTAATTTATATTTATATTGGCGGAATTTTTTGTGCTTCCGAATTTATTTTCATACATATACATACGAGTATATAAAAAAAACTTATGTGAAACAGAGTGCTCTTAATAAGCAAATAAAAGACAATACGTGCCTAAAACATATTTTTAAAAATTATACATTTTGTCAATCCATAATTTTCTAAATGCTTTTAATAAAAAAGTTATCACTTTATTGGTGAGGAAATTATTTGTTCAGTCTTAATTTAAATACGAATTTAACAGGCCATTAGTATCGACTCTACTTATTTACATGCCGTATAAATACTTACGACATGGACATTAAATTAGTTTATGGTAAAGGGGGAAATCGTTACAAAAAATAGCTAGAATAGGTTTCTGATTTCTCAAGTTAATTAATGCAAGCGCACCACTTAGATCCAATAAATGCTTGGCCAACCAAGAAAGGCGACTATAAACGAAGATCGCAAGATCATTCGTGCTTTAAAAATATATCCTTTCATAGAAGACTTGTTGATGGTACGTTGATGCTTTGATCACAAAAGTGCATTTTCTAGTAGCAAAAACGTTGTATTCCGCTTAAAACTCGCCAACGATAATCTTAATAATTGAAGTTCAACTACTTTTGGGAGAACATAGTCCTCAATAAACCTATAAAATGATTAAGCTTATTTATTTCATAGAATGCAAAATGGATTGAACCTTATCGGGAATAACCCAGAGAATATTGTTTCTCTCAGAATATTGTATCTACAATATCGTGTATAAAATTTTTGTCTGCAAATTGCGAAAGCATCCTTTTGAATTGATTGGTATCGGAAATAAATTTTCCAAGGGAATTTCGTCGTCATTTCATACGATTTTTTGTTTTAGTGAATTTATTCCGTGGGACGTTCACGAGCATTTATCCAAATTTGCAAAACCCGTAATATCAGAAAGGTTTCAGAAATAGGGTGAAATGAAACCGAAAAAACGAGCGAATTTATCATCAGTGTTCTGCATTTCGATGGATTTCATCAGTTCGAAAACTTTTCAAAGTCACTGGTGAAATTGAAAACCGTGGTGGCCGTGGCGCGATAGTTGTGTGCTCGCCTGTCAACCTCGTGGTTGCAGGTTCGATTCCTGCAGTTGTCTATGTCTTCTTATATTCCATTAAAAATCAATTCTCAAAATTGTCATAAAATAAGTTGCTGCTTTGCTCATTACATGCTGTTTAGGCATAACACTAACAACATGTGATTGAGTAAACTAGCATACCCATAAAGTATGACAACGAAATAAGTAAAATAATGCGAATTATAAGGGACATAAATAAATAAGACACGGTAATTCTCTCCGCATTAGTTCAGCCGCCATCCCTGGAGATAAATCTGAGACAACAACCAGCTCTAGTCTCAGAACATCGCGCCACACATCTTTCCTATCCTTCTTTCTCTTCTTCACCAGATGCCCGCGCTGTGTTAAGAAAAAACATATAAAGGGTATTCATAACCCCTTGAGCGCGTGCAGTTATAAAAAAAAAAAAAAAAAAAACTAATGGCGTTTTTATTTGGCAATCCGGAATTCTTCTCCGATCCGGGATCCCAACTGAACACTTTTGTGTGATTCTGACGATTCTGAATTTAAATGAGATGGTATGTGTGGAAATAATTGTGTACTTGAGAATATTCAAATTGGACAAAAATGGTTGTTGCACAATTATGATACAAAAAATTCCTACAGTCGAGTTTGGCGTTCAAGTATATGAATGTGTGAGTGCTTCTGGTTTTGATTCTGATTTCAAATCCAGAAGCAAAATTCTCTTCTTTTTAGAATTAGAACTGTCATTTTTTCCCAAGTGAACGCTTTCAGAAGAGTACGGAAGGCTTCCGGATTGCCAAATAAAAACGACATAATACCTATCATCTGACAGTCCTCAATTTTGTTGATATCAATAGTTCCTTGAATTTCTTTTTGATCAAAAAATTAGAGATGTTAAAATTTATTATTAATTATTTCAAATCTATTAGAAAATGCAGATGCAGCGTGCTATGTGGAAAGTAAAATTAAAGTATTTTCATGTTTATTATTTAACTTAGGTTTATATCAGGGATGGTCGTGGCGCGATAGCCTTTTGCTCGCCTGTCAACCTCGTGGTCACAGGTTCGATCCCTACCATAGTCTATGTCCTTTTATTTTTCCATTAAAAACCAATTCTAAAAATAAATGTCATACAATGAGTTGCTGGTTTACTCATTACATGCTGTTTAGGAATAGAAGTAACAACATATGATTGAGTAAAAGTAGTATACCGATAAAATATGACAAAGAATACAAAAATGAATACGAATTATAAGGAACATAGATAAATAAGACTTGTAAAGTTCTCCGCATTAGTTCAGCCGCCATCCTTGGAGATAAAATCTGAGACAACAACCACCTAATCTCAGAACATCACGCCACACATCTTTTCTATCTTTCTTTCTCTTCCTTAACCTCACGCACGCGATGTGTTGAAACATTTAAAGGGTAGTATAATCTTAAACGCGTGTAGGTTATAAAAAAAAAAGAAAAAAATCATACTATTGTCTAAATAAAGATGTTTTCCAAATGTTGCTGTCAACTGTTGGGCGGCATCTAGGAAAAGATGTCGTTTCCTTGCACGTAGCAGCTGGCTGCTGTCTTGCGCTTTTTTGCAGAATGTATATTTAAAAGTTCTCTTGCGAAAGATACTGATGTGTATATGATATATGTATGTATGTTCGGCTTTATTGTGTGCTAGTTTCTTTTTTTGACGACTTTCCATCTGTCCAAAACTGATAAATTTGTTTTTAATTATTCTTTTTATTATAACTGACTTTTTTCCATCCAGTTGATGTCCATGACTGTTGGGGTCGTCGTTTAAATTTTCCCAGAAAAAATCTGCGACGACACGATTCCCTTTCATAAATCCTTTGGAAAGATCTTTATCTTGGTCCATAAATTTTATATATACATATTTCCTCCTGTGCAGTATTTTTAACCTAGCTGTAGTTTCCACATTTGACTTCTTAAAACAAAACTTATAAGGCACGATACAAAAAAACTGTTATTTTACATAAAAGACAACACTGGTAAACAAAAATTTAATCACACCTATTTTAGAGGCAATTCTGGTTTTTCCAAAACGGCTCTAACGATTTAAATGAACTTTTCACAGTTTGTTTGAGCGAGAACAAAAATAGATGTCTTATCGACCCACTGCCACGACTACTTTTTTTTTATCATGGTTCCTCGGAAATGGCTTGTATTTCTTGGAGACGCAGACGGCTCCAAATGATTTGGATAACTTTTTCAGAGATGGTTCTTTTTTGTAAGAGAAAAATTTTAAAATTTTAGTAAAATCAACGGAAACGACCCTAACGATTTCGATAAACATTTCAGAGTATGTTTTTATGGGTAACAAAAAAAATCAAAAATGTTTTAAATCCCCTCGCTGCCACGCCCACTTATGTTATATTTTGGAAAGTATTTGAATGATTTTAATGAATTTTTTATTTAGCAGAACAAAAATAAAAACTTTGATTTATTTTAATCCGCCCAACTGTACTCCCAAATGTTTATAATTTCTTAGTATCTTTTGAAATGGCACCATAGGAATTGTAATTTTGTATGTAGATAATATTTTTCATTTATTTTGTCTAATTATTCAGTGCCGTAGCCAGGGGTTGGCAAGAAATGTTTATTTAGAAGAAACTTTAGGATAAGCGAGGTTAAATGTGCTATTAATGTGATATTCTTTTTTAAGAATGCAAAAGTTCATACCTACATTTTACAATTTCGAAAATTAACATTAGTGATTTCATAAGGATTAGAAGGCAATACTTTGAGATGCAGCGTAAATGCGCTTTTGAAATAGCCCTACAGTGGAAAACAGCAAAATTGAACCTTCAGGAAAAAAGGATGGTTTCGGATATACCCAATAATTACATTATTCAATTTTATTTCGAACCGAGTTCTATTTTATTTTACGGCGGGAACTAATATCATAACATTTTCTTGCCAAATTCGAAAGATCCGGAGCAAAGTTCGGTCTTCCAGGTACTTATAAGAACAATATGTGTGATGCGATGTAATGTGTGCACCAACGTTTCCCTGGTCCAAAACAAGAAAAAAATATAATAAAAATTTGCCGGATAAAATTTAAAAAATATATTTTTTTAAACGCATGTAACTTCCTTCAATACTACAACTATGCATAAAGTAATGTGTCAAAAAAATAAATACGAGAGCCAAACGAAGTCGTAAGAGAAAACGAGTATTGTTGTAAAAAGACGACTATCATAAAACGTACTCGCAAATTAACGATAACGAGGGATTTTGAACGATGATCGTAATACGTAATAAGGCCCAGATATAGACCCAATCTCCGGTGGCGTGTCTAAATTGACCGATATATTCGCCGAATTGGTATACAAAATTAGAGCCATCAAGCAATAGATCGAGAAAGAAATACTGTATTTATTTTTAGTTAAATTCAAATAAATATGCAAATAATTTATTAACTTGCATTGCATAACATAGAACAGACTCGATTATATCAAGTTCTTAAAAAATTATCAATGCATTTTGAATTGCATTAAATTCGAAAACAGATTTGATAACTTCTTTGCAGAATCAAAATAAAATAAAATGCAAACAAGTTTTTTCTTTTAATAATTTAGAAGACAAAGTTGATGTTTTATTGTTTTTTTTTGTTTTTAATTTTTATTTATTTAGTAAAATGCATCTTAATGTTTACAATCTAAAGAAATAACAGCAACAAACAAAACAGAAAATAGAGAATAAAATAAAATCATTTTTAAATTAATGAGAAAAATAAAAAGGAATACATGTTATGAATACAATCTTGACTAAGTTTTGCGAAGGCCGCTAGTTTGACGATGATAATGAAAACTCTTGTAACTTAATAATGTACTTATAAAGATATATACCGCGTGCCTAAGCTACTCGACTCGACTTTTGTATCTATTTATTTGTTTGGTCGATTGTGTGTGTGTTTTTTTTTTATTATTTTGTCCGGTTATCTTTAATTTAGTTATGGCAGGAGTTGGAGATGAATTATATTTTTAAAAACATAAATTCCGTTTTTTTTTTTTAAATTTAAGTTTAAGACATTTAGTTTATAGCTTGATCAATATCCTTCATCGACGCAACGTCTCCATTCCTCTTGCAAGCGCTTTTCTTTTCAAACTATTCATAGGCTGTTGTTTTTATTTTGTTTTTTAACGTACATACTTAGAAAGCTAAACCAGCATCGCGGTAAGTGGTGAAGATCTTTTCGATCGAGTTAACATAGGCGGCTGTCCTCAGATCCAGACCCAAGTTATAGCGCATAGCTGTTTTCATGATGGCGCGAGCAGAACGTTCCATGGTGTAATCTAAACCAGAATGGACAATGTCTTTTTCAGAGGCGCCAGAAATGCGTTTTTGGAAAGATTCAGATGGTGTAACTGGGATACGACCACCAACACGTCCGAAACGACGTTCTAGAGATTCCTGGACAGATTCTAGATTGAATAAAAAAATATATTGTATATAAAAAAGAATATTTTATTTTTAATACATAAAATTTGAAAAACATCCAAAAGCCACAAAAGAGTTAGTAATGCTTTGGTTGAAGAATGGTGTTTAGAAACGAAATTATATTTATGTAGATTAACACTGAAAAGTAAGCAATTCAAAATAAAACATGCAATTAAGAAATTAAAAAAATAGGCGTTATAAGCAAATGAATGAAAAATAAAATAAATTTATTAATAAAAGCCAAAGCACTTTATATTTGATATACCTAACTATTACTAGAGACGAAGAATATCGCTGAATTTCTAGCATCATCCTGCACAATACCAATACTGTACAATCGTGAACCTGAGGGTTGGCATGAGTTGCTTATTTTTGGAACGATCAATTTTGCCAATTCAAAAATCTCACTTACCAGTTACATTAGGTATTCAAAACCTCATTTTTTGGTAAGTTTTGATTTATGAATTATTACTGTTTTTTGAAGAATTATTCAACATTTGTGTTTTGGCCTATGAAATGAAACCCAATCTAATATATGAATAGCAATGAAAAAAAATAAAATGCACGACTGGATCGTAGGAAATTGCTCTTGTAGCTAACAACTTTTGTGTAGCTAACCACTGACGCTGTTAGAAGGTATAGTTAGTCTAGTTATCCTATGTAGGTTTAAAGCTGATGTAGGTAAGAATACATTGATTCTTAATAATAATGAATTGTGGAATACATGATTGAAGGAATGGTTACATAGACACCTACCTGCAAATGTATATTTCAATAGATTTGAATTATGTAAATTAGGCGGGTAATATGTACCTACCTACATATAGTGGACCTAGGTATGTAAATATAGGTATATTATATGTGTATAATGAAAGTGAATTGTGTATAGGTGGGTAAAAGTCGTTTTGTCAACTTATAAAAACTGCCAAAACCATCACTTTAATCAGTTTCTCGAAAAAACGAAGAACGCCATTAGATGCCACGGATCAATGAAAATTTTAGAAAAAAAAGTATCTCGAAAATTGTAGGACGGATTTTGATGAAATCCTGTTTTTTGTTTTTAGTTTTTTGAAAACAATTGTTTTTTGGAAATTTTGGTATGCAGTTTTTTAGAGTTTATTAATATACATGTGATTATAAAAATATTGATTTTTGAAAAAAAAAAGTTTTAAAACTCAATTTTTATTAGAAAAAAAAGTTATTCAAAATTTTGATATGCAGAATTAGTTTGGCTACTTAGATCTTCTCAGATATACAATTTGAAGGAAATCCGAGAAAGCCAAAAATTAAAAAAGACGTTTTATGAAAGGTACCGTTATTAGACGTTTCCCGTAAAGGTGGTTCAGATTAAATGAGAGCTATTGCCAACAAAAAAATTCTCAAAATTTTTTTATCAAAATCGTAGGAGCCGTTTTCGAGAAATAAGATTTTCCTAAACGGTTATATGGCAGGTACCGTTATTTTTAGGCCAAAAATAAAATTTCAATTTACCCTCTGAGGAATGCCAAAATAATCACAAATACCAAATTTGACGGTAATCGCTTAAGCCGTTTAGGCTGTAGCTCGTTATACATACAGACTGACAGACAGACTTGTTCCGATCACTTGTTTACGCTTCTCTATGATGGTAATGTCATGCTTAATTGTTAGAATTATTTTTTTTTGACGAATGCATCGCAAGTAAAAAGTACAAAAGATGCTGTTTGCCGAAATTTAGCCCACGACTCATAGGACAGTTTGTTTTTCGTCTGATCTTTCTTCTCTACCGCACACATTATGTTCGCAAAAATTCACGACTCAAAAGTCGTCGTGTAATATCAAACTTTGGAAACTAAAATTAATCGCGAGCAGTGTACTAAGTTAAAGCTAACAGAAAGGGCACATAAAACCACAATTCAATTTGCTCTAGTTACGGCATGAAGTATAGTCAGTCACAACCGTCAGTAGCGGATGTGTAAACACCTTTACCTTTTGTGCTAGATTTTTCGTTACTGTAGATAAAAGAATAGCAGTAGCAGCCCTGTTCATAAAAAAAATCCTTACTCCACCGCTAGTCTATGACTCTACTAAAAAAAGTTAGTCTGCGGAATAAGATTTTCAATTAATAAAAAATCGGAAATCCACGAATAAAATCTACTACAATCTAGTATCAACTCTATCTCTTTTTATTCTTTGTCCCTGTTAATTTTGTTTTTAATTTTTAATGTCAATTCTTAGTCCTTCACTAAGCCACCGTCTTCGATGGTCTAGCGAAGGACTAAATTTGTAAAAGTCAAATAGCTGAAATTCTGTTTTATTAATAGCATTTCGCACTTAGTCCACGGAATAAGTCCTAGACCTTCCCTAGTCCATTTTTATTAATTTGAGTGCATGAGATTACCACAAATTGCAAGAATCAGTGCAAATGTCACTAAATCAGACATATGCAAAGTACTCACTCTCTCCTCTATGCTAGGTATATTTAAATGGCTACGCTAAAAATACACTCCCACTTCTGTTACTATTATATTCATTCGTCACCCAATAATGTTAAAAAGAAACTTTTTTCCTTTTTAGCATTGCCACACCAAAAATCGTTGTTACCCACCGCATTGGGTGTTTCACATTTGCTGGCAACACAGCTTGCTACTAATTCTATGCTTCCTCCAGTAATTGAGAAAGTAAATTGATGCATTGGACGTAACTTCCCGCTTTCGTAGCAAAGGGCAAAGGGCCATCTGATGTTATATCTCACTGAAACTTGGCACCAATCTTTACACACCGTTCTGGAGAAAGAAAGATTATTGCGACTGATATATTTTAAAGCATTTGATAGAATTAAGCAACAAATTCACTTATCGAAAAATGCGTGCATTTGGTATATAAGTTGAGTCTCTTCTTCGTTGGATTAGAATTTACATTTCGGACAGCTCAATACGAGTTGTATTCGAAGGTTTCAATAAATAAATGCTAGTATCTCCCAGTGCTCTGTTCTGAATCCAATTCTCCTTCTAATATTTATTAGTGATCTCTTGCAGTACAGTACCCTCAGTTTTTCATAATCGTTTTTAGATTCAGACACATGATCTTCGGATATCGGATGTGGAACTGCAACGGCAGCGTATGATAAGCTCATTAAATTCTAATACTGACAACATTGTCAAATGGGGAATAAAATCCGTGTAGAATTTAATGCTTCAAGAACTCAATGCAGTCTTATTTCAATAAAGCGAAAACCTCCCCCAATTCCGTTGCCCATGAGCGGCACTTACATCATGCTGCAAAACGTAGCAAGGTGTTTGGGTTTTCTAAAACGATGAAAGAAACTTTTCTACCCTACTGATCTGTCTGTAATCTATAATCTATTTGGACATTGGCCCAAAACTTGAGTACAATTGTAATATCTAGACAGATATCCCTTAACAAACTTGAGTCTCTTGGACAAAATCCAAAAACGAGCTTTAAAAATGATAGAATAAAAACGGAAACAATTGCACTTCTCGGATTTCACCCCAAATAGTGACATGGCTCACATAGTTATATCGCTATTTTTATAGACAATTTTCTAGTGAAATAGCCAGTTGCATTGCTCCCCTTAAAAAATTCGAGCTTCTGGGAATACCCATCAATTTACCATAGAACTTAAATTCGGATGTACTGTCAAGTATAGAAATTCCTTATTCAGCCTTAATACACGAATGTGGAATGCTTTTATAGCAATCAGGAAAACGCATAAAATTTTTTTTTGAAACAGTATGAAAGTAAATATTTCCGGATCGTCGTTTATAGCAAACATGAGAATTATGTCAGTTGGCAAGCCTCACTACCAGTCGCCACCAAGTTTTCCTGATTGAAATCGACACGAAAACGGTTTTGGCGCCAATTATAGCTTCCATTGAAACTCATCATTGAAAACTGCTTATATTACTGCAATACTGAAGCACTTACACAAATAAAACTGATGTTGTTTTGGTACCAAAAATGAAGCTGATAAAACATTTTTTTTTTTCTCAAAAAATACTTTATCTGCGCTACCGCTTTCTCGTAAAATCACTTTCCATTTTCCAATGATGGAAAGTGTTTTTAATGAACAGCTTACATTTTGTTCCCAAAAATACAACACAATCGTCCCAATCATTTGTGTTCCATTCTTTTGTTGTTCTCGTATTTTTTGCATTTTCTTCATCTTCAGAAATAAGGCTCAATTTCAATTAACGGGTAACTCAAACAAAAAAAAATACGAGTTGCATGTTTCTCCGTACATAAACGGAATCAACTTTTTACCTGAATTTCAACTATTATAATTGGTATACTTAGGGTAGCCTTTTTTGTCTAGCATTATTTTTAGCAAGAAACTAAAGCGAGTTTCATTCAAATCTCAAAATCGAGATTTGATCGTTTCAATGAAACTTTTTTCTAGATTTAATTGTAGTATTGGTGAATGACTGACACACCCATTCCTAAAAAAGATATCTTCATCATCAGATGACGAGGAAGACGAAGCAATCAAAAACTCCACTAAATTTATAAAGTCTAAATTAGCTGCGTTTTATTATCTACGGGTCTGGGTCTGGGTTATGTTTTAACATGTATTACAAAAACAACACGAGATCCAGGTTTCCATCGTGGTTTCTATCTGGGTTTGCAAATATTAGTATTAAATTCGTCAAACCGAGTGTTCATGTAAGTACATAACCCAGATCGTTTTATTTTCACGGGGTGAACCATATGGGTTATTGGCGATAATAAAACACGGCTATTAACATCTTGGTCTATTATTTGTTCATTTTTAAAATTTTGTTTACCACTGGTTCACAAGTTCACAACAAATTAATAAAAAAATATTTACCATTTGATCCTTGACAGAAAAGACTTTTTACATTTATGTGTGCATTCAGAACAAATCTGCCAACCCATCAGAGATCAGATCTTTCGTGCTGAGATTTGATCTGGATCTGCTCCTTTTGTTAGAATGATGTTAAAATGAAACTCTGAAAATTGAAAAAGATCCAATCTTTTTACAGAGTCAATCTTTTCTTGAATGAAACTCGCTGCAAGGAAATGTCAATGAATAACCGTTATACCAGTTATTCGCCGTTAAAAGTGTGAAATATTAAATCACGCGATGATATATAATACAACTTCGGTTTGGAAGGTCCTTCGTTGGCATGTCTTGAATCATGTCCTTATTTGTAATCTAACATAAAGGACACAAAAGATTTTTACAAGATGATGCGTTAACTTAGAAGTAGGAGCCAGTAGATTAGAAATACGGCAGGTTCCGTCCTTGTACGATAAGCGCAATTTAAAGATTAAAGTAACATCTTCTGATTAAGAAATCGGCTGAGTCATAAGCGAAGTCGGAAATAATAGGTAACATATATAGGAGTTAAACAAGAAAGCCCAAACTTGAACCAATTGATCTATCTAGTCGTTAAGTCTTAGAATACATCCATCTAGGTATGATTTATGAAATCTATGTATTTCGTCTCTATCATATTACGATGGTCAATATCTTGAATTTTATTTTTTTTCCATGATTCCTATTGCACCAAATGATTGAAAGCTATATATACATGCTCTGACAGTGCAAAAAAAATCCAAATGGCTTGATTGTGCTAAAATCTAGAAACTCTATGCGATAAAATAATAAAACAAATTTACAAAAAGAAATCATAATGCAAAAGAAACCAACATAAAAATGTAAAAAGCCGGACATTTTTTTAATTTTGAATTTTCTTTTTGTTGTTGGTTGGTTGGTATGGGTGGATTTGGAAAGGAAAATTTACAAATAAAAGAATTAAAAACAGAAAAAAATAAAAGGTTATAACAAGGAACAAATTGAAGAACTATACCGTCAAGAATAAATCTTTCGATAGACTGTTGGACTGAAGCTAAATAGTGGTAGAAGAAAATAAAAAAATGTATTTTTATTAACTAAATAAGAACTTAAAAAAGTTTGTTGGTTTTAGCACTAATAATAAATAAAATAAAATAAAACTTAGCTATAAGCAAAATAATAAAACAAAAAATGAGTTTTAAATGAATAAAGACCAAAATATAGCCGCATTATGTAGTTGCATAAATGATCACTGTAAAAAATAATATTGGTTTATATAAATATAAAAAAAAATAACAAAACAAAAAGTGTAAAATATGAAATTTAATAAAAATAAACTAAAATGAAAATTGGCATAGCGGAAATGTATTTTCTGTTGTACGATTATGTATTTTTAAGATTGGAATTAATATAAGCGAATTTTGAAATTGTAAACCCCCAAATGAATTTAAAAAAAAACTCTTTTAAGAAAAACCGAATTATTCACTTACCCAGAAGGTGATAATTGGACTCGCGTTCATATTTGAATGTTAGTCGTCCATATGAGACATGGTTAAGATTTTTCAACCATTCGAAGAATGATACTGTTACACCACCAGCATTGATATATAAATCTGGGATAACCAAAATATTTCTATCGATTAGAATCTTATCGGCAGCTGGGGTTGTTGGACCGTTGGCAGCTTCGGCAATAATCTAATATATTATTAAATAGTTTTATAGAATATTATTATTTTTATGTGTAACAAATTTTATTATACCTTAGCTTGAATTTTGTGAGCATTTTCACTGGTAATCACTTTTTCGACGGCAGCTGGGATAAATATGTCACATGGCTCGAACATCAGATTCTCTCCTTGATATGGCTTAGCATCTGGGAAACCGACAATGGTGCCTGTTTCGTTTCTGTAGTCCTCCAATTTCTAAGAGAAAAAACAATAATCAAGTATATTTATGAGCTCACAACATTCCTGAGATTTCGTCAGGAGGAGACATTTGAAAACGATTTATATGCTGAAGTCTGTTCTGAGATCTCAGAAATCTGAAGAGGTTGATTCTTTGCGTATCAGGGGCTTCACAGAAAAATATTATGAGTTCAAATTTTTTTTAACTCTGAAGCGAGGTTAGAATATCGATTTTCAGATTCCTGTTAGTCTCCTGAATGTAAATTCATGTCATTAATAGTATTTTAATGGTCATAATGTGAATGATATAATGCAATCAGTAACGACTATAAATTGATCTTCAGCAAATGACATCCATGGCACAACAAAAACAGTATTGAAACTGACTCATCGATCCAAGTGGCATCTATGGTAACCAGGTAGAGAAGGTGCAAAATTTGTAAAATGTCCTTACTGAGTTGTTTAAAATATTGGGTATCGCTCCAATATTAAATCATTATTGAATAATAACATGGATGCATAGATCCGTTTCTTCAATTTTCTCAAAATCTAAACTGATTAACCCTTGCTGCAAAGAATTAAGACAATATTCACAGTAACCCCTCGAGCTTCGACGGGTCGCAAGACATAGTAATATAAATGACAACGAAAATCGTTTAATGAATTGGCCAAAAACAAATCACTTCTTGATATGGGTGTAACCTATGTTAAGTAGACCTCAGCTGCATCTCTTGATTCGAATTGGAACGGGCCGAATGGGTATCAGCTCACAATAATATTAAATATAAAAATTTGGGCGGTTAGATGTTGTAGGAACTGGGGGCCTCGAGCTGTATTTTTTCCTACACATCAAGTGCTTACATTACCTCCAAGTCTTGACTTTATGTCATGACTTGCTAAACTTCTAAGTGCGAATGTTGATCACGGAAAAATTGCAACATTAAACCCATGGCCCTACAGATTGGAGGTTAGTGCGTTGGGCTAACGACCCGACCACAGTAAAAAACAATATTGTTATGAGAGACACGCGAGAAGCCTCGGATAACGAGCCCCTCAAATGGCAACCAGACCCGGAACGAAAATGGACTACGACCTACGAGTAGGCACCTGGAATGTAAGGACACTCTATACGCCAGGTGCTACTCAAAAACTTGAATCTGTCCTCTCGCGGTACAAGGCAGACATTTCCGCGATCCAGGAGATACGATGGATAGGATCAGGAATAACGAAAAGAAAAGATTGCGAAATTTATTACAGCTGTCATCAAAGAATGCAATGTTGGGATGCGGATTCGTCGTGGGAAATCGACTCATGTCGAAAGTCATCGATTTTAAGCCGATTAGCGATCGCCTGGCTTTGATCCGCATCAAAGTTACCATCCAAAACATCAGTCTAATATGTGCACACGCCCCTACCGTTGAAGCTGATGAGTCTATCAAGGAGGAGTTTTACGACCTCCTGGATAGAGCCTACGGAGCCTGTCCGGAGTACGTCAGAGTCGTGCTCGGAGACTTCAATGCTAAAGTCGGGAAAGAAAATCTCTTTGGGGGATTAGTTGGAAAGCACAGCCTCCACGAAACGACAGCAGATAACGGCTTCCAACTAATCGACTTTGCTGCAGCTCGTAATACGGTGATAAGTAGCACTAAGTTCCCCAGGCGAAGGATACACACAGCAACCTGACGATCTCCAGATGGTCGAACCGCCAACCAAATCGACCACGTGCTAATTGGCGCAAGGCACGCATCAAACATCTCGGACGTTCGAACCTTCCGAGGTGCAAACGTGGACTCTGACCACTTTCTTGTTGTGACAAAGTTCAGAGCCCGACTGTCAAACGAAAAGAAAACGAAGACCGCCCAAAGGAAGAAATTCAACATCGCCTGCCTTAGCATATCTGAGAAAGCCAGAGACCACAGTGAGCAATTGACCGGGAAACTCTCTGCCGTACCCCCAGCCACAAGCGTCAACGACCAGTGGAACCAGTATCGCGACATCATTAAGGAGACAGCCAAGACCACCATAGGCTACCAACCGCCCACAAAAAAGAACCCGTGGTATGATGATGAATGCGCGGTATTGAAGCAGGAGACGGAAAATGCACGAATGCAAATGCTGCAACGGAAAACAAGAGCAGCAAGGATGGAGTACCGTAAATAGAGAAGGGACGAGAAAAACACCCTGCGAAGAAAGAAAAGAGCATCCGCAGCCTCTCAGCTCAGGTATCTCGAGGAATCTTGCACCGCCACCAACACTAGCCGGTTCTACAAAACAGCCAAGCAACTGGCATCTGGTTAAAGGACTGGCACGCAATTGTAGGCGTGGGAATTGTAGGCGTGTTTAAGCAGCACTTCCAGCAACTGCTTAATGGGCATTATGTAGAGGAAGCAACGGGAGAACAAAGAAGCATGAGACCAGACCATGAATATCCAGTCCCAGCGCCCAGTACTGAAGAGGTTAAGAAAGCCATCCACAAGCTTAAAAACAACAAATCCGCCTGCTCCGACGGCCTACCTGTGGAACTCTTCAAGTGTGGGAGGAGGAAGGCATGCCCGACGACAGGTCAAATAGCTCCATATGCCCAATCTACAAAAAAGGCGATCCTATGTCTTGCAAAAATTACAGATGCATATCCCTGCTTAATGTTGTCTGGAAGATCCTATCCAACGTACTATACAAAGCGCGTCGACTACACTGGCTCGGCCACATCGAGCGAATGGACAACAACGCTCCAGCCAAAAATCTTCGAATCTCAAAATGTCAAGCAGCGACCCTCCATGGATCGGCAGCCGTATAATTAAGTAAGTATAAAAATTTTAACTAGGTATATGACTAGAAAACCTAAGGCCTTTTAAATGTTTTTCACATCTAAGGTAATAATAAAGTCAAAATCCCAATAATCAGAAATTTGAAAATATTAATATCATTTCCAAAATTAATTGAACAACCTGGGATAAGTCGTTTTACCCACAATAACCTTAAAAGAGCAAATTATTTAGCACTATCAACTTTAGCAAAAAAACAAAGAAGCAAAATGCTTTAGAAGAAATTTGACACATCTGTCATCTGGGGACTTTCGTCCCTCGCTAAACCACCTTGTTCGATGGACTAGCTTGGTAAACGTCACTTAAAAGAAATGTTTAATAGCATTTCGCACTTTACATCCACGGAATAAGTCCTAGGGTAAGTACCCTAGTCCATGTCTATTAATTTGGATTTTCATAGCGGCTACATGAGTTCGTGTCCACTGCATAACTATGCATGCGTTAAGTGTATTTTATTGAATAAGACTGTTTACGTTTAACAATATTTCATTTGATTGCTTTTGTTTTCTTAATGCTGAACTTCTTGGCATTATAAAATCAGGATCCATAGTTCCTGATTGCTACTTTAGTTAAGGAAAATGGATAGGAGAGATAGGAAGAGAATATTTGTTGACACAGTGGATTTAGAATTATTACGTAGGTGTTTACTATAATCCCTTCGTGGTATCCAGTTCAAACTGGAGGTATGGAAAAGAATGCTGCCTGGAGTGGGATTCGAACCTAAAATTCTAAGTGAGCAGTCCAGCACTATATATACTGTGCCATGTCGCCCGTAGTGGATCTAACTTATATACCTTTTAAGAAACATCTATTCAAAATTGCCCAATTTGTTTTCAAAGGTTTTTGACAACTGACCTAACTATTAAAAAAATGCATTCTTTACATCAACATTAATTTTCTTAGAGCATTCATTAATACGAGTAATTTATCAATCAATTATACGTAGTATAATTAATTTCTCTATGAATCAGGGTGGAATTATTATCCATTCCCATTAGTATATATTTAAGTGTATTCACTTGTAAATTTCATAAGACTGGCTATTATTATTTACCCAATGAACCGAGGCTATAACACAACAAGAAACGTTAAAGCTTCTTTTCTTTCTAAATAATTCTAACCCAACATATCATTTGTAATAGTTCCGGAATGAGAGTCTTATACGCTAATATTCCTTCTTCTATGCTATATCACAGTTTCATTACATTGGCATGACAAAATGAAAAAGAACTAGACATCGTTACCTCGCTATCATATCCGTTCCACAAAAATCAATATGTGTTATATTTAAAGTCGGCAGACGGTATGTTTGCCCGTGGTACATAAGTCTGATCCAATTTAAGCTATTGCAACAATTTCTTGACATTTTCAACCTCCTAAATACAAATAAGTGAAATCGATTAAAGAATTTTCAAACCTCTTTTATTCACATGTCATCGGCTATTACGAAAATAGAATTTAAATTTTGGCAAGAATTTTCAAGTTTGTTAAACATCTGAGATCTAAGACTTCAGTCAATCCCATATAGTTCTCTGAATTTGGGTTGTAGTGTCTACACTATTTTTATTACAATTTTAAAAACAAATTATTTAATTACCTTGGGGTCAATGCCATCTGGGTTATAGATTGATCCATCATGTTCAATAATTCCAACACATGTAGCACCAGCACGGACTAGGTAACGGCATGTGTGAAGACCTACATTACCGAAACCTTGAACAATAAATGTCTTGCCACCCCAACCTGGTGTGGTACCTGCAGAAAAAATAAAGCAAAATATAAATCCAAAATCCATATTAGTGCGCTGTTGAATTGCATAATATTCATTGAATGCGGTGGCTTATGCAATTTGACATACATATGTAGTGTAAACTGGGAATGGGAATAAACTTACCAATCATACTCATGTAATTGGCTTCGTTGATAAAGTTCTCCAAGCCATGGAAGACACCACGACCAGTAGCTGACACACGACCATGAATACCACCTTGGTTAATTGGCTTTCCTGTTACACACGCATGGGCATTGATATCTAAATGACCAATTGTTTTGGCATATGTATCGGCAATCCAGGACATTTCGCGTTCTCCAGTACCCATATCTGGGGCAGGTACATCAACGCCAGGTCCAATGAAGCCCTTCTTGGCCAATTCAAGTGTGAATCGACGTGTGATTTTCTCGAGTTCATGTTCAGAGTATGTTTTAGGATCTATCCTTAGACCAGCCTTAGCTCCACCAAATGGAACATCGACACAGGCACACTTGAAAGTCATCAAAGCCGACAGGGCTTTGACTTCATCTCGACACACATCCAATGAGAAACGAATACCTAAAGAGATACGAACGAGTTAATGCAATTTAATGTATGATTCAAAAATTAGTTATTATTTTATTGAATGCGAACAGTTACGTGCGTATGTAGTTTTCGTAAATGACTAATTGGTGGTTTTTCTTAAAAATGCTAACGTAAATGATGTCGTAAGCTGCTGCATATTAACGGTCGAACTTATATACGATTTTCCATTGGAAAAAGAATTCAATTTTTGTATACATATATGTCAAAACACGGATTTTGAAATTAAATGCTTCTATTGGGTAAACAAAATAGTTATTTTTTTGTTCTCAATCAATTTTGCATATCCTTTTTTCGATAGATCTACTTCTCTTTTTTCTAATATGGTATTCCTTTCAAAGAAGACGGATGGCTACTAAAGTTCAATTGTTTTTGAGTTGAAAGGAATTTCAAAAACGTAGCAATCTCTTTTTATTGTGGGTTTATAAATTGTTTTCCTCATTTTGAAATTATTTGTTAGTGGAAATGGAAATCGACTTGAATAAATTTGATGTTACCTTGGATTATAAAGGAAATGAAACATTTCCAGGGCTCTTTCAAAATACTAAATGTTTGTGTTCATACTACCTTAAAACACAGTTCGTTGCGATATTAATATTATATCAATTTTTTGCACAATTATATTGTATTTACCAATTGAACTTGCGTCAAAACGTTTTGCATATAATCACAATAATTGACATCTCCGAAATGTCAAGTTTATGGTGTGTGTGAAAATCCGTGTAAGAAACTGTGTAAATCCGTCTTCAAAAAGAGATTCGAGATAATTCAATTTTTTCAGAAAAAAAATCAATTTATTTGTCTATGGAATTCGTTTAAGGGAAAAAAATTGCTACAGATCCGTCGGGAACTAATTTTTGTGTTGTAAGGAAATCAACACAAGACTGGTTTAATTGACAGCTGCTGGCAGTTTGAAAAGGGTTTGTTTTTATTAATTTATGTCAATGGAGAAAGAAATAACCAGATTCACAGATGCCAATATACAACAATACATTGTGTGGAAACTGACATCCTATTAGCTGCATCTATGCTGATACTTGTTGGTTTTGATCTGTTTTGCTTGTTCTATTGTGATCTGATCACTGAACAAAGCTTATGATCTAGAGTTTTTACAAATCTGGCGTATTAAAAATGAACATGTTTCATTTAAAAGGGAAAGTCTCAATTGTAGTACAAGGACGGCCAATCGAAAAGGCCATAGGTTTTTAACTGGGGCGAGTAGAGGGAACTGTCAGTCACATAAGATCTGAAGGAGGGATGAGCGATATTGAGAAAACATCGATGTTAACATCTAAGACTCATCACCAATGTTGATAATTATCGAAACGAAAATATCGATGTTTTTAACGATATTCCTTAATTCCTTCCTTAACCATCAATGTTGACGTATCGATTTTTTTTGTTTTAGGGAATTAAACTTAAAAATACTTTAAAAATTAATTATTAGATGACATAACTTGCTATTCAAAAACATTAGGTAATGGCCCCCGGGTGTTTTTGAGAACATAAAAATCCAGGCTTTTTTGACAAATCTAGGAGTTGTCGAAAAACCTGGGTGGACCCTGGGTAAAATTTAACGAACGAATTTAATATTACTTGCTATTCGCAGTCTGGTCAACCCTATTTTGACTGAAGGAAAGTGAACAAAAATCTACTCTAAAATATTCAAGACAAACTCCCTGAATAGTAATCAGAAGATTGTGAAAGAGTAATGTCGTTTTCGATTTGTAATCTGGAAGAACTCTCTGATCCAGGATCCTAATCGAACAGTTTAACGCTACACTAGTTTCTTGATTCTGAAGTTTAATGTTAGATTTTGTGTAGAGCAAGATATGTCAAAAGCACATTTGTGATTTCTTTTTAGCATGGCCGACAAAACATTGAATTCAAGTTTGGCATTTAGTGGGTTTGAATATGTGTCTGCTGGTAGTGTTGATTCTGACTTCAAATCAAGAATCAAATTTCTCTTTTTTCCAGGAGCAGAACTGTCATTTGATTCCAATGGAACACTTTCCGAAGCATTCTAATCTCTTGGGACGACCGACCAATCCAAAACGACATAAGGATTGTTCAAAAAATCACTAAACACAAAGCTTTTTAATTTGACAGAAGAGGTTGTGCACATGTGTGAGTTAATTCAAATCAAATCTTTCGTATTGAGATTTGATATAATATGGTTTTCGGAAAAATTCTCCTATCCGGGATTGCAATCGAACAAGTAAGAGCTCGTTCACGATGTCGTAAACTTCTGGACTATTACAATACTTTTCCGACATTGAATGAATACCGTTATTTTGTTTTTAATAATTCATGTTCCACTTCTTCAAATTGAATGAATTAGGTATGTTTGTTTTATGACAAAATATTGAATACCTTAATGACATCTCTTAAGCAAAAGTGTGGGAAGAAGAAATCTTCACATCTTGTAGAAAACAATGTTATAACAACTGAAATGTTTTTTTTTTCTAAAATCAAAACTAAATTCTCATGTCTAACACCTTTTGTTTGCTAAATTGATTTATTTTGGATGTATTCCAATTTTTAAAGGATTTAAAATAGATGTGCATTTTATGTAAAAATGAGTATTCATGTACATTATATGTATGTATATTTCTTTTAAAACGAGTCATACGGTCTGGTTGATCTTAAAAATTAAAAATAATTGTACTTGCAGTTTCAATTTGCTTTAAATAAAATTAATGCATTCATACGTAAGTATAGCAATTGGATGAATCATGTTATAAGTGTAAAAGCCAAATTAATTCAATCTTCCGGTAATTGTTACATAATTTATTTATTATTATTTTATTGCAGGCGTCTATATTTAGAATAAAAATATAATGGTTTAGGTGACATTGTTGTCAGGTGCAGAATTTATGACAGCTATTGATTCAAGATTAACTTTAAATGATAAGAATATTAAAGGATTTTTTTTTAAATACTTGACTGATAAGGGGAATTATTTAAATGATTGCCATGTCTCAACAATTGTACCTATTTCACTTTTATTAATCTACTTTTATCGCGTAATCTAAACATACAGGTTTCATAAAGTAAACTATTTACGTCTACAGGGTGTTGGGTACGATCTAGAAATTCAGTTTTAAGCCAAATTTCGGGAGTATGTATTAGCGAAAATATTCGTGTTAACATGGGTCAATGGACGTAAGCAACGGTAAGTCTTTCGTTTTTTTTAAAAAGCGAAGAATTATTTTCCAAAGCTTTTAAATTAACTTGGAACCACCCTGTATGTATGGAATTCTTTTGCCCAATTTACTAAAAACTAGATCCCAGCAGCGCTGATGCGATTTGGTGGTTATTGACAATAACGTCCAATTAATAGAGCTATAATTAGTTGGTTAACGTAATCGGTTATCGCTTTGGCTCTTTGACGCAATCACAAAATCCATTTTCACTCTGTTAACGCAGGTGTGAAAGTTTTCGTCAACGTATCAACAGTAAATTTATCATCTGAGAGTGCTTTCGTCATGTTTTTGTTGAAAGTTTATTTTTGCGATTTTGTCGATTTATCAGGAACCAAAATGGAAACAAACTAAAAATAAACATTAAGAGTGTGTTTCTTTATTCATAATGGATGTCCAAAATATTCGGAATACCAGTTCTGCGTTTCTTTATTCCATGCAATATTCCGGATACTATTTTGTTGCTTCTTCATTCATTCCGGAACGTTTGGAATGCAATCTTTTTATTCCATGTTAAGCACGGAATGAAAAGAATATTCTCGGAATAACCCTTTCATATAAAGCAAAAAAAATGACAGCAGCCAAAGACGAAAACCAAGTAAGTAAACAAAATGGATGACCAATCATTTTTTATATTTTTGTTATTGAAATAAATATATAAATAACAATTAAATGTGCCTTTTCATTAATTAATAAATCAATAATAATTTATTTTTATTATTTTCCATAGAGATATCTGTTTTTTTTTTTGTCACAAAACTTTGAGGATGTACGAACGGATGAGAAACGGCGTCTCCACAATGGCTAGTGGATTAAAAAATACAAGAATTTTGCTTATTAACGTACGCAATACGTAAGCTCCATAAACGAACAAAATTTTCGTCGCCGCGTCGAGTGAACAGAACTATTACTTTGGTAATAAATTTGCATGGTTCGCAAACGTTGTTCATGTGTAAGTCCATTCATTATGAAATGGCAAACCAAACTGGGCATAAATCATGTGACAGCTGTCAAAAAGACCAATTCTGAAAAAAGTATTGCCAGATTGAAAACCACGCATCTAAAAAAACGTCCGTTATATAACCTACTAGCAGAAAGTCGTCGACGTTGCCCGGGACCCAGGCAAGTGTTTTCAATTAAAATATTTTGTGACCTATAGTCCAAAATGATGAGCCCAACTATCGTGCCCGGGCGAAACGCATTTTGGACTATAGGTCACAAAATATTTCAATTGGATTTAATCCACACAGTCCACAAAAACAAAAACAAAAATAATATGTAAATATTGTTTGGGTTTTCTTCGAATATAAAAGTCTTTTCATGCAATATCTTCCAAATGAAATGAAAAATAAAGATACAAAATTGTAAGAAAAAAGATTTTTCATTTATTTTATAATTCAATACCTATGTTCTGTAACTTTCGAATCGATAATAATAGTCGAGAAACAAAAAAAAAATGTTTGTTTTGGATTTAAGATGTCAAAATGACACTTCAATTTATTGCGTTCCATTGGAAATAATAACATAACATAATAACATAAACCCATTTTTTCAGAGGCTGTAAGTGAGGAAAAGTTATCGCATGAGTTACAGAAGATGGGTACACGTATAGTTTTCTTATTTTTTTAACAAACGAACTATTTTTCATTTTGGTACTCTTCGCTTTCCGGAGGTTGTCTTTTTACTTGCGATAGATAAATACAAGTTATCCATTCGTCGGAAAAAAAATGTTTGCGATAACAATTAAACATGACATTACGATGATAGCGAAGACGAAAAAACATGGTCTAAAAATTCTGTTCGTCTGTATGTTAGTATAGCCGCTTACAGTCCAAATGGGTGGGCTGTAAGCTGTAAGATTTTTTTTTTGAAACTGCCATTATGCTAAAGCTCATTTTTCTGGAAAATGGTTCTAACGATTTTGATTTAAAAAATCAGAGTATTTTTTCGATATGAACTATTATCGTTGGAAAACAAATTACCAATAATAACTAAGAACGGTACAGATTTTTTTGCTTTCTACTATCTGGAAAACGGATTAGGTGGTTCTTTCGTTCTTTAGAAATTTTACACATATTATATAGGTTTAGGTACATCAACTTTTGATGCATACCAATATTTTTAATTACCTAATAGATATTTGTTTTTATTTTTAAAAGAATATTTTAAAACTTTTTTTAAAAATTTAATATTTCCAAAACAGCTCATTATTTTTTGTTTCAAATGATAAGTATACACAATATGCTTTATTTCAGATTTTTTTAATAATTGTATTTTACTTATTTATTTATAGCTTAATGCAAGCAACTAACAATTACTTAATTAATATCTTAAAACTAGGTAACAATTTAAGACTTAAGATTAAATTTAAACTAAGGAACCAGGTACACAGGATACAGTAAGGGAATTTTTAAGATTGGAGTGCTCGTTGTAGAGAGGATTTGGAAAGATTTGGATCAAAAATGCTTGAAATATTAGCTTTCTGAAGCATTCTAGTCATCGGTTCATTTTTGCCGTAGTCGGTATGATGGAAAGGGATTGCGAAAAGTGGTATAGATCTTAGATGACGATGGTTAACGTTCCATGTGATCTTGCCATGCAGGGCAATCAATGCCTCCAGTTAGAAGTTGGTGAATAAACATTATAATTATATTTGCATTATCATGACGTCGGTTTAATGTTTGTAAGTTTATCAGCTTTAGTCGATTTTCGTAGGGTGGTAAGTGGTAAGGGTCGTCCCATCTAAGGACCCGTAAAGCGAAGTGCAAAAATCTACGCTGAACAGCCTAATACGAAGAATATGGATCTGATGGTATGGAGACCAGACTTGCGCGGCATATTCAAGGAGAGGCCTAACAAAAGATATATAAAGAGATTTGGTGACATAGGGATTTAAAAATTCCTTAGACCAGCGTTTAACAAATCCAAGGGTAGAATTGGCTCTATTAATGATAGAATCAAAATGATACCGGAAATTAAGCTGGTTGTAACAAATAACACCTAGGTCGCGAATGGAAGATAGGATGGCAATTGGTTGGTTATTAATCAGATATTGGCGTTGCAATAGGGGTGGGTGTTTACGAGAGTAAGTAATGGCTTGACATTTGTTAATATTGAGCTCGAGGGAGTTATGTTGACACCAGACAAAGAAATTATTTAAGTCTATTTGAAGCAACTGCGCATCAGCGGTGTATAAAATGTGTTTTGAAATCCGCATATCATCAGCATAAATCTGGAGGTCTGATTGCTGAAGTATAAGTTCAATATCATTAACAGTTAGCGGGGAAATCAAAGGTCCTAAATGACTACCTTGCGGGACACCTGATGTTGAACAGAAAGAGTTAGAATAACAGGATCTAAAATTAACTGTATAATGACGATCAGTTAAATATGATTCAATCCAAGATATAAGCAAAGCACGGAAACCATATGCTTTAAGCTTAAACACAATAATCTTGTGGAAAATTTTGTCAAATGCCTTGCTAAAATCAGTTGCAATTGCATCGACTTCCTTACCAGCTTCTAAGGCACATATAGTACTTGAAACGAAATCAGTGAGATTGGTAATAGTTGATCTACCTTTAAGAAAACCGTGCTGTTTCAGGGAGAATATCTGATAACAATGAAGGAGCAAAGTATCATGAATTATACTCTCAAATAGTTTAGGTATGCAAGAGAGTTTGGCAATGGGTTTATAGTTGGATATATCATTCTCACACCCTTTTTTATGGACGGGAATGATAAAAAAGTCCTTCTATTGTTTAGGAAACACACCGTTTGTAATAGATAGCTCGAAAAGTAAAGTGAGGGGTTTGAAAAATTTGGAGAAACATTTTTTAAGGACAATAGGAGGAATCCCATCGGGACCAGAAGAAGATTGTATGTGCTTACACACGAAAATAAATTTTCCTGGCAAACTTGAAAAAATTGATAGTTCAGGGCGAAAACTTAGCAACCTTTTTGCTTTCATAGTCATGGCGACGATCAATTCATGTATGTGTATAATCCCCGCATAAATTACAGAAAAGGAACACGTCTAATGTCGAATTTCTTTCATCGAAATCTTCGGAATTTTTAATGCCTTATATTATACTAACTATATAATCGCATGTAAAAAACGAAAGCGAAGAGTCTCAAAATGAAGAATAGTTCGTTTGTAAACAAAAATACAAATAATAAATCATCTCTGTTAAATGTAATAAGAAAGCTAATCCTGGTTAAATAAGCGACAAAATAAATGAGAAATACTTTTCCTTACAAAATTTGATTTTTAATTTTTTATTTCATTTGGAAGATATTGCATTAAAAGACTTTTGCCTCGGGTGCCCGGGCAACACCGGGGACTTTCTGCTAGTTCGAAAATAAAATCCATAACAACTGCGGAAGTAAACAAAACAAAAACCAAATTGGATATAAAATCCATGAAAACAGCAAAACGTACACAAAACGAAATATAAATTTGGATAATATATTTTAAAATCAGGATAAATTTAAAAGGTATTTGGCAATGTGTACACTTAAATTTAGTATTGGATACTATATGAAAGAGGAACTAAAGACAAGAAATAAGAAAGAGAAAAATCTACTATGTTTTGATACTAACAACAATTAACTGAGGATTTCCTTTATTTACATTGAAACAAATCCAATAAATTTTGTAAAAAATAGGTATCAGCTATTATCGCTGTTATCAGTTTCAGTACTCCAAATTACGTATAAAACAAATTTTATGAGCACGGTTCAATGTTTAAAAAAATTGCTTGAAATAGTAATGGCTACGTCATATCACAGATTATATTTTTAATAATCTTCTCACCTATGATAGAATCTAAAGGGTTATCCATTTTGCGGTTTCAAAAGTAAACGTAAATAAAACACATATAAAATATTTTTTTTTATCATAATATTTCTTTTTATTATAAAGTTTGAACGTTGACATTATGTGTGAAACACTACATCATTTAAATGACTACCACGCGAATTATTGCAAGCAACGATTCTATTAAGGTAATTTTCGACCATTTTTGACACATATTGGGCGGTATCTCAGCCATAACTTAACGAATGTTGGTTTTCAAGTGCTCAAGAGTTAAAGGTTTATCTGCATAAACACGGTCTTTCGCGTAGCCCCACACAAAAATGTCCAGCGGTGTCAAATCGCATGATCTTGGTGGCCAGTTGATATCGCCACGACGAGAAATTACGCGGCCAGGAAATGTCTCTTGCAACAAAGCCATATTCGCTCGAGTTGTGTGGCATGTGGCACCGTCTTGTTGAAACCACATATTCTCCAAGTCGTATTCTTCAATAGCAGGCAAAAAAAGTCGGTTATCATATCAACATAACGCTCCGAATTGACGGTGACAGTCGTTCCATCGTCGTTTTCGAAGAAGTACCTTCGGACCAAAGAGCGCCCCAAGCAGTGACTTTTTGTGGATGTAATGGCCTCTCTTCAATTACTTGAGGATTCTCAGAACCCCAAATACGACAACTTTGTTTATTAACATACCCACCGATTGAGAAATGTGCTTCGTCGCTGAAGAAAATTTTGTTCGAAAAATCGCCGTCCACCGCCTGTTGTTCAAGCACCCATTCGACGTATCTACGACGTTGTGAATGGTCAGCTGGCTTCAGTTGTTGTGTGAGCTGGACTTTATATGGATGTGGGTGTAGATCCAAATGCAAAATACGCCATAATGTGCCGTAAGACAGCCCTAATTCCTGAGAACGACAAGGAATCGACACATTCGGGTCTTCGGCAACACTTTCACTTACAGCAGCGATATTTTCAGTGGTACGAGCAAAACGATGATGCACAGGCCTTACAATATCTGTAACCAATGCAGTCTCTTCAAATTTCTTCACAATTTTGCCAATTGCTTGCGTAGTTGGACGATTATGTAAACCATAATCTCCTCTTAAAGCACGATATGTGGCTGTGGCAGAATCACCATTTTTGTAGTAGGTTTTAACAATTGTTATGCGTTGTGCGATAGTTAAGCGAACCATTTTCGTAAATTTTAGACTTTCAGCTGAGAAAAAAAAACTTGGTTTAACAACTTAGTTTGACAGATGTCGAATTCCAGTCCTATACTTTTGAAACCGCAAAATGGATAACCCTTTATAATAAACTGATTGGGACTATTATTTACGAAAGGTTTACTGTGGTAGTTCTATTTTTTATAAAACATTGGCAGGGATTGTAATTTATTATGATTATTCCGATTAAACGGAGAATATATTCTCCTGCAGTCTTATGTATGTTTTGTTTAATATGTTATAAGAGGTTTTTAGAAAAAAGTTACACGCGAATCGTTTTAAGCGTCTGTCCCTGCATTTCTTGAGGAGCTTAAAATTACGTACTACAGAATCCTATACAATAAACAAAATTGTAAGAGCAACGAGTTCATGCATTACATTTGATCCAAGACAAAACAAAAAATATTATAAATGCTTACCACATCTTGTCGAAAACGAAAACAAAATTAATTAAAAAAAATTTAATTAATTTAAATAATCTCTTTAAGACGGACAGATGTACGAGTAGAGTATACTATTATAATGTATGTATCTATAAGATAGTGATAAAAATAAAATACAGCCACAATTGATTGAAATGCCAAGTAAGATAAATTGGAGGTCATTTAGTTCGTTACAATGAACCCCAAAACGATTTCTCTGAATACCAGCCAAAGCATGTGATTTTGTTAATTTAATTTTTTTTTTCTACACAATCTACATTTTTAAGTCTATGAGGTTAGTTTTCATGACGTCAATGACAAGCCTCTTTTTAATGAAAACGAAAATGTGGAAATGTATTGCACATTGTAATAACAACATATCAAAAAAACTATGTGTAAATTTTTGATGTATGTGTACAATTTACTCGCATAAACTGAATGTTGTGTTTTTTAATTAAAGATACGGGCAACGTTTATAAAGATGTTAGATAAGTATCTCGCATAATAAGCTATCCGAGTATGTTTGTGACCAATTCCGATAGATTCCCTGAAACAAAACGAAACTAATATCAAAGATAATTTATTTATTTTAAAATGTTATCCCAAACATTTTGAAATAAATAAATTATATTATTTTATATTATACAGATTACCAAGAACACAAATCTATTCGGATAGCATTGCCTAATTTCTGAATGCGCTCAATTACTATGTAAAGGTGGTCATTGATCCAAAATTAGAAAGAATTCAGCTTTGTTCAGTGACGTATTCTGAACGGACAAGACTAGATAAATTCCAATTTATAACCGTTATACCAGTTTTATAACAGTTGGTTTCCCCTAAGGGTCGGCTGAATCAAGCCATTTGTTTTTTCGTTATTTTCTTTTTTCAACATTTCTACACAACTCAATTTGTGAAAAAGACTAAAGACGAAACAACCAAAAATAAAATGCACTACTGGATCGCACGTACTTGCTCTTATGTTCGATCACATTGTATGCACACGATTCTTAGTAGAAACAGATATATATACATATTTCTTAAAATCGTCGTTTATTACTAAATTTCTTTAATATTTTCTACATAAAATTTGATATGTAATTAATAACATAAGCTTAAAAATATACAGCGTCTCTCAGCTAAAATGATGTAGTCAATTTCTTTGTTGAAAAACTAAAAAAAACTCGTAATACAATGGCAAATGGAATAAAAAAACAAATGTCATCTTATTAGCAGGGTTTGTCTAAATAGCGGATCAGCGAAAAAAAACAAAATTTACAGTTTTGACATTTGAAAAAGAATTTATTCAATATTTTTTTGTTAAAAAACAACGTCACAGCTTAAATGATGCACTCAGTTTTAACGGTAAATAGTCTGTCGTACTGGTTTTGTTGTTTGATGAAAAACAAGGAAACAATATTTTTTCAGTTCGCGCTTCCTTTGCATCGCGTAATTAAATTGCCCGAATTATTTTTCTCGATATGGGACGCCACGCCAGCATTGAAACCCACGAATTGGTATTTCAACATTTTAAAGATTAAAAAAGCCAAAAAAAAAATATCAGAAATGGTAAAAATAAGTTCTTCAACAATTCAACAAATTATTGAGCGTTATGTGCGTGAAAATCGAATCCTTAGTAAGGGAAGGAAAGCCCCAAATAAAATATTTTCCGAAAGTGATTGCCGAAGATAAGTTAAAGAAAATCCTACTTTAAGTGCACCAAAATTGGTAGAAGAGGCGGAAAAGTATTTGGGCAAAAAATGTAGTGCTGAAACCATACGCTGAATACTGAGAGATGCTAGTTTTAATGGACGAAGTGTCATTCAAGAAAAAAAGACATTCATCAGCAACAAAAATAAAACAGCGTGAGTTCAATTTGCTCGTGAACACATAAACAAGGACTCTTCATTTTGGGACACCGTTGTCTTTACAGTTGAGAGCAAATTTAACCTTCACTTGGGTATTTTGAAAGAAAATTTGAAATAAAGAGCTGAAAAGCTCAATATCAAAGACACCTTTCGACTTTACCAAGATAACGATCCTAAGCATAAGTCAGGAATAGTGCAATCGTGGCTGATTTGGATCTTCCCCCATGAAATGCAACTCCCTGCACAGTCGCCAGACCTCAATGAAATTGAGAATTTGTGGTCCAGACTTGAACGCGAAATTCGGAAACATGACAACAGATCAAAGGCAGACCTCAAAACGGCTCTTTTGGAAGAATGGGGCCTTATTTCTTCTTAATGCCCCAGAAAGCTCGTTGAATCAATGTCTAGAAGACTGGAAGCGGTGCTAACACAAAAAGGATACCCTACAAAATATTACCAAAGCTATTTATTTTTTTTTTTTTGCTGTTGAAATGGTATTTTTATTTGCTTTAACACTTTGCATCATTTAAGCTGTGACCTTGTTTTTTGATGAACAAAATTAATTCATTCATTTTTAATGCTAAAAATATGAATTTTCTTTTTTTTAGACGAACCCGACATTTTTGTTTTTCATTCCATTTACATTTTTTACGAGTTTTTTTTTAGTTTTTCAACAAAGAAATTGGCTACATCATTTTAGCTGAGAGACACTGTAATTTCAAAAAAAAAAAAAACAACAAATCGTTATTCGTTTTCGAAATATTGAATTTTCAAAAATAATTTCTTTTTCAAAAATCAAAAAAAAATATTTTTCAAAAATTTTGGTATGTAAGATTTTTTAGAATTTGAAGGGAATCCTTCATAAAAATTTTGATTGAAATCCGTCAAGCCATTTATGGGAAAGTCGAAAATAAAAAAAAATGGTTGTATGGCAGGTATCGTAAATATGTAAAACAAAATTTGACCCAAAATGTAGACTATATTCAAAGTAGTGCACACAGTTTTTTTTAAAATCAAAATCGTTAAAGCTGTTTTCGATATAATTAAATTATGATGGTAAAAAAAACTAAATGGCAAGTACCGTTATTTTTGGAGCTAAGAAACCATTCAAAATCTATTTGAGATAATCACCTAAAACGCTTAAGTACCAAGTTTGAAGAAAATCGATTTAGCCTTTAGTCTGTAGAGCGTTCTGCAGACAGACAGACAAACGGATTTGCAGGACCCAATTTTTTGGTGTTCTCCATCATCGTAATGTCAAGTTCGATTTTGTTTCCAAATGCAAAACTTGCCCTAGAGTACATACATACCTACATCACCTACAGCAAGTAAAAAAACAATAGTGCAAGTCTACTTTCCAAATGAGAGGAATAATATCTCCGCTTTCCTTATACCGCTTTTACACCACTACGATTTTTAATCCATATTTGCGTTTTGGACTTCATTCGGTTGCAGGGATAGTTTTAAACACTAACTTGACTTTCTTCAAGCATATATCCGCAATATTTACTCCAATTAATTTTAAAAAATTCGATCCTACCACAACTAAAATTTTCAAAGAAAGGCCGATAACCCCGCAATTTTTCAACCTGAGCAATTTTGTCTACTACGGCCAAAACATATGAATTAATGATAAATCCGTTATCAGATTCCCCGACAATTTGGTGTGGCGTGCGTTAGTTCCATTACGTAATATTCAATTGTACCCCTGCCGAGAGGTTAGATGTTTATACATCAAAACGTATTCAGAGTTATATCTCATGACCCTACGCCGTAATTCTCTTGGAAAAAAGTCACATAATAGCTGTGTTCTTTTGGGGGAGAGTACGATAATTCAGGCGCCAAAAAATTAAAATGGATTCTTGTAGAATAGTTAGTTACAAGTATTTTTTAATATGAGAGGTGGGGTCTATCTACCCGCGTTTGCCGGGAGTGGCAAACTCAAAATTTGGGTAGAAAAGGATTAAAAAAAGTGTAATTTTTTCAAAACTGTAAAATTATATAATTTTTTTTTCATAAACTCGTTGCTCTGAATAATTTTTAATAAAAAAACTGAAAACTATATGATTTTATGTGTTCTAGTTTTTGAGAAACTTGAAAATTACTAAAACTACTTTTTCATGAGATTTTTTTTTGTATTTACGGTGATCTCACTTTGAGGGGGGAGACCATAACTACGGTGTCGCAAAATAATAACTGACTTTTGTAGAGGGGATTAGAGGGGATTAATACAATCATTTAATCTTGCAGAAGAGGGGGCCTATATCCTGCCTTTTAGGCGGGAGGGGCAATTTTCTAAAAAAAATTACTTAAAATTTAAAAAAAAATAGATTTAAGAACAACGGCAACACTTACAATAATAAAATTATAGGTTTTTTGAAGCCAGAATCTTGTCCTCTTATCATTTATTTCAACCAAATTAGGCAGACACCTTTAAGATGTCACGTTAAAGGTGTCTGCCAGACGAAACGCCCCACTGTAGGGGTTTGACAAGTGTCACACAAAGTTTCAGATACTATCCTCTTAAACATATCAAAAAATCAGCTTTGATATAATAACGTAGTTCAGAATGCACTGTTAAAACTGCATATCTCCGAAAAGACCCAGCTTTGAAAATTCGGAATGTCCATTCGTTCTTATCTACTTTGGTATCTATACGCAGAAAAAAAATCAGCCATAATAAAATGACGTATGTGTGTCGGCCCTGGGCTCTTATTCTAATATAGTTTTCAGTTTTTGATTAAAAATTAATCAGAGCACCGAGTTTGTGAAAACAAAATTATATATTCTTACAGTTTTAAAAATTACTCTTTAAACATTTGTTTTATCTTTTTCTTCCCAAAGTTTGAGTTTAAAACACGTTTTTTTTTCAAAAACTATGCATTGATTCCAATTTATTTAAAAATCAGCTAATAGATTAAGGTATTGGCTTACAAAAAAGTTATTACACATATTTGCAAGTATTACCGTTATTTTCAAATATTTAGTTTTCCATTTTTATTCCTTTTTTTATGAAATTGCCCCTCTTGCCAAACGTGGGGAGATACACACCCCTCCCACGCATCCCATATTAAAAAATATTTGTATTATCCCCTCTAAAAAATCTGTTATTATTTTGCGGCGCCTGAGTTATCGTACTAGTGCCTTCCTTTGGGGGGTGCAATCTACTTCTTTGTTTATTTCACAATAATCCCGTTTTTTTTATTTTAAAATATTATTTTATAAATTCTTTACGTTTGTTATTATTTCGGTTTTCCAAAATATCGACTAATTTCTCTCTTTCTCGGTCCATAAAAAAAATACTATCTATTTTCGTTCATCTTTTTAAAAGTGTACACAGAAAATTTGTTAATGTGTGTTAGACACTCAGTTTTCTCGGATTCCCAAGTGAACCGAGCCCGAGAAATTCGGGTCCGTGATTTTGCTTGAAGGGTATATTCATTTTAAGAGCTGAATTTTAACGTAAACTTTTGCACATACCTGTCAGAAGGACTTTTTTGTTTTTTAAAAACCCTATTGTATTATACAATTTAAATATTTTATACATTATCATCTTTATTCATAAATGCATTTTAGAAAATGGATAAAGTTACAAACTTACAATGCCTCTAAACGTGGAAATGTTATTCATAAGAAGAGAAGAAGAGAACCTACTTGCGACCCATCAGTACACTTCATGTTTAATTAATTTGTTAATTTTTGTTTTATTTGTTCTGATCTCCATGCTGACAAAGACATTTATTCAGCTTGACTCTCAAAGTTTTCAAAAACAAAATAATATTTATTGCATATTCAGCTGCATCAAGTGATTAAGTGGTTGCTGCTATATTAATTATTGTGTTGATTGTTTATTGGGATATAATAACAATCAAAACAAAACACATACATACAAAAATAAAATATGTACTCGTACATAAATATTGTTTGGTCTTATACTGTTTGTCAGCGCAAATGTAATACATATATGTATATGAACCTTTTTTGCTGTTATATCGAAAGATCTACATAAATTCAATTAATAATACTTATTGACAAACTATGGAATTTAACAAAATTTTCATTTATTTAATTGTTTATCTTTTTTAATGGCACAAATAAGTCACAAGATGAAATCATCGAGTTTGTTGTTTTTTTTTTTTTTTTTTTGAAAAACAAGAGGTAAAATTAAGTCGAAATTATTTGTACACAAACGTATGCACTACATATATACATATGTATTTTTAGCAAGAGAAAATAAAATTATCCAAACATACAGCATCCTTCAAAACAAAAACAAATAAAAATATTTACTAATTTAAAATTATTTCGGGTGTTTACATTTAAAAATCTATTTGCAGGCAAGACTATTAGGTATTTTGCCAAAGACCATCTGTGTTTATGTAGATCAGAGATAGAAGATCAAGGGCGTACGCAGGATTTAGTTAAATGGGTGTTGGAAAGACATAAACTACTATGTTAAAACTGGGCTGTCAAAATTGAGAGTTAAGATTTTTTTTTTGAATTTTGAATTTTATTTGGCCCAATGGCCATTGAAAATTAGTAATATTTTACATTTCATGTTTTAATTACATTCAAAAACTGTTCTTGGAATTTCAAATAATAAAAGATTTTGGATATACAAAAATTTGATTTTTAAATCGATTTAAGTTGTTGATGTTTCTAATATTTAGTGGAAGATTGTTGTAGGCCTGTAGTCCCATGTATAATATACTTGCTTGTGCCCTAGTTGTTCTGGTTCTGATGAAGTTAAACTCGTCCACATTTCGCAGGTTGTATTGAACTTCTCTTCTTGCAGGTATACTTGATTGAAGATATTCAGGACACATATTATGTTTAATTTTAAAGACAGACAAATATCATTGCCATCATATATAGACTTTGATTTATATTCAACCAATTTAGTGATTCAAGCATAGAAGATATTGGGGTATATCGATCACACTTTAATATTGCACGCATAGCTTTGTTTTGGAGTTTTTGAAGTCTTGCTTTTTGAGTATTGTTAAACAAATAAAGAAGACTTGCACAGTATTCAAAATGGGGTTTTACAGTCACGTTATACACTTTTATTGCACTATTTTTAGATATGTTTTTGCGTGTTCTTCTAAGAACACCTAGTTTTTTTGAAGCTTTTTTGCAGATGAGATCTACATGTTCATTAAATGATAGTTTGCTATCTAACACAACACCGAGGTATTTAATTGACGCTATTTGTTCTCTTTGTGTATTATTTATTAATATATTTGTTTTATTGTTGTGGGGAAGGATTATTGAGTATTATAAATTTAATTTTGTTAGTATTTAGGACAAGCCTATTCATATTTAACCACGTATATATTGCACTTATATCTTGTTGTATTTTGTCTTTTAGTGTGTTAAGGTCTTTTCCAGTTAAATAAAGTAGACCATCATCTGCAAATAGCACAAGCTTAGATAATTGTATTACTCTTTCCATATCGTTTATATAAAGGATAAAGAGAAGGACCCCCAAGAGCGTTCCTTGTGGAACTCCTACATTCACTGTTGCCGGGTTGGACAACTGTTGTTTTCTGGGTTCTGTTGTACAAAAACGTTTTGAACCACTTTAGTTCTGTATTTTTTACACCACACTTTTCCAGTTTATTTAACAAAATAATATGATTTACTGTTTCAAAGGCTCGTTTAAGGTCTAAGAAAACGGCTATAACACAATTTTTACTGTCAATTTCACTTTTCCAGACACTAACCACAAAATTTATACAAGTTTCACACGAATGATTCGAGCGAAAGCCAGATTGGTGAATGCTTATTATAGTATTATTATTGAGATGTTGTTGAAGTTGCTTCGATACAATTTTTTCTACAACTTTTTCATATAAAGGGAGCATATTTATGGGACGATGATCACTACACTTAATTGAATTGGAGACTTTCTTTTTTGGGAGAATAAGAGATTCTTTCCAAGTTTCGGGAAAAACACCAGAGATGAATGAAGTATTTACAATACGGATAAGGACAGGACCAACAATTTCTAAAGCATCTTTCAGCATTTTCACATTCATAAAATTAAAGTCATTTTTAGAGTTTATCACAGTAAGGGCATTGCTAATATCATTGGTATCAACTAAAGTAAACTTAAATTCTATATTGCACTCTTCTACTATACTAATATATTCGGAAAATATCACAGAATTGGATATATCATTCACGCTTTTAATGAAGAAATTATTAAGTTTTTCAGCGATTATAGCACTACTATTTTCTATATCACAGTTCTCAAATTGCACATCAGTTATTTCATCTTTGTTAGTTTTTAGTACATATTTTTTTAATTGACTCCACATATCTGTTTGATTATTTGCACTATGTATTTTATTAGATATAAAAGTAGACTTAGCAGTCTCAATTTGTCTTTTGTAGAAGTTTCTATACTGACCATATGCTTGCCAGTTACTTAAGGTATTTGATGTGATGGCTGTTTTGTATAAATTTACTTTACATGTTTTTGCATTCCTTAGTTCTCTGGTAAGCCATTCTCCGTTTTGATATGGGATATCTCGGGTAACTACCATGCTGTTAACTATATTTTTCAATTCATGTGCAAATTGTTCACTTAAAACATTTATATTATGTGGATATTCAGAGTCAAAATTAGAGAAAAAATGGTTAGTTCTGAGTTCATTTATAAAATGTTCCCTATTGTACTTACAGTATTTGATAGTTCTTTTATTTATTTTCTTTTTTGTGCATTTAATGAAAATTTCAAGTGCCTCATAATCACTTATTTTTAGATTATGCTTAACTTTAGCACTGCAAATGTGTTCGTTGTTAGTTAGAACATAATCAATGAGTGTACGCGAGGTTGATGTTACTCGTGTTGGTTCTGTATTCAGTATTGTTAAATTATTATCAGTTATTATTTGTTTTAAGCGCCTAGTATATGTATTTGTTGTATCCAACCAGTCTATGTTAAAATCTCCCATTATTATATAATTACTATTGCACTGTTGTAGAGAGTCTATCCATTGTTCTAAGTCATCACAGAAGGCGTTTTTGGTTGACATATGAGATCGATATATTGCACTAAAGTATATCACAGATCTATTTTCATATTGCACTTTAATAATAAGACACCAAAAGTTCATGACAACATATTTTTTAACAATAGAGCATTTAAACATTTTTTTAACAAAAAACACTAATCCTCCAGTGTGACTGGATTCACTATCGCAGTTTAGCATATAATAACCATCTAGCTGCATTTCAGCAACGTCATGGTTTTTTGTCACATGGGTTTCGGTTAATACTATTATATCACAGTTGTATTCATTAATTATTGTTTGCAGACTAGTGAAATTATTTGAAAGCCCCTCAATATTAGTGAAAAAACAATTAATATTTTCTAGTTGCTAGAACCTATCGCATTCTTCAGCGGCTTTAACTTTTCGCAAAAATACAGGGCAATTATTGTCAGATGCTGCATGTTGTGTGTCTAAATGTTGGTTGGTTTGTTCATTTGGGAAAGCAAAATTAGTACATTTATTTAATTCACTTCTGCAATCTTTCACATCATGGTTTCCTGCACACTTCATACATACTTTACTTTTATTACAGTATTTTGAAATATGATTATATCCACAACAATTATAACATTTAAGCACTCTTACGTATTGATACACACGACATCTATCCCATCCAATATTTAATTTACCCAAATTCATAATATTAAATGTCAAGTACCTACTTAGTAGCAATTTGCAACAGATGTAAATAAACATTATCTTTGAGAGTTCGATCAAAAGCCACAGTAATGGCCAGCCAAGTTCTGGCACTGCACCCTTTTACAGGAAAGAGCTCAGGCGATTTTCGACTCCCCTCTATCTTAAGCAACAAAAAAGTCAAAAACTTGAAATTCCAAAATTTTCTAAGATAGTCAAGTACATACGACTCACTAAATTTCAACTTTTTAGCATAAGTGGTTCCTGAGATACAAAGCCTCAAATATAAAAAAAAAAGTAATTGACTCAATTCCAGACTGCGTAGAATATAGTAATTTTGAACAACGCTAGGTCTTGTGATGCAAGAAAGGAATAACTCGAAAATGTGAGGTTTTGCATTCACGGGGCGTGGTATCCGCCCAATTCCTCAGACCTAGTGTCAATTATGTGGAGCCCTTCCGATTGCTCTAGAGTCTAGAACGATACAATTTTGTAAAGCAATAGGACTAAAAAGCATTCAAAGGAACAAATAGAAAATTTGAGGCTTATCATTCATGCGGCGTAGTATTCCTCAGAATTGCCGTCAATTATATGGATCACTTCTAATTGCTGCAGAAAAAGTGGCAACTATTAAAATCTTTGCAAAAAGAAGTGGGATCAGACCAAAAATATAAATGTTAAAAAAAAGAGCCAAGTTCTTATATATGTTACAAAAGCCTCTATGTAATATGTCAGTCCTGAAAAGTAGTGACTCTAAAAGTACGCCAAGGTCTCACTTCTTGAAGTTTTAATACCAAAGACCTTACCTATATTTATAACAACTACAAATTGAGATATACATTTTGTTATTTAATGACTACTGACTAAATTTTGGTGGATTTACTTAGCAAGTTTTTGTTTTAGTTATCCATAATTCGAAAGGTTTTAAAAACGTGACCAGTGAACTCACCAAAATTTAGTCAGTATTCATTGAATAATAAAATTTATCTCTTACGATTTTATTTTGCGTATCTACTTTTTAAAGAACATGAATTTGAAAATAACAAAGTATGACAGTTCAATTGTGAAAGTTTTACAATTAATTAATTTTTTTTGCAGAATACTGGGAACAATCGCTGTTGCACTCTCTTACACATTAATAACAAATATAGAGAGATCAATCGTCGAAACCACGATCGTTTGATCGAACGACCGTTTTAGTCTTACGTGATCTGGGCCCAGATTTTTGGTCTATTTAGAATTTTTTCTGACGTTTTTTAATACAAATGGTACTAAAAATATGAAATAACTATTTTACGATTTTAACTTTAATAAGATGTTTGATTATGTTATGATAGGACTTATGATGCAAAACTCGTTAATAAATCTCAAAAGCACCCTGTAAGTTTAGTATCATACGTAGTGATGTGTCAACCAGGTTTAATAAACCGAGTCAACCCGAGTTGTGCCCAAACCGAGTTAACTCGGGTTACATTTTTGCAAACCGAGTTAACTCGGGTTACATTTTTGCAAACCGAGTTGGCGAACCGATGAAATAACAGAACAAATTTGAACATAATTAAAACTACCCTCCTTTTGTTGCGGTTGTACCAAACACAATCCACTAACACATATACATTCGATAGTCGATTTGGTAGTAACAAAACCGGCTGTGGCTCGGTTTCACCCATCGTTCATTCCCGTAGTTATTTTTTTTTCAGACGTGTAAGTGTTGTTTGTTTGGTGTATGCGCTAATTTTCCTGTCGTATAAGTTTATGATATATGAAGCATCAAACGAAGTGAATTGATCGCAAGCATACACATACATCTGTTACGACGCACGGTAGACGGTAGCTAACATAACTCGGTTTGATGTTGAATGTTTTGTTACCAACTCGATTTAGAAATGAAATTTCGCTAAAATAAATCGAGTTAAATCAAACCGAGTTGCACTGCGCATTGGGTTTCGGTTCGGTTTTTTTTTTATTGTGATTGTAAGTAGTAACTCGGGTTGAAATGAACAGTTTTTTTTATAGAATTGGAAATGGACAGAGTCAAACAGAGTTGCAATCTAAGTGAATATCTGATTTTGAATTTGTATTCGCATTTTTTAAGTTTCTTGTATAAGTAATTATAACGGGCTGATGGGGCATTGAATGTTAGTTTGATTTTGGTTTCGGCTTCGGTGTGTTTATGTTGTGTAATTAGTTAATTTTGTTTTGTGGAAACTGCCTAGTCCAAAAAAAAGTCTTTAGTATTCTTATGATATTTTCATCAAAACACAGGAATGAAGGAAAAAACTAAACATTTTTTTTTATAAACCGAGTTAGCTAACTCGGTTTGCAACCCGGGTTATTCAAAATCTAACTCGGGTTAACCCGGGTTCAGAATTTTTCGGTTTGGCACATCACTAATCATATCTACTTAAACAGATTTAACATCCTTTATTTTAAAACGATTAAAATTTGGTGTCAATTGAAAAAAAAATCCCTTACAAAAAAAAATTGCAAATAGGCCCCCATTAGAACGTCCCTGTTGGTGATAAATTGTTTTGTTTCTTCTATACAACGTCCCGCTGAACAACAACACCAAAAACACACCCCTTTGCAGGCCCCTTAAATGTGCGCTAAATCGTAAAAATAATTTCGGGTTTTGATAATTTTATTTGATCTTTGTGCAAACACACAAAAAAAAATAAGAAATTTTAATAATATTCTCATATGATAAACCATGGTTGGAATCGGTTAAGGTTGTATTTGTTTATAGTCGTTTTGAATATAGCGATCTTTATCATATTTATGAGGAAAGACTAATGGCGTTTTTATTTGGCAATCCGGAATCCCTCTGCGATCCGGGATCCCAACTGAACACTTTTGTGTGATTCTGACGCTTCTGAATTTTAATGAGATTGTATGTGTGAAAATAATTGTGTACGTGGAAAGATTCAAATTCAAAAAAAAAAAATGTTTGTTGCACAATTATGATACAAAAAATGACAACAGTTGAGTTTGACGTACAAGTATTATATGAATGTGTGACAACTTCAGGTTCAGATTCTGATTTCAAATCCAGAAACAAAATTCTCTTCTTTTCAGAATTAGAACTGTCATTTTTTCCCAAGTGAACACTTTCAGAAGATTCCAGCAAGCTTTCGGATTGCCAAATAAAAACGACATAAAACAGCAATCAACAAAATTACACTCAATCTCTTAATGGCCTTTCCGATTGGCAATCCGGAAAAACTCGCCGATCCAGAACACTAATAAAACAAACAAACACATCCAATTTTATTCTGAAGGTTTTGTATCGCTGAAGTGTTTAAAATTCGTTTGTGAAAATGTTAAACCATTTTCATTTTTTTAGAACTTAGGTTATTTTTAATATTATTTGAATAAAATTTTTAATTCTTATTACCTAACTTTGTCAATATATTTTAAATTAAAAATTGAAATTGCTTTTACATTAAATGACACCTTTGAAAACTAGTTGTGTTTGAATGTGTAAGTAATTCTGATTTCGATTCTGAAATGAATTGTAGAATTCTTTCCTCTTCTATTCAGGAGAAGAGCTGTCAATTTGGATATCGATAGAACACTTTCAGAAATGTCTACACGCACTCCGAACGGTTCGGAATTGCCAATCGAAAAAGTGATTAAGTGATTACATTTGTCTTACGCAATACATACCCAGCTGACAGCGAACTTAAACAAAATGACTGTTCGAAATTATGTTCGCGGTCTTCCTGAACCTTCGAAAATCTACGAATGTTTAACTAAAAACTTTCAAATCGTGTTTCCGTATACCAATTTTTTTGCAGTTTTTCTCAAGAGAAAGAAAGCTCATGTAAGAAACTGAAGTTGACAGCATAAAAACAATGGCGCAGAATTTTAAAAGATATTTTAAATCATTTTTAGTATGATACTAGGCTAAAAAGAGGATTTTGCTAATTTTAAACCAGTTTAGTATCGTACTATTTTCTTAACATTTTACTAAAGTTAAAATCACAAAATGGCTACTTTATTTTTTTAGTATCGTACTAAATCCATATGCCACTCTGACATTTACAAACGTCAAAAAGTTATGTTCGCTTACTTTTTTTGCACTATTTTAGGCGTGTTTAGTTGTAGTTTATTAAGAAAATAGATTAAGTATGGGGCTAGTTAAAAAGTGTTTAAAATTAGGAAACTATTAGTAAAGTGCTTTAGTATTAGCAAACTGTTAAGTAACTGTTAATTGTCAGGTCTGTTATTACAATAAAGTTGAAAATAATTGAATTTATCGTGTCGTTAGTTGTATTCGTGCAATTAATTAATAGGTTGGTTTGTTGAGCCCTGAAGTCGCTCAAGGCAAGGATCACCTGAAAGCGTTTTTTGGAAAACCTGAAATCACCCTAGTAAACAAATTCTGTGTTTTTTTGGAACCTAGGGTGGAACTGAACTCGACCTAAAATAGATCCAGGTTTTTAGCTGGATCAAGTTGGGGTAAATGAATAAACTGTCAAAGTCATATGAGATCTGATGTAGGGGTGAACGATATTGATAATCATATCGATGTAACATTGAATACTCATCATCGATGTTAATAATTATCGAATCGAAAACATCGATGTATTTAACGAATTTCCTTTATTCTTACTTCAACATCGATATTGAACATCGATTTGTTTGTTTTAACATCGATGTTTCGTTAACATAGATGAACATCGCTCATTTCTAATCGGAAGCATTCATATTGTTGTGAATTCAGTTGTTGAAACAGGTTTTTTGACAACTCTTGGGGTTGTCAAAAAACCTTGGTCGACCCTGATTAAAGTTCAACAAACGAAACTAATGTCCTTTTCAATTGGCAATCCGGAAGAACTCTCCGATCCGGGATTTCAATCGAACAAGTTAACACTCGATTCTTGATTTTGAATTTTAATGTGAGTGTATTTGTAAGGCGGGAAAAAAACAAAATAATGGGAATGTGTAGGAATGGGCTATGTTGGTAAAACATCGATGTTAGACGAAAAAAATATCTATGTTGAAGCATGTGGACCGTTTTGAATCCGATTCAGATTCATTACGGATGAGTTTTTTTCTGATAAAAGTTGGTTTTAATTTAAAACGAATCTGATTTTCAGAAAAATATTGACGGCAAATCGATGTTTTTATTGAAACGAAATCACCATTAAAATAAGTTGAAATCTTTTGCCAATGACCTCATGCGTATATAATTTTTCATCGATTTTTTGACGTGCTATTATTTAAAAAAAATGCATTAAAAAACATAAGTGTTAAAAAACATCGATATTTCGATGTTGTTTTTTTTTTATTTTAACATCGATGTTTTTCAATATGGCTCATCCCTACATGACATTGTTGTTGACATTTAATTCGAGTTTGGCATAGTGGGTGTGAGTGTGTGCGTGCTTTTGTTTTTGATTCTGACTTCAAATGCCGAAGGAAATTTCTCTTCTATCCTGGAGAAGAACTGTCATTTGATACCAATCGAACAATTTCCGAAGCATTCGGAAGCCTTACGGACGACCAATCGAAAAGGCCATAATATTTGCGATAGCAACCTGTTGATATTAAAAAAATGGCTACATTTTGTGATCAATGCGTTTCCTAACTATTGTGATTGTCTGTGTATCAGACTTGTTGAAAATGCAAATTTTTCCTTTTATTACTAAATAATTATAGCAAAACGAAAGAGGAGCATATTAACTCTAACCATAAGGCAAAAGTAAACAAACCACCAAATAAACAAAACATACAAAACAACAAATAATTTTGACAGTTTTCACGATTCAATCTGTTCAATCTGTTCTAGAACACGTTACTGAACAAGGCTTTTGCAAACTAAAACTGGACCAGTGTTAAGATTTTGAAAAATGGGAGTGGGATTGAATTGAGAAGAAAATCGCTAAAAATTTCGGAAACAAGTTGAACACTAATTCAAACGTCAACGTGTCGTTCGAACTTTCATTCATGGTTCGACAATAATACATTACATTACACGTTATACTGATCCCTATTTATTATAAATTTACGAAGTAGATACACTGAAGCACTGGCAACGAGACCATCGACTTAAACATTACACACATTAATATAACAGAGAAAGCCATAAAAAGAAAAAACAATATTGTAGGTATACATTTTTTGAAGTGAAAACATCTTTAGCGGCGTTGTGTACTTTTTTGGGATGGGTAAAAAATGATAAGCTCGTGTCAGGATACGTCAACTGAGCGAAAATTCGTAAGACGGAGGGGGAGTAGTCCGCCGGTCGGTGTGGCTTAGGAGAGGAAGTAAAATAACCCTCTCTTTCTACCGAACTGTAGAAATGGTCTCCATTTTGTTTACTTGCTTGGTTTCCATCTTTGGCTGGTGTCATTTTTTTCCTTGTTTGACATTCACATGAGAGGTATATTCCGAGCATATTCTGCTCATTCCGTGTTTAACATGGAATAAAAAGAATGCATTCCAAACGTTCCGGAATGAATAAAGAAACAACAAAATAGTTTATCCGGAATATTCCGTGGAATAAAGAAATGCAAAAATGGTATTCCGAATATTCTGGACATCCCAGAATGAATAAAGAAACACACTTAAACTGTTTAAAATATGGAAATTGAACAAAGTGCATCTATTCATTGTAACGGGTGATTTTTTTGCTACTTGGTTTTTGACGTTTATATTTTTGACAGATCACACATGACAAATTCCACGAACATTTGACATTTCGATTCAGTATTGTTTGCCATTTCATCATGAATAGACTTACGCCTGAACAACGTTTGCAAATTATTGAAATTTATTATCAAAATTCGTGCTCTGTGAAAAATGTGTTTCGCAACTGCACGCGAAACCATGCATCAATTGAGAGGCGAATTTGGTGAGCAGTTTATCTCACGTTTTGGCGCAGTCAATTGGCCACCAAGATCATGTGATTTGACCCCGTTAGACTATTTTTTGTGGGGCTATGTTAAGTCTATTGTCTATGGGGACAAGCCAAACACGATTGCTGCTTTGGAAGCCAACATTGAACGCGGCATTGGTGAGATTCCGGCCGAAATGTGTGAAAAAGTTTGCCAAAATTGGACCTTCAGAATGGACCACCTGAAGCGTAGCCGCGGGCAACATTTAAGTGAAATTATTTTTAAAAAGTAAATGGCAGAAATTGATTTATCGATCCAAATAAAAATTTCATTCACTTTTTACAAGTTTCTGTGTTTTTTTGAATTTTCAAAAACCAAGCTCTTAAAAAATCACCGTTTATATATATCTAGAAATGTATATACAATGATCTATTAATTAAAAATGTGACGAAGAAATAGTGAAAGAAAATGAGTGAGTACTTTATACATAAATATACTAGATGAAAACCCAGCTTCGCTCGGGTGAAATGTGACTCATAATACACATGTTGGATCGGTTCTCAAGGAATATTAAATGCAAAGCAAGGCATAGATTTGTATAACATTGTTCATTGTGTTTAATAAATATAGGAAATTAAAACTGCAAAAGTCAAGTTGGTATGATTAGCTCATTAAATTCTGATCTAGACAGCATTGTCCAATGGGGAATAAAAAACCGCGTACAATTTAATGCTTCAAAACCCCAATGCTGTCTTTTGTCGTTAAAGCGGGACCCTCCCCCAATGCCGTTGTCCATTAGCGGCGCTTGCATCGAGGAAACCGAACAACGCAGTTCTCGGTATGTGCATCACTGACCACCTTTTGTGGAATGAACATTCCACGTCGCCAAAAATGCTGCAAGATGTTTGGGTTTTCTGAGACGATGCAAGAAATATTTCTCCCCTTTTGATCTGGCTGTAATCTATAAAGCCTTCATTCGTCCAAAGCTTGAGTACAATTGTCATATTTTGGCAGGTGCTCCCATAACGCACTTAAGTCTCCTGGACAGAATCCAAAAAAGAGCTTTAAAAATGATAGGTGATGAAACAATAACTAAAACAATTGAGCCTCTCTCGCACCGTCGCAATGTTTCCTGCCTTTCATTATTTTATCGGTATTATAATAAACAGTGTTCTAGTGAAATAGACAGTTGCATTCCTCCCCTTAAACTATTCAACCGTAACACTCGCGCTTCTAGGAAAGCCTATCAATTTACCCTTGAGCCCAACTTCGGACGTACTGTCAAGTATAGAGATTCTTTCTTTAGCCGCACAACACGAATGTGGAATGTTTTACCCGACCGAATTTTTCCCTCCCATTGCGATAATCAGGCATTTAAACCCAATGTACATCGGTATCTCCTGTCTAATCCTATCCCATTTTCCTAATCGCTCGCACTGTGTATAAACATTTTAAGGGTATTCATAACCCCTTGAGTGCGCGCATAGTTAAAAAAAAAAAAAAAAAAAAAAAGATGAAAAATGCACAATGTTTAAGTTTTCACTTCAACCGGCACTCCCGGCGTGCAACCCGTGTTTTTTAGAACGTGTCGTATAGTGTCGTCGGTTTGCAAATTTATACCCCCAACGCCGCAAAAGAAGTTTTACTTCAAAAACTTTTCAATTAAAATCAACTACGAATATTTTAAGCGGTAATCAAGAATTTAAAGCACCATTCCACCCGCAGGTATACAAATTTTGATCAAAATCGGTAGAGCCGTTAATTAGAAAGTCGAAAATTATCCTATAATAATTGTTATACCACAATATAATTTTTGTATAAAAAATCTTTCCACTTGTTTCGAGATAAGTAATCTTTAATTAATTAATCACGAGTTCGATTTGTTTTTCGAAATGCAAAAATTTGCCCTATCTATACAAATAAAGTATATCGCACTTAAAAATTGAGAACATGCCAAAATTAGAAAAATAATTAAAGTTTTGAAGTAACACCTGAGCAATATTACCTTATTAATTCTAACAATCACTACAAATTAAATTATTGGTTAAATTTGAATTAATTTTAGAAACCTTCTAAAATAGCTCACAGAAATCATCGATCGATTTATTTTCAAATATATGCATATTGACGATTTTTTCTTTAGGTGTTCCGAAGAACCGGTCCATGAAGGGGCTTGTTCTATTGTTTTCTTTTTTACTATTTAATTAAAGATGGAAACGGGAAAGCTTTTTCGTTCGCATAACTGGTTGCTTTTTAGTCTATTCCGATAAAAACGGCATAATGCTTTAGTTAACTGGTATAACAAATTGACATTTATTTATACTGGATAAAACAAGATATCTATCTATATAAGCATTATACACAAATGTATATGTTCATCATTCAATTTTATTATCTTCCGTCATTTTGCTGAAAATTTTTAAAAATAGCAAAGAATTAATTAACTTGATGGTCGTTGAAGAGGTTTTCAAAAAAAAAAATATACATACATATTGTGAACTTAATAATTATTTGGATCATCATATTGTTGCTGGGTGTTGTATTTTCAAGCTTTGGGTAATTATAATGCAAACTTAAAAGTAATTTATGATGAACATGATAGTAATTGGCTTTAATTATAAATATGAGTATTCATGTCGAATAAATTAGGATAATCTGTATTTGCAGTGCTATAATATTTCCACAAGAAAATATTGAAGGACTCCAGAGAATAATTAAGAGTAATGGTGCGTAATTTCAAAGCACGACCACATGTTTATGAATTTTAAGTGTATATATTTTAATCAAGTAATATTGCATTGTGACCGATGATATAGGACCTGACTTAGAGGTGTGGCTGCGAGCGTCATTGAAGAGAGTATTCTTTTCTATATTCAATAAGACGCAACCCATGTGACTTCAAAGAGATAGTACAAGACTTTTATAACTTATACTCAATTCATTATTCTAAAAATAACTTGCCCGTCTAATTTAGCATGTATTTAAAATCAACTATTTTATTATTATTACATATCAAATAGTTCATCTGTTTTATTATTTTTTTTTTTTTTGTAAATTCATTTTTATTTCATATTAACTTAAAACTATCTTAAAGCTAGACAAAAATGTTTAAAACTAGCCTAATTATCAATAACTTACAACTAATTTACTGGCTCTTTACGGGCGCTCTAAACTAAACAATAACTCTTAGAACTAATGTCTTTCGACCTAAGACCTATTTTAATTAAATCTAAACATTTTATTTTATTTTTCAAGGAAACTTTTAACAAAAAACTTGATATCTTATCATTTTTTTTTTTTTTTTTTTTTTTTACTTATAAACTAAACCTAAATATAGATTAAAAATAATTTAAACTAAATAAAACTAACTTATACTAACTAAAAATAACTTAAAATACCTAATAATACTTAAAACTACTTAACAACTAGAACAGCCACAGCAGCATTTTTTTTTTCGTTTTTTAAATTTTTTTTGTTTATTTTTTATATGCATGCAGACACACAACAACATGCAACCCACCCATACATGTAAATACGCACATACATATACGTACACACATACATGTACAGACACGCAGATGCATGCACGTATGCCCCCGCATACATATATATATTTTTAATTTTTTTTTTGGTGCAACCCCGACTGTTCCCTATACATAAATGCCCTAAATCTATGTAAGTCGGCCAAGATATACTATCTTCATCGACTTTAAATATCACGATGCTGTTCAGAGAGCCATCAGAACTGGTTCTCCTGTTTCACCCTATCCCTCCGGTCCCGATCGGACACAGTCCTACTGAACCGAAGGCGCTCTTCTCCACCTTGAGCGATGACGTCTCGACCATACAGGAGTCGCCTATCCACAGTTTTCCGGCTGACGTGGTAGATGAGCGGAACCGCCCCTCCATCCTGTATCAGCCCTCGACTGTCTAAATAGAGGAATGCCTCGGGAGGGATGTAACCACTTAACCGCGCACTCTCAAAATATTCGTTATTGGGGTAATAAGCCCCAAAAATTAAGCTGTTAGTTGAGGACATCGCTCTTGCAACGTGACCCCGAATCAGCTTGAACAAAAAATTATCTATTCTGTTTATGTTGGCTCCGTTGTATAGAACCTGGTTGGAATAATATCTTGTGTACTCCGACTCTGGTGTTCTGTGTAATCTAAGGCAACGTCGAAGACACTGCCTCTCAAACACCCGAATCTTTTCCATTTGAGATGGGGCAACGTTTAACCACACCGGGCATCCATAGGCAATCATCGGCCTGATGAGGGCCATGTAGCAAATCACATTCACCCTGCTGTCAAACGACTGATATAAAACAATTGTTTTGTCAGGGCAAAGGCTCCCCTAGCCTTGGCCAGAGCAGCACCTATATGTCTGTCGAAATACAAGTACTGATCCAACCAGATGCCAAGGTACTTTACTACACTTTTACTCGCCAGTGGATGTCCACGTGGTCCTACGATCACCAGCTTGCGCCAGTTCTTTCTCGTATCCCTTGAGGCGCTAGACATTAATAACCTTTTCAAATACTTTGCTGATACTTGGAAGAAGACTTATCGACCGGAGATTCGCCGGATTGGAGTTGTCCTTTCCCTTTTTTGGGAGAGGGTGCACTACAGCTGTCTTCCACCGCACTGGATAATATGCATTATTCAGCGCGTTGTTAAACACTGTGATATAAATGTCAACTGCTTCTTGAGGCAAATGTCGTAGTACAACGTTGGATATACCATCGACTCCTGTAGACTTCTTTTTCTTTAATGAATCGAAGATGAGCTGGAGCTCATTCATTGAAATTAACAGGGGACTGGGCCCATTTCGGTCGGCGATTATGGGCAAACAACTCGTACAAGCGCAGACATGACAACGTGGGTAAAATTGATCATCAGGAGCTTCTAAAAAAATGTGGACTAACACAAACACCTACAGCGTACATCCCATATTTTAAGTATACCCCTGAATCCGTTACGGAAAATAGAGAGTATGTCATATACTGGGATAAGACGGTCTTAACTGATACAAGTCTGCAGTATAACAGACCAAACATTGTCATTTACGATAAACGACTGAACAAAATAACCATTGTTGACTTTGCAGTTGTTAATAATAATAACATGGACTCAACTTACATCATGAAGATCCAAAAATACGTGGCCCTGGGCAATGAATTAAAAGAACTATGGAGAGCAAACAGCTTAGCAACTATACCCATCGTACTTTCTACCACAGGATTAGTGCCTGAATCTGCAATAACCGGTCTAAAAAGGCTTGATATACCAACAAAACTAGTATATGACATGCAAAAAGCAGTCATATTAGATAGTTGCCGAATTGTGAGGGAGTTTTTCAATCATCGATAATAATCTAGTTAAACTACAGGGTGCGCCAGAGAAACTTACTTATTTGAAAGGTCAATAAAAACAAAAGTACTTCAATTATTGTTTTATTTTTTTTATTTGAGAATACAATATCCGAATTTTTTGTTCATGCAGTCTTGAAAATGACATCGGATAAATGGCGACCCCCATTGCGCATACACTGATGAAGTCGATTTTTGAAATTCGTCTTCACTCTTTGCAGCATATCAATCGGTATGTTGGCAATGGCGTCGCGGGCAACAAAATCGCGTTCAGTTAATTCCTGCACAACAGCCAATTTATAGGGATGAAATTGAAGGTCTTCATGGAGAATTCGTCGAACAATGGTGTCAGAAATTCCCATAGCAGCTGCGTGTTTGCGAGCCGAACGCCGGGGAGAACGCACAACTGACTGCCTCACTCTTTCGATATTTTCCGGAGTTCTGATGGTCCGTTGAAGTCTATTTCTGGGTTTAGCGACACTTCCACACTCCCGAAATGAGTTAACCCAAGACAAAATCGAATTACGGCCAGGAACAAGTCTGTGAGGAGGAATTTCAAAGCGAGCGCGGAAGGCACGTTGCGTAGCAACAAGTGAGCGACCGTTAGAAAAGAAGCTCTCGACTGCGAAGGCCCGCTGCTCTCTAGACCAGAACACGATGGCAACTGACTGGAGGGAGAAACAAACTTGGGAACTTCCCCCTCCAGATGAGCCTCCTCTCGCCCCTCTAACCCCCCAAATCACCGCGCGGGAATTTTTTCAAATAAGTAAGTTTCTCTGGCGCACCCTGTATAAGCGGTAGAGGAAATGCCTGGCCTCATGCCCGCATGACCATCAGAGCCTAGCCTATGGTTGGCAGGTGAATGTTATCTTACCAGAGGTAGAGATAGTGCAATTGCTTAATTCTTATAATTTTATTTTTTATCGAAATTTATATACTTTTTGGAACAATTCGTTTTTTTTTTCGTCGGATAGCAGAATACAAATATTCACGTGAACGTTTAACAGAATAGATCTATTAGAACGAAAAGGGATAGAATGGGTGAATCGAATTTACAGTTCACGTGAATAGCCGCATAGTGCAGCACCTTGTCACCTACTCCCGTGATTCAAAAAATCAGCAAATTTAATATTAAAAATTAGAAAGGTATTTAAGCGATTATTTACGTAAGATCACTAATTCCCATGTAAATATATTCTAATAGCAACTGAAAATATTAGATTACATACATATATATATAAACGGTGATTTTTTAAGAGCTTGGTTTTTGAAAATTCAAAAAAACACAGAAACTTGTAAAAAGTGAATAAAATTTTTATTTGGATCGATAAATCAATTTCTACCATTTACTTTTTAAAAATAATTTCACTTAAATGTTGCCCGCGGCTACGCTTCAGGTGGTCCATTCTGAAGGTCCAATTTTGGCAAACTTTTTCACACATTTCGGCCTGAATCTCACCAATAACGCGTTCAATGTTGGCTTCCAAGGCAGCAATCGTGTTTGGCTTGTCCCCATAGACAATAGACTTAACATAGCCCCACAAAAAATAGTCTAACGGGGTCAAATCACATGATCTTGGTGGCCAATTGACTGCGCCAAAACGTGAGATCAACTGCTCACCAAATTAGCCTCTCAATTGATGCATGGTTTCGCATGCAGTGTGGCATGTGGCACCGTCCTGTTGGAACCACATGTCGACCGAGTTAATTCTTGCATTTTCGGCAAAAAAAAAAATCTGTTATCATCGAACGGTACCTTTCTCCATTGACCGTAACCCTGCGGCCTTCATCGTCCTTGAAGAAGTACGGCCCAATGATGCCGCCTGCCCATAAACCGCACCAAACAGTGCATTTTTCGGGATGCATTGGTAGCTGCTGAATTGCCTCTGGCTGCTCTTCACTCCAAATACGGCAATTCTTCTTATTCACGTATCCATTTAGCCAAAAATGAGCCTCGTCGCTGAAGACAATTTGCGTGCGAAACACATTTTTCACAGAGCACGAATTTTGATAATAAATTTCAATAATTTGCAAACGTTGTTCAGGCGTAAGTCTATTCATGATGAAATGGCAAACAATACTGAATCGAAATGTCAAATGTTCGTGGAATTTGTCATGTGTGATCTGTCAAAAATATAAACGTCAAAAACCAAGTAGCAAAAAAATCACCCGTTATATATATAGTTAAACATATGTATAATCTATAAACTGAAAATTATATCTAGTTAAAAAAATAATTGCACTAATCAGATTAGTTATGTAAACACTGCATCATTATTTATTGACACTCAATAGTCAAATGATTTTCAATATTTTGGATGGAAACAACCTCATAATCCAGATTAATATTCAAGTGTCACTTGACATAACACCTACCTTTTATACATGCTGCACTTATTTGTAGTACATTATATCGAACACACAATATAAGTTGTTTTCCCTCCACCGAAATGGGGTTAAGGGTACCGTACTCATATATCAGAAACAATGGATATTGAACTTTGGTTCCATATGTTTGACTTTCGATTCATCTTAAAAGTATGAAGAACAATATTTTGTTTACATGCAAATTGGCTGCTGTATGTTTACGTTTGAGGATTTGTTTATTTATTTAAACAATAAATACAATTGTGTTAGTTATTTTGTTTCAAAATATGTACATATATTTTCTAAAGAAAAGAAAATGCATGACTGGATCGCACGTACTTGCTCTTATATTCGATCACATCGTATGCAGAAGATTTTGAATAAAAACGGCTAAATATATTTTTAAAGTAGTTTTTGACTTAATTTTTTTATATACAAAATTTCTTTAGTTTTCGTCTTTAAAAAAATTTGGATGGAAATTTTAAATATATAATAATGTAAACTTAAAACAAAATTTCAAAAAAAAAAATCACCCACCCATTTTCGAAATATTGAATTTTCAAAAAAAAAAATTTTTCACAAATCAAAAAAAAATATTTTTCAAAAATGTTGGTATGCAGTATTGTTTATAATTCAAAGGACCTCCTATATAAAAATTTTGTTCGAAATCCGTAGAGCCGTTTATAAGAAAGTCAAATATCAAACTATGCTTGTATGGCAGGTACCGTTAATAACAAAATATGTAAACAAAATTTTTTGACTAAAATGTATAGATTCTACCAAAAAGAATCTAATTAATACTAATTTTAATCAAAATCGTTACAACCCTTTTCGAGATACATAGATATGTAATTAAGATGTTAGAAAAAATTGTATGGCAAGTACCTACCGTTATTTTTGGGGTTAGAAAAACGATTCAAAAATCTATTTGAGAAAATCACCTAAAACGCTTAAGCACCAAGTTTGAAGAAAATCGCTTCAGACGTTTAGTCTGTAGAGCGCTCTGAAGACAGACAGACATACAGACAGAATTGCGGGATCCACTTTTTTGTGCCCTCCATCATCGTAATGTCAAGTTTGATCAAAATCTCGAGTTCGATTTTTTTTCAAATGCAAACATAGTACTTATGTACAGGGTGTCCGCCGCGCCGGGACACTTTGTTTTGCCGCCATTTTGGTAAAAATTATTCGTGACAGTTCATATTTGGCAGTCGTGAAGTAGACACATGGCAAATTTATTATGGAAAAATATTCGATAAACCAACGTTAGTCGTTAAAACATTTTATTAAAATCAATCATCGATTACTGTGACGATGAGATAGTTATGTGAAATTTTTGGGAGAAACAACGTGCCAACAAAACGCACTAAAGATGGTATGTAGGTGATAGGCCCAAGCATGGACCACAGCTTACTGAAAGATCGCCTGAAAACATTACTGCTGCTCAAGGAAGTGTTCAAAACAATCCATCAACCTCAATTCAACGCCGTGCTCAGGAGCTTGGTCTTCAAAGAACAACTTTGGCCACAATGTTGCAAAAGGATTTGCATTTGTTTCCATTTAAGATTCAGTTGACAAGAGCTTCTTCCACAAGAATATTTACGCCGCCGTACAAATGCCAATAGGCTAGCCCATGACAACCCCGATTTTCATGAAAAAATCGTAATGAGTGACAAGGTACATTTTTATTTGAATGGATATGTGAATAAGCAGAATAGTTGGTTCTGGGCAATGGAAAGCCCTCAAATTATTCATCAGTCACCTTTGCATCCATTAAAAGTTACAGTCTGGTGTGCAATTTGGTCAGGAGGAATTCAAGAAATGGTGATGTTGACTGACCTCATTTGACCCCTAATTTGACTGCTCCGGACTTCTTTTTGTGGGGATATCTGAAAAGCAAGGTTTATGCAAACAAACCAGAAACGCTTCAGCAACTCAAACAAAATATTCATGATGAAATTAATGAAATACTGCGTGAAATGTGTGAGAATGTAATGAAAAATGTGCTCAAAAAGACTCGCATTTGTGAGACTAACAGAGGCGGAAATTTACCTGATATTATATTCCATACATAATTGCCGACATTAAATAAAACATTTATCAATATAAGATCCATTCTCTTTCATTTAATCAAAAATTAAATTATAAACAAACAAAGAAGTATACCTTTACGGCGGACACCTTGTACATATATCGCAAGAAAAAAATTTAAATTAATTACCAATCAATGACGATAATAGTCCAGTTTAAGTGTAACAAATGATATAATGTAAATAGTGCATTTTTTTTAAATTGGAAATACATTATAGATAAAATACCAATAAATTTATTATTATTTCAATTAAACCTTTTGATCGTGATTTTAATTTTTTTCTTTTTATTTCTCTTCCCCCAGCTATGGATTTCATTACAAAGAATCTTTGAAAATTTTATTTCTTATGGGGTGTTGTAAATTTAGAGTATGATTTGGAATTTGATGTCATTTACGGCGATTGGAATGCGATTTGAATTGATCATTTTACTTGCGATATACAGTGCCGGTAAAAAAAACTAGCACCACTGGTACAAGTTTCATTTTAACTTCTTTAAATGAGTGAATAGAAAAATATTTACAGACTCTACTATTATTATGTTATTGCTCTTTTAATTGTATATTACTTACTTACTTACTTAGGTGGCGCTACAGTTCGGGACGAACCTGGGCCTCAACCAACATGCCTCCCCAGCTAGCTCGGTCTTTGGCTAGCTGCCTACAGTTACGCACTCCAAGATGGTTGAGGTCATCTTCCACTTGAGCGCGCCACATTAGTCAAGGTCTTCCTTGATTGCGTCTTCCCTCTGGCTTGGAATCGAAGATCCTGCGAGCCGGATCATTGTTGTCCATACGCTCTACATGACCTAGCCATCTTAAACGTGATATACGTATTTTTTGTACCAGGTCAATGTCACTGTACAGCTCGTAGATATAGTTCGTGGTTGAACCTACTCCTCCAAAGCCCGTTAACGCAGATAGGGCCGACAATCTTGCGAAGAACCTTACGCTCGAAACGACTAAAGATATCTTCATCCGCTTTCGATAGAGTCCATGTCTCCGCGCCATAGAGCAGGGGTCGGATGATCAGAGTCTTATAAAGAGTCTCCTTTGTTTTTCGAGAGAGGACTTTACTACTCAATTACCTCCCTAGCCCATAGGAACATCGATTGGCAAGAGTTATTCTTCGCTTTATTTCTAACGAGATGTTGGTGTTAGATGCTATAGCGGATCCGAGGTAGACAAAGTCCCTAACTACCTCAAAGTTGTACCTGTCTATTGTGACGTTTTTTTCCAATCCGCCGGTGTTGTGTGTCCCCTTTTTTGGACAGCAGGTACTTCGTTTTGGCCTCATTGACTGCTAGTCCCATCTTAGCCGCTTCAGCTTCAATGTTAGCAAACGCTCCAGTGACAGCTCCCTGGGTTCTGCCAATGATGTCTATGTCAGCAGCGTATGCTAACAATTGCACAGACGTGAACAAAATTGTGCCAGTAGAGTTAACTTGGGAATTTCTTACAATTTTTTCAAGTATTAAGTTGAAGAAATCGCACGATAGCGCATCACCTTGTCGAAATCCTTTTTTGACATCAAAAGCCTCTGTGAAGTCAGTACCAACCTTGACGGAGCAGCGAGAGTTATCCATCGTCATCCTACATAGCCGGATGAGCTTTGTGGGGACGCCAAAACCAGACATGGCTCTGTATAGCTCGTCTCTATAAATGCTATCGTACGCGGCCTTCAAATCGATAAAGAGATGGTGGGTATCGATTTGGAGTTCTTAGGTAGTTTCCAGGATCTGCCGTAGCGTGAAAATTTGATCGATTGTGGACTTTCCTGGCCTGAAACCGCACTGATAAGGTCCAATCAGGTTGCTGACAAATGGTTTCAGACGTTCACATAATACAGCAGAAAGGATCTTGTACGCGATATTCAGTAGACTTATTCCTCTATAGTTGGCGCAGTTTAGAGGGTCTCCTTTTTGTGGATCGGCATACTTTCTTCTGACCAGACTTTATAGATGAGTTGGCGTATGCACCGTCTCCGGCTGCTTTAAAGAGTTCGGTGGGTAGTCCATCGGGACCAGCAGCTTTGTTGTGTTTTAGTTTGGATATTGCTACCCTCACTTCATTTTGGTCAGGTGGACGGAAGTTTTGTGTGTCATCGTCCATTTTGAATGGTTCATTCTGCCTGACAGCGGGATTTTGGTCTTCATCGCCGTTTAACAGTCTGCAGAAATGGCCCTTCCATATACTCAGCACCGACTATGACTCTACTACGAGGTTTCCATTCCTATCTCTACAGGCTTCTGTGTGCGGGTTTTTTTCCCTTGACACGTTCTTTTTACCTGTTGGTAAAACTTCCGCACGTTGTTCCTGGAGTAGCATCTCTCAATATCTTCGATCGCGCGATTCTCATGCTCTCTCTTTTTCTTCTGGAGAAACCGGTGTTTTTCCCGTCTTTTCTGCTCGTAGAGCTCGCGAGCAGCTCTCGTCCTTCTTTGCAGCGGCGCTTTATATGACATTTGCCTGCATTTTTCATCGAACCAGAGGTTTCGTGGTGGAGGTCTGTATCGGGCGTTAAAATAGTAACGGTTCTTTTCTTACGAGGCCATAATGGCGAAAATCCCATTTTTTTGTGCGGTAAAAATAACAGCACTGATCGCTGTTTTCGTTCCAAAAAAATATTTTTTCTTGTGCATATTTCAAGGTAAGGCGGTCAAGTGTCAGAATTCGCTTATATTTAATTGGTATCTTCATTTAAAACACAAAATTTACAGTTTTTTCAGAGAAAATGGGTCGTGGAAAGCATTGTACTAACGAAAACCGGAAATTATTAAATAAAGGTAAAACGTATGGAGAAGTTCGACGTTTCAACAAAATGATTCGACATCAATAACATACACACCTAAAACCGAATCTCGTGGACGAAAACCTGTTATGGCGACAATTACCATCAGGCGCCTAGTCCGAGAAAGCCATAAAAATCCCTTTAAGCCTTAAGCCTACGTGGAAACCGTTCGCCACAGATTAAGGGAACATAATTTAACTGCTTTTAGTCAAAGAAAAGTCCCTCTTTCAACTGCAAAACATGCTACAAGGCGTTTAATATTTGCAAGACAGTATTTGAATTTGCCAGTAGAGAAATGGCGCAACGTTCTATGGACAGATGAAAGTAAAATCGTATTGTTTGGCGGTAAAGGATCTCGTTCCTACGTAAGAAGACCTCCTTTCGGAGGTCGTATAATCCCAAATACACATATAAAGTATTTAAGCACAGAGGTTCAAGCATAATGGTGTGGACTTGTTTTTCCTACTATGGAGTTGGGCCAATATATTGGATTAAACCCATCATGGATCAACACGTTTACATTAATATACTCCAAAACATTATGCTCTCTTATGCAGAAGAAGCCATGACCCTTTTGTGGGTCTTCCAACAGGACAATGACCCCTAGCACACCAGTAAGAAAGCTAAAAAATGGTTTGGAGATCATTCAATTAATTTGTTGGAGTGGCCAGCGCAATCGCCTGACTTAAATCCGATTGAAAATCTGTGGGCTGACGTGAAGAAAGCAGTCTCTGAAACTAAACCGACTAGTAACACAGAACTCTGTGCTGCAGTAAAGGTCTCCTGGGAGAATATTCCGGTAGAAAGCTGCCAAAATTTGGTAAATTCAATGACCAGACGTTGTAAAGCAGTAATAGCCAACAAAGGCTATTCAACGAAATACTATTTTAGCTGGACAATCCCTGAAGAATAAAATCATATTAGAAAACGATTTTTTTATTTTTATGATGTTTTAGTTTTAAGTTGTTTTTTAATAAGTTGATGAATAAAAGTTGGAATTCTTTTTTTAAATGTGAATTTTTTGACAATATAAGTTTTTCACATATTCAAAATGTCCCTCAAAATATTGGCTTGAACTTCATTTTTAAACGAAATCTGGTTCTCGTAATGGTGCTATTTTTTTTTTACCACAGCGTACATACATACATATGTATTTTGTATAGGGAAAATTTTGCATTTGGAAAAAATCGAACAGGAAATTTTGATCAGACTTGTCATAACGATGATAGTGAAGATGAAAAAGTGGGTCTCACAATTATATCTGTCTGTCTGTCCGCGAATATACAACATAAACATAAACATAAATTAAATATTAATTTAGTTTTTTGTTTTCTTCTAGCTGTGCTTTAAAATTTGCTAACAAAAATGCACTTATTAACTTAACACATTTAGCTAACGATAAATTATTTTTACGTTTAGATTTAAAACGATGTGAAATAAATATCAATAATTTGTTTATATCGTCAGATTTTTATACTGGACCACGACTGTATTACATTTATTAATCTAGCGATTAACACAACCACTTAAATACATATTATTTTCGGCGAAGTTTTGAAGAACATTTTATTATAATTTAAACAAAGAAAAAAAAACAAACAAGTTATTCTTTTTTCCGATAAGATTATTATTATTTGCTTTTGAAATTATTATCATTATCAGATTGTATGTTCTTCCTAGAATTGGTGTCAAAGGCGTGTCGTGCTACAACTTAGTAACAAATTCACCTGATTTTAAGCTTATCTTATTTAAATTGTATAATTAAATATACAGAATATATTTTTAGTAACTAATCCTGTGGATATTGTTGCTTACTGCAAATAAATCATTCCATTCAATAATTTAATTGGAATTGGTTCAAAAGATAAGCTCGCATTTTTTAATTATGTGGACACTTATAATATGACGCATAACAACTATCTTACCATTATAACAATTTGAGAAATTTTAGTGAAATTAAATATTTTCGAAAAAAAACAGGCTTTAACCCTTAAACAAATCATAAATGCCTTTTCTTCCAATTTTTTTTAATTTCGACCCACTCAAAAAAACTGTTGCAAAAGTCCATTCGTCGTCGGCTAGAAAACATACAAAAAATTATTTAAAAAAAACAGTTGTATATTCCAAGCATTGCCGATTATAAGATATATGTATATTCTACAATACAAATGTATCTGATGTATTCAAAGGGCTTGGAAATATATAATTTCCAGTGCCAAAATACTAAAATAGATATTTTAAGAGAAGATATTGGGGGTGTTCGTAGCGGATGTGCAATATGTTCATTGTTGTTGTAATGCGTATTCAATAAAAGCCTATTTACATCTGACGACCATAACAACGAACAAAACAAATGATTTCGAAATCGAAGCCAAGCTAGCGCTAATTTCTGGTATACTTATGGCCTTTTCGATTGGTCGTCCGGAAGGCTTCCTAATGTGGTTACACAAATCAATTTATTTTTGATTTAGATCTGTCAAAAAACTGATTTTGACAATATTTGCCTTCGATTGATTGATTTATTTTTTGATTTTAAATCAATTTAGCAGATCTGGATTTTTTGGCAGATCTACGCCTCTTTTACTAACACCACTATGCATTATAATTGACAGCCATCAGTTTGACAAAGACAGCTGATACCGATAGCTGGTCCACAGACACATATATACAATACTATATCAAATAAAAATCAATCTGAAAACGTATTCGAATCGTTACGAAAAAAATCAATTTATAGATCAAAATATAAATTTACCAAACGAAAACCCCATAAGTCTTCCGAATGCTTCTGAAACTCTTCGATAGGTATCAAATGATAGTTCGTCTCCAGGATAAAAGTGAAATTTCCTTCTGGATTTTAAGTCAGAATCAAAACCACTAAATGTCAAATTCAAATTAATTTATTCATGTCGTTGTTTTGTTTTGTTGAAATTTTGTAGTTTCAATTTCAATCTTTAGGGAATTAAAATTATGGATATCTGTTCCGAAGACAAATTTTCCCTTCAATGACTGGAATTTCGAATTTTCATCAGGAATAACTTCGAAATCTTCTACATTTCTGTCAGCCATGTTTACAGAATAAATTAATCAAAAATGTGCGTTTGACATTTCCCGTCTTACACATACACTCACATAAATTTTCAGAATCTAGAATCTAGTGTTCACTTGTTCGATTAGAATCCCGGATCGGAGATTTATTTCGGATTACCAATCGAAAAGGACATTTGGTATCGTAGTGCACAACTGACTACGAATTCAGCTTTCTTTTCAATTGTTGCTTGTGAATTTTAATTATGTACTTAGTACATCATCTTCTTCTTCTGAATCGGTTGAAACATTTGTGGTTCTTACTTCCTGATTCATTTTAAATTTATTTTATTCAGCAAATTTATGTTTAATTCACTTTGAGCTGACCCGTAATCGTAAGCAATTTGTTTTTTTTTCTCTGTTTTGACTTTTGACAGAAATGGTTAGGCAACCATTGGGTTTTATACGTTCACAAGCGCACAGAATATTTTTCAGCAATGTATCAGAAAGCTGTGCGACACCGAACGCCCCCATTCGTAAACTTAAATTGATTTAATAAATTTAACGAATAATAAGAGTAATACGAGTAATTATTTGCCACGTATGACCTAAGGTACCTAAGTACACCAAAACCTGATGACAAAACAGTTTTGGGCAAAACTTGATCTGAAATGCTCCAAGTATTTGATAACCTTAATCAGATTACAAATCGGATCCTTAATTGGTGCCATAACCCGACAAGCACGTAACGATACTTGCCTAATAATAATGAATAAACATTAAAACAATTTTCGCAGAAGTTGCATGGGCGAAGAAGAGGTGGAATCTATTCCTCACCATCTGTGTACATGTCCTGTTGTTTAAATACCTCTTGCTATTTTCTTCTCAGCGATCTAAACATTATATGCTTGTACAGTATCTTAGGCTTTTATTAGGAGCTCCAAATGGTTCAACGAATAGGGAAATTGGCTCTAGATTCATGCGGTATCACAAGAAACCAATTGGTCCCTTGTCAACCTAACCTAAACTAAAAACTGCTTGCGGAAAGCTCAAATAAGACAATCCATGTCTAAAACGGACACATTTTCGGGAACAAAAATGAATTTTGAATTTCTGATACAAATTACTTTTCTATAAACGGACACTGTCCCAAACGGACGCGAACACTTTTTTTTCGCATTTTAGACAGAAAACATCCCATACGCGGACACATAATTTTATTTTGGTCCTTTCTCAGTATTGTTTCTGATTTATTTTTAATACGTAAGAAAATGTTCGATAACCGGACGCGAAGCTATAATAGCCGGACAGAGCGATGATATGTTGAAAGCTTATTAAGGGATTTACCGAGTAACTAATTTCATGTAATTTTGAGTGTATGGTTCCTTTTTCGATTCGCGTTACCTTATTGCACATGTGATTTCCTTGCCTTCTGCTTTTCATTTTGCAGTAATTCCATTTCAAATTCTTTCTGTTAACTGGACAGGGCACATAACCGGACTAAAATTCGAGGACCATGAGTGTCCGCATATTAGAAATTTCACTACTTAATTACATTCATTTTTGAAAAAAAAATATATATATTTTTACAACCACGAAGAAAATTGGACGAACCCAACGAAGTACTGACTACAATTTTTACATTCAATGTAACAACAATGCCAAGCGCAAATTCAAGACACTTATCCTTTATTTCAGAGAAAATTGAATTGTGTTATCAATAGTTTTAGACAAATATAATGTTAAAAGGTAATTTCAATTTCCTTTGCTCAACGTCGGGATCCCAAATTTTCCTAATATGCGTTTCTTTACTCTTTTTCATGCGCGAAAATGATAGATCCTTTGATTTTTCTTTTTTTATCATATTCTCGAACCGAACATTTAAGTTGCTCCGTCTATTTGCTTTCCAAATAAAAAGTAACCCTAAGATCGCCCTAAAACGTTTTGTTTTTTGAAAAACCTAAACTTACCCTGGTGAACAAATTCTGTTTTTTGAGACCTTGGCCATCCAGAACTCGACCTGAAGTATATTTAGATTTTTGTCAGTGGCGAGTTGAGGTAACAAATAAACTGTCAAATTTGAATGATATCTGACGCTTTGGTTTTATTGTGGATTCATGTTTTCAGAAAGAAAAAAGAAACCTTTGAAAATGTAAGGTCTGATCCAGACTTTTTTTGGGCAGAAATTGGCAGATTGTCAAAACTTGAAGAGTGGGGATAAAATTCTCTCATTGAGAAATAAAGTCCGAAAAAGTCTGGAACAGCTTGAGGACAATTTTCTGCCAATTTTTAAACGTCAACACATTTGTTTTTTTTTTTATTTCTTTATTTGCTGTAAATTCACATTTTTTTCTCTTCAAACTAATTATTTTGTATTTTAGTGTTTCTAAATTAATTTATTTGTTCAAAAAATACTTTTTCACGACACCTACGAAATGTTTTTTTTTCGTTTATGACAAACGTCAGTCTGACAATTGTAAATTTTCTGCCCACAAATTGCTGCCCACAAAAATTTATTGGGCAGGAATTGGCAAGAAATTGTCAGGAAGGGGAAATATTTTACTCTCTCAAGAGCACTCTCTTCTGCCAAAAACTACCAAATTTGTAAGTCTGGAACAGGTTTTGGCAGAAATTGGTGCCAATTTGTGCCAATTGGCAGAGTGTGGATCAGACCTGTAGATTGCGCATCGCGACTATCCGCCGAAAACACATAAGCTAAGGAATTTTATTTAAACAAATTTTAGGCTCCTTCAATTATTATTGCCTTTTTTAGCTGTACCTCATTGGTTTTTGGAGTTCTCAAGTAAAACTTTTTTTTATTTATTTAAATCTGTCAACTCTGGGTAAAGTTCAACGATAGAACGAAAAAGAAAAACAACCATGGAAGCAATATAACGATTACTATCTCCAGTACATTTGGTCGATTTCAAATAGGCAAGTCAAAATAAATTAAATTGTATTTCGTAAAAATATTTTCATGTGTAGTTTGTGATTTTTAGTTCTGTTGTTAAATGCAACAGAAACATCCCAAAATACACACATTTATTTACTTTTCATTTCTGGTTAAAATTAAACCAACAACAATATCGAAAATCTTGAATCCAATTTTTTTTAAACGTTTGTTGTTTTCAAGTAAAACAAAGCAGCTTAAAAAAAATATTTACCTATATTCTAAGATCCGGCTGCAAATTTTGGGAGTATTGGTATAACCAAAATTCCTATGGTGGTATGTGTAGGTATACGCAGTACTATACCAAATCCAACCGTCTGTCAGGTTTTTTTTCAGCCGGGGGTGGGGGTGGGCGTTCGAAAATGGTATTTTTTCGATTTTTGTATCAGAGGTGTAACCACTTTATATACAAACAATAGAGGATTGTGGATTGATTAAAAATATATAGGTTCAGTTTCAGCCTTCGTTCCGCCAGACGGCTGTTAAGAAAATCATCTTTTTTAGTTCTAGGTATAACCATATAAATGATACACCAAAAATTCAGAAAAAAAGTCCTGATTATCGAAAAGTCGGTCTCAGACGTTTTTTTTTCAGCCTTAGGCCTCTCAGACGCCATTAAATATTTCAAACTTTAAAAACTTTTTTCTTTTTAAAAATATGACCAAATGTTGGTCACATGGCAATACTCTGCAGATATTCCCTATTATGAGTATTAAAGGCTCAGACAAATTTGTGCCATTCAACTATCCACCAGACGTCATTAAATTATCCTCAAACGCATTTTTCAACTTTAAACCTGAATAACTTTTTTCTCTTCTTATATAACCAAATGAACGAATTTTTTGACTTTCGATTTTCTGGAAAACGGTTCATTTGATTTTTTTTTTTTGATTTTTTTTATGCAGAAGTTTAAACAATTAATGTAAACCAACATTTAAAAAAAAATTAAATTAAGAAAAAACTTTTTTTTTTTGAAAACTCAAAATTTTGAAAACTAATCGATTTTTTTAACTTTGTATTTGGTAGTTTTTTGACATTATCTGTTAAAAAAAAAACTATTTTCCCTAAATAAAAAACAACGGTACCTGCCCTACAAATGTTAAAAAAACCGTTAAGAAACAAATGTATTTTTCAAAAACGGCTCCAAGAATTTTGATAAAAAAAATGTGGGATTAAATTATTGTAGTCCACTTTTAAATAAAATAATATTTTATTATTATTGCATACATGTATATGTATGTATTATTACTTCCAATAGAACCACTTTTCACATTTTCGGCTATCTCACTATCGGATGAACCGCTTCAAATTATTTTTTGTATGCAAATGCCGCCGAGAAGTGTTAATAAGACTGCATATTAAAATTCTCAAAAAAAAACCGATTTTTCGAAAATTAAAAAATTTTAATTTTTGCAATAGAAATTTTAAATATCGCTTATAACGACATTTCGGTTATAACGACGAAACTTAAAGGTAAAGTTTGGTTTCGCACGGTTAACGACTTCGGCTATAACGACCATATATCGACGGGCGTTGTTTGTCATGAAATTAAGATATAACGACCGAAAACAAAATAAAGGAGAATTTTCCCATTTTGTCCTAGACATAATACAGTTACAATATTTGAGTCAGTTGTGCTTGTGCTAGTGTTATTTTTCTTGAGAAGTGTTATTTGTTTATGGTACATACTTCAAAACTGATGTAAGGTAAGGAAACCTATTCATTCTGTCAATTTTGGGAACAAATATATGTGTTTTATTCTTAAGAATGGAATCTAATAAAAGAAAAACTTTCACTATTGAGGAAAAGGCTGCCATAATTTGGAGACTTGAAGCAGTGGAATCCAAATCTTCCAAAAGAATTTAATGTTTCGTATTCTACTATGTACATAATGTTCTTATAAGAGTTGGATTATTTAAATGAAATAAAAACAAAAATATGTAAATAAAATACAGCCCTATTCTGCTATTCATCGGAGGGATTTTTTCTTGAATGTTCACTCATCACTAGTCTGCTATTCATTCAAAGTGAATCTTGTATACATTGGTAAAGTCGATAATATTGTGCGGTATTCTGCTATTCACGTGAACCCAATCACTCCATACAATTCAAACCCGCATATCGACTGTTGCGGATTTGGTATTTGTTTATGTCTGGTTGAGTGTTTAAAGGTTAGCGGGTCTTAAAATGTAATAAATTTGCTAGAAGACTCTGATGGATTTTTTATAAATACATCTTAAGCTTCAAATAACAAATTTTCTATTTAAACATTAAAAACAAACATCATACCACGTTTTGTGAAACAGAAAAAAAGTCCGATACATAAATACATACATATTTTTATTCAAACTTCAGACCATTTTCGCATGAGCATTTGTTATAAATGGTAATATGAACTTGGGATAGTGCAGTTCACCCGATGGATAGCAAAATAGAAAGGCAGTGTGAAAGGGAATCGAGTGGGTGGATCGAATATACGATTCACGTGAATAGCAGAATAGGGCTGATACATACATATATGTATATTAAGAAAAAAGAATATTTTCCTTCGGATATAGCGACATCCGCTTATAACGACGGAAAATTTATCTCCCATGAGTAGAGTCGTTATAACCGAATTCTGCTGTATTTTAATCAATGCTTCAAAATGGCGTTTCAAATTGTGTTTTCTAAAAATGTTATTTTTTTTAATTTAATGGCGGATTCGTTACTAAACCATACTTTTTTGCTTTGCAACGAACGATTACGAATCAAATCTCTTTTTGTGACTGTGTGTATTGCCTGGCAGCTCTAAACAAAAAAAAAACCAAAGCATAGGGGTGGCCGTGGCGCGATAGTTGTGTGTTCGCCTGTCAACCTCATGGTCACAGGTTTGATCCCTGCCGTAGTCTATGTCTTCTTATTTTTCCATTTAAATTCTAAAAATAAATGTCATGAAATAAGTCGCTGGTTTACTCATTACATGCTGTTAGGCATAGAACTAACAACATGTGATTGAGTAAAACTAAACGATAAAATATGACAAAGAATAAAAAAATTAATGCGAATTATAAGGGACATAGATAAATAATACACTGAAATTTCTCCGCATTAGTTCAGCCGCCATCCCTGGAGATAAAATCTGAGACAACAACCACCTACAGTCTCCGGATATCGCGCCACACATCTTTCCTATCATTCTTTCTCTTCTTTAACCTCACCCTCACGCCCAAGATGTCTTGAAACATTTAAAGGGTATTCATTTTCCCTTGAGCGCGTGTAGATTATAAAAAAAAAAAAAAAATCAATTCATTAATACATCATTATTTTCTGATTCCGCTGCGGGGGAATTCCTTAATCCAATTACAATTTACCATATTTATTTCCAAGAAGTTTTTAACAATATACATATTTATTTTTTAATATTTTTTTTATTTTTCTATGCACTTCCACAAAATAAAAAAATAATTGACAACACAACTATTGAGAAACTTCAAAACAAATAGTGTAGTCTGTGTAAGAATAAGTGTACAAATCCGTTTTGAATCCGTCTCGAAAAAAAAGAGATTCAATACGGATCTGTTTTCCCAGAAAAAAATTGATTTTAATTTGAAACGAATCTGATTTTCAGAAGAAAATTGATGGCAGATCGACGCACAGTAGTGCTTTTGCGGAAATAAGTATAAGTGTGCCAAACTAGTGTCGTACAATTAAGGTTGCATTTAAAAGACCTTAGGTCTTACAGGCATATTGTTAAATAAAACAAAAACAAAAAAAGTACTAAAAATTAAATTTGAAATATGAATTTGTTCCACTTATTTTTTCAAAGCTATGTATAACTGTTATATGTTTTCCCAAAACTTGGGAAATTTATATCATGGAATATGCGAGATACAGCGCTCTAAAATTACTCTATCTTTAAGTTTTGAAATATATGTAATTTTTTGCATTAACTTTTTGTTTATTTTAATAGCTTTTTGAGCTTTCAAAATAAAAAAAAAATTCGTCTTTTAGTTGGTTTAGGACTTAGGCCCGTTTGCTGATACGAATCATAAATATTTATGTTCTACTTTAAACGCTTATGGGCTACTTTTTACTCTGCGTAAGCTGTCCCATAAGTTCTTAAATAGAACTTAAATGTTTAAGTTGGGTATCAGCAAACGGGCCTTAGTGAACTATATAATTTAATGTTTTTTCCCTAGAGCTACAGTAAGCTACGTCTAGTGGCTACAATTTTTAGGAAGCTACAATATATTCAACTAACTATTTTCGAAAAAATTGTATCCGTCCTGATCCAATCTTGGACGCAGTGTATAAATTTGTTTCACTTAATCCGGTTTAAAAAAAACACTTTTGACTTTGGTCATGTTGCAAAATTTGTAATTTCATGGCTAATAATGGTTGGTAGGAATGCAACCAAGATTTTATTTTTGCTAAAAATACGTATTTATCTTTCATTAAAATATAAAATAAAATTAATTATTTGATGGATCTCTGATATATTCAATTTAAAGCTCAACCATTTTTTTCATGCCTCAATTTTTTTTCCAAATTCAAAATTATTTTTCTTAAAAATATGTGTTGATCAGACATTGTTTTATGATGTTATTATGTTGAATGAATGAAAAATACTTTAACAAATGTGTAGCTTAATATTTTAATACAACATTTTTTATGGCGCAATAAGTGGAGACAGGTAATAAATAAAAAAGTAGATTTTTTTGTGGGTTTTTACCTGAATACCAGTTTTTTCTCCAAATAAAAAAAAAACAATTATTAGAAATTGTTTTGCTTTTTTATGACCATGAACAAATCTTGAAGGTTGTTGCTAATTTTGTATAACCAATGTCCTGAAAACCCTTTCAGAATTAGTATATTCGTAAAAAAATGATTAACATTACATATAATAGAGACACTGAAGCAAAGGCAACGAGACCATCGGGTTAAACACACATTACACATGCATTAATATAACAGAGAAAGAACAATAACACAATGTCAACATTTTTCTACTGGCAACGTTGAAGCATCGGATTCTCATCTTTTCATGGCATCGATTGTTCCTTTGAAAATGACGTCAACTACTGGAGAAAACAATATAACATGGATAATTCCCCGTCCGTCTTCCACGAGATTTTGCAGAGCTCTATTGAATATAAGAAGGAATCACTTGACATCATACGCGTTGGAAATGAAATTCAAGAATTGGAAGAGAGCTCAATCACTGTTGGAATGCATGTTGTCAAAGTTAAACATGGTCTTTATTTTACTTTGATAGATGGAAAAGTAACTCAAGCTCTGACAAATACTAGTTCAGCGAGCAATTGCATTATTTATGGAGCTAAACCTTCAGAGATGAATGACTTATCCAAGTTGCAATATAATATCCTGAAAGCTCTTGTTCAAGGAATGTCATTACTGCATGCACGGATTTGATTTATGGAAAACATTTTGCACCTGGGGTATAACTTAAACTTTAAAGCGTGGAGGGCTAATGAGACTACCGCGCGTACTATCAATGAAGAGAAAAAAAAAACAATTTTAGCAGAATTCATATTAAAGGTTGGAATAAAAGTTGACGTTGTAAAGCAAGGAACTGGAACAACGGCTGATGGCAATACTTCACGAAGATTTTTCCAAAATCCAAATGAGGCTGCAGAGATATCACCAAAATAGGCATTAGATTAATAACCAGTCTATCAGTCATATTGGAAATTATTTGCAGCAATTTTTCAATCGATACCGAAAAATTTCAGACTTATAGTGAAGAGAGCAGAAGTAATAGAAAGTGCATCCTTGTTAGTTGGATCAGTTTCAGAAGAGGCTACAGAAAGCAGGAATAAGAACTAAAAGTATCAGGAAGTTTTCCCGATTATCAACGAATGAGGATATATTCCACATAATCCTGAGATCATCCGATACATTTATAACCCAATTAAGAACTGACCCAAAGAAAAAAACACCTTCCTTTGAGTGAAGATGCTCTTAAATTAATTAAATAACTTATTAATATAATTAATTATGTGTACTCATTTATTTATTTATATATTTCTTATATTTGATATATGCTTGTGTTATAATGTATGTATTTGTTTATATAGCTTAAGAACAAAACAAACACATACAAATATTTTTGTTCGATAAAATATGAAATAAGCCCTGCAAATCCGAAAAATGTCAATAACTTTTCTCTCAATGGTTTTTTTTTAACAAAATTTTGTCGGAATGTGTGTCAGCCCAGCTCAAACATTTGTCCAAAATTTCATTCAATTCCGTTGCACAGTTCAGATTTTATGGATTTTTTCCGCTCTCCCATACAAAGGGCACCACTGTGCGGCGGCAGATCGATCTAAACATCGAAACTTTTTTCTGTTGTGCAAGATTGAATAAACAAATTCTGTAGGTAATCTATTAAAAAAACAAAAACTAAAAATAATTTTTGATCAATTTGATCAAATCAAGGGTGTGACTTGTGAATATGAATAGTTCAGAGAGATTAGTACAATTTGTTGATGGATTGACAGTCATTTCGGCCATTAATTTGAGAAATCATAAATTCAAAAGGATGCAGGGAAAGAAATTACAAACATACTTTTTTTTCTTATTTTTTGGACAAAATCTTAAGAGAATCACTTGTTGGAATGTATTCCCAGATTAAAAGTAAAACATAAATTAACTTTTTCTTTTGTTATACAAAAGCATTCTTCTTTTCTTTTTTTGGTATTTAAGCCCAATTACATAACTTAACGACAAAAGACAAGCTACGAAGAAGCAAGGAGGAGAAACAAGTAACAAAAAACTCAACACACACAATGTGCAGCATTGCGGAATACCGAATACCGAATAGCTACCCTGACACGTATCGATTTATACATCAAAACTTACGAGATGGAGAAATTCTCGAAGGAATCTTTTGTAAAAAAAAAAATCAAAATGTAATAGGGACTCACCTCCTTTTGTAGGAATACGATGAGTACTGTGCTGGGCGCGATAACCAGTAATCATTTCATAGTCTCCAGAATCACGACGCAGGGGGAATGCAATCTCAATGATATGGTCACATGGTTGCATAAGCATCAGAATGCCTTTGACTTTCTTGCGCTTTTCTTCGTCGGAGATTTTGCCTTTCATTTCGTCGATAAGACGATTCTCAGCAATCTGGCAACCGCGATGGAAGAAATATTCAACCATATCGAAAAAACGGGGATCCTTATCGGTGGGCACGTTCTTAAGACGTTCGGGAATCTGATGTTCCGAATATCCACGCGATTGGAGAAGTGCAGTGGGCATAGCCTTGATGAGGGTGGTAACATCCTGCTTGACAGCAGAGTGCCGAGCTAGATTTTTTAAGTGGTACATAATTTAATTTGAGTGTTCTGGTTGGTAGTTCACAAAAAAAAACGAATTTACAAAATATATAGTATAATACAGAAAATAAGAAACAATCGTTCCTTTGCACAACCGTTCACTGACCGACCCCGCAACGAACTGAACTAAACGAATGGTGAATCGCTAGAATTTATTTTATTTGGATTCAGATGTAAAATAGAACTTTACTTTGCTTTCGGTTTCGAGTTTGTACAATGAAAAAGCGGCTGACTGGGCTGGTGAAGACGTATTCTTATGTGGTGAACCAGATTATAGTATGAGTGAGGAATTAAAATTGTGTGAATTCTGGTTCTCTTGTGTTCTTACAAATTTAATCTAGTTTAAATGCGGCTGTATTAAATTTTGTGCGAATTTTTAAGCGCAAGCCCGCGAAAAAGCCTTTGTTTGAAGAGAAGACAGCACTATGATTCACCTTCCCCACGATCCAGTAGATAATTGTGGTGAAAATTTCTAATCAAAAATAATGTTGACAGTAGCTGTCACCGATGTCATTACTGCAATAAGATTCAGTTATGCCATACGAATTAACTTTTTGATACTTTTGTTTTAAGGTAAGACAGCACCAGAAGAAATTGTGTTTCAAAGCGAGGGGTGGCCGTGGCGCGATAGTTGTGTGCTCGCCTGTCAACCTCGTGGTCGCAGGTTCGATTCCTGCCGTTGATTCTAGAACTCATTTTGATAAAGTTTGTACTAAAAAGTACTAAATGATAAATTCTGTCATTTCTGATTAGATTTTTTGTTGGGAAAGGTAAATATTTCATTTCAGTTTATAAATTTGCTTAAGAATAATGTCCGGAATAATAATTCGTTTAATAAATTAATAAAAGACGTCGTACTGAACAATTGTGGGTTTTATATTATATTCAATAATATTTCTGTTTTGAGTAAGATTTATTATTTTTTAATGTGAGGATATTGAGGCTTTCCCTTCGAGATGGGCAGAATCTATTCGAAGTTAGAACTAGGAGCACTTTATTGAACTTTATAAATGAATTGAGGGAATTCTTGAAAAACACTCAACTTATAAGTGCGCTTCATTTAAATATGGTAAAGTGCTCTGCATTTCTTTGCATTGAGCAGTTTCCAACGATCTGTCGCGGGAATGAGCACCATAGCGTCGCCTGTTGTGAATCTGTTGATTTAACAATTTCGTTATTTACTCGAATTAACACAAGTATAACTTACTACCAAAATAAATTTGTGTATAAATATAATTGTTGCTTACTTGTCATGTGCCAAATCCTGTTTTTCTTCTTAATATTCGATTAGAAACATTTTCTTCACAAAACAATTGACTGTGATAAAAAAAATTATCATATGAAAAATGTTTGGCATTTAACTTCACTTTTTCACGAATCGAGAATCGAATTAGACGTGAAAGCGTGATAAAATTTATCACTTCACATCTTCACAGATCGGGAATTGACTTCCTGCTCTAGTCTCAGAACATCGCGCCACACATCTTTCCTATCCTTCTTTCTCTACTTTCACCAGATGCCCGCGCTGTGTTTAGAAAAAGATATAAGGGCAAAAAAAACTAGTTTATATTTGAGCTACAGTAAAACATCAGTACGCGGATAGATGTACAAAAGTAAACCAAACATTTTCTTTACAGCACCGTTTGCTTTTTAATACATTTTTGAAAATTTTCGAGTCGGGAAAAACATCTCAAAACATTTTTCAGATGTGTACTTTTGCACATTTTGCAAAAATAGCTTATATAGTTATACCTTCAGGATTTTTCCCTCACCGTATTCATAAGGGAGTAAATATATAGTAATCATTTTCATCAGCCTTTTATGCATAGTGTTTTATAGCTAGTACATAAGTCAATCATAAGTAAGTGTGATAGAATTGTGAAGACCTTAGAAATAAAACTAAAATTACGTTTTTATTAGGTACTTAAAGAGTATTAAGCGGTTTCATTAATATTTTTGAATTGGCAGTAGCGTTTTCTATTTCAGTTTATAAAACTTCCATTTTCGTTAGTTTTCGTCTGTTTTCCAACATAAATCCAAACAATGTTTGACAGACTTCCAAAGGTGTTTTCTATTTGCCAATAGAGATTTTAATCTGGGATTGTGGATTTTTCTTTGCAAAAGGAACTCCTCATTTTTGTCTTGCATATATGTCGTGCATGTATTTCTTCAGTCTGTAGATTAACAAATGTATCTTTATTTTGGTGTGTGCGCAATTGTGCATTTTATATACGAGTAAATTCCTCTAAAAATCTAAATCTGTAATTTTTAACCCTGTTCAAAAGAAAATTATAATTTTGGGTGAAAAGAACGCCAAAACTCTTCCGGGATCGAAAAATCCCTGTAGCATTGATTTTTTTGTTTCAACAGAAATCGACACTAGCCCTTTTTTTATTGGTAATTGTATATCACAAATAAGCCATACCACGATTGGAAACTTTCGTACGTTTTAGCCCCCAAAACCCATTTGGTTACATTGTTGTATTTGTACCTTTGGCACTCTTATACATGAATAGCTGTGAAATCGAAAAACAAAACAAAAACAAATTACATTTATGTGTCTATATGAAGATGAACAGAAAATATTCTTGTGTGCGTTTTTATCAATGTGTCTATTGGAAGATGAACGGAAAAGTTACTTGTGTGCGTGTTTCAGCTTATAGTCGAATAACGTCAGAGGTTTCGGGTCACTATCTTTCTGTCTATGATGATTAGGGGGTTTACATGGACCAACATGTTCTACAGCATGGCTCGACGAACCTAAACCAACTTTGCGTTCACATGGATACTGATGTCGTCGAACATCAGTGTTTTTAAATATTCGAAGCGAACGGACGCAAGATGGCGAAGATTTTTCTGGCGGCGTTAATTATGAACGAAATTTACATTTGTATGGGAGGAACCGTTGTTTTTTGTTTTAGGAAATAGTTGTTTTATAGTATTCAAGATATGTTGAAAAATTACCAAATACGAAGTTTCGAAAATTTCTATTGAATCGTTTTCAAAATTTTGATTTTTCAAAAAAAAAAAGGATTTTCAAAAAAATTTTTTTTGAAACATTTTGGTTTACAATAGTTTTCAAACTTTCTAATAGTTTCTGCGTAAAAAATTTCAAAAAAAATCAAATTAACCATTTCCCAGAAAATCGAAAACAAAAAAATTGGTTTTACTAGAGGTGTCTACCTACCTACCAGAAGTAACATTTCTTTTCCAAGAAAAATTATCAAAATGTTACCCTTTCTATTCATTAATGAACCGATTTTTTTTATAAAAATTGTTGGAACCGTTTCTGAGAAAAATAAGATTTCCTTTTTGACAAAAAAATTGTTTGGTAGGTATCGTTATTTTTTGTCTTAGAAAAAATGAAAAAAACAATTGTACCAAGTTTAAAGCAAATACATCCAACCATTTAGGCTGTAGACTCGATGACAGACAGACATACGGAATTGCGGGACCTACTTTTGTTTGTTTGATTGTTAGATTTTTTTTACGAACGCATAACTTGCTTTATAGTACCATAACCGTAAGTAAAAATACGTGCTTACTTCGTTAGATGCCAAATGCAACTATCTTTCATGAGACTCAAAATAAACCTCAACCTAACACGAAAAAAGAAAACGAAGTTGTCGAGCATCTGTTTACATAAGTTGGTTAATTGGACAAGCATTGGATGAGCATTGGACGAGCCAGCAAGTAATCAAAAAAAATTTAAATCCGACGAGCATGTTGTTCTAGCAGTTGTTTTTGCGTCTTAATGGTCGAACATTGGAGGTTGTCGAGCCATGCTGTCGAGCATGTTGTTCCATGTGAATCCCCCTATTAGGCAGCGCAGCAAAATATGCATGCAAAACGCTTATGCACCATTGTCGGCAGGCAGAGGGAGATGCAAAATAAGAGTGTATATAAAAAGTGCATAATAGTTTTATTCAGACTCTCATTACTGCCTATAGATTACTAAACAAAAATACGGCTACTAATAAAGGGTTATCCATTTTGCGGTTTCAAAAGTATAGGGCTGGAATTCGAACTAAGTTGTTAAACCAATTTTTTTTTTAGTTGAAAGTCTGACATTTACGAAAATGGACTATCGCACAACCCATAAAAATTGTTAAAACCTACTACAAAAATGGTGATTCTGCCACAGCCACATATCGTGCTTCAAGAGGAGATTATGGTTTACATAATTGTCCAACTATACGCAAGCAATTGGCAAAATTGTGAAGAAATTTGAAGAGACTGGATTGGTTACAGATATTGTAAGGGCTGTGCATCATTATTTCGCTAATACCACTGAAAATATCGCTGCTTTAAGTGAAAGTGTTGCCGAAGACCCGAATGTGTCGATTCCTCGTCGTTCTCAGGAATTAGGACTATCTTACGGCACATTATGGCGTATTTTGCATTTGGATCTACACGTACATCCATATAAAGTCACACAACAACTGAAGCCAGCTGACCATTCACAACGACGTAGATACGTCGAATGGTTGCTTGAACAACAGGCGGTGGACGTCGATTTTTCGAACAAAATTTTCTTCAGCGACGAAGCACATTTCTCACTCAGTGAGTATGTTAATAAACAAAATTGTCGTATTTGGGGTTCTGAGGCTCCTCAAGTAATTGAAGAGAGGCCATTGCATCTACAAAAAGTCACTGGTTGGGGCGCTCTTTGGTCCGGAGGTGTGATTGGACCTACTTCTTCGAAAACGACGATGGAACGACTGTCACCGTCAATTCGGAGCGTTACGGTCATACGATAACCGACTTTTTTTGCCTGCTATTGAAGAATACGACTTAGAGAATATGTGGTTTCAACAAGACGGTGCCGCATGCCACACAACTCGGGCGAATATGGCTTTATTACAAGAAACATTTCCTGGCAGCCTAATTTCTCTTCGTGGTGATAACAAATGGCTACCAAGATCATGCGATTTGACACCGCTGGACATTTTTTGTGGGGCTACGCCAAAGACCGTGCTTATGCAGATAAACTTTCAACTCTTGAGCACTTGAAAACCAATATTCGTCAAGTTATGACTGAGATACTGCCCAATATGTGTCAAAAAGTGGTCGAAAATTACCTCAAAAGAATCGATGCTTACAACAATTCGCGTGGTGGCCATTTAAATGATGTAACTTTATAATAAAAAAGAAATATCATGAAAAAAAAATATTTTATGTTTTATTTACGTTTACTTTTGAAACCGCAAAATAAATAACCCATTATTATTGGGAGAACAGTTTTCAAATTATCTGCCCTACCGAGGTAACCGTCGGAGCGGAATTCTCTCCGATTTACTACGAATCGGAGACATTTTGCTTCGAGGTTATTCTCCGATCGGCTGATCGGAAATTCTGTCCGACGAAATTCAACGCATGCCATTTGTATGCGATAAAGTACTTTTAATAGTTTTATTTATGACTAGATACAAACAAAATATTTTCCGAAGTCCTCCGACAAGTTCTCGCTGCGGAAAGTGTTTTCTTTTTAAAGAAATTGTTAATTAAAATGTAAGTAATGAAGAAATATATCTTATCTACGTTAACTTGTGGACTTTTTGTTTTTAGGCATAACGACAAAACAAGTTCACATCAATATAAGCGGGTGATGAATCTTCCCGGCGAATATCCCGATATTGTATATCTAAAATTACACAAGAAGGACACGAAAAGTTGTGGCTGTGTTTTAGTTTTGAATACATCATATATTTTTTAAGGGTTTGGAGTGACACCATCAGACCGATAATTAGATTTGTATTTGTGTTTAATCTGCTCCAAAACAAAAGTAAACGCATTTTTATTTAGGCGAAAGTTTTTCAACAATCTAGAAGGGAATTATAGAATTAGAGCTGCGTCAGGTAGTAAGCGTATATTGCTTTCGTTCTTGCAATGTTCTTTTATTTTCTAAATAGAATTGAATTGAATTTTTATTGAGTCTTTATGGTTACCGTTTCTTTCTTATTCTAATACAATTCTTATTTCAGGTTTAATATTAGTACATAGGCGGCTATAATGTATTGCCTGCTCTTTCTATTGCTTTGTATTAAGTTATACAATGTTTGCCTCATGGCTGTCGATAAAATGTTTTCCCTCTTGCTCCATCAAGGGTTATTATATACTTTTAAAATATACATAATATACTAAAACCTATACTAAAAGGATATACACAATTATACAGAACATCCGATAGTTTCCTTATATTGTTTTTTTTTGTCAAAAGAGCTCATTTTTTTTCCTTTTGCATATTTACATATATACATATATAACACTTAACATTTATTTGATAATGAGAAGCGAAATCTCAGACATTAAGAAAATGAATAATTACATTTGTTAGACTCAATGTCTTTTGATACCTATTTATACGCGAATAGGTAAATAGAAATGCACTGTTACTGTGGTGTTGCGTTGATCGTTGAGATTATCATCTATGGGTTCCGAGTGTTAGTTCAAGCAAATAAACGATTTGGTACGTTGATTATAGCGGGGATTTATTTACGGGATGAGTTTCAGTTCCGATAGTATCACTTCCGAGAACTATATACTTCGGTCCGTTAGTTAGCGGACTGTGCAGCGTGTGTCCTTTACGGGCTGCTGTTGTATGCGATCCTAAGGAGCTCCAGTTTTGGGACAGCATCATCCATTACGGAAGATGTGTGATTTTTAATGATGTGCGAAACTAGGAACTGGGTAGATGGATTTGGTTGGCTTCTTCAGTTGCTGTTCCGTAAGAGTTTCGGCACACACATCACTTGTTATTAGTACAATTTGCACAGGTTTTATGAGCGCACATTTTTTTTTATTTTTATTTATTTAATACGCAATTACTATTTTTTTGGTCGTGTGACGAGGCACGCGTCTGGCCATGGCGAAAGCCAGTAGCTAACCTCTATTTTCTAAATAAATAATAGGGGTATTCACGATCCGATGCAACAAAAAGGTGTAACATTGCGAAATTTTATTTTTTTCCATAAATCGTGAACGCACCTTTTCTATTATATTGCAGCTCTGGAGTAAAAATACAAAATCAGTTTGGACACAACCATTTCTGACAGAAAATAACAGCTGCCAAACTGTCAACGACACCAGGCAAATTTTGCACCATTGTATTTTTCTGTTGCAATGGGATTATAAAATATTGTAAAATCTTAATCATTGTAAGTTGTTGTTGTGGTGCAAAAAAAAGATTCACTTTTGCATTTTTAAAATGATACTAGACCAGTTGCACCGGATCGTGAATACCCCTAATATTGTATTTCAAAAGTTTTTTTTCAAATTATTCTTTTGTTGACAGTTCAAACAGAAACAAAACACATATGTTTGGAGATAGGGAGGGGACTTTATTCGATAGTTTTGATTTTAAAATTGGTACATCTAATTACATTTCTTTGAAACGCTAAGGCATTAAAATTGAAAAAAATACTTTCTTTAAACAATAAATTACACTCTCTCACCAATTTTTCATGGTTTAAAACATTTGTAGTGTTTATTTAATAAAAAAAACTATCGAAAATATATCGCATTTTCGATATATCAATTAAGTTGCACATCTCTGCCTGAAGTTAATATCCATCGCAATGCGTCGTCGCATTTCTTTTAAATTTCTTCCGATGAAAGCTAACTCGAACTGAAATTGAATTTCCGACGAAGATGCGTTGCGGAGAAAACTCCGATTCGACGGTTACCTCGATAGGGCAATATATCTTCACTCTTTTATGACATATTACATAATGCAGAAGGACATTAAAAAGTTATTGAAACCCACCCATATCACTCTTTAATAAAATTCCAGGCTGTCATTTTTGTACTACGGCTACAAATACTATATACTTGGGTAGTGACGTTTGCTTTTGCTGTGCAGAACAAAAAGTTTCAAAAAATTCCAATTAAAATTAATAAGAGCATTTTTTAATTAAATAAATTATATATTTTGTAATTCAATAAACAAATTGAGTATTTTAATTCAATGTTATAAAATCTAAACTTAAACTTTCCAAAAGCGAAGACTGCATATGCCAGTTGCACGTGCCCTTAATTGAAAATTGCATTTTTTTTTTCAATTGATTTCTTTCGATTACACTCAGTGCTACTTTTTTTTTTTTAATTTTAAACAACAACATGTCCTTAAAAGCTTGAACATAAAATCAATAAAATTCATCTGCATACAATGGCGAAAAGTAAGAGCATTGTTTATCTTGGGTTTGAGGACGAAGAGGTCACAGAAAAGCATAGGAATCTCATGAATAGCACTGTCAACAAAATCGGAGGATGTCCTGTAAGTACTTAAATATATAAAATTCTTATTGCATAACACGTAGAGTTAATTATTGATTATGTTCTCCGAAGGACTGGCCAGTTGCTGATATCAAAGTGCCAAACTGTCCAATATGCAGCTCTGTTCGTCCATTGATTGTACAATTATACGCTCCGCTAGATAATTCTCAATTCCATCGTACACTGTATGTTTTTGCTTGCTTGCATCCAAATTGTTCCAGCACTAGCAAAGGATGGCTATGTCTGCGTACCCAGAATTTGGATACATCCAACTGTGACATTGAATCCGCGGCAGGCGTTAAGAAGAAGAAATCAACTGTGCAAAAGATGTCTTGGTGTGGTGGAGTTGACGACTGGGGGGACGATTCTGAAGATTTCAATCAGAATGAGGAAAACGGAAATGTGATAAAAATGGATAATACGAGACTGTCCGACGACGAGGATGAAAGTAACTCCATGGAGAACGATTTGATTTGTTCACTGGGCAATTTGGATGTCGATGACAAAAATGCAAATTGTGGAGCACAAGGGGACAGTGGCTTAGGAGTTGGAGCGTTCGGCACAGTTAATGTCCAGACAGTTTGTGCTGAGATCGAAGATGGGGAGTCTGATGTTGTTTTGGTCGAAACACCTCAAATTCCAGAACGTAATTTAATTGCTTTGCTAAAAGAAAGTGGCACGGATCCGTGTAAGATCACCGATCCAACATTGAGGAGTTTCTTTATAGCTGTGGATGAAGAACGAAATGCTTCATCGCCAACCAACTATTTCGGATTGGGCGATCATGTTCGTGATTTGTATCAGGAATACAAAAAATTGGAAGATTCTATTGGCATTGTAAGTCCTTTGACTCCGCCCACTGGATCGGGCAATAGCGACGTAGGAGGAAATGATGGCGACGGGGAAATGTACGAAAAAACCATTCCTGTCCATGGCGATGTTATGTTTCATAATTTCTTGTCAAGCATACAGTCCAATCCGGGCCAGGTAATAAGGTGAGTTATTGAAAGAGGTTTTCGAAAAACACGCACTAGGTTTGCAATGCTTTCGCACCATAATATTATTACCTATTTAGGATTTGAATGAAGCAACAACAACTTAAATGGAGATATCTTCTTGACCCGTTAGCTGATAAACAACTTAAGCATTTATGTTCTATTTAAGAACTTATGGGACAGTTTACGCAGAGGAAAAAGCAGCCCTTAAGCGTTTAAAGATGAACATAAATATATATGATTCGTATCAGCAAACGGGCCTTAATACTTCCAAGATGATCAGAATTCTTAATTTAGTTTTAATTTAAAGTTTCTTAGGCGTCGCTGGGTACCGAGCATAGACAATCTTATACATATTAAATAAATGGTAATAGCCAATTTATTTAAACTAGTGCAGCCCCACTGGCCGAAATTCAACCACCAAAATATTGTTTATCGGCAGTATAAAATGGTATGAATTAAAAATCACTCATGATGTGTCTGCACACCTTTGTGACCTTAGCTTTCCAACAATGTGAAATTTATCGAATACTTTTTGAGAAAATAACGGCCTTATAACCGTCTTTGATCATTAGAAACAAATAAAATTGAAAAATATAATTATGTATGTAGTCTGATAGGCAGATGATTCAAACTTAAAACGGTTGGATTAGTGTAACCAATTTTCATATCTGTGCCTGGAATCTTAGCTTAAATTAAAGTTTTTGTATTAAGTGATAAATTGTTTTAATAATTTGAAATCCCCAGATGTGATTTCGTTCATCGAATTTCTCATTCTGTCTACGAATGTTTTTTTAATGACTTTGAATGACCAACAACAACTACCACCAAGTTTTTCTCAATTTATTTTTGGCTGGAATTATAGCTATTTCACGACTTGCTATGGTCGATCATCAGATTCCTTTGCTCTAGTGGTGCTTGTCTACTTTTTCATTTTAATTGAAAAAAACTTCTTATGCCTTAATCGTGTATTAAACCATGACCAAGCTGCTTAGAAGCCAACGCACTACACATCACGCCACCGAGTCCACATCAGATCCAACCCAATGCAGGTTTATCAATTTGTTTATCAATTGCATTGAAACGTCTAGCGCTTTTATTAGCCACACAAGTTTTTATTTTATTTTATATAGATTTTTTTTTTCAAGGAATTACATACATTTCTTAATAGAAAAGAAACATTACAGATTTTATTTTTCGAAAAGTATTCGTCGTGGCTTCATTCAAATGTGCATTCATTAATGTGTTTATCTTCTTCTGTCTTATAATCTGTCCCTCCAGAGAAACTTGTTTTATGTTAGATTACATCGTAAACATAAGATTCTAAGTAGAAATTTAAAACCATATCGTAGACTCTTACGCCTTATTTCTTTCTTTAAATAGAAGGCTGCTTTATGTCTGACACAACCAAAATTTAGAAAATTTCCTTCCTTGTTTTTAAAAAAATTTTGGTGTGCCAATTCAAAATATTTCAAAAATAATTGTCCACCAAATTTTGAAAGAAAAAATATTTTAATATTTGTTTTTTCCAAAAATAAAAAAAAAAAAGATTATACGATGAATGAATGGAATTAGGGGTTAGCATTGCGACCCTTTTGATCTATTGTTACCCCTTCTAGAGCTGGATGAAGTTGGATATCTTACAGCTCTTCCTCTAGTTGATTTCTTTGAGAAACTACATTATTTATTAATTAATTTTGCTTAATTTAATTTAATTTAGCTTAATACAAGCAGTTACATTTTTTAGATCAACATAAGTTAATAATAATAATAATTTAATAATAATAATAATGCCAATAATATAAACATAAAACAAATTTAAAAAAGAAAAAAAAAAATAAATAAAACTAGGTTAATGGGTTAGGGAGAGGTGTTTAATAGGATTTTTCTGAGTGATGGAGAACTAAGGGAGAAATCAAGGATATCATGTACTGAAAGGAGGGTAATTCACCCTATCGGAACCGAAGGCACTCTTCTCCACCTTGGGCTATGACGTCTCGACCGTACGGAAGTCGCCTATTTACAGCCCTTCGATTGACATGGTAGATTAGCGGAACTGCTCATCAATACTGCATAAGCCCTCAACCGTCTAAAATGAGAAATGCATTGGGAGGGATATAGCCACTTAGCCGCACATTTTCAGTAGGGGTTGTTAGGGCAATAAGACATCAGCGCTTTTGCAATGTGATCCAGAATCAGCTTAAATGAAAAATTATCTATTCCGTTTATGTTGGATCCATTAATCTCAAACACCTGAATCTTTTCCATTTGAGATTTGGCAACGGTGAACCACACCGGGCATCCATAGGTAATCAGCGGCCTGATGAGGGCCATGTAGCAAATCATCTTCACCATGCTGCCATGACGGCTGCTATAAAACAACCGTTTTTTCAGGGCAAAGGCTCCCCCAGCCTTGGATACTGATGCAACAGTGGATGTCCATTTGGACCGACGACCACCAGCTTGCGCTGATTTCTGAAATTTGATTTTCAAATTCATCACAATATTGCTGAATCTTGTCGAGTTACGCCGCAAAAGAATTCTGATGACCTCAACTATTGGAAATGTTGGAGCGACTACCTTTCAGATCGCTGGTGTAAATGCCGAGTAGAATTGGCGAGTCAACTCCTCCCTGCTGAAGACCATTTTTAATATTAAAGACTACGGTAGAAGTTACATTGCCACTGTTGACAACAAACTTTCTACCATGTAGCATGTCCTAATGCATATACATATAATACCTACTGGTCATCGTTAGATAAAAACCCTCTAATCATACGGTGTCGAAGGCCTTCTCCAAATCAACCAGACAGGTACCCGTACACTGTTTTTAGATTTGTACCATTGGATATCAGAAACCAGCTTGGAAATAACTTGTTGGATCGATATTCGCCAGATTGGAGTTGTCCTTTCCCTTTTGCGGTATAAATGTCTATGCTTCCTGAGGTAAATGTCGTAGATGAAATGGAGCTCAGACTTCGAAATTAACATGGAACTAGGCCCATTTCACTCGGCGATTATGGTATTTGCCAAATATTCATTATTAAACCAGATAAAACCAAGGTTCTCAGATCAACATTGCGTTATATCGTCCCGGCTTAGCTGTCTAACATTATAGCAATGTTCTGATTGTGTTTACTTCCGCTAAGAACATGCGCATTTGAATGTCCCAACGCTAAGGATGTTTTGGTTCTTCCTGTTACAGTATCTTCACATGTTTTCGAACAGTAAGTGTGCCACTTGATAGTATTTGCCTTATGTGTATAGTTATAGCGAGTTTCATTCAAGAAAAGATCTGCTCTTTCTGACAAAAGATTTCATCTTTTTGAATTTTGATAGTTTCACTCCAACAAAAAGAGCAAATCTAGATCAGATCTCAACATGAAAGATCTGATCTTTGGTGGGTAGGCAGATTTGATCTGAATGCACGCATACATGTAAAACGTTTTTTCTGTCAAACATCAAATGGAAACTATTTTGTTATTAATTTATTGTGAAATTGTGCCAATCCCTGCTAAAAAAATAAACTAAAAAATAAACAAATAATAGACGAAGAAGTTAATAATTTAAATTTTACAAATTTAGTGGAGTTTTTTATTGCTTTGCCTTGATTTTGTTCAGAAATGGGTGTGTCAGTCATTCAGCATTGGACGCGTTCGGTGCAATGCCTACAGGCTAGCCAAGATACCTTAGTAGCGGGTTTAATTTCGAACGATCCAGGTAGCTTTCTCTGTTAAGTCAGTTAAGTTAAACAGCATCTAAAGTTTTGAATCAGCTGTTCCTGAAATTAATAATAATTTTTGGGTAGCTTGAGATTTGTGTTTGACAACATAATGTTTAGTTCATCATCTGGTTTTTCCTTAGGCGTTACAACAACACAAAGTAATCCGGATTGCTTAAGGTATACCACCGAACGCGGCCAATACTACAATTAAATTTGGACACGAAGTTTCATTGAAAAGATCAAAACTCCATTTTGAGAGGAAATTTGAATGAAACTCGCTATTAGTTTCTTCACCTATCCACTCTTTCCTGCATCTTAACTAAGAGTGTGTGTAGTTATGTACACGCGCCAGAAGTAAAACTTCTTTAATTTGAAACATTTTTTTTCTTTCGTAATTCTAAGTCAGCTACAACATAATTTCAATTTCATGGAAACCGGTTAAAGAACAACAAAGATAACATATTTTGATACCGGCACCGTACTTGCATCCCCCCAACAACCCCATCTTCCAATTGTACAAACGTCATCGTGGTTCGAACTTTGATTCATTGTTCAGCAATAGTACATTACATTACACATTATACTACTCCGTATATGTAAATTTAAGAAGTAGATATACTGAAGCAATGGCAACGAGACCACCGACTTAAACAAACATTACACACATTAATATAACAGAGAAAGCCATAGAAAGAAAGAACAATATTGTGGTACACATTTTTTTTAGAGCGTGTCTTGTCGTGTCGTCGGTTTGTAAATATTTACCCTTGACGCAAAAAAAAAGTTATTTCAAAAGCCCGGTTCTATGCCAAGTAAAGTTAAGAACTGCTGTTGGCCAAAATGGAGACCATACCTATAATATATAGAAAAGAATCTAGGGAATCACCTAAAACTCACTTGGTCGTTTTCTCTATCATCATAATGTCAAGTTTCATCAAAGTCTCGAGTTCGTTTTTTTCCAAATACAAAATTTGCCCTATAGTAAATACATTTTTAAAATGTATTATTATTATTTTTAGTAAAATAAGTTTTTTTTTTTTGTTTAGTACAATATTATATTCAACGTTTTAATGCTATGAAATATTTATCCATTTATCTTTTTTACCTTTTCCAGATACTCACGTGACGGCCATCCACTATTAATAGCACCACTTAATGAACTAATCCCAAAATGTCCAAATTGTGGTGGTGAAACAGTTTGTGAAATTCAAATTCTATCTACGCTCATTCCCAAACTACGAATACAACATAACGACGATGCGGCTCCAATTGAGTACGGAAATGTGTTGGTATTTACATGCCTCAACAGTTGCTGGGATACCCCTGACAAAATGCGTTGCGAGAATATAATTGTTCAAAAAGAAATCTAAACGCTTACGTTTGCTCAATTTGCAATTCCAAACTAAAAATCAGTACCTAGAGAACTTTTTAGTAAAAACTTATCTAGTCATTTAGATTGCATTTCTTTGTATCTGCCTTGAGCGGGTCCATGTATGCTAGGTAGATTGTAAATGCACATTTAACAAAAAAAAAAAAAAAAAAAAACAAGAAAACTGTACACTCAAAAGTGCTTGTCAATTAACTAACTAGAACAGAAAAAAAAAACATTTTATGCAGAGACTAATATTTTGATGGAACATATCGTTTTTTATGTATTTTCTTTTTTTTTTATCGAATAGAGAAGTAAGATAACAGCAATAGGCTGCACGGCGCATGAGTGATGTTCATTTAAGATAACGATGCAACGATTAATTGCATGTGAAAATGATATTTGAAAGTTAAAGCCATATATTTATTGTATAACTGTACTGTAGAACACGAAAAAGTAAAGGTAAAATAAAATTATTACAAAACAAAAATAATAATAGCCCGTGTCAAAATTTAACCATTGATACTAAGTAATTTAATATATATTTTTCTTCCACTATGTAGATTTCTATTTACACCACAAAACAAACTCACTATTATATTTGAACAGATGAGCAGGAATACATAAAAGATAAAAAGAAACTCAGTTATTTTGAATGCAAGATATCAAAATATGATTGTCCTTAATGTTAACTAACTACATTGACATGTAACGGTGATAAAATATATTTATTTGGAAAATAAGGTCATTTATAATGTTATTGTAAAAGTAGAGTAGAACAAAAAAATGTAGTTTCGTAGTGTTGTCAAATAAACTAATTATAATAAACATTTAAATATAACGTACGTCTATGAGTATACATACTACTTTATTAAGAAAGTATTTTCCCGCAAATAAATTATGTTATAAATCTAAAAAAAAAAATAATAAAACATAGTTTTTTCTGTTTTACATGAGAGCCAGAGTCTAGAGACTATCAAACATTCCTGGGGTGGAATCGGCTAAGGTGATTTGTGATAGTTGACAGTCACAAAAATAAATTTGGGTTGCGTAAGGTGACTGTCACATGTGATAATCACATTTTTGTGACTTTTTCTTGTGACAGCTTTTTCGGTGCCATTTTCATATAAAATTTGTAAAGTAAATTTGTGAAATTGCTTTTGTGATTTCACAAATTCCGAAAATAGAAATCATATATGTACATGTGTACACCCATATACACTACATTCAACAAAGTACATATATCCGATCTAACAAAACAGAAGTATGTACATGTAATTAGGTAAAGGCATTGTTTTTCTAACACATATTTATTTTAACTTTTAATTTATTTTGTTATTAATTGGCATTAAGAATAAATTAATAATAGGTACAAATTAAAAAACTTTTGACAAACGAGCGAAACATTTTTATTTTCGCAGTTTGTAGAACAAAATTGGAAATATCCTAATTTAATCTCGCGAACTCAATGACTAGATTCTACTTTTTATTTTAACTTTTTTGGATTGCGAGATAATTATAACATTTTTTTTTTAATATTAAAAGGTTAATAACGTTTGAGCACTCAACATTGCATGAAAAAAAAAAACAAATAAAACAATTTGCATACAAACAAAATCAAACATATACATATGGATTTATGTCAACTCTTAGTACTTCTTTTAAAGTAGTGCCAAGTTTTGTGTAATTTTTTGTTATTACCTTACACAGACGAAAAATATAATATGATCACATGTGATTGTCGGAAATGTGACAATCACAAATCACCTTAGCCGATTCCACCCCTGTCTGTATTGTTAATTAAATTTTCCCGCCCATTGGCAAGATGGATTTATTGCAATGATTGATGGACTTTATTTACATACATACCTAAGTATTATAGTATTATGATCTTGGTTTATTGTGCGACATAACAAATTAATGAGATAATTAATTTAAGTTTAGTTTTCTTTTAATGATTAGGAAAGAAATAATATCACGTTTGGAAATACGATAAATTATAGCGAGTTTCATTCAAGAAAATATTGGTTCTTTCTGTAAAAAGATTGGATCTTTTTTGAATTTTCAGAGTTTCATTCCAACAAAAAGATCAGATCTAGATCAAATCTTAACACGAAAGATCTGATCTCTGATGGATTGGCAGATTTGTTCTGAATGCACACGTATATACATACATGTAAAAAGTCTTTACTGTCAGGGGTCAAATAGAAAATATTTTGTTATTAATTTGTTGTGAACTTGTAAACTAGTAGCAAATCCGTGCTAAAAAATAAAAAAAATAATGGACGAAGATGTCAAATAATTTAGATTTTATAAATTAAATTTAGTGGAGTTTTTGTTTGCTTCGTCTTCCTCTTCATCTTATGATGAAGATGTTTTTTTTTCAGAAATGTGTGTGTCAGTCATCCACCAATACTACAATTAAATCTGGAAAAAAATTTCATTGAAAATATGAAATCTCGATTTTGAGAGGATATCTTTGAAATTTGAATGAAACTCGCTATTAGAAACTGTTGACGTTTATTCAATGACCCGTCAAAAATGAAATGATTGTAACTAGAACACAAGGATTTACGTATTTAGACAAGGGGAAGGTGGATGCTGTTTGTGCAGACTATAATTTGAAAATCAGATTTTCAGATTAGGCTCGGAGAGTATGTTAAGAGGGGAAGTTTAGGAAATTATTTAAGCTCAAGCGGAGGGACTTAGTTTAAAGGGTAATAATCTCTCACCGGGTTTGATTATGTACTCGTAAATTATTCGTTGCTAAGAAAAATGTTACTTTCGGTTGTTTGTCTGATAGTACCGTCGTTTGGATAGGCAGAAGGAAATTTCTGGTTAATTTTTTTGTTTATTAGCAATTCAATTTGTTAAAAGAAAATATCCGAAAATTCATACCAGGGGAGTGCTCCATACCAAAGGCAAAGATTCTTGTTGGCTGTTGAATCACACCCTAGGTCCTAAATATTAAGCCCGTCTGAGCAAAGGACAGGAAACATAGTCAACATCCATACAACCGATACTGATTAATATAAGACGATATATCCGAAGGAGGAGGGTGAAAATCAAATAACTTTTTGGTGGCAACGAGGATACAATTAAATTAATTAATTAAATTCCGTATCGTGACATAACACAAGTAGCATTTAAAAATAAAGGATAAAACTAAAGTAATATTATTATTGTAAATCGATATCCTAAATTTGTTTAAACAGCACATTGAAGCTAGAACCGTAATTTGAAAAGTAGTAAGTTTTCGGTTTAGATTTGTTTTGTTTAAATAAAATAGTTTAAATAACGCGAGTGTTGAAGTGGATAATTTGCAAAGAAAAGAAAGGAAAAACGACAAAGTTGCTGGAATGCAGATGCCTCTTCATCGCCGGAATCTTCAGTAAGTTTTTTTGTTTATTAAATAACCTTATAGTATTCGTAATTTTTATTTAAACAAAACGAACATTTTGGGTAAGGGTTATGTGGGGGAAAATGTAAAGTAACAGGTGAAGTTATATAAAATTCGGTAAAGAGGAAGTGAAAGTTCCCAAAATTTGTCAATCAATCAAATGTGTTTTAATAGAAGTAAAGATAAATTTAGAATAGTGGATTAAAATAAATTAAAATTACAAATGTATAAATAAAAGAAATCATTAAAGATTTTAGAAAGATTTCTCTAATATGAATAACGAAACAAAGTCATGAATTTAGCACTAAAACATGAGTTTTAAATAAAGGATAAATAATAAGTGGTGAGGAATGAGGAGGGGTATGAGAACGAGGGTGTGAGACGCCGAGGTAAGGGGTCGTCTAAATGAGTATGACGAGTATGGAAGTGAGGGAAAGAAAACTTGTGCATCTACTACCATCTATAGATGATAAGACTGGCATGATTACTTTTACTTGCGATTAGGTTCTATAGGGCAAGTTTTGCATTTGGAAAAAAATCAAACTCGAGATTTATCAATTTATATCAATTTGTTTGGGAATTTTCGTTGGAACTCCGTCATAACTTGTGTGTCTACGTGTCCACTTGCTCCATCTTGTTAAAACCAAATCTTGCTGAAAGGGATACGTCTTCGGCGAAGTTCTGGGTAAAAAAAACTCTTTCAACATCTTTAAATAACGGTCCCCATTGACAGTTTGAGTTACACCGTTTTCTTCAAAGAAGTATCGCCCGACAAACCACCTTGATGAAACTACGCACCACACGGTGACTCGTTCTGGGTGCAGTTCCGTCTCATGGAGCATTTCTGGATTAGATTCACTCCATATACGGTAATTTTGCTTGTTAACATTGCCGTTTAAGTCAAAATGGGCCTCATCAGACATGAACAAACAATTTATCAATGTGTTGTCTTCTTCGGCCATTGCAATCATTTTTCGGGAAAATTCCAGGCGAACAGGCAAATCCTGAGGGTTTAACTTGCTTGTAATTTGGACTTTGTACGGAAACAAGTTTAAGTCATCATGAAGTATCCGTTGTAATGACCGTCTGCTAACTCCAATTTGGCCCGATTAGTTTCGAGTCGAAACACTTGGATTTGCTGTATTGCCGATGCAACAGCCACGATTGTATCCTGAACACGAACATTGGGATCTCGATGATATGGTCTTCGTTCGATGCTTCCAGATTCGGCAAACATGTTCACCAGCCTCATAATGGTCCATCTACTCGGGGGAGTACCGCTAAACTCCAGCCTAAATTCCCTTTGGACGGAAATGACGGACTGCAAATAATGGTATCGCTGCACTATCCAAATCTTTTTTTCAGTATCCCAAGCATTCATTTTGATAAATCTAAATAGTAGCCTATAAAATAAAAAAAATAAGCCGATTACTCACACTGAAAAAAAAATATTACGTTTTATTTTTGTAGCACGATTCACGGGCCACCCTGTACATTAAGGGCTACTTTTTCCTCTGCCTAAACTGTCACATAACTTCTTAAGTATAACTTTAATGCTTAAGTTGTGTATCAGCAAACGGGCCTAAATGTTTAAAATGTTCATACCAATTTTTCTTAGAAAAAAATTGAGAATTTTTATATATAAAAAATTAAGTGAAAAAGGACTTTAAAAATACATTTAGCCGTTTCTATTAAGAATCTTTTGCATATAATGTGATCGAACATAGGAGCAAGTACGTGCAATCCAGTCGTGCATTTTATTATAACGAGCTATAGGGTCAAAAATTGAGAGAACTATCGTGCCATCACTGACCTCAATCCAACCAAGCCCATAACACATTGTTGTCATTAAATCTCTTTCGCACCGTTTTTGTAATTTGGTTTTGGGCAAGAAAAATAATGAGCTTCGTTTTGGGACAGTCTGTATTGCACGGATTCTTATATTTGCGTTTGGGAATAGTTTGCTTAGCATATTTTGGGCAAATAAGTGTTTAGGAATTTGGTCATAGATCGTAGATCTTCTGAATTACAGAAATTGCGCAAACAAATCTAATTTTTTTCTATATTGAATGATGCAAGCTCATTAGATGAGTTTATATTTCTGATGTTGCTGTGAAATTCTTTCGAATATGGGTGACGGTTCAAAAAGAGATGTATTTAGGGCTACATTGCAGAAAGCAGTGGTATTATTATAATGAAACGGATGTAGCTCAAGTTACACGTCATTGTTGCGAAAAGTGAGCAACGTTTAGCTTGGAACAATGATGAACCATACATCACGATCCTCCTGATAATAATCTCTGGCCTGAGCTTACACAGATCAGATCATGACTGGCTAACATAACTGGCTTGAAATAAATCATTAAATTGGTTAGCAAATTTAGATTATCGTATTTACTAAGGGCTGTGGCCTCCGTTGGATTTCAAAAAAGAAAAACCACAATTACAATGAACCATATCGAAAGATATAAGATATGGCTATAGAAGACTAAATATCAAATTGACCTTAAACGCAAGATATTGCTTCGACTTAAGTCAAATAAATAAAGCAATTAAATCGGCTTCAAACTGTAATATGACAAACTGGTATCACTTCAGGAATAAATAATTGCAATACAATTGGAGTTGGCCCTTTGGGGATAATCGTGGTGCCTGCGTGTGTGTCCATTTTGATGAAATACCATTCAACATATAAGTTCCACGCGTTTCCGTTGGCACATCTAATAATGTTTCAACGCCATCTCAAAATATGGACTAAAAGTCTTACGTTTACGAGAGAAGTTCAGATTTAGACTGGTGCCAAATTGTCATTTGTTTCTTTACCGTTAATTTAGACTGTAGACAATTGTTATGCTTAACCTTAAATTACATCTTCAAAATCAAGTAGAAACCCAAGAAATAATTCCATTTACAAACCATTTATTTTCTTATACACATGAATTAAATTCACAAATCCATTTTAAAGCAAACAAAATTAAATTCTGCACTCATTTTTATAACTTATAGTTATTTTTTAAAAGCATTAAATACGTAGCAAGTATTATAAAAAAAAGAAAGCTCTATAAACTCTTTTAGCTACCACTTACTGCAATGGTGCTTCAGCATCCAAGTGATAGCTTCTTACACAGGAAAATCTTAACGGTGGATACTTAGAAGGAGTAAGCTCAAAATCACTTGAAACCTCCCGTTTGTTGCGTACCAATATAATGGAATAGTTCTTCCATTGTAACTGACTAAATCGCTTTTTAGGTGTACTTGCAATATTGAATTCAATATAATAAGTAGTAAAGTTCGCGTCGATTTCATTGGCCGGTGCAACACTGCCTCGTCGTTTTCCTCCTCCGTAATAGTGATCACCCTTTGGAAGTCTTTGATTCTTCTTAAGCATCACTGTCACTGTGTCGCCATGCAAACGATAATGTCCACGCAAAACTTCAGAACGCAACTGATTAAGATTTTTCAAACGAGTGACTCCCTGTGCGGGCTCATCGGAGGATGTCATCATTAAGACAGTTCCATCCGGTAAGAAACGTATATAGCGGTAGTATTCGACCAATTGAACTGGTCGATAGAACTGATCTTGAAAACTATTCTCTCCCAAACGGAGATAAGTTGTCTTGCTTATATAGCAACCATTGAAATGAATGCGTTCCCTTTCAATAAACATTTGTCGCCAACTATCATACACTGTGCTTGTGATGCATCCAAGATTTACACCCCAAACTCTGAAATATGCAAAATTTGAATAATATGCGTTTGAAATCATTCTAAACTTACTTCAAACATGCTTGCCTCCAAATTTCTTCATCCCTTGCACAAAGATAGATTCCCTTGCACACTGCAGCACATTGCTCCAAGGATTTCATGTCCAACTGCGTTGATACTACCCAGCGAAGGATATACAAAAGAATCTCTGTTGGCAAATCTGAAATGTGCATTTCAGTTCCGATAACACCCGCATCACGATTGCTCATGATTAGCCTTCCTTGCTTAGCTATGTCATATTGAAAACGTATAAATAAGTCCCCTTCCAGTGCATCCTCGAGCTCATCAACTGGTTGGATATCAACTTTCCCCATAGAAGTCATAACATTATTATTATTCGATTCATTTTCAACTTGCAGGGGGATCTTGCTTGCTTCGTAAGCTTTAAATTCAATATCAGGATCAATCTGAACAGCTCGACGATAGAACTGTAAAGCGTCATACACTTTGCCACGTTGTTCTAGTTCCACAGCGTGTTTGAACAGTGCTTCGGCCTGTAATTCTGAGCTTGTGTTATTGTCCAGCGAGAGGGATTGCGAGGCATTTTTGTTGCTTGTTGTTAGTTTTTCATCCGGTTTTAGCTCCTTTTGCCAATTATCCCGAAAGTCGTCTAAAACTGAACGAAACTCATTTGCCATGTTGTCCATTCTGTTAGCAGTAGTGGTGGTGGTGTCGGATGACGAGGAGGATGAAGACTCGGCTTCAGCTTCATCATCGCCATCTGATTTGTTTCCACTTTGCTGTAATTATTGCAAAAACAAAATTCAAAGAATATTAGAAGCCAAATAACAAAATTTCATTTGTTGAAATAAAAATCCTGGACAGGATGCAAGAAGAAAGAGACACAAATGTTACACCCGAAGTTGGGCTCAAGGGTAAGCTGATGAGCATTCCCAGAAGCGCGAGTATTAAGGTTGAAAGTTTAAGGGGAGAAATGCAACTGGCTATTTCGCTAGAACAAGTTTTATAAAATAGCGATGGAATAATGAGAGACATTTTACATTTTGAAGGTGTTCTACAGATGTAAATGTTTCCATTATAGTTCTATCGCCTATTGTTTTTAGAGCTCTATTTTTAATTCTATTTAAGAAATTCTAATGAGTTTTGGGAGCTCCTGCCCAAATATGAGAGTTATTTTCGAGCTTGGGACGAATGAGGGACTTGTGAATACAGCCAGATGAGAAGAGGAGAAGATTTCTTGCATTTTCGAAGAAAGCCCAAACACTGCAGCATTTTTGGCAACATCGAATATGTGGTCATTCCACTAGAGGTCTGCAACGCACATACCAAGGACTGATAGCTGCTCGGTTTCGTCAATACAAGTACTGCTCATGGAAAGCAGCGGATGGGTTCTGCTTTAACGATAGAAGACAGCACTGAGTTTTTGAAGCATTAAATTCTACGCGGTTTTGTATTCCCATTGGACAATGCTGTCGAGATCAGAATTTAATGAGCTTATATACGCTGCCGTTGCAGTTGCACATTCGAAGAACAAGGAGTTTATTCTGAAAAGCTAAGTGTAAAAGCGTCAGAAAAACAATTAAAGATTATTAATAAAAAATGAGGAAAAGGGTCAGAGACAAAACGAGGCCCGGGGCACACCAGCATTTATTTTATGAATATCAGACTTAAAACCGGAACGATATGTAATTTCTAATCCGACGAAGAAGAGTTTCATCGATACCAAATGCACGCATTTTCGATAAGAGAGCTTGATGCCAGACTCTATCAAATGCTTTTGAAATATCAAGCGCAATAATCTTACTTTCTCCAAAACGATGTAAAGATTTGTGCCACTGTTTGGTGTATATCTCACATCAAACTACCATTGGGCCTATTGCTACGAAAGCCATACTGCCGGTCATTAAGGAGCTTCCGTTCTTCAAGATATTTCTTAAGCTGATAATTAATCAGCGTCTCCATGCAATTGGAAAGAATGCACGTAAGTGCAATTGGTCGTTAGTTTGAGTTTGATGGTGAAGAAGATTCACCTTTTTTAGGGACAGGCTGGACAAATACTGTTTTCCATCAGTTTGTGGAGCCAGTTGGCTTTCTCATATTGACACACGGTTCCCTTAGGTGATTTTTCTTTAACAGGTTTTAGCACGAGAAATTTGCAGATATGACACAATGGTCTGATATGCCTAGAGGCGTTAATACACTTGTGGCGTGTTTATTTGGTAATCCGCAATCCTCCGATCCGTTATCCCAACTGAACCCTTTTTTTATTATGACGATTATGAATCTTAATGTGATTGTATATGTAAAAATAATTGTGTACGTGAAAATAATCAAAATCAGAAATAATGTTTGTTGCACAATTATGATACAAAAAATGACAACAGTCGAGTTTGACGTTCAAGTATATGAATGCGTGAGTGCTTCTGGTTCCGATTCTGATTTCAAATCCAGAAGCAGCTTTTGGTTATCTTCTTCTTAAAATTGTAAAAAGGAGTTTTAATTACACTACTTCACAAATTTAAATTCAAATTATTCGATCAGCTGATTTCTTGTTTGACAAGTTTTAGGTACATTTAGGGATCCCGAAGTTAAGTAAAGAAACAAACCTATTATCTTACGTCACTGCAGATTTCTTCAATTTGCTGACGATCTTAAGATACCTTTGCAAATTAAATCTATAGATGATTATATATTGTTTCAAAATAATTTGCTCTCTTTTCAAAACTGATGTCAGATAAATTACTTGCAACTAAATTTGAATGAATGTGCGGTGAGGACATAGTCGATCCCTTCATATTATAATGCATCCTTATAATTTAAATAATCATATTCTGCTGAGAGTGAGTGAAATTACTTAGATATTAGACATAGGACTTGGGATTTTTGATTTGAAACTCACATTTGATCAGAATATAAACACAGTTATTTCAAAATCAAATTTAATACTTGGGTTTGCTAAACGAATTCAAATGATTTTAAGGATCCTAATACGGTAAAAACTTTTGTTTGCCGTTTGATTCGTCCAATATTAGAATATTATGTTTGGTAACTAGAAATGTTCATTAAGTTTACGAAACTTGGGTTTTTCTCCTATGGGTTTTGACATCAAAATATGGAAATTCATACAAATTCGTACTATCTGGTATCCTTATACTGTAAACCACATATCCCGTTAGGAAAAGATCCAAAAGAAATTATGACGGTTTGCCATTTGGGATGTTTCTTTAAATAATGAAGTTGGCTTGAATTACAAAAGAGACGACAGTTGCTGGGCTTGGAAACTTTGGAACGCAAACAAGAAGAGCGTTTTGTTTCTAGGTGACATTTTATGCTCAAAAATTAATTGCACTATGTAACTTTTATCTAATGGGGTTTTCGTTTGGTAAATTTATATTTTGATCTATAAATACATTTTTTTGTAACGAATCGAATACGTTTTCACATTGATTTTTATTTCTTAGAGTATTGGTGCATATTTGCATCTGTGAACCAGCTAGCGGTATCAGCTATCAAATATTGACTCAAACGTTTTTTTTTTTTAATTTTAAGTCTAAAGTCCGAAGATGCGCTGGACAAATAAATTAATTCACTTACATGCTTCCATTTGAACTCAAAACTATTTAAATTATTTCTTGCAACCGAAACAAATTATTATAATATAAGAAATTGTCAAAATGATGGCTGTCAATTATGATGCATAGTGGTGTTAGTAAAAGAGGGGTAGATCTGCCGAAAAATCCAGATCTGTAAAATTGATTTAAAATCAAAAAATAAATCAATTTTAAAAATCAGTTTTTTGGCAGATCTAAATCAAAAATTAATTGATTTTTGTTACCAAACGAAAACCCCATTAAATTAATATACATGCTGCTGAAAGATCTTTAACTGTGTTTGCGATTGGTAAATTCAGATTTCAATCTAAAAATTGATTTTTTTCGTGGCGAATGGAATAAACTAGCAATTGATTTTTTATTTTGATTTTGTATTAGTTTAATTTCGTGTCTGTGAAACCAGTAACTAGTTCAATTAAAACTGCTTCCATTTTTGTATTTGGATTAATTTTCTTTAACTTTTTACAATCGAAACAAATTACAAATTCGAAACCACATTTTTAAACCTGACAGCTGGAAATTGTAAATGTATTGGTACAATAAGGGAAAATTTGTTGAAAAATCGAGATTTTCAAAAATGATCTAGATTCAAAAATAAATCAATTTATTATGCCCAATTCTACACAAAAAATGGGAAAATAGGTGCTTTGACCGATCGTGATGTAAAATAAATTAATTTATTTTACCAATGGAAAACCACATAAGCGAAAGACCATTTCCTGATGTAATACCATATACTACTTCGTTTGGTCAAGGAGAATTATTTCAAGATGTTCTAATGTTTTTGATTAAAGTTTATTTTTTTTTAAATTGAATAAATAATTATGAACTTTTGTAATTTATCAAAATTGTATAGGTATTTATATTTGAATTATGTAAACAAAATTAATTTTATTTTAATATTCTTATAAACATTAATTATTTTTCCTTAGATCTGTTGAGAAATCGTAGATTGAAATTAATAAATAGGCTGTAATTTTTTTAATTCAATGATAGAGTTGAATGAAAAATTGAACGAATTTGGTTGAGCATGAACTTGTTGCGCATGTAGTGGACGACTTGCATTAACCTAGAATCTATTCTATAACTATAAGTCGTATTCTTATCTCTATTGATGAGGCTACCGGTGCCTGGGACATTTGAGTCTCAGTCTCATAACGGAGTTATTGCTCACCCCCTATAGTTCAATTAATGATCGTTTTAACCAATTAAATTAAAACAATACTATAATTTTCTTATAATCCACAAGCAAGTTTCTGATAGCTGGTGCTGTTTATATTATTAAAATGTGGGTATTCATGAAACCAAGGGTAAGCCTTAGAAACCAGATAATTGCAAACAAATTATCTGTTTCAAAATAGCTTTTCAACAAGTCCAATTAAATATAATGCTAAGTCTTCTACTTGGCTGAGTAATTTCAGTAATATATAGAATTGTATTATAAAAAAAAAACACCTTCTTATTGACAAATTATCTGGTTTCTGAGGTTTATATGCGTTTTCCGCATTTGCATGAATACCCTTAATATAAATTTATTTATATTTTAATAAATAATAAGAGGTTTAGGTTTTAGAATGAACAAGAACAACTTGATTGTGCTACCACCAAGTACTTCTCTTATTATTTTTGGAATTATATCTTTTTCTCCACTTGGCAAGGTCTCCCTGCTATAAGCGAGCAAAGGGAAAATAAGAAGGGACCCGAATAAACAACAATAAAACTTGTGTGTCTAATAAAAGCGCTTTTCGTTTTAATGCAATTGATAAACAACAACAAAAAAAACCTGCATTGGGTTGGACCTGATCATGTGGGCTCTGTGGCGTAATGCGTTGGCTTCTAAGGCAGCTGGTCATGGTTCAATACTCGAATGAGGAAAAATAAGAAGTTTTTCAATTAAAATGAAAAGTAGACCAGCACAACTAGAAAAAGCAAAGGAATCTGATGACCTTGGTAAGTCGTGCAAAGGCTATATTTCTAGCCAAAAATAATAAGAGAACAACTTGGTGGTAGTACACTCAAATTGTTGTTGTTCATTTAAAAACATTGAACAGCAAAAAAAGTATTTAGAAAATCAAGTATTTAATCATACAAAAATTTAATAAAAGATTATTTTTTTTGTGATTTCTTATGGTTATTAATATTTTTATTATTTAACAATTCAGTTGCTAATTTTCCGGAATCCAGTTAATTAAATCTTATTTTTACCTTATAGGTTCCATATTGTTTAATTATCCGAATTTGACTGTAAAGTAGCAAATGCCATGTCAACAAGAACGAGACTACATAATTGACATTTGTTTACGCGCGGTTGGGGGCCAGTTTAAAACATAACCAAGCTTTGAATGCCCTTCTGAGACTACTAGGCCGCATAAACTATACTTTTATAAAAAGAAATGTTATATATTCGCATGTCTGAAGTCATTTTCTATTAACATACACCTTCTCTATTTAAAAAAAAAAGAATAGGCAATATTTTTGATGAACAATTTTTGGTACAAAATTAGGAACCTACCTACTTGCAAACAAACGTAAATAGAATATTAGTCGCAAACCAAAGGAATTCTTAGTTGTATACTTACTTATGCTAGAAAGCCATACGTATCTTACCATGTTTTCAATTAGAAGATTTATTTTTTACTTCCTTCTGGGCGTTCACTCCAGTTATTTGGGTTGAGTTCAAGGTCTCTTTACCAATCGTTGGAAGGAGGCGCGGCGACAAATAGCTCACGGTCACTGTATCTTATGATGAATGGGCGATTGTTGACTTCTTGGTATTGCAATTTTACTGAGACTGTGAGTTGGAACCCCTTGGCCATATTATTGTATCGAGAGAAATCCAATTAAATTTCTCGCACAATCTTCCAACAAAACCTCACTTTTTAGTTTCAGAAATCAAGATTCGAGTTTTGTTCTTTTTTGGAAGTTCGCAGAGAATTATCTCGATTTGGATAGCTTAGCTTTTTAGGAACGAATAAATCAAATGTTTTTCTTATTGATTTGCTCCTATTTGTATTTACTTTGTGAAAAACTAAAAAAATTATTTTGCGTTTTTCAAAATATTAAATGGGCCCGGCCTTAATACGACACAACACTCAGGAATCTGGAGTGATGTTAAACAGTTTTTCTTCTAATTGCGCACTTGAATCATTCCGAATAAAAATAAATCCTTGGTAGGGAGAAATTATACGATGCAGAGCAGAAAATTATTTATTTTATGCAAATTCAACCAAACACGGCAGAATAATTTTTGTTATCAATCCGAAAGTGGTGAATATAACTTTTCCCATGTAAACTTCCTAGCCAATCAAAATCACAGGATTTACAAACACAAATTCAAACTCTTGTAGCCAAACATCCTTTTAAACTTTATTTTTTATGCTCGAGGTGAAATATTTGTGCCTTTTCAGCTGATTGTCAAAAAGTTTCATAAAGGATGCGTCTAGTCAATTTATATGGCGTATTGCTTAACAAATGCTTAGGCTCATATCACACTGCCAGTGAATTCAGTGACCACTGACGGGCTGTGACGTGAAAATTACTTCACAACGTCGTTAGTAGAGTCATATCTAGTGTGATAGCCAGTTTTGGGACGCCAGTAAGTCCGTCAGTACACTGACGTGTTCACTGACGAACCCAAATCGAGCCAGTGTACTGACGCGAAAATTGCTAATTTGATAAGTAGTTACGCATGGGACTACTGGCACACTTTTCTGACAAGAGCGTCAATGTACTGACCCAGTCCCATCACTGGCAATCCTCGAAATTTTGGGTCGTGTCAGTGAAAAACCCCCGTCAGAACACTGGCCTGTTTTTAACGTTATTGATTTGTGCAAGTCATTTCAGATTCAATTGGAGGTTTTCATCTGGCATCGGTCAAGTACAGACGTGCGCATTTCAGCTAAATACAAGTAATCGTTAATTAAATTATTTAATATCTAACAAAAAAAAGTAATGTGTGGCCTAAAATTGTGCAATTTAACAAAAAAATGGAAATCAAGTGATACGTGTGGATAAGGAGGGTCAAAACTGTAACCATTGCCGCAACATAAAGATACATACAAATATTTACATCTGTGTTGGAATTGCATTGCTACATATGTATATTCAAATATACGGCAACACTCTTTTGTATATCTTGCTGACAACTCCTATATTCGTCATCTGTCATTTATATTGTCGTGCTTCTCACACACTTCTTCTTTTCTTGTAGTCTTTAAAGGGTTTCAAATCACGCTTGTGTTAAAGAAATAAAATCCATTAATTATTTGTAAATCGGTCTTTTATTTCAACAGGTTATGGGCCCAGTTTGTTTGAAATACGGAAAAGTATTATATTAAAAATACATTATTTGCCTTTTTTGATTTATTTAGAAATTAGAGTAAAAGTTAAATGCCCTAACCTAAAATGAATCCGAACATCATAAATCGTGTTCAACCATTCAATGGTGAGAATTTTGCATCGTGGAAACCACAAATGGAAGCGATACTCCACAAGGCTCGATTGTCTGCCTACGTGAAAGGGACACTTCCAAGGCCTGCGGAGGCAGGGCCAGGAAATTTGCAGCAAGCGTGGGACGATAAGGATATGGACGCGAGAGCAGAATTAATTCTTGCGCTGGAACCAAATATAATTTCACTGGTAAAAGACAAACAATATTCTCATGAAATTTGGACTTTTTTAGGCGAAACGTATGATAGAAAGGGACCAAGGCAAAAGGCTGAGGAATTCAGACGCCTTATCAACATAAAGATGGAAATAAATCAAGGTATGGGTGATTTCATTCGGGAGTTTAAAACAACAGTAAGCAGACTTCTGGAGCTGGAAGCCACACTGGACAAGGATTTGTTGGTGGTTTTACTCCTCGATGGACTCTCTGAAGAGTACAAAGGCGTGCAGGCCGCGTTTGATGCGCAAAGCAGCTATCCGGAGCTTGACATTGTGTGTACACGGCTCCTGGAAGTTAGTGACCGAAGGAAAGAGTCGGCCACAACGGCAAGCTCAGCATTCTACTCCAAAGGAAAGTTCAAGCCCAACAAAATTACAAACTACAAGAAAGAAAATTCATTTCCATTCAACTGCCGTAAGTGCGGAAAAAGAGGTCACAAAGCTAAAGATTGTTTTCGAAATGAAAAGGTGAAAAACGTGAAATCAACCAACACCGAAGACTACACGTACGGATTCACAATACAAGACCATTCTGCGTTCAGTATCACGAACAAAGAGGCGGCCTGGTGTCTCGATTCAGGAGCCACATCCCATATGTGTTCGAACCGTTCCTTGTTTGATAACTTGGATACCTCCAAGACCCAAATGTATGCAACTTTGGCCAATGGTAACCGGGTTAGTATTGTGGGCATTGGAACCGCTGTAATACCGCCAAATTCAACTCATATAAAGGAAAACATCAAACTGTTCAACACGTTGTATATTCCAGATTTAAAGGAAAACCTTATTTCCACGGGTAAGGCAATTCAAAGTGGTTTTAAAATTATATTCGACAATCATAAGGGACAATTATTTGACAAGAGTGGAAGGCTCTTAATAACAGCAGAGGAAAGGCATGGATTATTTTTTATTAATGGAGAACATCGAGCATTCATTGGAACCCAAGTCACAAATTCCCTGGAAATTTGGCACAAAAGAATGGGACATCTCAACCTTGCATCACTCAAACAGCTGCAGTTAAAAAATATGGTAACGGGATTGCCTACAAACTTGGAAAAAGAAACTGCCATCTGTGACTCGTGTATCTGTGCGAAACAATCCGTCAAACCGTTTAGTGTTTGCGACACCAAAAGAAGCTGCAAAAGATTGGAATTGATCCACTCGGACGTGTGTGGACCAATGCGTACCGAATCTTTAAGTAAATCAGTATACTTCATAACGTTTATTGATGATTTCACTCGACACATTTCAGTGTATTTTATGAGAAAAAAGAGCGAAGCGCTGGAAAAGTTCAAAGCCTACAAAGCCTTTGCCGAAAAACAAACGGGTGAAACTATTAAATCATTTAAAACCGATAACGGAACTGAGTATACAAACAGCAGCTTCGAAAAGTTTTTTGAACAGAATGGAATCGTTCACGAATTTTCCGCACCATACACCCCGCAACAAAACGGAATAGCCGAAAGAGCCAACAGGACATTATTGGACATGGCAAGGTGTTTGAAAATTGAGGCGGATTTGCCCGACATGTTGTGGGCAGAGTTAATATGTACAGCTGCTTTCATTCGCAACAGGTGCCCAACAAAAATGAATGGGAGTGCTACACCAGAAGAATTGTGGACCGGCCAAAAGCCAGATGTGTCAAAATTCAGGTGCATTGGAACGAGAGCCTATGTTCTAGATAAGGGAAGCAGCATTGGAAAATTTGATGCAAAAAGTACAGAGCATATGATTGTCGGATACGAAAACGAATATGGAACCTACAGACTTTGGAAACCTGGAACGCGACTTGTTATTAAGAGCAGGGATGTTAAGTTTGTGGAAGATGTTCCAAATGACAAGAAATCCGTCGCACCTCAACCAAACTTATACACTTTCAATATTGAACCGATGGAAAGCGAACGCAAAGAGTCTGAAGAAAAAGCCAAACATGAAGAGGAAGTCAATGAACCGGGACAATATTCACCTGACCAAATCACTGAAAAGAAAAACTTTATTGAAGCATTAAATGCGAATCAACCTCATTGCAGCTATACAGCACAGGAATCGACTAAAGAGGAAGAAACCTGCAGTGTAAATACTGATCCTATTAATCTGAAGCAGATGGAAAAAATGCAAAATCGAGAGGAGTGGTACAGTGCAATGCAGGAAGAATACGATTCGCTTATGCAAAACGATACTTGGGAATTGGTAGATAGACCTACTGACAGACAGGTAATTAAATGTAAATGGGTTTTTAAGACCAAATTTAACCCGGACGGTTCAGTGGAGCGGAGGAAGGCAAGATTGGTGGCAAAAGGCTATGAACAAATTCCTGGTCTTGATTATACGGATACTTACGCTCCCGTAGCCAGTATTCATTCCATTCGACTTACTCTTGCAATCGCAGCAGAACACAGCCTCGAACTACACCACTTGGACGTATCTTCGGCGTATCTCAACGGAGAACTTGATGCTCGGATATTCATGGAACAGCCAGAGTTTTTTCAGAAAAATGGTGCCGAAAGCAATAAAGTGTGTGCTTTAAAAAAGGCCATCTATGGTCTCAAACAGTCAGGCCGACAGTGGAATTTAAGGTTGGACAGAACTTTAAAGGAACTTTGCTTTCTGCAATCATCGTATGATAGATGCATATACTCCAAAGTTAGTGACAAAGGTATAACAATAATGACCATCTACGTCGATGACCTTCTCCTAGCAACCAATGATCCTGAGGAACATTCACAAGTGTGTCGTAAACTATCGGAGGATTTCGACATACGCGACTTGGGAGAACCGAAGCTTTGTGTTGGATTGGAAATCTCACAAATCAATGGAAATATTAGCATCAACCAAACAGGTTACATTAATAATCTCCAAAAATTATACCTACTAGAGGAAGCAAAACCGTCACGTCTGCCCGCACCAGTTAAGTTAAAACTGGAAAAGAACCCAAAAATAAAGGGCGAAAGTGAAAACGTCGATAAAACATACTACAGACAATTAATCGGAAGATTATTGTATATTTCGACATTTAGCAGGCCGGATATTTCATTTATTGTTAACGCTCTTTCCCAGTATGTCGAAGACCCGAGACGTCAGCACTGGACAGCTGGACTTAATGTCATAAGGTACTTACTAGGCACTAAATTTTCTAAAATTATTTACAGAAAAACAAATCACCAGCTACAAGCCTACTCCGACTCTAGCTGGGCTGGCGACATTGACGACAGGAAGTCTCAATCCGGTTTTGTTTTTGTTTATGCTGGCGGAGCAGTACACTGGGGATCCAGAAAGCAAAAAATCGTTGCCACATCAAGTACAGAGGCCGAATACATTACTCTATCTTCTGTGGCAAAAGAAGCGGCCTATTTTCGAAATATAATGATCGAGCTCAAATTACACGACGGATCTCTAAATATTTACTGCGATAACCAAAGCGCTAAGCATATCGCTCATGACCAGGCGAACCAAGGAAGGACTAAGCACATAGATGTGCGGTATCATTTCGTAAGAGAAGCGATAGCAAACAACATCATCAGTATCAGTTTTCTCAGATCGGAAGATATGATGGCAGATGCGCTGACGAAAGCGTTGCCGAAGCAGACGCATTACAAGCATTTTGCAGATATGGGCATGATACTTTAATTGCGCCTATACATATTTTTTTTAAGCTATAATTTACAAAAAAATTTGCAAATCAATTTTAATTTTAAAGTTTTTTTTTGAATTTTGTAACAATTAAAGCTCATACATTTTGTTTATGTAACAACTTGATTTAAACTTAATTAATTTAATTTAAGTTTGTTACTGAGGAGAATTGACGATTATGAAGTTGAGCGGGGGTGTTGGAATTGCATTGCTACATATGTATATTCAAATATACGGCAACACTCTTTTGTATATCTTGCTGACAACTCCTATATTCGTCATCTGTCATTTATATTGTCGTGCTTCTCACACACTTCTTCTTTTCTTGTAGTCTTTAAAAGGTTTCAAATCACGCTTGTGTTAAAGAAATAAAATCCATTAATTATTTGTAAATCGGTCTTTTATTTCAACAATCTGGTTTACAAGCCATGTTGGCATTGTACTGCAGAACAAAAACTGAACAGGACTGCTATACGTTATAGCCTCCGATATAAACAATACATATTATATGTTAATAAGTAAAGAAAGAAATAAAGAACACGTGTTTTTTACAAGAAATTTTAGTCTCAATAAAGATACATGCACATACATCAGATTTAATTGCATTTGATTTATTTTGGAGCATGGTCAGCTGAGCATGTGCCTTTGCCAATGATAACATTCCATTTTTGGAATTCGCTGTAGGTACTGGTTTTTCACGATTAATTGTGAAATTCAATTGAAAGATTCCAAAAGTTTTAATTGCAACTGTAACTTGAATTTTATAATTGCTTATAAAAGATTTTCTAAAATATTCATTCAGTGCTGAAAATAAAGTACCTACTGTTAGAGATTTCGTTGATTTTAAGTAATTAAAACAAAACAAGAATCTATCGTCTCCACTCCGTACGACAACGATTGTGGACTCGAACAAAAATATAAAACAATTGACAGCCACTGGCATCGGCGGTCAGTACTGCCAGTGTGACGTGATAACACATCTGATCACTGACACGATTTTTCTTAAATTTCACTGACTCTTGTTGCCAGTGTCTTGTGTCTGTGAATCGTGCGTCAGTGTAGTGTGATAGCCAGCCAGTTTTTCAAGCGTTAGTACACTGACCGGCTTGTAAAAAATTTCACTGATGGGCTTCATGGGTCAGTGAGTTTTGGGACACACTGGCACACGCCTGCCAATAAGTGTGATAACTATTTTTTCTCCACTGACCACTGACGTGCAATAGTTTCACTGGCGTAGAAACCGCGTCAGTTTATGTGATGTCACAGCTGGCTAGTGGTCAGTGAATTCACTGGCAGTGTGATATATGCTTAACTTCGACTATCATGCACCACAATCGACGTCGAAGCAAAAGTCAAATAATATTATCAACGCCAACAATGGAATCGCAAGCAATTTATAATACAGTGCTTTCGTTTTTTTCACGATAAATAAACAAAGAGAAAATAGAGTGGAGAACATTTAACACAATATTGTGGGATCCATAAACAGAATTGGCCGTTCAACTAAAGTTTAGCGCTGGTTCATCGGGGTTTAAGGGCCATCAGTAATTGATCCAATTATTGATCCGTGATTCAGTAATTTTAACATTGATTTCGGAGGCTACATTTAATTGGCTTTTACCACTTATTTCAATATAGAACCATTGTCCAGATTTCAGTTATCCGTCAAAATAGGTGAATTAAAATTGCTTAACCACGGTTTCACAACTGACCCTAAGTATTTGTTGGAAACCAAAAACACATTAATCCATTGTTAAACCTTACCTTAAAGCCTAGTACTCAGTTCGAGCAAACGCAAATTTTATCTCTACATATTTTTTCTCAAGCAAAATTTTAAAGGTGTAGAGATAAACATTCCATTCAAATGAGAACAGAAGCGTATCTCAGAAATGTTTAGTAAAATGTAAAATTTAAAATAAAATATTAAATGTCCCGGTTCGATACTAATTTTTTTAACTGATTTATCGATTTTTTCAGTTTCAGTCTTTTAGTTTTAGAGCTCATTGATGTTTCTTAATTTATTTATCCCTTCTATTCAAATTTATACAAACACATACTTGGATAAGAAAACACCAAATACATCTCAGAAATATTTTCATAATTTTATTCAAAGTACGTCCTCATTGTACTTACTAATTCTCATTATAGCTACGCTACTGCCTAATACTGAAATCAGGTGTTGAATTGATTTAATTCTTGCAACTAATTTACCTACACACTTTTTCCAATCATTTTGTTTGGTCATATGCCTACTTCCTAATATCTTTTAATATTGCAAGGGCTAGGGGATACGATATGAGGTGATAAAAGGCACGATTTACACCAAACATCACAATTTGTCTAGCAAAATAATGATTCGGACATTGTTTGTCTTGGAAAAATTAATTGGAGATTTTTGTATGTACAGTTCGAAACAAAGATTTTTATTTTGCGTTAAAGTGAATACTGGGTCGGGAAAAATTAGAGATAAAATTTGTTCTGGAAAAAAAATGTATGAAAAATAATATTTTTCCCCAACTGAGTACTGGGCTTATGCACCGAAATTGGTGGGTTTAAATCTTGAACCATGATTGAAATGTTTGTACAACTGGATTTAAGAGATAGAATACACCGATAATGTAATTCCAACAACTTGTCCTTTGGATTTTGCTATAGTCTGGATATATTCCAGATAATATAACGAGTTTGTTTTTATCTAATATTGTTTAGCTATGGTAATTAAGTGATCATTATGCGAATTATTATTCAGTAGGTCAAAGTAAAACTGGGCTTCAGGCTTATCTACATACATTATTGATTCAACTCACTTTTGACCGAAAATAACAAAAATTGTGTAGGGCTGTGAATAAATTGTCTGTTGTGGACAAATTATTTGCGAACAAATATTAGGACTTTCTTGGAAGTTTATAAGACTTCAATTTTTGTTTCTTAACCGCTTAAACGATTCACTTCAAACTCAAAGATCCACTCTACTGGGCCTGGGGCCCAATTCCGCAAGCGTGAATGCTTTTTCGTGCAAAAAAATTATTCACACTCAAAATTAGCGTGAATAAATTTTGCTATCCGTGTACACGTTATTTGTCAAAAAAATATTCATCGCACCCTTGCGGAATCGAAAAAACTCACGCTTGCGGAATTGGGCACCTGGCTTTGGAAATTATATGCTAGTAGACGAGCGAGATGATATATATATATATAGGTAAGAATAATTAGTAGAAAATGTGTATGAATTCTATCTTGATTTAAGGGACAAATTTCCAAAGTGCGAGTTTTCTCTATTTGCGATTTCACAAGGGTCAGAAATAATTTTTTTGACAAATAACGTGTACACATGCAAATTTGTTCGCCCATATTTTGAGTCTAAGTGATTGTGTATATGAAAATCATTCACGCTTGCGAAATTGGGCTCCCCTCCAACAGTACTTTACCTTCCACGGTGTTGGTGAAGTCGATACGGTTGAAAATAACTCGACGCGACCTTACAAAGGATCGAAGAGGTCTTCGTCTTGTATGCGGCCATGATTGCAAATTGTATACTTTTACCATATTCATCTTGCACTGAACGCACTATATACCAAACAAAACTGTCAAAATTTGAAGATTTTTCCGTTCCAATTTTTTTTTCTCAAAGTTAATCAAAATTTAAAATTAAAAAACAAGACGTGAATCTGAATTCCTCTTTTAAATATGGAAAAGTCTGTGGATGTAAATATTGAAATGGATGTAGTAACCGGTGAAGCAGCGGCCCATGTTGTCACTTCAATTCTGGAATTCCTTTTATACCAACGAAACCAAATCCCTTTTGTTTGCAAAACATTTAAATATTTGATTTCAAAGTGGAAAACCGCAGAAAACGACGAAGATCCGCCGAGTAATTTCCAGCTTGAGCGACAGAAAGATTTGGCCAGGCAAACTATGGACTGTATCAAATTAATGGGACAGGTAGACGTAGAATATAAATAACTAGTACCTACTACTGAAAAATTGGAAAATTAATATTCAACAGGTTATTAGCAAGGGATTCCAACAGAGCGATATATCCCGAGTTCGATTTCTATTTGGTTCCACAGCTGCATTACCCAAGGAGGCCTACACTATCGTGGTTCCTTCAATTTCCAGAATTCACTCATACGAGCACCACAAACTCGAGACCCAGGTTCTCAATAAAGCACTAATGTAAGTTCACGCCATTACAATATTAATATCTAGAAATCAGCTTTGTTTTTCTTTTAGTTCACTCTTAACGTCCAATTGCCTGTACAATACATTCTCGACAAACCTATCTCCTACGAATGTATTTTTGGAATTGGAAATGCCCGATCAAGATGTAAATGGATGGGAACAAGTGTTCTCTATTGATTTATGCGAATTACCAACAAATTGCGAAAATATTCTTATCAACTTAAAACATGTCTTGCCCTCGGACTATATTGCGGCCAAGTGCTGTAAGGAATTAATGATTTTTGATGATTTTGCTAACTTGTCTGTGGAAAATAAGAATTCTGAAAAGTTGGAGAGCAAGGCTGAAAGGACGATACAAATTGGATGGTGGGAGGCGTCGACTTTTGTTAGGGGATTCAGGCAATCAGCAGTCAAAGGCAACAATATTTGGCAATAGCTAAATAGCTTTCATATCCTGATGTAATACGGAATTAAGACTTTAAGTAATTTTTTTTTACAATTTTATATGAAAAATGAGACATGAGGTTAGCGAAAAATAGACGATTTAAGTAAATATTTTTAAATCTTTTTGTGCGAGATTACTTGCCATTTGAGCATACATTTGGGGCACCAGCACGTAACCCGATACAATCGAGAATTGGAAGAACCTATTTTGGTTCAATGGAGTATTCTCTAGCGATACAACCCAGGACGTTCGATTGAACCAAACTATTCTCGATTGTATTGACAAAACTCGATTGTACCGGTGGCTTTTGGGCTGATTGGTTTGTTAAGGGAACCGAGCACTACTTGTCCAAAGATAATCGGTCACAAAGGCAAAAAAAGAATAATAGAATTTACATATACATTATGCATAAGTTTAATAGAGAAAGTCAACATATTGCGCGTTTCGGAAGATGAACTATTATGACGGGACTTCTCGTTCTGGAACAAATTGTGCAGGCGTAAACAGAAGGCACAAGTCCCCCAACTATTTGCTTATGTCGACGATATCGTTTGTATATTTGTTAATAGTAATTCTTTTGTAATTGTAATGCTTTTTGTATTAACAAAATTTCATTTAAAATGTTTTTTTTTTATATAATACAAATTCTATATACTACTGAAATTATACAGCCAAGTAGAAAACTTAAGCATTTTATTTTTGAATTATTGATTCGAAAAAGCTTTGAACGGCGTTTAATCCACAAAATTTGCCAGTTGACTAGTGAGAGCATTTTGTGGACTATAGACCGTTAAAACCTGTTTTGAATCGATAATTCAACAAGTGCGATTCACAAGTCTTCAACTTGGCTGAATAATTTCAGTAGTAATACATAGGGAATTGAAAGCTCTGCAAAAGGGGAAATTGCATAGTATTAGATGAAGAGGCAAAAGGTACTGATCATTCGGTTACAGGACGTACTAGCGAACGGATGTAAATTTGTATCATTTGTATCTAAGAGTCAATTAAAGTGTTATTTAAAATAAATCAAATATTTTTATTCTTAAATTGTTAAAGTTCAGAAGTGGGATAGAACTAAAATCCAGTTAGTATTCACAATAAAGATTTGCATTTGTTTAATTAGAAACGAGTGATTGAAGTTTTAGCTGAGTGAAATTAGTCACAGGCATTTATAAATGTAATTCCAGTGAATTGTGTGATGTGTAATGTATGTTCTGTGTTGAGATGATTTTCGTTTAATTCAGGAATTGCGTAGATGTTTTTAATTTTAGATTTCCATATTGAATTTGTTTTTGAAAATTTATTTTCGTTTGAATGTCACCAGTTGATAACCAAATACAGTTATTTGTATTCAGCAAATGGGAAGATGTACATATGTACTAGAAGCTGAAGAAGCTTATTTGTCCGTATTGTCATGGATACAAAGAAGGAGATTGAAAAGGGAAACTAATGATGTGAAATAGCATGATAGTAAGCTTGTTTTCATTTGCATTGAGTTTTCGGCTTACGAAAAGGCAAATGCAATTTAAAAATGATGGAAAAGGAAAATTAATGATGTGAAATAGTATGATGCTGGAAAGCTTTGTGGTCATTGGAATTGAATTTTCGGTTTACGAAAAGGCATATGGAATTTGACAATGATGAAAAGAGAATTAATACTGAGGGGCGAAATAATAAAGTGGGAAAACATAATGTGCTGGTGCTTGTGCTTAATGAAAAGGTATAGGAATGTAAAATTTTAACATTAAAAGATAACAATCTATGAATCTTATGCCAGGTACAGAGTTTAGGTAAAATAGGATTAGAACTTCATGCAAGTAGGAAATATTAGTCTGGAATTCATTAGAGTATCAAGGATTTATCTTAGCTTAGGTAGAGATTGGATGTTTGAATATTTGAATAATTGGATTGTGATAATAAATTACGACATATTAGAAAGAAATTGTGAATTACCATGTTGTTACATTTATCGGTTTTCAATTTTTAGAAACGATGGAAAACATGAGTTTAAAACAGCTCCAGAGTGAGCTTAGAAGTAGACAACTTCCGGTCAACGGGTCGAAACGTGTCCTATTGAACAGAATTCGACAGTATGATAAAAATCATGTTGAGCTAGAGCAACGGAGTGGGACATCGGATGAGGGACAAGGCGAAAGTTTTATTCTGAATGTCGATCAACACAATTCTATACTCAGTTCTGATTCGGTGCCGAACATGGACGATAATCTGCGAGTAAAGGAATGGGAGATTATACAACGAGAAAGAAAACTATTGGAGAAGGAACGTCTGATATTTGCACAAGAACAAGCTCTGGCCATTAAACTTAAGGACTTTGAAGGACTTTGAATAGCGGATCACCAGTTCCGGCAATAGACCGAAGGTAGTATGCAGTATCAAAGAAATTGCCGATTCCATTCCTACCTATTCACCTGGCGAAATTAGTTCCTTATCAACGAATTCATGGATTAGGAGGGTGAAGAGTCTAACAAAGCTGTACGACTGGAATGAAAGAGCATTGCTTATGGCAGTTGCTTGGAATGGAGTGGAAGGAATGGAGGCTATTACCAAGTTGCAAGCAATACAAAAGCAAAGGCACGACTCAAAGAGTAAACCAGCAAAAGCTTATGCTGTTGGCGAATTGGTGATGACTTTAAATGATGGAATAACTGCAACAGGAATTTCAAGGAAACTGGATCATTTGTATCTAAGAGTCAATTAAAGTGTCTTAAATTGTTAAAGTATGTATATAATTTGTATTATATACAAAAAACACCTTCCTAAATAACTATGTCTGGCCCAGGACAAAATTTTCCAATTATAATGATTAAAATTTTTAATCTTGTTGGATTAAGTTCACATTTTTGTTTTACCAAAACAAAAGTGCAAGATGAATTTATCAAAAAGTGCGTATTGGCAAAGCTCTCACTAGTCAATTATTGAGTCCTTCGGGAAGAAACGCAAATTTTGTGGACAAAAAGACATTAAAAGCTATTTTTAATCGAAAATTTCATTTAAGTTACTGAAATAACAAAAAAAATAGATATAGATAGCTCCAAATGTGTGTTTCTTTTTTCGTTCTGAACTTGTGTAGAAGGCACTCACACAGGACGTGCTCGAACATAATTGACTGAGCATGTGAGTGAATTGCTGAACGCACCAAATGCCATGTGTGTTAAGGAAAATGCGAAAAAAATATTATTAGATATATGAGTTGGCGAAAGAATTTGATCGCTTGTTGATTTTCTGTATCTGGGTGTACAAAAAAGGGTAGGTTTTGTGTTATATTGCTTTTATGGTTAAAATGAAAAGTGTTCTGGTTTGTGTGGTTCAAGTGTGTTTAAAAAACATATCAGTGTTCAGAGCTTGCTCTCTTTGAAACAAACTCAGTGCAGTATCTATGCGTTCGAACTCTGTTCAGTGCTCTGCTCTGAACGAAAAAAGAAAAACGCCTATTGAATCTAATCGATCAATTAAATGTAAAATCTACATATGTGTATAATAAAAAAAAAAACTATTGAGCTTTCGCTCTATATCAACAAGAAAAAAGAAGCTTATTTATATAAGTTAGTAACTTATATTTACTGTATATATGTATATTATTATTGTAGTTATAAGTGTAGGGTAGTGTATATAACATAGTGACAACACGTCAGAAGCAACCGACATACATGCTGCTCCGAGCAGTTAAGTAAGACAAACGTCCAAAGAAATTATCCATATAGCTCCGAGAGCAAGAGCTGGCGAAACTACTAAAAGAAATAGAGAAGCCATGTTGGCATTACACTTCAAAGCAAAAACCTGAACAGGGGGTCAATTCCCGATCTTTTTTTTTTTTTTTTTTTATATAATCTACACGCGCTCAAGGGATTATGAATACCCTTTAAATGTTTCAACACAGCGCGAGCGTCAGGGTGAGGTTAAGGAAGAGAAAGAATGATAGGAAAGATGTGTGGCGCGATATTCGGAGACTGTAGGTGGTTGTTGTCTCAGATTTTATCTCCAGAGATGGCGGCTGAACTAATGCGGAGAAATTTCTGTGTCTTATTTATCGATGTCCCTTATAATTCGCATTAATTTTTTTATCCTTTGTCATATTTTATCGGTATACTAGTTTTACTCAATCACATGTTGTTAGTTCTATGCCTAAACAGCATGTAATGAGTAAACCAGCAACTCATTGTATGACATTTATTTTTAGAATTGTTTTTTAATGGAAAAATAAGAAGACATAGACTACGGTAGGAATCGAACCTGTGACCATGAGGTTGACAGGCGAACACACAACTATCGCGCCACGGCCACCCCCCAGATCTGTGAAGTTTTGAAGTGAAAAAAAAATATCATTTCAGTTTTCACAGAGGTTTATCATTTTCGAACTTCACGCACACGCCTAATGCGATTCTAGAACTCATTGTGATAAAGTTTGTACTAAAAAGTACTAAATGATAAATTTGGTCATTTCTGATTAGATTTTTTGTTGGGAAAGGTAAATATTTCATTTCAGTTTCTAAATTTGCTTAAGAATAATGTCCGGAATAATAATTCGTTTAATAAATTAATAAAAGACGTCGTACTGAACAATTGTGGGTTTTATATTATATTCAATAGTATCTCTGTTTTGAGTAAGATTTATTATTTTTTCATGTGAGGATATTGAGGCTTTCCCTTCGAGATGGGCAGAATCTATTCGAAGTTACAACTAGGAGCGCTTTATTGAACTTTATAGATTCCCAAAACATTTGTGCATGAATTTAATACGTGAATTGAGAGCATTCTTAAAAAACACTCAACTTATAAGTGCGCTTCAAAGCCATTTAAATACGGTAAAGTGCTCTGCATTTTCTTGCAATGGGTAGTTTCCAACGATTTGTCCCGGGAATGAGCACCGTCGCGTCGGCTGTTGTGAATCTGTTGATTTAACAATTTCGTTATTTACTCGAATTAACACAAATATAACTTACTACCAAAATAAATTTGTGTATAAATATAATTGTTGCTTACTTGTCATGTGCCAAATCCTGTTTTTCTTCTTAATATTCGATTAGAAACATTTTCTTCACAAAACAATTGACTGTGATAAAAAAATTATCATATGAAAAATGTTTGGCATTTAACTTCACTTTTTCACGAATCGAGAATCGAATTAGACGTGAAAGCGTGATAAAATTTATCACTTCACATCTTCACAGATCTGGAATTGACCCCCAGGACGGCCTACGTTACAGCCTCCGATATATACATTATTTATAATAAGTAAGAGATAGAATTAAGAAAGTGTATAATAGGCGTGTTTTTTTCTAAGCCCCGGGGAAATTGGACGAAAAAAACGATGAGTAGGATTAACAATTTGCATGTTAAATCCAACAACAACTAATCCCCGGGGGTGCTTAGCTTAAACCCAGAGAATTCTCGGGGCTTAGCTATTGGAGAGGATAAAAACTGTGCTACCAAAAACTTTTTCTCTAAGTTATAGATAAAATGTATAGAAACTTCAAAACTGACATTTTGACATGTCAGATAATTATCAATTTTGTTTGGTTTGGTTGAGCATTTGGTCTAATGGCCTTTTCGATTGACCATCCAGAACTGTACTGACCCCCACAAAATGACAGTTGTTACTCTAAACAGAACAGAAAACGATTCTGGATTTTATTTCAAAATCGAAAACAGAATCACTAATACACTCACATAATTAAAATGTCAAAATCATCGGGTTGTTTTGTTGTGTAATTTCGATGTGCTTATTGAATTGAAACTACTTTTCTGGTAAGATAAGGTAAAAAGAACCAAGGTATAATTATTATTAGTACAAGAAAATGTGTATCTAAATTGAAATCAAGTGTTTTGGAAATTCTTTTTAGTCGATGTGATTTTTGAAAATTTAATTTTCACAAATATACAGTGATACATACAATTCATAATCAGTCAAATTGTTTCCAGGTGTTTTATTGGGGAAACGTGTTCCGAACGGCCAATCGAAAAGGCCATAAGTGTGTCAGTTGTTTTCCTGACGGCCATGTCAACCTAACCTAACCTACCTTTTAATATACATTCCGCAAAAACAAATCTATTTTAACATTTTTCGTTTTTGTATTGCTTCTACGGTTTGTTCCACCTCGCCATGAGCACAACCTTCTACAGCGATTTTCATTTTTGCGTTTATTTTTATTATAGGTATATTAAGACTTGACTGTAAAATTATTATTAAATAAAAAAGCATTTCCTGAAGTTGATATTCGTTCAATTAACAAGAATTGAATGAACAACAAAACAAAGGTTTCTCTGAGAAGACATAGGAACTGAGCGTCCCGCCTGAATAAGCAACTCGTCCACTAATATCATGTCACCAGTGACCGACGAATGGGGTAGTTTTCAAGTAGTTGAATTCTATGTACCACTGTATTCGTGAAAATTAAATTAAAAGAAAATCACATCGGCTAAAAACAATTTCCAAAATACTTTATTTCAATTTTCAAATTACTTGATTCACATTTTTTTGTATAAATAATAATTAACTTGGTTCTTTTTATGTTTTTTTAATAGAAAAGTAGTTTAAATTCAATAAATAATCGAAATTACACAAAACAAATTAACCCGATGATTTTTAAAAGAATGAGGATGAGGCAAACAATGATGTTTATTTTTTTCTTGCATTACACCTGTTCTTCAAATGTCATCTTGCAAATTAATAAATAGTGCTACCAATTATTTCACTTAAGCGCCTTGGTCATTTTTTTCAACAAATTCCCCCGGGGATTGCAAAAAAACGCACCTATTATTTAATTTGTTTTTGCCTGGTATAATTTGTCATTAGCTGTGTTTTATTGGGAATCTATCCATTGTACAGTAAGTAATTCCCAAAAAAACGCATCGACCGTAGCATGGACCGTAGCTTTTTTATTTTTGTAAGAATGGTACACCTGCACAGCAGTCACAAGTAATGAAAGAGTCTTTTGCAAAGTAAAATTAATAAAAAATCAAAATTAGGAACAATAATTAGCTTTTATTCATATAGAATAGAAAGTAGAAAAACGTACCAATATTTAATTTATGTTTCAATTTTTCTGCATGTGTTCACTTTTTCTGCATTTGCAATTTTAAATTCAAACATTCATTTTGCACCAATAGAAATGAAATGATAAGCGAACGGTTTTGTTCATAGACTATGGTTAAGTCTCTTTTTACACAGGGCAATTTTTGTATTGCTTTAAAAACCGTCAATGCCTTTCACACTAGGAAACACACTTGCCGGAGATTTGCTTGTTTCCTTTTAATATTTCTTGGTTTTGAACGCACACTACAACGTAGTTTAAATTGTTCACTCCCATTACATTTGCCCTTTATATTTCATACTTTTATTTATTTTCTGAGTAGATCGATAGCTAGAGTTTTATTTTTTAAGTCAATTTACAAATTTATTTTCTGAGTATGTCCCCTTTCACACAAGATGTCCCCTTTCACACAAGGAAACTGAGTTGCCGGCTACTGGGAGTTTGTTGGCGAGAAGGGCAAGAAGTAAGGGGAATGAAAAAAATCTCCCCGGTCAACGATTCGAAGACATTTTTTTGACGTTTTGCTTTGCATTCCAATTAGCCCGACAAAATCTTCCCAGTTTCCTCCTCAGTTTCTTGGTGACAGTTTCTTCGTGTGAAAGGTACAAGGCAATTAAAGGAAAACGTCAAAAAAATCTCCAGCAACTGGTTTCCGTGTGTGAAAGGGGACTATGTTTAGCTTTCAATTCAATATTCACTCAACAGAGATCATACTGCACTTAACATACGTGGATTAAGGAACAAATAGCTAACGTTTGGTTTGCAATTTCCATGCCCATGTCCAGAAAAAAAACAATGGGATCACAAAATTGTACACCCAGTCCATGTCCATGTACTGAAGCAAATACCGTTCATGGCCAACGTTCATTAAACAGTGAGGAAAAAGCACATTTTGTTAAGTTCAGTTGCCGCTTAGTGCGCTTAGGCCAGGCGCGCACATGCATTTTTTCCGAAACGAAATAGTTTACACACTAATTGACCGAATATCGCGCACATAAGCAACTTAAAAATCAATCAACGAGATAAACCAACACACATGCAACATATTGATTTAATGTGAGCGCAGTTACATTATAGTTCGGTGTGATTCAAACTGAAGAACTTATTTGGGGCGATCGTTCGATTTGTGCCAAAACACAAACCTTTAAGTTGCTCGAATCGCGGACTGAATAGTTTTTGCATGTGCGCGCACTCTCATATAAGTCCATTGTATTCACTTTAGCAACCAAACTGTAAGCTGCATATGTGCGCGCCTGGCATTATAGCTCATAGAATTTCGTACGAATAAATATTTTGCGGCGCAGTGTCGGTCAGTTCCTCTATAGTGCAGTTCCAGTCAATGCGGTTTGTCTTATCAAATTGCTTTTTGTAGATCTAAATAAAAAGATGATTTTTTTCACCAAACTCCGTTTATTTATAACTATCAATAAAAATTTAACACAAAACGAATATTGGTCTTAATTAGTCTAAACTAAATGTAAAACCGAATTCATTCCATAGATATTGATTTTTTTTTCAAAATGGAAATCGAAATTTGTTAAAATTGATAAATTGACATTAGGGGTATGCAAAATTGCAGATATAGGTGGAATTTTAGACGTGCTCCAGAAAATAATTGAGCAAAGAATATAGTCTTTAATAGCAAAAGTTAGAAACTTTTCAGAAGAACAGCTTATATTTTATTAAAAAATAGAATTATCTAAGATCTTAGGAATATAAACTGTCCAACTATAAAAAAAAAAGAATCAAAAAGATCGATTTGTCTTACGAATAAAATTAATAATTATAACACTCCATGAACACATCCATCGAGATTCAACCCAATTATCAATCGTACCAACAAAACTAACAAAATCAAATTCGAGACTCGAATAAACGTCATCGAGCCATCCACCGTAGCTTCTACTTTAGCTTTTTATCGACCGTAGCGAATTGTAGGTAAAATGCTACGACGGATAAACTTACGACGGATAAATTTCCCAATAAAACACAGGTATTGCCTTCAAATTATGTTTTTGTTTATAAATAAGTATAAAAATAAAAAATGCAATAAAGCAACAAAGACCAAAGCTGTCGGTGCCTCGAATTTGTTATGGAAATTGCTTTAGCTATCCTACAGTAAAACTTTGAAGTTGTTCTTTCCCAAATATATAAAAACGAAAACCGTGCAAAGGTTATAGTATTTATGTAAATATATGTATATGTTGCAAGATGTTGGGATAACAATATTTTAAAGTTATTACTCATTTTTATTTATTGAAATTAAATTTGTTCACTGCACCGAAATTATTATTCTTTTTCCCAATTATTTTGTTTTTGTCTTGTTGTATTGACCTTTGAATGATTATTCATAGTGAAAACGTCAAACTAATCTTTTTTTCACTGGTGAAAACACTTGAAGATTAATTTTTAATCTTCTCAATTTAAACCGGATTATCTTTAGGTGAAAACGTACCATTAGTAGCGAATCCTATTTATTGAAACGAAATCGACATCAGTGAATTCGATAAGAACTGACGTGGAACGGAACCAATGTTTGAGAGACTGTGCTGTATATCAAATTTGTTTTGACATTTAAATCGGCGCGCGGGTCCGGGTCATATATTTAAAAATTTCTGTTTGTTTTGTTTTCCTCTGGTGTAATTTGTCGTTGCCTTTCTGTTTTTGTATTTAAAAATGTATAAAAATAAAAGATACAATAGAGCTGCAAAGACCAAAGCGGTCTTAAATCCAATTGGGGAAGACACAACAATTAAGTTATCGGTAAGTCTTGAATTTAAAGATAAACATAAACGACGTTCTTCGTTGAATACAAATAATTGTGCATATTAGCGACTAGAAAATCCTCCCATCGACAAAGAAAACCAAACCAATGATACAAATTATGACAAAGAACTCTTCAGCCAGGAAGCACTCGAAGCTATACCCGCATCCCAAGAACCAACCCAAAGATACCTCTCACAAAGAAGCAACCTCTGTCGAACTCAATCCCGAAGCACCCAACGAGCACCTACGACATATTTCGAATTGGTTTTGATCAAATCCGGTGTCAATTTGGATGCACCTGATAATTTTATAATTTGTAAGCTTTCTAACTTTAATGCACAAACTTTTTGTATGACCATATTATTATACCCAGCATGTGACCATGTATCGTTTGTGTTTAAATTTCGCGAGATTTTCACTAAATGCCAGAACTATCCGTCAAATGTGGAAACTTTTAAAACAGGCCTTCGAAATGCTTTGAATGACAAAAAACTGGCAATGAAGTTACTCAGTGGATGTACAATCAACATGCCAGGAGAAGCGAAACCCTATCAATCGCAGGACAGTATGATTGTCAATTTCTTGATGATCGATTTTCTTCAGGAAGTCGTTATAAATATTATCCTGGACAAAGTGGAGGAAATTTCAAAATCGTAAGATCACTAAATTTTACATTTTTTTTTATATTAATTCCTTGTTCGTGAGCAGAGAAACATCAACAAGTTTTGATGTTCCTATTCTTCCTTTGATGTTGTCCCAATTGCGATACGTCACGCAATCGCACGAGGATTTGATTTACACTCGAATTGTCGATATTTTCGAAAAAGCAGTGCAATCTGTTCAATGGAATATAATCGCAAATGCTGAAATGGTCCTTAAGTCATCTAAACATGATGCATTTGCTGAGATGCTTATGTAAGTGTAAACTGAAGGAATTATATATATAAAAAGTGATTCAATTTTTTCATTTTAGCAACAATTTTGCAAACAACAAGGATGTTTTTCATTCCACAACCATTAAAACTTTCACAAATTTGTGTCTTTCCCCAAAGATGCAAACGAGACTAAGAAAGAAAGCAGTTGGCTATATCAAGGATGAATGTCCACCAAATGTAATTTAACTTCATTTTGTTGCGTGGGACTTTTATTTTAATGATTTTATCTTAGGTTCTCCCCTTGTTGTTGAAACTGTTCTTAAAAATATTAAATGAAGATAATGACGATGTCATGCGTGAGGTAAACATGTCTAGTTTCTACAGAGCATTTGGTAAAGTGTTTTGATTTGATTCTCTTGCAGCTTGTAGATGACTTGAGATGTGTTCTAATGGGAGAATTCGATTGCAATAAGCCAGATGTCAAGCAATCGCTAGTTGATACATTTAACTGCTTAGGTCAAGGATTATCCAGGTCGAAAACATTTTTCGATAATTGGCAGAAAACTATTCAAAATCTGGCACCTGCTAACTTCAGGTATGATGAAAATTGTTTGTTTGTATTTTTACTTGCGATTATAGGTACTAAAAGACAAGTTATGCATTCGTCGAGAAAAAAACGTTTTGAGATAAATATCAATATCAATAGCGAAGGCGAAAAAAGATGGTCTAAAAATTTTGTCCGTCTTTCTGTATATACACCTACAGCGCAAATGGGTGGGCCGAATTGGTATATAGAGTTTATTTTAGTATTATGCAGAGGGGAAATTGATTTTTTTATAGCTCAAAAAATAACGGTACCTGCCATATTTACCCGTTACGTTAAAGCCTATTTTTCTCGAAAACAGCTCAAACGATTTTAATTTAAAAGTGCAGCTTTTTAGGTACGACCGATCTATGGTTGAAGAAAAATGAAAAAAAAAATGTTTAAAAACGGTACTTTCCATAGGACCGTTTTTTTTTGCTTTCTACTATCTCATAAATGGCTTAACCGATTCTTTCGAAATTTCACACATATAGCTTCGGTCAAAAAAATAGCACCGTAACGCATCAAACGGTTTATGAAGCGAAAAAACTAAATCAATATTTAGAATCTAATAAATATTATAATATAATACTAATAAGTCAATAAGCTTTTTTAATTCTTTAAATAATTATACCAAAAATTTGATTTAAGAAGCCGTCTATTTCTTCAGATTTGTTAACTTTCCAAAACATCTTACAATTTTGCCGGTCAAATAAATAGCACCGCATCCTAACCACCTTGCACAAAATAAAAACTGCGCATTTGTTTATAATATTTGGAATCTATTTTTGAAGTGATAACTTTTTATGGGAGGGTAAACTGATTCGTTACGTAACGCATAACGCAGTATCAACTAAAAGAATTTTATCTTTTTAAGGAGTGGACGTAGAAATCTGAAAGTATCAGGAATGATAGAGTAAATTGACTCGAATGTTTGGTTAAAAAATTGGATACCTAGAATGTCACCAACCGTGGGGGTGGCCGTGGCGGGATAGTTGTGTGTTCGCCTGTCAACTTCATGGTCACAGGTTCGATCCCTGCCGAATCTATGTCTTCTTATTTTTCCATTAAAAACCAATTCTAAAAATTGTCATAAAACACGAGTTGCTGGTTTACTCTTTACATGCTGTTTAGGCATAGAACTAACAACATGTGATTGAGTAAAACTAGTATACCGATAAAATATGACAAAGAATAAAAAAATTAATGGGAATTATAAGGGACATCGATAAATAAGACACGGAAATTTCTCCGCATTAGCTCAGCCGCCATCCCTGGAAATAAAATCCGAGACAACAACCACCGACAGTCTCCGAATACCGCGCCACACATCTTTCCTATCATTCTTTCTCTTCCTTAACCTCACCCTCACGCCCGCGCTGTGTTGAAACATTTAAAGGGTATTCATAATCCCTTGAGCGCATGTAGGTTATAAAAAAAAAAACGTTAGAAAACTGTTAGAAAACTGCAATATTGAGAAGATTGCATACATCAGTCAATTACATTTAACTGGTTCCATGAATAGATTTGGTTTTTCTTTAATTAATAAATAGACAATATGATGATTATTTTAATGTACCAAACATTATTCTATGAGCTATGCAAGCTTTGTCATCTTAATTTCAAAACAGGAGAAAAATGTTCAAAATTTCCTGCTTAGTTCGACTCCTATAATTGATGTTCAGTGCAGAAGAACAGTTATGTTTGAAAATTCATTAAAAAGAAAAGATGTGGTGGCTATTTTGAGCTTATATCGCCAGTTTAGTAGTCCAATCTTTAAGGTTAAGGTCTTAAAATTGAGGTAAGACTATGCCACTATGCCGGTATAAAATGGAATGTGTCCTACAATATATATATATATCTTAGACGGGTTAAAAGAACAAATTTATTCGATTTTTATTCGTTTTCTGACATTATAAATGCAAAAGTTGATGAAAAATTTCAATATTTTTAAAAACAGTGTTTCACAAAATTATTGCCCCAGTCATCGTCTATAAAAGTGCTGGCGGAAGCATATATATATATGAATCAGAAAAGGCGTAAGGAGGTTTTCAAGTAATATAGGTACCTTCAAATGTGTCAATTAAATTAAAGCAAAATTAAGTTGTTGAAAGTCAAGACAGTATCTTATGTATATTGTATACGCACATATGTACATATGTATGTATGTAAATGTTTAAATCTTTACAAATGGAGTTAGTATCTCCAATATGATGGGTAGGTTATCTAGCATACATGTATGTATATAAACATGTGAACATTATAATATGAAGGAAAGAGATTAAGACTTTCGGTGGCACCTAATCTGGCCACCTACCTTCTCTTATCTTTCCACTTAATATCCAACTGTACCGTTGAGTTTAACTTGAGGGCAACCTTTGCATTTGGAAAAAAATCGTTCTCGAGATTTTAATCAAACTTGATATTAAGATTATAGAGAACACCTGCAAAGTGGTTCTCGGAATTCCTCCTGTCTGTAGATCGTCTAGAGTCTAAGCAACTGAAGAGATTTTCTTCAAACTTAGTACTTAAGCGTTTTAGGTGATTATCTCAAATAGATATTTGAATTGATTTTGTAATCCCCAAAATAACGGTAAGTGCCGTACGATAGTGTCTTCTATCTTAATTATATCAAAAACGGCTTTAACCATTTTGATAAAAAAAAAATCGGTGTACTATTATAGGCATATTCTATTTTTGATATAAAAAATTGTTTATTTAATTTGTTATTAACGGTACCTGCCATAGGTACAACCATTTTTTATATTTTCAACTTTCTCATAAACGGCTCCACGGATTTCGATCAAAATGTTTATATATGGGATCCTTCAATTCTAAATAATACTGCATTCTAAAATATTCGAAAAAAAGCTAACTTCTTATGGGAGGGTAAACCGCTTCGTTACCTAACGCATTACGGCGCCAGTCTATCTGGCCTCCCTTTCTCTCACGCATACGGAGAACTTTTGAAATTAATCAAATTAACGAAGAACTTTTGAAGCTTTTCTCAACATAAACCATTTTCAATTATAAATATGTAGTTCAACTTAGATTAGTTTTAATTATCACTTCTGTCGGGCGTCCTGAGACGCACATATTTTTTTTAATTACAGTAAAACCTGCTAATCGGAACACTATATAATCTGACCACCTCATATTCGGACCGCACCTTATGTATTCCCTGTTATTTTTTATACAAACTTCCCCTTATAATTGGGGCAACTGCTAATCGGACCAAGGACCACTAAGATAACATGCGTTGCTTAATGTATTTACCTGTCTAATTGGTCCAGGCGTAGGAAATACGAAATATGTATGCACACCATTTTTTTTATTTTGTTAATTGTTGTACCCATCGACGTCACCGGTTGCTTTGTTTGTGATTTCCCAATAAGTTTGTAATTTTAGCTTTCGTTAGTTCGCAAATGAAACAATTTGATTTTTTTATGTTTCTTCTAGGCAGAGGTTTCAGGTCAGTCAGTGCAATTAGTAATTGATATGTTAAAGGTGTTTGTTTTTGGTTTTCAATAAAGCTACTAAGTTTTATAAATAGTAAAAGAACAATGAGTAAACGAAATTACTGATCTTGATCTTGAAAATAAAGTTCAAGTTATTAAGTGTTTCGAAGATGGACATTTATCTTAGAGAGATCTTGCAAAGAAATTTGATTACAGCAAATCTCAAATCCAAAGAATTTTGAGCGCGAAGGAGGACATCAAACTGTGATTTGAAAAATTCGTTGTATTGAAAACAAAACGTATGAAATCATTTGTATTTTTTGACGAAATTGATGTCTTGATATTGAAATGGTTTTGCTTAGGTAGTAAAAAGAATGACAATTTCTGGTACAATTCTCCAAACAAAAGCACTGGCTATACCAACAAATTTAATTGATTGCATATTTGTTTTGATGCTTATAGGTGGTATATGCACTGGCAGTCGTATTTTTATGGACATGTATGCATTAGAGAAAACCTTTCTAAGTTGACCGGTCCGATTAAAAAGGAAACTACAATCGGACCACCTAATTGGACCACTTTTCTTCGGTTCCAAGGGTGGTCCAATTTGACAGTTTTTAGTGTAATTTTAAAATTGGAGAAAATTAATATTTTGTAGCATTTCCTTTATTTGCAATGACGGCTGTAGAACGTCTTTGCATCGAGTTCACGAGGCGTTGGCATCTTTCAAAAGGAATCGATTTCCAGAAAGTGTTGACAATAGACCAGAGTTCATTATTGTTAATTGGGCTGTACCGAGACACTTCAGTCGCTACATTAGCCCACAGATTTTCAATTGGTTAGTTGCACGCAGTTATCCCGAAACCAATTTTTTGCCAATTAACTAGTGTGTTTCGGGTCGTTGTCCTGTTGATAGACCCAATTCAATGGCATACGGCAATCTCTTCCTGTAGTATTTTTACATAAAGGTGTTTATCCATAATACTTTTTATCTAGTATATAGGACCAAGGCCGTAATACGAAAAAAAAACAGGCCCATATCATAATATTAGATCCTCCATGTTAAATAATCTTGGTTGTATATTTGGGTTGAGTTCAGCATGTTGGGGTCTTCTAACGTATGACCGCGATCCCTTGCCCTCAAACAACACAATCTTGGTCTCTTCAGTCCGTAGTACATTCCTTTATTTTGTCATCGGCCAATCTACAAAGAGCATAAGTAAATTCGTACAAACCTATGTAAAAAAAACTTTTGACACTTAATATTTAACAAATAAGAGGAGACTTTGGTCGGTGCTATTATTTTGGCTGCTTAAATATAACAAAAAAAAAAACTACTGACATAAAAACTACCACTATTCCTTTGATTATTAAAAATTCTCGCAGAGTGAAAATTCTAATATAGCCATACAACAGTAATATACAGTAGTGGTCAACAAAAGTGTTTAATATAACCAATTACATTGTAGTGCTATTTTTTTGACCGCAACTGTCTATAAGTGTAGGTAGCCCAATTTATACTGCGTACCAATATTTTTTTGTATTTTTAAAAGCATTTAAATTTTTTTTTTAATTTATAATTTGAAAACTGCTTATTAAGTTTTTTTCAAAAATTATAGTTATATGTATTTGCTGAAGACCTATGAATTGGCGTTTTTAAATTTTTTTCAAAAAGTTTTAAAAAAAAAACTTTTTCTCAAAAACCGCTCCACAGATTAAACAATTTTTTTTCTATAAATTTAAATTTATCCAGGAAATAAAATGGCGTACTTTTTTGAGCTCAAATTTTCTTTAAGTATTTATTTCAGAGTTTTGAATTATTTTTTCTTTCATTAAGCCGATTTAATCTTTTGTTTTTAAGTTAATATTATTAAATATTTAAGATTGTCATACCACTTTTTTATAGAAAAAAATTAAAGAAATTTTTTTTAATAAAAAATTAAGTAAAAAACGACTTTAAAAATATATTTAGATTTTTAACCATAAGAGCAAGTTCGTGCATTTTATTTTTATTTTTGGCAAAAATTGGCACATGTAATTTTTTGCTTGCGATATTGCGCAATACATGCAATTTAAAAATCGAACTCGTGATTTAAATCAAACTTGATATTATGATGATAAAGAACACGAACACATAGGTCCCACCTTAGCGTCTGTTTGTCTGCATGACCTTACCTCGATCTAATAATGATGAACTAATTAGCTTCATACTTGATACTTAGCGTTTTAAGGGATTCCCTATAGAAGTATTTAATTTTTTTTAGCTCCAACAATAACGGTACCGTCATACTGCTGTTATGAAAAAGTTTAATTGTCCTAAAAATGGCTCTGAAGATTTTGATAAAAGAAATCTGTACAACTTTAGGTATGGTTCACATTTTGGTAAAAAAACTAACATAAAATGTTACTAACGGTACCTGCCATAGAACCGTTCTTTTATTTTCTGGAAATGGCACCATAGGAAATGTAGTTTTGTATGTAGATTATATTTTACATTTCAAGTTTATCTAAGTCTGTATTATTCAGCCAAGGTTTGCAAAGAAATGTTGATTTTTCGGTTTTTCTTGAATATGAAAAAAAATTAATTCTGTATACTATAACAATTATTGAGTATGGGCAAAGCCTAGCATACTTAACGAGAAGGTAAATGTGCTTTAAATTTGATGTTCTTTTTTACGTATGCAAAAGTTTATTCAAAATTTTAGAATTTCAAAAAATAATATAGTGGTATTATAAGGATTAACCCTCATATTATTTTTGGTATCCATACGCTCCCAGAATATGTTATCGACTGTTGTACTATAAGGAGATAACTTGGTATACAATGAGATGCATTTTTGAAACAGCCCTACATCGAAGAAACTGCAAAATTGATCTCTAAAAAACATGATTTTGGTTTTACCCAATAATTAAATTCTTAAATTTTATTTCTAATCAATTTCTTGTATTCTATTCTTCCATTATGTATTAAATATACTTTCAATCACAGATGAGAAATACCAAGATAGAAAACTTTCGTTCAATTCACCCTTCAAAACCCATTTGCTTACATTGTTGTATTTGGAAATTTGACTTTAAATCAATGAATTGATGTAAAATCAAACAATAATATGTGGTGTCCCAGTGGGAAATGTTTAAAAACTCGCTACTGAACAAGTAGGAAAAGAAATATAACCAATGAATTTTCTGGGGAATCCTTCCCCAGAATACCTTATCATGGATTTGGCCTAGGTAGTAAGTAGGTGCACCCATACTCGATGAAGATTTTACAATGAAAGCATCAGTTCATTTTTTTGATGACAAAACTGATGCTGGAGGAACTAATAACATAACATTTTCATGTCAAATTCGAAAGATCCCGAGCTAAGCTCGATTTCCCAGGTACTATTCTCTTTACGAAAAATTCTGCTCACAGAGTCCGAATGGATTAAAAAAAAAGAATTGTTCTCATCTCTCATTCTCAATTCCGAAATCAAGCGTTTCAAGAATAAACAAGCGTTTGTCTGGTTGCTGTGCTGAGATGTTTGAGAGAAGGCGGCTACCAGCTCGATGTTGTCTTCCGAAGTTGGCATGACGTGGTCTACATTTTCTTCAAAATTATTAATTGCGCTGAATGTACTGGAAAGAAGAGTGTATACTTTTTGGGTTAAATTCGAAATGAGTGACTGATAATAGAGAAGCGAAGAGGGAATTTTACTTGAAGGCGAGTTTTTCCATATAAATATTATTACCCGGCCAGAAGAAAAAGGACTGTATTATAACCGAAAAAGGAATTTTCAGTATAAACTAGCGATCGGCAGATGCAGGAAGACCGACAAGTGTGTATAACTCGAAGCACAACAAAACTCGCTAGAGGACAAATGGGCTTTAACAAAATTGATTTCGGTGTACGCTTGGTCCACGTTAACTTCTTACTTGACACGTTGTTAATGTGGTCTGTGCAGTGCACAACATATGCATCCACCTAAGGGTTGAGAGCTACGTCACTATTCCTTTTTTCAGAAATAGAAAACAAAAAGCCGAAATAAGTGATTCAAATTACATGAATGCAGCAACTATAAACAAAAAAACTGCAAAGACGAAAATGATTATTAAAAGTAACTATATAAGACAAAATTTACAAAAGTTGTTGTCACCGTTTTTATCAAAAACATTATTTATTTAATTAAAAATATTTAAATTTTTACTAAATAATCGTTGAACCTCTGGCAGAGACTGCACTCGAGGCTTTGGTTCATAGATTGATGAAGAAGCCAAATAAAAACGATAAACAGATATAAGAGCTCTCTTAATTGTGCGAAAAACGAGTATATTAAAAGGTAAATAGAAATTTGTAATGATCGGAAAACGATGTGGCGAACTTTAAAGCGACTAGTTCTAAAGCAAAGTAAAAAAAGCATTAGTGAAGTTGAATTAAGAGGAAAACGTTATAACAATGGTCTAGAGATGTCAAATGTGTTAAACTCATTCTTTGTCGATAGTATAAATGCAATACGAAGTGATATCCCTAAGAAACTTTATATAAATTCAATACTAAAAACTATTTTAAAATCGATAAATAATAAAAAAGATACAAATGGAATAAGTGTTAATATGTATTTGGATGTCTTTGATTTATGTGGTGATATGTTATTGAAAATTGTGAATGTATCTTTAGCGAGTGGAATATTTCCAAATTACTATAAGGAGTCCCTGATTGTTCCAATCCCTAAAATAAAAAGCTCAAATAAAGTGGAAGACTTCAGACCTGTCAATATGACGAACCTAGAGAGCAAAGTTATCGAAATTATTGTGTATCTTTCAACCTTATATCGTGTTATCAATCTGGCTTTAGAAAAAATCATAACTGTGAATCCCTTCTTAATCTAGTCATTACTAAGAGGAAAATTGAGATTTATGAAAAAAGTGGTAGTGGCAGTGTTTTTAGATCTAAAACGAGCTTTTGAGACAGTCGGCAAATTCATATTGTTAGAAAAACTTAAAATGTATGGTGTAAAAACCACACAACTTGAATGGTTCAAATCATAGAACTCAAAGAACTAAATTAAACGAAAATACCTCAGACCCTGTTTCTGTACTTCATGGTGTGCCTCAAGGTTCTTTACTTGGTGTTTTGCTGTTTCTTGTATATATAAATGACATGGAGAATGCTGTTCGTTTTTCAAGCATTGTGCTGTTTTCTGATGAAGCTTTATTGTAAATATCTGGTGATAATGTTAATGAGTGTATAAATAATATAAATTTTGATTCAAAAATCTTACAAGATTAGTACGACAGCAATATGTTGAAGTTAAATATAAATAAAACTGAAGCTATGATACTTAACGGTAGTACCAATAGAAGAATAAGTATATCTGATCAAACTATTGAGACAGTTAATGAAATTAAATACTTAGGTGTTATTATTGATAGTAAATTAATAGCGAGTTTCATTTAAGAAAAGATCTGATCTTTCTGACAAAAGATTTCATCTTTTTGGATTTTGAGAGTTTCATTTCAACAAAAAGAGCAAATCTAGATCAGATCTCAACACGAAAGATCTCATCTTTGGTGGGTAGGCAGATTTGATCTGAATGCACGCATACATGTAAAACGTTTTTTCTGTCAAACATCAAATGGAAACTATTTTGTTATTAATTTATTGTGAAATTGTGCCAATCCCTGCTAAAAAATTAAACTAAAAAAAGTTAATAATTCTAATTTTGTTTTGTCTTCATCTTCCTCATCATCTGATGATGAAGATGTTTTTTTTCAGAAATGTGTGTGTCAGTCATTCAGCATTGGTCGCGTTCGGTGCAATGCCGATAGGCTAGCCAAGATAGCTTAGTAGCGGGTTTGTTTTCGAACGATCCAGGTAGCTTTCTCTGTTAAGTCAGTTGTATTGCATACAAATCTGAAGTTTTGAATCAGCTGTTCCTCAAATTAATAATAATTTTTGGGTAGCTTCAGATTTGTGTTTGACAACATATGTTTAGTTCATCAGCTGGTTTTTCCTTGGGCGTTACAACAACACAAAGCAATCCGGATTGCTTTAGGTATGCCACCGAACGTGGCCAATACTACAACTAAATTTGGACTCAGAGTTTCATTTAAAAGATCAAATCTCCATTTTGAGAGGAGTTCTTTTAAATTTAAATGAAACTCGCTATAAGTCTCGATGATCATGTAAACTATCTATTACCCCGTTTATATGAGTGAATTGAGGAATCGAATCGAATCGAATTGAGATTTCGATTCAGGTATATGGCCTCGTGGGATCGGAAGATTGAATTAAAATAGAATCGAAGTGACAACTTGAGTTTACAGAATAAACAACAAAAACAAGCAACAGAAAAAAATACAAAGAAACCGGAAACCCACTGAACACAAAAAAACACTATTGGTGCACACACACACCAAGAATCAGATGTGAATTCGATTCTTCAATTCCTCGATTCAGGTATATAAGTACATTTTCAATTCGATTCAGCTCTTCTAGTGGGATCGGATCTAGTAATCCTATTTTAATCCGATTCAAGTATACAAAGCCCTAAATCCTGATTCAATACCGATTCAATTCTCCATATAAACGTAGTATATGTAAAAAGATTAAACAAACAATGTACCTTTTTAGTAGAATCAGGAAAAAAATAACAACAAATACATCAGTTAAAGTTTACAACACAATGATAAAACCTCACTTTGAATATTGTTCAAGTATTTTGTTTATGTGTAATAATCAAATGATTAATAGACTTCAAAAACTACAGAATAGAGCCATGAGATCTGTATTATTGTGCAATTGATTTACTCCAAAAAATGAAATGTTGTTAAGATTGTCTTGGATGAGTATAAACCAAAGAATTATGTTTAATGCTATTGTGTTTGTGTTTAAAATAAAATTCAATTTACTTGCAAATTATTTAAATGAATATATAATATATGTTAGTGATGTACAGCCATGTACGCTATGTATGTATGTATAGAAACACAAGAACACAAAATATGGTAATACACAGAGGATTGAATTTATATAACTGTTTACCAAATGATTTAAAAATAGAAATCAATTTAAAAGCTTTCAAACAAAAATTAATATCTTATGTAAAAAATAGATTTATTTAGTTAAGAAAATTTATAAAATTGTAATGTATTTTTAAATGGCAGTTTTCCCCCAAATAAATGAAATAATAAATAAATAAAGATATTGAATTTTTTCTAATGACTCCCAAATCAAAAGTGCCTTTATTATCAGTAAAGCATATCTAATTATATAACAATTCGTAACCGATTACCAAACCAGACTCGATTCCTGAAACCCATTGGTATCGATATTGTTGCTTTATCAGCATATATTTTACACTTGAAATGTTTTGAGTTAATTTGCCTATGAAGCTGAATCCGCATAATTCCATATAAATAAGTGTATAACCGCCGATCGTACATCTAGGTTAGATTGATTGTAAATATGTCAGTGTTGCAGCTGAAACATTTAGACAAGAGTTGGTCCCTTGTGATACCACATGAATCCTGAGATAATCTCCATATTCGTTGAACCATTTGGAGCTCCTAATGAAGCATAAGAGGTTGTAGATGTCTATTTTGGTTAAATCGCTGAGGTCATCAAAGAAAAAGTCTCCAGCATTGTGCTTACGTCTCTGAGATAGAGGAGGGCATGTAGATGAGGAATAGATTCCATTTCTTCTTCGTCCATGCAGCTTCTACAAAAACCGTTTGAATAAACGCCGTTGCATGCTTGCTTATGAGGCAGTGTCAAGCTATGACATATTTTTTTCTGCATTTAAAAACCTAGCCTACAAACTAATACGATCTTCTTATTTATTCGTAGCCTTGAGTCCACTACGAATACTTTTGTATTACTTATCGTATTGCTATGCAATATTAATGATGGGTTCAAATATAGACTCAGATTTCTGGCAGACGGCTACTGCCATGTCATAAAAGATTTGTTAACCGAATTATAAATTGTAAAAGTTGTGATTGTAATAAAATTAATTGTTGTAATAAAAATGAAAAAAATTGTTGTAGACTCAGATTTGGAATTTTAATTGTTTTGTGGTCCCTTCACACTACTATGATTGGATTTTGTGATAGATTTTTCGGAATTTCTACCACATTTTCGATTAGGAAGGAATCTGTGATATGTCTGATTCCGCCAATCGTTTAATTGTAGCTTTAAAAATGACCGGAAATGTAGCTGTTTTAGCAATAGGTGAACTTCTGATTTGTGATGGTCACGATGGTCACCATAAAGTTAATTTAAAAACCTGGCGAACATGTGTTTGTTGTCATTGTTTATCTTGGCTTGGTGAACATGGGCACATATAAGACTTTGGTTAGGTTAGGTTAGGTTAGTGGGCTGGCAGTTGATCTAGTTACTGCGACACTAATGGCGTTTTTATTTGGCAATCTGGAATTCTTCTCCGATCCGGAATCCCAACTGAACACTTTTGTGTGATTCTGACGATTCTGAATTTTAATGGGATTGTATGTGCGGAAATAATTGTGTACGTGAGAATATTCAAATTCAAAAAAAATGTTAGTTGCACAATTATGATACAAAAAATGGCAACAGTCGAGTTTGACGTTCAAATATATAAATGTGGGAGTGCTTCTGGTTCTGATAATTTCAAATCCAGAAGCAAAATTCTCTTCTTTTCAGAATTAGAACTGTCATTTATTCCCAAGTGAACGCTTTCAGAAGAGTCCGGAAGGCTTCTGGATTGCCAAATAAAAACGACATTAGATCAATGTAGATCCATTGTGATACCCAATTGGAAAAAACCCATGCTAAAAACATGACATGACAAATCTCATTAAAGGAGTTCAGTTTTCCGTAAGCAGTCGCCTGCATTGTAGGTAGTGTGCTTGAACGGAAGTTGTGTCTTTGTAAGTGTCGGTCGGCACATAGACACCGGGTTGAGAAGAGGTTACAGTACCACTGTCATTTGAGGGCGTGGTCCTCTCATTTAACTCCATTCGATAGATCACCCCCCCATCAGGCAGGGGGAGCGGCTCCCCACAACGTCTGGTGGGTGGGTTTGATGGATCAGTGGTTGGTGTGTGTGACTGTTCAGTTGCGTTAGATTGGGTGAATAAGTCGAGACGACCTACCCTTCTACAGGAGTATTTTATCGTTCTTAAGGAGAGGCGGTCACCTTAACTCAATTACTCCAAAAGACTTACATACGAGTATATTGTTGGCTAAAGCCAACAAATTGCAAATACAAATTGTCCTCAGCGACTGGGTCATATATTCGAAGGAAGTGACTTAAGACATACTAAATTCTAGAGTTACTATTTATGCAGCCCTGCAGGGCTAGAACAATGGTTTTCTAGCACTCCGACAGCCATGCGAAGCCCGGTGAATATTTCATACATTGAATGGCGAACAACTTTTAAACGTTTTATAAACCTGTTATAAATTGGCATTGCTCTTGTCTCGTATATACTTGTGTAATAATTTTAAGTTTATTACATTTCAGACCTATTGACTTTGTCATTTTGTTGAAAATGATATCTATCAAAGAAGAACGCAGTAATTATATTGAAAATATTGTAAGTACTCGCATTTAAATGTTTTAGCCATGTTTTACCCATTTTCATACATTGAATGTCTTTTTTATTTTTCTAGATACGACGTCGCATAAAACTGGAACATATTACCATCGATATTTTAATTGACATCAAAGAGAAATATGCACCCATTTTAGCTGAGCTAATAAATGTTTTCCTTGAGATTTTACATGACTTTCTAAAAGAGAAAAATAAACAAATATCAGATTTTGCAAGAAATTCTTATAAGTAAATTACGATTAAGGTAGAGCTGAGCAAAAAGAAATAATAGATAAAAAAAAAATATCTTCTAGCATAATCTTTAATGTTGGTGAATCAACTCAGAAAGACATCCTGTTGAAGCTTGTCGAATTAACCAGCGATAAATCAGCATCAAGTAAGTCAACAGAAGCATTGGAATTATTAAAGGAATTAAAAGTTAAATATCCTGCAAATGTACAAAATTGGGGAATGGTCTTAATGGTATGTCTTCGATGCTCAGGGATTTTTTTTTTGAGACATGTAACATTTCTTGTTGTTGTTGGCATAGCCTCTTTTAGATCAATTGAGTGAACTGAATTTACCACAAACACGTCTTGTAATGGAATTACTTTGTTCGATTGCATTTCCGGCTCCTCCACTTGATGAATGTCCCGCGTTACAAGATCAAATTGATATGTTGATAAAAAAACAAATTATTAATCGATTGTCCAAGTGAGTATTATTAATGATGTTCGTTTATATTACTGGCATTTTATTGGATTTCTTAATCAAAGGGTTAAAAAACAAGGAATAATAGGAGCTGTTCAGATGATCGATAATGTTGCTAGGATTGATGATATTCAGACAGACCCGATGTATGATTTTAATGATTCGTATAATACAATTGAAGAATTGCCAGATGGCAGAGGCAAAACTGCAGCAAATTACATATGTAAGTTTGTTTCAAAATATTTTTTCAGTCATCTTATCTTTTCATTCTGGAAAAGTGAAGTTACAATTTTTTTTAATTAGAAAAGAAATAACATATTTGGATTTGGAGAATTTTTAATTTTTTTTTCTCGTCGGTTATTGGTCGTAATGGTGATTAAATGAAAGCAATTTTCATTTTATTTTCCCAACGTTTCGACGGTGGTTGCTGTCTTCTTCAGGGGTGTCTGTATTTACAAAATTAAAAAGAGAATTAATGTTGTACATATTGATACAAGTAAACGAACAAAATATGACTTACATAACTTTAAATTTTAAGACTTTTAATATGCATAACAATAATTTGTTTGAAACAAATAACAAAAAAAAAAAAAACAGATTGAAAACAGATTTTGAACACTTCTGGTTTGAAGATTAGTCTACGTTTAATGATATTTATTGTCAGAAACTAATGAACAGTAAACCGCAGATATATTTTGTGTGTCTTGTTTGCGGTTCATATTATTTTTGTTGTTAATTATATGCAGTGTTCCTAGTGTGTAACGTTTAGATATATGTTTTTCTGTTGCAAGGATCTCCACTCCCTCGAAGTTTGGTGTGTGACCGGTATCAACGATGTGAGAAGCCAGTGCCGCCTTCTCAGAACTTTTTAGGCGAATATCTGACTTGTGGTTCGCCATTCTTTGCCGAAGGAGTTGTTTGGTGGTGCCGATGTAGCAAAAATTGCAGGATTCATCCGTTTTCCCCTGGCAATTTATTTTATAAACTACGTCTGAACGGCGATTTTTGTCGGGTTGCGTCTTCAGGTTGGTGAATAGGGATGCAACAGTCTGGTTCGACCTATATGCCAAGTTGAAATTTTCGGAAAGTTTGGGCACATAAACGACACTCTTATAAACACATCTCCTCTCTTCCAACTTATTTTCTGAACGAACTTGGTGTTTTTGACGAAGCATCAAGTTCCTTATAACTTCTGTTGGAAAGCTGTTGTCTAAGAGTATTTGCGTAACTTTTTCTTCGTTGGCGGAATGGAATTTTCGGTCAGTCAACGCAAAAACTTTGTTTATTAAGTTCGACGCAGTGTTTATACGAATGTGCTTGGCTTGATTAGATCGAAAATTGACAAGTCTCCCAGATGCCATATCTTTCTGGTATCAGTCGAAAGAAAGTCGATCATTTTCGCGGTAGACCTAAACGTCCAAGAACGCTATCGATTTGTTTTTTCCCTCTCTACGGTGAATTGTATTTTTTCATTAAACTGGTTTAAGCATCGTAAGACATTTTCAATTTCTTCTCTATCCACAATCGCAAAGATATCATCAACGTATTTTGCTATAAACTTAGGTTTGTAGCTTAGTTTAAAACATTCCTCGAGTAAGAAATCTAAAACCAAGTCCGAAATCGTCGGTGAAAGAGGATTTCCCATTGGCATTCCGTGTACTTGTTTGTACAAATTGTCCTTAAATTGCAGGTAGTTGTTATCTTTGAGGCAAACATTTAATAATTCGATAAATTTGTTTTGGCTCAGCTTGGTATTTTCAGCTATAATTTCCCATTTCTTTTTAATAATGTTGATTGCAAGCTGAACAGGAACATTAGTAAAAAGAGAAACAGCGTCATAATAAACCAAAATATAGTTTGTGTCAAGTACAAAATCTTTTGCTTTGGATTTAAACTCCAACGAATTTTTTACAGAGTGAGGAGATTTTTTTGTTACACACTGTAATATTTTACCCAGGTACTTTGAAATTTCGTAACAAGGAACTTTCAACGATGACGTTATCGGCCGGAGAGGCATATTTGGTTTGTGAATTTTTGGTAAACCATATATTGCTGGTATTTGTGCTGTGTAGGTAGTCATATCATCGATCATCTTATTGTTGTGCAGCCATTTCACAAATTCATTATTTTTGTTTTGTAGAGGGGTGAGGGGGCTTGACAGTAGTTCCGTCGTCTTGTCTTCATATTCCGTCGTATTCATCGCAACAGTCATATTGCCTTTATCAGCAATTATTACAATTAAGATGTTTTTTAAGAAAATTTACCGCATCTTTGTGTACCTTCGTGATGTATTTGTCGAATGCGTCGTTGTGGTGGTAACGTTGAAAAGAGTAAAGCATATTGCTATACTTAGCTCTAGTTTCTTCTTGTCCTATTTCATCTTTTTCTGCTCTTATGAAACCAACTTGGTCAAAAACTTCTAAAATAGAAATAACATAATGAACTTTATTTTCCAGCTCGAGTTCATTCAACGACATCATACTGCCCCGAGTCGCTTGCTTTATTTTATGACGAGTTAGCAACCGTATGCTCTACAAATTATCAGCGGGATGATAACACTTTAGGGTTGGATCGGCCTTTTCTAATTTGGCTATGTGAGCTTATAACCTATTATTTTCAAAACAGTTTTGTAATTGAAGATACTCCTAAAGAACATTTGTAAGATTATTTAAAAAAATAAAATAATATTAAGCATAAATTAAAAAAAATACTTGTTTACAGAGGAATTGAAATTTCATATCAAAAATGTATCAACACGCCAGAAGACACAAACACGCCAACTGAAAGCGAATTGATTCCAATAGCAGTAAATATATCTCAACTGGTTTTAAGCCCTACCCCCGAGTAATTGTTTTTTTTCTAGATACATTTAATTACATACATATGTACTAATATTATTTTGGTTTAGAGCTTCATCATCAATTCTCGTCTTGGCTCCTATGTTTAACCTCATGAGGGTTCTGCAATTTACTCGATACGATGGCAGTCTGGAGATGATAAATGCCCTCCTTGGATGCGGTATTTTGTTGCCAAAAGTTTTCGAAAATATAGACTCGGTTGATATATTTTATGAATATGACGAAATACAAAGCAAACACATTTTGGATATACTTTTTCATACAGTCAATTGGATTCGTGAAACAATAAGCTCGTTTTCTTGTCAGAATGATCCTATGATTCGAGGAAAGGTTAGTTAAGGCTTTCATTACCAAATAGAAAGTTCTGCAACTCAATAGGGTATATTTCTAAGGTTCTTATTCGATTGGTGGATTTAATAAAAATTGAAGAATGTATTCGGAAGCTCTTGGTCAAAGCACCAGCTGATTATGTGCCACCTATTTGTCAGTTTATGACGAATTCCACACCTGCTGTGCAGATAAAAAAAACTACTGGTATTTATTACATGAATTAATTTTTAATTTATAATTTAATAATAAATATTTGCCTCAAAGTGCGAAAGAAAACAGGTGGTAAAGCGGGAGAGAAAAAGAAAAATCTGAATGCATCATCAGAACCTATGGAAACAGAAGCGACAATGGCCAATATGACTGTGGCAAGCACTGCACGTATAAGTAGTTCTAAAATGACAAAAACGTACCTGGGAAAATTTGAAACAACATATGGACCAAGAGAAATATACAGGTACCTACATATTTTTTCTTTGAATTTTAAATAATTAGATTTTTAAGGAATTTACATTTCTTTCCATGAATACATTTGATTTGCAAAAAAAAAAAAAAACTTCAATTACCGTTAGGTTAGTTTCGAAGTCAGATAGTTTAAGAAGGAAAGAAACATGTTGATAGTTAGTGGGGGAGATTAAGTGTAGGGTGCCACCCTTAACCATCCTGAAGTCTAAGTAAATATTTAAGTGGCTTAGTAGAGAAATCTCCCAGGTCATTGAAAAAGTATTCTCCGAGGTCTGCTTTCCTGGTTCGGGGTAGGCTGGGGCATTCACAAAGGAAGTGATATGAGCTTTATTCTGCCTCTACAACCTCTGCGTAAGTCAGATGTACTGTTGTCCATTTTAGACCAAATGAATTGTGGGCACCTGCTGGCCCAATTATTAACCTTGTCAAAGCCTGTTTAGAGAATTTTAGCACAGTAAGTAAATTACTCTGACGCTATTAACACGATGTCATCAGCGATTGGCGATTTCGTTTTGAAAAAACATATGAGTCGCTACTAAAACCAATACTTTTTTGCTTCCGAACGAACGGATCGAATATCTTTTTGTGTCAGTGTGTGTGTGTTTGCTTGGCGGTTCTAAAATAAATTAAATCTTCAAATCGTTAATTCATCATTTCGTTTTTATTTTCTAGCGGGGCATTTCCTAAATCCAATTGCATTTTTTAAATATTTTTTTTTAAAAGTAGTTCTTAACAATATTTTTATTTTTTAATAATATGAATTTATTTTTTCTGTACACTGCCACAAAATAAAAACATTCTTTGTCAACACAACGTTTGAGAAACTTAAAAACAAATATGTGTACAAAATCGTTTTGAATCCGTCTGGATAAAAAATACGGATCTGCTTTTGCAGAACAAAAATTGTTCTTAATTTGATTTTCAGAAAAAAAATTGACGACGGCGGGTCGACAGCAGATCGATGTTTCTATTGAAACGAAATCAACATTAGTCTTATGTCGTTGTTAATTGGCAAACCCGAAGCGTTCTGGACTCTTCTGAGAGTGTTCGCTTGGGAAAAAATGACAGTTCTGATTCTGAAAAGAAGAGAATTTTGCTTCTGAATTTGAAATCAGAATCGAAATCAGAAGTACTCACACATTCATATACTTGAACTTCTCGACTGTTGTCATTTTTTGTATCATAATTGTGCAACAACATTTTTTTTTTTTAATTTGAATATTTCCACGTACACAATTATTTTCACATATACAATCACATTAAAAATCATGATTTTTAGAATAAAAAAAAGTGTTCAGTTGGAATCCCGGATCGGAGAGTCCGGTTATACGTCTGAAATCTTTTAGTTCGGTGTGGCTGGGCTTGCCTTGATTTCTAAATGAAAAGTTCATTGATTTCTCTGCAACTAGAGGGTATATAGGTGATGTTGAGACAACCCCTGAAAACGTCCACTAAAATTTGTAATAATTATGTCTTTAGAGCATAAATACCGTACATTTTTCGTTTCCAAATCCAAATGTGGACTCTGTATCTGTATCTCTGTATCTATATTAAATTTGCTTAAAATAATCAAGGCAGTATATATAAGTAATAATCAAGGCAGTATATGGAGAAAATGTGACTTCAAAAAACCTTACAAAATTAGAGCTAACTGAACCCTATTTCCATTTTAAAGATTAGTTCCTTTGTTCTAACTCTGTAGCCAATTTGTTGCTTTTGCAAAAAAATTAAGTTTAATTTTTAAAAAGGTTCAGAGTTATCGATATTCTGTCTCTGATTTTTTTTTTTTCATTTTTATAGAGAAGAGTTTATTTATTTTATTTTTCAGGCAAATGAATTCCGACATAATGCTAATTTTAAAAGTTAATTTTAATATTAAATATCCTCGTGAAGTTGAGGAAATTCCAAGTTCGATAGGACTTCTGGAATTCAAGTAAGTAAATTTAAAAACATGTTCATATTGGTGTCACTATCAATAAATATTTATTTAGATTTATCATAACCGATATTGTGAATAAACTGGAATCAATAACGGGAATTAAAAAATTCACCGCCGATCAACAATTGCAATATATTAGTTATCCAAAATATTTCATAACTGATATAATTAATCAGTTTCTTGATCCAATCATGAATAATTTCCATGAGGTATATATGAATTGTTTGAATTAATGCATAATTTAATTTTTTTCCAATTGATTCATTTTATTAGATTGCAACTGCAATTTTGACAACGCTACAACGAGTAGATGGAGCGCTTGGAAATGCTGATCTTTTCACCGATGAGTTAAATTACTTAAAAATATGCTTTGGCCTGTGCCTGCGTTTGCTGGCTGCATTATTTTCTTGGTCAGGCTACGGCGATACCTGCAACAAGAAAATACTTAAAGGTTTATTTTCATTGAATTTTTTTAATCGTGTGTGTGATTTTGATTAGTGAAACGTACAATTTTCAGGAGCCTTATTGGCAGTCTTGGGAAAATCAGTTCGTCAACAATTTATCAACAAAGACATTTCAACCTTAGCTGTTGAAGTATTTAACAAATTTCGAGCAATTGAACAGAGTGCAATTGACATTAAATCCGCTGTCCATCTTTATCACTTGATACAATCTCTAAAGAAATTTGCCACTAAAAAAGATATGGAACAAGACACAAGTGATTTATTCCGGACGGTTTTAGTTATTTATATTATCGAATATTTTCTCCACAGGAAATCTTTGCAAAGTTTTGCTTTGTCGAAAATGGTTTAACTACGATGGAACAATGGAAAGAGGGACATTGTGTAATATCTATTTAGACGAACTTGTCAAGGGATATTTAAGAAAATCAGACTTTCGACGCCAAAAGACTATATTGTCGGTTATTCTGGGAGAAATTAAGTTTTTAGATTCCAAGGAAAACTCTCTACGGTCTTTTCCTAATTTTAATAAGTAAGTTTGATAACAATATATTCTAATTCATAATTCCAAAGTGTAATCAAAACCAATTTGTTATAGGGCAAATTTTCCAATGCTCTTTAGAGGACTGTGTGAAACCCTCATCAGCACACTTAGTGCTGCAGTTAATGAGTCAAATATACCTGGGTCAGATCAATTGAGAATTTGGGAGAAGAGTTGTGAAATACTGAATACCTTATTGGAAATCATACAATCATTAGATGTGCCGAGGAATTTCGCACTTTTTCTGAAAGTACAGTCTTAAATTCTTTTTGGAATCCATTTTTATTATGTATTTATATATATCTTTTTTTTAAGCACGCTCATTTATATTTGAAAATCGTCCTACAACACGGACTGTCTGTATATGAGAAATATCTGAGAGAAAGCCCAGAAAGGGTCAATGAATTGCTGAAGAATCTTCAAGTTACCACACGTTTTTTACACAATCTTTGCTGTCACTCGAAAGTAATGAAAACAAAAAGAAAAAAAACATAATTTTTCAAAGATTTTGATTTAATTTTAATCTTCTATTTAGGCCCTCAAAAACACATCAATTTTAAGTCTTATTCCACCTCTGCGTGAGACCGTAGAGAATTTAGTTTTTCGTGTAAAAGCTCTGCTTGCAGCTAATAAATGTGCATCGGTCTTCTGGATGGGTAATCTTAAGAATAAGGATCTACACGGTGATGAAATTTTGTCTCAGGTAAAGAATTTATATATCATCACCCTAGTATTGAAGTGCCGTATACGCCAAATTGCTTTTTTTGAACTGGGTATGTAGTCTTATGTTTTCGGGGGCGCTCTTTTCAAATCTGTTATCCGATTTATACTATCTCTTTTCGTTGCTGAGATATTCAGAATGGTTTTGACGTATATCCATCAAAATCATCAAGTTCATGTATTGTTTTGACGTAAACACATATTTTTGGCATTTACGTCAAAATTTTCATGCAATTTACGAAAAAAATAGTTTGAGAATTGTTTTGACGTACGTCTTATTGTCTTGCAACGTAAGTCACGAAAAATAAAATGGTCGTTCACTATTGACTTGACGTATGTGCACGCAAATTGCAATATAATGCTTAGAAATCGTATATACATACGCCATAAGCACGAAAAATATTATATTTTTCATTTGCCGTATGTGAATACAAGTCTAGCTGTGTCGATAAAAAAGTATAAATATCACAGCCGATCACAGTCTGCTAAGCTTTGTGAAGGAAGTGCTAAAACTGAATTCTCCAGTGCCCGATATGAATCCGGAACTTCTTTCGTAAGGATTTATAATTCAAATTGAATAAAGCTTTATTCAAATGTTTCACATGTTATAGATTAATCGACGGGGTGGTCCCAAATGAGAGGATTTTCGGGATGATGCAAAATTATGCTTCGAGTTCAAGCGGCTCAGACTCTTTTATAAAAAAAAAAAAAAATAACACCATTTTTTTTGGAACCTTATTGTTCTCAGAATAATATTTTATTACGAAGCGATAATACTGTTAAAAATCATGACTTTGTTATAGAATCTAGCTTTCCACGGACTTTACTGAACATTTTGAGAAGTATTCCGTCTGAATATGACACTTCTGATAAAAAGTTTGTTAAAATAATTTTAGTAATTAATATATTTATCCAATATTCTTCTAAACAGAAAGTAATGTTCCTTCAAAAAATTATGCAGCTATACATTTTAACTAAAACAAACTATTATACGAAAAGCTAGATTTGTTTCAAATTTCATTCAAGAAAAATGCGAGTGATTTGAGACACGAAATGAGCTCAATCATTTTAAAAACAAAATACTAAAAACAAATTTTTGAACCCCGAAAAATGTATGTAATCATGAGTTACAAGTTATTCAAAAACGAAAGAAAAATCTAAAGAAAAAATTGAAGATATAAAAAAGTCCTTTCTCTTTTATTGTCTTCAGAGGATAATACAGATAATTATGTAAACTTATCTTGGCATATTCTTAGTCGCTGAGAAACCCAGGTTTTAATAAACTACAGCTTAGGACAATTTTGGCCCAATGTATACAGATCGTTTTTATTCACAAATTGCTGGTTTTATATTTTTATAAGATTATTTACTTGTTTTATTACATAAATAGTTTCAAATATTTTGGAATGATGAGCTTAAAAAAATAGAACGTCCGAAAATTCAACTAAACCTAGGTTTAACTTAGACACCGTTTAAAAATAACTATGTATACGCCCCATTATAATTAATTTTTTATTCATTGAATTCATTGCTATTTTTCCTCCTCCCTTTAAGAAATCAAAGTACAAGAATGTAGAAAGTCACTAAGCTTAAGTTTATTTTTCATTTTTTTTATGTAGGTATCATAACTTGAAATGTTATATACTTTTTGAAACACTGTATGATAGTTTTAGATTAAAAAATGGACTGAGGAAACTTTAAGAATTTTGAAATAATTTTTATTATATTTTATTTTTCGTTTTAAACTGTGTCTTTTATTAAGAAGAAGCATTTAAAAAGTGAGACTACAGAATCTTAATTTAGTTTATTACTGTAATGTCGTATACGATTTTTTGACGTACGTGCATGAAGAAAAGAAACTTCTGATTTTTATGGCGTATACGGCAAACTCATTTTGGACACAAATTTAAATATTTTGAAAACTAAAAAGTTTCAGATGTCCAATAACATTTGTAAATAAAAGAGAATTCTTAACTATATCATACTAAAAAATCAAAAAATGCCAGCGGTTAGTTTTTTCGCAATAGACTTCCAAACATTTAAACGCGATCTCCCAAAAAATGTAAAAATGGCGTATACGTCACTTCAATACTAGGGCGACGATATGTTTTTTTAAAAATTGGTGTAAAGTATTTTATTTCGTTTCAAGACTGCGTCATGGAGTTCTGCAAACGATGCAAATAGTGATGATGAAATCCCCGATGATGATGCGAGCATCGAAGAAACTTTACTGGGCGATAATGATAGTAATGCGTTGGGAATGCATTCCATAACGGATGCATCGAGAAGTACTTGCATTTAAAAGTTGAAATATAACGAATCTTAAAAGTAATAACTCGTTGTTGACGTAGGTTTTTGATTTAATTCTTGAGATTTTTTAAAAGTTTTATTTTAAGAAGGGCTATTTAAACGTCTACTTTGAAACCTTCAAATGGTGAAGATGAAACAAATTTATTAAATAAGGGAGTTCGTTATTGGGTAAGTTTACCGATTTTTTTTACAGAACCAAGAGTAATTTTGCCGTTTTTTGGTATTTATCAATATAATTGATCGACTAAGAATTATTAAGAAAACATCATTTTGAAAGTTTTGGAAAAAATAACTTTTTTCACCATTTTTTTTTATTTCTTATAACATTCGAAAAAATATTTCACGAAATGAAAAATTATTGGTATGCAGTGTTGTCAACAAAAATCTTTATATAAAAAAAAATGTGCATACAACCAAACTCCACCCCACCTCAAATCCTATATTTTTGGCAGCAGGCGATTTTGCGAGGGCCTTCCGTAAAGTAATACTACGTTTTCACCTACCACTTAATCCAGATTTAAATCATCTTTGAAATCTTTTAAATCTTGAAGATTTCCCATACAAATTTTAATCTCCTTAAATGAAGATTAGAAATTAATCTCATTGAAATCTTCTTCAAAGTAGAAGATTCGCAAAAGAAACAAACTTATTTCATAGAACGCGCCTATTCTAACGTCTCTCCATTGACATTCAACAAAAAAAAAAAACTGTCAAAAATTATTTAATTTATTTTTGTCTGGTATAATTTGTCGTTGCCTTCAAATTCTGTTTTTGTTTATAAATAAGTATAAAAATAAAAAATGCAATAAAGCTACAAAGACCAAAGCGGTCGGTGCCTCGAATTTGTAATGGAAAATGTTTGAGCTATCCTACAGTAATACTTTGGAGTTGTTCTTTCCCAAATATATAAAAACGAAAACCGTGCAAATGCGATTACAGTATTTATGTAAATATATCTATATGCTGCAAGATGTTGGGATAACAATATTTTAAAGTTATTACTCATTTTTATTTATGGAAATTAAATTTGTTCACTGCACCGAAATTGTTATTCTTCTTCCCAATTATTTTGTTTTTGTCTTGTTGTATTGACTTTTTATTGACAATTCATAGTGAAAACGTCAAACTAATCTTTTTTTCACTGGTGAAAACACTTGAATATTAATTTTTAAACTTCTCAATTTAAACCAGATTATCTTTAGGTGAAAACGTAGCATAAGCGAAATTCAGAAAAAAAACGTCTTCTAAAAATGCAAAAGAGGAGACTTAATTTGATTGGCTAAAATTACAGGGAGTCTGACGGAACTAATGTCGTTTTTATTTGGCAATCCAGAAGCCTTCCCGACTCTTCTGAAAGCGTTCACTTGGGAAAATATGACAGTTCTAATTCTGAAAATAAGAGAATTTTGCTTCTGGATTTGAAATCAGAATCAGAACCAGAAACACTTACACATTCATATACTTGAACGTCAAACTCGACTGTAGTTGTCATTTTGTGTATCATTATTGCGCAACTAACATTTGTTTGGAATTTGAATATTCTCACGTACACAATTATTTTCACACATACAATCTCATTAAAATTCAGAATCGGCAGAATCACACAAAAGTGTTCAGTTGGGATCCCGGATCGGAGAAGAATTCCGGATTGCCAAATAAAAACGCCATAAGTAAACAAAAACTACTCACTGCTTAACTTATCAGTACAAAACTGTTCAGTACAAAACTTCTAAATACAACTACTGCTCACGACACAGCTAGAAAAATGGCGGACGCTATATTATCATTTGGGCTTTAAACTGGCAACAATAATAATGTTGGGGTACGTGGATTGCTGTTGGTCAATAGATTATTCGTGGGGTGATGTAGTTAAATATATACGGACTTGGAGTAGAACCAATTATGGAATAACAGAAATGTAGTAATATCGGTCGATGATTTCTGTTAGTTAAATATAAGTTAAAGTTAGGTAAATCCATAAATATTGATGATGGCAGAAGGCGACTGGAATAGGAAATATAAAAATAGGGCTGAAATTTTCATTTCAAAATTGAGTAATTAGGTATGTATAATAAAAGAAACTTTGCCAAGTAAGCCAACACAATTTAAGTCAGTAATCATTAAATAACATATTTCTCTGATAATTTTGAGGTTCTTCCATATTACTCTATTTAAAATATTTGATATTTAACATTAATAAACTTAGAACTTGGCGCACTTTTAGATCTCACTTCTTTTCACGGCTGTCTTGCTACGCAAAGGTTTTTGTATATAGAAGAACTTGGCTAGTTTTTTAACATTTATGTTTTTGGTGCGATTTCACTACTTTTTGCAAAGATTCTTTTTATCAGGAAAGGTGGGTGGAATAAACGCCCAATGAATGTCTCATAAGGTAACGTAAATTTTTTATTTATGCCTTTTGTGGTGTGATCTATTGAAACTGTAATAATTGATAAGAAATGCGTGGATGAAACGCCCCTGCATGAAAAATTTTATAATTTCAACTTTTTCTTTGTAAAGCTAACTGCTCTAACAAACATAATCCTTCTCCAATCGGAAGTGCTTTCAATATATTTAATATTAATTCTGTAAAAATGGGTGCTTATCACTATCCTATCGCTCTACCAATTTTCTTCATTCTACGACAATCAGTAGATCTCTACATAGTTGATATCAATTATTTGCAAATGGGCGGTAGCCACGCCCCTGAATTTAAAATCTCAAATTTTAAAATTTTGGCTTTGCCTGCGCTTTGAGCCCTACCTCTGTACTAAATTTTATTATTCCACGACAATCAGAAGGGCTCCAAATAATTTATACCAATTCTATGAAAATGGGCGGATGCCACGCCCCCTGAATGTCAAATCCCAAATTTTAAAATGTTGCCTTTACTTGCGCCTGTACCAAATTTAATCATTCCATGACGGTCAGAAGTGCTCCAAATAATGTATATCAATTCTATGAAAATGGGTGGATACCACGCCCCCTGAGTGAAAAGTCTTAAATTTTAAACTGTAATCTTTGGCTGCACTTAAAGCCCTAACGCTGTACCAAATTTCATCAATCTACGACAATCAGAAGTGCTCCAAATAATGTATATCATTTCTATGAAAATGGGCGGGTACCACGCCCCCTGAATGGAAAATCTTAAATTTTCGATTTTTTTCTTTTGTATATACCACAAGGCCTACCGTTGTGCGAAATTAAAAGATTCTACGATGTCGGGAAGTGCTCCATAATGTTGATGATCTGTCAGTGTGAGTCAGTTACGATTTTTGCAGTTTTATATCTCGGGAACCACTAGAGCTAAATAATTAAAATTTGGCGAGTTACCTAAGCCTGGTGAGCTTAGCAAATGCTGAAAGTTTGAAGTTCCTGACTTTATTGGTAGTGAAGTTAGAAAGAGGTCGAAAATCGCCTGAGTTTGTTCATATAAATAGGGTGTAGTGCCAGAACTTTGCCCTTTGATATATTATATTTCTATAAAGAATAAAGTACAGTGTTTGCAAAACATGTGCAAATGTTGGGAGCTTGACATTTCTTTTACCAGATGAAATTGTGCACTGTTTTTCAAGACTGCAATCAAAATTCTTAGAACTATTTTCGGATTTACTGGGAGTTAAATAATTCATTGAATATAAATATTTCCATCAAATATGTACATAAATGGTTGACCAAGGGGTCTGTCCAACAATGGAATATAAAGATTTATTACCCCTCGTTGTCATCCAGAATTGAGGTCGGTTGTTGAAAGTACAAGTAAGTTAAACTTTTTCCAAAGAAAAGAGTTAGGTTCCAACATGAATTAATTGATTCAATTTGATTTTATGACATCTAGGATTGGAGGCCTAGAACCATCGGTGGAAGAACCTTTTGGATGAGAAACAGCTAAAAAAAATCACAACTGGCTGTCTCTCTTTGTGGTATGTTTAAAATTAAAATAATCACTTAAATACATAATATTTATAAGGTTCTCAACGAGGGTAAAATCATAAAATTATTAGAACTTGGTGTGCAAAGTAAAGTATTTTGTTTCGCAAGGAATCGTGTTCCTAAATATATATACATATACACGTACTATATGTTAATAAATATATATATGTACATATGTATGTACATTATTAATATTTTTATTTACAGCTTACCTAAAAATATTTAAATTTCATGGAAATCGGTCAAAGAACAACGAAGTTGACATATTTTTGACCCATACTGTGTTGGAACTATTTTTTTCTTTCATAATTCTACGTCAGCTGGAACATATTTAAATGGCCTCATTCAGATGTCGGTACGATAGCCTATCTAATATATGTTAGTATCCACTGAAGTTCCTGAACAACCAACATCGAATAGGTTAAATTTGTATGGGTATCCCAAAGTTTTTCGGATAGCTTAAGGTTTTTTTTTTTCGACAACAGTTGTTTTGTCAGCAGCTGTATTCTTACATGTGAATACAACAACAGCAACCTATCCGGATCGCTATAGATCGGTTATTGAATTTCATAGAAATCAGTTAAGGAACAGCGAAGTTGACATTTTTTGGACCATTCCCCTTACTTGCATAAATACATCACCCATCTTTCACTGTATTCCTTTATATATTCTTCATTGATATGTAGCTACCTGTCTATGTTTATAGTGTACTATTCCATATACGGTCGCTATATTTATATTCACTATTCCAATCGCGTTCTATTATTATCAATATATATGGATTTACCAATAGAAATCGACCGCCATTTCAACATATCTGTTATTCCATATTATGTCATACTCCAAGCCCGTTTCTATTTAACTACATCATGCCATGGATGGACCGATAGGAATCCATAGCTGTGTTTTATTGGGAATCTATCCATTGTACCGTAAGTAATTCCCAAAAAAACGCATCGACCGTAGCATGGACAGTACCTTTTTTATTTTTGTAAAAAATGGTACCCCTGCACAGCAGTCACAAGTAATGAAAGAGTCTTTTGCAAAGTAAAATTAAGTAAATATCCAAATTATGAACAATAATTAGCTTTTATTCATATAAAATAGAAAGTAGAAAAGCGTACCAATATTTAATTTATGTTTCAAACCTATTTTTTGTTTTGATTTTATCTCCATTTGTAATTTTAAATTCGAACATTCATTTTGCACCAACAGAAGGGAAATGATAAGTGAATGGCTTTGTTCATAGACTATGGTCAAGTCCCTTTTTACACAGTCCAATTTTTTATTGCTTTAAAAATCGTCTATGCCTTTCACACGAGAAACAAAATTGCCGGAGATTTGCTTGTTTCCTTTTAATGTTTCTTGGTTTTGAACGCACACTACAACGTAGTTTAAATTACTACCCTTACATTTCCCCATTATATTTCATACTTTTATTTATTTTCTGAGTAGATCGATAGCTATAGTTTTATTTTTCAAGTCAATTTACAAATTCATTTTCTGTGGCCTGATTGGGGAATACGAAGCGAATCGTTTTAGGTGGCGAAAATGAGATTTGATATTACTGTTTTCGCTTTCGGCTCATTCGTTTTACATTCGCCCTATTTTCGAAATCGAAAGCGAATTTGATTTGACATTTCAATTTTTAGCGCGTGCATTTCCGATAGGGTTTCTTTGGCGGATTGATTTATCGACACGGTCGAAAGTGATTTTAGTGGATTTTTTTCATTTAAATAAATAAAAATGTGAGTTTAACTATTATTTTTTTTTATAAAAACAAATTAAAGAAATAAACAATCATTTTTTTTGTAATAAACCCACCAGCAACAATTTTCTCCGCTCATCGAATTTATGAGGGAAAACGAAGGGATAGCCAAAGGACACAACATACAACGTTCTCTGCAATATGTCTAACGCTTCGGACATTGAATTGCATACTGTGGGTTGCGACATTCCAATGTTTGTATCCTGCCCAAGCAGGATTTTATAATTGGTGGTGTCCCATTGTTGTTCTGTGGTCTATATTTTTCTTTTATTTCGTCAAAGACAATTTTAAATGTCTCTTTTGAAAGGCGAAACAACTTATCCAACCAAGTTTTTATAAAATACAGCTAATTTAACAAATAATAAACACGTTAAGCAAAAACACCGACTCGAAACAAGGAAGATCAAAAGGTGAAGAAGCACTTCTTAATAATTTTCATCTCAAGTTTGAATTTTAAGATTCTTTTTCTTCCTCACGTTAAGCATTTATATAAATAACATTTGAGTCCATTTTTCATTTAAATAAATATTTTATTACAAAGTTAATGCACATCGGACAAAACACAACTGATTTTGATTGAAATAATAAATGTTCACTGGCAATCAGCTGTCAATTATCTGGAAATCTTGGAAGTACCATTTACGATTCGCTTCGAATTCGTTAATTGATCAAAACGAAGCGAGTCGAGAATGAGATATCGAATTAAAAACGATTCGCTTCGTATTCCCTAATCAGCCCACTGAGTATGTTTTGCTTTCAATTCAATATTCACTCATCAGACTGCACGTATCATACTCGGAGTAAGGAACAAATAGTTAACATTTGGTTTGCCATTTCCATGCACATGTCCAGAAAAAAAAACAATGGGATCACAAAAATGTACGCCCAGTCCATGCCCATGTAGTTTTGCTAATACCGTCCATGGCCAACGTCCATTAAACAGTGATGAAAAAGCACGTTTTGTGAAGTTCAGTTGCCGCTTAGTGCGCTTAGGCTAGGCGCGCACATGCAATTTTTCCGAAACGAAATAGTTTAATCAATTGAACGATGATCTCGCACATAATCAACTTAAAATAAATCAACGAAATAAACCAACACACATACAATATTTTGCTTTAATGTGCGCGCAGTTACATTATAGTTCGGTGTAATACAAACTGAAGAACTTTCAAGTTGCTCGAATCGCGGACTGCATGCGCGCACTCTCATATAAGTCGATGGTATTCACTTTAGCAACAGAACTGTTGCAAAACTGAAAGTTGCATATGTGCGCGCCTAGCCTTATAGCTCATAGAATTTCATACGAATAAATATTTTTCGGCGCAATGTCGAGCAGTTCCTCTATAGTGCAGTTCCACCCAATGCGGTTTGTCTTCTCAAATTGCTTTTTTGTAAATCTAAATAAAAAGATGATTTTCAAAACGAATATTGGTCTTAAGTTAGTCAAAAATAAAAGAAAAACGGAATTCATTTGATAAATATTGGTTTCTTTTTCAAAATAGATATCAAAATTTGTTAAAATTGATTAATTGACATTAGGGGTATGCAAAATTGCAGATATAGGTGCAATTTTAGACGTACTTCAGAAAATAATTGAGCAAAGAATACAGTTTTTAATAGTAAAAGTCAGAAAGTTTTCAGAAGAACAGCTTATAATTTATTAAAAAATGGAGTTATCTAAGATTTGAGAAATATAAACTGGCCAACTATTAAAAAAAAGGATCAAAAAATTAATTTGTCTTACGAATGAAATTAATAATTATAACACTCCATGAACACATCTATCGAGATTCAATTCAATTATCAATCGTACCAACAAAACTAACAAAATCAGAATCGAGACTCGGCTGAACGTCAACCAGCCATCCACCGTAGCTTCTACTTTAGCTTTTTATCGACCGTAGCGAATTGTATGTAAAATGCTACGACGGATAAACTTACGGCGGATAAATTTCCCAATAAAACACAGCTCATGTCCATAATACACCATAATTGTTATTATTGCCAGCTCAAAACCCGAGCGGTAATATAACGTCCGCCATTTATAGTTGTGCCGTGAGGAGTAGTTGTATTTAGTAGGTTTGTACTGAGAAGTATAAGCTTGCGCAGTTATTATTTTCTAAAACTACGTTTCCACCGAACTTTAATCTCTTGTAGATTTACTAATCTCAAAAAGTGTTTCCATCGCTCCAAAAGTAGATTAATTTTGACAGCACTATTCAAAATGCAAACATCGTTTCATTTTCTCTTATGATGTAGAAGTTAGACAGGCAGCTTCATCTGTGTCAACCGAAGAGAAAAATTCACTTTCCCGATGAATGTGTTCCATTTTGATATGGAAATAGGGTAGATCGGTTGAAGATTTAAATGAGATTTATTTTAAATCTTCATCTGAGATTATGATTTGTATGAGATTTAGCTAAATCTACTTAAATCTCGGTTTAATGGTCGGAGGAAACGAAGTATATAAGTTCTGTTATAGACCCAAAATTATAAAATCGTATGGAGAATGAAAATTTAATACAGCGCCCTCGCTTTGTATCAAGAAAGGTAGTAAATCGGCGGTATTTCGTTAAGCTGGATTTTGCGACGCGGGATTTCTTTAGGCGTAATTTAAAAGCCAACCCGTTAAGACCATTAAATATTAAAAAAAAAAAAGACTTAATAACGATCAGTTTAAAAAAAATCAAGTTTTCCAAAAAAAATGAACACCCTTATATACTTCAATAGTTGACATTTATCCAGCAAACGGGTTTCTTTGCAATTTTGGTATTATTAATGTCAAAATTATTGTTGGGTTTCAAATTTTAAACCAATTGGAAATTCGTTGTTGAGTGTCGGCAACGATTTCAACATTGGCATGGCGCTTCCTACTTATTAGCGGGTTTGAGTAAATCCCCTTTGCAAAGTCTGGGCTAGCTTCAATTAATTAACTTGACAAATCTGGGGAGATTTTTTTTGTTGCTTACAGTTGTTTTACTCCTAATGTTTTAAAACAATTTTAATATAAAAAAATTTATTTAATGATAAATGCATGTAATGATACATGCTGTTTAGGGTGCCATGAAATAAAGTCCAATGCAATAAAGTCCAAAGTCAAATTTTGGACTTTATTGCACTTTAGATAGTGCAATAATGTGCAAAACGATTTTGGACTTTATTGCACTATCTATAGTGCAATAAATTCCAAATACAAAATGTAATAACATCCAAAGAGACAAAATACTAAGAATAGGCTTGGATAAAGTTGAAAATAAAAAAAATGTCTATTTACCGTTTTTAATTGAGTTGAATAAAGAACAAAAGTGTTAGTTGAAGATCATTAGGTTAGTCGTTGGGTTAGTCATTGGAAAAAAATCTTATAGAAAACGGCTGAGGGACATAAGTCCCAAATTACCATTTTGGGACTTATGTCTCACCTCGGTGGAACAGCTACGAGTACCACATCTTTTATTTTTAATGAATTTTCAAACATCTGTTCTTCTACACTAAACATCGATGATAGGAGTCGAACTAAGCAGGCAATTTAAAATGTTTTTCTCCTGTTTTGAAATAAGGATTGCTAGGCTTGTATAGCTCATAGAGTACCTAATGTTTGATACATCAAAATAATTGTCATATTGTATACTTATTAATTAAAGAAAACCAAATCTATTCATGGAACCAGTCAAAAGTAATTGACTGATATATGCAATCTTCTCAATATTACAGTTTTCTTACGGTTATTGACATTCTAGGAATCCAATTGTTTTACGAAACATTCATCGTAATATACTCTATCATTCCTGAAAATTTCAGATTTCTAGGTCCACTCCTTAAGAGATAAAATTCTTTTATTGGATAGTGCGTTATGCATTACGTAACCATCAGTTTACCCTCCCATAAAAAGTTATTCAAAAATTTTTATTTTTTGTATAAAATTTTGTAGTATTTTTTTTCTAAAATTGCCCCTCCTAAACGGGGCGAAATAGATCCCTCCTCCAATAGTAAAAAAATGCTGTTTATTTTTTGAAAAATTTTTGCTATTTTTCGCTTAATATTTAAAAAAATACTTTTTGAGGCAATAACTCAACTTATGACTAAAACAATAAAAATAGAAATAACTCAACTTATGAAAACACTAAACAAACGCAAATTGGCCACATTTGTGTATAAAATGTCAGTGGACACAAAGAAAGAATCTAGCGATGGGCATAATTGAATGAACACTCCAGACAAACCAAAAATAAACTAAAAATAATACTTACTTACTTAGGTGGCGCTACAGTTCGGGGCGAACCTTGGCCTCAACCAACATGCCTCTTCAGCTAGCTCGGTCTTTGGCTAGCTGCATCCAGTTACACACTCCAAGTTGGTTGAGGTCATCTTCCACTTGAGCGCGCTACCTTAGGCGAGGTCTTCCTTGACTGCGTCTTCCCTCTGGGTTGGAATCGAAGATCCTGCAGGACTGGGATGATCAGAGTCTTATAAAGAGTCTCCTTTGTTTTTCGAGAGAGGGCTTTACTACTCAATTGAAACAGCGATTGGCAAGAGTTATTCTTCGCTTTATTTCTAACGAGATGTTAATGTTAGATGTTATAGCGGATCCGAGGTAGACAAAGTCCCTAACTACCTCAAAGTTGTACCTGTCTATTGTGACGTTTTGTCCAATCCGCCGGTGTTGTGTGTCCCTTTTTGTGGACAGCAGGTACTTCGTTATGGCCTCATTGACTGCTAGTCCCATCTTAGCCGCTTCAGCTTCAATGTTAGCATACGCTCCAGTGACAGCTCGCTGGGTTCTGCCAATGATGACTATGTCATCAGCGTATGCTAACAATTGCACAGACTTGAAAAAAATTGTGCCAGTAGAGTTAACTTGGGATTTTCTTACAATTTTTTCAAGTATTAAGTTGAAGAAATCGCACGATAGCGCATCACCTTGTCGGAATCCTTTCTTGACATCAAAAGCTTCTGTGAGGTCAGTACCAACCTTGACGGAGCAGCGGGAGTTCTCCATCGTCATCCTACACAGGCGGATGAGTTTTGTGGGGATGCCAGACATGGCTCTGTATATGGCCTTAAAATCAATAAAGAGATGGTGGGTATTGATTTGGAGTTCTTGGGTAGTTTCCAGGATCTGCCGTAGCGTGAACCTTTGATCGATTGTGGACTTTCCTGGCCTGAAACCGCACTGATAGGGTCCAATCAGGTTGCTGACAAATGGTTTTAGACGTTCACATAATACAGCAGAAAGGATCTTGTACGCGATATTCAGGAGACTTATTCCTCTATAGTTGGCGCAGTTTAGAGGGTCTCCTTTTTTGTGGATCGGGCAAACGATGCTGAGGTTCCATTCATCAGGCATACTTTCTTCTGACCAGACTTAGAGATGAGTTGGTGTGTGCACTGTACCAGGTCATCTCCGGCTGCTTTAAAGAGTTCGGCGGGTAGTCCGTCGGGGCCAGCAGCTTTGCTGTTCTTTAGTTTGGATATTGCTATCCTCACTTCATTTTGTTCAGGTGGACGGAAGTTTTGTGTATCATCGTCCATGTTGAATGGTTCATTCTGCCTGACAGCAGGATTTTGGTCTTCATCGCCGTTTAACAGTCTGCAGAAATGGTCCTTCCATATACTCAGCACCGACTAGACTGTGACAACTACGAGGTTTCCATTCCTATCTCTACAGGCTCCTGTGCGGGTTTTTTTGCCTTGACACGTTCTTTTTACCTGTTGGCAAAACTTCCGCACATTGTTCCTGGAGTAGCATCTCTCAATATCTTCTAGCGCGCGCTTCTCTTTTTCTTCTGGAGCAGCCGGTGTTCTTCCGTCCTCTGCTCGTAGAGCTCGCGAGCAGCTCTCGGCCTTCTTTGAAGCGCCGCATTATATGCCATTTGTTTAGCTGCATGTGCCTGCCTGCATTCTTCATCGAACCAGCGGTTTCGTGGTGGAGGTCCGGTGAAACCTAGCACATCAGTTGCGGCACGTCTGATGGCTTGTTGACAGCGTTACCACTGGTCTTCGGCAATTGATGCTGGCGGCAATGGATTTCTTGAGAGGTTACGGGATATTCGATCGGCATAGAAGAAGATAATAGAAGAAGAGAAGCACAACACGCAATACAAAGAATAGTGCACACGACAAAAATATTCTATAGAATAAAATGAGAAAATGCTCGATAATTCCACTGAACAAATATTAAAATTTTCTTCTTCTCGATTATTTTTGTTTTCCTTACTGCTTTTTTTTTTTATTCTTGTTTGTCTCTAGTTTTCAATCCAAGCATTTCATTCTGGTTCACAAATAATGAACTTTTCGCTCAAGTTCTCATATCTTTCGAATGTGCCCATCACTAACACCAGCAAATGGCAAAACAATCTTTCTGAGTTGTTGCTTTGACAGTGGCCAAATTCCTAAACGCAAGATTTGCAAAGCAAGTCTCATGCCAAGCAAATGCACAAACCCGATCAAAATTAAAAAGCAAGTGAAGTGCGCAACACAAGTTTAAAACTTGCACAATTGCAATGAAGTTTGCGTAAGAAAAAAGAATGAACTGCGTTTTGGGACAGTGTGTAGAGATTTTTCTGTTTGTGTTTAGGAATTTGCCCAGTTTTTGCTTCAGTTACCCACAAAAATTCTTGCAGTAAGAATTCGCAGCTTTTTTAACGTAGGGGAATTTTGTTCATCTACTTTGATAGTCTGGAGTAATATTTTAGAGTTATGCCGGATTTACACGAGTGACAAATTGCAATTATTTCTTCCATTTTATTGACATTACTGACAAAATCGTGTAAATGGTTTGAAAATTTGCCATTGTTTTCGTCATTAAAAAAATGGCAGGGAAGACTGACATTAAATATTGCCATTATAATGGAGTCATGTAAATCCACAATGATGCCATTGTGAAAATTATGGCACACCGCGAGGGAGAATGAACTTACTCATTCTTTAATGGCAGATTGCCATTATCAATCAAATAGTCATTATTTTACCCCGTGTAAATGATTATCATTATTGATTTGATTTTACCATTATTTTGCCAGTTTATGGCATGAATTAATGGTAGTTTGTCACTCGTGTAAATCCGGCATTAGCAAACAGAATTTTGTGAAAATTTGTACAAATAGTTACGAATTCGTACAAATTCACACGATAACAAACAGACCTAGTATGATGTAAACGGTGGTACACCTTCCCTTACTGTTCACATCTGTCAAAATTTCGGCTGGAAAATTCGAAATTGAACGCAAATTTAAAAAATATACATCAGAATTGTTTTTGGTCTACGGGAAAATAAAGCAAATCAGAGAATATTCATAAATGCATATTAAAACGCACGCACAAATAAATTTTCTGACGTGAATATGATCGCACCCTTCAAGCAACAAACTCCGTTTTGCATCCGAAACCACTTCATAAACAAATACAAAAACGGATCCGAAACGATTCCAAATCGGATAACTATATGCCTATAAGACCTAAGGTCTTTTAAATGCAACCTGAATTGCACGACACTAGTTAGTATGGAAATTCTCGAAAGTCGCAAATTTTTTGGGAAAACTTTGGCATTATCGACATAAAATTGATAGAGAGTACCATTCGAAAGTAGAATCGTAGAATTGTAGAATCGACTTTCATAGTAGGGCTAAGGCATCTGTAATAATTTCCATGCACCACCGTTTTGTTCTTTGTCTTTACGCAATTTTGTCAAATTAAAACTCAAAAAGTTTATTGTTTGTTCAAAACATGTTGAAATTAAAATTTTTATTAAATATAAGCACATGTAACGTTATTCGTGCGTTTAAAAAATGTGTTTCTTGATTTCTTAGAATACAATACAATGATGTCTTAATTTTAATGTAAGACTATTAATATAGATGTTTGTTTTTCTTACAATTACATATATTTTTTTGTATGATTTTTATTTTTTTTAAATTTTTTTTTTGATTATTAATTTTTAATTTTTTTTTGATTTTTTACAAGTTTTTGTTGTTGTTGTTATGTCTTACAATTTTTCCCAAAAAAATAATATTTATGTATGTATATGTTATATAAAGATAATCTTTTAATGCATAAATATATATGTAGACATATTTATATCTACTTTTATTTTCTAAACACAAACATGAAACAATATAAATCATTAATATTTTAAATGTCAAGTATATTAAATTCTCAAGTAACATTCACTTACACTCTACACAATACGATATAACAAGTTCAATTAAAATTCTACATTAAATCACTATAAAGCTTTAATCTCAACTAATGGACTATTGTAACTATTTTCTACTTTGTTGGGTTGATTTTTTGAAATTAATTAATTTGTATTCCCCAATTTACGGTACAGGACCTTTTTGAGTTTTTGATGTTGTTTCTCGAGATACCTCATTCTGTTTTTGAGCTCTTCGTTCCTTCGCTCTTCTTGCTCTTCTTCGGCCTGCAGGATCATTTGCTTTTCCTTGTTCTTTTGGCGCGATTGGCGACTGGCTTCGTTATTTTTGCAGCGATCTTCGATGCGTTTGCGTTCGCTTTCGGGCAGGTTTCGAAGGATGTCAGGATTAGGCAGGTCACTGTGTTGCTTTGGTGGGCGGCCCCTTGGCTTACGTGTGGAGCCATTATTGCTTCCGTATTGAGAAATAGCTGGAGAATTTGGATTTGTTGAATAGAAAGTTGAGCTGCTGCTATTGCTGGGCGAGGGAGTCGCATATAATGGTTCTTCGCAGATATATGAGGAGGCAATGCTAGGAGGATTTTCATATTTTGGCTCGATGAGAGAGAATGAATCGGTGAGGAAGTCTGATGGAGCGAATGGTGTGCCATTCCAGCTGGGCGAAGAGCTTAACGAGTGTAAGCTAGCATCATTGTCTTCTGTTAGCCAACTATCGACCATGTCACAGACTTCTGGGGTGTCTGGTACTTTGAGGGTGGTAACCATGTGTTCGGAGCTCACGTTCGTCACAAGCCTTGGCATAGGAATATTCATCCTGGTTTTTTTGGCGACTTTTGATTGGGAAGCTCCAAAATGATCACTGTTCCTCTTTAGTTTTGCGTTGGTCTGTTGTTGTGAAGCTGCTTCCAACTGCTTGAGAATATGCTCGAGATCGAGTGCGTCCTCGTCGGCGCTGCTATTGCTCTGACAAATTGGACTCTGTTGTTCTGAAGGTGGTTGTTCTGTGGACTGTGGTGATGGTGAAAATTCAACACGATAATTTATTTCATCGTCTTGTGTGTTTTGGCAAATGTCCTCCTTGTATGTGTAATTGTGCAGCTCAGAAGTGGCTATACAGTCACTTATGGTAGGCAATGGTGAATCAGGTGGTATTTCAATATACGATGAGGTGGAATAATTATCTAAAGAATCTGTTTTTATATCGATGTATTGTGTAAAAAGTGCATCAGAATCTAGTGATGTTGTTTCATGTCCGATGGATGGTTGTGTTAATGTAACCAGCTCTTCGCTGTATGGCATACGAAGGATATTGTAAATGTCTTCTTCACCTGGTATTTCTTTCAATAATTGTTCTTGTTCTTGTTCGTCCTCTGGTAGCAGCTGCAATTGTTGGCCTGCGTAATTTACATTCATCTGGTTAATGGTCATTTCGTTGAGTTCCTGAAGCTTGTACGTTCCTTTAGTTATATCAAAATCGGCGATGTTGTTTGTTTCGATAAAGTAATCTAATGAAAAAATATATAAGAGAAAATAAATAAAATTAGCAAATCTAATTTACAAATAGAAATTCATTTCATTTAAGTTTTTTTTAAAATTTTATGTTAATAACTATTTCAGATATTATTTAATTTAATATACTAAATTATCTTTCCCTGTTTATAAATTTAGTATAGTACATATTTTGCATATAGTACAGATTAAAACATCTTGCTTCTAATATTTTTCACCGTCCGTGGATGTGAATGGTTGATATTCTGATTCAAAAAATAGATTGTGTCGTTATCTGCTTTCATCACTCCTTTGTAAATTAGCTATAGTACTTTCAGTTTGAGATTCAGTGGCGACACCTACATACTACGAGTGGAATCCTTATTTCGCAGTATACAAATGCACAGTGGCGATGCACCTCTCCTCTCCATGGCTATTCGTTCAACCAAACAAATGGGACAACTGATAGTACTATGGTTTTAATAACAAAACTTATTTCACTGAACAATAAGAGGCACAAAGAAGAAAAAAGGATAATTCCAATCTCTGTACATGCTTAAAAATTGCAGGGTCTAATCGGGTTCAGTTTTAGGTTACCCAGGGGCTCCAAATGCAATATTTAAGCCAATAAATTGCCTCACATATTGCCATTGCCTTGAATATTGCCAATGGAGGCGCTTTGGCAATGGCAATGTCAATATTGACCGATCGTTGAAAGGCAATAATTGCTTTCCATCTCTGAGGCAATATGTTAGAGCATTTAAAAATGGCTTCCCTTCAATTTGACTGCCTTCTCGTTATTTATTTTAAAACGCACAGCACGTGCGTGAAACAATTTACTGACTGAACAAAAACGCCTAAAAAATACAAAAAATAGTATAAAATAAAAATTAGTGGGCTCAAATTAGCAAAAATAGAAACAATAAGGCTTACTGAAATTTATATTGTCAGCAATGAAATGCCCACCAAATATTTTTATTCACATTGTCATTGCTATTGACATTGCCTGAAATATTGTAAGTGGATTCACAGTTTAATGATTCGTACATTTTTTATAATGGTTGGTGAATTTGGTAAGGGATGTCTTAAAAGATAAAATAGTCCCTCCCAAATTCAGGACCATGTTTTAAAAAATCCCTTATCAACTTCCCTAACCATTCTAAACAAAATTGCGTGTATTACTTGCGTAACATTATATTCAATTTTACCCCTGCCGAGTTCAATTCCTTTCCGCAAAATATTTTAATCAAACTCTTCTTAACACAAGCATAAAAATTCGTGCAATGCGGTCTGTACGTCTACGTCCCGAAACATAGTAACATCTTTTACATCTGTGTCGTTTCCACCGACCACTAAACCGAGATTTAAGTAGATTTAGCTAAATCTCATACAAATCTTGAGGATTTGCCATACAAATTATAATCTTCTCAGATGAAGATTTAAAATAAATCTCATTTAAATCTTCAATCAAACGTACCTATTTCCATATCGAAATGGAACACATTCATCGGGAAAGTGAATTTTTCTCTTCGGTTGACAGAGATGAAGCTGCCTGTTTGACTTCTACATCATAACAGAAAATGAAATGAAACGATGTATGCATTTTGAATAGTGCTGTCAAAATTAATTTAGTTTTGGAGCGGTGGAAACACTTTTTGAGATTAGTAAATCTACAAGATATTAAAGTTCGGTGGAAACGTAGTATAAAATCATGTTGCATAACTTTATTTCCTTTTTAATTTTAACCGGGTTATGGTATTAACTAAGCATGAGTTGCATATCTTATTAGATTTTCCATTGGTATAAGAATTTAATTCGTTTTTTGATACAAATCTGCCAAAACACGGATTTCTAAAATTGAATCCTTCAATTGAGCAACAAATATTAATTTTTTGTTGATTCTGGATTTACCCATGGAAAAAATCCATTAAAGTTTAATAATTTAGCTAAAGAAGCCCCTGGCGTAATTGGTAGCCCAATGAATTGTCCCGTGAGAAGTCAGGTTTTCGAATCCCAGTCTATTCTACATAAAGACATAAATCTGAGACAACAACCACCTCGCGCCACACATCTTCCCTATCCCTCTTTCTCTTCTTTCTCCTGACGCCCGCGCTGTGTTAAAAACATATAAAAGGTAATCATAATCCCTTGAGCGCGTGTAAGATTATAAAAAAAAAAAAAACAATGACGCACAATTTTAAATAGTCTGATGTTAAGGTTGTAGCAGGATTCTTCTTAACAGTTTGCTAATAATCATAAACTAATAACATAAAGACCCGAAACCTCTGCTGTCTTTTGACATTTGCCAACAATCTGAAACACGCACACAATTAACTTTTCCGTTCCGCTTCCAATAAACACATTAATAAAAACGTACACAAGAATCGTTTCTATGTCTCTTCCTATAGACACATACATAACACAGCCCTAGTAATTTGATTTTGTTTTGGTTTTCGCTTTCACATCTATTCATGGATAGAGTGCCAAATGTACAAATACAACCATGTAAAAAAATGTGTTTTGGGGGTGAAACGTACGAAGGTTTCCAATCTTAGTATGGCTTATTTGTGCTTATAATAAAGCACTTTACTAAAATTAAAATTGTAAATACTTTATAACTGTTACCATACTAAAATAATTTTCTTGACACACACCAGCTGAACGCGCCTAAAACAGTGCAAAAAAGTAAGCGAACAAAACTTTTTAGCGTTTCTAAATGTCTGTTCTAAAATATCCTCTTGCAGATTTCTTCAATTTAATAAAATATGATAGTACGATGATTAACTTGTTTAAAATTGGCAAAATCATCTTTTTAGCTTAGAGTCATACTAAAACTGCGTTAACATCGTACTAAATCGTTTAAAATTATGCGCCAATTTATTTTTCACAGGTAAGCAGTCCATTGTGACAAGGCTTCCAAAAGTTTTTTTTTCATGAAAAAGTGCCTCACATTTTAAAAATGCCTCTAGGAAGCCTCTGCTGCAAATATCAATAATTATCGAGGTAAATTTTGGAGCCATCATTAACGTTCCCACGTTTAAGAAAAAAAAGTAGATTCTCCAACCAAAACCATTAAGTCTGATTCACAATGACGTTGTATTGTACTTTAAGCCACTTTATTGGCCACTATCAGGAATCTCGATAACAAATTTGATTCTTACGGAACAATTCAGTTTCACAAAGTTATTTTTGCTATTATGAAGCTTTCCTGTAATAAATTGCACTCTAGGTAAAATTTCCTACGAAATTTCATATATTCACTATAAACTCCATTAAGTCCCATTCAAATAAATTTATTTGACACTAGTGATGTCGTTTTTATTTGTCAATCCGAAATCCTTCTGAACTCTTCTGAAAGTGTTCACTTGGGGAAAAAATGACGGGTCTGATTTTGAAAAGTAGAGAAATTTGCTTCTGTATTTGAAATCCAAATCGAAACCAGAAGCACTCAAATATTCATTTAATTAAACGTCAAACTCAATAGTTATCATTTTCTTATATCCTAATTGTGCAACAAACATTATTTTTGATTTTGATTATTTTCACTTATCCAATCACACCAAACTTCAGAATCGCCAGAATAAAAAAAAGATGTTCAGTTGGCATACCGGATACACAAATAAAAACGCCAATAGGTATCTAAATATTTTAGCAACATTTTTTATTCATCCCTTATCTAAATTATCTAGATATATATATTTTAATTAGGTACCCTTAAAACGATTAAAAACATTTCCAGGACATTGCTCTATCCTTATCACTAAAATGTACCTATGGATTATGCGTTGCACATGCACGTAGCTCTTCCGAATGTAGCTAGTTAGACACTTCCTTAAAAACGGATTTGTATTAGATCGTTTGTAAATTTTACAATAAATGTGCCAAATGTTTAGTCAAATTATTTTTATAAATACGAGTAAGTAGTTCAAATAGGTATTTATTATTACAAAATTATATCTTTGTTTATTTAACATAGAAATAAAATTGAACCGCACTCATCAACTAATTATTCACGACTAAACTAACTAAATCATCATAATATGGATCCATTCTTTATTGTATCCATCGAATACGATATACCTATTTTAATTCCATTGATATTCTTTGATACCTATGTAGGTACTCTTTATCAAATGGTAGATTCTCTTATGCTAAAACAAAAATCTTAAGCCGGCCGGGCGGTACTTCACATTATCAAAGAGGTAGAATACATTTTAAATTGAATTCGATCGTTCATGTAAAATAATAACCGAAAAAGTTTATAAAACGAATGATTCACTGATTGGTGGATAATATTTTTGCGTAGGTAAACAAACCTATAGCAAACCTAAACCTATACATGTAAATGAATAATACAAAACCATATGATTCTCTTTTAAGTTAAATGTGTGTAAGATTTCTCTTTTATAATTCTTTTACTCTCTGTTTTTGATAAGCTGTGTGTGTTCATCCATTTTCTTGTATGGAAGTATATGTGCCGCCAAACTCTACAGGTGATGAACAAGCTTGAACATGTTTGATTTCACAATAATCAAGCAATTTTGTTTTCATATTTTATAGGTTCCCCGAGCGCGAATGGATTTACTTTTTCATTAGAACTTTATTCTAATGAATTTTAGAATGAATTTTGTTGATGTTTTTTTTTTTTTCAATGACTAGATATGTACATACATATGTATACGTACTACAGTTGTTTGAAATTAAATTAATTCAAATTTGAGTAAAGGAAATTTGGACATCTTTTTTGATTTTACATACATGGTATAGGTATAGTATGTACATAGATAACATTGACATGAAATTATGTTTACATTTTCCTACTTCCTTGAACACAGCACGACAATTATTATCCGAAGCAAACGTATACAAAACGTTAACATACACATATGTATTTACATATGTTTTTACACTATGTATTACGGTATTTATCATTTTTAAACAAATTTTCATTCTAGAAGATAATTACAAATCATTTTAAAGAGGTCATTTAAGTAGGTACCTACCTATGCAATTAATAAATTAAAACTATATAGGTACACTATGTCAGTTCTATAATTTGAGTAATTAACATACATATAACATCTAGAGTGAGAAGGGATCAAGTAACATTTTTTGATTTTTGTTTACCAATAGTGGTGTTGAAAACTTAAATTTTGGTCTAATTTCGACTCTCTATTGTTATTTATTACATACTTACAAAGTTAGCTTTAGATAAAGGGGTTAAATACACGTTTGATTTGAAGTTTCTTTGGCAAGAAGGGGCTAAGATCACTTAACACCTCTATGAGCTGAGAACGCATTTTGTGCACACTTAACCCCCTTATGCAATAAAAGCCGAAAGATAAAATACCAAATAGTATATTTTTTTCATAAATGTGGTAAGTGCCCACATGTTAACTGTATGCAATACAAGAATAAAACCAAACATTGAATTTCAGTTTATCGTTCCGTTGTGCAGTTGTCAAAAAATGTTCTTGCTAACGGAGCATATTTCATTATTGATTCAAAATAGCTTTTAACGGCCCTTAGTCCACATAATTTTCGTTTAGTCCCGGCGATGTCATTCCAAAAAAAAACTTTCTATTGAAAAAATTAAAAATCTCCAATAACCTGATGAAATTTGTAAACCCAGAACACCGTCGTCGGTTCTATGAAAAGGCCTTAACTGAAATTCCTGATAACAAAAAGAAGCCCAAAAGCAAATTATAAGAAACCAACTTTTACATAAAAAACTAAATTACTCTCATTTTCGCATAAAGGGGTCAAGTGCTGTTTTTTTTTTTTTTTTTTTTTTTTTGTAAAACATTTACTTCATATGATTTAAAATAAAATTGGTCGATGTAGGTACTAAAAATTCTACATTTTCTATAAATTTTTCTTCGATTTCAGAAAAAAAGTTATAAAAACTTTAAACGCTTATAACTCAAAACTTCAAAAACGTCACTTGACCCCTTCTCATTCTCAACGCTTCAATTATTCCGTCTTCTTTCCTTTTCTAAACGTTTTATCTGCGATTATCTGCATATGTAGGTGCAATGCTGGAAATCTACTTAGAATTTTGCCCCTAAATCATGTACAAAAGAAAACATAATTAAAGTTCAACGAAACTTTATCTGATATAAATACCTATTAGGTAATGCGTTTTCGGCATCCAATTTATCGCAATTCTCAGAAATCCTAATCGGTCATAAATCAAACAAATAAATTGAAAATAAATATCAAAAATTACCCACCTGTTCCAACCTCTTTGTTAAAGCGCTGAATATAAACTAATTTATAGTTTAGTTCAGAAACCCCTTTTATACCTGCATCATCACACAAAATGAACCAGCATCCATGACCACGAATGAATATTTAAAAGAAAATAATTCATTTATACAAAATTAATGTTCATCGTATGAATGTATGTATTTTTTCAAGTGAATGCCGGCTTCAAATCATACACTCATTCTGGGCTCTGGCGCAGTCGCTTCGCACAAGCATAATCTTGCATGAAAAAGTGTGTCAAAACAGAATCATATGTCCAGGATGCCAACGATAGGAACCCAAATAAATAAACGTTTTGTTCATCCATAACATAACATTGAACTTGAACGTACCTACATATTTAACTGTGCAACTGCAAGCCACATGCATACAAGATGAGTAATCGGTAAAAAAAGGGGAGGAATATAGCATTGGCTTAGGGTTTTTTCTTGTTCAGATAAAACACATTAACAAGATACAATACATACTCAGTCTGAGTCTGTAAAACACATTTTGTAAAAGAAAATTGCAAACGATGTTTCTATCTCTTTCTCTTGTAATAGCTTATCTGATTTTTGTGTGGAAATGGTGAGCTTTTTTTGTGTGAGGGTTAAATTATTAGATTTTATTGTTGTAGTTACTTAACACACAAAACATTTGCAGATACAATTAAAATAATTGAAAAGTGGTGAGTCATATTTAATTGGGAATATCTTGTTCTTATTTGTTTCTTGGATAGATGTGTGCGTTTTGTGGTTGTAATAAGAATTCCACCTGCATTTATTCTGAATTGAAGTTATGTAGTTATGTACATACGTACACATTTATGTATTAAACTTTATTTTGAGTTATAAATTTTAGGTAATATTTATGTTTGACCATGTAGGTAGGTTTTAGGTATTTATTGAACGCCTTATCCAGCGAGGTAGATAAATAAAATATGTATTTTAAAACACATATATACATATTTTACATGGTTAAACAAAACGAAAATAGATTAAGCGAAAAAATTGGCATGGAGAATTATCTAAACTCTACTACGATCCCATAATTATTAAATAAAATTCGTATACTATGGCGTATACGCACTTTTTTGAGTATGGTATTTTTTTACGAAATGTGCTATGTACATAAGTAGATATGTATATAGGTAGGAAAATTCCTATCGGATAGACGTACGAAAAAAAAATTAAATGCACATTGGAAATATCAAATTCATGTTATGCATTTTCGAGGAAATTTTGAACATGGCCGTTTTCAAAAATGTAAATTTAATCTAAACATTTTGACGCAGCTACTGCTATCGCCCCGCTTGCACAAACTCTGTTTTGATAAGCGGCAATGCTCTTGCACACACGATAAAAATAAGATGGAGGATCCATCATGGATGGAAATATTAGAAAAAAAATTGGAACACTGCTTATGCAGCAAAGAACATTTTACAAATGAATTTTTGACGCAGATGACGTTTTCGAAAATGGCCAATGGCAGCAATGCGCCACGAATTCATTTTAAATATTTCTTTCTAAATGTTTAAAGAACTCAAAAAATAAACAATACAAACTAAGAGAAAAAGAACAAGTGTTTTTTTTATTTCATTTAGAAAAATAATAAATAAAAACTAGGCAATAGTGTACGACTGTCTGGGCAAAGTGAAAAGAAAACTTATACGCGTCAATATTTTCTTACGAAACGGATACCATAACCAAAATAAACATTACGATCGCAATTTTTCTCTGATTGCAGAGTCACCGAGCAGATAAGATAATAGTGCTGTTATATGAGGGTTATCGCGAATATTATTTTTAAAATGTTTGGGCGGGTGAAATCGCAATATAAATTTGTAATATATGTTTGTATTTATGTCAGCTTGCTTTGAGGCAATTAAATCAATATTCACAAGAACCAACTATAATGCCCGAAGTTTTCTTTTGGTAATTTGGAATAACGCTAATTGTGACACAGTATAGTTAGTTTTTTTTTAATATGTTAGCATGACATTTATAGAAAGCTTAAATCCAAATGTTCGAACATAGACCCTTTGTAAACGGTGATTTTTTAAGAGCTTGGTTTTTGAAAATTCAAAAAAACACAGAAACTTGTAAAAAGTGAATGAAATTTTTATTTGGATCGATAAATCAATTTCTGCCATTTACTTTTTAAAAATAATTTCACTTAAATGTTGCCCGCGGCTACGCTTCAGGTGGTCCATTCTGAAGGTCCAATTTTGGCAAACTTTTTCACACATTTCGGCCGGAATCTCACCAATGACGCGTTCAATGTTGGCTTCCAAAGCAGCAATCGTGTTTGGCTTGTCCCCATAGACAATAGACTTAACATAGCCCCACAAAAAATAGTCTAACGGGGTCAAATCACATGATCTTGGTGGCCAATTGACTGCGCCAAAACGTGAGATCAACTGCTCACCAAATTCGCCTCTCAATTGATGCATGGTTTCGCGTGCAGTGTGGCAAACACATTTTTCACAGAGCACGAATTTTGATAATAAATTTCAATAATTTGCAAACGTTGTTCAGGCGTAAGTCTATTCATGATGAAATGGCAAACAATACTGAATCGAAATGTCAAATGTTCGTGGAATTTGTCATGTGTGATCTGTCAAAAATATAAACGTCAAAAACCAAGTAGCAAAAAAATCACCCGTTAGGTTTGTCGCTATCACCGTTGTCAAAAATTGAATGATTTTCAGATTTAAGTTATATTGTGAATGGGTTCCATGTGAACTTTTGTATTATGTCAAAATTATTGTTGGGTTTCAATTTGCAAGCCAATTGGAAATTAGGTGTTGATAAAGCTATGTCTACAATAGAAGTGTTTGTTTGTGCAAATGATATTAAAAAACAAAATGCTTTGAAACAAACATGATTTCGGAGGAAATTACGCGATGCTTTTATTTAGTGTTAAATACTAAAATTTTTAACACAAATCAGGAAAAAGATCATTCACATTTCATAATTTTAAACGCAAATGATAGATTGTTTTAAAATGTCAAACTAAATGAGACGTATTCACAATATTATTTTGATTGTTGTTCACAGGGGGTCCAAAATGTATCAATTGTGATTCATAATATCCATTATTCAATTGATTGACAAATATTGCCAATCGTCAACTAGATGATCTTTGACAACAGTATTATATCGTCGAAAATCAAAAAGATTTATGGAATAAAATGTAGCGAAAATTAAGCTATTTATTCATAAAAGAAGAATTCTGATGAAAAAACAATTCAATTCTGGGAAAAGAATTTCTTTTGACTGCTTTGTTTGTTTTGCTTATCCAGAAAAATCTTTTTAATTATGCAACAAAGAATGAACAAAGAAATTATGAAAACACATGTTGTTATTCAAGAAAATCGAATTTACTCAAAAGTTACTAGTTCTCAAAAAACCAACCAAAACATTCATTAATTCCAATATCCAATCAATTTAACTAAATATATGTAAATACATAACTATATTGTACTTTCATTGGTTTACGTTTATTTAGCTCTAAAAAGTAAGATATGATTCATCTTAACAATTATTCCCACTTAACTTTGGTACTGTACTTAAGACCTAAGTTAATAATTATTATTATTTATATATTAATAAAATTTATCTATGAAAAAATTTATTTATGATTTTTCTATTCATTATGATTAAGAAATCATAAAAACTGTTATAAGTGAACACAAAAACAAATATTTTTCAGGTCATTTATTATTTTTTATCTATCGAAATTTTAATCTCTGATAACAAAGGCAAAATTTGTGTTAACCTGTGTAATTCCTCAAAGCATAAAACCATAAAAGGCCATCCTGATTTATTCCATTTTATTTTTCTTAATCCCAGTTTCACAGTGCGAGTTTAAACTCCACTTTTGGTTAAAACTTTAGATCAACAATTAATTCGGTTTCACAGTGTCATTTAAACCTTGAACTGAGTTCAATTTGTAGTTTAAGTTAAACGAGATTATTCTGCCGCTTAAACTTCAGTTCACCGTTTGTATTGTTTTTTTTTTATCAGAAAATATAATTAACAAAAAAAAAATTCTGTATTAAAATGTTATAGAGTTGTGAAAGTGATTTTAAATATTATTTTATTTATTATTCTCGTTTCGCTATCGCTGGGCAAAATCAGAATAATGACAGTACTTTCAAACAAAATAAATTTCCCCTCGCTTGTCAACAGCACACATCAATTGTTATTGTTTCGCGTGTTTTTGTGTCAGAGAGAGAAAGGGAAGACAAGGCAAGAAAAATGCTGCCAACTATTTTCATAAAATCTAGTTAAATGAAGTTCAACTGATCTATACATCAAACCGAACGAATTAAACCAACAATTTAAACTCAGTTTAAGGTTCAGTTGATCTTAAGTTTAAACTCCCCTGTCAAACTTGAGGTTAACGTCTATTTCTCATTCTTCACTTTTAATTTTTCGTAGAGAAAATCTATTCATACAAATATCTTAAATTTCTGTCATATATGAGATCTTCTTAAAGAACTGGCCTACAGTGTCTGAAATATTCCAGGGCGAGGTTCTCATCATGTACGGCCGTTGCTTAAGTTTCAGGATCGTTTATTATTATGCAAAAGCATACATACATGTATATGTATCTATACGCATTTCATTTTTGATTAAAACAAATTGAAAAGGTAATTTTTTCTATTTGGCCACCTTGCATCTCACTACTTGACAGCATGAAACATGAACAAACAAAAAAACATAATATTCCAGTGCAATTTCCCTAATTTCCATATTTCCATGGTTACACTCGCACCATTGAGAATTCTTCTTAATAACTTGGTCTTAAGCTATGTAGGAATGCACTTGTGATTTCAGCAACCATATTGTGCAGTCGCAAGAAAAAACACAAGTTTAAGGGAGAGTTCATGCACATGACACGGAAATTATACCACTCCTAACTTCGTACGTACTGTTAGACGCACATGCAAACCAAACTTACTGTGACGACACTCTTGTGTCGGTGTATTCAATTGTGGTGTGGAGCTTATTTCTAAATCTATTGATGTTTTCTGTTGTAAATGTGGTTTTGCTTTTGTTGTGTATGTCACAGTTTTTTAAGAGAGAAAATCCAATAATTTGAAATGAACAAACTTAAGGAAAAGAGAGTAAGACAGTGCTGTCACTGTCACTACGATTCTGTTTGTTTTATTATCATGTCATGATCATATCCAGATCATTATAAGAGAATAACAAAACGCAGCTAAAACATATGGTGGCATTTAAATTTCAATTATTTGTTACAACAAAACAAATAAAAACTCATCTTTTTCGTTCATCAATGGAATACAGTTGAATTTATTATTGTGTGTGTTTGGCGTTTTGTAAGGTTTGGAGTAATTTTCTGTTCGGAGCGCAGTTACTACTACAAACATTAATTTTTAAATAGATAAATATGTCTCCGATAAAAGTGTGTAGGGGCACAATTTAGAGCTTTTTGCTTTGGTTGGAATTTCACCATATTAGTTAATTTTAATAATGGACATCAAAATGTTTGTTGTAACTTTGTCTTAGAAGACAGAATTTAAAACGTTGACCATTACAAATGTAACAGAAAATTAGGTCCGTTTCTTGTATTTACAAGAGACGGGCACGAATTATTATATTTATATTTTATATGATCAACATCTCCCCGATCAACGATTTGAAGTACGTGTGAAGAATTGTGTTATGTTTTGAGTATTAATAAAATCGATAAACAGGTTTGTTGGTAAAAAGATTTAATGAATAAACTAATATGCCTGCATCATGCTTATATTAATAGGGTGAAGAGATCAGACGAAGAACTCAGTTATTTTTCGTGCGAAAGCACAATAGATTTTTAAAGCAATTAAAAGAAAAATCAAAAAATCTCCACCATACGTATAGTTTCCCTATGTAAAACAGACTTACAGCCTAATTGTGCCCAACATCACTGATACTTCACAAGTCACAAGCAGAGGTGAAATTAATTTTGTGACTTTCGGATTCTCCCCCAAAGTCACAACTTATGAGAGAGTCATAAAAACAATCGAAATTGTGATCTAATTCAGAGCAGGTCACAAATCACAAATAATTTGAATTTCGACATTTCGATGCAGCATTCGATGTAATGTTTTGTGAAAAAATTTCTTTTATATTATCCAACATGAAGTAAACTGAAGTATAAAACTTTAATTGGAGATGAAAAGGGTCAGAGCGTCCTACATAAACTCTTTATCACTAAGCACACAATAGTGTAATTATCTGTAGGTATTTTGTTCATTCTATACCATTTCACATCAAATATAAATTCTTTAACATTTTCTTGTTTGAAAATGAATGAAACTGATTATATTTGATAGTTGTTTATCTGTTTAAACAACAATAAATTCATTTATAGATATTTGCGTATCTTCATTATTACATCTATAATAAATAATCCGCAACAATTTCAATTTTTTTTTGTTTCTAATATTCAGCTGTTCCAATAATGCCACTACGCAATTCACCTTTAAATTGTGGTGAGTTTCGTTGTGAGTTTTCTTGTGACGATAGGAGGAGAATTCGATAAATGTTATCGAGTCACATTAATCCTCAAAAGGAATAGTCACAAGGGGGAAAATCGGGCTGTTAGTCTTCTTTCGCACAGGGCAACTAGGTGCTGGAGATTTTTTTTGACATTTTCTTTTAATTACATTAAAAATCTGCTGTACCCTTTATATGAGGAATCTAAATTGCCGGAGATTTTGGTCGTTTCCTTTTCATGTTTTATGGTTTAAAAGCACATTAAACGAAGTTTAAAATTTAATGCTAAAAAATCTATCAAATCCTTGACTTCTTTTACTTCTTGCCCTTATTTCCTTCAACCTAAACGTTGTTGCCAACTCAGTTTACTCGTGTAAAAGCGGTCTTACTCAAAAATTTCCATAATTCTGTGCTTAGTGGTAGAATGGATTAGAGGGTTCTGGAACACGGGTGGAACCGGCGGAGGTGGCACTATAAACCTGCATTATTGATATAAACTCAAATTTAGAACGCCAAAATTCACGTTTAGAACCCAAAATTCACGTTTAGAACGCTAAAATTCATATGATATGAGAATTGTATGGAGTTTTTTTTTCTAATTGAAAAAATATGTGTATGTATATTATCTTCCATGACTTGCGACCGATGCCGCGCTGCAGGACTGGGGAATGTATCGGTGTCGATGTGCGACCATGGACGTTTATTCGTAGGTGTTCACCGCAGAATACCCAAATCATCTGTACTTTGCATGTGTTACCAAGATACTTAAATGTTCTCATTTTTATTTGTTTTCCAACTACCTGCCTAATTCAAAGATTTTCTCATAACTTCAACGCACTGATTCCACGAATAAAATTAAAAAAAGACGAAATTCATGCTCCCTAATAAATCATTCAAAAGCACGTGGTGTTCACTTTCATCAACCGCACTTCTCAACGGTTTTCCTTTTTCGGACAGCAAGAGAATTCATTCTCAATAAAAAAAAAACACAAATGCACACATTTGGCTGTTCTTCCAACATCAGCGGACCCAAGTGAAGCAAATCCTCATATTAAAAAAATATCCAACAGAAATAGAAGACATAATTGCAAGTACAAGCCTAGTATACCGATAAAATATGACAAAGAATAAAAAAATTAATGCGAATTATAAGGGACATAGATAAATAAGACACGGAAATTTCTTCGCGTTAGTTCAGCCGCCATCCCTGGAGATAAAATCTGAGACAACAACCACCTACAGTCTCCGAATATCGCGCCACACATCTTTCCTATCATTCTTTCTCTTCCTTAACCTCACCCTCACGCCCGCGCTGTGTTGAAACATTTAAAGGGTATTCATAATCCCTTGAGCGCGGGTAGATTATATAAAAAAAAATATGGTTAGGTGTTCAACAACATTCAGTTCACGTTCCAGAACCCTCTAATCTATTCTACTCTTATTTTTTGTGTATATCAGTCAAAAGACTTTAATTTTTTACTAGTAACTTGCAGTTTTCCACGGAAGCCAGTCGCCAAGAGTTAAAAATATAAGAAACTGTTACTTTGGCCGAGTTCCAAAAAGCATCACATGAACATTTAATGCAGTCATGCGTTTATATATTTTGCACCATGATCTTAGAATTGTGCTTAAATATTATATAATTTACATATATACACTTATATGTATAGTTAATATACTCATCTCATCTGCGTTGCAGATGCGGTATGGAAACTGTAATGTTAATGCATAAATACTTTTTACTTGGCGTTTTGGAAATCAGCCTTTCTGTCAACGAAATTTCTGGGTAGATACCTACACAAAGGAATGAAAGCGTCGTGAGTTTCATTTACAAAGTGAACTTAGTGTATAAATTTTCCGTCCCAGGGAATATTACCATAGGAAACGCATATAATATGCGGGACCAAGACCAATCATAAAAGATTGTCGAGTCGGTGAGAAAAAAAATCTTTAAGTGGAAATGATTCAAAAAAAAAAAAGCAAACCGGAATGCAAAAAATGGGTGCATATTGTGTGAAAAGATGGTACGAACGCTTAGAACGTAATGTGAACGTGATTATAAACATCAAAATTCGGACAAAACGTTGACAGTATTTTTTCACTTGCTATTTATTATAGGTACTATAAGGCAAGTTATGCATTCGTAAAAAAAAATTTAACAACCAAACATGACATTACGATCATAGAGAAGCGTAAAAAAGTAATCGGCAAAAAATATCTGTCTGTCAGTCTGTATGTATAACGAGCTACAACCTAAACCGCTTAAGCGATTACCTTCAAATTTGGTATGTATGGTTCTTTTGGCATTCCTCAGAGGCGGGAAATTGAAATTTTATTTTTAGGCCTAAAAATAACGGTACCTGCCATATAACCGATTAGGAAAATCTTATTTTCCTCGAAAACGGCTCCAACGATTTTGATGAAAATTTTTGATTTTTTTTTGTTGACAATAGCTATATTTAATCTTAAGCAAGTTTACGGGAAAAAGTCTATTAACGGTACCTTTCATATAAAGGTTTTTTTAATTTTGGCTTTCTAGGTAACGGTACACTAGATTTCTTTCAAATTTTATATCTGAGATGATCTAAGTAGCTAAACTAATTCTGCATATCAAAATTATTAATCACTTTTTTTTATAATTAAAATTAATCTTTAAAATTTTTTTTTTCAAAATCAATATTTTTAAAATTTTTAAATTAAATTTTATAATAGCATGTATATTATTTAACTCTAAAAAAGTGCATACCAAAATTAAAAAAAAAATTATTTCAAAAAACTAAAAATAAAAAACAAAATCCGTCCTACAAATTTCGAAATACTTTTTTAAAAATTTTCATTCATACGTGGGATCTGATGGTTTTCTTCGTTTTTTTTTTTGAAAAACCAATTAAAGTGGTGGCTTTGGCAGTTTTTATAAGTTGACAAAACAATTTTTACCCATCTATACACAATTCACTTTCATTATACATAGTGCGTAACACTAAAGTTGTGAGCCACAAGAGGCAAGTTTGTACGATCCAGTCGTACATTTTATTTTGGAAGTTATGGTGGTCAATTTTTCAAACTTTTGGTTGGAAGTTACGGGCGGGTCAATAAGTCCCTGAAAGTTAACACAAATCGTGTAGTCACCTAAAATTTATAATTTTTTGTTTGTCATAAATTATCTTTCAAAAGGACGCATCTAATTTAGGGATTTAGAGTGATTGCCTATGCGGATAACGTTGCTATCACGGTTTCAGGAAAACATCCAAATACTCTCTGTGAACTCCTTCAATTTGCACTTAATAAGCTAACCAACTGGGCAAGTAGTTGTGGTTTAGGTGTAAAACACCATAAAACTGAGCTTGTCCTCTTCACAAGGAAACGCAAAATTCCGCACGTTGATCCTCCATCTATAAATGGTATAAGTCTTAAATTCTCGGACGAAGCAAAATACTTGGGTCTTATTTTGGATAAGAAATTAAGCTGGAAGTCCAATATACAAGAAAGAGTTAAGAAAGCCACGGTAGCACTTTTCTCTTGCAAGAAGGCCATTGGCAACAAATGGGGTCTAGAGCCCCGTGTAGTTCATTGGCTATACACGGCGGTTATTAGACCAATTCTTACTTACGGAATGGTCATTTGGTGGACTGCTCTAGACAAAGCAACAAATAAAAAAACAAAATGAGTAGAGTTCAGCGCACTGCTTGTATGTGTATAAGTGGTGCCTTGCATACTACACCAACTGCAGCGCTGGAAATACTTTTTAATCTGACACCCTTAGATATTTTCAGCAAGCAATCCGCAGCCTGCCCAGCTATTCGCCTGAAGGCGACCTCACAGTGGAAAAACAACTGTTTTGGCCACGCTAACATAATGAACACGTTCAATATCCCACAAAGTAACATAGACTACATCATACCCCAACTACTTTTTGATGAAAACTTCCAGGTAAGTATACCCTCCAGATCACAGTGGGAGGATTGTGCTTTCTTGGAAGATGAAAAAATTCAGTTTTTCACCGATGGGTCAAAAACAAATTATGGTGTAGGGGGTGGTGTTTACTCTAACACACTAAATCTTACTCTCTCCTTCCGTCTTCCTAACCATTGTAGCGTGTTCCAGGCGGAATTAATGGTAATTAAGGGGGTTCTATCCTGGCGTAAAGAAAACGTGATATCTGCAAAAGAAAATCATCATTTTCTCTGACAGCCAGGCAGCGCTGAAATCCCTGGATTCAATCTCCACTAACTCCAAAGCAGCCCTTCAACTGTCGATCATCTCTCAAAGAGATGGCGGAACAGTTCAACATTCACCTATGCTGGGTGCCATGGCACAGATATATTCCGGGAAACTGCAAGGTCGACGAACTCGCCAAACAAGGAACAACACTACCCATTTCAACTGACTACAGCAAACTGGGTATTCCAATCGCTACATGCAAATTGATGCTAAGGCTAAATGCTATGGAGAGGACAAATCTTATGTGGGCTAGAGGTAACACGTGTCTAGCGACAAAAAAGATTTGGCCAAAGCTAGATCTTAAACGCTCTAAGGCTTTGACCTCTCTATGCAGACGGCACATTATCTCCACTATAGGTGTCATCACAGGACACTGCTCATAGGTAGACATCCTGCAAGACTCGTCGTGCTCGCAAACGACTTTTGCAGAAGCTGTTTAGATGAGGAGGAAACTATTCTTCATCTCCTCTGTACATGCCCTGCACTGTCTAACAGACGAAGACTTCTTCTAGGAGACTTCTTCTTCAGCGACATTAGTGAACTAGCACACTTAGACATTAATTCTCTCCTCTGCTTCATAAGAAGCTCAAAATGGTTTTAAGTTCTTTCTTTTGGGGCAAAAAACCCAACTCCTGTGGTACCACAATGGTCCTTTCTTCTTGGGTGTGTTAGTTACTTATCTTTAACAGCTAACAGCCACTATAACCTAACCTAACCTAACATAACCCACAATTGAGATCACCACACCAGAAATGGTTGGCAAAATCCATGGTTTGATAATGGACGATCGGCGAGTGAAGATGCGCGAGGTGGATGATGCCACAAGCTTATCACCTAACTCAATAATTTCGATTTTACATAAATATTTGGACATTAAAAATCTTTTCGCAAGATGGGTTCCATGTTTGCCGATAATCAAACAAATCACAACAAACGCATTCCTTTGACAACTTCAAAGGTGTGTTTGGCGATGTTCCAGAAAAAATCGACTGAGTTTTTGCACTGTTTCGTAAACGTGGATGAAACCTTGATTCACCAGAAACCAATGAACTTTCAAAACAATGGATTTCTCTTGTTCTTTTCACAAGGAGAACGCACTGATACACAAATCCACAGTCGACTGACAAAATTTCATGGTTTAGGCGACGTACTTCTTCCTCATCCAGAATATTCCACAGACTTAGCCCCCCCCCCCCGCGACTATTTCTTGTTTCCAAACATGAAGAAATGGCTCGGAGGTAAGACATTTGGGTCGAATGAAGAGGTCATTACTTATTTGGAGGAGCTTGGTAAAATAGTATTATTTGGAGGGCTTTAAAAAATTGGAGAAACGTTAGATGAAGTGTATCGAGCTAAAAGGAAACTATGTTGAAAAATAAAATGTTGTTCTGTCTAAAAGAGTGGTCCTTCGCATTTATTTTTCAGGGAATTATTGACGTTCTCGTACTTTGTGCACCAAAATTAACAAACCATCATTTTTTAAGAATGGGTTGAAAAATCTCAGCGAAATATTTCACAAAAGTGAATTTTTGCACGTTTTTTACAAAAAAAATTTCAAGATAACAATTTGCTATCGGTAATATTAATTTATTGCACAGATAAGTCCGATGACAGCTTATGTATTGCTTTTTTCCTTCAATTGCCAGTTTTCATAATTTTGTCCAAAGAAATTTCTTGAACTATAATTCATAGAAATATTTTACTCTTTCGTTAGCGCTCTCTTGTGTGAATAAATCTACGAAAGCTTGGTGTACGCGAACGGAATTTGACAGTTCTTTGTAGAAATTCATACATAAAAGTTCTGATCCACACTCTGCCAATTGGCACAAATTTCTGCCAATTCCTGTTCCAGACTTACAAATTTGGTAGTTTTGGGCAGAAGAGAGCGCTCTTGAGAGAGTAAAATATTTCCCCTTTCTGACAAGCTGCCAATTTCTATCCAAAAAAAAGTCTGGATCAGACCTATATTTTCGCAGTTTTATGAAGTAATTCGAATTAATTTCAATAATTTGACAGCGATTTCTTCCATTTTTTTTCTTTATTTGGAAGCCATTTAAAATTAAAGATTTTTTACTGTGACTGTGTAAGTGCTAATTGCATGAAGACAGACCCTTCTACCCTTCTGCTTTTAAAACATTAAAACATGAGAAATATAGAATCATCTTTCTAAATAAACGCAAGATTTGATTTGACAGACTAAAATCAATTTTGTTTAGAAAAAAATCAGTCTTATTCAGAAAAAAAATTAATTTTTGGTTGGAGAGATATTCACATAATGTTTGTTTTCCTTATTGTTTTTATGTTGAAAAAAATTTAAAAAAAAACGGAGCAATCTCTTTTTTGAATGTGTGTGCTGAACTTTCAGACTAAATTGTTTTTTTCATTTTTAAATTCTTTGCTAGTGAAAATGGCAATCGACTTGAATAAATTTGATGTTGGCCTCCGATGACAATTCCAGGGCTCTTTCAAAATACGAAATGTTATTGTTCATACTACGAGTACCTTAAAAAACACGGTTCTTTATATATATTTTTCTCACAATTAACCATTTGGACTTCCATCAAAACGTTTTGCAAATAATCAAAAGATTTGACATCTTCGAAATATCAAGTTTGTGGTGTGTGTGAAAATCCGTGTAAGAATCTGTGTAAATCCGTCTTCAAAAAGAGATTCGAAAGCAATTCTTTCAGAATAAAATTCAATTTCTTTATCTATGAAATTTGTTAAAGGGAAAAAAATTGCTACAGATCCGTCGCGAATCAATGTTAGTGTTGTAAAGAAATCGACATAAGAATCATATTTGTACATTACATTGCTATACTACTCCGTAAAAAGATCTGCGAACGCGAAGTAGAGACAAAAAGCAATGACATCGAGGCCATCGCCTTAAACAGTAAATACATTAATGCAACAGAAAGAGACAGAAGGAAAGAACAAACAAAAGAAACAACACATGTCAACAGCATGCGGTTGGTTTTGAACACTTATCCATCCAATTACTAACTAAAGTACTATGCATATGAAAGCGACCAACGAATTAACGGATATTCGTCCATTTTGATATTTCGATCACATGGCTTTAATTTTAGTCGTCACGAATACATGTTACAAATCTGATTTTGAGGTTAGACGTGCGCGAACATTTTTTTTATAATCTACACACGCTCAAGGGATTATACTACTCTTTAAATGTTTCAACACAGCGCGGGCGTTAGGTTAAGGAAGAGAAAGAAGGATAGGAAAGATGTGTGGCGCGATGTTCTGAGAATGTAGGTGGTTGTTGTCTCAGATTTTACATCCACCGATGGCGCCTGAACTAATACGGAGAAATTTCCGTGTCTTATTTATCTATGTCCCTTATAATTCGCATTATTTTCTTATTCGTTGTCATATTTTATCGGTATGCTAGTTTTACTCAATCACATGTTGTTAGTGCTTTGCCTAAACAGAATGTAATGAGTAAACCAGCAACTCATTGTATGACATTTATTTTAGAATTAGAATCGCGCCACGGCCACCCTCTTCGTCGAAGGGTGGATGGTATGTTCGACTTTTCGTACCAATCAGATGAAATTCGCGACGAGCAATATGGTTTTCTCAAATTTATCTTATTTTGGCGATTACAAAATAAATGTTTGTGTCTAAACATTAATATAAATTATTTTTCTACAATTTTGTTTAGAATTTGTGAAGAATTTAGATTGGTTAAATTGTTTAAATGGAATTTATTCGTTTATTCGTGGGTCGTCGGTCGCTCTCATGTGAAAAGTCCTTAACCACGCGCAACGATGCTTGATTTCGCTGATCGATTTGAAGCGATGGTTTCCTCAGAGCCATACCTGTTAAGTTTTCATAAAAGGTTATCCATTTTGCGGTTTCAAAAGTATAGGGCTGGAATTCGACATCTGTCAAACTAAGTTGTTAAACCAATTTTTTTTTCAGATGAAAGTCTGACATTTACGAAAATGGATCGCTGTTAAAACCTACTACAAAAATGGTGAATCTGCCACAACCACATATCGTGCTTTAAGAGGAGATTATGGTTTATATAATCGTCCAACTACGCAAGCAATTGGCAAAATTTGAAGAGACTGGATTGGTTACAGATATTGTAAGGCCTGTGCATCTTCGTTTCGCTCGTACCACTGAAAATATCGCTGCTGTAAGTGAAAGCGTTGCCGAAGACCCGAATGTGTCGATTCCTCGTCGTTATCAGGAATTAGGACTGTCTTACGGCACATTATGGCGTATTTTGCATTTGGATCTACACCTACATCCATATAAAGTCCAACTCACACAACAACTGAAGCCAGCTGACCATTCACAACGTCGTAGATAAGTCGAATGGGTGGTTGAACAACAGGCGGTGGACGGCGATTTTTCGAACAAAATTTTCTTCAGCGACGAAGCACATTCCTCACTCGGTGGGTATGTTAATAAACAAAATTATCGTATTTGGGGTTCTGAGAATCCTCAAGTAATTGAAGAGAGGCCATTACATCCACAAAAAGTCACTGTTGGGCGCTCTTTGGTCCGGAGGTGTGATTGGACCTTACTTTTTCGAAAACGACGATGGAACGACTGTCACCGTCAATTCGGAGCGTTATGGTCATATGATAACCGATATTTTTGCCTGCTATTGAAGAATACGACTTGGAGAATATGTGGTTTCAACAAGACGGTGCCACATGCCACACAACTCGAGCGAATATGGCTTTATTGCAAGAGACATTTCCTGGCCGCGTAATTTCTCGTGGTAGCGATATCAACTGGCCACCAAGATCATGCGATTTGACACCGCTGGACTTTTTTTGTGGGGGTACGCGAAAAACGTGTTTATGCAGATAAAACTTTGACTCTTGAGCACTTGAAAACCAACCGCCCAATATGTGTCAAAGTGGTCGAAAATTACCTCAAAAGAATCGATGCTTGCAACAATTCGCGTGGTGGTCATTTAAATGATGTAGTGTTTCACACATAATGTCAACGTTCAAACTTTATAATAAAAAAAGAAATATCATGTGTTTTATTTACGTTTACTTTTGAAACCGCAAAATGGATAACCCTTTATTTATTATTTCTATTGTGGACTCATTGGCCGTGTTCGGTTGTTGGAAACTAGATTTGCTAGGGGTACGTTCAGTGCTGTTTAATATCTTGTTTAAACATTATGAACAATTAAACTCCAGCCAAAATAAACTAAACATTTGTTCAAGCTAAGTTTATGATATCTCGTGTAAATCAGAAGTGATTTTTTCGTATTTAAGCTATACATTTTATGATTGCTAATTTTGATTCTAACCTAACCTAACCAAGTTATTTAACGTATAACAAAAAACAAACTTACCGTCAAGACATGCCGGAGCCATTAACTCTTCAACTGCGGCAATTTGAAGTACTCCATTCAAATCCTGGTACTCGTCTCCAGATAATTGAATCTCCATCGTCTTGGTAGATGGCGTTGTCCTTGCTTCTGTTGTTCTCTTTGTTAAATTCAAATTGGTTGTATTCGTCTCTCTTAAACTTTGTACAGTTGTCGTATTGCTGTTCTGCGACTGCTGCTGATTTAATAAATTCAAATGCTCTGAAATATTCTCTTGTTCCGGGCAGAGTATAATTTTCTGGCCGTTTTTCCCGTTTGCGTTCACTATAATTTGCTTTAGTTTTACTGAGCCGTTCGTTTTCGATTCTCTTTGTTTCATTAAAGACGTAGGTAAAAAGGACCTCGTCAAAAAGGGTACACTTATGATTTGATAAATTGGACTTTGCGATTCCAATATCGTCTTCTCCTGGTTTTGCTGTTGTAGTGTTTTCTGTTGCTGAATTTGTAATTCTCTTAGTAAATTCGCTTGTAATATTTGCTTGGCCCTTTGCTGGGTCAATTGACTTAAAAACTCTGTCCGTGCCTGGTTCGGATTCGATTGAGTCGTCGTACAATTCAATTGGTTGTGATTCCTTAAAAACTCTGTCCGTGCCCGGTTTAGATTCGATTGAGTCGTCGCGCAATTTAATTGGTTTTGATTCCTTAAAAACTCTGTCCGTGCCCGGTTTAGATTCGATTGAGTCGTCGCGCAATTTAATTGGTTTTGATTCCTTAAAAACTCTGTCCGTGCCTGGTTCAGATTGGGTTGAGTCGTCGCGCAATTTAATTGGGTTTGATTCACAGTGCAATTCTGAGAGGTTGCTTGATTCAGTAACTGATTTTGATTCCGATTCGACAATTGATTCTGATGTTCTTGGTAATTCGATAGTTGGCTCTGAGACGTTACTACTTGGCTTTGATTCAATAGTTGTGCATATGATTCCTGGCTCAATATCTCGTAATTCTTCAAAGAGATATGCCTTTGCTGTTGCTGGAGTTGTTGGGATTGATGCGGTTCCTGATAACGTTTTACCAAAATCGGTCTTCCTCTTCTGGGTAAATTCGGCGCTGTCAGTTGTATGAATTGCTTCGTGGCTGTCGTTTGAGGATTTTGCAGCAGATTGGTCGTTGTGTTTGATGCTTGAGTCCTTTGGATTTGCGTTGGTTTGATTCTTGTTTGATTTTGAGTCGGTGTGGTTGTGTTTGTTGGTGTTCGCTGGCCGTGACTGGCAGGATGAGGCGTTGTTTTGGGCAGCCATTTTGAATTCTATAAAAAACAGGAAAAATGAAAAAAAAATATTAAAATAACTACAATGATTTTCTTCTTTATTTTTCATGGCGACTGATTATAATTCGAAATTATAATCGTAACAACATTAATTTCAATAAGCTAGTCTTATTCGAAATGAAAAATGATTTCACTTCTCTTGCACACGCATATAGGTATTCGAATAGGTTTTTCATTTACCAAATTTAACATCTTGTCTAGATATTTGAATAAAAAATAGTGCCAAGTATGTGTTCTTTAATTTGTTGTAGATTGGCAGGATAAAAAAAAAGTACAAAATTTTTCAACAAAAGAGGATTACTACTCTTTTCTGTGAATAAAAAGCAAACTTTGTGATTAATAATAACTGATCATAGATATTTCATTTTATTAGTCGAAAAAGATTTGCAAAGTTTTTCATAAAAATCTTTGATGTATAAATTTGCATATCTTAAACGATCAATCCCTTTTAAAACCTTGAGATCGCTTGATCTTTCTGTATACTTACATAATAATTTCCTTTAGTTTCTGGCAAAGGAATTTTAAGATTAACTCTTAACTAGCTCTTAAAAGAGTCTTGCGCGGATTTGTTTTCCCTCAAACTGTAAAGAAGAGAAACAAAATAATATATATAGTTAAGTTTGTTGCAGCGTTTCTTATAGGCATGTTTGTTAAATAATAAAAGGCCTTAAATAATTATAGACCAAACTTAAAAACTAAAGCTATTGACTTTTTTTAAAACTAGTTACAGAGAAAATCGAAAAATTGAAATTTTTCAAAAATTTATACCGGAATTGCAATTTTCCTCATTTTGAACATGGAATCGAATACATTCATACTTTTGAAGAAATCGCTATTTTTATGTTCAATGGAACAAGTTTTGATACAAAACTATTAAAAATTATTTCCAATTTTTATTGTTTATTTATAAAATTCGCAACGAAAGAGTAACTTAAAATAACACTTAAGAGAAAAATGAGAGCACCAAATTAAAAAAGGAATAGTATGAGAATAACGAAACTCGCGATGTACTCGTATGTATGCCTTTGTCTATTTGAAGTGTCGTTAGATTATTATTTTTATTTATTTTATTATTGAGCGTGCACTAAATGGGTTTTCGCTACCCTTAAAATGTACTAGCACTAAGCACAGTGCGACCATTAACGGAAAAAACAAGGGATTAAAACGATACACCGATACACATTGCATTTGAATTTTCTGAATATCATTATCATTTCACATTCGCGTGGTACGGTTAAAGAAAGAATCTCTTAACAATACACCCGAAGTTGGCTTAACTGCTGAGCATTCCTAGGAGCGCACGCTTTACGGTTGAATAGTTTAAGGGGAGGTTATGCAACTGGCTATTTTGATAGAATATTGTTTATAAAAATAGCGATAACATAATTGAAGACATGAAACATTGCTACTGTGTTCGAAAGATGTAAATGTTTCCATTATAGTTCTATCGCCTGTTATTCTTAGGGCTCTATTTGCAATTATGTCTAAAAGGTTCAAATGAGTCTTAGGAGCTCCGGGCGGAATGTGAGAGTTATACGCCAGATTTGAACGAATTACGAATTACAGTTAGATCAGACAGGTGAGAAGAATTTCTTGCATCTTCGATGAAAGCCCAAACACTTGGCAGGATTTTTGGCGACATCGAAAATGTGGTAATTCCACAAGAGGTAGTCTGTGTTGCACATCCCATGGACCAAACGCTAATCGGTTTTGTAAATGCAAGAGGTATGGGCCAACCTACATTCTGCTTTAACGACAGAGGACAGCACTGAGTTTTTGAAGCATTCAATTCTACGAAGTTCCTTATTCGCCCATTGTGCAATGCTATCGAGATCAAAATTGAATGAGCCTGTCATATTCTGCCGTTGCTGTTCCACTTCCGAATAACAAATAGGTGAATAAATTCGAAAAACGAATATGAAAAGCTGAGGGTACTGTCGTCGGCAAAACAATATTGGATTAGAAGTTTCATATAAGAGATGATTGATCAAAATGAGTGACAGAGCGGAGCCTTGGGGCACACCATAGCATTTATTTTATGAATATACAACTTGTATTGATCGGTCCGAAGGGTAGTTTCTGATCCAACGAAGAAGAAATTCATTGATGTCAAATACACGCTTTTTCGATAAGTGAGCTTGATGCCAAAATCTATCAAATGCTTTTGAATTATCAAGCGCAATAATCTTACTCTCTCCAAAACGTGAGATATACCATTAAATAACCAGTGGACCTATTGTTACGAAAGCCATATTGCCAATGAAGATGATTAGCCTTTTTTAGGGACAGGCTAGAAAAATGCCGTTTTCCATTCACTCGGGAAGAGACCAGTAGACGTGGAAAAGCTTACCCAATGGTCTTGTCAGCGTTGAAGAACATCTCTTCAGAACGATGGAAGGAATACTATCTGGGCCAAGGCCTGTAAGGACTTTAGCAACTGCACGAGTGCAAAAGAAGATTCGTTCCATAAAATCGTTTACGTTCTCAAGTACTGGAGAAGTCATAACACTTTCTGGCAGCGTAAAATTAACAGCGAACTGCACTGCAAGCAAATTGGCTTTTTGACGTGAGTTGACAAAAGGGGTGCCATTAAAACGATCGTTGGAACCGAAGACGAAGCTGTATTTCGGATGTTTTTTTTACAAATGACCAAAAATTGATACTCTGAATGTAAACGTTACAAGTCTTTTTAGCTTGTTTGAACTTTATTCAGGGCTCTCATCACGTAAGGCTGGCGGTATCGTTTTCGATATCGCGAACGATAGCCAAGCTTCACGTAAGCTTTAAGAAATCGATATCTGCAAGAAATATCTACTTTGCGATTTTATGTTTACTTCAGGTAAACCTAAAAGCGATAGCGATGTCGATAGCGACTGCACGACAGCTATTGGGCTATCGTTTTGCTGTGAATTAAAAGTTTTAAGCAATTCTTAAATAAAAAAACACGCCGAAAAATGTTCCATCGCAATATTTTATCAATTCAAAATAGAGGTGAATTAGAAATAAATTAAATTAATAAGAAGAAGAAGGGAACTTAGAGATGCATCTATTACTATAAACTAAAAAATATTATATTTTTGTATTACTTAGTTTTTGTGACCACCGCCTCTAGATTCATTCAACGCTTCCGTCTATCAAAGAACACCTTCATATAAGTATTGGAAACAATAAACTTGCCTTTCGGCTGTTGATTCACTTACATTCAACCAATACTACGTTTCTCAAACTGAAGTCAGCAAGAGTGAAAGACCATATGAGAGAGACAGTTTCATGAAGCAAACTTATACCACGTTTCCACCGACTATTAATCCGAGATTTAAGTAGATTTACCATACAAATTTTAATCTTTTCAGATGAAGATTTAAAATAAATCTCATTTAAATCTTCATTGGGATAAAAGATGTACAAATTGAACTAACCTATTATTCTCATATCGAAATGAACACATTCATCGGGAAAGCGAATTTTTCGCTTCGGTTGACACAGATGAAACTGCCTGTCTCACTTCTACATCATTGAGAAAATGAAACAATATTTGCATTTTGAATAGTACTGTCAAAATTAATCTACTTTTGGAGCGGTGAAAACACTAATTGAGATTAGTAAATCTAAATCTATCGCATAAGCGGGTATCGTTCATTGAGTTAGGTGATCAGGGCCCAGGTTTTCCTCAGTAGAGACTTCCTTCTCTAAGTTAGTAACCGCTTTACAGCTTGAGGTTCAGTTTGAGCTGGAAAATCACATAGTGGGTATCCAGAATTATAGGATTTCACTACTCAAAGGTTGGGAGAATTGTGATACACTTCGTAAATACTTGATCTGACTGGAGAAATCGCGGGCAAGGAGGACAAAGGTGGAAAAGTGAAATGGATGATCGATTTTAGGAAGTCAAGTCTCTGAGAAACCGCACTGTGACCAGCACAGGCTTACATCCTTAATAAAAGAAGTAAGAAATTTGGCAATTTCAAGGCAAACAGTCGCCCAGGTGTCCTCGAGAAACAGAAGTGCAGTATTTTACTCACTCAACTTTTCCTTGGACATTGCATGTCTGGAGGCAAATTCCTTTCTTAGAAGAAATAAGAGTAAGTTTAAATTCACCAGACGAACGCAAACGTGTGTGGAGAAGAGTTTTAAAGATTTTCTGAAGCGAGTGGAGGTGGATCAATAAGATTTTGGGGAGGGATTTGCTTTGCAGCAAGAACCGAGTGTGTGAGCATTCCAAGAATTGTCTTAAATGCCCAAAGATACGTAACTGACATTCTTGAACTCCACAAGTCAAAATTTATACTGATGCATGACAATGCTCGTCCTCATAGTCGTTGTAGCATATCGTCATGACCTTGGAATAGCTACTATGAAGTGGAACATGTGGAGCACATCAAAAAAGATGCGTTCGGAAATGAAAGCCACTTGCTGACCTGGAAACTGGGGCCCAACTATGTAATTCGATTCCAAAATAATGTTGATCGAATTCGCAAAATCTCAACTCTCTAATTATTTAGTAACGCACTTATTAGCTGAAAAGAACATAGGTAATTGGAGATTATGTGGCGAAGAGTCGAATACGCGAACAGTTGATGCTACTTTCCAATACAGTAATACTTAAAAGTATCATTGAAAACAACTTTCGAATAGATGCGAAAGTAGAATGAAACTATATAGTAGGGCTCCTGTAGTCAACGAGGAATGGAAGAACAACTTGGAAGTAGATCTGCAGAACCTAATTTTAGGCAACGCCTCCTGTTTAAAGTACCGATTTTTTAACTTCTATTACTTTTTTTGTCACCAATACTTTGGTGCGATTTTTGTTGCTCATTATTAATTAAAAAAAAACCAAAAGAGCAAAACAAAGTTCTTAATCTCTTAATAAGAAAATACAGGTGACTAAGTTTAAAAGTGCGAAGGTGTGCATTTATTTTGATCAGGAGTTTAGTTTAAAAAAAAAAATCAATAATACGGTTGTTAAAGTTTTGTTTTGTCCGTTGATTGGGTACTTGAACATGAACATTTGGATGACCAACTCATTTCGAATTAAAGTAAATTGTTGAAGATAAGCCTGTGTTGGGCGCCATTATTTTTGTTATTGTTATTTTTTACTTACGACCTACATCCATTGCTACGAGTACTTAAAATTCGTACTTGAAATTAGGATGTGGTTCCCGACATTTCCGTCTGTCAGTTGGTCGATCGACAACCTAATCGGCCTTTAACTACTTGGTCTTAGGTGATACAATTGTTTGTACTAAAAATGGTATATCTTAATTATCTCGATGGCTCTAACGATTTTGATTATACATGTATTATAGTACATATTTTAGTCCCAATTTTTGTTTACACATTTTGTTAATAACGGTACCTGCCATATAGCCATGTTTTTATTTTCGTCTTTCTCATTAACGGCTCAACGGATTTCGCATACTGCATACCAATTTATTGGACAATTATTTTTGTTTAGATTTTTGAAAAAAAGATCATTTTTTTTAATTCAATATTTTGAAAACGTGTGGACGGTTCCTTTAAAATATTATGTTTACATTTATATTACCATTATTTTCGTGAAGAAAAAAAAATTAAAGAAAGTTTGCATATAAATAAAATGCATGAATGGATTATACCTACTGTTCTTATCATTGAAAGCATATTTGTAAATCATGTACGTAATGTAAGTAATCAATTTATTCTAAAAAAAATGTATGGCAATTTTAAGTTTTTTTAAAATATATAAATACATAATTTCAAAAAAAAATCTTCCACCTGTTTTCGAAATACTGAGTTTTCAAAAAAAAAGTAATTTTTTTTTAATAAGTGTCGAAAATATAAAAAAAGGTCCTATGGCAGATACCGCCAATATCATTTTATGTGAAAAAAATTAGACCTAAATGCTGACTATACCTAAAAGGGTACACTGAAATTTTTTTAAAATCAAAATCGTTAAAATCATTTTCGAGATAATAAAGCTTTACCGTTTTTGCTCTAAAAAATTGTATGTCAGTTCTTTCTGGGGTTAAAAAAAGATTTGGGAAAAAGTCTTGTTCTTTGGTATGCACTGATCAGTGCTGCCAATTACACTGCTTCCAAGTAACTAAGATTTATATAATATTTTTTTTTTTATAATCTAACACGCGATCAAAGGATTATTTTTACCATTTATATGTTTTTACCACAGCGCGAGCGTCATGTGAGAGAAGTGAAAGACGGATAGAAAAGATGTGAGGCGCGAGGTGGTTGTTGTCTCAGATTTATCTCTACGGATGGCGGCTGAACTAATGGGGGGAACATTACCGTTCTGATTTGTTTATGTCTCTTATAATTCGCATTATTTTATTATTTATTTCTTTGTCATATTTATGGGTATACTAGTTTGCTCAATCACACGTTGTTAGTGTTATGCCTGAAAAACATGGAATGAGCAAACCAGCAACTCATTGTTATGACAAATTTTATTAGAATTGGTTTTTAATGGAAAATAAGACGACATAGACAATGGCTGGAATCGGACCTGCGACCGAGGTTGACAGGCGAGCACACAACTATCGCACCACGGCCACCCCCGTAGGAGTAAATTAAGCAAACAATTCAATTAAATGTATACAGGCATTTTTCGATAATTTTTTTTTTCGGTCAATTAACAGAAGTTCAATTAAGCGGGGAATACTGTACTGTTCAAAATCGAAAAATTTGATGACAATTACATTCACCATGTGGAGTAGTACTATTTGTCGGGTTTTTACGTACAAGCTGTTAAGAGATCAATTGTGTGTTTTTTGTGTGAACACATTTACCAATACTTTTCCTGAAGTTTAACTTTCTCGGAGTTTTAATTTTTTGTTTGCATTTTATTCCATAAATAAAATCAAAGTTCAGAGCTTTCTGTGTTTTTACAGCTTTTTTGATTATATTATTGCATTGAACTTACAGATTGTATTTCTAATGGACTTCAACAAAAAATAAACATGTAGGTAGATAGGTATTTGTGTTTTACAAACACAAACATAAAAGCAATTATTATTCGTATGTATAAAAGTGCAATATCAAACGACAAAAATAAACTTGTTTATTCAACTTCGCATTCGTGTAAAAAACTTTATCTTATTTGACAATCATTAAATGAGTCTAAATAATTATACCTTTGTGTCTGCTGATAAAACAGTTTGATAATTCGAACTTATCACAATTTTATGAAGGTTATTGCGACTTTTAAAATTTTTAGCACGCCATGATATTGCAATTGAAATGGTTTAATCAACAGGATAGCAAATGTACCTAGGTTTTAATTAAATGTCATGCAACATTGATTACATGTTTACATGTTGGTAATTGCCGTGAAATTCAAACGTGGCATGCCAAAGGCTAACATAAAATTATAAGAAATTAAATGTTTCTTCGAAAAAAAAAACAAAAATAAATAAAAAAGAACAAATTCCGAGTAAAGCGAAAAGAAAAGGAGAAAAACAGTTATCTCCTCTGCCTTTCTCTTTCTCGCAACTGAAAGAAATGAACTGGTGCGAATTTATTTCATGAATCGTGTGACGATGACGTGCACGATCAATAGGTGAATTAGGTACTCATTTTGTCCAAATTTAAATTTTAAAATTATCAAGTCAGCGAATTTACATATAAAATTGAGAAAAACAGGAATTTTCTTCTGAAGAAATATCTAAGTATAGAAACTTTTTTTTTGCATATTTTTTAATTTACAAGTTAACTTTTTAACTAAGTATTTTTAACTTACATAATAAGCAATTGAAATGGATTTTTTTTACTTACGTTGAAGATTAAAATTCTTATCCAAGAAATGGGAAAGGGTTCAAATAGAACAAAGAACTTTCAACAAGCTAGAAATGCGTTTCTAGCTTGAAGTTTTTAACACGCACAATATAAAAGTATTTAAGGATTACAAATCCTTTTAACACTTAGTTGTTTTAAAGAAAGTTTTATTTTAAGTTAGTTTTGTTTCCGGGAATTCCGGGAAGGAATAAAAATATATAATATATTTTCAACCAAACACTTCTGTGTACACTAACAGAACGCGGTAAAATGAAAACCGTGCGGCTTCTAGATACGCTAACGAATTACTGCTCGTTGTGAAATTCGAATTCAGACAGGTTTCTTGCAATGAGTTTAATAAAATATGATAAAGGTGTGAGTGTTAGTTTCAAAAAGGGGAACATTGTACACACACAAGTAGGAGTTTAATTATTGCAAAAAAATTCCCACTATTTTGTTGTTTTTTAAGCGCATTCGCTCTGACGAAAATATTTAGGTTTTCTTGTAAATGCTGGGAGTTGTCATCAATGTTTATTTTGAAATTTTTACTTTCTTCTTTATTTTATGGTCGCAAGTGAGAAGGGTGGAAATTTGTACCTACAGATGTTGTGTAGGTATATATGCATCTGTTTCTGTATATGATGTCGCCATATACACATGTATAGGTATTTTTCATGGGGAAATTACTTTGGATAAAACCAAGTATTTCCCTCTGATGTTTTATTTGTAGGTATTAAGGCGAACAAATATGATGCGTCATGCCTACCAACTTGTTTTTAATGTTTTCACCGTAATTTCTGTTCATTGTGGGTGGTTTGATGTTTTTTAAAAACAATTTTGACATTTAACCTTTTCAAATAAATATAACATTACCTTACATAATTTTGAAATGAGAATAAATAACTACCTACCTATAAAAAAACACACACGAGAAAGGTCTTATTTATACCGGCTTTTTTTGACAGTGGTGGTACTCGTACATATCTACCTAACCTATTACTTAATAGATTTTTCTAGATATTTTCAATTTGATATTACGTTGGCTAGGTATACATATATACCTAGCGATTTTAATCTTTCAATAAAATAGCACTTTATTATGAATTAGATTTGGAATAATTACCTATTAGAGTTTAATGACAAAAATTTGTTATTCATTGATAATCCTAGGTGGTTTCCTTTTCTTGAGTATTTTTTACTTGCGATAAAGTACTATTTAGGTAGGTATATACAGTCAGTCATAAAAGTAAGTAAACACTTTGTACTTCGCCTAACAAAACATCTTTAAAATGATATAAAATAATTTTCAATAAAGAAATCAATCCTTTTTGATGTGAAACATGGTTGGCTTCTGGGTTTTACGGGTTTTACTCTCTCGTCACGTTAGCTAAAAAAAAAGCAACTGTGTTTTAAATAATTTAATCTTGCTATAGCAGTAAAAAGTAACAAAAATTGTTAAAACCATCATAAGTAACAAATTAAGGGTGATCCGTCCTGAAATCATGAAACAAATATAAGGTGTCCATTACGTTCTAACTATTGAAGCAGAAGTCAATCCGTAACAGTCATGTTTCACACAATCATCACTCCTTAACCACACATCATCCACGCATGGATTATGCTGTAACGTAACAGATGCATCCTCAGGATGCACAACCACTGCAGTTATCAGTCCTTATCTACAACTTTAAACCAAACTGTTATATAATTGCCAGCCCAAGGAATGGCATATAATGGGTTATCCATTTTGCAGTTTCAAAAGTAAACGTAAATAAAACACATAAAATATTTTTTTTCATGATATTTCTTTTTTATTATAAAGTTTGAACGTTGGCATTATGTGTGAAACACTACATCATTTAAATGGCCACCACGCGAATTGTTGCAAGCATCGATTCTTGTGAGGTAATTTTCGACTACTTTTTGACACATATTGGGCGATATCTCAGCCATAACTTGACGAATGTTGGTTTTCAAGTGCTCAAGAGTTAAAGGTTTATCTGCATTAACACGGTCTTTCGCGTAGCCTCACAAAAAAAAAAGTCCACCGATGTCAAATCGCATGATCTTGGTGGCCAGTTGATATCGCCACGACGAGAAATTACGCGGCCAGGAAATGTTTCCTGCAATAAAGCCATATTCGCTCGAGTTGTGTGGCATGTGGCACCGACTTGTTGAAACCACATATTCTCTAAGTCGTATTCTTCAATAACAGGCAAAAAAAGTCGGTTATCATATGACCATAACGCTCCGAATTGACGGTGACAGTCGTTCCATCGTCGTTTGCGCAAAAGTAAGGTCCAATCACTCCTTCGGACCAAAGAGCGCCCTACGAAATGACTTTTTGTGGATGGCCTCTCTTAAATTACTCGAGGATTCTCAGAACCCCAAATACGACAATTTTGTTTATTAACACACCGAGTGAAAAAAAATCGCCATCCACCGCCCGTTTTTCAAGCACCCATTCAGCTGGCTTCAGTTGTGTGAGCTGGACTTTATATGGATATAGGTGTAGATCCAAATGCAAAATACGCCAGAATGTGCCGTACGACAGTCCTAATTCCTGAGGAATCGACACATTCGGGTCTTTGGCAACACTTTCACTTACAGCAGCAATATTTTCAGTGGTACGAGCGAAACGATGATACACATGCCTTACAATATCTGTAACCAATCCAGCCTCTTCAAATTTCTTCACAATTTTGCCAATTGCTTGCGTAGTTGGACGATTATGTAAAGCATAATCTCCTCTTAAAGCACGATATGTGGCTGTGGCAGAATCACCATTTTTGTAGTAGGTTTTAACAATTTTTATGCATTGGGTGATAGTTAAGCGATCCATTTCCGTAAATGTCAAACTTTCAACTAAAAAAAAAATTGGTTTTACAACTTAGTTTGTCAGATGTCGAATTCCAGCCCTATACTTTTGAAACCGCAATATGGATAACCCTTTACCTAACTCACCCGAGTACATCATCACACATCGTCCACTAATGGAAGATGTTGTACCGTAACGAAGAATCCATTTAACTGCATGGAAGCAAGTGACAGAGGAGCAAATAGTTCTTATCATTCCACATTTTTTTTGCGCATCAAGCAAAAAGGACTCCTCCTCATCAACATACGTTACAACTCTATATTTTCCTGTGAAATAAAATAGTGTAAAAAACTCTTGCTAGTTATAAGTACAAAATCACATGTCTTATTTAAAGTTTATGGTGCGTATGCACTCTCGTTTATTTAAATGTTAAGTGTAGGTATGTATGTATGTTCATGTATTAATATTACAGAGCTCTCGCTCTAACTTCAAATGAAATGTTAAGTATAAGTGTATGTATATATGTATATATTTATTTTAGGTTAGTTTAAGGTGGCACCACGCCACAAGAGCAGTTCCGTTACATAATTTTAAATACATTAGATGACACCACGTCACAAGGTACTGATACACTGCTCCTGAGCAAAAGCAGTTCAACTATACAAATTTACAATAGCCAAGAGGCAGGCAATACATTATAGCCGCTTATAATCCCATATTACTATCGAAAAATTGTATTACTATGTAAAGTTTCAAGAGATAAGCCTCAATAAATTCAATTCAATTCAATTCAATTTGATGTGAAACATCTATGGTTGCGGGTGAATCTGGTTGATAGCGTGGCGACGCATGGGAAATGTTTTAATTGCGTAGCCATTCAAATATACAACTCAAAGAGGAGAGCTCTGCATATTTCTCTCACTCGCACTCGTTGTCATATTATATTCTTTTGTCTACAGTTAAACGTAACGTAAAATCTAATACCAAAGGTAAAGGTGTTTACACATTGCATGAAACTTTTAAGCTGTATTTAAAAAATGGTTTGTCTTTCTTCATGATTTTTGTAGTGCGCTTTACACCTATTCATAGACACGAAATGAAATAATGAAATTACAATAACAATAAGATACAGATAAATTCTCGTTTTCATTTCGTGTAGGGTAGTTTGGATATGTTTGGTTTGGTGGTAATGTTGTTTACAGTAGAGTTATAGAAAATAAAAATTGAATTAAAAAAAAAACATGATATTCGACTCGAAAATAGTAGAACATTTTTAGAGTCCAAAAAACAATGATAATAATGATAATAATGCCAAATCATGATAATGGCAGCACTGAAGCGAAAAAACAATCTGTTCCCCTTAATGCCGGTTTTTATTAGAAGATTTATGAAGAACTTTTCCTATCGGTTTATATACCCTGGTACTTAACACTTTTATTCCAAGAATTATTTGTGAAAATCTTTTATGTAAACAGAAATATGTATTCCAAGTTTCAAGGCGCGAAAATTAAAATTTTTAATTTTTTAAATTAAGTTTAGTTAAGTTATTATTTTGTAATAGAATTTAATCATTAATTGTAGGGCTCTAACATAAATAAATAAATAAATAAGATCGCTTCTGCGGGATTTACTGTAGGTAGGCCATGTCGTTCTAGATATGGTACAGTTCGGTTAGATTGCTCCACCTACTAATTAATTCCAAAAGGAAAATTGAGAAAACTTTGCCCTTCATAGCAGCAAGTGAGATAGAGACGCTCCCGCAAGTGAGCTATTAAGGGCTGATCCCAGTCGGGCTAGTTCGTCTGCCCGTTCATTACCCTCGATGCCACTGTGTCCTGCAACCCAGATTAAAGTGACTCTATGGTTAATGTCTGCAAGTTATTAATCTAATTTCGGTATTGTTGGAGTAGTTTTGAAGATATTTTCTCACGCTTTCGATAACCGCTTGGCTGTCTGCGATTATTGTCGAGCTTAGATCTTGAGTTGGATTTAATTTAAGAATTTTGTATGCTTCTAATAGCTAGTACTTCAGCTTGAAAGACGCCAGCAAATTCGGGTAGTCGGAAAGATCTAAAGACATTCAGCGACTCTGAGAAAATTCCTGGCCCTACACCGGACTCCATCTTAGATCCGTCTGTAGATTGTTGCGCCTAAATCTTTCAACACTTCGTCATCTTCCCAATTCTTCCTGGATGAAAAATAACTTCAAAACTTTTGTTGATACTCACCGCAGTCAGTATCAGTCAGTCAGACACCACATGTTTAATGTGGAGACCAAGAAGTACGCAAACGATAGCAGTTCTCTAAATTTTCTTAATTTTGTTAAAGTTGTATTGTTTGTTTAGTGCGGTCCACCAGACAATCCAACCATAGGGCATGATTGGTCGTACTACCGCTGCATGAATCAAAGAAAACAAGATTACGACACTTCTATTTTTTCGCTTAGTTACTATAATTTTTGACACCTCGCTTGACGTCATTAGCGCAGAAAAAAATATTTGTGAGCAATAAAAAAGCAGGAAAAAATTGAAATTGAAAAGTTTTAATTTTGTTTTTGAAATTATATATTTTGTGAAATAGCTTAAAAATATCGTGTGCTGTTTGTTGGTGTAATAATTAAAGCAATAAAAACAGTAAATCAAGAAGAGAAGATGTGTCGTACCACAGTTTCCCAAAAGATCGTGAATTGTTGAAAATTTGGATTCGCTGTCCATCGGATTATTTTCAGTTGAAGACCCGATTTCTTACGGAATCATTTACTACTATTCTATACAAAATTTAATTTCAAGAATATCTAAATTTACTTTTATCCCACAACAGAACTGATCGCCCGCCATGATTGATCGTCGGCACTTGATATCTGAGGCTGTGCCCCCGGGGGCCTTCGCACTTAGCAAATATACTAACTAATAATACAATGGTAGAAAATATCCCAAAAATAAAAACAACATTTTACCGTTCCCAAAAATAAAATAATAATAATTGATTTTGGTGTGACCGTTTGTATTTTTTTGCTCGCAACTGTAGAATTTTTTTATTTTGCTAATGGAAAACGACATTAGTCTAGTATTTGTGAAAGAAATTGTGCCCAATAAGTGGATTATCGAATATAGCAAAACGCAAAACTTGGCATTTGCTTGACACAATGCGAGCTTGATTTTGAAGAAATCGGTCGATTGCCATTGCGGCTTATTGATATAGATCTGTGACTTAAAAAAAAAAAATCCACAAGAAAAAAAATCCAGCGAAATATCGGTGCTATAGATTTCGCTTTGTAGCGTTCGTCGGACAATGGTACAAAGAAAACATGGTAATATGTTTCGAGTATGACGTCACGTGTATCGTTTTTAGCAAGCTTTGCATTCGAAGAAAAAATTGTAACGTTCTTCATTGACGATGATGGCCTCACGATCGTGTCGTTTTCGATAAGAAGTAGGGTCCAATGAGCCCACCTAACGAACACAGATTTTGATAATAATGTTACTCATTTGTACGTACACGTCAATTGACCAATGACAGAATAATAAACAATTCATTTGACAGACGTCACCAAAACAATATGGCCGTCAAAATAATATGGCCGCCAAAATAATATGTCCGCCACATAATGTGAAAATCAGCATATCCCGTTTGCAGTCTTATGGCCTTTTCGATTGGTCGTCCGGAAGGCTTCCGAATGCTTCTGAAACTGTTCGATTGGTATCAAGTGACAGTTCTTCTCCTGGACAGAAATTTCCTTCTGGATTTAGGTAGAATCAAAAACAGAAGCACGCACACACTCACACCCACTAAATTTCAAATTCAAATTAATTTATTCACGTCATTATTTTGTTTTGGTTTGTCTGTAATTTTGTAGTTTCAATTTCTTCTCTTTAGAGAATTAAAATTATGGATATCTGTTCCGAAGACAAATGTTCCCTTCAATAACTGTAATTTTGCATTTTCATCAGGAATAACTTCGAAATCTTCTACATTTGTGTCAGCAATGTTTACAAAATAAAATAATCACAAATGTGCGTTTGACATTTCCCGTCTTACACATACACTCAAATAAATTTTCAGAATCTAGTGTTTACTTGTTCGATTGGAGTCCCGGATCGGTGAGTTCTTCCGGATTACCAATCGAAAAGGACATTATTTGCTTCGAATATTTATCTAAAAAACAAACCTTCAAAGTGATTGTTTTTTTTTCAAATCAAACACAATCTACGTCAATTGCTAAACGGAAACTCAATTTACAGATAAGATTGCGTGTCTCTATGGCGTATGGATGTAAAAATAGCATTCCAAGAAGTGTTTTTATGTATATCGATTATAATTTTGCTATATGTTAAAGTCAATTTTGCTTTTTAAAATTTTCATTGACGTAAGTAAATACATACCTACAACCTTTTTCTCAAATTTTCCCACCATACAAAAAATCAACTTATTGAACACCTACACTACGTAGGTAGGTAGTAGGTACATCTATTTGTTATTGTCACGAAAGTTCAATTTAAATTCTTCTTTTTTTGCAAAGATAATTGCCTTTGAAGTGTTTTATAGTTTTATTAATTCAACTACCAATCCAACTGTTAAAGGAGAAAAACATTGGGATTTTTTTTCACAAACAAGAACATATAGATAAAGACTGTACCGTACCTACAGATTCAAATACAAATACAATAATAAACACAAAAAAACTTGGGTTATCGTCGCCGCCGCCCGCCGGTTGGTTGGGTCACGACTTGTGAAATTCACGAAGCACGAAAGCTCTTGCCCCACTCAATGAATCCACTTGTTTTTCGATTCCGGGAATCACCGCCACGCCATAGCAACATATGTATATATGCATATTCATAGCTTAACATATAGATATAACCATAACCTTAACCCTCATCTACACAAATATTATAATTGTGCCATGGACGTGGACGATGAGTCATGCAAAATAGAAAGCCATTTGAGACAATCAATAAATTTACCATATGAACTCTTTGCAAAAAGCTTAAGGAAGTATGACTAAGACTGGCTACACAGGGTATTCGAGTAGAAAGTATACTTTCGTACTTGTTTCTAACCTAACGGGAACGTAATTTAATCCCGCGCCATGAAATCCCGCGTAATTAAATCCCGCCGATTTAAATTGAATTTTTTGGAATTACACACGTACAGATATATATTGAGATTTTTCACTACTATTAGACGGGATTTCCAATACTTTTTGGAAAATACTATTTGGTACTTTTGAAAAATAAATATATATTTTAAGTAATAGAAAAATATTTTTTGTAAGTTTTGGAAAAAAACTTTTCTTACCAACTTTTTTTTTCGATGTCTTTTAAATAATAATATCTCTTTGAAGAAAATCTTAAGTTCTGAAAAGAACTTTTTATGACAAGGTGCCCTAGACTTCCATCTAGGGCAAAAATTCGGCCAATTGGTCTGCTTAAGTACATTTATTAGACGACGAATTTTTTTTACAGAGCGAATGAAATTACTCTTCGAATACATAAGTATTTAAGCAAAAGTAATTGTGCTGTGTTTTTTTTGTGAATTATCAATAATTGTTGTGTATTATTGTTGGGCTACGAAAAAATATTTTTTTGTAAAGTTATGGAAAAAAGTATTTTTGTTATCTCAATCCGTCATTTTTAGGACGACCAAATAATCACACAGAGGTATAAAATGATTTCAGACATTTCTAACTAACTAGGATGCTTAGTTAGCCGCAAATCGAGTTAAAAAAAAAATATGTCGATTTTAAAAAATGATCGGTGAACACTCATGTAGTTTCTTTAAGTCCAAAAAAATGTTTAATTCCAAAAAGCTTTGCATACACCCAAAATGAACCCATGCCAAATATTCTAATTGGTCCAGGCAGGGGGGTTGCAGGGGGGCAGCATGCCCCCCTTACGCGTTGTGCTTTTTGCAGAAAAAAATTTATTTCGAGCTTACAGAGAAAAAAGTGTTAATTTTCAAGACTTTATGACGCTTAGTTTGCTGGCAAATCGAGTTTAAAGATTGGCCGATTGAAAGGTGACACTTAATAGATCACAAATATGCAATTTTTAAGTCGCTAGGACAAGCCGTTTAGCCGCAAACAGAGTTCAAAATGTGTAAACTTTCATGCCTCTAGGACGCTTAGTTTGCCCGCAAATCTAGGGCAACAAAATCGGCTAATTGACCTGCTTAAGTACTTTTATTAGACGACGAATTTTTTTTACAGAAACAATAAAATTCTCCAGCCAATAAAAAATTTTTGAGCAAAAGTAACTATGCAGCAGTGGACGTAATCCGACCACCCACCGGCCATAAACCATACCTACCTACTTACCTACCAACCAACCAACCACCCACCCACCATTTGAAATCTATTTTTTATCTCTTGCCTCTACCGAGTTCTAAAAAGAACTGAAGAATTTCCGGAACCAATCCTCATTTTATACTTTTTTTTCCTTCGTTCTCCGTGCTTCTCACTCTTTCGAGTGACTTAAACTAAAAGTAGTGAAATTCTGAAAAAGAGCCGTCTTCTAAAAATGCTAAAGGGGAGGAGTCTTGATTTGATTGGCCAAAATAACAAAATCGTATGGAGAATGAAAATTTAATACAGCGCCGTCGCTTTGTATCAAGAAAGGTAGTAAATCGGCAGGATTTCGTTGCGCGGGATTTCGGTGCGCGGGATTTTGTGGCGCGGGATTAAATAGCCAACCCGTTTCTAACTATTTGTTTCGTGAAACCCAAAGCATACCACCTTTCCCATTTTCCTTGCTAGGTATGGTGGAATATGCAGTGCGAAAAATTGGCCGTTTTCGTAAAGGAATAGATATATGCACAGACTTACTCCTTAAATGATTGTTGCTGTTCCAATTTTAGAGCTTTGGTAGGGGGCGTTATTCAGGTTTTATTTAGTTCCTTTTTTAGGCCATTTGACAGCAGCTGATACAAAGCCAATCAAACATCTTTTTAAAGTATATGTGATCTGGCAATTTCGCATGATTAAGCTTACTTTAACTTTTACTGAAAGTGGAAGAGCGCCCCCTACATATGCCAATTAATATGATTTACTAGCTGACCCGGTGTACTTCGTTCCGCGTAAATTCATTTATGTCAATAAAATAATAATTTCGAACATGCACATTACTGTTTCATGTAATGCGGTCAATTAAAATTCTTTATTCTAAAGTTTTATTAAATACAATAAAAATAACTAATTTAACAATATCTATGTTTTTCATTGAAATGGGTGTGTCGGCCGGCCTTACGCTTTTTAGTGAAGTGCTCTATGGTACACAACATTTTTAGTTTTATTTTCGGTTGCGTACAAGTACAAAGCGGTAGATTTGCCGATACTTGAGTACGCCACATATAATTGACCATGTGAGAAACATGGGAATTCGAGACTGATGCCACAAACATCCAGCGATTGTCCCTGCTACTTATTGATTGTCATAGCCAAAGCGACATGCACCGCAAATTGAAGACGCTTATCTTAAAAATCAAACGAATTTCCAGGATTACCAATTTTTCGGAATTTTCATCCAGTGTCCATATGCCCTTCCTAGGGCCAAAGCCCTAAATCGTAAACAGATTTTCCGCCATTATCCTATGACTTTTATTGAGCCAATACAAATTTATCAAGCCCTAAAGTGAAAATCAAAGTAATCATTCTCGAGATATGCACTACAAAAAGAGAATGATCCCTGATTTCCATTTTTTCTGGATTTTTTTCGGGATTTTCCTCCAGTGTTCTTTATGACCTTCCCAGGGCCAATACTTTTTTATCAAGTCCTAAATCGGGAACATCAAAGTAACCGTTCTCGACTTATGCACTAAAAACAGTATGATCCCTTATTTCAAATTTTTCTGGAAATTTTCCGGTATTTTAATCCAGTATCTTATCTTTGACCTTTCTTGGCCTAATACGAATTCATCTAGCACAAAATCATTAAAATCGAACCATCCGTTCTCGAGTTATGCACGCACACACGGATGACATTTCTTTTTTATATACCTATATAGATAAAGCAACAAAAACAAATAAAACTTATTTTTGTCCTAGTTCCTTGCGTTAATTATTTATATTTCCTGTACTCGAATAGTTGTGAAACATATATTTAAAGAAAAGAACACATAATTAACCAGAAATTATTGATTTTTGATTGCTTTCAGCTAACCTTTCTGAATCGTTTACAAATATATTCGGATAGTTTGGTATCCGAGATGACTTATCTAATAAATGGGTGAACGTTGCCATTGGCAGAAAGAATTCTACGAACAAAGACTTCAAGATTCATGAAAGTCATCGGAACCGCCAACTAAACAACATCATGAATCAAAGAAAAATCTGGAAATTGTTGTTGTTTGTCCGATGTGGATTAATGTACCTCTGGTGACGTCCATAAAACAAAACAAAAAAAGAAGTGTCGTAATCTTGATTTCTTTGATTCATCAAACAACATAATATCATTCGATACTCGAATAAATGTCACAAATCTATCCAAAGTAGACTTTTGTTTTTACTTTTATCGAAAACAGGTTCGGTTGTATTTGTAATGTGTGATATTTTGGCTTTTCTTTGGATAACTGTTTCAAAAAAAAAAAACAAAACATGCCTAATGTGTGTGATATTTGTTTGCTGGACTGTGTGGTTTTTGTTGTTGAAGATGCTGGTATGATGGGTTAAATCTGTTTCACGCATAATCATTGTGTTCGATGATGAAGTTTCCAAAAGTTATATGTTCGAACACATCATCTGCTGTGCAGATTTGTAGTCAACAATTTCGAAGTGACATTGCGGGCGATAACTCACTTATTAGATATGTTATCTCGGATACCAAGCTATCGGGGTATATCTGTGGACGAATTAGGTAGGTTAGCTGAAAGCTGTCAAAAAATCAAAGCAAAACGCATACCAACGAATTTTGCAGTCAGCTGGTTCTATACATTTGTTCTCGGATAGCTAGTTATTCCAATTTTTTTGGGATAACTCAAGATAGCTTTCATGAGAGCAGCTGTTTTTTCATCAGATGTGGTTTTGCACGCATTACAACAACAGAACGTTATTCCAGATTGCTGAGAATAATTGAGTGAACGTCCCCATTAGATACACAAAGTGAAAGAAAGAGCAACCATTATTAGCCTAAGTTTTTCCGGGTTCCGTGTGATAATTTGGAAATCTTTTTCTAATATTATTATAAATTTTGCCTTATCTCTCATTCACACATAATTTGCAGTTGCTTTGGATTGGTCATTGCAATTATTGTATGGTTGTACCATACAATGATGTATAGGTTGAACGTTGAACCAAATAACTTGGCCAACGTTCACAGAGAGAGAGGATTCAAGAGAACAAAAATGGTGCGCAAGCGATTTACTGACGACAATGCCAGTGATGAAATACTTTTTAGAAAACTGCACAATAAACCACTATCATACCTCATGTAAATAAAGTCCATCCCTGGAAGGTGATTTTGTATATCTTTCAAAATTAATGGAATAGAGTTGTGCAGTAGAATGGCCAAGTGATTTGGTCCAAGCTATAATTGATTAAGTCTAAGCAATATTAGATAAATTCCTGTTATTGGTTCTGGGAACCCAGGGGCGGATGAATTCAGTTTACTATTAGGTAGGGCATAACACTAATAGTAATTGAATTTTAAAGTTCTGAACTCAAACTTGATATCAGCATATAGTTGACTGTCTAATTAAATTTTTAAGTGTTAGTTTTGTATAATGGGTTGAAAGCATTTCCTACAAGCGTAGTGCCATTATTCTTCCCACGTCGTGGCCGTAAATGTGAGAAAAGATGTTGCTTATCAGATTTTAAATTCATGCGGTTCAAACTCACCACAAATCAGTCACTTCACACATGCTTTATTTATAGTAGCCCAAGTTTGAACAGTAATTCGACTTTTAACGATTTCGATACGCTGTCCGATTCTATCTAAAGAATTTGTTCCCAATATCCGCACATTGAAATTGTTGTTACGGGCGATTTCAATTATCAATTATCAGAACCGAAAAATCAACATTTCTTGGCAATTCCAAAAAAATGATAAAAATGTGGGCGTGGAAGCGGGCGGGTTTAAATAAATTGAAGATTTTACTTTTTTCTTGTTTATTTATTATTTCTCAAAAAATTGTTTGTCCTTTTCGAGATATTAGGGTGTGTCATCGAATGGATCTTGCTTAAAACGTTTTTGATTTTTTTTTCTTGCCCGTATAAACAAACTGTTAAATGTTAATCCAAAATGTTAGAGCCATTTTCAAGACACCAAAAAACGATAAAAGTAGGCGTGAAAGGGGGCGGATTCCACTTAATCTCTTTTGTTATTTATTGATTGATTTTCTCGATCATTATCATAAAACTGTGATAATTTCATCCAAATCATTAGAACAGTTTCCAAGAAATCAAGAATAATACAAAAGTAGGCGTGGTAGTGGGCGGATTTTTTTTTCTGTTTTATTAAAATGAACTAAAAAAATTCTTGAAAATTATTTGCGTAGTGCGCTGGCAGCTTGGTCATTTTTCAATACTCGGCTAATGAAATAAGTGGGTGTGGCAGGGCGCGGATTATACTTAAAACATTTTTGAAATTTTGTTCTGGCCCATATAAACTAAAATCTTAGATGTTCTTCTAAATCGTTAACGCCGTGTCCACGAAACCAAGAAATAATATCAGTGGGCGGGGCATTTGCCGGACCTAACTACAACAAAATTCTTAATTTTTATCGTTCATACAAATAAACTATGAACATTTCATTAAAATCACTTGAGTTGTATCCAAAACCTAGGAAAAACTAAGGTCGGCGGATCTCATTAAAAATATTTTTTGAATTGATTTAATGCTCATAAAAACAACAAACTCAGACATTTTCATCCAAATCGTTATAGTTGTTTTCGAGATAACAAAAAATGATAAAAGTAGGCGTAGTGGTGGGCGGATTTAAAAAAAAAAACTCTAAAAATGTCATCCAAATCATTTGAGTAGTCTCCAACAAATAGAGCCATTTCCGAGACACCATGAAATAAAATAGTGGGCGTGGCAGTGGGTGTATTTGAATAAATCAATTTTAATTATTCTTGTTCTCCCTCATAGGAACAAAGTGTGAAAATTGTATCCAAATCGTTACAGCCGTTTCCGAGAAACCAATCATAAGTTTACCCCGTTTAAAGTAATTAGACTAAAACTCAATTCCTCACAAAGGTTGTTTTTCTAAGAGGCATAGAATTTTAAATTGAGCGCACTGTTTACTGAAAAAACAGATTTAACTACTCTCGAAATTACCTAACTTTTGTTTACTTTTGATAAAAAAAAGTACCTATTAAAAACATTCACTCAAACACAACCACTCAAGATTTAAACTTACCCCGCATCATGACTCTGTACTCCTTTGCATTTGTCATAAACTTATTCCACTTCTTTGATAATTTAACTCGCAATGATAATAATTGACAGGAACAAATATTTTGTTGACAATGCCAATGACAGTATCTATATAAATTAATGTTATTAAACTTTTGTGACATTTGGTTAACTCTTCTGCAGGAGTGCGACATCAAAATGCCTCTATCACTTGAAAAATCACAAAAACCAAACTTCCCGAACTTTGTCTTTTTAATTAGCTTGATCTTTTGTACCGACAATTTGTTTAAACTATTAAACATCAATAAATTAATGATGTTCAAAAGAGTCACTACAATGTTAACGACTCTAACGACAATAGATTGAGTAACAATAGATTGAGTATTAAACTGCAGCATGCAATTATTATTTTTAGATGTCATATTAGTTAGGTATATGCAAATACTTATTTCTTTCTTTCTCACTTTTTTATTCAAATCTTTTTAAAAAATTCCTGGACACTTTTTTGTTATTTAACAATTCACTACAAAATGGAATGAATTTCAAAATTCCACGTTACCACCTTCTTTGACTCTTTTCACTTTATGATGCAATACTTTGTGTTGAATAAAAATAATGGGAAAATAAATCAGTAAAGTTTTATTCTAAACAAGAAAAATCCTTTATTCGATATGACCACGATTCCATGAATGATATTAGTTATTAACAAAATTCAAAATAATATAGCCATGCAGCAATAAAATATAATTTCTGTACACTTGCAATTTGTTTAATAAATAAACAAAATTGGAACTTTGTTCTACAGCACAATGGGATCAATTTTTTTTCTTATCTTATTTATTGGGATCTTTCAAAATAACAATTTGAATTTTTGTATAATTGAACAAACAATTTCTAGCAGATAAAACGTTTAATTATGAGATTCGCGGCACACTCTAGAAGAAGGAACTATCTATTTAAAATTTTACACGATGAAGCACGATAATAAACTGGGGAGGAATCATCATCATATGGCAAAGCAATTGGCAAGACAAGGCAAGGCAAAGAAGAAAGAAGTGACAGAAATGTCTGTTTGCTGAGTTAAAGCTTTTTGATAAGCTTTACTTGTCGGTTGTGCTTTTGGGATTTTATTAAAAACGAGAGGGTAAACAGAAAATCCCATGCTCTAGCATTACCTCATTGTCGTTTTAGTTAAAAGCGCCATCTAGTAAAACAGGTAGATTTTATACAAAAAAGAGAAGGGTAGATTGAATTAAAAGGATTTTTTTCATCGTGCAGACCAGAGTTGTGCCGAAATGGACCATTTGGCCCCGAGATCTTTATTTTGGCCCCACGTCCCGGGTCATCACGAAATGGCCCCAAGATCGTTCAACGAAGTAACAAATTTTGCACAACATTATGAACATAATTTCTCTCGTCTTAAAGACAAGAAACATAACCCTGCTTTTTCGATTAATATTTTAAGTTTACTCCATAGCAGAGTAATACTATTTAAACTTATAAGCTCTAAAGGTGACCTGAAAAAATTTACTTGTGTCATTTTTATTTTGCCTCCAGAATTAGTTAAAAAAATGTATAAGATAGATTTAAATTATTTAAAAATATTTAATTTTATATTTAGGTGAAATTGTCTAATGGTGTTTTTTTGTAAAAAAAAATAAAATGCATCGCACGAACTTGCTCTTATTTTCGATCACATCGTATGCAAAAGATTTCTATTAAGAATCTAAATATATTTTTAAAGGCCTTTTTTGCTTAATTGTTTAAAAATTGGTGTGACAATCTAATACATTTAATAATATAAGCTTAAAAACCAAATTTAAAAAAAAATTAACTACACGTTTTCGAAATTGAATTTTCAAAAAAAAAAAAATATATATTTATATATAATTTTTAACAAATTCAAACAAATATTTTTTAAAAATTTTGGAATGCAGTATTATTAATAATATTTAAATTTTGATAGAAATTCGTCGAGCCGTTTATGAGAAAGTGAAAAATCAAAAAAATTGTATAGGAGGTATAGTTAATAACAAATTATGTAAAAAAAAACCAAAATGTAGACTTTACATAAAGTAGTGCCCACACTTTTTTTAAATCCTTAGAGTCGTTTTCGAGACAAGATGTTTGGAAAAGTTGTATGACAAATACTCTTATTTTGTAGGCTAAAAACGACACAAATCATTGTATTTAATGCACAAGCTTTCCATGGCTGTTGACGAAGTTCTCTTCATTTCCTCTGGGTACATCGATATATTTATCATTGTTCCGTCAAAGCACTCAGCTGAACGTAGAAAACCCCCTTGCGAAAAACGTTATAAATAATACAGTGGTACCTTACTCCATTACCGCCAAATACCTTGGAATGACTTTGGATGCAAAGCTTAAGTGGAAAGAGCACATCAAAAAGAAACGAGAAGAACTAAACTTGAAGTACAGAAAAATGTACTGGTTACTAGAAAAGAACTCTGACCTATCTATCCAGAACAAACTAATGATATATAAGCAAGTACTGAAACCCGTTTGGACATATGGCATCCAACTATGGGGCTGTACAAAGAAAACAAATGCTGAACCCATCCAAAAATTCCAAAGCAAGGTCCTTCGTGGAATAATAAATGCCCCTTGGTATATAAGAAATAGCGATCTACATCGTGACCTTCAATTTGAAATGGTTACAGAGGTGGATAAAAAACACGCTGTATCACACAACCAGCGACTGCAAAGTCATACCAACTCCGAAATGGAGACCGTCTTAAATGTACGAGACAATGTTCAGAAGAAGAACCAAGCCTCATGAGCTGATTGTCTATAAGCTATGGGAAAGTGTAATCACTTTAAACTTCCCCTAATGCGATTCAAATATAAATTAAGATAGTAAAATCATTTGTCGATCTTTCATAGATTGGTCCTGATTTCATCGGTGGTTTTAGTGCGGTAAGAGTCCCACACTACTCGGTACCGATTCTTACCGAGTGTCTTTTGAAGATTTCCATCGGATAAAAAAAATTATTATTTAATATTCTCGAGCTTAATACGATAAATGGTACTTTTCACTTTGCAGGTTTGTGGTTGGTGAAAAAAAATTGCAAGGAAATACATCATTTTAACTTTTCAAAAAAAAAAATAAATAAATAATTTTCTCCTGGAAGTGAAATATGGCCCTGATTTAATCACACAATATTTAATACATAAATAACTTATGGTGCATTCATTAGCTGTTTTGCGTAAATTTATCATTTTACACAATTGGTAAACTTACGACGTTGAATACCCTTGCTTTGAACAATAAAAATCGTAAAATTTACTCTTCAAAGTACAAAGTACCTCTGGTAATTAAATACATCTATTGTCAACTTTGCATTTTAATCGATTGTTGCAAAGTTGAGCAGTCTCTTATAAAGATGGTACCTATTCGCATGTGTAACATCACCTATCTGGTCTTACTTTATTTGAATTGAGTTGGTTTGGTATTAATTTTGCCGCATATATGCCCACCAAAACTAACACTTGCCTGTCCTGAAGGCAAAATCGAATGAATCTATCTTTTCTGCCTTTCTTTGCTTTAAAGCTTCTCTGCACTCATTTTCAATTGCTGATGCAAGAATTCTACGTCATTTCATTAGATAAAGCTCTTTTCATCCTGGAGATTTTTTTTTATAATTTGAACTACATGAAAAGCTTTTGAACGTAGTCTATACACTATAGATACGTAAATGGGTATTATTTTTGATTCATCAATAATTGTTGTCCGTTCGAAAAAGACTTCATTTGGTTTAATTTCCCTTCTATACGAGTGTAGCTTGTATTTGTATTGTAGGTATGTAACTCTGTTGCCAAGAAGAAATAGGTATATGCAATTTGTACATACAAGTTGATTTTTACAATTTGTACCTATTTGCTATTTTTCAATTTAAAATTCATAGGCACATGATTTTAAATTTGCAAAGTCATTGTTAAACACTAGTTTTATAATTGGATCTAATAGGTATAAAGAAAGCTTATATTTGGATGAGTAAATAAAACAAGAATCTAAGGGAAAATGCTAGAAATTGTTCGTTTACATTAAAGTGTAATAAACCACCTATAGGTAAGTATGTGTTTATCTGTTTTGTAAATCTAGAATGTAGGTAGTACATGCACAGGTTAGAGTAATTATTTTAGTTTTATTTTTTTCTTAAATGAAAATTAAGTATAAAATTGCAGTTAAATAAAACGAAACAATAATACCTAGAATTAGTTTTTTTTCCTTTTATTAAAATTTTGAATCTAAACATTAGCCGTGTTTTATTATCGCCAATAACCCATATGGTTCACACCGTACTGATATGTATCCTCTGTTCGCCGAATTTAATACTAAAACTTGCAAACCCAGATAGAAACCTGGATCTCGCGTTGTTTTTGTAATACGTGTTAAAAAATAACCCAGACCCAGACCCGTAGATAATAAGACGCAGCTATTACTTCACAACTTGATTATAATAGCGTTTTCACACCAAACCCAAAACACGGTTTTCGCGAAATATCGGTTTTGACTGAAAACCTAAAGCGAAAACCGCAGTTTTCCCATTCATTTTTTATAAACCATAAGTTTTGATAAACTACAAGTTTTAAATAAAACCTGTCGAAAATATGTTGGATTTGCAAGATGAACTAAACAAACACACCTTGTGAAACATTCAGCGCTCAATTAACCGTCACATAAATAGCTGTCTGGGGTAATTTCAATTTCAATTCACAACTTATTTATTATTGTGTGTGGTGTCAAAAATAATTGAAACGTCAAACGAACACATGTAAAGGTTCAGTGTGAACGGTTTTCGAGTTTTCGTAAACTTTTAGCTAAAACCCCGTTTTTGGTTTGGTGTGAAAAGCCTACAAGATGAAAAAATAAAGGAATATGTATAGGGTGTTTTTTTTTTTAGCTGCATGAGAAGTTTCGATGGTTGATGTCTATGGTTAGACAGTTGAGAATGTCAAATTGTGGAAATTTAGTTTGAAAAAATAAATCAGTTTTTTGTTTCCAAAAATTAATCAGCTAAACATACACGATATTTGGTTCCAACAAGACGGCGCAACTTACGCTTAACCATATAAATGTATTGCAAAATTAATTTGGTGGCAGCATTATTTCCAGAAGTGGTCCTGTTAACTGGTCCCATCGTTCGTGCGACTTATGGTCAGATTTATTGGAAAAAGTGGTCAAAAATTGGACTGATCGAATGGACAATGTAACTCGTAGCCGCGTGGGCATACGCCGGAAATCATATATACAAAATAAAAGCCATGAAATTATCTACCAGACTATAACAATACAAAGTTCATTCCAACAATATTTCTCCTGTATTATAAAAAAGTTCTCTTCTTCTTCTTAAAAAAAAACACCCTTTATATTCCAGGGTTTCAATTTTATTTTTGGCATTTTAAGCGAAAGTAAGGAACAGAGAACCAGAACTCGCTAACCCTGCGCCTCCACAAGCAATTTTTATTTTTGCTTTTATTTCAGCAATTATTGCAGACACTTTTATTTCTTCGTTCAGTGGGCAAATCATTTCATGAAATCTTATTGACAAGCAGAGATCAGCAAGACAAAGATTAGAATCGTTCATGCATTTTGCCCTCCAAAACCCATTTGTTTACATTAGGCGTTTTTCTTTTTCGTTCAGAGTTCGAACACATAGATTATGCACTGAACTAGTTCCAAACAGAGCGAGCTCTAAACACTGATATTTTTCTTAAACACACGTGAACCACACAAATGAGAACACATTTTCATTTTAATCATAAATAGCAATATAACACAAAACAAATTGATACACACCCAAATACAGAAAAACAACTAGCGATCCTCTTCTTTCGCCAACTTATGTACCTAATTATTTTTTCCTTTCTATTTTCCTTCTTGACACATATGGGATTTGGTGCGTTCAGCAATGTATACTCACATGCTTAGTCAATTATCTTCAAGCACGTCGAGTGCGATCTACACATGTTCAGAACGAAAAAAGAAACACACATTTGGAGCTCTGCATGCTCTGAGTTAAAAAGAAACACAAACAAATTTTTTGACAACTCAGACTCTGCTCTGAACTAAAAAAGAAAATGTAAATTTAACTTTAAATCCATGGAATTCCAAATCAACTCATGAAGATACACATGTAAATCTAAAAAGCGCACAAATGTCAGTCGAACTGACATTAGACGTCAAATAATTTCTTCATTTATTTCCACAGGGATGGTAAAAAATAAATGCTGAAATCGAATTCGTAAAATAATTAATTTCATGAAATTTGCTGCATTGGAAATTTCAATTGCATGTTCGATTTTGTGAAAGCAATTTTTGCTTGTGGAGCCGCAGGGTAAGACACGAATTTTTCTTTTCTGCTCTCTATTTACAAATCATAACTGCGTTTATTTTTTGTTTAGTGAACTCCAATTATTTAAACAACATTTTACTGTAAATATTAATTAATTGATGAAACGCTAAATTTATAACGCAGTATTTTTTCACATTTTTTTACGATTTATATGTTTAAATCGAACATATTCCTATATCAAAATGAACCCGTTCATCGAAAATATGAATTGTTCACTCTGGTTGACACATATTAAGCTGCCTGTCTCACTTCTACATCATAAGAGAAAATGAAACACCATTTGCACTTTAATTAGTGCTGTCAAAATGAAGATACCTACTTTCGAAGTGGTTAAATCACTGTAAAGTATTTTTAAATTCAGTAAGGTAGTACTAATTAATTGAAAAAAAATAATTACGACAAGGATCACTGAATAACACTGAAACAGCTCCGCCCAATAAATTTTATTTCTTTAATTCAACTCATCCAATTCATATAACATTTCACTTTGCTGATCTGCAGATTTTCACAGAAAAATATTATAAATTCGATTACTGAACTAATTACAACTAAATGCATGTTCACTATAGGCTAGGCATATTCATGATTACCTTCAAATTTCTTATATATGATTATTTTGGAATTTCTCGGAGGAGAAATTGAAATTTTATTTTTATTAAAATTTAAATTATTTAAAAATTATGGTAACTGACATATAACCGTTAAGGAAAAGCTTATTTTTCCTTAAAACTGCTCCAAGGAGTTTGATAAACAAATTTGAGATGTTTTTTGTTGGTACCAGCTATCATTTAAGGAGGCTTTACATGTATCTTCATCTTCATCTGCATCGACATCTGCAAAAAAAGAGGAAACAAAATAAAAAAAATCATACTTCTGCGATAGAGAGCGAAGACCAAAATGGAGATCATCTTCATGTATAAAGATTATAGGAAGTATGAATGTGAATATTGCAGATTATAGTAAAGATGAACATGTTCATCTGCATTATAGCATTTTCATCTGTACCATAATTTGTTCCGTTCAGATAACGAATTTTCAATTTTTTGTTTACCATTTCACCTCAGTTTGCTTAAAAACAACGAAAATAGCGAAAATATTCTTCTCTAAACCACATTACTGAACGCTTAGAACATGTGATTGTGAGATGCGTCAAGGAAGTTATAGCAGAGTTCGAGTAAGTTATTAGTGTGTACCCTGTCTTACTTTTATGTTTGTTTTATATTATGGTCCTGCTCTATTTTTCTTCAAATCTGCAGATGCATATCCATGTAAAGCCTGTATTAATCAGAACCAAATTTATGGGAAGTCTTTTAACGGTACCTACATTTCATATAACGGTTCTTTTAATTATTGGCTCTCTCGGTAACGGCTCTTCGTCAATTTGCAAAATTTGTATTCGGTATCCAAATTATTTCTGCATATTAAAATTTTGAATAACTATTTTTTTCTAATTAAAATTAATTTTTGAAATTATTGTTTTGAAAAATCAATATTTTTAAAACTTATAAAAAAAATTATTTTAAATTTTAAAAATTACATTAACTATTAATTTATTTTACGAAAAACTGTAAAGTCCTATTCCCGTGCACCACATTTCTTTCACAGAAGAAATCGCTCACGAGAGAGTAAAATATTTCCCCATGCATGAATAATTTTAGTCCAAGAAATTTCGTTGGATAAACTTTTGAATACTGTCAAATAAAGGAAAAAAATTCTAGGTGGATTTGGAAAAAAAATTGCCTGAAAGAAACATATTTTACTATTACTACCAAAATTGTAAGCCTGGAACAAAAATTGGCAGACATTGGTGCCAATTTGTGCCCATTGGCACTTTCGGGCAGTGTGGATGTTGTGAAGAAAACAATACAAATGCTGTGAGTTAGTAAATTGTTGATCTTAAAATGATGCACGAGAATAGTTTTTTAAAGTTTTTCGTAGAAATTCGTAGATTGTCGTAATTAATAAAGTACTGCAACCTACATAATTAAGAAAAAAAAAATATATTAATTTATCCATATTTAACCTTTCTGGTTGAAGTGTAATTATTAGAATGCAACATATTTTATATTGAACATCAGCCGACAAGTAAGTGTCCACTATGATTTAATAGACTTTTTTTAAATACATACATACATATGTATACGTATGCATTCATTTTAGCTTTCTTTCCATTTTTCAATTAAATCAGCTTTCCTGAATAAAAGTTTTTACAATGCTGTGCATAGTTTTTTGCTTTAATATTTATTCGATAAATCGATAAAATTTATTTTTAACTTTTTTTTGTTTGCCTTTCAGAAAATATTTTTCCAGGGTTTTTGTTAAAAATACGCATATATATATTATGTTCATATAGAAAAGGGTGAATGGTCGTAAAAAAACAAATAATAATAAAAATTCAAACTATAGTCTTGTAACACAAGGTAGTTTAAATGCAGTCTGAGTAACACGACACGCTAGTATGTAGAAGTAGGAAAGAATATTTGTAAATGTTTTTTTATTTTAATCTTGTTAGTTGATTTTTGTTCAAATTTGGGCAAGCAATGCAAATAGTTTGTGAGGAGAATTGTTGTTTTTTGTGTTCGATTATAGGAACTATAAGGCAAGTTATGCATTCGTTAAAAAAAAATTTACAATCAAACATAACATTACGATCATAGAGAAGCCTGAAAAAGTGATTTACAAAAAAATGTCTGTCTGTCAGGATGTCCGTCTGTATGTATAACGAGCTGCGGCCTAAACGGCTTAAGCAATTACCCTCACATTTGGTATGTGTGATTAATTTGGCATTTCTTAGAGGAGAAATTGAAATCTTATTTTGCTCGAAAACTGCTCCAACGATTTGGATAAAAATGTTTGAGAATTTTTTTGTTGGTCGAGCTATTATTTGATCCGAACCAAATTTACGGGAAAAGTCTATTAACGGTACCTTTCATATAACGGTTTAATTTTTGGCTTTCTCTGTAACGGCACAATGGATTTCTGTCAAATTTTATATCTGAGAAGATCTAGTTAGTCAAACTAATTCCGCATATCAAAATTTTGAATATCTTTTTTCTTCTAATTAAAATTAATTTTTGAATTTTTTTTTGGAAAATCAATATTTTTAAGACTAATCAAAAAAATAATTTTAAATTTTTTAATCACATGTATATTAATAAACTCTAAAAAATTGCATACCAAAATTTCAAAAAAACTAAAAATAAAATACAGGATTTCATCAAAATCCATCCTACAATTTTCGAGATACTTTCTTATAAAATGTTCATTGCTCCGTGACACCTAATAGCGTTCTTGGTTTTTTGGAAAGCTTTTTATAAGTTTAAGAAACGATTTTTAAGGATTTTCTATACCGACTAACCAATTGAAATATTTTGTGACCTATAGTCCAAAATGCGTTTCGCCCGGGCACAATAGTTGGGCTCATCAGTTAGATGCTATCGTACCTTTCTAAGACGCAATATTTTTGGTCGATGTCTACCGACTCTAATAGAATTTGCAGCATATATATACTAAATACCGACTAACAGCGTCAGTGGTTAGCTATACAAGAGCAAGTTCGTACTTAGTAAGTTAGTTAGTAGTTAGTATGTTAGTTTTGGGGCTAAGAAAACGATTCAAAAATATATTTGAGACAGTTATCTAAAGCGCTTAAATATTAAGTTTAAAGAAAATCGTTTCAGCCGCTTAGGCTACAAATCGTTGCAAGGACAGACAGACAGATGGAATTGCGAGGCCCAATTTGGTGGTGTTCTCTTTCTAATTTCAAGTTTGATTGCAATCTCAAGTTCGATTTTGTTTCCAAATGCAAATCTTTTCCTATAGTACATGGACTGTCATAAGGAAAAATCTGAACTACAAAAAAATGCAGCAGGCTTGCCACCATGTTGGATAGGAAGTCAAATTGACAAATAAAACAATGTAAGCAAATGGGAGCGGTAAGTTTTATAATAAGTACATACATGTTTTTTATCAATTTATAGCTGTTATTTATTTTCTAATGTTTTTTTTTTGGTTCATTTAAATAAAAATAAAATGCAATGAATCTCACGTACTCGTACTTGCTCTTATGTACGATCCCATCGCATGCAGAAGATTTCTATTAAGAATCTAAATACATTCCTAAAAGTCGCTTTTTACTTAATTTTTTATATAATTTAATTTTTGTATAAAAAAATTGGTATTTCAATTTAAAATATTTAATAATATAAACTTTTAAACAAAATTAAAAAAAAATCAAATCAAATTTAAAAAAAATATTTTTTCGAAAATTTTGGTATGTAGTACTATTTATAATTCAGAGGTCTTCCTATAGTACATGTACCTATATATCAAGTAAAAATATTGGAAATAACAGATAAGCATTGAAACGGATTTTTGAAAATTGCCGAACCTCTTAATAAATAGTCCGTTTTGATAGGCACTTATCCGGGTTTTATTGTATATTTTCATTCTGAATGTACAAAATCAACTAAATTGATGATAGTCATTTTAACTGTGATTTGGAATTATAAAAAAAAACTTGACAATAAGCACATTGATCTATGCACAGCACTGTATCTCTAAGTTACATTCACTTTTATTCACTTAAGCCGCAGGCTACACGAGAAACAATGAGAGATTATTCCCATCAAATAAACCACTCTAAGTTATCTTAAAAAAGAAAAAAAAAAACAGAGATTCGGTCTCTGTTTAGGTCAGTTGCAATCGGTTGCGGTCCGTCCACAGTACCTAGTACCTACCTCCCAACAGTGTGTGATTGAAATTTGTATCTTTTCGAATAAATTTAAGTGCGCCAACATGGCATCAAAACAGACAAAAATATTGTGTTTTCTTTTTACTCTACTAGCTGTAATTTATAAAGTTGAATCCGCAAAGAATGTGATTTTACTTGTAGCCGATGATGCCGGCTTCGAAATGGGAGCATACCTTAATAAATATTGCCAAACTCCAAATCTAGATTCGCTTGCAAAAGATGGTTTGTTGTTCAATAACGCTTTCACTTCGGTAAGCAGTTGTTCGCCGAGTAGAGCACAAATACTTACTGGTCAGGCAAGTCATCAGAATGGAATGTATGGCCTGCATCAGGGGGTTCACAATTTTAATGTTTTCAAAACCGTCAAATCATTGCCAAATATACTACGGACAAGTGGAAATGTTCTCACCGGAATAATTGGCAAGAAGCATGTGGGTGCTGGAGAGAATTTCCAATTCGATTACGAACAAACCGAGGAGAATCATTCGATAAATCAAATTGGGCGGAATATTACCAATATCAAGCTCTACACGAGGGATTTCCTCAATAAAACCAAGCACGAAGGTAAGCCCTTCTTTTTGGTGGTAGCATTCCACGACCCACATCGGTGTGGCCATATAACCCCGCAATATGGTGAGTTCTGTGAACGTTGGGGTTCTGGTGAAGAAGGAATGGGAATGATACCGGATTGGCGCCCAATATACTATGACTGGAGGAACTTGAGAATCCCCGACTGGATGCCACAAACGGAGACCGTCCAAAAGGAACTGGCTGCCCAATACATGACGATATCGCGGCTTGATCAAGGAGTGGGATTAGTGCTCAAAGAGCTTCGTAACGTTGGGCTTGATAAAGACACCTTAGTTATGTACACTTCAGATAATGGCCCACCGTTCCCAAATGGCAGGACGAATCTCTATGATCGCGGTGTCCGTGAGCCAATGATACTTTCTTCTCCCGATGCGGGCAAACGGAGAAATCAAGTGACTTCTTCAATGACAAGCTTATTGGATATTTTTCCAACTGTTTTGGATGTATTTGGCATCAAACCAAATGGCGATATGACTGGGAAATCCCTGCTTCCACTCCTCGACAACGAACCACAACCAAATGAAAATGAAACCATATTCGGAAGTCAGAATTTCCATGAAATCACTATGAACTATCCAATGCGCATGATAAGGACTCGTCGCTATAAACTCATTCATAATCTTAACTACTGGAGTTATTTCCCAATCGATCAGGATCTTTACACGTCTCCAACGTTTCAAGAAGTTTTGAATGCAACCATTATGAAGCAGAAGCTGCCTTGGGTTAAAACATTGCAGGATTATTATAAACGACCTGAGTGGGAGCTTTATGATTTGAAAATGGATTCATTGGAGCGGTATAATTTGGCTCCGAAGGCGAAGTTTGAAAATCTGCTAAGGAGCTTAAAGGAGCAATTGTATCGCTGGCAGGTTGCAACCGATGACCCATGGAGATGTTCGCCGCATGCTGTGCTGCAGGAACAGGGAGTATATAAAAAGAATCCAGTTTGTTTGACATTGGGTCATGAAGATTTATAAACTTTTTTTTTACTTTTACCCTTGTAATAATTTAATTTTAGTTTTAATATAATTTAAGAGCACAATAAAAAATAAAAATATTCGCATTTAATTTAATAAAACAGAGAAAATCTCTTTATTTCAATTGTTTTTTTTTTCTTGAACGCAGGAAAGTTTGTTTTATGGAGTTTTCATTTGGTAAAAAAAAATCTATTTATTTTTGATTTAGATATGTCAAAAAACTGATTTTTACAATTTTCGCCTTTGGTTGGCCAAAAAAATGGATTTATTTTTTGATTTTAAATCAATTTTGCAGATCTGGATTTTTCGGCACATCTACACCTCTTTTACTAACACCAATTTGCATCAAATTTGTCAGCCATCAGTTTGACCGGTTTTTGTTTGATAATAATTTGTTTTGGTTGCAAGAAAGAATTAAAATAGTTTTGACTTCAAACGGAAGCAGTTTTAAGTGAATTAATTTATGCGTCAATCTCATTTTCGAACTTACAAACTTAAAATTAAATACAACGTTCGAGTCAATATTTGCCAACTGGTTCACAGACACATATATGCACCAATACTATAGCAAATAAAAATCAATCTGAAAACGTATTCGATTCGTTACGAAAAAAAAAACAATTTATAGATCAAAATATTAATTTACCAAACGAAAACCCCATTAAATTGGATTGTGTAAGAGAATGTAAGAGATTGACTATTTTGTCAGCAGCGAAGTCCAACAAGATAAACATAAGAATTTATTTAAACTTAATTCGATAACAAAAATTATATTCCACAAAAAATGGAATCTTATTAAATTACCTCAAGAGAAATATTTAATTCAAAATTTAAATTAGCTTAAAATGTCAAATACCGACAAAGTTGAATATCATAAAAAAATACTTGGTTGAGATAAAATTGAAGTCATATCGGCCGTGTTTAATTTAAGTAATCTAACTGATAAACAAAATCAATATTACAATCTAATACAAGAATAAAAAATAATGAAAATAGTAATACCGATTGCAATAATATTAAAAGATAAGTACAATATGAATTATGTACTTCGGTATTTCAAATAAGATAAGAATATTAAGTGCTGATTAATGTTGAATGAACCTTTGATTATAGATTGAATAGATGTTTGGGAAAATAAATGCGATCATTGAAAAATTATAAAAATAGAAACCTATAAAATAAAATGCACGACTGGATCGCACGTACTTGCTCCTATGTTCGTTCGGATTATATGCAAAAGATTCTTAATGGAAACGGCTAAAAGTATTTTTAAAGTCGTTTTTCACTTATTTTTTTATATATTTATAAAAATCTCAGAAAAAATTTCCCACCCGTTTTCGACATATTGAATTTTCAAAAAAAAAATTTGAAATGCAATATTACGAGTATTTAGAATTTTAAGGAGATCCTGTATATAAATTTTTATCGAAATCCGTTGAGCCGTTTATGAGTAAGTCGAATATCAATAAAATGGTTCTATAGCAGGTATCGTTAATAACTAAATATTTTAAAAAAATTTTTCGGCCAAAATGTAGTCCCTACTCAAGTTAGTACACACACCAAAAAAATTTGTATGGCAAGTACCGTTATTTTTGGGGCTAAAACAACGATTCAAAAATCTATTTTGGACAATCACCTAAAACGCCTAACCACCAAGTTTGAACAAAATCGGCTCAGCCGTTTAGGCTGTAGGTCGTTTTACAGACAGAAAGACAGACAGGCAGACAGGCGGAATTGCCGGACCCACTTTTTTGGTGTTCACTATCATCGTAATTTTTTTTTTAACGGATACGCGTACTAAAGGGGTTTTGACTACCCTTAAAATGAACAAGCACAGTGCGAGCATTAGGAAAATAGGGAAGGATGTAAGAGGAGATACCGATACACATTTGTTTTGAATTTCTGAATAACAAAATGCCCGGGGGAAATAGAGCCGGGTAAAATATTCCTCATTCGCGTTGTACGGCTAAAGAAAGATTCTCTGTACTTGACAGTACGTCCGAAGTTGGGCTCAAGGGTAAACTGGGAGTTCCTGGAAGAGCGAGTGTTATGGTTGAATAGTTTTAGGGGAGGAATGCAAGTGGCTATTTCGCTGGAACATTGCTTATAAAAATAGCGATAAAATAATGAGAGACATATAACATTTCGACGGTGTTCTAGAGATGTAAATGTCTCCACTATAGTTCTATCGCCAATCATTCTTAGAGCTCTATTTTGAATTCTATCCAAAAGATTCAAATGAGTTTTGGGAGCTCCTACCCAAATGTGAGAGTTATACTCCAGCTTTGGACGAATGAAGGCCTTATAGATTACAGCCAGATCAGAAGGGGAGAAGAATTTCTTGCATCTTCGAAGAAAGCCCAAACACCGTGCAGCATTTTTGGCAACATCGAATATGTGGTCGTTCCACAAACGGTGGTCGGTGATGCACATACAGAGGACTGAAAGCTGATCGGTTTCTGCAGTGCAAGCAGCGCTCATGGATAGCGGCATGGGAGGTGGATTCACCTTTAACGACAGAAGACAGCACTGAGTTTTTGAGCCATTAAATTCTATGCGGTTTTGAATTCCCCAATGGACAATGCTGTCAAGATCTGAATTTAATTAGCTTTTCATACGCTGCCGTTCCAGTTGCACATTCGAAGAACAAGAGTAGTACTATCGTCAGCAAAACAATTAAGTGGATTAGAAGTTGCAGATAAGGGATCATTAATAAAAATGAGAAAAAGACTCGGAGACAACACGGAGCCCTGGGGCACACCAGCATTTATTTTGTGAATATCAGACTTGAAACCGTCCAATACAACTTGTATTGATCGGTCCGAACGGTAATTTCTAGTCCAACGAATAAGAGATTCGTGTTATCACGGAATGAAAAGAATATTTTCGGAATATCCCCTTCAAGCTTGGATCCGAAACCACTTCATAAACGACCAAAAAATGGATCCGAAATGATTCCAAATCGGATCAAATTAGTATGGAAATTAGAATCACCAGCACTACGCACCCAGGGTTGTCAGGTTTAAAAAAGCGAAATCGCCAAACTTAAAGTATAAATCGCCGAATTAAAAAAATGTTCACCCATAAATCACCAAAACTCTAAAACAGTAAATTAAAATAAATTAAAGCAACTGGTAAATTTGGAGTCAAAAAATTTATTTAAAAAACAAAACACAACAAATACATTTCATACTTATGTACGTACATACTGCATTGCAAAAATAGTTGAAGTTGAAGTTATTTTATTGCGTCTTATAATAGAAAAATTACATTTAACATCAATTGAAATATTCTTTAGTTAAGTTATTGAATATTGATATTAGTATTATAGGAGGCTATAATGTATGGCTCTCACTTTGAGTCTTACATTCAGCCAACATGGCAAAAGATAGTATTTTTTTTTTAGTAAAGTTCTTGCTCGTGGAGCTGTTGCGCCGGTAACTTTTGGCGTGGTGCCACCTAAAACTAACCTAAAATAAATATATACATATATACAAATACTTATGCTTAACATTTCATTTTTAAGATAGAGCGAGAACTCTGCATCGTTAATACATGAATGTATATACACTTCATCATTTAAATGAGCGAGAGTGCATACGCACTATATACTTTAAATAGGATATGTGATAAGTATATATGTCGATTAATTAGTTATAAAGGTTAATTAACTTTTTATAATTATGCACAAATAGACTGTGAATAATGAATTCGCTGTTGCTTGAAGAAATTGTTGCATTTTTGAAATGTTGCCTTTAAGAACTGTATCCAGGTCATATTCTACCCGCGGTGTGGTACAGTTAGTATCCGCTCCAAGTACTGTATGCTACGGCCCGTTAATAGCGGACTGAGCTGCGTGCTATTTTACTGGCCTGACCTGATGTATGCTAATCTGAGGATGCTTCAGTAATAGTACAGCATATTCTATTGCAGAAGATGTGTGGATGGGTATGATAAGCGAAACTTGGAACTGGATATTAAACGGATGCGGTTGGCTTTTCGGTTATTGTTTCGATTGATAAGTTTCGGCTCATTACTATATAATGTTACGTGAAATTGCACAACTTATAGGCCACGGATTACTTTTATATACAAAAGCTGAATACGTCCACCACTTAGATTATTTCTTTCTTTAACTGAACTTCACACTTCACTTTGGCCTGTCAGTTTTACAACAAAATATTAGGGGTATTCACGATCCGTTGTATCTGGTATCGTATCATTGTAAAAGTGTAAAAGTATAGCATTTTTGTGCACTACATCAACAAAATATACTGAATGTCAAAGTCGTACACTTTTACAATACCCGAACCCTATTGTAACAGAAAAATACAAGAGTGTATGATTTTTTTAACACAAACTAAGCCTTGTTCAGAACAAATGTGAAGCAGATTTTGACATTTCATTCAGTGTTCCTACAGATTAGTAAAGGTGTGTTCACAGTCTGTTTTAAAAAAATAAAATTTTACAATTTACAAGACTTGTTACACCAGATCGTGAATACACCTATTATTTTGCTTTGTTTGTTACGCATGACTTTTTAGCTTGGCGAATATAATTTCTGGAAAGTGCGAGTAAAATAATTTAAAATGATAATACAAGTGGTAAATTGTTTTGTAAACCAAAACATAAGATTGCGGAAATTGTATTAATTATCTAAACTCCGGCAAATTATTTTTTTGCAGTTATTCAATGATCGCTTAAGTGCAAATACCGCTTAACAGAAAAAGAAGTATGGCAAATTGGCATTTCAATATTAATTAGCGCACTGACTGTACTCAATAATAACCATGTTTTCTTTTCCCCGTAATCCAGATCAGATCATCTATTTATTTGCGTTACAACAAAAAAATTAAATCTTTAAACAAGGCTAATGAGATTTAATGAATACAATACTGGCTCCTTACTTTGATACGGGATCCGTCCGCTATTATTTATTTATCTATAATAATTAAGTTTCTTAACTATGACATTTTATTTTTGAATTTGCAAGTTTTTATATTTAAAAGAGCCCCGCCCCATATACTATTTGTTTTTTTTCACTATTTTATTTCAGCGTTCAGTACAATCGAAAAGTCAATTTCTATCACTGCCTACTAGGTACATGAAAGATAAAAATTTCCTCTCATAAGAAAATTAAGGCCGTGTGTGAATTGCGTTAAAATGTTGGTTAAATTTTCTACCTTGGTTAAATTTTGAAGTTTGGTTTGTGGTGGGATCAAATTTAGCTTTTTGCTGTGTGAATTGCGTTAAAAGGGATTTATTATAACACTATTTTGGCTAAAATTCTTTCAAGATTGAAGAAATTTCCCTAAAAACATTTTTTTGTTGTTCAAGTTAATTAATTTCTTTCCCAAAATCCGACTAAGAAGATATAATGTTAACAATTTGGCACGAAAAAAGTAACGAATTCTCAGTTTTACTTATATGTTTCGGTTTTACATCGTTAATTTAATTTAAACAACAATCCCAAATCTTTTCAAAACAATTCCCATTATGGTTAGTTTGTTGATTTCGTATATAAACACTAGTTTTCACAGCTGAAGAATTTGACAAGCTGACAAATCATTCTATTTGTATTCAATTTGCAAAATGAAATACAATGAGTATTTTAATTAATTATTTTATATTTGTTAAAATATCAACAGATTATAATATTTGTTTTTTCCTCTTGAGACCATACACAAACAAAAATAATAATGTATTTTAATTTTTCAATTGAATAAATTAAAACTTACATTTATTATATGGTTTCCCAGTAGATCTGAACTTTTTGGAATTCATCTTTCTTTTCGGTTATCGTTTACAGTTTCAAATTACTCTATCTTGAGAAACGTTAAATTTTAACGCAAATTTAGCCTGCTCTACAGCTGTCTACATATTAACCCATTTTATTCACCACGCTAGTGTCAAATTTTAACCAAGTATTAAAATTTAACCAACATTTTAACGCAATTCACACACGGTCTAAAAAACAAACCTTTTCTAGTCAGCGTTGCCGGAAACAAAAGTTGGTAAGTGCCAATTCTGACAACCACCGACAAAAAAGTAACAAAATTTTGAAGATTTCATATAAAATTTTTAGTTTTATTTATTGCACCACAAAACTTAAGGAATAATAAGAATAAATAAACACAAAATTAATAAAAAAAAAATTAATATATAAAATAAAAAACTTCATATAACGAAACATACAAAAAAATAAATAAAAGCATCAACTATAAATATGTGTGTTCAATGAGGATGTTCGGAACACATTACAGCACCTTAAATCAGAAAAGTACACGATTTTGCTGTTCAATGAGAAATTTTCTGTTCTGGTTTGGTGTTCAATGGAGTCAGTTGGGAAAACTTTAGAACAGGATTTTCTGCACTTACATTTTAGGTAGAACAGATTTGTGAGAACTGTCAAAACCAATTGATGTTGTTAAAAAAAACATTTTGGTTTTACATTTAGTTGATAAATAATTTTCCGTGTCGGAATCATCTCAATTTCATGAAAAATATTTTTTTTAAATAAATTCAAATCCATTTCAATTTATTTTTAAGAATGTTTCAGCAAAAACAAACAATAAATTCTCGATTCTCATTGGTTCGCAAATGATAATTTTAAATCTGAAAGCTTTAAATGTAATTTTTTTTGCTCTGAGTAGTTGAAATTTTCTGATAATTATAATTTATTAAATTTAGATAAGTAATTTTAACGTTAGCATTTAACGTATTAACTTGTTCTGAAGTTTCTCACGAATCTGTTCTGTTATTCTGTTCCAACTTTTTCGAACGAGATTTCAGCCCCAGATTTCCTACTAGCCGAGGGCGAAAATCATCTCTCACCATTCTTTTTAAAAAGACAACCGCAAAATTATGGAGGCTAGGCAGCCTACCTCCTAATTTTTCCACCCACTAAATAAAATTAAAAAAAAGAATAGAACAATAAATAAATAAATCTATACATGGTACTTACTTACTTACTTGCTTAATTAAACAATCCAATGACATAATGCAATATTTTTTTTTACTTTTCTTGTTTCACAAAAATATACGAGTACATCTGCTACTTGATTCTTACATAGATAGCTACTTAAATAAGTACGAAATTAAAAGAACCAAACTGTAATTACCTAAATAATAAAAACATGACTGCTGTAAAATCCCTTAGATACTATGTTAATAAAATTCCTCTATTTTATAATGTATTCGGCAACACAATAAAAAGAAAGAAAAACTTTGAGTACACATGTTTCTAAACACCCAAATGTAATAAGCTGTACTATACTTGCCTCACTCTGTACACACACCATGTGTTAAGACTAGGCGACTAATATCGTCTCTGTACCTGTTGCCATCTCTTACTTCATTATTTTTCATCTAGGTTTAAGTTTTCTTTTTTTACCTTTCATAAAAATTGTAATGGTCTTTTTGAGTGGACACATACAAATTATACCTGAAGAAATCACGTAATATCTTTATGTTTGTTAAAATCAAAATAAAAAGCAAATAATATGAAACTTTGCCAATTCAAAGCCGGCGATGTATATATATATACATAAGTGTACTATATTGAATGTTAATCTGAAGTCATAAAGAAACCTCAATAAAGTTACTACTACTACTCTAACTTTGTCGTCAATAAACAAACCAATCTACATATCTCAGACTATTCATTCGCAAGCGTTGATTAATAAAAAATGACAGTACAATTCTGAAAAAAAAAAATTTTGCTTCTGGATTTGAAAACAGAAGTTGAGTGCAAAAGTTTAACCGCCGCTGATTACACAAAAAAAAAAAAACAACCATAAAAATAACACCGAAAATTGGCAATAAAATTCACCTTAAATTTGCACTTCCTTCTATAATAAAAATTAACAACTACTGTCCGTTAATCAAAATGACATCTTTACTTTTATTTTCTCTCAATAAATAATTAGTTTGCTATATTTTTTAAATCTTTTTTAAAAAAAAAGTTTAACCACTCAGAAGTCGTTTTATCCATTATACCGAGCGATCATCGACGACATGATGTTCAAAGCGAACTAGTCGCAGAACAACAGTCAACCTCACGCTATAGATAAAACGATATACCTCGTCATCGCAGGTTCTAAGGTTTGCAGTTTTTTCAAATAGCAAAGAAGACTTACTACAGAAATAATCCTGTGAAGTATAGTCTTAAATTTCCCTTCGCATTTGAGTAACAAACGTCAACATTGCAACAAAAACCAACTGTGAACTGTTTTGGACAAAAACAAAAATACAATATCAACTTGTTGTTGTTAAAAATACTTGTTTGTTCATGGCGAGAATTACACATATATATACCTACAATCTACATAGGTAGAGATACAGAAATCGTTGTATATACATCTCTATAGTACTATTATGGAACATGAAAATTGGGTTCTTCTTGAATGATGCATGATGTCGTCTGTGTCGCTGTTTTCAGCTTTACCGAGATTAGTTTATAGACGCAGGGCAGAAAGGGGGGAAAAGAAGAGTTGAGGTAGTTTAGTTTCGTTTCCTACAACATTAAAGAGTATAAGAGAGAAAACCAATTGTGATTTCTTTTTTGACATCACATTTTTATTTTTTTTATCTTTTAAGTGGATGAGGCAAAGAGGAAAACAAAGTTGATCGTTCATATCATAAACTAATTATGGCTTATTTGTGGTTCATATATACGATAACATTTGAAGGTATTTTGTTTCTCGTTTTATTTGTGTTTGTAGCAATTTTATTAAATTTGCCGCTTTTTCATTCGTAACTTACAATGCTACACACTTACTATAGTTTGGTACTGAATATTGTTGGGGTAGTTTCATTGCGTTTATACATCTCATGTAAACGACAATGGTAGTTTGTATGTTTGGCTATGGTTTCGATTTTATTTATTTCATTCTAGGTAGGTACCTATTTGGATTTGGTGATTTTTGTATGGCCTTTGTTTTAATAAGTAGGATTCGCTATTAAAACCATTACTTTCTTACCTCGTAACGAATGATTTCGGCTTGAATGTGTTTTTGTGACATTGTGTGTTTTGCTTGGCAGCTACATATAAAAAATAACAAATATACCTACCTACCTATTGAATTATCAATATTTTTAATTTTTTAATATTATTAATTTATTTTCTCTGTAGGTACACTGCCACTAAATAAATATATCATTGACAAGACAACATTTGAGATACTTCAAAACAACTATGTATTGTATTGTGTGTAAGAATCTGTACAAATCCGCGCGCTCAAAATGCTTTATAAAAATCTTAAATAGCTAGGTAAGTTAAAAAAAGATAATTATTTTGACAAATTTTAAGTAGGTACCTACCTATTATTTTGTTTATCGTTTCAGACTTGATTTCAATACTTGTCCAAAAGCAGCTCAGTCAAACTTTCAAAAAATCGAATCGGAGCTAAATTAGCATTAAGATAAGTAAACGACAAATGTAGGTACTTACATACCTACTTAACTATTTCTTTTTTATAGGTGGCATGTGGGACAGGTGGTGCTTTGCTGTTGGCTCAAGCTGTAGGTACCTACCTACCTATTTACAAGTTCACAAAACAAAAATTTATATTTATTTTATTTTTAAACTAATAAGTAAATAAATATTAAATATAGCTAGGTGTAGGTATATTAGAATTTATTGCAAATTTATTGGAAACATGAACAAAAGTAAACAAAATCTGTATTTTTACTTATGATATATTATGGTGGTATATTTGGTGTGTGTGTATGTAGGTATTTAGGTAAAATTGGATGAAGTACCTACATAATAAAAAAAAAATTGACTTAAGATTTTCATCCATCTCAGAACATGTACAATAAAAGAAGCTGAAGCGATTTTCTTCAAACATTGTAGGTATGTGCATACTGCATATACACTTACATACCTATTTCATCATTAGGATTGTTCAATGAAGGGAAGGAGCCTTTAAATTCTTTTCCATTTCGTCTTATAAAACCTACCAACGAGTTGGATTCGAGATCCAAATAATCAAAATGACTTTTAAGAGAAAGTGAGGAGTCAAGAACAACACCTTAGTCTTTAAAACTAGAAACCCGATCGATAGCTTCAGAATCAATTGCATAATGGAATAGCAAACTTTGAAATTTTCTGTTTACTTTTTGGGCGGTGAGATTCAAGGTCAGCTGAAGTTAGATGAAGTTTTTGTGATAAACTTTTCCAATTTTTCTTGTATTGGTTTTCAATTATGTACTAAGAAAATGTTAAAGTTTATTTCTATTTTATTATTTTATATATTGATATTTTGAGTTAAATTCATCTTCAATGGAACAATGAAAGTTATATTAATTAGTGTGCAAGAAATAACTGTGTGTTGGCACATCTAGCACATATCGTTGGACCGACCCTGTGAAGCAGGCATTCACAATATTTAAATACCGAGTTATTGGCCCCATTCAATAACGGAACTATTAGCTATCTGGATAGGTTGGTGTTGTATTCCCATGTAAGTCTTTTTTTGGCAGCAGTTGCTTTGTCATCAGCTGTGTTCTTACAACTGCTGCCAAAAAAAATGCGGATAGCTAATAGTTCTGTTATTGAATGAGGCCATTATAAATAGGGAAAATTATGAAAAGGAGTCTTGGGGTACACCCGATGCACACTGAAATTCTTGTGAATGTGTATTTCCAATCTTAACTTACTGTGTTCTAAGAGTAAGATATGAGGATAACCAATGCAGGACTTCAGAATGAAAACCAAATCGCACAATTTTTACTTGCGATTATAGGTAATATATAAGGCAAGTTATGGATTCGTGCAAACAAAAAATTCTAACTATCAAACATGCTTGTACGATCATAGAGAACACCAAAAAAGTATGTCCCCCAATTCCGTCTGTCTGTGTGTACTCGAGTCTGCAGCCTATACGGTTAAATGGAATTGCTTCAAACTTCGTATATATTGTTTTTTTTTTTTTTTTTTTTTTTTTTTTTTTTTTTTAATTCATTTTTATTTCATTTTAACTTATAACTATCTTAAAGCTAGACAAAAATGTTTAAAACTAGCCTAATTATCAATAACTTACAACTAATTTACTGGCCCTTTACGGGCGCTCTAAATTAAACAATAACTCTTACAACTAATGTCTTTCGACCTAAAAACTATTTTAATTAAATCTAATTTTTTTTTTTTATTTATTTTATATTTCAAGAAACTTATATACAAAAAACTTGATATCTGATCATTTTTTTTTTTTTTTTTTTTTTTTTTTTTTTTTTTTTTTTTTTTTTTTTTTACCTATAAACTAATCCTAAATATATATTAAAAATAATTAAAACTAAATAAAACTAACTTATACTAACTAACTTATACTAACTAAAAATAACTTAAACTACTTAAAATACCTAATAATACTTATAACTACTTAAAAACTAGAACAGCCACAGCAGCATTTTTTTCGTTTTTTAATTTTTTTTGTTTATTTTTTATATGCATGCAGACACACACCAGCATGCAAGCCACCCACACATGTACATACGCACATACATATACGTACGCACATACATGTACAGACACGCAGATACATGCACGTATGCCCCCGAATACATACATATTTTTAATTTTTTTTGGTGCCACCCTGACTGTTCCCTATACCTAATGCCCTAAATCTATGTAAGTCGGCCAAGATATATCATCTTCATCGACTTTATATATCACGATGCTGTTCAGAGAGCCACCAGAACTGGTTCTCCTGTTTCGCCCTATCCCTCCGGTCCCGATCGGACACAGTCCTACTGAACCGAAGGCGCTCTTCTCCACCTTGAGCGATGACGTCTCGACCATACAGGAGTCGCCTATCCACAGTTTTCCGGCTGACGTGGTAGATGAGCGGAACCGCCCCTCCATCCTGTATCAGCCCTCGACTGTCTAAATAGAGGAATGCCTCGGGAGGGATGTAACCACTTAACCGCGCACTCTCAAAATATTCGTTATTGGGGTAATACGCCCCAAAAATTAAGCTGTTAGTTGAGGACATCGCTCTTGCAACGTGACCCCGAATCAGCTTGAACAAAAAATTATCTATTCTGTTTATGTTGGCTCCGTTGTATAGAACCTGGTTGGAATAATATCTTGTGTACTCCGACTCTGGTGTTCTGTGTAATCCAAGGCAACGTCTAAGACATTGCCTCTCAAACACCCGAATCTTTTCCATTTGAGATGGGGCAACGTTGAACCACACCGGGCATCCGTAGGCAATCATCGGCCTGATGAGGGCCATATAGCAAATCACCTTCACCCTGCTGTCAAGACGGCTGCTATAAAACAGTCGTTTTGTCAAGGCAAAGGCTCCCCTAGCCCTGGCCAAAGCAGCACCAATATGTCTGTCGAAATACAGGTACTGATCCAACCAGATGCCAAGGTACTTTACAACACTTTTACTCGCCAGTGGATGTCCATGTGGCCCTACGATCACCAGCTTGCGCCAGTTCTTTCTCGTATCCCTTGAGGCGCTAGACAACGGAGTCCTAAACAAAATAGTTTCTGATTTCTGGAAGTTGATTTTCAACTTCCAGTCATCACAATATCGCTGAATCTTGTCGAAGTCACTCTGCAAGAGACTTTTGATGACCTCAACTGTATTAGCTGTTCTGTACGCAATTAGATCGTCGGCGTACGCAATTGCCTGAGTTAGACTACCTATCAGATCGCTGGTGTAAATGCTGAATAGAATCGGCGAGTTAACCGCTCCCTGCTGAAGACCATTATTAATATTAAAAATTGCGGTAGAAGTTACATTGCCACTCTTGACAACAAACTTTCTACCATTTAGCATGTCATAAAGCATATACAATAGAGGTTTGCTTATACCTAGTCTGGTTAGCTTTAGATAGAGACCTTCTAACCATACGGTGTCGAAGGCCTTCTCCAAATCAACCAGACAGGCACCCGTACACTGCTTTTTAGTTTTGTTCCATTGGATATCAGAAACTAGTTTAGACGCGGCATGAATTGTGTCATGTCCCGCCTTAAAACCGAACTGATTATCCGGGATGATATTTTTGTCCTCCGCCCACTTGAACAGGGCTCTATTAATAACCTTTTCAAATACTTTGCTGATACTCGGAAGAAGACTTATCGACCGGAGATTCGCCGGATTGGAGTTGTCCTTTCCCTTTTTTGGGAGAGGGTGCACTACAGCTGTCTTCCACCGCACTGGATAATATGCATTATTCAGCGCGTTGTTAAACAGTGTGGTATAAATGTCAACTGCTTCTTGAGGCAAATGTCGTAGTACAACGTTGGATATACCATCGACTCCTGCAGACTTCTTTTTCTTTAATGAATCGAAGATGAGCTGGAGCTCATTCTTCGAAATTAACAGGGGACTGGGCCCATTTCGGTCGGCGATTATGGCGTTTGCCAAATCTTCATCATTAAACCCGGTAAAACCAAGGTTCTCAGATCGCCATTCGCTTATATCGTTTCGGAGCCATAAGTGATGAAGCAGAGCTCTGTTCTCCAGGTCATGATTCGGGCGAATGCTAGCATTCACCTTGTACACTTGCTGGAAAGCAGCCCCCACAGCCTCCACCTTCTCCTGCGGATCTTCGATTATGAAGAGGTCATCGTCCAAGACGGCGTCATCTGGGTCTATGCCTGCTGTCAGAAGTACGTCTCTGTTTTGTGTCGTCCTCTGGAGCTTAAGACACGGAAGGTCGTTTTGATCTTTTCTTCTGAATATCTTATTAATTTGTGGGAACATACTCGGGTCGGTAGCGTTCACGGCCCGAATTTTGTTGTCCCAAAACAAATTAATGGACAACCTATAATTTTCTTTGATCAATTGGTTGATGTTTTTGATGGACGACTTCAGTGTCCTTATCTCCAGATCTCGTGTGTATGTAAACCGTCTGTACAAGCGTTTTAGTCTTGTCAGTAAGCCACTTTTTTGTCTGTGTAATGCATCAATTGTCGCGTTACGGTACATGTCAGTTGCGTTACGTTCTTTGTATTTCGGTATTGTCCTGTTCATTGTTCGTTGAATTGTTTCGTCCATTTGTTCTAAGTATCTGTCAATTTCAGTATTTGTCATGTTCCTGTCATTTGGTGGGGATATACCATTTGATCGTAATTCGCTCAATAAGACGTTCGAGAAGCGTGGCCAGCGCACCTTACTGTAATTGTAAGTATGCACCGGTACATACTCCTCCAACTCCATAAGCGAGTTCGGAAGTTGTATTACGGTGGCGAGTCCGCAGTGGTCACTGTCGTACTCGATCGTTCTTAAACAATTTTTAGACCGATGGCCCACAGTATCAGTAATTGTTAGTCTTGCGTCTTTCAACAATAGATCCAGATAGGCACCGCTTCTTGGAAACGATGGCCTGTCTGTAGCGAGAAGTTCAATGCGATACTCCAGGTTGTATCGACCCATCCAATTATACAGATGGTTACCACGAGGATTTTGTATTTGATTTCCCCAATCTATATGTTTGGCATTCAAATCACCAGCCAATATGTAGTAGTTTTCTTCCGAGCTCAATCTTAAGCATTCAAAAAGCTTTTCAAGCTCTGTTATAAACTGTGTGGGCTGAGGTGTTTCCGGTGCATAGGCAGCGATCACATACATTCGCTTCCCTTGTTGGAGATGAATGCATATGATGCATGCCTCTAACGTCCGAAATTTACGCACATCACTATTATATATTACCTTATGACTAATGCCTTTACGTATAAAGATTGCGACGCCCCCTCCTTGAGTGGAGTTGGGTCGGTCTCTCCTTACGATATTGTAATTGTTGTTAGTCAATTTATGTTTCTGGTTAAGCTTAGTTTCGCTAGCCATAAACACATCTGGACTTATGTCTTTAAGCAATTGGAATAAATTCGCTCTACGTTCGGTCCTAATCAGTGAATTTACATTCACAGCTAGGATCTTAAAGGGCCTCTCCGGCAGCGCGCCCTTAACCTCTAAGTTGCGTTAAGCTCGGCAAAACAGAGTAGATATAATCCACCCTAGTCGCCTGCTCCCTGATCTGGTTTTGGAGGCCGTTCAACTGGCCCTGAATGGCCAGTAGAACGCCCATAATGTCCGCCTGTGCCGCCGGCGCCTTAGGCACGGGGGCCTGTTGGGCGACCTTTGGTGTAGGCTGTACCGTGCTTCCCCTTCCTGACGCCATTTGGGCGTAAGAAATTTGGGGGTTGACGGGCGTTGTTGTAGGAGGGCGCACTGTTGGACGCTTTTCTACCACTGTTTGCTTTGCTGCTTTATTGTTTTTTATAAGCTGAAACGTCGGGCATCCCCGATAATTAGCGGGGTGTCCGGCGCCTCGGCAGAGTACACATTTAAGCTGGGTCCTATCTTCGACCCGTTCCTTTCCTAACTTGCATTCATCTGCATTGTGGTTCTCTCCACACTTAACGCAGCGTGACTGCATTTCGCAGTTTGCTGCGGCGTGGCCGAACCTTTGGCAGCGCATGCATTGAAGCATGTCGCCGCGCCTTTTTAATTTGTCCCAAGTTACAACCTGGCAGTTGAGGACGGATATACTCCTCAAACTATCCAGTTTGCTGCTGGGTGAGAGTTGAACAAGGAAGAAGGGAAGACTCCGCTTCTCCCGCCTAGCTCTAACTGTAGCGAACGGCTTGACCCCGATAAAGTCGAGATCGTCATTCGCTTGTTGGCGGAGTTCATTTAAGAGCACCTGTGGTTCCGTGCAGGAATCTATGCCCTTCAAAAGGACCGTTTGAAATTTTTCGGTTTTAGGGGTGAAACTAAAGAACTCAGTAGTAGTTTCTTTTAGCAACTCTTTAATTTTTTTGTGCTGTTCCAGTGTGAAGCACTGGATAGCATGCCTATCGTTATTTAATCTTTTAATAGTAAAATTATGACCTATGGTCAACTTACATAGATTTATGGTATCCTGTAACTCCATTTTATAAGTATTAATGGGTGGCACTTTTTCTTTTTTCATAATCGGTGGCTGTGGCTGCTGCTGCTGAGACTGACTTTTCTGCGGCTGTTGATTCTGCTGCTTTTGAATCTGCTGCTGCTGTTTTTCTTGCGTTTGTTTCTGGACTTGTGTCTGCTGCTGTTGCTGTTGTTGTTGTTTTGGCCGTTGTTGTTTTGGCTGCTGCTGTGGCTGTTGTTTTTGTAATTGTTCTTTTTTCTGCTGTTGTTCTTTTTCGTCGAGTTCTTTTAGTTGCCTCGCTCGGCGCGCTTCTTGGCTGGCCTTAACTTTACTTTTTATCTTTTCTATTTCTGCCTCCAAAGCATCAATTTGGGCGAACATTCTTTGTTCCTCGTCCTCCTCAGATGACGCCTCTGATGTGGAGAGGTTCACGAGGGCAGTACTATCGCCCGTCGTGAAGTGCCCTTCTCCTTCTTCAGACATATATGCTATACCCTCTTCGGGTGAAGTGTCTAGCTCGGTTTGTCTTGCTGCCTCTGACGTCTCGTCTATATCGGACGTATGCACCCCAGCTGGCAGCTTTGCTGAGGTGGCCGTGGATCTCCTTTTTACTAAATTTGGTGCGCACTTGATCCTCTTTCTGCGCTTTTGATTAGCATCGGATGATGTTGCCGTTGTTGTTATTGCTGATGATGTTGTTGCTGCAGTATCATTGTTTGTAATTGGAACATCTTTCGATGTTCCCTCTGCTGATGCCATCGCTGGCCTCATTGGCCCTAGGACACCTTTCGATGCCCCGGTGCTTAAACTCCTCCTCCTTTGATCGTTTTCCCAACCAATAAAGTTTTCCACTTCACGGTTGTGAAAAAAAGCTGATAAAGTTCTGATGCCCGGCTGGGAATCGAACTTGCGACCCTCGGATTCTCGGTCGGCCACTCTATCTTTGTGCTACTGCACCACTTATGAAATGTTGATTTAATATAGAACTTAAGCTCACACACGAATTTTAATTGGAAAAACTGGGAAGCCGAAAACGTCTCAACACCTCCACAGTATGAGATCGACTGTCGTATATATTGTGTTTACAGTAATATGCCCATATGTGTTTTTAATTTTTTTAAGACGACAAATCAACATTAGCTCCCATATATTTTTTTTGAAAAAATGGTAAATTTTATTTTTCTCAAAAACGTCTCCAACGATTTTATAAAAAAAAATCAGTGCATTAATGAAGGGGAAAGGATCATTTCGGTAATTTTTTTTTGAAAAAATTGTTATTTTTCCTAACTCTAGTAGTAAATACCATTTTTTAGTTTTCGATTCGATGGGAAATGGTTAATTTGATTTCTTGAAATTTTTTGCGCAGAAGCTCCTAAAAAGTTTAAAAGTTTGATTTTTGTCAACTTCTTCAGGGGCAACGATTTAATTTTTCAAAAGCCAGTCACTGAATTTTTTTGAAATTTGAATTTTATATGTATAATAATAATATCTTCAAAATGGCGTTTCAATTTTTTTTCTAAAAATGTTTTCAAAATTGTATACATAAAAAATCATTTTTTTAAGAATCGCTCCAACGATTTTGAAAAATGTTGTTGATACCTAGGTATTTATTCTTATTTATCCACAAATTCAAATAGCATCTCTGCTTTCCCTCAAACTATAACAACTACGCAATATAAGAACATTTAATTAGGAATTGGACTGCTCCGCATATCTGAAATTAAAAAGCTGAATACGTCCACCACTTAGATTATTTCTTTGTTTAACTGAACGTGACCAAAAAGCTTCACACTTCAATTTTTTCTGGCAGTTTTACAAGTTTTGTTTGTTACTTCTGAGCTTAGCAAATATAATTTCTGGAAATTGCGAGTAAAATAATTTAAAATGATAGTATATACAAGTGGTAAATTGTTTTGTAAACCAAAACATAAGATTGGGGAAATTGTATTAATTATCTAAACTCCGGCAAATTATTTTTTTGCAGTAATTTAAAGATCGCTTAAGTGAAAATACAGCTTAACTGAAAAAAAAGTATGGCAAATGGGCGTTTCAATATTAGCGGACTCGACTGTATTCAACAATAATAGCCGTGTTTTATTTTCCCCGTGACCCACATCAGCCATCATTTGTTTGCGTTACAACAACAAAACTAAATCCTTTGGTGTTGTAACGCAAATAAATAGATGATCTGATCCGGATCACGGGGAAAATAAAACACGACTAATGAGATTTGATGAAAGCTACAACTGACTCCTTTTTGATATGGGATCCGTCCGCTATTATTTATTTATCTATAATAAGAGTTTCTCTAACTATGACATTTTGTTTTTGTGTTTGCGAGTTTTTATTTTTAAAAGAGCCCGCTCATATACTATTTTATTTCAGCGTTCGTACAATGGAAGTCAATGGGGACGTTCACTCCATTATTCTCAGCAATCTGGAATAACTTTCTGTTGTTGTAATGCGTGCAAAACCACATCTGATGAAAAAACAGCTGCTCTCATGAAAGCTATCTTGAGTTATCCCAAAAAAATTGGAATAACTAGCTATCCGAGAACAAATGTATAGCACCAGCTGACTGCAAAATTCGTTGGTATGCGTTTTGCTTTGATTTTTTGACAGCTTTCAGCTAAACTATCTGATTCGTCCACAGATATACCTCGATAGCTTGGTATCCGAGATAACATATCTAATAAGTGATAGATCGCCCGCAATTTCTATCACTGCCTTACTCAGATAATTTTGTGCCATTCTCACAACACCCAATAAGAAAATTTAAAAACAAACCGTCTGTGAAAAGTTTAACGGCATCTATTACAAAAAAAACGAAAACACACAATTAAAAACATAAACTGCAAAATGGACAATAAAATTCACCTAATCAAACTTGCACTTCCTTTCATGTATAATTAAAGCCTAGTACGCTGCTGATGCGAAACGAAATTTTTCGGTGGTCTCCACTAGGAGAGCGAAATGCTAACGAAAACCACAGCGGAAAAATATTTGCGGAGAGTTCTGTAAGCTGTCAAAAACAAATGACAAGTTGTAAAAAAAAAAGTAATTTTGTCACCAAATTATTTTTAGATGGAAAATTTTTTGTCGCCAAATTACTTTTAGATGTAATTTTCTTGAAATAATTCTTGGATTTAAAAATTGTTCTTGTTACACATAGAGGATTTAAAATAAAACTCAGAACCGTTTAAATGATGGAAATTAAGCAAATACTTTGGGACTTATTAACTGGTTTATCTGCCGATTTGATGAAATTTCTATCAATTTTAAGAAAATCAATTAAATAGGGAGGTAAACCACTCTATAATTCGAAAACCACGTCCTTCATTGGGATGGTGTAAACGGTTATGAGTTCTAATTTATGGTTTCTTACTAATTCCGGATACCATTTTCAAGTCCAAGAATTATTTCAAAAAAATTATATATAAAGGAAATTTGGTGACAAAAAAAATACATCTAAAATTAATTTGGTGACAAAACTACTTTTGGTTTTGTTAATGCTTTCTTTGAAAGTATGAAGTCTTGATTCAAAAAAGATATCGCTCGCTTTTATTGGACAACCCGTTCCAAAGATATAGTTCAAAAGCTATTCACTGTTCACCTTGAAATACATAATCTAAATATACTTTGAAGTGTATCTTTGGAACGGGTTATCCTAAAAACTTGGTTGATACCTTTTTGTAATCTACTCTTGATACTCTCAAAATCAGCATCAAAAGTTTTTATGTAGAAGCCTTATTGCAAAAAATCACTCTTGAAATACGCCTATTTAGAATGATGTATGCGTATTCTTGGAGCTATTTTTTTTTAATACAACTACTTTGCAAAAAATGTTGATGCTTCCTTTGAAAGTATGAAGTGCTGATTCTAAAAAGATATCGCTCATCTTTATTGGACAACCCGTTGCAAATTAATACCCCCCTCAATTAATACTAAAATCTAATGGTTCAATATACATTAAAAAAAAAAAAAAAACTTCGTCCAGAAAAGAAAAAGAAGGTAGCGATGGCAATGCGACGTAAGTGATTTGTCATCATCTTCTTTCTATCAACACAACAAAGGACTAGCGAGGTCATCACCTGAAATTGTAGACTAAATAACAATGTCCATCCCGTGCCGATTTTCACGAAGTAACCATTAAACAGATTATCTTAACTTGAGAAATAAGTTCTGGGGTATGGTATAAAATCGCCAATCAATGAGATCGGAAACAGGCTTTCTAAATAGAGGTGGGTATCGTTTAAGATGACCTTTTTGCAACCAAACATTATTGTGGTAACGATGATTTCCTTAATTGTCGTTGGTGCAGCGGAAGGCCGCTTACCTTTGGCTTCCTTGTCCCGACCAGGTCGGAAATTCATATTCGTATGTAGTAAAGTATATAGTTAGAAATGGTGAGTGTTTTTTTTATATTTATATGGTGTCAAAGGTCGCATAGAATTTAAAAGTCGGAGTAACAAATATATTTTAAAAATCATGACATGGACAGTTAATTGCAGAACAAACTACTGAATCTTGATTATAATATTTTTATTTAGTAGTCACTTAAAATAAATTAATTTTAAAAGGACAGGTTATTTTTAATCTAAGCACTAGCACTAGGTATGAGAAAAGTCGATAGTTGGTTATAATCAGCACTCCAAATAAAGATCAGCTATATTTTGTTCGCCGATAAGATATGTGAAGGGTGTGCTTCTTTCCAACTTCCCATTTTCATTTTGCAGATTTAGTTTAGTCGATTTTGAAATTGGTTTTGCTACAAAATTAGAAATGAATGTATTTTGAATAATTTAATACAGGAAATGCACAGAAAAACCAGACACTAGAGAAAACACAAAGCCAAAGAAAAATCAAATAAGCATTACAAGATCTTGACTTTTTTATTTATAAAAAAAATGAAATGTCAAAATTTCGCAAGCAGTGCAGGTCAATTAAATTGAGAACGAAAAGAGTGGAGAATTGTACTAAGAAATCTACTACAGCTATCCACTAAAATTACACATTTCGTCGTTCAGCAGCATACTGGAAAACGAAAAGTAGAACGAAATTTTTCGTTCATGATTTCGTAGTCTCATTTTTGTTTGGGATTTTTTGTTTCGCATCAGCAGCGTACTAGGCTTAAAAATTAACATCTTATCGTTATCAAAAATTGATTTTTTTTTCTCATTTCTCCTCAATTTACTATTCTTGAATTTTTTTTAAAGTTTAACCACTCAGAAGTCGTTTTATCCATTATACCGAGCGATCATCGACGACATGATGTTCAAAGCGAACTAGTCGCAGAACAACAGTCAACCTCACGCTATAGATAAAACGATATACCTCGTCATCGTAGGTTCTAAAGTTTGCAGTTTTTTCAAATAGCAAAGAAGACTTACTACAGAAATAATCCTGTGAAGTATAGTCTTAAATTTCCCTTCGCATTTGAGTAACACACGTTAACTCTTGAACAAAAACCAACTGTGAACTGTTTTGGACAAAAACAAAAATACAATATCAACTTGTTGTTGTTCAAAATACTTGTTTGTTCAGGGGGAGAATTACACATATATATACCTACAATCTAAATAGGTAGAGATAGATTAATTATTTCTAGCAATGGCAAAGCAATGCCAGAGGCTGACAAAGTGTGCTGCAAACGGTGTGGAGGGATTCGTTCTATTTTAATAGAATGTCGGCGGCGGATTATTTTGTATATTTTTTGGTTGTTTACCTAGCACTCTACTAGCAACTTTTAGTACTGGGTCGACTGCTCCTCTACTCTATTGGAGAGGAGTGCTGGGACTGGGGTGTGTTTTTTTGCGTTTGAATTTGTACTCTTTCTTTGGTGTATTTATTAAATAGATTGTGATGGAGCCTAGAGTTGAATTAAATGCTACTATGTAATTTTTGTTGTGTTTTGGGTTGGGCGATGAAACGTAGTGTTTGTATTTTTATCTACGAAATTTATTGTTGAATGCAACGAGTTTGTTATGTATTACAGTCTTCCGTCCGTTTACTACTATAGATGTAAACAATAAATATCGTCTTGAGATGCTGACTTATCATTATCTTTTTTTTTTAAATCCCTAAGTATTTAAAAAAAATATTTTCTAACGAAAAGAATTAAATTACTAAACACCCTCTTCGATGACCACACTTCGTAGTCATCATAATTTTAAATCTTTGTTTAACACACCTCGAGATGGCGACTCCGTCGGCCGTCGTTATCATAAACAAAAGTATACAAAATAATTGGGTAAATAAAAATTGGAAGGCATTCCGACGATTTGTACTCGGTGTTTATAACAAATACAGATACATATTAGCCGTGTTTTATTGGGAAATTTATCCGCCGTAGCATTCTACATACAATTCGCTACGGTCGATAAACAGCTAAAGTAGAAGCTACGGTGGATGGCTGCTTGACGTTTATACGAGTCTCGAAATTGATTTTGTAAGTTTTGTTGGTACGATTGATAATTGGGTTGAATCTCGATGGATGTGTTCATGGAGTGTTATAATTATTAATTTCATTCTTAAGACTAATCGATCATTTTTATTCTTTTTTTTATAGTTGGCCAGTTTATATTTCTACGATCTTAGATAATTCCATTTTTTAATAAATTATAAGCTGTTCTTCTGAAAAGTTTCTAACTTTTACTATTAAAAACTATATTCTTTGATCAATTATTTTCTGGAGCACGTCTGAACGAATGAATTCGGTTTTACTTTTAGTTTTGACTAATTTAGACCAATATTCGTTTTGTGTTTAATTTTTATTGATAGTTTTAAATAAACGGAGTTTGGTGAAAAAAATCATCTTTTTATTTAGATCTACAAAAAGCAATTTGATAAGACTTACCGCATTGAGTGGAACTGCACTATAGAGGAACTGCTCGACACTGCGCCGCAAAATATTTATTCGTATGAAATTCTATGAGCTATAATGCCAGGCGCGCACATATGCAACTTACAGTTTTGCAACAGTTTGGTTGCTAAAGTGAATACCATGGACTTATATGAGAGTGCGCGCACATGCAAAAACTATTCAGTCCGCGATTCGAGCGACTTAAAGGTTTGTGTTTTGGCACAAATCGAACGATCGCCCCAAATAAGTTCTTCAGTTTGAATCACACTGAGCTTTAATGTAACTGCGCGCACATTAAATCAATATGTTGTCTGTGTGTTGGTTTATCTCGTTGATTGTTTTTTAAGTTGCTTATGTGCGCGATATTCGTTCAATTAGTGATTAAACTATTTCGTTTCGGAAAAAATGCATGTGTTGCGCACTAAGCGGCAACTGAACTTCACACAATGTGCTTTTTCCTCACTGTTTAATGGACGTTGGCCATGAACGGTATTTGTTTCACTACATGGACATGGACTGGGTGTACAATTTTGTGATCCCATTGTTTTTTTTTCTGGACATGTGCATGGAAATTGCAAACCAAATGTTAACTATTTGTTCCTTAATCCGCGTATGTTAAGTGCAGTATAATCTATGTTGAGTGAATATTGAATTGAAAGCAAAACATACTCAGAAAATAAATTTGTAAATTGACTTGAAAAATAAAACTCCTAGCTATCGATCTACTCAGAAAATAAATAAAAGCATGAAATACGAAGGGGAAATGTAAGGGTGTAAGCAATTTAAACTATGTTGTAGTGTGCGTTCAGAACCAAGAAACTTTAAAAGGAAATATGCAAATCTCCGGCAATTTTGTTTTTTCGTGTGAAAGTCTTAGACGATTTTTACAGCAATAAAAAAAATGCCCTGTGTAAAAAAGGACTTGACCATAGTCTATGAACAAACCCATTCACTTATCATTTCATTTCTATTGGTGCAAAATGAATGTTCGAATTTAAAATTGCAAACGCAGAAAAAATGAAAACAAGAAATAGGTTTGAAACATAAATTAAATATTGGTAAGATTTTCTACTTTCTATTTTATATGAATAAAAACTAATTATTGTTAAAATTTTGATATTTTCTTAATTTTACTTTGCACAAGACTCTTTCATTACTCGTGACTGCTGTGCAGGGGTACCATTTTTACAAAAATAAAAAAAGCTACGGTCCATGCTACGGTCGATGCGTTTTTTTGGGAATTAGTTACGGTACAATGGATAGAATCCCAATAAAACACAGCTATTGTCACTCGATGACTTCATTAGTTTTAAGTTAGAATTTTTTGAATAAAGCAGTCTGGTGCTGGCAACAAAACGGAAATACACTTGTTTCTTTAATAACAAAATTGGAAAAACTTTTGTTTCTTTAGCAGAACAAAATCCCTCAAACAAAATTGGTGTCCGAATTGGTATCTTTAAGTATCCGTAGAACATATTAAACAAATATTAATCGTCCGTAAAACATATTACAAAAAAAAAATGTATGGAAGTGAACCCAATATAAAAACCAAACGAAAAAGTGACCGCAGGAAATATTACAAAACAAAACATTATTTGGAAGGGACCCAATATGGAAACCAAAACAACTTTCATCATCATCACCCTCTCAACACTCCTGTAAGCAGCCTTATACTCGTATATACATATTATATTATTTTGTTTTATTGGTTTTGTCTATCTATTCATTTTATCAATATTGTTTAAAAAAATATATATATATAATATGACTGAACAAAAAGAACAAGTAGTCGATATGGAGTTGAATATACATCTCCTAATCAAACTCATTCCAAACGAGTTTGATGGCTCATTCAATAAACTAAACGGGTTTATTGACGGGGTAAATGAAGCCATGCAAATTGCCAAGCCGGCTCAGCAAAAAATCTTAATCTTGTCAAAAATTCCCTAAAAGGATCAGCAAAAAATTTAATACTTGCGGTTAATTATTCTAATTGGGATAATCTTAAGAAAAAACTAATAGAAATCTTCGGGGAAATTTTTCGCCCATCTTCAAATCGAGTTACAAAATACTCGACAATCCAAAAACGATAACATATCTTCTTTCACTCAAAGGATCAAAGATAAGGGTCATAAACTTTTAATGACTCTTAATTATAAAACGATGGCAATTTAGATAAATTGCAACAAGATGAAGGCTTACAGCCTTCATAAATAACTGCCATATAGAATATGGACAATTGTTAAGGATTAGGAGTCCTAAAACTTTAACTGAAGCAAGTCGTCTTGCTCAGGAAGAGGAAATAGCACTAAATTTAAGGAGCTATTCTCATACTAGGAAATTTAATGTTCAATCAAATTCAACTGCTTACAAACAAGAATATTGTAATTTTTGTAAAAAAAATAAAGGACATGTGAGTACCAAATGTTATCGAAAAAACCCAAGTCAAAATGTTACTTCTTGTAGGTAGTGCTCAGTTTCCTGATGCATGGAAAAAAAGCTAGTATAATACCAGTCCCTAAAAAAGCTAATCCTTCTAATCCTTTTGATTTCAGGCCTATCAGTATTTTATGTTTTTTTATGTAAAGTGTTTGAAAAAATTATTCATGACCAAATCCAAGTCTATTTAACTGAAAACAACTTACTGTCTCAATGGCGGTAGTTAAAGTTACTTCGGATTTTAGATTTGCATTCGATTCTGGTAAATTCGGTGTCATGGTGTTACTAGATTTTTCCAAGGCATTCGACTGTATTGACCATTCCATCCTACTATCTAAACTTAAAGTAAAATTTAATTTTGCTACACAACTATTTACTTAATCGAATTCAACCTGTAAAAAAGGATGTGGGTACATGTAATTCTAGTATAATCAACGAGGGTATACCGCAGGGTTCAGTCTTGAGTCCGCTTTTATTTTCCTTATTTATCAATGACCTTCCCAACGTAATTAAAAACAGCTAAATTCATCTGTATGCTGATGATGTTGTACTATACATCTTTCATTCAGTTGGCCTAATGGAGGATTGTATAGTAAGGTTAAATGAAGATCTAAGTTATGTTCTCAATTGGTCGAACAACAATGCAATGAAACTAAACCCTGCTAAATCTGTCTCCATGCTATGTTCTAGGGATCAATTAAGTCTTGAAGAATTTCCTCCGGTAATTCTTGACAATGAAAGAATTGTGTATGTGAAAGATGTGAAATATCTAGGATATAAAATAAACAGTAATTTAAGCTGCTGTGGAGCAATCTCAGATACAATTAGGAAAATTTATTTTGGTCACCGATCTTTGAGATCTTCCTCTGAGTTATTGTTTATTTTTAATTGTTCGGTCTATCACATTCTTGATTGCCTATGTAAGCGTAAACTATATGTTGCTTTTAATGACTGCATTCGTTTTATATATGGTATTCAGAGACATACCAGTGTCTCACAGTTACAACATTTACTGGTTGGTATGAGTCTTGAGAATTATTTGAGATACAGACTTATTTTAAGGTTCCATAATGTCAACCACAATAGATGTCCTGCTTATTTAAGTGAATCGCTTCAGTTTACCAATTCTCAACGAGGATTGAAACTAATTATACCGCGTTTCTCGCACATCATTGCAGAACGCTCCTTCTATGGATCTGCAGCTCGTTTGTGGAATTCACTTCCGAACGAACTGTAGATTATAACCTCACTTATCACTTTTAAGAGGAAACTTTATTTGCACTTTTCTGGTCTTTAAGTACTATTGTTTTTGTTTTTGGTTTTCATTTTTGAATACTATTTTTCTACTTACTAAAGTTAATTTCTTTAATTTTTGTTTCATTTTTATATTGCGTAATAAATAAATTAATATATTTACTTCTCTTGAAAATATATTATATTACATTTTACTCTTATTTTTTTACATGATGTGTATAATTAAATCTAAATCTAAATTTAATTTAAATTCATTATTGAAACATTTTACAAATTTTCTTCTAGATACTCTATAAGATTCATATCTTAATGTGTCATTGTTAACCTTATATTTTGTTGAAATAAATTGAAATTGAAATTATTGCAAAAAAAGTGGGCAAAAAACCAATATGGAAACAATGAAAACACAAATGTATCCTCTATAAGACCTTCAATTAAAATAAAAACAAAAGAAAACAAAATATTAAGCCTTCTTTTAGATACTGGTTCTGAAATTTCAATTTTAAGGCATAATTTTTATAATTTAATAGATGCAGCTAATAAAATTAAAATAAACGGTATTGACGACAATAACTTAAAAAGTAAAGGTAAAATAGAACTCAGGTTTATTTCCTTCAGTTGGATCGAATCTTGAGTTTTTCCATAACTTTCACGTTTTTTCAACATTCTGTTTGATGGTATCTTGGAAATGATTTTTTGCAAAATAATACTTTTCTTGTTGATTATATGAGTGAAAAAATTTATAACAATAAAATTAAAAGTTGTCTTTATATACCGATTATCGCGCATATTTGCCTGCAGGAAGCGAATGCATTGTAAGAGTTCCAGTAAAAAGTAATTTAAATGAAGGTTATATTGAAAAGAAGGAAATTGTTAAGGGCTGCTATGTAAGTGAATGCATCACCAAGAATATAAATGGGTTTGCAACAATATCAATTATAAATACTCATGAAGAATTTGTACGGTTAAAATTAGGGCCACAAGAATTAAAACCAATACCCCTCATTAAATTTAAAGCCCATGAAGGTAATATTATCTTGATTCTTAGTATAATGAATTGTCGAATGCATTATTCAAGGAATAGTTAAATAGGTACCTACAAATGTATATTTAAATGGATTTTAATTATGTAATTTAGAGGTTTTTTTTTATTATTATTCATTTTTATTTAATCTTAACTTATAACTATCTTAAAGCTAGACACAAATGTTTAAAACTAGCCTAATTATCAATAACTTACAATTAATTTACTGGCCCTTTACGGGCGCTCTAAACTAAACTATATCTCTTAACATTAATGTCTTTCGACCTAAAAACTATTTTAATTAATTTTAATTATTTTATTTTTATGACCAAGAAAACTTTTTTAACAAAAAACTTAGTAACATGTGCTTTTTTAATTTTTACTTATAAACTACCTAAAGCTAAACTAAAAATAATTAAATCTAGATACAACTAACTTATACTAACTAGAAATACTTAAAACTACTTACATCTACTTAAAAACTAGAACAGCCACAGCAGCTTTTTTCGGTTATTTTTATATTTTTTTTGTTGTATATTTTGTATACGCATGCAGACACACTGAACCGAAGGCGCTCTTCTCCACCTTGAGCGATGACGTCTCGACCATACAGGAGTCGCCTATCTACAGTTTTCTGGCTAACGTGGTAGATGAGCGGAACCGCCATTCCATCCTGTATCAGCCCTCAATTGTCTAAAAAGAGGTATGCCTCGGGAGGGATGTAGCCTAAGTGGCCGCGCACTCTCAAAATATTCGTTATTGGGGTAGTAAGCCATAAGAATTAAGCTGTTGGTTGAGGACATCGCTCTTGCAGTGTGACCCCGAATCAGCTTAAACAAAAAAATATTTATTCTGCTTATGTTGGTTCCGTTGTATAGAACCTGCTTGGAATAATATCTTGTGTAGTCCGTCTAAGGCACTGCCTCTCAAACACCCGAATTCCTTCCATTTGAGATGGGGCAACGTTGAACCACACCGGGCATCCGTAGGCAATCATCTGCCTGATGAGGGCCATGTAACAAATCACCTTTACCCCGCTGTCAAGACGGCTGCTATAAAACAGTCGTTTTGTCAAGGCAAAGGCTCCCCTAGCCCTGGCAAAGGCAGCACCTATATGTCTGTCGAAATACAGGTACTGATGCAACCAGATGCCAAGGTACTTTACTACACTTTTACTCGCCAGTGGATGTCCATGTGGCCCTATGATCACCAGCTTGTGCCAGTTCGTTCTCGTATCCCTTGTGAAATCCAATGTACCGTTACCGAGAAAGCCAAAAATTAAAAAAAAAACGTTATATGAAAGGTACCGTTAATAGACTTTTCCTGTAAATTTGGTTCAAATCAAATGATAACTATTACCAGCAAAAAAATTCTCAAAATTTAATATCAAAATCTTTGGAGCCGTTTTGGAGAAAACTAAGATTTACTTCAAGGTCATATGGCAGGTACCGTTATTTTTAGGACTTAAAATAAAATTTCAATTTCCCCTCTGAGGAATGCCAAAATAATCACACATAACAAATTTGAAGGCAATCGCTTAAGCCGTTTAGGCTGTAGCGCGTTATACATACAGACGGACAGACTGACAGCTTGACAGACAGACAGAGATTTTTTGGCAATCAATTTTTTAGGCTTCTCTATGATCGTAATGTCATGTTAGATTGTTAGATTTTTTTTTTACGAATGCATAACTTGTCTTATAGTACCTATAATCGCAAGTAAAAATAATCAAATATGGGAGACAGTTAAGAATACTTTATTGATCATTTAAATAATGAAGGGAAACATTCTGTTTATAATTTGTGTAAGAAATATGCAGATCTGTTTTTCTTGGAAAGAGATTTTCTTTCTCATACAACAGTCTTTGAACACCATATACCTTTACAAAAAGATGCTTCACTTGTTTGTGCAAAAACTTACAGGTATCCTAAGATACATAAGAACGAAATATATGAACAGATTAATAAAATGTTAGATCAATAAATTAACAAACTCATCTGGAAAAATAAAATGGCGGGTATTCATAGATTACCGAAAATTAAATGAAAATATCATGACACATAATTTTATTTTACCTAATATAAGCGATATTTTAGACCAACTAGGAAATTCCAAATACTTTACTACCCTTGATTTAGCTTCAGGGTTTCATCAAATAGCTTTGCATGAAGAAGACAGGGAAAAAACTGCTTTTTCAACCCCAACCGGTCATTATGAATATTCACGAATGCCTTTCGGATTGAAAAATACTCCTTCGTGCTTTCAGAGACTGATGAATTTAGTCTTAGCAGGAATTAATTGTATTAAATGCTTGGTTTATCTAGATGATAATGTTGTCTGTGCGTCTTCGTTAGAAGATCACACAAATAAATTATCTAATATATTCAATCAATTACGAATGGCTAACCTCAAATTACAACCAGATAAATGTGAATTTTTACGACAAGAAGTATGTTATTTAGGACATATTATTTCAAAAGAAGGTCTAAAGCCAAATAATGATAAAATAGAAGTTCTGCAAAATTATAAACCTCGAACCACCCTTAAGAAATTAAACAGTTCCTAGGTCTAGTAGGTTATTATAGAAGATTTATTCCAGACTTTTCAAAATTATCCCAGAATTAAACTAAACTTTTACGCAAAAACGCATCTTTTATTTGCATTTGATAAATTAAAAACTGCTCTAATCAATTAACTAATTTTACAATATCGTAATTTTAAAGAAAAATTCTATTTGACAACCGATGTTTCCAATTTTGCCTTATGTGCAATTTTATCTCAAAAACATGGCGATAAATTACTTCCAATAGGTTATGCATCTCGAACTCCAAATAAGGCAGAAGGTAACTATTCTACAACAGAGAAAGAATGCTTAGCAATAGTTTGGGCCATAAAACATTTCCGTCCATGCTTGTATGGAACAAGATTTGATGGCGACTATAACTTGCTGAATATGATTATGAGATAGCTTACAAAAAATGTTCAACTAATACCCAAGCAGATTGTCTAAGTATAGAATCAAGAATGTAAATCCTATTGAATCAGAAGAAAATATAAGAGATATTTTACGAGAACTTCCATCAACTTCAAACGCGAATCAAAACATTATAGAAACAGTTATACAATCCGAAATTCTAATTAATGAAACCTTTTCAGATGGTATAGTAATAAATTTTACAGGCCTATATTTCGAGTCTCCAACCTATTCCAATAGACTAATGAACCTTAATGAAAAAGAATTGTTATCAAAAGAACACATGGAACTAGGATCTATTATTAAGTTTCAAGTAAGCAATCAATAAACAGTCCGTATAATAATTAAAGTAAACGAATGGGAAAATGCAGATCTAGAAAAAATTAGCGATGTTGTCAACTAACTTTTCGAAATAACTCAGAAATACAAAAAACTTTACGTTACTAAAATTGTTGATTTACATGCTAAACAAATATTAAATTTTATTCACTCTATATTTTCCGAAACTAATACAGAGGTTATTCATCTAGACGAAAAAGATGTCATAATTCCAAAACCCCATGAAATAAATGATATTCTTGAAGAATCACATAACTATAAAATTGGTAGTCACGCAGGTATACTTAAGATGATAAAAACTTTGAGAACAAAATACCGATGGAAAAACATGAATAACGATATTTAAAAACATGTTAAAGCTTGTCTTAAGTGCCAAACTAACAAGATATATAGAAAACCAACCGAAAACCCTATGCTCATCACAACTTCAAGTAAAAGATCGATTGAAAGAGTATCTTTAAATATATTTGGACCACTCAGAGAAACTGCGTCAGGGAATAAATATATATTATCAATTAAAGATGATTTAACTAAATTTACTTGTTTTGTACCAATTCCAAATCAAGAGGCCATTACCATTGCAAATGCATTATTTCATCAGTTTATTTCAAAATTTAGAATTCCATTATCCATACTCACCGACCAAGGAGCGAAGTTTATGAGCTCAGTTTTGCAAAATCTTCTCCTAAAAACTCCTGAAAATTAAAAAACTCAACACAAGTCCATACTATCCACAAACTAACGGTGCCTTAGAAAGAATTCATGCAACTCTCACTGAATATTTAAGAAATTTTACAGAATGTGGCGAATGGGATAAACTAATAGATTACGCAAGTTTTTCATATAACACTAATGTTCACTCGAGCACAAAGTTCACTCCCTACAAACTAGTTTGTGGATATAAGCCTGAATTACCTAATTCTGTTGTCTCTAAAAACGAATTAAGTTATGACGAATATAGCGATGAAATAAAAACTAAATTTTAAAATCTCAAGAAATAGCTACAGAAAATATAATTCTATCAAAGGAAAAATCTAAGTTGCAATATGATAAAAGTTTAAATCAAATAACATACAAAGTAGGAGATACGATCTTGGTTAAAGTTCTGCAAAAGAATAAACTAGATCCTTTATATCAGGGATCTTATACCGTTATTAAGACTAGCTTAACAAATGTAACTTTTAAAAGAGGTATGATAAAATAGTTAAATACAATATAAATAACACTAAGCCATATTTGCATGGCACCAGCTTTAGCTCAGTTGGATAATGATAACAGGAACTTTCCAATTATAGGCCTATCCCATATGACAGGAAACTATTACGAGAAAATAGGAAAAGTTCACTTATACGATCAAACCTGGAATTTAGTCACATATATAAACACTGCATAAATACTATATAGACATAATCTAATAAACAAATATTATGAAGTTTTCTCAAATATTTGTTCACAACATGAAACCATGGAATGAACATGAACTTTAAAAACAGTAAAAAGTAGAATTTAAATTATTGAAAATTCACATCACAACTTATTATACTTGATAGGTAAGTACCATAGGCCTAAAAGAGGTTCATTAAACATAGTTGGGTCGGGATTAAAGGCAGTGTTTGTCAAAATGGATCAAAAAGATTCTGATTTTATAAATGATGCAATTAAAGAATTACAGTACAAACAACTAGAAAGCGTTACAATATTACAAGACCAAACAACTATTCTGAGTAATACCGTAAATAATTTTAATAGAACTATTCAAGACGTTAAAAGAGCTGAAAAAGAAATTAATGATGCTATTACCATAATTAATAAAAAATCTCTTTCTTTAAAACAAAACTTCGAAAACACTTTAGAGGTTGTAAATTATTTTAATAGGCTTGTAGTTAATACAGAAATAGATTTGAATAATTTAATAAATATTGACATGTCCACAAAAGTAGGTAAAATTCACCCCTCTATCATTCCAGCAGATATTATTTTATCTAAACTTACAGAATCCGAGGCTAGTCTACCAACTGGTATGCTATATCTGCTCCTACTGAAAGAAGAAAACATAATTTTCGAAATTTCAAAAATAACTGCTTACGTACAAAATAATCAGTTAGTATTTATTATTAAAGTTCCCATAACAAATCAAGAAGAATTTGAACTCTTCAACATGATACCTATTCCTCAAACTAATTATTTAACAACATTCATGGTAAATCCTTAAGATAAATATTTATCAATTTCAAATACAAAATCAAAGGCTGCTATTTTAAATGAAATTGATCGAGACTGCACAACAATAGGTTCGCAAAAACTATGTAAGCAAATTACTTTAATAGAAACAGATATTTTTCTCTCTAATAAATTTGATCTTCCTTGTGGATGAGAACCGGGGATGAATTTTATATAACAGAAACTAAAGTTCTTAATTATTTGATTAAAGCCTTTATCCAAGAACACAAAAATAAATCATGGAATACAAAGCTTCAAACGTTAGATAAAGCTAGTAAACCATTTTGGAACCTAGTAAAAATAGTAAAGAAAAGGAACAGTCAAATTCCGGCTTTGAAAGATGGAAATTCTGTACTGTTGACAAGCATAGAAAAAGCGAATGCGTTAGCACAGGAATTTTCTAAAGATCATCTATTAGGCAACAGCATAATGAATAGTGGCCATATTGAAACGACTGTAGAACAATCGATGGCATTTGTAGGTTCTCAACAAATTCATGTTGATAACGATATAATTACAGTGCAGGATGTTAAAGATATACTAAGTAGTCTAAAAACTTCCAAGAGCCCAGGATTCGATGGTATGAAGAATATAATCTTAAAAAATCTTCCCAAAACAGGAGTGAAATTTTTACAAGTTCTTTTTGCTGCTTGTTTTAAAGCTGCTTATTTCCCAAAGCAATGGAAAACAGCAAAAATAATCCCTATTCAACAACCTGGGAAGGATCCTTCTACAACTTCCAGTTATAGACCCATAAGTTTACTTAGTTCTCTAAGTAAATGTTTTGAGAAACTTATAAAAAATAAAATTCTTAAGCATGTAAACACGCATGATATTCTTCCAGCTGAACAATTTCGGTTTAGAAGTTGTCATAGTACAGTGCATCAAGTAAATCGGATAACAAATGATATTAAAAGTGATCTTGCATTAGGGAAAAGCACTGGTATGGTCCTATTAGATGTCGAGAAGGCATTTGATACGGTATGGCATAGCGGCCTGATACATAAACTATTAGTTCTTAATTTTCCACTTTATATTACTAAAATCATTACTTCCTTTTTGTCTGAAAGGTTTTTTAAAGTTTCAGTCAATAATTGCTTCTCCAATCGTTATGAAATCCCTGCTGGTGTACCTATTTTTGCGGATGATACATGCTTGTATTCATCAGATTCAGTTGGTTTTAACATTGAAATCAATTTGCAATCTGCACTTAACGCTGTGGAAAGGTATTTTAAAGATTGGAAAATTAAAATAAATGCTAGGAAAACTCAAGCTGTCTTTTTCACAAGAAAAAGAAAAGCTTGTTTCTTACCCAATAACATGCTTCAAATTAATGGCATACCGACAGAGTGGAAATCTAGAGCTATGAATTTAGGAGTTCACTTAGACAAAACACTTACTTTTGGACTTCATATAGAAGAAACAATTAATAAGATCAACTTGGCTATAAAAATTCTATATCCATTTATAAACCGAAAATCAAAGCTCAGTACAGAAAACAAGCTTATAATATTTAAAGTTATTTTTCAAAGCATTATGTTCTATGGATCACCTGTTTGGGGTAAATGTGCCAACAACCATATCCTGCGATTACAAAGAACACAAAATAAAATACTTAAAATTATGCTTAATCTACCATGGCACTATTCAACGGAAGACCTTCACGTATTGGCCAACATCGAAAAAGTTTCATTTAGAATTACAAATTTATTTGAGCGATATAACGCATTATGTACCCTATCCGCAAACAAATAAACATACAAAAAAAAAAAAGGGACAAAGAAAAAGTGAAAAAAGAGAAGGGAAGGAGAAAAAGGGGGAAAGGAAAAAAAAAAAAAAAAAACATTAAACATAAAAATTAGAAAAAAAAATGGTTAGAGCTTTATATTTGTTATTTATTTATTTTATATATATATATTTATTTATTTTATATATATATATTTATTTGTTTATTTATTATTTATTTATTTTGTATTAGTTTATACATTTGTTACAAACTTATTTATTTCTTATTGTTCTTTGTTATTTAATTATTTATTTCTTATTTATCACATCATCATTATTGTTATCTTATAAGTTATTATTTTTTTTTTCACTTGTAAATCATGTTTGAGATAAGTACTTTTCGGTGCCTACTAGCCTCCCATTCTCTCCAATCTGGAAACATGTTTCTGACGATTTGAAGAAGGTTTTTCTTGTAGCTTTTCCTTCGATACATCATTACATCAAACTGTGATAATTGCTTTAAAAATGTTATTGTTTTCAGAAGTAAAGTAGAGTTATACTAAATCTCTGTAAATTGTGCAATATAATTTTAAGTAAGAAAAAAATGTATAAATTTGTGCTACAATAAAATATAAACAAAATATAAACAAATTTGATCTTTGTGAAATGAAAGCCATAAACCAGAACCTCGAAATTTGGCATAAGCTTGAAAAACATAATAGTTGATTGTACATTTTAACTAAGCCTACAATGGTTTCCATTACTTGCGAAATACTACAAGACGTGATTATTAAGGGAGTAGGAACACTTACTTTTAAATAAAAGAAATGTAGAGCAGAAATGCTCAATATAATTTTAATACCTGATTTGGAATTAACAACAGAGTATGAAAACAAAATTTTGGGAAAAGACTTTAGTCAGGATGATTGTTGCACCGACGAAAACTTAAAATATATTTTAGCTTTTAAAGCTATTGATCCAATCAAGATATCACAAGTAAATTTGAATGAGCTATCAAACAAAGTGCATCGTCTTGACGTTATGAAAGGAAAATTAACTGAGTTGCTTTTAAGACCAAATCCAACTTACGGGGAGAGTACGATAACTTTGGCGCCAAGATATAATAACGGTTTTTGGTAGTGGGGCTTAATACAAGCATTTTTTACTATGGTAGGGGGGGGTCTATCTCCCCTCGTTTAGGCGGGAGGGGAAATTTTATAAAAATTTACTTAAAATCTTTAAAAAAATATTAAAAAAGAACGGCAACACTTACAGTTATAAATTATACCTTTTTCAAAAGTCAGAACTCTACAATTTATAATTAATTTTAAGTAAAGTTGTTTTAGTCAATAGTTTTTTAAATAATTGACTTCAAAGTCAAAATTTATGAAAAAAAAGTTACAAAAATCACTTTGAATATTATTTTTCTCATGATTATGGATATCGATAAACAAATAATTGATGTAGTTAACTGCTCCATTTATTTTTTTATTAAACACAGAAAACTACTTCTTTTTATGTCTTCTAGTTTTTAAGATATTTAATTGAAAAATAGTAAAACTATACTTGTTTTTTAAACCCAAAAGATTCTTTAATTTTAAAGAAACTTTGCATATAATAAAATTTTCACCCTCCCCAAAGCCTATAGTGAGCCCAAGCAGGGGGGTTGCAGGGGGGCAGCATGCCCCCCCCTTAGGCATCACACTATTTGCATCGTAAATTTCATATATACCTTTGTGATTTTATTACAGTTAATGCGGTTATTTACCAACCGAACTTTGCACTTTTTGAATTTTCCACGGTCATTAAAATATCACAACACAGAGGTGGAGTAGACGTTTTGGAGGGAATTAACCCGATTTCTTCTAAAAACGCGATACTTTTTTTCGTTTGTTGACACCAAACGAACAAAAAATCGAAAAATTATTTAATTTTGGGTGAAGAAGTGGATGCTTAGCCGCCATTCTTAAAAAGGAAACACTACTCTTTCAAACGTTAAATGAAGAATGGCTTTGGTAAACAATAACCTGCACCAAACCTGTATAAAAAAACGGTACAAACATCGAATGCTTGCTCTTGTTTTTTATGATCTAACTATATACATACTTTTTACTATGGCTGCATTATATGTGTGTACATAGTTATTTGCATATCTATGTATGACACAAACATATGTGCATATTAAGAAACTATGAGAATTTGTTGCCGTTGTGTTGTCGTAAAGATAATGCAAATTTTTTTATAATGCAAATTTTTGGCCAAGTACCTAACCGGATATTTAGAAAAAAGAGATTGAAATGGACATGACATATGTACATACGTTTATGTATATAATATCAATTATTTTTTTTAATCCAGATTCTTTAAATGCGAAAGAAACTTTACATGCACCCATCTGATACAAAATTATTTTTTTTTTGTTTTTCAATTTTCTCAAAAACTAGAAAACATAGAAACGAATAGTTTTCAGTGTTTGATTAAAAAATAATTGGAACAGTTAACTACATCAATTACTTCTTTATTGGTATTTATAATCATGAGAAAAATAATACTCAAAGTGATTTTTTTAACTTTTTTTTCATAAATTTTGAGTTTGAAGTCAATTATTTCAAAAACTATTGACTGAAACAACTTTACTTAAAATTTATTATAAATTGTAGAGTTCTGACTTTTGAAAAGGATATAATTTATAACTGTAGGTGTTGCCGTTCTTTTTTAATAGTCTCTACCAAAAACCGTTATTATATCTTGGCGCCAAAGTTATCGTACTCGTGCCCAACTTACCATTTTAGCATTTTGATGTATTCATTTGCAGCCCTTATAATTTTCAGTATAATATTTTATTGCTTTAAATGTTTAAAATGTAAACATATTTGTTTAAAATTTTATTTTTTAAATTCTTGGTTTAGAATTAATAAAAAAGAAGACCGAAAACCTGTTATATTACGAGTATATTAAGAAAATAAATTAACAAACAAACCACCGAGTACAGTGCTGCCACTAAGAAATTAAAAAAAAAAAAACAGTTTTAAAACATGATTTGGGATAAAAAACATGACGGACCTATCTCTTAGTTAGAAATGCGTTAAATGACAAACAAATGAAATAATTCAAATAGACAATTTGGAAACCATATTGTGAGTAAAACAAATATATTAAATCAACAGCTTATTTATGCAATTGCTGAAGCGGAACTCAATGTTCAAAGCAAAATGGTACCAGGAAAATAAAAAGGATTGAAAAAGGGTGAACGATTGACGCTTTTAATAATTGAAAAATGAAAAAAAAACAGTTTCATGCTTCTATATCTTTTACTCATCATCATTGCGTTACTCCAGGTTATAGATAAGCTGCCAAAAATATTGCAAGGCCCGAGGCGGGAGAAAGAGTGCATAGATAAAGTGAAATATTGAAAAATAAGTGTTCTCTTCATTATTTTGTTGGTGCATTTCAGATACCTATATATACCCAGCAAACATTTTAATTCAGAAATGAACGATAATTAATTTATAAAAGCGAAAAACCGGCCGAAAAAGAATTCACTTTTTATGCAATTTGAATCCTTTTACCTGGGCTCTTAGACACCAATTTGAATCATTGTAATGATTTATTTATGATCTGAAAATTCGTCATTTAAATGAACGTATATAAGAGCTCCATATATTCATTTAAATGATTAATGCCTGAATCTTTTCTAAATCATAAAAATAATTCCAATAAAATTCAATTAAGTGAAGGATTTCTAAGTATATACCTTCACTTTAATTAATCGTACAGGGATCATTTTTGCGATTCAGAAAAGGTTCAGGGATTAATCACTTAAAGGAATATATGAAACGGTTATATACGTTAATATAATTTCAGAATTTTCAGATCATGAATGAACCATTAAAATGATTCAAATCGGTGTCTAAGACCCCAGGTAAAAGGATTCAAATTGCATCATAAGTGAATTCATTATTTCTGATTCATTTATGATTGAATATTTCATCGGTGAGCCTCTGGAACATTTTTTTGATTTACATCTTGGTTAGCTTTTATAGCTTCCAGGACTTCTTAATTGTTACACGATGCTATAATTAAAGAAATGATTTTTATATTTCTAAGAAAATTTAACACCATTTTGTACATACCTTTATGTTTTATCATTTGCTTTTTAATATATATTTTTTGTTAAAGCCTAGTACGCTGCTGATGCGAAACGAAAAAAATCCCATACAAAAATGACACGACGAAATCATGAACGAAAAATTTCGTTCTACTTTTCGTTTTCCAGTACGCTGCTGAACGACGAAATGTGTAATTTTAGTGGATAGCTGTAGTAGATTTCTTAGTACAATTCTCCACTCTTTTCGTTCTCAATTTAATTGACCTGCACATTAATTGCTTGCGAAATTTTGACATTTAATTTTTTTTATAAAAAAAAGTCAGCTCTTGTAATGCTTATTTGATTTTTCTTTGGCTTTGTGCTTTCTCTAGTGTCTGGTTTTTCTGTGCATTTCCTGTATTAAATTATTCAAAATACATTCAATTCTAATTTTGTATCAAAACCAATTTCAAAATCGACTAAACTAAATCTGCAAAATGAAAATGGGAAGTTGGAAAGAAGAACACCCTTCACATATCTTATCGGCGAACAAAATATAGCTGATCTTTATTTGGAGTGCTTATTATAACTAACTATCGACTTTTCTCATACCTAGTGCTAGTGCTTAGATTAAAAATAACCTATGTCCTTTTAAAATTAATTTATTTTAAGTGACTACTAAATAAAAATATTATAATCAAGATTCAGTAGTTTGTTCTGCAATTAACTGTCCATGTCATGATTTTTAAAATACATTTGTTACTCCGACTTTTAAATTCTATGCGACCCTTGACACCATATAAATATAAAAAAACACTCACCATTTCTAACTACATACTTTCAACACATAAATTAACTCAATTGCCACAAAGAAAAAATCAAATCGACCACCCGCTACTGGCAGTACGAATATGAATTTCCGACTGGTCGGGACAAGGAAGCTAAAGGTAAGCGGCCTTCCGCTGCCGTTACCACAATAATGTTTGGTTGCAAAAAGGCCATCTTAAACGATACCCACCTGTATTTAGAAAGCCTGTTTCCGATCTCATTGATTGGCGATTTTATACCATACCCCAGAACTTATTTTTCAAGTTAAGAAGTTTTTTTTTTTTTAATGTATATTGAACCATCGTATGGCAGATGCCCTGCTCGTGAATTTGATAGCAAATCAAGCTGCTTGCAAGCTGGTCACTTGTCAATGGGATTTGACATATAAGGCCATGCATTTTTACTATTCATTCGATGTTAGTATTAATTGAGGAAGCATGACCTATAGTTAAAATGGGAATCGATCAAAGAGCATTCGCAGCGTAGCAGAGTGGTCAAGTACAAACCCACTAAGAAAACTCACTGATGAACAAGTGAAAATGCAACCCGTTCCAAAAATATATTCTAAAAGCTATTCACTGTTCTCTTGGAATATATAATCTGAAAATACTTTGAAGTGTATCTTTGGAACGGGTTATCCTAAAAACTTGGTTGATACCTTTTTGTAATCTACTCTTGATGCTCTCAAAATCAGCATCAAAAGTTTTTATGGAAAAGCCTTATTGCAAAAAATCACTCTTGAAATACGCATATTTAGAATGATGTATGCGTATTCCTGGAGCTATTTTTTTTAATACAACTTCTTTGCAAAAACTATTGATGCTTCCTTTGAAAGTATGAAGTGATGATTCTAAAACGATATCGCTCGCCTTTATTGGACAACCCGTTCCAAAGATATAGTTCAAAACCTATTCACTGTTCACCTTGAAATACATAATCTGAAAATACTTTGAAGTGTATCTTTGGAACGGGTTGTCCAATAAAGGCGAGCGATATCTTTTTAGAATCAGCACTTCATACTTTCAAAGAAAGCATCAACATTTTTTGTAAAGAAGTTGTATTAAAAAAAATAGCTCCAGGAATACGCATACATCATTCTAAATATGCGTATTTCAAGAGTGATTTTTTGCAATAAGGCTTCTACATAAAAACTTTTGATGCTGATTTTGAGAGTATCAAGAGTAGATTACAAAAAGGTATCAACCAAGTTTTTAGGATAACCCGTTCCAAAGATACACTTCAAAGTATTTTCAGATTATGTATTTCAAGGTGAACAGTGAATAGGTTTTGAACTATATCTTTGGAACGGGTTGTCCAATAAAGGCGAGCGATATCTTTTTAGAATCAGCACTTCATACTTTCAAAGGAAGCATCAATAGTTTTTGCAAAGAAGTTGTATTAAAAAAAATAGCTCCAGGAATACGCATACATCATTCTAAATATGCGTATTTCAAGAGTGATTTTTTGCAATAAGGCTTCTACATAAAAACTTTTGATGCTGATTTTGAGAGCATCAAGAGTAGATTACAAAAAGGTATCAACCAAGTTTTTAGGATAACCCGTTCCAAAGATACACTTCAAAGTATTTTCAGATTATGTATTTCAAGGTGAACAGTGAATAGGTTTTGAACTATATCTCTGGAACGGGTTGTCCAATAAAGGCGGGCGATATCTTTTTTGAATCAAAACTTCATACTTTCAAAGGAAGCATCAATAGTTTTTGCAAAGAAGTTGTATTAAAAAAAATAGCTCCAGGAATACGCATACATCATTCTAAATATGCGTATTTCAAGAGTGATTTTTTGCAATAAGGCTTCTACATAAAAACTTTTGATGCTGATTTTGAGAGCATCAAGAGTAGATTACAAAAAGGTATCAACCAAGTTTTTAGGATAACCCGTTCCAAAGATACACTTCAAAGTATTTTCAGATTATGTATTTCAAGGTGAACAGTGAATAGGTTTTGAACTATATCTCTGGAACGGGTTGTCCAATAAAGGCGGGCGATATCTTTTTTGAATCAAAACTTCATACTTTCAAAGGAAGCATCAATAGTTTTTGCAAAGAAGTTGTATTAAAAAAAATAGCTCCAGGAATACGCATACATCATTCTAAATATGCGTATTTCAAGAGTGATTTTTTGCAATAAGGCTTCTACATAAAAACTTTTGATGCTGATTTTGAGAGCATCAAGAGTAGATTACAAAAAGGTATCAACCAAGTTTTTTAGGATAACCCGTTCCAAAGATACACTTCAAAGTATTTTCAGATTATGTATTTCAAGGTGAACAGTGAATAGGTTTTGAACTATATCTCTGGAACGGGTTGTCCAATAAAGGCGGGCGATATCTTTTTTGAATCAAAACTTCATACTTTCAAAGGAAGCATTAACAAAACCAAAAGTAGTTTTGTCACCAAATTACTTTTAGATTTAATTTTTGTCACCAAGTTTCCTTTATATATATTTTTTTTGAAATAATTCTTGGACTTGAAAATGGTATCCGGAATTAGTAAGAAACCATAAATTAGAACTCATAACCGTTTACACCATTCCAATGAAGGACGTAGTTTTCGAATTAAAGAGTGGTTTACCTCCCTATTTAATTGATTTTCTTAAAATTGATAGAAAGTTCATCAAATCGGCAGATAAACCAGTTAATAAGTCCCAAAGTATTTGCTTAATTTCCATCATTTAAACGGTTCTGAGTTTTATTTTAAATCCTCTATGTGTAACAAGAACAATTTTTAAATCCAAGATTTATTTCAAGAAAATTACATCTAAAAGTAATTTGGCGACAAAAAATTTTCCATCTAAAAATAATTTGGTGACAAAATTACTTTTTTTTTACAACTTGTCATTTGTTTTTGACAGCTTACAGAACTCTCCGCAAATATTTTTCCGCTGTGGTTTTCGTTAGCATTTCGCTCTCCTAGTGGAGACCACCGAAAAATTTCGTTTCGCATCAGCAGCGTACTAGGCTTAAGTAAGTAGGTACCCATTTACTATTAAAACACAAGCTGATGATTATATACCTATCTAAACCGATCTTTCGAAAAACTTTTCCGAACTGATAATCGACTATGCAAACGAAACTTGTCATTACAATGACCATCATTACCCCTTGGTAAAAAGAAAAATAAAAGGATGAAAAAAAAGGATCTCCATATGAAGGATCCAACAACAAAATCTGAGTGTTGTTTTTTTTTTTGACACAGAATACATATCTCTTTGTGTGTCTCTGGTAAGAATTTGGAGGATCTTTGTATATATTCATAATTCATTCAAAAAACTAAAGTTTCCTGAATATTATTCTTCATTTTTGGTGATTAGAATCTGAACCTTCAGATAAATGTTTGCTGGGTATTCACACTCCTATATGAAAATAAAAAAAAAGAGTAGGTATACTTGCAAATGAAGTGTTCATCCTGCTCTTTGGTTTTAGTTTCGTGTTTGTGTTTATGTAGGGTAGGTTTGGACATGTTGGGTTTTGCGATTATAGGGACAAAATTTGTGTCAGAAAAAAAAACATGATTTTGGACCCAAAAACATGATTTGGGTCTAAAAAACATGAAAATCATGATAAATCATGACTTCTGGTAGCCCTGCACCGAGATAATTGCTTGAAGAAGAATATAAACTAGATATGTAAGAAGGCGTTATTAATGTATACATATTTCTTTAATATTATGCTGTACAATAAAAATAAACAAAAACTATATGAGAAATATATTTTTATATTGTGCGTTATGTAATAAAACCCATTATGAGAAATTTCAAAAAGAAAAGGAAGATTATAAAATATCATTTTTTTGTACACTATCAGAATTGGTCGAAGAGAGCTTATAGCAAGCTCCGTCTTGCGACCAATGGTTTACCAACACAGAAAACTGTGTTATACCACCGGCTCATCATTTAGTGCAGTGTTAGTTGTTAGTAGGCAAACTCTATTACAAATAGCACTTAACAAGTACAACATGAAAATATTAACATATAATATTATAGCCTTTTCACACCAAGCTCAAAACACGGGTTTTGGCGAAATTATCCGTTTTGGCTGAAAACCTAAAGCGAAAACACAAGTTTTCCCATACATTTTTGATAAACCACTCGTTTTGATAAACTACAAGTTTTAAATAAAACCTGACGAAAACATATTGGATTTGCAAGATGAACTAAACTAACACACCTTGTGAAACATTCAGTGCTCAATTAATCGTCACATAAATAGCTGAGGGGTTGCTGTCAGGAAAAAACAGCTGTCTGGGGCAATTTCAATTTCAATTCACAACGTGATTGTTGTTGGCTGGGGTGCCAAAATAATTGAAATGTCAAACGAAAACTTGTAAATATTCAGTGAACGGTTTTCGGGTTTTCGTAAACTTTGAGCTGAAAACCCGGTTTTGGGTTTGGTGTGAAAAGCCTATTACGTCAATACAAAACAAGAACATAACAATAAACAAAAAGAAAAAACATTTAGGAGCGTGGAACACTGCTACTACATTAAGGATTAAAATAAAATGAATATTAAGTATTATAAAACGAAACTTGTAAAATATATCCATTTCCAATTTTCTTTTCCTAAGGGGGAAGATGTTATGTATTACAGTCATCCGTCAGTTTACTATAGGTGTAAACAATAAACATCCTCTTAGATGCTGACTTATCATAATCTTTCTTTTAAAAATCCCTAAGTATCTAATAAAAACTTTTCTAACAAAAAAAATCAAATTACTATATTACCTCTTCGATGACCAACCACATTATCATAAATTTAAATCTTTATTTAACACCCCTCGAGGTGTATACAAAATTATTGAGTAAACACAAATTGGAAGTGGATGCATTCCGACGATTTGCACTCGGTGTTTATAACAAATCTAGATACGTATTGTCACTCGATGACTTCATCATCGAGTTAGTTTTAAGTTAGAATTTTTTGAATAAAGCAGTCTAGTTCTGGCAACAAAACGGAAAACACTTGTTTCCTTAATAACGAAATTGGAAAAAACTTTCGTTTCTTTAGCAGAACAAAATCCCTCATAACAAAATTGGTGTCAGAAGTGAGATCTTTAAGTATCCGTCTGTAGAACATATTAAAAAAATATTAATCAATACTATTTTATTTCAGCGTTCAGTACAATTGAAAAGTCAATTTCTATCACTGCCTACTAGGTACATAAACTAATGTCGTTTTTATTTGGCAATCCGGAACCCTTCCGGACTCTTCTGAAAGCGTTCACTTGGCAAAAAATGACAGTTCTAATTCTGAAAGAAGAGAATTTTGCTACTGGATTTGAAAACAGAATCAGAAACACTCACACATTCATATACTGGAACGTCAAACTCGACTGTTATCATTTTTTGCATTAAATTGTGTAACAAACATTTTTTTTGAATTTGAATATTCTCCCGAACACAATTATTTTCACACATACAATCTCATTAAAATTCAGAATCACACAAAGTGTTCAGTTGGGATCCCGGATCGGAGAACAATTCCGGATTGCCAAATAAAAACGCCATAATAACTTAAAGACCCGAACCTCTCTGTTTCATTTGACATTTGCCACCAAGCTGAAACACGCACCCAAATAAATGTTCTGTTCCTCTTCCAATAGACACATTGATAAAAACGCACTCCCCAAGAATCTTTTTTGTTCCTCTTCCTATAGACATAGTTTTGCTTTTCGATTTTTCATCTGTTCATATAGTTTTAAAGCTACAAAATCAAAAAACCAAACGGGTTTTGGGGGTGAAACGTAGGAAGGTTTCCAATCTTATTATGATTTGTGTACGAAAGATAAAAATTTCAGTTAACTTTGTGCCTACCCCTTCACAAAAAAACCAATGTAATGAAATTAACAAACAACCACCCATAAACTAATAATGTAAAGACCGGAAACCTCTGCTTTCATTTGACATTTGCCTACAAGCTGAAACACGCACACAAGTAACTTTTCCGTTCCTCTTCCAATAGACACATTGATAAAAACGCACACAAGAATCTTTTCCGTTCCTCTTCCTATAGACACATAGACAACACAGCCCTAGTAATTTGTTTTTGTTTTGCTTTTCGATTTCCCATCTATTCATGGATAGAGTTTCAATGCTACAAATACAACAATGTAAACAAATGGGTTTTGGAGGGTGAAACGTACGAAGGTTTCCAATCTTTATTATGGCTTATTTGTGCAACCACCAACCAACCGTCAGTGCAAAAAGTTAACGCCAGCTGAATTTACATAACCAATGAAAAACTAACAGCAGGCCAATAAAATTCACCTAATCAAATTTGCGCTTCATTATAATAAAAATAACTGATCTACGGTTATCAACAATTCATTTTTATTTTCTCTCAATTTACTTCACTACTAAATTCTTGAATTTTTTTTAAAAGTTTAACCACTCAGAAGTCGTTTTATCCATTATACCGAGCGATCATCGACGACATGATGTTCAAAGCGAACTAGTCGCAGAACAACAGTCAACCTCACGCTATAGATAAAACGATATAACTCGTCATCGCAGGTTCCAAGGTTTGCAGTTTTTTCAAATAGCAAAGAAGACTTACTACAGAAATAATCCTGTGAAGTATAGTCTTAAATTTCCCTTCGCATTTGAGTAACACACGTTAACTATGTAACAAAAACCAACTGTGAACTGTTTTGGACAAAAACAAAAATACAAATATCAAATTGTTGTTGTTAAAAATACTTGTTTGTTCATGGTGACCATTCCATACATATATACCTACAATCCACATAGGTAGAGATTAATAAATTTATTTTTAGCAATGGCAAAGCAATGCCAAAGGCACACAAAGTGAACTGAAAACGGTGTGGAGGGATTCGTTCTATTTTAATAGAATGTCGGCGGCGGATTATTTTGTATATTTTTTGGTTGTTTACCTAGCACTCTACTAGCAACTTTTAGTACTGGGTCGACTGCTCCTCTACTCTATTGGAGAGGAGTGCTGGGGCTGGGGTGTGTTTTTTTGCGTTTGAATTTGTACTCTTTCTTTGGTGTATTTATTAATTAGATTGTGATGGAGCCTAGAGTTGAATTAAATGCAACTATGTAATTTTTGTTGTAGATGGGTTGGGCGATGAAACGTAGTGTTTGTATTTTTATCTACGAAATTTATTGTTGAATGTGACGGTTAAATCCTCATTTTTTATGACTAATTCATCAAAGCAAGCCTTCACCACAATCGATACAAATTGTAACATCCTATTGCATACTAAATCACATTATTTTAACCATTTCATGGATTCTCCTACTTAAGCAGTACCTAGGCATTTAATATACCTCTGCAATTTCCAAGTTGTTTGAAAATATTGTGAAAAATAAGTTTGATGTTCTTACAAGTTAATATTTACCGGAAGTACAGAATGATTTTGTTTGCGGTTGATATACTGTAGCTGCGTTTTATTATCTACGGGTCTGGGTCTGGGTTATGTTTTAACACTTATTACAAAAACCATACGAGATCCAGGTTTCTATTGGGGTTTCTATCTGGGTTTGCAAATATTAGTATTAAATTCGGCAAACAGAGTGTCCATGTAAGTACATAACCCAGATCGTTTTATTTTCACGGGGTGAAGCATATGGGTTATTGGCGATAATAAAACACGGCTTGTTACTAATGTGACATAGGTATTTTACTCTGTACGTCACTGACTTTTGTTTTTGAGAACCACCAAACACTTCAATCAAATAAATAAAATGCACGACTGGATCTCACGATCTTGCTCTTGGAGTTAACAACTTCAATGTAGCTAAACATTGACGCTGTTTAGTAGGTAGGCAGTCTAGTTATGCAGGTTTAAAGCCGATGCAAGGAGGGTTACCTTGATTCCTAGTATAATGACTTGTAGAATGAATGATTCGTAGTTATCGACAAAAGTATATTTACATCTAGATTATGGATTTTAATTATTTAAGTTGCGAGAGAAATATGCATGTACCTACATAGGGTGATAGAGCCAGTGGTCGGCCACCGAACTTTTTTACGTTTGACTGTCCCTTAAAATTCAGTTATTCGAGTTTCATTTCATATTAGATACAAAGCCATAGACTTTTTTTTACAAAAGTTAATTAATAGGAAAAAAATACATTTAATTTATATGAAAATGAAAAATAATAATAATAACTACACGCCTTTAGGACCTTAGGTCTTTTTAAATGCAACGTGAATCGCACAGCACTAATTAGAAGGAATAGAAAGATAGGAATATATGAAGGAATATTTACATATTTCAGGCAAATGTTATTAAACATTGCTTTAGATAGGACAACAAAAAAGGAACTTATATTTGTAAATGGTGATTTTTTTGCTACTTGGTTTTTGACGTTTATATTTTTGACAGATCACACATGACAAATTCCACGAACATTTGACATTTCGATTCAGTATTGTTTGCCATTTCATCGTGAATAGACTTACGCCTGAACAACGTTTGCAAATTATTGAAATTTATTATCAAAATTCGTGCTCTGTGAAAAATGTGTTTCGCAAGCTACGTCCGTTTTATGGTCGTCATAATCGACCCACCGAGCAGGCTATTCAGCTCATTGTGACCAAATTTCGCACCAGTTTCACTTTATTGGACATTAATCCACCAAATCGTATCCGTAGAGTGCGTACCGAAGAGAATATTGCTGCTGCATCCGCCAGTGTTGCTGAAGATCGCGATATGTCCATTCGGCGCCGAACGCAGCAATTGGGTTTGTGTTATTCGACCACCTGGAAGAGTTTTACGCAAAGATCTTGGTTTAAAGCCATACAAAATACAGCTGGTGCAAGAATTGAAGCCAGGCGACCTACCACAACGTAGAATTTTGGGTGAATGGGCCTTAGAAAAGTTGGATGAGGATCCGTTTTTTTATCGCAAAATTGTCTTCAGCGACGAGGCTCATTTTTGGCTAAATGAATACGTGAATAAGCAGAATTGCCGTATTTGGAATGAAGAGCAGCCAGAGGCAATTCAGCAGCTACCAATGCATCCCGAAAAATGCACTGTTTGGTGCGGTTTATGGGCAGGCGGCATCATTGGGCCGTACTTCTTCAAGGACGATGAAGGCCGCAGGTCAATGGAGAAAGGTACCGTTCGATGATAATAGATTTTTTTTTGCCGAAAATGCAAGAATTGAACTCGGTCGACATGTGGTTCCAACAGGACGGTGCCACATGCCACACTGCAGGCGAATTTGGTGAGCAGTTGATCTCACGTTTTGGCGCAGTCAATTGGCAACCAAGATCATGTGATTTGACCCCGTTAGACTATTTTTTGTGGGGCTATGTTAAGTCTATTGTCTATGGGGACAAGCCAAACACGATTGCTGCCTTGGAAGCCAACATTGAACGCGTCATTGGTGAGATTCCGGCCGAAATGTGTGAAAAAGTTTGCCAAAATTGGACGTTTAGAATGGACCACCTGAAGCGTAGCCGCGGGCAACATTTAAGTGAAATTATTTTTAAAAAGTAAATGGCAGAAATTGATTTATCGATCCAAATAAAAATTTCATTCACTTTTTACAAGTTTCTGTGTTTTTTTGAATTTTCAAAAACCAAGCTCTTAAAAAATCACCGTTTATTTATATATATGAAAAAGTTGGTTTTCTTAATATGTTTTCTTGTTTCTGAAATGTTTTGCCATTTCTATTGTATTTTTTTTTATAATCTACACGCGCTCAAGGGATTATGAATACCCTTTAAATGTTTCAACACGGGCGTGAGGGTGAGCTTAAGGAATAGAAAGAATGATGGGAAAGATGTGTGGCGCGACATTCGGAGACTGTAGGTGGTTGTTGTCTCGGATTTTAACTCCAGGGATGGCGGCTGAACTAATGCGGAGAAATGTCCGTGTCTTATTTATCGATGTCCCTTTTAATTCTCATTAATTTTTTTATTCTTTGTCATATTTTATCGGTATACTATTTTTACTCAATCACATGTTGTTAGTTCTATGCCTAAACAGTATGTAATGAGTAAACCAGCAACTCATTGTATGACATTTATTTTTAGAACTGGTTTTTAATGGAAAAATAAGAAGATATAGACTACGGCAGGGATCGAAACTGTGACCAGTAGGTTGACAGGAGAACACACAACTATCGCGCCACGGACATCCCCAATGTGGTGTAGTATATATAGTAATGTAATGTGTGCGGTCAGTGTTTGAACGGAGCGTATTCAAAATAAATGAAATTCTCACAGCTAAAATCACTTAGGTCCATGGAAAATGCGTTTGTTGAGTACACCGACCCGAAACATTATTAGCCGTTCGATTTTATTGAAAGCCGTTTTTGATCGGATCTGGCCACTTTCTGACCTACCTAAAACCTACTTGTTGGACATACTTTTAACAGAGTGACGAGGCAGCCAGAGGAAGGAACACTAGCTGTACCAAATGCTTTCATTTGCATAGAATACAGAGTAGTTAGCCTCCTTATGGTTTCATAATTAATCATTATGCAATTTGTTATATCATTTGGGAACTAAGCCAACACCTATTTTCGAAAACAAAACAGGCAGGAGGATGTTTCGTTGACATTATCAAAATACATGAAGCGTCTTCCAAAACATCTTCGAGCCATCTATTTTTCCTAGATACTATTTTAGCTCGGGGAACTACTTCGTCACTGTCGTTTGACAATTTAACTTCGACGATGTTTGAAGAACTCATAGTAGCCAATCTTCCATCTTAGATTGGGTTATTGAAACTCTCTTTTAAAATGTTTGGACCGTTTTTAATAAACCTGATGATGTTTATGAGAGTTCACATTTGTCAAAAGTCTATGTACCACTTTTAAAATTTGTATTCCTTGGTCGCACTAAGGTCTGTATTAGAATAAAATTGTATTATTATTTTTTATTATTATTTCGGTCTGGTAGATTACTTACTCCCGAATTGCCTATTTCAATTTAAAATGTTTATCTAATTTTATTCTATATTGAAAAAAGTGCCTCGTTCGTGTAGGTATAAAATATTATTTTGCTCTTCGTTTTTTCTATTTTTAAAGTTCTTTATAACTACATATTAAACAAATTTTTGAAATTTGTCTAACCTATTCATGATCATTTTTTGAAGATATTGTACACGTACGTTTTATTTATGAATTGCGAAATTCTTTTATAAGTGTCTTACAAAAGCAATTAGGTATAATAATGGCGAGTGCAGTGAATTCTTCTTACGAAAAGCAAACAACTTGTCAATCCTAGTGGAGTACGTTGTAAGTTCCCCGTGAGTTAAAGCAACGTACGAAATTTAGTTGATTTTACTGCAACTCACTTATAGATCTATTAACATTAATATTTCTTTAAAAAAATTATTATAATTGTAACTTATATAAGTAAAACTTACATAATGTAATCCCGGCCTTTATACTAAACCCAATAGTCCGACATAAGAACACACGTCTTCTAAAGTCGGCCACCCAATATCTCTTAACGTGGACAGGGGCCGACTACTGATACCATGAAATATTTTTTGATTATTTTGCTTTAAAGAGAAAATGAAATTTTCTTTAACTTTGCATACTCAGTTTAAATAAAATGCAGGATTGGATCGCACGAACTTGCTCTTATGTTCTATCACATCGTCTTCAAAAGATTTTTATTAAAAATCTCAATATATTTTTAAAGTCGTTTTTTACTTTATTTTTTATATACACAAATTTTCTTTTATTTTCTTTTAATTGCTATGACAATCTTAAATATTTAATAATATATATTTAAAAACAAAATATTAAATCCGCATAATCAAAGAAAAAAATATTTCAAAATTCTGAAATAAATACTTAAACTAATTTGAACTCAAAAAAGTATGCTATTTTATTTCTTGTATAAATTTGAATTTATTAGAAAAAAATTTTAAAGATCTGTGGAGGGGATTCTGAGAAAAAAATATAAATTTTTATTTAAAAAATTAATTTTAAAAATACAAAAAAAATATTAATTAAAAATATTGGTACGCAGTATAAATTGGGCAACCTAAACCTATATAAATATGTGTGAAATTTCGATTGAGCCATTTATGAGATGGTCAAAGTAAAAAAAAACACGGTCCTATGGAAAATACCGTTTTTAGACATTAAAAAAATTTTTTTTTCAACCATATGATCGGTCGTACCTAAAAAGCTGCACTGATTTTTTTTTTTATCAAAACGTTAAAGCCGTTTCCGAGAAAAAAGGCTTTAACGTAACGGTTATATGGCAGTTACCGTTATTTTTTTAGCTATACCTAAAAAACTCTACCTTTGTAGGTACATGCTTATTTCTCTCCTAACTTACATAATTAGGATCCATAATCTAGATTTAAATATACTTTTGTGGATAACTATGAATCATTCATTCTACAAGTCATTATACTAAGAATCAAGGTAATCCTCCTTACATCGGCTTTAATCCTGCATAACAAGACTGCCTACCTACTAAACAGCGTCAATGCTTAGCTATATTGAAGTTGTTAGCTCCAAGAGCAAGATCGTAAGGTCCAGTCGTGCATTTTATTTTTTGATTGAAGTGTTTGGTGGTTCTCAAAAACAAAAGCTTTATTAAAGTCCGTGGGAGAAAAAAAATACCTATGTCACATTAGTATCAGTATATAAACCGCAAACAAAATCATTCTGTACTTCCGGTAAATATTAACTTGTAAGAAAATCAAACTTATTTTTCAAAATATTTTCAAACAACTTGGAAATTGCTGAGGTATATTAAACGCCTAGGTACTGCTTAAGTAGGAAAAACTCATGAATTGGTTAAAATAATGTGATTTAGTATGTAATAGGATGCTTATGCATGATAGACTACGGCTGATGATAAAATTTGTATCGATTATGGTGAAGGCTTGCTTTGATAAATTAGTCATAAAAAAATTATGATGTTAACTCGTCGTATTGAACAATAAATTTCGTAGATAAAAATACAAACACTATGTTTCATCGCCCAACCCAAAACAAAACAAAAATTACATAGTAGCATTCAATTCAACTATAGGCTCCTTCACAATCTACTTAATAAATACGCCAAAGAAAGAGTACAAATTCAAACACAAAAAAAACACACTTCAACCCCAGCAGACAGCCCTCCTCTCCAGCAGGCAGAGTAGAGTAGCAGTCGACACAGTACTAAAAGTTGCTAGTAGAGTGTTAGGTAAACAACCAAAAAATATACAAAATAATCCGCCACCGACATTCTATGAAAAGAGAAAGAATCCCTCCACACCATTTGCAGCTCACTTTGTCTCCCAATGGCATTGCTTTGTGAGGGCTAGAAATAATTCCTCTATCTCTCCCTATGTAGATTGTGGGTATATATATGTGTAATTCTTCCCATGAACAAACAAGTATTTTTAACAACAACAAGTTGATATTGTATTTTTGTTTTTGTCCAAAACAGTTCACAGTTGGTTTTTGTGGAAGTGTTAACGTGTGTTACTCAAATGCGAAGGGAAATTTAAGACTATACTTCACAGGATTATTTCTGTAGTAAGTCTTCTTTGCTATTTGAAAAAACTGCAAACCTTAGAACCTGCGATGACGAGGTATATCGTTTTATCTATAGCGTGAGGTTGACTGTTGTTCTGCGACTAGTTCGCTTTGAACATCATGTCGTCGATGATCGCTCGGTATAATGGATAAAACGACTTCTGAGTGGTTAAACTTTTTAAAAAAAATCAAGAATATTAGTAGTAGATTGAGGGAAAATGAGAAATAAAAATGAATTTTTGATAACGATAAGATAGTTAATTTTTATTATACAGGAAAGGAAGTGCAAATTTGATTAGGTGAATTTTATTTTTGTTTTTGGTGTGTTTTCGTTTTTTTTTGTTATCCAGATGCCGTTAAACTTTCCACAGACGGTTTGTTTTTTACTTTTATTCTTGGTGTGGTGTTGTGAGAAGAATGGAACAAAATTATCTGAGTAAGGCGTGATAGAAATTGACTTCCCATTACGAACGTTGAAATAAAATAGAATTGAAAAAGAACAAATAGTCTCATAGATAAGAAACTCTAGATAAATAAATAATAGCGGATGGATCCCATATCAAAAAGGAGTCAATTGTAGCTTTCATTAAATCTCATTAGCCGTGTTTTATTTTCCCCGTGATCCGGATCAGATCATCTATTCATTTGCGTTACAACACCAAAGGATTTTTTCATATGAAGAATTTTTTATCATAGTCAATTGTTCTATGAAGAAGAGTATAAACCAAAAAAGTAGAAACTTTATCACTCATTGTAAGAGAATCGCATTAGGCGCGTGCGTGAAGTTGGAAAATGATAAATCTCTGTGAAAACCAAACAACTAATTTCCAGAAGTCGAATACCCAAAAGGGCATGCAATACCCTACGGGGGATGCATAAACTCTACTTTTCTGTCACACAGTTGGCATGTCTCGAGATACATCCATTTTTTAAACGTCAAAATAAAAGTGAATTTTTGAAAATGTTTAATAAAATATTTTATTTGAAATTTATTGCCCAACGACACGAATAACTAAGAAAATTTAATTTACGGGAATTGGATTTTACAGTTTTTCTACAAATTTGTAGATTTTCCCAGTTTTAGGAAGTACGGGAACACACCTATTATTTGTAAACATTCTGATGAAAAGTTCACATATCTTTTTCTCTGATTATTCATCAATTCACTCCGGAATTTCTCCACCTGTTGAAGATGACGATTATGAAGATGATTAAATGTTTGGGTTATCCACTATGAATATGCCCCATTTGCATTTACAAAAACGAAGATTAACAAAAAAACTTTTACAATTTAAAAAAAAAAAAAAAAATAAAAACTTAATTATATATATATATAATAATACGTTTTACTTTTTTTATTTTATAAAAAAAGTTTCGTTCAATTGAATTGCGGAAGGGTTGAATAATTACAAAATGCTATAAGTGAATCATCTCATGCTTTCGTATAAATGAATCTCATGCTTTCTTTTATGAGTCATGCCTTTCTTAAATCTGAGCTAAATCGGTGAGATTAAATCGTTGTGTTGAAATCATTTAGCTGAAATTGATAAGACCGAATTCGGTGAACTAATATCGTTAAACCACATAACAAAGTTTGAACAAAAGTGACATTTGTACAATTGGAAGATGGGGTCGATATGGGGGAAGTATTTATGCAAGTACTGGGCTGCATTAAAAAAATGCCAACTTCATTGTTCTTTGACCGGTTGCCATGAAATTGAAATATATTGTATCTGACATAGAATTACGAAACAAAAAATAGTTTAAAGATAGTGTGGACAAACAATTTTATTTTTCAAGAAAATAATGAAACGCGCTCCACAAATTAGCAAATTTTTGAAAATTGCCTTTGAATTAGAAATGTTTTTTAAAGGCACTTAGAATACTTAATTTAAAACTCACAAAAGCTTCAATAGTCAAAATAAAGTAAATAGCTTAAAGATGTCAACGTTTTTTATTATAAAAATGCAAAGTAAGTGTTTTATATAAAACTCAGTCATTTCAAAACTACTTATAGTCCAGTCGGGTTAAACATTTGAAACAGAAAAAATTTATTAATTTATAATTTCAAATCACCTTCACCCTGCTGTCAAGACGGCTGCTATAACACAGTCGTTTTGTCAAGGCAAAGGCTCCCTTAGCCCTGGCCAAGGCAGCACCTATATGTCTGTCGAAACACAGGTACTGATCCAACCAGATGCCAAGGTACTTTACTACACTTTTACTCGCCAGTAGATGTCCATGTGGCCCTACGATCACCAGCTTGCACCAGTTCTTTCTCGTATCCCTTGAGGCGCTAGACAACGAAATCCTAAACAAAATAGTTTCTGATTTCTGGAAGTTGATTTTCAACTTCCAGTCATCACAATATCGCTGAATCTTGTCGAAGTCACTCTGCAAAAGAGTCTTAATGATCTCAACTGTATTAGCTGTTCTGTACGCAATTAGATCGTCGGCGCACGCAATTGCCTGAGTTAGACTACCTATCAGATCGCTGGTGTAAATGCTGAATAGAATCGGCGAGTTAACCGCTCCCTGCTGAAGACCATTATTAATATTAAAAATTGCGGTAGAAGTTACATTGTCACTCTTGAGAACAAACTTTCTACCATTTAGCATGTCATAAAGCATATACAATAGAGGTTTACTTATACCTAGTCTGGTTAGCTTTAGATAGAGACCTTCTAACCATACGGTGTCGAAGGCCTTCTCCAAATCAACCAGACAGGCACCCGTACACTGCTTTTTAGCTTTGTTCCATTGGATATTAGAAACTAGTTTAGACGCGGCATGAATTGTGTCATGTGCCGCCTTAAAACCGAACTGATTATCCGGGATAATATTTTTGTCCCATTTTCAAATACTTTGCTGATACTTGGAAGAAGACTTATCGACCGCAGATTCGCCGGATTGGAGTTGTCCTTTCCCTTTTTTGGGAGAGGGTGCACCTCAGCTGTCTTCCATCGCACTGGATAATATGCATTATTCAGCGCGTTGTTAAACAGTGTGGTATAAATGTCAACTGGTTCTTGAGGCAAATGTCGTAGTACAACGTTGGATATACCATTGACTCCTGCTGACTTCTTTTTCTTTAATGAATCGAAGATGAGCTGGAGCTCATTCTACAAAATTAACAGGGGACTGAGTCCACTTCGGTCGGCGATTATGGCGTTTGCCAAATCTTCATCATTAAACCCGGTAAAACCAAGGTTCTCAGATCGCCATTCGCTTATATCGTTCCCGAGCCATAAGTGATGAAGCAGAGCTCTGTTCTCCAGGTCATGATTCGGGCGAATGTTAGCATTGACCTTGTACACTTGCTGGAAAGCAGCCCCCACAGCCTCCACTCTCTCCTGCGGATCTTCGATTATATAGAGGTCATCTTCCAATACGGCATCCTCTGGCTCTATGCCTGCTGTTAGAAGTACGTCTCTGTTCTCTGTCGTCCTCTGGAGCTTAAGACACGGAAGATCGTTCTGGTCCTTTCTTCTAAAAATTTCATTAATTCTTGGGAACATACTTGGGTCGCTAGAGTTAACGGCACGAATTTTATTCTTTGATCAATTGGTTGATGTTTTTGATGGACGACTTCAGTGTCCTAATCTCTAGATCTCGTGTATCATCAGTAAACCGTCTGTACAAGCGTTTTAGTCTTGTCAGAAGTCCACTTTTTTGTCTGTGAAGTGCGTCAATTTTCGCGTTACGGTACATGTCAGTTGCTTTATGTTCTTTGTATTTCGGTATTGTTCTGTTCATTGTTCGTAGAATCGTTTCGTCAATTTGTTCTAAGTATCTGTCGATTTCAGTCTTTGTTAGGTTCCTGTCATTTGGTGGGGATATACCATTTGAACGTAATTCACTCAATAAGGCATTGGAGAAGCTTGGCCAGCGCACCTTACTGTAATTGTAAGTATGCACAGGCACATACTCATCCAACTCCATAAGCTCGTTCGGAAGTTGTATAACGGTGGCGAATCCGCAGTGGTCACTGTCGTACTCGATCGTTCGTAAACAATTTCTTGGTAGTTCACCCACAGTGTCAGTAATTGTTAGTCTTGCGTCTTTCAGCAATAGATCCAGATAGGCACCGCTTCTTGGAAATGATGGCCTCTCTGTGGCTAGAAGATCTAGGCGATACTCAAGGTTGTATCGACCCATCCAATTATACAAATGGTTACCTCGAGGATTTTGTATTTGATTTCCCCAATCTATGTATTTGGCGTTTAAATCACCGGCTAATACGTAAAAGTTTTCTTCCCAGCTCAATCTTAAGCATTCAAGAAGCTTTTCAAGTTCTGTTATAAACTGTGTGGGCTGAGATGTTTCCGGTGCATTAAAACAACGGTACCTCTCAAAGAAATGTTCAAACAAAAAAACGTTAAGAAAGAAATGTATTTCTCAAAGACGGCTCCAAGAATTTTCAAAAAAAAATGTGTTATTAAATTTTATTTTAGTTTTTGGATTTTGAAAAAAAAAACAATATTTTGCAAAATTAAATATTTTGACGATTTTTTTTTGAAAATAATTTTCAAATGTATATATAGGTATTGTTGAATAATCATTTAAAAAACAATAAGTAAACAACGACTTAAAAAAATATTTAATATTTATTAATAAACAATTCTTATTTGAAAATTCGTCAATTCGATTTTTTACGAAATTACTTATCAAATCTGAATTTTCAAAAAAAATATTTTTTTTTCAAATACCATAAAATCATTAATATAAAATAAAACTAAATTGTGTCACAAGAACAACTTTTCTTGCACAACGATTAACAGAAATCTCAAATTTTAATTGTTAAATTATTATCATGTTTGTGCATTTGGTAAAAACTTTATTTTTTTTGAGTAGTGACCGTTGCACAGAAGTGTATACCTGAATATGTAAATATTCCCTACAGCCAGCAAATAATTTTCATTCTATCTGCCCCTAGAATATTAGCAATTGGATCTTTCAACAAGGCAATGATGCTAAGGATATCACGCTGCTCGTTAAAGAATGGTTGCTTTATCGAACTCCAAGACAGCTCGATCACCCTTTCAATCGCCGGACCTAAACACCATAAAAATTATGGGATCATTTGGACACGCAAATTCGTAAAATGACTATAGAGAACAAATATGTTCTGATGTTACAAATAAAATAATTTTGTTCTATCCATGTCACGTAGACTTAAAGAATTTATAAAGTCTAAAGAGAGCCAAACGATGTACTAATTGAATATATTTATTAAAGACATAACAGATGTTTACTTACTTTTGACATGTAAAATGTGGAATATGTTTAGTTTTTTATTAGTGAAAATTAGATTTATTTTGAATTTTTATGTTTATTTTGATTTACTGCTTATAATGAAGCTTTTGTTTTATATTTTATATTTTTCTTTAATTTGTTGTTTATATTGTACATTATACAACAAACCATATTTGTGGTTACTTACTTTTGACATTCACGGTATGTACATATTTACATACTTAGGTTCCATCTAGGAAGGTATAGGTACACATTACCCTCCTAAGTCACATGATTAAAATCCATAATCTAGACTTAAATATACATTGTACGTAGGTGCCTACATACTCATGTAACTATACCTTGAATTTTATAATTCAGTGTGTAGTCTTTTTTAAATATTTCAAGGCTTTAAAAAAACAATGAAAAGTAACATCGCATCCGTCGCCGACCAGCGGCAGCGCTTCCTAATTATTATTATGTTTTAACATAGGTAATTATTTTGCAAAATATGTTAACGGATGTAAATGTAAATAAGTATGTACTACCTATCTGGTAACTCGAAAGTTTGATTTTGTACTTTTGTACCTATGTACCTATATTGTTTTGACCCAACTCAATATATAATTTATCACAACACTCGTAATGAAAAAAAAAATAATTTATTTTATCATTCATACCTTTTTAAAACCAAATTAAATTATGTCGATATTTTCAATTCAATTGTGTTTAAAACCAAATTAACATTATCTTATATGAATGCATAAGAACTTAGAATTTGCCTGCGTAAATTAATATTGTCTTCATTTTGAATAACCAATGGAGTATTCCACTGAAAGCTAACGTAGTTCATTCAACTATTATCACACATTTATTGAATATTTTATTCAAGAAAATCGAATTCGATTTTCGACAAATAATATTTACTGAATGTGCGAAAATCATTGAATTTAAAAACGTTCGCCTTTCTTTTAACACTCGATTGGATTTTCATAATGATGAAATAGGTATGTAAGTGTGTATGCAGTATGCACATACCTACTATACTATACTACTATAAATTCTAATATACCTACACCTAGCTACATTTAATATTTATTAGTTTAAAAATAAAATAAATATAAATTTTTGTTTTGTGAACTTGTAAATAGGTAGGTAGGTACCTAGAGCTTGAACCAACAGCAAAGCACCACATGCCACCTATTTAAAAAAATAGTTAAGTAGGTATGTAAGTACCTACATTTGTCGTTTACTTATCTTAATGCTAATTTAGCTCCGATTCGATTTTTTGAAAGTTTGACTGAGCTGCTTTTGGACAAGTATTGAAATCAAGTCTGAAACGATAAACAAAATAATAGGTAGGTACCTACTTAAAATTTGTCAAAATAATTATCTTTTTTTAACTTACCTAGCTATTTAAGATTTTTATAAAGCATTTTGAGCGCGCGGATTTGTACAGATTCTTACACACAATACAATACATAGTTGTTTTGAAGTTTCTCAAATGTTGTCTTGTCAATGAAATATTTATTTTGTGGCAGTGTACCTACCTACCTACAGAGAAAATAAATTAATAATATTAAAAAATTAAAAATATTGATAATTGAATAGGTAGGTAGGTATATTTTTTTTTTTTTTTATAGCTGCCAAGCAAAACACACAATGTCGCAAAAACACATTCAATCCGAAATCATTCGTTACGAGGTAAGAAAGTAATGGTTTTAATAGCGAATCCTACTTATTGAAACAAAGGCCATACAAAAATCACCAAATCCAAATAGGTACCCACCTAGAATGAAATAAATAAAATCCAAACCATAGCCAAACATACAAACTACCATTGTCCTTTACATGAGATGTATAAACGCAATGAAACTACCCCAACAATATTCAGTACCAAACTATAGTAAGTGTGTAGCATTGTAAGTTACGAATGAAAAAGCGGCAAAATTAATAAAATTGCTACAAACACAAATAAAACGAGAAACAAAATACCTTCAAATGTTATCGTATATATGAACGATCAACTTTGTTTTCCTCTTTGCCTCATCCACTTAAAAGATAAAAAAAAATAAAAATGTGATGTCAAAAAAGAAATCACAATTGGTTTTCTCTCTTATACTCTTTAATGTTGTAGGAAACCAAACTAAACTACCTCAACTCTTCTTTTTCCCCCTTTCTTCCCCGCGTCCATAAACTAATCTCGGCAAAGCTGAAAACAGCGACACAGACGACATCATGCATCATTCAAGAAGAACCCAATTTTCATGTTCCATAATAGTACAATAGAGATGTATATACAACGATTTCTGTATCTCTACCTATGTAAATTGTAGGTATATATATGTGTAATTCACGCCATGAAAAACAAGTATTTTTAACAACAACAAGTTGATATTGTATTTTTGTTTTTGTCCAAAACAGTTCACAGTTGGTTTTTGTTACAAAGTTGACGTTTGTTACTCAAATGCGAAAGGAAGTTTAAGACTATACTTCACAGGATTATTTCTGTAGTAAGTCTTCTTTGCTATTTGAAAAAACTGCAAACCTTAGAACCTGCGATGACGAGGTATATCGTTTTATCTATAGCGTGAGGTTGACTGTTGTTCTGCGACTAGTTCGCTTTGAACATCATGTCGTCGATGATCGCTCGGTATAATGGATAAAACGACTTCTGAGTGGTTAAACTTTTTAAAAAAAATTCAAGAATATTAGTAGTAGATTGAGGGAAAATGAGAAATAAAAATGAATTTTTGATAACGATAAGATAGTTAATTTTTATTATACAGGAAAGGAAGTGCAAATTTGATTAGGTGAATTTTATTTTTGTTTTTGGTGTGTTTTCGTTTTTTTTTTGTTATCCAGATGCCGTTAAACTTTCCACAGACGGTTTGTTTTTTACTTTTCTTCTTGGTGTGGTGTTGTGAGAAGAATCACAAAATTATCTGAGTAAGGCTGTGATAGAAATTGACTTCCCATTACGAACGTTGAAATAAAATAGAATTGAAAAAGAACAAATAGTGTCATAGATAAGAAACTCTAGATAAATAAATAATAGCGGATGGATCCCATATCAAAAAGGAGTCTTGTAGCTTTCATCAAATCTCATTAGCCGTGTTTTATTTTCCCCGTGATCCGGATCAGATCATCTATTTATTTGCGTTCAACACCAAATGAGTTTTGTTGTTACGCAAACAAATGATGTCTGAGATCTGGATCACGGGGAAAATAAAACATGGCTATTATTGAATACAGTCAAGTCCGCTAATATTGAAACGCGCATTTGCCATAATTTTTTTTTTCAGTTAAGTGGTATTTTCACTTAAGCGGTATTTTCACTTAAGCGATCTTTAAATAACTGCAAAAAAATAATTTGCCGGAGTTTAGATAATTAATACAATTTCCCCAATCTTATGTTTTGGTTTACAAAACAATTTACCACTTGTATATATTATCATTTTAAATTATTTTACTCGCAATTTCCAGAAATTATATTTGCTAAGCTCAGAAGTAACAAACAAAACTTGTAAAACTGCCAGACCAAATTGAAGTGTGAAGCTTTTTGGTCACGTTCAGTTAAACAAAGAAATAATCTAAGTGGTGGACGTATTCAGCTTTTTAATTTCAGATATGCGGAGCAGTCCAATTCCTAATTAAATGTTTTTATATTGCGTAGTTGTTATAGTTTGAGGGAAAGCAGAGATGCTATTTGAATTTGTGGATAAATAAGAATAAATACCTAGGTATCAACAAAATTTTTCAAAAATCGTTGGCGCGGTTCTTTAAAAAAATGATTTTTTATGTATAAAATTTTGAAAACATTTTTAGAAAAAAAAATTGAAACGCCATTTTGAAGATATTATTATTATACATATAAATTCAAACTACAAAAAAAATCAGTGACTGGCTTTTGAAAAATTAAATCGTTGGCCCTGAAGAAGTTGACAAAAATCAACGACACGTAGAGAGAAAATATCGAATTGTTTTAATTCGCATAAAGACAGGAATGATCAATAAAGCCCATAATAAAAACAAATGAAAAATTTAATTATTTTTTTAAAAATCGAAAACTTTAGTTTTCAAAATTTACGTATGCAGTTTTTTTTAACAGTTTTAGGGAGCATTTGTATAAAAAAAATATTTTAATCGGTTCATCCAAGTCGAGAAAGTCGAAAATATAAATATTGGTTCTATGCGAAGTGCCGCCAATAAGTGAACAAAAAAATATATTTTTTATACTTGAAAGTGGACTGTACTAACTTAAGAACACACACATTTTTTTTATAAAAATTCTTGGAGCTGTTTGCGAGAAATAAATTTTTTTCTTATGGGTTTTTTTAACATTTGTTTAGGTACCATAATTTTTATTTTAGGAATATAGTTTTTTAGCTATTCAAAATAATGTCAAAAAATTACCAAACACGAAGTTTCGAAAAAAATCCATTGAGTCGTTTTCGAAATTTTGAAAAAATATTTTTTTTAATTTCCAAAAAAAAAAATTATTTTGAAAAATTTTGACTTACACAAGTTTAAACTTTTCAGGAGCTTCTGCGCAAAAAATTTCAAGAAATCAAATTAACCGTTTCCCATCTTATCGAAAACTAAAAAAATGGTATGTACACTATAGCTACGAAAAATAACAATTTTTTCCAAAAACAAAATTACCGAAATGATCCTTTTCCCTTCATTAATGCACTGATTTTTTTTTTATAAAATCGTTGGAGACGTTTTTGAGAAAAATAAAATTTAGCATTTTGTCAAAAAAAAATGTATGGGAGCTAATGTTGATTTGTCGTCTTAAAAAAAATTAAAAACACATATGGGCATATTACTGAAAACACAATATATACGAAGTTTAAAGCAATCCCATTTAACCGTATAGGCTGCAGACTCGAGTACACACAGCCAGACGGAATTGGGGGACACACTTTTTTGGTGTTCTCTATGATCGTACGAGCCTGTTTGATAGTTTTTTGTTTGCACGAATCCATAATTTGTCTCATAGTACCTATAATCGCAAGTAAAAATTGTGCGATTTGGTTTTCATTCTGATGTCCTGCATTGGTTATCCTCATATCTTACTCTTAGAACACAGTAAGTTAAGTTTGGAAATACACATTCACAAGAATTTCAGTGTGCATTGGGTGTACCCCAAGACTCCTTTTCATAATTTTCATTATTCATAATGGCCTCATTCAATAGCAGAACTATTAGCTATCTGGATTTTTTTTGGCAGCAGTTGTAAGAACACAGCTGATGACAAAGCAACTGCTGCCAAAAAAAGACTTACATGGGAATACAACACCAACCTATCCAGATAGCTAATAGTTCCGTTATTGAATGGGGCCAATAACTCGGTATTTAAATATTGTGAATGCTTGCTTTACACGGTCGGTCCAACGATATGTGCTAGATGTGCCAACACACAGGGCGCAAAATTCTGGGGGCGCATTACCAGGGGCAAGAAAATGTAATTTGATCTTGTGCAAACAAACGCTTCCTTTTACATTTTACTACAAAAGTTGTTCAAATAACCCTAAAATAACATCCATGACTACTATGCTAAGTTATTTCTTGCACACTAACTAACATAACTTTCATTGTTCCATTCAAGATGAATTTAACTCAAAATATCGTGTGTGCTTTTGATACTGAAAGGTGTCTCTTTAAACAAAATAGATATGGCTTGCTGTTCTTGGCTCTCAATTCTTTGAGGCATTGTGGTTATTACTTCATAAATTTGGGAAAATTGATCGTTTAGATTACCAAGATATTGGTCGATTTTTATCACTAGTCTTAAGAAGTTACAGATTTTAATTAATAAAATAGAAATAAACTTTAACATTTTCTTAGTACATAATTGAAATCCAATACAAGAAAAATTGGAAAAGTTTATCACAAAAACTTCATCTAACTTCAGCTGACCTTGAATCTCTGTCAACTTGTCAAACCAGTCACCGCCCAAAAAGTAAACAGAAAATTTCAAAGTTTGCTATTCAATTATGCAATTGATTGTGAAGCTATCGATCGGGTTTCTAGTATTAAAGACTAAGGTGTTGTTCTTGACTCCTCACTTTCTCTTAAAAGTCATTTTGATTATTTTTATCTCGAATCCAACTCGTTGGTAGGTTTTATAAGACGAAATGAAAAAGAATTTAAAGGCTCCTTCCCTTCATTGAACATCAACATTTGGAGTGCTGATATATCTGTTAGCTTGTAGAAATAAAATAAAATAAATCTATAAAAGTCACTAAACCAAGTTGCCAAACCATATACTAGAAGTTAAATCCGAGAGTTGAAATTTTAATCCGTCCGAAAGTATATGAAGGAGCTCTAATACAATAAGTCTCAACTCTACATAGATTACTCGCAACGTTTTGAGTAGCTTTTTAACCTATGAATATAGGTCTTTTAAGGCCAGCAGTACAGTCGTGTCCGAAATATTTGATTCGTGGTTCAGTAATTTTATTTCCTGATTTTGGCGGATTATCTGAGGTTCAAGTATATAATAACAGCCAAATACATCGTTGAACCTCTGTTAATCCCCCGAAATCGGTGAGTTAAAATAGCTAAATTGCGGATCAAATATTTGTACAACTAGCTCTCAGTCTCATAATTATTCTCCAAAATATTACTCACCTACTTAAAAATGGCGGCTGGGCTTACATTTTTCCAATACAAAAATAACAGCACGAAATCATAAACGATTTCGAAAATTTTCGTTCAGCTTTTCGCTCTGCAGTATAAGATGTTCCTTGGCGAAATTTAAAAAGTCTCCAATCGCTTTTCGCAGAGAATATATTACCCATACCCAGACCAATTAATTGTGTGCGGAAAATCCCATTTCAGTCTTGTTTTTTGTCGTTTCTTTCATCGCAGCTTGTTTATTTTTGATTTTTTTTTCTGATTGGGTTTGTTTTTTTTTTGAACATTTTTTCGTTAGCATTTCGCTCTCTTAGTGGATACCAACCAGACAGAAAAAAAAATCATGACGGGAAGATTTATTTTATTTTGTACGCGAAGTGATAAATTTTACAACGCTTTCACGTCCAATTCGATTCTCGATTAGTGAAAAAGTGAAGTTGAATGTCAAAAATTTTTCATATGAAGAATTTTTTATCACAGGCAATTGTTCTATGAAGAAGAGTATAAACCAAAAAAGTACAAACTTTATCACTCATTGTAAGCATTAGGCGTGTGCGTGAAGTTGGAAAATGATAAATCTCTGTGAACACCAAACAACTAATTTCCAGAAGTCGAATACCCAAAAGGGCATGCCCCTACGGCGGATGCATAAACTCTACTTTTCTGTCACACTGTTGGCATGTCTCGAGATACGTCCATTTTTTAAACGTCAAAATAAAAGTGAATTTTTGAAAATGTTTAATAAAATATTTTATTTGAAATATATTGCCCAACGACACGAATGACTAAGAAAATTTAATTTACGGGAATTGGATTTTACAGTTTTTCTACAAATTTGTAGATTTTCCCAGTTTTAGGAAGTACGGAAACACACCTATTATTTGTAAACATTCTGATGAAAAGTTCACATATCTTTTTCTCTGATTATTCATCAATTCACTCCGGAATGTCTCCACCTGTTGAAGATGACGATTATGAAGATGATTAAATGTTTGGGTTATCCACTATGAATATGCCCCATTTTCATTTACAAAAACGAAGATTAACATAAAAAACTTTTTTACAATTTTTTTAATAAAATAAATAAAAACTTAATTATATATATATATAATAAAACGTTTTACTTTTTTTATTTTATAAAAAAAGTTTCGTCCAATATCTCATGCTTTCGTCCCATTTTCTTATGCATTATGAGTCATTCCTTTCTTAAATCTGAGGTAAATCGGTGAGATTAAATCGTTGTGTTGAAATCATTTAGCTGAAATTGATAAGACCGAATTCGGTGAACTAATATCGTTGAACCACATAACAAAGTTTGAACAAAAGTGACATTTGTACAATTGGAAGATGGGGTCGATATGGGGGAAGTATTTATGCTACTGGGCTGCATTAAAAAAATGCCAACTTCATTGTTCTTTGACTGGTTGCCATGAAATTGAAATACATATATTGTATCTGACATAGAATTACGAAACAAAAAATAGTTTAAAGATAGTCTGGACAAACAATTTTATTTTTCAAGAAAATAATGAAACGCGCTCCACAAATTAGCAAATTTTTGAAAATTGCCTTTGAATTAGAAATGTTTTTTAAAGGCACTTAGAATACTTAATTTAAAACTCACAAAAGCTTCAATCGTCAAAATAAAGTAAATAGCTTAAAGATGTCAACGTTTTTTATTATAAAAATTCAAAGTAAGTGTTTTATATAAAACTCAGTCATTTCAAAACTACTTATAGTCCAGTCGGGTTAAACATTTGAAATAGAAAAAATTTATTCGTACAATTTTCTTTCACAGTTCGTTATGGGAGGTCATAGGTAGTCTAAATCTCGGTTTTCGGGAAAATCGCGCGGGAGCTTCAGCCGTCATTTTGAATTTAATGAAAATTTTTCTTTGGGCAATAACTTTGCCATTTTTGATTTCTGACACAAAAAATAAAGGTAAGGGGCATTTTTTTTTGAAAACTCAAAACTGTTTTTCATTAATATCTCGCGAAAGGTAACTTTTTTGAAAAAAAAATATTTTGACTAAAGTTGTAGAAAATTATATTTCCTACAGGTTTTACCTTGATTTTTTGTGTCAGAAATCAAAACTGGTGAAGTTATTGCCCAAATTAAAATTTTCATTAAATTCAAAATGGCGGCTAAAGCTCCAGCTCAATTTTTCCGAAAACCGAGATTTAGACTACCTATGACACCCCCTAACGAACTGTGAAAGAAAATTGTACAAATTAATTTTTTTCTATTTCAGCCCTTTTTTTTTGAAAACCCGACTGGACTATTACTTTTGATATAGATTATCAAAACTGTCCTAAGTTTTAAATTTAGTCCTCTAAGTTGTAGGACCCAAAAATAAATATATTTGTTACTTCTAGCGTGTGTATATAAGTACACACTCTGTAAAATAAAATGCGCGACTGGATCGCACGAACTTGCTCTCATGTTCGATCACATCGTATGCAAAAGATTTCTATTTAAAATCTAAATACATATATTTTTAAAGTCATTTTTTACTTTATTTTTTATACACAAAGTTTCTTTAATTTTTTTCTAAAAAAAATTGGTATGACAATCTTTGATATTTAATAATATAAAATTAAAAACAAAAAATTAAATCGGATTAATCAAAGAAAAAATAATTCAAAATTCTGAAATAAATACTTAAACTAATTTGAGCTAAAAAAAAAGTACGCCATTTTATTTCGTGGATAAATTTGAATTTATGAGAAAAAATTTTTTAAAATCTGTGGAGCGGTTTTTGAGAAAAAAAGTTTTTTTTTAAACTTTTTGAAAATATTTTTCAAAAAAAAAATTCAAAAACGCCAATTCATAGGTATTCAATAAATACATATAAATATAGTTTTTGAAAAAAATCTAAAGAGCAGTTTTCGAATTTTTTTTTAATTTTTTTCTTAAAAATGATTTTAAAAATACAAAAAATATTAATTAAAAATATTGGTACGCGGTATAATTTGGGCAAGCTAAACCTATAAATGTGTAAAATTTCGAAAGAATCGGTTGAGCCCTTTATGAGAAAGTACTGTTTTTAGACATTTTTCTATTTTTTTTTCAACCATATGATCGGTCGTAGCTAAAAAGCCACACTGATTTTTTTTTTATCAAAATCGTTAGAGCCGTTTCCGAGAAAAATGGGTTTGAACGTAAAGGTTATATGGCAGGTACCGTTATTTTTTGAGCTAAAAAAAAATTTCAATTTCCCCTCTATACAATACCTAAAAAACTCTATATATCAAGTTTGAAGCAATTTGGCCCACCCGTTTTGGCTGTAGGTGTCTAGACAGACATACAGACGGACAGAATGTTTAGACCATCTTATTTCTTTTTTTTTCGACGAATTCATAACTTGCCTTGTTGTACCTATAATCGCAGGTAAAAAAATTGAATCTCACCCTTGTAGAATCACAAAATACGCACAAAAATAAAATTAAAACTCACACTTGGCCCTCTGACTCACTTCCAATTAATTAAAGCCTATGACATTTTAAAAACCCCTACTTCTCTACTTTGATATACATATCCATTGGGATACTACTAAAATGTTGTATGTTATGTGTATAACAGTTTTCTGCAACGTATCGCCTCAAACTATACTTTCATCTGCAAACATCAATAATTATTATTGTTAAAATTCAAATCTTAAACCGTAAACTGTTTTTGTTTTTGATTGGAATTTTACTCTCGAGGTTGGTTATTTTCTTTTAAATCATATCTTCTGCGTTCTGTGTTACTGAAAATATACATACAAATCATGTTCAATCAATGTTAGATTGTATTATAAATAAACACATGGGTAAAACCATTGTCTCTTAATGGCAAACAAATAAAATGCACGACTGTTCGATCACATTATATGCAAAAGATTCTTAATAAAACTGATATATTTTTAAAGTTTTTCGCTTAATGTATTATATATAAAAATTCTTAAACTTTTCCAAAAAGAAATTGGTATGAACATTTTAAATATTTAATAATAAAGGGTTATCCATTTTGCGGTTTCAAAAGTATAGGGTTGGAATTTGACATCTGTCAAACTATGTTGTTAAACCAATTTTTTCTTTTTCAGTTGAAAGTCTGACATTAACGAAAATGGATAGCTTAACTACTCCTACTACAAAAATGGTGTGATTCTGCCACAGCCACTTATCGTGCTTTAAGAGTAGATTATGGTTTACATAATCGTTCAACTACGCAAGCAATAGGCAAAATTGTGAAGAAATTTGAAGAGACTGGATTGATAACAGATATTGTAAGGCCCATGCATCATCGTTTCGCTCGTACCACTGAAAATATCGCTGCTGTAAGTGAAAGTGTTGCCGAAGACCCGAATGTGTCGATTCCTCGCCGTTCTCAGGAATTAGGACTGTCTTACGGCACATTATGGCGTATTTTTCATTTAGATCTACACCTACATCCCTATAAGGTCCAGCTCACAGAACAACTGAAGCCAGCTGACCATTCACAACGTCGTAGATACGTCGAATGGGTGCTTGAGCAACAGGCGGTGGACGGCGATTTTTCGAACAAAATTTTCTTCAGCGACGAAGCACATTTCTTAATCGGTGGGTATGTTAATAAACAAAATTGTCGTATTTGGGGTTCTAAGAATCCTCAAGTAATTGAAGAGAGGCCATTACATCCACAAAAGTTATTGTTTGGGACGCTCTTTGGTCCGGAGTTGTGATTGGACCTTACTTCTTCGAAAACGACGATGGAAGGACTGTCACCGTCAATTCGGAGCGTTATGGTCATATGATAACCGACTTGTTTTTGCCTGCTATTGAAGAATACGACTTGGAGAATATGTGGTTTCAATAAGACGGTGCCACATGCCACACAACTCGATCGAATATGGCCTTACTGCAAGAGACATTTCCTGGCCGCGTAATTTCTCGTTGTGGCGATATCAGCTGCCCACTAAGATCATGCGATTTGACACCGCTGGACTTTTCTTTGTGGGGCTACACGAAAGACCATGTTTATGCAGATAAACCTTTAACTCTTGGGCACTTTAAAACCAACATTCGTCAAGTTATTGCTGAGATACCGCCCAATATGTGTCAAAAAGTGGTCGAAAATTACCTCACAAGAATCGATGCTTGCAACAATTCGCGTGGTGGTCATTTAAATGATGAAGTGTTTCACACATAATGTCAACGTTCAAACCTTAAAATAAAAACGAAATATCATTAAAAAAAATATTAAATATGTGTTTTATTTACGTTTACTTTTGAAACCGCATAATGGATAACCCTTTTTAAATACAAAAACAAAATTTCAGAAAAAATTTTCCAACCATTTTCGAAATATTGAAAATCCAAAAAAATATTTTTCGAAAAATTTTGAAATGCAGTACTATTTAGAATTTGAAGGAGCTCCTGTATAAATTTTGTTATCGAAATCCGTTGAGCCGCTTATGAGAAAGTCGAAAATCAATAAACTGGTTGTATGACAGGTAGCGTTAATAACAAAATATTTTAAAAAATTTTTTGGCCGAAATATTGACCATACCCAAAGTAGTACACACACACATTTTTATCAAAATTGTTAAAACCGTTTTTGAGATAATTATAAGATGGTAGAGAAATTTGTATGGCAAGTACCGTTATTTTTGGGCCTAAAACAACGATTCAAAAATCTATTTTGGACTCCTAAACCGTCTAAGCACCAAGTTTGAACAAAATCCGTTCAGCCGTTTAGGGTGTAGATCGTTCTACAGACAGTCAGACAATCGCAAGTAAAAAACATAATTAGCTACATGGGTGCTGGTTTGGTTTTACTAAATTGCGAATGTAGATTTTTTTCTAAGTTAATTTTTTTTGTTGAAGTAAAAGTTTAATGCAAAATAATTAAATGTGCATATCTATTTAGAAATCCAAGTCATTAGTGTGTAGTTAGAAAGAGTTTAAGATATTGGTCACATTGGGTGATAAGCATTTTGAAATACCTCTATACCAATACATTTTAAACAAAATTCATGGAGTCAAGATTTTTATTTTTCTATTGATTATTTTTTTGTACGACGATTTGTATTTTTTTTTTTGAATTATTAAAAACCTACTATGTATTTGCGACTTTGGAATATCTTATAATATAAGTTTTTCAAAATGTTTCTTATCTTAGCCACAGCTCTAATTCTTTCTGGATAAATAAATCGTACGTAAATCGTGCAGGTCGCAAAGATCCCAGTTGGAATCTTTCGTACGTTACACCCTCCAAAGCACATCTGTTTGCATTGTTGTATTTTTAATTTGATTTCTTGACGATGAATAAAATGTGAATTACTATCCTTGGGATGTGTTCAAAACTGTATGTATTCTGTAGAGTAAACAAAACCGTTTGACGTTTCAGCAAATTTAGATTAACTTTATTGCGTGTGTGTACAAGTGCGTGCTTTATGTAAGAATTTGGATCTGTAATTTTGATCTCGAAAAGAACGCAAAAAACTGGTCCTGGATCAAGAAATCCATTAGGGTTCAATTTTTTGGTGGAAATGAAAATTGTCTTACCCGAAAATAGGCAATTTTGCTGATTGCGAAAAAAATGTCAATCTGAAATTTTCTAATTTTATTGACATTAACATTGATTGATGTTCGACTAACTGGATTAACTATTATACAATTATGGTTCAGCCTTGGGTCAATATTTGAACTCGACTTAATACCTATTTATATTCATTTAAAAGTGTTTGAAAAAAATTTAAGTTTAATGCATTAAAGACGAGCCCTTGAAATAAGTTTTGAATTTTTAGATAAAAATACTTTTTTTTCAAGATTTTTCACAAATACATATATAAGTTGTATTGTATCATTTTAAGCAAATACTAAACATATTTAATATGCATTTTAGTTTAAAAACATTAATTTAAGTTATTCAGCCCCATCACGAGTTACATCGTAATCGGAAAGTTTTACGAATCCCGGAAAAAGTTATAGTCGTTATGGCAATTTGTATGAGCATTTTCACTACGATAGATTCTGTGATAGTTTTTTGTCAGGATTCGTAACAAGTTTCCGATAACGATGGAATTCGTGATAGGACTGATTATTTACTTTTGCTTATTTTATGCAATTCGAAATTGAAATGATACACATTCAATGTGAAGTTAACACTAAAAAAGGAATTTCATTCCGTTTTCATACTTTTTGAACATAGCCCCCAATTTTAACCAAAAAATTGCTGGAGGGTATGTAGGAAAACATCTATGTGGGCGTTACCGGAATAAATTTAGGAATAGTTGTGTGCGTTACCAGCTTGAATGCAAACGGGCTTGACATCCGAGAATTCATATCTTGGTATTATTCATCTGTGCACTTAAATATTTGACGAGTTGGTGATATGCTGAACACACAACTTGTCTAGCTGTGCATTCAGAATTCTAGAAGGGACAAATCGTTGTAAGCAAGTATAGAGATATATCCTGTGTTCTTCCGTTCCCGGGTCATTCACAGTGCAACCCAAACAATTTAGACTCTAAGAAACTTCACACGACAGCTGCCACCGAATTACCCCTTTTGACATTTCGTTCACATGACTTTTTTTCTGACAGAATTACCAGCTGGCAGTTATCTACCAGTTCAACTTTAAATTGAATAATCAATTATTAGAAAACAATATTTTTTCTCAAATTACAACGAATTTTTTGGTTAATGTCGAGTATTGCGAGTGTGTTCAGTATGTATCGAATGCAAGAAATTTATACATTTTACCAAGAGAAGTAATTTTATATCAGAAAAAATATTGAGATTACTTTTTTGGAAGCCGAACTAATTTTTAATTTTTGAAGTAAAATTCTACGTTTAGCATTTGGTTAATTCAATGATTTTCTAGTCAAATTTGCGTTTAATGAATGCACTTTACTACATACATGTAATATCTTGTGGCTTCTGCACGTGGCCTTTTTTTTTGTCAAGTGTGGATGGTATGTGGAATGCGAATAGACTTTGACAGATGGAAATGATCATACTATCCGTTTTTTTTCAAATTAATGTTATTTTGGCAAAATGTAGATAGGCCCATTTGCTGGTACACAACGTACGCTTTTAAGTTCTACTTAAAAACTTATATGACAGTTTAGGCAGAGGAAAATGTAGCCGATAAGCTTTTTAATAGGGTTATCGCTTGGGAACAAAAATCAATTTATTTTTGATTTAGATATGTCAAAAAATTGAGTTTGACAATTTTTGGCTTCGATTGGCTAAACAAATTGATCTATTTTTTGATTTTAAATCAATTTTGCAGATCTGGATTTTTCGGCAGATCCACCCCTCTTTTACTAACACCACTAAGCATCATAATTGACAGGCATCAGTTTGACAAGACAGGTGACACCTCTAGCTGGGTCACAGACACAAATATGCAGCAATACTATAGCAAATAAAAATCAATAAAAATTAAAATTAATCATCTTTCATCTATTGATCTTATTGGCTTGTTTAATATATGCAAAATTGCAAACTTGACCAAAAAAATATATAGATAAGAGATGTATGCTTGAATTATTGAAAAAGTAACCGATTCGTTACAAAAAATATCAATTTATAGATCCAAACATAAATTTACCAAACGAAAACCCCATAAGTTGAACATAAATATTTATGACTCGTAGATGTCAGCAAATGGGCCTTAGGTATCTAAAAAAAAAAAATATAAATTACACTTCTATAATTTTCTTTAGAATTTAAAATTGATGAAAAAAAAATTCGTTAACCAAATAATTTCAAAAAATTATTAATAGCGTACAACTTCTTTTAGTGGGGACTGTAGGTATGTACATACATTCCTTATGTGAAAAATTACCAAGGTGTCTGAAAACCGTTTGTTTATTTTTTATTTATCAACATCTAGGTTGACACCTTAGCCTTTTATACTCACATTAAGTTTTTATTAAGCTTGTAATTTATGAACTCTAAAACATTAGAACCACAAATAAAAATTCTATATTTTCTCTATATATGTAGCTTTTTAATTAGATCGTTTGACAAAAAGTAAAATAAGAATGCCAACGACTTTTCCCCAAAGTATCATTGGCACTCCAGGTTATTTTTTGTTTTTCTTATTATACTGCCTTGTCATCAAATGCCAGGTATACACAAACAGTTCCATATTTCGCGGAAATTAAGCACCCAAGGAAAAAAATTCTAGTTTTCTTAACAGCAACCGATAAAGTGAATAATCTAATGTTTCAACTAAAAACAAAACTCTAAAGTCTAAATTGGTGCGTTTGGATTTATTTCGAAAAAAAATGTAGATACCATCCGGCGCTGGCACTGGTGACACTGACAAGTCAAGCCTGAGGTGATAAATCCCAGGTGATCAACTATACAAGTAATGAAATGTGAATTCGAGTCACCTCGGGAGAAAATTCCTTTGAACGGTTCGTGTTGATTTGATAAAGCCAAAGCGCGAAGCGCAGTCATTAATTACTTTGGCAACATGGCATAACCAACCGGTTGCTACTATGTACTCGTACAACTATACGAGCAGTTGGAATGCTTCCATTTCTTTGGAACTTACGCAAAAGTATGGAACGAATTATATTGACGACACGGAACATCGCTCGATGAAGACTCCCCTGGAAGATGAAGATGGCTATGTTATGGCGTGAAGAGTGGGTCAGGTAAATTGAAAGATTTGTCACTTTAATCGAAACGAATTAAGTAACTGATTTATAAGTATTTGCATGCAGGCTTAATTACGATGAACACACGGACTATTTACATTCTTCGGTTAAGATGAATATATTCCTTAGATATAGCAATTTGGAACAATTAAATCTTCTAACTCAGTGACAGTTAACAGTTGACAGTGCCAGATGCTGTTATTTATCAATTGGAATTTACTGTTTTTTTTCTTTAGAATGCAAATCTTTCTTTGTTAGACTTGGACTGATTGCCGTTTAACATAAGGTGGAACAAATCATTCCAATGATTTGGGTTCTAATTTCTCTCGTTCCGCTGACAGAATTGTGGACGAAAAACTTTAAATCATTCCAATGATTTGGGTTCCAATTTCTCTCGTTCCACTGACAGAATTGTGGACGAAAAACTTTTTCGTGTGCGTTTCAATCAGGAAAACTTGATACCAGATTGGTAGTGAGGCTTATCAACAAACATAATTTTCCTGATTGCTATAATCGCCCAACGACATGATGCGTTTTATTGATCGCTCAATATGTCGTACATAAATAGATTTCACTGAAACCATCATTGAACACTTGTGTTTCAATTTTGAAATAGTTAAATAAAGAAAATTGATGACATTCTTTTATTAAAATGAATGTTATCGATAAATGGTCACAATCGTTTTCTGATGTGTTCTTATATGTCAGTATTTCTTTTAATGACAACTGTAAGGTACCAGTTATATCTTTCATTGAAGGACACCAGTGACAATAAAACAAAAATCAGATCAATAGTTTGACAAATCAATCGGTTATAGCAATAATTGAAAAATTGTTGTAAGCGAAATAAAACAGAGCTATAATTAAAAATTCGGGCTGACCATTGAAATGAAAAATGACAGATTAGAATCACTGGAATGATAATGAGAATCACTGGAATGATAATGTTCCACGTTCTTGAACAAAAAATCATCTCTTCGTTGAAAACAGTTTTGATCCTTGAAATAGTAAGTGATTTTTTGAGAAAAAGTGATAATGCGAATGATATATTTTTTCGACAAAAAAAAAAATAATGTACCTAATATTCAAGATTTGTTTAAATGGCTCAAATTGAAACACAATATTTTCAATAATGGTTTTCAATTAAAATTTTAGAAATGTCAATTTTATGAGCAAATTGCTTTTATGATATACATACATATAGTTACATATTCTTGAGTTATTTGGCGAAAAATAGGTTTAATTTTCTACATCCCAGCATATTCATCCCAAAATAAAGTTTTCTACACTCACAACATTGGCATAGTGTGGAAATATCTAATTCTCGGGCTTGCTGATGTTACTTTCGATGGTTTTCTGACCTTGCATGAAAACGCTTAGGAAGATAATTTTGCCCTCAAGCTAGCATTCTCATTGGTTAAAATTAGTCAAGTTCATAAATGTAAAAATGCAGAAATCCTAATTAAATGTACTGCATTATCTTTACATGATTAAAGTGGACATAATTACATGGCGTTTATAAATTTAAAATGACAATCAAAACACCATTAAATTGAAAGTGGTTATTGTTTTATTATCGTAATGCGGGAAGATGGTGTGGAGAATTTTTTTTTAAATCTATGTATGTACATTGATACATATGTATGTATGTACATACGTATGCATGTATATATTAAAGATACTATCGTACATGTGCGTACCCATAACTCAAGAACTTATCGTTCGATTTTGACGATATTGGGCTTGTCGATTCGTTTGTCCCCTCGAAAGGCACTAAGAAGGAGAATCCCATATTCCATGAAAATACGGGTTTAAGTAGGTACATTTTTTCAAAACAGATGGTGACGAACGTCGGCTTTGATATTTGTTGATGATATGAACAACCGCCAGGTGATGTTGATGATCAAATTGTCATTTCGCAATATGACAGCTGTGCTTTTTTGTCCGCCTTCCCAATTGAATTAGCATTGGTTTTGTGTGTTAACAGATAATATTAAGTCTTGTTCAATTTTCTTTCAGAAATTGCAATGTGTTACAAAAGTATTTGTTACCGATTACTTCAAGTTTATCAAGTGAGATTGATGATTGTGATAATAATGTGGAACGGGAGGTAAATCCTTCTGGTGCAATTATTAGACTGGATAATTTGTGAATGAGTGACTTTACTGTTTTTTTGAGTTAAATGACACACATGAATGTCGACTCAGTTATGGCCTTTTCGATTGGCCGTCCGGAACACGTTTCTCAATAAAACAGACGTAAGCAATTTGACTGATTCTGAATTATATGTATGAATGTAATTGTGAAAATTAAATTAAAAGAAAATCACATCGGCTAAAAAGAATTTCCAAAACACTTGATTTCAATTTAGATACACATTTTATTGTAACAATAATAACTATTACTTGCTTCTTTTTATGTTATTTCACCAGAAGATGAGTTTAAATTCAATAAACACAACGAAATTACACTACAAATCAAGCCGATTATTTTGACATTTTAATTGTGTAAGTGTATTAGTGATTCTGTTTTCGATTCTGAAATGAAATCCAGAATCGTTTTCTGTTCTGTATAGAGTAACAACTGTCATTTTGTGGGGGTCAGTACAGTTCTGGACGGCCAATCGAAAAGGCCATTAAATCCTTAGTACACATCCTCAATGCACCAAAACTTTGAAACGGAAGTTTTTTTTTGTTTCGTTTTTTTTTTTTTGAAGGTTCTCAAATCTTATTTATACAAGGAACCTTCAAAGTGTGGGGAATCAATATGTTCTCTTTCCGCGGATTCCGCTCGCTCCGTATTTGAGTTTTTTTCACTTTCGCTATGACAATTATTAATAAGTCGCAATGACAGTACTTGGATAATATTGTATCATTAATTAATGAAAGATGCCGTAAACAAAGATGAATATGCTCGTCTTCACTGTAATCTTCATCAGAATTTCTTCTTGAATATCTACATATAATCTGCTTTTATGAAGAAATTGCGAATTTTTTTTTCTCTCTCTGTCCTCCAAAACTAAATTATATATGCTATACATCCATGAATCAAAGAAAACAAGATAACGACACTTCTCTGTTTTGTTTTTGTTATTGACGTCATATGTGAAACAAAATACATTAATCCACAAACAACAAACAACAACAATTTGCTGATTTTGTTTCACATATGACGTCAATAACAAAAACAAAAAAAAGAAGTGTCGTAATCTTGTTTTCTTTGATTCATGCTATACATTCATGATATATGATACAACTAAACAAGATAAAGCATGTCGAGTTTTATATTTCTGTCGTTCTGCGTATCTACGTCACAAGGGACCATTGAGTTTGACATTTTGCATTCATTGTATGGAAACTATTGTAAACAAAGGATATCTGAAACAAAAAGTGTAATAATAAATTTATTAAATAAAAACAAATAACCTGTGTTCCTTTAAACAAAAAGACAAAATAAAAAATACGTTTTAAATAAAAAAAAACAACATATTATTCGGAAAGTTGAGCAGATGAGAAGATGCAAGTTGTAAATCTTCATACCTTGCAATTCAAAAATTAAGTGTTACGTAGAAATAATGGCGCAAAATTTTAAACAACCCCTTGTTAAATTTTAAGTATTTCAAAATATAGGTTATTGCCTGGACAGAAAATGTAAAATTTGATTGATGGATGTCGTAGATAATGAACTTGACCTTAAAATTCCTGTCAAACTAGATTTTCACGATTTTACATTGAATTTAGAGTCGAGTTGACCAACCAGTGAATATAGAAGAGGACATAATGGTTTTTTTTCAGTGTTTATTCGTTGCGACAATTACGAGATTCTATAAGGGGCTTGCTGTGGATATTTTATACAAATCATTTTTAATTAACCTCTCTACTTCAACTCGATTTTTGAGTCGGTTGTAAGCGAAGTTTAAAAATACTTAATAGTTAAATAATGAATGCGTTCATTTTTGCAAGAAAACACAAATGTGAACTTACCCTTTCATTGGCACAAGATCTGATTTCCCTTCAAGCAAGCGACTCCGTTTTGGATCCGAAACCACTTCATAAACGGATCCAACAACGGATCAGAAACGATTCCAAATCGGATCAAATTAGTATGGAAATTAGAATCACCACGGAACCATTATGTGAATGTATTGTGAGAGAAAAGAGAGATAGTCTTATATTTTACCATACTCAGCGAAAACAGAACCTAAATGGAATCCAACAAAAATGAACTAATCTAATAAGAAATATGGTCTTTTACAAATATTAAACATTTCTTTGTTTATTTCACAATAATCCCATTTTGCCATTTTAAAGTATTATTTTATAAATTCTTTACACTTATTATTATGTATTTTGTTTTTCCTTGCAGACAAAAATTTCTTTGTTGCTTGTTTACTCTGCTAAATTAAAATAACGGAGTTTCTCTCCATTTGTCTTCATTTCTAGTCCACAAAAAAAACTCCCCAGTCCCCACTCTAATATCGACTACCTTACCAACTCTCTCTATTTCTCTGTCCATAAAAAAATATCGATTCTCGTTCTTCTTTTTACATGCGTACACATAAAATTTGTTAAAGTGTGTAAGACACTCCGTTCTTTTGGATTCCAAAGTGATTCCTAAGTGAAGCGAGAAATTCGGGTCGTGATTTTGCTTGAAGGGTTATTGAAAAAAAACGTCAAACACATACAATAATTTTAAAATGAATATTTTGGAACACACAGATGTGGAAATTTCAATTTTTTTGTTATTTTTTACTGCTTCATATATATTCCATTTTATTTGCAATTCAAGTTTTCTTATATGCCTTTAAAATGAAGAAATATAAACAAATCAATTGTTGAATTTTTGCATTTGGTTATTAGGCAAATAGTCGGTAATACCAACTGAAAAATAAAAAAAATTAGGCTGCTGCGGATCGTTTTTCGGGAAATCCTGCTTCACTGCCGATAGATTTCCCAAAGAAAAACAGCCCTTATGTAGTGGGCCCGTGTGACGTCACTTAACTTTGACAACCAACGCCCAACGTGCGCAATGCGCTATCTTTTTTAGTTGTTTAATGCTATACATCCTTCTTTTTTTGCAAAAATTAATTGAAGATACACATAACACCACCATTGCCTAGATACGAAGAATTTTTAGAAATCTCACAACGTATAATTGTTGCATTTAGAATGTATAATATTGAGACCAGCCCAGTGCGTTATATCACCGATGGTTCAAGCTTGAATTTGACTGTCATTACATACTTTAACCTTGATCCAACGTTAAATCTCAGATAATCCGCTGAAATCGAGTGTTAAAATTACTGAACCACGAATAAAATATTTAAACCACGTTTCAAAAACTTAGAGTGATACAAGGCTTCTTTATTTTTTTTATTTCTTAACTTAAAATTTTTTTTTATAATTTTGCACGCGTTCAAGGGATTGGAATACCCTTTATATGCCCACAGCGCGGGCATGCGGTGAAATAATAGGAAGAAGGATAGTGTGGCGCGATGTATTGAGACGATGTTTGTTGTCTCAGATTTTATCTCCAGCGATGGCGGCTGAACTAATGCGGAGAAATTTCCGTGTCTTATTTATCTATGTCCCTTATAATTCGCATTATTTTTTTATTCGATGTCATATTTTATCGGTAACTAGTTTTACTCACTCACATGTTGCTTGTGCTTAGAGTAAGCCAGCAACTCATTTTATGAAAATTTTAAGAATAGATTTTTAATGGAATATAAGAAGACATCGACAACGGCAGGAATCGAACCTGCGACCACGAGGTTGGCAGGCGAGCACACAACTATCGGGCCACGGCCACCCCCATTTCTATCAAAATGTTGCAAATTAATTACGTTAAACTATTATTCAATTTTATAATTAAAAAATATTTTCTATTATATTTTACCGAGACAATTATCTTAAATAAGTATCCTGCGGTCGGATCTTAAATCAACGTAAGTATAATTTAGACAGAATAAATACAAAACTCACTTAAATTCACTTATATAAATTTTTTATTCCCACCCATAGAATTGCTTTCAAGATTAATATCTAATGCCTCACTGCATTTTTCAGTCTTAGTCTCTTTAAAGAGTGCAATAAAAATATCACCTTTTGAAGTAATTTGTAAGGCGTATGAATAAATACCTCTTTAACAAGTCCAAACTATCAAATATGTAAGCTGATTTTGTTTTATCAGCAATAAATCTAAATCTTCAGTGTAGTCTTCCCATAAAATTAAACAATGCAATTGCCCTTCCGTATTGTATTTTTGCGTGACAGGAGAATTTAATCATACTTCAGACTCATGTAGTTATGTATATGCATGTACCTACGTTAAAAATGAATAGATAAGAGATTTGAGATCTTCCAGACGGACATAAAACCGAATGTTGTTTCTTGGAACCAGGATTGCCAAACCAAATATAATGCATCTGATATTTAACTAGCTTGTTATGTTGAAATGAAAACAAAATGCAGACATAGTCATAAAGTCATAATCATTACAAACAAAGCGGAGAAAATTGTTTCTTCACACTGTAAGATCTCTCCTGTAGGTAACTTAGAGCAAGCTACAACCTCATAACAAGCTAAGGCAAAGTAAATCAACAAAAGCCTAAAACAATACACACAAACTTACAAAAAATAAACACGATCGTGATGGAGCACTGATTGGAATAAATTATTTCAATTGTATTTTGCTCATGTTTAAATCAATAGAACAATATTTTAAATTAAAAAGTTTACACACGATGATAGTTACGACGCGACGGATAACACGGAGAAGGGAGCTCAAATGCTTAAGCGCCATTTTTGAATCCGCGTTGTGGAAAGCGTCGATCCGTAGACTCAACATTTGATAGTAAGGAGTATGGAGCTTTGTAGTAATTGCTTACTTCTCCCGCTGATTAAGCGCAAATGCTTCTTTCTGGCCATATTCAAAAACAACTCCACCGCTTTATATACCATCAACCAAATGGATTCCTTGCAGAAGGAAGGTCAATGATGGCGCTCTAATAGCCAGATCGAAATCTCATACTAGGTAATCAAACAGGCCCCTGGGCCCAATTTCATAAACATGACAGGTGACAATTATTGTACAAGCTTATGTCACTTTTGTTTCAAATTTTTATTTCTTAAAATATTGACAGGTGACATAATTGTCAATTAAATACAACAAACAACTTATCATGACTATTTTGTTGGATCATGACGTTATCTGGAATGACAAAAATCTCGAATGTGCAAAAATGTTCGTTTCGTATTTTGTTAAATGTTAGACAAAAAAATTTGCATATACCGAAACTCAACCTCATCAAAAATCATATATTGTCCAAGCAGGGGGGTTGCGGCCGTGTTTTTTGCATTATATTGGATTATATAAAAAAAATCTCAATTTAAAAAAAAAAATTATTTTGATCATTCTATATTTTGTAGTTTTGAGATTTGGTCTTTCTTTGGTTTTTTAGTTGGTAGAGCCCTATTTTGTTGCCCGATGTGTGAACATTACGCTCAGCAATAAACTCTGTCCAATGACTTATTTTGAATTTTTTTGAGCACATAAGTATTTACAACTTTTTGCTGGGCTGTGAGAAATTTTCTGTTCTAAATTGCTCTGATTTTATTTTTTATCTTCAGTGAAGTGTTCTAGAACGGAGCAGATCATGATTTTCTGTTCCGGCTATTGAATGAGATCAAAATAGAACGGGATCTTGAAAACTGTCAACTTTTGATTTATGGTTAGATTTAATCGACTCCTCTTATAATAATGATTTGCATTATCAACTAGAAATAAATAAACGCAAAAATTCCATGTTTTCGGTTTGTTATTGTTTTGACAAATGCTGTTTAATGCCATGATCTGACTTTTCTGTTCTAATCGGACTGAACTGTTCAGTTCCATTTTTTTTGAAGTGAACACAGCAAAAAACATCTCTCCTTCCATAACTTGTATAGAGAGCTTTCGAGCTTTCCGCTCTTAAAGTTCCTTTAGAAATCTTATACGTAATTAGGCAAGGCGAGCAATTTTTTCGAAAATAAATAGTTTAATCGCTAGTTGAATGATGATCGCGCACATCAATCAACGTGATAAACCAAAAACACAGACAATATTTATTTAGTTTTTGTTTCTTCTATTTCTTAATCGACAATACATAGGCTGAAAATGAGAACAACAACTGTCAAATCAAAACGAAAATTATGTAATGTGTTTATACTACTTAGCTCGTCAAACTTCTAAGGAATGAAATTAACTAATAAACACACATGGCCGAGAAACTATTTAGTTGCGTGTGGGCTAGGCGCATCTACGTTTAATCACAGGATTTTTTTTTAGTTTTTAGATCAAAGAGAAACCCAATGATATTGACAGATTATGTAAGGCGGCTCCTTCCCTTTTGACTTTTTGGCGAAAGGGACTTCAACGACTTTCTCTCTTGATTGCACTCAAAGAAAACAAGTCCAACTATTTGGTTTAATGTGCGCGCAGTTACATATAGGTAATTCGGTGTGACACAAATTGAAGAACTGATTTGTGGCGATCATTGGATTTGTGTCAAAACACATACTTTTAACTTACTCGATTCGACGACACTCATATAAGTTTTTGGTAGTCGAACTTTAGCAATCAAACTGCGCGCCTAACCTTAAAGTTGCAATGGGGAAACTGAAACTTTTCGTGCGTTTCTGTTGTTTTTTAAAATTACTGTTTCGTTTCATGTCAGAATTTGTTTTTAACAAACGGGTTAATTTGACGTTTAATTCAGTATGTATTGTTGAAATGTTAATTTTTCTGCACCGCATGATTTTGACAACTAGTTAGTTGAAAAGGTTTGAATGTGTTGCTTACCAGACTACACTGTAGGCTAAGAATCATTTTAGGGACAAGTGGGACGGCCGAATTTATTTCGTTTGTTTTTTGTCTCTGATCTCACATCGAACATGTGACATTTGCAAACTGTATTATCGAGCACAATATTCTTATGGAGCAACAGTTGTTTTTGCCTTTTCGAGCAGTTTACTTTTGCAGCTTATGTTAAAGAGCATTTTTAAAATGCAGTTTTGAAGCATTTTCTGCTGTTCATTCGAATTGAATATGGTATAAATTGGTAAAGTCGGTAATATTGTGTAGTAACCTTTTATTCACGAGAATGCAATCACTCCATACAGTTCCAACCTTCATATGAAATGTTGCGGATTTGTTATTTGTTCTCTGTCTGGCTGAGTGTGAAAAGGTTGGCCGGTCCTGAAATGTCATAAATTTGCTAGAAAACTTCGATAGAGTTGGTTATATGTAAATAAATCTATAAGCTTCAAATAGCAAATTCTCTATTTAAAAATTTAAATTTTAAATTCTGTTATTCTGCCACAAGAAACAAAGTCCAATACATTATGTTCCTACATAATTTGGTAAAAAAAATAATCACAAATTGTATCCAAACTTCATACTATTTTCGCATAAGCATTATCTGTTAACAGATGTACATGATCTTAAGATAGTGCAGTTCACCCCACGGATAGCGGAATGGAGAAGTAGATCGAACAGAGATCGAATTCACAGCACATGTGAATGACAGAATAGTGTTGTAACTTTCGTTACAGTGAAATCTGCCTTAGGCAAACAGCCATGGTTCAGACATTTTTGTGCGCCAAAGGGAGTTGTCCGTTTAAGGGAAATCAAATAAACATATATTTTCAAAGTATTCATTTCTTAACAGAAAACTTTTCTTAGTTTTTTATCATATGAAGTGGAAAAAAATTATTAGATTTAACACATATGTAAATACATAGAAAAATCAGCCTCTAAAAACTTTCCATTAATATAAGAATTTTATGTATTTTTCAAAAAAAAAAAATATTTCCATATTTGCTTGTTTAGTTTTAGAAAAGACCGATTCATTTTGAAATCTGGCCTGTAGGTCAACCAAAAGTTGAACACCTACCGTCATTTTTGTTGGCCGTAAATTTTTTTTCAAATTTTCAATTGAAGTGTTTGCTTCTTCATTGCAACAGGTCCTGATCCTCTTCCTCAGATTCCTCGTTGATTTTAACAGGAACTGCAATATTTTCATCCACATTTACATTTTCATCCAAAAACAATCTGCATTCATGAAGGTGCTTGGAAATTTCTCTTAAATTTGCTATATGCGAATCATCTGCTGCATCGAATTCACGGTCCTCCAAATTTAAACTTGAAACTACCTGAGCGCAAATAAACAAAAATCTAAAACTCCAAAAATAAATATTTTTTACGTCCAAAAAAAATTATTTTCATCACGAGAAAATAATTTGATGCTCGCTGTAGAAGATTGCAACTTAAGAAAAAAATACCGTTGTCAAAATTATCAGAGTGATGACATATTCAATCTTGCTCTGTAGTCCGTCTAAGAGAAAATATTTTCTCATTCATATGTGAAATTCCTGTCCGTGTCCGTCCAAGGGAGTGTCCGTCCAAGAGAAACTGAAAACAATGAAACGTTTATGGAGCAATTTCCGTACAAAAAAATGTGTCCACCTAAGGGAGGTGTCCGCAAAGGGAGATTTCACTGTATATGCTTTCTTATGCCTAATTTAGTTGGCCCTTAAGTATTTTACCAAATGACTAATGAGGTAGGACTAGAAAAAATTCTGCGCAAAAATTCAAGTTGAAAAATAGTCACGAAGATTCCACAATTTTGAAAGGCATATTGCATTCTATGGGTTGTGGTATTAAATTCTGCATCTTTTAACTTTACAAATATTAAAATGAACTGACACTGACAGTTGTTACCATTTGCAAATTGTGATAAGGTATTACATTCTTTCCACCTAGGTAGTCAAATATTTTGGTAAATTACTCTGGAGATATTTTTAATTCTGAATAGATAAACTGAATTCATAAGTTATTAATTAATGTTATTCAACATTTTTGAAAGATTAAAATTAAACTTTCAAAATGAAATATCTATAGAATTCCTTTGGCACAAATCTAACAAAAATGCTCTTCAACCTAATAATAAAAAGAACGCTTATTAGAAGGTACACCCAACTGCTGCTCTAATTGTAGTTATAAAATGTCATTATAAAAATAAGTTTAACCTGCAAGCAATGAAACTCATTTAAGTCCAAAAGACAACAAATAAAAGACTGTCGTTACCCTAAATGTAGATCAATTCTTTTAAACACTTTTTTTTGCAGTTTTTTTTATGGCTGTAATAATGAGAAAGCAGCTTAACCAAACAATACAAAATCACACAGCAAAAATGTGGAATTCAAGCCAGTGAAATGACATGCAAAATACGCGCCATTACTTTCTCTGTTCTGATATACTCGTAGCTGTAGCTTGATTTACCTATACCTACTTTTGTGGGGCTCTCTTTCGGCAGTTTTTTTTTTGTATGACAAAATTGCTTTGTTAAATTGTTTTGCTTTTAAGCTGAGAATGTAAATAACCTTTTAAATATGTATAACAATTTTTTTTTATTGAGAAGCCTAAGGGGGAATTTATTCAAGAAAATCCAATTGACAGTTGTAAACCATTAATTTTGTTTGGGTTAACTTCAAATTTAACATCACGGTGCGGATGTTGAATCACGATTAAGAACAGGTTAAATGCAAAAAAAAAATATTAAATTATAGGGCTATTATTTTTTTATGAATCGCTAAAAAAAAATGTAAGTAAAAGCCTTGCGTTTAGGCAATAATAGAAGATAGACCAAAAATTGAGAAATGCTTATGAGACTGGCGGTAGAGTGACAATCTGTAATGATTCTTAGGGCCAGTCTGTTTATAGCTACTAATAGTATTTAACTAATGATTATTCCAGCTGGAAGGAATTTGTATTCTAAGCAAAATGTGAGTCAAAGAATATAATGATTCGAGTTGTAAATCATAGAAATCGCGCTGATCAGAAGATGAAATAACCGAAAGAAAGAAATATAATTTAGAACATCGCACTGTATTGAAACACCAACACACAATGACAGTTCTAATTCTGAAAAGAAAAGAATTTTGCTTCTGGAATTGAAATCAGAATCGAAACCAGAAGCACTCACACATTCATATATGGCTAGTTAAGAAGAGAATTGATCGAAGTAGCATTTTGTGATTATTGAGATAATGAGCCAAACGCGTTTGCTTTATTATCAAAAATGTGGCTAATGTGTTTATTACTATTCATTTTTTTATGATAGATATTAATGTAACTTACCCCCAGTTTCACACAGCGAGCTTAAACTTAAGATCAACTGAACCTTAAACCGAGTTTAAATGTTTGGTTTAATTCGTCTGGTTTCACAGTGAAATCTGATCTTCAGATAATTTGAGCCTCGTTTAACTACATTTTATGAAAAACAGTTGGCAGCATTTTTCTTGCCCCGTCCTTCCTTTCTCTCTCTGACACAAAAAAACACGCGAAACAACCGGAATAATAAATAAAATAATATTCAAAATCACGATAACAACTCGATAACATTTGAATACACAATTTCGTTTTGTTAATAATATTTTCTGAAAAAAAAAAACAATACAAACGCTGAACTGAAGCTTAAACGGCAAAATAATCTCGGTTAACTTAAACTACAAATTGAACTCAGTTCAAGGTTTAAACGACACTGTGAAACCGAATAAATTGTTGATCTGAAGTTTCAACCAAAAGTGGAGTTAAATCTCGCACTTAGAAACTGGGGGTACTTTCCTAAAATTTTGTTTGCACATTCAATATTGACGAAGTTCTTGACACTTTTATAAACTTGGATCACTTCTGCTTTTAATAAACAAAATTATTTACTATGGAACAGAAATAAGGAAAACGAACTTTTATAGGAAAATATCTTTATTAATAAAAATAACAGCCGTATTTTATTGGTAACCTATAGGTAGTTGAGTAATGAGAGTCTGAATAAAACTATTATCCACTTTTTATATAGACTCATATTTTACATCTCCTTCTGCCTGCCAACAATGGTAGGTACACAAGCTTTTCGTCTGCAACTCGAGAGAGTCGTTCCATTCCAAATATTCCAAAGCCTTACGTACACTACTATCGGCATCGGCACTATCTTTACTGCTCAATTTATTCGCACGTTTCCTTTGTTGTTGTTTACTGAATAAAAATTTACTAAGCTGTCTATACATTTACCAATAAAAAAAGGGCTAATGCCATAATTAGTCACTTTCATCGCCCTCTTAATTTGGAAGCACATCTTCCTCATTTTTTGCCGCATTTCGCTTTCTATTTAAGTGTGTTAAGTTTAAATAAAGTGGATGATGGCAAGGTGGCACCTAGGGCAGCATTTTCTTTAAGTCCTGCATTTTTAGGTGTGTAAGTGGCTTTGGTAGTTTTTTTTGTTGGGGTAAAAGATATAAGGACATTTAAAAATAGGGGTCTATTTCTCCCTTTCCGAGTAATCTTCATTGAAATAGATTCTATCTATCTCCTTTCAAAATTTTATCTTCCTCATTTTTGAAATTTAAATTTGATTCTCGTTAGCACATTGGCCTTTTTTGTTCATGATTTTCTCTAATCCTGTTAAATGAATGAATTTCCCAACCATATCCATAACAAGTAATGGTTTTCTCTTTCTACAGCTACGAATTATTTACACACTTTAAACAAAACTGAGTATAGCTAATATTGATCTAAGTGACTTGTGTAACTTTAGATTAGCAGTAACTTTTTCTTAAACAAAAAATTATCCAAGAGAAAACAACCGACTTGGATTAATTCTGAACTTACTTTTAATTAACAGTAATCTGCACTAATAATTTATACATTTAACGCGCAATACAGAAATGTCAAAAAGTGGAATTTAATAGAAGAAATGTTCGATAGCATTTGGATCTCTTTTTTCATTAACTGAATTCATGTTTTAGAACAAGTCCAATAACATACTTAGCTCAGTTTTTCAAAAAATGTTACTTGGATCACTTCTGTTCTTACTCGTAACTATCCATATGTACTTGAACTTCAAACTCGACTTGTGTCATTATTTGCATCATAATTGTGCAAAAAACATTATACATATTTGATTTTAATGATTTTGACCTATGTAGTACACAAATATTTTCACAATCACTTTAAAAATCGTCAAAATAAAAAAAAAGTGTTTAGTTTGGATCCAGGATGGGAGAGGGATTCCGTATTGCTAAATAACAACGGTTTTAAAATGTGCTCAAAAAAAAGGGACGTGTTGTTGAAGTTGCCAAACCTTAACAGTGGCATACATTTCAAAGTGGCATGTTTTTCAAACATTGTAGCAATGAACATACGTCAGTAGTTGACTTAAATTTTTACCCGAGGTTTTCAATTATTATCTTTCGTTTTTTTTCCAATAAAAACCAATTTGATTATATTGTTGTTTTTGTAATTTCCTTTATAGCGGTGAATGGGCCTCTTTATACAAGGTTGGTAACGTTGGCGGCGCTGCGCTGGTTTAATCCGTTTCACTCATAATAAGAAATACACACACACATTTTCATTTTGAAGGTTCGCAAAAAAATATGTGACATTTGTATGACAAAAATACAAGCACATTGAAATATGGTTCATGAATAGTTATTTCTTAGAGCTCATCCCGTTTAAAGTCGAACACTTGAATGAAACTTTTTTTCAATCTGCTGTTTTTTGAGTTATTAAGCGGCCAATTCACATGACTGTTATGTCGACACCGGTGTCATGACATAAAATATCCATTCAGCCACACACGCAACACCAATCCGCACACATTAGTTGTTCAAATGCAACTGAAATATTCCTCGAATGTGTTATAAACATTCCCACACACATAACACAGCCAGAGGCACAGACATGAAAAATCAAATTTTTTTGATTTTGTCAACACCGTGCGTGTTCGACACCTGAAATCTGTGTATACACAAGCCCACATACCCTAGACATTCAATAACACTGACATAAGTGTCATGCATCAGTGTTATGTGTATGGGCCGCTTTAGACAAAGAGATAAATGACAGATGTAGTTTGTCTTTCTACTTTAGTGTATTTGGCCTTGAGCACTTTTTTTGTTAAGCGGCCCATACACATAACACTGATGTATGATAATTGTGTCAGTGTTAATGAATGTGGAGCGTATGTGGGCTTGTGTATATAAAGATTTCTGGTGTCGAACACGGTGTCGATAAAATCAAAACATGTAAGAAATTGCAAAGAAAATATATACTTTTTTTACCAAAAATAATGTTGGGAGTTATTGCGAATTTCACTGAAAAGCGAACGTGAATGATGGTCGAAAGTTCTCCTTTCTTCCTTATTGGAATCGGAAATAAACTTTTTTCGATGGCATTTCATACGATTTTTTCAAGGTAGATTAAATTTTGTATGTGACAAAGTCTAGAAAAATGGTTATACATTGAAACCAGCTTAAGTAAAACTTGCTTAAGCGAAAAACCAGCTTACTTGAAAACATTTCCCCGTGTATATTTAATACAATCTACCTCGCTTAACTGAAACTCGCTTGATTGAAAAACCCGCATAACTGGAAAAACCCTTCAAGTTTTCCATTTTCTATGGAAAACAACTCGGCTAAGAGAACAATTAAAAATTAAATGGCTGCTGAACAGTTCCATTTTTTGTATACGTTCACCTCCACCATTCCATTCATATGACACATGTAAATGATAAGTTTTATGAAGGAAATTATAATTAATACAGGGGCAATTTCAAGGATCATACACCGCATACATTTAATACATCATAAACCAAATCGATTATCATACATTACATCAAAATATCTGTTTCACAGATACCATTAGAAGGAGTGTATGATTCCTTTATACCATTTATGAAAATGTATAATTTGACATTTGACTGACAACTGTCAACTGAAATATGACATTTTAAAGAACACTCAACCAATACCTAATGGATATTTTATTTTAATACGATTATCTTACACGTTGATCTTGATACTTATGGTATTAACTCTTTAAGACGCCCGACTACATTTGAAGAAACAATCAATTTTAACATGGAAGACATGAAATGGTTTTTCCAAATGATGACGTAGAAGACTTTAGGACGATTACAACGAAGGACATAATTTTCTCAGTGAAAAATGGTAATTTTGATTTAATTTTTGGCGGGTGCAAACAAAATTTTAAAATTTTCGATAGAGCTTCACAACTTGAAGTCTAGTTGTCAAAAAATAAACGTTCTCAGTAAAATTTTAATACGCAAAACAATAACAAATTTAGGCCCGTTTGCTGATATATAACTTAAGAATTTGTGACAGTTTACGCAAAGGAAAAAGTAGCCCTTAAGCGTCTTAAGTAGAACATAAATACGTATGATTCGCATCAGCAAACGGGCCTAAATGTATGAAAAGATATCATACATTCTAGTCATACAATTCGTGCAAAAATTCTGTGAAACAGAAGCTCACTGGAAATATTCCAATACATTTTTTGATTTATGACAGGCGATCAAACAACAATTCTATGAAACAGAATTAATGGACCATAGTTGTCTAAATCACACAATGTATTAAGTTTAAGATCTTTGAAATTAGCTCCAGGTTATTTTTCAGGTGTTTAAGGCCCGTTTGCTGATACACAACTTAAGAATTTTAGTTCTACTTAAGAACTTATGTGACAGCTTACGCAGAAGAAAAAGTTGCCCTTAAGCGTTTTAAGTTGAACATAAATATTTATGATTCGCATTAGCAAACGGGCCTATGTTCGATATGCAGTCGAATCCGCATATCTTAAATACGCTTAACTGAAAAATTCGGTTAGTTGAAACACAAAGTTTGTCATGCAGCATTTTTGCACAACTTTCATACAAACTACATCGCTTAACCGAAACCCACTTAATTGAAAGATTCGGTTAAATGAAAAAACTATTACCGGAAAAATAATTTTTTTATACAAAATATTATTTTGTATTGTTTGTTACACATGACTTCTGAGCTTGGCGAATATAATTTCTGGAAAGTGCAAGTAAAATAATTTCAAATGATGGCACATGTGGTAAATTGTTTTGTAAACTAAAACATAAATTCTTATTTTTAGATTGGATTGGAGAAATTGTATTTTAGTTATCTAAGCCCCGGTAAAGTATTTTTTTCCAGTTATTCAAAGATCGCTTAAGTTAAAATACCGTCTAACTGAAAAAAAAGTACGGCAAATTGGCGTTTCAGTTAGGCGGACTCGACTGTATGCAGTAAAAATTGTTTCGTAACACGAAGTCTGCCTTACTGAAATATCTTGTCAGTTATCCGAGGTCCTCTTCAGTGAAAAACCCACTTAACTGAAATATTTTTGTCGATTTTTACTTACTTAAGAAAGGTAACGCCATAACCAACAAACATTTGCATATAATCCATCCATGTCATACTGAAACTGAAAAGGATATAACTGATACACAGCCGGCATTATAAACTGGAGATTGTTCGTGGATCAAACAGTACTTTTTCTGGCAATATATCACGAATATATACTAAAGAATTGTGGTATCAAAATTGGGCCTTCTGGAACACAAGTATAGTATTGATATTGAAGAAAGTCTATAAAGCGATGCTTTTTGTTCAGGAACAAAACAATTGCGAGAGGAATAGGATACCGGCACATGACCAATATCGTACCATGTATTCTATATAATCTTTTTATGCACCGATGTCTACTAATCTTCCAGCTTAATATCTTGTCCCAGTCTCAAGATAGCCATCCGATTTTTAGCCGTAATAAACATAAAGTTTACAATTTTGTTTGAATGAACGTAACAATAATAAAACTAAAAATCGATTACAAGTTTGCGGAAAAAGCCATAAGAGACCTACACACGATCAATTTTTATTGTCAATTTTCATTGTACAAGTCATTGTTCAATGAATATTGATCATTTGTATGCTCTTCAATGACATTGTCAATGTATATTGAAGATATTGAAGGCATCAAAATCGATTTGTCGTCAATGTTTATTGACAATTTTTTGATCGTGTGGTGGTACCTTCAATTTTTAAGTCAACGTTGAAGTGTCATTTGTATAAAAAAAATAAAACAAAACAATTAAAAATAGCTGACTTTGTTTATAAAAACTCATACAAACAAATGGCAACTTCAAATCATAGTTGTTTGAAGCTAATTCAATTAATAAAAGTTCGTCAATATTTCGGAAGAATGTAACTATCAATGTTAAGGCTTGTGAAATGTCAAAAAAATGTCAATATTCATTGATACGTGTGGTGGCGATTTTCTTCAATTTTTTTGATAGAGAATTCTTTCAATGAAAATTGACAATAAAAATTGATCGTGTGTAGGGCACTATAGATTTTGTTTTATATGTTTACTAAAACAGTTATAATCAGTATTAAACACATCACGTAACGCAGGAGCCTACTACATCTTAGAAGGACTTATGCAAAACCAATTCATCAGCGTATGTTTTGGGGCACAAATTTAAACTCGACTCTGATCAGTTTACCGTTTTCGTTTGGGCGTTATGATATTAAGTAAAATGCAATAATTTATATTTTGAAAATAAGAAAGGAGGAAGTAAAGTCGGGCATTTTTTGATCCACTTCGCTACTGTTAAGTGATTGCAGAGTTAAATCAAAAGCTCCACAATCTCCAGAAAATCAAATCATGCTAATGAGAGTGAGATAGAACTAATTTAAAAAGTTTTTTGGTTTTCTCAAGTGAACACTGGCTAACAAGGCCATTGTACGTACGAGTATGCATATTAATTTCTTTTAACTCGTGATAATCTCCAAAGCTGTTTGGCTGCCAATACACCAAATGACTGCCACTTGAATGTCGTTATATTGACTAAGATGCCAAGTAGAGTAGTTAGCCTGACTATGAGCACCCTCTTGATAGCTAAACCAAGCTATAAGATCAAACATCCTATGGAATGCACTGATACATTCTTCCGACAAACTTTGTTTGGCTATATGCAATGCGCGGCGACTTCAATGTTACTTCTTCTCTGAAGCTTCTTCAATGTATATTTATCTCCTTGGTATAACGAACTAAGTAACGAGAGATCCCGTCCAATGAGTGTCACGGAGAAATGTACATTAGACGGGGTACATTGCCGTCGAATGTTACTTACGCGCATTTTACTTAAGAAGTTGAAATATAAAAATAAAGCAAGAAAAAGTACAAATTATTTTTTTTCTTAATGATTTTTTTTTTGCTTTTATTTTCTCTACTCTACCACCATCATGGCCCATGGGGTTCGCTGGAGCAGAGGTTCTATTGCGCTGGATGATGATGATGATGATGACGATGGTAGTCCATATAAAGAATTATCACGATGCAAACTTTAAGTCATTTAAATTCTATCCGGGCTGTCGAGAAGATCAATTTTTAGTTGTCAAGAGATTTGTTCTTTTTTGTTTTTTTTTTTTGTAATTTAAATAAATAAATATTTGTGCAATAATAATTTGTTTGAAATTTTTGTTTGATAAACAAAAATTGACAGAGGTTGTTCTGGCTGTTGATTCTTTGTGGCAAATATAAAGTATGTACACTATTTACTTTGTTTTAATTTTTGTAATAAATATATAAATATCTTCCGAGATATTAGTAAATATGTATGTGACTTAAAGCATGAAAGCTCAGTTTCGTTAAGTTTTCTGTCATTTACTCACCATCATAGTGGAGAGTTTATTTGTGTTTGATTTTAACTTCAATAAAAGTGGACATATATCGGTTTTCATATTTAATTCTCTGTTTTTTTTCATCATATATGCCGGATTTACACGATTGGTAAAGTTGCCAGTATTTCTGCCAAAAGAATGGCAAGATAATGCAAGAAATAATTTTTTAATGCCATTCATTTACACCGGTTCAATAAATGGCAAATTTCAATGTTGGCATTATTTTGCTAACATTTATTGGCAAGGTTAGAATTTTTGTATTTACTCTACTGCCATAAACGAACCAAAAAAACGGGATTTTTTTAAATTATCTTAACACACACGGCTAGAAATAAAAATGCAATAAAGAACTTATGTCGATTTCGTTTCAATAAAAAAACATCGATCTGTCTTCGATCCGCCTTCAATTTTTTTTCTGAAAATCAGATTCGTTTCAAATTAAATCCAATTTGTTTCTGGAAAAACAGATCCGTATTGAATCTCTCTTTGTAGACGGATTCAAAACGGATTTGTACACAGATTCTTACAGACACTACAATATTTGTTTTGAAGTTTCTCAATTGTTGTGTTGTCAATTACTTTTTGTTTTGTGGCAGTGTACAGAAAAAATAAATCAATATTACAGTCTTTTTGTAAATCAAATTTACATTTCTGGAAATCAGATATTAGTTGTTCATGCAATTTAAATAATTGCATAATAAAACAGATATAAATTCAAATTTATTTAAGACTATATGATTTTTAAAAACGTGAATTTGATTTGCAAAAGTTTTAATTTGATTTGCAAAAAGTTGAATTTGATTGCTGAAAAGTTTAATTTGAATTCAAAAGACTATATTAAAAAATAAAAATATTGTTAAAAACTTCTTGGAAACAAATATTAAAAAAGTAGATTTAGTAATTTTCCCGCTTCTGAATCAGAAAATAAAAACGAAATAATGATGTATTAACGAATTGGAGATTTGTTTTTTTTTAAGAGCTGCCAGGCAAAACACACACGGTCACATAAAGAGATTAGTTCCGTAATCGTTCGTTTCAAAGCAAAAACGTGTTTGTTTCAATAGCGAATTCTATTTATTGAAACAAAATCGCCATTGAGGGCATTCTTGATTTTAGAAGATCAACAACACTTTTGTAGAAAAGGGAAACAAATGTTTTGTCTTTTTCCAACATACTGCTCAAACCTATCTCATATATCAAATTTTACAAAAGCGCTCCTGCACAAAAGTAAAAGCTAAAAGAACTTTTACTTGTGTAAAATTTTAAATATGAGTTAGGTTTGAGCAGTAAGTTGAAAAAAAGATTTGACATTTAAAATATCAATTTGCAAAATAAAGAATGAACAAGTTATTTTTTTTTCTAGAATGGCGTATTTTGGGAAATGGCGTTAGCTTTTATAAATAGCCATATTAATGGAAGCATTTTATGCCAAATTCTGTGTGCCAATTTTTTTTGGCAAAAATAATGCCAGTACTTAGAGCATTTACACTATAAAAAGCAAAATGGCTATCTATAATGTGACACATAAAATGGCGATTTGCCATTCGTGTAAATCCGGCATTAGATATATCTGGTTTTCGGCGAAATTATTTGACAGTTGTTTCCGTTTACATAATTTAAATACAATTTCACTTGAGCAACCTAACGATATAAGACAAAATATCAAAAGCTGTGATGTGATGAAGTATTTGCATACATAAGTGGAAAAAATATACTATCTGCTTGTGAAGTGAATTAATAATTTTACCTTGTTATTATTTACCTTAGTTGTTATATTTTAATATTATTTATGTAAAAATCTCTACATTTCTAGTTTCTACTTGCGATATACCTACTCGAGATTGTAATCAAACTTGATATTAAGATGGTAGAAAACACCAACAAATTGGGTTTGTCTTTCTGTCTGTCTGTACAACGATCTACAGCATAACTGGCTTAGCGATTTTATTCAAAGAGTTAGGTCATTGTCTCAAATAGAATTTTGAATTCTTTTTTGAGGCTCAAAATTAACGGTACCTGCCATACAATTTTGTCTACCATTTTAATTATCTCGAAAACGGCTCTTACGATATTCATAAAAAAGTGTGTGCACTATTCTAGGTATGGTCTACATTTTGGCCCAATTTTGTTTTTAACGGTATCTGCCATACAACCATTCCTTTAGTTTGGACTTTCTCATGAGAATTATTTGAGGTCCTTCGAATTCTAAACATTTTCGAGAAATATTTTTTTTAAGTTTATGCTTCTACATACTGGGTAACAGAGGAGGTACAAAACACAAAGCTTATTGGCTTATCATGCGAAAGAAAAATCAATTACAAAAATGACACAACGAAGGAAAAAAATTGTGCAATACGATGAGTGAAATTGTTATGGTGACAGATAATTGGGATATTTCTCTATTATTTTAAGTAACAGAATTTGATTGAAATTCATACAAAATACAATTTTAAAATGCGTTTCAAACTTCAACGAAAAAGTTTTTCAATGTCAATGCGGGCATTCACTCATTTATTCTGAGCAACTTGGAATTACTTTCTGTTGTTGTAATGCGTGCAAAAGTACATCTGATAAAAAAACAGCTGTTTTCATTAAAGCTATTTTGAGTTATACCAAACATTTTGGAATAACTAGCTATCCGAGAACAGAACCGTAGAGAACAGCTGACTGCAAACTGCATTTGGCATTCGTTTTGTTCTGTTTTTTTGATGGCTTTCTGCTAACCTATCTGATTCGTTCACAGATATACTCCGATAGGTTGGTATCCGAGATACCATATCTAATAAGTGAGTGAACGCCCCCAATGGGTACATTCAAATGTCAGTACAGCAGCATATCTACGATATTTTTCATGGGATACAAGTGTATACCCTAGTACATCGTAACGGATAGCTTGAGATTTTTTTTTGAAGGAGCTGTTTTGTCGTTGTAAGAAACATGAGATAACAACAACACCAACCTATCCGGATATCTATGGTTAGATTTTTGAATGCGTCCATGAATGTATACATAGAGTGTGTTTCTTTATTTATTCCGGACAAGGAATAGAATGGATGGAAAAGACAAAATGGTTATCCAGAATGGAATGAATAAAGAAACAGAAATAATATCTGGAATAGAAAAGAAAAACATGACATCAATCAGCCGTTTAAAAGTGTTGTGACAAAAAAAAAACAGGTATATCTATGGGAAATAGTAAAAATAAAATAGGTTTGATTTATTAATTAATGAAATCTGACATTTAAATATTACTTATATATTTATGTCAATAATAAAAATATAAAAAATATTTGGTCATCCATTTTATTTGATTACTTGCTTTTCGTCTTTGGCTGCTGTCATTTTGTTTGTTTTCATGTGAGAGGGTTATTCCAAGAATATTCTTTTCATTCCGTGCTTAACATGGAATAAAAAGAATGTATTCCAAACGTTCCGTAATGAATAAAGAAACAACAAAATAGTTTATCCGGAATATTCCCTGGAATAAAGAAACGCAAAATTGGTATTCCGAATATTCTGGACATACCAGAATGAATAAAGAAACACACTCATAATGCGTGGTTTTTTTTAAGCCCCGGGGAAATTGGACGAACAAAATGATGAGTGGAATTAACAGTTTGCATGCTAAGTCCAACAGCAACTAATCCCCAGGGTGGTTAGGTTAAGCCCATAGAATTCTCGGGGCTTAGCTTTTGGAGATGATAAAAAATGTGCTACTATATTCTTTTTCATTATTTTCATTCTTTCAAATTGAACACTGCTGCCAAGCTTCTCACTAAGCCCCGTGGTCGTTGTTTTCAACCAATTATTCATTGGTTTGAAAAAAAACCCACCTATAATGGGTAAATAAGAAAAGGCAAACAAAAAAAGCAAGCGATTAATGGACAATTCAAATTTAAAATGAAATAAACTGTCAAATGAGATAAAGGAATTTTAGTTGAAATCATGTGGCCAATTCAGAAAACTGAGATCTCACAAATTTCGTTCCGTCAAAAATTTATGAGGCGAATCCAATTTTTTCTTCAGTTATTTGACAGTAATGCTAATGGTCCGCGACAAATTAATGGCGTATTCGCATACGCCACTATATTATTATGACGTAAGATGTGCATCCCAATTGTTGCATGCAGTGTACTCGGCGGTTTCAAGAGGGCCGAATGTGGTAGCTAATTCGAATTCGTAAAAGGTGCTGCAGTGACGTAAAATATGCATATGCGGCATTTGACAAGTCGTGTACTCTTAGGTATAAAACGCAGATATTGTGCTGAGGTATCCTGTTCATATGAAACAGATTAAGATTACATTTCTAATGTGGTTATCGTTTGGTAACACAAATCAATTTATTTCTGATTTAGATCTGTCAAAAAACTGATTTTGACAATTTTTGCCTTTGACTGGCCAAATAAATTGATTTATTTTTTGATTTTAAATCAATTTTGCAGATCTGGATTTTTCGGCAGATCTACCCCTCTTTTACTAATACCACTATGCATTACAATTGACAGCAATCAGTTTGACAAAACAGCTGATACCGATAGCTGGTTCACAGACACAAATATACACAAATATTATAGCAAATAAAAATCAATCTGAAAACGTATTCGAATCCTTAAGAAAAAAATCAATTTATAGATCAAAATATGAATTTACCAAACGAAAACCCCATAAGATTGAACTGGCTTAGTCAAAGTGATAAGTGACAGGTATGGGTTAGGTACTAGTAACTGCGGTTGAACACAAGGGAGAAGAAGTTGCAATAAATTGAATACACACACATTTAATGTCTTGAACCCAACATAACGGAGATGCAAGATACAAAAGTTGGTCAACTTTTAACTTTGCTGATGCTTTACAATTGAACAATCAAATCAGGTTGAAGTGAAGTTGAATCTCTTTTCAATTCAAAATAAGCGGCGCTTATTGTTTATTTTTGTCAGAAAACTGTACAGCTTCTGTAGTTGCAACTCGAATTTCAGTTGCAACTTTTAATGAAGTGACTAAGCCATGTATTTATTAGAATACACTTTAAGGTCGTTCGTAGTTAAACGGTGCTGCCAAATCATTTGTTATTAACTACTAAGCTGAACACGGCGTTCTTGATACATATTCAGGCTGTATAAAATTGGGAGCAAATTATATATTTTTTTGGTAATACGTCTTATTCAATTAATTATTATATAAATTTCATATTCAAAAATGTAAAGGCATTTTGACATTTCTAACATTTTGACACTAAGTGTCAAATTTTTGTAAAAACGACTTTCAACGATTTTTGATGGACTGTGGGGTTGAAGTCTAATTTATGTATGTTTAATATTTTTTTTAAATCTTAAGTTTGACGTAGAGTACTTTTTTTTAATATTCAACATCTCCGAGGGTTCCATGAAGTTTTACCCCATTTTTGGGTTATCTGTCTCGTTTACCAGTTTAAAATAAAATGTTAAATATTCTTCCTTTGTGAAAGTCTTTTTAAATACAGAATTTCATTAAAATCCATATAGATAAGTGGGACACATTCACCCCTATCACAAAGTCCCTCGTAGCAAAGTTCCGAATGTTTTGTTATGCCACGAATACGAATAAATTCACATCATAAGCCCCAACCGAAATCAAAATATCATTGCCTCACATCAACCAATTTTTCGGAGTTTCAAATTCATATGATTTACGTCAATATATGAGAAGAAAAATGGATTTCAATTATTGTTCTTAATCTTTTGAAAATTTAATTGTTTTGTTAATCAAAAATGGATTTAATAGGAATTTTGGTATATCCTTGGGCGATTTCAGGATTTTCTTGGAGCATTTAAAAAAGCCTTTTATATTGAATGTGATTTGTAATTCCTTTGTTTGCCCTTCGAAAATTAAAATTATTATATATTTTCACATTTAATTCCGCAATAAACTTACATATCACATCCTGTGCGATGTGCCTTTTTGTCTGCAAGTAATTTTTTTATTTTTGCTTCCACTTCCACAGGCTACTATGAAAATAACTCTTCGAAGAAAACACGTCAAACTTCCAATTCATTCGGGGCTAGTGATGCCAAATTTCCCGATTTTCGTAGGGAATATTTTTAGTACGACAGGACCTATAATACATTTGTTCGGGATTCGTAGTACTAAAATATTACGACGGGGCTTGTTGATGTTCGCCCTGTGGTTTTATGTACATACATTACCTTAACCCCCAGTGTCACAGTGGGATTTTAAACTTAAGACCAACTTATCCTTAAACTGAGCTTAAATTTTTGATTTAATTCGTCCGGTTTACAGTGAAATCTGATCAGTCGAACTTCGATAACTATACTTTATGAAAAAAGTTGTCAGCATTTTTCTTGCCTCGTCCTCCCTTTCTCTCTCTGACACAAAAAAACACGCGAAACAACGAGAATAATAAATAAAAAAATATTAAAAATCACTATAACAAGTCGATAACATTTGAATACACAATTTCGTTTTGTTCATAATATTTTCTGGAAAAAAAAACAATACCAACGCTGAACTGAAGTTTAAATGACATAATAATCTCGGTTAACTTGAACTATAAATTGAACTCAGTTCAATGTTTAAACGACACTGTGAAACCGAATAAATTGTTGATCTGAAGTTTAAACCAAAAGTGGAGTTTAAACTCGCACCGTGAAACTGGGGGTTAAGATTTTATGATTAATTTGACACATTACGTTGCTTAGTATATTATAACCCCCATTTATAAATGCAAATTTATAATTAAAACATAAATTATCCATTATCAGAATCTTAAATCAGAAATCTTTACGTGTGAACCAGTTGTCAGATATGTCAAGACTAGAACATGGTTCATAGCTTAACTCTATAAAACATTGGCGCCTCTAAGCTAAAAAAAACAGATGCTGGTTTAACGATGTGCGCCGGAGTAGTATATTACAATGTAACTTATTCTGATTTTTCATCACTAGAGGGGCAACATTTTGGATTAAGATCTCGATCGATAACTTGTATGTACCTTTTGCCTTCTTTTTTCATAATATTTTCCAGATTATTGACATTAAGAATAAAAAGTTAAGCTACTGTGGACTGGTCCCGCTAATAAAATATTGACTATATGTATATAAAATGTTAGTATATTTATGTAAGCATCCGGGGCCCAACGCTTCTTATCTGTATCTTGCAAGTACTAGACATAAAGAGTAAATTAAAAAAAAAACAACTAGCTCATGTCAATCTTATCGTCTTTTTACTGCCTGGTGTCTGATAGGTTAATGGAACAACTTGGCCACTCACCATTGCAACAATTTCACTTTTTTTCCACAGAAAAAAGTCTTAACTCCAAAGCCATTATATATCTTTATTCGAATGTGAACTCCATCTACAGAAATTCCTTATTTTGTAATCGTACACCGCAATGAAAACTGCATTGAAACCTACTGACTGACTGACTCAAAACTATCGTATATATAGCTTGTGCATTAAAAAAATAATGCCATTGAACCTGAACCTCTATTTCACCTTGGTGTTGGTCAAGGTATTGCAAGTTGAAACGATAAATAACGTTATGTGGCGCGAGATACAGATAGATTCTTGTTTGTGCTCTTCCAAATTGCGTGGAACAACAACCTTGCAGAAAGTTGGCGTCCATGACTACGACAACCACGACGAAGACGACGAAACAAACACTAAGAGTGGATTCCACGAGCTGAGGAAGTCGATCCTTTGGTTTCTATTTATAGTCATAGACACAGGAAAACGTTATTGGAAAATTAGTTTGTCGGTTGTCCGCCTTTGGATTGAGGATGCCCGGTGGCGTCCATCGTTCGTTGTCGACGTCTTTGTCATCGATGTTTAAATAAATGCAATGTGAGTTTTCCCACCGCACGGCCGGCGGCCTGCTGTCGCACTGTCAAACAGTGGGGTAGACTTCATAACAATATGGCATAAATGCATACGATCTAAATAAAACCAATAAAATAAATGTTACATCCAAGACAAGTAGTGTTTATAAATATCTATGTAAATATTTAAAATAAAATATTATTTACTCAACAAAACTTGTCAGTTAATTCTTTGAAATAGTTTAATAGATATAGACAGCAGTCAAAAAGTTTTTTTTTTTTATTGTGAAACGACAATTTCAATTTCGTCGCACATAGATTTTTGATAACTGAAAGCTAAAGTTAAATGTCCAATAAAACATTGCTTTCGAGGTAACTAAGTCGGATTTAACTAACAGTTTACACTGCAACTTTTCTGTGGCCCGTTATGTTGGATGTTTGGGAATGTGTTGAGTATGAAGAAATATAGAAAACAGATTTAAATATTTAAATGCATAACGACTTTTAACGAGGGTTTAAGAAATACCTTTTCCATTTTCACGATTATCAAATACAAATATTTTGTTTACACCTAAACAAATCCGTCAACGTGTGAAAGGCTGAGTCAACGGTAAATAAGAACGGCTGACGTGTTGACTCTTGAAAAACATGGCAACGCATGTGTCAACGCTGCGGTCACCGCATTGATGGCGTTTTGCTTTGACGATTATACGCCCTGACAACCTTGGACGTCATTTTGACGCGAGAACTCCAAAGTTTTGACCATTTACTTTGACCGTTTAATTCTGGCTTAACTCCCTGCTGAACAGTTGAACATGTAATTATTTTTTAATTCGTTTTTTTTTTACGATAGTGCCAATTTTTCAATAGTCAGTTAAGCAGTTAGGACATATTGTTCAGATAGAGCAAAAATCAGTTTTCCAACAGTCAGATACAACTTAATCTAGGAATAAAGTTATCTGCTCATTTTAGAACGGAATAAGGAGCTATCTGAAGAATAAAATAAATAGCTATTTTCGATGGCAAAAGCACTTTGAAAAATTATTGCTTTGAACTAAACGTTAAATAAAAATTAATTTCTATGAAAAGTTCGATACTCGAAATAAAAGTGACGTTCAAATTAAATTAATCTATAGATTGTTTTTTCTTGATTGAAAAATTCGATGTTGTTATCCGGTTGGTTAACAGTCAAAAGTAAGTTTATTTCTCTGGCAACTAACTGACTGGATGCTTATCTAGAGATAAAAAATCGGCTCTTAAATTAACAAATACAAAGTGGATGTCACAGATTTTTTTAAATTTTAAGTTAAGTTATAGTTTTCTGGCTTTTTCTTTCGGTTTATTTCAAAGATATTTAGTCCCACTGTGGCAGTGTGATTTTGCAGAATATTCGTCGATAGGAAAAGATTTCTCTGCATTTCTTAATTAGCCACTACATGGTGTATTTTCCTATAAATTATAAACGAGGCAACGCGATGAATGTTCGTTGATAAATACATAGTTAGATTAACGGATGTAATGGCGGCAGTTCGAAGGCCGATCCTGTTAGCAAATTGTAAGCTATCGCTTGTATCGACCGCAATAGGGGGCTGATCAGTATGTCAAAACAATTTAGCTACGATATTACGTCATGCATCTATAAGAATCGTTTAAACACAAAAAACAGTCATGTATACTCGTATATTTCCACTATGATTGAGAAATAAATAAAGGATCAACCTGCAGCATGTATATATATTTGTGTAATCAAATAATCAAGATATCAAGAAATTGCTTGCGGTAAAGATGATGACAGCCAGCATCTTGGGAATCGTTCAAATGGGATTATGACGTTCTTTGACGGGATATGATGTATGGCCATTTAGATTTATCTATTCGCGAGTATACCTACCTAAATTTATATCTTTAGGCAACAAATTATAGTAAAAAGAAATTAGTTGCCAAGTCAGAAACGTAATAACAAAGTAATTTAGGGGGTTTTCTGGCTTGAATGGAGGCTATTGTGCTCCCGTCTCGTCGTACTAAAAAAAATTGCTATGAAGTTCATAAAAAGGCGCGTCACTGAACGCGGATGAACATGAAGTGTGACATTTTTTTGACGAACTGTTATTTTTATCGAAGTCAAACTTAAAACAAAACAAACAGAACATTTGTTTGATCATAAACATATGTATATCTTCTTATATATAAAGAACAATCCAAATTATGTTTGTGCGCTATCTTCTTTTTTTCGGCTCGATCGATTTGAATGAAATTTTCAGGAGATCTTAGGACTTGTTCGGAGAGTGCATATAAGAAATGTGTTTGCCTTCTGATGTCTAGAACCGCAATTATGACCAAAAATGACGCTCAAATGTTTGTTATTGCTTTATTAGTATAAAAATAAATAATGTGTTTTGTTTTGTATACACTCACTTTCGTTTTGGTTTCTCTTTGTTGCCGCGTGTATGCACAACTAAAGCATTTGATTAACATCAAATGGATTCTGATATTTTATTTTGTCGGTTGGCTAGAATGTTCCATGGATTTTTGCACGTCTTAAAGATGGAAAATTCGTTGTGAAGCTTGGAAAATTTCGGTTAATTGTGAAATTCATTGTGATACAAGACGTTTTGCGTGCATTTTGGGTGGAGCAGTTTATGAGATATAAGGTGCGTTTTTTTGCAATCCCCGGGGTAAATGGTTGAAAAAAACGACCAAGGCGCTTAGTGAAACACTTGGCAGCACTATTAATTTGCAAGATGACATTTGTAGAACAGCTGTAATGCAAGAAAAAAACAAACATCACTGTTTGCCTCACCCTCATCCTTCTAAAAATCAACGGGTTGATTTGTTTTGTGTAATTTCGATATATTTATTGAATTTAAACTACTTTTCTATTAAATTAACATAAAAAGAACCAAATTAATTGTGATTTTCTTTTAATTTTAATTTTCCCAAATACAGTGGTACATAGAATTCAATTACTTGAAAGCTACCCCAGTCGTCGGTCACTAGTGACATGAAATTAGTGGACAAGTTGCTTATTCGGGACGGGACGCTCAGTTCCTATGTCATTGGGAATATAGGTCTGAGCAAGAGCGGACGACGATCAAGAAGATTGAAGTATGCCTAGGATGTAGCAGAGAATCTGTATTGGGTTGCTCCCGTGTACAACAAAACGCAGCCGAACACAATTTTCTCAGAGAAACCTTTGTTTTGTAGTTCATTCAATTCTTGTTAATTGAACGAATATCATCTTCAGGAAATATTTTTTTATTTAATAATAATTTCACAGTCAAGTTTTATTATACATATAATAAAAATAAACGCAAAAATGAAAATCGCTGTAGAAGGTTGTGCTCATGGCGAGGTGGAAAAAATCTACGACACCATAGAGGCAATACAAAAGCGGAAAATGTTAAAATTGATTGGGTGTTGTATTATGGAATGTATATTAAAAGGTAGGTTAGGTTAGGCTGACATGGTCGTCAAGAAAACAACTGACACACTTAGACCAAAGCTCAACCAAACCAAAAAAAAATTGATAATTATTTGACATGTCAAAATGTCAGTTTTGAAGTTTCTATACATTTTATCGATAACTTAGAGAAAAAGTTTTTGGTAGCACAGTTCTTATCCTCTCCAATAGCTAAGCCCCGACAATTCTCTGGGTTTAAGCTAAGCACCCCCGGGGATTAGTTGTTGTTGGATTTAGTATGCAAATTGTTAATCCTACTCATCGTTTTTTTCGTCCAATTTCCCCGGGGCTTAGAAAAAAACACGCTTATAACACAGTTATATTAGATGACGCTGTGGTGCGATCAATGCCACAGCCCGATAGATTGTGTTATACATTGACTTAGGCTTTGAGCGATTTGACAGGTGTCATTTTCACATTATAATTTTCTATTCAGAAAATCTGCTATTTTTCTTGCTGAAATTGATTCGAGTTTTGCGTATTATTACACTAATTCCAATTTAACCTTGGGCGACGTGCCTACACGTCTTGCAATAATTATTCAGAATGTCCGTGATAATCAAACGCAAAAGGTACGTACAGAAGAAATAAATAGAGACGTGTCCATATTGCACAGCTTCAAGCTGCACAAATTCGACAAAAAGTTATTTGAAGAAGAAAAGTGGTAAATGTAGACCTCAGTCGCGATGCTTTGGAATACGATTCCGCAATTTAGTTGATTGTAGCAACAATTCGGCCAAGATCTTTTTCGTTGCATCCTTTGGCATCTATGGCCAGGGCTGCTAGAAATCATGATTTTATCATGATTTTCATGTTTTTTCAAACCCAAATCATCTTTTCATGTTTTTGAGTCCAAAATCATAACATTTTTTTTTTGACACAAATTTTGTCCCTATAATCGTTTTACCCAACATTTCGAAACCTACCCTACATAAATTCTAACACGAAACTTAAAGGAAAGAGCAGGATAAACACTTCATTTGTAAGTATACCTATTTTCTGTTTCTTTTTATTTTCTTATAGTGTCTTTGAGTGTGAATATATATAGGTATCTATAGCTTGGTAAAAGGTCCTTGTTATTTGTTTTTGATTATCATATTACTCTCTCCTTATTTTAATTGCATTCAAATAAATCGCATTGCAATTTGAACGGATGCGCGCACTAAAGGGGTTTTGGCTACCCTTAAAATGAACAAGCACAGTGCGAGCGTTAGGAAAGTAGGGAAGGATGCAAGAGGAGATACCGATGACATTGGTTTTGAATATCTGAATATCAAAATGGGAGGGGAAAATAGAGCCGGGTAAAGTATTCCACATTCGCGTTGTACGGCTAAAGAAAGAATCTCTGTACTTGACAGTACTTCCGAAGTTGGGCTCAAGGGTAAACTGATGAGCATTCCTAGAAGCGCGAGTATTACGGTTGAAGAATTTAAGGGGAGGAATGCAACTGGCTATTTCGCTGGAACAGTGTTTATAAAAATAGCGATAAAATAGTGAGAGACATATAACATTTCGACGATGTTCTAGAGATGTAAATGTTTCCACTATAGTGCTATCGCTAATCATTCTTAGAGCTCTATTTTGAATTCTATCCAAAAGATTCAAATGATTTTTGGGAGCTCCTGCCCAAATGTGCGAGTTATTCTCCAGCTTTGGACGAATGAAGGCCTTATAGATTACAGCCAGATCAGACGGGGAGAAGAATTTCTTGCACCTTCGAAGAAAGCCCAAACACTTTGCAGCGTTTTTGGCGACATCAAATATGTGTTCATTCCACAAGACGTGGTCTGTGATGCACATGCCGAGGACTGAAAGCTGATCGGTTTCTTCAATGCTAGTGCCGCTCATGGATAGCGGCATGGGGGGTGGGTTCTGCTTTAACGACAGAAGACAGCACTGAGTTTTTGAAGCATTAAATTCTACACGGTTTTTAATTCCCCATTGGACAATGCTGTCAAGATCAGAATTTAATGAGCTTATCATACTCTGCCGTTCCAGTTGCACATCCGAAAAACAAGGAGGTGCATCTAAAAACGAATATGAAAAGCTGAGAGTACTATCGTCAGCAAAACAATTAAGTGTTCAAGTTCATTTGAAAGCGTTAAATTGGGGCGATACGAAGTTCGTCTGGTCCTCTTGTATGCAATAAAGGAAATATGTAAGTTCCATTGATCTGTAATTAGCAAACTTGACAAGTATATCTGCACAAGCCGTATTGTACAAGCTAAAAATACTGCGTGTAAGAAAATATTGCACAAATTTCCTGAGTTGCACTAGTGGCCTGAGTAGAGCACGAGAAGATTTTTATAATTTTCTGCATGCGTCTATAAAAACAACAAAATGAATGGTTTTCGATAGAATTTCGGTCAATCGATGATTATTGTTATTTATTGTTTTTACTTTCAAGCAATCGTAACAGACCATAACAACATAACTGTAGCAAGTAATAGTTTTTGTTATGGCTTATTTCATGAGAAAGTTCTAAAATTAATTTAAAACTCGATCTAGTAGAACTTAGTTTTAAAATGTGACATACAAACCAGGGACTGTTTTAAGTGGTAATTGATATGTTTTCTGGTAATTACTATTTGAAATTGGTAATTCTAAATCATGTTTCTGGTAATTACTATTTTGCACTGCACCCTATATAGTTAGCTCTTCTTTATACTCTTTTTTACATGACCTGCGCTCTGAAATAATATCAACTTTTACTTAGGTCCAATACGAACTTCAGAACAAACAGAACTAAAATGAGATACACGAATTTTGTCTAGATAAACAGCCTAAACTAACACACGATCTATCCGGATTGCTTTGTGTTGTACCTGGATCGTTCGAAAACAAAACCCCTACTAAGGTAGCTTGGCTAATCTAACCGCTTCGTACTCGAACGCGGGCACTAAATATCATACACTATTGACTTCAGTTTATTGTATTTTTCTGATCGGATTCGTTGACAGTTATTATTATTTGGGTTCAAATGATCAAATTCTTCTGAATACGGCCCTCTTTGTGCAATGGATGATCTTTTCGTGTATGACGTTATTCTGAAAAAGATCTCTTCAATTTGCACTGACATGACGGAACCAATGTAAGCAGGGGTGAATCTGGCGGCATGTGGGCGAATTTGGAAAGAGGAATCTTTGAAAATGGTTCTGAAATATCATTAATGAATTTCAGATTAGTTTTCAATCACATATCTAACAATTCTGTGAACGGAGCTTCAGAAAATAGCATCTGAAATCAAGTTGATACTAGTGTTGATGACAAAGATATTGTGCATTGGACGCAATATACATTTCAACTAGTGTGAGCTATTTTAAATTATTGGCGAGGCATTGCATTGTATTTTCAAAGAAATAATGATGCGCAGTCAAGAGAACTGAGTAATATTGAAAATTTACATAGAAGCTATTAGTTTTTAGGATATTTTATTCATTTTTTCAAAGATTTCAGAAACTCTTATCTAGATGTCCGTCGACCAACTGGTTTCGTTAGTAAGTTAGAAAACAAATTTGTGATTACTGATAATAATAAGTTCCTGCATACTAACGAGTTGAATAAAGAAATAGGTGTCTAGGTCAACTCGCGAAATCGATGGTTGTACAACCGATTAGTTCTGTGAAAATGTTATCGATTAACTAGTCATGTACATGTACTTACAACAATGATTTCAATCTAAGATCGAGGATATTTTGCTTTCTTAAAATTTGACGTTAAAAAATTTCATAAATTAATTTCAGCAGATGTAGATTTGACAAAGCTTTATCTCCAGTATAATAATTTTTCCAGAACAAAATAATGGTCAAATTAACTCTCAAAAAAATTTGTCAATATCTGGCTGAACCCGAAAGATACTGTCATTTTAAGCTGTTGACAGCAATATTAGCACGTCTGCTTGCTTGCCCGCCCCATTCTGCATGTTGGAAGATGCATGAGTGCTAATAAATCTCATGATAAATTGGAATGCGAGATCATCCATCTGACTGTAAATGTTGCGTCGAAATCGTTCAATTGATACAGAGACAAGTAGAGTAGGTACCAGCAGGAAATAACCGTATTTCAAAGGAATATTCACTAATTGTGAGAACGATGAAGATGAATATAAGTGCGGCGACATCGAAATAAATTCGATCTATTCCAATGAGTTAAACAAAAATATTATTTATGTATTATTCGAATAGAAACGAAGATTTTAAATAAACACGAACATTGCCTTATAGGGCTGACAACGAGGCCGAGACTACTAGATTAGACTCTGTCTCGGTCTCCGAGATGAGACTACTTTAAAAGCACCCGAGACAAGACTGACGTCTTTCGACTTTGACGAGACCGAGTCGACAGTAACAACTGTCTCGCCTGGTTTCGTCTCTTAATTTGCCGTTTCATTACCTTTAAATAATGACTTTTTTAATTTGTTATAGTTAAACCGAGTTCTAACGCGTTAGATCCCCAATTTTGAGGCTGCAGATAAATCGAAGTTCTAACTAATACAAGGTTCTATATTCGAGTTCTAAGGTGTTAAAACTTGTTGAAGAAACGAGTTAGATCTCAATCAAGTTCGAACTCAATCAAGTTCTAACTTCGAAGTACAAATCGGGAAGATTTAGGAGAATTTAAAAGTGCTTACAGCAGTGAACCATGTCTCTGGCGTTTTTTTTCGTTTTAAAATTATAGCGACTGCAGCTAATGATAATGTAATTCATTAACCTTCTTCAATTGACATGATTTAAAAGTACACTGATAACTGACAATAATCCACCAACAAATTGTGTTGAGCGCATGCTAACTTGTGCAATATGATTGTACAACACAAGTATACTTGTCAAGCTTCCAGTTTCGTATGGACCCGGCCACTTGGTTTTTTTTCTATTTAACACATATTTGTTAATGCGTGCACTATTACACGAAACATGTTTCCTTGGGCCAAATTCCGCAAGCGTAAGTTTTCTCTGTATACACAGAATGGCGTGTACACATACATATTTGCGATTCCGCAAGGGTGCAATTAATTTTTTTCTGACATATAGGCAAATTTATTCACGCATAATTTTTTGCATGTTTGTGCATGTTTTAAAGGTAATTAATTACGTTCTTTCTTTAACCAAGATCATTGAAAATAAAAATGAACCAAATTAAAAAAAAACCAAAAAAGTGAAAAGCGAAACGTCAAAAATGCGCAGAGGAAATTCTGCCCTTGAATGTTCAGATAGATTTGTTTCAGTGCCATCTTTCTGTCTCTATTTTCTTTCTCTTTTGCACTTCAGTTCAGTTCACATGCGCCGTGTAACACCGGTATAATGTCGAATTCCGAACAACCATTATTTTTGTATTGTATGATATCTTGTTAAAAACATAAGATCTCTTTTGACGGCATACAATCGACTTTGTTTAGAAATTAATCGATTGTGTTCAAAAAGAAATCGAATGTTTGGTTCTTTGGAATCGGACATTAGTATTGAAAATGTTTATACTTTTTGACGTTTATCTTCTTTTTTACCTACTCTTCGATTGAAGTCTAACGCGGGTCAAATCATTGCCAATTAACATTGTTTTGCAAGATACATATGTCTTTCATTAATCGTAGAGAATGGTTTGATTTGGTATGTCTCAAATACATCAATTGGGCCTTTTCGCTGAAGACGATTTTGGCTAAAATCAGAATCCGCTTCTAATTCTTCCCTTCTACCCTATGCTGTTGCTTGTACTGGTGATTTGTATATAGTGTTTGAAATTACATAAAAAAAAACAAGAAAATTAACAATATATAAGTAAATATGACCGCCATTTTGAACTGTCAAAATCTACTTGCGGAATTATGGCGCGTTTAAATAATGTTTAGCATAAGAAAAAACATTTTTCAATTTGTCAATTTGGCTGATTTTAAAATGTATCAAACTGCCCTATTCCATTATTCAAGTGAACTGTAAATTCGCGTCACGCATTCGATCCTTTTTCGTTCTGCCTCTCCAATCTGCTATCCCTCGCGTGAACTGAAATATCCCAAGTTTATTTTGTCATCTGTTAACAGATGCTCACGCGAAAATCGAATGAAGTTTTGATAACACTGTGGTTATTTTTTTTCCTCAAAATTATGTACAAACAACTACAGCGGCTAGATTTGACCAAAGTTCGCATATAGTATTTCTGCCCTATTCTGTTATTCGCTATTGTGCAGATCATTCGAAGTAAATCTAGTATACATTGGTAAAGTCGGTAATATTGTGCGTTAAAGGTTGGCGGGAGTTGAAATGTAATAAATTTGCCAGAAAACTTTGATATAGTTGTTTATAAATAAATCTAATAAGCTTCAAATAACAAATATTCTATTTAAAAATTTATTTAGAAAAATGATAGTACTCGTACCAAGTTTCATCAAGATTATTTTTATGTTCCTCCGTAGTTATCAATTTGGGAATTTCCTTATTTATGTTTGTGGCAAGGAAAAAAAAGTCAAAGGCGCAAAATTTTAAACAACCCATTGTTAAGGACTTAACATTTTAATAGTTAGCAATTTCCTAAGTGCTTATTGATTAAATAACTATTTTACTATTGCTAATTAAGCAGAAAGCTGAGCATTTGTAGGGTGGTTTGAATTTTGATGAACACAATTATTCTTGTTATGCGTTGTAAATTAATAATATATTGATGAAAACCCAACATGTGCTCTAAAATGGTATTAGTTATTTCTATTTTCATAATTTTAACTTCATTATTTACAAAACAAAAAATTGTGCACTAGCAGGACTCGAACCTGGGCACCCCACGTGCAAGGCTGATATACTATCAGATTCCATAATGGATTTAGCAAATTGCTAAAAGTTAAAGTAACCATTCCGTGATTTTAGCTTTAGTAAAATGTTAAAATCGTTTAAAATTAGCTCAATCATCTTTTTAACTTAGTAAATTGCTAAAAGTGGCTTTAACATTTTATTAAATCGTTTAAAATTTTTCGCCAAAGTATTTAAAACAAAAACTTTCGAAATTATTTTTAAACATGTTGGCCTGGGTACACTTTGTCATGCCTTGCACTTCCTGCTTTTAACAACTTTGACGTGCTTTCACCCACAGTATGATACTTCAAGGCTTAAGAGTGTCTTTCTTAAATTGAATGAATATGCTTCCATTAAAAATATTTTTTTTTAAATATTCTGTATGCTAATAATACAATTTATGTATATTTATATCCATCTGAATACTTAAACATTATATTTTTATATTTGCAGGCAATTCTAATATCACAACATGAAATCAACGTTCCTGCTTTTGTGTGTGGCTTTTCTTTTGAAATCAACATTTTGTGTTAACTTAAATCCAACCAAGCCCAATTCAGGCCTCAACACCCAAGTACAGTATGTTCACGACAAAGAAGATCACACAAAATCTGAAACAACATCCGAGGAAGAACAACAAGATCCCTACCAACTTCTTAATGAAAGAATTCCTCCGCACTTTAATAGTTGGAATCCGTATCAGCACCAACAAGGCCCAATGTCACCACACAATAAATTCCTTCCATTTATGGGCTATCCCCAGCCGATATTTATCCCCTATCCACTGATACTTTCTCCTGAGATGTTTTATCCGTTCAACGGACAAAATGATATCGATGATGCAATGGCCCGTGCTGGAAATCGCCGGACAGCATCGTATCGCAATTCGCCAATCTACTATGTACGACTGCCTCCAACTCCATATATGTTTATTCCCGGCTTAGGATACACCTCTCAACCCGGAACATTTACGCCGAATTTCTCACCAATTCTACCATACAATTCATATCCAGCTGTTCCATTAAGTTCGATTTTTAATTTACCAGTGAACTTCTTGGCTAATGGTAAGCCAAATGGAATTTATCAAATGGAATCACCAAATGATCTACAAAGCCAGATGCCAACAATGTCACAGCAAGGGCAGCATTCACCACCGCCACCACCCCCATCTTACCGACCAACCTATTTACCTCAGCAATCTTTCATGTCGCCACCAACTGATACCAAAATGACTAACTTGAAAAGACCGTTCGTCTTCAATGGCCGACCAGAAGACATCTTCATATTACCAAACAATTTTAATCCTATGCAGTCCATGTACCAGGACTCTCTATCAGGATATTATTAAGCTACAAAGACTGATAAATTAGATTAATTAATCATACCTACATACTAATTAATTACCTAATAAAAACTATTAGTTAAGGAATTTATAAATTAAAATCGCTTTTTCTTATCCGCATTTATAAAATCTTAAGAATAGTCATTTTCGATTTTACAGAACAAAATACACTATTTTATTTCAATTTTGTTTGCAATAGAGTAATTTTTTTTTTCTTATAATCTACACGCGCTCAAGGGATTATACTACCCTTTAAATGTTTCAACACAGCGCCGGCGAGAGGTTAAGGAAGAGAAAGAAGGATAGGAAAGATGTGTGGCGCGATATTGTGAGACTGTAGGTGGTTGTTGTCTCAGATTTTATTTCCAGGGATGGCGGCTGACCTAATGCGGAGGAATTTCTGTGTCTTATTTATCTATGTCCCTTATAATTCGTATTATTTTTTTATTCGTTGTCATATTTTATCGGTATACTAGGTTTACTCAATCACATGTTTTTAGTGATTTGCCTAAGCAGAATATAATAAGTAAACCAGCAGCTCATTGTATGACATTTATTTTAGAATTAGTTTTTAATGGAAAAATAAGAGGACATAGACTAGACGAACACACAATTATCGCGTAGGGAAATCAAATACAAAATCCTCGAGGTAACCATTTGTATAATTGGATGGGTCGATACAACCTTGAGTATCGCCTCGATCTTCTAGCCACAGAGAGGCCATCGTTTCCAAGAAGCGTTGCCTATATGGATCTATTGCTGAAAGACGCAAGACTAACAATTACTGACACTGTGGGTCAACTACCAAGAAATTGTTTACGAACGATCGAGTACGACAGTTAACACTGCGGATTCGCCACCGTTATACACCTTCCGAACGAGCTTATGGAGTTGGATGAGTATGTGCCTGTGCATACTTACAATTAAAGTAAGGTACGCTGGCCACGCTTCTCCAATGCCTTATTGAGTGAATTACGTTCAAATGGTATAGCCCCACCAAATGACAGGAACCTAACAAATACTGAAATCGACAGATATTTAGAACAAATTGACGAATCGATTCTACGACGAATGAACAGAACAATACCGAAATACAAAGAACGTAATGCAACTGACATGTACCGTAACGCGACATTTGACGCACTTCACAGACAAAAAAGTGGACTTCTGACAAAACTAAAACGCTTGTACAGACGGTTTACTGATACACGAGATCTGCAGATTAGGACACTGAAGTCGTCCATCAAAAACATCAACCAATTGATCAAAGAAAATTATAGGTTGGCTATTAATTTGTTCTGGGACAATAAAATTCGTGCCGTTAACTCTAGCGACCCAAGTATGTTCCCAAAAATTAAAGATTTTTAGAAGAAAGGATCAAAACGATCTTCCGTGTCTTAAGCTCCAGAGGACGACAGAGTACAGAGACGTACTTCTGACAGCAGGCATAGAACCAGAGGATGCCGTATTGGACGATGACCTCTATATAATCGAAGATCCGCAGGAGAGAGTGGAGGCTGTGGGGGCTGCTTTCCAGCAAGTGTACAAGGTGAATGCTAGCATTCGCCGGAATCATGACCTGGAGAACAGAGCTCTGTTTCATCACTTATGGCTCCGGAACGATATAACCGAATGGCGATCTGAGAACCTTGGTTTTACCGGGTTTAATGATGAAGATTTGGCAAACGCCATAATCGCCGACCGGAATGGGTCCAATCCCCTGTTAATTTCGAAGAGCGGTTAACTCGCCGATTCTATTCAGCATTTACACCAGCTATCTGATAGGTAGTCTAACTCAGGCAATTGCGTACGCCGACGATCTAATTGCGTACAGAACATCTAATACAGTTGAGATCATTAAAAGTCTTTTGCAGAGTGACTTCGACAAGATTCAGCGATATTATGATGACTGGAAGTTGAAAATCAACTTCCAGAAATCATAAACTATTTTGTTTAGGACTCCGTTGTCTAGCGCCTCAAGGGATACGAGAAAGAACTGGCGCAAGCTGGTGATCGTAGGGCCACATGGACATCCATTGGCGAGTAAAAATGTAGTAAAGTACCTTGGCATCTGGTTGGATCAGTACCTGTATTTCGACAGACATATGGGTGCTGCTTTGGCCAGGGCTAGGGGAGCCTTTGCCTTGACAAAACGACTGTTTTATAGCAGCCATCTAGACAGCAGGGTGAAGGTGATTTGCTACATGGCCCTCATCAGGCCGATGATTGCCTACGGATGCCCGGTGTGGTTCAACGTTGCCCCATCTCAAATGGAAAAGATTCGGGTGCTTGAGAGGCAATGTATAAGACGTTGCCTTGGATTACACAGAACACCAGAGTCGGAGTACACAAGATATTATTCCAACCAGGTTCTATACAACGGAGCCAACATAAACAGAATAGATCATTTTTTGTTTAAGCTGATTCGGGGTCACACTGCAAGAGCGATGTCCTCAACCAACAGCTTAATTTTTGGGGCTTACTACCCCAATAATGAATATTTTGAGAGTGCGCGGTTAAGTGGCTACATCCCTCCTGAGGCATTCCTCTTCTTAGACAGTCGAGGGCTGATATAGGATAGAATGGCGGTTGCGCTCATCTACCTCGTCAGCCGGAAAACTGTGGATAGGCGACTCCTGTATGGTCGAGACGTCATCGCTCAAGGTGGAGAAGAGCGCCTTCGGTTCAGTAGGACTGTGCCCGATCGGGACCGAAGGGATAGAGCGAAACAAGAGAACCAGTTCTGGTGGCTCTCTGAACAGCATTATGTTTATGATACATAAAGTCGATTAGGATGATATATCTTGGCCGACTTACGTAGATTTAGGTAAATTAGGTATAAGGAACAGTCGGGGTGGCACAAAAAAAAAATTTAAATATAGGTATGTTTGCGGGGGCATTTGTGCATGCAGCTGCGTGCCTGTGTATGTATGTACATACGAATATGTATGTACGTATGTAAATGGCTGTGTGGGTTGCATGTCTCTGTGTGTCTGCATGCGTTTACAAAATATACAAAAAAAAAAATAAAAAAACAACATAAAAAAGCTGCTGTGGCTGTTATAGTTTTTAAGTAGATGTAAGTAGTTTTAGGTATTTCTAATTAGTATAAGTTAGTTGTTTCTAGATTTAATTATTTTTAGTTTAGCTTTAGGTAGTCTATAAGTAAAAATTAAAAAAAAAGCACATGTTACTAAGTTTTTTGTTAAGGAAGTTTTCTTGGTCATAAAAATAAAATAATTAGAATTAATTAAAATAGTTTTTAAGTCGAAAGACATTAGTATTAAGATATATAGTTTAGCTTAGAGCGCCCGTAAAGGGCCAGTAAATTAGTTATAAGTTATTGATAATTAGGCTAGTTTTGAACATTTTTGTGTAGCTTTAAGATAGTTATAAGTTTAGATTAAATAAAAATGAGTAATAAAAAAAAAATTAAAAAAAAAAACACAATTATCGCGCCACGGCCACGGTTGTCTTCTTAGTGAGGAATTTGAATGCGGCGGTAGTCTTTTCGAAATATGTCACAGGTCATTTGTTTTTGATAAATTGGATAGAATTTTTGTAAGCAAAATTGCATTAATAAGTGCTTACTAGTTATATTTGAACGAAGAACCTAATAAGTTCTTAAACTGAAAACCCGTCATATATTTTTTTACGGCAAAGGGGTATTGCGTTTATATTGTGGCAATTAATTTTAATAATAAAAACTAGTAAGATATATGTATATAAGAAGTTGATTGTTTTTGTTCTTAAATTAAATCGTGTATATCTTAATTCCTTTTATTGTTTTCTGTGGTGGTTTATTTAATTGTTGTTGAAAAGACAAATAGTTAAAGGTCTTTGGTAGTATTATATTAAAAATGGCATTGGTATCTATATAATTTTACTTATAATAAATTCAAGACCTTATAGAGTGGAACTTGAATTTGGTGTGAGATTAGATACTTTATTTTACTTTCTCTCAAAAGTAAGTGTGGGAAAGAAATTTCCCTCCATTTAAAAAGACAAATAATTTTGTTATATAAATTTTAAGTTAATTTGATAGTGGAGATTTTTAACGTGTCTTTTTTTATTATAAATTAAAGATTTTATTTCAATAACTATAAGTATTTAAGTATTTATTATTTTAATATAAACAATAGATACTGAACATTTTTACCCATTTCAGTTTAAAATACGAGTATTAATTTACCTATAATATTTCATTCTGAAAAAACATCTGCTGGTCACTTTTTCCATTATGAAGTCTTTTTTAATCTTTTTTTTTACTAATAAAAAAATATCTTGAGTATCTTGAATTTAGTCTAAAGGGATTTTGACTGCACTTAATATTATGTTCAAGCACAGTGCGAGCTTTAGGAAAATAGGGAAGCATTTCGACGAGATCGTCTAAAACCCAGTTTTTTGCAATATTAAGGCCCCATAGGTAAATGCGAAAAACGTGTCCGACGATCTTTAAAATCTATCTATGGCTTCTTTCCGATTATTTTGAACTAGCGACTAAACTAACTAACAACTGCGAATAGCACGATAAAAATAAATTCAAGTTGACTGTTGATATCTTAATCGGTACGCTTTATTTCATTTCATTTGTTTTATTGTAGATTAAGGTACAAAACGTCTTAAATTTAACTAACATTCTTAAGGGTTTTAGAACTTAACATTTCGTTATTTTTAATTTATGGTTATATAATAAAGCAAATTACTTCTGGTTTCCATAACATTAAATTAAGGGAAACTTCTACAAAATATGACCCTTATGTATAACTTAAACGTATCGCCTTAAGTGAGAAAAATGCCCCCTAAAAGTTGCCGCCCTTTACTCGAGCCTCACAAGCCTTGTGGTTAATACGCAAGTGCGAGCGAGTAACATACGATGATAACATTCCAAATAAAACATGAATAAGAAAGCCCAAGAAATCCCAGAAAATCAAACTTCAAAATAAAAATGGACTCATCTTGGGCTTGGGCCAATATAAAAACAAAATACAGATAGGTACTCCATTCATTCGAATGAACTTTCTATATTTTGATATTCGAACGAATAATATTCATTTTTATGCATAGTTTTAAAGAATAATTTTTTCGTTCGATTGTTTTAGTGATCTTTCGAATCGTTCGAAACTTAAAATACAAATCATTCGAATTCGACTTATTTGAAAGTGAATTTCAAAATAAGGCTGAATGTCTACTTTTATCAGTTTTTGATTTTTTTTTTTAAGCTTTTTAAATCTATTTTGTAAAGCTCAGAAGGTATGGACCGTCTACCAAAAGCACTTAAGTCAGTAATCTCTTTATCAATGGAGAACACAAACTGTATGATAGAGATGGTGGATACTACATCAACAAAAAGTGCTGAGCAGTTTTTGTGGGAATCAAATGGCAATGGTGTAGAAACTTATTTTAAATTAGATGCAGTAAATATTGTCGAATGATTACAATGCACGGGGCCAAAACTTTCAAATTGGCAGAAGATACAGTTTGCACATATTGCAAAAAATAATGCAAAAATACGGGTTAGAATTGTCCATACAACAATGAAACGGATAGTCCCCTTACCACAGGGAACTCCTAGATCTGTGTTTTGAAAAAAAAATTCTCGAAGAAAACAAGGATTTGAAAGTATCAAAATTATTTTTCCAGAAGTGGGTTAATTATTTCGGATACTCTGGCGGCTTTTTTTAGGTCCGAATTGTTTTCTGAAAATTTAAACACTTTTCCGAATGATAAGCAATCGTTCCTTAGAAAACTCTTGTGCAATTATCCAGCCAGTCATTGATTAAATCAAAGGTTTTCCAATAGGGACGGGTAGATTTTGACAGTTGTTTAACATATTGTTAATTTTACTATTTTTCGGACCCGCAACACCATTATGTCAAGTTATAGCGTCAGTAAACAGTGCCATGGCATAGATCGATCTTACCAAAAAAAGAAATCTTTTTTATGAGGTCATTTTTTAAAAATATATTTAAATTATATAAAAAAGTACGTCTACGCCATAGTGTACGAATATTTTACAAAGTCGTTTCCTTAATGATAAATTTTATTGCGGTACATACATAATAAAAATTGTTTGTACAAGACTTAAGCAGCCTTTTTCAAAAAAGTGGTTTACTTAAGGATTACCTAAAGAAATAGTTGTTGTAATTCACCGCAAAACTGTACACGCTTCACCATTATCCTCCTAAGCCGCAGAGCTCAGCCTTGGCATAGATTCATAGAGAACTTGATGAATTAAAAAATAAAAAAAAAAACAATCGACGAGGATGGGATTCGAACCCACGCGTGCAGAGCACATTGGATTAGCAGTCCAACGCCTTAACCACTCGGCCACCTCGTCATGTTGCTAGATTCTGGGCAAAAACTCGCAACACAGCGCTAGAGGCTAGTAGATTCATTTCTGTTTTACAGTTTACAGGGTGTTTGTTGAGCTTTGTTGTAATTAAATAATGTAATGTGGATAAAGCAGAACCACACTTTCATACAAAAAATTATAGCTGATTTATTATTAGTTCTTTTAATAGATTTTTTAAATGATTTCTCGGTGTAAGAACTTTCTCATGAATAAATTTTATAGTTAATATTACGGGTTAATGTCAAATTTCAAACGAATATTTTCGATTTACCGATTAATTTCACTTTTCGAAAAATCACAACATACACTAGGGTTTTAAACAAAAAAATCATTTTTATTTAAAAAAACAAAATAAATAAATAAATTATGAATAAAACAATAAAACAAATTCACACACGCTTTTAGATACACTTGAATTTAAAATTATCGCTTAAACATATTACCATGATAGTAGGAACTATCTGGCAGGACATATAGATTATCAGGACGTCCATTAAAGTCAAATCGTCCCTTCAATGTCGTTCCAAATCCTGAGTCTTCGACAAATGACTTTCGTCCGAACACCGGTGGTTCTTGACGTAGAAATCCTTTCCCTGGAAATGCACTCGACATCAACTCTGGCATACTGTAGTCATAGGCTCCATTGGGCTGTCCATTCGATAAGAAATTAATTGGTAAACTCATGAAGGGATTCACTGAATTCCCATGGTATGAAGCAGATAAGGATTGCGAAGGCTGTTGCGAAATGTAACCCAATCCCGGGGTGTACATATACGGCGTTGGTGGTAATCGAACATAGTAAACTGGTGAATTTTCGATACTTTGCAATCTTGATGTGCTGGAACTACCAAAGAGCTCACTAAAATCTTGCTTTGGGCTAGAGAACTGCATTGTGTCATCGCCCATTGATTGATAAGAGCTACCCCCAAAAAATCCCATTTTGGGGAGTCTTGTAGATTTTCGTTGATTCTTTGATTTTGGATCTATAAATTAACAAACATAAAAACATGTATTTTTAATTCAATAAAGTTGACTCACTTTGTTTTTTCATTCCCATTAATTTTGAAAGGAATTTCGATGATTGAGATTTCATATTTACGTCCGTTGCTGAGGCGTCTGGAAGAGCCATCAGAAATATGGGTAAGAATAGTAAATAATTTACTATCTCCATCTTTTATCTTATAATGTGATGTGCTGAAAATAAAAAAAAATGTGAAACATGATGTGAGATAACTAAAAGTTAAAGCAAATTTATGTATTCAAGACTGATGTGGTTATAAACTTTCACTTTCAGATATGTTAACTGACTTAAAGATTTCTGAAATATTTTAAAGACATTTTTTTATAATCGGTAATCTACTTATTTTTAAGAAACCAATCACGTTTTATTCTAAAATTTGATATGATGTTATTCCGGTCTTATATATGTAGGTGGACAACGGGCGGCATGCATTTTTTTCTAAAGAGAAAGCGAAAGTCTTGGATTAATACCTACCTTAACATTTTGTTATTGTTTGGTTTTAATTGCTCAACAGGAAAATGCATACTTGTTCGTGTATTCACTGTACAGTGAGATTAAATTTTAGTTGGATTATAATATGAAAAGTTGCTATTTTTTTGTTTGTTTTAGAACTACAACTGATATTCAACGACTTCTGATTTGTCAAGTTTTATTGAAAATAGATAAATATCAGCAATATGTAATTCCAAATGCAAAAAAGTCACACATTTCCATGGGGTAAATATTAAGCTGACGGATCAAATTGGTTTGATTAAATCCGCCATATTGTTTTTTTTTTAATTCTAATTTATTTCAAATTTAATTTTTAAATATTCTTTTTTGTGCCAAAATAACTGTCATAAGAAATACATATAGGTATGTACATAGTTTTTTTTTCGTCGAGGAAATCTACTAGGCTTTAGCGGAAAAAAAAATCAGAAAAACCTTATGAGCGAAACAGTTAAGACCAGTACTAACAACGGCGGCCGCCATTATTTTAAGACCAGTGCACTTCAATTGTGCAGCACGCATTAAACCAACAACAGCAACGTAGAAAACGTATTATGACAACTTTCCCATTAAGAATATTCCATGGCACCATACTACAAAATAATACTCGCGGTTTATATGTGTAACACATTACGCAATATTTTCAATGTAAACAACAGGGTCTTAAAAGCAATTTTATACGTTAAGGTAACGGGCTACACAGAACATGCAACCGTAACGGGCTACATGGAACGTATACATTAAAGTGTGCCCACACAAAAAAAAACATTTAATTTGTGTAAAAAATATTTGAGAAACATTTTAGAAATATTTCTTAAATGATTTTTAAATTTTTTTTTAAATGTGGATATAGAAATTTCGCTCTGATGTCAAATGAGGATTTAGAGTTTCTTGTTAATTCGTTGCGTCATAAAATAAAGAAAACAAAATACGAACTTCAGATAACCGCATAAGTGTTTTAGAACGTTTAGCAGGAGTCTTCGATCTTTGACCACTGGTGACAGGTGACACTGTACTTATTATAAACTTTTCGCGAAATTTGTATTCATATTCAATAATTACTCACTCCTCCTCATCTCTATGTATATTCTTGAAATCTTGAAAAACAATAATAATTTTTCCCGTTCGAAATGTGAACTACAGAAACATTTCAGAAATGTTTTGCGAAGCAATCAGACCAAAACATTTCAGAAATGTTTCTAAAATGTTTCAAAAAATGTTTCTAAACATTTGAATGTTTTGGGTTTACACTCACGTTTTATACTTACTCTACCGCCACCTGCATAGATGTTTACAAAAATGTATGCAAGGAATGCCAAGCAGATAAACTGACGGTGCTAGTTTGCTGTATTGACGATAGTGAGCTGCTTTAATCTTTTTCACGCATTACTATGTAATTGTATCAAATAGAAAGTCCTTTTCGACAATCATTGAACGGGTTCCTATTATTATTTTTCAGATCGATTGCCAAATTTAAATCCTCAGTTTTCCTCAAACACATACAAATGTATGAAATGACATCGAATTTCCTATGGACCATTTATTCCCCGTAACAATAAATTCCGAGGGAATGTGTTGAACAAATTTCAAGTTCAACACATTCAACTGTAATATACGATGTCCTCAATTCCGTTAAACCAATGAGCTTAATCCGGTTAGAAATCGTTGCTCAATGAATTGTTCAACAGGTGTGAACGAGTATCATTCACATTCCTTACGTTTGAATAAGAATAAGACAAACATTTGGCATGAAATGCTTATACAGATTAGATACAGAACCTAGCACGAAAAATAGTGAAAGCTAGACGCCATTTTGTAGTAGGCTAAAAAAGTATATTCCTTCTATTGAGAAGTCTGTTAGTTTATTTAATTTTTTTTTAGCAAATTGTTATTTTATTCTGCTAAAACAAACCATTAACAATGTTTGTTAAATAATAAATGAGTATTTTAACAATAGTTGTAAATTACATATGTATAATATGTTTACTATACAAAAAGTAAATTAAACATTGCATTAAAACACTACCGTTTATTTTCCAATTTTATTTTTATCCACGACAAAAAAATAGGATGAGTTTCAGTTCATCTGTAGGGCAAACTATTTGAGTTCAATATCTTTTTAATACGGGTGTTAAAATTTTTATTAAAAGAAGTGTGCATATTTTTTTACACTAAGGGAATGTATCCGAACGTGTAAGCGTGTTTTGCATTTTAACGCAATTCCGTTTGTCTAACTATATATAGGACGATCTGCAGCCTTAACGGCTGAATCGATTTTCTTCAAACTTTGTACTTAAGCGTCTTGGCAGATTGCTTCGATTTTTTTTTTCAACTTATTTTGCTATCCCCAAAAATAACGATAATTAACATGAATTTTTTGAAGCATAAAAGGCAACTTAAATAAACATACCTAATTATACATGATTTCGATTAAACAAATCTCTGCACTGCTATATGTATAGTCTACATAAAATGTTTTTGACAGTACCTGTCATAGAACCGGTTTTTGATGCTCGACTTTCTCATTAATAGCTCAATGGATTTCGATCGAATTTTTAATATAAGAGGTCCCTCGATTTCTAAACAATTCTGCATACCGATTTTTTTTATAAATTATAATTTTAAATTAAAATTATTAATTAGTTAAAATTTCTATACCAAACATTTTAGAAAAAATATTAAAGAAATTTTGTATGTATAGAATTAAGTAACATTTAGAAAAAAATATATTTAGTTATTTCTACTAAAAATCCTTTGCTTTCGATGTATGTTCTCTTGAGTTCATAATGGTAAGTTTTTATTTTATTACTACATGTACCAATACTCGATATGGTTTGAACAAAAAATTTCATTAATTTCAAAAAAAAGTGTTGAAATTCTTTCATGTGTTTGAATAAAATTCAGAGCTCCTTAGTTCTGTGTGAATAGGGAAATAAGATTAGCCCTCACCTTTTACCGGAGGAGTTTAATTCACATTTTTGTATGTTAATGGTTAAACTATTGGCTATGACTATATACAAAATAAAATGCACGACTGGATTTCACGTACTTGCTCCTATGTTCGATCACATTATATGCAAAAGATTCCTAATAGAAATGGCTAAATGTATTTTTAAAGTCGTTTTTCACTTAATTTTTATTTATAAAAATTTTTTTCTGAAAAAAATTGGTACCAACATTTTAAATATTTAATAATATAAATTCAAAAACAAATCGTCCACACGTTTTCGAAATATTGAATTTTCAAAAAAAACATTTTTTTTTTCAAAAATCCAAAAAAATATTTTTCGAAAATTTTGAAATGCAATACTATTTAGATTCCTGTATAAATTTTGTATCGAAATGCGTTGAGCCGTTTATGAGAAAGTCGAAAATCAATAAACTGGTTGTATGCCAGGTACCGTTAATAACAAAATATTTAAAAAAAGTTTCTGGCCGAAATGTTGTCAGTACCTAAGGTAGTACACACACCAATTTTTATCAAAATCGTTTGAGCCATTTTAGAGATAATTAAGATGGTGGAAAAATTTATATGGCAAGTACCGTTATTTTTGGGTCTAAAACAACGATTCAAAAACCTATTTTGGATAATCACCTAAAACGCCTAAGTACCAAGTTTGAACCAAATCGGTTGAGCCGTTAAGGCTGTAGATCGTTCTACAGACAGACAGACAGACAGATAGACATACGGAATTGCGGGACTCACTTTTTTGGTGTTCTCTATGATAGTAATGTAATGTTTGATTGTTAGAAAAAAAAAATTTCTTACGGCCTTATAGTACCTATAATCGCAAGTAAAAGGGATTTAAGGAAGACGATCGATGAACTCTAAAATTGAATTTTCGAATTCAAAAAATTTCACTAAGTCATCGGAAACTTGTTGCGAATACCGAAAAGAAGAACTAAAAACAGAAAAATACTAGTATTATACATCCATAATTGTTGTCGCCATTCGTTAAATTTAAAGATATGGCATGAATTTATTTTAACTTTCCAAAATATTTCCTTCCTAGTGCTTTTGTCTTATAACTTTTAAAAATTATTTTTTCTACAAATATTTTATGTCCATAACTCACAAAATCTCTTTGATTCGTTGTAAATTTTTTTTAAACGCAGGATTTATAAATCCTTCAATGTTTTTTTTTATTAATATACAAGAACAACCATTACCACGTTTTTAACACGAAATTTATGTTAATGCGTCAACACAAGGATAACTTATAAGCGCCACTCAAGCACACTTTTAAAGACAAGAAAGACGGTAGTCCTTTTTTACTTTTCAACAACTATTTATAACAAATCGCGTGAAAGATTTAAAGTCAACTTCACAGACCGTAACACATTTACATAGCAATTTAAGTGCGATACTAATAAATCTTTTCTTCAGTTGGAGAAGTTAAACCCTTGCGTGAGCCACCATATGGTCATCATCATCATCATCATCATCATCAACACAGACCAACCATCAACAGCTTGACTCTACATTTTCCCAACCAAAGACACAAAGCAAAACGTGCACCTCGAAATAAATTTTCAATTAAAATTCAGAGCACTAGTTTCATTGTATCGTTCTATTGTATCATGGAAGTCGAAGTTAACTCCTCTTCCATCACTTAATCCAATATCTGCTGTCTATCCACGTTTGCGCCTTGAGTCTTGGGTTTTCTGAGCATGTGCTTCCATTTCTTTCCGACTGAATTTAAATACCAAAACAGTTAAAATCGCGATAAATAAATTTGCCACTTGTCAATAAGGCAGCAATCTTAAAGGCTGGTTGTATTGTAATTTTTATATTGCTTGTTTCACTCGTAGAGTACAGTCGAATACCTCTATATCGAACACTCTCTGATAAGCCGACATTTATTACTCGTATACCTAGATCCTGTCACAACGTAATTGAAAATATGATTAGTTAAATTCTATATCACTGAAAATCTCAAATAATAACTGATTTCGTCTTTCAATGAGGAGAATAATACATTCAATTTTTGTTTTGTGGAGAGATTTGATTCTTATTCTATTTTTCATGTTTTTTTTCAAGAAATATCTAAGCTAGAGAAGATCTCTCTGCGAAATATGAGCCCTTTCAAATTTGAGAGATTAGATCTGAATTCCCCCACAAACGTGAACAGGCCCTTCTGTCAAATTGCCAAGATTTTTGTTCAGTAATTTGCTGAACAGCTACTGGAACTGGAGGTGTGCCGTAAATTAAAATAAATACAAACACAATTGGAAAACTATTGCATCAATAAACGTCAGAATGCTAAATGTCAAAAAAACCACAATGAAATCTAATGGCGTTTTTATTTGAAAATTCGGAATTCTTCTCCGATCCGGGATCCCAACTGAACACTTTTGAGTGATTCTGACGATTCTGAATTTTAATGAAATTGTATGTGTGAAAATAATTGTGTACGTGAGAATATTCAAATTAAAAAAAAAGTTTGGTTGCACAATTATGATACAAAAAATTACAACAACCGAGTTTGACGTTCAAGTATATGAATGTCTGAGTGCTTCTGGTTCTGAAAGCGTTGCCGGAAACAAATTTTTTTAAGTGCCAATTCTGACAACATAAAGTGCCATTTAAGGCCACTGAGTGCCACCAACAAGAAAGTAACAAAATTCCGAAGATTTCATATGTAATTTTCAGTTTTATTTATTGCACCTCAAAACTTAAGGGATAATAAGAATAAATAAACACAAATTAATAAATAATAAATTAATAGACAAAATAAAATAACTTCATTAAACGAAACACAACAAAAAATAAATAAAAGCTAGCAATATAAAATTTGAATTGATGAATTGATGGCAAGTGTTAGCCTTTATTATTTCATTAAAAGACAAAAGTGATTTTATTACTTTATGTGCGTTTTTTTCCGAACCCCGGAATAATTGGTTGAAAAAACGACCACGTGGCTTAGTGAGAAAACTTGGCAGCAGTGTTCCATTTGAAAGAATGAAAATAATGAAAAAGAATTTGGTAGCACAGTTTTTATCTTCTCCAAAAGATAAGCCCCGAGAATTCTCTGGGCTTAAGCTAAGCACGCCCGGGGATTGGTTATTGTTGGACTTAGCATGCAAATTGTTAATCCCAATCATCGTTTTTATTTGTCCAATTTCCCCGGGGCATAGAAAAAAGCACGCATTTTGTAAGAAAGTCGATTCTTATTATTGGTTATAATATTATTTAAGCGTATGTATAACAAACCTGCACTACCTGATCCGATCATAAACTTGGATATATTTGAAAACATTTACTCGCCGATTCCTAGAGTGCCATTTGAAGCGTTTGAGTGCACAGTACCATTTAAATTAAAAAGTGCCAAACGTTCACGATCGTGCCACTTCGGCAACGTTGGTTCTGATTCTGATTTCAAATCCAGAAGCAAAATTCTCTTCTTTTCAGAATTAGAAGTGTCATTTTTTCCCAAGTGAACGCTTTCAGAAGAGTCCGGATCCCTGATCCCAATAAACTTAATGAGACTTTTGTTTTGAGAGACTTTCAACCAACCAACTTTTTGCCTAACAGTGATATCCTATGTGAACCGTCAACCGTATTTGAATTTCAAGTAGTATCTGAATATGATGTCCTTGAAATCATTCGCTCAATCAAATCTGATGCTTATGGTGAAGATGGAGTGCCAATTAATTTTTAAAAATTATTTTGCCACATGTTACCCGTACTCTAACTCACTTAATTAATTTCTGCATAACCTAATCATCTTTTCCTGATAGTTGGAAAATAGCTAAAGTCATTCCCGTAGCCAAAAAATCAAATGCTAGCTCTTGTTTGGACTTTCATCCTATAAGTATCCTTCCTAGTCTGTCAAAGGCCTTTGAAAAAATTCTTGCCTCACAAATATCTGATCAGCTTACTACAGGTAATTTACTGTCGCCACTCCAATCAGGTTTTCGTGCACATCACAGCTGTCAAACTGCTATGATTAAGGTACTTGATGACATTAGGATACAATATGATCAAGACAAGGTTACTATTCTCTGTCTACTAGATTTCTCAAAGGCCTTTGACAGAGTAAACCATGATATACTTTGTCAAAAGTTAAAGTACTACTTTGGGTTTCATGAGAGAGCTGTCCGTCTCGTTCGAAATTATCTCTGTAACCGTAGTCAAAGAGTAAATTTTGGTCAGTTACAATCTGAGTTTTTAAATGTGCAAATGGGTGTACCACAAGGATCTATTTTGGGGCCCATATTGTTTTGCATTTACATAAATGATGTAACAAAAGTTTGCTCCAACGTGCTGTTACATCTTTATGCTGATAATGTGCAAATTTATATATCTCGTCCGATAGGCTTGCAAGAAGATTTGGTATGTAGATTAAACGAAGAATATACAGAAATATATAATTGGTCACTCCAAAATGGTCTTACACTCAATCCGACAAAGTCGCAATTTATTTCTATATCAAAAAATCATGTTGATACCGCACTTCTTCCCCCAATCTTTCTCTCCCAATCTCAGCTTCTGTTTGTGGATACTGTTACGAGTTTGGGTATTAAAATAAGTAAATCACTTTCAGCCGAAAAGCACATAAATTTTACAATAGGAAGAATTTACACTGGGTTGCGTAAACTTTGGCTATTTTCTACCATAACTCCAGTTGAAACTAAACTTAGACTAGTTAAAACTTTACTTTTGCCTTTAATAACCTATGGTAATACCGTACACTACAAACCTGATTCCCATTCGCAGCACAAACTCCTTGTCGCCTTTAATGACATGGTTAGATATGTATATGGACTTCGGAGATACGAGCACACATCACATTATCATCGGCTTGTCCTTGGATGTTCCCTTCAGCAATATCTGGATGCCAGGTGTTGTACGTTTCTGCACAAAATTATCCACAATAAATTACCCTTATACATTTTTGAAAAACTAACATTCGCTCAATCCCATAGAACCTTAAACCTCTTGCTTCCAACTTTTAACTACTTGAACTCTTTGTGGCTCTTTATTATATATGCAACCAAGAAATTAAACAAGTTTTTATTTATGTAATATTAATATGTGCCATGTATTATATATTTATGTATATTAGGTTATTATTTATTGGATTAAGTATAATTGAATAATTGTTGCTTACTATCCAAATGTTAAGTACTATAAAAGACTAAGTCTTACTTGTACAACCTTATTAAATAAAATTGAATTGAATTGAATTGAATTGAAGGCTTCCGGACCGCCAAATAAAAACGACATAAAATAAAACAAAATCACCCTGAATTTTAAAAATGGAGAACGAAAGGGCTTATAGACGTCAAAATATCGTGTATCGCAAAAGAGAAACTCCCGATTGTGAGAACAGATTTTCTAGATTTTAATGATTCAATGACATTAGTATATGCAAAAGAGCGTGGCGACTGTATGCGAAATGAGGTATTTCTGTAAAATTTACAACACTTCATGATCCGAATGCAAACGTGGACAACGATGTGGATGGCGGAATTCCATGTTCCGATTGTGACTATTAATTTGAGCTTGTTCTTTGAATATGACTCTGACTTAAGTCAACCTACTTTAACCGTTACGACAATATACATATAAATGTAGTGTCAATGAAAAGGAGGATGATACATATCTCTCGAAAAGTGCCTCTTATTGGTTTTTTTTTGTGTTTGCCACACAAAAATTGCTACTAATTTTGTTTATTTTTTTTTTTGTGAAAAGCTTATTGTCCATTTTGTGAATGTGACTGCACACAATATTCGAACACCACCGTGTCGGATAGGACATAGCATGGAGCATAATAATTGGCATAGCTAACTACGCCACAGCAGCGATTCCCATCACAACATCCGCCTGCTTTGGCAGTTGCATCGTTTGCAAGGCATACCAAAACCTTTTCTTTTAATGACAGGTGATAGCAATTGAATTCGATCTAGTTAGTAAAATAAACGTTTAGCGGTGGCGCAGCGCCGCGTGCCGTCAGCAATATGCACTAGAGGTACATATGTTATTTTATTGGTTTGTAGAAATCAATGATCGACGGAATGTTTTGAAAGGTATTCTTTTTGGAATTTAATTACTTCACGTGAAGGGAATGCAATTCGCATTGATCGTGAGCATTTGAATTTTCTAATTGTGGTAGGTAAATATCTGTAGAAAGAAGGCTTTCATCTTTAGAAAGTTGCAGTTGGTTTGTCCATCAATAGAACGACATCTTAAGACATCACAATGCAAAGTACAATTCTTAAAGTACTTAAGGACTATTCACATATGAGTGCTGAACGGACAACGACCAATGAATAAACTAGTCTTTTGACTTGGCTCTTATTATTGTCACGAATGTAGTCGCGCAACAAATTATTCGTTGAATTGTGGAAGGTATGTGGAACACGAGTATAGTTTGGCTGTTACTAAAATTTTCCATCAGATCAGGTTCGTCTCCTCAATTCTTGGCGAAGTGACATTTGTGAGCTCTCAGTTTACTGTACAAGCCAATTGACTGAGAATGTTCCATTTTTTATTGCAATAAATAAGTGTCAATAATTCTTTATTATAAAGGATATTAATTTTACAAAATTTGTTTTTATTCGATTCACCAAAATCAATGGTGGGAGTCTAGATAGATTTCATCTTTCAACTCTAGAGCGATATGTGATTTTGAATATCCATATTAAGCTTGTTGTGGAATTTTTCCTAAGACCGAAAAAGATACATTAAAATTCATTAAAGATAATCACGATACGATACATCACCTATTACTTGCAGATGTTTTGTGTTGGTTGCAAATTAGTTTTAAATCATGTATTGCCTTAAAGATTGGCCCCTTTAATGTATAACCATTCAGAAACCAAATCGATCGATCACAATGCCGCTTACATCCCTACGAATTTCATCAGTTCAAAGTTCAATTGAGATCACTTGGGGATTTCGTAATCCTTTTACATATATAATCGGCAAATGCTTTCATTTAAAAATATATATATTCTGGTAAGAAATATTCGAAATACAACTTCATCTTCAGTTTCAACGCTCACCTTTAATGACACCCCCTTTGTCAGTTCACACGTAAAAAAGCCAATTTGCTTGCAGCGCAGTTCGCTGTTAATTCGACGCTGCCAGAAAGTGTTATGATTCCTCCAGTACTTAACAGCGTAAATAATTTGATGGAACGAATTTTCATTGGCAATTCTACAGTTGATAGTCCTTAAAGACTTTGATAAACACAAATCCCCTGGCCCGGATAGTATCCCAACCATAGTTCTGAAGAGGTGTTCTTCAACGCTGGCAAAACAAGCTTACGCATTAACCATCTGTCCTACTCTACTGGTCTTTTTCCCAATGGGTCTTTTTTCCGAATGGATAAAAAACAGCATTTGCCCAGCCAGTCTCTAAAAAAGGCGAAACTTCTTCTCCCTTTAAGTACCGTCCAATTGCAATTGCGTAAACTCATTAAATTCTCATCTCGACAGAAATCGACATCAATAATACTAGGCGTTTTCTTTTTTCGTTCAGAGCAAAACACTGAACAGAGTGTGAGTTCATACAATATGCTGTGAACTTGTTCCGAATAGAGTAAGCTCTGAACACTGATATGTTTTTACACTTGAACAATACAAACCAGAAACAAATTTCATTTCAATCATAAAAAGCAATATAACACAACACTACCCTTATTTTGTACCCAGATACACCAGGGTTGTAAATGATGCAATAATTTTGGAATTTAACTCATTTGATTTATCTCCAAAAATGTGTAACTCATGAATTCACCTAAAGACTTCAACTTAAAAATATGAAGTCACCATTCATTTTGAAGTCATTGATTGGGAATTCATTTTAGTTAATTCAAAGATTGCATTCAAATGAATGCAATCATCTGTGATTTCAGTGATGTCATTGAAGTATTTTTAAAGTCACTGAAGTCATTTTGAAGTCCCAAATCCTTTTAAACTAATTTAAGTCCAATTGAGTTGGTTTGAAATAAGAAAAGTATATTACTATTTTTTTGAAATAACGTATAATAAGCTTATTTAAAGTGTTAATATACTTTTCTTACTCAATTGGACTTAAAATATTTTAAAAGGACTTCAATGACTTCAGAATGACGTCAATGGATGTTTGACTTCAAAATGCCTTCAATGACTTTAAAAAGACTTAAATGACGTCATTTGAATGCAATCTTTGAATTGACTAAAATGAATTCCCATTCAATGACTTCAAAATGAATGCTGACTTCATATTTTGAAGTTGAAGTCTTTAAGTGAATTCATATGATTAAAGTCAATATGAGTTATTTTTTCATGTGACTTCAATGAATGCATTCCAAAATGATTGCATTCTTTTACAACTCCGATACATACCAGATACAGAAAATCAACAAGAGACGAACTTATTTTGCCATTTTAATTGCATCTGATTATTTTTTCTTCAAATTTTTCTTCTCGGCACACATGCCCAGCAATTTACTCATAACATAATGCTCAGACGATTATGTTCGAGCACATCGAGCGCACTCTGCACATGTTCAGAACGAAAAAAATACAAGTTCGGAGCTTTAGACGTTCTGAGTGAAAAAGAAATACAAACAAATAGTTTTATAACTTAGACTGTCCTCTGAAATAAAAAATAAAAACGCCTAATATCGACATCATCACTAAGGTGAAGACTTCTTAAAACTATCTGTCTATTAAAGAGATAAAAATTAAAAAACCTCAACAAATTCAAATAACTTTAGTTACGTCTAGGGACACTGCACACGTGATTTTTATTTTGTGCAATTTGTTAAAACAAAAAGTAATACTTAGTATATGTTTGAGTTGATACATATTATTAATAAAATCTTTAAAATACTAATCTAATTGATAGCAAGCTTGTGATACTCAATCGTGCATATTATTTGTTCTTGCGGTAAACAAGGAAGTTCGGTCATAGATTATAGTTTACAAGGTGGTAATTGGAGTTCACTTGTTACACATTTTGAAGTTGAGAAGAAGCCATTCTCAGATCATATGCCTGTTATTGTCTCATTTACCAATGGGCAAGAAGAAAAAGGAATAAGTCTAGACCTACCACTTCTACCTAGGCTGCACTGGATTAATGCAACTGCACCAAAATACAGCTGGATGCACTTCTTCTGACTGAAGTAAACGATAAAAGTCTGAACGGAATCGAAAAATGTATTAAAGAAGCATATCAAAAACCGAACAACTTTCGACAAAGAAAAACGGCATTTAGAGAACCATGGTTTGATAAGGAATGCATGCAGGCAAGAAGACTATCTTACGCATGGCTTAATGCGTTTAGGCGGTCCAATACGAGCTTTTAAAAAAACCTGTATGTGGAAAATAATGGGAAATATAAAACACTCTGTCGGAAAGAGAAAAAAGGATTATTATGAAGCCCAAGCAAAACAGCTCGCAATGTGTAAAAACTCGTGCAATTTTTGGAGCTTGGCTCTCAAACTAAATGCTACGAAATAAGTCATCAGCGATGGACTTGATTCAAGCAGACTGCAAATACATTTCAACAATTGCTGAATCCAGAATCTACAAATGCGTTTATGACCCATTACGCCCAACCGGGTTTCCATTTGTGGATTTCAAGTCTGCTTTTGAGACTGTCGACCGAAATGCATTATTCTTCAAGTTATTTCAAAAAGGAATGTCGCTCAAATTCGGACGAGTATTGCAAAATGTATACATGGACACCAAAAGCAGCTGTTTGGAATGGCAAAAGCGTATCCGACTGGTTTCAAACGAATTCCGCAGTCAGGCAGGGTTTCGCACTGAGCCCAAGTTTATTCGCACTCCTTGTCGAGGATATAATTAAAGCATTGCCTGGAGGTATCGAATATGCAGACACTACAATAAAAGCACTCCTTTTTGCGGACGACATTGCCTTGCTCGCGTTCACACCACAGTCTATTCAGTTGATGATAAACAGACAGCTATAAATGTAGCATGGAAACAATGCTTCAGCAATAACGATATTGCACACAGCAGCAAATTTAGAGTTCTTGAAGCAGTCTCGGAATCGTTCCTGTTTTATGCAGCTCAGGTGTGGGGAGGAAAGAAATATGAGCAAGTGGAAAAACTCCTCAGATTTTATATTAAAAGGATTTTTCGCCTTCCATCAAACTCACCAAACTACATGATTATGTTGGAAACGGGCTTATCGCCTTTGTTTATCAAAACGTTTAAACTTCAAGTCGATTACATCCTTAAAGTTTTAAATATGCCAGATGATCGTCTTCCAAAGAAAGTAGCTCTTCAAGCCATTCAAACCCAAACCGGATGGTTCAAGGATTGGATAGAAGAAGCTGTTTTTTGGAAGCCAACTCTATATAGTTTGATCGCCCGTTTGGACGAAGCCGCAAGGGAATCGTACATGGAGCAAGCAGCAGGATCACTGCACCGAACGATTTATAGTAGACTGTACTACAACCTTAACCAAAGAAACTATTTTCGCGACGATTATAAACGGTGATTTTTTAAGAGCTTGGTTTTTGAAAATTCAAAAAAACACAGAAACTTGTAAAAAGTGAATGAAATTTTTATTTGGAAAACGGATCCTCATCCAACTTTTCTAAGGCCCATTCACCGAAAATTCTACGTTGTGGTAGGTCGCCTGGCTTCAATTCTTGCACCAGCTGTATTTTGTATGGCTTTAAACCAAGATCTTTGCGTAAAATCTTCCAGGTGGTCGAATAACACAAACCCAATTGCTGCAATCGGCGGCGCCGAATGGACATATCGATCTTCAGCAACACTGGCGGATGCAGCAGCAATATTCTCTTCGGTACGCACTCTACGGATACGATTTGGTGGATTAATGTCCAATAAAGTGAAACTGGTGCGAAATTTGGTGACAATGAGCTGAATAGCCTGCTCGGTGGGTCGATTATGACGACCATAAAACGGACGTAGCTTGCGAAACACATTTTTCACAGAGCACGAATTTTGATAATAAATTTCAATAATTTGCAAACGTTGTTCAGGCGTAAGTCTATTTATGATGAAATGGCAAACAATACTGAATCGAAATGTTAAATGTTCGTGGAATTTGTCATGTGTGATCTGTCAAAAATATAAACGTCAAAAACCAAGTAGCAAAAAAATCACCCGTTACAATAGTGCAGACGGCTTAGAGGAGAGCTCCTTAATTTGAATTATATAACACACCGCGAAGACTCACCGCTAATATGTAACCTTTGCAATATGGGTGAACGGGAGTATGTTTTCCACTTTTTTGGAAGGTGTGCAGTACTAAGAGAAACGAGAAGATACACGTAAGGTAGCGACTATCTATCAGAGGAAGCAATCTTGGACCTCCTTCACGAAATGGATGTATATAAGTTATTTATGTATTGCAAAACAGCACTCAGGTACAAAAACCAAATATTAAATGAAGCGTTTTAGTATAAATTGTAAGTTACTCTACTTTTATAAAGAAATAATTAGTTGTCAATCATGCAGACGGCAATGCCATGTAATTTAGATTGTAATTAACAAAGTGTAATAATATTTTGAAGGAAAAATAAAATCTAATCTATTTGTTCTTGCCTTAGCGTTTCATAGCTCCTGATTTTTATACTTTTTCTATATTTTCGCTAGAACCGCCGCCGCAAAGTGGGGCAAACAGGGAAAAAATTCCAATTTTTTTTATTTATTTTTTGTATTTTTTGTTGATAGCCTCTTGTCTTCATTAATAATCGGAGAAAACATTTCTAATTCGTTTTCTTCATTTCATTTTTGTTTGTTGCTCTGAGGGACTTAGGAAGTACGACAATATCATTTCACCCAAAAATCAACTGTTTTTACTAAAAAACAATTTGGCTTACTGTGGTCTTATTTGTAAATATACAATTATGAAACTCACCATATTTGTAGTTCATTTATACAAGAAAAATAAAAAAATATAAAATATCCCAAATGTTTAAAATATGACATTAAAAATAAAATTCACGACTGGATCGTACGAACTTGCTCGTGTAGCTAACAACTTTTGTGTAGCTGAACACTGACGCTGTTAGTATGTGTATAGGTAGTCTTGTGATCCTATGTAGGTTTAAAGCCGATGTAGGTAAGAATACCTTGATTCTTAATAATAATGAATTGTGGAATACAAGGAATGTTTACATAGACACCTACTTGTCTACAAATGTATATTTTAACGGATTTGAATTATGTAAATTAGAAGGGTTATATGTACCTACCTACAAATAGTGAACCTGCGTATGTAAATATGTAAATATGTGTATAATTAAAGTGAATGGTGTACAGGTGGGTAAATTCGTTTTTTCAATTTATAAAAACTGCCAAAACCATCACTTTAATCAGTTTATCGAAAAAACGAAGAACGCCATTAGATGCCACGGATCAATGACCATTTTATCAGAAAGTATATCGAAAATTGTAACACGGATTTAGATGAAATCCTGTTTTTTATTTTAAGTTTTTTAAAACAATTGTTTTTTGAAATTTTGGTATGCAGTTTTTTAGAGTTTATTAATATACATGTGATTATAAAATTTAAAATTATGTTTTTTGTTTAGTTTTAAAAATATTGATTTTTGAACAAAAAAAAATGTAATTAATTTCTTATTAGAAAAAAAAAGTTATTCAAAATTTTGATATGCAGAATTAGTTTGGCTACTTGGATCTTCTCAGATATAAAATTTGCAGCAAATCCAATGTAGTGTTACCGAAAAATGCCAAAAATTAAAAAAAAACGTTATATGAAAGGTACCGTTATTATAGACTTTTCCCGTAAACTTGCTTTAGATTAAATGATAGTTATTCCCAGCAAAAAAATGTCAAATTTTCTTATCAAAATCGTTGGAGCTGTTTTCGAGAAAAATAAGATTTTCCTAAAGGGTTGTATGGCAGGTACCGTTCTTTTAGGCCCAAAAATAAAATTTCAATTTTTCCTCTGAGGAATGCCAAAAGAATCACACATACCAAATTTGAAGGTAATAACTTAAGCCGCTTAGGCTGTAGCTCGTTATACATACAGACGGACAGACAGACATTTTTTGCTGATCACTTTTTTTGACTTTTCTATGATCGTAATGTCATGTTTGATTGTTAGAATTTTTGTTTATGAATGCATAACTTGCCTTATAGTACCTATAATCGCAAGTAAAAATAATAGAGCGAGTAGGAACTTTTGTAAGCATACAAAAAAAGATCTGCTGAGCTCCGCACAGTGGTCGGATTCACCAATCTAGCGAACAAAATTATTTTGAATATGAAAATCACATTTTAAATTAATAATTTGATGTTTTATAGGTAATAATAGATAGTCTATACGACCCTTCCTAGAAATAATATTGTTTTAACGAAAAGTAAAAGTTAAAAAAAGATGATTTTTTTTCGTTGCTTTATAAAATACATTTTTGGATTTAAAAATCAATTCAACTTTATTGGAATAATACTTTAAGACATTATTTTTATACCATTATTCAGGTTTATGATATATAAAGATTATTCGATACAAAAAAATAAAATACAAAAATAAAATATTAAATTCTTTAAATAATTTATATATAAATGTTTAAATTATCTGCTTTCATCTTCATCAGCCAAAACTTTCTCTTGGTTGTTATCGATTGATGGGAATTGTGTTACAGTATCATGCCACGTATTCGTTTGGAACGTGATATATGGATCTGAAGAAATCAGCAGCCGATTTAAGAGATATATCTTTGTGCTCAATCTTGAATTTTTCCTTGTGAACATCTCTATATTTTCTTGTGTCCTTATTTCTAGCCTCTTCTGAGAGCTGTCCTGTAGAGAGAATACAAGACACAATGATGTCTTTTCCATGAAAAAGCACTTTGTGAATACTCACTGGAATAGTGTACCATGAAGACTCCTGTAAATAAAGGTTTCTTGTTTCAGATACATAGTTTTCAAATGCATTTTCATTTATATATTGTCCAGTTCCTAATGTTTCTAAAATAATGTGTTCTATAAGTTTCTGATTTACTCCAGTTATTTCTGAACTTTTTTCTGTAGCTCAGAAAAAACGTCTTGAGGTATTGCCATCATTTGTATTGCTGAACTTCATCGCATCCCCATTTGTTCAAAATGTCAAGATATTTTTCACCACCTCGAAGTTCACTTACTTCCGATCAACCAAGGATGGAAGCTGACCCTTAACATATGCTTCAGTGACCTTAATTTCTGTGGGATAACATTTCTTTTTTGTGTTTAGCACTTTATTATAAGAGAAAGTATATTTGCATTTAGAGTTGATTTTTTGCCATATGACTTGATATTGATGCTTAAAAAGATTAATGCCAATCATTAAAGCCAATGCTTCATCGGGAGGCAGAGGTACGAGTATATGCGATTTTTAAATAATGTTTTTACCTCAGTACATTTACTGGATGAAGCTTCTTTTATGATATTTGCTGAACTCTGTTTATTCATTTTCCAAATCACAATTGTACTAGCTTTTATTATTTCCCTAAGGCTAGTTGATGTAATTAAATTTTGAACTTTGCGTTTTTTTTTTCAAGCAGGAACTATCACCGGATAGTTACCTGCAACACGTTAATTAAATTCGTTAAAAATAAATTGCTAGATAAGTTTCAACTTAGTTGCAATCGGGAGGAGGAGGTGTTTTTAGTACAGTAAGAATCTCACACTCCTATGAGCACGCGTTTTTCGGTCCTCATACAGCCTTTTGAAGGTTTTACACCACGGGAAAAAAATTCCTTAAAAGACTTTCTAGGACTTCCGACCTTTTTTTTGAAATTTGTCTTTACAATATGTCGGGCAATGTATAAGTTTCCTCTAACCAGGCTGAGCTTGCAGCTCAAAATCGGTTAACGTGACTACTGATTTTCACCCCCTTTTCGCCAATTTTGGACAGGAAACTTTTTACGGAAGTATTAAGTATTTTATTAGAATCTTCAGGCAGCTCAGGAACTTAAACTTATATATAATAATTGCTCTAACCACATCCACCCTTCTTGTTTTATCCATTTGCCACCAAATTTCAAAAATTTGCTTTCGCGATATTAGGGAGGTCATTCTGCAAATTGAAAAAGTGTTTGTTTTACCTCAAAGCCAACACTCCACAGAATTACTTTTTATAATTTTCGAGTCGGAACTCGGCGGAACTATTTAGTTTTATTCCAGTTGAAAATTCAACAAAAAAAAATCTAGTCCTATTTTTCACGTTGAGCTTAAGAAACTACAAACAAATTATTTAATGAACCAATTAACTTCTGGAATCGCTAAACGAATTTGTATAAAAAACACATTTTATCTGTTGGCGCTAAGTTGCTTTTATCAACTACTTTCTTCAAAGCTTAATATTTTCTTATCAGTGAAAGAGATCATAAAACAAAATATGAACAAGAGTTACCTGCTGTATTTACAAGTAAGCCACATCGTTTTGAAACGGTTCGCCTGACTTTTGTCCCGCTAGATTGGCGAATCCGACCACTGTGCTCCGGTCTAAAATTGTCATTTTCTTAAAGCTTATACTATTGCCCAATATTCTTATAACGGGTCCGCCAAATAACTTTTTTTTTTTGAAAATGCTATAAAAAAAACTACTGAACATTTTCTCATATTTCTTTTTTTATTTGAAAGTACAATCCTCCCGGTTAATAATGGAAAATTATTTCATTCAAATGGCTGCCTCGGCTGGCCATGCAGTAGCCTACACGATCGGTCCAATTTTTAAGCACATTATCGATTGTGTGCAGCTCTATTTCACCAATGGCTTCACGAATATTGTCCTTTAAAGCGTCAATTGTCTCTGGCTTGTCGGCGTAACACTTATCTTTTACGGCACCCCACAAATAATAGTCCAACGGTGTCAAATCGCAGCTCCGAGGTGGCCAAACGACATCAGCTCTGCGGCTGATAATGCGACCTTCAAAAACAGGGCGCAAAACATCGAGTGTAGCTTCGGCTGTGTGGCACGTAGCGCCGTCCTGTGGAAACCAAATATTGCCAATATCCTCCTCTTCAATTTTTGTGAACAAAAATTCGTTCAACATGCCCCGATAACGATCGCCATTGACTGTAACGGCCAATCCTTGCTCATTTTCGAAGAAAAATGGCCCAATTATGCCTCTGGACCAAAATCCGCAACAGACAGTGACTCGTTTTGGGTGTATCGGCTTTTCAATATATGCATGCGGGTTTTCTGTGCCCCAAATGCGACAATTTTGCTTGTTTACATACCCGCCAAGATCAAAATGAGCTTCATCTGAAAAGATGATTTTTTTGGCAAAATCGGCATCTTCTCTAAGTCGATCGCAGGCCCACTTAGCGAAGCGAAAACGCATTGGATGGTCAGTTGGCTTCAACTCCTGAACCAATTGGACTTTGTATGGCGTCATACCAAGGTCTTTATGCAAAATTCGTCTCAATGATGTCTCCGCAATGTTCAATTGTTGATCACGACGGTGAATTGATGTTGATGGCGCTTCACGCACACTTTCTGCCACAGCAGCAATATTCTCGGGTGAACGAACTGTTTTTTGGCTTTTCACGCTTTGGTTTATCGATAAGGATGCCAGTTTCTTTCACTTTTTTCACAAGATAACGAATATACGGAGCTGACGGTGCTTCTCTTCTTCCAAAATCCGTACGCAATTTTCGCACACATTCTGCAACATTACCATGATTTTCAAAGTAATGTCGCAATATTTCCCCGCATTGTTCAAGCATATACACAACCATATTCGTTCAGCGGAAGGATAAAGCTAATTATCTGTCAAATCATACATGATCTAAGTGTTACCATTCACGAAATAAGCACTAGTTGAAAAAAAAACGTTAGATGGTGGACCCTTTAGATTTCATCGACAACTACACACAACTGCCGAACAAAGTAATAAAAATAACAGAGAGAGAGGTGCGACTTTTCAAAAAGCTATAAAATCAATTTTTAAAAACTGACTATGAAGTTTTGCTCTACACAATCCACATTCTAATGATCAATTAAGGTGGTTGAACCTAGTTTCAAATAAAACTGAACCATGTACATCGGACTTTGAAAACAAGCGAAAATCTGAAAATATATGAACAATTACAATTTTGCTTTAGTTTTTTTTTCAATTTTCTGTGAAATGACTAAAAGTATTTATACCGATTCTCTTTTGAAAACTCACTCCTCAATTATAAAAATTAAAATGCAGGCTGCACTGCTTTCTCACAGCTCAATTTATAACCATTGGAAGTTTTTAATGTCACAAAAACAATTTAGTAGTCTATTACATGAAAGTATGAATTTGTGGTAGACCACCTAGTTTTAATTGTTGCATTAAAAACTTTCAATGTTAATATAACGGTCCGAAAGCAATGCGGAAAAGAGTATATTTGGTTATTGTCATATTCAACACCTTCACCAACAACAAACAAAACTCATTCTAAGAACTGCGTGTAAATTTACAACGAAATTCTATGTAATATTTAGTGTAAAAGTAGGCAAGTTGCGTACTTATACACACGACAATGGGTAACAAAAATGAACACATAATGTTGGATATTACAAACATTTGTTGCAAATATTCACCCTCTGTGTACCTTTCAATCGCCATTGTTCAGTATTAAACTAATAATGTTTAAACATTTACCCATAATGTTTATAATTAAACAAATATTGTTTAAATTCAAACACCTTATGAACACTACACATAAAGTGTTTGTAATTAAACAATCAATGCTTATATTTACTAAGTATGTAAGTTATATATTTAATGTGTAAATTTTTAATTCGTTTGTGGCGATGATGATACGATTCAGTATCCATTTCAATCGTAATCAGACCGTTGGCGTTGCCGAACATACTCGTAGAACCTAATATCTTTTTCCCTCAAATAATCGTGTAAAAAAAATGTTGTGTGCATACGGCTACAAGCAAATTTTTTGAAGTGGATATCGTACATCTGTCTTTATCTTCTATTCATTGATTAATGTCAATAAAATTTGTTTTTTTTTCTAGAATTGAAAGTTTTTATATTTTGTTATATTTTATGATAAACTTTTTATTTAATTTCGAAATCACGATTTTTGTTTGTTTAATAAAAATAAAACGGGTTACGAAAAGCACTGTGTTTTTCTTTTATGAAAAAAGAAGAATAGACAATAATTATTTAATTATTTCGTATAAGGAATAAATGATGTTAAACTTGTCTCCAAAATATCTTTTGGAGACATTGCTTGTCGAATTTCGCTATAAATTTGAACAAAAAAGTTTAAATTTACACATTTTATGCATATTTATACAAAACGTTTGCTTAAATTCAGTTGAATTTTAAACATAAATTATGTATATATACATTATGTTTAAACATCTTAGGTGTAGAAATACACATTTTTACTTTAAATCTTTATTTAAAATTACACATAATAGATTTATTATTTACACATTAAATATGTAGGATTAATATGTGTGTGAAAATACTGCAATTATGGTAAGCAACAAGTTCCTCGCTTTCTGATAGTAAATATTACACAATTTATTTTTAGAGTGTTTTTTACACCGTTGGCTTTGGTTTGTATAGGTCAGTTAATAATATCTTTGTTAATTTATAAAATTATCAGTCCGACTTGTTCTTAAAGAGTGTAAACATTAATCATTATGGAGACAAATAAAATATGCTGATCTGTGTGTGAAATCGAGTTAAATTGTTTCAAAATTAAGTGAAACTTAAGTACTTGAGTTGTAAAACTTGTTATAGAATAAAATTATGTAATAATCATAAAAATAAAATGAAATAGAGTTGTTCCATTTTGTTTGCGTTTTCCCCCATCTCTTTCTAAAATCTGTAACCTGGGTTAAGACCTTTTTTTTAGAAGTAGTGTTAAATTTTCGCTTATATACCCACTTTACAAAAAAGGAAACCTTGAAGATCCAGCAAACTACAGAGGAATTTCCTTCCTTAATACCAGTGCTAAACTATTCGCTGGGGTGATACACAGCAGGCTAACACAATGGGTTAATAAGAGAAAAATTTTGTCCGAATTCCAGGCGGGTTTCAGGAAAAGTTACTAAACAGCAAATCATATATTTTTAATCTACAACATTGCGGATCTTTACCTAAAGAAAAAGAAGAAGCTATATGCGTTCTTTGTCGACTTGCGTGCAGCTTTCGACTCAATTGTACGGGATGCACTTTTCTATTACAAATTATATGAGATTGGGTTATCCAGAAAGATCATTAATGTTCTGAGAGAGTTGTACAATAGGAATACAGCATGCATATGGCATGGAGTTAATTTATCGGACGAATTTCCAACAACAATGGGTCTTAAGCAAGGTTGTATCCTAAGCGCCCTGCTTTTTATACTCTTCATAAATGATATAACAGATGAGGTTAGAGGCGGAATACAAATTGGAGGAGTAATGATTCCTGCACTTATGTATGCAGACGATGTAGTCTTCTTCGCCGACACGGTCAATGGAATGCAACTAATGATGAATAGGTTAGGAAAGTACTGCAAAACCTGGAATCTGGTAGTAAATCTACAGAAATAAAAAATGATGGTATTCAGAAGTGGTGGAGGCAGACTATCGAGGAACGAAAAATGGTGTTTTAATGGAGAAGCTGTTGAAACTGTACGGGAGTACAAATACCTTGGAATCCTTATAACATCAAACCTGAACACAAAAAGGCACCTAGACGGAAAATTATCCGAAGCAAAACGAGCACTTTCGGCGGTATGGGGGCGATGCATCAAGAGCAAATACATCGAACACAGTGCAAAGCAAAGGTTATTCCGCTCTACCGCAGCGTCAATTCTTTTATATGGAGCGCAAGTCTGGGGTTATCATTCTTTCGATGAAGTAGAGAAGTTTCGGCGGTACTTTATTAAAAAGATTTTTCGTTTACCAAAAAATACTCCCAACTACATGCTTTATTTAGAAACTGGGATGCCTCCTATGATAAAGGACACTCTTAGCATGCACTTCAACTATATAGTTAAAATTATGCATATGAAAAATGAAAGGATACCAAAAATCATTCTTAAAAATATGATTGAGACGAGAGGATCAATGATGGTGGAATGGGAGATCCTGGCAGCCGAATGCGGTGAGAATTTAATGATTACTCAGAATGAAAATCCGTCTTCACTAAGAATTAAGTTCAACACCATGCTTGAGAAACTTGGAAATTTCCTTTATGACTGAGAACAATTCTATACAAAAAAAAATAAAAAAACGGGAAAAACTAGGCGGGGCAGTGGGCGGAAACTACGAGTCTAAATTTTGTCTTATCATTGACTATCATTCCTAAAAATTTCATTAAAATCGGATTAGTGCTTTAGTTCTTATTAAAACGAGCAAAATAAAGGAGTGTGAGTGGGCGGAAATTGATAGACAAAATTTCTCTTCCCATTGATTATCATTCCTGAAAATTTCAACAAAATCAGTAAAATGGTTTGGTTTTTATATTAGTTTTTCCGCTCTCCCATACAAGCGGACCCACTGTGCGCCGGCGTGAGCTTCTTTCCAAATTATAACAAAAGAAATGTTTTTTTTATGTTTTCATTAAAATTTAGTTGATTAGTTTAGCAGTCAACTGCTTATTTGGCTTGTTATCTTTCCATTTTTGTTGTTCATACATCAAATTTAGACATAGATAGAAGATACGTAGGTACCTTCAACAATTTATATATTTAAATAAAATATAGCTCTAAACATCCATAAATTATTCTCTAATCAAGACAGATGACGTAAAACCTGCTTCATCGAATACTTTTTTTCAGTTTTAAATTATGGATATTGTACGGCTCTCTTTTTATGAGCCAAGGTTTAGTTTTTTGGGTGAAATCAACGTTGCCGAAGTGGCTCAAACGCTTCAAATGGCACTTTAGGAATCGACGAGCAAATGTTTTCAAATATATCCACGTTCATGATCAAACATAGTTTTACCACATGGTAGTGGATCAGCTAAACGTATTGTTTAACGCTTAAATAACATTAAAACTCATAATAAAAAACGAATTTCTTAATGCCGGTCTTCCACTAGGTTTCGAGTTCAACACATTGAATTCTAATGTACGATGTCCTCAGTTTCATTCAACCAACGAGTTTAATCCGGTTGGAGATCGTTGCTTATCAAAAACGCAGTTGATAAACTTGAAAAACTTTTTTTTGTCAAAATCGAACAAGTTATTCAACATTTGGTTAAGTTTTTTGGTTTTCGTTTTCAACAATTGAATACGTTGATCAACTAGGTGTACGGAGTTCTCCAACAATTGAACCAGTTGATCATCAAGCTGTTCGTGGTTATTCAACATTTCACTAAGCTTGCCAACTATGCGTACGGAGCTCCAAGCACGTTTTGTTGTGATGAACGCAAGTTTGTGCACTAGTGTAAGAGGTTGTAAATGTTTGAATCCAAAGATGGAGTTGATTGAAAAGTACGTCGTGGACGACCGGCTTTATAAAGTTATAAAATCACTTTTGTCGTTTAATGACATAATAAAGGCGAAACTTGCCAGCACTTCATTCCACCTAAAGACTTATATTGTTAATAGATTCTTTATTTATTTTTTATGTTTCGTTTAATGAAGCTCTTGTATTTTATCTATTAATTTATAATTTATTAATTTTGTGTTCATTTATTTTTTAAATAAAATAGAAATTACATATGAAATCTTTGGAATTTTTTCCACTTTTTTGTTGGTGGCACCCAGTTCCTAAAATGGTACTTTCTGTTTTCATCATTGGCACTTACAAATTTTTTTCTCCGGCAACGCTGGCTGGGTGAAATACACCTTCATTCACTGTAATTGTTATTATCCACTTTCTTGTTGTTTGATGCAAATTTATTTTAAATAGTTGTTGGAGCAGCAAGCCTCCTTAACCTAACCTTTACCGATTATTATCTCATTTTTTTAGCATCCTATGTATAGTATATATTAGTTAACTGATATATTTTCAAGCTTGGTGGTACTTTATAAAAATAACGTCGACGAGGATGGGATTCGAACCCACGCGTGCAGAGCACATTGGATTAGCAGTCCAACGCCTTAACCACTCGGCCACCTCGTCATGTTGCCAACCGGAGAGATGAAAACATTATTCAGTAAAACACAGATTAATAAGTAATTTCAAAAAGAAAGTTATGACTTAAAATAGCTTTCAACATTTTTTACAGTATCGTATAATATACACGCACACTTGAGATGTAAAAATTTTATGGAAAACTAACATTCACGACATGAAAAGGCTAGGACATTGCTTCTACTTATTAAAATAATTTTCCATTAATAATTCAATTTTATATCTTTGGTTTTTGAAGGTAAAAGTATGTACATGTGTCATTGTTTACATTCACAACACAAATCCGAAAAAAAAGAAAATATGTGCCATCTTTATAAAGCTAGGCTACCTACCAACAGCGTCAATGAATAACACTAAAGTTTCATTAAAATCGGATTAGTGCTTTAGTTCTTATTAAAACGAGCAAAATAAAGGAGTGTGAGTGGGCGGAAATTGATAGACAAAATTTCTCTTCCCATTGATTATCATTCCTGAAAATTTCAACAAAATCAGTAAAATGGTTTGGTTTTTATATTAGTTTTTCCGCTCTCCCATACAAGCGGACCCACTGTGCGCCGGCGTGAGCTTCTTTCCAAATTATAACAAAAGAAATGTTTTTTTTATGTTTTCATTAAAATTTAGTTGATTAGTTTAGCAGTCAACTGCTTATTTGGCTTGTTATCTTTCCATTTTTGTTGTTCATACATCAAATTTAGACATAGATAGAAGATACGTAGGTACCTTCAACAATTTATATATTTAAATAAAATATAGCTCTAAACATCCATAAATTATTCTCTAATCAAGACAGATGACGTAAAACCTGCTTCATCGAATACTTTTTTTCAGTTTTAAATTATGGATATTGTACGGCTCTCTTTTTATGAGCCAAGGTTTAGTTTTTTGGGTGAAATCAACGTTGCCGAAGTGGCTCAAACGCTTCAAATGGCACTTTAGGAATCGACGAGCAAATGTTTTCAAATATATCCACGTTCATGATCAAACATAGTTTTACCACATGGTAGTGGATCAGCTAAACGGATTGTTTAACGCTTAAATAACATTAAAACTCATAATAAAAAACGAATTTCTTAATGCCGGTCTTCCACTAGGTTTCGAGTTCAACACATTGAATTCTAATGTACGATGTCCTCAGTTTCATTCAACCAACGAGTTTAATCCGGTTGGAGATCGTTGCTTATCAAAAACGCAGTTGATAAACTTGAAAAACTTTTTTTTGTCAAAATCGAACAAGTTATTCAACATTTGGTTAAGTTTTTTGGTTTTCGTTTTCAACAATTGAATACGTTGATCAACTAGGTGTACGGAGTTCTCCAACAATTGAACCAGTTGATCATCAAGCTGTTCGTGGTTATTCAACATTTCACTAAGCTTGCCAACTATGCGTACGGAGCTCCAAGCACGTTTTGTTGTGATGAACGCAAGTTTGTGCACTAGTGTAAGAGGTTGTAAATGTTTGAATCCAAAGATGGAGTTGATTGAAAAGTACGTCGTGGACGACCGGCTTTATAAAGTTATAAAATCACTTTTGTCGTTTAATGACATAATAAAGGCGAAACTTGCCAGCACTTCATTCCACCTAAAGACTTATATTGTTAATAGATTCTTTATTTATTTTTTATGTTTCGTTTAATGAAGCTCTTGTATTTTATCTATTAATTTATAATTTATTAATTTTGTGTTCATTTATTTTTTAAATAAAATAGAAATTACATATGAAATCTTTGGAATTTTTTCCACTTTTTTGTTGGTGGCACCCAGTTCCTAAAATGGTACTTTCTGTTTTCAGCATTGGCACTTACAAATTTTTTTCTCCGGCAACGCTGGCTGGGTGAAATACACCTTCATTCACTGTAATTGTTATTATCCACTTTCTTGTTGTTTGATGCAAATTTATTTTAAATAGTTGTTGGAGCAGCAAGCCTCCTTAACCTAACCTTTACCGATTATTATCTCATTTTTTTAGCATCCTATGTATAGTATATATTAGTTAACTGATATATTTTCAAGCTTGGTGGTACTTTATAAAAATAACGTCGACGAGGATGGGATTCGAACCCACGCGTGCAGAGCACATTGGATTAGCAGTCCAACGCCTTAACCACTCGGCCACCTCGTCATGTTGCCAACCGGAGAGATGAAAACATTATTCAGTAAAACACAGATTAATAAGTAATTTCAAAAAGAAAGTTATGACTTAAAATAGCTTTCAACATTTTTTACAGTATCGTATAATATACACGCACACTTGAGATGTAAAAATTTTATGGAAAACTAACATTCACGACATGAAAAGGCTAGGACATTGCTTCTACTTATTAAAATAATTTTCCATTAATAATTCAATTTTATATCTTTGGTTTTTGAAGGTAAAAGTATGTACATGTGTCATTGTTTACATTCACAACACAAATCCGAAAAAAAAGAAAATATGTGCCATCTTTATAAAGCTAGGCTACCTACCAACAGCGTCAATGAATAACACTAAAGTTGTTAGCTACAAGGGCAAAGCTTGTAACTAGCTGTTACGAAGAGCTGAAGGTTCTTGCCACAAAACACAACATTAGACTCTGCTGGGTCCCGGGTCACAGTTATGTGCCGGGCAACGAGAGAGCTGATGAGCTAACGAGAAAGGGATCAACACTGAATATTACCCAAATTGACCCATCGATTAAAATCCCACTCTGTGTCGTAAATCAGAACATTGGAAAGAAGATTCTTTTAAAAACCAATGAAGGATGGAACCGACTCGACACCTATGCTAACCAGGAAACTATGGCCTAACTTTGAAAAGAAAAGAACAGAAAGTTTTACACACTTAAACAAGAATTCCCTTCGAACACTTTTAAGCATACTCACCGGACACAATCTACTGGGGTATCATAAAAAGAAAATGGGGCTTGGTAACAATGACTTATGCAGAGGATGCAATGACGAGGATGAACATGAGGACACCACTCATTTCCTATGTCATTGTCCAGCACTCTTTCATATAAGGAACACATTCTTGGGCAGCTATTTCTTCAACGATTTAAAAGAGCTCTCAAATCTTTCAGGCAGAAGCCTTTTGAGCTTCATAAAACCCTCTAAATGATTATTTTTTTTTTTTTTTTTTTTTTTTTTAAATTCATTTTTATTTCATATTAACTTATAACTATCTTAAAGCTAGACAAAAATGTTTAAGACTAGCCTAATTATCAATAACTTACAACTAATTTACTGGCCCTTTACGGGCGCTCTAAATTAAACAATAACTCTTACAACTAATGTCTTTCGACCTAAAAACTATTTTAATTAAATCTAAATTTTTTTTTTTTTTATTTATTTTATATTTCAAGAAACTTTTATACAGAAAACTTGGTATCTGATCATTTTTTTTTTTTTTTTTTTTTTTTTTTTTTTTTTTTTTACCTATAAACTAAACTTAAATATATATTAAAAATAATTAAAACTAAATAAAACTAACTTATACTAACTAAAAATAACTTAAACTACTTAAAATACCTAATAATACTTATAACTACTTAAAAACTAGAACAGCCACAGCAGCATTTTTTTCGTTTTTTAATTTTTGTTTTGTTTATTTTTTATATGCATGCAGACACACACTAGCATGCAACCCACCCACACATGTACATACGCACATACATATACGTACGCACACACATGTACAGACACGCAGATACATGCACGCATGCCCCCGCATACATACATATTTTTAATTTTTTTTTTTTGGTGCCACCCTGACTGTTACCTATACCTAATGCCCTAAATCTATGTAAGTCGGCCAAGATATATCATCTTCATCGACTTTAAATATCACGATGCTGTTCAGAGAGCCACCAGAACTGGTTCTCCTGTTTCGCCCTATCCCTCCGGTCCCGATCGGACACAGTCCTACTGAACCGAAGGCGCTCTTCTCCACCTTGAGCGATGACGTCTCGACCATACAGGAGTCGCCTATCCACAGTTTTCCGGCTGACGTGGTAGATGAGCGGAACCGCCCCTCCATCCTGTATCAGCCCTCGACTGTCTAAATAGAGGAATGCCTCAGGAGGGATGTAACCACTTAACCGCGCACTCTCAAAATATTCGTTATTGGGGTAATAAGCCCCAAAAATTAAGCTGTTAGTTGAGGACATCGCTCTTGCAACGTGACCCCGAATCAGCTTGAACAAAAAATTATCTATTCTGTTTATGTTGGCTCCGTTGTATAGAACCTGGTTGGAATAATATCTTGTGTACTCCGACTCTGGTGTTCTGTGTAATCCAAGGCAACGTCTAAGACATTGCCTCTCAAACACCCGAATCTTTTCCATTTGAGATGGGGCAACGTTGAACCACACCGGGCATCCGTAGGCAATCATCGGCCTGATGAGGGCCATGTAGCAAATCACCTTCACCCTGCTGTCAAGACGGCTGCTATAAAACAGTCGTTTTGTCAAGGCTAAGGCTCCCCTAGCCCTGGCCAAAGCAGCACCTATATGTCTGTCGAAATACAGGTACTGATCCAACCAGATGCCAAGGTACTTTAATACACTTTTACTCGCCAGTGGATGTCCATGTGGCCCTACGATCACCAGCTTGCGCCAGTTCTTTCTCGTATCCCTTGAGGCGCTAGACAGCGGAGTCCTAAACAAAATAGTTTCTGATTTCTGGAAGTTGATTTTCAACTTCCAGTCATCACAATATCGCTGAATCTTGTCGAAGTCACTCTGCAAGAGACTTTTGATGACCTCAACTGTATGAGCTGTTCTGTACGCAATTAGATCGTCGGCGTACGCAATTGCCTGAGTTAGACTACCTATCAGATCGCTGGTGTAAATGTTGAATAGAATCGGCGAGTTAACCGCTCCCTGCTGAAGACCATTATTAATATTAAAAATTGCAGTAGAAGTTACATTGCCACTCTTGACAACAAACTTTCTACCATTTAGCATGTCATAAAGCATATACAATAGAGGTTTACTTATACCTAGTCTGGTTAGCTTTAGATAGAGACCTTCTAACCATACGTTGTCGAAGGCCTTCTCCAAATCAACCAGACAGGCACCCGTACACTGTTTTTTAGTTTTGTTCCATTGGATATCAGAAACAAGTTTAGACGCGGCATGAATTGTGTCATGTCCGGCCTTAAAACCGAACTGATTATCTGGTATGATATTGTTGTCCTCCGACCACTTGAAACTCGAAAAATTAAAAAATTATGTTTCCCAGAAACATGAGATGTAGATGATTATAATTTCATTTAACATTTTGTCATTTAAACTCTATTTACATTATTATCTTATACTGGTTTCTTATCTATAATATTACACCTACCGAAAAATTGAAAATGTACCTTAACCTTTTCTTTAAGTAATAAAAGTATTCCGACGAGGATGGGATTCGAACCCACGCGTGCAGAGCACATTGGATTAGCAGTCCAACGCCTTAACCACTCGGCCACCTCGTCATGCTGAAAACTAACTGGTAAATATCTGTTTTCCCCTGTATATGCCCAAAGCAGGTTAAATGTTTAATGAATATTGTTAGTTATTCATCTTTTTTTAACCTTGGAATCTACTTCCAATATAGGTACTCATAGTATCATCATAGTTACTATATTCTTGGGTCGTATCAACTCTATTGTCTATTATTAGAAACTCAAGGTGCGTTTTTTGCAATCCCTGGGGGAATTGGTTGAAAAAAATGACCAAGGCGCTTAGTGAAAATCTTGGTACACTGTTTGCAAGATGACATTGAGAAAACAGCTGTGTTCAAAATGGATTCGATGAGCCAGAATCGTTTAATCTGCGTCGATCGAATTTTATTTATTTTCAATAAAATTCTCTGAAAGTCGAAGTAAAATGTATGCTGGGCATGGAGTACAATTTGTGAGAAATGATTGTGAGGTAAGTTCAATAAGAACTAGTGATTGAGAACATGTTTGTAGTAAAAGTTATAGCGCAAAATTTTAGTCGATTTAGTAATATTTTAAATCATTTTTAGTATGATACTAGGCTAAAAAGAGGATTTTGATCATTTTAAACCAGTTTATTAGGTATCGTACTATTTTCCTAACATTTTACTAAAGTTAAAATCACAAAATGGCTACTTTATTTTTTTAGTATCGTACTAAATCGATATGCCACTTTGACATTTACAAACGTCAAAAAGTTATGTTCGCTTACTTTGTTGGACTATTTTAGGCGTGCTTAGTTGTAGTTTATTAAGAAAATAGATTTAGTATGGTGCTAGTTAAAAAGTGTTAAAAATTAGGAAAATATTAGTAAGGTGCTTTAGTATTAGCAAACTGTTAAGTAGTATGATGTTAAGCCCTTAACATCAGGCTGTTTAAAATGTTGCGCCTATTTCTTTTAGATTTTCAAATTCTGTCGCGGAACATGCCACAAAGCCTTCAATTGGAGGAAGAATCCATATAAGGTGCGCTGGACGAAAGCATTACACAAAGCAGCCGGCAAGGAATGTATCATCGATTCCAGTTTCAACGAAAATGGGTGATGATGAACTTGGTGCAACTGCAGCACAGTTGGCACGTGGCAATTATAGCAACATGGCGTTGCATTTTTACTACCTAGAAATCATCCCACAAGCAAAGGGTATTCTTCGATGGAACAAAGCATTCTCTTCTGAATGTGTGGATGCTGCACAAGGCATTGCCAAGTAGGCAACAACTCAATGGATTTTTTCAAAACCTCGTATTTGTTAGTTTTCTGACATTATCTTTATTAGATATTCCTAAAATAAATAAAATGCACGACTGGATCGAACGAACTTGCTCTTGAAGCTAACAAACTTAATGTAGCTAAATAAATGTTGACGCTGTTTAGTAAGTAGGTAGTCCAGTTGTCCTATACAGGCTTAAAGCCGATGTAGGTAAGATGACCTTCGTTTTTAGTATAGTGAATATTGTCGAATGGATGATTCAAGGAATAGTTACATAGGTACCTACCTACAAGTGTATATTTAAAGGTATTATAGTTACAAAAATTACTCCCAGAAAGCGTTTCTATATAAAGAACCAATATTGGAACTAATTACAAGCTAGATATTTTTATATATTATCATGAACCAAAATCATTTTTTCTAGAGGGTTGAATGACGATACCAGAAAGGTATAAAACACCTCTTTAGGTTGACCAGTTTCGAAAACAGCTCCTAAGATAATAATTGCAACATGAGCTGTTTTCTGAAAACCGGCAAAATCCATAAACATATTCCTTTTTCGTTTCGAAACTGCTTGGCCTAGAGGGGTGTTGTATACCTTTCTGGAATCGTCATTCAATCCTCTTACTTATTTGATAAAATGTTTTTGATTAATGGTAATATATACAAAAATTACTCCCGAAAAGCGTTTCTATATAAAGAACCAATGTTAGAACTAATTGCAAGCACTTTTCACAATGCTCAACCAAACCAAGCTAAATTGATAATTATCTGACATGTCAAAATGTCAATTTTGAAGTTTCTAGACATTTTATCGATAACTTATTGAAAAATCATTTGGTATAGCACTGTTTTTATCCTCTCCAATAGCTAAGCCCCGAGAATTCTCTGGGTTTAAGCTAAGCAACCCCGGGGATTAGTTGTTGTTGGTCTTAACATGCAAATTGTTAATTCCACTCATCGTTTTTTTCGTCCAATTTCCCGAGGCTTAGAAAAAAACACGTCGATAATTTAGTTCTTCATAAACCGGGTCATACGTTGGCACTTTAGGTTCATCTTATCTAGCTTCAATATAGATAGCTATATATTTGTGTATGAACAAAGCACATTTTCTCTTATCATAATAATAATCAAGCTAATATATAAAATTATATCTAGGTACTGGTATATCAATATCATTAAGGTATCTAATACATAGATACATATTCAAGATTTCTTAGAACTATTTATTGGAAGTAGTGAGATGTCGATTATTAAGCATTAAGGTACATTTTATAGTCTTCTTTTTATATAAATATAAAGAACAATCCAAATTCTGTTTGTGCGCTATCTGCTTTCTTTCGGTTTAACCGATTTGAATGAAATTCTTAGGAGATCTTATGACATGATTGGAGAGTGCATGTAAGAAATCTGTTTGCCGTTCGATGTCTAGAACCGGAGGTATGACCAAAAATGTCACTCACAAGTTAGTTATTGCTTTATTAGTTTAAATAATGTAAAACAAAACAATTTTGTTTTGTATACCTACACACACTTCATTTTTGTTTCTGTTTATTGCCGCGTGCCACACATCTACTGCAATTGATTCCCATTAAATGGATTTTGATATTTTATTTTGTCGAACTGTCTAGAATATTCCATGGTTTTTTTGTACGATTTAAACTTGGAAAATTCGTTGTGAAAGCTTGGAAAATTTCGGTTAATTGTCAAATTCATTGTGATAGAAATCGTTTTGCGTGCATTTTCGGTGGAGAAGTTTACGAGGTTTATATTAGATGACGCTGTGCTGTGATCAATGCCACAACCCAATTGATTGCATTATACATTGACTTAGACTGTGCGCGATTTGACAGGTGTCCTTTTCACATTATCATTTTCTATTCAGCAAATATGCTATTTTTCTTGCTGCAATTGATTCGAGTTTTGCGTTTTATTACACTGATTCCGATCTAAACTTGAATGACGTACACGTCTTGGAATAATTAATCAGAATGTCCGCGATAATTAAACGCAAGAGGTACGTGCAAAAGAAATAAATAGAGACGTGTCCATATTGCACAGTGTTAAACTGCACAATCATCACAGCAAAATCGAAAAAAAGTTATTAGAAGAAGAACAGTGGCAAATGTAGACTTCAATCACGCTGCTTTCGAATACGATTCCGCAATCGCATTTACTTTCTCGATGCTCCTGGTGGGACATGCATGACATTCGACATTTAGTTTATTCTAGCAAAAATTATTCGCATCTATGACATTGCTGCCCCACTGTTTGAAGGCGTTCGAACTGCAAAGCGGAATCTTTGTAGCTGGCGATGAATTTTCTCACGGTTGACAAGCCAATAACGTGAACAATGACTAAGAATTTGTCGACAGCGAAATTGATGAGTGAATGCAAAATCATAATTTGGGATGAATGCACGGTGACGCATAAACGAGCTTTGAAGGCAGTTGAGCGAACAAGAAGAATTTGCAAGGTGATTCGAGATTATTTGGTGGGGATATGATATTGCTCAGCGGAGATTTTCTTCAAACGCTTCCCGAAGAATTTAATGCATGCTTGAAATCGTCGTCTTTGTGGCGGCATGTCAAGAAGTTAAAATTGACCACAAATTTGAGAGTCGCATTGCAGAACGACCCATGGAGTGATGAATTCTCGAGACAACTGCTGGCCCTTGGCTATGGCCAAATTTCTGTTGATGTCTAGACTGGATTGATATCATTCCCGGAAAATTTTTACGAGTTAACTACATCGAAGGAGAAACTCATCACCAAAGTAAAGTGTTCCCCGGCATTGCAAAAAATTATAAAAATCTCGATTGGATTTGTGAACGGGCAATAATAGCAGTGAAGAAAAAGGACGTCGCCGATAGCTTGGTAAACGGTCTTTGTTGTTTGTGTTTGCGCCGGAAAACAAATCGAAAAAAAATTGTTTATCATATCACTCTCTCCTTATTTTTTTTCCATTCAAATAAATCACTTTGAAAATTGAACTCTCTGTGTTTTATTATATATCTGCAGTTCATTTGAAGGCGTTAAATTAGGGAGAGACGAAGTTCGCCTGGTCCGCTGGTATGCTTTGTAATTCTGATATAGCTATACTATGGGGCAAGTTTTGCATGTAGAAAAGCAGTCGGACTTGAGATTTTAATCAAACTTGATATTACAAATGTAGACGACATCAAAAAAATTACCTTGTCAATACGGCCTGCTCGTCTGAAAAAAATTGTTTTGAAAAGTTTTGGTAGGTAATGTAGTATTATTTAGAATTTGATGGACCTTCTATATAAAATTTTGTTCCAAATCCGTAGCGCCATTTCTGAGAAAGTCGAAAAAAAAAATGGTTGTATGGTAGGTACCGTTTATAAAAAAATAATGTAAACAAGAATGCTTGGACCTACATGTAGACTATACGTAATGAAGTGCACCAAAATCGTTAAAGCCGTTATCGAGCTAATTAAGATGGTAGACGAGCTAATTAAGATGGTAGACGATTGGTAGACGATTCAACAATCTTTTTGAAACAATAACCTAAAACGCTTTAGTACCAAGTTTGAAGAAAATCGCTTAAGTACCAATAGCACATATATCGCAAGTAGATTAGGTTAGGTTGACGTGGCAGCCTGGAAAACGACTGACACACTTATGCCAGATAGGTGCATTGTGATACCACAAGAAGAGATGTATGCTCTTTAATTAAACCAATTGGAGCCTCTAATGAAGTGATGAAGCTGGTGAATTTCTGTTTTTCTTAGATCACTGCTTTCGTCATAGAAGTATTCTCCCAGGTGTAATCTACTTCGCTGGGAGAGAGTTGGACATGAGCATAGAAGATGGGAGATAGTCTCCTCTTCTCCTCATCCATAAAAATTCTGCAGAGGTCGTTTGAGAAAGCGCCGAGTCTTATGGCGTGTCTGCCAATTAGGCAGTGTCCAGTTAAGACACCTATTACTGATCCAAGATGTTTCCTGCTCAAAGAGAGCAGACATTTTGAGCGTTTTGGGTTTATTTCTGGCCAGATCTGTCTTGTAGCCAGGCAAGTGGTGATGACCATCTTATGTTTGTTTGTTTTATGGCGGTTTGTTGTAACGTAAGTCTACATGTAACGATAGGCATTCCGATTTCTTCCATTTTGGGTTGGAATTTCTGGCTGGGTTCCATTTCTGGCGAGTTCATCGGCTTTGCAGTTTCCCAAAATATCCCTATGTCCCGGAAATCAAATGTGTTGAATGTTAAACCGTTCTGCCATCTCTCTGAAAGATGATCGACAGTTGCGGGTAGTTATAGAGTTTGTGGAAACAGCGCCAAGTGATTTGAGGGCAGCTTGACTGTCTGAGACGATACGGATATCCGATGTGGATATCACGTTTTCCCTTAGCCAGGATAACACTTGTTTAATCGCCAGATTTTCCGCTTGTAACGCGCTACAATGATCAGGGAGACGGAAATAGAGACTAAGATTTAGTCTGTTTGAAAACACACCGCCACTATTTTTAAAACATCTCATCCTCCCAATCGGATCTTTGTGGGTTGGTTACTTGGAAGTTCTTGTCGAAGATTAGTTGGAGTGAGGTGTAGTCCGATTGTCTTGGCTTTGAACCGAATGTGTTCAGAACAATAGAATGGCCTATCGAATTGCTAGTCCATTGAGAGATGGCAGATATCTGTCTTCATCTGAAAAAGCCAGTGGCGTACAATTTTTTGATGGCGGTATAAGTTGGGGAATTTTATGTTTCTTAGTGAAGAGGTTTTGGCCGGGTTAAGTAAAAACAACGCCAAATCTTGCTTTCTATTAGCCCACGAAATTTCGCAGTGTTGCTAACAAAGTATAAAACGAGCACAACTGGGAACACGAGAATCGAAAATTCAGGGGTGAGTTAAGTCTAAGCTTCAATTGGACAACACTTCAAATGTTTTAAGCCCAGTTTAAATATTGAACCAAAGATGAACCACAATTGTACAATAATCCAACATCAATTAATACCAATGTCAATCAAATTGAAAAATTTCAGATGCAAGCGATCTTTTTCATGCTTCCGCTGAGCGGTTTGATGTCTGTGGGGATACTGAGGTTGACTATGAGGACGTTATAAATATAATTGCAAAAGCTCCAAGGCAAATGAATTTTATTTTATAAAATAGTATACTTAACTTAAAATGTATTATTTATTTTTTTCATATACCTACGTGTATCCAAAAAACATATTATTACTAAAATATAAAGACTGGCCGATAAGACGAGACTTCTTTAAAAACACCCGAGGCGAGACCTTATTTTTGGTAGCGAAACTCGCCGAGAGTCTCGCTGTTCTCGGTGGTCTCTGTGGTTATTGATTTTGATTTGCGCTAGGAAAATATATGTTGATTTAATTATAAAATCCAGAGAAGGATTTATGTATGCATTGCGTGGGAATAGAAATCGATAAGACTTTGTTTCCCCCTTCGGAAAAAGGTAACTTAAGGACTTTTAAGGGAAACTTATAAATAAATATTATCGAAATGTCAAAATATAGTTTGTTGCCTACTTGTCAAGCCATGAACTGTCAAAATCGATTGAGGGAGTGCTACGATTTAAATGGATTAAGGGATTCATACTAAGCAGATTTCTTACCAATAAACTGCTGAGATACCGAACTCTATCTTTTTTTTTAATATGAACACGCGTCTTATCTTACATCTTTTTACTACCAAAACACATGAAAGAAGTCAAGAATAAGGATGAGGACAATACCGAGACAAGACTACACATACACATTACATTTTTTTCGGCGGGACCAAGACCGTGACGGGAATTGTTTAAGCGAGACCGAAACCGAGACGAAACTTAAATTTCTCGATTTTGACGAGACCGAGGCGAGCCTAAGAAAATTAAGTTTGTCTGCGCTAATCTCAGAAAGTTTTCAACCGATTTACTTAAAACCAATTTTATAAATTTCCTTATTCTTATGACAATGTAAATGGATATTTTTAATTTGTTAAATATGTTTGTTGAATTAGATTAAAACTTTAAAAAAAAATCAATCAATCAGCAATAATAGACATTCAAATATGCCATATAAATATACTGAATTCATCCTGAATAAATTTTCAATCAAATTAATATAAATTTGAAAATCATCACAACATTGGTAATGGTTAACCAACTTAGGTATGGGCTTCAACGTAATTGAAGGACAAACATTTAAGAAAAATAGACTTTCACATTTAAATGTAAAGGGTTATCCATTTTGCGGTTTCAAAAGTATAGGGCTGGAATACGACATCTGTCAAACTAAGTTGTTAAACCAATATTTTTTTTCAGTTGAAAGTCTGACATTTACAAAAATGGATCGCTTAACCATCGCACAACGCATAAAAATTGTTAAAACCTACTACAAAATTGGTGATTTTGTCATAGCCACATATCGTGCTTTAAGAGGAGATTATGGTTTACATAATCGTCCAACTACGCAAGTAATTGGCAAAATTGTGAAGAAATTTGAAGAGACTGGATTGGTTACAGATATTGTAAGGCATGTGCATCATCGTTTCGCACAACAATGGGAGTGGCCGTGGCGCGACAGCTGTGTGCTCGCCTGTCAACCTTGTGGTCGCAGGTTCGATTCCTGCCTTTGTCTATGTCTTCTTATATTCCATTAAAAACGAATTCTAAAAATTGTCATAAGTTGAGTTGATGGATTACTCATTACATGCTGTTTAGGCATAACACTATCAACATGTGATTGAGTAAACTAGTATACCCATCAATATGACACCGAAATAAATAAAAAAATGCGAATTATAAGAGACATAAGTAAATAAGACACGGTAATTTTCTCCGCATTAATTCAGCCGCCATCCCTGGAGATAAATCTGAGACAACAACCAGCTCTAGTCTCAGAACATCTCGCCACACATCTTTCCTATCCTTCTTTCTCTTCTTTCACTGGATACCAACGTTGTGTTAAAAGCATATAAAGGGTATTCATAATCCCTTGAGCGCGTGCGGAATTATGAAAAAAAAAACTGAAGCCAGCTGACCATTCACAACGTCGTCGTAGATACGGCGAATGGCTGCTTGAACAACCGGCGGTGGACGGCGATTTTTCGAAAAAAAATTTCTTCAGCGACAAGGCACATTTCTCACTCGGTGGGTATGTTAATAAATAAAATTGTCGTATTTGGGGTTCTGAGAATCCTCAAGTAATTGAAGAGAGGCCATTCCATCCAAAAAAAGTCAATTCGGAGCGTTATGGTCATATGATAACCGATTTTTTTTTTGCCTGTTATTGAAGAATACGACTTGGAGAATATGTGGTTCCAACAAGACGGTGCCACATGCCATACAACTCGAGCGAATATGGCTTTATTGCAAGAGACATTTCCTGGCCGCGTAATTTCTTGTCGTGGCGATATCAACTGCCAACCAAGATCTTGCGATTTGACACCGCTGAACTTTTTTTTGTGGGGCTACGCGAAAAACAGCGTTTATGCAGATAAACCTTTAACTCTTGAGCACTTGGAAACCAACATTCATCAAGTTATGGCTGAGATACCGCCCAATGTGTGTCAAAAAGTGGTCAAAAATTACCTCAAAAGAATCGATGCTTGCAACAATTCGGGTGGTGGTCATTTAAATGATGTAGTGTTTCACACATAATGTCAACGTTCAAACTTTATAACCGCAAAATGGATAACCCGTTATTATGTTATTAGAAAGCTAAGATAATAAAGAAGTATATATATATATATATATATATATATATATATAATAAACTTTTTATATACCACCGGTTTCCCACGGTCAAAATTGTTATACCCATAAACACATCATCTTCCACACGGATGACTTTGCAAGGTCGCATCTCTGCGTTCACTTTCTGTTTAGCCCGGAGGCGCACACAAAAAAAGCGCCACCTCGCCTAATGATAGGCGAATGAACTTGATTCACTCACGTATAGCTTAATCTATCTTATGATCTCACAAAAACCAAGAACTACCAACCAGATACCAGATATAGAGGATGGTTGTTTTGTTGGTTATATGAGCATTAAGGTATTTAAGATACCTTTTAACTTTGTCGTTACTTTGTCACGACTAACGACGCGACGACTGCGGCAATGACGTTACAAATTACATTGCATGCTTAAGATCGTTGATCTTCTTCATCTAGTACCTACATACCTACTAGTACGAGAGCATTTTTTTGTGAAAAATAGAAAGAAAGAAATGTATGTACCTATGTCTATTAAGACCAGGAAAGGTGTGTGCAGATGAAAATAATGGTGATCTTTGGTGCCAACAGTTAAAGCAGCCGTTTAATGGCAACCGATCGTGGTTCTATGGTGTTACCATTATCTATCCCTAACCTCACCCAGTGGCGTAACTATAGGGTGACAGGGCTGGCAAAATGCCACGGGCCCCTGACCCAAGAGGGCCCCGGCTCAAGAGGCCACGAGCTCAGAAATAACCTAACATTTTTAACAACATTTTGCACCTAAATACTTAAATATTATTATATTTTTAAGTACTTAAAATCAATAGACCATATACAAATACAAACTAATCATTAAAATTTCAACACATTCAAAACAAAAAGACAGCTGTGGTGCACCCTCTCCCAGAAAAGGGAAAGGATAACTCCAATCCGGCGAATCTCCGGTCGATAAGTCTTCTTCCAAGTATCAGCAAAGTATTTGAAAAGGTTATTAATAGAGCCCTGTTCAAATGGGCGGAGGACAAAAATATCATCCCGGATATTCAGTTCGGTTTTAAGGCGGGACATGACAAAATGCATGCCGCGTCTAAACTAGTTTCTGATATCCAATGGGACAAAACTAAAAAGCAGTGTACGGGTGCCTGTCTGGTTGATTTGGAGAAGGCCTTCGACTCCGTATGGTTAGAAGGTCTCTATCTAAAGCTTACCAGACTTGGTATAAGTAAACCGCTATTGTATATGGTTTTTGACATGCTAAATGGTAGAAAGTTTGTTGTCAAGAGTGGCAATGTAACTTCTACCGCAACTTTTAATATTAAAAATGGTCTTCAGCAGGGAGCGGTTAACTCGCCGATTCTATTCAGCATTTACACCAGCGATTTTATAGGTAGTCCAACACAGGCAATTGCGTACGCCGATGATCTAATTGCGTACAGAACAGCTCACACAGTTGAGGTCATCAAAAATCTTTTGCAGAGTACCACATGGACATCCACTGGCGAGTAAAAGTGTAGTAAAGTAACTTGGCATCTGGTTGGATCAGTACTTGTATTTCGATAGACATATAGGTGCTGCTCTCGCCATGGCTAAGGGAGCCTTTGCCCTGACAAAACGATTGTTTTATAGCAGCCGTCTTGACAGCAGGGTGAAGGTGATTTGTTACATGGCCCTCATCAGACCGATGATTGCCTACGGATGCCCGGTGTGGTTCAACGTTGCCCCATCTCAAATGGAAAAGATTCGGGTGTTTTAGAGGCAATGTCTTAGACGTTGCATTGGATTACATAGAACACCACAGTCGGAGTACACAAGATATTATTCCAACCAGGTTCTATACAACGGAGCCAACATAAACAGAATAGATATTTTTGTTTTTGTTTAAGCTGATTCGGGGTCACGTTGCAAGAGCGATGTCCTCAACTAACAGCTTAATTTTTGGGGCTTATTACCCCAATAACGAATATTTTGAGAGTGCGCGGTTAAGTGGTTACATCCCTCCCGAGGCATTCCTCTATTTAGACAGTCGAGGGCTGATACAGGATAGAATGGCGGTTCCGCTTATCTACCACGTCAGCCATACCATAAAACTGTAGATAGGCGACTCCTGTATGGTCGAGACGTCATCGCTCAAGGTGGAGAGAAGCGAGAGAAGCGCCTCCGATCGGGACCGAAGGGATAGGGCGAAACAGGAAAACCAGTTCTGGTGGCTCTCTGAACAGCATCGTGATATTTAAAGTCGATTAAGATATGTCCTGGCCGACTTACATACATTTACGGTAATTAGGTATAGGGAACAGTCGGGGGGCACCAAAAAAAAATTAAAAATATGTATGTAGGCGGAGGCATATGTGCATGTACCTGCGTAACTGTACATGATTGGACGTACGTATATGTATGTACGTATGTACATGTATGTATGGGGTGAATGTAGCTGCGTGTCTGTCTGCATGCGTATGCAAAATATAAACAAAAAAAAAATAAAAAAAAAACAAAAAAAAAATGCTGCTGTGGCTGTTCTAGTTTTTAAGTAGTCTTAAGTGGTTTTGGGTATATTTAGGTATCTTAAGTAGTTTAAGTTATTTTTAGTTAGTATAACTAATTATTTTTAGTCTAGCTTTAGGTAGTTTATAAGAAAAAATTAAAAATATGATACCATGCCGAGTTTTTTTTTTAAATATGTTTTCTTGGTAAAATAAAAATAAAATAATTAGAATTAATTAAAATAGAATTAAGGTCGAAAGACATTAGTACGAAGAGATATAGTTTAGCTTAGAGCGCCCGTAAAGAGCCAGTAAATTAGTTGTAAGTTATTGATAATTAGGCTAGTTTTAAACATTTTTGTCTAGCTTTAAGATAGTTATAAGTTAAGATTAAATAAAAATAAATTAAAAAAAAAATACATATGTAAATAGATAGTTAACAATTATACGAATAAAATCAACTTGGTACGCGTTGACTTAGTAAGCCGAAAATATGTTAAATAAAATTTATTATTATAAAAAAGCAAAAATGTATCTTATTGTTATCGCGGATTTTGATGAATTATAGTTCATTCGATGGGAAATTTCGCAAATTAACCGAAAATTTTCCTGATAAACTTCATTTAGCCGGAAAGATATAACGTGCCTATTTGAACGGTTTAATAGGGGGTAAAAAAATTGTTATCTTAAATCACGCAATTTCCTATTGAATGCACTACATTCTACATTCTATTCATTAAAAACTGCGGCACAGTAAAACATTTTTGTTTTTTTTTATAATAATAAATTTTATTTAACATATTTTCAGCTTAATAAATCAACGCTTACCATTAACTATCGATTACATACACATTTTTTAAATCCACGTTACGGTACTTTCAGTGTGCTTTCAATGAATGAAATTGGTTTTAATAGGTTTGTTCGTTGAGCCCTGAAATCGCTCTAGGGTCGCCCTAAAGTGTTTTTTGAAAAACTTGAAGTCACCCTGATAAACAAATTCTGTGTTTTTTGAAACCTAGGGTCGCCCTCAACTCGCCCTGAAGTAGAATTAGGTTTTTATCTGGGGCAAGTTGAGGTAAATTGATAAACGTCAAAGTCACATGAGATTGGATTTGATTTATTATTTTTAAAACGGAAATAAAATACTACTCAAATTAATTTTCAGACGCAGACATACAAAATGGAAACCTTTGAAGTTGTGGATTGTTATAGGACCAACAAAAATGTACAAAGATGCTAAATTTAACATGTTTCAAGTTTTAATTATTAAATGGCATAACTTGGTTTTCTGCAACATACAATTAATGGCCCTCGGGTGTTTTTTGATAACCGAAAAACCCAGTTTTTTTTTGACAACTCGTGGGGATTTCAGAAAAACCTAGGTGATGTTCAACGAACGAACCTAATGTCAGTGTCTTGCAACTTCCACTTTGCAAATTTTAAATGACACTGATTTATTAAATAAAATCTCCAGAATTTTTTAATAGATATAAAAAAGACATATCTGAATCATTTGGCAGCGAAATTCTCAATTTGCGGTCCACTTTCAGAGATGAAATATCAAAAGTCTTCGTGTATTAGAGAACTTGCTGATTTTTTATGTCGTTCAGCTTTCCTGAAATACAGCTAATACTTAAAGATCATTTTCAAAACTAAAATTAATAAAAACCTATTTAAGAAACTCTATGGCACAAGACAGGCTACGTAACTTGGCTATTCTGTCTATTGAAAATTATATTGCCTGGTCTTTAAACTTTGATGATGTTATAGATACTTTTGCAGAACAGAAAGCTCGGAGAAAAGATTTTTATTAATACAAAATCTTATTGAAAGTAAATTGTTATTTCATTATAAATATTGGGCCCGCCAAATAACTTTTTTTTTTGAAAATGGGCGCAAAACATCGAGTGTAGCTTCGGCTGTGTGGCACGTAGCGCCGTCCTGTTGAAATCAAATATTGCCGCTATCCTCCTCTTCAATTTTTGTGAACAAAAATTCGTTCAACATGGCCCGATAACGATCGTCATTGACTGTAACGGCCACTTCTTGCTCATTTTCGAATTATGCCTCTAGCCCAAAATCCGCACCAAATAGTGACTCGTTTTGGGTGTATCGGCCTGTTTTCTGTGCCCCAAATGCGATAATTTTGCTTGTTTACATATCTGCCAAAATCAAAATGAACTTCATCTGAAAAGATGATTTTTTTTTGGCAAAATCGGCATCTTCTCTAAGTCGATCACAGGCCCACTTAGGGAGCGTTGCTCAAGCGTATACACAACCATATTCGTTCAGCGGAAGGATAAGACTAATTATCTGTTAAATCAGACATGAGCTACGTGTTACCATTCACGAAATAAGTACTAGTTGAAAAAAAAAAAAACGTTAGATGCCGGACCCGTTATTTGTATAAGCATATACTCTTGAAAATAAAATTTATAAGATATTTAACTAAAATGCACATAATATTATTAATAGTTTTGGGCAACTACTTACATCAGTGGTTTATTAAAATTAATATTTAACGTGACTGTTTTTACTGGGACGGCGGAGAGCCCCATACAAAAAATTTGCCACGGGCCTCAGATGGTATAGTAACGCCACCGACCTCATCTCACATTTATTATATCGATAATAATAGAAAAAAATATAATTAAATATAGAAATGCGGATGGTGTGACGCAAACGAAGACTAATTCGCATGTAAACCGATAGGAACAACCTTTTGTGTGAGCAGACTAATCTTTGTGGTGTCTATGTTAATGCTAATGAAATTAAACAGCGGTTTATACGCAACTTGATACCTATCTTATGGTTTTTTTTTGTCTCCTTAGGTTGATCTGGAATTCGAATGGAAACTAAATAATAGTATATAACCCAATCAGTAGCGCCTCTCTTTCGATTTTGTTTCCTCAGTTCATTATTGTTTATTTAAAGATTATTATCTTTAATAATTGACTGTAAAAAAGCACTAAATCAAAAATTAAATTAAATCGTGTTTGATGAAAAGATATGTAGGTATGTTTAATAAAAAGAGATGCACGAGAGTGTTTAAAATGTTTTATTTATTTTTGTTTAGATTGAAAATTAGAGCTGATTTATAAGTTAAAATAAAAGAATTTTTAATTTTTAATTTTTTTTTGTCGAGGTTGGGGTCGAGCGAGTTACGTACATATGCGAGTGCAGCGGAGCTTAAAAAAACGAGTTGTTTATGCTTTGAAGGTTCTATATTGATTAATTGATTTTTGTTTTTACAATATTAATCAGAGCTTAGTCCGGTATTACACAGCGCGTGTTTAGCCCTGTGTGAATGAAGTGCGAAAGAGAAAGAAAGAACGAAACGATGAAACAGAAATAAATCTATCTAATGGCCTTTTCGATTGGTCGTCCGGAAGGCTTCCGAAGTCTTCCGAATGCTTCTGAAACTGTTTGATTGGTATGAAATGACAGTTCTTCTCCTGGATAGAAGAGAAATTTCCTTCTGGATTTGAAGTCAGAATTAAAACCAGAAGCACGCACACACTCAAATACTAAATGTCAAACGCGCATTCAATGTCAAGAACAATGTTGTGTAGGGATGAGCGATATTACGATTGTTCAGTGACGAAAAAGTTAGAACAGAATAGAACAGAACAGGACAGAACAGAACAGATTCGTGATAAGCTTCAGAACAAGATAGAACAACTTAGAACAGTCAGTCATCTGACAGATATTTAAAACAAATTATTATTGTTTACATACAATTCAAGTTCATTTATTTTTGCAGATACATTCTTAGAAATAATCTGAAATGGAGTTGAATTTATTTTTTAAAACATATTTTTCATGAAATTGGGATCATTCCGACACAGAAAATAATTTATCAACTAAATCTGACACCGTAATGTTTTTTTTAACAACAACAATTGGTTTTGACAGTTCTCACAAATCTTTTCTAACCTGTTCTAGCTAAAAAGCAAGTGCAGAAAATCATGTTCTAAAGTGTTCCAAACTGTTCCGAACAGCCTCATTGAACACATATTATAAAACATGGATGCTAACATCGAAAATACAATATTGATATCAGAATATCGATGTTTTTTAACATCGACGTTTTTTAAAGTGTTTCTTTTGAAAAACAATATCACGTTCAAAAATCAATTAAAAATTCAATATATTATAAATTCAAAATACTTTCAGTAGCAATGTTTTTATCGCAATTTTCTTTTCATTGTTTGTGTGTATGAGCTACATTAAATTCCACTAAGCGCCAATTGAACTTCATACAATTTCAACTTAATAGTTGTGAAGCGTAGTTCCGGTGAAGTGCAGTTTCGTCGAGTGCGGTCTAACCTTTATAAGCATGAGTTAATTGACAAAAGATTTCAGCTTATTTTAAGTCGATCTTTTGAATCTTAACATCGATGCTGCGACGTTTCACATGCTTCAACATCGATGTTTTGCCAACATCAATAAACATCGCCCATCTCTACATTTCATGTCATTGTTTTGTTTCTTTGCACCTTACACATACACTCACATTCAATTTCAAAATCCAGAATGGAGTGTTAACTTGTTCGATTGGAATCCCGGATCGGAGAATTCTTCCGGATTACCAATCGAAATGGCCATAAATACGTGCGGGTATGATTTTTTGACGTTTCTCTTTCTACTTTTTCTTTCTTTTTCGGATTTGCTTCATTTAATTTTCGCTGTAGATGAATGAAAACCAATCCAAATGGCCGAAAACTTCTAAGCTTATTTTAAATTACCAAATGAATCCCATACTCTACAATCCTTGTCTTTGTCATCCGGAATCAGGGATGAAAAATCGTCTGTTAGCAGTGTATCAAAGGCTTTAAAAAAAGTGTATAAAGACTAAGATTATTTTTGAAGACCTACTTCAAAAATAACATTTTTTAAATAAAAGGAAAAGATAACATTATTTATTATTATAAGTAACATAAGCGATAAATAAACTTATTCAAAATTTGTAGGTATACCGGATCTGCTACAGTTGACTAGTGAGGAGCTTTGTCAATGATGAGTCTATGTGAGATCGCCGGGACGACACGCCAATTCTTGTTGGACTAAATGCCGTTAAAAGCTATTTTAAATCAATAATTCAACAAGTCAAAATGTTATAGTGCTAAGTCTTCTACTTGGCTGATGTATTTCAGTAGTTTATAGAATTTGTATTATTAAAAAAACTTTCTTATATAAATAATGCCAGGCCACGGGCAAGAAACAAAAATTTCCAATTTAATGATTAGGAATTCTAGTCTTGTTGGATATAGTTCACACTAGATGTTCTTCACGAAATCTATGTAAGATGAACTGAACTTGGCAAAAATTGCGCATTGACAAAGGTCCTCACTAGTCAACTGATGACTGATCAGTCCATGTGAGATCGCCGGGACGAAACGCCAACTTTTGTTGGACTATTGACAAAACGCATTTCTATGGGAATGCTTATTATTAACAAAACGTATATCTGTGAAAATAAATGTTTAATTGACAAAATAAATGTATTACTGGAAAAAATGCTTATTTTGAATAAATGCATCGGAAAAATGCTTATTTTCTGTGAATGCAATTAATTCGCCGGATTCTTGGAATTAGGTGTACAGATCGATTTCATCTAATGTTATGATGGGTGTTGAATGAAAGCGGATAAAAGGAAGTTAGGTTGCGGATGCAACTCGAACGGAAAATCTCAAAGAAACCAATTGAAACTTGGGGTGTTTATAGTTCAAACTCCGATGTTTTGAAAAGTTTACTTTTATTAAGCAAATGTAATTGATCTACAATTTTAACAAGTCTTAAAATAGTATTTCATACACGTTTATAGGTACGATAAATATGCTTCTAACGGCAATTTTGAAAAATAAGCGGTGAGCTGCCTTCAAGGGTCGACTCTGCCCAACCAAGTTATATTTATAGCGAGTTTCATTCAAGAAAAGATCTGCTCTTTCCGACAAAAGATTTCATCTTTTTGAATTTTGACAGTTTCATTCCAACAAAAGAGCAAATCTAGATCAAATCTTAACACGAAAGATTGTATATCTGATTTGTTCTGAATACACACTCACATGTAAAAAGTATTTTCTGTCAAGGGTCAGATGGAAAATATTTTGTAAATAATTTGTTGTCAACTAGTGCCAATCCGTGCTAAAAAATATGGAAATAATGGACGATGAAGTTAATAATTTTTATTTTATAAACTCAGTGGAGTTTTTGATTGCTTCGTCTTCGTCTTCCTCGTCATCTGATGATCAAGATGTGTTTTTTTCCAGAAATGTGTGTCAGTCATTCACCAATACTACAATTAAATCTGGAAAAAAGTTTTATTCAAAGATCAAATCTCGATTTTGAGATGAGATCTTTGAAATTGGAATGAAACTCGCTATTAGAAGCACGGTTGCCGCGTCACGTTGGTCATTTGTGACCAAATTTAGTCAATTTGTCCCTATTTGGTCACTCGAGTTTTAATTTTCATGTTCTCAAAAATCCAGCGCAATTTTTGTATGAGTGTTAAACTGAATGCAATGCATTATTCACCCACAAACACTGAATACACGAAGGCTAAATGCATTCATTTTCTTCATTTGACAATTATTGAGAGATGGAAAATTTAAAATATTTTTGTGATTAAATGTTTAAACGTCTATGTCTATTTCGCTTAAAGGTTCTTGTCGAAAACAAATAATAAATAAAATGCACGACTGTGTCGCACTTACTTGCTCCTATGTTCAATTACATTATTTGCTAAATATTCTTAATAGAAACGGCTTAATGTGTTTTTAGAGTCGGTTTTAACTTAAATTTTTATATATAATTAATTAATTTTTTTCTAAAAAAAAATTGTTTAAAAGAAATTCAACCGAAAAGACTTAAATTAAATTGATAAAGTCAATAAGCCACCTTATATGATAAATAATAGTAAAATAATAAATAAATAAATAAGACTATAAGGTGGCTTATTGACTTCATCCATTTAAAAAAATTGGTATGAATATTTTAAATATTTAAAAATATAAATTCAAAAACAAAATTTCAGAAAAAATCGTACAACCGTCTTCGAAATACTGAAATTTCAAAATAATGAAATGCAGTATTATTTACTGTATAAAAACTTTGATCGAAATCCGTTGAGCCGTTTATGAGAAAGTCGAAAATCAATAAAATGGTACCGTTAGTACCGTTAATAATAAAATATTAGTAAACAAAATTTTGGGCAAAATGTAGACCATACTCAAAGTAGTACACACACCAATGTTTATCAAAATCGTTAGCGATGTTTTCGAGATAATTAAGATGGTAGAAAAATATGTTTGGCAAGTACCGTTATTTTGTAGAACAACTGTCTTTTTTTTAGTTTTTAAACACAATTAAAGTGAAACGAAAACTCAGTAAAAATCTATTTAGGATAAAAATGTTTTATAGTTGTTTAGATTTTTTTTTCGTATCAAAAAACTGGTAATTATTTCCTAAATGCTTTAAAATAAAAAAATAAACTTTTTATTGATTTGTTTTGTTTTTTTATACTTAGATTTACCAAAAAACTTTACTCTACTTTATGTTTGTGTAACAAATAAGGATTTATTTTCCGAACTTATTTTAATAAAAAAGTAAGGGCAGATCAAATTGCCTTTAAAGATTAGTAATTCAGTGAATTATTTTGTACCTTTTTATTTATTTATTTTTATCATTTTTTAAATTAAATTATTAATGATTTATTAATATATTAATGAAAAAAAATATGGCTAACCTTAATTTTCTGTATATTATGAAGTTTTCATATAACAAGTTTTAAGTGCGTAATACTACGTTTCCACCAACCACTAAACCGAGATTAAAGTAGATTTAGCTAAATCTCCTACAAATCAGGAAGATTTACCATACAAATTTTAATCTTCTCAGATGAAGATTTAAAATAAATCTCATTTAAATCTTCAATCGAACTACCCTACTTCCATATCGAAATGAATACATTCATCGGGAAAGTGAATTTTTCTCTTCGGTTGACACAGATGAAGCTGCCTGTCTCACTTCTACATCATAATAGAAAATGAAAAGATATATGCACTTTGAATAGAGCTGTCAAAATAAATCTACTTTTGGAGCGGTGGAAACACTTTTTGAGATTGGTAAATCTACAAGAGATTAAAATTCGGTGAAAACGTATTATAAACGAACTAGTTCAATGAACCACTTTATTTAAGTGAACTAGGGAACTTAGTTCAAGTTATCTAGTTCATTAGTTCACTAGTTCATTTTATTTTATTGGGATGTGCCTACATTCAAATTCCATTGGAATGTAAAAGAGACAAACAAATGAGCTGATCTCTTCTGTCTTGTCGTTGTCATGATTTTCTTCTTTGCTTAGTGAAATTCATCTTTCAAGTTCGCGATACTAACTAACAACCACAGAAAAAGTATATGAATGAAGTATGTTTATATTTGTTTTGAATTTTCAGTGAACAGAACTAAAATTAATGAACTAGTTTAGTAACTCGATTTCAACTTAATTGATCGATCACTCAAATGAACTAAATTGCCCGACTGCACACTGTCAAGATCTCAGCCTGGAACGCAATACTATGATCAGTGAGTCTAGCGTTTGGTTAAATTGCTATTGAAGCACAGCGGCAATAATATTTAAAAGAACACAAAATGCAACGAGTCCTATCGGAAATTTTATTCACTCGGAATATTTAATTCCCTCGGCATTTATTTTTGCACTCTTGAACGTCCCCGGAAATAAATTTTCACGATCAAAAAATCGCATGATATGACAGCCTGGAAAGCATACTTCCGTTACTAAGGGAAACTTTCGAGTATCATTCACGTTCTGCACGCTCGAAGAAACTAAATATTTCCTGGGAAATTTGTGCTTACAATAACTCCCAATATTCGTTATTCGTTTCCAACTGGTTCCTTTAGTCATCTTAATAGTGTATATCAAGTTCCATATATTTTCAGTTTATTTAAGGTGCATTGACATGCCTTAATTAACTATTAGATGATGATTCGAATTGCACTTGCGCTCATAGTACTTTAAAGTCATGCTACCAAAACAACTTTCTCAAATAATAATAAAGCTAATAAAAACGTCTTTCACACGCCGCTTCTTTTTCATGCAAAGTCATTACCGATCATTAAATGATAAAATAAAAAAAAATGAGATCACTATCATCATGCCACCAATATAAGTCATTGTGATGGTGAAAGCAATTAGTAAGTCTCTTTGTGTAAATGAACACGACTTCACTAAATCTCAGGTAGTGCAGACAAAAAAAAAAAACAAACAAACAAACTTCTTCATTTTTATCCAGCAATAAATTTAACTCACATTAAAAATGGCAACAAGCAAACGGCAATAAGTAAGTGCATTTATAGCCACCATTAGTAAGATCTGTCATTTGGAACCACAGCAGACTGTGATACAGTTCTATGTATTTACAACGAGACAAATTGCCTCTCTACTCCAATTTAAGATGTTTTAATTGTTTAAAGCTGTTCTGCTAACTCATAAAATACGTATTAACCATCAGACTAATTAGACTGATCATATTAGACTTTCAAGATTTATAACGATCGCTGATGCCGCGAAAGAAAAATATTTGTCTGGCAATTTTTTTTAATTCCATCTTGTTAGCAAATAAGCTATTTTATTTTTAGAAACCGTCCATAAAACCATAGTTAGGAAATTCACCTATAATATTACTTAGTTTGTTCTGAAGCATAGCAGTTTCCTGCAATAAGGTATCTAATCTTTCTAGAAACAAGGAAATTCTTGTACCAACTCAAACTAATTTGTGGTCAGGAGAACCATGCGCTTGGAGTCATGCACTTTGATTTCCTGATTGTGCGATATTTTTGAAAGAAGATCCTATAGGTGTGTCGTGTCGTTAAGATGTTACAGCAAAGTGTAGTTAGCTATATTTCATTTTTCCAGTAGCCAAAGAATATGATAGCTTAACCGTAAGGTGACAGGCGTCAATACCTTTGCGAAACCGCATTACGTATGTGCCCTAACATATTTATTTGTTTTTAAACATGCTCAAGCGTTAGTGGTTTTAAGAACTTCTTGGCAATATCGATGACAACATGCATGGTAGAACAAATTAACGGTTCGAATCATTCATACATTATTGTGGTAAATTTAATTACTGAGAAAATAGAAAAGCTGATTTATTGATGTTTATTGAGATATTTATAATTAAAGTCTGGAAAAAAATTATAGAATTCAATGATGGATTAAGTTCAAGCTACTTCAAACATTGATCCCCATAAAATTGTCAATTTCGAAAAAAAGTGTAATAAAAAGAAAAGGCTTTCATAATGTGTATTTTTTTTAAATTTGTTTCCGCACTTGTATATTATTGAACAATAGATACCCAAGTAACATTTATCCTCTCATAACATTCTCCAATAACCTAATGAGACTAATTTAAGGGAGCCAAAATAATCTTGAAGAATTCTTCCAGATTATTATAATACTGTTAAAAGCGTTAAATGGCCTAGTTATGAGAACCTCTCTATACTCCCTAACAGAGTTGTATTCTTCTTATGGGATGACAGATATAGAATAATGAAAAAAGGCCTCTTATATGACTCTAATAAAGCTCGGCTAAATCTTGTTGTAAGAGAGCGACTCTTGCAATGGGGGTTGCTAAAAGATAATAGAGAAAATGAGAAGAAAAAGAGAATAAACCTAAACAAAATTATATCTTTCTCATTAATATGAGTATTCACGACCCGGTGCAACAAAAAGATGTAAAATTACGAAATGTTATTTCTTAACTCACCTTTTCTATTCTATTGCAACTCTGGAGTAAAAATGAAAAAATCTGTTTGAACGCAAACATTTCTGACAGAAAATAACAGCTGCCAAACTGTCAAATACACCAGGAAAATTTTGCACCATTGTACTTTTCTGTTGCAATATGGTTAGTGTATAGCAAATGTGCAAAAGTTTTGTAAAATCTTAGTCAGTGTAAATTGTTGTTGTGGTGCAAAAATAAGTTGCACTTTTGCATATTTACAATGATCCTAGACCAGTTGCACCGGATCGTGAATACCCCTAATGTTTTTTTTGAAAGAAGCAAACTCTTTTAAAGTTTTTGCGTGTATAGCTAAAAACTGATGTTCTTGATATGTGTTTGTGATAGTATTTATTTTGTAGGTCAACTATGGCGATACATTATTTTATTTTATTGTTTGTTCGTATATGGGATCTAAAAATTAATGCGGTTTAAATCGTATCTACTAATTCTTAGATTTTGCCTCGAGAAAAAAACACAGCGCTCTGAAAATAATGCATATTTAAATTATTTAATTTATATTTTTTTATCAATGATAGGGTTACCGTGGATAGTTTTGGGAATCAATTAATTTTTGAAATTATAGTGGATAATATATCATCCTAAATGCATAAAAATTAACTTGTGAGTCAAATTAAATCTAAAAAGCAATCCATATCACACACTAAGAGCCTTTTTTTTTTATAATCTACACGCGCTCAAGGGATTATGAATACCCTTTAAATATTTCAACACAGCGCGGGCGTGAGGGTGAGGTGAAGGAAGAGAAAGAATGATAGGAAAGATGTGTGGCGCGATATTCGGAGACTGTAGGTGGTTGTTGTCTCGGAATTTATCTCCAGGGATGGCGGCTGAACTAATGCGGAGAAATTTCCGTGTCTTATTTATCAATGTCCCTTATGATTTGCATTAATTTTTTTATTCTTTGTCATATTTTATCGGTATACTAGTTTTACTCAATCACATGTTGTTAGTTCTATGCCTAAGCAGCATGTAATGAGTAAACCAGCAACTCATTGTATGACATTTATTTTTTTAGAATTGGTTTTTAATTGAAACATAAGAAGACATAGACTACGGCAGGGATCGAACCTTAATGCTGCATTTACACAAATGATAAAATGTAATTGTTGGTAGATATTTTTATGTCACAAAACAGAAATACCCAAGTAACATTTTTAATCTCACAAAATGTTTTAATAGAGAAACATCGAAAAGTTAAAATAATACCCATTTCGATTGTTAAATATTTTGTTTCGAAATCAGAAAGAATCTTTTACAGTTAGTGCTATTGTTTTGCCATTTATGTTTGTGAAATTTATAATGCACATAAATTTATTTTAAAAAAATGGTTTTTAAAATAAATAATTTTTAGAATTAATTTCAACACATCCACATTTTGTATGAGTGGTAACCCTCAAAATACTCAGAGTATATTTTTTGCCTACTCAAATATGGCTGCTGTTGAGATGAGAGGATCCTTCAAGAATTACAATAAGACCATTATAAGTGTTTGGTTTCCTCTATATTTACTCACTCTCACTCCCATTTACTAAGTTTATATTAAGTCTTCTTATGGGAATATTCATTATGTTATAGGATTATTTAAAAAAAAAAGCGAGCGAGATAACAAAATACATATATATTGAACTATTAATCACGGACGTAATGAGGGAAGGGGGCCTCAGCTACAAAATTAAAACATGAATTTGTTTTTATCATAGCACGACACTAGAAGAATGCAGTTGGTTACCATTGAAAGTGTGAAATATTCAATTATTATTCAAAATATCGAGCCCAATAGAGATAGGTACTAATTATACATTTTTTTGTAAATTTGATTTACGAAATTATAAAAATGTTTCTTTTTTGATGACACGTTTTAGTCGACGGCGACGATAAATCTTTTATTAAAATCCACAGCCCTTTAACAACAAATGTTGAATGCTTCGCTATTTGATATGTGTTAATTTTTGGTCGCGAAACACTTCCATTTTCAATTATTTAACAATTCACATCCATTTAATAATTTCGACTACGTCTCTGACTTGGTGACGTGTAAGTATGTGATTCCATGTGCCAATTCGAAAATGCAACTCCTATTAGAATCCTGTGATAAAATGTTGTGTATCTTAAATTCTATAAGGTTCGTTATAGAATTTTAAAAAAAATTAGACTCCGATAAGTCAGTTGTAATGGGATTGAAGATATATAGGCGTTTAAATTTCATAACAAAATTTTTATAAAACTCTAAATTCTTGGAATCATGTTAAAGGAGGCAAATTTATTTGAAGCTTAAGATTTAAATTATTTGAAAATATTAGATAGCTAAGTTCTTATAAAAAAACGTTATGAGAACAATTTAAGTTTCGTAAAAAGAAATTAACTCTAAGGATAGTAATGGGATCTAAAAGAGACTTACAAGATTGTTTTTCAGATTTTGGGAGCTTAACTCTGGAGAGTATGTTAGTTGGGATTGTAGTTAAAACGGTTCTTTTACTATAAATCATAAATACTGGTTGTTGTTGTTTTTTTAAGAGCTTGAAACTTTAAATAATAATAATACAAGACCGAAATATTGTTAGAATGTATTTTAATATGATGTCCGTCATATGTCCGCCTCCCGTTGCGTTGCAACGAATTTAATAGTTTATTCGATCAGTCCAATTTTTGACTCCTTTTACCAATAAATCTGGCCTTATTGCGTCGATACTGGCTTCCAATGCTTCAAGAGTTGCTTGTCGGCATTAACAAATGACTTAACATAGCCCCATAAAAGGTAGTCAAGTGGTGTTAAGAAGCACGAACGAGCAGGTCGGTTAACAGGATCACTTCTAGAAATAAATATGTCACCAAATTGATTTTGGTTAAGCGCGCTGAATGACAAGCTGCTCGCGCCGTCTTGTTGGGACAAAATGTCGTGGATGCTTAGCTGATTAATTTTTGGAAATGACAGCGCTCGCCATTTTTCCGCAACGGCAGCTCCTTCCTCATTTTGAAATGAAAAAATAATGTCCGATGATGACGCCAGCGTGTAAACCTCACCAAATAGTGAATTTTAATTGATGAAATGGTGATTCATTAGTTGCTTGAGGATTGTCTTCGCTCCATATATGACAATTTTGCTTATTGAGGAAGCCATTTAACCAGAAATGTGCTTCATCACTAAACACAATTATTCTTCGGTAAAAATGCACTATGAACTTAGCAAAGAGATTTATTTTTTTCAAAGTAAATTTTCTAAATTTGTAAGCGTTGTCCCGGCGTTAAAAGATTTATGATGAATTGCCAAACCTTACTGAACAGAAATGTGAACAGAGTTTGAAAGTCTGAACTGTCAAACCATAGACAACACCCATGTATTAAAGAAAATAAGATTACGACACTTCTTTGTTTTTATTATTTTATTGACGTCATATGTGAAACGAAATCAGCAAATTGTTGTTGTTCACATATGACTTCAATAAAATAAGAAAAACAAAGAAGTGTCGTAATCTTGGTTTCCATGATTGATGGACAACACCCATCGAGACGTCTCGTTCAGCTAAAAAAAATACTATATATATAAAGTTGTGAAAATACAACATCGAATTCGATGTGTTCAAATGTGAAAGGACACACTATAATACCTTTTTTCTTAGGATGAGGTACAATGCTCTTCGGTGTTCAAGGTATACCGAAGATTGCACATAAAATGTAAAGCTCTGCTAGAGCTCACTACAATTGCTATATTTTTTTACTATTTTCTTTTTAACGTTTTTTAATTATAAAATTGTATTGTGTTAAATAAAGAAAGCTAAATTCTCAGGAGCCACAGGAGTACACTCTGCCCATGATATCCACTTGGAAGAATTGACGATAACGATAGTAACGATAATAAACGATAGGAATCTTACTCCACGCCAAGGCTATTCCAAGGAAAACATTCCATTTTAAAAATCAAAGGGATCCATTTCTGATGATACACGGATGCAACAATTAAATCTATCTGAACTGATCAATGCGGTGCGTACTACTATCTAACATAAAGTGCCAGTGAACTATAAGCATGCAGTATGCAAATGTAAATCACATACTTGTCATGCTGGTATTGCATCCTTTCGTTCACAAATAATATCTCATTAGTTTATGCTTCTGCTCATGATGTTGACTTGGTGCCTGGTGATAGTATGACCAAGTGTATAACAGGCATATGGTCGTATAATATGTACAGTTAATTTAGTGGACATAGGGTGTTGCTGTTTTTTTTTTGTGCAAGTGATTTATGCCAGCAGCGCAGTGGTCGGTAATGATTGGTAAAGGTAATGTGACGCTTATTTACAGCATATGTTGTGATATACTTTTTATCGTAGGCTATGAGGTATGCTCGTCTGTCTAGGATCTACCAACGAAGCAACAAAATTTAATGTACATATTTGAGGTTATTTTTATTCACAACAATTTTAATGCATTTTGTTATTGGTCTTGGCCTTATGGCCGTGGCGCGATAGTTGTTGTTCGCCCGTCAACCTCATGGTCACAGGTTCGATCCCTGCCGTAGTCTATGTCCTCTTATTGTTCCATTAAAAACCAATTCTAAAATAAATGTCATACGAGTAGTTGGCTTACTCAGTACATGCTATTTAGGCATAGAACTACCAACATGTGATTGAGTAAAACTAGTACACCGATAAATATGACAACAAGAAAAATAATGCGAATTATAAGGGACATAGATAAATAAGACACGGAAATTTCTCCGCATTAGTTCAGCCGCCATCCCCGGAGATAAAATCTGAGACAACAACCACCTCCAGCCTCAGAACATCGCGCCACACATCTTTCCTATCCTTCTTTCTCTTCATAACCTAACGCCCGAGCTGTGTTGAAACACTTAAAGAGTAGTATAATCCCTTGAGCGCGTGTAGATTATAAAAAAAAAACTCTTATCAGTAACTTGACTGAAATATCATGATCCACTAGACTACTAACTGAGATAGATGTCATGAAATAACTACTCAAAACCTGGGGCCTATTTCATAAAACTACAACACTAATAAATATTTGTGAATTCACTTGTAACTTGTAAATTACGAGCATGTGCAAATTTTCGGTTCATAAAGAATACCAATTGACTAATAACTACAAGTATGTTTGACATGTAACTACATGTGAATTTACAACTGCGGCGAACTTTTCTGTTTTATAAAAATATTTGCGCAAAAAGTTATTAGTAACAGACTTGTAACTACAAGTGAATTTATTACAAGACTAAAGAGACTAATAAAATCAAGTATTGAGAACATTTGGCTCATTTGAGGTTAGAATTTAGTGCTTGGACTTGGACAACTTGTGCTTAAAACGGTTAAAATTAAATTATCTCAAGTAGTGACGATAGTGATTGCGAAGATAATCGTATAGGGATAATTTTATTTTTCATTCAGTTTAAGTAAAATAAAAGAGGAAGAAACGATAAATGCTAAGATCGCTTAACTGCGAAGTATAACTGTCGATTTGTAGTTCCACGCAAAAATGTTTACTTTCGATTATACATAGGTAATATAAGGCAAGTTATGCATTCATAGAGAAGCCTAAAAAATGATCGACAAAAAATGTCTCCCTGTCCGCCTGTATGTATTGCAGCTCGTTATACATACGGACCTTCAAATTTGGTACGGGTGATTCTGCCATATAACCCTTAAGGAAAAGATTATTTCTCTTGAAAACGGCTGCAACGATTTTGATAAGAAATTTTTCGTTGGTACTAGCTATCATTTTATCTGAACCACGTTAACGGGAAAAGTCTACTAACGTTACCTTTCATATAACATTTTTTTTTTAATTTTTGGCTTTCTCGGTACCTAACGTTACATTGGATTTCTGACAAATTTTATATCTGAGAAGATCTCGGTAGCCACTATAATTCTGCATCAAAGTTTTGAATAACTTTTTGTTTCTAATTAAAATTAATTTTATTTTTTAAATCAATATTTTTAAGACTAATCAAAAAAATATAACTTAAAATTCTATAATCACATGTACATACAGTATTAATAAGCTCTTAGAAACTGCATACCAAAATTCCGAAAAGTAATTGTTTTCAAAAAACTAAAAATAAAAAAAACAGGATTTCATCAAAATCCGTCCTGAAATTTTCGAGTTACTTTTTTATAAAATTTTCATTGATCGGTCGAATCTAATGGTGTTCTTGGTTTTTTTCACATACCTAGTTTCCATCTACATAATATGTAGGTAGGAACATATTAGCTTCCTAAATTTACATAACTAAAATCCATTTAACTATACATATATGTAGGTAGATATCTAATGTATCCCTTGAATCATCCATTCGATAATTCATTATAAATGTACTAAGAATCAAGGTAATCTTACCTACATCGGCTATAAGCCTGCATATGATAACTAGGCTACCTACTTGCTAACAGATTAACAGCGTCAGTGCTTAGCTACATTGTTAGCTACAAGAGCAAGTTCGTACGATCCAGTCGTGCATTCGATTTAACTTGTATTTGCCAGATTTGTATGCTTGTAGCAATTTCGCTACACTCATAATTTGAATCTGCCGCGCTACAAGTGCGAAAAAATGCTTATGGAAAACAAAATTACAACTCCATACTTTATTTGCGCTTGTAGTTACAAGTTTACAAGTACAAAACTAATAGTTTTAGGAAATAGGCCCCTGGTCTTCCAATGTTATTTTTGAAACGATTTATTTAGAAAGAAATAATAGGTGTGTTTGGTAACATACAAAATTCGTACCCACAGCTACGAGGGACTGCATATACGCCCGGTTTTTGAAGAGGAAAATGGCCTTTAGTTGACAATAGATAGCTTTTCACCTATTTTGGTGGTACATTATATGGATTTTATCCCATATTTTTTCTTAACACTTTTCCAATTCTATCCGTCACACCTTTGACATATGGCAAGAAAGCTTTTTTGTAGAGTTTAGTCTGGTCCGTTTCCTGTGACACCACTGGCTTCCACGTTCCTTGCTAGTAGATTTAGTTCCGCCGTTAAATGGTCATTATCACATATTAAGTAAGCGCGCTGACCTTAAATTCCGTTTTTGGCAGTAGCAGGTATAAAGGGACGGGTCTCGGAACAATGAAATACGGAACATCTGCCAGTGGAGGTCATTTGGATAAGTTATTGTAGATTTTACTAAGTTCCTAAGCCTCTATAAGAGAAGTATATTTTTTCCGAAACGTCCCAATATCAGATAAAAGTTTTTAAGACACTTTCGAAGGTTAATAAAAAGCAATAGAGTTTACGCCATGGTGTACGGTATACAATACAGTATGTGATTGCATTCTAGTCGCTTTCTCAGCGCTCTACTCCGAAAACGGTTTATGTTACAGAAAAATACAGGAGACATACTTTGTAGATAATTTTACGAGGAACAATTTTTATGTTGGCCACTATTGACCTCCGAGCAATAGGTCGCGAGAGATTTGCGAAAAACTGATTTTCGTGACTTTTCACCTTCATAACTTTTTTAGCCGGCACGATATCGATGTCGATTTTTCCCATCTTCTTTAACACACCGTAGTAAAGGTATATACAAAAATTCAGCTCACTAGGAATTTTTCCGCAGATTAGGGTTTCAAATTTCAAATTTTTGGATGTTGTGAGTTCAGATGTTCCAAGAAACCGATAATGCTGGAGCTCCTAAAGATGCAGAAGGCGTCATCCACATACCTCAACCATAGATTTTGGATTTTTCTGTTAATTTCCTTAGAGCTTCGGTTTCAAAATGATCCATCAATAGATCTACAACAATGGGAGCTAAGGGTAAACTCATACCAAAGCCATCTACTTGCATTTTTTTTAACTATATGCCAGTAAGACCTTAGTTCTTTTAAATGCAACCTGAATTGCACGGTACTAGTTAGAGGGAATAGAAAGATAAGAAAGATTTTTTTGGCATAGTATATTTGAGAATTAAGTATTTACAATCTCACTGGCGGCATCCACTTAAAATTGGAGGTATAAAAAAGAAAAAGAATGCTGATGTCTATCATGGCAAATAGATGGCGTTAATAAATTTTTAATTAGGCTGTTAATCCAAAAAATAAATAATTAGTTATGTCCAACCTCCGCGAAAACCTTAAAAGTTTTTTAAATTTTTAATTGAAGAATGATCTAGATTTACGTCACAATAGGTAATATATACTTTCATCTACTGCACGTATTAAGACGTACATATCATATCAGACTGCGGTATATAAAAGCCTTAAGGCTAAATTAATTATTCTATACTGCCCGCTGGTCATCTTACCATATCATTTATATAAAAATGATTTGAATCTGCCTTCTCTCATTGATAAAACCTCAATAATTGGTAGTCTTAAAAATTGATAAAAAAAATTATTCTTCGAATGAACTTACGCGCTTTGCTAATTTTGGCAAAGTACCACTTTAAAATACAAAAGTGCATTCGAGTGAGTTTCGTGACTGACCCCTTTTAAAATCAAACACATCACATTATGTTTGTATGCAATTCATTCTTACACATTATCTCTTTTTTTTGTTGATCTTAAATTTTGACTGAATTGGTAGTTCTTCCTTTTAGTCGGCTCGCTTTTTTCTTTGACATCAAATACCTCATATTAAGTCCAACTGGTCAGTTAATAAATCAGTGGAATTAATTTCCAAGAATTATTCAATAACATCACCGCCGTATGTACCAGTTTAAGCTAAGGGCATTCATCTCATAAGTGCATCCAATTCCACAGTTGCAACAGAATGTGGAGAAGTCGTAACTTTCCGATGAGTAGCTTATTATTAGTTAAACTTATTACCATACATTAATATTTCTTTCTTCAAGAAGTTGTTATAATGTGTTTCTCTTTTTTGCTATTTTTTGCGACGTCAAGTTAGTGGACATTAAGTCTTAAAGAAAAATAATTAGTTTAACACTTTCTTATGCTAGGTACGCGTATGGACTAGCGCGGAAGTGCTAATTGATTGTCAGATTTGTCGAATGCAACTTGTTTTGCCGGTAAACATATTTCTATAAGTGGAAGCGAAAGAACTTATAGCTTTGGTCTTTTCTATTTGTATGCGTGTATAGGGTGTTTTTTTAAGCTCTTAACTTTAAATAATAATACAAGACCGAAATATTGTTGCAATGAAATGAGACGAAAATTCGATTATTTTCAATATTTATGTGTCAACTGACAGCTTTTGTATTGCTTTGATTTGGGATATAGATACTATACGGTGAGTTTTGCATTTGAAAATAAAAATTGAACTGCAGATTTTAATCAAACTTGACATTACGATGTTAGAGAACATCAAAAAATTTTGTGGCGCAATTGGGTCTGTCAGCCTAAACGGATGAATTGATTTTGTTCAAAGTTGGTATAGTTAAGCGCCTCAATTCTCTTTTTTGTCCCAAAAATAACAGTACCTGCCATACAAATTTTTTGTACTAAAAATAGTAAATCTTAATAATATCCAAAACGGCTCTAACGATGTTGATAATAAGATCATTTTACTATTAATTGCGCAGTCTACATTTTGTTTTAAAAATAATTTACATAAAATATTATTAACGGTGCCTGACGTAGAACGGTGTTTTTTTGTAATTTTCGACTTTCCCATTAACGACTTAATGGATTTCGATCAAAATTTTTATACAGGGTAGGTCCTTCGGATTCTAAATTTTATTGCATACCAATATTTTCGAAGAATAAATTTTCGCATTTTTGATTTATATTATTAAATAGACATCACTCGGAACATGCCAACAGTGTGACTGTGTGACAGAAAACAAGAGTTTATGGGGTTCGGTGGGTTTCCGTGGGGTGACATACAATCTTTTTTTTTAGAAAAAATAATGCAGTCGTGTATTCTATTTGTTTATTCTTTCATTTGACATTCTTTATAATTGTGTCCATAGATAAAATTCGCGCCTAGGTAAATATTTTACACAGTATTTAGTAAAAATTAGAAGATTATCGACGTTTTAGAAGTACACGAACATACATATATAGTATTATGGGGTTTTCGTTTGGTAACAAAAATCAATTTTTTTTTCATTTAGATCTGTCAAAAAACTGATTTTGACAATTTTTGCATTTGATTGGCAAAAAAAATTGATTTACTTTTTGATTTTAAATCAATTTTGCAGATCTGAATTTTTCGGCAGATCTACCCCTCTCTTACTAAATCCACTATGCATCATAATTGACAGTTATCAGTTTGTAAAGACTATCAGCTGTCTGCTAGCTGGTTCACAGATTCAAATATACACCAATACCATAGCAAATAAGAATCAATCTGAAAACGTATTCGATTCTTTACGAAAAAATCAATTTATACATCAAAATATATATTTACCAAACGAAAACCCCATTAGAAAGTTGCCAAACATATGGTTACAACAGGAAACGGACTCAAAAGTCACATAAGGCCATAAGGGTCTGACTTAATAAAGGGTTTTCCAATAAGAGGTGTTATTTTGATATTCAAAGAAAAATGGCATTTTTGGAGATAAATGATCGGATGTTTATTTCATTATAAAGAGGAAGGTATGCCGTTAATAATGGAACACAACATCAGCCAAATGGCCGCCAAGACCACGCTTACAGGACCATATCCTTTTCATGAAATTTTCCATAACCAAATCGCAAAGTGGCTGCCCTATGTCCTCGATAGCCTCACGAATTTCATCTTTGAGGTCTTGAATCGACGCTGGGCTGTTGGCGTAGACCTTATCTTTTACGTGGCCCCAAAGGAAGAAGTCGTAAGGTGTTAAATCACAAGATCTCGGTGGCCAATTGTGATCACCTCTTCGAGAGATAACACGGTCCGGAAACTTTTCCCGTAAAAGATCGATGGTTTCATTGCTTGTGCGGCACGTAGCGCCGTCTTGTTGAAAATAAACGTTGTCCAGATCAATACCATCCAATTCAGGCCATAAAAAATCATTAATCATCTCTCGATAGCGCAATCCATTGACCGTAACTGTTGCTCCAGCCTCATTTTCGAAAAAGTAAGGTCCAATGACCCCGCGGGACCATAAACCGCACCAAACAGTCACGCGTTGAGGATGGAGAGGCTTTTCAACAATAACTCTTGGGTTTTCCGAGCCCCAGATGCGACAGTTTTGCTTGTTGACGTAGCCTCCGAGGTGGAAATGGGCCTCATCAGTCAAGATGATTTTTCGATGAAATTCCGGTTCATTTTCATGCATTTCAAGGACCCAATCAGCAAAGACACGACGTTGTTGATGATCAGCCGGCTTGAGTTCTTGTGTTAACTGAACTTTATAAGCCTTAAGACCCAAGTCTTTATGCAAAATACGGTGTAATGACGTTTGTGGAATGCCTAGTTCCAAAGAACGACGAGGAATGGACAAACCTGGGTTTTCTTCAACACTTTGGGCTACAACAGCAATGTTCTCAGTTGTTCTTGAGCGACGTGCACGGGTTTTATTCTTCACATCACTAACTTGTCCCAACAGCTCGAATTTGTCCACCAATTTCTGTATTGCGGTCCGACAAGGTGCTTCACGACGATCCAAAAATGTTTTAGTTTTAAGAACCGTCTCTGCCAAATTTTCACCATTTTTATAGTGAATTTTAATAATTTCAATGCGTTGTTGAAGCGTGTATCGTTCCATTTTTATTAATAGCGTAGTTTCTACTTGTCAAATGTCAAAAAATGACAGCTTTAAAAGTGACAGCTACCGAAATAGCGGGCTATTCAAAATAACACCTCTTATTGGAAAACCCGTTATATGTTTATCTTGCCCACAGGGTCACTGAACTTATTTTTCCTTCGATTTTGGCAGATGTGCAAAATAAAACGGTCTATATATTATCTTTTTAATTTATAAGGGACTTATGTGAATTTAGAAATGTTGAAATAAACACTATTTGTTTCAGTACAGCTGCATATGTGACTTTCATAGTTCGAAGGGCCACCTATATATATACATTTTCATCGAAATCCGTCGAGCTGTTCATGAGAAAGTCGGAAATAAAAAAAAATTGGACTAAAATGTATACTAGTCTATATTCAGCTTTGTACTAAGAATCTTTTGCGTACGATGTGATTGAACATAAGAGCGGGCGACACCTGTCGTGAATTTTATTTTTTATTAAATTTATAGGAACTCGATTTGACAGATTTTTTAAATCAAAATCGTTAGAGCCATTTTCGAGATAATTAAGATGTTAGAAAAAATTGTACGAAAGGTACTGTTATTTTCGGGACTAAATATAAAAAATAAAAGAATTATAAAAAATTCATTCCGACAATATTTCTGCCTTGTATTACTATTTAAAGTTCTTAATTACTATTGGGCAATTTTTGCATTTGGAATAATATAGAATTCAAGATCTTAATCAGACTTCATATAACTATGATAGACAACAACAAAAAATGTGGGTGATTATCTCAAATAGATTTTTGAATGGCATTGTTAGCCTCAAAAATAACGGTACTTACCATACAATTTAGTCTTCCATCTTACTATCTTCATTCTTCTGAATATACTATATTAAAATCAAAAATTATCCACACAAATTGTTAATATTTATAAATCAAAACTTCAATGTTTTCAAAATTGAGTTTCCTCATCTGTTTATTAATAGTAATCCTATCAACAATATCAAGAATAGTGAAGTACATTCTATTACACGAATAACGAGGAGCAACAACAAAAAAGGAAAGGTTACTGAACTTTCCAAAAACCCAACCAATGATCTAAGTAGGGGAGCTTTACAAAACGTAAGAAAAAAAAAGACAAAAATTCTCCTTCAATTGTGCGAAGCAACGGTTTTAATTTGCTTAGTTTTTTCCTGCCCCTTCTGCGCTACGTAAAAATCCGTCTAAGATTTGTGGTATCGCTGCATCAATCCAAAAATCAATCTCTCCCACTGCCCCCTCATTTACTACTGCAAGCACTCCTACAACATGTACGAGTTCAATCGAAGACAAGGCTCTAAACAACAAACTGGTTGAGAACACCAATGCTGATCTCTCTCTTTTAATTATCGATGATGATAATGAAATAGACGATGGATCGAATGGTGTGAGTGCATTTGGATCAGATACCAATGTGTTTGTTGCCGTTGGTGCTCTGGCAATTTCTGCGAACGCATACTATGACAAAAGTATCAACAACAAACGGGTTTTGAGCCCAACTGATGATCTCTCCCTGTTAATTGTCACCGATGATAAAGAGATTCACATTCTCAAACATGCTGATAAGCATGGCTTGATTTACTCGAATTTGAAAATGTGAACGCTCTATCAAACGGCTTATCCAGCATGTTGGTTGGATATCAAAATATCTTGATATTTTGCTTGCTTGACACACATGTTGGAGAATATGAAAAATCGATTTTTCAAAACAAAATTTTTATTTATTTTTTTAAGAATCAAAAAACTTTTTTTTTAATATTTTGGTATGCAGTTTTATTTATAATCTTAGGGAGCATTTTAATAAAAAAATAATCGTTCATCCAATATTGAGAAAGTCGAAAATATGAAAAGTGGTTCTATGGGAAGTACCATTAATAAATACGAAAAAAAAATGTTTATACTTGAAAGTGGACTGTACTAATTTAAGAACACACACATTTTTTTAAAAAAATTCTTGGAGCCGTTTTCGAGAACACATTTTTTTTCTTAACGATTTTCTTTCAAGATTTGTATGGGAATTACCGTTGGTTTTTTATTTTAAGAATATAGTATTTTAGCTTTTCAAGATAATGTTTAAAAAAAAACTACCAAATACGATGTTTAGACAAAATCCATTAAGTCGTTTTCGAAATTTTGAGTTTTCGAAAAAAAAGTTTTTTTTTAATTTCCAATTTTTTTTTTTTTTTTAATATTTTGGCTTACAATAGTGTTTAAGCTTTTTAGGAGCTTCTGCGAAAAAATAAAAAAAAAATAATTAACCGTTCCCCATAAAATCGAAAAACAAAAAAAAAATGGTACCAAAAATACCAATTTTCTTTTTATTTTTTTTTTAAATCGTTGGCGCCGTTTTTGAGAAAAATGAGATTTTTTTTGCCCAAAAAAAATGTATGGGATCTACTGTTATTTGTCGTCTTAAAAAAATGAAAAAAAACGTGTGGGCATATTACCGAAAAAACAATATCTACCATGTTTGAAGCAAATCTATCCAACCGTTTAGGCTGTAGATTCGAGGACAGATAGACAGACAGAGACGGAATTGGGGGACCCACTTTTTTGGTGTTCTCTATGGTCGTAATGTCATGTTTGATTGTTAGAATTTTTCTTGCACGAATCCATAATTTGCCTTATAGTACCTATAACCGCAAGTAAAAATAACTTCCAACAGCAAATAAAAAACCTATTTATTAATTCATTAGTCAAAGCAGGTGCATAAATCTTAACTCAGCTGATGAAAAATTAAAAAAAAAACAAAGCAGACATTTTGTCGAAATATTTTCATGTACAAGAAAAACAAATCGTATATTCTTTTCCATGCAGCTCAAGTTGATCAAACAAACCTCTGTATCTGTTTCAGCGAATCAATCTTGAATCTCAACATACAAAAAAAAAGTTAAAACTTTTTCTAGAAACTCAATTTTAATTATTTTTTTTTTATATATGTATGTATAGGAACTTTTAAAATAAATTTTAAATTAAATTAATACAACAACGCCTTAAACTTAATAAATAATATTTTTATTAAAAAATAAATGCGATTGTAAATTATATTTATCAACATTCAGCTTCGGTGCAGCTCGGTAAGCTTGCAATTTATAAGGTCGTCCATTGAAATAATAGGCGTGTCCATTTAACCGGATCATCTTTGTATCAGGTGCTAATTGTGAATTTGTCAAAGCAACATTTTGTGGAACTTGTTGCGGAACAATTTGTGGTCTGTTCGGTGTAAGGTTGGGTTGGTAATTTGGTTGGAACATTTGTGGAATAACCTGTTTGTTAATTTGTGGTCCATTTTGGGGATGTTTTTGTTGAAAAGTTTGTAAAAAAGCTTGCAGGAAATTTGGTGGAACATTAGGTCCATTCAGTATTGGATTATTCAGAGTTGCTGATGGGGGCTGGTAGTCATATCCGGGCTTGGGTGCAAAATGATATGGCATCGGTCCAATCGGAATGTAATATATTTTTGAGTCTTTTTGTGAATTTTTTGGTTTCGCCGTTGCATATTTTTTGAGATTTATGGGTTTCGATGATAAAATAATTTCCTTGTAGACATTTTCCATCATCGGACTTTGGAATATAACTTTTGATGATAGCGGAAGATCATTTTTGTTCATAAAACTTCCTCCGAAGCTGACTGACGCTGAAGCAATCAATAGAATTAAAGTGTATGGATGGAAAAACATTCTGAAAATAAAAACAAAATATATATCATTTTCGGATTTAAAGAAGTGAAGAGGAAATGAGACACACTTATTGGAAAATAAACTTATAACAACACAATTATGTTTCTGATCTTTTTGGCATGGTATTCAAATAGGGAAATTTCAACTTATTTACTCTAAAAGCATCTCTCAAATATTGATGGTTTTGTATTCCATGTAGGCTTATAAAAAACAAACCATTTTTTTTTTACAGCGGGTGGTATTCCATCAGGTCCAATAGAATCGTGTTCTTTTAAATGTGACAAAGAGTCAAAAATTTTATCACTCTCTATTGTAATATTATTCAATGATACTTAAAGACAATTTCGTAAAAAATGAAAATAGTTTTCGTCAACGACAAAATCTCAATGAAGTATTGGCTGAAATTACTGGCAAATCCCTAGCAGATTTCAGAAGTTGTATATAAATGAGATTAACTTTATATACCACCCGTCATATTCCTTTTTAGACTTTATAAATTTTCAAAAGTTTTTCGCTCAAAGAACGCCCCAAGGTCGCAAATAAAAAACAAACAGTTCTATAGTATAGGTAACGCTAAGAATATTTTAAGTTACATTTTTTTGACCAAAACACTGATTTTTTTATCAAATTCGTTAGAGCCGTTTTTGAGAAAATTTAAAATGCTTGCATTCCAGGTACCTACTGTTATTTTCAAGGCTAAAAGAATTAAATTTCTCCCATAGGGAGTCTCCTAAGATGCTTAAGTAAAGGGTGGTAGGGGACAAGTGATTTATTAATAATATTAAATTAATTAAATTAGTGAACTTGGAAAACGCGAACCAATTAAAAGAAAAAAATTACAAAAAAAGGTGAACCGACGCAACGAGATAAATAAAGCGAATGGGAATTTTTTTGACAACTACGAAACAGAAGCCAAAAGAAAAAGTGTAAAAGGTAGCTCGTTAATAAAAACTACGACCATGGCTGCTCAGCTAGTGTGGGTCCGACGGATGAATTCAAAATAAGTTGAATATAGATTGAAAATTACTTTAATTGATTAATATAATTAACGAAGTGTTTTATTACAAGTGCAGTGGGGTACTTGTAATAAAGGGTGGGCGCCAGGAATTTTAATTGCGCTGAATTAGCAAAATGCCAAATCTAATTTTTTTTTATTAAGTAGAAAAAAAAAGTTAAAACGAAATTTGAAAGAAAACACACAGTTTTAATACCCAGATGGGAATTTAAAAATAGTTTTTATTTGGGAAACTTTTGGGTTGAGACCCAGAACTAAAACCCAGTTTTTTTTAAAAACAAAGGTTTATAAAATTGAAATTAATTAGAGATTAACGGGGAGCCGTTAAGCAAAGTGCAAAAAAATGAAAGAACAAAGAAATGGGCCCTTAACATTTCGAACAAAGACAAAAATTACAGTTCCAAATTAAGTTGAGAATAAAATAATAGAAAAAGAAAAGTTACTAGCACCGAATAAAATTCGATCGGAATAAAAAATAAAATGCACGGCTGGATCGCACGAACTTGCTCTTATGTTCGATCACATCGAATGCAAAAGATTTCTGTTAAAAATCTAAATATATATTTAAAGCAGTTTTTTTATTCATTTTTTATATATACAAAATATCTTTAATTTTTTTTCTAACAAATATTTGTATGACAGTCTTAAATATTATAACATAAACTTAAAAACAAAATATTAAATCGGCTTAATCAAAGAAAAAATAATTCAAAATTCTGAAATAAATACTTAAACTAATTAAAGCTCAAAAAAAGTACGCCATTTTATTTGTTAGATAAATTTGAACTTATGAGAAACAAATTTAAAAAATCTGTGGAGCGGTTTTTGAGAAAGTTTTTTTTTAAAAACTTTTTGAAAACATTTTTTTAAAAAAAATCAAAACCGCCAATTCATAGATATTCAGTCAATACATATAAATATAATTTTTGAAAAAAATTTAATGAGCAGTTTTCGAAATATAAAATATAAATTTTTTTTAAATGATTTTAAAAATACAAAAAAATACTAATTAAAAATATTGGTACGCGGTAAGATTTGGGCGACCTAAGCCTATATATGTGTGAAATTTCGAAAGAATCGGTTGAGCCGTTTATGAGAAAGTCAAAAGCAAAAAAAAAACCGTCCTATAAAAAGTACCGTTTTTATACATTTTTTCTAATTTTTTTTTTCAACCATATGATCGGTCGTAGCTAAAAACCAGCACTGATTTTTTTTAAATCAAAATCGTTAGAGCCGTTTCCGAGAAAAATAGGTTTGAACGTAACGGTTATATGGCAGGAACCGTTATTTTTTGAGCTAAAAAAAATGTTCACTTTCCCCTCTGTACAATACCTAAAAACTCTATATACCAAGTTTGAAGCAATTCGGCGCACCCGTTTGGGCTGTAGGTGTCTATACATACATACATACAGACAGACTGACAGACAGACATACAGACGGACAGAATTTTTAGACCATCTATTTTCGTCTTCGCTATTATCGTAATGTCATGTTTGATTGTTATCTCAAAACTTTTTTTTTTCGACGAATGCATAACTTGCCTTATAGTACCTATAATCGCAAGTAAAAATAAAAGAAATTACGACACAAAAAAGTAAAAAAAAAATAGTTTGAAATAAAATCTTCACTCTACTTACCTTTTTTTTGTTCCACCCGGATTTCCCTGCTCTCACTCTCCTCGAATCAATCCTTTACTCCTCGAATCCCCTTCCGGTTTTTTTGCTCTTCACAAAGTAAAGAAAAATGCTTGGAACCTCCTTTCCTCTATTTTTTTTTCTCCAAAAATTCCTCGAAATCTTCAAAATTACCAAACAAAATTATCTTCTCAGTTCTCTCTCGAGTGAACTGTCCTGCTAAAACCAATGCCTCCCTCTACTATTCCAGTCACTCACACATTCATCCATTCATCCATTCGTTTTCGTTGATCATCTGTCACGACCATAAACTAATAACTTAAAGACCAGAAACCTCTGTTTTCAATTGACATTTGCCCACAAGCTGAAACACGCACACGAGTAACATTTCTGTTCCTCTTCCAATAGACACATTGATAAAAACGCACACAAGAATCTTTTCTGTTCCTCTTCCTATAGACACATGACAACACAGCCCTAGTAATTTGTTTTTGTTTTGCTTTTCGATTTCCCATCTATTCATGGATAGAGTTTCAAAACTACAAATACAACAATGGAAACAAATGGGTTTTGGGGGGTGAAACGTACGAAGGTTTCCAATCTTTATTATGGCTTATTTGTGGTCACGACAACGGCTTCCTGGAAAGCTTCTCTGCCTCCACGAAAACGTCCGTTATCGAATCACAATGAAAGTTACTCTCACTCACACAAACACGGATTCAGCAAGTTGTTGGAGGTCTTTCCAATACTTGCCGAATCTTAATGGCCGAGTTCAGACCCATTCCACTACATTTTTTTTTCGAGAAAAATTAAGAAGATCCAAAACCGAGAAAAAGTTCTTCCTAGGCATTCTCCTAGTTACTACATAAATAGTCGGGAGTGGTTCAAAGTGTAAATTATTCATTACTAATATTTTTTCGAGACGAGAGAGAAAGGTATAATTTTAAACCGCGAACTAGACTTTATCAAATATCAGTTCCGATAGCCCTCATATAAACTGTTCAGTGTTTTAGCAATTGAATTAATAATTTAAAATTTTAGAACTAAGCGTTAACTACACATTCCGTTACAATTATATATTTAACGTTACTTTAAGTTAGGATGAATTATAAATCAGGATATTATGTTGTTGGTGAGAGTCCGCCTGACTCGTTACTTCTTCAGCTCGTCCGCTGGTACATCAACATGAGACCACCCGTCTACATGATTCTTATTAGGATGGTTTAATAATCGCTCTTTCACCTGTTTTTGTTACCTTTGCAAAACACTGGTTTACTAAACAAATAGTTGCCCTCAATTTCGCGAATATTTTGCAGCCGCAACGAGACAAATAAATGGAAAGGAACAAGTCGAAGGCTGGTCATTGTTGCGCTAAATTTTACCGTAACAAGCCAAATGGCGCAAAATTTTAAACAGACCTTGTTTAATAAGCCCAAATTTATTTAAAGCAGTCGTCTAGTTGCCAGCCTTAGTCTTAATTTTAAAAACACTAAACAACTTCTAATAAAAGCAGTAGATCTTTAAGGATAAATTAATCAAAATTATGTTGAACACGCCTTATTTTGACAGATAGAGTAATGCCGAAATTACACGAATGGCAAATTGCCATTTATGTGTCAAATTATAGCCATTTTTTTATTCTAAATATTGGCAATATTTTTGCCAAAAAAAATTTTGCACAGAGAATTTGGCATAAAAGGCTGCCATTAATATGGCTATGTATAAACGCTGTACTAACGCCATTTTCCAAAATATGCCATTAGGCGTTTTTCTTTTTTCGTTCAGAGCAGAGCACTAACAGAGTTCGAACACATAAATTGTGCACTGAACTTTGTTCCAAACTTTGTTACAGAAAATCAACTACCGATCATCACCTTCTTTCGCGAACTTATGTATCTAATTATTTTTTTCTTCCTATTTTCCTTCTTGACACATATGGCATTTGGTGCGTTCAGCAATTTATACTCACATGCTCAGTCAATTATCTTCGAGCACGTCGAGTGCGATCTACACATGTTCAGAACGAAAATAGAAACAAACATTTGGAGCTCTGCATGCTCTGAGTTAAAAAGAAACACAAACAAATTTTTTGACGACTCAGATTCTGCTCTGAACTAAAAAAGAAAAATAATGAACTTGCTCATTCTTTATTGGCAAATTGCCATTTTAAATGTCAAATCTTATCAAGGCTTAACTACATTCAGCACACTTATTAAGCCTTATAACATTCAACACAAAAGTAAGAAAATGTTTTTTTTTTCAAATAGTGCTCAATCCTAACTCATATTTGAAATTTTACAAAAGTAAAAGTTAGACCGCTTTTAACTTTTACTTTTGTGCAGGAGCACTTTTGTAAAATTTGAAATATGAGATAGGTTTGAGCAGTATGTTTGAAAAGACAAAACTACAAAAGTGTTGTTGATCTTCTAAAATCAAGAATGCCCCTAATGGTGATTTTGTTTCAATAAATAGGATTCGCTACTGAAACAAATACTTTTTTGCTTTGAACGAACGATCTCTTTTTGTAACTGTGTTTTTTGCTTGGAAGCTGTAAAAAAAAACAAATCTTCAATTCGTTAATATAGGGTTATCCATTTTGCGGTTTCAAAAGTATAGGGCTGGAATTCGACATCTGTCAAACTAAGTTGTTAAACTAATTTACATTTACGAAAATGGATCGCTTAACTATCGCACAACGCATAAAAATTGTTAAAACCTACTATAAAAATGGTGATTTTGCCACAACCACATATCGTGCTTTAACAGGAGATTATGGTTTAAATAATCGTGCAACTACGCAAGCAATTGGCAAAATTGTGAAGAAATTTGAAGAGACTGGATTGGTTACAGAAATTGTAAGGCCTGTGCATCATCGTTTCGCTAGTACCACTGAAAATATCGCTGCTGTAAGTGAAAGTGTTGCCGAAGACCCAAATGTGTCGATACCTCGTCGTTCTCAGGAATTAGGACTGTCTCACGGCACATTATGGCGTATTTTGCATTTTGATCTATACCTACATCCATATAAAGAAAGTCTAGCTCACTCAACAACTGAAGCCAGCTGACCATTCAAAACGTCGTAGATACGTCGAATGGGTGCTTGAACAACAGGCGTTGGATGTCGATTTTCTTCAGCGACGAAGCACATTCCTCACTCGGTGGGTACGTTAATAAACAAAATTGTCGTATTTGGAGTTCTGAGAATCCTCAAGTAATTGAAGAGAGGCCATTACATCCACAAAAAGTCACTGTTTGGGACACTCTTTGATCCGGAGGTGTGATTGGAACTTACTTCTTCGAAAACGACGATGGAACGACTGTCACCGTCAATTCGGAGCGTTATGGTCATATGATAACCGAATTTTTTTGCCTGCTATTGAAGAATACGACTTGGAGAATATGTGGTTTCAACAAGACGGTGCCACAGTTCACACAACTCAAGCGAATATGGCTTTATTGCAAGAGACATTTCCTGGCCGTAATTTTTCGTAGTGGCGATATCAACTGGCCACCAAGATCAAGCGATTTGACACCGCTAGACTTTTTTTTGTGGGGCTACTCGAAAGACCGTGTTTATGCAGATAAACCTTTAACTTGAAAACCAACATTCGTCAAGTTATGGCTGAGATACCGCCCAATATGTTTCAAAAAGTGGTCGAAAATTGCCTCAAAAGAATCGATGCTTGCAACAATTTGCATGGTGGTCATTTAAATGATGTAGTATTTCACACATAATGTCAACGTTCAAACTTTATAATAAAATAGAAATATCATGAAAAAAAGTATTTTATATGTGTTTTATTTACGTTTACTTTTGAAACCGCAAAAGGGATAACCCGTTATTTAAGTCCTTTACTAAAATGTTTTTAATTTTATACATTTATTGAGTAGCACATACTATATCTTTTTTCTTTGAAAAAAACTGCCGAATGCACCTAAATAGTACAAAAAGTAAAAGTTTGTGCATAACATGGATATAGATGATGCTTAAAAAATAAAAAAGCCTTTTGGTAATTTTAGCTTTAGTAAAATGTTAAGAGATAGTTCGATTATTACTCATTTAAAATTATAGTAAAATCCTCTTTTTTACCTAGTATCATACTAAAAATGTTTTAATGTAGTATGATGCATCGGATAAAATTATGCACCAAGGTCTTAATTCAAATGAAATAAAATGCAAGACTGGATCGCATGTACTTGCTCTTATGTTCGATCGCATTGTGTGCTAAAGATTCTTAATAGAAACGGCTATATATATTTGTAAAATCGTTTTTTACTTAATTTTTGTATATAAAATTTTTTTTACATATTTGCTGGGATGACATTTTAAAATATTTAATAATATAAGCTTAAGATCAAAATTTCAGAAAAACACCGTCCAAAAACAATATTTTTCGAAAATTTTGAAATGCAGTATTATTTATAATTTGAAGAACTTCATGTATAAGAATTTTAATCAAAATCCTTTTAGCCGCTTATGATAAAGTCGAAAATCAAAAAAAAAAAACGGTTGTATGGCATAGGTACAGTTAATAACAAAATATGTAAGCAAAAATTTTGGACAAAATGTAGACAATACCTAATTTGGTACACATACTTTTTTTGTATCAAAATCGTTAGAGCCGTTTTCGAGATAATTAAGTTGGTACCCAAATTTATATGGCAAGTATCGTTATTTTTGGGGCTAAAACAACGATTCAAGAATCTGGTTTAGACAATCACCTAAAACGCCCAAATACCAAGTTTGAAAAATACGTTTTTTTTTTTCAGTTATGCTGCTTAGGCTATAGAACGTTCTACAGACAGACAGACGGAATTGTGGAACCCACTTTTTTGGTGTTCTCTGTCATCGTAATGTCAATTTTGATTAAAATCTCGAGATTGATTTTTTTTCGCAAGTAAAAAAAAAACATGTTCTTCTCGGGACGCCCGTTAGAAGTGATAACTTAAACCAATCTAGGTTGAACTACTCATATATTTAATATTGAAATTGTTTAACTTGAGAAAAACAAAAGTTCCTCGTTAATTTGACGAATTTCAAAAGTTCTCCGTATGCGCGAGAGAAAGGGAAGCCAGACAGACTGGCGCCGTAACGCGTTGCGTAACGAATCGGTTTACCGTCCCATAAGAATTCATCAGTTCAAAAAACAAATGAATTTGCTTAACGTCAGATATGTAGTCCCTTTGGTCTATTCGCCTATTCATCTGTTCTTATGCGCACCTGTGAGTTCTCGCATATTTTGAGCTAGAGCCGGAATGATTGTATGAATCTTCTTCAAATTTGGTAAATCCTTTTTTCATGATTGAATCTACATACAAAGGAACGATGGGTAGCTGCTTAAAAACAATAAATTAAACCTTATAGATTTAGCCTTGAACACTGATCTCATCAGAGATCACATTTTTCGTGGACAGCCAAGCAGCTATCAAAGCACAATGCCATCGGTAACTCTAACCGAGTCAAACTTTGTTGGGATCCTGGACACAGCAATGTAGAAGAGAATGATATAGCAGATAAAATGGAAAGGAAGGGATCAATAGCAAAAGGCACAGCAGCAACTTATTGGATATATGTCATGAAGTCCCGTTTGGCGTAGTGAAAAGACAAATAGACTTAAAAATGAAAGAGCAAATAAACAACTCCTGGATATCCAGCGACTGTGTTATCTCTAGAAGTTTATGGCCTAGAATCAATGAATAGAAAACCCAGTATCACTGAGTAAAAAGAACATCAGAACCTTGATAGGCCACTAGAGTGGGTGTATTGGCACCCGACTTCTGCAGGAGCTGTCAAGACGCTTATGTAACAGAAATCATTAAGCACGTGCTCTGCGAATGACCAAATCTAACAAACAAATCGCCTCCGACACTTCGGAAACAGGTTTGTTGATGAGTTAGACGACCTAGTTCATATACCAATGGTAAATTTGAAAAAATATATAGAGAGTACGGGCTGGTCTGTCCATCTTCATGAAACATTAGTTAGGAATATCTCTGTGTGAAAGGGGATCACAATGGGCCGATAGGCCCCTGTGTACGCAGCAGCCTTTGAGCTGCGCACGCCCCTCATAACCTAACCTAACCTAGCCTTGAACAAGTTCATTCGATCACATCGTGTGCATATGTAATAAGATTAAAGCAATAATACATGTATGCATAATTATTGAAAATAAAATACACGACTGGATCGTACGAACTTGCTCTTGTAACTAACAACTTAAGTGTACCTAACTACGGACTCTGTTAGTAGGTATATGTACATATCTACATACCTAGGTTCTCTATATATAAGTAGGTACATAATACCCTCCTAATTTTTATAATTCAAATCTTTTTAAATATACATTTGTAGGGAGGTGCCTTTGTAACCATTCCTGGAATCATATCTATGCCACCATTCATTATATTAACAATCAAGGTTAGTTATCCTTTGTAGGAGTAAAGCCTATGTAGGTAAGATAACCCTGATTGTTAATATAATGAATGGTGGCATACATATGATTCAAGGAATGGTTACAAAGCACCTCCATACAAATGTATATTTAAAGAGATTTGAATTATGAAAATTAGGAGGGTATTATGTACCTACTTATATATAGAGAACCTAGGTATGTAGATATATACATATATGTATGTGTATAAATGAAAGTGAATGCTGTATAGGTGGGTAAAAATCGTTTTTTAAACTTATGAAAATTGCCAAAACCTTCACTTTAATCGGTTTGTCGAAAAAAAAGAAAACCATTAGATGCCACCGATCAATGAAAATCTTATAAAAAAAGTATCTCGAAAATTGTAGGACGGATTTTGATGAAATCCGGTTATTTATTTTTAGTTTTTTGAAATTTTGGTATGAAGTTTTTTAGAGTTTATTAATATACACGTGGCCAAAAAATTTAAAATTATTTTTTTTATTAGTTTTAAAAATATTGATTTTTCAAAATAAAAATTGAAAAATTAATTTTAATTATTAAAAAAAAGTTATATAAAATTTTAGTATGCAGAATTAGTTTAGCTACCTAGGTCTTTTCAGATATAAAATTTGACAGAAATCCAATGTACAGTTACCGAGAATGCCAAAAATTTAAAGAACCGTTATATGAAAAGTACCGTTACTAGACTCTTCCCGTAAACTTGGTTCATATGAAATGATAGCTATTACTAACAAAAAGTCATATGACAGGTACCGTTATTTTTAGGCCTAAAAATAAAATTTCAATTTTCCCTCTGAGGAATGCCAAAATAATCACAAATACCAAATTTGAAGGTAATCGCATACACGGCTTAGGCTGCAGCTCGTTATACATACAGACTGACAGACAGACATTTTTGTTTTGATCGTTAGAATTTTTTTTTTTTACGAATGCATAACTTGCCTTATAGTACCTATAATCGCAAGTAAAAAATAATGCAAATTATGATATGCATTCATTCAGTTTACCTGTATATTCATTTACATGCCTGTTAATTGCAACAGTTGAACATATAATGTAAGTTTAAAGTCTTTTTTAATATTATTAACTAGAAGTTTCACTAAAATAATTATACCTACCAACTGAATGCAATATGTTAATCGGATCTACATTATTTACTGTACGTATCAATTAATGTGAGTAGAAATTTTGTGTAAAAATCTTGACATTAAAAGAAAGTCGACAACACGTAATCGTTAAGTGGGAATTTCCATTGATGTGGGAAGTTAATATTAAATACAATGTATGTAGGTATAATTCAATTTGTAAATAAAAGTAAGCAGAATTTTTGCTTTGGGATTTTTGCTTGCGCCAACGCACCTTTTGTTCTTAGGAAGATTGACAAAGTTTAAAAAATATCTGATTCATCAATATTGTAATGAAATGAAAGTGATATTCAAATTAAATTTTGTAGGCTAACTAGACATCTTTATATTAAATTTGCATGGTTGACATACATAGCTTCATCCAAATTAAGAATTTATTTAATATTTTGTTGTTTTGTTTGAATGCGTAGGTACGATTTTTTAAATATTTCTTTTATGGTATTCACTCGTATGTTGAAGCTGCGTTAAATGATTCGCATAGATTAAGCGATGTAGCTCAATCAGAGAGATTTATAAAACTTAGCGTAAAACATTTCTTAATAAATTTCAAAAATTTAAAACAAAAATTATACAACAAAACAAAGAAACCTCTCTTATCCAAGCTACACTATAATTAACCCTTAAGAATGAGCTGGGACTTATAAGCTTGTCAGGATCATTTAATCCATAGCCCGGAAGGAAATTGGACGAAAAAAACTATATCGGAAATTAGTGATACAAACAAACTGTCGATAACAAAAAGGTACAATTCGAACTGGTAACACACTTTTTTCCGGAGTACGAGCTAAGCGCCGAAAATTTCCTGAGAATCATATAGTTATTGTTGAATGTAAATTGTATAATCAATGCATTACTTTTTTGGCCAATTTTTTCGGATCTTGGAAAAAGCACGAATAGAAGTGTTAATGATATTTCTTGTGATACGTTTAAAATAACATATGCACAATTCTCGCTGGTGGAATTTTAATATTACAATGACTAGCACCACCCAGTCGCCAAAACTTGACCAACAACTTTTGGCAAGAATACACACTCTATATGAGAATACATATTCACTTATTCCATTCAGCATATCAAGCACTATAGCTAAGTACTGTTTGAATTGAATATGCTTCCAACAGAATTGGAAGTGGAAAGATATAACATACAACCAACATCAAGAAAATCTGACAGATACCAAATCTAAAGGAGCAGACAAAAAGACATTAATACTTATTTGGAAAAGCAGAAATCAAATTGATTGTTATTGACAAAAAACATATCTCGATATTTTGACTTCTAGAGTAAGAGTCCAGGGCCGGCAGACATACGTCATTTTATCATAGCCGATTTTTTTTCTGTGAATAGATACCAAAGTAGATAAGAACAAGTGGACATTCCGAATTTTCAAAGCTGGGGCTTTTCGGAGATATGCAGTTTTAACAGTGCATTCTCAACTAAGTTATTTTTATCAAAGTTGATTTTTTGATATGTTTAAGGGGATAGTGTCTCAAACTTTGTTTGCCACTTGTCAAACCCCAATAGTGGGGCGTTTCATCTGACAGACACCTTTAAGATGTCATCTAAAGGTGTCTGCCAGATGGAACGCCCCAGAGTAAGGGTTTGACAAGTGTCAAACAAATTTTGAGACACTATCCCCTTAGGCATATCAAAAAATCAGCTTTGATAAAATAACGTATGTTTGCCGGCCATGGAATCTTGGTCTATTCATTTATAGATCTAAATAACATTAAAGAACAGAAAATTAAAACCCAATTTAATCTAAAAACGTTCGATTGACTTTTCCTTATAAGGTTTTCGGAGTGTATATTTTGTTCCCAATTTCATGAGGTAAAAAATAGAATATAGGTACATATTCATTTAAAATGTTTCATCTGATTATTTGTCAAACGTAATAAATGATTCAAGAAGCCATTTTAACTTGCGATTCTAGGTACCATAAGGCAAATTATGCATTCGTCGAAAAAAAAAAGTTTTGAGATAACAATCAAACATGACATTACGATGATAGCTATTTAGGTACGACCGTATGGTTGAAAAAAAAAATGTCTTAAAACGGTACTTTCCATAGGACCGTTTTTGTTTGCTTTCGACTGTCTCATGAATGGATTAACCTAACCGATTCTTTCGAAATTTCACACATATATAAATGTAGGTACCCTATATTCTTAATTAATTTTTTTTTTGTTTTTTTTAAAGCATTTAAACATTTTTTTTTAAATTTATATTTTGACAACTGCTCATTAATTTTTTTCAAAAATTATATTTATATGTATTTGCTGAACAACTATGAATTAGCATTTTTGATTTTTTAAAACGTGTTTTCAAAAATTAAAAAGACACTTTTTCCTCAAAAACCGCTTTACAGATTCTTAAAATGTTTTACTCATAAATTCAAATTTATCCCAGAAAATGGCGTCAAAGTATTTATTTCAGAATTTCGTATTATTTTTTCTTTGATTAACCCCATTTAATCTTTTGTTTTTAAGCTTATATAATTAAATATTTAAGATTGTCATACCAATTTCTTTTAGAAAAAAAATTAAAGAAATTTTGTATATAAAAACTTAAGTTGAAAACGACTTTAAAAATATATTTAGATTTTTGATCTTCTAACTCAATGCTATAATCTGGCTAAGCATTCGTATATGACTGATATATAAGAAATTCCATAAAGATTTATAAAGAATAACCACGTTTTCTTAAACAAACATTATGTAAAAAAGAAGACAACCTAAAAGTTATCGTTAAACGTCTAAAGTGGCAGCACTCAACATTCAGCACTCAATTGATGTCTCCATAACCCGAGCAATTTAAGTTTTACTAAACAAACATACCTTGTTATACTGAGCATCAAGAAACAGCCGAAAGTACAGATGAATTGGAATAAAAACAAATATTGATTCAAAATAGCTTTTAACGGAATTTAGTTCACAAAATTTCCGTTTTGTACCGGCGATCCCACTTGGACTCATCAGTTGGCTAGTGGGGGCCTTACCAATACGCACTTTTTGTTAAGTTCAGTTCATCTTTTATGTATTATTTGACAAATAACCAATGTGAACTATATCCAACAAGATTAAAATTTTAAACTTTAAAATTGGACGATTTTGTCCTGGGCAAGAAATAGTGAATATATATGTACATATATAATACAATTCTATATACTACTGACATTATTCAGACAAGTAAAAGACTTGGCATTATATTTAATCGGACTTGTTGAATTATTAATTTATAAGTCTATTTTTTAGTATATAGAATTGTATTATATATAAAAAAAAAACTCCTTCGTAACAAACAAATAAATAATTTTTTTTGTATGTGCCCTTTTCCCCTTAAATTAATTTTAAATAATGGATCCTTAAAATATAAGCATCAAATTTGACAGCTATAGTGTCAAAATGATTAAAATATTAATCAAAAACTATTTATTGTTTGATGCGAACGATTCAATTACTTTCAAAACTTGTTGCTCATTTTCGGTGGATTAATTGTGGTTCATTAATATCTCAACATTAATAATGGCTTACCTATAGTTCAAGTGTGTAACAGCAGCTAACAGTTAAAGATAAGTGTGACAACAAAGTAGAGTTTATGCGGCACCAGAGGGTTAAAAGCCAATTCGACGAAGCTTGGGGAATATTTAACATTTTTAAGGGTGAACAAAAGTTATAACTGTTATAAATTGGCTTTTCTCTAGTCTCGTCCAATAATAACACACTTGAACCAGCGTTGAACCTCAGTTAATCCACCGAAATCGTTGAGTTAAAATTGCTGAATCACGGATCAAATTTTTGTACAAAACTGGGCCTAAAATTCAATTTTAAGTTCTATACCTCTAGCTTGATGGACAAATCGATAATGACGAAAATCTATTTTAAACGTTTCCATCAACGTAATGTCAACTTTTTCTTAAATCTCAACATTTTTTATACGAAACCAAGCAAACAATTATTTATTTGTAACGTTTTCAAGTAAAAATTCTGGATAAAGGTAACAAAATTTCGCTTGATAGATTTTCAAAAACAAAATAAATTGTAATAATTTTTAGGCTGACAATTTTTAAGGCTTTTCCAGTCATCAACCGGGATATGAATAGAATGTTTTGTTGATTAAATTTTAATTCATAAAGGAGTGAAATTTTACAAGATACAAAAAACAATTCTTTCCTGGGCCCATGTTCTCTAACTCAGGCGATAACTTTTCCTCATTTAACGCCTCTGAATAAATGGGTTTCCTTAAGTTGAGGCAATACCTTAAATTTTTAATTTGTTTCACTGGGATTTTCCAATGGAAGGCGATAAATTTAAAAAAGTCATTTTGGCATCTTCGATGTTTCAGAATATGGGCCGTGAATACTAAATTTTGTCACAACATATTTTATTTTTCACATGTACATAAATGTTCGTTAATTTTTTTTCTATATAAAAATGACATTTCCACTAAGTTTAAACTGCTCAAAAATATTTCCAGAATTAACAAGCAAAATATTTATTTTTTTAAATTATTTCTTAACGAACTCTTAAAATATTTTTTTATAAAAACTTACGTTTAAAATAACAAAAAAAAATATTCACAATTCACTTTTAAAACTAATTGAAAAATCACGAGTTTATTTAAAAACCTAACGAATAATTTAAACAAAGAGTCAAACAAATAAACGAACGAACAACACCGTTAAGACAAAACAAACTTGCGACTATAATGCAGCTGCCAACTGCGAACACCTCGAACTTCGTCAATAAAATGATAGTTTTGCTCTGCATTTTTACTTTTTCGAAACAAAAAAAAAATCTTTCAAAATCATCATCTCCTCCTCTTGAGACTTCCGAGATTCCGTAGTAAAAAAAAACACCAACAAAAAAAAAAGATTGAATCCCCAACTTCATCCGAAGAAGGTGACTCTTGTAATACTCACCTTTCTTCTAGTTGGTTTCTTTTTTTCCATTTTATTCATTGTTTTTGTTTGTATTTTTATTTTTTTTGTCTTTTGTTATAACTCCTCATTATTTTTTTTTAGCACTAAGCCGTACAGATGCGAATTTTAAGTTTGCGATGAACGTTGTTTGTTGGTTAGTTCATACCTACCAACCACGAACTTGAATGGGGAAAAGATACATTTGGCTGAAGATGCTGGAATGCCTGGTATGTACCTTTGCGGTCGACCGATTATCACACATGAACAAATCTGCATTGCCACTGCGCTTCTGCACTGCACTGATTCCGGAAAGAGAGTTATCATTATGTATGGCTGCGCAGGATGCTTGTAGTACAACAGCCCACCTCGCATAACCAAATCACCATTATTATTATAAGGGTAGACGCCTGAGGGATATTTATTTTTTCGAAATGACTGGCGCATGTTCCATGGTCTGAAGGTTGGTCATTGGGCCGGCTAATAGCGGTATCTTGGAACGAGTATGCAAGTATACGGTGGGTAGATGTCATCAGTTACTTGACGTATGCCGAGATTCTTGACAGCCATAATGCGAAATATGATACTCAGTTTAGGCCTGTCAATGATGATGTGCTGACTATGACGAGTTTAAACTAAGTGGTTAACCTGTCTTTTTTGTAGCGTGCGGTTGTCAAGGTGTTTTGGCCATTTGTTATTTTTTTCTTTCGAAAAGAACACCTTAAGTGAGAAAACTGTTTAACATTCCATGGGTGCAATATCTTTTTAAATGTTTTTTTTTCTTTTTTTGGCACATTCGTCTCAAAGAATAGATATAAGATATAAGTGGCATCATAAGGCCAAAACAGGCATCAAAAGGTCTCAACCTTTTGGTTGGAGTCCTAAGGCAGAGTGTGTGTCAGCACACCTTCTTTTTTGAACGCCTAATTTAAGCCAGAAAATCATCCTTCGAAGAATACTTTATCGACGATCTGAGCGCCATCTAATGTCAAATTTTTTGTTGATTCAGGAAGGTTCCCCATTCATTATTTTCCACAAAATCTATTGATGGTGATGGAAACTATATATTTACTATTGACAATATTATTGTAATTATTTTTGTACCAAATCTTTCGTTCTAACGTTCACCCCCATTGGCACTTCCATATCGTAGGCTTATTAGAAATGGAAAGATTTCGGACTGCCTTAGAGCAATCAGTCAATCGGTCTTACGTCAACGAATAGAGAAGCTTACGAAGGCTCGACAAAAAGTGTCAAAGTATTGAAAATACAGATTGATAATAGGAGTGTTTTATTGGGAAATCTATTCATAGTAGGATTTTACACACAACAGCAATAGTAACTCCACGATCGATGTAGGTTAAGTAGAATCGTATACTGTGAATGGATTTATTGGCATTTATTCGAGTCTCGGATTTGATTTTGTTATGTGGTTTTCAAATTTTTTGATACGATTCTTTTGAAACAAGGACAAAACAATTAGGCAAAAAGAATTGATTCTTTTTTGATTCTGAATCAAATTCACAGATCCCTATTTTTTGGCGAATCTATCCCTCTTTGTACTAGCACTACTAAACACTAGTAAAATTGAAAGTATTTATTTTGCCAACTACCAGTTTTACATATGCGAATTTACGCCAACGCCATACAAAAAATCAAATCCTAATATCATTCCATTCGCTACGAAAAAAATTAAATTCCGCATCAATTTCTTCATTTACCAGTGAAAAACTCCATGTGTTTTACTGGTACGATTGATAGTTAAATCTCGATGAATGTGTTCAAAGAGTAGTTATAATCTTTTGATTGTTATTGTTTTTTATTTAGTTGGCCAATTTATATTTCGAAGACCTCAGATAACTCCATTGCCTAATAAATTTAAAAGCTGTTCCTCTTTAATGTTCCTCGTAAGTAATGTTTTATCGTAAATAAACTGTGTTTGGTAAAAAAGCAATTGACAAGTTTGGATGGGTGAAAATATTGATTTATTTTTCATTTTAAAATCAATTTATAAGTTTACAACCTCGGTGCCAACAATATAAAACTGTTTTGAGATGTCAATTCAATTTATGATTCTATTATTAGATTCTGATTTGTTCATTCAATTTATCTGTGTTGTAAAAATTCCGTTCCATATGTGTTGGGCAGTTTATTTTCTATTCCTCTTTTCTTCGATTCTCATTAATTTTTTTTAAAACTCCTCCAATCTAAAGTCGACGTGTAAAAGCAGAATATTCCCAAAACTAACACAGGGCAACTGATTTGTCAGCAACTTGTAGCTTGTAGAAGAGAAGTGTAAGAAGTAAGGCGAGTGAACAATTTCAACCACGTGTAGCGAGCATTCAAACTAAGAAACATTAAAATAAAACAAACAAATCTCCAGCAATTTTGTTTACTCGTGCGAAAGGTACAAACATTTTTAAAGCAATACAAAAAATTCCCTGTGTAAAAGGGGGCAAAATTATGTTTTTTTTTATTTTGACCATAGTCTGCGAACAAACCCATCCAATTATGACTTCTTTTCTATTGATGCAAAATGAATGATGAAATGACAAAAGTCAAACAAAAAATGATTTTGAAGTTTAACTTAATATTTGTACGTTTTTCTACTTTACTTTCTATTTTATATGAATAAAAAAATCGATTCGTGTAAAAGCTGTTTACATTGACGTCTAGCCTACTAGTCGATTGAACTTGACCTAAGAGGAGCAGGACAGATGCCCCAGAAAGGGAGTTGAAATTCTTCAAACCGTCCCAAACAATGCTTTTGTCACAGAAAACCGTTAACATTGACAACTGTCTGGCGACTTTTTAACAATCGTGATTTTGATCAACCGATTCTCAAAATTGACATTTTAAAAATCAGCCAATGGTACCAAACACAAACAAATTTTCTGAGTTATGACGCCTTTAGCTTAGGTGTTCCTCCTTCCTAAATTGGGGCTTATTTTTGACCTCTAAATCGATCTGGAGTATTTTATATAACACTTTTCCCCCACCGTACCTGAGATTTTTCTGTCAAAATCAAAATTTGAAATCAGCACCAAGAAATTTCTTAACAGTGAGTTGTGCACTCAAATCTCAAAGTTTAAGCAGCTGTGCAATTTTCTGACAGTTAAATCACAATTAACAAGAACAATTAACATGTCTAATGTCAAAAGTTTAATTTTTTTTATCAAGGCTGAGTTGTGATTTTAAGAAATGAATTCGAGGAAAAAAGGACAAGACATTAATTGTTAGTTTTCTTTTTTTGGTGACTGTATCGGTCTATTGCAAATCAAAGTATTTAAATTGGCCTTGAATATTCATTAAATATAAAATGATGAGCCCCTGACGGAAATTCAATTAGTGAAAACAATTGCGCCAACAGCAACACAGCATTTGTCATCTTTCCTATATATTTACCCAACATTTTATTTATGCATATACGAATATTAAAGCGTCTATAACAGTAGAAGATTATTAAAACTTGTGGCTCAGAGGCAGCATCTGCAGTCAAACATCAAGGTCTAGTATATAGAAAATAAATACTTTACAGTATTCAGTTTCAATTATGTGTCAAATAATAATGTTAAGTATGAACTTGAAGCTTCTATTCATTGAGTCGGTAAACAAACAATACTTGTATAATAAATCATAATGTTTCTGCCATAATAGAAGGTTTGATTACCTAAATATTATATAGCATGATATCTTACAAGTTAGCCCAGCATGATACCTAACATGTTTTAAGACATATTATTGACGTTTAAGTAAGATAGATGATATATTGTAATTTTGGATGTTGTTCTTAAAAATTAACTGAACGATTTATGTTGTGGTTGAATTAAATTGCTTTTGATAACATTTTCTTCATTTTTAAATTAACAATGTAACATACTTATACATACATATATATAGATAAAGGTTGAAGATTTCAATAAGATTTACATAATTTTGTAAACAATCTAGCTTCTCCGTAGCTTATACTAGTTGTTTTCCAAAACTAATTTACAGAATCAATCCTTTTTCATTTTATTTTAGGTTTTGCTTTTAACAGACGGAGTGAATTTTATGTCGTTTTTATTTGGCAATCCGGAAGCCTTCCGGACTCTTCTGAAAGCGTTCACTTGAAATAAGAGAATTTTGCTTCTGGATTTGAAATCAGAATCAGAACCAAAAGCACTCACACATTCATATTCTTGAACGTCAAACTCGGTTATTGTCATAATTGTGCAACAAACATTTTTTTTGAATTTGAATATTCTCACTTACACAATTATTTTCGCACATACAATCTCATTAAAATTCAGAACCCGTCAGAATCACACAAAAGTGTTCAGTTGGGATACCGGATCGGAGAACAATTCCGGATTGACAAATAAAAACGCTATTAATTGAGTACTTATTGTTGAAATGTTAGAATAGGTCTAGCTAGTTTTGGGCGACTACCTGCCCTGAAAACTCGTTTGTTGAAGAAGTTTGTATGTTTTGGTAAAAACTTAACTCCTTTTCCGGGTTTCGAAAATGTTTAGCAATAACTGTATCGCTAGGAATCGATCCTTATTAAGAAATAGGTTATCAGAATGCAACCTCTAAAGATTTTGCGATATAAAAAAAGCAAATTCAAACTAATGTAGTTTTCGATTGGTCATCCAGAAGTATGCAAAATGCTTCTGAAATTGTTCAATCAAATAGCAATTCTTTTACTAATAACAAAAGAAATTTCCATCTGGATTTGAAGCCACAATCAAAACCAGATGCACTCAGACGCATTAAGCTCAAATTAAACGTCAAAATAAATACCATATTTTTACTTGCAATATACATATGTAGGTACTAGGGTGCAAGTTTTGCATTTGGGAAAAAATTTTAATTGAGATTTTTTGCGACCTTTAGTCCAAATTAATATGCGTTTCACCCAGGTACTACAGTTGGGCTCATCAGTTAGATGCCGTAGTACCTTTCGATTAAAATCGAACTCGAGATTTTAATCAAACTTGACATTACTATGATAGAGTACACAAGAGGACCCCGCAATTCCGTCTGTATGTCTGTCTGCCTGTCTGTACAACGAGCTATAGCCTAAACGGCTGAAGCGTTTTTTTTCAATCTTGGTATTTAAGAATTTTAGGTTATTATCTCAAATAGATTTTTTAATTGTTTTTTATTTAGCCTCAAAACTAAAGGTACCTGCCATACATTTTGTTTACCATCTTAATTTCTTGCACTACTCTAGGTATAATATATTATTTGGTTAAATAATATGTATTTCTTTTTAAATAGTTTGTTATTAACAACCATACCACAATTTTTTTAATTTTGGATTTAATCATAAGCGGCTCAACGGATTTCGATCAAAATGTTTGTATAGGAGGTCCTTCGACTTCTTAAAAATACTGTATACCAAGATTTGCGAAAAATATAGCAGAGCTTATAGCAACCTCCGTCTTGCGACCAATGGTTTTCCAATACAGAAAACTGTGTTATACCACCGGCTCATCATTTAGTGCAGTGTTAGTTGTTAGTAGGCAAACTCTATTACAAATAACACTTACACAAGTACAACATGAAAATATAACATATAATATTACGAAGGTGTTTTTTTTATAATACAATTCTATATACTACTGAAATTACTCAGCCAAGTAGAAGACTTAGCATTATATTTAATTGGACTTGTTGAATTATTGATTAAAAATAGCTTTTAACGGCCTTTAGTCCACAAAATTTGCGTGACATCCCGGCAATCTCACTTGGACTCATCAGTTGGTTAGTGAGCGCCTTACCAATACGCAATTTTTGTTAAGTTCAGTTCCACTTACTTACATTTTTTGACAAAAAAACAATGTGAACTATATCCACCAAGATTAAAATCTTAATCATTAGGAGCGTGGAACACTGGTTTTGAGTAGATTTTTTAATTTAATTTTACTGGGGCCGGATTACCGCATCAGTGATCGAGTGAGTGAGTCCCATCAGTTATCGAATGAACTAGCGATCACTTTGGTATGATGGCATTCGTAGACTAACGTATCGTGTAACTATTTTAAATTGTAGTAATTCTATTCTACTACATCGAGTCTCTATTGATTTTTATCGAGTCTTTCTTGTTTGACAGAGGAAAATTTGTATTCATTTAATTTATTTTTGGACAAACAAATTTAAATTTTTTGTAAAAACAACAAATTTTTCGCGAGTTTCCAGTTTTTACTAAAAATGGATTATTTCTTTTTATCAAGCGATTCAGATGGTGAGGATTTAAAAAATATTTTTATACGTACATACATATGTACATAATAAGTAACATTTAATTCACATCAACCAGAAGATGAGATGTACGAAGCTATGGAGCGCAGACTCCTAAGGGACCAAACAAATCCTCTGTCTTTGTCAAATTCTGCGTAAGTATCCAAAAATTATATTATGTACATATACATATACGAGTACCTACATGCATTATAATTACAGAATATTTAGGCTTAGTTTATTTCGTGAAAATAAAATGAAAAACAATAAATACAATAATTCTTACATTTTAATCCGGAATTCAAATCAAATACGTTCTATCAGTCGGCTTCTCATCTGACGAATAAAATTCAGTTCGATAACTGATGAGAGAATGTCAAATTATAGTACTAGACTGCTCGATAACGTGAGCGGTAATGCCAAATTTACATAATTCAGTCACGTATGACTCGATAACTGATGCGGTAATTCGGCTCCTGATATTGAAATCAAAAACGTTTGAATTCCAATTTAAAAGTCTACCCATACGTGTCAAGGGCTCATGCATCCCATAGTTGGTCCTATGTTTTTGGGACTTTAATCAAGTCGAGTCCACGAAGATTATAACCTCCAACCTAATTAAAAAAACTGAACATAGTAGGTCTGGTGCATCCGTGACACCTTCTGCGCCAGTGTTTGCATTTGAAGAATAGATAAACGTTGGTCATAAGGGAGGGCATTAGAAAGATCACTCCACTGAAGCCCACAATGTGAAACAAGTAAAGTTTCTTTGAACAGATTCTAATCTCTCAATATGAATATCGTAATAAGGAGTCCAAACCAGCGATGCATACTTAAGATGGGGACAACCAAGCAGTTGTATAAAGCACGGGTAACATTTGGATCAACAAATTCTTTGGACCAACGCTTCATAAAACCTAACATTGAATTGGCTTTGTTAACGATGATATTAATACGGGGAGAAATGTCTAGACTGGGCGTAAAGAGAACTGCAAGGTCGTCCCTTAGAGATATAACACGAGTTAAAATGTGCCGTGAGATGACATAGTCATGAGAAGGAGGAGAACGTTTTTTTGAAAATGTCATTGTTTGACATTTTGTCGGGTTAAGATTCAAACTGTTCTTTTCACACCACAAGGCAAAGTGGTTAATATCCTCTTGCATTAGAGTTCGATCCTTTGAAGATGATATATTTTTAAAAATCTTCATATCGTCTACAAAGATACGAATTTCGCTATTGCGTACACAAAGAGGAGCATCATTAAAGCCAATATAAAGAGTAATGGTCCAAGATAGCTTCCCTGCGGAACACCTGATTTGGCAATAAATGGTCTTGAGTAAGAATTTCTGAATTTGACTTGATATAACCTATCTTCAAGATACGAGGATATCCACTTGATGAAAGATGGAGGAAACCCGTATGCATTAAGTTTAAACTTGATAATCTCATGAGACAATTGATCAAAAGCTTTCAAGAAGTCTGTGTATACACAATCAACTTCTTGACCACTTTCTATGGAGTTTAAACATTTATTCAAAAAGACAACTAGATTATTAACAGTAGACAATTTCTGCATAAAACCATGTTGTTGGTTGCAGATAATAGTTTTACATATAAATGTCAAACTATCACATACAACTTGTTCGAACAACTTCGGAATGCAAGGAAGTTTAGAAATTGGTCTATAGTTGGTAATATTGGTTTTATCTCCCTTATTATATACTGGGGTTATAAGTGTCTTCTTCCAAACTGAAGGAAATTTACCTAATTTCAAAGATAGTTCAAAAATATTACTCAGAGGAAGACTTTGAAAAAATTATAAGAAAAATTGCAAAGTCGTGAGACTTTTCATTTGTTGGTGAAACACTTCGCACTTTTACTTTCCAGGAAATTATTATTTTAAAAAGTTGCAAAGTGCAAAGTGGTTGGTAAAATAAGGCCCAGATTGCTAAACATTATTATGTGAATGAGGTCATTTATTTTGTTATTTTAAATTGTAAGTTTTTCGTGAAACTGAATTGATAAAACAATTCTGAGCTGGAACTCGGAATTCAGCACGCCAAAAACCTTCTGATGAATATAACCTGGTTTCAGTAATAAAAACATTGTTGACGAGTGTAATCAATCATAAATAATGAATTGCCGGTGGTAACCTTGACAAATATTCACTTTCATACATATATAAGAAACGGTAATTAATCATTAAATCAACGGAGGGCATACCGCTGTCTTCAAGAAATATATTATATCTGTTTAGTTACTTATACTACAAACCAAACTATTAATAGAGGAGCAAAAGTGTTACTAGATCATTAAGGAAGCTATGATTTAATATAAACAAAGGTTAATATTTTGCTTGGAACAATCTCAGAGTTTTGTCATTCAATCAGTAATCTACCTAACCTATATATGGTCATAGAATACAGTTTTGTGTTGGTCTCTTAAAAAAAATGAATACAATTAGCCTTAGCTAGATTTAAGAAAAAACCATTGTCTTATTATTTTATTTTATTTTTTTTTTAATTTTTCGTCAATATACATTTTAATGTTTAAATAGTACGATTATTTTGAAACCTCATCAGCAATTGAATCTGGTTTAATTCTTCTTCCTTGCGTACAAAATTTGTAATTTTTTAATTATTTATAGAAATTGAAGACATTTTCTCGAAATCGGTAGAACCGATGTAAATAAATCGAATTACAATTTGTGGATTAAAAAATTCATTCGCTTTTACCGTCAAATACAGAAGAATGACAATAGTTATTTGGTTTTCCATTGGGCATTCAGAAGCATTCCGAGGCGTCCGGAAGCCTTCTAAGACCTTTCCAAAAAAAACCTTAGATAATAAAAATAACTATTCCGAAATTTTAGATTATGAGACTTCAATTGGCGTAGTATGACCGGAACTTACTATAAAAGCCTGGCATTATTCTGCACATCCAAAAAAGTATGCATGATCATTTAGGAAACGTTTTCAACGGACCTGAATAGTTTGGAACTACCTTTTCGAAAGGACAATGAATTGAATATGGTTTTCTTATACAAATAATATATTTTGATCCATTGCAATAAATATTTGCATATATTTTTTAAATTGACCTTGAAAGGAGAGGATATAAAATCCACACGATTGCACACATAGCAATCACACTTCCGCTATTGGAACAGGCAGTGTACGCTCTCTTAAGCCGTCAAAGTGACATTGATCCAACGGTTAAGTTACCGCTTTCACACGCCGCGAACCACATCATCGACACGGTTTTTTGGAAGCTGTGTCGACACACCAGTTCGATTTCTGGTGATCGGAGTAGTGTAATGCCAAGGGGTGTAAAGAGAAGCGAACTACTTTGAAAGCACAATTTCACTTTTGTTTTCTTGTTGTCGTCTGCTGATGTTGATAGTTTACAGTTATCTTATTTGCATTCTTACTAAAATATATATACAAACAGCTTAGTGCCGGATTTACACGAGTGACAAATTGCCATTAATACATGCCATTAAACTGGCAAAATACTGGTAAAATTAAATCGATAATGATAAGCATTTACACAGGGTGAAATAATGACTGTTTGATTGCTAATGGCAATCTGCCATTAAAGAATGAGTAAGTTCATTCTTCTTCGCGGTGTGCCATAATTTTCAAAATGGCATCATTGTGCATTTACATGACGCCATTATAATGGCAATATTTAATACCAGTCTTCTCTGCCATTTTTTTAATGACAAAAATAATGACAAATTTTCAAACCACTTACACGATTTAGTCAGTAATGTCAATAAAATGGAAGAAATAATGGCAGTTTGTCACTCGTGTAAGTCCGGCATAAGTACTTTTTAACTTCATTAATTTATTTTTTAATATAAATTTGACAACAATACTGTTTGCCAGCTGGTTTTGACATACAATTATACGTTCGCGTATGTGCGTGTGAAAGCCAATGCAACAACGAACTACTTTGTCGACATCATAGATCGATGTGGCATGTAAAAAAGGTAAGTGTCCCGATTTTTACAATACATCGGTGGAGGATAGAAGGAGCTATGGTGAAAGACCAGTAGAAAATGACAGTAAAGTGACAACTCAAAATACGTCACTTTGTAATAAATTGTCTAATATGACAACCACAACAGGTGGAAAATGAAAGCAAAATCCAAGCGACAACCCGATTTTCTAATAAATTTCCCGAATCACGAGTTCAACCAATGCCGCCGGCCGTAAGAACCTCTTCAGGATGATTGCTATATTTCAGAATAAAAGTGATAGAAAACTTTGTGCCTTGCATGACATACAATCAAATCCTCTCATGTTGAGTATATGTATGACTATTATTGCAAAATAATTATCTTGACTGAGTACAGATCAATGTCTATTCCATGGAATTTCAAATATATTAATTATATTGACTTAACAAAAAAACACCCTATTTATCAAGTCCTAAGCTAGTATTCAACTATTTATGTTGTAGGTACGTAAAAGTGCCACTTGCTTAAAACACATTTAATGAATTTAAAGTGCTGAATGGTTGATCTAGTTTTAATGATATATAAAATTTAAAACTACTTTTACTTCTTGGGAGCTCTTGTCGTGTAGCGCGCCTGCGATATGCGTGGCTCTCATCCTTCTCATTATAAATTATTTAGATGCATGCCGCAAGCCTACACTTTATCGCCAAAAAAAACACCGTAAGTAGGTACTTTAAGTTTTAACAACCTTTGGGCGACATAGCGATAGAGTAAATTCCTAAAATTCACATAAATCCTAATTAAAATTTAAATACCACAGCTATTCGTAATGACGGGTAGGTATCTTTCTAAATAATTTATAATCAACTATCACAATCACAATTATTAACACATCAACAATATAATTTAACGATAATTTAAAAAAAAAACTTAATTGAAACACCTCAGGTTGATACTTTCATACTTCCATTAGGCATTACAAAAGCAGTTAATTTAATCATTCACCTAGTTTTATATTCTAATATCGTCTAAAATGGTAACCGATATAGATAAAAAATAGATAGGTAACTAGATAATCAATATTCAGAAAAGGCGAAAGTTAGAATAGATCTCTCCAAATCAACGCTAATGAAGAAAACAGATTTTGATTTAAAAAAAAAACTTATATAAATGTTCGCATCTGATAAGAGATCTTTGCAAAACCATACATATTCCCATTAATTGTTATTTTTGTCATTAATTAGTAGACTAGAATCTGCATAAAACAGTTCTTCTATTATGGACTCTTTTATTTAAATTTTCAAAAAATGTCTCATTTGTGCTGAATTTATGTAGATATAAAAAGGCGGGCGGCGCTTGCAATGCATGCCTGTTCGGTTGCTGTAGAAATAAGTCATAAAACTTTAGGTCTGTTCATTTAATGGAGTCATAAATTATGACGACAAACAATGGAAAACTCAGCTCAAAGGTGGCATAGCCTTAACAACGATGTTAAGTTCAATAAACTGCAAGCAAAAATATTATAAATTCTTCTTGATGTCCAGGCGCGTAGCCACTAAAAAGAGATAGAATCGGAAAATATTATACTTGAGACCGAATTCAGTAACTTTACGACAAAACGGTGTCTACCAACAGCACTAAACCCTGGTAAAATTGGAAGCCTTCAGTTGACACTTATATCAGTTTCACAGAAACGAATATACGCTAATACCATATTAAACGAAAATTTAATTCAAAACGCGTCCCACTCGCCACAAAAAATATCAAATTAACACTAATGTAATGCTGGATTCACACATATGTCAAGTTAGCAGTATTTTTATCATGTTACTGTTGTCATTAAATTAATAAATGACATGGGCTTACACGAAGCTAGAATATTGACAGATAAAAATACTGCGAACTGGCAGTAAAGAATGAGCAAGTTCATTATTTATCGCAAATTATCATTATTTGAAAATTATTGTCAGTACTGAATTTACACGATGTCAGTATAAAGCCACAATTTAATAATAATTCTGGTTGGCAGTTTTTTAATACCAAATATTCCGACACATTTTCGATCATTTAGTCCCCTTTCACACAAGGAAACTGAGTTGCCGGCAACTGGGAGTGTGTTGGCGAGAAGGGCAAGAAGTAAGGGGAATTAAAAAAATCGCCCCGGTCAACGATTTGAACAGATTTTTTTGACGTTTTGCTTTGTATTCCAATTAGCCCAACAAAATCTTCCCAGTTTCCTCCTCAGTTTCTCGGTGCCAGTTTCTTCATGTGAAAGCTACAAGGAAATTAAAGTAAAACGTCAAAAAAATCTCCAGCAACTGGTTTCCCTGTGTGAAAGGGGACTTACACGACAAAAAAAGTGATGCCAAGATTTGTCACTCGTGTAAATACGGCTACGGCATACAGGTGGTGACTTTTTCAATTCAAATGCCGCTCTATATGCAATTTCATGTGAATTCGCGCTATTACAAGGACGCAACTTTTATTTACACACTTATTGGAAATTGTATAATAAATTCGCTCCTTAAAATTATGGATACGTTTCACTTTTATTCTGACAATCTTGAAGTGCAAAAGAGAAAGAAAGAAAAGATGAAACAGAATTGGAAGAATGAAACACATGGGAAGTATTCTTTCTGCATTTTTTTTTTGGCGTTTTTCATTCTCTTTATTCGTTTTTTACTTCCGATTGTGATATATAATACAATATGGCAAGTTATAGATTCCTAAATAAAATGCACGACTCTATCGTACGAACTTGCTCTTGTAATTAACAACTTTAGTGTAGCTAACCACTGACGCTGTTAGTAGGTATAGGTTGTCTAGTTATCCTTTGCAGGAATAAAGCCGATGTAGGTAAGATTACCTTGATTCTTAATATAATGAATTGTGAAATACATATGCTTCAAGGAATGGATACATAGGTACCTACCTAAAAATATATATTTAAATAGATTTGAATTATTAAAATTAGCTATATATAGAGGACCTATGTAAGTAGATATGTACATACATACATATGTATAAATTAAAGTGAATGCTGTATAGCTGGGTAAAAATCGTTTTTTAAACTTATAAAAACTACCAAAACCATCACTTAAGTCGGTTTATCGTAAAAACCAAGAACACCGTTAGATGCCACGGATCAATGAAAATTTTATAAAAAAGTATCTCGAAAATTGTAGGATGGATTTTGATGAAATCCAATTTTTTATTTTTAGTTTTTTGAAAACAATTTTTATTGAAATGTCGGTATGCAGTTATTTAGATTTTTTTAATATATGTTCATGTAATTATAAAATTTAAAATTATTTTGTTTGATTAGTTTTAAAAATATCGATTTTTCAAAAAAATTAAATTAATTATAAAAAAAGTTATTTAAAATTTTAATATGCAGAATTATTTTGGCTTCTCAGATAGAAATCCAATGTACAGTTACTGAGAAAGCCAAAAATTTAAAAAACCGTTACATGAAAGGTACCGTTAATATAGAACTTTCCCGTAAGCTTGATTCATGTCAATGATAGCTTTATCAACAAAAAAATTCTCAAAATTTTTTATCAAAATCGTTGGAGCCGTTCTTGAGAAAAATAAGATTTTCCTTCAAGGTCATATGGCAGGTACCGTTATTTTTAGTCCTACAAATAAAATTTCAATTTCCCCTTTGAGGAATGCCAATATAATCAAACATACCAAATTTAAAGCTAATAGCTTACGCCGTTTAGGCTGCAGCTCGTTATACATACAGACGGACAGACTGACAGACAGACATTTTTTGTCGATCACTTTTTTAGGCTTCTCTGTGATCGTAATGTCATGTTTGATCGTTAGAATTACTTTTTTTTTACGAATCCATAACTTGCCTTATAGTACCTACCTATAATCGCAAGTAAAAAATCGAACTACAGATTATAATCAAAATTGACATTACGATGATGGAGAAAACCAAAAAAAGTGGGTACCAAAAATCCGTCTGCCTGTCTGCCTATCTTCGAGTGTACAGCCTAAACGGTTAGATGGATTTGCTTCAAACTTGGTAGATATTGTTTTTTTCGGTAATATGCCGACACGTTTTTTTTTTCATTTTTTTAAACGAAAAATAACGGTACTTGCCCTACATTTTTTTTGCCAAAGAGAAAATTCGTATTTTTCGGGAAAACGGATCCAACGATTTTTATGCAAAATAAAATGCACGACTGGATCGCACGTACTTGCTCCTATGTTCGATCACATTATATGCAAAAGATTTTTAATGGAAACGGCTCCCAGTATGTAAGTCGTTTTTCACTTAATTTTTTATATATAAATTTCTTTAAAAAAATTGGAATGAACATTTTAAATATTTAATAATATAAATTTGAAAACAAAATTTCAGAAAAAAACTATTGAATTTTCAAAAAAAAAGAAAAAATTTGTTTTAAATCCAAGCAACTATTTTCCGAAAATTTTGAAATGCAGTATTATTTAGAATTCAAAGGAGATCTTGTATACAAATTTTTATCGAAATCCGTTGAGACGTTTATGAGAAAGTCGAAAATCAAGAAAATGGTTGTATCGCAGGTACCGTTAATAACAAAATATTTTAAATTTTTTTAGCCAAAATGTAGACCATACTCAACTTAGTACACATGTCAATTTTTATCAAAATCGTTGGAGCCGTTTTCGAGATAATTAAGATGGTAGAAAAATTTGTATGGCAAGTACCGTTATTTTTGGGACTAAAACAACGATTCAAAAATCTATTTTGGACAATCACCTAAAACACCTAACCACCAAGTTTTAACAAAATCGGTTCAGCCATTTAGCCTGTAGATCGTTCTACAGACAGACAGACAGACAGGCAGGCAGACGGAATTGCCGGACCCACATTTTTGGTGTTCTCTATCATCGTAATGTCAACTTTAATTTAAATCTCGAGTTTGATTTTTTTTCCAAATGCAAAACTTGCCCTATATCGCAAGTAAAAATCAGTTCATAAATGAAGGAAAAGGAACTTTTTCATAATTTTTGTTGGTGGAAAAAATAGTTATTTTTGGTACCTCTAGTAGAACCATATTTGATTTTAGATTTACTGGAAAACGATTCATTCGATTTTCTTTAAGTTTGCTTATGCAGACGCTCCTAGAAATCTTAAGGTGCGTCCATATTATGCCGAACGATGCCGATCTGCCTATGCCGTGCCACATATTCTGGTCGTGACGTTCGGGTTTCTTTCATGGATCAATTTCGTTCGGTTTGAATTTAGTTTGGTTTCGGCATGGACCAAAGGCCGATCGGGACGTCCATACTTATTCGACTTGGCTGATCGGCACAGGCCGATTAGCATCGTTCGGCATAATATGGACGCGCCTTTAAGCACTAATATAAGTCAACATTTTTCAGAAAACTTTTTTTTTGAAAACTCAAAATTTCGAAAACTACTCAATCGATTTTTTCGAAACTTCGTATTTAATAGTTTTCTGACATTATATTATATAAAATAAAAAAAAACAACGATACCTTACAAATGTAAAAAAAACCGTTAAGAAAAAAATTATTTCTCGAAAGCTGGTGAAAGAATTTTTATAAAAAATTTGTGTGTTCACAGTTTAGTTCAGTGGACTTTTAAGTAGGTACTTATACTTATACATGTCCTTCAAAACTATTTTTTTTATGCAAACGCTACCTAAAAGTGTTAATAAAACTGCGTACTCAAATTTCCAAAAAATTGATTTTTCGATTTTTAAAAATTGATTTTTTTTTAAATCGATTTTTCAAAAAGTCACTGAATTTTTTGTATTATTATTTTATATGTATGCTACTAGTTACTTCAAAATGGCGTTTCAATAATTTTTAAATTTGCTTACATAAAATCAAACATCTCGTCTTCTAAAATATAGTTTTTTGTTTTAAATGCCTCTTATTCAAAATCCCGACCTATTAAAACAGCGCTTTTTAAAATCCCGTTTAACCCAATTAGTATTTTGATAAATGTTACACACAAAATTTTGCATACACCCAAGCTCGATCCCACCCAAAATCCTATATTTGATTAAGCAGAGAGTTGCAGGAGGCAGCATGCGGGATTAAAGTAAATTAGGATTATAAGCGCTGATATAAGAAAACGGCATTCTAAAAAACGGGATTATAAAAAGCGGGTTATCGAACCCAACCCGAATTAAGGAAATTCGGTGAAAACATCGATGTTTTCAATTCGATAAATATCAACATCGATGTTGAATATTCGATGTTACATCGATGTTTCCTCAATATCGTTCATCTCTACTTCAGACCTCATGTGACTTTGACAGTTTATTCAATTACTTCAATTCGCCTCAGTTAAAAGCCTAGTTCTACTTCAGGGCGAATTCATGGCGACCGTATAGGTTTAAAAAAACACAGAATTTGGTTACCAGTGTGACTTCAGGCTTTTTAAAAAGGGCTCAACGAACAAACCTCTTAGCTAATCACAAAAAAAACATGTCTACGAGACTGTCTAGATCAAGATGCTTTCCGCTTGAGCATTTATGTTTTGATATGTGGATTAACGAACACATTAAAATAATGTTTAAATAAAATTAGTCCCAACCAAAGAGACTGACTTTACAGCTTTAAGGGAGTTTTTACGAAGAATTTATTGATGCACCTTTAGTGTGATTCACGTTTCTTAGTTTCATTAATTCGATGTATTATGTTGGATTATAAGAATTCATTGTTTTGTTTGATGTTATTTATTCACGTTCTTTGAACTTATTAAATGCTTGCTGTTGAAACTCAACGACCTTGCCATATTTGGCTTGGCTTTTAATTGCTATATGGGATAAGTATTGGTTTCATTAAAAAAGGTCGCAGTTTTAAGCAAACTGAACTAACATGGTGAAGAATGATTTTCGTATAGAGACATACTTCGATGGTATGTAATCAAAACGTGCCTGTTTTAAGTCCACAAAATCTTTTTTGTGGAGAGAAACGTTGGTGTCAGCATCTACCTCTGCGTTAACCCTTAATTGGTTCTGATGTCGTCTGCAAATTCCTGCATCTGTTTTTATTTGGTACATCCTTCTACCCAGAGTCTTCTCTATACGCCCTGTAATCCACTTCTTTCCTCGCAGGTATTGTCGTAGAAACACCAATTGACCTTGATGAAACTTCGTTTGATTTGGATTGATTGGTTTTCTTGGTTGGGGAACAATGACGACCCATTTCGTCCGGAGTGGTGCGAAAAGTTTTTCTGGTTTTCAGCCATGATTTTAAGAAAGGCTTTTTTTAAAGTTCTTAACATCCTTTCGGCCAACCCATTAGACTCGGGGTTGAAAGGTGCTGACGTCATATGGCGAACTGAATGGGTTCGGCAGAACTACTGGATCTCCTCAGAGGTAAATTGTGTACCATTGTCAGACACGATGACCTTTGGAAGACCCTCCGGAGCGAATATGGAACGTAAGGCGTGAATGGTTGCTTCCGAAGTGGTGGAAGACATTTTAATGATAAAAGGGAATTTTGATTTCAAATCAACCACGAATAACCACATAGGTTTTTGGAAAGGCCCAGCAAAATCTACGTGAATGCGTTCCCAAACGTTTTCTGATGTAGTCGAACTGGAATATTCTTTTGGTGAGCGGCTCGCATTCGATTGGATGCATTGCATTTTGCGACTGTTGTGTCAATGATGTCATCAACCAACAATATCGGCGGGCCATTTGTTTCATCCGAGTAACTCCCCAGTGACCTTGATGTAGAAGTGTAAGTACTTTAAGTTTAAGTGCTGTAGGTACCACCACCCTTGGGCTTTGGCTGTGAAAGAGAAGAATGTTAGCAGACAGACTTAGACAAAACCTTCTACGAAAATAAGGGAGTAAATGATTTTGAGTTGCCGGCAAACGTGCTAGCCAAACCTGCTGTATATCAGTGACTTTTCGAAAATCAGAATCGTTTTCTGAAAATTTAGCGATGACATCTGCGTTAATCGGAAATTCTTCCGATTTATCGAGATTCTCGTCGGGACCCATTGGTAATAGCGATAAGCAATCAGTATTTCCATGCTTTGTTGTTGAACGATAACGAATTGTGTAGGTATAACCCATTAGAAAAATTGCCCAGAGTTGGAGCCTTTGAATGGTCATGTGAGGCAATTTTTTTCTAGGACTGAAAATGGAAACGAGCGGCTGGTGATCCGTTATAAGCTCAAATTTACGACAATATAAATATTGTTGAAATTTGGTTACTCCAAAGATTATTGATAAAGCCTCTTTTTCGATTTGACTGTAACCCTTTTGAGCTGCATTAAGCGTTTTGAGGCAAGCGCGATTGGTGTTCCATCTTGGTAAACGTGTGAAATGACTGCCTCAACGCCGTACGAAGAGGCACCGGTAGCAAGAGTAATTGGTAGATCATCTTGAAATTGAGTTAACCGTGAAACATTAAGGATTTTTCCTTTAAAAACTTTGAATGCGTTTTGTTGGTCCTTACCCCATTTGAAAGCTTCGTCTTTTGCTCGTACTTTATTCAGCGGTGCAGCTATTTGAGCAAAATTATCTATGAATTTATTATAATAGTTGAGCTTACCGATAAAAGCTTCCAGGTCATTGAGGTTCTTAGGCTCAGGTAAATCGATAATGGCTTTGATGCGGGCTTCGGATGGACGTATTCCTGTTTGATCAATGATGTGACCAAGGTATTCAACCTCAGCCTTGGCAAACTGGCACTTTTCTAGTCGACAGCGCAGTCCGTGGTTCTCTAGCCGCTCTAGAAAATTTTTAGATTACTTAAATGTTCCTCATTTGTACGGCCAGATACGATCACATCATCTAGGTACGAAACGCAGAAATCCAAATCGGCAGTGAGTTGGTCCATGTATCGCTGAAAAATAGCCTTTGGTAGCCTTTGGTACTCAAATAATCCGAATTAATTATTCATTACGCAGACCTTCTTCGATTCTTTGTCCAGAGGAATCTGGAGATACGCATCAGACAGATCAATTTTGGTAAAGAACCGCCCTCCTTGCAGTTTCTGGATAAGTTCTTCTATTCTTGGCACGGAATAAAGATTAAAAATAATCTATGTTCTTTTAAATTAAATTAAATTATTTTAAGTGATTACTGAATGAAAATATTATAAACAAGATTCAGAAGTTTGTCCTCCAATGAACTGTCAATATCACGATTTTTAAAATCCTTTTGTAACTCCGACTTTTAAATTCTATGCGACCTTTGACACCATATAAATATAAAAACACACCATTTCCAACTACATACTTTCAACACATTAATTAACTCAATAGCCACAAGAAAAAACCAAATAGACCGCCCGTTACTGTCGGTACAAATATGAATTTCCGACCTGGCGGACCAGGTGTATCCAGGTCAGAAGCCAAAGGTCCGCGGCCAACCGCTGCACCAATGACAATTAAGGAAAACATCGTTACCACAATAATGTTTGGTTGCAAAAAGGCCATCTTAAACGATACCCACCTCAAAATAGCTCGCTATCTGAGAAGCCTTTGAAAGTATGAAGTGTTGATTCTAAAACGACATCGGTCGACTTTATTGGACAACCAGTTCCAAAGATATACTCCAAAAGCTATTCACTGTTCACTTTAAAATATATAATCTGAAAATACTTTTGAGTATATCTTTGGAATGGGTTGTCCAATAAAGGCGAGCGATATCTTTTCAGAATCAACACTTCATACTTTCAAAGGAAGCATCAACAAAACCAAAAGTAGTTTTGTCACCAAATTACTTTTAGATGGAATTTTTTTGAAATAATTTTGGAGTTGAAAATGGTATCCGGAATTTGTAAGAAACCATAAAGAAGAACTCAGAACCGTTTACATCATCCCAATGAAGCACGTAATTTTCGAATTATAGAGTGGTTTACCTCCCAATTTCATTGATTTTCTTAAAATGGATAGAAATTTCATCAAATCGGCATATAAACCAGTTTATAAATCCAAAAGTAATTGCTTAATTTGGATCACTTAAACGGTTCTGAGTTTTATTTTAAATCATCTGTGTAGCCAGAACCAAGAATTATTTAAAAAAAAAAATTCCATCTAAAAGTAATTTGGTGATAAAACTCCTTTTCTTTACAACTTGTCAATTGTTCGTGACATCTTACAGAACTGTCCTCAAATATCTTTCCGCTGTGGTTCTTGTTAGCATTTCGCTCTCCTAGTGGAGATCACCGACAATTTCCATTTCGCATCAGCAGCGTAATAGGCTTAAATCTAAAATCGAATAAGTCGTTTTCAAAATATTAAAAAACTCCAGTTTTTTCTCAAGAAATATTTTATTCCTAAAATTGTAATCATTGGACTAGTTTCTATTTTTTTCGAAAGCATTCATGCCCATTTTATTAGGGGGAAGTAAGGCACTCAAAAAATATGATTCTTTAAACTCAACTTAAGCGACTGATCGCTAAGCTTAAAAAAAATCTTCGGGTTTTTTTTTCGGAAGAAAAGCAAGTAAAACCTTTTAACGAATGAATATGGCAGACAATATTTATTATTTTTGGTGACTAAAGAGGTAAAAAACCTTAGACCTTAATAGAATACCTAGATACCATATTGTTTTAAGGTGATACACAATATAGTTTATTCGTTACCTCAATTCGTCACAGAAAAAAAACTAGATCTACTTCATTTTTTCAATCTGTTCGATTGGCATCAAAAGAACAGTTCTTCTCCTGGATATAAGAGAAATTTCCTTCTGGATTTGAAGTCAGAATCAAAGCGAAACACACTCACACACACTAAATGTCAAGTTCGAATTCAATTTAAAAAAAAAAATGTCGTGTAGGGAAGACCGATATTGAAAAACATCGATGTTAAGATCGAAAAAAAACAGCATGGATGTCAGAAATTCTCGTACCCGAAATATCGATATTTCTTGACTTCGATGTTTTTTATGTATTTTTGAAAAATACTATCACGTTCAAAAATCGATTAAAAATTCAATCTTATATATAAACATCAATTGCTGTTCCTAAGTCTGGCTAAAACTCGAGAATGGCTAGACCGATTTTCCTAATAGAGTATTTGTGGATGGCTTAAGCGGTGAGAAACACCTTAAAATTAAAATTTAGTGCAAAATAGCCAAAAATGAGGTAAAACCGGCAAAAATCAAAGTGAAAACAATTTTTTCTACTTTTACCGTAGTTTCATCACACTAATAACTTAAAGGTGTTTTATTGAGGTAGATATTATACCTGATTTTAAAAAAAAAGTTCAACTCTGAAAGCGGTAAAGGCAGGTTACCTCCCAAAGAACGACAACAACTACCTACTTATTAACTCCGCGGGACATAAGTCCAAAATCCTTTTTCTTGGACTTGTGTCCAATTCTGGAATTATGTCAAACTTTGATGGGACATATTATGTAAATAAAAAAAAAGAATTTTGGAATGAATTTTAAATATCGATGTTCCTATTATTATTTTGTTTCAAATCTTCCCATTTGTTTGTTTATTGTTATTATTTTTTGGTTGCCAATGAGACAGGTTGATTGCTTTGTACGAAGTTTGCTGTATTTTATCACAGCAAGCAGAAAATATTTCAAATTCTGGCATCCCAAAAAAGAAATTGAAAAAAATGGACATCAAGGAATTAAAGCGCAAATTTTGTGAATATTTAAAAAAAAAACTTTAATAGGAGCATCCTGATCCTGCCAGAAAAAGAACAAAAATATTAGACCCCTGGACATGTTAAAGAACAGGTAGGTGCATACATATGTCCAAGCAAAGGAACACTTCGTAAGTTTTTTAATGCTGAAAATTAATTACGTATTTTAAAATGTGTTATATGTATGTGTGTATTTGTAGAACAACCTTCAAACGAACCACACTTGTTCTCAAATTATGAGGAACTTATTCTACAGCTCATCACCCAGATCATAGACCATCACAACAACCAGCTTATAGACCAGACCCTCAACGACCAACAAAAGATTTTATCGAACACCCTCCACAGCTTGCCATTTCACTACACCCACTGCCCCTCAAGAGTCAGGAGAGCAAACAGAAAAACACAAGCTGAGCTCTTCGTGGTGAGCCAAATAGGGTGATTTTCGAAAATGAAGTCTTCGAACCTACAATAGGCCTTTATACAGGGTCATGTGCCTGCAACTTTTCCAAGCCAAAGAGGCAAACAAATAAGAATTTGTTTTTTATTAAATAAAAGTTTTGTTTGTATTCTTGACATTAATAAAAATAAAATCTATATACATACATTTTCTGTCTATTTCATAGTTGTTGTATGAGATCCGATCTTTTTGGTCCCTTTCGTTGGAATACAAAAGAGTTCTATTTCAGAAATAAAAAAAAGTGTAATAGTAGGCGTTTTTTTTTCTAAGGGGGTGCTCAGCTTGAACCCAAAGAATTCTCGGGGCATAGCTTTTGAAAGGGATAAAAACTGTGCTACCAAAATCTTTTTCATTATTTTCATTTTTTCAAATATAAAACTGCTGCAAGCTTTCTCACTAAGCCCCGTGGTCGTTTTTTTTATCAAATTTCCCCGGGGCTTGGAAAAAAAACGTTCCTATAGTCAGTTGGTTGTCGAAAAAATACATAAATTTAAAGACGATTATTAAAATCAGTCATCAGTTTGTCAGTGCACGACGTGTTTGTTTTAAAAAGCCAAGGAGAAGCCGACCTGACTTAGGTCGTCGAAGTCAATCAAATGTGCAACTTTGAGGTTCGCTGCTTCGCGCGTATTCGCCGAGTCGGAAAATCATCATCTTTATATAAGTAATAAATTGATTAAGTTCATAACTGTGTAATGTAGATATACAAATTTATTATAGGTGTTCGAGATTTAAAATATATCTCTTTCGGCTGTTTTGGTCGTAATGTTTTTTTAATGAAACAATTTCATTTCCTTTCCCGACGTTTCGACGGTGGTTGCCGTCTTCTTCAGGGGATCTTTTATTTACAAAAATAAATTGAACATATTATACACATAAGAACATTTAGTGTAAAATTTTGGCAAACTTACATTTAGTAGGTATTACAGATAAACATAAATAATACAATGAAAGACAAATATAAGGTAATGTTTAAAAAAAAAAGGTTATGATATAAAAAAACACTTCGATTGAAGATTAGTCAGCTTTAAATTGTCACGGATTCTGCCTAGTCACTAAAGAGCAGTAAACCGATGAAATGTTCTGGCTGTCTTGTTTACTATTCATATTGTTTTTGTTGTTAATAATATGAAGCGTTTCTAGAGTATACCGCTTGGAGACATGTTTCTCCTTTTCCAGGATGTCCACTCTGTCAAAATCTGGTTTGTGTCCACGCTCAATGAAGTGTAAGGCCAATGCTGTCTTCCCAGAGCTTTTTAAATTAATGTCGGATTTGTGGTTGGAAATTCGTTGATGAAGAAGTTGTTTCGTTGTACCGATATAGGAAATATTGCAATTTTCTTCCGCATTGCCACGACAGTTAATTTTATAGACTAGGTCTGTGCACTTATCCTTTTCCGTTTTTGTTTTCATGTTGGTGAAAGGTGGTGCCAGCGGCCTATTGTATTTATACGCTAAGCTGACGTCATTAGTACTATTTTTGACCGTCTCTTTAAAGTTTTCTGACAGTTGGGGAACATAAACTATACTCTTATAAATACCTCTCTCTTTTTGCCGATTATCAACAGGAGCTTTGTGTTTTTGGCGATGTATCAAGCTCCGTATGATTTCCATTGGATAGCCATTATCTAGCAGAAATTGTGTGACTACTTTCTCATTTGCGGCGTGGAATTACAATAAGATATACAAATTTGTATTAATTCTTGACCATATTTTCCAAAAATAAATGTACATAGGTAACACGAAGTTCGCCGGATAATATAATATCTACCACGGTTTTTAAACTGTATTTTAACGGAACCCTATGGTTCCGAGGGAAGATTTCAAATATTTGCAATTAGGTATGTAACTAAAAATATTCCGATATTACTTTCTATGGAAGTGTGAGCTACCCATAATTAACAAAATGCACGACTGGATGGCAGCACTGATCTCTATATTAGGATAATTTCTTGGGGATTTTGATTTTGGTTATTCTGGTTTTGGAGATTTTGGTTTGGGAGATTTTAGATTTGGGAATTTTAGATTTGGGGATTCTGTTTTGGGGATTTTGTGTTGGGGATTTTGTTCTCGGGGATTTAATTTTGGGGCTAGGGTAGGGTTGGTGATGTTTGCTCCAAAAACATAATCCCCAAGAAAAAATCCCCAAAGACAAAATCCCCAAGTGAAAATAAAGCAAAGAGAAAATCCCCAAGAGAAAATCTCACAAAAAAAAATCCCCAAGAGAAAATCCCCAAATAAGCAGTGCAAGTAGTGAATCAAGCAATAAAATCGCGCGATTTTATTGCTTGATTCACTACTTGCACTGCTTATTTGGGGTCAAGCTGATAAACATTTATTCCTTTATGTAATAATTATATAATATCTTCATCCTTCTTTTTTGATAAAAATAAAAACACAGTGCTTTCTAAATCCGTTTTACTTTTATTAAGCAAACAAAGGACCTGATTTTGAAAAAAAACAACAGTTTATCATAAAATAAAGCAAAATATAAAAACTGTCAATTAAAAAAAAAACGCCATTTTTTTTAAATTAGACAGGGTGTATGATATCCACTTCAACAAATTTATTTTACTTCCTAAATTAAAATGTATAAAATAATAACTAATTTATTAACTGAATCGCCCTGAGACAAAAAAAAATATATTGGGGATTATTTGAGAATTTGGAGATTTTGGAGATTTTTGGAGATTTTGGGAAAAAAGATAGTACATTGGGGATTTTGTCCATAGGGCTCCTTTCCCCATCGGGATTTTGTCTTGTTGGATAATTTTTTTTGGGGGGATTTCGTCCGATGGATATTTTGTTTTTTGGGGATTTCAGGTGGCTCCCGCTAGGGTACCCAACCCGAGTGCAACTAACTTGATTCGACAATGAGTATTTTGATATTAATTTAATTCGAGAGCTTTCATCATAATTAAAGCTTTGGCTCTGCTCGGAACTAAAAAATAAAAATAACTTCTGCAGTCTTATTCATTAGAATTCGCCTAATGAAATCTGTAAAAAAAACAAACATGTTGGGATATGTCAAAAGACAGCTAGGCACCTACGAAGTCAAAATAACATCGACCCAAAAAACAAGTATAGATTCGCTTACATTTCTAATCTGAGTACTTATTTTCATTACGTTTCAATAACGGCCACAAATCTATCCCTTCTTCTGCATTGAATGCAACATAGAAACCGTTGTTTATATTCCCTCATTTTTATTAAGTTTTATTTCTAATCATTCCTTTTGCATAATCGATATCCTCAAGGATACGCATTCTAGGCTAAAGAATAAACAACTACTAATGAATTCCAAAGAATAACCAGTCAGAATTTTTAGTTAATTGTGTTAATTCTCAAAACGATGAAATCTTTCAAAAAGTTTTGAAATTAAAAAAAAAATATACAAATTAAAAAGCTTTTGTCAAAATAGTCTTTAAATCAAAAAATAAATAGAATGATTTCATCTAAGGACTGTGATTCTTCGCATTTAAGCGATTGCGAGGATGAAATTGTGGAATTTGAAAATATAACTGTTAAATTAAGTATTTCCGATACTCAAGTTGTGGCACAGATTTATCCAAATTGTATGACAATCGAAGAAGTGAAAAAAGATATTGCAAGAAAATTTGAAGTCGATCCGAAATTACTTATTATATGTCAGTGTGGAAAAGTTTTAAGCAACGAATCTAAATTATATGATGCTGAAAGGAATGACTTTGGAATCTATGAACTTTCCTTGGCTATAAGTGAAAGTGTAGATAAGAAAACCACTCCTATTTTGAATTTGGACATTTATTATAAGTAAGTCATTCGTGTTTATTTTTTGTTTTTGTAAAAATTCATAAACGACTGGGAAATTTATCCTAAAACTTGTAGTTTTTTTAAATTAAATATTACGATTTTGGAGAAGTCAAAATATCGATTTTCGTGATACCGTCCATTGGTATGTGCGTCTGTGTGGTCATTGGACATACATCGAACTAGACCCTAAACAGATGCACTTGACGAATTGGTTTAAATTTCGTAGATATAATTTTTTATGTGAAAAACTGCATTTTAGATTTTGAAAAAAATTTCACATAACGGTAATAAATTCCTTTTGGGGTTTGTAGTTATTTGTTGAGAATATCATAAAAATGTAGAAATTATGATTCGAATTTACCTACTGAACATATGTGTTAGGCAGTGCCGCCTTAAGGATAGCGCGACTTGGGCAGCGCCTAGGGCTCCAGAGCTATTGGGCTGTTAGATTCCTCCATTTTGATATATTTGACTGTAAACAAATTTGACGGAGTGATTAATGGAGCCCCAAGCTAAATAACAGGGTTCGTTTAAAAATAGTAATGTTTTTTTTATATTGTACGCGGACTAAATGGTTTTTCGCTACCATTACAATTTACAAGCAAAGTGATCCATGTAAAGCATTCCACATTCGTGTTGTACGGCTGAAGAAAGAATCTCTGTACTTGAAAGTACGTCCGAAGTTGGGTTAACTGATGAGCATTCCTAGAAGCGCGAGTTTAAGGTTCAATATTTTAAGGAGAGAAATGTAACTGGCTAATTCGTTAGAACATTGTTTATAAGAATAGTGATAAATGTTCGATGTTCGAGATATGCATATGCTTCCATTATAATTTTATCGCATATCATGTTTAGAACTCCATTTTGAATTCTATCTTAGAGGTTCAAATAAGTTTTGGATAAGATGTTCCAGCTATGAGATCAATAAGGAAAATGATAAATAGAGTTGGAGACAAAACGGAACCCTGATGGGGCGAACTTCGGACTTGAAACCGTCCAATACGACTTGTATTGAGTGGCTTAAAAGGTGAATTCTAATTCAACAAAGAATAGATTCATCGATGTCAAATGCACGCATTGGCGATAAGAGAGCTTGATGCCAAACTCTATCAAATGCTTTTGAAATATTAAGCGCAATAATCTTACTCTCCCCAAAACGATGAAAGGTTTATGCTACTGTTCGGTGAGATATCATCAGATCACCAGTGGACCTATTGCTACGGAAGCTGATTATTTTTCAGCCTTTCCACGACCTTGAAAAGAAGGGACATAAGTGCAATTGAGCAGTACTTAGAGGGTGAAGAAATTTCGCCTTTTTTTTTAGAGCCAGGGTGGACAAATGCTGTTTTCCATCCGCTCGGAAAGAAACCAGTAGAATAGGACAGATGGAAAGCTTACGCATTGGTCTTGACAGCGTTGAAGAACACACACATACCTCTTCAGAACTATGGGATACTAGCTGATTTGTGTATCTCGAAGTATTTAAGAACTCTAGCTACTCCACTAGTGCGAAAGAAGATTCGCCCCATACAATCGTTTACACGTTGAATCAACAGCTATCTGCGTTGCAAGCAAATTCGCCTTTTCACGTGAGCTGATAAAAGGGCTGCCATTAAAAACGAGCGTAAGAGCTGAAGACGAAGTTGTATTTCGAATGTGTTATGCCTTAATTTTTCATCATGCTAAAATTTGGTTCTCTGAATGTGAACGTTCCAAGTCTTTCTAGCTTGTTAAGACTTATTGCTGTTTTGCTCAAAACAAACCATGTATTTGCTTCTGTTTGATGGATATCATCCCATTCGGCATAAAATTTCACATTCCGTGAAGAATTAAATTTGTTATCATATCTGCGCTGGAGTCTACGTCACTACCGAGGAAGTGACGTGTTAAAGTTCCTGAAGAAATTATTGAGCAGACTGTCCCAGCTGGCTTCCTCATATTCCCAAACGGTTCGCTTACGAATGTTTTCTTTAAATGAGAAGTTCGAGCACAAGAATCTGGCTAATATGACACAATAGTCCGATGTGCGTTGAGGCGATAGTATACTTATGGTGTGTTTAGCAGGGTCAGAGGTAAGAAACAAGTCTAGTGTGTTGGCGGTTTGACAAGTATCGTCAGGCTCGTCAAAAAGCTGAGTCAGTTGGATTAACTCAGCAAAGATATATCTTCCTTCGGTAGTTGTCCGCGAGATTTGTGTACATTGAGGATAATGGATAACAATTCTCTGATTGGAGTCGTACAGAGCATCAAAAAGTTGAATTTCTGTCCAAATTTGGGCTGCGATAAATGAAGCATGTGTGATTGTTGTTCTTGTTTTTCCGAGAATTTAAGCCACTGGAAATTAAAATTTGTATTTCAGCACAAACTATTATGTGGTTGAAGTTGGAACGCAACATCATTTCTTATAATATATACGGCGAGATCATGGTGGGAAAAGAATAATAATGGCACTAAGTTATACCCAAACATATGAAATTATGACAGTTTATCATAAGACTTTTCTATCAAATAGAAATAATACATCAGGGCTGTCAAAATCTACAATGTATGTAATGTATGATCTATGAAACAGGCTCCAGAATTTTTACCTATTTGGGTTTCTTACTAACTTACTTATCCGACTCCTGATCCATGGAGGGTCGCTGCCTGACATTTTGCGGTCTTCCATCGGTTGCGGTCCATCGAACGCTCCCTCCAGTTGTCGAGACCAAGCGCTCTTGCGTCTGTAACCGCATCTTCCCTGTAGCGGAGTTTCGGTCATCCTGGTCGTCTCGAACCTGGGGGCTGGGATTCGAAGATTTTCTTGGCTGGAGCGTTGTTGTCCATTCGCTCGATGTAGCCGAGCCATTGTAGTCGACGCGCTTTGACTCTTTGGACTACATCCACATCTTGGTACAGCTCGTGCAATTTTTGGTTGAATCTTCTACTCCATTTGCCCTCTTCGCATATAGGACCAAATATCCTCCGAAGAATTTTTCTCTCGAAAGTGCCCAGTATCAATTCCACTTTTTTATATATCGTCGAGCACTCGGCGCTGTACAGTAGAACTGGTAAAATTAGCGTTTTGTATAGCGTGCACTTTGCCTTTCGAGACAGGAGTTTTGAACCCATTTGTTTGGCCAAACCGAAGTAGCAGCGGTTCGCTAGGGTAATTCTTCGCCGGATTTCCACTAAGGTGTCGTTCGTAGAATTGGTGTTTGTTCCGAGTTAGGTAAACTCCTTGACTACCTCAAAATTACTGCTACCAACAGTGACGTTTTATCCTAGGCGATGGACAGATGAGGCTTTGTTTGTTGATAGCATATACTTGGTTTTGTCCTCATTCACTTCAAGACTAACACATCATTATTCACATCATCAATAGCTGTGAATGCTTCAACTACAGCTCGCTTGGAGCGGCCGATTATATCGGTGTCGTCCGCATAACCAAGCAGTTGGGAAGACCTATTGAAGAAAGTGCCTTCCAGGTTAACACCACTCTTGCGTACTATCTGCTGCAGGACTATGTTGAAGAAGTCTGCATCTCCTTGTCTGAACCCTGTACACGTCTGGAAAAGCTCAGAGGATATGCCTCTGTAGTTTTGCAGGACATAGGATCTCCTTTTTTGTAGATTGGGCATATATGGAGCTATTTGACAAATCGTCGGGCATGCTTTCCTCCTCCCACACTTGGTTGATGAGCTGGTGCATGCAGCCTACCAGGACATCTCCTCCATAGTTGAAGAGTTCCACAGGTAGGCCATCCGAGCCGGTGGATTTGTGGTTCTTAAGCTTGTGGATGGCTTTCTTAACCTCTTCAGTACTGGGCGCTGGGACTGGATCTTCATTGACTGGTCTCATGCTTTCTGTTCTCCCGCTATTTGGGTTTCACTCAGTGCCAAAACAGCTGGCCTGTTTTTCACAGTATGGACATATACGGCATACAAATGTTTCATAAACGCACGGAAAAAACAAAATATCCTAAAAATAATACCAACGCTAGCGCTGACATCAATACATCAGAGGACGTAAAATGTCATTGCATTGTGAATGAAATGAACTGGTAGACTACCGTGAAAATATTTGTGGGGGATTTGGCGATGATTATGATCTAACAATGAAACCGAATGAGTGGATTAAGTTAATATACTAGGTATGTCACTTTTGGTTTTATGACTCAAGCACATATTTTAACAACACATGAACTAAATGTGGCAAACATAAACTTCAAGAAAGAGTAGGGTGTGATATCAACCTCTAGCAGGTGCTAATTCACACTTCATTTTATTTAATCGTTTTTTATATTTTCAAAATAAATATGAAACAGAATGTTTCAAAGTTTTAAAATTTAGTAAAGTAAGTAAATAAAACAAAACATTTTTTGTTATACGAGTAGTTAGGTTTTGTATTCCAAAGCTTGCTTAAAATGACACAGCCACCTTTCATGCAGTTATCTTAAGAAATAAGAAGACACAAAAATGTTATGTTTTAGATGTTAGTCATTAATGTTAGAAACCAAAACCTCTTATGGAGGCGGTTTGTTATGTGATTCCATGCATTTAAATAAAAAGGCAATTTTAACACCAAAAATAATTGATATCGATACAATAAATCATTTTCATTAAATTCAATTGATCTGTAATGCAGATACTCAAATCTCCAAGAGGAAACACATAATAACTAAATATGATGCACTTAAACACCACAATCACAAATATTTGGGAAAGCACCAAATCGAGAAAAATGATAGTTAACCTGCCTAAACATACTACAGTATTAACGTTTTTCAAAGAAATCAACCTGAAGGAAGAGCTGTAGAAAGAACAACTTGATGCAGGTCTAGAAGGGGACATAAGAGATCAAAGAGGTTTCAGTGAAAAATATAACTTCATTCAATAGGTAATGTGGTAGAAAATGAAGGATTAAAATTACCAATTCTTCTGGCATATGCAATGGCAATCAACAAATAGCAAGGCCAGTCGATGTAAATCTGCAATATATTTTTAAATTTATTGCTTCGCTCATTGTCAGCCTGTTCCAACCAAATACGAATTAATATTTAATTCATATTAAAACAATTCTTGCCTTCAATCTTGGAGTAAAATAATTATAACTGGAGTTTTTTTAGGCGTGTGGTTTTCAAGAAGAAATAATATAATTTAATGTTATGGCCAAGAATTCAGCTTTATTATAAAGATAAGAGTTTGCCATTATATTTTAAAAATGATTTCGGGCAAGTGGCCGCCGCGGATAACTCAAATAAATTCCATCGGCCGAGAGGCCCAATTTTTGACCACTGTTTGCAGCAATTGGGGGCCGAATGTCAGCAATAACGCGCCGAATATTCTCTTCCAAGGAGTCAATCATCTCGGGCTTATTTTAGTTCAATAAATTGATTGTTTCATTGGCTGTATGGCATGTAGAGCCGACTTGTTGGAACCAAAGGTCGTCTACATCAACATCCTCCAATTCGAAAAGCTCATTCATCATGCCTCTATAGCGTTCCCCATTGACTGTAACAATATGGCCAGCTTCATTTTTGAAGAAATGATTTCCTCTGTCCATAGAGCACACCAACCAGTGACTTTTTGAGAATGTAACGGCGTCTCAACAATGGTTTGTGGATTATGATCACTCCAAATATGACAATTTTGCCTATTAACGTACCCATTTAACCAAAAATGAGCTCATCGCTGAACAAAATGTTCTTGTGAAATCGCGATGCGTCGCGCGAACGGCACGATTTGCAAACGTTGTTTAAGAGTAACTCTATTCATTATGAAATGACAAACCAAACTGAGCATAAATCAACTAACAGCTGTCAAAAAGACCAACTCCGAAAAAAGTATTGCCAGACTTAAAACAACACGTCTAAAAAAACACCAGTTATTTTTGAAAGAACTGCGATTTCCAGGTCAGCTATAGTTCCTTTATATTTTATTTAACTCGTTAATAGTAAATCTAGTTATGATTTTTTTTTGTATTAGCCTTACCCGGCGTACGTTGCCCAAGAAAGAATTAATGCAGTATTTTATTTCGAGATTGAAAAAACTGAGTTTATTTTATCAATGACAATTAAAATGTTTATTATAAATAATTATTGTAATGAGAGTGGATATACAATATTCTTCTTATTTCCATTTGGTGCGAAAATGAACAATTTTGTCGGCAACAAGCAACATATATGTAACTAGCCATGGGAAAAACATTTATTCTCAAGATTCAATCCCGCAAGCGATTGTTTTTGAACTTTATTTATTGTAATCGCAAAGGGTAGGCAAACAGGAAATTGCAATCGCTTGAAATTTAACGGTAGATCGGTGGGTATCATCAGAATTCTTAGAATCAGCACATCTTCTCCCTTGCTTTTACCGCTTATAATTGTTGCTTCAATAACATTTGGCATTAATTTCTTAAAATCTGGCTTCAGGGGGTCGGACCGCTCTATAAACCTTCTTGTGACTTGTAAAATAAATTGCTTTTAGCACTCAAAAGGGTAGAGTGTTGTGTGCATAGTTTTCCAGACCATAGCGTAAACACACACAAATTTTAATTTATATATGCATAGATTCCCAAGAGAATTGTATTAAAATCTAATGCGTAATTGGACGCAAAGATCTGCATTTAAGGTTTTTTTTTTCTTTTATTTTTTTCCTCGTGTGCATAACCCCAACATTTATATATTTGATCTTACATTAATTTTTCTCGAAATAATTAACTTAAATTCATGAAAAAAAACAAAATATTCTACAGCAAATCGCGACTACCTGCATTTATTACAGTACATATACCAGCCGAGGATACAAGTGACGGCAACAGCAGGGATATTGTCGTAGAAATAGAAAACCAAGCAATCACAAAACCATTCATCGGTGGATATAGAGACAAACTAACCGGTAACCTTAATCTAGTCTCGTACATCATTAAAACGGATTAAATTAATAAATCATTTCAGGCATAGAATACCATGATGCGTTCACACTTACAGGGCCCAACTTCCAGAAGTTTAAATCCAACGATCTGGCGACACGAATAACACAGACCAGGGAACTGAAAATGAAATTAAATGTAAGTAACAGGTGCATCCAACTGTCGATTGATGATCCAATAATAATATGCAGTAAGCAACAATGTAACATATTACTGACCTTGCCAATTACTCATAGGATACCACGGCTGATCAATCAACGCAATCATTTGGCGATGCTTCCAATATTATATATGTGTCTGCTGCTACGGACTTTGTAATCATTCCAAGGAAATATCAGACTTATGCACAAAAAATAAAGCGTGAAGATCGGCTAGCGAAAATTATATTAATTCAAAGAAATCTCCGCAGATGCCTCTTGTGGCGCTATATCAAGCGATGTGCAGCAGAATATCGGTAAGAATCTCTTACGAATAGTTTTCCTGCAGTAAAAATTAATACATAATTTATAAGGAAAACAAAAGAGCTGACAAACGAACTTGAAATTACTTTTCAGGAATATTGTCGCTGATCGTTTGGAAGTTGAACGCAAGTTCAACCAAATCGAAGTCAAAAAACGCATCTACCGAGAAAATGTAGTGAAAAATTTTCCTCATACCAAAGAAGACTTTGGCTTATTGTATGCTCATGTTGAGAAATGGAAACAGGCAGAGGTGAATGAGTTATTTCCTTTTTTTCAAATTCGTTTCCAATGATTTTTTTATTATTTTTTTTTGCAATTTTACCAGATGAAACGTATTGCAAAGATGTATTCAGGCGCACCTAGGCTGGCAGAGGTTAATATTTTATTGGACAAAGAGATTCAACTATTGAATGGAATCGAAAGACAACGCATGGTTGTTAGGAAGGCTTTTAAAGATTTCCGCGAAAATCAGTTGTTACAAAAAATGGGTGAACCTATTAAGTGGATGGGATATAAAGGTATTTGTTATTCTTCTATTTTTAAATCCACTTATTATTGCATTTTCGTATGTCTATGGTTTAAATTAAACTCACGTTGATTTGTATGGCTTAGATATTTTCATTAAATATAATATATAATTAAGTACATATTTAAAAATATATTTAAACTAATATTTAACAAAAATATTTTAACAACGGATAAAATGTTTGTAAATAATAATAGCATCTAAGTAAACGTCAAGTAATACCGAACTGACCATCATCGCAGTGGACGAGCGTGCAAAGTTTTTATATTCAATAAGTTACAGTATTCAATTAAAGACATTCATTTATAATTCTGTTTCTATAATTAATTGCCGTTTTACAATATTTGTATAATTTAGATACGTTCATTTCATTAAGAAGATTTAAGGTTTCGTCATCCGTAAAAAAGTCACTACCCAAAAAGTATCTTCTTGTTTCGCTTAGTATCGGGCACCTTCCAACAAAATGTAATATATCCTCACGCTCCGCCATATTGCAAAGTATTTGTAGTTCTTCGCGATGAGGGATAAAATTCAAATTAAGAAGTTCACCTCTTAGCCGGAACATGCTTGAAATTTGATCGATGGTGTAGTCATCTCGGAAATAGTTACGTTCATTAATGTTATAGCTCAATTTACTGTAGATCATTCGGTGTAATGAATTTGATGCCTCTTCCTTGTATCTGTCTCTATAGATTTCATCTAGACGAATAATCATCGTATACAACGTAGGCTTCCAAGACCTCCATTCACTAGAATTTATTTCCAGACCTGCATCCTGTGAAAGTTCAATCCAGTTCTTAAACCATCCTGACTTGGAGTGTATAGCATGAAGAGCCGCTTTTTTTGGAAGCCGATTATTTGGCATCTTAAGAACTTTGTTAATGTAGTCCACATGTAGTTTTAATGTTTTGATAAATAGTGGAGATAAACCCGTTTCCAGAAAAATCATATAATTCCGAGAGCCAGGTGGCAAACGAAATATTCGTTTTATATAATATCTGAGGAGTTTTTCCACTGGTTCATATTTTTTACCACCCCACGCTTGCGCTGCATAGAATAGAGTTGATTGTGAAACTGCTTCGAACACTTTATATTTGTTGCTATGTGCAATAGCCTTGTTATTAAAACACTCCCGCCATGTTACATTAATAGCTGTCTTAGTTTTCGCAAGCTTATCGGTGAGATGCCTTTCCATGTTAAGGTCATTGGTGAAATAGACACCCAAGTATTTGTAATCTTTCACAACTTCAATTTGTTCATCATTCAAACACCAATGTTCGTTAGACCTGGACCTACCTCCACGTTTTTTAAATATCATAACCTTCGACTTGTTTAGGTTGATCAACAAGCTCCATCGCATACAATATTCGGCCAGTCTATTTATCATTAGCTGGAGGGATTCTGGTGAGCTAGCAAACAGTACAATGTCATCTGCGAAAAGAAGAGCTTTAATGATGACTCCAATGTGCTCCACGCCCCCTGGTAGTGCTTCAGTTAGATCATCGATGAATAGCGCGAACAAACTTGGACTTAGCGCACAACCTTGTCTTACCCCTGAGTCCGTCGAAAACCAATCAGATATAGTTTTGCCATTCCAAACCGCTACTCTGTTATCCATATACAAGTTTCGCAGAACTCGGCCAAGCTTAAACGGCATTCCTAATCCATATAACTTGAACATCAATGCGTTTCTTTCCACGGTGTCGAAGGCTCCTTTCAAATCGACAAAAAATGTGTAAAGTTTTTTACTTCTCGAAATAAACCAGTCAGCGATGCTAACGAGCACAAATATATGGTCTATTGTAGAGTACCCTGTTCTGAACCCCGCTTGAAACTCAATTAGTAAATTATTTGAATCTATCCAAGCGTTCAATCTTTTAAGTAGTATCGTGGTAAAAATTTTATAAGATGAGTTCAAAAACGAGATGCCTCTATAATTTGCCGGATCCTCTATGTTGCCTTTTTTGTGGACTGGAAATATCAGGGCATCTTTACAGTATCAGAGACTGCATCTGCATAATACTTAAAACAAACTAATGGTGTTTTCGATTTGTAAATTAAGATTTCAATCTAAAAATTGATTTTTTTCGTGGCGAATGGAATACAATAGCAATTTGTTTTTTTTTTTGACATTGTATTAGTGTAATTTCGTGCTGTGAAACTAGCAACAGTTCATTTAAAACTGCTTCCATTTTTGTATTTGGATTAATTTTCCTAATATTTTGTTTAACTTTTCACAATCGAAACAAATTACAAATTAAAAACCACATTTGTCAAGCTTACAGACGAAAATTGTATTTGTAGTGGTGCAAGGAGGGGTAAATCTGCAGAAAAAATCTAGATTTGCAAAAATGATCTAGATTCAAAAATAAATCAATTTATTATGCCCAATGGTACACAAAAAAGGGGGAAATCGGTGTTTTAACAGATGTAAAATAAATTAATTTAATTAATAATTAATAAATTAATTTATTTTACCAATGGAAAACCACATAAAAGTTATCTATATAAAAAAGAGAGCACAACAATAAGATGATGCTGTAAAAATAAAAATACTGTAATAAAAACATACTACACAGCAAGCAGTAAATTCCTTTCTTTCCTTTTCATTGTAACTCGCACTTGCTTCTGCTTGTCCATTGCATGCAATGTGAACAAATGTGTGTAATTGATTAAGTCAAAACAATATCAGATAGATTGCTATTATTAGCTTTATGAATCCAGGGGCGGATCAATTCAGTTTACATTTAAGGATTAACACTATTATTAATTGAATTGTGAAGTTAAATTGAAACCCAAACCTGATATTAGCATAGATAACGGTCTTATTTGGTTTTGTTTGTGTTTGTTTTCGAAATGGGTAGTGAATTTAAGGTCGAGCGTTGCAACAGACGTGGGCTTAGGAAGAATTTGTATGCTGCGTATGTTCATACTGCGAACTGGAGAACATTCATGTTATGGTTTCTGGGCAGAAAACAGCCGAAGGAAGGAATGTCGAGCTCTTCGCTGAGGTGAACAATCTGACTCAGCTGGTTACTGAGCCATCAAGAATACCTTTCATTGCAGGACACTCCGCCGAAACACTTGACTTGTTTCTTGCCTCTTAACCTGATAAATACACTATTAGACATCGGACTATTGTGTCATAAGCTCCAAATTCTCAGTTAAAGAAAGCACTCCTTAGTGAACCGTATGGCAATAAAAAAAAAGCCAACTGGGACTGTCTAAAGAATTTCTTTAGGATTTTATTTTATGCTTCTTCGATAGTGACTTTGACATCAGCGCAGATATGAGAACAAATTTAAACCGAAAGCAAATACATGGTTTAATTTGAGTTGTAAAGAAGTTATTAGGGTTAGAGGAGTTGGTTTAAGGAAATATAAAACCAGATCCACAGTGTAAGACCCGAATAAGTTTCAACTTGCTAGAAAGACTTACAAAGTTCACATTCAGAGAACCAAAAGCATGACCAAAAATCAAAGCAAAAAATATTAAAATGTCTTAAAGGTAGTAAACATTTTTGATCATTTTTAAAATGACTAACTACCGTACAATTAGCACTTACGTCACTTCTTTCCAATGTCATCGAAACTTAAGAAATATCTTGAAGAACGAAAGGTCTTTACTTTCAGGTAGTAGGGCTTTCTTAGCAATAGGTCTACTCTTGATTTGATTATAATATATCTCAACGAACAGTGGCACAAATCTTAACATCGTTTTGAAGAAAGTAAGATTATTGCGCTTGATATTTCAAAAGCATTTGATAATTTTACAATAAGATCTCTTATTGAAAATCATCGCATTTATTTTTATCATTCATTTTCAGCGTATAGAATAGTGAATGTGAACAAGTCGATTTATTTATGTGTACACAAAAGAACAGTGCGAGGAAAACTTGAAAACAACCAAAAAACTGTTATAATCTCGTATTTTTATTCCTTTTATTATGATAAAAACTTCAATTTGTTCACTAGTCGCCAAATACAAAAGATATGATAAATTAATATGGGTTCAAACTTCAAAATGAAATAACATTTCAGACGATTTAAATTGTAAGTTTATACAAAAAAGTGAAATTTCGGCCAACCCTAATCAAAACCCATCATTTAAAAAAATGAAGGATTTATTCTTACGAGGAACTGACAAAACCTCCAAGACCATTTGATCATGAAAATTGAAAAGTGCCAGTTCAGTTATACGTAATTGAAAGCACACATCTTTCGAAATGGGTTACATAAACAGAGATATGCGGGTTTGAATTGTATGCAGTGATTGGGTTCACGTGAATAGCAGAATACCACACAATATTGTCGACTTTACCAATGTATACAAGTTTCACTTCGAATGAATAGCAGAATAGTGATGAGTGAAAATTTAAGAAAAATTCCCCCGATGAATAGCAGAATAGGGCTGTTGATTCTCTTTAATATTTATGTATGTTGTTTAGGGAGAAAAAATGGTGCACATATAGGTCATATTTAATAAAATTATGTTTTGTATATTAATTTCATTACAGATAAAGTTATTGAAATGGACCTCATTCGAACACAGCGTGTACGATTTTTAGCAGAAATTTTAAAAGACCTCAAAAAAGAATTGCCCGTAGAGAAACGGCTAAATCTTCTTAATTCTGTCGACAAACTATTAGAGGATGAAAAAGATTTCCCACAAATATCAGAGGTAAAATTATAAAATTGGTAGTTTTTTTCTTATCCACATTCTATAGCTAGGTAACTAATAATAATAAATTATATTCGCACTTATAAATCGATTTACAAGTTTTTAGATAAAATATGTCTTAGTCTCAGATACTTAACTTACTTAAAAACAGGCTCCCGACCCGTGAAAGGTCACTGGCCAAGAGCTTTTGGCGTCTATAAACCGAATCTTCGATCTTGCTTCTCATCTCCAACTTGAAGGTTGGGATTCGAATACTATCTTGGATGGATCATTGTCGTTCATTCGCTCGATCTGAGCCAAATAATGCGTGTGTTTTGGCTAACGAAACTCGAATTGTTCTACATTTTTACATTACATTAATAATTCTAACGGTGATTTAATAATCAGACCAAAGCGTGCAACTTATTGGCTTGTTTTTTCCGCATCTAAGCTTTACCCACTGCATCAATCTGTCGCAGGATTGTATACACATATCTAAGATCCAAGTACTAAAAAAGTAACAAACTTATCGTTAGCATTTTTAGAAGAAACTAGAAGAAATGCGCTTTGTTCTGATTCAAAAACAAATTTCAAGAAAGTTTACTTACAAAATCATAAACAATATCGGCCTATACTAATTATGTTCACTTTAAGATATTTAAGAATCTGTATACAAAATTTGAATCTGTGATACACAAAAATGTCAACTTAAAAGCGAAAATTTTGTTTATCATCGCTTAACAAAATTGATAGCAAATTTCGAAACAAAAACAATTACCATTCGACTTCAATTCAAACAAGATGTTTGGTGTTCATTTAATAAAAAGGCTATTATCAAAAAACTTTGTTCTTTAAACGCAAAAAAATAAAATACAAAAACGACTAGTCTAAAATCATAGTTTTGCATACATAGATAGTTATCTACATTATACATATTAAGAAACCTAGTATGAACGTTGTTAGACAAATTAAAGCGCCACTTTATGAGTTTCACTTAAGTCGGCAATGAAAACTTATGACCGTTTATACCATATAAAGACAAAACGTACATATGTATGTTTCTTCTTCTTTTCTAGTTACACGACCTTATTGACCGCGAAAAGAATCTCTTGATATTCACGAAGCACTGCGATGTAAGTATTTTAAGACAACGTTTTCTCATTATTTTTTTGGATTTAATTAAATTCAACAAAGAGGGCAAAACGGCAAGTAAGTCTTTTTTTTATCTTATCGTTGACTCACAATCCTAATTTATCATTCATTAATTAATACAGAAGCTCAAAAACGTATGTGCGATTGTTGCAAACAAGTCAAATCAATTTCGGAATTTGCTTTAAGGACCCGACAGAGTACAGTCGACACATGTCAGTTGTGTTTTTCTCTCAAGGTAACACATTCTTATTTTTACAAAATTCCCAATTACATATATATCCGTTAGTCATGGGTTGTTATATCGTTATACTCGTATGTACTGTGAAATAATAAAAGTGGTTTTATTTTCAGACTGCAGTCGCTGACAATACAGTTTATAGGGCCATTCTGCGTTCGATCCAACGAGAAGAACGCAAACACCGATCCCTGGCATCGTATGCATTTATCCTACAGGAGGATGATGTTCGATTTATTATCGACAAAATTTGGCATCGTCATTCGTTCCTGAGCAAAGAGAATGACATCAATTACTTGAGGTTAGTATTATTATATGAAAAAATATTTACTTCTTGAAAGAACTACATATGTGTACTTATCTGTGTAATTATAAGGCTTCCGAGATGGATTAAAAGCGATGATTGGTCACCATGGAATTGCATATGTTTGACTGAGCTCGAAGCAAGAAATCATAATACTTTAAAAGATTTAAGAACTGTGTATGATGAAAAAATGACGCTGGACATAACAAATAGACATCTTTTGGCAAAGAATGCATTTAAAAAACTTCAAGATGTTGAAAATGATTTCGTTGAAAGTGGTCAATGGTGGGAAGCTGGTATTAAGACAAAGGTTGTTTAAAAATTCACAATAACAAAATAGTAAGCACTATGATTTAAATAAATAAAAATGGAAGTTTTGAATTTTTAATAAAGAAACGTCTGCTTGTGTGAATTGTTTTTTCAAAGTTGTTCGAAGCGTATGGTTCATTTTGCATCGGTCTTTACAATTGGTTCACATTCCAAATGATTGACCAATACCACTCTCGTTTTAATTTACGTATAATACGTGGAAAAATATTTCTTTTAAAATAAACAATAGTAGATCAATTGAAACTGATTAAAATAATGGAAGGACATGCATATTAGGTAGAATTTGGTTGTTATTTAGATTTATTTCAAAACCTAAGCTATTAACTAAAAGTGTTTTTAGTTCCTTTCTGGTTTTGATTATGTTTTCAAAATGTAACATTACATTAAAAATAAATTACAATACGTTACGTTAGATATTTTTGTATGCCGCCACTGGTCGCGAGTGACCATTAATTTCTAACTAACAACACTTTATTGTTTCAGTTTGTTTCTCTTATAATCGATTTAAATTTTCCTTCCAAATACTGCACTCGCTTCAGGAGTTTGTCACTTATACTAAATTCATTGTATGGTACCGGCAGCACCTTATAACCACTCTTTTCTAACAAATCAAAGCTCAGCTTTACGATGCCACTCACTGATCGATGTGGACCATGGCAGATGTCATGAAAATCAACCAACATTATAGCAACTCTGGAAGAAATGCCCAGATTATATTAGATTCTATTATATAAACGTACAAAAATACATACTTGATGCAATTTGTATTTTCTTTGTCCAAGGGCAGTGGATTCCTTTTAGCATCGAACGCACACATAGCATCTAAAATAGTTTACAACATTTTTATATTATGACTTTAGTTAAAATAATTCTATCAAACCTATTAGAAATCCCATGTTAGTATTCACCGCAGGTTGAACATGATTACTCGACGGCAGGAGACTCTTTAAGGCGTCTAACATTCCATTAAGTTGAATTTGCTTGGTTTTCGAATGGATAATTTGTAAATCGAAGACAGAACTTCCTTCTTTTAAGCCAGAAACTTTGTTGTCTGTGAGGATCTTTGCAATGCTATTCAAGTTGAGTAATTTCATTTTTGCATTTGGCGTCAGACCTGGAATTTCAACTGTTAACTGCTCGATAAACTTTTCACTATAAATAAAATTTAGAAAAAATATTATACTTGAAAGTTTTATTTAAGTTTTTTTGTTAACCTTAGAACAGACTCTAAATGAGATGAATCTGCTAAATTAAGCAGTCCCAACGCCCAAACATGGGTCAACCAATCAATTTTTTTTGCAAAGTCTTCTTTAACTAGACTTTTAACAAGTTTTGAGCGAATTTCATCGGAAGCAGTGCTTTGAAAATTCAAGATGGCCGAAGTAATAAAGTACGCACTTAAGTCTTGCGGACGGCAAATTTCACAATTTGTTAGTATCCATTGAGTGAGGACTTCTAAGACATCTGTAATAATAACAAAAAAACATACCTCAAAAATTGTTATTCATTAATTTGTTTATAACATATCGCCATATATACATATAAATAAGTTTAGATTTATTTAACTGTATTCTTATATGCAAGGTGAGACAAAAGTAATATCATAATGTACATTGGCTGGAATTTTTCAGTAATCAAAATAAAAGGCACGACTGGATCGTACGAAATATATTCAAATATATCGTTAAAGAGAAAATTTTAAAATAAAAATGGATGAAAAGCATAATAAAATTATTTAGACACAAACGTAAAGTAAGGTGATGGGGACAGTAGTCGGCCGCTAAAGTTTTTACTTGTGATTATAGGTACTATAAGGTTATGCATTCGTAAAAAAAAAAATGTTTCTAACAATCAAACATGACATTACGATCATAGAGAACACCAAAAAAGTGGGTCCCGCAATTCCGTCCGTCTGTCTGTATTTTTTTTCTTTTTTTTTAACTATGCGCACACTCGAGGGGTTATGAATACCCTTATACACCTATCATTTTTAAAGCTCTTTTTTTGGATTCTGTCCAGGAGACTTAAGTGCGTTATGGGAGCACCTGCCCAAATATGACAATTGTACTCAAGCTTTGGACGAATGAAGGCTTTATAGATTACAGCCAGATCAAAAGGGGAGAAATATTTCTTGCATTGTCTCAGGAAACCGAAACATCTTGCAGCATTTTTGGCGACGTCGAATATGTGTTCATTCCACAAAAGGTGGTCAGTGATGCACATACCGAGAACTGAAAGTTGTTCGGTTTCCTCGATGCAAGCGCCGCTAATGGACAACGGCATTGGGGGAGGGTCCCTCTTTAACGACAAAAGACAGCATTGGGTTTTTGAAGCATTACAAGGTTTTTTATTCCCCATTGGACAATGCTGTTAGATCAGAATTTAATGAGCTAATCATACGCTGCCGTTCAAGTTCCATATCCGAAGGACATGGATGAGAATATAAAAACGAGTATGAAAAGCTGAGGGTACTGTCGTCAGCAAAACAGTATATTGGATTAGAAGTTTAAGACAAGAGATCATTGATGAAAATGAGAAAGAGAGTCGGAGACAGAACGGAGCACTGGGGCACACCAGCATTTATTTTATGAATATCAGACTTGAAACCGTCCAATACAACTTGTATTGAGCGATCCGAGAGGTAATTTCTAATCCAACGAAGAAGAGATTCTTCGATACCAAATGCACGCATTTTCGGTAAGAGAGCCTGATGCCAAACTCTATCAAATGCTTTTGAAATATCAAGCGCAATAATCTTACTTTCTCCAAAACGATGTAAAGATTTGTGCCACTGTTCGGTGAGATATACCATCAGATCACCAGTGGACCTATTGCTACGAAAGCCATACTGTCGGTCATTAAGGAGCTTTCGTTCTTCAAGATATTTCTTAAGCTGATAGTTAATCAGCGTTTCCATGACCCTAGAAAGAAGGGACGTAAGTGCAATTCAATTGGACGGTAGTTAGAGGGTGAAGAAGATTCGCCTTTTTTAGGGACAGTCTGGACAAATGCTGTTTTCCACCCACTCGGAAAGAGACCAGTAGAGTAGGACAGATGGAAAAGCTTACGCAGTGGTTTTGCCAGCGTAGAACACCTCTTCAGAACAATAGGGGAGATACTATCTGGACCAGCGGATTTGTGTATGTCAAGATCTTTAAGAACTATAGCAACTGCACCAGTACGAAAGAAGATACGTCCCATGAAACTGTTTATGCTCTCAAGTACAGGAGGAGTCATGACACTTTGTGGAAGCGTAGAATTAGCAGCAAACTGAGCTGCTAGCAAATTTGCTTTTCTTGTGCGCTTACCACAGGAGTGTTATTGGAAACGAGCGTTGGAACCGACGAGCAGGTGGAATTTCGTACGTTTTTTACAAATGACCAAAAATTTTTACTACCTTTCGGACATTGTAGTATTTTTTGCCTTAATTTTTGCTCATGTAGAAATTTGGTTCTTTGAATATGATTATTACAGGTCTTTCTAGCTTGTTTGAACTTATTCCGGTTTTCCTCAGTAGGGTTGGCTTTAGAACATCGGAAACTTACCTCTCTCAACCTGATAACCTCCTTACAGCTCAAATCGAACCATGAGTTTTCTTTTGGTTTGATGCTTTTGGTTTTGTTCGGTATAAAGGCTTTCATCCCCTTAAAAATTATATTTGTAATCATATTAGCGCTGGAGTCAACGTCACTATCGAGGAAGCATAGTGACCAGTTAAAGATCCTGAAGAAATTATTCAGACCGTCCCAGTTGGCTTTCTCGTATTGCCATACGGTCTGATACGATACAATGGTCCGATGTGCCTAGAGGCGATAACACACTAATAGTATATTTACCAGGTAGAGAGGTAAGAGACAAGTCTAGGGTGTTGGCGGAGTGACCTGCAATGTCAGATATTCTTGTTGGCTCAGTAACCAGCTGAGTCAGATTATTCACCTCAGCAAAGAGCTCAACATACCTTCCTTCGAGTGTTGTTTGGCCAGAATAGCGTAGCCACTTGGAATTGTGTACATTGAAATATGTCTGTATGTCTGTCCTCACGTCTGCTTCCTAAACGGTTGGACGGATTTGTTTCAAACATGGCACATATTGTGTTTTCGGTAATATGCCCACAAGTTTTTTAATTTTTTTAAGACGACAAATAACAGTAGCTTCCATACATTTTTTGTTTGGCTAAAAACAAAAATCTAATTTTTCTCAAAAACGGGTCTTACGATTTTTATAAAAGATAATTAGTTCATTAAAGAAGGATATTTTTTTGGAAAAAAGGGTTATCTTTTATACTTCTAGTAGAACCATTTTTTTTTTGTTTTCAATTTGCTGGAAAATGGTTAATTTCATTTTTTGGAATTTTTTTTTAAGTTTAGTTGGCTTCCAACTTTTTTTTTTGAAATTTAAAATTTCGAACACGATTCAATAGATTTTTTCGAAACTTCGTATTTTGTAGTTTTTTGATATTGTCTTGAATAGTTAAAAAAAACTATTTTCCTAAAATAAAAAACAACAGTACCTTCCATACAAATGTTAAAAAACCGTAAAGAAAAAAATGTATTTCCCAAAAAGGGCTCCAAGAATTTTTATAAAAAAATGTGTGCGTTCTTAAATTAGGCCAGTCCACTTTTAAATATAAAAATATTTTATTTTGCGTACTTATTAACGGTACTTCCCATAGAACCACTTCTTTTTATTTTCGACTTCACAATTCTATGGACCGCATAAAATTATTTTTTATGCAAATGCTCCCTAAAACTGTTAATAAAACTACATACTCAAATTTTCTAAAAAAAAGTTTTTCGATTTTTAAAAAATAAATTTTTAAGAACCACCGATTTTTTTAATTTTATCTGCATAATAATAATAGCAACGATTTTTGAATTTTTTTATATACAAACTCTTATTTATCCAGGAATTCAATTGACATCTTTTTTTTCCTTCAAACTCTAACAAGTAAGCGATAAAAATAGATTTTATTATGCGTATCATCCATTTATTTCTACCTAATTATGTATATTTCATTCTATGCAATTTTGCGCACGTCACTGAATACATACATAATACATATATATGTACTTCATAGCCCCTCAAACATTTATATATATTTATCTTCAAAAATCACATGAATATTAAGTGTGTATCTAAATTATAAAGTTATATGCATATATGTAGCTACCTACATCCTTCACTTTTATATGTTCATATTTACATACCTAGGTTCCATCTATGTATTTAGGTTCTTATTACCCTTCTACCTAACATAATTAAAATCCATAATCTATAGATTTAAATATACATTTGTAGGAAGGCACATATGATACTATTCCTTGAATCATCAATGCGACAATTCATTATTCTATTTAAACCTGCCTGGGATAACTACTAACCTACTAACAGCGTTAATGTTTAGCTACATTAAAGTTGTTAGCCAGAAGAGCAAGTTCGTACGATCCAGTCGTGCATTTTATGTTTTTACGTTTGGCTCTTCCTCTTAATTCAGTTGTTTGAGTTTTGGACATACAAGTTAGTAAGTGTGTTCCCGTACTTTGTGCACAAAAATGTGAAGACTGTCATTTGCAAGAGTGGAGGTAAAAATCTTTCAGAGCGCAACAAAGTTTCACAAAAGTACGGGAACGCTTTGAACAACAATTTTTGCCATTTTTTAAACGTCAACGTAAAAGTGTAATTTTGAAAATTTTTATTAAAGATTTAGGTGAAATTTTTTCTTAAAATAACCAATTTGATATCATAAATTTCAATTTATTGCACGGATAAGCCCGACCAGACTATAAATTCATTTATTTTCAACTTTTGTAACGATACACTGGGCAACTGAGAGCTTATGTATTGTTTTTTTTTTTTCTTTTTTCATTCATTTGACAGTCTTCATTATTTTGTCCAAAGAAATTTCTTGGAATAAGATTCGCAACCTGGGGAAATATTTTACTCTCTCTTGAGCGCTCACTTGTGTGATAAACTACAAGAATTTGGAGTACGGGAACAGGATTTGACTGTTTTACGTAGAAATTCGTAGATTTTCGCAGTTTTAGGGAGTACGGGAACGGACCTAGTATATCTGATTTTTTTTTGGAATATCTAAATGTCGAAATTTTTTTTAGTCGAATTGCCATGAAGAAGAAAATATTTTCAAAAAAAAGTGTGATTCTCGAGAAGTCGGCCCCCAAACTTCAGAGGTCGGCCAAATGAGTATCCAGTAGTCGTAAAGTAGTATTAAAATTTCCATACTAGATATGTGTCGATTTCCAATTTTATAGAATGGAGGTGTCTAGGAATCATTTTAATATTTAATATAAACAGTTCAGTTAAATGAAAAAGATTTTACTTGGCCTTAAGCCGCCATTTTATAATAGGTACATACACATAGACTTTTTTTACAAAAGTTCATGGAATGTTTTCCATTTGTATGCTATGTATAGTACAGTATTTTTATAATCAGTTTGCAATTCATTGAATGCGCCTACTTCAGCTAGGTACCTAATATGAAAGTTCGCTCTTTGAACGATGTGTATACAAAATAATGACATTATTACGCCTATAATCACTTACGTCCATGTAAAATGTGTTTGTTGAGTACATCGATCTGAAACATTATTGGCCGTTGATATTATTTTCGGCTACCCAGTAATTAAAGCCGTTTTCCACCGCATCTAGCCACTACCTTCCTACCTACGTAAAACTCACTTGCCGGGCATAGTTTTAAGAAAGTGGGAGGAGAACACTAGTTGTAATGGATTAAATGGTTCCATTTGCACTGAATACAGAGTAGTTAGCCTACTTATGATTTGCTAATAAATCATTATAAAATTTGATTTATCAATACCTAATTTGAAAAATAGACAGAATTATATTTCGTTGCCATTAAAGATACATGAAGCATCTCCCAAAACCTATTTAAGGCATCTATTTCTCTGAACTCACGGAACTACTTCCTCACTGTTGTTCGAATTGACAACTTCGAAGATGTTTGAAGAACCCATAGTAGGGAGTCTTCCAGGTCCATTTTAGAATGGGTTATTGAAATTCTCTTTCAAAATAATGTGTGGACCGTTTTTAATAAACCTGATGATTTTTTTGAGAATTCATAGTTGCCAAATGTCTACTCCACATCACTTGATCAATTTTCACTGCAGAGGCGTTTGCAATACTCAAAGCTTTAAAATAAAAAAAAAAAACAATTATCTTCACTGATAGCCTCTCAACAATAAATGCTATTAACAACATTAACAACTCCTCAAGTATTGTCGCATAAATGCGCGACAAGCTTATCGCAAAAAATAAGAAATCTAAGAATCGCATGGGTGCCTAGATGTGTAGGCAAAATTGGCAATGAAATCGCAGCTTCAGAAGCCAAACAAGCATTTAAAAAAACCCTAATTTCGTTCGTTTATGAAGACTAATAGCGAGTTTCATTCAAATTTCAAAGATCTCCTCTCAAAATGAATATTTGATCTTTTCAATGAAACTTTGTGTCCAAATTTAATTGTAGTATTGGCCGCGTTCGGTGGCATACCTAAAGCAATCCGGATTGCTTTTGTTGTTGTAACGCTTAAGGAAAAACCAGATGATGAACTAAACATATGTTGTCCAACACAAATCTTAAGCTACCCAAAAAATATTATTAATTTGAGGAACAGCTGACTCAAAACTTCAGATTTGAATGCAATTCAAAGGACTTAACAGAGAAAGCTACCTGGAACATTTCTTCATTATCAGATGATGAGGAAGATGAAGACAAAGCAATAAAAAACTCCACTAAATTTATAAAATTTAAATTATTAACTTCTTCGTATATTATTTGTTTATTTTTTAGTTTAATTTTTTAGCAGGGACTGGCACAATTTCACAATAAATTAATAACAAAATAGTTTCCCATTTGATGTTTCACAGAAAAAACGTTTAACATGTATGCGTGCATTCAGATCAAATCTGCCAACCCACCAAAGATCAGATCTTTCGTGTTGAGATCTGATCTAGATTTGCTCTTTTTGTTGGACTCTCAAAATTCAAAAAGATGAAATCTTTGAAAGAGCAAATGTTTTTTTGAATGAAACTCGATATAAGTTGAAAAACGCATGACAGGAATACCAACACAGTTATTCTTTAGTCTTGACTTGACTTTAGACTTGTCACTCTTTTATGTGGCCAATTGTTTTTTAACTAATTATCTTTATTCAACCTTCTTATTTACGTGACGTGTCCACGTGTGTTAAAAATTACAGTTTCTTTTCATTGAATTTACTTTACTCAAATTAAATATACAAGTTATTTCTTTTATCAAATTTACTCTATTCAAAAAAATATACCAGCGGGTGTCGCAGCTTCAAATTCTATATTCTTCTGTTGGCTTTCTACTTTTTAAAATAAATCCTCTTGCCATTCAGGAATGCCAACTGTGTATTTATGAGATACGATAGGCAAACCGATATGCTGAGTTTTAGGGTACGCGTAGACTGGTTGGTATTATTCTGACAATACTAGCCCTCCGAAGGCTATATTCCCTATCAAGTTACCAAGTTCACAAATTAAAAAAAAGAAGAAGAGAATGGGACATTCCAACACCACAAAGGAGCACCCGCACCCTAAACATCCTTGGCCTAGTAAGTAGTGCAATTTGCAGGTTCTGTGATACAAAAGAGGAAACGCCGGACCATATTCTGGCTGATTGTGATGCACTTGTCCACCAAAGGAAAAAACACCAGGGACGATACCAGTTAGAAGAGAGTGACTTACCATCTCTAAAAATACTCAAAATACTCACATTCATGAGAGAAATAAATTTGGAGGATGAATTATTCTCATCCAGCACAATCTCATCCAAGGGCACAATAGATCTCAAGTTCGCAGTGCAACAACCCCATAGTACTATTCATTCATTCCCCTTATCACCAAAGAACATCCCCCAATTTACAAATATTGTAACGAAAGACCAGCATTCACTATAACTATGTGTAGTATGTGCCCCAATATAGATTCGATCTCCAAAACCATTACCGGAAAAGACCTTCAAGAACTTCTAACAGTTTTATCTTACACCAACATAAATCTTGTTAATGAAATTATTCCAAAAATAGATTTATCATATTGATATATTTTATAATTATTGGGCTCAAAACCCCGGTAGATAAATTCCTTAATTATAGATTATGTAATTTATTTATTTTAGGTTGTAATAATAATAATGATAAAAAAGTATTAACATTCCTATCTTCTATTTCTTAAATATGTATAAGTTAAGGTAAGATTTTTTTTAATAATATAATAATAATTTTAACTATATGCCTGTAAGACCTAAAGTCTTTTTAAATACAAGCTGAGTCAGAAGGAATAGAAAGATAGGAAATAATTTTTTTTTTTTGACACAGTGGATTTGAGAATTAGGTATTTACTATCTCATTTTAACCCCCGGGCGGCATCCAATTAAAATTGGAGGTATAGAAAATAATTCTGCCTAGCGTGGTTAAACGACTAGGTTAGCAGTCAAGCACTATATCCACTGCGCCATTGTCAACCGTTTTTCATTGAAACTTACCGAAATCTCTGTACTTCAATATTCCTAAACTTGTCAACACCGAACCGACAACAGCTGATTTATCGGTCTTTAAGAGCGCATTGTGAATATCTGAACAGATCTTTGCCGCCAACACAGAGTCCTGGAAATTCAAGCTAGCCATAGCAAAAAGAATATCTGCACATTGCTTTATATCCAGCGGTTCTGTACTGCTGCTTATGTTGTAGGCCAGCGATCGCAGCAGCGGTGTGCTGCGTCGCTTGCGCTGAGCCAAGGTGCTCATCACTTTCACCATTTGCGGTACACTTATGCTGGAAATAAGTTTCGCAGCCTCATCATCTCCGGCCACACCGAGGACAGTATTTAAATCATCTGTCCGGAAGCCAGATATCCGTTTGTTGTTGTTATTGTTGTTGATTGCAGAATTTGAAAGTCCAAATCCATTTCCGTTCTTTGAAAAAGATTTTCCTAAAATCTTACACACCTTTATGAATCTGGAATCGTTCTCAAATTCTGATAATCGGACACGATTCGTCGAACTCCATTCAGCTAAGATCGAAACGATTTTTAGAGCGTGTTTCCTTGAGATTGTCGAGCTGTTTTCCGAGACGGATAGCAATCCATTCACGGTTTTTGCATTCAGTATTCGTTCATCGACGATATTTACTTTTGCTGAACTAGCACCAGTTCCGGCAATCGTGCCATCTTTTCCAGACATTTTAGGGTCATCTTGCTTTAAAGATTCAAAGGCTGCTGCAACAATTCGACCTACAAACAAATATATCTTTGTGATAATCAATTCATTCAGAATTTGATAGATTACAAACTTTTAGGGACATTGTCGTTTGCATCTGCGCTTGTTGGCGCCTCCGAGGTTGACGATGTAGTGGAGCCGATTGTAGCTGTTTTAACCGATGAACTGTAGGTACGTCGTAGCCAACGATTGGAAAATCCACCAGCAATTCTTTGGAGCCCCAACATTTCTATAAAAAAAAAAGATATGCAATGCCGCAAGTTTACATAACCTTCGTTAGAATAATCTCATTTGTGTTTAATACAATTTGTGCTTAATACAATTTGTTATAAAAGAAATTTAGGATGAATTTTGTAGTTTCATTCAATTTATTGCATTTTTTCTGTTTATTAAATAGAATCAAACGAAAATAAATAATTTACTTTAAATTAAAAAATATATCCAATGAGCTCACGGGTATGCAAAAGTGGGAAAAAACTTCACTACACAAAATGACAACTTTGACAGTAGATGTCATTTATGGCGGCGCATGTTTACTTCGAAAAATTGAAGTGAGCGTTCAGAGCAATGGAAAAGTATTTTGATTTTTTTGGCAGCTCTTCGAATAATAAATGTTGAGACTACACGTCGCCTCTTGCCTTATGATTTTTCCGAACATGAGTGATATAAAAGAAAACAAAGTGAGTAGAGCACTGCAACGAGATTTAGCTAATTCGAAAGTACAGTGAATTTTATTGAAAATCGAAATAAAATATCAGATTACTCGCCAGAGATTTCAGCATCAGTGACTTGGCTTATGTGTTAGTGCATTTACATTTTTAGTTAAGTATATGTGTTCTTTTCTCAAAGAATTTGCTTTACACCATTTTACTTTATTAACACAACGGCGAACCAGGCCAAAAGCAGACTGTTTTGTTTGTTGGTTTATAAAAATATGGAAAAATAATGAGCAATCATTTGGTAAATTCATTGAAAAAAATGTAGATGCTTATGACTGGCATTACATGACGACTTATGAGTCGCGACTCTTTTCGAACATAATGAGTGCGAAAGAGAAAAGAATTGAGACGGAAGAAAATTGCCTGTGAGTCGCGGGCCAAGTTTTCGTCGACGCACTTTTGACGTTTACCTTCCCACTTATTTGTTATTGAAGCATACGCTTCATTTCATATCCTTGCGTGTGTGGGTAATATCCACAGATGAGTCATACGGAGATGGGAAACTTTCATTCGATTCTATAAATATTTTTGATAATTATTATAAATGCTAATTTCAAACAAAAAAAACAAATTCGAAGTAAAAGAAAGCGGTCAAATTTGAGCCTTGACTCTAAAGTCATGTGTGTAAAGGAGGCTTTACATGCATCTTCATCTTCATCTGCATTGACATCTGCAAAAAAAGAGGAAACAAAATAAAAAATTCATACTTGTACGATAGAGAGCGAAAACCAAAATGGAGATCATCTTCAAGTATGAAGATTATAGGAAGTACGAAGCTGATGATTGCAGATTATAGTGAAGATGAACATGTTCATCTCCATTATAGCATTTTCATCTGCACCATAATTTGTTCCGTTCAGATAACGAATTTTCAAGTTTTTTTTACCATTTCGCCTCAGTTTGCTTAAAAACAACGAAAATAGCGAACTTTTTCTTCTCAAAACTACATACCTGAACGCTAAGAACATGTGATTTTGAGATGTGTCAAGAAAGTTATTGCAGAGTTCGAGTAAGTTATTAGTGTGTACCCTGTCTTACTTTTATGTTTGTTTTATATTATTGGCCCGCTCTACTTTTCTTAAAGTCTGCAGATGCATATCCATGTAAAGCCGCCTTAATAGCGCGCGCATCAGGGTACGAAATTTCAAAGAAGAATTCGAAGAAGAGTCGCGAATCATAAGTTGTCGTGTAATGCCAGTCTAGATTTCGGCGACGCACTTTTGAGGTTTCTCTTTACACTCATTTGTCATTGAAGCATACGCTTCGTTTCCTTTCCTTGCGTAAGTGGGTTATATCCACAGATGAGCCATATGAAGATGGGAAACTTTCATTCGTCTTACCCTCCTAAGACCATCTGAACATAATGTTGTATTGTAAATTCGACTTTTGTAATCATAAATAGATTTGAAATCAAAATGGTTCTTAGCTTGTTAGGCAAACCAAAATGTATGCCAAAATTTCCCATCTTTGTGTTACTCATCTGTGGTGATATCAATGTGACATTATAGATAATATAATACAAATTAGTAGGGGTATTCACGATCTGGTGTACCAAGTCTTGTAAAAGTGTAAAATTTTATTTTTTTACAACAGACTGTGAACACACCTTTACTAATCTGTAGCAACTCTGAAGCAAATGTCAAAATCTGTTTCACATTTGTTCTGAAGAAGGCTTAAGTTTGTGTTAAAAAAATCTTACACCCTTGTATTTTTCTGTTACAATAGGGTTCGGGTATTGTAAAAGTGTAAAAGTGTAAGATTTTGACATTCAGTATATTTTGTTGTTGTAGTGCAAAAAAATGCTACACTTTTACACTTTTACAATGATACAAGACCAGATACACCGGATCGTGAATACCCCTAGTATATATTTACTTTTACTCACAATCAGCCCGAACTTAATTTTTCTGATTCTATAAATAGTTTTTACGATTATTATAAATGCTAATTTCAAAGAAAAAAAAACGAAATTCGAAGCAAAAGAAAACTGTCAAATTTGAGTCATGCGCGCGCCTCAGCGTATGAAATTTCAGAGAAGTATTCGAAGAAGAGTCGCGACTCATAAGTGGTGGTGTAATACCAGTCTATGCGCGTGTACTCCATGTACAAAATGGATGTAATTAAATAAATAAGTGTTTTTGTTTAAATTTCCTGTCATATCACTTCACTCGCTGAAACCCTGCAACACCTACATTGTTGTTTTTAAGTGAGTAAGCGAAATCTCTTTTAAATTACTCATTTTTTCCTATCCGTTAATATATGTGAGTGTGAATTGAAAAATTATTTTGCTCAAAAATGACAGATGTGTTTTGTCTGTTGATTTGTCAAAAATCAATCTGACAGTTCTCAAATACAATACAAGGAATTAAAATCAGTTTTTATTTTCCGTTTCTTAAACTGCTTTATTTACTTCAATAAGGGCCAGTTTCAGAGTGCACACTTAAGTTCGCCCTGAGTTTGAGCAAACGTCGAATGATGAGTGGAACTTAGATTACTTTTCTGTTTCACAGTCGCTTAATATTACTTCACTCAAAAGCATGTATAACGGTGGCAATCCTTGTTTTTTTGACGTTATATTTAAACTTTTATTCAAAATGGGAAGCGAGCGGGATTTTGTAAAACTGACCCTAAACAAAATAAGAATATTGTGTTTGGCTTAAAACTTGGTGCAATTATCAAGCAAAGTAAGAAGATTCAAATACTCATTCGAATTTGTCATCCATCGATATCGCTATGATAAACGCATTTCCAAAAGTAAGATTATCAAATATTACCCCTATTACACGCCAGGATCGAAACACCTTACCGGTAAAAGCAATCCGATTCTGTATGGACATTTACACACCGGTGTGGGGCTGTAAAAAATTTAAAAAGAAATTGTTGCTGTGAAAATGGACTATGATTTAAAATTGTTTCTGTCCTACAACTCATTGGATATCATTTGGAATAGATTTTCATGTTATGATCTTTAATCATTTTCACCAAAATAGGTTAAAACCAGATACATTTATCGTTTTCAGCCATCATCCATTCACTCTCTCAGTTCAAAACAATCGGCAACAGGCAAATTACAAAAACAAAACATCAAACCTCATCGGTAAACCATTCTGAACCGTTTTACATGCCATGTCGGCACACTACACCGGAACAATATTTATCGAAATACTGTATATCTCCTTTTCACACGAGATTTCATATTAGTGTTCACACCAACCAAATCCACGTTTTCGTGTCTCTGAAGCACAAACAACAACCATTTTTGTTTATCTAATTCGTCAACCCAAGCCACGTTGTCAAATAAAAATTCATACTCTCTCTTTTTATCTCCTTATCGTTAGAGTGAATGATCGTAATTTGCACATAAAAAGATTTTCACCTAAGTGTTCATTTGACAGTTCATTTCTGCGGAGATAAAATTATAGGGGTATTCACGATCTGGTGTATCTGGTCTTGTATCATTGTAAAAGTGTAAAAGTGTAGCATTTTTTTGCACTACAAAAACAAAATATACAGAATGTCAAAATCTTACACTTTACACTTTTACAATACCCGATCCCTATTGTAGGTGCGTTTTTTTGCAATCCCCGGGGGAATTGGTTGAAAAAAACGACCAAGGCGCTTAGTGAAATATTTGGTAGCACTATTAATTTACAAGATGGCATTTGAGCAACAGCTGTAATACAAGAAAAAAAAACATCACTGTTTGCCTCATCCTCATTCTTCTAAAAATCTTCGGGTTGATTTGTTTTGTATAATTTCGATATACTTATTGAATTTAAACTACTTTCCTATTAAAATAGCATAAAAAGAACCAAGTTAATTATTACTTATACAAAAAAATGTGAATCAAGTAATTTGAAAATTGTAATCAAGTATTTTGGAAATTGTTTTTAGCCGATGTGATTTCCTTTTAATTTAATATTCACAAATACAGTGGTATTTGTGAATATTATTCAACTACTTGAAAACTACCCCATTCGTCGGTCACTGGTGACATGATATGAAATATAGCAAAAGGATAGGAGGTGGAGGTAGGTAGGGTGGAGGTAGAAGCTGCAAATTAAAAAAATTTAGTAAAAATATCTGAGGATAGGAAGCGGGTAGGATGGGACTGAGAGGGGGTAGAATGTCCGCTATGGAGGCGATGGCATGCTCGCTATGCTCGACTCAGCTCGCCGGATTAGGGGGGATCTTGCCCCCATAGCCAGACCTCGCCTATTCCAAAAAAAACAGAAATCATGCCACAAAAAAACTATTACTTAGCCACCACCAAATAGTCCACACTTCAGGAACGCTGCGGCTGATGATGCAGCTTGGCCTATACCCGCCCCACCTGGAATTCATTCGGCCCGAATCTCGAATTCCCCTCAGTCGCTACTCAGATCGGATTTACTATCGCGATCGAACCATGGTATCTTCAGGCTACTGTACGTTCATCGCTACCCCCTTCACACCCCCCTGAAAAAGATTTTTATTATCCATGTTAAGCCTCTTTGAAGCTCATAAAAACACGTAAGTTTTCATCATGTTCGGCGTGATTTACAAGGTCTTTATTTTTACGGAAAAGAATAAAAAAACAAGACACATACATAAATTATAAGAAATAAAAAAAAAGTAAATGATTATGATATTTATATAGGTTTTGGCTTGAACCTCATCCAACTATTGATTGAAGCGAACCAGCAGTCATTCACCGTTCACTATCCCTGCTCCTTCCTCACATCATCCCATTACATCTTTCCAGAGCTTTATCCCCTACTAGTATACCTGCTTCGCTTTGGCACACTATCAGCCCGTCGGCTGTCAATACAAAATCGTGGTAGTGTTTGGTTCCGGGTTATGTCGATTTTGTTTCAACAAAAACATCAACTTGCCGTCGAGCCGCCGTCAATTTTTTTTTCTGAAAATCAAATTCGTTCCAAATTAAAACCTATATTCTTCTGGAAAAACAGATCCGTATTGAATCTCTTTTTGGAGACGGATTCAAACCAAATTGTGCGCGGATTCTTACACCCTCTACTTTATTTGTCTCGACGTTTCTCCATAGTTGTGTTGTGAATTAATTTGCATATTGTGCCAGTGTACCGAAAAAGTAAATTAATATATTAAAAACCCAAAAAAAAAATTCATAAAGACTTCTTGAAAACAAATATCAAAACAAAAGCGCCAGTGGGCTTAGGAACCACCCCGCGCCGGAATCGGGAAACCAAAACGAAACAATGGTGTTTTGACGAACCGAAGATTTAATTTTTTTCTTTTTTCTGGAGCTGCCCAGCAACACCCACAGTCCCAAAAAGAGGTTCGGCTCGTAATCGCTCGTTTCAAAGCAAAAGGTATTGGTTTCAGTAGCGATTCCTAATTATTGGAACGAAAACGACATTAGAATATAAAAAAAATATAATCTATACAGGTATTTCCATCTGGTGCATGCAAGGACCTCAGGGGTGTCCACAACAGATATTAGTGGACGAGTTGCTTATTCGGGCAGGACACTCAGTTCCTATGTCATTAGGAATATAGGTCTGAGCAAGAGCGGACGACGATCAAGAAGATTGAAGTATGCCAAGGATGTAGCAGAGAATCTGTATTGGGTTGCTCCCGTGTACAACAAAACGCAGCCGAAAACAATCTTCTCAGAGAAACCTATGTTTTGTTGTTCATTCAATTCTTGTTAATTGACCGAATATCAACTTCAGGAAATGCTTTTTTATTTAATAATATTTTCACAGTCAAGTTTTAATATACGTATAATAAAAATAAACGCAAAAATGAAAATCGCTGTAGAAGGTTGTGCTCGTGGCGAGGTGGAAAAAACCATAGAGGCAATACAAAAGCGAAAAATGTTAAAATTGATTTGCTGTTGTGTTGCGGAATGAATATTGAAAGTTAGGTTAGGTTAGGTTGACATGACCGTCGGGAAAACAACTGACACACTTAGACCAAATACTCAACCAAACCAAACAAACTTGATAATTATCTGACATGTCAAAATGTCAGGTTTGAAGTTTCCATACATTTTATCGATAACTTAGTGAAAAAGTTTTTAGTAGCACAGTTTTTATCCTCTCCAATAGCTAAGCCCCGAGAATTCTCTGGGTTTAAGCTAAGCACCCCCGGGGATTAGTTGTTGATGGATTTAACATGCAAATTGTTTTTCCTACTCTTCGTTTTTTTCTTCCAATTTCCCCGGGGCTTAGAAAAAAACACGCCTTGTAACAGAAAAATACAAGGGTGTAAGATTTTTTTTAACACAAACTTAAGCCTTCTTCAGAACAGATGTGAAACAGATTTTGACATTTGCTTCAGTGTTGCTACAGATTATTAAAGGTGTGTTCACAGTCTGTTGTAAAAAAATAAAATTTTACACTTTTACAAGACTTGGTACACCAGATCGTGAATACCCCTTATCAGGCTTCTGAGGTTTATCTGGGTTTTCCGTCGTTGCATGAATACCCTTATTTTGTAATTAATTACATCATAATAAAATCATAAATAATAAGGGTATTCATGTAACGGCGGAAAACAAACCCAGAAATACCTCAGAAACCAGATAATTTTATCTCCGCAGTAATGAACTGTCAAAGTTTGTATAGGAAAAATATTCTGCAAATCAGATAAAATTATCTCACGAATTTGATGTAGAGAGAGAATAAATCAACCTCATTCATTTATTTCAAAGAGCAACTGATTTATTTCCCACATCTACGCAAGTATTTTTAAGGGGGTGTTCATGCAAACGTCTGGCGGAAAATTGTATCTTTCTGCAGAGCCGAAAATTATTTCGTTGCATGAATACCCTTAATAATAATTTTAAATTACAAAGTATGTATTTTGACTTCTTAAAAAATGGTTGGATTTTTTTGGTATTGTCCATAATCAAAACACAGCCCCTTACTAACCTAGGTGTTGCCACTTTTAAATGTGTCTTGGACTTAATGACATTTTGTGGACATTCTTCAACCGCAACTAACTTCACATCACTCAATCATTTTTTGGTTTTTAAATGGTGACGGCAGCCAAATCATCAAGATTTTCGTTTTTATGTGAAGGAATTTGGTTTTTCCAAAAGTTTTTGCTTTTTTAATTTCAATCGAGTGCTCTATCAATCCAAAAAATTCGCGATTTAATCAAATTTATTTCATATAAAAGAAAAACGAGTGAAAATGGTTGACAAATTCATAAGTATGTGGAAAGTGCGTGAATTGGCTGACAAAGTGTAAGTGAAAATGAAAAATTGGATTTAAAAGCTTTCTATTTGATTTATTGGCAATTTCCAATTAGTAATAATTATTTCCAAATAATTTTAAATAGATATGCATTAATAGTTTCTATAAAAGTGTTTTATTCAAATTCAAAAACTGTTAGAGCTTACGGAACCAAAAAATCTAAAAAAAACTCATTCTCCATGGTCATGTTTCGAGTTTTTTGTTCTTGTTTTTCCCCCAAAATTGCATCACTGAAAACCCCTAGTTTAAATTTAATTAGAAAGAAATGCTTTTGTTTATGTTGCAAGCATTTTTCTTCTTCAATTATTGTCCGTGATTATGGGTGAGGTGGTGGATTTCTGTGAACATAGCAATCCACTGACACAACTGGTGCTTGTGCACTTGATCTATGCGAATAGAGACAAAAACGAAAGCAATTTTTTTGATTCTCGGTTCATAAAACCTTGAAAACAACAAAAAGCTTGGAGAAATAATGAATCTCAACAGAGAAAAGACGTTAACGAGAGTGAGGAATACGATAACAACAGCAACGATGAACAAGAAATATCCAAATAATTGTGCAATCATTTACCACTTGATGTCGTGTTTTTTTTTTATTACTATTTCTTCGTTTCTGCCACTAAAATTCAATTCAAGTGGTTGATAAAAAAAAAATATTCGATGGAAATGAGGTGGTGGGCCGTAAGTGCACAGAAGTTGGAAGGTGGTAGAGTGGAGATGAAGTGAAAGGCGACAAATTGGTTTAAGTTTTTCTTTTTTCTTGCAAAAGAGAAGAGGGCTTAGCGGAAATGAAGAAGAATAGTACATCCGGACGGATTGGCAGAGTGAATCAAAGGAGCATGTTTAAAATTTATAATTATTTAGGAACTAGAAATTTGAAAGAGGACATGGACGTGAGGTGCAGGCATTTTGCCCGTTGACGGTGTAAGAGGGGATTCGAACATGAAGTTGATATCACGTACGATTCTATAAGCAATTTCCACTGAAGTGTCTATGTGACCCTGTTTTTTGTTTAATTTTTTTTTGTAAATACACGAAAGTAGCTCATGCATATGGCAATTAGAAAATAATAGATACTTTCAGTATTGAACTAAAATATGTATTCAAATTTTCAAAGTAAAAAAGGTGGGCGTTGGTTTTAGTTTATTCATCAAATATGAATGCAATTGATTCTAAAATAAAATAGTTTTTCATAATTTTAATTTATTAATTGAAAACTATAAACAAAAAAATGTGATGACACGCGTCTAGTATTAAAAGTATCTCTTCCGAAAACTTCCATAACCTCGACTTATGATCATTTTGAGAAAAGGCTTATTTTCCATTGTAAACCCAAAATAAACCGAAATATATGCAAGTACATTAGGGAAGCCGTTAAAAAGGAGTATCTTGCTGTGGTGTTAACAACAGGGTTTATTCCGAAAATTAATAATACTCGTACCTTTGTCAGTGACTTTTTGAATCTTTAGTTTATACAAAGTGTTATTCAAAGCACAATGGAAAAGTGCCTTAAAGTACATTAAATACATTAGAAGTGCACTACAAATTTCTTTTAGTATTTCGTGCTAATTTTCAGACAATTCCTACCTTTGCGGAAGAAAACAGTCAGTGTATTTAAACGAGCATTCAAGATCACAGTTTCTTGATATATTGAGTGGAGTTCCTCAAGGATCCATTTTAGGTCCACTGCTTTTTACAATTTTTATCAATGATTTGCCACAATGTATCAGTGAAGCAAAAGTCCATATGTACGCAGACAACGTGCAACTTTATTTTCCCTACAAGCTTGGATAATTTGAAGATGGTGTCGTTAGGCTTAACAGCGAGCTACAAAATATTGTGGACTGGGCTGAGAGAAATGGTTTGCAGTTGAATCCTAAGAAATCGAAGTGCTTGGTTGTGTATAGAAATAAACTGGATTTACGCTATTTTCCAGCTATTTCCCTTGGGTACAATCCAATTGAATATGTTGAAAAAGTAAAACATCTTGGAGTCTTGTTTAATTCTATGTTCAGGTGGGATGACCATGTCAGAGGCGTTATTGGAAAAGTGTACGGGTGCAGAAGGTACCTGTGTATGTCTAAACACTATACACCATTTTCCACACGACTAATGCTTGCAAGAACTCTCATTATTCCCATTATAACTTATGGATGTCAAATAACCTTTTATAACTGTTCAGACAATAGAAGAAAGGTTAATGTGGCCTTTAATAACATTTGTCGTTCGATCATGTCTCATGTTATACAAAAACCATTCTCGGTTGTAATTTAGAAACGTTTATTAAATTTTGTAGTTTAGAGTCCTTACACACGATTATAGTAGCCAAAGAACCAACATACCTCTATGAAAAAAATAGTTTCTCTGTATCTTCGCGGTCATTAGTTCTAATACAGCCCACTTTCAACTCTTTATCCTCCGAACGTCAGTTTTTCGTGGGCACTATCCGCTTATGGAATTCTTTGCCCCTTAGTATAAGAAGACAGAACCATGCACGTAATTTTTATGATGTTTTGTTTTTGCATTTGAAAAATGAATAGAAGTTATTGTTTTATTATGATTAATTAAGTAATTTTCTGGTATAAGTTAAATATTTTAAATAGTCGAAAAATAGTTGAGTAAATGTTGAGTAGAGTAAATCTTAAAATTCAATTTTCTAGCTTCTAATATATATTTTTTTATGAAACACTTGTCAATTATTTTATTCATTAAACGTAACATAATGCATTTCGGCATAATTTACATGCCATCATCGGCTTCATGTTTTAAAATAAACAAAAGAAAGACATTCAGAATACAAAAACAATCATTAATTTGTTGACAAGAGGAAAGGATGAATAAAGAGAAAGTTACATATTATTTTATTTTACGCCATCTGCTCGTACATTTTATTCTGAGCTCATAGCACGCAGCTAGCTCTGGGTGAAAAAAGATCACTCTGATGCGTGTGAGCTAAATTTCAAAAATTTTTCTTTTTTGACAGCTCAGTTCTCTGCTCTAAGCTTAAAAGGATAAACACCTACTATGGGAACTTGGTGATCACAATTTTTGTGATGAAATTAGAAAGATTACTTTATAAAATATTACACAAAATGAGATATACGGGCCATTTCTTGTTGATCCCGGGCCAAGGGCCAGAATAAAAAACAGAATGCCAAATGGCCCGATCGGGCATATTATGTCAATGCTAGTATGTATGTATAGTGTATACATAATGCACTTTTAACAATAAAAAATTGTTTGTTCATATTAAATATGCAGTATTATTATTTAAGACTTAACTTTTTTCGTGACTCAGTTATTGCAGAAATCTCAAATAAAACAACTATGTACCAGAATTATTACCGGTTGTTTTCACTGAGGACGTACTGTATTAATTCAGTTTTTAAAATGGAAAACAATTTTAAATCACATTTTCTGCTCCAAGCGAAAAATATACACATATACAATATACATTACCTTATACTTCAACATTAATAAAATAATTTCGTAGCTTCATCACTTTGCAATATTGTGCCTTTGATTATTAAAATATATTTGCTATATTGATTTTATTGAAATTAAAATTAAAATCCGATGACGATGAAGGGATAGACAAATTTTGTTTATCATCGTCACTTATTTGGAAGCAACATTGAACAGCTAATTGGTGTGGAACTTTTGGCAAAAGCAAGTCATTAGCCTCTAATGGTTCACAGAAAACAGGACAATCTGTAAAAACAAGATCCAAGTAACGTGCAAATTCAATCGCCACTCAATTGACTTGGTTAAGTCCAGCTAACATCACAGTGTCCACGAAAATCCTCTCAAATTCAGGACCATGGATATGATTGTATGATGTTTCAGTATCTGTATCAAGTTTCCAGCCTGTATAAGTCAAGATATAACCTCCGAAAAGTAAAAAAATGAATTTCCGGAATTTTCGACGATATCAATTAAGGCTGAGGAGTACATTTCAAAGACAATGCACCAGACGGAATATATAAACCAGAAATTATGTACGAAGAAAGAGGAACAATTAACTTTATTGAAAGTAGTTCTAAATTTATCAGATAATATAAGTTCAGAATTTAGACGACATTTAACAGCAACACCTCCTTATTTATGAATACTATTTGACGGATTTCTATCCATTCGGTAAACGTTATGTTCTGGAGGAAAAATTTCAGAATCAAGTGGCAATTGCGGGTGGCAATGGCGCAGTGGATATAGTGATTGACTGCTAACTTAGACGTGTAGGTTCGATCGCGCTAGGCGCATTCTTTTCTATACCTCCAGTTTTATTTGGATGCCGCCCGTGGGTTAAAATGAGAAACTCAATACCTGATTCTCAAATCCACTGTGCCAACAAAAAATTCTTTCCTATCTTTCTTATTCTTCTAACTAGTGTTGTGCAGTTCAGATTGCATTTAAAAGACCTTAGACCTTAGGTCTTACTAGCATATAGTTAAAATTAAAAAAAAAAAGTTGAATTAAGCCATGTTTCAGTAAGAATAATAACATCTAAATATCCACTGAAATAGTTTAAGTAAAAATTATTAAGATTCGACTTCATTCCTCCAACATTCTGATAATATACAATCAGTTTCTTGGAAATACCGTTTTTTCGTTAATAACTGGTTCTGAAATTTGGGCGATATTTTTTTTCCTTGGGATATTCTTAAACTCATGGGCCACTGTAAATGTTGGCCAGAAATCAGGAGATAAAATGCTTGAATTACAAACAATGCTTGTGTTAAAACACAAGTTTATTCAAACCTCTATCAAATTTGTATTGACGATATAAGTTAATTTTGAAAAAAAAAACAACAATAATACGGTAATAACAATTACAATAATATGTGTTGGAGATTTAAAAATGAGTCTATTCCGGATGTTTTGGTCGTAATTGTTTGTTGATGAAACAATTTCATTTGCTTTCACGACGCTTATACGATGGTTGCCATCTTTTTCAGGGGATCAGTTATTTATAAAAGTAAATTGGACATATACCAATATGAGCATTTGCTTGTAATATTTTAACAAGCTGTTTATGAGAAAGTTGAAAATAAAAAAAAAGTTTGTATTGCACAACTCCATTTGTAAAGATCTAATATTCATACATTATGAGTGTGTTTCTTTATTTATTCCGGATAAGGAATAGAATGGATGGAAAAGACGAAATGTTTATCTATAATATCCAGAATGGAATGAATAAAGAAACAAAAATTCTCCGGAATAGAAAAGAAAAAAGATGACATCAATCAGCTCTTTTAAAGTGTTGTGATGATGACAAGAAAATAGATATCTCTTTGGAAAATAGTAAAAATAAATTATTATTAATTTATTAATTCATGAAAAGTCACATTTAATTGTTATTTATATATTTATTTCAATAATAAAAATATAAACAATATTTGGTCATCCATTTTGTTTACTTGGTTTTCGTCTTTGGCTGTCATTTGTTTTGCTGTCATATGAAAGGGTTATTCCGAGAATATTCTCTTCATTCCGTGTTTAACATGGAATAAAAAGAATTCATTCCAAACGTTCCGGAATGAATAAAGAAACAACAAAATAGTTTATTCGGAATATTCCATGGAATAAAGTAACGCAAAACTGGTATTCCGTATATTCGGAACATACCAGAATGAATAAAGAAACACACTCTATGTGTGTAAACAATATACATAAGATACCGTCTTGACATTCAACAACTTAACTTTGCTTTAATTTAATTGACACATTTGTAGGTATATTACTTAAAAACCTTCTTACGCATTCTCTGATGCATTTATCGATATACTTACGCTAGCATTTTTGTAGACGATGGCTGGGGCAATAACTTTATGGAATATTATTTTTAAAAATATTGAAATTTTTCAAACTTTTGTATGTCAACTTTCTGAATCTCAAAAAATGAATAAATTTTGTCTCTAATCACATTATTTTTACTTTTATACCGTATAAATATAGCCCCAAGTTTTACCTCAATTTTAAAACCTTAACCTTAAAGATTAAACTTCTAGAACTGACAATATAAGTTCAAAACAGCCACCACATCTTTTTTTTTAATGAATTTTCAAACATGACTGTTCTTCTACACTGAACATCGATGATAGGAGTCGAACTAAGCAGGCAATTTTTGATTTTTTTTTAATTTGTTTTGAAATTATGATTGCAGAATTTGTATAGCTCATAGAGTAATGTATATTATCATACATCAAAATAATTCAAATTGTCTAGTTATGAATTAAAGAAAACCAAAATCTGTTCATGGAACCAGTCAAAAGTAATTGGTAAACAAATTGGCTCAATATTACAGTTTTCGTACGGTTAATGACATTCTAGGAATCCTATTTGTTTACCAAACATTCAAGTCAATATCCTCCTTAACTCCTTAAGATAAAATTCTTTTAGTTGATATGTGCGAGAATACTTATCGAATGTAACGCGTTAAATAACGAATCGGTTTACCCTCCCATAAAAAGTTATCACTTCAAAAATGGGTTTATTTAAATTCAAATGAAGTTTAATTGGCGTTAAACTGTAACAGATTGTGCCCAGGCATCAAAGAGCAGTAAATTATTAAACTCTCCTCAAGGAATAGCTATCTGACTGGCTCAACTTTCCATACATTTTTTCTACCATCCCAATTATCTCAAAACGGTTCTAACGATTAGAATAAAAAAGTTTTTTTTTTATTTTCGACTTTTTTATAAACGGCTCGACGGATTCCGATCAAAATGTTCGTATAGGATTCGATTTTTTTTTGTTGAAAATTCAATATTTCGACTACGGAAGACGATTTTTTTGCATAAAAATGCCATCATAATTTCTTTTTAATTAAAGCAATTTTGTATGTACAAAATTTAGGAAAAAACGACTTTAAAAATATATTTAACTGTTTCTACTAATAATCTTTCTTCTGGCGTTTCGCCACGAAATAAAACTTCTGGCAATCTAATCGGAGTAATCCAGAAATCAACTTCACAATCGACACTATTGAGAACTTTATAACTTAAACACATGCTCAGCAGGCTCAACATCACAACACAACATTTATAGATCCAAATACAAAGACCTAGCTAAGTATACATTTTATGTACTATAGGCAAAACCTTCAATTCTTCAATGAGTTTTTCGTCGTACTTTAAGTACATACGGAGGCAAATGCAAGGTTTTCTCTAATAGCTGAAGTTTCTACGTAAATACTCTCATTAACCAAATTACGAAATCATCGACTGCAAGCTTCTGAAGAAACTTGACTTCATTAAACCTGGCCTGGCCACTTTCACGAAAATTAACAAAAAAAGAAAATTCACAAACGCAAACGTTTCGGATCACTTTAAACGTTAGGTCTTTATTATTGCACGGTTGCATTACTTGTACGCAAAAACTAAACAAGAATTATAGTGATGAAACAAAAAAATGTCAATACTAAATAATTGGTCTTTTCTATTGGTCGTGCGGAGCTGTTCTGAATACCACAAAATGACAGTTGGTGCTATAATCTTCATCATCGATATTATCGATTTTTTGTTTTAACATCGATGTTTCGTTAACAACAATGAACATCGCTCATCCCTAATCTGAAGCATTTGCTTTGTTGCGGATTCTCGTTTGTATGCAATTTGTTTTTTTTTTTAAATGGAAATTAAAACAATAATTCGCAAATTTATTTATTATATTTATTTTCATACTGAAATAGAAAATAGAAACCTTTTAAATTGTGGATTGTTCATAGGGCCAAAGCAAATTCAATAAGGACTTAAATTTTAGCTTATTTTTAGGTTTAAGTTATTAGATGATATAACTTTCTATTCAACAATATAAACATTAATGGCCGTTGGGAGTTTTTTGAGAACTGAAAAACCCAGGGGTGGAATCGGCTAAGGTGATTTGTGATTGTCACATTTCACATGTGATCAAATTATATTTTACGTCTGTGTAAGCTGACCACCAAAATTATCCAAAACTTAGCACCACTTTGAGAAGCAAGTACTAAGGGTTGACATAAATCCATAATATATATGTTTGATTTTAGTTGTCTGTAAATTGTTTTTTTTTTTTTCATGCAATGTTGCTCAATTAAATAACAAAAAATAATTAATGGTTAAAATAAATTTGTGTGAAAAAAATGCTTTTACCTAATTACATCTACTTCGGTTTTGGTAGATCCAATATACTTTGTTGAATGTATTGTATTATATGTATGTGTGTACAGTGTACACACCTATATGATTTATATTTTCCGAATTTGTGAAATTATAAAAACAATTTTACAAATTTACAAAACTCGAAAACAAATCAATTTTATATGAAAATGACAACAAAATAGCTGTCACAAGAAAAAGTCAACAAATTTATTTTTTGTGACTATCACAAATCACCTTAGCTGATTCCACCCTCAGGTTTTTTTTCAACAACTTATTTTTTTAATTTAACGCGCACTAAAGGAGTTTTGGCTACCCTTAACATGTTTAACCACAGTGAGAGCATTAGGAAAATAGGAAAGGATTTAAAAGGAGATACCGATGTACATTGGTTTTGAGGTTCAAAATATCAAAATGAGAGGGGAAAATAGACCCAAGCAAAGCATTCCACATTCGTGTTGTTCGGCTAAAGAAAGAATCTCTGTACTTGACGGTACGTCCGAAGTTGGGCTCAAGGGTACGCTGATGAGCATTCCTAAAAGCGCGGGATTGTAAAGAAAACCATCGACCGTGACTAAAGTACAACGAACAAACCTTCTGAAAAGAATAAAAGTTTGCTTCTGTTCAAATCAGAATCGAGACCAAAAGCACTAACCCATTCATAACTTAAACGTCAAAATTAATAGTTTTCATTTTTTACATTTACATAATATACCATTATTTTCACATATAAAATTACACCGAAATGATGGAGATTTTAAATGTAGTCAAAACCTCTATAGTTCACGCATCAATACAAAAAAGGGATCGTTCAGTTGGGATTCCGGATTGGCAAAAAACAGTATCAGAAGTTTTCGGAAGCCTTCCGCACGATCAAACAAAAACGATATAAGTGTAAAAAGTTTTGACTTATTATTGTTATCACCCTTTAAGCAAGAGACTCCGTTTTGGATCCGATACCATTTCATAAATGAACCCAGAAACGGATCCGAAACGATTCCAAATCGGATCAAATTAGCATGGAAATTAGAATCACCACGGAGCCATTTATGTGAATGTATTGTGAGAGAGAAAGTTTTCTATTTCACCATACTCAGCGAGAACGGAACCTAAATGGAATCCAAAATGGATCCAAAAAAATGAACTTATCTATTAAGAAATATGCTCTTTTACACATATTAAACACTTCTTTGTTTATTTGATAACAATCCCGTTTCTCCATTTTAGAATATTATTTTATAAATTTTTTACGTTTTTTTATTATGTATTTTGGTTTTCCTTGAAGATAAAAATTTCCTTGTTGATTGTTTACTCTGCAAAATTGAAAAAATAATTACTGTTTCTCTCCATTTTTCTGGAGTTCTATTCCATATAAAATACTCCCCACTCGAATATCGACTACTCTCTCTATTTCTCAGGCCATAAAAAAATAATCTGGATTATCGTTCTTCTTTTTACATGCATATACAGAAATTTTGTTAATGTGTCTGTGCCACTCAGTTTTTTTGGATTCCAAAGTGATTCCCAAGTGAACCGAGAAATTCGGGTCCGAGGGCATAACGTGATGACTGTTATCCAACTACTCTCGAACCTATGTTCTTTGATGATGATTTGTAATTTGGGTGGGTTTGGGTTCAGAGAAGCAAAAAGTTAAGGAGTAAGGAAAAGGGATGACTAATATATAATGTACATGAGTTTAATATGGGATATCAATAAAGCCATAGTTATGACATAAGATTACGTGTTTTTATAACTTTTTTCGGATTTATTTTTTTTTATAAAAAAGCGCTCTAAGGCGCCAGTTATAGCTTTCATTGAAACTCATCATTGAAAATTTTGACTATCAATTCTGGGACACTTAAACACATAAAACTGATGTCGTTTTGGTACCAAAATGAAGGCAATAAGATATATATTATTTTTTGTCAACAAAATATTTTATTTGCCCTACCAATTTCTTGTAAATTCGCTTTTGATTTTTCAATGATGAAAAGCATTTTCAATGATCATTCAATGATCATTGAAAAATCAAAAGTAAATTTACAAGAAAGTGGTAGAACAAATAAAATATTTTTTTGACAAAAAATATTATAAACCTTTTATACCTTCATTTTGTTACCAAAACAACATCAGTTTTATTTGTTTAGGTGCCTCAGAATTGATAGTCAAAGTTTTCAATGATGAGTTTCAATGAAAGCTATAACTAGCGCCTAATACGCCCTCAAAAGACATGGGCTCTGAACGACTAGATTTTCTCTTACTAAACCTGTTTATTTTTTACTCGTTTACAATGTTTAAGAAATTGATTCTTGACTTTTTGTACAAACTTTGTACCTAAAGTCCTTTTTTTTAAGTCAAATCTATCCAAATTAATTCCTCATTCGTCGACCTAATTACGTTTATTGATATTTTTTTTCGAATAATATTGCCTAATTGCAACAAGATCAGCATTACCCATAATCTTATTAAAGTATATCCCATTGGAAAGACCATATACCACAATGACTTTTTTTAAATTTATTTTTAGAATTTATTGTTTTGAAATGAATGTACAAGCAAAGTTAAGATAAGATAGTCTAACTGATATCTGTTTGATTGTTATTGACAGCTACGACAACGGTCGTACAGAGACGAACGAGTGTGTAAAATAAGCCAGCTAATTAAATGTTTTAGTACGATTTTTTTTTGTTAATCTTTCCCTTAAATATCCCGCACTATTTGTTTGGATTGAGCCAACACACCTTTATGTGTAGTAACATTTTACTTATTGTATTGATAAATTGAAAATTTGCCAAATCTAGCTCAGAACAAGTTGAATATTTTATCTGTTTTCACCTTCGTTCGTAGAAGTTTATTAATATCATGTACTTTGCAACTGGTGCTAAGGTCGTTTGCATACGTAAATTGCCATAATTTTGATAAACTTAAAAAACTACATGAAATGAATATGAACCTATATGTAGATATTTCGAAAAACAGACAATAAAGATTTCATATTATCTGATTTACTCAGATAATACTTATCAGCTGCATGACCAAGTTACTCTAATGCACATATATTTTAATAAAAACGTTATGTTAGGTGTAACATAACTTTTGAATTGACACGGCTATGTATGAGAGTTTATTTATTATTTTATATCTAATTTAGTATCGTAAAAAATCTAAAAACAATTTAAAATGTTTTGTTTTAAGTTGTTTTATTGATTAATGTTCATTCATTCAATTACTAATTGTTGAAAGTGTGGTTTTATCATATTCCACGTTTCCATTTATGTGAAAATTATTTCTTTTCTTATTAATTATTATTAATTTTTTTTATATATTTTTTTAAACAACATTAATAAGAGATGCAATAAGATTTAATCTTTTAATTGGTATCCTAGCTGAGCATTACAAATTATATAATAAAGAAATAGTAAACAAAAAAAGTGGAAAAAATATATAAAAGATATAAATAAGTATTAGGAAATTAAAACAAAAATAAAACATGAATCATTTACATAGTTTTAAGCGTAACGAACTTATATACGTTATTTAAAATAAAAATAGAAAAACATATCAAAATTAGAAGTTTCCGATGTTGTACAGCCAGAAAACCGGAAAATGTTCAAACTACGGGTAGAAATGGTGCAGTTTATAAAGTAGCTGACTGCTAACTTAAATATGTGAGCCCAACGCTAGGCAGCATTCTTTTATATACCTCCAATTTTAATTGGATGTCGCCCGTATAACTAACTAGTGCCGTGCAATTCAGAATGCATTTAAAAGATCTTAGGTCTTACTGGCATAAAGTTAAAATTTTTATTATAATTCTTATGAGGTAGAAAGACCTATAATAGTCATATTCAAAGAACCAAATTGTTACATGAGCAAAAATTCACGCAAAAAATACTACAATTTCGCAAAGGAACTCTATCTCCTCGTCGGTTCCAACGCTCGTTTCCAATGACATTTATGTGGTAATCTCACAAAAAATCAAATATGCTAGCAGCTGCTAATTCTACGCTTCCACAAAGTGTCTTGACTCCTCCTGTTCTTGAGCACGTTAAATGTTACATTTTTTTTTTTTTTTTTTTATAATCTACACCTTTAAATGAGGGATAGGAAAGATGTGTGGCGCGATATTCGGAGACTGTAGGTGGTTGTTGTCTCAGATTTTATCTCCAGGGATGGCGGCTGAACTAATGCGGAGAAATGTCGGTGTCTTATTTATCGATGTTCTTATAATTCGCATTAATTTTTTTATTCTTTGTCATATTTTATCGGTATACTAGTTCTACTCAATCACATGTTGTTATTTCTATGCCTAAACAGCATGTAATGAGTAAACCAACCAAAAGCAACTCATTATATGACATTTATTTTTAGAATTGGTTTTTAATGGAAAAATAAGAAGACATAGACTACGGCAGGGATCGAACCTGTGGCCATGAGGTTGACAGGCGAATACACAATTATCGCGCCACGGCCACCCCCTACATACATGATACGTATCTTCTTTCGTACAGTTGTTAGAGTTCTTAAAGATCTCGACATACACAAATCTGCTGGCCCAGATAGTATCTCTCCTATTATACTGAAGATATGTTCTTCTACACTGGCAAAACCACTGAGTAAGCTTTGCCACCTGTCCTACTCTGCTGTGAGGATGGAAAACAGCATTTGTCCAAAAGTTACAACCATTATTTCCAAGGACATGGAAACACTGATTAATTATCAGCTTACGCAATATCTTGAAGAACGAAAGTTCTTTAATGACCGGTAGTACGGCTTTCGTAGTAATAGGGCTATTGATGGTATATCGCACCGAATAGTGGCACCAATCTTTACATCGCGTTGGAGAAAGTAAGATTATTGCGCTTGATGTTTCAAAGGCATTTGATAGAGTTTGGCCTCAAGCTCTCTTATCGAAAATGCGTGCATTTGGTATCGATGAACCTCGTATTCGACGTCTTTAAGTCTAAAATTCAAAAAATAAACGCTGATGTGCCCCAGGGCTCCATTCTGTCTCCGACTCTCTCATATTTATCAATGATCTCTTGCCTGAAACTTCTTATTCAATATATTTTTTTGCTGACGACAGTACCCTCACCTTTTCATATTCGTTTTTAGATTCACACCCATGTCCTTCCGATGTGGAACTTCAACTGCAGAGTATGGTAAGCTCATTTAATTATACAATGGGGAATAAAAAACCTTGTTGAATTTAATTTTGTCTCCTGTGGTCAAAGCAGGACCCCCCCCCCCCCCCCCAATGCCGTTGTCGATGAGAGGCGCGCTTGCATCGAGGGAACCGAACAACTTTCAGTTCTCGGTATTTGCATCACCGTTGAGTTTTCTGAGACGAGGCCAGCAATATTTTACGCCTTTTGATCTGGCTGTAATTATAAAGCCTACTTGTATCCAAAGCTTAAATACAACTGTCAAATATGGGCAGGTGCTTCCATAACTCACCTAAGTCTCATGGACAGAATTCAAAAGGGAGCTTTAAAAATGATAGGTGATGGAACAAAACGGAAATGATTCCATGTCTTACATTGCTCTTTAGCTTTTTTTTTATAGATACTGTTCTAATGGATATGCCAGTGGCATGCTCATCAGCTTACCCTTGAGTCTAACTTCGGACGTACTGTCAACTATAGGGATTCGTTCTTTAGCCGCACCAAACGAATGCGGAATGCCTTGTCCAACCGAATGTTTCCCTCCAATTGCGATATTCAAACATTTAAAATCAATGTGCATCGGTATCTTCTCTCTAGTCCTATTTTACCGATCGCTCGCACTGTGTTTCAACATTTTGAGAATAGTAAAATAAATGCAGTTAATTTCAAAGGTGTGAGAGTAAGTCTATGGGATAGTATTCCAAAGTCGAATTGCTGAAACATAGAAAGATCTCTCAATTTTATGTGAGTAACATGGTAAAGTGGGCTTAAGGCCTCTACGAGACAGCATGAACTACAGTGTGTCACTTAAGTATTCCGGGTAACTGCCATGGGTAACAAATATATGTAATTTAAGAATATTTCTAAAGTTATAATAACTATCGAAAGGTATTCCCAGAATTGTGGTGCTAAAATAAGATACACTGACATTTCCAAGTTTACATATATGTAACTTTTGTGGGATATAGCCGATATAGGTTGATAATTAAAAATGTTATTATTTAAATGTGGAACATTTCGAGCATGTGTATGCTCTTCATCAAGCCTTTATTAATAAAGTATAAAAGCAATACATACATACAACAACAACCTCCGAGAGATCATTGATAAAAAGCGAAAATAGAAGTGATCACAAAACACACCCCTGAGGTACTCCAGATTTTACTAACAGTAGTGATGCTTTTTGTCTAAGGTTGAGGTAAGCTTGTCATGTCCAGGGTTTGTCCGAAGAAAGCAAAGTTAAACTCGGATGAAGAAGGAAAAACTCGCCAGTTACCCGTTATAATTATTTCTTTATTTAAATTCAAAGCGGGTGATTTACAATATTACAATTTTCTTTTTCTTAAAATAACTAACAAGGTATTTCATATAATCACAAAGCTAGTTTATTTGAGTTGCAGGAGTAAGCTCAGCCCCAAGACGTTCACTTTGAAGAAGCGAACCGGGAAATAGTACGTTTTAGGAATCTAATTCCAGCCCAAGGCTAACCCAAGGGAAAATTACTTTGCCCTAAATTAACCCTGAAGGTGAAAGTAGGGAAATTGCCGGTTTATAGGAATCTAATTCCATCCTAAGGCTAACCAAAGGCAAAATTACTTTGCCCTAAACTAACCCTGAAGGGGAAAGTAGGGAAATCGGCGGTTTATAGGAATCTAATTCCATCCTAAGGCTAACCAAAGGCAAAATTACTTTGCCCTAAACTAACCCTGAAGGGGAAAGTAGGGAAATCGGCGGTTTATAGGAATCTAATTCCATCCCAAGGCTAACCAAAGGCAAAATTACTTTGACCTAAACTAACCCTGAAGGGGAAAGTAGGGAAATCGGCGGCTTATAGGAATCTAATTCCAGCCCAAGGCTAACCCAAGGGAAAATCTTTTGTTTACCAAAAAGTCCGCCTTAAATGACACAACAATGTACCAATTAAGGTTAAACGGAATTGACCACCAAGTGTGCTGCCACTGGGAATCAATGGAAATCTTATTCCTCAGCAATCACCAAAAACCTAGATCAAGGTATGTTTCAGAGTGTACAAGTTTTCTCCTCCCTTGTCGTCGTTTCTTACATCCACTTATAATAATTCTTATTATTCTAAATGTTGTTGCTGGCGTGTGTTGCTGGTAGTGGCACTCCACTGTAGTCCCATGATTAGGTGCCGGTAGTGGTCGCACGATGCTACTGTTGTTTTCTGTATTGTGGTTATGTAGTGATCGTGCGGATTTGCTGGACTTATTTACTCAATATGACTGGTGAGTTGACTGGTTAGGCGGTGGTCAGGTAAATAATTCGGGTTCGGTATGGGATGGAGTGCGTAAGTGTAACGCTTCGTTACACAGTTTGTACTCTATTTTTCAAGTATTTACAAAGAAGTCGAGAGATGTGTTTGAAATCTTGAAAACGCTTTGAATTTTAGAAATGAGTTATCAATATCCAAACAAAAACGAAGGTCAGATGTAATTTTAATAACTACTGTTTTAGAGTAGCTGATGGCCAGTGTCCCCGAAATCAAATGATTTTTCTTAAAATATAGATATCAAGAAATTGCCTTTAAAGTTCTTCTCAAAAGATTAATAAGATTAATTCCCTTGGAGTTTTAAAATTAAGCTAACTAACAAGTCTCTTCATTTTTAGCACAAACGTGGTGATGAACTACACAGAAATCGAAGGTAAAGTACGCGAAGCAACCAACGATGATCCATGGGGACCAACTGGACCACTTATGCAGGAACTAGCCCATGCAACTTTTACATATGAAAGTTTTCCCGAAGTAATGTCAATGTTATGGAAACGAATGCTACAAGACAATAAAACTAACTGGCGAAGAACATACAAAGTGAGTTTATTTATTTACCATATATACAATTTAAATAAATCAATAACAAATATTTTTCCATCATCTTTCAGAGTTTACTTCTGCTGAATTATTTAGTACGAAATGGCTCCGAAAGAGTAGTAACTTCATCTAGAGAACACATTTATGATCTACGATCACTCGAAAACTATACATTTACAGATGAAGGTGGAAAAGATCAAGGAATTAACGTTAGGCATAAGGTCTGTTTACAAAAAAAAAAATATTTATCTTAACTTTATTAGTATTATTTAACTTTTTAATTTGTTTTTCAGGTAAGAGAACTTATAGACTTCATTCAAGATGACGATCGTCTTAGAGACGAACGAAAAAAGGCAAAGAAAAATAAGGATAAATACATTGGCATGAGTAGCGACGCAATGGGTATGCGAAGCTTTGGTACTGGAGGAGTTGGAGGTGGCGGATCAGGCGGCAACGATGGATGGAAAACTTCACGCACTGATCACGGAGAAAATTGGTGTAAGTTGGGAAATGTAAAGAGTGATATTTCTATTCAAGTAAATTAATTTTCAATAGATTCCGATGCTAGACCTGGTGATCGATATGACGAAGACGATAATCCATATGAGGGAGAAAAAGAACTTTCCGATAGTGACACACCAAGTCCAAGGTACAAACAATTATGCTTTTGTATTCTCTTAACTTAACTTCCGAATAGTTTATATTAAATTAAAAAAAAAAAAACATTTGAAATATATTACAGGACATATCGCTACAACGACAGAGCGAGTCCCGCTGATGTTGCCACCGAAATTAAGCCTAACGTCAGCATTCGTACCAACAAACAAGTTACAACAATCACCAAACAGCCACAAATAAAATCGACAATATCAGTAACAAATAAAAAAATCGATATGGGTGCAGCTGCGAACTTCGGTAAATCAAAAACTCCCGGTATACATTCGCCAACACATCGTGATACTCCGCCTGAGGATATTGTCACAAATACCAACAATGCAAATAATAACCTCATTGATGACTTATTTAAAACATGTCAACCAGTCGAAAGTAAAACACCAATTTCTACTGGTGCTAAAACAAATGATTTTGATGATTTCAATCCACGTGCAGACGACACACATGAGTTTGGTGATTTTGCTAGTGCATTCGGTAATTCAGAAGCAACAAAACAAATTCCATCAATTCCAGTAGCCAAAATTGCGCCAGTAGTTGCATCGAAAGCAGATGACTTTGCTGACTTTACCGCATTTCAAGGTGAAGTTGTCCAATCTAATACTGTTTTGCCACGTGTGGGTGTTCCAATTGGTAATATGTTCGGCAATAATTCAGCCAATGGCAGTGCGTCACTTGATTTATTTGCAAGCCAACCGGCCTCAGGCACTGTCGCATCTGACTTACTCTCAGGATTTGGAGATTTGTCAATTAACCAATCAATGCCAATGGGTAAGTTTTTAATGCTTTTTGTTTTGCTGATAAACTAAGAACAACTTTATTAGAGATTTACTTTAATGTTTTTCTCGTGAATGTATTACTCAATCTGTTCGAAAAAAAAAATAATTTGTATACCTGCACACAAATTATGATACTAACCTGTATTTACTCGTGTTATTTAAATAGCTCACGAGTTTTTGTTTGCTTTGTTCACGCAGTCATATCCTCAGTCTGGATGAAAACCGTGACAAATCAACAAATGCATTGTTGGCAAAACTCGATGCTTTTAGTTTAGTTTTTGGAATTTATCTTTCGTTCAGTACTTCTGTTTTCACTTCAGCAAAAACCTTCGATAGGATTTTTTGAGTAATATTTATTATAGACAGTTTTCTTGTGAACTAGCAAGTTGCATTCATCGCCTTTAAACAATTCAACCGTAATGCTCGTGCTTCCGAAAATGTCCAAATTACGCTAGAAGGAAAATTACAACATACTTCCAAGTCGCACAACACGAATGTGTTTTTCCCCTTATTACGATATTCAGTTATTTGAAACCAATATATATCAGTGTATTCTATCAAATCACATCCTGTTTTCCTAATCGCTCACACTGTGTTTAAACATTTTAAGGGTTGTCATAATTCCTTTTTTATGTTTTCAATATCTTCATGGAGGTGGGCACAAATAATACTTGAATAAAGATACATTCCCATACAAACCACATTCAAAATCACTTTTTATCTTGTTATCAAAGGACACGGTAATGCCCAGTTAAGCTTTGGGACTACAACCCGTTTTACAGGATCAAATTGAGGCGATTTTCGACCCCCTCTAACTTCAATACCAATTCAGTCAAACTCGCAGCATTTGCTAAGCTGACCAGGTTTAGGCAACTGGAATGATGATATTCGGTACAGCAGTAGGGTTTAAAGGGCAGGCAAAGGCAAAATTTAAAAAAAATTGAGATTGTACATTTATTTGTATAGAATTGAAGGAGCACATCTGATTTTCGTAGAATGATGAAATTTGGTACAGCGAGCGGTAGGGCTTTAAGTAAATGAGGTAAATGTAAAATTTTAAAATTTGGGATTTTATGTTATTATCTGGCACCCGCACAATATCAAGAATGATAAAATATGTTAGAACGGTAAGGCTAGATGTGTAAGCAAATGCAAAATTTTAAAATTTGAGATTTTACATTTAAAGGGATGGCATCCGCCATTTTCGCAGAATTGGTATCAATTATAATATATATGTCGTGGAATGATGAAATTTGGTAGAGGGATAAGACTTGAACTGCAAACAAAGGCTAAATTTTGAATTTGATATTAAACATTCCGGGGCGTGGCACCCGCCCATTTGTCACAATTGTTATTAATTATATGGATCACTTCGGATAGTTGCACAATAATAGTATTTGATAGACTTGTAGATCATGTCAATACAAAGGAGATCTTGAAAAATTTTAAATGATCCATTCAGGGGCGTGGCACCCGCCCATTTTCTCAGAATTGATATCAACTATATAGAGAACTGACTGTCGTAAAATGATGCAATTTGGTATAGAGATAGGACCTGACATGCAAACAAAAGGAAAATTACAAATTCGAGATTTTACTTTCAGTGGGCGTTGCATCTACCGATTTCAACAGAATTAATATTAAATATATTGAGAGAGAGCACTTCCGATTGGTACAGGATTTTGAAATTTGGTAGAGCGGTCAGTTGAAATTATTAAATTTTTCATGCAGGAGCGTTTCATCCATGCACTTCTTTCAATTATTATCATTTCAATGGAGGACTATCTAGCTTATGAATATTGGTATAGGGGTAGTACATTCAAAAGTCATAAATTAAAATTTACATTTCCTTATGAAGATCTCATTGGGCCAGTTTTCCTGATAAAAATAATCCTTGCAAAAAGTTATGTAAAACATAAATTTTAAAAAAGTAGCCAAGTTGTTCTATATACAAAAACCTTTGCGTAACAATTTAGTCGTGAAAAGTGGTGAGATCTAAAAGTACACCAAGTTCTAAGTTTATTAATGTTAAATATCAAATATTTTAAGTAGAGTAATACGGAAGAACTTCAAAATTATCAGAGAAATCTTTTATTTGCTGATTACTGACTTTAATTGCCTAAATACTCAATTTTGAAATGAAAACTTGCAAAGTAAACCAACACAATTAAAGCCAGTAATCAGTAAAATATTTGATTTTTAACATTAATGAACTTAGAGCTTTGGTATGGTAATATTTTAACCGATAGAAATTAAAAGTTTGATTGTACATATCTTCTTTTCCTACTCTTGCAAAATGCAATTTGTTGAGTTGTGACTCTTTTCCTTCTGGTCGCCAATATGTAACAAACAAAAACTCCAAGGCTATTAGAGTGAAACGCATGCATAATGGTTAGCAAAACTACTAGGGTACTTCAAACTTGTAGCTACAGTTTTATATATTTATTTTATTTATCATCAACAATAAAAGAGAACGAAAAATTAAATGTCTAAAAATTCTCTTTTAATTTCATAAGCTTTCCGGTGAGCATTGCAAAGTAATATTGACCGGTTCGTTAGAGTTTTTTTTTGTAATGTGGTAATTATTATATCATTTATATGAATTGCCCAAGTAGATTGATTTATCTGAAGAAGAACTATTTTGCTAGAAATATTTTGTGTAAAATGTATGACATTATTTAATAGAAGTAGTCAAAACCTTATATTGAATTTGAAAGTGTTTTGTAAATCATATACTCGTAAACTATAAGAAACTTCGCTAAAAACAAACAAAACACATTCCAATTGGATGCAACAATTTTCCTTTTCAGCTTCGGCAATGACCTTCAAACTGGATATTGAACTACAAAAACTTTTACAAGCCTTGAAAACTCTCCAGAAAGTCCAATCAGGAAGTGATGTCCAGCATATTGAAGATATTATATCCACTCTACGAGCAAACCATTTACCAGGAAATGCAACACCAGAAAAACTCAATGGCACCGATCAAGATTTCGATAAAAATTGGCAAGAATTTGCTACATCAATATACCCAGAGATTTTGGCAAACATTTCTAAACACTTTTCATATCAATGGCCAGTCGATGAAGAGAGATGCTCATCAAAAATAATCGTCAACTTTTTAAAAATTGATCATAATTTTAATTTTATCTATGAAACTTTTTATGCTTTGAATAAGGAATTGAGTAGTTGGCCACTAACAGCAGCAGAGCTCTTTAAAATACTTCTTACCGATGAACATTACTTGGCGGTAGCATTTGTGCATGTTTGTAGGCAAATTGTTGGAAATAATTATATGGAATCGAAAGTCAGTGAATTCCTACAAATTCTGATATCCTTACCAAATCGAGTTGCCAATATGTTGCACCGGAAAATGGATGAAGTATTTGAGCCAACTAATTTTGCACATATACTTCTGGTACATTTTACTCAAGCCTTTCATTTTGTTATAAAAACAAGTACCGATAATTCGACGAGAAAATTATTCAACTTAAATTTGATGAGTCGCATTCTAAGCCGAATAATCACAACATTTGGAAATGATGTCACGGGGAGCTTGACTACATTTGCACACATACTAGTTGAAATATGTAAAATGAGAGAGTACCGTCCTTATGTTAATGAATTGCTTCTTAAGCTCGAAAGGAATGCTATACAGTCATTCACCATGATCGTTTTAAACCAGAATTTGAATCTTTATTTATTGATTGACAATGCTGCGCTGACTTCGGAGGAATGGAATTTCTGTTTGCTAAATAAAATTCCTTTAATGAAGATGTTATCAAACGATGATGCTATCAACACTCTTGTAAGATATATTGCTATTGTAGATGAATCAAATCCAAAAACCGATTTAAATAGTAAAATATTATGGAAGCTCTTACAAGATCTATTGCCTGTATGGGCTAATCGAAATGCAAGCATCAAAATGACCTTAGCCCAGCATGTTTATATAACAAAATTTATTATCTTAACCAGTCATTATGTATTTACACACGAAACTATTTATAAGATAGGAGATCAACAAAAGAATGACATTCGCCGGCGTTTGTATGAAGGGAATAAAAATCATCTGACGTCTGTTGATCCGATATTTCGACATATAGGTATGATATCTGCTGAATTAATTCTGGGAATATTAGAGACAGATCCAAAAGCTGCAAAGCTACAATTTGATTATTCATATGTTGTGAACTTGCCTCAAGGTGAAATTATACAAACTTTAAGAGCATTACCTGAGAAAATAAAGAATATCAATAGAATTGAACTTTTGAACTGCCAAGTAGATTGCGAAGCTTTGGAGCAGCTATCGAAAGAATTTTTCGATTTGAAAAGGAAAACTACTCTTAATAACATCGAAATAATGGATGCTATTGAAGAAATACCTCGGCCGCCTGAGGATGAACCAATGATTTTTGATATTATAGAAGATGAGAAGCCTGAATTGGATTCAGATGATGATGATTGTGTACCATATGACATGTCAAACGATACTCCCGTCATAGCAGATAAGCGTCCAAAGTTCCTTATGGATCTGAAAGACGCGCTTATGACTAATGATGATAATGAAACATTCCAGAGTGCCATGGAAGTGTCCGAAAAGCTTATTCGCAATCAGTTACCAATAAATGATGCTCAAGAAGCCATTGAACTATTGCAAATTTTTATAAGTCTCGATATGAAATTTTATTTTGAAAATTTTGAAGAAGTAAAATTCAAAAATTGTGTTACGATATGTGTGTGTCATCCGAAACAATGTGCTGAGTACATTTGTGCACAATTTCATACGGACAACACAAAGTACAATGTAAGTTTAAGAATTCTAATGCTGCAAGTGCTTGCTGCTTCGGCAAAGTTGCTTAGCGAGAACAAAAAAGATGACGACGATGAAGTACTATCTTCCAAGATCATAGAGGTAAATCCTCATCCGAGAAAATTAAAAATATCGAATGAACATAGCTCTCGTTTGATTGAATCAGAGAAAATCATTCGATCTCGGTTAAAAGAGAAAACCAAACGATTCTTTGCCAAATCTAAACCAGAAGTATTGGGAACAGTGAATCGTTTTTCACCAGTTGCTGGATCGTTTTTCTTTCCATTGGTCAGGGGTGAACGCACCCGGCAAATGGTATTTGCAAAATTTGGTAAAATTTCACATGACATCGATACGTATTTACTGTCGAATTTCTTAAATACCCTTACCGTTGTGGTTATTGCTGCACAAAATAGTCCACTCTTGCCCAAGATGGCTAGGGAAATATTTGATTTGTATTCTTTCATTCGATTTAGCAGTGAACCAAAAGTTAGAATGAATACTTTGCAATTGATTGGAGCAACATTGGTGACAGTTCCACGTTTTGTGCTATTCAATGAATTTTCGGATAAATTACTTGAGATCAAGGTATGGCTTGAGGATTGTTCTAGAAGTCCACTAATTGGAGGTGAAGCATCAGAAGATTGCCGCGAAGTTGCAGCTCAAGTGTTGTCTGTATGTTATGGATTAATCGCGGAGAAAAATGATTAGGCAACGTCATTCATATGGCCATCAAGTTCAAAAATTATACAATAATTCATTTATAATAATTTTCATTACATAAAAGCGGACAGTTTTCGTTGATTAAAGTTGATTTCAGCAAATACATTTCTCTTTGTTGTATTTAATTTCTATGAAACTAAATTTATAATAAACAATTTGAAATGAAAACGGTAGCTTTTCAATGTTAGATACATGTTTTAGCTAGTTAAATATGGGAATTGGTAAGTTTTCGGTAAATTACACATGCATACTTAAAATTGGCAATAACACAAATATTTAAAAAGAGTTGTTCTTAAAAATTTGGAATTATTTGAAAGGATAAATTGAGAATATCTAATATTTATTTTAAGTACTGCTAAAATTACTAACATTTCTCCGAAGTTTTGGAATATTAAGACAATTTTGTAATTTCAAAATTTCAGTCTTAAATGTATTAATTATTGAATATGGCGGATTAAAGTTTTGAATTTACTTTAAATGTTCGTTATATAGCTCAGCATTATTCTAATTGGGCCGTAAAATTATACAATTTTTTGTTCATTTAATTATTACTTATTAGATTAACTATGGATAGATACCCCAATAAAACACGTACATATATTATTCGAAAAGTGTTTTTTTTTATCGGTCGAGTAAATTACTTCAAGGTGATAAGTTATACTAGGTTTCTCTTGTGGTAATTAGACGAAATATCCGGACGTGTATCTGCATAAAGGATGATTGAAATATGTCGGAAATTATGCCTACGTGCGCAGCAGGCTGAGCCATCTTTGTTCAACTCCAACGTTGGATGAAAAAATGTACAACTTCTTACACTAGAGCACACACTTAGTAGAAGTGGACTAGATGTCGCTCCAACTCAAATGTGCAAAATTTTAGAAGTTCCACTTTCCTTTGGATATCGACTATCTATAGTACTATCGAAAAGCCAAATTGATTATCTACTTCGTTAGAGATTTTTGTTTTGGTATCGTCACTTTAAAATATTAAAGTCGAAACAAAATTAAAATTTAAACAGATGCTCCTAAATGCATATTATCAATCCTACACATTCACAATATTCAACTTGTGGAGTTTTGCTCCTTTTGCTTCTACATTGCAGCTCAGTACACAATTCTTATATGTATGTACTATTACTGTCATGTACAGTTACAGTAGTTGCGAATTCTTACGAAAACATTATAAAAAAACATTCGAAACACAACTTTGTCTTCGGTTCCAACGATCGTCTTTGTCAGTTCACGTGAAAAGGGCAATTTGCTTGCAGCGAATTCGCTGTAAATTCGACGCCAGAAGGTGTTATGGCTCCTCCAGTACTTGAGAGCTTAAATGATTTTATGGGACGAATTTTCTTTCGCACTCGTGCAATTGCTAGAGTCCTCCCTCCCTTCGTTCTGAATAGGTGTTCTTCAATGCTGGCAAAATCAACTGGTGATCTGAGGGTATATCTCACCGAACAGTGGCACACAGTTTTTCATATTCGTTTTCAGATTAACGTCCATGTTTTTCGGATGTGGAACTGCAACGGGAGAGTTTATTAAATTCTGATCTCAACAGCATTGTGCAATGGGTCCTTTGTACACATGCCACCTTTTGTGGAATGACCAGATATTCGATGTCGCCAAAAACGCTGCAAAGTGTTCTTTCCTCGAAGATTCAAGAAATTCTTCTCACTTATCTGAACCGAATTTGGAATTCTTTACCACACTCGGTCTAGACAATACATTCAACGTTCAATCAATTTTTTTTTTATAAGAAATGATGATACTCCTGTATTCGTCATAGGTTTGTTCATTGAGTCCTAGGGGCGCCATAAATCGTGTTTTTGAAAAACCTGAACGCATCCTACTCACAGGATGAGTTTATGTTTTTCCGAGGTAAGAGTTGAGGTAATGAATAAACTGAGAAAGTCACATAAGATCCGAAGCATTTGTTTTGTTATAGATTCTCGTTTTGTATGCATGTATTTCTAAAATGGAAATAAAAAAAAAACTAAAGTAACCTAAACTAAAAAAAACTAAGTAAAACTGCCTTATGCACGTAGGCAGTTGTATGCTCTTTACTAAACATAGGGAATGCTTGATAAGTTACAAGTGCGAGATATTCAGCATTATCAAATGCCCCGTCGTTTTAGAATCTTATCGCGAGTTTCATTCAAGAAAATATCTGCTCTTTCTGACGAAAGATTTCATCTTTTTGAATTTTGAGAGTTTCATTCCAACAAAAAGAGCAAATCTAGATCAGATCTCAACACGAAAGATCTGATCTTTGGTGGGTAGGCAGATTTGATCTGAATGCACGCATACATGTTAAACTTTTTTCTGTGAAACATCAAATGGAAACTATTTTGTTATTAATTTATTGTGAAATTGTGCCAGTCCCTGCTAAAAAATTGAACTAAAAAATAAACAAATAATAGACGAAGAAGTTAATAATTTAAATTTGATAAATTTAGTGGAGTTTTTATAGCTTTGTCTTCATCTTCCTCATCATCAGATGATGAAGATATGTTTTTTTTCCAGATATGTGTGTGTCGGTCATTCAGCATTGGCCGCGTTCGGTGCAATGCCGATAGGCTAGCCAAGATACCTTAGTAGCGGGTTTGTTTTGGAACGATCCAGGTAGCTTTCTCTGTTAAGCCAGTTGTATATACAAATCTGAAGTTTTGAATCAGCTGTTCTTCAAATTAATAATAATTTTTGGGTAGCTTAAGATTTGTGTTTGACAACATATGTTTAGTTCATCATCTGTTTTTTCCTTAAGCGTTACAACAACACAAATCAATCCGAATTGCTTTAGGTATGCCACCGAACGTGGCAAATACTACAATATAATTTGAACACAAAGTTTCATTGAAAAGATCAAATCTCAATTTAGAGAGGGATCTTTGAAATTTGAATGAAACTCGCTATTACATTCCAATAAAAAGAGCAGATCTAGATCAAATCTTAGCACGAAAGATCTGATTTCTGATGGGTTAGCAGATTTGTTCTGAATGCACACAACCTACATGTAAAAAGCCTTTTCTGTCAACAGTCAAATCGTAAATATTTTGTTATTAATTTGCTGTGACCTAGTGCTAAAAAAATGAACTAAAAATGGACCAAGATGTTAATAATTTAGATTTTATAAATTGAGTGGAGTTTATGATTGCTTCGTCTTCGTCTTCCTCGTCATCTGACGATTAAGATATGTCTTTTTTTCAAGAATGAGTGTGTCTACAATTAAATCTGGAAAAAAGTTTAATTGAAAAGATCAAATCTCGATTTTGAGAGGAGATCTTTGAAATTTGAATGAAACTCGCTATTTGTTTTCAAATTTAATTGTAGTATTGGTAAATGACTGACACGCACATTTCTGAAAAAAAAAACATATTTCCATCATCAAATGACGAGAAAGACTAAGATGAAGCAATCAAAAACTCCACAATTTGTTTATTTTTAGCACGGACTAGCACAAGTTCACAACAAATTAACAACAAAATATTTTCTATTTGACGTTTGACAGATTGACATGTATATGAGCATTCAGATCAAATCTGCCATCCCATCAGAGATTCGTGTTGAGATTTGATCTAGGTTTGCTCTTTTAGTTGCAATGAAACTCTAAATATTCAAAAAGATTTAATCTTTTGACAGGAAGAGCAAATCTTTTTTGAATGCAACTCGCTATTAATTTCACTGAACACTTAATCACTGTTTTTTTTGTGATTTTTTTAAGCTTAAATATAAATAAACATTAGGCGTGTTTTTTCTCTGTAGCAAGTTCGTTTTTGTTTTGGTATCATCTCTTTAAAATATTAAACTCGAAACATGAATTTAAAGTCTAACAGGCTTGTTTATAATTGAAAATGCATATTTTCAATCTTAAACAATCACAATTTTCAAATTGTGGAGTTTTGTTCATTTCGCCTTAAGGTTACATATACTTTTATGCATTGCAGTTCAGTACTACATTTGTATATATTCTGTCACTGTTATTATATAGATACCATCATGTCTAGTTACAGTAGTTGCGTATTCTTACGAAAACATTGTAAAAACATTCGAAATACAACATCGTCTTCGGTTCCAACGCCCGACACTGATTTTGTCACCTTACGTGAAAATGCCAATTTGCTTGTTTGCTGTCAATTCGAAGCAGCCAGAAAGTGTTATGCCTCCTCCAGTACTTGAGACCGTAAACGATTTTATGGGACGAATCTTCTTTTGCACTCTTGCAGTTGTTAGATTCCTTAAAGACCTTGTTGCACAAATCTGTTGACCCGGATAGTATCCATCCCTTCGTTCTGAAGAGGTGTTTTTCAACGCCAGCGAAATCAACTGGTGATCTGAGGGTATATCTCACCTACATATACTCTATTCAAGAAAAATAAGCAGTGGTTGCAAGATAGGACGTTTGCCTCTCATTCTGGCTACAGGATTGCATAATAATGCACATTCAATAAAGCTTTCACAGGGTTTTCGTAGTGTTTATTTTAAATTAACCCAATATGAAAGAATATTTTTCATTTAATATTTACAAAAATTAAAACACATTTATCTTTTTCAACACCGCCATGAGGTAAGATAAAAGACCTGTTTTTTAAATTTCTTATAATTTTTTTTCGTCAACAGTTTTTTTCCGAACTTAAGTCTTTTGAAATCATCAAAGCCATTTCGAACTAATTGCACAAAACTCTACAAAAAATACATCTCTTCAGAAATACACGAGTTATAAATATAAATTGCACAAAATTTTAAAACAAATGCACCTCTTTAAAATACAATTTACATAAAATACTTTACTTCACGCGCGCTACGAAAATCTACGCAAATAATGTTCCTCTTTAAAGAATACAGCTTAAAATTTTAAACTGCATTTTAACGTATTTTTCACACATTAAAATAAATGCAAAAAATGAAAACACTCCACATAACACTTATCTTAAACTTTTTTTTAAAGCTCTCAAATCAAAAGCACGGGGTTTGAATAGCAAAAGCAATTCAGTCCGCACTCGCACTCAGATGTGCGCTCAATAGGACGTTGGGTATGCGTCAGATGCAAAAATATAACACGCTACTAATTTAGACTATTTTTCTTGGACAGAGTATAGTTACATCGTTGGTTTGGCGAAAGATTATTGCGCTTGATATTTCAAAAGCACTTGATAAGTTTGGCATCAAGCTCTCTTATCGAAAATGCTTGCATATGGTATTGATGAATTTCTTCTTCGGAGATCGCAAGTCGTATTGGACAGTTTCAAGACTGAAGTCCACATAATAAATGCTGGTGTGCCCTAGGGCTCCATTTTGTCTCCAACTCTTTCTCATTTTTATTAGTGATCTCTTATCTGGAACTTCTAATCAACTTAATTGTTTTGCTGACGATATTACTCTCAGCTTTTCATAATCGTTTTCAGATTCACCTTCTTGTTCTTCGGTTGTGGAACTGCAACAGCAGCGTATGATAAGCTCATTAAATGATTTGATCTCGACAGCATTGTCCAATGTAGAATTTAATGCTTCAAAAACTCAGTGCTGTCTTCTATCGTTAAAGCAAAATGCTCCCCACATGCCGCTATCCATGAGCGGTATTTGCATTGAAGAAACCGATACGCTTTCACATCACAGACATATGTGGAATAACCACATACTCGATGTCGCCAAAAACGCTGCAAACTGTTTTGGTTTTCTTCGAAAATGCAAGAAATTTGTCTCCCCTTCTGATCTGGCTGTAATCTATAAGTCTTCATTTGTGAAAAGCTGGAGTATAACTCTCACATTTTGGGCAGAAGCTCCCAAGACTCACTTGAATGTTTAAGATAGAATTCAAAATAGAGCTCTAATCACTAGTTGAACCATGATCGCGCACATAAGCAACTTAAAAATCAATCAACGAGATAAACCAACACACAGACAATATTTTGATTTAATGTGCGCGTAGTTACATATAGTTCGGTGTGATACAAACTGAAGTATTTATTCGATTTGTGCCAAAACACAAACTTTTAAGTTGCTCGAATCGCGGACTGCGATCAGAATGATATACGCAGACGGAAGAACTATAATGGAAATATTTATATCTCTCGAACGCCGTCGAAATGTTTCATGCCTTTCATTATTTAATAATTGCATTGCTACCCTTAAACTATTCAACTGTATACTCGTGCTTCTAGGAATACTCATCAGTTTACCATTGATCCCAACTTCGGACGTACTACCAAGTACAGAGATTCTTTCTCGGCTCTATTCACCCCTTTCATTTTTATATTCAAAAATTCAAAACCAGCTTCTTTTTAAATCCTTCCTAATGGTCGCACTGTGCTTGATCATTTTAAGGGTAGTCAAAACTCCTTTAGTGCGCGCATAATTATAAAAAAAAATAGGTGGGGCGTACATATGTCACCCCATTAAAGCCATAGATTCTTATAAAACCGGTTACAGTACAAAGGTTACGGTCATTAAACACTCGGGCTAGACAAAACAGATCCATTTATTTTTTCTTATCAGAAATGATGATAGAATCTTGTGTTTGTCATTGAGCCCTAGACGCGCCCTAAATCGTGTTTTTGAAAAGCTGAACATAAACTGTGAAAGTCGCATAAAATCTGAAGCATTTGTTTTGTTATGGATTCTCGTTTAAAGCTGATTGTCTTATTTATACTCGCTACTTACAAAAAAAACGAGAAACTTTAATAACTAATCATGATATTGCAGTAAGAGGAATCGGTTTATTTTATAAGTTAACCAATCTCATATGCGTGCAGTATTGATTTTTCTTACTGTTCTAAAATGCAAATAGTTCTACTTTCAGAAATTTCTAGTCCTTTTTAAAATATATTCAATTTCTTTCTTACAGATAACATAATGTTCCCAAGCAATGATCTACTTCAACCAATTAGTGCAAATAACAATAACAATTACACAAATCAGCAGCAACAACTTGCATCAAATAATGCTGCTCCTACATCAGCCGACCTAGCTATCGGTGCGACGTGGTCTAACTCAGGGAATCTTAAAATCGACCTTGATAATCTGCTATCAAGTAAGAACTTGAAATCAAATGCTCCTGCTCCATCTATGAATGCGCTCAAAGTGCAAAGTCCTGTAAAGCAACCCTTATCAGTGCAAACATCAACTTTATTAAGTACTGGTGGTGGAATACCATCGCCAATTCAAAGCCCGATGCAGCGTTCTCCAACAAAAACAAATGCGATGCTGCCAACTCAACCTCAAATAAATCAAACACCGCCGATGTTTGCCAATTTTAGTAACATGCAAAATGCAATCGTCAATCCAAATAATGCAAACAACAATCTAAATACACAACAATTCAATTTGTTTCAATGATACATAGCAAATTGAATTTAGTTGGGTATTTCACTAATTTTGTTTATAGTTTTGTTTTAATCTTGGATTGATTTTAGTTATCCTGTTCTCTTTTTTAAAAACAAAATTCTATTTCTTATTTTTTTTCTGTTTAATTTCTAATTATGCATGTTGTCTTTGGTTTGTTATTATTATTTTAAGCAAACAAAACTTATCAGAAAAGAAAAGTTAAATATATCACATTATTAATTAATAAAGCAATATTTGAAAGTATATGTATATAAAAATATAAATATAGCAATTTGATTTAATATCATTAGGTTTATTTAAAGATTTATATAAAAAAAAGAATGTATGTCGTGTAGGTGTTATTATTATAATAATTATGTTTATCGTCAAGTTGTTTATTATACAAACATACACAAAAAAAAAACATTACAAATGTGCATATACATATGTATGTATGTAATACCTAAAATTTTTAATCATTACTTTTTTAGTTTTCTTTGTTTATTGTATAGATAGGTTTCTACACTTGAGGGTTGTTTCTATAATGATCTACGCTATTTTATTTTTTTTTTTCAAATGGAAAATAATTAATAACTCACAATGAGATTTTTACACATAAAATTTTATGGATGAACATTTAAATAATGAATCAGGTTATTATTAATAATATATGTGTATGTATATAAAAACAAATAATTGAAAATTCCATTGTATCTGTCAATTAACTAGGGTCCACATTTTTCACACTCCATTAAATAATTTAAATTTTTTTTTTAACAATGGTTAATTTAATTTGAGTCAGTGCACGTCTTATGGGTTTGTTCGTTGAGCCCTGAAGTCGCCTTAGGGTCGTCCTAAAGCGTTTTTGAAAAACCGGAAGTCACCCAGGGGCCCAATTCCGCAAGCGTGAATGCTTTTCTGTGCAAAAAAAATTATTCACTCTCAAAATATGCGTTAATAAATTTGCCTATCTGTGTACACGTTATCTGTCAAAAAAAAAATGAATCGCACCCTTGGGGAATCGAAAAAATGTATGTGTACACAACTTTCTGTGTACACAGAGAAAACTCACGCTTGCGGAATTTGGCCCCTAGTAAACAAATTCTGTGTTTTTTGAAATCTAGGGTCGCCCTGAAAGTAAATGAATAAACTATCAAATGCACATGAGACTGAAGTAGGAATGAGCGATACTGAAAACATCGATGTAACATCGAATACTCATCATCGATGTTAATAATTATCGAATTTTTAACGAATATCCCTTGTTTTTTCCTTCGACATCGATATAAAAGCATCGATTTTCTTGTTTTAACATCGATGTTTCGTTAACATAGATGAACATCACACATCCCTAATCTGAAGATTTTGTTTTGTTGTGAATTTTCGTTTTGTATGCAATTTGTTATTTTTAAAATAGAAATTAAAAGAACACTCAAATTTATTTTCATACACAGAAATAGAAAATAGAATGAAGTTGTGGATTGTACATAGGACCAAGCAAATGCACTGCAATATTAAATTTAAACATATTTTAATTTTCAATTATTAAATGACATAACTTGTTTTTTCTGCAACAAGCAATAAATGGCCCTCGGGTTTTTTTTGAGAACCATCTCTTGGGGTTGTCGGTAAAAACCAAAACCTGGGTCGACCATGGTTAAAAGTTCAACGAACGAACCTTGTATGATTTTTTTTTGAATTTCCCATTTATAACAGCGATTTTAATTAAATGGTAAATACATAAGTTGCGCCTAAGCGTATGCTTGTTTTTTCTTAATTTTTCGGTTTATCTTAATCAATTAATTAATTTTTTGAATCTTAATCTTCTCAACTACATTTCTTTCTCAATAATCTATGTATATTTAAACCCCGAAAGGAGAACAAAGTAGGACTTGTAAAATTTAAAAAAAATGCTCATTCTTATGGTTTCTGAACTGCAGCAGTGAATAATCCTATGGGAAAAATTAAACTTGACAAAAATCTTTAAAAACAGTTGGCACCAAATCGCTAATAAATTCTATTTAAGTTTGAAAAGATGAGCCATTCTATGACTTATTGGTTATTCATTCCTTAGGTTAAATAAAAATATAACTGAACTATGTATTCTAACCTGATTTTATCATTTATTTTCATTCATATTAATAGCGTTTGATCCGTTCCAGTCTAATTTAACCACCATAAACTGTCAAAATGATATTATATAAATTTATTAATACAAAATATAAATTATAATATATATAATAGTTTAAATTTACATATAATATATTGCAATTTTAGTTATAAACAAATTGTAATAATATTTTCGTTTCCAATAACAGGGTGTTGGGCTTCTTCAATTTAAAATAATTGGTAGCTAATTGAATTGATATTGACCTTAGTAATTATTAATCAAAAATTAAAATATATTTTTAACGCACAAAAATTAGTTAAATAATTATTTGCAATTTCAATTAAATCAAATTTGTTATATTTTGTTTAATTTTTATATTTTTTAAATCTTTTTAACATTCCATCTACATACAAAAAATAAATATTATTTGTTTCCTTTTAAAAAAAAGAGAAAACTACTTCCATTTTCTATTCTTTTTTTTTTTTAATTTAAAATAAAAAATATATAAAAAGGAACATGTAAATACATAAAATTGTTTAATTTAAAAAACCAAGCATTACATACAAACTAAGTATATTTAAATATTGAAACTATTATGAGAAACTTCATAAGTAAAAAAATTAAATTTATAACAAATAAAAAATACCTAGGGATTTGTGAGCAAAAATTATAACATAGATTTTATTAAAACAAAATAATAAGGAACAGAATAAAACTAATAAATATCCATCAATTGTTCAGGAACTTTGGACTAAAAAAAAAATTAAAGTATATTAATACAAAAAACCTAAATCAAACTTGGATGTTACCAAGTTATTTCTAGTACGTATTTACAAAACAAAAAATAAAAATAAATTAAATCAAAATAAAATTTAAAATAAAACTTGTTCGACGTGATAAAACTTGGTTTATAGAACATTTTTATTTAACTTTGAAAACAAAAATGAAACTTAACGTATATTGATGAAATAAAACGAAAACCGTTACACGTAATCGTCTCATGTTTCTTATATTTTTTTTTTATTATCACAGATGGAAACTTTGATGAATTTTAACTTCTTGGGAATTAAAGTACTATGTGAGCGACAAATGATAAAAGAATAGTCATTCATTTTGATATTTCGTTCACATGGCTTTTTTATACGTCCTGAATATAAGTAGATGATCTTATTCGCACGCGAACAAATAAGTCATTGAAGTGTGGATTGTATGTGGAACGCGAATAGAGTTCGACTGTTTGTATCAATTGATAACTGTTTATTGCTATCGAACTTTAGGTAGGGGAAAAATGGCCCTATTGGGAATCTCCCACGGAATTTGATTTCCCATGGAATATTTATTCCCACGAAATTATTCCTGCAATCGTGAATCTCCCACGGAATAAAGTTCCCCCGAACAAAAAATCGTATCAATTGAAAGCAAAATTCTCTGGGAAAGCTTATTACCGACATCATAAATTCCGAAGATAACCCCCATTATCTCAAAAACGACTCTAACGATTTTTATTAAACAAATTCTGTGCACAACATTCTACATTTTTGTCAAAAAAAATATTTAAATTACTGTGCCTGCCATCGCTTTTGTATACTCGGCTTTCTTATTAACGACACAACTGATTTTTATATATGTAGGAGCTTCTTTAAGTTCTAAATAATACTGCATACTATTATTTTAATAATAATTTAAAAAAAAATATTTTTTTTTAAAGAAAGATCTATTTTTTAAGACGAAACAACTAAAAATATGACCAAGTGCGTACCACGAGCAAGTACGTCTAACCAGGTCGTGCATTTATTTTGTATTGATTTGGAAAACACTTCCTTTTCAGTGACCTTGAATTGCGATTTTTTTGAATAATTGACTACAACCAAATTATTGGAAAAGTAGGGAAGGAATCAAGATCCTGTTACCATTGATTTTGTCGATCTGAGTAAAATTTATATCTGGAGTACGTGCGAAATTGGATTCAATCGTAAACTGATGTGCATCCAGAAGCGCAAGTATTACGGTTGAATTATTTAGTGAAACGAATAAGCCAGTTCAAAAGATGTAGTTGACTTGAAAACTAGTGAAGTTTCTGGTTTCTAATTACCCAGCTCCCAAACAACAAGGATTTTTTTTGGAAACTTGACTAGCTTTCAAATCGACTATGTCCCTCTAAACGTTAAGAATGCAACTGGATACTTCACTTATAAAATTACGGACGTGCGAAACGCGTCTAGTGTTGGAATGGTTCCCGTCGAATTTTTGGTATCGGGCATACATTTTCCAGGTGAATTTCGCTATTATTTCATACGATTCTTTCGAATTTTCTTCAGGGAAAATATATTCCGGAAGAAAGTAGGTTAGGTTGAAGTGGCCGTCAGGAAAACGACTGACACACTTAAACCTGGAGAAAGTAACTATCCAGGAAATATTCCGGGGGAAACAAAATTCCCTAAGATATTGCCGATTGGTTTCATTTTCTGCTCTGTTTTGAATCCTATCTAAGGGGTTTAACGGAATTATAGGATCATCCGCTTAAGTTTTCCAGGAACATAAATGTATAGAATATTGCCAGAAGGGAAGAGTTACATTCATCTTCGGAGAAAACCCAAACACTACCAGTGATTTTCTGTGACGTCAATAATGCACCTACAAAGAACTGAAAACTGTTCGGTTTCGTCGCAAGTACCGCTCAATTGATAACGGCAGGGAGGTGGTTCTCGCTTTAACGACCGAAGACATCATTGAATTTTCAAATTATTAAATTCCACGAGGTTTTCAATTCCCATTGTGCACTAGCTAAAATATTCTACTTGAAAGGTAGGTATAAGCGGAAATGAAAAAACTGGCTTTTTCTGTATGCTAATTCTTTCGTAGATTGATTTAATTACAAATAGACCATATTTTTTTTTTGTTAAACTGTAGTCAGTTTGATTTTTATTTAGTTTTAAAGTTTTTTTTTTTTATTTTGTTTTAGAAATGAATAAAGGAGTGAATATTTCAAAACTTATAGGCTTAATTAACTTCAATGAGTACTATTCAATAAATACTCAAATCATCGTTACTCAACATCCAAAGTTTTCAAACATCTCTTATTTTATAAGTTAAAGTCTAGTAAACTTAAATCTAAAATGAAAAAAATACAATAAAAGGTTTTGTAAAAGTTCTGTGAGTAGTTTTTTAAGCTTCAGCATCCTTATTCTTATTCTTGTTTTTCTTTTTCTTTTTTTTCTTCAGCTCTCCACTCACTTCAACAGCACCATTTCCATTTTCTAATGCTTCGGCATCTTGTGTCTCATCGGCTAGACCATTTCCATTGGTAGAAATTTCTTCGAACTTCCTCTTCTTACTCTTCTTCTTTTTCTTCTTGCCTTCTGCGCTGCCGTCAATCTCGAGAGGTACTTCTTTGGCAGCTAAGCCAATTGCCTCTTGCATGACTTCGATGTTTTTACGGGGAATCTCACCAGACTCGTAGAACTTCAGTCTGTCTTCGACTTGCTGTTTCAACGATTCACCAAAAACACTGGTTGGTTTCTCAATGAAACAATCTATTCGGGATGCAATCGAGCATTTGTTAGCCAAAAATCGTGAAATTCTTCCCTTGTTCTTGAGGCCAGCTCGACCAATAAAGGAGGAGTGATAAAGTAGACCATATTTTGGTGTGTTGGATTTGGTTTTCAAGGCCCTAAAGAGAGCCTTCTCAGCGCCAAGAATTTGTACTGTTGAAGCTGGGCACTTGGCCAAATTTGTCAAAGAACCGGCGTGCGAGATGAGACGAGCACCAACTTGGTCGCCGATTAAGGACTGTAGGTTTGGCGCAACGCTGTTCATCTTGTTGTGCAAATATTCAGAAAGCCTTTTTCTGTATTCCGAAAGTTTAACTACTCGTTCGGCAAACATTTCAATGTTGATCAAATCAACAACAGAAATGTCCATTCCCATTGACATTTTTGAGGCGTCAATAATAGCTTGAGCCTTGGAGGAGTCCATTACGATTGCTTCGAGTTCCTCCAATTTGTCCTGAGTCAGAGACTTACGGTCCTTGATGAATTTAGCTGATTTTGCGAATATATAATTGTCAGGAACGATTTTGACCAACTCTGGGAAGTGATACGAATACCACTCACGGATTCGCATAGAGAATGTATTCACATCTTTGTCCAATTGATCGAGCAAAGCTATAGACTGAATGATCATGTTGTCCGAACGGTGGACGTTGAACTTGACCTTGGCACGAGAGTAGCTGTGGCCCAAACCAAGTTGAGCAATCCCAGATCCTTTGTCAGTAAAACCTTACAAAAAACAGAATTATGAATAGATATTCTCAGAAACATTTGATAGTTGTTGTACCTTTTACCAAACGATGGAAATGAAAACGAATGCCTCTTAGAATTTCAGGGACAGCTCCAAAGTGGCTACTTTGTACCTGAATCGCTTCGGTGATAGCAGCTCCTAACTTAGCATCAGCAACCCCTAATGTACACTTCTTCTTTTTTAGTTTAGAAAAGAAATCGTCAAGAAAAACTAATAGATCCTGAGGAGCTATTCCTTCTGATATAGCATTAATATTTTCCAAGGCCGAGACGGCAGTTTTAAATGGTGCAAAGCTAACCAATTTAACAATTGAATTGAATCGGGCATAGTCCGACACCGAGGACTCCACTTGAGGAAGAAACATGGAGATTTCCTCAAATTCGGTAACGCTAAAAAGGGCATAGCCAGCCGCGTGCTCATACAAAACGTACAAGCGCGACTTTAGAAAAAAAAATGTGGGGTTAAGTTGAGTTAAGCTTATTTATCAACGAAACATGCAATTTAATGTATTTTCTTAAAAACCCCTAATTAATAAATGTGTAATTAACTTGTTTATTCTTACCATTTTGTAAAGTAAAGAAAGATTTTAGAAAAAATGTGTTAATCCTCCAGCCACCTAGATTTATGTTTTTCCACGTGCACTTTTGCTGTCTAGAAATGGAATGACAGTGACAGCTGAAAAATCTTGCTTCAGTTCTTAAATGCGTGGCTACACTGAGTACGTCATTAAGTGATTTTACACTACAACGATTCTTAATAACTTATACATTTGGATTGCCTTATAACGCAACTTTTAAGCACTGCGAAGTTAATGTGCAATTCTTTGCAATTCGGTGGTGATCACTAAAGCGAAATGGATGATAATGGATAAAGCTTTTGGTGGTTTGCAGCAGGTAGCATTTGCCAGCAGTATCGTGGGATTTGCTTAAAAAATGTAGCCAACCGTCGTCTGGCGCACATGCAAAAACTATTCAAACGTCGATTCGAGCTTCTTAAAAAATTGCGATCGTCCCAAATCAGTTCTTCAGTTTGTATTATACCGACTTTATAAGTAACTGGGCGCACCAAATATTTGGTTGAACTTTTTTCTTTGGGTGCAAGAAAGAAAGTCGTTGCAGTAGTTTTCTTTAGGTTTTTTTTATAATAAACAGACACTAAAGGTGTTTTGGCTACCCATAATATGACAAGCACAGTGCGAGCTTTAGGAAAATAGGGAAGGATTAAAAAGGAGATACCGTTTAGTTTTTAAATTCTGAATATCAACTGAGGGGAAAGTAGAGTCTGGTAAAGCATTCCACATACGTATTTTACGACTAAAGAAAGAATCCCTGAACTTCACAGTACGTCCGAAATTGGGCTCAAGGGTAAACTGATGAGCATTCCTAGAAGCGCTAGTAATACGGATGTATTGTTTAAGTGGAGGAATGCAACTGGCTACTTCGATAGAACACTGTTTATAAAAATAGCGATAAAATAGCGAAATACATGAAACATTACGACGATGTTCGAGAGATGTAAATGTCTCCACTATAATTCTGTCGCCAATCATTCTTAGAGCTCTATTTTGAATTCTATCTAAGAGACTCAAATGAGTTTGGGAGCTCCTGCCCAAATGTGCGATTTATACTCCAGCTTTGGACGAACGAAGACCTTATAGATTACAGCCAGATCAGACTGGGAAAAGAATTTCTTGCATCTTTGCAACATTTTTGGCAACATCAAATATGTGTTCATTCCACTAGAGGTGGTCTGTGATGCACATGCCAAGGACTGAAAGCTGATCGGTTTCTTCAGTGCAAGTGCCGCTCATGGATAGCGGCACGGGGGATGGGTTCTGCTTTAACGACAGAAGACAGCACTGAGTTTTTGAATTCTACGCGGTTTTTTATTCCCCATTGGACAATGCTGTCAAGATCAGAATTTAATGAGCTTATCATACGCCGCCGTTGCAGTTGTACATCCGAAGAACAAGGAGGTGCATCTGAAAACAATATGAAAAGCTGAGAGTAATATCGTCAGCAAAACAATTAAGTGGAATAGAAGTTCCAGATAAGAGATCATTAATAAAACTGAGAAAAAGGGTCGGAGACAATACGGAGCCCTGGGGCACACCAGCATTTATTTTGTGAATATCAGACTTGAAACCGTCCAATACAACCTGTATTGAAGGGCCCGAAAGATAATTTTTAATCCAACAAAAGAAGAGATTCATCGATAACAAATGCAAGGATTTTCGATAAGAGAGCCTGATGCCAATCTCTATCAAATGCTTTTGAAATACCAAGCGCAATAACCTTACTTTCTCAAAACCGGTGTAAAGATTTGTACCACTGTTCGATGAGATATACCATCAGATCACCAGTGGACCAAGATATTTCTTAAGCTGATAATTAATTAGCGATTCCATGGCCTTGGACGTAAGGGACGTAAGTGCGATTGGACGATAATTAGAGGGTGAAGAAGATTCGCCTTTTTTAGGAACAGGCTGGACAAATGCTGTTTTCCATCCACTCGGAAAGAGACCAGTAGAATAGGACAGATGAAAACCTTACGCAATGGTTTTGCCAGCGTTGAAGAACACTTCTTCAGAACGATGAGAGGGATACTATCCGGGCCAGCGGATTTGTATATATCAAGATCTTTGAGGACTCTAGCAACTGCACGAGTGCGAAATTAGATTCGTCCCATAAAATCTCTTTACGCTCTCAAGTACAGGAGAAGTCATAACACTTTCTGGCAGCGTCGAATTAACAGCGAACTGCGCTGCAAGCAAATTGGCTTTTTTCACGAGAGCTGACGAAAGGGGTGCCTTAAAAGACGAGCGTTGGAGCCGAAGACGAAGTTGAATTTCGAATACTTTTTACAAATGACCAAGCATTTTTGCTACCTTATTTGCCTAATTTTTGGTCATGCAAAAATTTGGTTCTTTGAATGTGAACTTTGCAAGTCTTTCTAGCTTGTTGAAACTTTTTCCGGTTTTTTTAGTTCAGTGTTATTGGCTTTATAATTCCGGAAACTTACTTCTCTAACCCTAATAACCTCTTTACACCTTGAATCAAACCATGCATATATTTTATCTTTCGGTTTGATGGATTTCACCCTATTCGGAATAAAATTTCTCATTCCGTGAAGAATTAAATTTGTTATCATATGCCTATGGTCGATGTCACTATCGAGTAAGCATAGTGACCAGTTAAAGTTCCTGAAGAATTTATTGAGACCGTCCCAGTTGGCTTTCTCATATTGCCAAACGGTTCTCTTAGGTGACTTTTCTTTAACTGGATGTTGTTGGCATGAGAAATTTGCAGATATCACAAAATGGTCTGATGTGCCTAGAGGCGATAATACACTTACAGTGTATTTATTAGGGTCAGAGGTAAGAAACAGGTCTAGAGTGTTGACGGTTTGACCTGTAACCTGTTTTGGGATTTCGAATTCCTAAATTTCGTTATGATCCTAGTACCGATGCGGGCCATTCTTCGTGAACGAGTCCATTTTAAACTTCACCATACTTAGGTGAAAATCTTTTTAAGTGCAAATTACGATCTTTCATTATAACGAGAAGGAGATAAAAAGAGAAATTATGAATTTTTATTTGCCCTTCTCAGAGACGAAATCCGGGATTTGGCGGTATGAACAACAATTTGAAATCTCGAAAGCTTTCTGCTGACATCTCAGATTTAGTTTTGGTGGGAACATAGTATTAAATCAAAATATTGCCTGTGTATTGGTTTTTTCTCGTTGATTGATTTCTAAGTTGCTTATGTGCGCGATCATCGTTCAACTAGTGATTAAATTATTTCGTTTCGGAAAAATTGCATGTCCGCGCCTAGATTTAGAAGGACAAGATAGCATCTAATTCTGCTTTCACACAAGGATACTGAGTTGCCGTTAACTGGGAGTTTGTAGGCAAGAAGTAATGGGAATGAAAAAAATCTCCCCGGTCAACAATTTGAATATATTTTTTTGACGTTTTGCTTTGTATTCCAATTAGCGCAACATAATCTTCCCAGTTTCCTCCTCAGTTTCCTGGTGCCAGCTTTTTCGTGTGAAAGCTACAAGGCAATTAAAGGAAAACGTAAAAAAATCTCCAGCAACTGGTTTTCCTGTGTGAAAGGGGACTAACTGAAGAGCCCAACTATTGCGTCTGGGCGAAGCTCATTGTGGACTAAAACGTCATAAAATATTTCAATTTAAAACTTCTAGTTTATCAAAACTTGTGGTTTATCACAAATGTATGGGAAAACTTGTGTTTTCACTTTAGGTTTTCAGCTAATAAGCCTAGTACGCAGATCGGGAAAAATAAAATTTTATCTCTACAATTTTAATCTCTACAAAATCTTGTGAATAACAGCTCATAATTTTGAAGTTGGAGAAATAAGAGGAACTGTCAAGTATATGTCAAACAAGAATTTCAAAGAAAAATCAAAATTCAATAAAGTATCAGCTTTGAAAATAAATTTTTGATCCCAAATTACGGCATGCTCCTCCACCAACATGCACAATTTTTATTTCCTCTGTAGAAATTGCAACTTTTTTGTTTTTTTTTTAATTTCGGCAGGTTCCTCTGAATACTACTCTAGATACTCCTCCAGAAAATCCATTGAAATTATGTTAAAAAAAAGATGATTAAGAAGAATGATTATTATATTTATGTCACTCAATAGTAAGCTGTCAGAATTTTTGCCGCAAAACAATGCGCAGAGCATTATTTTGTCTGAAAAATTAAATGGAGACTTTTTTTGTACAGCAGATACATTTTTGAAGTACAGCAGGTACAAACTTCACAATTTTGCGCGTGAGCTGTGTACTGCCCGGAAAAATATCAAAGACAAAATTTGTCCTAGGATAAAATTTGTACGGAAGAAAACATTTTTCCCGATCTGCGTACTAGGCTATAGGCTTTTCACACCAAACCCAAAACCGGGTTTTCAGCTAAAAGTTTACGAAAACTCGATAACCGTTCAAACTGGACATTTACGAGTTTTCGTTTGACATTTCGATTATTTTGGCGCCAAAGACAACAACAAATACGTTGTGGATTGAAATTGGGGACGTTCACTCAATTATTCTCAGCAATCTGGAATAACTTTCTGTTGTTGTAATGCGTGCAAAACCACATCTGATGAATAAACAGCTGCTCTCATGAAAGCTATCTTCAGTTATCCCAAAAAAATTGGAATAACAAGCTATCCGAGAACAAATGTATAGAACCAGCTGACTGCAAAATTCATTGCGGGCGTTCGGTAGCGCACATCTTTGCTGTGCAATAGGTTCGTTATTGTTGTAATACGTGTTAAATATCTGTCAATTAACATAGCCGACGACCATACAACGAACAAAACATATGATTTCCAAATCGAACCCAAGCTAGCGCTAAATTTCTGGTATACTTAGGTAGCGTAGTGCAAAGCTGACTACGAAATCAGCTGTCTTTTCAATTGTTGTTTGTGAACTTTAATTACGTACCTAATACATCATCTTCTTCTTCTGAATCGGTTGAAACATTTGTGGTTCTTACTTCCTGATTCATTTTTAATTTATATTTTAGCAAACAAATGTATGTTTAATTCATTTTGAGCCAAAGCGCAATCATAAACAAATAGTTTTTTTTTCTGTTTTGACTTTTGACAGAAATGGTTACCTATTGGGTTTTATACGTTCACAAACGCACAATATATTTTTCAGCAATGTATCAGAAAGCTGTGCGCTACCGAACGCCCCCATTGCTATGCGTTTTGCTTTGATATTTTGACAGTTTTCAGCTAACCTATCTGATTCGTCCACAGATATACTCCGATGGCTTGGTATCCGAGAATAAATGGGGGCGTTCGGTAGCGCACAGCTTTCTGATACATTGCTGGAAAATATATTGTGCGTTTGTGAACGTATAAAACCCAATAGGTAACCATTTCTGTCAAAAGTCAAAACAGAAAAAAAACTATTTACTTATGATTACGCTTCGGCTCAAAGTGAATTAAACATACATTTGTTGGATAAAATATAAATTAAAAATGAATCAGGAAGTAGAACCACAAATGTTTCAAGCGATTCAGAAGAAGAAGATGATGTATTAGGTACGTAATTAAAGTTCACAAACAACAATTCAAAAGACAGCTGATTTCGTAGTCAGCTTTGCACTGCGATACCTAAGTATACCAGAAATTTAGCGCTAGCTTGGCTTCGATTTGGAAATCATATGTTTTGCTCGTTGTTATGATCGTCAGATGTTAATTGACAGATATTTAACACGTATTACAGCAACAAGGAACGTATTGCACAGCAAAGCTGTGCGCTACCGAACGCCCCCAATGAGTGAACGCCCGCATTGAAATTACCCCAGACAGCTGTTTTTTTCGTTTTTACTGGCAGCAACCCATCAGCTATTTATGTGACGATTAATTGAACACTGAATGTTTCACAAGGTGTGTTTGCTTAGTTCATCTTGAAATCCAACATGTTTTCGACAGGTAAAACTTGTAGTTTATCAAAACGAGTGGTTTATCAAAAATGTATTGGAAAACTTGTGTTATTGCTTTAAGGCTTTCAGCCAAAACCGATAATTTCGCGAAAACCGTATTTTAGGTTCGTTTCGTTTTTGTTTGACAGTTAGGTGTTGTTCTTAATTTCGGGCTGTGTAGTTTGGGGTTCTCCAAATAGGCAAAGAAACTAATTGCAATTTTTTCAAACAATGTACATATACATATTCCTTTCTTTGCTTAAAAAATCTACAAATTGCTAATTTGTGTGACAGATGTTTTTCAAGCAAAAAAAATCGAAAAATTCCCAATTGCAATTCACCGCACTCAGCCTTAAGATAATTCCCTCTGCTCAAGCAACAACAATTTTTTTTGACATCCAGAAGCGATCTAATTCGATACTCGTTTACGATTCTCGCTACAAATTTGACATTTCACAAGAAGCCGCCGTTAATGAAAAAAACCCAGATTTAAAAAGAATTCTCCGCAATTTTCGGAACTTCTAAAATTATATTTATTTTGAATGATAAAGTGTATTTCTAAAAAAGTGGGATACATTTTTTGTATGTATAAAAGAAAAGTAGGACATTAAAATGCAAATAATCGAAGTGAATGATCGTGAGAAACTCGCAGCATTAGTTATACAAGAGCTGAAGGAAATTGGCGTCAAATATCGCAAGGAAAAGAAAATAAAACCCTCGCTGGTAAGTTTTTTTTCTAGTTCTTAGAGTAATTTATTAATTTGTTTTACATATGGATTACCTTATTTTTAGGAAAAGGCTTGTCGCAAGCGCATTTTCCGCACGCACCTACATCTTCTCGAACTAACAGATGTTATTCTAGCCAGCGGCAGCGTTGTCCAGATCCCACGATTCGTAGCAGATGCCTGCAATCGTATTCTAGAGCATGTCGAGACGGAGGGTCTCTTCCGTAAAGCGGGCTCTTCGCTCAGGCAGAAAGAAATTCGTATTAGTCTCGAAGCGGGCTTACCTCTAGGAAAGACTCACCATGTCATAGACGTGGCGAATGTTGTCAAGTCATTCTTTCGTGAACTCCCCGAACCCCTGCTCCCATCCTACATTCAAGAGACCTTGTTGCGAGCCCTCCTAATTGGAAACAATCGCATCAAAGCGATTCTCCTTGCAATTCTCCTGCTCCCTCCTTTGACGATCAACACATTATCCTTCTTTCTACAGTTCCTTAACACAGTATCCCTATATTCCCACATGAACAAGATGCCAGTCGAGAACTTGGCAATCATTTTCACACCTGGTTTGATGCCCTTTCCGGACATTGCCAGTCTCCGCTTCAATAATCACGTGAAAATGGTACAGCTTCTCATTGAGAATGCCCATTCCATCGGAACTGTTCCCGATTGCATCGTAGACAAGCTGCACATACACGAAATCTTTTCCAAAACCGCTTGCAAGTCCAAGTCCGTAGAAGCTCTCGACGTGAAGAAGAAAAAGAAAAGACGCAGCGGTTCGCTTACTCGTAATTGTTGCTTCGTTGATCTAAGTTATTCAACTGAATTGTTTTTTTTCTTTCTCTTCTTTTTTGTTTTATGACCCATATAGAAATGTTTAATGGCTTGAGAAAAATGGTGGGCGGAGCTATTGGCAGTGCAGAGAATCTCGGACACACACCGGATGCTAACAAGACTCCACCAATGGCTAAAATTCCAGTTACTGCGACGCCCTGCCTGTCTAAATCTTCAAAGAAAAGGAAGTTTGCTGATCCTGTTTGCGCTTTCAGTGCAAAAAAGAAGTAAGTGTAATTAACGCTTAGGTATCTTGGATATAAATTTAGTTTAATAAATTCTGTTATTTCTTTCAGAAAAGATCTGCTTGCATTATTGCCCAGTAATAGTGGTGGGTTCTTACCTAACACTCCTCTGATCAAGTAAGTCTTAGTTTTTGTTTTAAAGCGATTTTTTTGAAATTACTTTCTGCCATTTATTTTTTATTCAGATATTTATTTTTAATTGTGTTAATTTCCTTGTATCGAATTGATAAAATTATATATATAAATTAATTATATATATATAAATTAATTTCCTTGTATCGAATTGATAAAATTATATAAATGAATGAAAGTTTATTTAAAATAAGTAGTTTATTAATTAATTTAAAGAAAACGTTCCTTCTGGTACAGCTTTTCGTTTCGTATTATTAATTAAAAATATGCTCGGTTGATACTAAAACAAACGAACTATTTATATTTCAAGTACAAGCAAGTATACAATTTGTAAGGTTTTTTATCTTGCTCCAATACTTCCTCCATAAACACCAAACGAAATATTGGACTTGAATTATCATTCGGCAATTATTCGATACCTAACTTCTTTCGTAGCATCTGGTAACGAACTCTTTCAAGTGGTTTTGTCAGTAAATCTGCTAATTGATCAGTCCCGGGAATATGCTCGAGTCTTATGTCACCTTCAAGGAAACGCTCACGAACATAAAAATGACGAACTTCAATGTGCTTTTCGCGGGTTCTTTCCTAATTTCACAGCACTTGCGCTATCAACATATAATATAGGTGTGAATTCTGTCTGTCCTGTTAGTTCTTTAAGAAGACGTTTAAGCCACATAGCTTCTTTAGCACCTTCACTGGCAGACATAATTTCAGCTTCAGTGGTTGATAAAGCAACAGTCCGTTGAAGTTGATTCGTCCAAGATACAGCTCCGCCAGTAAGCAATGAAACTACACCCGTAGTGGACCTTATTGTTTTTAAGTCACATCACTGTAGATTGCAAGAGTTTGTTTGCTCTTACCTTGATACGTTATCCCTAATTTGGTTGTTCCACGGAGATAACGAAATATTCGTTTAAAATTTTTCCAATCTTCATTTGAAGGATTCTCCATTTTTCTTGCTGCAGAACTTACTGCATAAGCGATATCAGGTCGTGTTGCTGTTGCCAAATACATTAAACTCCCAACATCTTCACGATAAGGAACTTCTTCTTTAATGTCTTGTTGTTTTAAATTTTCTTCACTAGAAACAGGCGTCGTTACTGAATTACATTGTACCATGTTGAAACGTTCTAAAATTCTGTTTGCATAATTTTCTTGGCTGACCTTTATTGAGCTATTGCTTTCAATTTGTATCTTTATACCCAAGAAATTTTCTAAAGATCCCAACAATAAGACCATCGTCGACATAAATCACAACATATAATACCGTTTCATTTTCATTACGATAGAACAAACATGGATCAGCTGTGTTATTTTTCATTCCTGCCTTTTTCATGAATTGCAAGAATCGTTTGTACCAACAACGTGGGGCTTACCATACAAGAGACCATACAAACTATCTTTTATTCGGCATACGCGGCCAGTTCCGTCTTGTAATCCTTCAGGTTTATCTAATTACACTTCCTCCTCAAGAATACCATATAAAAATCGAACATCGAACTGCCGAATTTTCAAAGTCATTGATGCGGCTGGAGCTAACAGCATTCGAAAATTATCATAACGTGCAACAGGACTAAATGTCTCATCGTAGTCGATACCTTTTTGCTGTAGGTACTTCAGATTTTTTTACTTGAAAAACCCAACTATTCTGAACGATTTTGACGTTGTTTGGTGGTCGTTTCACAAGCTCCCAAGTTGTCATTTTCTTCAAGGGATGAAAGTTCATCTTTCATTGCAGATAGCCACGAAGTTCTTTTGCTATATGAACATAACATTCAGTACCATAGGTATATTTGGTACTTGATTCAGAGTTCCCAGTTTTTTACCGTGCCAAATTTTATATGGAACCTTGCTTTCAATGATTGTCCGCCCTGTACGTTTTAAGATATAGGCAGCTGTTTTTACATGCCTCAGCCCACAGATATTTTGGCAATTTACTCGAAACCCTCATACTTCGAGCTGCTTCCACTATTGTTCTGTTTTCTCGTTCTGCTACGCCATTCTGCTGTGGTGTATAAGGAGGACTAATGCAATAATCAATTCCAAATTTTGAAAGAACTTCGGCACCATCTTTATTGTCAAACTCCTTACCGCCATCGCATCTTAGCAGTGTGTCCATTCGTTTTGGCTTCATTTAAATTGGTTTCAAAAGACTTACATACTTCAGTTTTGTGTTTTAAAAAGAAAAGTCTTCGAAATTTGCTGAAGTCATCCTTGAAACAAACATAATATCTGGATCCTCCTAATGATGTTTTTTCGACTGGTCCTAGAACATCTGCATGGATTAGCTCACCCACCTTTTCGGCTCTGTCACTTCTTTTCTTGAAGGGAAGTCGGTGCATTTTACCCATAGCACACCCATCGCAGACATTTTCTTCACTTTCTGGAACGGAGATATTTATTTTCTTCAAGATTTTCTTGACGTGACGCTTATTTTGATGAGCAAACCATTCATGATACACTTGCAGCGTATCAAATACATTTGACATGTACACGTTTATTGGTTTTGATGGTTTTACAACTTGAATTTTCAAAACGTATAGCTCACGATTATGAAGAAAACCAGTAATTGCTGTTTCATTGCTTTGTTTGTTCTTGATTCTAACAGTACGGTCATCCATCATTGTTGTAAATCCATTTCCAGCAGCAGCTTTTACAGAGAACAGAATTTTTATATCTCCTTGACCATATGCATTCATCGTTACATTCTGCTTTCCAAGACAAATAACTTCAGGTTTATCAAATCGACTATACGTATCAAAGAAAAATTTATTCGGTGTTATATGTTTTGAAGCTCCGCTGTCACAATACCTTTGATCAAGCTTTATATAATTTTCAAGGGTAGCATTTAAGGAAAACGAAATCAAGGCATTATTTTTTCGGATGTTCTTGTCAGTTTGTTTGTTCTGCGGGCATTCTAATTCTTTGCATTTGTTGCATGGAAATTTCATTTTTGCACGGTCCAACCTGCTTATATTTTCTGACTGGCTTTTCTTTTTGAAATTTCCTTTCGTTACCAAACCTACAGTCTTACTTGCATTTTCGGCTTGCTTATTTTCTCGATCGAGCACAACTTTTCAATAAGCAGATTAAGAGTTTGTTTATCTGATCGAATTGTATCCCATAAATCTCTAAAATTGTCATACTCTTTACCTTAAGTAGACATGATACGTCCGTTTGAGATTCGCTCAGAGAGAGTATTTTCTTTATGCTTCTTAAGTTCTTCATTAAGATCGACAAAAAGCTTTTGTAGATTTGCAATATGCGCGCTAATATCTTCCTGTTCATTCTTTCTTGCTTGAAAGAATTGATCTATAAGCATACTCAGCCTTAGAGTGCTGCTTCTTTCAATCGAGCACATAACTTGTCCCAAATAAAATATGTATTCACATGTTAAAACTAGTTCAGCAATCGGCGAGCTTAGTGATGCAGCTATCAAGCCAGCTGCTTTCGCATCATCTTTCAACCAGATGCTATGTTCTTTCTTTTCTTCAGTTGAAGATGTTGATGTGATAGAAGGGCATACATTATCTCCAGTTACAAATTTCTTGAGGTCACGAGCATGGAATAGCATACCCATCTGCCATTTCCATTTTGCCCAATAGTTAGGACCCTTAAGTTTGTCCACAGAGACCTTGAAATCGTTTGAAGACAATTTCTTTTCTTCGTTTTCTTCTACAGAGCTTATTTCTGTTAACTTTCAATGTTTTTTAATTTTAATTTTTATTGCAGTTCACACTGAACTGGGCCCATAACCTGTTAAATTTATATAAAAGAATGAAAGTTTATTTAAAATAAGTTGTTTATTAATTAATTTAAAGAAAACGTTCCTTGAGGTACAGCTTTTCGTTTCGTATTATTAATTAAAAATATGCTCGGTTGATACTAAAACAAACGAGCTATTTATGTTTTAAGTACAAGCAAGTATATACAATTTGTAAGGTGTTTTATCTTGTTTCAATACTAATTAAAGCGACTAAATTATCTTTTTCAAAGCTCTACTTCTCTTCTTTCTTTTTTGATTTCCACTTTGCTGCAATAATTATTAAACATTGCATTAGCAATTAGCAAAATTTCAATTCATGCTTTCTTCGTTCAGTTTTTATTTCCGGTTTTGAAAATTAATATTTTCAAACTATTTTGCTGGCTATTTAATTTTCTTAATTAACTTTTTTATTTTATCGTTTACTTATTAATATAAAACTTATCATAATTTGTTAGTTGTGAATTAATCTAAGTGTAAGAAAAATAGGGACGGGTTTAAAAGAAGAGACCAATTTTTTGTAGGTTTTAGGGCATAATTCGAACGTGTTGATGATTTGTATGTATATTATCACCCCAAAATTAAGCCTCAACAAAATTGAATCCCATCCTTGCGGAATCGCAGATACGTACATACATATGTGCAAATTTTCAGTGTACACATTCAAAACTCACGCAATGGAGGGAATTAAATTTCGAAGCCGGATGACAAAATGAAGGGGGCTAGAGCTACATCTCAAGTTGGGTTCAATTATAAATTGGTGAACATCCACAGAAGTACGACTATTAAGGTTAGGTTAGCTATGCAGTTTCATAGCCATACATTTTATATTTGGCGGTCAAATGATAAAAATATTTTTAATTATGCGCGCACTCAAGGGGTTATGAATACCCTTAAAATGTCTATATACAGTGCGAGCGATTTGGAAAATGGGATAGGATTAGACAGGAGATACCGATCTACATTGGTTTTAAATGCCTGATTATCGCGATGCGAGAGAAAAATTCGGTCGGGTAAAGCATTCCACATTCGTGTTGTGCGGCTGAAGAAGGAATCTCTATACTTGACAGTAATTCCGAAGTTGGGCTCAAGGGTAAACTGATGTGCATTCCTATAAGGAAGAGTGTTACGGTTGAATAGTTTAAGGGGAGGAATGCAACTGGCTATTTCACTAGAACACTGTCTATATATCAGCTAAAGAAATATCTCGAAGAACGAAAGCTGCTTAATGACCGGCAGAATAGCTTTTGCAGCAATAGGTCCACTGGTGATCTGATGGTATATCTCACTGAATAGTGGCACAAATCTTTACATCGCTTTCGAGAAAGTAAGATTATTGCGCTTGATATTTCAAAAGCATTTGGCAGATTTTGGCATCAGGCTCTCTTATCGAACATGCGTGCATTTGGTATCGAAGAATCTCTTCTTCGTTGGGTTAGAAATTACCTTTCGGAATGCTCAATACAAGTTGTATTGGACGATTTCAAGTCTGATATTCATAAAATAAATGCTGGAGTGCCCCAGGGCTCCGTTCTGTCTCTGAGTCGTTCTCATTTTTATCAATGATCTCTTGTCTGAACCTTCTAATCCAATATACTGTTTTGCTGACGACAGTACCATCAGCTTTTCATACTAGTTTTTAGATTCTCATCCATGTCCTTCGGATGTGGAACTTGAACGGCAGCGTATGATTAGCTCATTAAACTTTGATCTAACAGCATTGGGGAATAAAAAACCTTGTAATGCTTCAAAAACCCAATGCTGCCTTTTGTCGTTAAAGAGGGACCCTCCCTTAATGCCGTTGTCCATTAGCGGCGCTTGCATCTAGGAAACCGAAAAACTCAGTTCTCAACATGTGCATCACCGATCACCTTTTGTGGAATAAACACATATTCGACGTCGCCAAAAACGCTGCAAGATTTTTGGGTTTTCTGAGGCGATACAAGAAATATTTCTCCCCTTCTGATCTGGCTGTAATCAATAAGGCCTTCATTCGTCCAAAGCTTGAGTACAATTGTCATATTTGGCCAGGTGTTCCCATAACGCACTTAAGTCGCCTGGACATAATCCAAAAAAGAGCTTTGAAAATGATATGTGATGAAACAATAGCTAAAACAATTGAGCCCCTCGAACTCCGTCGCAATGTTTCATGCATTTTATTATTCTATCGGTAATTAATCAGCGTTTCCATGACCTTGGAAAGAAGGGACGTAAGTGCAATTGGACGGTAGTTAGAGGGTGAAGAAGATTCGCCTTTTTTAGGGACAGGCTGGACAAATGCTGTTTTCCATCCACTCGTAAAGAGACCAGTAGAATAGGACAGATGGAAAAGCTTACGCAGTGGTTTTGCCAGCGTAGAAGAACACATCTTCAGAAAAATAGGGGAGATACTATATGGACCAGCGGATTTGTGTATGTCCAGATCTATAATACGTCCCATGAAACTGTTTATGCTCTCAAGTACAGGAGGAGTCATGACACTTTGTGGAAGCGTAGAATTAGCTGCTAGCAAATTTGCTTTTTCTTGTGCGCTTACCACAGGAGTGTTATTGGAAACCAGCGTTGGAACGGACGAGGAGGTGGAATTAATATTATTTATGAAATGCATAATATCTATTGTGTGGAAAAATTGTGAAACTTAAGTCGTATTCTCGTAGGAAAGAAGTACAACAAAGTAAAACATTTTCACGAAAACGATTCACTTTCCAACTTGATTGTATTTATTTTAATATAAAGGAATTTGCACATCAGTTTTTTTTTTCTATCAAAAAGCATATACAATACAAGGATAAAAACAAATACCAACATACATCACAAAGGCCCGTTTGCTGATACACAACTAAAGCATTTAAGTTCTACTTAACCACTTATGTGACAGTTTACGCAGAGGAAAAAGTAGCCCATAAGCTTTTTAAGTTGAACATATATATTTATTTTATGATTCGTATCAGCAAATGGGCCTAAATAAAATCACTTCTATTTCTAATAAGTTTCAGTAGGCTTTTTTGGTCAATTTGTATTTGGATGCATATAAAAGATTTTATTCCATTTTTTTACAACGCTTCGTCGCTATCCACGACTTCTTAAGGGGTATATCTAGATTTATTTGTAGGTATTTACAATTTGTTAAAATAGTATGTAATACTCGTACATGACTGAAGAGTGGTTTTCAAATAATCGACAGTTTTTTTTATTAGTCCTTAAATATAAATGAAAAATGCTTAAGGAACTTGCATCCTCTTTGTGTCTTCTAGCGCCCACAATTTTTTTTTTTTTTTTTTTTTTTTTTCAAAAATGGAGCTTTGAGTTCGTATCGACCAATATAACAACGTAGTAATGTGTGTTCTAAACCCTACTAACAAGAAAGCTGACAATTCTTAATCACACATAATAAGTCACGATTTTCTCAAAGTATGTATACTAGGTCATAGGAAAATACAAACAGTGTCCCGTAAAGCAGTGCATTATAAAACAAACTTGTGAAAACCCGCAGAATTTGGAAATTTCCCTGCAGAATTCAATTTATCGAAGGTGGCGCCAAATAATCTCTTCGACTTATCAAAACATTCCAGTAATAGAAGTTCGAATTCTCAAATAAAAGTTACATGTACATTTCTGTCTGGGTGCTATTGCCAGTCAATTTCATTCGAGTTATTAATAAGTATTAGAGTTATCAAAGTTCGACTGTATATACATATTCGAGTCTACCAATAATAAAATTTAGTTACGACTTAAATATTTGAGTAAAACTAATTAATTAATTAAATCTAATTAATAAACCGTGCATGTTACGGTAGTCAATTATGAATTGATAATTGATAGACTCAATATTTTTATTTTGAAACTCAATTGTTAAAAAAAAAACGATTGTTTTATTCAGAGATAGTTCTTAACTTTTTGTAACTCTCAATGTTCTGTTACATTCTTAACGATACACATTTTTAACAACCAATAAACACTTAATTCTAAATATGTAACTTTTTTCACTTTTCTTTATAATTTACTCACAATCTAACTACGAGTAATTACAATTAAAAAATACAAAAAAAAAAACAAAATAAACTTGTTGACAAACATAGTCTAGGGGTCTATAACACAATACATAAAGTGCTTGTTGAACAAGTGAAATTCAACAACTTTTTAAATTTTGTGTAACACGGAACAACAAGTCCAGGAGAACTATAACAATTGTTTTGTCTTCATTCGACAAGTGGGAAATTTCACTATTTCACCGTTTCTGTAACTGGAAATAACAAAAGAGTTAAAAAAAAGAGAATAAACTTGCTGAATAATAAAATTAATTTCAACCTACGGTTCCGGACTAGGTCAAAGTCGAGAAGTTAGAAATTAACACTTGCAGTAGTGCTAATTACTCTTTAGTGGCTTAGTTTTGGGAGAAAAGAAATTTGTTTGATTCTGAATCGGACAGTGATAGTGAGAGCCAAAGACAGGGAAAGAATACGCTTTGAGATAGAACCCTATGAGTTTATTGAAAAATTTCGTTTGCTGTTAAAGTTGTTGATTATCTTACCGAAAGCCTCTCCCACAAATTACGTTCCCCCACTAATAACAGTAAAGCACTAAGTGTAAGGCAGAAATGTTGATCGCTTTACATTGGTTTGAAACAGGATCTAAATATCATGTTATAGGAGATGTTCTTGGTGTTCACAAAAAGAGAGTTTGTCAATGTATCAAAGAAGTAACATAAATACTTTTTTTCATTTCATCTTGGTAGGTTTACTTGTTCAAGTGATTCAACAACTGAAGGGAAATTTTTTCTATTGACAATTGATACGGTTTTTATTGTGTTACAGAAATGTTTTTCACTTGTTAAACAAACATAGTTGAACAAGTAATTGTTGACTAGTTGACTTGTTGTTCTGTGTTATAGGCCCCAGCATTGCCATATACGAGGAATCCTAAGTCAACTGACAAATATAAAATGGCATTGTTATGTATTTAGAAGAATTCTTTATTCTTGAAGAGAATGGATGCGATAAGAAAACGAGACATGAGCTGACGAAATCTCTTCGTTGTGGTTATAAGCATTTCATGTCGTCACGTAACATTAAATTAATAGATTAACTGATACTCAGCTTCAATACAATTTTTTTAAATCTCGTCGTTTAAAGTTTCGGCCGTTGAATTGTGAGTCATTTGTTTTCTTAAATCTCATCTCGATTTCGGAGATTTTACTGAGGTAAATTCGATCGTTGAGTTGAAGTCGGTTACTTGAAATCGCTAAACCACGGAATAAAATTTGAACCAACCTAGAAACTCACTTAACTCGCCGAAATTGGTGAACTAACATTGTGGAACCATAGACCAAAGCTTGAAGGAAAGTGATATTTGTACAATTGGAAGATGGGGGATAAATACAAATTCGGGACCGGATTAAAAAAAAATGTCAACTTCTTTGTACTTTGACCGATTTCTCTGAAATTATGTTGTAGCTGACATAAAATTATAAAAGAAAAAAAATGTTTCAAAACCCACCCTGGTCAAAAAAATTTAATTCTTCAAGAAAATAACGAAACGTGTTCTAAAAATATGCAATTTTTTTTTGAAAATTTCGTTTGAATTAGAAATAGTTTTTAAACGCACTCAATTTAAACCTTACAAACGCTTCAATTAACAAAATAAAGTTTAGCGTTTAGGGTACAACAGTTAGAAACATTTCAAAAGGAAATCATATGATTTCTCGTAAGTGTTATTCAAACTATTGTAATTTCAATAATACTTACTTGATTTAGATTATTAAAATAGTTCTGGGTTTCAAATTAAGTGCTCTAAGTGATAGAACCCGAAAAACTAAGTACACACACTCGCTTTTTTTAACGATTCTCTAAAGAGAAATATTGAGCATTTATTATATTATCGATTAATAATTATTTAGAACCATAATAAAGTTGTTTATTTCTTATTTGGGAAGTCAAACATGTACATAATATACTTTTTATCCAACGAGATTTGAAAAATATCGCACCCCAGAATTTTATCCTTGTGTATTGTACTTATTAAATCAAAAGCTCTCGTGAAATATGGGGAAATACTTTTTTAACTAAATTCTGGCTTTTATATTAAAAAATTGTGGAAAATAATATTAAAGATCTGCCTATTGTGAGAAAAAACAATCAGTTATCCGGTACCGTTTTTCAAATCTACATACATATTTGTTTACCGTGTTTGTCCAAAGTCTCGAAATATCGAATTGTGTATTTAATGAAAGTATTTGTCTTTAATGCTTCTAATTTTTAAATTTGGACAGAAAACTCTATTATATTTCGTGCAAAGGGTTCACTTTTCTACATCTCAGGAATTTCGTAATAAGGGTTTATATCCAAAGCTATAGTGAAAATATTGAACGATATAATACAAGATTTACCTAACGTTTCTTTATCTCCTTGATGTCTCGAAAGCTGTCGACAAAATAAAGTACTATAGCTGTAAAACAAAACATCTTTTTGGCTTTGTTAATTCTACCTGCTACGAATAGTTTTAACTAAAAATTCTTGTTTAGCTCTTTTTACCTTTGAAACAGTGTGTTCTACATAAATCAATTTCAGGTCCTATTGCTTTCAATCTGCTCGTATTCAACCATAATAATTCTAAAGCTTTCGAATGAAATTCTATTTGAAAAAATTTTGCAATGTTTACTGGAATATTAGAAAATATTATTGATGTCACATCAAAGATAATTATTATTTCATCTCTTTGTGACTCTCAACCTTTAGTTTTATCAACGAACTCTAATGTATCATTTTCTTTTATATAAATATTTAAATGCACTTTACTAAATATGAATATTTTTTCTTAATTTTTAGAGAGTCCAAAAAAACCCGTCTCAGTTTAGGCGGTCGTCGTCAGATGAAAAAAACATCACCAGCAGCGCCAGCTTTGCCATCAATGGAGCGGCGTTGGAGTATTGTCGGATCTGGTTGGCCTCGAAATAAGAAATCTGATAAGAAGGAGTCAGCCTCAACTACAACGAAGCCTCTATCTCCAGTTGCATCGATGCCATGCATTTCGAAACTAGATTTCCCCAGAGTCGAGTTTCCAATTGTCGAACAAACCAGTTTTGTCGAAAGCTCTATACCAGACTCAACAACTGACATCGAAAAAAACACAAGCGAAACATCTGACGGAGAATTTGTGCGAGTTCCGAAGAACTATTACGAATCAATTATAGAACGAGTATCGGCAATTGAAACTCGAATGTCACAGGAATTTGGAAAGATTCAGAGTTCGTTGTCAAGCGGTGATGATCTTGACTTGAGCATTAAGCAAGCTCATTTGTCCAATGATGATCGATTAAATTGTAGCATGAGTGGCTTGGAGAGAGTTTTGAATGAATATGAACAAACCAAGGAGGAAACCGAACGACTCACATCGCCGTACACAGAAAACCTTGCAAAGAGGCTAAGTCGGGATTTAAAAATCCGTCGTAGCTCAGAAAATCGAATCATTCGTTCGCCAAGTGCCCGAAAGATCGGAACAATGAGAAGGCGTTCTAGAGAAGCAGCCAGATTGACTCGAAATAAGACTTGGCACGACAGTTCCACATCTGAGAAGCCAACTGTAGCCAAGCAGGTTATTTTTTACCCACCAAAAGCATCACAAGACTTTTGCTCCAAATGTAACCTAAAAAGAGGTCGTCCCAATACTTTGAATACTGGCCTACCTCAACATGGCACTCCGGTGGATGACAAAAAGACAAATTGTGAAAGCCCAAGGAGGAATACACATAACGAGGAAAAATGGACTGCGGGAGAGATTTTTTTCGACACCAAGAAGCCACTTAACTTTGACATGGAACACAAGTCATTAGAGGAGTGCATTCCATCTACTCCAATTACAATAAAGCCGGAACTATTTCCTGAGATGAAAACACCAATGTTACCCCCGAAATCCATTCGCAAAAAAGCAACCGGAAACAGTCGAACTCCTGCCTCAGGTATGAGGATGGTTTCGACTAGAATCCTGGCTACACCTGGTGAAGATGAAATAAATGGTAGAGCATCGATTGCTAGATTAAGAACTCAGAATGCTGGAATGGTAATGGCAAAGGCGAAGCTCTTTGATGGTTTGGGTAGCAATGAAAATGAAACAATACCACCTGCTACACCAACAACAACTACAGGTAATCGTCGTAGGAGTATAAGACTACCCCCACCGCCATTGAATTTAAAAAACAAGATAGAAGATTTAAAGTTACCCGCTACAGACGATGCATCACCGATGCGCAAAAAGAATACAACCAAGAGTCCGGGTTATATTCAGAAGAGACAGCGAATGTACTTGGCTGCGAAGGTACCGAGTAAGCAATTTTTGGACACTATGGTTAATGAAGACAATTTACTGTCAAAAATGTCTCCAATCAATGCTTCGTTAAAGAATGTATCAAACAAAATGACATGTTCTAATAGTCCACGTACCCCAAAAAACCGTAATCATTTTGGTGGTATCAATTCTCCAAGACGTGGGAGAAATCCGAACTCGGCTGGGGGCTCACGCAAGAGGACTCCTCACAAGGCCAACACACCAATTGGAACCAGAAAGTCCCCGCGGTATATCAAGGGCACTGGAAGAACCTAAGCTCGTGTATCGCTCCAAGAGCTTGTTAAGACGGATTATATTTCGAGTTATTTTCTTGATGCCATTTTTTTTATTAAATGTTATATTGATTTCGGATTATTTTCTTAATGCCATTTTTTTTATTAAATATTATATTAATTTCTTATAAAATATATATACTCGATACATAACTAATTTAAATTTAATTGCAAAAAAATACACTGTTTTGTGTATTATAACTTATTTTTGGACAAACAAACAAACATTAAAGATTTACTATCAAACTGAAAGATTTTTTCTTAACATCATCAACACGAATACTTGTGAGTCGAATGACTTGTGAACCGATTTGGTAAAGGTAGCTGCCCAGCTTGGTGCTGGTAAGGATTCCGAAGTTGCCATGGCTCAGTCTACATTGTCCTTCAATTTAGAAAATGCAATTGACATAAGACTTGAATTTGAATAGAAATTCATTAAAAGTGATCACATTTTTACCAAGGACAACCGTTTTCTACCTGGGGGGTATTTTGAAAAACGATACTCGTTTTTAATACGAAGCATTTGTTATTTGTGATTATGAGAAATGAAAATCGTAAAAAGAATATACTCGCCGTTCCAACGGTCACATTTTTACAATTGACGGTTGTGTTTTAAAAAACAAATTTGTCTTTCCATATTCTTTTTACATAATTGCTCTACGCAACAACTTTCGTTTCTCAGGTTTCGTTTTTTCTGCCGTTCGTTTCGTATTTCATCATACCAAATTCTACGAATCTGGTGTTATGATAGATTTTTCGGGATTCGTAGCAGATTTTGGATTACGATGGATTTTGTGACTAGCCCGATACTTCAAAGTGTGGCTCCACTTTCAATATTTCATTCAATAGTGCTGTTCTTTAGGCGAAATGACATCGGCAGCAAAGCAGAATTTACTCTCATTACAAATACAACAACCGGCTCTCGATAAAACTAAAAGCAGAAGTTAGCTTTGAATAGATTTGTTACATTTATTCGAGTATCGAATGTTATTATAACCGTGTTTTATTGGGAAATTTATCCACCGTAAGTTTATCCGCCGTAGCATTTTGCATACAATTCTTTACGGTCGATAAAAATTTAAGTAGAAACTACGGTGGATGATGGTTGACGGTTCTTAGAGTCTCCAATTTAATTTTGTTAGTTTTGTTGGTAGGATTGATAATTCGATTGAATCTCGGTGGATATGTTTATGGAGTGTTATAATTATTAATTTCATTCGTAAGACAAACAGATCTTTTTGATTCTTTTGTTTTCCTTTTTTTTATAGTTGGCCAGTATATATTAGCTGTGTTTTATTGGGAATCAATCCATTGTACCGTAAGTAATTCCCAAAAAAACGCATCGACCGTAGCATGGACCGTACCTTTTTTATTTTTGTAAAAATGATACACCTGTACAGCAGTCAAAAGTAATGAAAGTCTTTTGCAAATTAATATTATTAAAAAATCAAAATTAGGAACAATAATTAGCTTTTATTCATATAAAATAGAAAGTAGAAGAACGTACCAATATTTAATTTATGTTTCAAACCTATTTCTTGTGTTCACTTTTTCTGCATTTGCAATTTTAAATTCGAACATTCATTTTGCATCAATGGAAAGGAAATTATAAGTGAATGGGTTTGTTTATAGACTATGGTCAAGTCCCTTTTTACACAGAGCAATTTTTGTATTGCTTTAAAAATTGTCTATACCTTTTACACGAGGAAACAAAATTGCCGGAGATTGGGTTGTTTCATTTTAATATTTCTTGGTTTTGAACGCACACTACAATACGTAGCTTAAATTGTTCACTCCCCTTACATTTCCCCTTTATATTTCATGCTTTTATTTATTTTCTGAGTAGATCGATAGCTAGAGTTTTATTTTTCAAGTCAATTTACAAATTTATTTTCTGAGTATGTTTTGCTTTCAATTCAATATTCACTCATCAGACTGCACTTAACATACGCGGAGTAAGGAACAAATAGTTAACATTTGGTTTGCCATTTCCATGCACATGTCCAGAAAAAAAAACAATGGGATCACAAAAATGTACGCCCAATCCATGCAATTTTTCCGAAACGAAAAAGATGAACATGTTCATCTTCACTATAATCTGCAATCTTCAGGTTCGTACTTCCTATAATCTTCATACATGAAGATGATCTCCATTTTGGTTTTCGCTCTCTATCGCACAAGTATGATTTTTTTATTTTGTTTCCTCTTTTTTTGCAGATGTCAATGCAGATGAAGATGAAGATGCATGTAAAACCTCCTTATAATTAAGTTCCGTATTTTTAGGTTACTATAACATGAACATACCTATTTTATATTTTTTCTTCTCTTTTTGGTTTTTGCGCATCAAGCATTCTTTTTATAATTTTGCTCTTTAAAACTTTTTCTATAATTGATATTAATTAAAGTATATTCATTTCTTAAACAGTTGTTTCATTTTGATATAGACGAGATATTCCGAGGATAAGGCCCAGAAATATCAAAATCGAAAAACTGAATTAAATTGCATCAGCCGAATAATGTCGTCGTCATACACAATGCCATCGATCGAGAAACTCACTGGGCGAGATAACTATAGCACATGGAAGTTTGCCATGCAGGCTTACCTAGAACACGAAGATCTTTGGCAGTGTATTAAAGGCACCGAAGAAGATGTGAAAAAGATTACCAAAGTAAAGTCAAAGATAATCCTCGCCGTCGATCCCATGAACTATATGCACATCCAGGATGCACTCACTACAAAGGATGCATGGGACAAACTGGAACAAGCATTCGAGGATTCCAGACTGACTCGGAGGGTTAGTCTTCTTAGAACACTGGTAACAATTCGTCTCTTCGATTCCGTTTCAATCGAAGACTATGTGAATAAAATTATGACGACAGCGCATAAACTGAATGCGTTAAAATTTTATGTTGGAGATGAATGGGTAGGAACACTTTTACTTGCTGGTTTGTCAGACGAATACAAACCAATGATTATGGGTCTAGAGAGTTCAGGTGTCCCAATAACAGGAGACTCGATTAAGACCAAGCTTCTGCAAGAGTTTTCGAGTAAAAATCCTGCTAATCGTGAATCCGAAACTGCATTAATGGCCAAACCATGGAACAGACAACAGAGACGTACACAAAAACCAATGAATACGGGCAGAACTCGATGTTTCAACTGCAACGGCTATGGACACATCAGTAAGAACTGCAAAAATAGTAAAAGCAACAAATCATCGCAACAGTTTAATCAACCAAAGAGTACTTTTCTTGCTTGTTGTGCTGTTGATGCCTCCGACTCCCAGACATGGCCCTTGGATTCATGTGCATCCGCTCACATTACTTCCCATGCTGATTGGATTGATGAGAATGCGCGTCCATGTACCACCGAAATTTTTGCAGCAAACAACGAAAAAATGAAAGCAGTTGCGATCGGTTCTACGATAATTCCTGTGTCTGTAAACAATAAAGCTGAAAATATAAAAGCAAATGAAGTAATTTTCGTTCCGAATGTCTCAGCCAACTTATTATCCGTAAGCAAAATTGTGAAACAAGGGCATGAAATGAGGTAATAGGAGTGGACGGGATTAGGATATAGGAAAAGAAAGGGATATTTTGATAGGTTAGGATCGGTAGGAGGTAGGAATGGGACAGGCAATAGGTTTTAATGAGAGGGGTTAGGGTAGGGAAAGAATTCTGCTACGAAGGCGATGGCATGCTCGCGATGCTCAGCTCAGCTCGTCGGATGTAGGGGGGATCTTGCCCCCGCAGCTAGACCTCACCTATTTAAAAAAAAACATAAAACATGCCAAAAACGATATCCACTTACCCACCACAAAACCACGACACTCTTTGGGGAATCACTGCGGCTGTCGTTGCAGTTTGGCCTAGTCCCACCCAACCTGGAATTCGTACGGCCCTTTTCTTCGAATTCCCCTAACCTGAAAATGCCAAAGACTTGGAACGGCGGATGAACCATACTCACTTACCGGAATGCCTCAGCCAACCTTACCGCACCCCCTGAAAATTAAGTTAACAGGCAATTAAGTTTCTTGGAAAGCTCAATGAATAAGAAAAATAATGTTTCGTTTCATCAACCTGGCGTGATTAACAAATTTTATTTAATATCAAAAAAAAACTTACATTTAACATTAAAAATAATAAGACATAAAACCTACAATCATTTGAAATTCACTTTAGAAATTGAATTTTAAACTGTTGAAACAACGACACACTCAAGACGATTTAATTTATTTAGGTACATGAATCCATTTGGGAAATATTTAAAACACCATTAATGGTTGAACTGTTAAAGTAATAACCTCGAAAGTTGGAGAAAAGTGTCGAATACCGGCACTTCGATGAATCCCCCCTTTTTTTTAAGGGATTCTTATACCGCCTTTTTCCTACCTACAAAGAGCTCTATGTGGGTATCTAAGGACGGGCGAAATCTCGCGGACGTCTACGGGCTGTTTGTGGGAACCTAACTCACAGTAAACCAGCGTAATTATCACAAAAAAAAAACTAGTCTTAACCAAGCTATTTCCCAACACTTGCTCAAAAATTCAGGCATTCAATCACCAAAGAATAAAAAGAAATATAATTAAAATATAATCCAACAAAGAAAAAAATTATATAAAAAAATAAGAACAATATCATGCCAAATATATATATGTATATGATTCCGCTCGGTGAAAACGGGGCCAAGACAGCCGCGTTGTACGCCTTCCGCACGGCTCTGCCACTTCTGACAATAGGAACCAACAGTCGATAATTCGAGGTAGGTTATTACTGGTTAACTTCTTGTAGGCAATTTAAATTACAAACGGTGAGGGTGATTATGAAGTCGCCAACAAGCAAATGTTGTAATAATGTAGATACATATGTATTTCAAACAATATGCACGTATGTACGTAATAAATTTTTATATAATAAGGGAGGTATTGTTTTTATAAAGGTACCAAGAATCACCACGGTATACTGTTTACTTGCTAGTCCGGGTATGGTACGGACTTTAAAACCCTTTTGAGCAGTCACATATGTGAGTATCATTACCACTTTCTCGCTTACGCTGACGATCAGGAAATAAAACAAAAATCGGGCTGCGGCGACTAGCCTTCTGCTGTTTCGTTGGCCAACCCCAAAATCCACCCTCACTATATAAAAAAAAAACCTCTTAACACTGTCGGATGGACATTCAATTTTTTTAAAACTCACCCTTATAAAAATCTTATTTTTCTTATTTGTTTTCCTTCCATTTTAAATTTGTTCACAATCCTTTTGGAATATTACCGCCTTTTAAAAATTATTTAACTATTCTTGAATTTTCCCGCACTATCAACTAATTACTTCAACGTCTTCTATTCAAATATTCTTAACAATCGTCCAGAAGAATCTGTATTCCGGTTCCATCAGCGCTTACCGTGGCAACTTCTCTTTGTCACGCAAAAATTCTACTTTGTTAATAAACGCCTACCTCAAATTCAACGGCTTATTAAAGTACAGATAAATGATGGCCCGTACCCTGGATAAAAAGGTAGTATCCACTACTATGCTATACCAAAACCTTTATAATATTATGCTCAAACCTTATTCCCCTAGCTTCCAATAATTTACACTACCTAGTTTCCTTTCGCTTCCTCCTCTTAACTTTATTTGTAGTTTACTTTCCTTTTCCAATCATTTTTATTTCATCATTTAGTATGCCTACCTTTTTTAATCCCTTGAATACCTATCGGCCGACTCCTCTAATCAAATATCTGTCATCTACTTAAGCCATTCGCGTTTTGCATTCCGCCGGTCACAATTAATTGCCAAAAAAAAATATAAATATTATTTTGTAACGACAACGAGCGTTCGCGATTGTTTTGAATTAACTATTATTTAAAGTGTTCATGCCAGTGACCAAAAAAAAAAAACTCACAGAATTAAGCCAGTAAGAGGTTAGCTTGACTTTTCTGGCCCCTCTGGAACAGCTCGGACGTCTCCTTGGGCAGCGCCTCCTCTATATGGTCTCCAATGTGGCCCTTTTTCCACCATAAGGAAGATTCCAGACAGGAGACCCTAAGATGTGCGGAAACCGTCGAAGGCCATGTATGTGGTATTTATAGGATACATTATGCTACTCACCGGAGTGATAAGCATTGTTTCCGATTTATCATAGAACATGAAATAACCATATCCTATGAAGAATAACCTATTTTTTGTATTCTCTTTTAGGTGATGGCCCGGACGAACATCACTGCAAGTTCACAATTCCACCCGCGTTACCTGCCTACCCTACTCATGCCAACGGCCAAGGAAGCGACCACCTCAAACCACCAACTTATGTGGACCTATGGAGACGACATCCATCGGAGGAAGCAAAGTACTTTCTCACGATGATTGACGATTGCTCAAAGAAGGTGTTTGTGTATTTCCTAAAGGTGAAGAGCGAGGTGCTCGAGGCGATAAGAGATTTCAAGAATCTTGTAGAGAATCAACGTGATGGCAAAATTACAATAATTCGATCAGACAATGGTGGCGAGTACGTGAGTCTCAAGCTAAAACAATTTCTGAAAAATTCAGGAATCCGACATCAACTTACAATCCCCTACACTCCACAACAAAATGGACTTGCGGAACGGATGAACCGCACTATTGTAGAGAAAGGTCGAAGTATGCTGTTCAATTCTGGATTGTCTAAAGACTATTGCGCCGAAGCAGTGTCATCAGCCGTTTATCTGATTAACCGGACACCGACAAATAATGTCCGCAATGTCACACCCGAAGAAGTTTGGACAGATAGAAAGCCAGACGTCAGCAATCTCCGAATTTTTGGTTGCAAAGCCATGTCGCATATACCAAAAGAAAAGAGACTGAAATGGGATCCTAAGTCCAGAGAACTTATATTCACTGGCTATTGTGATGAAACTAAAGGATACCGCCTTGTTGATCCGAAGACCAAACATAGCTAGTCAGAAGCAGAGATGTGATTTTCTTTGAAAATGAAAACGTCGGAGCGAGTGATTTACCTCAAACGGAGAAGAAAAATCATTCAGAGCAGCCATTTCTTATCCCAAATCTTTCAGGGAATATAAAGGTTATGTGTGACGATGACGATACCTTGGTTGAGAGCAGCGATGAAGCCGATGTCACTATTGTTGATAATAGTGCCGAGGTGATAATACCCGATGATATAAGAGAAAGAGCCGAGTGTCCGGAGATTCCGAAGAAAGAAAGGGACAACACAGAAGAAGAACAACTAACCAGAAGTGAATCATCAGAATCCAACGATGAAGATTATCCACAGAGGCGTTCAAATAGGCCTCCGAAACCCAGGACATTTCCGGATTACGTCACTTACTTTACTGTGACAAATGATCCTGTCGATCCTATTTCCGTTGAAGATGCTTTAAGTGGACCGAATGCGTCATCCTGGAAAACTGCAATGCAGAATGAATATGACGCAATGTTGGAAAATAATACGTGGACATTGCAAGATCCTCCGCCGAATAGAAAAATACTTAACACAAAATGGGTATTTAAAACAAAACGGGGGATGGCAACGAAGGATTATTATTTGCGCTTTCTGTTAGGTACGACCTTCATCTTCACCACATGGATGTGAAGAATGCGTTTCTGCATGGGAGGGAATCTGGATGAGGATCTCTACATCAAGCCGCCCGAGTTCTTTATGGAAGAATTTCAAAAAAATAAAGTTTGTAAGCTCAATAAGTCAATGTACGGCCTCAAGCAGGGAAGCAGATCCTGGAACAAGAAAATTTACTCCGTTCTAAAGTCCACCAAATACGACCGTTCAAATAATTGCGGTATACGTCGATGACCTATTGATTCTGTCCAACGACCTCGATCAAATGAAAAACATCAAAGATAAGCTGAAGGCAACTTTCAAGATGAAAGATCTTGGCGAAATTTCCATATGCTTGGGTATGAGGATTACGAGGGATCGAGTTCGAGGAAAACTTTGGGTAGATCAATCCGATTATTTGAATGATGTCATCAATAAATTTGGTATGGCAGACTGCAATCCAGTGGCGACACTTTTAGATCCAAATCAATAATTAACGTCTGATATGTCAACAAAAAATAAAGAAGATCGTAGTAAGATGCAGAATATCCCGTACAGAGAAGCTGTTGGAAGTCTCCTTTATACGTCACAGGGAACAAGACCAGACATTGGAAAGCCGTTAAAAGGATCATGCGATATTTAAAGGGCACGATCAGTGATAAAATTGAATTTTCCAGAAATGGCAGTTCCGAATTACTAGCGTATAGCGATGCAGATTGGGGAAACGAAATTGATGAACGGCGTTCGGTAAGTGGTTACATTCTCAAAATAAATGGTGGCCCTATATCTTGGGCTAGTAAGCGGCAAAGAACAGTGGCATTGTCGACAACCGAAGCCGAGCATATGGCGCTGTCAGCGACTTGTCAAGAAGTACTTTGGGTTCGAAGCTTGTGTGTTGAAATTGACGCATCAATTATACCGAAACCAACTGTAATATTTTGTGACAATAAGGGTGCAGTAGATCTCGCTTCAACAGCTGGATTTCGTCCACGCTCAAAGCACATTCATCACATTCGTCATCATTTTCTCCGAGGTCATATTGAAGACAAGAACATCATTGTGCAGTACACTCCCACGGATTCCTTAACGAAACCATTATATGGAAACAAATTTAATTTTTGTACAAATAATTTTGGAATGTGTAAAGTTGAGATATAAATTTTTGTTCAAGAAAGGGTGTTGATATTATGAACTACAAATTATGATCTCACCCTAAAATGAACCTTATAACTAAGTTCCGTATTTTTAGGTTACAATAACATGAACATACCTATTTTATATTTCTTCTTCCCAACTTGATTTTCGCGCATCACGCATGCTTTTATAATTTTGCTCTATTAAAACTGTTTCTATAATTATAATTAATTAAAGTATATTCATTTCTTAAACATTTGTTTCATTTTGATATAGACGAGATAATATCCCATCAATATTGCCATTTACAAAGCGCTCTATTTCAAACATGTTTGATTTCTCCGCTCTCATCGCAGCGATTTTTAACTAATCTTGCCCCTTGTATTCAAGAAAACAAATATTTATATAGAAAAGAATGAACTCTTGCTTGTTTGCTTCTACTTTTTCTACTTTGCTCTTGCTCTTTGATCCTTGCTCCTCTCTCTGGTTAGGCTACATCCATAAACTAATAACGTAAAGACCCGAAACCTCTGCTGTTTTTTTACATTTGCCTACAAGCTGAAACACGCACACAAGTAACTTTTCCGTTCCTCTTCCAATAGACACATTGATAAAAAAGCACACAAGAATCTTTTCTGTTCCTTTTCCTATAGACACATAGACACCACAGCCCTAGTAATTTGTTTTTGTTTTGTTTTTGATTTCACATCTATTCATGGATAGAGTTTCAAAGGTACAAATACAACAATGTAAACAAATCACCTCTCGAGCTCTTTGCTCTAATAAATTTCGCAGCTTTGCTCTGCGCTTCACTCTGTTTGTACACTTATTGACTTAAAAGTTACATACATGTTCGAACAATTGATTTTAGTAAAAATTACAACTTGTTTATTTTTTACATAATTTGCATTTAGTTACGTCTACAGTTATTAGATTTCAAAGACCACCAAATATAACTCAAATGTGAAGAATATACAAATTTATTATTTATGTCAATCATTATAAATAGCGAATCGAAAGTTCGACTTAAAGCAAAGATATTTCCACTGATTTCGTTAAATATATCGAACATTTTATCAAACAAATATCGAGTTTGGTTTTCGACCAATAACTTCCAGTCTAACGTTATCTTCCAGTACCGCAATCTGCATACTAGGCTTAAATACGGACATGAGTTTTATTTCTTTAATTAAATAATTTCGACAAACGCCAATAATATTTGTCAATTAAAAGTGATCGTCTGTAGTGCGCTTTAGATAAATGTGAACTGAATTGAACATGTGAACCCCACCTTACAAATCAATTCGCCGCTTCGCTCGAACTCCAACTGTCATCTGACACACACCAACGAAACCAAATGTCAAACTCTTATCCAAACGCGAACGTAAAACAGCGAACAGGCCACTGCTGCCGAAGATTTTGCTTTAATTTTTATTGTGATTGTGTGAGACTGGTTCTTCTTTCTTTTCAGTTGCATTATTTCTATTATCTATTTATTTCCCAGTAAATTTTCCGAAAAAGAAAGATTTATTTTCTACGATTTTACTTTATTTAAAAAAAACTCATAGGTTAAAACATAATTTATTGTTTATCATTTAACTTGATTGTGCACACCGACACCACTATTCTCAACGAAAGTTCCCTGTTTTCTTAGTGGACATAGAAGAGAAAAACTTCTTTCGACAAAGTGCCGACCCGTCCCGACGAAACAAAAAGTTTTCTTCCAGACGGAAAATGGAGTTTTTGTTGTAAGTATTCCAAAGGACAAAATACAACTTTATAAATAAAATTATGATCACATTGCTGATTGATTTTTTAGAATGTTAACCCAAACTATAAAGATTAGCATCGACAGTGTTCCGTACTGTGGTTTATTATCTTACTAAATTCTTTTTTTTCTTCTCAAAGATTAGTGTTAGAATTTAGTACAGTGACCTTAGCCTTACTCCTAAAATTATATTAAATGATTGACAACAAGCATTGAAATGTAATTTTTATTTTTAGCGGATCCCGATCGAGCAAGACATTTAAACCAAAAAAGAACATTCCCGAAGGAACCCATCAGTATGATCTTATGAAACATGCTGCGGCCACTCTTGGATCTGGAAATTTGCGAAACGCAGTTGCTCTACCAGACGGCGAGGACTTAAACGAATGGGTAGCTGTGAATAGTGAGTTCTAACTATTTCATTGTTTTATATCTATGTAGCTTACGTCATATGAAATATTTGATTCATTTACATAGAAATTTAGTGCGTAGCTAAATCGGTTAGTCAATGAAAACGGTTTTGGTTACGCATTACCATAACAAACAAGGAATTGTGCATGCCAAGTTCATTGGCCCTATGTGCTTATATGATTAAAAAACAGTTTACTATTAGTTATTTTCACTTTTTTTTCGACAATTGCAAATATGCACTTTCAGAGCATGCTTATGGTGGTCTTGATAAGCAATAGATTTGAACAGAATAAACCGGCGGTACTCCTCAGTTTACATACGATGGGTGATATGATGAAAACACTACGCATTTTAATAAAAATGCATGTGCTACCGGCAGTGGCAAAATACCGAGGTGTACCTACTGAATAATATTGGTAACACTAACCAAGTTAAACACTGCTGGGTTCCTGGAGTTAGCAATATATAGGTTGCTATGATATAGCAGATTAACTGTCAAGGAAGGGTTCATTTCAAATTGCCTATTAGTTATGGGTCCAGAAGCCCAGATTGGCGTGGTTAAAAGAAAGATAGAATTAATGAAAAGGAAACCCAGTATATTTTATCACTGAGTAAAAAGAATATTAGAATCTTGATAGGTGTACTAACAGGACATTGTGCCATCGGTAGAATATCCACTAGATTATGTGTATGTGTATTCGTAGCCGATTTCTGTAGGAGTTGTGAAGGTGTTGAAGAAATGAAACAAAAATCTGCTCTACGATTAGCCAAATCTACAAAAAAATTGCCTCCGCCACTTCGGAAACAGTTTTGTTGAGGAACTGGACAATTTAGTACAGGTCGCAATTACTAATATGAAAAAATATATAGATATCACGGGTTGGTTTGTTAACGAACCAACCTTCATTAAACGTTAGTTTTAAATATATCTGATGAAAAACACATCCTTTGTGTTTTAGATATTCAGAACGAACGAATGAATACAATTCTTTATTATTCGATTAAAATAAAATAATTAATTTAAGTTACATAGAACAGCTAGCTACATATATAAAACAAAACAAGTATATTTAATTCTCAATTAACAAAGTCCCATTAATGTATTAAATGCTGTAATTTTAGATCCAGGAAAAGGTTTTTGTTAAAATGTCAGCCATCATTTTACTTGAAGAAACTGTTTTAAATTTTATTTTATTATTTACTATAGCATCTCTAATAAAATGATGCCAGACATCTATATGTGTTGTTCGCTAATGATAGTTTTCATTGATTGCTAGCTGAACCGCGCCATGATTATCACAAAATATATCTGTTGCTTCAATTTGTTTATTAAAAATTTCTTCTAATCCTTTGATCCATAATGCTTCTTGGACGGCTGTGCCTATTGCCATATATTCTGCTTCGCAAGTAGACAATGCAACTGTTGTTTGCCTTTTAGATCCCCAGGAAATAACGCCATTTTGTTTTAAAAACATATATCCACTTAGAGATTTTGTTTCATCTTGGTCATTTGTAAAATCAGCATCACAATAGCCTTTTATTTTAGAATCGTCATTTTCATTTTCATTTTGTTAATGTTAAGTCTATTTTTTTTATAATCTTGCACGCGTTCAAGGGATTATGAATACCCTTTATATGTTTTTTAACATATCGCGGCATCAGGTGAAAGAAGGATAGGAAAGATGTGTGGCGCGATGTTCTGAGACTTAATATTCTTTTTGCCGCTAACCAGTGTTCTTATCCAGAATTATTATTAAATCTGCTTAAATAATTAACTGCATGGCATATATCTGGTCGCGTTAACAGAGCTGCAAATAGTAAACTTCCAATGAGCTCTTGATATGGAAATTTAGACATTTCAAATTTTTCTTTATCATTTGACGGACACTGTTCTTTTGACAATTTAATATTAACATCAATTGGTGACGAAACTGGGTTGCAATTACTCATTCCAAATCTATCTAGTAATTTCAAAACATATTGTTTTTGATCTATTGAAATTTGTTTCCCATAATTATATTTAACATGCAATCCTAAAAATAATTTAACCCCCCCCCCCCAAGTTCTTTCATTTTCGTGTGTTTTCGTTTATTCAAAAAATTAATAAATCATCTACATACACCGTTAAAATAAGTATTTCTTTTGTTTTCTTATTTAAAACATATATAAATTGGTCAGTTTTCAATTTAGCTAATCCAAATTCAAGCAATACTTTATTTAGTTTAATATTCCACATTCCAGCAGATTGTTTAACCTTTGGAACGTATATACCAACTGGTGCATGCAAATATATTTCATCATTTAGATCACCTTGTAAAAACGCTGTGGTGGCATGTAAATGATCTATATGCATATTTAAGTGCAAAGCTTGAGCTAATAAGTATAAGATACGAACTATATCTCATTACTGGTGAATATGTTTCTTGAAAGTCTATAACAATTTGTTGCGCACAACCCCTCGCAACTAGTCTTATTTTATACCTTACTATATTCCCTTCTTCATTACGCTTAATATTAAAAATCCATTTAGTAGTTAAAGCTTTCTTACCTTCAGGTAAATCGGCAATATTCCAAGTATTATTTTCAATTAGTGAATTATGTTTTCCTTGGATAGCTCCCAACCATTTTTCTCTATTATCACTTGTTGTAGCTTCATTATAAGTTGTATGAATATTTTCAGCGTTCTGATTGACACAAAAAGTTACCTAATCCTTCATGTCAGGTGGTTTTCGTTTTCTTATTGATCGTCTAATAATTTGATTTTCTTCTTCACTATTACTCCCACTGAAACTGCTATCTAAGGATTCAAAATTATCTGAATTTTCAGCTTCAACTATCGTATCATCTTCTTCATCCATGTTGTAATTAGTAGGTTTTCTTTCTTCAACTATTGAGTTATCTTTAGGCGAGTTTTCATTAATAGGATTTCTTTGTAAACATATCCTCACTAAATCCTGATTATTTTCCTCATTAGGATCTTCTCCGGTTGTTTCTTTATTTTTAGAATTTGAAAAATACATTTGACCTTCTATAAATATTACGTCTCTGCTTATGTTTATCTTTCTTGTAATTGGATTATAAAGCCTGTAAGCTTTGGTATTTACACAGTATCCTAACATCATACATTTTTCTGATTTGGAATCCCACTTCTTGCGCTTTTCTTTCGGTACCAATACCATTGCTACACATCCAAATACTCTCAAATGTTTCAAACTCAGATGAGTTCCATTCCATATTTCTTCTGGTATACGATTACTTCACTGTTTTCGTGGAGTTCCGTTCAAAAGATACGCAGCTGTATTTGTTGCTTCTGCCCAGTATTTTGTTTTTTAATTTCCATTCGTTAATAAAGATTGCGCTTTTTCAACTAGACTCCGATTCATACGTTCAGACTTACCATTTTGCTGTGGCGTATACGATGCTGAAGTTTGATGAATTATTCCGCTTTCTATGCATATCTTCTTTATTTCCTTATTCATAAATTCCAGCCCGTTGTCTGATCTAAGTTTTTTTAATTTTCTTACCTGTTTGATTTTCTACTAGAGTTTTAAATCTCTTGAAAATATTTGAAACTTCAGATTTTTGCTTGATCATATATACAAATTGTTTGAAAAATCATCTAAAAACAATACAAAATAGAGCACACCTACCATTGATTTTTGTTCCATTGGAGCACAATCATCCGACTGAATTAATTCCAAGTGTAACACTCTCAGATTTTTTAAATGGTAATTTAGCTTGTTTTCCTTGAATGCATGAAACACATTTCTTGTCTATAGATTTTTGATCTATTTCTATTTCATATAACATTTTAGAAACTAATTTTTCTATATTTGAATTTGTTGTATGCCCCAAATGTTTAGGCCAAATTTCTTTCGAGTTAACTTGAAAACCTTTATAATCATTGTCAATGTTCAATTTAAACATATCATTAACTACATTTCCTTCTGCAATCATGGTTCTATTTTGATATATTTCACATTTGTTTTTGTAGAATTTTATATTCAACCCTTTCTTAGTTAATTGACTGATAATAAATTCATACAAATATCTGGCACAAATAAAACGTTTAGAATAATAACTTCTTCTACGGTATTATTCATAAATACATGAACTGGGGCATCACCTCTTTCAATTGCTTTTAATTTTGAATTGTTTGCAACAGTCACAAATTCATCATTTATAAATTTTTTAAAATTGATAAAATCTTCTTTTCTTCTTGCCATATGTGCAGATGCTCCTGAATCAATAAGCCAATCTTTTGTTTCAACATCAAATTCTGCTGCAAATGTCATTGCCATAGTTCTTTTAAAGTTTATATATTCGGACTTAGGTTTTTCCTTGCAATATTTTGCGATGTGTCCTTCTTTCTTGCATTTGTAACACACTATCTTTTTCTTTTGATTAGTTTCATGAAAGTTGTTCTGCTTAAATGTACTGTATACACTGTTTTCATTTGTATCATTTTTATTATATTCATCATAGTCTTGCAGTAATTTAGTTTTAACAAGATCTCCAGTAATTTCTCGACCACTAGTGCCAATATCATTGGATTAAATCGGTCTGGTAAACCACTGAGTAATAAACTTCCGACCCGTAGCTCATCTACTTTCATTCCGATTTGGTTTAACTTCTGAGCTGTATCAATAATTGTATCTACATATTCTCCAATATTTCCACAATTATCCAATTGTGTTGTAGTCAACTTTCTGAGCAAGCCACATCGCCTAGTCAAACCAGAATCTTCATATGTAGAATTAAGCTTATCCCATATTTCTTTAGCTGTAGTAAATCCTTGAATATGCCCATAAAGATTTGACGATATATACAACACTAATTCTCCTTAGTATCTTCAACGGTTTCAGTTCCCAAAACTGATTTCCAATATCCTTGCTCTACAGAAAATTTCCATTAATGAAAATTATCTCTTCCAGTTAATTTATCACAATCAACAAATTTTTCCACTTTCTTTTTTTATTTAATAGCGCTGCCTGGGCCCATAACCTGATGAAAAATACGTCCTTTGCGTTTAAGATATTCAGAACGAACGAATGAATACAATTCTTTATTGTTCGATTAAAATAAAATAATTAATTTAAGTTACATAGAACAGCTAGCTATATAAAACAAAACAAGTATATTTAATTTTCAATTTCAACAATATCTGCATGTAAGGGGATCACAATTGACCAACAGGCAAAAATAATCAAAACAAGAAACTGTCATTATAAAACTTCTTCTTCTTTACTAAATAGCATTGTAGTCGATGAATATGAACTGGTTACAAGAAACCATTATATCATTTACCAATAAAATTTAGCCACTCAATAAACATCGAAGTAACCGAAAGGAATAGTTAGATAAAATATCTGGGAATCTAGGAAATAAAGTTGAGAAAGCCACAATTGCCTTTATGATATTACAGGCAGATTATTAGGCTGTACACAACACATTATCAGATGGATGTATGTATGGTAGGGTTGCATTACATTAGAGAACAAATTGATATCAAGAAGCAGACTGTATGAGCTTCAATAAAAAAATCTAAGAATTATTACACTGACTGGTCACTGAAAGCTGTAAAACATCTAAGCATTTTTGGCTTAGTTATCAGTGCTCCTTGTATCAATACAATGTTCTATTCTGGCAAAACCACTGCGTAAGCTTTTCCATGTATCCTACTCTACTGGTACAGCCCGTCCCTAAAAAATCGGATTTTCTATGTTCTCTAACAACCGTCCAATTGCACTTACGTCCCTTATTTCCAAGGTCATGGAAACAGTGATCAATTAACGGCCTGAGAAATATCTTGAAGAACTTTATGACCGGCACAAATCTTCACATCGTTTTGGAGAAAGTCAAATTACTGTGCTTGATATATCGAAAGCGTTTGATAGTGTTTCGCATTAAGTTCTCTGATCGAAAATGAACATTTTTTGTTGAATGGCCACATATTCGATGCTTCCAAAAAGCTGAAAGGTGTTTGGGTTTTCTGAGACGATGCAAGAAATATTTCTCTCCTTCTGTTCTGGCTGTAATCTCTAAAGTCCACTTTTGTCCAAAGCTTAAATAAAACTGTCTTATATGTACAGTCTCCTGGACAGAATTGAAAAGAGAGCTTTATAAATGATAGGCGATAGTACAAAACGGAAACTATTGTATCTATTGAACATAGCCGTAAATGTTCATGTCTTACATTGATTTCTAACATTTTTTATAGACAATGTTCTAGTGGATTAGCCAGTTGCATTCCTCCCCAAAACGAATTCAAGCGTAATACTCGCACTTCTAGGAATTCTGATCGGTTTACCCTTATTATAGAATTATAGAAATACCTTCTTAAACCTACCATACGAATGTGGAATTCTTTACCTGACCGAATATTTCGCTTCCATTGCGATATTCAAAATTTAAAACCAATGTGTATTAGTATCTTCTATCTAATCCTATCCAGGCAAATCGTGAAATAGCTATAATTCCAGCCAAAAAGGAAAAGTAATTGCATACTCAAATTGTTATTGTTTCATTCAAATATTCAATTATTTATTATTATTATTCATTTAATAAAACTCGCGATTTCAAGGATTTTTGGCTGTACATACACATAATTCTTTACTTTAGCTTTATCAATTTACATATGAATGTATCTACGACGAACAAACAACATCTGATAAGATTTAAAGTGCTTCGAATTTTATTGTAACATGGTAAAGGGACTGACTGTTAGTATCGGACAAAACTGTAGATCAACTCAAGATGCATAGAAGGAATATTTTAACATATGGTTTATGATAGTCTCTTTAAATTCAAACAAATATACTTGGCTCTATCGGGAATCTCCTAGGGAATTTCATTTACCACGGAATATTTTATTCCCTTGAAAGTTTTGAGCATCATTCACGTTCCCAAGATTCGAGTTAGAAAAAAATTTTAAGGGAAATTTTTATTCACGATAACCCTCACTGGGCCCTATTGCGGTTGCCGATCAGCGATAGCTCTTTCAACGATCGTCACCATCGACAGATATTTTAATCGGTATTGCATAACTTGATCGATTAGGATATGAGTTATTGCGAATGAAAAAGTATATATTGTGAATTGTTTCTGACTTGACAGATTGATTTTTTTTCAGTCTGGATTGTTTATTTATTTATTTCGTTTCGTGAAGTTTGTTTAAAATTATTTATTTTCATAAAAATATAACTTAAATTAAAAAACAAATTGGTACAATCCGAATCGTGGTTAACACAGATTCGGCAGAAGAAACAAGAAATGAAATTTTTAATTCCTTGGAATAAGGTGATAAATTGTACGTATTTTTTTTTTATAACTTTGCACGCGCTCAACGGATTATGAATACCCTTTATATGTTTTTAACACAGCGCGGCATCCGGTGAAAGAAGAGAAAGATGGATAGAAAGATATGTGGCGCGACGTATTGAGACGGTGGTTGTTGTCTCAGATTTTATCTCCAGGGATGGCGGCTGAACTAATGCGGAGAAAATTACCGTATCTTATTTATTTATGTCTCTTATAATTCGCATTATTTTATTTTATTTCGTTGTCATAATTATGAGTAGTTTACTCAATCACATGTTGTTAGTGTTATGCCTGAACAGCATGTAATGAGTAAACCACCAACTAATTTTATGACAATTTTTAGAATTGGGTTTTAATGGAATATAAGAAAACATAGACAACGGCAGGAATCGAACCTGTGACCACGAGGTTGACAGGCGAGCACACAACTATCGCGCCACGGCCACCCCCTAAATTTACTTGATTCTGTAGTTTTTTTTTCTTTGCATTTATTGTTTTTTGTTGTACCTAGCTTTAACTATTTTCGATTATCGAAGTAAGATTTTATGGATTTACTTTCCGAAATCGATGGCAAAACTGAAGGCGGGAATAAGAAAATCATCAATTCCCTACGCCCACGAATCATATTAACTAAATGATTTTTCCGGTGCAATGGGTCAATCGACTGTATCCTGTCTTAAAGGAAGTGCTTAGTATAATAGAAACACACATATATGTATGTCCAAAATGGATACAATTATCTTCCGAAGAAAGTGATATATGTACGTATTGTTCGAAACGTATTGATGGCACCTGCATCAAAATGTTGGCGTCAGTTATAGCTTACATTGAAACTCATCATTGAAAATTCACTTTTGATTTTTCAGTGATCATTGAAAATGCTTTCCATCATTGAAAAATCAAAAGTGAATTTACAATAAAGTGGTAGAGCAAATAAAATATTTTTTTGACAAAAAATATTATATATCTTATTATCTTCATTTTGGTACCAAAACGAAATCAGTTTTATTTGTTTAAGTGCCTCGGAATTAATAGACAAAGGTTTCAATGATGAGTTTCAATGAAAGCTATAACTGGCGCCTTTAAATCCAAAAAAAGAAATACAACATGCTTATTACAACCGGTGATATCACTTTTTATCCACGAAATTCACGAGAGCTTGTTTCGCCCTGTATTAAAAATAAATAAATAAAACCATTTTATTTATAAACAAACATTTTTTTTAAATTAAAAACACTCCGATTTTGTTAACGATACAATTTTTAACTTGTTCAATAGACCGCGTCGATCACAAAAATCCGGTCGACAACGAGGAAACGGGTTTTCGAACGCAATCGACAACCACAATACCGATTTCTCATTTTGTCGATCGTTGATCGCTCGTTTTCGAATATCAAACGACGATCGATTACCGCAACCTATTGCGGTATGTTTTTGGTTTTGTTCTATTTAATTTAATATTTTTTTCTTTCTTCAATAGCTGTGGATTTCTTTAATCAAATCAACATGCTTTATGGGACCATTACTGAATTCTGCACTGAAGAAAGCTGTGGCAACATGTCGGCTGGACCAAAATACGAATACCTATGGGCTGACGGTCAAGCGGTAAAAAAACCCATTAAGTGCAGTGCACCCAAATACATCGATTATCTAATGACATGGGTACAAGACCAACTGGACGACGAAACTTTATTCCCTTCGAAAATTGGTATACCCTTTCCGAAAAACTTCCTAGCAATTGCCAAGACAATACTAAAACGACTATTTCGAGTTTATGCGCATATTTATCACCAGCATTTCTCTGAAGTGGTAACACTAGGTGAGGAGGCTCACCTAAATACTTCCTTTAAGCATTTCATATTTTTTGTGCAAGAATTCGATTTAATTGAACGTAAAGAATTAGCTCCGTTGCAGGAGTTGATTAATAAGCTTACAGCAAAGGATGAACGGCAAATTTAAATTAAAAGAAAAACAAAACATAATATTAAAATCTAACTGTCGCACCCTTTTCTAACCTATATATATTGTATTTTGTAAATTATATATGTGAAAAATAAATTATTTTTGTAACAAAAAACAATTAACATAAAATAATTGTTCGGAAAAAAATGATTAAAGCAAAAACATGAACAAAAATGTTCAAGCATCATTGTACGTAGTTTGCATTTAGTTTGTTTGTTAATTATTTCCTGTGTTTTTATTTCAATACAACTCAAAATGTGTACTTTAAGTATTTTAAAAAAAACAAACATTATTTAACGCTTATATAGTTTTTTACGTTTAGCTTTAAGATTGATTTTTACATCTTAAATTACGACTACATAATTCTTTAAAAAAAAACAATGATTAGATTCTTATTTTATTATTTCACATTTACATTTATAGCAATTAAAATGAAAAACTATTTTATTGACATGACAAACTGTATTAATAAATTTTGTTTTATTTTTGAATTATATTTTTCAAAAAATCTGACATGATTGGTGATTGTTCTTTTGGAGTAGTATTAAGATATCGAGGAAGATTTTATTTTTATTCATAAAATTGTCCGTAGCCATTTTTTGGGCAAGCAACAGAACTAAACGGGGCTTGACTATCCTTAAAACGATCAAGCACGATTCGAGCATTGGAAAAATAAGGAACTACATACATATGTATTTGAAAGGAGATACCGATTTACATTGGTTGGTTTTTAAGTCTTAAATATCAAAATGGGAGCAGGATGCGAAAATAAAGGCAGGTAAAAAATTCCAAATTCGTGTTGAACGCATAGGGTTTTTGAAGCATCGATTTCTACTCGGTTCTTTATTCCTTATTGTATAATGCTGTCAAGATCAGAATTTAATTACGGTAACGGTACAGTTATAGACTTACATCCGAAAAACAAGAATGTTAATCAAAACTATATCAACGACTGAGAGAACCTGGCGCCTATTACGTATTATAAAACAAAAGGCAAAAAAACGAAACCAAGGACAACTATAGTCGCGATTTTCGAAAACGATAGTGCATCCATGAATATATAACCAGATAAATAGAAAGAACACATTTTTTCAATATGTTATTGTCGAAAATTGATCAAGAAGAACAACAAATAAAAACGAGTTATACGTCGGCAAAATGTCAGTCGTAAAAACCGAATATCTCTAAGCCTAAAACGATCATCGTTTTAAGCAATCGCATTTCAAAGGTAACGAGCCAATTTAAACGATAATCGTTTTACGAAATAGAGCCCCTGTAGTCAGCAAAAGTAGACTCGTACAAGATTCATCATGCAGCATACGTATCGTCAAACAAAAAGTCGATATTGATGATAACTTGATTACAAACATGACAAGTTCAAGTGATGAAGAGGATGAAGATTAAACATGGCCATTGTATTTATTTTGCTATTGCCGACCATGCTTTTTGAGCCACATCTTTTCTGGAGTACTCTTGCAAAGTATACAGGCTATCGTAAGGAATGTATAGCCCTGGGGTAGCTTATAGTAGCATAATTTATTCACTTGTATTCGTGATTTTGAAAAACGTAAAGTATGGCAATTGAAACTACACTGAACGAAAAAATGCACACATCTTTTGCCTTGAACACAACTTTTATATTTTTGTTTTAGAACGTTCATATGTCTGCTACACGCCATTTCAGAGTTATACATTCTTTACCGGATACCCTATATAAACATTAATAATTTACAATTAATAAAAAAATTTTGCAATAAATTCGACATTTTAATCATTTTTTCCATAAAAAGATTGAAGTTTTGCAGCTTACGTGCTCGAAGCGACTGATACTGATGTACGCCCGGTGATTTGCAGTTAATTCGACATTTTAATCATTTTTTTCCATAAAAAGATTGAAGTTTTGCAGCTTACGTGCTCGAAGCGACTGATACTGATGTACGCCCGGCGATTTGCAGTTTGTATGTGCTGGGAATATGTGCAGCTTAGGGCAAGTGTGGTGTTGTATATTGAACCCAATGTGATCTCTACAAAAAGACAACAGTCGAGTCAAACATTCAAGTATATGAATGTTTGAGTGCTTCTGCTTCCGTTTCTGATTTCAAATCTAGAAGCAAAATTCTCTTCTTTTCAGAATTAGAACTGCTATTTTTACTTGCGATTATAGTTACAATAAGGCAAGTTATGCATACGTAAAAAAAAAATTCTAACGATCAAATAAGACATTACGATTATAGAGAAGCCTAAAAAAGTGATCGACAAAAAATGTCTGTGCGTCTGTCTGTTAGTCTGTCCGTCTGTATGTATAACAGCCTAAACGGTGTAAGCGATTACCTTCAAATTTGGTATGTGTGATTATTTTGGCATTCTTCAGAGGGGAAATTGAAATTTTATTTTTAGGCCTAAAAATAACGGTACCTGCCATATGACCTTGAAGGAAAATCTTTTTTTTCTCGAAAACTGCTCCAACGATTTTGATAAAAAAATTTGAGAATTTTTTTGTTGGTAATAGCTATCATTTGATATGAACCAAGTGTACGGGAAAACTATTGACTGCACTTTTCATATACATATAACGGTTTTTAAAATGTTTGGCTTTCTCGGTAACTTTACATTGGATTTCTGTCAAATTTTATATCTGAGAAGGCCTAGGTAGCCAAACTAATTCTGCATATTAAAATTTAAAAAAAAACTTTTTTATAATTAAAATGAATTTTTGAATTTTTATTTTGAAAAATCAGTATTTTAAAAACTAATCAAAAAAAAATAATTTTAAATTTTATGGTCACGTGTATATTAATAAACTCTAAAAAACTGCATACTAAAATTAAAAAAAAAAACTTGCTTTCAAAAAACTAAAAATAAAAAACCGGATTTCATCAAAATCCGTCGTACAATTTTCAATATACTTTTTTATAAAATTTTCATTGGTCGGTGGTATCTAATGGTTTTCTTGTTTTTTTTTTCGAGAAACCGAATAAAGTGATGGTTTTGGCAGTTTTTATAAGTTAAAAAAAAATGTTTACCCACCTACACAGCATTCACTTTCATTTATACATATGTATGTACATATCTACATACCTAGGTTCTCTATATATAGGTAGGTACATAATACCCTCCTAATTTTCATAATTCAAATCCCTTTGAATATACATTTGTAGGTAGGTACCTATGTAACCTAGTGATGTGTCAACCCGGTTTAATAAACCGAGTCAACCCGAGTTGTGCCCAAACCGAGTTAACTCGGGTTACATTTTTGCAAACCGAGTTGGCGAACCGATGAAAGAACCGAACCGACAGCCGAGTAATTTAATGAATGCAAAGACAAACCGATTTGAACATAATCAAAACTACCCTCCTTTTGTTGCGGTTGTACCAAACACAATCCACTAACACATATGCATTCGATAGTCGATTTGTTACTAACGAAACCGGATGTGGCTCGGTTTCACCCATCCGTTCCCGTAGTAATTTTTTTTTTCAGACGTGAAGTGTTTGTTTTGTGTTTGCGCTAATTTTCCTGTCGTATAAGTTTATGATATATGAAGCATCAAACGAAGTGAATTGATCGCAAGCATACACATACATCTGTTACGACGGTAGATGGTAGCTAACATAACTCGGTTTGATGTTGAATGTTTTAACAACTCGATTTAGAAATGAAATTTCGCTAAAATAAATCGAGTTAAATCAAACCGAGTTGTACTGCGCATTGGGTTTCGGTTCGCTTTTTTTTTATAGATGGACAGAGTCAAACAGAGTTGCAATCTAAGTGAATATCTGATTTTGAATTTGTATTCGCTTTTTTTAAATTTCTTGTATAAGTAATTATAACGGGCTGATGGGGCATTGAATGTTAGTTTGATTTTGGTTTCGGCTTCGGTTTGTTTGTGTTGTGTAATTAGTTAATTTTGTTTTGTGGAAAATGCCTAGTCCATAAAAAAGTCTTTAGTATTCTTATGATATTTCCATTAAAACACAGGAATGAAGGAAAAAACTGAACATTTTTTTTTATAAACCGAGTTAGCTAACTCGGTTTGCAACCCGGGTTATTCAAAATCTAACTCGGGTTAACCCGGGTTGAGAATTTTTCGGTTTGGCACATCACTAATGTAACCATTCCTTGAATCATATGTATTCCACAATTCATTATATTAACAATCAGGGTTATCTTACCTACATCGGCTTTAATCCTGCAAAGGATAACTAGGCAACCTATACCTACTAACAGCGTCAGTAGTTAGCTACAGTAAAGTTGTTAGTTACAAGAGCAAGTTCGTACGATCCAGTCGTGCATTTTATTTCTCAAGTGAGCACTTTCAGAAGAGTGCAGAAGGCTTCCGGATTGCCAAATAAAAACGACATAAGTATCTAGGCCATGTTTTAATACTAAAAATTTTCTTAATGAAAGGACGTTACCATTTTTGTCGATGGCAGATTCCGTTCGTAATGGCAATTTGTATTAGCCTTTTAGTAATAGAATTTTTCGGGAGTCGTAACAAGCTTCCGATTACGATGGAATTTGTGATAGGACTGAATACATATTTGTATGTATCTATCAGCCCTATTCTGTTAAACGTTCACGTGAATATTTGTATTCTACTATCCGGCAGAAAAAATTAATTGTTCGAAGAAGTATATAAATTTCGATCAAAAATAAATTTAAGCAATTAGATTCTTTTAAGAATTAAACAAAAATATATAAGTAAAGCTTTGGACTCAAAAGATAAAAGACATTTGAAAATAAATGGTGAAAGATTTAGTGAAATATTCACGTGAATCGAAAGATTCGATCGGATCGGATAGCAGAATAGGGCTGTATATGTATAGCTATATCTTTAAAATTAAGTACATAGAATAAAATGTATGAATTAGGTATTTTAAACAAAATAATAAGGGTATTCATGTAAGAGCGGAAACGCCAGATAAACCTCAGAAACCAGATAATTTTATCTCCGCAGAAATAAACGTCAAATTTGTATGGGAAAAATATTCTACAAATCAGATGAAATTATCTTACGTACTTGATTTCGAAAAAGTATAAAATAAACCTTATAAGGTTATTTTAATGAACATCAGCTGATTGTTTCCTACATTTACACAAGTATTTTTAAGGAGGCTCTCATGCAAACGTCCAGAAAATTATCTCGTTGCATGAATACCCTAAATGCATCAATTTACAATGAAACAGGTTTTTCAATTTTTTATATTTATTAAATTAAACAAATACTTATCTTGTAAATAATACAATCTTAAAAAAATATTATAAAAAAAATGCAAAGTATTGAAAATTTAAAAATTGGTTCCTGTGCTGTGGATCACAATATAGAACGAAAGCGTACAGTGCATTATTTAAAAATGTAATTATGAAGTGTTCTTTTGGACGTTTTACTGAAATATTTATTAAGAAATGATCTCTCCAATGTAGGTGTAACCAATTTTAACCAAGGCCATGGTCTTCAAAGAATCCCTGAGGTGTTTCGTCCTGAAATTATGACAAAATTAAATATTGTTTAAGTCATTTTCTTGTTCTTATTACAATTTACATGCACAAAGAGGGAAAGCATATAATAATTTAAGGAAAACTTCATTGCTACGTACCTCAAAAAGAATCCAAAAAAAACTATAGGTAGACTGTTTTTTTGTTTGTTTTACTTAAAAGTGTTATACAATTATTTGAAAATAGTGAATGCGGAAACTCACATTTAAGTGCACTTCTAACGTGATAGAAAAGAGAACACCAATAAAAAAAAATCAACGAAAAAAATGCAAACAACTTTTTATTAACCTGACAAACAGATTTTATATTTTATACCCACTTCATCTAGGTATGTATATATATTAAGTTATAACTTACACTGAAACTTTTGGAATAGTCAGAAATTCTCAAAATACTCTCAATCTAGGCTAGATCCAAAAGAGTCGGATGTACAAATAAAAAAGGACCTAAGCTTGGAAGCGAGTGATATGAACGTCTAAAGGAGACTCTTGGAAACTCTAGAATTCACTAGCAAATTGTCTTCCTTTTCTGAGGAGAAATTGCGAAACATTTTATGGACAAATAAGTATATTGTAAAACTTGTTCCCGGTTTTTAGAAAGCCGAATACCTACCATATTACACAATGAAAATATGGGAGCGGTTTTTCATATTACGGTGTTTATGACATCGACATCTTGGCAAATGTTGATAGACAGGGTCTACCACCAGTATACCAACCAGAAACATACAACCGTTCACTGCACTGGAATCATGTTATTATGACTGACCGGCACACTTCTCTGACTTGAAACCCGTTGAAAACCTATGGGGAGGTTTTAAATAAGCAGTTCATGGTGCCAATCTAACCAACAGACAGAAAGCAGTCCAAGGTGCGCGGTACGTTATACCAGCAGAGGCCTCGAAGCTGTCGGGTTGTTACTGAAAATTGAAACAATCCGACAATACAACAAAGTCAGGATATTATTTGTTTAATCAACCAAATTTTTAATTTTAATCTATGTATATTAAAACCAAAATTTTAATAATACCAAGGTTACATAAATTAAGTTCTTTTGGGGCTAGTCGTTCAAATATTTGATTTTAACTTTGTTTTCAATGTGTAAGCTCGAGGCAGGGTTAAAATTGAAAATTAGGCACCCGAAGTAACGCACGCCATTTTGTTTAAAATGGTTGGGAAATTTGATAAGGGATTTTGCATTCACTTTCTTCAGTTTTTTTTTAATTGTTGCGGAATTTGATAAGGGATTTTTTTTAAAAAGGTTCGTGAAATTGGAAGGGACTTTTATACATTTTAAAACCAATCTTACCAAATTCACCAATCATTTAAAAAAATGTACAAAGTAAATGCACGAACCATTAAGGTAAAACCAAAGTCTATTAGTGTTATTACACCTTACAATTTGAGTCTGCGATTTTTAAGCACGTGCTGAGATTAACAAAATTGCAGATACCTATTGTTTCTTCTTCTTGGTGCTTTTTTTTAATTGTTCAGCGTTTAATGAAGTAAGGAAAGCGAAGATATTATTCCATTCACTTGGAGAAAGATAACTTTTGATAAAAATATTGTAAGTGTAAAAGCATAATTGGAACCGAAAGGGAACAAAAGAAAATCAACGCGTAAAAATCGCAGGCTTGTAGAAGGAGGCTTACACGATTTACTTTGTTGGTTCAGTCTTAAAACGTTTAAGCACAATCAAAATTAGGAGTAATTGCTGAACTACAAATCAAATATTTGAACCACGTTTGCACATCTGGCTTTTATTATTAATTTGCCTGTGTCTGTAGAAGTGTCCACTATGTAGACAGCTCCTAGAGCATTTCAGGGACGTGATATAAGAAATTCAAATTGATACCAGTTTTTTTATGTGAAATATTGAGCGCAAAGGTTAGGTTAGGTAGATAGGCTGCCAGTTGATCTCGTAACCGGCACACTTAGATCAAAATAAATCCATTGTGATACCCCGAAGGATTTTCACTTCTATAATTCTATAACCTAGAGGCTTTTATAAAGCTCAACAGGCTATTACCTGAAAGATTCTAGACAGTTGAAAAATCGTTGCCTAAGAATTTGTTCCTGATATGGCAAAGTTTTTTATCGAAATTGGGTCATGTTTTTCTTCTTTCCAATGTTCTGTTTAGTTACACAGAGTGGGATTATAATCGACACGGGTCTATCTGGGTAGGGTCAAGTGTTATTGAACCCTACCTTACCAGCTCATCAGTTCTCTCGTTGTCCGGTACACCACTGTGACGATGGACCCATAAGGGTCTAATGTTTTGCTGCTTGTCAAGAATCCTCAGCTCTTCGTGACACCAAAGTTAAAAGCTTAAACGTGATAACTGGGACAGAAATCGCTTTTATTGCTGCTTGGCTGTCAATAAAAAAGGTGACATCGGCAGCATCGACACGTAAGGCGTTTCTAATTTTTAGTTCAGAGCAGAGTCTGAGTTGTCAAAAAAAATTGTTTATGTTTCTTTTTAACTCAGAGCATGCAGAGCTCCAAATGTGTGTTTCTTTTTTCGTTCTGAACATGAGTAGATCGCACTCGACGTGCTCGAACATAATTGACTTAGCATGCTGAACGCACCAAATGCCATGTGTGCCAAGCAAATGTGAAGAAAAAATAATTAGATACATAAGTTGGCGAAAGAAGTTGATCGCTACACCTCTACAAAAAAGGGCAGGTATTGCTTTATATGGTTAAAAATGAACATGTATTCTGATTTGTGTGGTTCAAGTGTGTTTAAAAAACATCAGTGTTCAGAGCTCGCTCTGCTTGGAACAAGTTCAGTGCATAATCTATGTGTTCGACCTCTGTTCAGTGCTCTGCTCTGAACGGAAAAAGAAAAACGACTGTAGTTTTTAGCAGCATTTGTCACTGACAAGACAATAGCTTGGAAGACACTACTGTGATCAGGAAGCCTAGGGGAACTGGTTAGTTTAAGGTTTTCTGAGAAGAAATCTACACCAACCCCAGTGTCCAACTTTGAGTCGTCGGCGTCGGTGTAAATAGGTGTCGACGGCTCATCAGTATTCAGGTTCGTTGTTCACCCATACTTGTCTATCAGGGAAACAAGTTTTCAAAGTTTTAATTCAAATCTAACTTTGGTGACATGTCAGTGCATACATTGTTGCATGTAAGTCTCTGCAGAATCTGTGCATGGCCGATGTGGCTAGTGTTTCAAATGTTAGTTTGTTTAGTCGTAAGGAACTGTTTGCTGCTGATTCTTGTACAAATAGGTCAGTGGGCTTAAGATTGAGTATTTGATTCCAATCCCGTTTTTGGGATGGTCCTCATCGATTCATTTACAGATATACAAACCAGTTTTTGTTTTTTTGTTATGGTTTTTGGATGTATTTTTTTTCCAGCGCATTCCATCAAACCAGTATAATTCTAACGATTGCCGTATACATCCACATGATAAGTTTAGAATTTGGGTCCCAGTTTTACCAAATATACTGTTTCATGAAATAGAATGCGATCATTGCTTTTTTAGTTCTTTCTGTTGTATTTTAACTCCAGTTAAATTTCTAATCTAAGATTACACCGAGCAAGTGCTGCGAGGCTTCGCTAAGAAGATACTAAGCTTTAAGTCAACTCACCAATAGAGAACTTTAGAACCAAGATTTGGGATGCCTATTTAAATTTAATATTTTTTACTCAACTATAATATTTTTCACATTTTCAATTAAAATTACAAATTGAACAGTCACTTTTGATCCATTTTTGTTTTTTTTAATGACAAAAATTACAATATTTCCAGTTAATTTATATAATAAGTTTTATTTTATTTAATGGCGCTCTTTTTGTACAAAATTTATTTTCACAATAATTATAAAACATGATAATACTCGCATTTTTTGTTGTTTGTTTTGAATTTATTTTAATTTTCAATAGACTTATTTGAGATTTTAATTTTTACATAATTATTTTTTTAAATTTTTCTTAGTTGTTTATTTTTTAGGATTGAAATCTTATTTTATATGTATATATTTTTTTAAATATACCTACTCGTATTTTGTATCAAAATTAAAAAAAAAAACGGAGAATTAATGATGCTTAAGGTGCAAACTGTGTATGTTTAACTATTATTCAAGAAAAAAACAGCCACAAGATTTGTTTTTAATGGTTTGTACTTTGATATACATTTTATGTAAAAGCTTTTATTTTTACAAAATTAAATTAAGTTAGAAAAGTAAACAGAAGTTATTTAAGAAATTCAAAGAAATCTAATTTTTTTTTTAAATAGGTAACAATTTTTTCAGAGAAGTCCAATGTCTCTTAAAGAGCCCTCAACAGCTTCATCCTAGAGTATATAAGAAAAAAGTAAGTTTTTGATTGGGTAAGAGTGAAAATGTTTACTTATTGGTTAAATGAAATGAATTCTGTACTTACAATGAAGAGCAAAATGAATGAATATATAGAGAAAAAGAAAACTGTGAAATTATTTTTTTTCGTTTGCAGTGATATTTGAAAGCACATTCAATTCAATTAGTTTATTTAAACAAAATATGAGCTGTTTTAATTTTTTGGTTTGCGGTGATGCTGCTGAGGAACGGAATATCTTTGGACATTACATTGACAAAATTAAAATAATAAACAAAAAATACATACATATGTAAACATAACAAAAAGAAATAAAATATAAAACTATGTCTTGTCCTGCAAGAAACGATCATCTACATAATGTACATATATTATCGAGGAAAAACGATTACCTCGGTTAAGACAAGGGATTTAACTATATTATGTGCCGATTCAAATCTTATATGCGTTTCACTCTTTAAAACCATTGTTTTGTTTGTTTCATTGTGTTTAAATAAATTATAAATCGAAATGGAAATCTTATCTTTTGATTGACCTACAACTCACATAAATTATCAATATTCTCAAACATACTTTTATAATCTTGTAGGTTACCTTGCGAAAAGCTACATTAAAACACATAAAGGCTAGTATTCACGATCGCTTCCCAGCAAACACTTCCCTCCGAATATAAATTCATTGCATTCTATATGAATCCCAATAGGTGTGTTCCCGTACTCCCAAAACTGCGAAAAACTACGAATTTCTACGAAAAATAGTCAAATCCTGTTCCCGTACTCCAAATGTTCGTAGTTTATCACAGAAGAGAGCGCTCATGAGAGAGTTAAATATTTCCCCCGGCTGCGAATTTTATGGCCCTTATAATTGGCAATTCGGAAGAACTCTCCGATACAGAACACCAATAAAACAAACAAAAACATACAATTTGATTCTGAAGTTTTTGTATCGCTGTATGTGTGTTATTTCACATGTTCATACATAGATATCCAAATTCTTTTTTCCTATTTGTAATTTGTAAACATGGCGGAAACAAAAACACAATAAAAATTCGTTTGTGGACATGTTAAAATCCATTTTTAATTTTAAGAACTTTAGTTATTGCATTTTTAATATTTTTGTGATTCAATCCTTATTACCTAAATTTGTAAAATATTTTCAATTTACAATTGAAATTGCTATTTACATTAAATGACACCTTTGTGTTTGAATGTGTGAGTAATTCTGATTTCGATTCTGAAATGAAATCCAGAATCGTTTTCTCTTCTTTTCATTAGACGAACTATCACTCTAGATGTCAATAGAACACTTTCAGAAGGGTTTACACGCACTCCGAACGGTTCCGAATTACCAATTGAAAATGCCATTAGTCCAAGAAATTTCTTTGGACAAAATTATGAAGACTGTCAAATAAAGGAAAAACGAAAAAAAAAACAATACATAAGCTGTCAGTTGCCAAGTGTATCGTTACAAAAATTAAAAATAATGGAATTTATAGTCTGGTCGGGCTTATCCGTGCAATAAATTAAAATATGTGATATCAAATTGGTTATTTTAAGAAATAATTTCACGTAAATCTTTAATAAACAATTTCCAAAATATACTTTTAGGTTGACGTTTAAAAATGGTAAAAATTGTTGTTCAAAGCGCTCTCGTACTTTTGTGAAGAAAGTACGGGGACACAATTAACACTGCCTACCGCGTAACGATACATTACACATGATTCATTTCAATAAATCATAAAATATGAATAAATCCTCCCCTAAGATCAATGTAAATAGGGTACATTACATAGTTATCATTAAAAACCGAACATATCTATAATGTCGATTTCGTTTCAAAAAATATGATTCGCTACTAAAACCAAAACGTTTTTGCTTCGACCATTTTTTTTTTTCAGAAACAAATTGGTTTTAATTTGAAACGAATCGAGTTTCATTCAAATTTCTACTAATAGCGAGTCTCATTTAAGAAAAGATCTAATCTTTCTGACAAAAGATTTCATCTTTTTGAATTTTGAGAGTTTCATTTCAACAAAAAGAGCAAATCTAGATCAGATCTCAACACGAAAGATCTCATCTTTGGTGGGTAGGCAGATTTGATCTGAATACACGCATACATGTAAATCGTTTTTTTCTGTCAAACATCAAATGGAAACTATTTTGTTATTAATTTATTGTGAAATTGTGCCAATCCCTGCTAAAAAATTAAACTAAAAAATAAACAAATAATAGACGAAGAAGTTAATAATTTAAATTTTATAAATTTAGTGGAGTTTTTTATTGCTTTGTCTTCATCTTCCTTATCATCTGATGATGATGATTTTTTTTTCAGAAATGTGTGTGTCAGTCATTCAGCATTGGCCGCGTTCTGTGCAATGCCGATAGGCTAGCCAAGATACCTTAGTAGCGGGTTTGTTTTCCAACGATCCAGGTAGCTGTCTCTGTTAAGTCAGTTGTATTGCACACAAATCTGAAGTTTTGAATCAGCTGTTCCTCAAATTAATAATAATTTTTGGGTAGCTTGAGATTTGTGTTTGACAACATATGTTTAGTTCATCAGCTGGTTTTTCCTTAGGCGTTACAACACAAAGCAATCCGGATTGCTTTAGGTATGCCACCGAACGCGGCCAATACTACAATTAAATTTGGACACAGAGTTTCATTTAAAAGAGAGGAGTTCTTTAAAATTTAAATGAAACTCACTATAACTTTCCACCATAATTTGTTTATATTTTAATTTTTTTTTAGCACGAACTGGCACAAGTTCCCAGGTTCACAACAACAAAATATTTTCCATTTGACGTTTGACAGAAAAGACTTTTTACATGTTTGTGTGCATTCAGATCAAATCTGCCAAACCATCAGAATCAAATCGTTTGTGTTGAGATTTGATCTAGGTTTGCGCTTTTTGTTGCAATGAAAATCTCAAAATTCAAAATGATCAAATCTTTTGACAGAAAGAGCAAATCTTTTCTTGAATGAAACTAGCTATGATTTTCAAAAAAAAAAAATGACCGCGGATTGGCTGCAGATCGATGTTTCTATTGAAATGAAATCGACATAACTTAATTCACAAGGAAGAAATTGTTAGCTTATGACATTTCAATTGGTAATCCGGAACAACTCTCCGATTCGAGATCCCTATCGAAGAAGTAAACACTAGATTTTCGATTCTGAAGTAAAATGTGAGCGGTCTAAGGCGGGATATTCAAAAGCAGATTTGCGGTTATTTTATGTTTTAAACATGGCCGATACAACATTGAATTCGAGTTTGACATTAAATTGATGTGATTGTATGCGTGTTTTTCTGGTTTTGATTCTGAATTTAAAACCAGAATCGAATTTCTCTTGTTTCCAGGAGAGGAACTGTTATTTGATTTCAATCGAGCTTTTTCAGAAGCGTTCGTAAGCCTTCTGGCTAATGACTAATTGAAAACGACATTAAGTGTATTCCCGTACTTTGTGCACAAAAATGTGAAGACTGTCATTTTTGCAAGAGTTGGGGTAAAAATCTCTCAGAGCGCAACAAATTTTCACAAAAGTACGGGAACGCTTTGAACAACAATTTTTGTCATTTTTTAAACGTCAACATAAAAGTGTATTTTTGAAAATGGTTATTAAAGATTTACGTAAAATTATTTCTTAAAAATAAGCAATTAGATATCACAAATTGTAATTTATTGCACTTATAAGCCCGACCAAACGATAAATTCGATTATTTGCAACTTTTGTAATGTAACACCTCGCAACTGACAGCTTATGTATTGTTTTTTTTTCTTTTTTCCTCCATTTCACAGTCTTCATAATTTTGTCCAAAGAAATTTCTTGGACTAAAATTCGCAAGCTTGGGAAATATTTTACTCACTCATGAGCGCTCTCTTCTGTGAAAAACTACGAAAATTTGGAGTACGGGAACAGTTTTTCGTAGAAATTCGTAGATTTTCGCAGTTTTAGGAAGTACGGGAGCGGACCTATTATTGAGCATAGGTATTCAGATTTGAACTGAATTTGTATTCTTCATTTTTTCTCAATTTTAAATAAAAAATCATACAAATATTAAGCAGTACCCCAAAACTATTTCACTTTAAATGTATGTTTTACTTGTTTGAAAAGCGTTTTTCGTCAGAAGTACATTTCAAATTCCGTGATTAGCTAAATTTCGAACATCAGTAGTGATCTGGTCGGGATCAATTGTAACAAGTTAACACAAAAAGCATTATGGGATTCTGTTACTAGATGATCCAAAAATCATTTTATAAAATGCATACAAATAAGTATAGATAAATAAAAATAAAAACCAAAACACAAGCCAAAAAGAGAACGGTAACAATATGTATGCACTTTGATCAGATCAGATTATGTTGTTAATAGGATTATGCTATTATGCGTGACGTGTGAATTTATATATTTTACTATAACTGTGAATATTGTATACAGATTTTGCTAGGATTGTGAATGGATATTTCATTTGTTTAATTTATTAATGCGTTTCAAAAAAAAGTTTTGAAAAACAATTATATCTTAATATTAACATTTAGACTTGCCTCATCGCAGATTCCGATTTACATACGATTTGTAAATATGTACATATGGATGTTCGTATTTTATAATAACAAATTTCCAAACTAATGTAGAAAGTTCTAAGGTCTTAGATGTTTTATGTTTAAAAAAATCGTTTAAAAGTTGCAATCGGTTGAAGTCATCTAATAAAATTTGAAAAAAAAATTAACTAACTTGAACTTTTACTTTTTTTAAATTATTTTAGTTATAATATTTTTATCAAAAGTGCCAATTGAACAGTGTTTCATTACTATATTTTTTTTAATTATATGTATAGAGTACAAAATTCACACTCCGACAGATTTTGTAAAAAAAAAAAAAAACTCAGTTCCGAATCGATACACACCATCTCTATATCGATTTTAAAGTCGCATATGATAGCGTAAACAGGGACGAATTTTAGAGAGGTATGTCGCATCTTAGCATCCGTGCCAAACTCGTTAGTTTTTGCAAAATGAGGACAGAGAAATCTCCCTGTTCCGTCAAAGCCGGCAAGAATACCATCGAACACTTGCATGTCGAAAAAATGCTTAGTGCAAGGCGACGTTATCATGCAACCTTTTGTTCTTGAAGCAATTGTATGCAACTCGCAAGCCAACAACAGAGGTACAATTTTTCAACTACTTGTTTATGTAGATGATATATGTAGATATCATTGGGAGAACGAAGAGAGCTGTCACCGGCGCGTTTGCAAGTGCTGAAGCAGAGGCGGCAAAAAATCTTAACCATCGTCGACTCGGGATATCAAGATTGATAGTTACAACTTCGAAGTCGTTTTCTACCTGAGATCCACTATTATCTCGCAAAATCATCAGAGCCGTGATTAATAGGAGAATCACTCTTGCCAATCGCTGTTTCTTTGGGCTAAGACGGCATTTGGGTATACCTAGAAGACCTTGTACAAGGCCCTCATCGTCCTGGTTCTGCTGTATGCGGCAAAAGTATGAACCCTGTCAAAAACGGGTGAGAATCTACTGGGAAGCTTTGACAAAAGATTCTTCGAGTTATCTTCGGTCCAGTCTGTGTCGAAGGAGTATGGAGGAGAAGATTTAACAGCGATTTGTAAGTGCTTTACAGCGAAGTCGATCTGGCCAAAAATATGAAAATACATCGGCTGAGGTGACTGGGACACGTGGAGCGTAAGGACACTGACGTACCAACCCGATGAGTCTTCGAATCTACCCCTGATGTTCTGCCCAGCAGAGGAAGACCTCACCTTAGGTGGCGCACACAAGCGAAAAACGACCTCAATCAACTTGGATTGCGTAACTTGAGGCAGCTAAATAGAGAACTAGCCATAATCCACGCTGGATTGTGTAAGAGCCGTCTAAAGTAAAGTAAGTAAGTACAAAATAATAGTTATTCGCTACGGCACGAGTTTGTCGAAATCGAGAATATCTCTTTAATTAATAAAACATGTCACTCAATTTTTCCGAAGCATCTGCGACGAAGCACAGAAGTTCATAATTTTGTTTTGTTTGTCAAAGTAGAACTTTGAACATTTAGCAACTTTCTTTGATCGAGTCCATTTTCGTATCATTTTATGTCGTTTGACAAATGTGGTTGTCAGCAGTTATCATATGCCTTCCTTTTCTGTGTTATTAATCTAATGTCGATTTCGTTTCAATAAATAGGATTCGCTACTAAAACCAATACTTTTTTGCTTTGAAACGAACGATTACGGACCGAATCTCTTTTTGGGGCTGTGTGTGTTGCTTGGCAGCTCCAAAAAAAAAAAACAAATTTTCAATTCGTTAATACATCATTATTTCGTTTTAATTTCCCGATTCCGACGCGGGGGAGTTCCTAAACCTACTTGCACTTTTTTAATATTTGTTTCCAAAAAGTTTTTAACAATTTTTTTTATTTTTTAATACATTAATTTACTTTTCCTGTACACTGCCACAAAATAAAAATTAATTCACAACACAACAATTGAGAAACTTCAAAACAAATATTGTAGTGTGTGTAAGAATCTGTGCACAAATCCGTTTTGAATCCGTCTCCAAAAAGAGATTCAATACGGATCTGTTTTCCAGAAAAATATTGTTTTTAATTTGAAACGAATTTGATTTTCAGAAAAAAATTGACGGCGGATCGACGGCAGAACGATGTTTTTGTTGAAACGAAATCGACATGACCATGTGAAATTACCATCTAATTTACTCAAAACAATTCGTTATGCCTTGTGCTGTGTTATGATAAGGGGATATAAACATTGTTGTTTAATCAGTTTCCATTTAACTCTCAATTTACATTTACTTTACTTTAATTAGTTTATATAGTCAGGAGTTATATTTTATTTGCATGTGCATTTTGTTAATTAAAATGTGTTTACTTTTGTTCTTTTTTTTTAGTTTGCAATTAAATACATTTGGACCAAAAATGACTGCGTATTTTGTTGAACTGTCTCAATAGTATATCAGTTGTTTGCATTTTATTCCTTGAGTTAATTTAATAATATTGTAAACCCTTTTTTTTTCTTACATATGAATGAATATGAAAGATAATAATCTTTCGTAAGAAGATTCAAAAATTCAAAATGAACCAATAAACACCGATATAAACAAAGCGTGATAAAAAGAAAATAGAGTAGAAAAAGCTGAATAGTATTAGTAAATATTTATATATAATCTTTGTTATTTTTATTTATAATAAGTCTTATCTGTGTAGATATTTTTTTAACAATTTTGTTTGTATTTTATTGAAGGACAATATTTTTAAAATTAAAGAGGTAGAAACATACACATACGAATTTTTGTTTTTCTTCTTATTTGGTTTTTGTTTAAGAAAAATAATTTACAATAACTTTTTCTTATATATTAAGTGTTACAGTTATTGAACAAAAAAGTAAGTATAGAATTAGAAAATTAACAGATATACTTGTGTTAGTGTTAGAATTGTAGAAAATAAATTTAACATTCAAAGAAACAGAAGATTTCTTCTGTTTTATGTAATAGTTAATAATTTTACTGTGCAGCTAATGTTTAAATGATCAACAAGTGGTGTCTGAATGAATACAAATACAAATACAAATTTCTTATTAATACAATTAGTAGTAAGCTTAAAACTATAAAAATGACCACCATCTTTTATGATTTAATTGCTCCTTAATAAAGCCAAACTACTTGTGGTTTTCTAGATAATATGACACAGTTTAAGTATTCCAGATAAATGTTGATATCTTAAATCTAATTTTCATTACTTTTGTGGCGTTAATAGCTAACATGCAAGGTGAAATGATTTTTTCCCAATTATTAAAAAAAAAAAGAATTTTAAAGTTAAGTGATATTGCACAGTTCATCCCGTATGTAAAGAAGCTCAGCAGTTATTGTTGTTGTTGGTGTTTTTTCTTTTGTTAAAATAAATATTTTGTTTCAAGAGTTACATAGAATTGCAATGGTTTTTGAAATTTAAGTTCATAATAATTGCAGTGAGATACGTTGAATGAAAGTATTCACATTTGATCTATATGCTTTTGATGTGGCCTTATAAATTCCACCTTTCATACATTTGTCCTAGGTAGGTTAGGTTAAAGTGTCTGTCGGGAAAACGGCTGACACACTTAGACCATAGATAGGTCCATTGTGATACCACGTTAAAGATATTATCTCATTAATTAAACCATTTGGAGCCGCTAATGAAGCGATGTAGTTGGTGAATGTCTATGTGTCTTAGATCACTGGGGGCGTCGACGAAGTATTCACCCAGGTGTAATCTACGTCCTTGGGGGAGAGCAGGACATGATCAAAGATCCATCCATGCAGCTTCTGCAAAAGTCGTTGGAGAATACGACTATTGTTATGGCGTGTCTATCAATACTTTTCGACATTTCGCAAATAACTGCGATACTTTGGTGAATTAAGCTACTTCTCGAAATGGTTTGTGTTTTGCCTGAACTTCCCCGCTAAAGGACTTTTTGCTACCCATTTTTGGTCGTGAACCATGCCATTCCAAACATTCAAACAAATTTTATTATTTTAAAAAATTTCATCATTCAATGGCTTTTTGCTTACCAACCAGATAAATTTCAAAGGGCTGTTCTAGATTTTTGTTTTGGTTATGATCACCATCGAAAGTAAAAAAAGAAAACAATAGAGTTAAATAAAAAAACTAAAACCTAAGCCGCAACCTAAAAAATCCGCCGCAAAATCAAAAAACCAATATTTGAGCAGGGAATCGGCATAAATGCTTTTTTGCAACGTTGAGGTTATACATCTGTTGGCAATTCGATGCTGTCGTGTATTTGTTTAAAGTTTGCACCCGTTGTGCTGTAAAAGTCTAAAGCTTAAACAAAGTTCTTAACCAAATGAAAAGTAACTTTCTGAAGAGTCAAAATTTGAGGCTTTTTCGATTGGTCGTCCGGAACTTTTCTGAACACCACAAAATTACAGTTGTTATTCTAAAGAGAACAGAAAACGATACGAGCAGAAACGAACGAAATCAAAATCACTAATACACTCATATAATTAAAATGTCAAAATCATCGGGTTAATTTTTGTGTAATTTCAATGTAGTATTGAAATTAAACTACTTTTTTGGTAAAAATAACATACAAAAATGCAATTTAATTATTATTGATACAAAAAAAATCTATACAATTCAGAATCAATCAAATTGTATCCTACCAATAGAAAAAGCCATTACTTTTCAATATCAATAACCACAAAAGCAAACGAAGATCACGCCAAAGAGGGATAAAAACTGCTTACTAGCGCACTGGAGCAGGTACACACACACCCGACATTGAAATATAAAAGTCAAAAAGAAAACAGTACCTAAACTATGGAACAACGTGAAGCTTAAATACCATTTTAGAATTTTTTTTACAATTAGCAAGTTTTATGGCAAACATTGTCTATAAAATATACATTTTTCCAAGACTTTTTTTTTTTACGATTGCAATTTTACATAACTCTTGAAACAAATATTTAATTTAACGTTTTTTTGTGTAACAAGTGCAAATTAATTTAATAAATAAAAAAAAACAAGGTACATTTTTTTTATAAATGAAAAAAAAATCCAATTAGTTACGACTGCCAATTATGGTTTAATCAATCTTAAACAAGCTTAAGTTTTGATTCAACACTGTTCACTTCTACGGGAAGATCTAATCAATTGAGATACTCATTGAAATCCTTGGTTACACATATTTATATGTATTTAATAAAATGTTGTATTTATTTTTTGTTTGTTTTGAAATTCATATCGAAAGCGTAAAATAAACAAAAAAATAGAAATAATTAATTTTAATTAGGAAGGTGTTTAATTTTAATTGCACGTTAAAATAAATAACGTTTTACTTCTACAAACTACTATTTTTTTTTTATTAATAAATGCAAACAAATAAAAATTAATTAATTAATGTTCATGCAAGTGCAAATAAAATAAAGAAAACGTGTATTAATGTTATTTCATGCAAACAAAATAACTAACTTAAAATAAAACTAATGATTATACTGTTTTATCAATTTCAATTGCAATGATTGCTTTGATAATAATTTACCATTTGATAAATTAACCTTTGACGTATATAACATGTGGACGCAGTGAAATATAATTACTAATTGCAAATCCACTGATTTTTTGGATTCCTAGCGATGATACATTCTACGACATTTGTGGATTAAATATGTAAATTTCATTTAGGTTTTAAAAATAATATAAATTTGTTAATTTTAAACGGATGGTAATATTAGCGATATCAGTGCACAAGGAGAAGGGAGAAGATTACAAACCTATTTTTTAAGGTATACTCCTATAGTTTTTTAAAAATCAAATTCAACTTTTTGCAAATCAAATCAAGTAGTTACCTTGTATTGACATACAAATATTTTTTAATAAGTAGATATAGGAAGTTTTCTCATTATTTCTTTTGTTTTCAACATAAGCAATTTTGCTGCATCTTGGAATAAATTAAGTTGGAGATTCATAAGACCCAGGCAGTGCGCGATCTTGTCGTTCAGACAAGGCACACTCTAATTTTTCTGCCACCGTATTCTTCAATGCTGAAGCCCATCGAAGAAGTCTTCTCTAAGATCAAGTACCATGCAAAAAATGTGGTAGCTGATCCTACAAGGCACAATAATTTAGTTGATGTTATTAATAATTCTGTTGTAAGTGTAACTTCTACTGTGATCGAGCTATAATCAAAATTCCTTTATAAAATAATATAAAGGATTTTCAAGCTGGCAACGCCGTGAATATTTAAATTCCTCCTGTCAAAAAGTTCGAGAATATTCTATGACAAATAAAAAAGCGCATTTCTTCACTAACCTCTTCAGTTAAAAGTCGCAGATTTACATTTATTGGCAAAATAGAAGAGTCAAATATTTACGAAGCTGCCCAGCCTTTAATTTTGGTTAAATAAAACCCATGTAAGTTAATATGTAATTTATAATTAAATTCTAAAACTATTATTGTATTTTATAGAAAATAAAATCACAATCACATACAGCTGCGGTAAAAAAATAGCACCATTACGAAAACCAGATTTCGTTTAGAAATGAAATTTAAGATAATCTTTTGAGGAACATTTTGAATATTCGAAAAGCTTATATTATGTCCAAATATTGCCATTTAAAAAAGAATTCCAACTTTTATTCATCAACTCATTAAACATTTTTTTTTTTTTCGAAAACTCAAATAAATAAACGGTAACAAAATAGCACCATTGCTTTATCATACAACTTAAAACTAAAACATCATAAAAATAAAAAAATCTTTTCTATGATTTTATTCTTTAGGGGTAGTCGAGCAAAATTAGTATTTTGTTGAATAGGCTTTGTTGGCTATTACTGCTTCACAACGTCTGTTCATTGAATTTTCAAATTTTGGCCCTTTCTACGTGAATATTCTTCCAGGAGACCTTTACTGCAGCCCATAATTCTGTGTTTACTAGTCGGTTTGGTTTCGGAGACTGCAGTTAAATTATGTTCCTTCAATCTGTGTCGAACGGTTTCCACGCAAGCTGTAATAGTCAGATCTTTTTTGTTAACTGTGTTGCAGCTTTAAAGGGATTTTTATGGCTTTCTCGGTCTAGGCGCCTGGTGAGAGTTGTCGTCATAAAAGGTTTTCGTCCACGAGATTGGGTCTTAGGTTTGTATATTATTGCATTTCGAATCATTTTGTTGGAACAGCCAACAAACCGTCGAACTTCTCCATACGTTTTACCTTCCGATATCATTTTTTTTTAATAATTTACCGTTATCGTTGGTACAATTCTTTCCACGACCCATTTTCTTTGAAAAACTGTAAATTTCGTGCTTTAAATGAAGACGCCAAATAAATATAAACAAATTCTAACACTTGACGCCCTTACCTTGAAATATGCACAAGAGAAAATATTTTTTTTGTAACGAAAACTGCGATCAGTGCTATTATTTTTACCGCACAAAAAATTGGATTTTGGCATTATGGCCTCGTAAGAAAAGAACCGTTACTATTTTCACGTCAGAGATATACAATAGAGAGAGGTGATAGTTCAAGCAATAACATAATAATAGTAGAAGCTGTAAATATTTTTCTATTCACCCATTTAAAGAAGTTAAAATGAGTGGTGCTATTTTTTTTACCGGCACTGTACATACAGATTGTAATAAATTCAATCTCACGGATTTTATATGTGTTCTTAAATTGGAATTTGGCGAAGCAACATCATTGCTGAACTATTATATGAACATATATTTAAAGCTACCAGCTGCTGCTGCAGGAGAATCATTGTCGACTAGTATGATGTTAACATTTGTGTTTATGCCCATACTATGTTATTAAGCAATTATTTAAATTACATGAATTAAATTCTTATATATTCACATGGTTTGATGTTTTTTTTTCTTAATATTTGATTTTCAGAAACTTGAATTTGATTTGCAAAAAGTTTAATTTGATTTTAAAAGACTGTATCTAATATGGGGCTATGGGGAAACAAAAAGAACAATTGGTATATAATACCAGATTCGAATGCAGGACACTAATTTATATTTTAGTCAAAGATATGGAATCAGATTCATGCATGTTATAGCTCGATGTACAAGCGAGTGGATAGAAGCACAAACCGGGCGAAACACTACTTTTATTTATGTTCTTCAAATGTCAATGAATGGTTTGATTTCTCTTGGGTTTTTTTTTTTTTTTAAATCTAATTTTAATATTGTATTTCTTTGTAACCACGGAATAAGCATGTCGGAAAATAGTTTTGAGAACGGAATGAAATCAATAATTTTATTGTTTCTCCTACTACTACAGTGCTGTGCAAGACATTTGTAACTAAGACCGGAAGATCTTTGCATCGAATTAATACCCAATTTATGTATCCGCAAAAATAAAGTTTTTTTACTATTTTGTTAACCTTATATTGTATTTAATTATTGTAGATAAAAGAGTAAGATAATTCAGTTTAATAGAAAATAAATTAAGAAATTTTTAAAAATAATCACGAATTGCTGTGCAAAACATTTGCAACTAAGAACAATGTCATACAGTTTTTATTTTTTTTAAACACAAATTACTAATATTTAACTGCATATTCTTTATGGTTTATAACACTTGTACATCTTCTAGGCAATGAGGTTGTTAATAACAGTTTCTGGTATGTTATCAGAGGCAGTGCTTTGGATTTGGGCATTAATTTCGTATTTCCGCTGGAAAATTGAAAATTTGACATTCAATCCTTCTTTTTACTATCTCTATCGACTTCTCTATTGGGTTTAGGTCTGGGGACTACGGCGGCCATTTCAAGGTCGTAATATTATTATCAGATAGTCAGCTTCTGACCAACCTCGACTTGTGCTTGGGGTCAATGTCGTGCTGGGACCTCCAAATAACTGGTATTTCCCAATTCCCACAAGGAAGCATGGTGTTTCTTAAATTGTCAACATATCGATCAGACTCCATAATGTCTTCTATTCGTCGAATTGGACTGATTCCTTGACCAGAAAAGCAGCCCAGGCCATAACAGATCCACCTCCATGTTTAACTGTTCCACTAGTATACTTTGGATTAAGTCTAGCATGCTTGGATTTTGCACACAATCTTAATTTGGAGAAATGGAAAAGGGTCTTATAATAAGACATAATGAAGTCTGAGTTTTTAGTTGCAAATGTTTTACACAGCAATTCGTTATTATTTTAAAGAATTTTTTGATTTATTTTCTATTAAACTGAATTATCTGACTTTTTTATCTACAATAATAAAATACAATATTAAGTTAACAAAATAGTAAAAGAACTTTATTTTTGCGGATACAAAAATTGGGTATTAATGCGATGCAAAGATCTTCCGGTCTTAGTTACAAATGTTTTGCACAGCACTGAATTTACAGGAGCCTTTATATATTTGAACTTATCTAAAGAATGCCAAAAACATAAATAAAAAAAATGTGTATATCATGCATATGTTCAAATTTGGGAATTTAGAGCTTCAAAAACAATTTCTATGAAACTGCATGAAAGCTTGCTGTAAACCAACTGAAGCTGCTTCAAAAACCAGACTATATTTTACGAATGGTATTGATGGCCTAAATTCGAATTAAATGTAAACTTCTTTGGGAAAGATGTGAAATACTAATTTTATCAATCAAAATACCAGAATGAATTCTATTGTATATCATTACGTTTGTTTCAGTGTTTTAGTTGTTAAAATTTAATTAGTATGTAATTACACTAAAAAATCCTGTAACTAGCTGCACAAATTTGTACATCTTTTAGAGGGGCAGATACAAATTTTAATTTTTTTTCAAGCTTTCTCTTAAAATATATGTACTAATACGACTCTACAGAAGATGATAAGGACTAGAGTAAAAAACAAAAAGTGTGGCAATAAATAGAATTTCGAAATTTAACATACGTATTTGAAAACCTTTTAGAGCTTAGACCATTATATTGCACTTAAAACCGCTTAATATAAATATTGTTGTATTAATTAATTAATCCTAATTGATAGTTATAGTCATTTATATCGAGTCATAAATCTTATTTCTAACAGAAGCAGTCATAAAGGTTATTTATGGCAAGATAATTATAACATGGTAATATTTTTGTAAAGTATACTTCCATAAATATTAATTTTAAAATAAAAGAAAAATATAACTAAAAAACAAAAATATAACTCGAAATAACATAAATACTCAATAGCTGAGACATTTACAAAAACGATGCAACACAACATTTTGCATGCATTAAATTTAAATTTAATTTACGTCGGTTTTGAGAATTTTTTTTTGTCAAATTTAAATTTGTTATATTTATTTAAATATATAATAATTATATTTAACGATTATTTTTGTCTTTTGATGTAAAGCTTAAAGCATTCCAAGGATAGATAAATTATCATTCTTTTTGTATAGTTGTACGGATGCAAACAAAAAACAACAAAACAAAACAAAATTATACAGCATTCGAAATTAAAATATTAACTAAACAACTTTTTTTTAGATTTATGTTATTATTTTTTTTTTACAATTCATACGCTTCTGGTGTACTGACCTCTTGAAGTAGATCCTGAGATGCAATTGCTTTGAGAACATTTTTCTTAGATGTCTCTTGCATCTCACCTCCTATTAATAGTTCGTCAAGTATGAAGTAAGCTTTTTCAAAATTAAAGATAATGTCCAATTCACAGACCTAGAATAAAAAAAAGATCGTTTGAAATGTTACACATAGAGCAACTTAAATTTATAAATTAAAAAAAAGTAATTTTAAAGCAATTAAAAATAGTTAAGAACGTATTAAAGCCGCCGCCACTCCAAATAAAGAGAAAGTCTGGATACATTTAGGAAATGCAATGAGATTGCATTCGATTTATAATTAATTGCCTTCCACCCAAGGGACCCAGTACGTAACTTAATGCAAACGAGCTTTGTCGATAAAATGGAGAATTTCTTTAGTTCAATCGAGTGTCCTCGATTTTATTGTTAGATTACAACTCGATTGTATCAAGTTACGGGCTGTGGCCCGTGATTTCGACCATTTAATGTGTATTGTAATTGAATATCTAAATATTGCACTGGGAGGCAAAAAATAAGTATCTATTAATTCTACATTCTTGTAGTTCGCTCAAGGAATAAAAGTTAATTACTGCTGTTCTTTTCGCATCTAAGCGAAATCCATTTTAAATTTTAGTTATTTGAACAGTTTATTGAGTAACAAAAGATGGACATGGAAATAAAATAAAATTTTAAATAACTTACACTTCCAAAGTATTTATCCAATAACTCGACATATCGATGGATTATCTCGAGAGTCAGCAGTTCATTGTCATTTTGTTCGATTGCACAGCAAAAATATAAACTTGCATATCTTAAATAAAATATGTAATACATGAGTAATTTATAAGGTTGCATGAAATTCAATTAATAAAGTTGCAGAAGCCACCTCACCTTTTGTAAACAATTTTACAATCTTTCCATTCAAGGAACGAGCACATTTTTGGCTTCCTGGCCAATATTGTAGTGACCAGTTCTCTGGTGATCTTCTTCTTTGTCTTATCTGGATATGCACCATACCATTTTTGTAATCTTAATTTGCCTTGTCGGCTAAATAGAAGCATAAAAAGCATCTAGAATAGAAGAGTTAAAAAACATAAAAAAGGAAATTGTTAAGAGGTTTTTTGTGAATTTCATTTTTTGTTTTGGATATGTTGGTTCACTTATTTTTAAGAAAAATGTTAAATTTGAATTATTTAATACCATTTTGTTATAATTTTCGGATTATATATTACTTTATTTTGTATTTTATTTTATTAAAAAAAGATTAGAAAGTGAGAATAAAATGACACCATCAGTTTTATCTAGTTTTTGACATTGACAGTTAACAGGTTGACGTTATTTTATTACCCAACTACATGTGCTCTTCTTTAATGTAGTTCAAAATGCAATGCAATTTTTTTTTAAGGCTGTGTGTGAAGTGCGTTAAAATGTTGGTTAAATTTTGAAGTTTGGTTTGTGGTGGGATCAAATTTAGTTTTTTGCTGGGTTAATTGCGTTAAAAGGGATTTATTAAAACACTATTTTGGCTAAGATTCCTTGTTTTTTTTTTTCGTTGTTCAAGTTAATTAATTTCTTTCTCAAAATCCGACTTAGAAGATATAAAGTTAATAATTTGGCTCGAAAATTGTAAAGAAATCTCAGTTTTACTTATATGTTTCGGTTTTACATCGTTAATTTAATATTTTGAAACAACAATTCCAAATTTTTTCAAAACAATTCCCCTTATGGTTAGTTTGTTGATTCATTAATAGCAGCTGGCGATCGCCTAAGGGGCTAGTACCAAGCTTTGTAATAATTTGTTAAATCTCGATCAAAATTTGCCGAATAACATGTTATAGCAAGTGATGGCTATAAAATTTCCTTGAGCATTTGGTGCCAAAAACAATGATAATTCTTTCAAAAAATAGACAAAATAAAAACAATTGAAAATAGTTGATGAAAACCTTTGTATTTTATTTCATTGTGATAATTGCACACAGAATTAAAGATTCCCAGCAAAGCGTTTACAAGCTGAGTCAATGCTTTGTTGGAATAGTGACTTCCTGAAAGAGAAAAGTCATTCATCAACATAAATATTCATTTGTGGAACAAAATTGACCTTACCACATCCTGTAAGGCAAATTGTTTACTCCAAACAACGATTGCAATTTCAGACCATCCATAGATCCTCTGAGCAGCGCAGCCTCGAAGGGTGCTAAAGAGATATGCACTACCAGCTTGAAAACTGGAATTCCTTATCAGACCTATTGATACATAAGCATTTCGTAGTTCCATATGTAGCTTTCGCCATGCTGTTGACGATCAATTCTACTGCCGATAGAGACATATCGATGTGTTTGCTACAAAAAGAAAAAAACTTTTTAAGATATAGGTACATATATAATATGTATACTTTCCATTTAATATGGAAATTATTTTTTACTGGCGATTATAGGTACTATAAGGCAAGTTATGTATTCGTAAAACAAAGTTTTTTTTTCTAACAATCAAACATGGCATTACGATCATAGAGAACACAAAAAAAGTGGGTCCTCCAATTCCGTCTGTCTGTCTGTCCTCGAGTCTGCAGCCTAAACGGTTGGATGGATTTGCTTCAAACTTGGTACATATTGGTTTTTCGGTAATATGCCCACACGTTTTTTTTTCATTTTTTAAGACGACAAATAGCAGTAGCTCCCATAATTTTTCTTTTGGCCTTACGATTTTTATAAAAAAAATCAGTTCATTAATGAAGGGAAAGAGTACCATTTGACAATTTTTTTTTTTTGAAAAAAGTTGTTATTTTTGGTACCTCTAGTACAACCATTTTTTTGGTTTTCGATTTTCTGGGAAACGGTTAATTTGATTTTTTTGAAGTTTTTTACACAGAAGCTCAGTTTAAAAACTCTTGTAAACCAAAATTTTTGAAAAAAAATGTTTTTTGGAAATTAATTTTTTGTTAAAAACTCAAAATTTCGAAAACGACTCAATAGATTTTTTCGAAACTTCGTTTTATGTAGTTTTTTGACACTATCTTGAATAGTTACAAAATTATTTTCCTAAAATAAAAAACAAGACGGGTACCTCCCATACAAATTAAAAAAAAAAACATTAAGAAAAAATGTATTTCTTAAAAACGGCTCCAAGAATTTTTTATAAAAAAATGTGTGTGTTCTTACATTAGTACAGCCCACTTTTAATTATAAAAATATTTTTTTGCATACTTATTAATAGTACTTCCCATAGAACCACTTTTCATAATCTCGACATTCTCAATATTGGATGAACCGATTAAAATATCTTTTTTTTATACAAATGCTCCCTAAAATTGTTAATAAAACTGCATACGAAAATTTTCAAAAAAAAAATTTTTCGATTTTTAAAAAATAAATTAACTTTTTTTGGAAAAATCGATTTTTCAAAAACCAGTCAGAATGTTTTTTAAATTTGAATTTTATATGTATATTAATAATATCTTCAAAATGGCGTTTCAATTTTTTTTTCTAAAAATGTTTTCAAAATTTTAAACATCAAAAATTAATTTATTAAAAAACCGCTCCAACGATTTTTGATTTTTTTTTGTTGATATATTCTTATTTATCCATGAATGCAAATTGCATCTTTGTTTTCCCTCAAACTATAACGACTAAGCAATATAAAAACATTTAATTATGTGTATTATCCATTTATTTCTACTTTTTATTATTCCATTTTTACGAATTTTTGCGTATGTCACTGAATACTAAACACAATATAGGCCCTCATACATTTATACATACATCTTTAAAAATCGCATGAATGTTATATATGCACAATATTGTATATTGCACCTAAATTATTAAGTTATATGCATATATAGCTATACCTACCCACCTACATTCGTCATTTTCATTATTATATGTACATGTTTACCACTGATCTCTATAATACACTGGATAGTGTATTCCCTACAAAGTATAATAGTTTTTTTGACTCCATTTGAATTTGACAGTAGCACCATTGCCATTGCCTATCTCGTTTTTTTATAAAAAGAGAGAAAGAGATAGATTGCACTCCTTTTCAAAAAAAAAATTAAAAACAATTTATTTTTATTGTCAGTTTCAATCAAGATAATAAGAACTACAAACAATTCAGAAAAGGAAAGACGGAAGACGGAACCTGGACAATCGGATCTCGCAAGAGATTATATCAATCAAGACGAGGAAGAAATTGATATTGAAACTGCAAAGAAGTCCTTCGTGAAGAGGATAAATTCGATAAGAACGTTTCAAGGAAATTGTCAAAGCTAAGCACAAAGTTGAAAAGAAGAAATCAAAAAGCAAGAATTTCGAAGACGAAGATGAAGTCGACGACTGTGGTAGTGATGAACACGATCAACATGATGTCGATTTGTCATGTTTGCCGAATGCAGATAAGATTTAGAAGAAGACGACAAAGAAGATGAACCACGTCACAAGAACGTGAAAGATATTGCAGAAAAATTATCATTAAATATGGAAGCTGAAATTATTGCAATGTAATTGTTGGGAAAATAAAACAAGTTCAAGTTCTTTTACAAATGGAAGTTAATATTGTGTGTAATTTAAATTTTATATTTTTTTGAAGAAGGTGCCCTTGGTATGGTTGATTAAACAAATTTAATTTCAAGCAAGCAACCATCTTGAAATGTAACTTTGGCAACAAAAATGTTATACTGTTATACTGACATGGACCCTCTACAATTATTACAGTTTTCTATTGGGGTCGATTTTTTTGTGTGAATGCACTATCCAGTGTATTATAGAGATCAGTGATGTTTACATTAGGTTCCGTTTATATATGTATATGTAGATACATTTTACTCTCCTAACTTACATTGTTAAAATCCATAACTTAGATTTAAATATATATTTGTAGGTGCCTATGTAACTATTCCTTGAAACATCCATTCGACAATTCATTATATGTACTAAAAATCAAGGTAATATAACCTACATAGGATTTAAACTATTTGAGTTGATATACCAGGAAGTCCAAATACAGTAATAAAATAAGCTTTTTAAGGAACAAAGATGTTTATTTAACAAGGAAAGTTGATCGAATTAATAAATTAAATTACAAAGATCAAACTTGATATTAAATGATATTGGGAATAATTTTTACAATAAAGTATATATATGTATATTTTGATTTTCTTTATTGCCATTATTAACGCACGCCATATTTGTTGGCAATGTCACACATCCAATCGAATTGGGAAGGTTTATTGGAGCCATGCATCGACTTTTGGAATTAAAAATCAATTAAACCCAATACTACTTTGTTTTTATTTATTGTAAGATATAATATGATGAAAACTAGTATCTCCATACTCTCCGATCATAAGCTGGGTTTTTGACATCATATATACAATTTAGTTTTCGTAATACTATGTTAGTTTCGACATCACTGTCCAGCCCATTAATGTATAACTCGGTTATTGGCGGCGATTGGAAAATCTTCGAACCTATCACAACGATGAGTGGATATCCCATTCTCTTTGATTCCATTAAACGCTTGCCAATCGTCAAAGTGTATTCTGTCATCCAGAATGATATCGCCTTGATAACAAATCTTTCTTAGATTATTGAAAAGTTACTGTTCACAATTATAGGATTCATTTTGCTACTTTTTCTTCCTTTGTTTTGTTTTTTGATGTTCGCTTCACATTCATACCTTATTGCAGAAATTATGCAAACATCAAAGGTGCAATTAGTTAGTTAAGTAAGTTAATTTATTTTCTGTCGACTTAACTTCTAGAGATGCAGCCAGAATCCTGCTTATACCGATACATTCCATGAATAGATTTTGGGGGTTTCCGTTTGGCTACATGAAATGTATGGCCAATCTGAAAAATAAAATTAGAAGCATCCTCTTCGAATTTACCTATGCTTGTTGTATGTTGTACTTACCGAAATTATTTTTCTTGTTTCCAATGATTTTGTTTTACTCTTGTCGTATTGGATTTTGAATGACAATTCAGAGTGAAAACGTCAAAGTAATCTTTTTTTCTCTGATGAAAGCACTTTAAGATTAATTTTTAATCTACTGAATTTAAACCGGATTATCTTTAGGTGAAAACGTGGTATTAAACACACTTGAACCACACAAATCAGAATACATTTTATTTTTAACCGTAAAAAGCAATACCTATACTTTTTTGTACACTGATACACACCAGATACAGAAAACCAACAAGCGATCAACTTCTTTCGCAAGCTTATGTATCTAATTATTTTTTTCTTCACATTTTCCTTCTTGGCACACATGGCATTTCAGCAATTTACTCACATGCTCAGTCAATTATGTTCGAGCACGTCGAGTGCGATCTAAACATGTTCAGAAAAAAAAATAAACACACATTTGGATCTCTAAATGCTGTGAGTTAAAAAGAAACACAAACAATTTTTTTGACAACTCAGACTCTGCTCTGAACTAAAAACGAAAAACGCCTAAAGAATGATTAGTGCAGTATATAGATCACACAATTTCTTGCGATTAAATATGTAAGCCTAATATGCAGCTCAGAATCCAATTTTGCTCTACATACTTTTTCCCACCGAGGCGAAATCTCGGATTTCGTAGATTTCACCCTAAATCTTGGCATTTACTTCACCAAAGGTGAAAAGCTTTTTATGGGCAAAGTACGACCCTTTCACTCTAACTATAAGGAGATAAAAAGAGAGTATGCATATTTATTTGAGAACTTGGCTTGGGTAGATCAATTAGATAAACAAAAGTGGTTGTTGTTTGTGCTTCTGAGAGACGAAAACGTGGATTTGGCGGTGTGAGCACCAATTTGTAATCTCGAAAGCTTCTTGCTGAAATATCGGATTTGGCTTTGATGGGAACATAGTATAATACAGAATTCTCTCCAAAATTTAGCCAAGCAGCTTAGCGGTGTGATAGGCAGTTCCAGCTAAAAAATCAATTATTTGTTTTTCACTGTACCTCCACTAGCTGTCAGAATTTAACGGGGAAACAAATGTCCGGCACATTAATTGTTAAGTCAGTCTGTCAATATATATACCTAATTGACAGATTGTTTTTATTGGAAGAAAAAAACCAAAGCATAATTTGGATGGTATATAAATAAATAAATAATAAGTAAATGCAAATGACAACTTCATTAAGTTGCCCAATATTGATTTCAATTTTTATGTCAATTGATTTGTTTTTCAAAAGTGAGCTTTTGAAATTTGAATACTTTTTCATATTCTCCACAGACCTCGTGTGTCAAATTTCAAATACTCCGCAGAAACCATGTCAAATTTTCTTATGTGGTTTTCCATTGGTACAAATATTTAATTGTTTATTCTTGATATAAATCGACCAAACCACGAATTTCTACAATTGAAACCTTCCATTGGGCAACAAAAATTAATAGGGGTATTCACGATCCGATGCAACAAAAAGGTGTAAAATTGCGAAATTTTATTTTTTTGCTATTCTATTGCAACTCTGGAGTAAAAATGTAAAATCAGTTTGAACACAACCATTTCTGACAGAAAATAACAGCTGCCAAACTGTCAACGACACCACGCAAATTTTGACCATCGTATTTTGTTGCAATAGGGTCAGTGTAAAGGAGGCTTTACATGCATCTTCATCTTCATCTGCATTGACATCTGAAAAAAATAGGAAACAAAATAAAAAATTCATACCTGTGCGATAGAGAGCGAAAACCAAAATGGAGATCATCTTCATTTATGAAGATTAGACCCCTTTCACACAAGGAAACTGAGTTGCCGGCAACAGGGAGTTTGTAGGTGAGAAGGGCAAGAAGTAAGGGGAATGAAAAAAATCTCCCCGGTCAACGATTTGAAGAGATTTTTTTGACGTTATGCTTTGAAATTTTCTTAGGTTTCCATTTTGACTTCTGTATCTGATAGATGTCAAACATATTTTTTTTAAAGAGAAATTGTTTCCTACAATTATATCATTACATTAACCAAACCAAGTGAGCTACTTACATAAATTCATTGTGAAAGAAAATTTCAAGTTTTAATTCTTGTAGTCAAGGCATTTAATTCAATACATCACGAGTTGGTACACATTTCATACATACAATTATGCGCCTAGACATGGAAAATCGACAACAAAAACGCACGGTGGCTTCATCATCACATTTGGTTTATACTGATGTTCCTGTATTAGCGAGCAGCAGCAGCAGGCAGCACCACAGGTATCAGTCATATCATCCTGTCAGTGGCTTATGTGTCCAACTGTACCAATAAAGCTTCGGTGCATTCCAATAAGCCCAATATAATCTTCCCATCATCATCCAAGATTTGGATGGCAAGAGAAACACACAACAAATCAATTTTCTCCTGGTTCATTGTTTTTCCGTGACCCTTAAATATATTAATTTAGCAAACCATTACTAATAACCACAATAAAAAAAAACAACATTTACCTACATAATCGCACCAGGTTTCTTTATTTTGAATTTATTTTTCTAAAAATAGAATTTTCCAGCCGCGAAGCAAATTGTTTGTTTACAAAAAGCGAATGTCAAATCAAAAGCAATTCAAAAAACGAGCAACTCAGTTTCCTCATCAATATATTCGTGTGAAAGCTACAAGGCAATTAAAGGAAAACGTCAAAAAAATCTCCAGCAACTGGTTTCCCTGTGTGAAAGGGGACTTAGGAAGTACGAACCTGAAGATTGCAGATTAAGCCTAGTACGCTGCTGATGCGAAACGAAAAATCCCATACAAAAATGACACGACGAAATCATGAACGAAAAATTTCGTTCTACTTTTCGTTTTCCAGTACGCTGCTGAACGACGAAATGTGTAATTTTAGTGGATAGCTGTAGTAGATTTCTTAGTACAATTCTCCACTCTTTTCGTTCTCAATTTAATTGACCTGCACATTAATTGCTTGCGAAATTTTGACATTTCATTTTTTTTATAAAAAAAAAAGTCAAGCTCTTGTAATGTAATGCTCAACGGCCTTGGCTCCGATGAAAGCATCGCTTCCCATAGATCAGCGAAATCAAGCATCGTTGCGCGTGGTTAGTACTAAGATGGGGGACCGTCTGAAGCCAACCACGTGCTGTTGACATGTGTTTCTTCTGTTGTGTGTTCTTCCTTTCTCTGTCTCTCTTGGTTGTATTAATGTATGTGATGTTTAAAGCCAATGGTCTTCGTTGCCAGTGCTTCAGTGTCTCTACTTCGTAGATTTATCTACGGAGTAGTATAATATGTAATGTAATGTAATGTAATGTAATTTTTCTTTGGCTTTGTGTTTTCTCTAGAGTCTGGTTTTTCTGTGCATTTCCTGTATTAAATTATTCAAAATACATTCAATTCTAATTTTGTATCACAACCAATTTCAAAATCGACTAAACTAAATCTGCAACATGAAAATGGGAAGTTGGAAAGAAGCACACCCTTCACATATCTTATCGGCGAACAAGATATAGCTGATCTTTATTTGGAGTGCTGATTATAACCAACTATCGACTTTTCTCATACCTAGTGCTAGTGCTTAGATTAAAAATAACCTATGTCCTTTTAAAATTAATTTATTTTAAGTGACTACTAAATAAAAATATTATAATCAAGATTCAGTAGTTTGTTCTGCAATTAACTGTCCATGTCATGATTTTTAAAATACATTTGTTACTCCGACTTTTAAATTCTATGCGACCTTTGACACCATATAAATATAAAAAAAACACTCACCATTTCTAACTACATACTTTCAACACATAAATTAACTCAATTGCCACAAAGAAAAAATCAAATCGACCGCCCGCTACTGGCAGTACGAATATGAATTTCCGACCTGGTCGGGACAAGGAAGCCAAAGGTAAGCGGCCTTCCGCTGCACCAACGACATTTAAGGAAATCATCGTTACCACAATAATGTTTGGTTGCAAAAAGGCCATCTTAAACGATACCCACCTCTATTTAGAAAGCCTGTTTCCGATCTCATTGATTGGCGATTTTATACCATACCCCAGAACTTATTTCTCAAGTTAAGATAATCTGTTTAATGTTTACTTCGTGAAAATCGGCACGGGATGGACATTGTTATTTAATCTACAATTTCAGGTGATGACCTCGCTAGTCCTTTGTTGTGTTGATAGAAAGAAGATGATGACAAATCACTTACCTCGCATTGCCATCGCTACCTTCTTTTTCTTTTCTGGACGAAGTTTTTTAATGTAATTGAACCATCGTATGGCAGATGCCTTGCTCGTGAATTTGATAGCAAATCAAGCTGCTTGCAAGCTGGTCACTTGTCAATGGGATTTGACATATAAGGCCATGCATTTTTACTATTCATTCGATTTTAGTATTAATTGAGGAAGCAAGACCTATAGTTAAAATGGGAATCGATCAAAGGGCATTCGCAGCGTAGCAGAGCGGTCAAGTACAAACCCACTAAGAAAACTCACTGATGAACAAGTGATAATGCAACCCGTTCCAAAAATATATTCTAAAAGCTATTCACTGTTCTCTTGGAATATATAATCTGAAAATACTTTGAAGTGTATCTTTGGAACGGGTAATCCTAAAAACTTCATTGATACCTTTTTGTAATCTATTCTTGATACTCTCAAAATCAGCATCAAAAGTTTGTATGTAGAAGCCTTATTGCAAAAAATCACTCTTGAAATACGCATATTTAGAATGATGTATGCGTATTCCTGGAGCTATTTTTTAATACAACTTCTTTGCAAAAAATGTTGATGCTTCCTTTGAAAGTATGAAGTGCTGATTCTAAAAAGATATCGCTCACCTTTATTGGACAACCCGTTCCAAAGATATAGTTCAAAATCTATTCACTGTTCACCTTGAAATACATAATCTGAAAATACTTTGAAGTGTATCTTTGGAACAGGTTATCACATAAAGGCGAGCGATATTTTTTTTGAATCAAAACTTCATACTTTCAAAGGAAGCATTAACAAAACCAAAAGTAGTTTTGTCACCAAATTACTTTTAGATTTATTTTTTTGTCACCAAATTTCCTTTATATATAATTTTTTTTGAAATAATTCTTGGACTTGAAAATGGTATCCGGAATTAGTAAGAAACCATTAATTAGAACTCATAACCGTTTACACCATTCCAATGAAGGACGTAGTTTTCGAATTATAGAGTGGTTTACCTCCCTATTTAATTGATTTTCTTAAAATTGATAGAAATTTCATCAAATCGGCAGATAAACCAGTTAATAAGTCCGAAAGTATTTGCTTAATTTCCATCATTTAAACGGTTCTGAGTTTTATTTTAAATCCTCTATGTGTAACAAGAACAATTTTTAAATCCAAGAATTATTTCAAGAAAATTACATCTAAAAGTAATTTGGCGACAAAAAATTTTCCATCTAAAAATAATTTGGTGACAAAATTACTTTTTTTTTTACAACTTGTCATTTGTTTTTGACAGCTTACAGAACTCTCCGCAAATATTTTTCCGCTATGGTTTTCGTTAGCATTTCGCTCTCCTAGTGGAGACCACCGAAAAATTTCGTTTCGCATCAGCAGCGTACTAGGCTTTATAGTGAAGATGAACATGTTCAGCTTCATTATAGCATTTTCATCTGCACCATAATTTGTTCCGTTCAGATAACGAATTTTCAAGTTTTTTTTTACCATTTCACCTCAGTTTGCTGAAAAACAAAGAAAAAAGCGAAAATTTTCTTCTCAAAACTACATACCTGAACGCTAAGTCCCCTTTCACACAGGGAAACCAGTTGCTGGAGATTTTTTTGACGTTTTCCTTTAATTGCCTTGTACCTTTCACACGAGGAAATTGATGAGGAAACTGAGTTGCTCGTTTTTTGAATTGCTTTTGATTTGACATTCGCTTTTTGTAAACAAACAAACGCTTGTATGCGGATATATACTGCTTTATTGTCTGAATGCTGTTCTCTGGTCGTTATACCCCTTTCACACAAGGAAACTGAGTTGCCGGCAACTGGGAGTTTGTTGGTGAGAAGGGCAAGAAGTAAGGGGAATGAAAAAAATCTCCCCGGTCAACGATTTGAAGAGATTTTTTTGACGTTATGCTTTGAAATTTTCTTAGGTTTCCATTTTGACTTCTGTCTCTGATAGATATCAAACATATTTTTTTTAAAGAGAAATTGTTTCTTACAATTATATTATTACATTAGCCAAACCAAATCAGCTACTTAAATAAATTCATTGTGAAAAAAAATTTCAAGTTTTAATTCTTGTGGGCAAGGCATTTAATTCAATTCATCACGAGTTGGTACACTTTTTAAACATACAATTATGCGCCTAGACATGGAAAATCGACAACAAAATCGGACGGACCAACTAAGCTCTCAGCTTGTGGCTTCCTGTCAGTGGTTTATGCGTCCAACTGTACCAATAAAGCTTCGGTGCATTCCAATAAGCCCAATATAATCTTCCCATCATAACTATCATGTGTTGGGTCCAAGATTTTGATGGCAAGAGAAACGCACAACAAATCTTCACACAAATCAATTTTCTCCTGGTTCATTGTTTTTCCGTTACCTCTTAATATATTAATTTAGCAAACCATTATTAATAACCACAATAAAAAAACAACATTTACCTATATAATCGCACCAGGTTTCTTTATTTTGAATTTATTTTTCTAAATATAAGATGCGGTTAATTTATAACTCAAAATTGTGTAGAATTTTCCAGCCGCGAAGCAAATTGTTTGTTTACAAAAAGCGAATGTCAAATCAAAAGGAATTAAAAAAACAAGCAACTCAGTTTCCTCATTAATATCTTCGTGTGAAAGCTACAAGGCAATTAAAGGAAAACGTCAAAAAAATCTCCAGCAACTGGTTTCCCTGTGTGAAAGGGGACTTATTTACATTGCTTTGCCATTTTCACGTATGTATATATATTTTTTTAATTTCCAATAAATAATAGAATCAATTTTAGTTTCATTTGTACATGCATCTTTGCGATTACGGAATCTGCGCAACAAAGTAGCTAATACTATAGAAAACTTTGGGCCAGCAACCCCAATGGGAGTTTTCCTCAACACAATGAATATTACAGGTGAAACTATTTTAAGTTAAATAAAAAAAATTTAATGTTAATAAATTGCATACCTTAATAAATGTTTTATTAAATTTGTTCTGAAATTAATTTTTTTTTTTTTGAAATTGTTTGTAGTAGTAGTAAGGTCTTATATGAGTCAGACATATCGCAAACTACCCGACTCTCAAAAAGTCTTCTGAAACGAGCATAATTTTTTACTCATGGCCTTGCATTTTATAAGAATTAATTCATACATTGGTGGACGATTACTATTCAACAATTTATTTCCGTTTCTGTTATTTTTGACTTGGGTTTAATTAGTCGCGAAAATTATCTTTTCTTAACATCTTATCGCGATAGCGTTTTATTTCTTTTTGCCGAATCATTTTGTCGAGGTCACGATTTCGATGTTTTTTTGGACCCATTGTATGATGATTTCTCAAGTCAATCTTTGAACGGTTAGCAGCGTGATTTTTAGATGACAACGACGACTGTAAGGAAGATTGCAATGGAATTGCACTTGCAGATCCATGTAAAGCCGCCTTAAAGCAAAAGTGTTGTAAAATCTTAGTCAGTGTAAGTTGTTGTTGCACAAAAAGTTGCACTTTCGCATTTTTACAATGATACTAGACCAGTTGCACCGGATCGTGAATACCCCTAATTATTTTTGATTCTGATACAAATTCGCTGAACCGTATTTTTCGGTGAATCTAGCCCTGTTTTTACTAACCCCATTAAACACTCATACAATTGGAATTGTCCAGTTTGGCATAACTATCAGTTTCAGATACGAATATACACCAATAGGGTACTGGCGGAATACATGAATGGCAAAAAATGGCAGATAATTCACTTTGACGGAAAACATTGTTGGATTATCCATATCAAATTGTTTTGTTTTCCCTCAAAGTGTCACTAAATGTATAGATAAAGGGATGGGACACTTTAAAGAGAGATAGTTTGGTAAAAAGCCCTATACCATAGCAAAAGAAAATTTAATTCGGCACGCAAGATATCATTTTCGAATTAAATTCTGAATTTACCAATGGAAAATCCCATTAGAACACTAAAATAGATAATGCGCCTTTGTCCATCGAACAGACCTTAATAAAAATAAACGTCATTCATCATATGACTTTTGTGTGTTGTCCACAAAAGCAAGATGAACAAAATTAAACATAAATAAAGAAACACACACGTATTTATTGATAAGAAAAAATATATTCATATAACTTTTTAAAATAGATAACACAATTCTCAAGCAAAATGCCACATACGGATAAAATAATGGATGCTGAAAAAGGTAACCGACTGTGTGAAAAACTTTGCATTGTTGGAGTCTAAAACCAGGCAGTCTACCTATATTTTTTATAAATTCGTTTTTAGCACGTACTAGTGGTGATGGAATGGAAACTATCGAAAGTGTCAAAAGCGAAAATAAGTCAACTTTTGTCAAACCTCTATTACGACGCAAAGATAGTACAATACAAGAGACAATCCATCAGAAGAAACCACCTCCTCCACCACCTAGTACAACTCTGATTCCTGGTCTGCACACCCTCTACCGACCTGCGGAAAGCTCAAGAAGCTTACCTGCCGTCGAACCGAAAGGTGAACTTCGTCTGCTTACTCCGAGATTAATGGATGCTCGAAAAGATTCCGAACACAAAAAAACGAAGCCCCCACGGTTCATCCCATTCGAACCATATGCTGGTGCTGTTAATCCAATTTTCCCTAACAAAGACAAATCAAAAAAAATTCTGAAGAAAGATCGTAATAATTTAGATATCGGTGTTTTGGTAAGTCATATGTCAACGATGCGAACTCAAGAATTGCAGGATTCGGCTGCGGAAATAGAGAAAGCAGTCCCAGGCAAAGAAGTGTCAGAAGATCCACAGGTGGTTGAGCTAAAAGCTGAATTGACCAAAATCAAGGAGGAACGAGACTATTTAAATAATCAGCTCAAGTTTCAAATTCAGGTGAATTCAGAATTGAAAGGCTTACTTGTTGCTTCAGTTGGCGAAGACTTACAAACGCGAGTGAATGTCCTGACTGAAGATAAACTGCAATTAGCCAAGGCTTTGTTGGACACGGCAAACAATTTAACAACTCATACGGTAGGTATCAAAATACATAAGATGTCTTGAATATGAATAGGACTAGTTGACACGGGATGCTCTTTAGTATCGAGACCTTGCTCAGCTCCGCGTATCCATTTTTCTCAACCAAGTCGACTAATATCTTTTTTCAGATTAAACCAACGGAGGTGAGGTACATACATATCACCATTTATCGTTTTCCCTGGCTTTATGGCAATATTATACGGCTGAAACGTCAATTTTAATTCGTTCTACATATCTTCGTCAGATATTGATTTGTTTATTAGCACACTTATTTTTTTCAAAATAACGACGTTGCTTACAATCGCTTGGAAATTTTTTTAAATTTAATTTTAACTATATGCCTGTATGACCTAAGGTCTTTTAAATGTAACCTTAATTGCACGGCACTAATTTGGCACAGTGGATTTGAGAACCAGGTATTGACTGTCTCAATTTAACCCATGGCCGGCATCTAATTAAAATTGGAGGTATAGAAAAGAATGCGTTAGCAATCAAGAACTTTATCCACTGTGCCATTGCCAACCACCATGGGACCATTTTTCAGTGTTTCTTACAGCATCTAATTGGTCTCAACCAATCCTTAAAAAACTTATGGATTCTACAATTGTGATTATGAATATCAAAACTTCTTTACGTAAAGCTCTGTTAGCCTGACGATGGCAACTATAATAAAATTTTAACGATTTAGCTATGTACACCTGAGGAAACGCAAGACTTGTAAGCTTCGCATTTGGTCTTGTTTACTTGATAACCTTGCTAAGAACAGGGGCCTATTTTATAAAACTACAAGACTTATATTTATTTGTGAATTCACTTGTAATTTGTAAATTATGTGCAAATTTTCGTTTCATAGAGAATACCAATTGACTAATAACTACAAGTATGTTTGACTTCTAACAACATGTGAATTTGCAACTGCAGCGAGCGAACTTTTTTGTTTTATAAAAATATTTGCCCAATAAGTTATTAGTGACGGACTTGTAAATACAAGTGAATTTATTAAAAGTCTAAAGAGACTAATAAAATCAAGTATTGAAAACATTTGGAACATTCGCGGTTAGAATTTAGTGCATGGGCTTGGAAAACGTGTGTTTTCTATACCTCCAATTTTAATTGGATGCAACCCCTGGTGAAAAATGAGATAGTAAACATCTAATTCTCAAATCCACTGCTAACAAAAATTATTTCTTATCTTTCTATTCTTTCTAACTAACCGCTCGCACTGCGTGTAAACATTTTAAGGGTAGTCATAACCCCTTGAGTGGGCGCATAATTAAAAAAAAATCTTAAAAAAAACGATAAATGCTTAGATCGCTTAACAGTGAAGTATAGCTGTAGATTTGTAGTTCCAAGCAAATATTTTTACTTATTATAGGTACTATAAGGCAAGTAAAAAAAAATCTAAAAATCAAGCATTACATTACGATCAAAGAGAAGTCTAAAAAAGTGATCAACAAAAAATGTTTGGCTGTGTGTCCGTCTGGATGTATAACCAGCTCCAGCCTAAACGGCTTAAGCGATTACCCTCAAATTTTGTACGTGTGATTCTTTGGGTATTCCTCCGAGGGGATATTTAAATTTTATTTTTAGGCCTAAAAATAACGGTACCTGCCATATAACCCTTAAGGAAAAGCATATTATTCTTCGTTGCAGCCGTTCAACGATTTTGATAAAATTTTTTTAAAATTTTTTCGTTGATACTAGCCATCATTTAATCTGAACCACGTTAACGGGAAACGTATATTCTTCTTTTAATTTTTTGCTTTCTCGGTAACGGTACATTGGATTTCCGTCAAACTAATAGGGCTTACCATTTATAAATTCAGAATTTGATATTTTTCGTGGCGAATTTGACGCGATTTGAATTAAATTTTGTTCTGGTATGGTATTGGCGTATATTCGTGAAACTGATAGTTGTGAAGTTGAATGCTTCCAATTGTACTAGGGCTTAATGGTGTTAGTAAAAAGAGGGGTAGATTCACCGAAAAATACGGATCTGCGAATTTGATTCAGAATCAAAAGAAAATTACTTTTGGTGCCCAATGGAAGGATTTAATTGTAGAGATACGTGTTTTGGCAGAATTGTATCAAAAAATAATTAAATTCTTGTACCAATGGAAAACCACATTATTCTGCGTATCAAGATTTTGAATAACTTTTTTTTTTTTTTTTAATTTTAACTATAAAACAACCTGAATTACACGGCACTAGTTGGCACAGTGGATTTGAGAACCAGGTATTGACTGTCTCATTTTAACCCATGGGCGGCATCCAATTAATATTGGAGGTCTAGAAAAGAATGCGCCTAGCGTGGGGATCGAACCGTGTCATCTAATGATGTTCTTGTTGTTTTTTTTCGAAAAACCAATTAAGTGATGGTTTTGGCAGTTTTTATAATTTTACAAAACAATTTGTACCCGCACTTATACACCCTTCACTTTATATGTACATATGGTATGTACATATTAACATACCTAGGTTTCATCTATGTAGGTAGGAACATATTACCCTCCTAATTTACATAATTAAAATCCATTTCACTATACATATGTAGGTAGGTATCTATGTAACTATTCCTTGAATCATCCATTCGACAATTCATTATATTAAGAATCAAGGTAATCTTACATACATCGACTATAAGCCTGCATAGGATAACTAGACAATAGCAAGTTCATACAATCCAGTCGTGCATTTTATTGCGGAAAAATGTTTATGGAACACAATATTACAATTAGATATTTTATTTGCGCTTATAGTTACAAGTTTACAAGTACAACACTAATAGTTTTATGAAATAGGCCCCAGGACTTCAGAACTTATATTTGTTCCCTATCCAAAAATTTTAATTTTACAATCTTTTTCAGAGATCCTCTTTTAGTCGTCACTGTTTCATAAATAAATACATTTCATCTTTGAATTTATTTTAGGAACAAATTGAATTCCTCGCGAGTCAGTGCGAAGTGTGGCGTAGTAAATTCCTTGCCAGCAGTGTAATGGTGGAAGAACTCGCTCGATGGAAGGCTGACCTAACGCAGAAAAATGAATTGCTCACAGAATCAACCAAACGATTATTAAATCTCTCCACCGAAACTCGCAAAACGCAAATCGATATACTTAAAAATCTTAAATTCATGGCAAACATCAAGTACCTCAACTTACCATCAACCGACGTCATAAGTCTCGGTTCTGAGTGTCTAAATATTCTACAACAAATGGCACTTCATTCTGGCATTGGTATTCCAGAAAATCTTTATTTGAATAATAACAATCGGCAGTTGACTGAGGATGAACAATTTGCCATTCAAGTAAGTTAGAGTTAATAACTGTAAATTATTTCATAGAGTAATAAATACTTCGTAGGCACTAGAGTTCATTAGCCAACCGTTAATCGCAACTGACGACGCGATAAAAGCTCTTTTTGGACAAACCCGACGATCCTATGTGACTGCCAGGGAAGCGCCAGTTGATGAAGAACAAAAATTAAACATTTAAAGTATTATAAAATCACATTTAATGCCTTAAATAAAATCAAGATATAGGGTTAAGCCTTGGTTTCAGTTGAATAAAGATCAGTTCTCCTTTGAAAGGAGATTGGAATCTGCTGACGGACTTTTTCCACCAAGGAGAAGTCAAGATCGGCAATCACAATTTCTTCGTTTTCTTTAGCGCTAGCTAGGATTTTTGCCCAGGGATCGACAACCATCGAATGGCCAAATGCGACGTAGCCCGCACTTTCATCTCGAGATGGTGATATAGTAGCTACAAACAGCTGATTATCATTAGCTCTGGATCTCTGCAATAGCTCCCAGTGCATTGGTCCAGTGGTCATGTTAAAAGCAGCCGGATATATCAACATTTCGCAGCCTGAATCAGGTTTAATTAAAATGTATACAAGGGGTAATTCGGTGCAATTTACCATTGTTTCTGTAGACCCTTGCCATTTCCTCAAAACGAATGTCATAACAAATGCCAATTCCAACTTTGTGTCCATCGAATTCAACTATGGTAAATTGATTACCAGCTGCAAGAATTTCTGATTCTTTGAAGCGAATACCTCCGGGAATGTCAATATCGAAGAGATGCACCTAAACATTATACAGATCATATGATATCTACATACATATATGTATTACTACAAACCTTGCGATGTTTTCCAATTAAATTCCCCTCTGGGTCCCAGATAGTGCAAGTATTAAAGATCTTATCATTCTCTCCTTTTTCCGGAATAGTTCCACCAATAATATAGATTCCATGCTGTTTAGCACTTTGCGATAGAGCCTTGCAGGTGTCTCCATCGGGAATGGTTTCCGAATATTTACGAAAGTAGTTGGTGCCATAAGGACAATTGAAACACTCAGAGAGGGCAACAATGCGCGGTTTGGATTCGTTGACTACTTGTGTTATCTTTGCCAGTGTATTTTGTACATTTTCAGCTTTGTCTTTTGAAACTTTTAGTTGGAGCAAAGCAAGACGAAGCACTGTGATGTGCGAAAAAAGTTATTAAGGAAAAGACTATTTTTTGAACTTACTCTTGACGGTATTACTCATTATAGACGTCTTTAAGGTCAATTTGTAAAATTATAACAAAAAATAACTAGATAAGAGCGGCACGGAGATAACCCTGCACTAATCAAAAACTAAATAAATATTCTCCACCCCACCGTCAACTTTAATCATCCCAAAAACAGCTGATATAAATGATATCAATTTTGACAGCTCTATGAATTAGTGGTTGTGATATTGGATTAAGAAAAGTTTTCGAAATTATTTAATAAGCTTACCAAATGATGGCGGTTATGTCGTAAGAAATTTCTTAAGGAACTTGACACGTTAGCTTTGAGTATGTTTCTTTATTCATTCTAGGATGTCCAGAATATTCGGAATACCAGTTTTGCGTTTCTTTATTCCATGGAATATTCCGGATAAACTATTTTGTTGTTTCTTTATTTACTCCGGAACGTTTGGAATGCATTCTTTTTATTCCATGTTCAGCAAGAAATGAAAAGAATAATCTCGGAATATACCAACACCTTATGTGAATGCGGGGGTTCACTCACTTAGTATATATGTTATCTCGGATACCAAGCTATCGGAGTTTATCTGTGGACGAATCAGATAGGTTAGCTGACAGCTGTCAAAACATCAGAACAAATAAATTTTGCAGTCAGCTGTTCTATACTTTGTATAGCAGATAGCTAGTTATTCCAAATTATTTGGGATAACTCAAGATAGCTTTCTTGGGAACAGGTGTTTTCCTTCAGATTTTGCACGCATTACAACAACAGAAAGTTATTCCAGATTGCTGAGAATAACAGAGTGAACGTCCCCAATGATAAGCAAGCAAAATAATGACACCAGCCAAAGACGGAAATCACGCAAGTAAACAATGGATGACCACACATTTTTTTATAATTGAAATAAATACATAAATAACAATTAAATGTGATTTTTCATTCATTAATAATTTCATAATATTTTATTTTTACTATTTTCCATAGAGATATCTGTTTTTTTTTTGTCATCATCACAACACTTTCAAACAGCTGGATGATGTCATCTTTTTTCTTTTCTATTCCGGATAGTATTTTTGTTTCTTTATTCCTTTCATTCTGGATATTCTGGATAAACATTTCGTCTTTTCCATCCATTCTATTCCTTATCCGGAATAAATAAAGAAACACACTCTTAGTTTAAATTCTATTAAACCGCACTAAAAATTCGAGAGAAATTTCCGCTCAAGTTTCCTTAATTCTTAACTTACTTTTTATGGTTCATAATAATAAATATCACAACGATTTGGATTAAATTGCTTGGAACCAGTTTGCTTCTATGAGAGAAAAAAAATAAATAAAATAGATTAAGTTAAATTAGTGATGGATATAACGATCAATTTTTATTGTCAATTTTCATTGAACAAGTTATTGTTCAAAGAATATTGATCGTTTGTATGCTATTCAATGTCATTGTCAAATTATTTATGAAGACATTGAATGCAATCAAAATAGATTTGGTTTTCTTCAATGTCGTCAATGTTTATTGACAATTTTTTGATCATGTGGTGGTACATACCTTCAATTTTTTGTCAACGTTGAAGTTTCGTTTGTATCAAAAAAATAGAAGAAAACAATTAAAAATGGCTGACGTTGTTTATAAAACTTATAAAAACAAATGGCAGCTTCAAATCATAGTTGTTTGAAGCTAATTAAATTAATAAAAGTTCATTCCTATTTTGGAACGTTAAGGCTTCCGAAATGTCAAAGAAATGTGAATATTAATTGATACAAATTGGTTGACGGAAATTTTTTTCAATGAAAATTGACAATAAACATTGATCGTGTGTAGGACACTTAATCGAATGATTACATTAGCCGTGTTTTATTGGGAAATTTATCCGCCGTAAGTTTATCCCTAGTAGCAATTTACATACAATTCGCTACGGTCGATAAAAAGCTAAAGTAGAAGCTACGGTGGATGGCTGGTTGACGTTCAGTCGAGTCTCGATTCTGATTTTGTTAGTTTTGTTGGTACGATTGGCAATTGAATTGAATCTCGATGGATGTGTTCATGGAGTGTTATAATTATTAATTTCATTCATAAGACAAATCGATCTTTTTGATTCTTTTTTTTAATAGTTGGCCAGTTTATATTTCTCAAATCTTAGATAACTCCATTTTTTAATAAATTATAAGCTGTTCTTCTGAAAAGTTTCTGACTTTTACTATTAAAAAACTGTATTCTTTGCTCAATTATTTTCTGAAGTACGTCTAAGATTGCACCTATATCTGCAATTTTGCATACCCCTAATGTCAATTAATCAATTTTAACAAATTTTATATCCATTTTGAAAAAGAAACCAATATTTATCGAATGAATTCCGTTTTACTTTTATTTTTGACTAACCAAACCCAATTTTCGGTTTGGTTTCAATTTTGATTGATAGTTGTAAATAAACGGAGCTTGGTGAAAAAAATCATCTTTTTATTTAGATCTACAAAAGAGCATCTACAAAAGAGCAATTTGAGAAGACAAACCGCATTGAGTGGAACTGCACTATAGATGAATTGCTTGACACTGCGCCCCAAAATATTTATTCGTATAAAATTCTATGAGCTATAAGGCTAGGCGCGCAAATATGCAACTTTCAGTTTTGCAACAGTTTGGTTGCTAAAGTGAATACCATGATAGTGCGCGCAAATGCAGTAACAATTCAGACCACGATTCGATCAACTTAAAAGTTTGCGTTTTGGCACAAATCGAACGATCGCCCCAAATAAGTTCTTCAGTTTGTATCACACCGAACTAGTTATAATGTAACTGCGCGCACATTAAATCAAAATATTATTTGTGTGATGGTTTATCTCGTTGATTAATTTTAAGTTGCTAATGTGCGCGATCACTAGTGATTAAACTATTTCGTTTCGGAAAAATTGCATGTGCGCACTAAGCGGCAACTGAACTTCACAAAAGGTGCTTTTTCTTCACTGTTTAATGGACGTTGGCCATGGACGGTATTCGCTTCACTACATGGACATGGACTGGGCGTACATTTTTGTGATCCATTGTTTTTTTTCTGGACATGTGCATGGAAATGGCAAACCAAATATTAACTACTTGTTCCTTACCCCGCGTATGTTAAGTGCAGTCTGATGAGTGAATATTGAATTGAAAGCAAAACATAATCAGAAAATAAATTTATAAAATGACTTGAAAAATAAAATTCTAGCTATCGATCTACTCAGAAAATAAATAAAAGCATGAAATATAAAGGTGGCATGTAATGGATTGAACAATTTAAACTACGATGTAGTGTGCGTTCAAAACCAAGAAACATTTAAAGGAAACAAGCAAATCTCCGTCAATTTTGTATCCTCGTGTGAATGGCATAGAAGATTTTTAAAGCAATATAAAATTGCCCTGTGTATAAAGGGACTTGACCATAGTCTATGAACAAAACCATTCACTTATCATTTCCTTTCTATTGGTGCAAAATGAATGTTCGAATTTAAAATAACAAATGCAGACAAAATGAAAACAAGAAATAGGTTTGAAACATAAATTATATATTGGTACGTTTTCTACTTTCTATTTTATATGAATAAAAGCTAATTATTGGTCATTATTTTGATATTTTCTTAATTTTACTTTGCAAAAGACTCTTTCATTACTTGTGACTGCTGTACAAGGGTACCATCTTTACAAAAATAAAAAAGATACGGTCCATGCTACGGTCGATCCGTTTTTTTGGGAATTACTTAGGGTACAATGGATAGATTCCCAATAAAACACACCTATTTATTTAGATATATTAAGTCTTCGAGCTATTAAAATAATGGAATGAATAAAATAAAATAGGTAGCTTAATCCATTTAAATCTAAATAAGTAACATTCGATTTTCTAGAGAGTTTTTTAGAGTTTATTTCAGCAAACAAAACAAATTACAAAGTTTGATTTAGTAAAATCCGCTCACTGTCTTTTTTAAAATCATATCTTGGTATTTTGGAAACGGATTAAAAAACAATAGCCCATAAAAACTGATTAAATAGGCGGGTTCCCGGAAGTTTTGGAAAAACACTATTTCGTACTTACAATTTTTTTTATTTATTTCTTTAATGTGTAGTACAATATTGTACTTATGTCAAAAATATTTTATTTATTTATCAAATATTTTTGGTTTTTCTTAAAATATCATAAAAACAACTTTTTTTAAATAATTAGAATAAAAGGAAAAAGTGACGATTTTAAAAATTGATTATAGAGTATGCAGTTTCGTTGAGTCCACAAAAATCTTTTAATCCAAAAACCTTTGCATATATACCAAAACTTGACCCCACCCCGAATACTATATTTTGTCAAGCAGGGGGGTTGCATGGAACAGCATGCCCCACTTACGCGCCGTGATGACAAAAAGAAATTCCTCATTCCTCTTCCAAAATTAAAAATCAATCATTCATTTCTGCGTACCCTTAAAAAACGAAAATAGTATTCATTTCACAGATAAAGGTTGCAAATGCGAGGAATTGTTTTCCGGGCAATCGTTATTCGTGGAGTTATGTTTTCCGGGAAATCATAGCCAACTAAAATAGGCCCTACCTTACGAATTTACATTATCAGGTTGCGAATTTTAATTCAAGAAATTTCTTTGGGCCAAATTATGAAGGCTGTCAAATGATGGAGCGCTCTTCCGTGAAAAACAACGAAAAGTTTGTCTACGGGAACAGGATTTGACTGTGTTTTTTTTAGAAAAAAATCGTAGATTTTTGCAGTTTCCGAGAGCACGGAAGGGCACCTATAATACATAACCTGTCAGTTATCAGGTTTGTCATTACCAAATTCGTAGATTTTCGCAGTTTCAGAGAGTACGGGAACGCACCAATAATACCTAATTCCGGATTTACACGACTGCCAAGTTCGCAGTATTTACTGCCAAATTACTGCTGTCATTGATTTAATTAACGACATTCGTTTACACGAAGCTAAAATACTGACATATAAAAATACTGCAAACACTGGCGTAAATAATGAGCAATGAACGTGCTTTATTGCAAATTGTCATTATTTGAAAATTCTTGTCAGTACTGCATTTACACGATGTCAGTATAATGCCACAACTTGCCAACAACAATTCTTGCTGGCAGTTTTTTAATGACAAATATACTGCCACATTTTGGACCATTTACACGACAACAAAAATAATGCCAAGAATTTGACAGTTATGCTGCCACTTGGGCAGTCGTGTAAATCCGGCATAACCAGTCAAATATCAGGTGTGTCATTACAAAAGTTGAAAATAATCGAATTTATCATGTGGTCTAGTGAAAATCGTGAAATGAATTAAAGTTTGTATAGCAAATTGGTTAATATTTATAAAATTTTAACAAAACTAACTTTCTTAAACATTTTCAATACAACACTTTTGCTTTGATATTAAAAAATTAGATAAAATTCTTGTTCAATACTTTCCCGTACTTTTATGAAACCTGTGATTCTGAGAGATTTTTACCCCCACTCTTACAAAAATGATAGTCTTCATATTTTGTGACACAAAGTACGGGAACACACTACTTATTAAAACAAATCGCCAACAAAATGTGTTCTCCCGGGAGTAGATTTCCCCAATTATGAATTTCCCGGGAGACTATTTTTCCCTTCGATCAGCCCAATTCTAAATATTCGCCGGGAAAATTACACCCTGGGAGATGTGTTCTTCCGGGAGTAGAATCATCCAATTATGAATTTCCCGGGAGATTATTTTTCCCTTCGATCAGCCCAATTATAAATATTAGCCCGGGAAAAATTACTCTCGGAGACATATGTGTTCTCCCGGGAGTAGAATGCTTCAATCATGAATTCCTCGGCAGGCTGTTTTAGTATTTCCCTTCGAATGCGGGAAAGAGAATTCTTGATTCAACCTTTTCATAGTATTAGACATAGGTAACTATCAAAAAAAAAAAAAAAACTAGTCGAACAAAATTATTTAACCAATTTGAAATTGAATAAATAAATAAATAAAGTGAAAATTTTAATAGATATAATATCACCTAAAATGTTCAGTATCGCAGTAAGAATTTTGAATGAAGAGCAGTTTGAAGAAAACCGATATTTTAATGGAGTTTTTATTTGGCAATCCGGAATCCCTCTCCAATCCGGGATCCCAACTGAACCCTTTTTTGATTTTGACGATTCTTAATTTTAATGTGATTGTATGTGTGAAAATAATAGTGTACGTGGAAATATTCAAATTCAAAATTATAAGCGTTTCAATTTAAACTAATGATATGCATGTCATATATGTATGAAAGATATAGCGTTAGCTATAGAGTTAGCGACCTCTTATCGACACGATATCTTTACTTCGAATGATGTTAATCTTAATCTTAACATAATATCACATATGTAGGTACATAGCTTACAGTCTATGTAGAAACAAAAAGAGAATTTACCTAAATTCATACAAACTGTAGGTACTTATAATCAGTCGATGGTACAGCTAATAGAATAAGCGATGAAAGATAACATGTCTCGATTATGTAATTTTCTATGTTAATTAATTAAAAGCACAGGGTGATCAATATTATTTTAAATATAGGCTTTTAGATTTCATAATACATTTTTAGTACAAATATGAAATTTCTTACAACAAAAAAATGTTTGTGACACAATTATGATACAAAAAATAACAACAGTCGAGTTTGACGTTCAAGTATATGAATGTGTAAGTGCTTCCGGTTTCGGTTCTGATTTAAAATCCAGAAGCAAAATTCTTTTCTTTTCACAATCAGAACTGTCAATTTTCCCAAGTTAACACTTTCAAAAGAGTCCAGAAGGCTTCCGGATTTCCCAATACGAAATAAGCCAAGAAGATAAGAAGATCCCTAAGGGATGCACCGATTCCACTGTTAATGCCACAATGGTTAGAAGTACATCCATAACAAAATTATTTGTATTTTTTTTGTTGTGTAACATGTTTCATTAAATCATTTGGTTTAACACTTTATAGTTAACAAAGTTGCGTTTAAATACTGGTTGGATGTTCTCGCAAATCCTGTCAGTCGGCCAATTATAAAATTGCTGAAGAATGGTAGATACTACTGTTTCAACAGACTACAATGTTGTTTTATCTCAAAATTGTTTTAGAAAAGTATTTCCTAAAGTCCTGAAAATCTTTGACGAGCAGTTATGTCCACAATGGATACAAGTGTGTAAAACGGCCGAAGAAAAAGAAATGTTATTTTGGCTTTTATACGAAACACAACTTTCCTTTTTGCAGCTGGGACTTATCCGTTGTTTTTGACCTCAAAAATAATTGAAATAATATACATTTCACATTTATTTACATTTTTGTTGCATAATGTAAAAAAAACTTAAATTTTATTTCAATTCTCCAGGAAATGTCTCGCGAACAATCAAGCGCTAAATGGGAAAAACTGTTCCCACTTTTTTCGCAAAATATTTTGTCCCATATTCGAAGTTTGTTAATAAGGGAAAGGGGAAAAAATCCCAGGAGTTTTTTTTGGTTTTAATAAGATAGTATGGCTTACTAGTTTGTGCTTGTGCTTCTCCTCCTAAACGACTTGAGTGATTTTGATGAAATTTATTTTGTCATTATGGGGTAACCTACAGAGTCCTTTGGTAAAGTTGGTGGCGCTGTTGCCTAGATACAAAAGTGATTGGGGTTCAATAAAACTCAATTTTATAATACAACGGTAATAAAATGCCTTCTCACATCTTTTTTAATACAAATTTACTTAAATAAAAGGCAATGTAAGTTAGATCTCCAATTTCCATGGTATCCACTAAAATACCAGATACCTTCAATCAGTTCGTTCATACAGTACAGGGAAAGGTTCATCTTTCGGAGGCTGCAGCCAGTTGTCTTCGGAATATTTCGTATTATCAGTCTCAATAACGTGGAAGGTATATGCATGACGGCTCTTATTGGATCGGTTGAGATCACTTTTATGAACTACTTGACCATGAATAATTATACAGGTTCCTTGAAAAAAAATATGTATTTCTATATTTTTATATTTTCTTGTTAAATTGTTTTTTTTTTGTTAATTTACCTTTTCTAACTGTAACTGGACTAAAATTGGATATTGGGTAGATTGGCGCTGGTCTGTCATAGATTAAAAGTTCATTTGATTTTAAATCTGGATTTCTCATGAATCTTCTGTGAACTCCACCCTTATGCGATCCTTTGATGAATTGCAAACAACCATTTTGAAGTGTTGTATCTTCCAAGGCAAACCAGAATCCAATAGCCGTACTGGGCTCTGTGTGCAAATACCAAGCATCTTGATGAGCAATAACTGTAAATATTATGGAATCGCATTTTTAAATATGAATAAAAGTTAAGGACATACAATTAGGGTCTTACCTTCACCACCAATTCCAGGGTGCTTGTAAATGTACATGCTTTGGCAAACTGCTGGTTTTCTGTAGTTCAATTGCCAGCATATTTCTTTCACTCGATTACTGAAGGTGATTTTTTTGAAAGTTTCATTTTCAACATGAAGAGCATGCCCAACCTGAAATGACATTAAAGACAAATATATATGTAGGCATTTGGATACAAATTTATCAAATTATGAAAATATCGGTTGGAAGTATTGAATATCAGAATGGGAGGGAAAATAGATACAGATAGTATACCGTATGAATTTTTCAAAAACGCATGTCCAACATTGGACAACAAGTTAAAGCACCTTTTTAATGCGATATTAACAACAGCTACAATTCCAATATCATTAAAAAATCCGTGATATTTCCAATCTATAAAAAGGGTGATTCTAATAACCGTGAAAACTACCGTGGAATCTCATTTATGAACTCGACTGCTAAATTTTTTTGCGGTGTACTTGTGAACAGGCTTGAAAATTGGGTCGACACTCGACAGTCATGAAATTCTTACGGAACTTCAAGCTGGTGTCAGAAGAAATTATTCAACTGTTGACCAAATATTTTGTCGCACCTCAATAATAAAAACATTTCAAGCTAGAAGAAAGAAGGTATACTCATTTTTCGTCGTCATAAAAGCAGCGTTTGACTTTGTAGACCGAAATGCACTCTTATACAAGCTGTCACAAGTAGTTCTTTCATCAAAATTTATTAAAGTCTTGAAAGAAATGTATACAGGCACGCAAGCAGCCGTATGGGATGGGTGAGCTTACCCTTAATGGTTTGACACAGACTCAGGAGTTAAACAAGGATGCCTGTTAAGTGCCCTACTATTTCCGCTCTTTATAACAGTGGAATTCATATTGCTGATACTAACGCTAATGTACTTTTGTTATGCGAATGACCTAGTACTACTATCGGAATCTCCTGAAAACCTGCAAATGATGATTAACCGTCTTTCAAATTATTGTGAAACTTGAATCTTGAAAACTCTTTATAAACATTGAAAAATCTAAAATTATGGTCTTCCCACGTACATAGCTCTCGAAGAAATAGAAATAAATGGTACCAAAAGAACAACGATATTGAAGTTACTAGTGAATATAAATACCTAGGACTGAAAATAAATTCTGTTCTAGATTTCAAGAACCACTTGCAAGGAAAAGCTGCTGCTCGCAGAGCTTGGTCAATATGACGTGGTGAAAAATATTTTCAAAACAAAAAACATCACTCTTTCATCCAAGTATAAAGTTTTCGAAAGCGTAGTAAAATCAACACTCTGTTATGCTGCTCAGATTTGGGGAACAGATGATTTTGAAGTGATTGTAAAATTTCACGAAAATTCTAAAGAAGATGTTTCATCTACAAAGAAACACCCCAAATTATGCATTGTATCTTGAAACTGGCCTACCAAATACTACGTTTCCACCGAACTTTAATCTTTGTAGATTTGCTCATCTTCAAAAGTGTTTCCACCGCTCCAAAAGTAGATTAATTTTGACAGCACTATTCGAAATGCATAAATCGTTTTATTTTCTCTTATGATGTAGAAGTGAGACAGGTAGCTTCATCTGTGTCAACCGAAGAGAAGAAATATCGTTGGTGTTTAAATTCAGATGTGAGCTCATCTACCTAAATGGCAGACGATACAATAGTGCTTTCAACCAATTTTGCACGCTGTGCAACATGAAAGCCAAGGAAGACAATTTGCATTTCACAAGCATTTGTCCAAGCTTCCAACACCAACGACTAGAATACCAAGGAAAAAAACTTTTTACAATGCTGGAAACAGAAAAGATTTTAAACGCTTGAAACAGTCTTAAAAAATGTATATATTCGAGTACTTCGAAAGCTTTTTCTGAACTATTTAAAATATTAGATAAATAAGATCGTTCTGGAAGAGGTGTTTTAAACGTTGGCAAATCCATTGCATACATTTTTCAATCTAATCTACATTACTTGACTTTTTCTCAGTGTTCCTCTGGCGATCTAATAGTATATACATAGGTAGATACATATATCTCACTGAGCTGTTGCATACATCTTAACATACTTTTTCATTTAATAATGTTTAAAAGAACTTGATATTGGTGTTTTATTTTGTAAGTTGCTACGCAGCACAACAGCAACATTTTTCACTTTTATTTTCACTAGATCTTATCTACTAAATTATTTATCGCCACTACACTATATATTGCCTTATTTATTGTTCTTTTGCCAAAGGAAATTTTGATGCGCTGTCTGGCAACTTATATAAATTAAAACCAACATTAATAAATAAACAACAAATAAGCAGAAAAATAAGAAACTCACCTTATTCAAAGCGCACATTGGATCGACAAGGAGTTCTCCATTATCACCGATTGCACCCTCTTCAAAGAAATAACGAACTTTGTTGCCCGATTCAAGGAAATAGCTTTCCTTTGATTGTTGCTTCTCACTATTAACTGTACTGAAAATAATCCTATCACTTTTTGGTGCTTCCATGCATAACGCACGCCCAGATTTGTATAATTCTTCAGTTTCTTCTGGAGTGAGGAAGTCTTCAATGACAACAAAGCCATTTTCCATGAGCTGTAAAAATAAATATTTTTTTTTTCAATATTTTACTAGACTGCTGGTCTATTGATAACGATTACAATATTTCATAATTCAATTCAATTAAAAAAAATCCATGTCTCTTGGAATAAGAATCAAAGGTTATAAGATCAGTCGAAAGCCGATAAGACTCAAGCAATTAAATTAATTTTATCAATTTTATTGAGAATTGTTTGGTAAATATCAAAGTCTATGTCGATATAGGTATATCTACTTTAATTTGTAACCTATCTACTATATTATTGTGATTTGATAGGAAGAAGAATAAAAAAAATGTTTTAAGCAACTCTCTTAGGTCTTGAAAAATTCTGTTCATTCACATTTACAATCATAATAATCAGCATGATCGGGCGCGTGGAATTTTTTTTTTAAATAAAACCAATGACAAGGTCGATTTACATTGTAATTACATACTACTCGCTTGTGTTTAATTATAATATTAAGATAAATTACAAAAAAAAAATATTAAATGCTTTACGCATGGCAACATAAATTTAGGGGAAGACATAGGTACAGATGCCGTTCAAAGTTTTTTGGAAGACAGATGCAGATGTCGTTTACTGTTTTTTAATGTAATACAAGGAATATATGTATGTATATGTACTATTTTTACTTGCGACTACATATAATGAAGTTATGTATTCGTAAACAATTTTTTTTTCTAACAATCAAACATTACATTATAATCAGTTTCCCTCAAACTATAACGACTAAGCAATATACAAACATTTAATTATGTGTATTATCCATTTATTTCTACCTTATTATTATTCGCTTTTACGATATTTTGCGTACGTCACTGAATACTAAATACAATGTAGACCCTCATTCATTTATGTATACAAAATCAAATGCATCTTATGTAATGCATATTGCACCTAAATTCTGAAGTTGTGTTTATATTGCTACCTACCCGCCTACATCCTTCATTTTCATTATTATACATATGTACATCTTTCCATACTTAGGTTGTATTAATGTGTTTGTAGATACATTTTACTTTCCTAACTTACATAATTAGAATTGATAACTTAGATTTAAATATACATTTGTAGGTAGGTACCTATGCAACTATTCCTTGATATACTAAGATTCAAGGTCATCTTACCTAAATAGGCTTTAAACCTGCATAGGATAACTACATCTAACGACCTAAACCCCAATGGGTAGCTACATTAAAGTTGTTAGCTACAAGAGCAACTTGGTACGATCCAGTCGTGCATTTTATTTTTTTTAATTTTGCGCCCACTCAAGGGTTGTCGACTTAGGAAAGATAGATAGATAGATACAAATTTTTATTGCAATACATTTTAATTTACATTTACATAATTATATAAACAAAAAATTATTTTAGCATGGCATTTGCCGTCTGCCAGATTGACAATTCAGAACAATTTATGTATTAAGAAATTTAAAAATATTGTGAAATTAAACAATTTAATTTAAAAAAATTAACAAATGGGAAATCAAAAGTTTTCATTCATTATTGCAGTCCTATACCTTTGTGCTATTGTGCAGGAATCGTAGAGTTTGACTACATCCATTTCGTTCAACATACGAACAACTGTTCCTCCGATAAAATGTCACTTCCAAATATGTCTCTTCTAATTTCCCTGAGAATGGAACATCTTCCAATAAAGTGAATAACATCTTCTCTTTCCGCCAAGTTGCACATATTACACTCGATTGGTAAGTCAGGCCTGTGTGGAATGTAGTTCTGATTGAGTTGTTCACTACGAAGTCTTACCATTGTAGCATTAATGTGTGCATTGTAATCTTCATCCATTTTGAAGACGTTTAGTAAATAATCCGCTTGGAGATTTAATGTTTTTATAAATAGAGGCGAGATTCCAGTTTCAGGCTTAATAACGTAATTTGGCGTGTTCTGAGGTACCTAAGTGAAAAATTCTCTTTATATAAAATGTTAGCAGTTTTTCAACCGTGTTGAACTTTCTACATCCCCATACTTGCGCACCATACAAAAGTATACTCCCAGCTACTGCCTCAAACACCTTGAATTTACAGCTGTGCGATATATTTTTATTGTTAAATATTCTTTTCCAAGATATATTGATAGCATTTTTCGCCTTTTGCAGTTTCTCCTTAAAATGTTTCTCCATATTTAAGTTGTTTGTTATATTAATACCAATATACCTGTATTCGTTTACGCATTCTATGTTTTCTCCATTGTAATTCCATTTCTCATTTACAGCATTACGCCCACCACCCTTTTTAAATATCATCACCTTTGATTTTTCGATGTTAACTAGGAGGTTCCATAGCTTACAGTAATGATATGCTTTGTTTATCATGAGCTGTAGTGTTTCTGGGGAATACGCAAACATGACTACATCATCAGCAAACAACAGGGCTTTAATATGCACTCCAGCGAACTCAACTCCACTAGGAAGATAGTCTACAAGGTCATCTATGAAGAACGCAATCAAGGTGGGGCTTAGTGTACAACCTTGCCTCACTCCTGTTGTGGTTGCGAACCAATCAGAGAGTTCTGTTCCCGCCCGTACTGCAGCCTTTCTTCCGTTGTAGAGATCTTCAAGAACGCGTCCAAACTTCATTGATAAACCCAGACTATATAGTTTGTACAGCAACGCAGCTCGATCGATTGTGTCAAAGCCGCTTTAAAATCGATGAAACATACAGTTTTGTACCATGATTCAAAAAGTTGACCGTATAAAGTTGTTGAGTATGAAGATGTTGTCGTTAGTAGAGTATCCTGCTCTAAAACCAGCGTGAAATTCTTTCAGCAGCTTTTTTGATTTTATCCAATTAAGAAGTCGATTATGCAACATCGTTGTAAACATCTTATAAGTTGCGTTTAGAAACGAGATTCCTCTGTAGTTAACTGAATCGACTTAGGTAAATGTTAACATTAGTGACTTATATCAAGATAGTATACCACATATGACCACATACAGATGAGTGACAGTAAATTATACTTTACATAAGAGCAGATAACTTATCAAAGATGCTTTTAAAAGTAATTATTGCGTATGTGAGTACTACAAATTTATTTATATACCAACTGAAACAGCTTACCAAAAATTGTAGAAAATTATTAATTGCCACGAATCAACAGTATTTCAAGAAATGGGTCAAAATCGCTTACAATTTTTTCCTCATTATATTTTTCATTGGTTCTTCCTTACAGGAATTTATTATAAAGTGGATAGCCTGTTTTCGTGATCTCATTTGTTATTTTATTCATTATGATTTCGTGTATATGTACCTCTAACGTTAAAACTGATATAGGTGTAGGTATTAACAAAATAAAAAAAAATATGACGCAATTTTCATATTAACCTGGCCTAATTGTGCTCTCCATCCAGGATCCAGTATTCTTCAGGTAAAAAATTCAAAAAAAATAAATAAAATACACGACTGGATCGCATGTTCTTGCTTCAAGATTTTTAGTAGAAACAGCTTAATATGTTTTAGTCTTTTTTACTTAATTTTAATTTTAATTTTTTTACTTAAATTTTAAATAAAATAATTAAAAAATTTCTTAATTTTTTTTTTTTAATTTTTTAGTACCTATAACAATTTTATGTAGATATATAATATGTAATATAAAATAAAAAAATGAATTTAAAAAAAAATCGTCCACCCATTTTCGCAATATTGAATATTTTTCTTTCAAAAATCCGAAAAAAATATTTTTCGAAAATTTTAGTATGCAGTATTATTTAAAATTGAAATGATCTCCTCCTACATACAAATTTTGATCGAAATCCATTGAGTCGCTTATGAGAAAGTCTAAAATAAAAAAAAATAGTTTTGTGGTAGGTACCGTTAATAACAAAATATGTCAAAAAAAAAACCGACAGTCATACGGAATTGCGGGACCCACTTTTATCATGAATGAATGAATACAAGATTACGACACTTCTATTTTTTCGCTTTGTTGTTGTAATTTTTGACAACTCGTGTTGTCAAAACGAGGAAAGCGAAACAGTTTGAAATTGAAAAGTTTGGATTTTGTTTTTGAAGTTTTATATATTGTTTTTTGTGAAATAGCTTAAAAATGTGGTGTGATGTTTGTAGGTGTAATAACAACAACTATAAAAACAATAACAACAAGACATTAAGGAGAGATGATGTGTCATACTACACTTTCCCAAAACTTCCAGTATTGTTGAAAATTTGGATTGGTTTTTGTAAAAGAAAGGATGCTTTTAATATTTAATGCAAAAACAGCTAGAATCAAGTGACCACTTTACTGCAGATGACATAGAACCGATAACTTCCAATTTGAATTTGGTAAGTGCATTTGAATTGCTTTATAATAAATAAATTAATAATATAGTCTATCTTTATAGGCTGCACGGATAAAAAAGCCCTCGCCTTAAAGATGGTTCCATACCAACAGTCTACAAAGTAACGGGAAACGCTGATTTATCTGACCGGTCAACTAGGGTTTTGGGCAGGGACAATACTAAAATAGTAGTAACCCTGTTAAACGCAAATACTTATGTACTGGGCAGTGAAGAAGTGTGCTTTGAGACTATTATTTCTCAAGAAGATGCCACAGAATCTTTTGATTTATCCGGTTGCGAAAATTGTGTTTCTTTTAAGGCACAAATGGACATGTGGCGGACACTACCTACGCGTGTAAACACCCCACAATTAAAAGTGGAATGCGCACCATGTACAATACATGAACAAACCCAATCAACCAAATAAGAGAGTACCAACCTATATACACAACTATATGTCGGTGCTTCTCGAAATGTAAAAAAGGTCTGGTCGGCTGTGTCTGGCCATATGGCGGGCATTCTCCATTTGACCGCGCACACCGATAGACACTTTTAGTAAGAATTAAAAACCTAACCAAGTAAAAATTTGCATTTTTGGACTACTTGTGCTTTCGAGTGTTTATTGTATTTAAAACTACATTTTAATTCATTTTTGTGAATAAATTGATCTTTGTCCAATTATTGAAGCAACATAGGTTTTATTTGGATCATTTGCTGAATAAGATTGGACGTTGCTGCATGCCCGTAGCAAACAATTTTCTTTGAGATACGTCCTCACTCCGTTGTATTCCTCCGCCTGAGTATTCGATCGTCGTGCTTGGGTGTACTACCCCAAATTTAGTTGAGACCGACGAATACCTGGTGTTTTTTAACGAGCATTAGTTTCGATCCACTAAGTTTTTTTTTTAATTTTTACTTGAATTTGGTTAAATTATTTGAGTAGTAGGAGGCCTCCATGGTCATCCTGATCGAGAGGAATTCCGCTTGAGGTTAAGGTCCCACATTTTAGGACACAACGAGGGTGTTATTTCGGACGCAGCAAATGTAAGCTTTGACGATACCTCAGATTTGGAAGCGCCATTGACCGGTTTGCAGACATTTCTTTTGCTTCTACAAACAAATAATCTTAAATATCTTTTTAGGTACTATATTTCAAAGCATTGCTTGGGAACTAGAAGAGGTTAACACTAACGGCAACAAAGACGATGAAGATTTGGCCACTTTAGATAGCGGTGACCTAGAAAATGTGGCCGGATACATATGCAATAAACTAATACACAAAATTCCAGCTGAAGAAAAAATCGCATTGTATTCATGGGTGTACCACCTAAGTTAAGGCGGCTTGTCAAAGCCATCACCAAGGATGTTGAATGACTTGATGAATTTGGACAAACTCTTCAAGTCCTTCAACGGAGAAGATTTAGTAATTTGTCCAGGCTACCAAACAAATCTACTTGAATTGGCCATAGACATTGACTGCGATGTGGAAATAAAAAAGCTTTTTTTCCAAGCGAGGATGTATTTTAGTATAAAAACACTTAACCGAACCATTGTAGACTTATCAAAATGCAAAAAAAAAACAAAAATACAATAAAATTACAACATACAAAAAATTGCGTATTGTCAAAGGTCCTCACTAGTCAACTGATGAGTCAATGTGAGATCGCCGGGACGAAACGCCAATTTTTGTTGGACCAAAGGGCGTTAAAAGCTATTTTGAATCAATAATTCAACAAGTCCAAATATTATAGTGCTAAGTCTTCTACTTGGCTGATGTATTTCAGTAGTATATAGAATTTGTATTATTAAAAAAAAAAACTTCTTATAAAACATTTTCCATTTATTTAATCCACAAATATCTACACAAATTGTTGTGTTTTGCCTAATTTAAGTTAAATCTTCGAAATTGATCGTTCAGTTATGCAACTCTCATGTTTTCTGTCAGCTAAAGTTTTTTTTCACACGGGCCACAGATTTAATGATTTGAGCAAGCATTTATTTTATCGGCAGCAGTCATTCTTGGAATGACTAGTAATGTTTGGCGAAAATCGCCCGAGTAAAATCCTCCAAAACATCTGGGGGTCACTGGCAGATCTTTCAATGTTCTGTCAAGTGCTTGCATTGCGAATTGCGAGTTGTGTGCCATTGTGTATTTTTCCCAGATGATAATTTTAAACGTTGTTGCTGGATGTGTTTCAGCGCGTTGAACAATATTTAACGTGTTTAAATATGCCCATTCCCCAGATGCACCGCCAAATGTACAACAGTGGGATGACATTCGTGAATATACACCAAATTGCCTCATTGCACTTCACATATCGGCCAACTTAATAACGCATAATTTCTTAAATTAAAGTTTGTTTAAGTTAGCAAGGTCCGTTTGCTGATACACAACTTAAGCACTTATGTGGCAGTTTACACAGCAGAGGAATAAGTAGCCCCTAAGCGTTTTAAGGTAAACATAAATATTTATGATTCGTATCAGCAAACGTGCCTAAGTAATACATACATTTTGCGTAAGGTTACAACGCCTCTAAATGCGGAAATGTTGTCCATAAAGGTTATGTGACGGTTAGTAGAGTTTAAGTTATTTATTTGAGACAAGAGCATTGTAACTAAATTGGTTCCAAAAATATTTTATGAACTTATGTTATATTGAATATAGCATTAAATGAAGCTTATTCAGTAACTATTCTACCATTGAGATAAGTTTTTGTGAATCCTATTTAATACAGATGTAGTAGTATAGTGATGTGATTACCGATGTTGATCTAAAAAGAACTTCCATATAATGTGCTGTCAAAATGAATCTTCTCGTACTTAGGGTATATATCTATGCCGTTTTACCATTATTTAAACTACAATTTATTTAACATTATGTTTTAAATTTAGCTCATCTACATCAATTCCGAGTGCATTATAAATCATTAAAAACGTAAATAAAACGGAAACAAAAGTCAGAAATCTATCAGAAGATGGTATAATTTTTGCAAATGGCGGCAAATGTCAATTCTAATTAGACATTTGTGAAGTAAACGCATATAAATACACTTAAACATGACATACTCGTACATACAACGCAATTTGTGTGGATAAATGTCGGTCATAATTTTTGAACGTCTACCCTCTATGACTTTTTGCTGCTGAAATGTCATTTTTCATGATTTTATTTTCTTAATAGATATAGAACGTATGTACATATACATGTATCATACGTATTACCAAACATTTTTTAAAGGTAACTAATTATTTTTTAAACAATACGTTCGTGTGTATGATTACTGTTAAGAACTATAAACAAATAAATCATTTGTCAATATTCTCAAAATCTAAGGCTGTGTTCACACCGTGCCAATGTTCCAAATTTAGATAGCTATATCACTAAAATATAAAGTGCATCATGATGCCACGCCGGCAAAAAAGTTTCTTTGTTTGTATGATGCATAAAGGAAAACCATTCATTCACCTGATGCTGACACATAAAAGCGGCATCGGTGTTGGCGGCGGAGGCGTTCATCGTTGTCGATTAAAAATAGGAAGACTGTCTAACCAAACAAAAAAACGATATACACCTGCAAAACACACATCCAATCTTATACATATTCTCAATTCAAATTCTTGGAATCTCTCAAAGAAAATAAAACTGCTTTCAAATACATAGTTATTTTTAAGACAAGTCGTTGAAATAAGTGATTTCTCATCAAGGTGTTTACGAGCTGTTCATTAAAGTAAAAGTGCGATGAGAATTAAAAATATTTCATTCATTTTTGAAAACTTTTCAAAAAAAAACTCCAAGCAATATTATGTTAAATCGAAATTTTAAATTTGATGATTTAAATAAATAAAAATAGATGGATGAATAAAACAGATAAGTGGATTTTCCCACGTTTGTCAAATAGTCTATTTTTAGAAAAAAAATATAACAAAGTTTTGAAAAATTGTATGATGAGTTTGAAAACTTTTTGCTGATTATGATTGAATTTGCATTGGACATAATATGGCAAATGGGGTATACTTTCTGGTGAATGTTTAACCTAGCAGAAAATGTCAGATAACAATTAATTGTTATTGTTTACATAGGAAAAAAAACAAATTTGATCAGTAAAATTGAAATCTTTTCTAAGAGAATTCACACAAACAGAGTGAAATGTGCACACAAGTTTTCTGGGTAAATTTGGCTGATGTTGTTTTTTTAAGAAAGTGACTAAAGACATGCCAATTTTTAATAATTCTTTAAATAAAAGTACTGTTTAAGTGCTTATGTGGCCCCGAAGAGTGTCGAGCCATAAATTTCTCAGATATTTTTAATGGCGGAAAATGTTACTCTGTTCTGCTTTTACATCATGCAATTTTATCTTGCGATTTAAGAACGTGGGTGATGCGTGAGGGACGTATGTTGTGGCGGGTGTAGACAAAATTGCTCAGGTTGAAAAATTGCAGCGTTATCGCCCTTTTTTCTTTGTGATTTTCGTTATGGTTATTCTTAAATTAATTGGAGTAAATGTTTAATCAAGGTTAACAGCTATTAAATATTGCATTGTTTAAAAGTGCTATTGTTAAGGTTCAAAAATCGCTCTAGTGTAAAAGCAGTATGATCAAAATAGAAAAGAAAATGTATGATCACAATAGAAAATTGTTAATTGTAACTCATAACCAAACAACCATTGTTAACAGTTCCACGTCAACATTTCACAAATCAACTATAGACTTCCAACACAATAGGGGTATTCACGATCCGGTGTATCTGGTCTTGTATCATTGTAAAAGTGTAGCATTTTTTTGCAATACAACAACAAAATATACTGAATGTCAAAATCTTACACTTTTACACTTTTACAATACCCGAACCCTATTGTAACAGAAAAATACAAGGGTGTAAGATTTTTTTAACACAAACTAAGCCTTCTTCAGAACAAATGTGAAACAGATGTTGACATTTGCTTCAGTGTTGCTACAGATTAGTAAAGGTGTGTTCACAGTCTGTTGTAAAAAAATAGATCGTGAATACCCCTAATACTTTGTCCTGTATAGACAAACTGCAACCCGGAGGACATTTTGGAGTATATAGGTAAAAAGTGGATTCTTCGACATACAGGGCGAAGACACACTCTGCCAAAACTGCTAATTGGCACAATTTGCATCAATTTCTGCCAATTCCTGTTCCAGAATTTCAAATTTGTTAGTTTTGTGCAGAAGAGAGAGTAAAATATTTACCCTTCCTGACAATTTCTTCCCAATTTGCGCCCAATAAATTTTTGTAGGTGGGAAATTGTGGGCAGCTTATTTACTTTCAATTTTTGTATGATCACGTACTTGCTTTTAAAGCACTTTTTGTATCATTTTAATGATTTTGAACTACTAACAACAACTTGAGTATGCTACCACCAAGTTTGTCTCATATTATTTTTGGATCGAATTATATCTATTTCACGACTTGCCAAGGTGGATCATCAGATTCCTTTGCTCTGGTGGTGCTGGTATACTTTTTCATTTTAATCGAAAAACTTCTTGTGCCTTTATCGTGTATTGAACCATGAACTAGCAGCTTAGAAGCCAACGCACTACGCATCACGCCACCTAGCCCACATGATCAGTTTACTAATTTGCCACTTACTTACAAATGTCAGGTTGACGTTTGTCATAAAACATAAAACACAAATTTTGTGTTGACGTTTAAAAATTGGCAGAAAATTCTGCTCAAGCCGTTCCAGACTTTTTCGGACTTAATTTCTTTATAAAAGAATTGTATTCCCTCTCTTCAAAATTTGATAAGCTGTCAATTTCTGTCGAAAAGTTCTAGGTTCAGACCTACAATCATATGGAGAGCTCTTTGATGTAGAATTCCTTTCAACCAAGAATTTGATTTTTTTCGGATTCCGATTTTTTTTGTAAGCAACATCGAAATCTGCTTAAATAATGTCGAATTCTTTACAGCCAAATATTCAATCGAATTATTTCTAAAAATTAAACAAATTAAAATAAAATCGAATAATTGGTTGTAAGTAATTCAATTCGACACAAAAAAATCTGACTTTTGTTTTAGTTATTTTTTTTTGTTATTTTCTCGCTTTTTAAAAGTAATAAGAAATTGTTATCCTTTCTTGCAGCTAATGGCGCATTTATTTGGCAATCCGGATCTAAACTGATCACTTTTTTTATTCCCACGATTCTGAAGATTGGTGTGATTGTATATGTGAAAATAATAGCGTACGTGAAAATAATCAAAATAAAAAGTAATGTTTGTTGCACAATATTATGCTACAAAAAATGACAACAGTCGAGTTTGACGTTCAAGTATGTATACGAATGTGTGCATCTGATTTCGATTTTGATTTCAAATCGAAAAGCAAAATTCACTTCTTTTCAGAATCAGAACTGTCATTTTTCCTCAAGTGAACACTTTCAGAAAATTCCAGAAGGCTTTCGGAATGCCAAATAAAAACGGCATAACACTTCGGTAAAAAAATTAAAGATTAAATAAAAAATACATACACTTACAGAACTCTCCATGCATACTTGTTTCGAAATAATCTAGTTTTTATGATCTAAATAGATTTGAAGGAATAGTCAAATGGTTTTACACGACTGCCAAGATTGTTTTTGATACATTTAAGATTTTAGATGGTTTTGTCACTTCTTCACAATAGGCAATGGCCACCTTCAAAAGACGCGTAGTCGACTTGAAAGCCAGTCAAGTTTCTAGTTTCTGATTGCTTAGCCTAACTGACAAAAAAATCCCTTTTCTCCAGTTTCTGTATTCTGATTGCCTAGCTGAAGAATTGAAGATGTCATAAATTGCGCTGGTACCATCTTTGACATCTATCCGAGTACAAAAAAGTAAGTGGACATTGTTTTGTGAACAAACAGACTAAGAAATATTTATATATTTTTTTATTTTATACAAGTGAATAATACCTGCATTTGAAATATCTCTAAATGTGACCTTTAAGAGTGATTCGAATTGTTATACCGTTACACTCTGGCATGGTACCAAAATCATTACCAACCGAAAACTTTTTAAGATAAGATGACAAAAGGATTTATCCAAATTTTTCATAATATGTCGAATTCCAAACAAATATTTCAAATCGATTTCAGATCGATTTTTTTGTTTGTAAGGAACTTACAAAAAATATTGTGAGTAAAGTCTATGAAATCTTGCTAAAATGCAAGATCTGTTTTGACAGATTTTGTTTAGAAATACTATGATTGTGTTTAGAAAAAAATCGAATGTTTGGTTGTTTGGAATTCAACAATAAATAAAATACACCTCCCGAAAAAAAGTTTATCAAATGGACGAGACTAGAGAACAGTTATTCGCCTTTAAAAGCATTAAGTATTCTACGCCCTTCGCGTGGTTGGATGCTACAGAATCAGACAACTTATTTCCGGAAGTCGTATGCCCTTTTAACCCTACGGTGCCGTATAAACTCTACTTTTTTCAGACTACTGTTGGCATGTCCCAAATCACGTCCTTATCAAATAGCCACAACGTTAGTTATTTCGACAATGACATATAGTTAATACAAAGTTGATATTACGTATCCATGGCTAGTAAGAATGATTGCGTGTATTTTTAAAGAGCACTTTCTTCAATCTGATAAATATTACGTTAAGATATAAACAAAAAATTTCAAATTAATCTCGCGTTTTTTTTAGGTTTTATATAGGTAGATATAGGAACTGTTTTTATAAGTACTTTATAAGAACAAAGTACACGAATATACCTAAATGAATGTCTATTTCAAAAATATAAAATATAAGCCACCAACTTATTCTACTTTTTCTTAAACCCATATTTTGGTATAATATTATTAAAGTATATTTTAAAGATGAGTGTACATTTTAACCCATTTTGAAGATATGTATACTAAAAAAATATTGTTTTTAAGCACCAAACAAATGTTTATTCCATAAATTCTCATTCTAATAAATTTAAAAAATAAAACAAACAAAATACAAACCTCCTCTAAGAGTGTGCTATGCATTTTTTAATATTTCACTCAACAAATCCACTTAGAAAAATATCTCAATTTAAATCAATCTCTGATTACACTTAAATATTTTTTTAAAATTCAATTAAAATTAAATTTCAAAATTTCTTTTTTATTAAAATAAAATATCACTATATATTTTTTGAAACAACAACAAATAAAGAACTGTTTGGATATACAAACAAAAAAATATACTATATTCCACTTCCGACACCGTAAATTTCTTCCTCAACGTTCGTTGACTAAAATCCTACACAAAAGTATCTCAGAATCGTATACGTATTCAACAGTTTCACGATCGCTTACAAACTGAATATCGATTTTTAAAGAACAAAATCAGCAGCACTAAGCAATTTTAAATGCACCCAACAGCAAAATAAGTAAGTTCCCCAGTGTTCAAAAATATGCTCTTTGTGCGCAGAATCTAGGCAATTTTATTCTGACGTAGGTTACTCGCTATACAACGACTGCCACCGAGTTGAATAAGCACACATGTTGATGTTAGCATAATTAAACTGGCTTCTGAAAATGTGACATATTGTGGAGACACAGTGTCAACGTTGAGGGTGGCGATCAGTGGGTTCAAAAATTCGAAATACATTGAGTATAATGTGAAAAGAACCCAATAAAACCGAGAAAAGTGATTAACTCAGTAAATTAAAGAATTAGTCACTCAAGATTGACTGAGTGACTAATGACTACGAGACAAGAGTGAGTATTTTGCATTTTGTTAAGATGCACATGTCTTGCCTGGTGGTAAGCTATTATTTATATCTATAAAATTTTGTCGACATTTGAAAATTATTAGTCAAAGTTTGTGTTTGAATCATCTTCCAATTCAATTCGATTTAATTTAATTTATAAGAAACAGAACAAACGTATGTATCTTTTAATGTACATACAACTCAACTTAATTCATATGACACGCGCTTAGTATAACATACCGACCTTGAAAAAAAGCTGATACATTTTATGCATTTTAAGTACATAAAAAAAGCATACCAGGTGTTTCGTAAAAGTGTATTCGAAATTTTAGAGAGAAGTGTTTAATGAAATGCGATCAATAATTTGCGTAAGACTTATTGTGAATTGGTTTATTCAGAACATGATTTTTCATTTGATTGATGCTATAGCATGTTTGATTCGTAAGTGACGAGTTATGTTTTAAATAGAAAATGTTTGCTTGTAGGATAGGTAGGCAGGTATTGTAACTTGCGGGCAATTTTTAAAATCATTTGTAAAATACATTTTAATACAACATGATGTTTTTTTTTTAATATTCTGGAACATTGAAACAAAAAGACGCCAAGAATTCACAATCGGAATTCCTTGTTGCTATGGAAACATTTGACAGTAGGACTGTCAAACTGAATGTCACATTATTTTGAAATGAAATCATGTGACAGTAAAACTACTGTCAAACCGAATGTCACATTATTTTTTTATTAAGATTTTCATACAAAAAATGCTAGTAAAATCTCCGAATTTTGCCGTGCATTTTCCCAAATTATTTTTAAATATAAACTTTGTCTTGAAAATTACAAAGACAAACAATACTCTTGTTAAAGAAGTCGTTTATTTACGAGCCCTTATCTAACTGTTTGGGAATTTAAAACACTCTATACAACTCTTGTAACTAATGTATGTTTGTAACCCGATCTTAGGAAGTTTCAGTTGAACGCTCTTTTGCTTTCGTGTTTACTTTGAAAATGTTGATATTGTCTCATATTCAGGTTTTTAATTAAAAATGTTGTTTCTGTTGTACTGTTGTTTTCTGAAATTGTTAACTGAATAAAATTCAAGGCCCTCAATTTCTTCGAACTTTATATATCTTTGGTTTCTAAAAAGCTCAAAATCTTCAAAATGATTAAGATCTTCTTCAGAAAACATTTTTACTTAATTTTTTGTTATAAACTATTATATGTCAACTGAATAAATTATACTTTAAAACAGTTTTTGTAATTTAACATTATCAAAAAGTCGACTCTCATTTTAAAACTCATTTCTATAGTCGACTCCCATTTTAAAACTGATTTATGGCCAGTTGTGCAATCGTGGTTCAGCCTTGGTTCAATATTTTGAGCTCGGTTTAGATCCTATATGAAGTGTTGTATAAACGAAGATTAAAAGATTAGGACTTAACTCACAACTTAATTTGAAAGAATTCAACTCTCCGCTTTCATCGGATTATCTGAGGTTCAGCTAGGGTTCAAGGTAAGCTTTTGAGTGGCTATTATTTAAATCTTGGAGGGAAATGTTGTTTTTAATACATTCTTTCTCAATTCAATTAAAAATGCGGAGCACTTATCTTCTGAAATTATGCATGATGGAGTTATAAAAGAACAATGAGCTGACACTGACACTCACACAGACAAGAACCATATACTCGAATTTCGAATAGATAGACTACTTTTAACTTGAGTGCAGTTAACTCTCTCTTGACTTGCAATTGTTCAGCGCACTCGAAGTTGAACCTGGTTCAAGAAAAAGATCGAGTTAAGCTGATCTTTGGTTCGAGTTAAATTTGTGCAACTGGCCATTAGTATAAGTTTTAAAAGTTTAAAATTTTGCGTAATTTTGGCATTTAAACCAATACCAGTAACTGCAACGTCAACAGCATGCTGGTCAGCAACTGATCCAACTGTTTAATATTTCGCATTGAAGCAAACACAGTAATTAGTTCCTGGCACGTTTATTTTTTTGTAGTGTGGTTTAACTGGATATCTTAATTGTAGAGTTGTCAGAAATGCACCAGCAACATTATTTTTAAGCAATGGCGGCCACGGTTGCTGATTATCGTTTAATGTGTTTAACGCATAACTCCCAAATTTTACTTTTTTACAACTAGTGATCCCATATGGTAGGGTTCGAGAGAAAAAATAATAATATTTATGTGGTGAAAGTTCCTATTCCTTTGACACCGCAACAACTCTATTGATCTTGTAAGGACCATACTTTATACCAATTACCCAAGAAATTACACAAAACATTACAGGTAAACAAACAAAAAAAACCCAGATCTGTCTAAAGGTTGTCACATTCGAATTAAGTATGACGAACATTACGAACATTCATGCCTTCATAACTTTTTTACTGAATGTTGTCCGCAGAACGTTAACCTTTATAAATAAAAGAGTCCAATTGTCTGGCAAAGTGGCAAGTTACCAGCAGCGCCTGCGCCATTGGTTTAACTGTCTTCCAAGGTTGACAGATTAACGTGTTTATAATTTGTGCATTTAACTTGATGTATAATATCTTATATGCATGTATAGTTGTATAGTGTGCTTTGATTGTGTTTTCTTGGATTTACTTTCGATTTAAGCGATTGAAGAACTATTGATTACATTTCGTATTATAGTTTTCTTTTTAAATATACCTACCTACTTTCATTCAAATTCCACAACAAATTAAGTTAAGGCTTAGGACCTTTGTGGTTTATAAAAATGAAATTTCTCAGGGACTAGCAAGCTTCTGGGATTTTTTAATTTCTTTTTAGTTGCATTTTAATTACTTTCTGCATGGTGTTTTACAAATCAATTAAGAAATGCATTACGATTCAACTTGCACGGTCTAATAAACAATTTGGGAGTTTTGTGAAAGTGAGTGTTAAATGTACAGGAGATTTTTATAGCAATTGAAAGAAAACGAACAAAAAATGTATATCATCTAGTTTCCCTGTGTAAAAGGCGACTTAATTTTTGCCCTTCTCTCTTATGGCGGATTTATACAAATGGCAAAATGCCATTTTATCTGTCAAATTATAGCCATTTTTCTTTTTAATGTGTAAACACTCTAAATAGATACTTGCAATATTTTTGCCAAAAAAAATTGGCACAGATAATTCAGCATAAAATGATTACATTAATATGGCTATGTATAAACACTGTACTGACGCCATTTTCAAAATAATGCCATTCTAGAAAAAATGAACTTGCTCACTCTTTATTGGTCAATTGCCATTTTAAATATGAAATTCAACATAATTTTGTACAAATGTGAACAAAATATTTTGTCTTTTTCCAACATACTGCTCAATCTTATCCCATATTTCAATTTTCGTATAAGTCCGGCATTACAAATTAAAAGTTGCTAGTTAGCTCAGTAAAGTTTCTCGGGTGAAAGGGAACTTATGCCGGATTTACACGACACTAAAGACAAATTGGCAGTATTACTGTTAAAGTCTTGACATTATTTTTGTTGTCGTGTAAATGGTCGAAAAGTGGCAGTTAATTTGTCATTAAAAACTGCCAGCCTGAATTTTCGTTAAGTTGTGGCATTATACTGACATCGTGTAAATTCAGTACTGACAACAATTTACAAATAATGACAATTTGCAATAAAGAATGAACGTGCTTATTCTTTACTGCTAGTATTTTTATCTGTCATTATTTTAGCTTCGTGTAAACGAATGTCGTACATTAAATTAACGACATCAATATTTTGGCAGTAAATACTGCGGACTTGGCAATAGTGTAAATCCGGCATTACTCCATGATTATAGTCAACTGTCAGTCTCACTAAGAGCCACCATTGCTGTCAAAATGGACGCATTTGACTTATTTACAGAGCTTCTAGTTGGACAAGAAATAGTGCAGTACAACAATTTGTACATGAGTTGTTAACTTTGGGGTGCTTGATGAGATGTATGATTAAATTAGAACTAGCTCACTGAATTATCAAAACCTGAATAAACAAAAGAACGACATGTTTTGAATTGAGAGCAGTTTTCGACTGTGTAACTTTTGATAAGCGTAAACTAGCCAATAGTGGTTATGTCAATTAATTCACCGGCCTACTTGATTTTATTTATGAAAAAACGAGGACGTAAAATATAAAATTTATATAAGTTGGATAGGGAGCGAGAGAGAGAAGAGCAAAGTGCCGATAATCTTGATAAGATACAGTTTATATTCAATTTAGGCATTAACAATTTACAGTACAATAGATTCTAAAGATTTAGATACATCGTTTACAATGATGTTTATATGTATAGTTCCTAAAACGTCTTGTAAATGTACCTCACAGATGTAAATTTACAATTTTATTATAAATACTATTCCCCTATTCCCAACTTTACTTGCTAGACTATGTTTCATAAAAATCACTTCTTCTCGAGTTCTGGTTTTAATCGGATTGTTTTAAAAAAAACATAAAGGATCACGACGGAACCACGTGTTACTTAAACGTTAAACTATTTATTTAATATGCTCACTCAAACAAATTTTGATAAAGTAAATTTCGTCAATTCATCATCATCAGGCTCAATTTATTACACTCAACAGCGAACGAGCGCAGCGGCCGGCCCGACACCAACGCATCGGTGGCGTTGTCGTTTATTGCTTATTGTAGGTATAAAGGTTAACATGTGTTTTGTTCGGTAGTTTCCGTTGATCAGATGGGTATGTTATTATTTCTTTATTTTTGAAGTCCACAAGTTGAACATGTGTTCTGCGATTTAAATTGCACCCACGTACATAAATATGGAAAACCAAAAGAACAATGAGTTAAAAAAATCAATGTTCTGTGAACTTCGAAGATCATACCAACATGGTATGTGTAGGTACAAAATATATTCATGAGTGTATCTATACTTTTTAAAGAGGGCAGTTCTGTTAGTGATAATAACTGATAAACAAAAATACATAAATGATGGCATTATTTATGGAAAATGACATCCTTCAAATTTCGGCCACGTCTTCGACGCCGAGTGACATAAATTCGGGCGAATCAATTTCCGATGACTCTATGGCGCATAGATAAGACAGGGTGGCATGTATCGCCGCCCTATTGAAACCACAATCATGTCATTTAGATCAGTGGCGGGTCTAGAATTTTACAACGTACGGTAGGTGGCCTTATATTTAGAATGTATGGTAAATAAGTTTATATGCCAAGGAGTTCGTTCAATTAAAAATTTGTAGACACATATCTACTTAGTCTAGTGAACGAATGTAAGCTTTCTAGATTACAGCCAGATCTAAAGGAGGAAATATTTCTTGCATCGTCTAAGAAAACCCAAAAAATACAGAGTTTTTTTCACATACCGGGAACTAAAAGTTGATATGTATCCCCGATGTAAGTTATGCCTTTGGATAACGGCATAGGAATCGGCTTTAACGCCATGATACAAGATTGAGTTTTTGAAGCATTTTAATTCTACAAGGTTTTGAATTCCCCATTGAACAATGCTGTCGATAACAGAATTTGATGAGCTTATCACACGCTGCCGCCATCGGAATGACATGAATGATATGAATCTAAAAACGAATATGAACAGCAGAGAGTAATATCATCAGCAAAACGATATACTTATTTTAGATTATTAGATTAGAAGTTCTAGATAAGAGATCATTGGTGAATATGAGAAAGAAAGTCGGAGACATAATGGAGCCCTGGGGCACACCAGCACTTAATTTTTGAAATTCAGATTTGAACCTTAGGACTTGTATTGAGCGGTCCGAAATTTAATTTCTAATCCAACGAAGTAGAGTTTCATCGATACCAAATCCACTCACTTTCTATAAGAGGAACTCGGTGCCAAGCTCTGTCAAATGATTTAGAAATATCAAACGAAATAATCTTACTTTCCCTAAAACGACTTAAAGATTGGTGCCACTGTTCGGTGATATATATCATCTGATCACTAGTGGACATATTGCTACGAAGCCATATTACCGGTCATTAAGGAGCTTTCGTTCTTCAAGGTATTTCTTAAGCTCATAATTGATCAGCATTTCCATGACAATACGGGACGTAAGTTCAATTGGACGGTAGTTAGTGGGTGAAGAAAATTTGCCTTTTTTAGGGACAGGCTGGACAAATGCTGTTTTCCATCCACTCGGAAAGAGACAAGCAGAAGAAAACAGATGGAAGAGCTTACACAGTGCTTTTGCCAGCGTAGAAAAACATTTTTTAAAAACTATAGATGGAATGCTATCTGCCGGCCAGCGTATTTGTGTATGTCGAGATCCTTAAGAACTCTAGCAAATGTACGAGTACGAAAGAAGATGCGTCACATGAAACTGGTAATGTTGTTAAGTACAGCATTGAATTAGCATTATAAGCTATATAGGCTAGCGGTGTCTACAAAGTTCGAAAAAGTTCTATAAAATCTGGAAACTAAGGCCGTAGTTTGGAATGAAGGAGAAAAATCAGAATGGTTTCAAACGAAGCTTGGCGTTCGCAGGGATGTGCATTGATTCCAATTTTGTTCGTGCTTTTTATAGAGGACCTAACGGATAAAATGCATGGAGGTGTAGAGTTTGAGAGAACCACTGTAAAGGCTGACGACATAGTACCTGCTATCTCACTCACCCCAATCGCTTCAATTGATGATCAACCAACTGTATAGGTACTTTTATACTTGGAATCCTAAAGTTATTCTCAACAAGTCAAAAATAATGATCTTCAGAAACCATGGTGGGAGAAATAGTTCAAACAAACGATGGTTCTGTAATTCAATACCTTATTGAAGTCATGAACGAATTAAGATACCTAGGAGTGTGCCTAGGGCAAAGCATCTGAAAGAGAAGTTGGTTAAGTTGAAGATGAATTATTTTAATTACCTAGCTAAGGTTAAGAGGGCTATTGGAGCTTTGTACTTGGAAAAAATGTTTACCAACAGAAGTTGTAAATTCCGTATCTTTTAAGCAGTTTCCGAAGCAATCATGTTCTATATGTCTCCAGTATTGGGATACAAATAATATGATAATGTAGAAAAGTTTGCTGAGGTTTCTTATTAAAAGGATATTCCATCTGCCTTCCAACGCTAAAAACTACTTCGTAATGTTAGAAACAAGACTATCTCCTTCCTTTATCCAAATGAAAGTCTACCGAAGAAAGCAGCCCTTTAAGTAATCAACCGGATGTACAGCTGGTATGCGGAATTAAAAGAACTCGGGCAATGATGTGGTATGCAGATGACTTTTTTTTTAAATTTAACTATATGTCTGTAAGACCGAATGTCTTTTAAATGCAACCTGAATTGCACGGCACTAGTTGGGAGAAAGAGAATGAAAGGAAAGATTTTTTTGTTGGCACAGTGGACTTGAGAACCAGGTATCGACTATCTCATTTTGACTCATTGGCGGCATCCAATTAAAATTGGAGGTATATAAAAGAATGCGCCTAGCGTGGGGATTGAGCCCACACGTCTAAGTTAGCAATCAAGCACTTTATCCAATGCGCCATTGTCATCCACACTTACATATTGAAAATCTTAACAGGCCAGCTAATTAGGTTGGTTGATTAGAAGCTTCGAAGAAGCCACCAGATCTGTCTACAGAGGATTTATACATGACTTTGTCATAGCCTAGGACCGAGATGAGAATAGTTTGGACCATATCCCCATGACGGTGAGACTTCGTGCGTGCAGAGTAATTCTTCAATTGAATTATATGCCATACAGAGTTATCTGCGAAAATTTCTGAATTCAAAAAATATATAACAAACATTTGTTTTAAGCACATAACACTGGTGTTTGACATTTGTGTCAGTGTTATGGAATGTGGAGTGTGTGTGGGCTTATGTGTACACAGATTTATGGTGCCAAACACGGTGTCGTTAAAATCAAAACTTTTTGATTTTTCGTATCTGTGTCTCTAGCTAAGTTATGTGTGGGAATGTGTATAGCACATTCGAGGAATATATCAGTTGCTTGCAACTAATGCGTGCGGATTGGTGTTGCTTGTGTGTCTGAATGGATCCTTTTTGTCATGACACCAGTGTCGACACAAGAGTCATGAGCATGGGCCGCTTTAGATACTGATGTGTAAGGAACTTAAATACCCTACTCATAATAAGTTTTAAAATGGGAGTCGACTCTAAAAATGAGTTTTAAAATTAGTGTCGACTTTTTGATAATTTTAAACTACAAAAAATATACTTTAACATCGGTCGTCTAACTTCGTAAAATGAACGTGAAAGCCGTTTGGTAATACAACAAATTCCTCTTGTTGAACAATTTATTTCTTGACCTGTCTTTTAAAAAATCGGACCAAGAACAACCAAGGGAATACAACTGAATACTGCACCGGGCGGATAATGAAGCTAATCTAAGGCGAGCTCTGAGGTGGGTGGTGTATAAGCGAAAGATTTTTCGCAAACCGAACGTGGGAGCCATTCACCAAGATGAGAAAGATCGGTTAGTTAGTTTAGGAAACCTGGGGTAAAACACCTGGAAGGGGTTTGGGCTAATCGTGGGCTTAGTAGTTGTGATTGGGGAAACTGCATGACAGTGGATCCAATAGCATCAGGCTAGCAGTGTAGTGAAGTGCTATTAGTAGGTAGTGAACCCATTAGGGGGGATGTACAATTATCCGAAAAAAACACTTCACAGTGTCCGGGTAGACTGTTAAGTGAAGCTGGTTGATTTCGTCCGGTCAACCTAGTGGATCTGAAGCAGTTCGTAGTTGGTTTAGTAATCGTAGATCTAAGTGTGCAGGTAAAACTGCATAATTCGAGAAACAGGTCTAGAAAGTCGATCTATGTATGACGCTTGGGGAGTCACCCTGCCTTGTAAGAAGGAATATGTTTAAATATGGCTAGTAGTGGGATACTAGCCATAGATGCATGGCCTATAGATGGTCATGCATATAAGTAGAAATACGATAATCCATTTATCGCGATGGTGAGGAATAATTTCTACATAGGGCTCCCTTGACTCTAACTTGAGCCTCGTAACCAAAAAATGGCAGGATTATGGTTCCTGGGTAGTCATTCGCCAAAGAAAACCTGGTAGTGCATTCGCCACTTACGTGGATAATAAGACTCCAGAAATACCATAATTCGGTACTGCGGGGACTTCCCGAAATTACAAGTCTTGGGATGGCCTCTTCGGATAGCTCGCAGTGGTTGTGGTTACCTATACGAATCATGTATACTATATCGGGTAAACGATTGCTGCAAGGCCTGTTCATGCCTTTTCACTGAACCCGAATGTGTGTAGGCCTACCGTGTAAATATGCTTCAATTGGCCTGTGTGCACGGTAACATAAATTAATATATGAAGATCTTTTTTAAAAATCTTACCTGAGCTTCTATAAATGTATGAATGTATTTTTTGTGTTCTCGTGCTTCTGTTTAATGTTCGTTCCATTCAATTACTCTATCTGTCAAAATAAGGTGTGATCTACTTTAATTAGAAGAGTTTTTTAGTGTGCTTAAAGTTAAGACAACGTTAGACTAGGGTTGGCAACTAAACGACTTCTTTAACTAGAATTAGGTTTATTCTCTAAACGAGCACTGTTTAAAATGTTGTGCCAATGAATGTATCTATCTATGTAATTTATTTAAATTGTCATCCTGGCAGACGACATTGCCATACTATGCTTGATTTGTTATTATACATACATGATTTTAATAATAAAATAAAATAAATTAACTAACATTTTCCTTAAATATTTTCGTGTACACAAGTGGGCCTCTTTCTCAACAGAAAATAAGATTCGCTCCTGGAATCACTAACATTTATGTGCATTGTGCGAGTATGGGCTTTTGCAGTAACTGCAACATGATACCTACCGGAAGGAACCTATTTTTTTCAATATTATTATCAGAGCTCTAATTCACTCTCTCTCCAATGAGTTATTGGTTTTGTTTTAATGATGTTTATGCAATCGCCGAAGACCTAACCCATAGTTTTTTGGCAGACTTTCTGGTATGTCTCTATGCGTCTAGAAATGAAACAACCAAATCAATTACTTTCCCTTCCGAAGTTCATGTACCTATAACATGTGCGCATGTGGCTATAGCATAGTCCAAACTTGTAGGTAAGGAAATATAATATGTAAGTATGTAAGAAATGCGGGAAAAAGTAACCGCAAAGAGACAACGTTCGACTTGTTTCTGTTTTTGTTATATATGTACCTATGTAGCTTTAGCTTAGCTAGCATCTTATTGGCCTGTCAATTGCATAATTAAATAAATTGAGAATCGTACATTGACGTCCGTCGCGTCGTGTCAGTTTTGGCAGATGCCAACGGGCGGCGGCGGATGGTTTTTTGTGTCTGTTTAGTTTATTATTCAATTTTAAAATCAAGTTAGCTAGGTATAGCCTGTGTAGTAAGTTTAATGAGAAAAAAAGGTAAGAAAAAAGTTACCTGCACTTACAGGTAGGAATAAAATAGTATTTGTGTGCGTTTAGGCTCTTGGCTGATCTTTGATCGTTTATCACTTTCACTTGATAACATTTTATTGGTTTATCTGTTAAAAGTTGTTTAATAAAAGCCTTTTGTTTTGATTTAAAAAAAACTGTTTAGTATCTACATACATGTGAATATCACGTAGGTATAAATAAAGTTTGAAGTGTGAGTAAAGCTACCGCATGAATTTTTGATTAAACTTGATTGAAATTAATATACAACGTTGTTTAAAGCAATCAACCTTATCATATGGGCTTCCGTTTGGAAGTGTCTATGATCGTGGACTATTACAATTATGAAGTATGATCATGTTAGGTGATGGGATATTATATGCTTGTAAATACATACATACATACGAGTATGTACAATGATGAATTTAAATGAACTTGCGGACGATTGTGGATTGGAGGGAGAAAGTGTAAAATTTGGCAGCTAATGATAACACCTATATCGATGTGGAATAAAAGATTACTAGAGAAATGTGTCAGGATGTCTGCTATTCATGTTCCAGAGGTCATTTATAAATATTTGTTGTTCTTTAAAGGTTGGTTCTAGACCCCAGCGGCAACGCTTTGCCGAGCCGGTTTATTCTTAAAAAAAAACGTTCATAATTTCTGAAAATTTTATAACAGAAGAGCTAAGGGAAATGTGATCAACTTCCAATTATTCTCTTCACAATTAAACTTTAAGTACAAAAATAATAGTGTTATTATTCCACTTAGAAAAAGCATACCCATCACAATTCACTATCTTTTCTTGAAAGCAACTTTATATTTGCGCTTTCAAAATAAAACTGTCTATATTACAGGTTCATAGATCCATCTTAAAAGTTTTCATGAAGTTCTAGCAAATTAATTTCCACTTGGCCGAGATGACAGTAAGGAGAATTTAAAGTTATTAAAATAGCAATTATTGTGCCTTGACTATTGGGCGAAATTTGATGAAAGTCTCCACTAGGGTAGAACGCAAGTATTGTGTAATATTCCTTTAGGTGTTTTGTTCATAATGCCAGCGCAGAGGAGAACTGAGGAATAAATCGACTAAGCACATGGCACATCCCAAGCAGATCAACGCCAACGGTAGGTATTTTATAATGTGTGAACGGGACATTACCCGAAAAGAGGGTAATGTCCCCCTAAGCTATTATTTCAAAAAAATATTTTGGTAGGGCAATTTTATGTATTTAACTTAAAAAAAATAATTTCAATAAAAAATAATGTACTCGAAATAATAAATTTTCAAAAATATTTGATTTTTAATAAATCAAAAAAATATTTTTCGAAAATTTTGTTATGGAATGCAGTATTATTTATAATTTAAAGGACCTCCTGAAAAAATTTTTGATCGAAATCCGTTGAAAATTGAAATATAAGATTTTAATTAAAAATTTGTATTTAGTAAAATGTAGACTCGAATTTATTTTGTTTATCAACATCGTTCAAGCCGTTTTCGACATAATTGAGATTTTCCAATATTTACTCCAAAAATTGTGTGGCGGATACCTACCTACGGTCATTTTTGGAGCTAAAATAAAAAGATTTAAAATAATCGAGCCAATCACCTAAGATGCTTACAAGAACCAAGTTTGAAGAAAATAACTCACCGGCGCTGTTATGTTCATACCCAAGATACCTCAAACCTTTTAGTCTATCATCTTTCCTCCTAAAAATTCTTGAAAGATTGATTGATGTCCACCTACGTAATTGCATCGATACGAGGCATTTGTCTATTGCACAACATGCGTACGGCAAAAGAAAGGGCGGTAAATACTCCCTTACATACACTAGTACGAACAATCGAACACTCTCTCCACTATAAGGAGTATATTATGGTCGTTTTATGCGGACGATTTTGCTATTGCTGTAACAGGAACGTACCCCAACGTCCTAAAAGAACTCCTAAAAATGCCTTAAATAAGCTAACAATAAGACAGAAAGATGTGGCCTGGTAGTCAAACCTCAGAAAAGAGAACTTGTCATATTTTCAAGGAAATACAAAAGTCTCTCTTTCCGCGTTCTTAATAATTGTAGCGTTTTCTCAGTTGACAAATAGAAAAGTCCGTTTCTGGCTCAAGGAAAACGTGATATCAACTACTGATATACATATACATAAATATTTACTAATATCTTCTCAGATAGTTATGCAGCTATTAAATCTCTGGAATCGCCCTCTATACAAACTCCATAACTGCTCTCAACTGCCGTTCATCTCGTATGCAGATGGCGCAGCATTTCAATATTTCCCTATGTTGGGTGCCAGGGCACAGGTATATTCCAGGGAAATCTAATGCTGATGAGCTTGCCAAAAGTGGAACAACTCTACCTTTATTACCTGATAATGCAAATATAGGTATAGCCATCGCAACATGTAAGTTAATGCTGAAACAAGATGCTTTAGAAAAGGCAAACCTAAGATGGAATAATATAACCACCTGTCTGACGATAGGACAGTTTTGGTACTTGATCTGAAACCCTCCAAGTGTTTGATGTCCTTAAGTAGATTACACATCAGCTCCGTAATTGATGCTATAACCGGACACTGCGTCATAGACAAGTACGCAACAAGGCTTGGCGTTTATTCAAATGATTTTTTACAGAAGCTGTATGGACGAAGAAGAGGTGGAATCTATCCCTCATTTTCTGTAGACATACCCTGCTCTATCTCAGATACGTAAGCTCCATATTGAAGAATTTTTCTACGATGATCTCAGCGATCTAAACAAAATTACGCTTCATTAGGAGGTCCAAATGGTTCAACGAATACAGAGATTGCCGTAGGATTCATGTGGTATCACAAGGGATAAACTCTGGTCTAAGCGTGTCAGCTGCAACGCTGACAGCAACTCCAACCTAACCTAACCTAACTCACCGGCGATTTGATTTTGAATATATAAATTCGAGACAACTGCCATTCGAAATATAAATTGGTTTCGTTTAACACACAAAAATCTATAAAAATTCCACTGATTCACAAATTACAAATTGATTAAAATTTAAATTTGACAATAGAAAAATTAAACAAAATTCATAGAAATCACAATGCTTATAAGAAACTTTAAATAATCGTTCAAAAATAGAAAAGTGCCAGATTTCCAATTTTCCTGGAAGTTTTTAGGGAGCTTACTCCATAGTGTCCTTTCGTGCACCAATACATTGACAACCATACCAAAACTCCAAAAACCGAACGTTCCGTTCCAAAGTTATGACAGCACTTAGATGGCTGGCCTTTTTATATTGTCCGGGAACATTTCTGGGATTTTCCTCCACAGTATTCTTCCTTGTGTCAAAAACAATCAATTAAGAAAAAATCGTGATAACCGAACAATCCTTCTTCGATAGTTATGAGCTCACACACGGACAGCGCAGTCTCTTCAATATATACATACTTTCTTACTTATCCAGATCCCGATCCATTGAGGGTCGCTGTCTGACATATTGCGGTCTTCCATCGATTGCGGTCCCTCGCACGCTCCCTTCAGTCGTCGAGACCAAGCGCTCTTGCGCCTGTAACCGCCTGGTCCCTGTAGCGGAGGTTCGGTCTTCCTGGTCGTCTCGAACCTGCGGGCTGGGATTCGAAGATTTTCTTGGCTGGAGCGTTGTTGTCCATTCGCTCGATGTGGCCGAGCCAGTGTAGTCGACGCGCATTACCTCTTTGGACTACATCCACATCTTGGTACAGCTTGTACAATTCTCGATTGAATCTTCTCCTCCATTCGCCCTCTTCGCATATAGGACCAAATATCCTCCGAAGAATTTTTCTCTCGAAAGTGCCCAGAATCAATTCCGCTTTTTTACTTATCGTCCAGCACTCGGCGCCGTAGAGTAGAAATGGTAAAATTAGCGTTTTGTATAGCGTGCGCACTTTGTCTTTCGAGACAGGAGCCTTGAATCCACTTGTTTGGCCAAACCGAAGTAGCAGCGTTTTGCTAGGGTAATTCTTCGTCGGATTTCCACTAAGGTGTCGTTCGTGGAATTGATGTTTGTTCCGAGGTAGGTGAACTCCTTGACTACTTCGAAATTACTGCTACCAACAGTGACGTTTTGTCCTAGGCGATGGACAGATGAGGCATTGTTTGTTGATAGAAAAATGGTTTTGTCCTCATTCACTTCAAGACCAACGCATTTCGCCTGTTCATCAAAAGCTGTGAATGTTTCAAGTACAGCTCGTTTGGAGCGGCCGATGATATCGATGTCGTCTGCAGAACCAAGCAGTTGGGAAGACCTGTTGAAGATAATACTATCTGCTCCAGGACCATGTTGAAGGAGTCACGTGATAGCGCATCTCCTTGTCTGAACCCTGTACACGTCTGGAAAAGCTCAGATGAGCTGTTTCCCATATGCACGTTGTACCGCGTATTTTATAACGTCATGCTGCATAGCTGGATCAATTTTTTCGATAGAAGCTCTTGGCGACTTATACTATCATATGCGGCTTTGAAGTCGATGAAAAGATGGTGCGTCTCGACTTGAAATTCGTTGGTCTTTTCCAGGATTGGCTTCAATGCGAAGATTTGGTCTATCGTTGATATGCCTAGCCTGAAGCCGCACTGGGACGTGCCGATGATAGTGTTGCAGAAAGGTTTTAGACGCTCACATAGTATGTTGGATAGGATTTTGTAAGCAACATTAAGCAGGGATATGCGTCTGTAGTTTTTGCAGGACATAGGATCGCCTTTTTTGTAGATTGGGCATATGAAGCTATTTGACCAGTCGTCGGGCATGCTTTTCTCCTCCCACACTTGGTTGATGAGCTGGTGTATGCAGCCTACCAGGACATCTACTCCATACTTGAAGAGTTCCGCAGGTAGGCCATCCGAGCCGGCGGAATTGTTGTTCTTAAGCTTGTGGATGGCTTTCTTAACCTCTTCAGTACTGGGCGCTGGGACTGGATCTTCATTGACTGGTCTCATGCTTCTTTGTTCTCCTGTTGCCTCCTCTACATAATGCCTATTAAGCAGTTGCTGGAAGTGCTGCTTAAACACGTCTACAATTCCCTGTCCTTCGGTGACTAGGTTCCCTTCGCTGTTTCGAAGAGCTTGCGTGCCAGTCCTATAACCAGATGCCAGTTGCTTGGCTGTTTTGTAAAACCTGCGGGAGTTGGTGGCGGTGCAAGATTCCTCGAGATATCTGAGCTGAGAGGCTGCGGATGCTCTTTTCTTTCTTCACAGGGTTTTTTTCTCGTCCCGTCGCTTTTCACGGTACTCCTCCCTTGCTGCTCTTGTTCTCCGTTGCAGCATTTGCATTCGTGCACTTTCCGTCTCCTGCTTCAATACCGCGCATTCATCATCATACCACGGGTTCTTTCGCGTGGGTGGTTGGTACCCTATGGTTGTCTTGGCTGTCTTCTTAATGATGTCGCAATACTGGTACCACTGGTCGTTGACGCTGGTGGCTGGAGGTACGGCAGAGAGTTTCGCGGTCAATTGCTCACTGTAATCTCTGGCTTTCTCAGATGTGCTAAGGCATGCGATGTTGAATTTCTACCTTTGGGCGCTCTTCGTTTACTTTTCGTTTGACAGTCGGGCTCTGAACTTTATCACAACAAGAAAGTGGTCAGAGTACACGCTGCACCTCGGAAGGTTCGCACGTCCAATATGTTTGATGCGTGCCATGCGCCAATTAGCACGTGGTCGATTTGGTTGGCGGTTCGACCATTCGCCAGGTTGCTGTGTGTATCATTCGCCTAGGGAGCCTAGTGACACTTATCACCGTATTACGAGCTGCAGCAAAGTCGGATAGTCGGAAGCCGTTATCTGTTGTCGTTTCGTGGAGGCTGTGCTTTCCAACTAATCCCCCAAAGAGTTTTCTTTCCCGACTTTAGCATTGAAGTCTCCGACCACGACTTTGACATCGTACTCCGGACAGGCTCCGTCGAGGGTGTCGTAAAACTCCTCCTTCTTATACTCCTCAGCTTCATCGGTAGGGGCGTGTGCATATATTAGGCTGATGTTTTGGAAGGTAGCTTTGATGCGGATCACAGCCAGGCGATCGCTAATCGGCTTAAAATCGATGACTTTCGACCTGAGTCGATTTTCTACGACGAATCCGCATCCCAACATTCCGTGATCAACATTCGGACTTAGAAATTTAGAAGTTTATAAAGTCAAGACCAGTATCCGGCGGCTACCAACTTGAAGGTAATGTAAGCACTTGATGTGTAGGAAAAGATACAGCTCGTGGCCCCCAGTTCCTACAACATCCAACCGCAAATATATACATCCATAGATAAAAGAAACTGCTGATTGGCTTGGGGGTTGTGAACATGAACATCGCTGTCAATGTGTGCGTAATAAGCCCAAAAGTGATGCCATGGGTAATAAATTCGAAAGGAACTTACTGTATACCAGAAATAAAATTTCACAATTGATTTGTTGGACTTATTCCAACAAATTGGGTAACAATTAATAAATAAAAATATTCTATAAAATATGGATTCAGTTTCGGCACGAAAGATTATACTAATGCAAAATACTTTCCTAAAATTAAAAATTTTGAGAAATCGAAAAAAAACAAATGTAATAATAGAATAAAAACAAGTGTTATACATAATAAACTGCACGACTGTATCGCACGAACTTGCTCTTATGTTGAAAGCTTCTTTAATTTAAATTGGTATGGCAATCTTAAATATTTAATAATATAAACTTAAAAACAAAAGATTAAATCGGCTTAATCAAAGAAAAAATAATTCAAAATTCTGAAATAAATACTTAAACTAATTTGAGCTCAAAAAAAGGACGCCATTTTATCTCTTTTATAAATTTGAATTTATGAGAAAAAAAATTTAAAAATCTCCGGAGCGGTTTTTGAGAAAAAGGCCTTTTTTTAAACTTTGTGAAAAAAATTAAAAAATAACGCCAATTCATAGGTATTCAGCAAATACATATACAGACGAACTTCAATAACTCGAACCATCACTTGCCAAAAAAATAATTCGAGTTATCAAGATTTCAAGTTATCAAGTAAAACAGAAAATTAATATAAATTACGTAATATTTATTTTTTATTACATGTAAACTTCAGACTTCGCACTTTTGCCAACCAATTTCATTCGAGGAATCAAATATTCGAGTTATCGAAGTTCGACTGTAACTATAATTTGTAAAAAAAAAATATTGAGCAGGTTTCAAAATATAAATTAAATTTTTTTTAAATGCTTTTAAAAATACAAAAAAATATTAATTAAAAATATTGGTACGCAGTATAAATTGGGAAACCTAAACCTATACATATATGTGTGAAATTTCGAAAGAATCGGTTAAGCCATTTAACAAAGAAAAAACGGTCCTATGCAAAGTACCGTTCTTAAACTTTTTTTCAATCATTTAATCGGTCGTACCTAAAAAGATGCATTGATTTTTTTTAATCAAAAACTTTAGAGTCGTTTCCGAGAAAAATAGGCTTTAACGTAACGGTTATATGGCGGGCACTGTTATTTTACCTATAATCGCAAGTAAAAATAGACTAATCTATGGCGAATTTCATCATCTGTGCCAGCAATTGCGAGCAGATCAAAACGCATTTCGGGAGTACACGAGAATGTCAACAAGAACATTTGATTATAAAGAGTTATCCATTTTGCGGTTTTAAAAGTATAGGGCTGGAATTCGACATCTGTCAAACTAAGTTGCTAAGCCAATTTTTTTTTCAGTTGAAAGTCTGATATTTACGAAAATGGATCGCTTAACTATCGCACGACACATCAAAATTGTTAAAACCTACTACAAAACTGGTGATTCTGCCACAGCCACATATCGTGCTTTAAGAGTAGATTATGGTTTACATAATCGTTCAACAAGGCAAGCAATTCCAAAATTGTGAAGAAATTTGAAGAGACTGGATTAATTACAGATATTGTAAGGACTGTGCATCATCGTTTCGCTCGTACAACTGAAAATATCGCTGCCGTAAGTGAAAGTGTTGCCGAAGACCCGAATGTGTCGATTCCTCGTCGTTCTCAGGAATTAAGACCGTCTTACGGCACATTATGGCGTATTTTGCATTTGGATCTAAATCTACATCCATATAAAGTCCAGCTCACACAACAACTGAAGCCAGCTGACCATTCACAACGTCGTAGATACGTCGAATGGGTGCTTGAACAACAGGCGGTGGACGGCGATTTTTCGAACAAAATTTTCTTCAGCGACGAAGCACATTTCCCACTCGTTGAGTATGTTAATAAACAAAATTGTCATATTTGGGGTTCTGAGAATCCTCAAGTAATTCAAGACAGGACATTACTCGTACATCCACAAAAAGTCACTGTTTGGGGCGCTCTTTGGTCCGGAGGTGTGATTGGACCTTACTTCTTCGAAAACGACGATGGAACGACTGTCACCGTCAATTCGGAGCGTTATGGTCATATGATAACCGCCTTTTTTTTGACTGCTATTGAAGAATACGACTTGGAGAATATGTGGTTTCAACAACACAACTCGAGCGAATATGGCTTTATTGCAAGAGAAGTTTCCTGGCCGAGTAATTTCTCGTCATGGCGATATCAACTGGCCTCCAAGATCATGCGATTTGACACCGCTGGACTTTTTTTGTGGGGCTACGCGAAAGACCTTGTTTATGCAGATAAACCTTTAACTCTTGAGCACCTGAAAACCAACATTCGTCAAGTTATGGCTGAGATACCGCCCAATATGTGTCAAAAAGTGGTCGAAAATTAACTCAAAAGAATCGATGCTTGCAACAATTCGTGTGGTGGTCATTTAAATGATGTAGTATTTCACAGATAATGTCAACGGTCAAACTTTATAATAAAAAGAAATATCATGAACAAAAATATCTTATATGTGTTTTATTTACGTTTACTTTTGAAACCGCAAAATGGATAAACCGTTATCTTAAGAAACATACATGATGTTTGTCGCATTTGAACTTTCGAAATTTCGAATGGAACTATATGCCTGTAAGACCTAAGGTCTTTTAAATGCAACCTGAATTGCACGGGACTAGTTTGACACAGTGGATTTGAGAACCAGGTATTGACTGCCTCATTTTAACCCATGGGCGGAAGGTATATAAAAGAATCGCCTAGCGTGGGGATCGAACCCACACGTCTAAGTTAGCAATCAACCACTTTATCCACTGCGCCATTGCCCCCCACGACAATTTAAACCTTCCATGTTGCAAAATCAAACAAGTTTGTTTTTAAAAAATACGTTTGATGCGACAATTTGATTTTGTTTTGCACTCGTATTCAACGCACCGCATCGCATGTGCCGTATGCCCGTGTTTAAGTAGGACACGGCTTCAGGCACTTGCACGATTTCGGAAGATTTTTCGGTTGCCTGTAAATTCAAAGGCGAAAGAATCTACCCTAAGACCGAGCTGTATGTTACTTCCAAGGACGATTTGCAGTAAGGAAAGGCTATACCTCAGGTGTCAGGATATAAAAATCTCAACCAATTTGGCCTACAAAATTAAGGAACATTATGGATCTAGAAGCATGAACAAAATTATTTTATGAGGTCAAATCAAAATGTATAGGAGTTTCAAAAGAGCAATAGAGCAAAATCCAAAAAAAAAAATACATTATTTATATCTAACTTCTGTCCCTTTACAGAGCTACCACAACAATCTTCGTTAAAATGAACGTTATAAATATACATCCATATATAAGGTGCGTTTTTTTGCAATCCCCGGGGGAATTGGTTGAAAAAAACGACCAAGGCGCTTAGTGAAATACTTGGCAGCACTATTAATTTGCAAGATGACATTTGAAGAACAGCTGTAATGCCAGAAAAAACAAACATCACTGTTTGCCTCATCCTCATCCTTCTAAAAATCATCGGGTTGATTTGTTATGTGTAATTTCGATATATTTATTGAATTTAAACTACTTTTCTATTAAAATAACATAAAAAGAACCAAGTTAATTACTATTTATACAAGAAAATGTGAATCAAGTAATTTTAAAATTGAAATCAAGTATTTTGGAAATTGTTTTTAGCCAATGTGATTTTCTTTTAATTTTAATTTTCACAAATACAGTGGTACATAGAATTCAACTACTTGAAAACTATCCCATTTGTCGGTCACTGGTGACATATGATATTAGTGGACGAGTTGCTTATTCGGGACGGGACGCTCAGTTCCTATGTCATTAGGAATATAGGTCTGAGCAAAAGCGAACGACGATCAAGAAGATTGAAGTATGCCTAGAATGTAGCAGAGAATCTGTAATGGGTTGCTCCCGTGTACAACAAAACGCAGCCGAAAACAATTTTTTCAGAGAAACCTTTGTTTTGTAGTTCATTCAATTCTTGTTAATTGAACGAATATCAACTTCGGGAAATACTTTTTTATTTAAAAATAATTTCACTGTCAAGTTTTAATATATGTACATATAATAAAATTAAACACAAAAATGAAAATCGCTGTAGAAGGTTGTGCTCATGGCGATGTGGATAAAATCTACGACACCATAGAGGCAATACAAAAGCGGAAAATGTTAAAATTGATTTGGTGTTGTGTTGCGGAATGTAGGTTAGGTTAGGTTGACATGGTCGTCAGAAAAACAACTGACACACTTAGAGGAAAAGCTCAACCAAACCAAACAAAATTGATAATTATTTGACATGTCAAAATGTCAGTTTTGAAGTTTCTATACATTTTATCGATAACTTTGTGAAAAAGTTTTTGGTAGCACAGTTTTTATCCTCTCCAATAGCTAAACCCCAAAAATTTTCTGGGTTAAAGCTAAGCACCCCCGGGGATTAGTTGTTCTTCGATTTAGTATGCTAATTGTTAATCCTACTCATCGTTTTTTTCGTCCAATTTCCCCGGGGCTTAGAAAAAAACACGCCTATACACAATAACAATAACCTCTCTGGATAGAGTATCTATCTATATCTTAATACAACATCTCAACTATATTATATCGCATTCTACATCTAAAAGAGATTTATCTTCTTCTAGTGATTACCTACCTTCTGAGATGATGATTCCAATGAATATTTATTTAAACGCGCTTTTCAATTGCAGTACAAACAACTTTTAGCGAATGTGATCAGATTTTTGCTTCTGTATAGATCGTTTTCAAATATCAAGATTGTAATTACTTAAACTAAACCAAGGACGTATTTATTGTTTTTCTCCTAAACAATATCATTGTATATAATTTTTTTTGTTTTGAGAGATTTACGCCACTTTTTTTAATCCTAAAGTTTTTGTCATTATTGACTTGAAGTTTTTATACTGAGCTGAAATCGAAATCATTTGGTTTCTAGACGTTCATCAAAAAGTTTATCTTACAATTGGGCATTTCCAGAAAATATATCTTCGTATTTCTCTTTCTAGTTTTAAAATTTAAGCAAAAACAACAAAATTCTTTGTAGTATGTGAAAAAAGGTTAAATTTTTTGTCCATACTAACATTTTTTACAGGAAATTCCTGATAGACTGTATAATACCAGATCAAAGATTAATAATGCTACAACTGAAAGACTGACGCTGGCTGCTTGTAACTTAACTTAAGTACTTGCTATGAGAATCATCTATCGGTTGAAAATCGTAATCCTTGATTTTAAACATACATATATGATTCCAAATGCATTCCCTCTCTCTATATTAGTTACATGCTTTTTAAAATAGCAGTTTTGGCTAATGTCAACTCACTGGAAGAAGCTATTTTCTGACGTTATTAATTGTTAAAAAATAGGAACATTTAAAAATATTATTTCATTGAACTATTGGTCACGACTACGTTTTCAATGCTCCATATACGAAGAGTTGAATTTTAAGTCACTTTTTCAAGCATATGGCTGGTATATCGCTAACAATACGGGTAATGTTCCGTTCCAGTGCTGCATCTAATACTGGTCCATATGCATAGACGAGTTATTTGACGTCCGGTAGTATGAATTTGGTGCAAAATATGTGTAAATTTGGTTTGTATTATAAAATGGGCTAACATTTTATTAAAATTCAATAATTTGCAACGCTATCTTTCAGTTCAGGATGGACTACTGCTTCAACCAACAAACCCCTCCAGTTCGGCCTACAGCTATCTGACTCCAGTTACGCACTCCAAGCTGGTTTATGTCGTTCTTCCCCAACTAACATACTCTCCAGAGTTAAGCTCCCGAAATATGAAAAACCTATCTTGCAAGCCTCTTTTAGGTCCCATTAGTATTCTTAAGCTAGAATTACACGGTCAACGTAATCGGTCATTGCGTTGACTCTCTGACGTCACAACAATATTTATGTTCAACCTGTCACCATACCATTAATGACAGGGATCGACAAATGCATGTCAACGAAGATGTTAATGTTCTCTTCAACAAATTGACAACATTTTTCATTGATAATAACAAGACATGGGACAATTAGGACAAATTGTGACATCATTTTTACCTCAGAGGGTCAACGCGTTGACCGATTACGTTGACCGTGTTATTCTAGCTTTAAAGTTAATTTCTTGTTACGAAACATAAACAATTTTCAGTACGGTTTTTTAAAAGAACTTAGCTCTCTAAAATTTTCAAATAATTCAAATCCTATACTTAAGACAAATTTGCCTCCTTTACAAGATTCAAAGAACTTAGAGTTTTATAAAAATCTTGTTATGAAATTTAAACGCCTATATATCTTCAATCGCAGTCAGTTGTTAGACTTATCGGAGTCTAGGCTATTTTAATATTCTATAACGAACCTTATACAATTTAAGGTATACCACATTTTATTACAGGATTCTACTAGGAGTTGCAGTTTTCCAATTGGCACATGGAATCACAACAACCTTCCTCGTCATATGCCAAGATAGGGACGTAGTCGAGATTATTAAATGGATGTGAATTGTCTTTTTAAATTTGCCGAAGTGTTTATTGTTCTTAAGGTTTTTTCAAATATTTAAAAATGCAAGTGTTTCAGGACCAAAAATTAACACAGCAAATAGCGAACCATTCATCATTTGTTTTCAAAGGGATGGGGATTTTAGTAGAAGATTGGCCGTCGCCGTCGACTAAAACGTGTCATCAAAAAAGAAACATTTCTATAATTTTGTAAATCAAATTTACAAAGAATATATTATTGGTATCTATACTTGAATATTTTATAAGAAATGTAGCAAGGCTCGACGAATATTTCATACTTTTAATGGCAAACGACTGTAATAAATTGGCATTCTTCTAGTGTCGTGGTATGATAAAAACAAATTCATGTGTTACTTTTGTAGCTGAGGCCCCCTTCCCTTACTACGTCCGTGATTAATAGTTCATTATATCTGTAACTTGTTATCTCGCTCGCTCTTTTTTAAATAATCCTATAATATAATGAATATTCCCATAAGAACACTTAAAATAAACTTAGTAAGTACGTAATGAGTAAAATAGTAGAGGAAACAAGACTCTTATAATGGTCTTATTGTAAGTATTAAAGGATTCTCTCATCTCAATAACAGCCATGTTTAAGTACGCAGAAAATATTGTCTGAGTATTGTGAGGGTTACCACAACATATAAAATGTGGATATATTGAAATTAATTGTAAAACTCTTTTTTAAACAATTTATAATGTGCATTATAAATATCACAAACATAAACGCAAAGCAATAGCATTAATTGTAGAAGATTATTTCTGATCGCGATACAAAATATTTAACAATCGAAGTATGGGTATTTCTTCAACTTTCGACGTTTATCTATTAAAACCTTTTGTGAGATGAAAAATGTTACTTGGGTAATGCTGTTTTGTGACATAAAAATACGTACCAATAATTAAATGTTGCCATTTGTGTAAATGCAGCATAATGCAGATTTAATGCTTTATTTTAAAGGTGCTTTGTTTTTTTTCTCGAAGTAAAATCTAAGAATTAGTAGATACAATATCAACCACATTCTTTTTTAGATCCCATATACGAACAAACATAATAAAATAAAATAATGTATCGCCATTATAAAATAATGAATAATTGACTTACAAAATAAATACTATCACAAATACATATTAAGTCCATCAGTTTTTAGCTATATGAAAAAGAACTTTAATGAGAAACATATAATTTTGTTAAGGTTTATTCTCTTCTCTCTTCTCTTTCAGCAACTCCCATTGCAGGAAACGCTTTCCTGCTACAAGATTTAGCCAACCTTTATTAGAGTCATATAAGAGGTCATTTTTCATTATTCTATATCTGTCATCCCATAAGAAGAATTCGACTCTGTTAGGGAGTATCAAGGGGCTCTCATAACTATGCCATTTAACGCTTTAAGCAGTGTTTTAATAATCCAGCAAAATTCTTCAAGATTACTTTTGGCTCCCTTAAATTAGTCTTTTTAAGTTATTGGAGAATGTTATAAGAGGAAAAATGTTACTTGTGTTACTTGTGGGCGCCACCTAAGGTTGGGTCTTCCTTTGTTGCGCAGACCATCAGGGATATATTCGAAAGTCGTCGGGTTGGTGCGTCAGTATCTATACGCTCCTCGTATTGCAGCCGTCTCAGCCACTGTTTTTTAGCTTCTTGACCAGGTGGAAGTCGCTGTAAAGCCCGTACAAGTCTCTGTTATAAATTCTCGCTCCATACTTTTTCAACACAAACTATATCGAAGAATCTTTTTTTCAATGCATTCAAGTAGACTCTCCGCTTTTGACAGGGTCTTTGCTTCCGCATAATGCTCGTATAATAAAACCGGAATGAGGATTCTTTTATACAAATTGTCTTTGGTTCTTTGAGAGAGAGAGCTTTGCTACTTAAATGCGTTCTTAGCCCGAAGAAACAGCGATTGGCAAGAGTGATTCTTCTTTTAATCTGTGCCCTGATGTCATTTTGCAAATTAATAGAGGAGCCCAGGTAGACAAAGTCCCTAACGACTTCGAAGTTTAATATATAATAATAATTTTAACTATATGCTTGTAAGACCTAAGATTTTTAAATGCAGCCCGAAATGCACGGCACTAGTTTGAAGGAATAGAAAGATAGGAAAGAGTTGTTTGTTGGCACAGTGGATTTGCGAATACTATCTCATTTTACCCCCGGGCGGTATCCAATTAAAATTGGAGGTATATTAAAGAATGCTGCTTGCGGATCGAACTCACTTGTCTAAATTAGCAGTCAAGCACAATATCCACTGCGCCATTGCTACGCGGATTTGGCTTGGATACAGCTAACTGCACTCTTTCTGTAGGTCGGATGGACGGAAATTTCGGCCATCATCATTTAAGATAAATGAAGTGGTCTGCTTTACAGCGGAATTTTGGTCATCTTCACTGTTTAGCAGTCTAGAAAAGTGTTGCTTCCAGGACCTCATCACCGACTCTACATATGTCTAGCACAATATTTCCACTCTCAACTCGGCATCCTTCTCGACTGCCTCTCTCAGCAGCGTTCGCTTTGGTTTTCAGCACTGATTAATAGGCCTCGTTCCTGGTCATATGAGCTAGCCGGAATTTTTCATTGAACTAGGGGCTTCGTTGTGATGGTTGTCTAGTGAAACCCAGCCTATCAGTGGCGACACTTCTGAAGGCAGTGTTCCACTCTTCCTCAACATTTGATGCTGGTAGCGAGCTTGTTAAGGTTAAGAGAGACGTGATCAACAAAAATCACAGTAATCCCTGGCGATTTTAATTTCGAGACATCAAATCTTTTCGCAGGATGGAGTCATCGATATCCGCATATCTACTTGCGCTACTGGTGGTCCCAGTCTATGTTGTCCCCTCGAAAATGTCGGTCATCCAAGATACTGGAAGCATGCCTGGCGTCTATCGCAGCATGATCAATTTTGTTGACGGTTTGTTGATCTGAAGACCGCCAGGTCCCTTTGTGTATAATGAGCTGTGTAAATAGAATGCTTGCCGCAAAGTCAGTAGGCTTGAGATCGTTACAGGGAGTGTTGTCTTGAAGACTGTTTCCCCCGACTGTAGAACCAAATGCATTCTTTTTTCCGATCTTAGCGTAGAATTATCTTGACGTCGTACTTTGGGCATGCATCATACGTCCTATATAGAAGATCATAGAATGCCTCCTTGTTTGAGTCATGTTTTACTTCCGTTGGGTACAGCACATATCAGCGTGATATTCTTGAAGTTTGCTTTGATGCGGATTGTGGCTAGCCGCTCGCTAGCATTACAAAAAGCGAAAGACTTCTTGCATAAATCTTCCCGTAATCACACAACCGCAACCATAGAACCGCTAAGCTTGCTCCTTGCAGCTCTGCCCGAAGTAGATAGATACATTCACCTTCTGGATGGTTGTTCCATCAAAGTTGACGAGCAAATAGACAATCAATACATCTCACGACAATGCCCTTCGATTCCAGATCATTATACAAAAACTTAAGTCATTAATTGATAACGGAAAAGAAGTATTTCAATAACTACTCTTCTGCTGAAGTAATAAGTACAATTCTCAAAGCGAGATCCGAGATGTTAGATCTTAATTTTATTTCAAACAGAATAGATCAGCAGCAAATTCGTAATCTTTATAACAGAAAAGAACTTGAAAATATTCAGCTCTTCATCGCAGTTATGGCGGTTACTGTGACTATCTAGTCCTCTCCTGATATACCATCAACCACTAACCGTCATCGACCATGGCTACAAAAAGATGACTTTTAACTTCTATAAGTTGCGTTTTCTTCGACAATCAGCCATGTTGTGGATGTTGTTACACTGCCATTATTCGCTTGTCTCTAAAAAGCGCCACGAACAGCTTCAACTTCAGTGAGATTTTTCTTTATTTTTTCCTTCTTCGATCATCGTAGTCGTCACCATTGCGTCGGTCGTTGTCGATCTCAAGTTTGGATCAAGTCTGAGGTGAGGCGTACCTACTACCTGTTGAAGTCGCTAGATCTTCAATTCAGTATGGTTTGGGTGTCACAACTGTTTGGATGGATTTTTCTCTGCATGGTTAACAAAATAAATTTGTTTTTGTTTTATTAAATCAATATTCATTCAACAAAATATAAATTAAAGTGAAGTGTTTGCAAACTAAAAAAAACGATACGAGAATAAAGTTTAAAGAAAAAGGATCTCGGTCATCCTAAAAGTGTACTTTGATATTTGAAATAGAAAACTAAAACACCAAAGTAATTAATAAAATCATGATAAATTTCAAGGAATTTGTATTCCTCCTTATTGGACTACTTAACATTACACGTAAGTAATACCACACTATCCTTGATTATATTTGGACAGCATACATTTTCTCAACAGTTATTGAACTAGATTTTATATCTTCTCCGTGCGTGTCGCGATACCCTATTTTTACAAAATAAAATCAGTCAACTAGTTTTATCAGCAGAATTATGTTGCAAATATTTTTAACGGACTTCTTTGACTAAAAAAAATAAATATTCATAAAATTGTTAAACTAATAACCAACAACACCGCAATAACAGGCAGATTCGAAAAAAAGAGCACACACAAAAAAAAAACTCGCTTAACTGGTGTCTTATGCATTTAAGTTGGCCATAATATTGCCAAAGGCGAAATTGTTATAAAATAATTTGTGATGCTGCTAGTGATGTGTGTTTTTTTTAACTATTTTATTTTTATTTTCCTTGATTCACTTTTTTTACGATTCAAATAAAATTATAGTTGTGTACGGGATTATTGGATAGATAGTGCTATATTTTATGGATTGGTGTCTAACGTTTGCCACATTTGAATGTTGATGGTGCAGCAATTAAGAGACGTGTTTCCGATGATGATATGAAATTTAGTGGTAATTTTTAAGCTTCTTGATGTTATTTTTTTTTGTATTCACTGCGCAGATGATAATGTTAGAAGTTGCTGTGTATTTGACATAAAACTGGGGAAGGAATGTGGTTATGATTGTGATGCCAAGGCAAGGCTAGAATAATTCTATTTATGTTCATATACGTGTATGCAGTTTTTTTTTGACATTCAATGCAGTTTTATAGAACAATTTTCTCGTTGAAAATAATGTAATGAAAATGTTATTAAAAAAACTGAAATAATGTTATGCCTAAAAACTTGAAAAATATAAATGGAAATGTGTCAATTTCATGGAAAGTTTTGGCATCAACTCTTTTGTTTTAAAAATTCAAAATTGTAAAAATAAAATTTTAGAGCAGGAAATGAATATAACAGTTTTAAAATTTTTAGAAAACAGAACTGAAAACTAAAATATTTCTATCTTTATATTTTTTTTTAAATTTAAATTTTATTTTATTCAAAAACTAAACTAGAAATATAAAAACTGGCATGACAAGTAATAAATAAATGTTTTTAATCATAAATGACTGATGGAATTTATCTGTTTGTCTTTTATATTTATATATTTGGGATATAATAATAATTTTAACTATATGCCTGTAAGACCTAAGGACTTTTAAATGCAACCTGAATTGCACGGCACTAGTTAGAAGGAATAAAAAGATAGGAACGAAATTTTTTTCCGACAGATATTTATATATTTAAGGGAATATAGCTTTTCTTCTAAAATTCATACATAAGACTGCATGTCATACACAAACTGGAATTATTTTTAGCTATTTTATTTAATTGATTATTGAAAATTTTATTTTTAATTTAGAGTAGGAAAATTAATTTTATTAAACAAAAATATCTTAGAGGCAAACTTGGCGACTATAAATAATTCCATAGATCATATGGCGCATATTAATTGATTTGCTTTATTATTCTAATTGGAAAATTATTTAGTAAAGTATGTCAAATCTAATATTAAGCTCCAGGTTATCTGCAGTTAATACTACAATTTTGGTTAAATCCTACACAAGTCTAAATAGAATAATAATGAGTCTAATAAAATTGAATTTAAGGCCAGAAGCACTAAACGGTTGGTCTGTAAGATTTTGTACTTTCACCAAAATAAAGTTGCAAAAAATGTATGGGCCTATAAAAGGGAATTTGTTTTGTTGTTGTTACTTTTCAATAAGCTCCTTAAACTGGGTCAATTTCTAGATGGTTGGCAAACAGATCTCATATTCACGATTCTTAAATTTGATGCAAAGGAAAAGGCATGTAATTACAGACCAATATGTAAATTGTCCGTCATTTCTAAATTATTTGAAAAAATTGTATATAGTCTCTCAACATGGATTTGTTATAGTTTGGTATTTTTCTCAAAAACGGCTCTAACGATTTTTATAACCATAAAATTACTTCATTAATGAGGGAAAAGTTACTTATTGGTAATGTTTATTTTTTGTAGCAACATTTTTTTTTGGTTTTCGATTTTCTGGAAAACAGTTCAATATTTTAGAATTTCTCACTATTGGATGAACTGATTCAAATTATTATAAAAATTCTTCCTAAAAAGGTCAATAAAACTGGCATAATCAATTTTAATTATATATTTATTTCTTTTTTTTTTTTTGAAAAATCGATTTGTAAATGTATATTATTAATTACATCAAAATGCCGTTACATTTTTTCTAAATGTATACATTTCTAAAAACATATACATACAAAATAATTTAAAAAAAAACCGTTGAAATGATTTTTGAATTTTTTTTTCGATATATCATATTTGTCCAACAATTCAAATTGCATTTTTTACAACAAAGCAATCTAAGAAGCTTCAGTTTTAACTAATTATATGTAATAGTAATAGTCCCTATAAGCGCATTTCTCTTTGTCTTTAACAAGTGGCAATATCTAGGTTTATAATCTTTGACCTGTCATTTTTAGGGCTCTCTCTTAAGTTCTATTCATAAAATTCAATTAAGTTACAAGTAGCTTCTGTCCAAAAAATTATAATGTTTCCCAAAAATATATGTTAATTTTAATAAACAATAACATTAAAATTAGTTAGAAGCCTCTGTGTATAGTTACGAACATGTTTCTTGTTTACAATAAAAATGTTCACAAACGTTTGTTGTGACGATTTCTATTGTAAATAGTATAAAAGTGCCAGAGGTTTATCCAAAAAAAAATACTTTGTGCCAAATGTAGGCAACACAGACTCCTTCTTCCGTATCGTATCGTATTTTAATATTGTGGTTAAATATGATCAAACAATCAAATGAAATTTATTTTTCCGATGATCAATTTGGCCTTGTACAAGAGTGGAGCGCAGTTGAATGGAAAAAAATAAAGTTGTTAAAATGAAAAACCTTCCCCTCGCAAAAGTTGTGTTGGGTATTAAAATGAATTCAAGTTTTCTTTGATTTTTTAAAATGACCGCTAGCGGTCGCGTGTTAGCATTTAAATTTGAAAAAAAAAAACTAAAAATTACCAAATCACACAGATCCATTGCAAATGCTCTTTAGATTTAAATTTTAATTTTTAAACAATTTATTTATCTAAAAAACCAGCCCAAGTGGTTTCTAATTGCCATTTGAAGTAGAATAAACCATGCGAAAAACAGAAATAACGAGCCAGATTATATTTAAAAATATATTAGGAAATACATTGATTATTCTCATTAAAATGTTTTTATTTTTCTAATTCAATTATTCATTTTAAATAATCTTTTTTGTTTCAAACTTTGGAAGTTATTTTAGTGAAATTAGAGTGTTTCTTCTCAATCCATCTCCGTTTGTGAATCCACAGACTGTTTGGGAAGACTCTGTGGCCAATTTCACTGCCCTTTCAACTGCTTAGCTGTGGCATGGGAAACTTGTCAACAAATTTGATTTGTTACTGTCCATTTGGCCGACAATATCCTAAAGTTTTTCTCTCATAAAATTCATTAACACAGGAGGTTCAGTTAAACGACTTTTCTCTATTTGCCACCAATCAATAAGTCCGAAGTATTCAGCGGCTTCGGAATTGAATTTTGGGAGTTCAAACTGTCTGGGCTTTCCAATATTATTGGTTGTTGCTTTTGCTTTAAGAATGCGTCGAACAGCAAGTTCCCGAATGTTTTCGCGATCTTCCAGCAGCATGTCTACCAAAATATTTTTGCAGTAACCGAAGTATCCATTGCGAGTGAAAACTGGGTCTGCTACCTTTTTCAGGTCTTCTGGCAAATATCTTGTGATTTGAATGGCTTTATGAAAAGTTTCGGCTCGTAGACAAATGAAGACTTGGATTTAATTTCAAACCACATGACTGTATAAGCTTGGCAAATAAACTGAACAATATGTTGTAATGGCTCTTCTGATCTTGTTTCGAAATATAAACTTTTTAAATGCGGTTAGCTGTCGTCAACCATCTTGAATGGACCATTGCTCCAGTATTTCTCGAAAAAATGTATCCTTCTTTCACACCATTACTGATGGCCTTACAAATTTCATATATATATTTTTGGTCTGAAGTCAGGCATTGTAAAGGTATTTCATGTAAGTTTACTTTAATCATTTTGTAATCGGCGACAGTTAGATTCCGGCAGTTCTTAAGATCCTTGCCAATATCACCAGCATAAGCGTTTGGACTAGATGTTTTTCCATACAATTTTTCGAAAAGGTGTCGTGACGGTAGTTCGCTGGCGTGTAGCGTTTCGATTTTTCGGATGAATCCATTTCTTATTCCGGTGTTAAAGTTAGTCCCATCGCCGCCAATAAGCTTCAAATTATTTGTTGAAACTGTAGATTCTTTACGAAAACCAAATATTTCATTTGCTATGGTTTCTGATTTCCCATTTGTTGGCGTTACATGCCCTAGGTATCGCGAGTCAGGTTCTGTTATCAAGACAATATGTTCCTCCAGCATTTTTGTAACGTCTTTCCGGCAGTCAAAATAAAGGCCAAAACAGTCAAGTTTGCATACACCTGTTTGTTAAGACCTTGATTTTGTCCTTTCCCTTCGAATCTTACTTCTATCGATAATGTTTGGTCTAATTTATAATTTATTAGACCATAATCTTGCAAGACCGCTGTAACAAGTGTTGCAGTTGCTCTGTCCGAAATCTTGAATCTATATGCCACCTTCTCAACATTAAAAAGAGATTTTGGATTGGGGTCAAGAGCAGCAGCTATCGGTACATATCTGAAGGTATAAATTCTGTTTCATTCTTTTCTGTTTGTGCGTGGATCGGTATTTGAGGTTTGCTTGAAGATGAAAGGCATAGAAATTTTATTTTCTTTTAATGGACTTTCGAAGCTTGGTGGTTTCCGCAACAGCGACTTCTACAAAATTCATTCTCAATACATTTACAAGCAGCTATATATCAAACAGTTTTTCTCCGTTGTTTTTCAAATTAACCATTCGAATCTCAAAAACTCCCGGTACTCTTCTGTCCTTGGGCGTTTTAAGAAGAGCAGTTCTTCTGTCGTTGATTTTAATAATGTGCTTCTCAACACAAACTTACCTATTGTCGGAATTGAAGCTAAGTCATAAATTTCCATAACTCTTGCAGCTGTTAGTGCTATCCGCTTTTTTGATGAACTTTCTTCGTTTTCCAGAAAAGCAAGATGAAGAGAAGGTCGGCAACAAAGGCGTCAACATCGTCTGTCCTACTCCAAATATTTGGCAGACTTTTTTTTGGGAACGCGTATCCATTTTCACTTTTGTTTATTAATAAAAAAGAGATAATGAAGTTTATTAAACTGTCTTTAATCTTGCATGCTTTCTAAGCAATGTTACATTTACGAATTCAACTCAACTTTTTTATTTTATAAGAAACAATAAATATGCCTGAAATAAAACACTAAGAAAACATTTAAGAACCAAACACAGATAAGAAATAAAATTAATTGAAAATTATGAAGTTAAAATCGCCACAAAAGTCATGGCCTACTTAGATCAATAACAAACTTATATTTGAATTTATGGACGGTCAATTTTAAATTATGGCATTTACTAAGGACAAATATTTTAGAAGGGCCAAATATAAACATTAAAAAAATTAATATAACGAGGAATAAGATTTCCCTCTATTGAACAATTCTTGTAGAAAAAAAAAACTTCTATAAATTTGTACAAGTTTTAAGGCCATATGCAACTTTTGCGGGGCTATATTTTTGTTTTTCAAAAATTTTAGAAATCGCTCCGGTCTCCTTTCATATATGTTTCTCAGAAAAAAGTTTTCCATTGGATGTATCTATGTACCTAATTTATTTCATCAATTTTGTTAAAATTGATTCTCACTAAAAAAGTACGGTTCTTCTTAAACCTTTAATTTTGGGTCAGCAATTTTTCAATCTTCATTATAATGTTTTAAAATTTATATAGTTGTTAGGCTGAAAAGAACTTGCCTTCGAAATATATTTTTATTCTCAAAATTGTTTTTTTTTCTATTATTTAATTAAAATAATAATTCAATTTTTGAAAGTTGAGTAATCTTGAATGAAAAAAATATTGTTGAAATCTATAAAGTAGTTCCTGAGAATTTATGAAATGCCATTTTATATTGAATTTTTTCTGCAACGAAAAACTGAATTTTATTTCATAACCACTCACAATGATACGCAGCAAAAAAAAATATAATTTGCATAATAAAATGTAATCAAATTATTCCTGCCATAAGTTTATTTAAATGTTTACCTCGAACTTGCAAGATAAATGGTAATAAAACAGTTTTACAAATTTACAATGATAAATGGCAAACATTTTAATTTTATGGGTGTATTTAAGTGCATTAAACATTCTGTAAACCGGAAACGCAATAATATCAATATTTTACCTATGTTCAACTCTATTACTACTATATACAGTGCTGTGCAGACATTTTGTTGTCTTAATTTGTGGCTATTTTATGCAATTACTTTTTTTAAATGCATTTTATAGTATTTAATGACACTGTAAGAATGTATAAGAATAACGAATAATAAATCTAATAAATATATGAACACAATATTGTCAGATATCTTGCATGTCTTATATGGGACATTCTTCTTAAAATTGGTCCAATGCTTTTTTTTGCACAACGGTCTTATATTTAAGCAAACTCGAACAGATTTTTGAAGTAAAACTTCTTTTACGGCCATTAATATGTTACAAAGACACCGACAAATTTTTTACCGAAGATTTAGCTTTAGCTCTCTACAAAAAAGTTTAGACACAAATAAATATAAAAAAAAGAAGAATGTTTATTTTTCGCAAAAAGACATACCAACATATTAAATGGAACATCATTTAAGCACCAATTTTCATTAAAAAAAAACAATTTTAATGCACAAAGAAAACACAAATAAACATCTCTTTTTACACTTTGCTTTTATTTAAATCCATAAAAATCTAATTAACACTTTTTATTTGTTAAAAATTAACTTCCAACTTAAGGTTATATAAACAAAATTATCTTTTTGACAAACAAAGACCAGCATTGCTATATACGGCAAATACTAAGTCCACTAACAATAATCTAAGACAGCATTGCCATGCATTTGGAAGAATTATTTATTCTTGAACAGAATGGATGCGATAAGAGACCGAGGTTTGAGTTATCTCGTCGTACTTGTTAAATTAGTGTGGAACTATGACGAGTAATTGAATATTAATAAGCCTTAATATTATTTTCTTAAATTTCGGCGTAAAAAGTTTCATTTTATTGAATTGGGGAATGGTTTTATAATTACAAAATGCCTACAGTGAATTATGTTTATGCTCTCTTCTCGTTTTCTAGCGAATTGTGAGTGATTCGTTCCTTCAATCTCGTCTCGTGCAGATTTCAGAGAATTTACTAAGTTTAATCGGTGAGATTATATAGGTTAGTTGTAATTTCTAAAATGCGGACAAAAATTTGAACCAGCGCATCGTTGAACTTCACTCAACTCCCCGAAATTGGTTAACTAAAATTATTGACCCACGGATCAAAGTTGAACGCCGCCGGACAGTGACATTTGTAAAAGTGGAAGTTGGGTTCGTTATAGGGCGTGAATTTATGGAAGTACGACGCCGGATTAAAAAAAAACTATTAATTTGTTGTTGAAAGAAAAAAATTAGTGTCAAACAAATTTCCATTTTGCAAGAAAATAATGAAAAATGCATATGCAAGTTTATCAACATTTTGTTTGAATTAGAAGTAGTTATTAATACTTAATTTAAACCTGAAAATGACTTCAATCAACAAAATAATGTAAATAATTTTTAAATGTCGGCGTTTGGGTATTACAGTTTGAAAATTTTGAAAAAAAAATCATACGAATTCTTGTGTAATCAAAACTACTTACTTGATTTGTATTATTAAAATGGTTCTGAGTTTAAAATTAAGTGCCTTGACTGGTAAGACCCGAAAAAAAGTTTCACTTCGAGCGCGTGGTGTACATAAGTACACAACATACACTTTTTTTTATTTATTAGCGAAATTACTTTAGATTCTCTTTCACTTACGTGCGCCAATTGGGCCAAGGTCTTTCTATACTGCGCCAACCCCTGGGATGTTTTCAAAAATTGTTCGGACTTGATCACTGGTATAGTGTTCATAAAAGTTATCTTACAAAATATTGTTGTGATTTTTATCTTAGAACAAAATACTACTGCACAGCACTGTTAAGTATAAATTACAATATTATAATTCATCCATAGATAAAATTCTCTCTCACGTTTGTTAAAAATAGTTGAAATGAAATATGTAAATCGATTTATGATTCATTTTATTTTTCAGTTTATAAAATACATATACCCGCCGTAATGGGTGTACCCCAAAACGAAACGGCTGCGACCGGTGCGCGCGTATTTCTTCAAAGTCAACAATGTAATCTTAATGCAATCTTAAAATAAACTAAATCCAAGGCCGGCCGCCATAAAACAAACCACATCCCATTCACTAAATTAAGCTTAAAATTAAATAAAAAAACAAATCAAAATAAATTATCTATTGCAACTTTTCACATTGTTGCGTTGCGCCGTCCGGCCGGCGCGGCGGCGCGGTGCTCCATTCCATCGTCCGTATAGTAGTCAGCAGAAATGATGATGGTGATGGTTGATGAACCAACCATCAACAAAAACTTCTTTTTTTTTATCTTTCAGTTTTGTGCAATAACTTTAATGTTAAATTAAGGAAACAACAAAATTTAATTAATGAATTAAACAATCTTTCTGTTAATAGGATGAAAACAAAGGAAAACAATCACACGGCATTAAGTACTAAATGCACCAGTTTCACCGGCTTGTTACACAAGTTTTGAACTTTTCGGAAGTACGAGTTTGTTTCTTTTGGAGTGGGTCGCTCTCACTGTTAAGCATCTACATCTGCATAATATTCTTTGATATTTCAAACGTCTTTTTAATGATATTTTGCGGTCAGTTGAATTAATGTTTTTTTTTTGTATGTGATATTTTTGCATAACTAACTGAGCGTGATTAAGTCGGTTTTACAGTGCGATTCTCTTGGTTATAACTACTGTGAAATGATTTTTGTTGTATTTATTAAAATGAGCTGTAATTTGGTTCATCCCATGAACTTTAATTAGAAATGTTATAATAAGTTGCGGCAAAAATAGTGTCATAATGTGAATGTGCTATAATTTTTGTAAATGGCGTCAAATGCCATTGTGCTATGTATTTAGACAGCAAGAGAATTCGGAAATTCCAGCATATGTCAATGGACTGGAATATAATGGCCTTTTCGATTGGCCGTCCGGAACACGGTCCCCCAATAAAACAGCCGTAAGCCATTTGACTGATTCTGAATTATATGTATCAATGTAATTGTGAAAATTAAATTAAAAGAAAATCACATCGGCCAAAAAGAATTTCCAAAACACTTCATTTCAATTTAGATACACATTTTCTTGTATCAATAATAATTATTAATTGCTACTTTGTATGTTATTTTACCAGAAAATGAGTTTAAATTCAATAAACACAACGAAATTACACAACAAATCAAGCCGATTATTTTGACATTTTAATTGTGTAAGTGTATTAGTGATTCTGTTTTCGATTCTGAAATGAAATCCAGAATCGTTTTCTGTTCTGTTTAGAGTAACAACTGTCATTTTGTGGGGGTCAGAACAGTTCTGGACGGCCAATCGAAAAGGCCATAAGTGATAATGTTTTCTTTGTTGTTGGTTAAATGTCAAAATTAGAAAGAGTTCCTGGAAATACCCATTTAGCTAGCAATAGCCGTGTTTTATTGAGCAATTTATCCATCGTTGGATTTTACATACAATTCGATATGGCTGGTTGACGTTTATTTGAGCCTCGAATTTGATTTTGTTAGTTTTGTTTGTACGATTTATAATTGGATTGAATCTCGATGGATGTGTTCATGAAGTAGTTATAATTATTAATTTCCATTCGCAACTCAAATCGATCTTTTTGATTCTTTTTGTTTTCTATTTTCTTTGTACTTGGCCAATTTATATTTATAAAATCGTATATAACTGCATTTCTTAATAAATATATAAGCTGTTCTTCTGAAAAGTTTCTAACTTTTACTATTAAAGAATTTAAGTAAAAGTTGTTTGCATTCTTTGCTCAATTATTTTCTGGAGCACGTTTGCATGTCTGCAATTTTGTATACCACTAACGTCCATTGATCAATTTTAACAAATTCCGATTTCCATTTGAAATCAATCGCTATTGAATGAATTCCGTTTTACTTTTATTTTTGACTAAGACCAATTTTCGTTTTGTGTTCAATTTTTATTGGTAGTTATAAATAAAGAGAGTTTGGTGAAAAAATCTTTTTATTTAGATACAAAAAAGCAATTTGACAAGTTTGTATGGGTGGAAATATTGATTTAAGGTAGAACCGCACTGGGTGGAACTGCACTACAGAGGAACTGCTTGACCCTGCGTTGCAAAAAATTTATTCGTATGAAATTCTATGAGCTATAACTTTACAAAATGTGCTTTTTGTTCACTGTTTAATGGACGTTGGTCATGGACGGACTTCGCTTCACTACATGGACTAGGGACTGGGCGTACATTTTTGTGATCCCTTTCTAGTTTTTTTTCTGGACATGTGCATATTTGCAGAATGTTAACTATTTGTTCCTTACTCCGCTTATGTTAAGTGAAGTCTGATGAGTAAATATTGAATTGAAAGCAAGACATACTCAGAAAATAAATTTAAAATTGACTTGGAAAATAAACCTCAAGCTATCGATCTAATGTGAAAGGCATAGACGATTTTTTCAAAAATTGCACTGTGTAAAAAGGGACTTTGATCATAGTCTATGAACAAACCCATTCACTTATCATTTCCTTTCTATTGATGCAAAATGAATGTTCGAATTTAAAATTGCAAATGGAGAAAAAAGCCAAACAAAAAATGGCTTTCAAACATTTATTAATATTAGTACGTTTCTTACTTTCTATTTTATATAATTAAAAGTAAATTATTGGTCATAATTTTGATAGTTTCTTAATTTTACTTTGAAGGGGTACCATTTTTACAAAATTAAAAGAAAGGCTACGGTCGATACGATTTTTTTTTGAGAATTACTTACTGTAGAATGGATAGATTCCCAATAAAACACGGCTTAAATCGCAATTGAAGAACGCAGAATTGATGTTAATGCTTTTTGTCTTCTACCTAGTCGTTCTGCTCGTTGTCATAATAACCTACAAGGTTTTGAAGAGTTTTATCACGAGATATTTAGTAAAACAATATGATCAAGACTTGATGAACTATTTCCTCAATATTTTCATAATTTTTTAATAATTTTGGCAATTTCAAAGGGTTTTGCATTTTTTACCGATTTGCTTAATCTATCATTCCAGTTTTTTTTCTATACATACTTATTTCCTCAACAATCTTTTTGTTGAATAATTTAACTTGGATTAGATATTCCAGTTATCGGTTGCCATTAGCTGTTAATAGAATGGATTATACTTATATAATTCTACTATATATGTTTCCTCATGCTAACAAGAAAGGCTTTTTATCTTAGGGACTCACAAATTAATGTACTGAGTCAATCATGTATTATGTAATTTTTGCATATTTTATTGAAATTAGTCTAAATTATTGTTCTAAGTTTAGATTTAATTTTTGACCTGAAACGAACTCAATTTCAATTCATTCACTTTACAATAAACTGGAATATTATCAAAACTTTATTTTTAGCTTAATGATATGTTAATTTACAAATGTATTTATTTTTTGTTGGCAAATTAGAATGACATATGACGCCATTTGCAAAAATTATGGCACATTTAGATTAATACATTACTTTTGGTCGAAAAACAATTTGTTTCTTTTAAAAAAAAAAGCACTTGACAATAATTTAGAAAACCATAACAGCTTTCACTCGAGGCAACTAAGTTCTCAGCAAATTTTAATTTGTGGGAAAGAACGACAGAAATAAGTGGACATGAAAAAACATCTCCCGGTTAACAATTGAAAATATTTTGTTGACGTTTTCTTTTAAAATGAAGCGAATCAAATCTCGGGCAATTTTGTTTTTTTTGTGTAAAAGGTACAGAAGATTTTTAAATTAATTAAAAGACATCCTAAAGCAAATCCTCGGCAAACTATTTGGCCCGTGTGAAAGAGACTATTGAATACAAAAAAAAGATAGAGTTCAAACATATTGTAGTAGTAGCTTTTTCCATTGGATTTCCGGACGGGATTAAATGTTGAATATACCGTTATAATTAATACAGTTCTAAGGGTAAATGTCAAAATCCGAAAATGTATGATGTCTTCAGCGAACTGTCAAAATTTATTTAAAACATCTTTTCCCTCTACTCGAAACTTTACAAATCGATGTCGTTTTATAAAAGTCATAATTTGCATCATACTTGACGTATGATATATTAGCTGGAATGTAGAAATTTTTAGTATAGGGCAAATGTTTGGGATGCAGAAAAGTGAACTTATTTTTTAATAAATAACTCAAGAATCTACAAAACAATTTGTACGTCGTACGATTATATAAATTTTCCCTTGTTGCAATTTTCGACATCTTTATAGTGCGGAGAATAGAATTTTAGAAATGCGAAAAATGTATTAAATGATTTAAACTATTTGACGGTTAATAATTTATTTACGAAATCAGTTTTAGGAAACTTTATAATTTTATAATGTCGGAAAGCTTAGCAAAATCGCAGAATACCTATTTTATATTTTAAGTATCATATAAAACATGTTGGAATTTACTGTCACTCTTTTAGGCGTGTTCAGCTTCAGTTTATCAAAAATCAACTGTGTGTGTACTCATCAGCAGTTACAATAATTATTTAAAATAATTAACATTTAGTTGGCTTAATATATTGGCTTCCGGTTGTAGAATATTATCAAAACTTAATTTCCATTAATTCCACAAGCGTGAGTTTTCTATGTGTACACAGAAAGTTGTGTACCCATACATATTTCCGATTTCGCAAGAGTGCGATTAATTTTTTGACAGATAACGTGTACACAGATATGCAAATTTATTCACGCATATTTTTAGGGTGAATAGATTTTTTGTACAGAACAGCATTCACGGTTGCGGAATTGGGCCCCTGCTCTCTTGTATGACCATTGTAACAAAGAAAGAAGGCAGCATTACCTTTTTCGGATGACGTTAGCAACGAAATAATATAAAGATGTGTCAAAATAAAAATCGTTCTATATTTATATGTATAAACTGTAATGTTCCATGAAATGATGAAAACATGAATAACTAGATACTAGCGAATACAGGTAGGCCTCACTTAACGCGGGAGTTACGTTCCTGAAAAATGCCGTGTTAATCGAAATCGTGTTAAACGAAAAAAGAAACTAGTGCAAAAAGGGGTGTTACGTTCCATGATTTAAAAAAAACACACACGAGAAGAATTTTATTTATCGAAATGGAAACCATACATAAAATGAACAAAGAAAAACACAAAACATAAACCATATTTGCTTTTTCCTTCAATATAAACTTCATAGAATAAAAAAAAAGAAAAAGTAAATATACTTTTAATCATCGTAGATCATTCTTCATCACTGCTTAAATAATCCATACGTGGCCGTTTTGGCAATGCATCAATGTTGTGTTTTTTTTGCTGAAAAAATCCGTAATTCCGCGTTTTATTACATGTAATTATGGGGCTTTCGTTTGTTAACAAAAATCAATTTTTATTTATCTGTCAAAAAATTGATTTTGAACATTTTTACCTTTGATTGCCAAAATAATTGATTTATTTTTTGATTTTAAATAAATTTTGCAGATCTGGATTTTTCGGCAGATCTTTTCCTATTTTACTTACACCAATATGCATCATAACTGACAGCCATCAGTTTGACAAGGTCTTGTTTCATAATAATTTGTTTCGGATGCAAGAAATAATAAAAATAGTTTTAGTTCGAATGGAAGCATGCAACAGTTCAGTTTTGCAACAGTTTGGTTGATAAAGTGAGTACCATGGTCTTAGGTGAGAGTGCGCGCACATGCAAAAACTATTCAGTCCGCGATTCGAGCAACTTAAAAGTTTGTGTTTTGGCACAAATCGAACGATTGCCCCAAATAAGTTCTTCAGTTTGTATCACAACGAACTATTTGTAACTGCGCGCACTTTAAATCAAAATATTTTCTGTGTATTGGTTTATATCGTTGATTGATTTTTAAGTTGTTATGTGCGCGATCATCGTTCAACTAGTAATTAAAATATTTCGTTTCGGAAAAATTGCATGTGCGCGCCTAGCCTTTAGTTAATTAATTTATTCGTCCAGCTCACTTTCGGGCTTAAAAAGTTGGAATTAAAAACAACGTTCGAGTCAATATTGCAGCTGCTACTGCTAGATGGTTCACAGGCAGAAATATGCACCAATACTATAGCAAATAAAAATCAATCAGAAAACGCATTCCATTCCTTACGAAAAAAATGAATTTATTGATCAAAATATAAATTTACGGAAACTCATATTTCAGTTCATTCATATTAAAAAAAAAAACAGTAGTCAAGAATAAGTTTTGCATGAATTTGAAAACAAATATGCAATATCTCTACAAACAAAATATATACATAATATGTAACGTAAGGAGAACCGCGTTAGTACGAGGCTTTTTAAATGTTAAACGAAAATTGTTCGCAAAAATGAAACGTGTTAGAGCGAAGCCGTGTTAAAAGAGGTACGCCTTAAGTGATGCCTACCTGTACATAAACGCACATAAACTAACGAATAATTCAATAGTTCATTTTTGTCGATAGTTGTTATTACAATTGTTTCGGTTTCGCTGACAAAGACTGGCAGTAATCTTGTCACATAATATACAGTTCAATAAATGTTCTGTAATAAATAAACTTGTTCGTTGAGCCCTGAATTCGCCCTAGTGTTTTATTGAAAAACCTGAAGTCACCCTGGTAAACCAATTATGTGTTTTTTTTTAAGCCTAGGGTTGCCCTGAATTCGCCCGAAAGTAGATCTTGGTTTTAAGCTGGGGCAAGTTGAGGTAAATGCATAATCTGTCAAAGTCACATGACATCTGAAGTAGGAATGAGTGATATTGAGAATAACTTCGATGTAACATCAAATACTCGTCATCGATGTCAACAATTATCGAATAGAAAACAACGATGTTTTTATCGATTTTCCTTTATACAACATTCAACATCGATATTAAAGCATCGATTTTTTTTGTTTTAACATCGATGTTTCGCTCAACCCTATCTGAAACATTTGATTTGTCGTGAATTTTCGTTGTGTATGTCCCCTTCCACACAGGGAAACCAGTTGCTGGAGATTTTTTTGACGTTTTCCTTTAATTGACTTGTAGCTTTAATATGAAGAAACTGAGGAGGAAACTGGGAAGATATTGTTGGGCATAAACTAATAACATAAAGACCCGAAACCTCTGGTTTCATTTGACATTTGCCTACAAGCTAAAACATGCACACAAGTAACTTTTCTGTTCCTCTTCCTGTAGACACATATACAACACAACTCTAGTAATTTGTTTTTGTTTTGTTTTTCGATTTCCCATCGATTCATGTATAGAGTTTCAAAGTTACAAATACAACAATGTAAACACATATGTTTTGGGGGGTGAAACGTACGAAGGTTTCCAATTTTATTATGGCTTATTTGTGATGTTGGGCTTATTGGAATGCTAAGCAAAACGTAAGAAAAAATCTCTTCAAATCGTGATAGCGGATATATTTTTCATTCTCCTTACTTCTTGCCCTTCTCGCCCTCAAACTCCCAGTTGCCAGCAACTCAGTTTTGTTCTGTGAAAGCAGTCTATGCAATTTCATATTTTGAAAATATAAGTTAAAAGAATTTATTTGCATACACATAAATAGAAAATAGAAACCTTTGAAGTTGTGGATTGTGTGTTCAACCTGAAAGCAGATGCACTTAGAAATTAAATTAAAACTTATTAAATTTTATTTATTAAATGACATTACTTACTTTTCTGCAACATACAATTAATGAGCTTTGGGCGTTTTTTGAGAACCGACAAACCCAGGCTTTTGTGAGAACTCTTGGGGTTGTCAAGGGGGTAAAGTTGAACGAACGAACGCACCTAATGTTTGTAAAAGCTATAACGTCACGTCTTGAAACTAAGATTCACTTTAGAGTACTTAACTATTTACTTCAAAATTAGCAAATTCTTAAGCAGTATAATGATCATACCTGCGCCGTACGCCATTGATATTATCTAAATCTTTTTTTCTTCATTACACACCTAGTTTCCAATACTCGTATAATCATAAGCACGATCTGAGTTTGATAATGTTTTTTTTAAGTGCATCTAACCATGTTAACCGCATCGTAACAAAAAATCAGATTTGGGGGCACTCATCATCGTCATCATTGGCGGCTGGTATTCAGCTCATTCCGTTCAGTTCAGTGTCGTTATACTTCAGGTTCCAAAAAGTAGGTAATATGGCAAAAAGAGAAGCATCATCACGATTCAAGCCAAGACACAAACTTGCATTTTAACAACAAGAGGCTCTCTGTTCATGGATCAGTTATATGGATGGATGCATCTACAGAAATACCTCGGCTAATAGAAAGATGGATAGATAAGTGGAATTGAAATTGAATAGATACAGTAAGTTATAAAGTGGCGAGGCGATGGTGGGGCTAACTAAGTATACGGTTGAGAAGCGTGGTTGGATTTATCTGCAAATTGTAATCTGGTTTATCGTGCCACTGTAATGACCCAACTATAAAATAAAACTCTTACAAGGTAAAGGTGATCGTTGTTTAAAGTTGTTTTGTTTTGTTTTTTTTTTTTGTTAATTTTTTTGTTTTGATCATTCATACTGTTGCGATGTTGATTCTTGTTTCTGATGGTTAATATTTATTGATTGTTTATAATAGCTACATGCATGTATTGTTGGTAGGGGGTTTTATGCAAAATACCGGGTAGGCTTGCTTGATGCTAACACACCAAGTTTGTAATTATAGGATTTGAAAGTATAATTGAACTTTACAAACTAACAATATACAATTTACATATACAAAGTATAAGAAAAAAATAAATTTTCTGACAAGGTGAAATTTCTCCTTGTCTGCGAAAGAGAAAAATTAATCTAAAAATGTCACCATGATAGATTTTGTATAGAAAATTTAAAAATGTGAGTGACTTACTCACATAGGTGGGTTGATCTGTTAAATCTTCTATTGTTTTTAGTAGAACGACCGTATTTCATGACTGATGTCAGTTTCCGTTTGAAAATATTATAAAAAAAAAACTAGTTGCCCGGCGAACTTTGTTTCACTCAGACTTATTTATGTTAAAAAAATGTTTATATCTATCGATAGCATTCACATCATGCTGCTTCATGTCATTTGGTCAATGCAAATTCATCATTAAAAAATTCTATGAAATATTATAGAAATAACTGAAGTTTGACAATAAAATCGACCATCGAACAATTATTAAGATGTCGGCCGACGTTTCGTTTTTCCCTAATGTTGGCAATATTTCGCTCTGTTCTCAGACGTGTTCACGTACTCCTATTCAGTGGGACGTATGCCGACCAGGGTTGGCGGAATCAACAACATTATATTTTCTACGACAACAACTACGTGTAGTCAATGGAATAAACGACGTGTCTTATTTAATACACTGCTACATTAACACAATAAATTTAGAAAGTTAATAGAATTACAACAGGATATGGAAAAATTACAAATTTTTAATACATGCAAAAATATCTCCCCCCAACAATGAAACCCAATTCCGAACAACATAGGAACGTAGAGGAATAGGGGTATCCCAAATTTATTTGCTTGTCCCATATTTATTTTGCATTTTCCCCAAATCTACTGTGCATAATTAACTACTTTTTTATTACATTAAAAATGTAAATTTTGTAGTTAATATTGTCTTTCTACTTACGATTATAGTCAGATACTATAAGGCAAGTTATGCGTTCGTAAAAAATTCTAACAATCAAATATGACATTACGATCATAGAGAACAAGAAGAGTGGGCCTGAACGTTTGGAAACATTTTATTCAATCTTGGTACATATTTCTTTTTCGGTAATAATTCAAAATTCTGAAATAAACACTTAAACTAATTTGAGCTCTTGAAAACATGTTCCAAAAAAAATTTAAAAAAACCAATTTATAGGTATTCAGCAAATACATATAGCTATAATTTTAAAATATAATATTTTTAATTTTTTTTTAAATGCTTTTTTGAATACTAAAAAAAAAATAATTATTAAAAATATTGGTATGCAGTATAGATTGGGCAACCTAAACCTACATACATACGTGTGAAATTTCGAAAGAATCGGTTAAGCCATTTATGTGATAGTCGAAATAAAAAAAAAAAACGGTCCTATGGAAAGTACCGTTTTTAGACATTTTTTAAATCATATAATCTGTCGTACCTAAAAAGCTGCACTTATTTTTTTTATTCAAAATCGTTAGAGCCGTTTTCGAGAACAAAAGACATTAACGTAAGATAAAAATTTTCAAACATTTTTTTCGTATATTATTTTTTTTTTGAAAACTCAAAATTTCGAAAACGACTCAATAGATATTTTCCAAACTTTGTATTTGGTGTTTTTTTGATATTATCTTGAATAGGTGAAAAAACTATTTTTCTAAAATAAGAAACAACGGTACCTCCCATACAAATGTTAAAAAAACAATTAAGAAAAAAATGTATTTCTCGAAAACGGCTCCAAGAATTTTGTGTGTGTTCTTAAATCAGTACAACCCACTTTCAGGTATAAGAATATTTTTTTTGCGTACTTATTAACAGTACTTCCCATAGAACCACTTTTCATATTTTCGACTTTCTCAACATTGGATAAACTGATTACAGTAATTTTTTTAAAATTATTAATAAAACTGAATACATACATTTTCAAAAAAAATGGTTTTTCGTTTTTTAAAAAAATAAATAATTTTTTTTTTAAATCGATTTTTCAAAAACCAGTCACTGAAGTTTTTTGAATTTGAATTTTATGTGTATATTAATAATATCTTCAAAATAGCGCTGCAATTTTTTTCTCTAAAAATGTTTTTAAAATTGTATACATAATTATTTTTTTAAAAAACCGCTTCAACGATTTTTGAAATTCTTTTTTGATATACAGTTAAATTCGCTTATAGTGACTTCGGTTATAACGACATTTCGGTTGTAAAGACGAAACTTAAAGGTAAAGTTTGGTTTCGCACTAAATAGTGAATAATATCTTTCGGTTATAACGACTTCGCCTATAATGACCATTTCGGTTATAACGACTATTATGGCGGGCTCTGTTTGTCTGAAATTTGGTTATAACGACCGAAAACAAAATTAAAGAGAATTTTCCCATGTTTTTCCTTTTTCCTGTGCTGCGTGTCTAGACATTTAGATACATAGTTTATTTTGGTTGATACAAATTTGAGTCAGTTGTGCTTGTGCTAGTTATTTTTCTTGAAAAGTTTTTTTTTGTTTATGGTACATACTTCAAAGTTTATGTAAAGTAAAGAAATTATTCATTCTGTCAATTTCGGGAACAAATCAATGTGTCTTATTCTTTCGGATATAGCGACACTCGCTTATAACGACGGAAAATTTGTCTCCCATGAGTGGTCGTTATAACCGAATTCTACTGTATTCTTTTTTATGCAGGAATATAAATGGGATCTTTATTTTCCCTCAAACTATAACAACTAAGCAATATAAAAACATTTAATTATGTGCATTATCCGTTTATTTCTACCTTATTATTATTCCCTTTTTATTTTTTTTTTCTACGTCACTGAATACTACATAATATAATGTAGGCCCTCATAAATTTGTGTATACATATGTATGTGTCTTTAAAAATTAAATGAATCTTATTTATGCATATTGCAGCTTAATTATAAGGTAATATGCATATAGCTACCTGCCAACCTACATCCCAAATTTTCATTATGATGATTACATACTTAAGTACCTAGGTTCCATCCATGTAGGTAGGTACATATTTCTCTCCTAACTTACATAATTAAAATCTATAACTTAGATTTAAATATACATTTGTAGGTATGCACCTATGTGACTATTCCTTGAATCTTCCATTTAACAATTCATTTTACTAAGAATCAAGGCAATCTTACCTTCATCGGCTACCTACTAAACAGTGTCAATGTTTAGCTACCTTAAAGTTGTTAGCTACAAGAGCATGTTCGTACGATCCAGTCGTGGATTTTATTTTTTCGTGCACGCCTGTATTATTTGGTGGCATTTGGAACTGAATATTTAAAATACAAACATTTAAATACAGAAAATCCATAATACAAATCTCTTAAACTTTAAACTTCATCATGCAAGTATGTGAAACATGTCCGTTATTAAAAATGCACACAATCCACATCTCTCCTACTTTACTGAACTCTCTGCGAATGGATGGAATACAAAATTTCTACAAATAATCTAATGATATATCTCACCGAACAATAGTACAATTCTCAGGATGCCATAATTATTATCCGCCGATTCTGCAAAATGTGTATACGAAAACCTTCTTAAACAAATAAATTTGTTGCTGAATATTAAAAAAAAAAAACAACTATATGATGAGTCCATGTGAGATCACCGGGACGAAACGCCAATTTTTGTTGGACTAAAGGCCGTTAAAAGCTATTTTGAATCAATAATTCAACAAGTCCAAATATTATAGTGCTAAGTCTTCTACTTGGCTGATGTATTTCAGTAGTATATAGAATTTGTATTATTAAAAAAACTTCTTACTATATGTAGTATTTCTTAAAAAAGTTGTTTTATAGTTGTCAAATAAACAAAATTGTAAAGTGACTCTAACAGCCGGATTCTCCCCCTTGTGACGAATTACAAGTTACAAGCCCTTGGGACTATTCCTTGTGAGTATTATTGGGACTCGATAACATTTATCGAATTCTCCCCCAATCGTCACAAGAAAACTCATAACGAAACTCACCACAGCTAAAGGTGAATTGTGTAGTGGAATTATTAGAACAGCTGAATATTAAAAACAAAACAAAAATTGAAATTTATTTGAATAAGTAATAAAGAAAAGCTTTTTTAAAAATAATATACATGAATTTATTTTTGTTTAAACAAATAAACAACTACGAGTATCAAAGACAATCCGTTTTTAGTGTTTCATTCATTTTTAATTGGCAATTAATGAACTGACTACATATAACCACACTATTGTGCTCTGACCCTTTTTCCTTCTCTCTCTTAGTCGCTGCTGAACTTTTCATCTTAAATTAAAGTTTCATTTCAAAAATTGTTTCATAAAATATTATACCCAAAGCCGAAACGAAATTATAAACCGCAAACTATTTGTTAATTGTGACCTGCTCTAAAGTAGATCACAATTTCGATTGTTTATATGACTCTCACAAGTTGTGACTTTTGGGGAGAATCCGAAAAAAACACAAAAAAATTTCACCTCTTCTTATGAGGTATCAGTGATGTTTAGGAGAATAGGGCTGTAAATCATGAGAATCAACAAGAACAAACAATTAAGATTAATATGAATTATAAATCGGTTTGTTTGCATCTTATTTTGTGTTTAACGAATTTGGTATAAGGCTATTTAAAGATAACCATAAATTGAAAATCAATATTTTTGTATTTTGAGTTTGCCTCTACGAAAAAGGAAATATCTGGTTGGGATTTATTATAGGTTTCAAGAAATTCATAGCCACTTTACAGTCAATCATAATTCTTTATTTAGGCATTCAAATCCAATATTTTTAGATATTTTTAATCTTTTGTTTGGGATTCTATCACCGGTTATTAAAGGTTCAGTAAATAAAATCATTCAGCTATTGTACAGATTTAGCGGCAGAAAAAAAAATGACCGTTCTAGTACACTTTATTTGGACATGTTCAATATATTCATGGTTTGTCTGTCTAATGATCTAGTGGGCACAACCATTGACACAACATATTAACATTTAATATTAATAGACTGCTATTTATAAAGTATTACCATATTTGCTTGTGCTTTAAAAAAAAAAACTGTAGTTTATTTCCGTTAAATGCATTCATATTTAAATGCTTGCCTACATCGATTTAACGATTAATTTAATAATGGTCGATAGAAATTGTGCACCCTTGAAAATAGAGCTTATAAATATAAAATTAAGTGGCCAAGGCAAACAAATTGCAGCTGTCAGTAACAAACGGCGGTGAAAGAAATAGTAGAACAGCAATAAAATTTCCAGGGGCCGACAAGTACAACAGCAGAATATATACGATAATTTATAAGATGGAAAAAGTCATGCGAAAAATGTTTGTTTGGCGATAAGAGTACATATTCACTCTACTCTGTGAACATTAAGATAATAGGGCTTGAAAATTTTGAATTTAAAAATGGAAGAGCAAAATAGCGCCTGGTAAAGTGGTAAAGCTTTCAATATTCGTGTAGTACAGCTGAAAAGAGAATATCTGTGGAATTAATAATTCTTCCGAAAGTGGGCTTAGTGCTAAATTGGTAAGCATTCCCAGAATTACGAGCTTTATGTTTGAATTATGGGTGGCAATGGCGTAGTTAATATAGTGCTTGACTGCTAACATAGACTTGTGGGTTCGATACCCGCGCTAGGCAGGATTCTTTCCTTACTTCCAATTTTAATATTTGATGCCGACAGTAGGTTAAAATGAAATAGTAAATATTTAATTCTCAAATCCATTATGCCAACAAATAAATCTTTCCTATCTTTTTATTCCTTCTAACTAGTGCCTTGCAAATCAGGTTGCATTTAAAAACCTTAGGTCTTACAGGCATGTAGGTAAACAAAAAAAAATATTTGTGGGGAGGTATCTAATTAACAATTTCGCCAGAATTTTTTTTATAAAAATATCGATAAAAAAACGAACAAAATGCTATATTTTGATGATGTTCAAGTGATGCAAATTTGTAGACTACAGCCAGATAAGAATAAAAGGAACTTTGCTTGTATCTCTGGAGAAAAACTTAGCACTCAGTAGCATTTTTGGCAACATCGACAATTTAGTCATTTATGGTGCACATACATACTAGCAACTGACTTGAAAAAATGCATAGGGTTTGGATTTTGCTTTAACGACATACGACAGCATTGGGTTTTTGGAGTATTGCGGTTGTGATATTGCGGCTTGTGAGTTATTATGATTACCCATTGGACAATAGCTTCGTAGTCAGAATTGAACGAGTATATAGTGATCAATTGAAAGGTATTTTGTTCTATGCGAAAAACACAACAAATTCAAATGGGTCGGGGTGGTTTGGCGGTTTATGTTTGGGCATTTTTCATTTCGCATTTTGTTGTTTCGGAATACAATTATTTCGCATTTAATTGTTATCATTTTGTAAATTTCACATCTCATTTTTAATTCCTCATTTTATTATTTCGCAATTTATAAATTCGCAAAATACTATAATCCATTTATTTTTTTCGCATTTCCTTACATAACATTACTTCGCAAATTATTAATTCGCATGTTATTTCATTACTTCGCATCATATATTTCACATTTTATTGCTTCGCATTATCTTATTTTGTATAGTATTATTTGGCTTTTAGATAGTTTTGCCTTTCGATATTTTAGGTACATTCTAATGAATTTTAAGGAGAGTACGATAACTTTGGCAGGTGAAAAACAAATATTTTTTACTATGGCAGGGGGTCTATCTCACCCCGTTTGGGCGGGATTACCCCCTCATAAAAATGTACTTAAAAAAACTGGTTTTAAACTCAAATTTTGGGAAGAAAAAGATAAAAGACTTTGACGGGAAAGTACCATAACTATGGTGTCGAGGGATTTAATACAATCATTTTTTCCTATAGAAGAGGGGGTATATCTATATTCTTTTAGGCGGGAGGGACAATTTTAGGTTTGCTAAAAGCTAGAAACATATCCTCTTATCATTTGTTTCAACCTAGTTATTTGCGTTACTATAGTTTTTCAACAAAATACCTTCAAACTCAAAATTATTCAAAACAACAGAGAGATGTTTATGGGGACAGGCTGCCCTTCTGCAACCCCCCTGCTTGGACACACTATAGGCCTTGGGGTGGCTACTCGGTAGGATGTTTACAAGGTTTATTTTGCATTTCAAGAATCTGAACTTAAAGAAACTTTGAATATATCCTATACCTTCTTATGCCAGCTGATTGCAATTTGACACAAAGTGGAATTAGTCATTCCAATTTCTCTCGTTTCACTGACAGAATTGTATACAAAAAACTTATTCGTGTGTGTTTGAATCAGAAAAACTTGATGGCAGATTTGTAGTGAGGCTTGCCAACTGCTATAAACGAACATAAGAAAAAATATGCATTTTCATACTGTTTCAACTTTTCCTGATGAGTTTTCCTGATCGCTATAACTGGTCCCTAACTAACCGGCCAGATAAAAAAATCTGCCAGAAAATGGAAGGCCAGATGAATCGGGGAGTTAATGAAACGGTGAAATATCAAAAAGAAGATTAACATTCAGCTAAATAAAATTTTGGAAAATAAAAATTTACCAACTAAAAATATGCAATATAAAAAAACCCAAAAAAAATTTTGCGAAGTTTGCGAACAAAAATTCCGTCCAAACGACTAGAACCCAATTAAAATATTTCGTGAAATCTTTATTATTAACCATTTTTGAAATTCACTTTTTAAAGATAATACCTTTCAAATGTTGGCCGCAACTGCGCCGTAGATCATATTCGTCGGTCTCACGATGTGATACCGCATGATCTTTCTGGCCAATTCACTGGTGCGAAGCGTGAAATTAATTATGTGGGTTAAGTACCGCGCGCCGGCTTGTGAGAATCACATGTTGGCTTCAATTTCAGAGCAGAAATAGACCCCATTACTAAACAAAATGTGGATCTTCAGCAAGTCTCTCGAGAGCCCCTTCACCGAAACGATGACGCATCGGATTGGGTCTAAATCTATTCATGATAAAATGGCAATGAATACTGAATACAAAATACATGGCCACACGACAGAACTCACGCGACATCTGTCAAAAAACCACGTTTGAAAAAAAAATCTCTCATCGTAATTGAGCACCCGTTAGTTCCACATCCGAAAAATATGGAAGTGAATTCGAAAAGCTGAGAGTATTGTTGTCAGCAAAATATTTTAGTGAATTACAATTTTGGAAGTCACAGATGAGAGATTATTAATGAAAATGAGAAAGAGCGTCGGCGACAAAACGGAGCATCGGGGCTCACCAGAATTTATTTTGTTGATTTCAGATTTGAAACCAACACAAGTTGTATTGAACGGTCCGAAAAGTAATTCATAATAAAGCGAAGAAATGGTTAATCGATGCGAAATGTACGCCTTTTCAGTGTCCCTCTCTAGTTAGATATACCATTAGTGTGTCTATGTTTCAAGAGTAAGTTTTTTATTATTTTGCTTAATTGGCATTGAGCTTCGACTCATAATCCTAAAGCAAAAATCGAACGGTGTTAAATCGCATGTTCTAGAAATCTCCATTTAGAGAAATCATTAGTAAAGGAAATAAATAGTACCTAATATATTCATTGTATCATAAAGTTTTTGGCATGTGGAACCACTTAAGCTCCAAACCTGCATTACATGACAGACTCAATCCAAAAACGCTCTTAACTCTCAATCATTATGTGGAAGAGGGAAAGTGCCCATGCCCACTTTTACTCTTGGATTTTAAGAGCAATCGAAATAATTTTGTGTTACAATTTACGAAACGTTTCCGTGACTTTTCTTGTTTGAATATTTTTGTATAAATCAAGATCAATAGCAATGACAGCTTAACGCTGACATTTAAATTTAAAATGCAACCTCTTATTGGAAGACCCTGCACCAGCTAATGCAAATCGATGAATATTTACTTAAGACCTATTAACCCGCTTATTTCTATGGCAATCTAGTTGCTCTGAATTTATTTATATACATTTTTTTTTTAAATATATCTCAATTTATCCCAATCAAAACTAAAATATTGTGACTTAAGCCCTTAAAAAAATAGTCGACGGAGACCTCTTCTGTTTTGTAAATTCAAAAATAAAAAAAAACTTCTTTCTTTCTAGAAAATGTTCATAATTCGATTAAATCTAGTCACTGATGCTTTCCCACACTGCCTTTAATGAATATTTAATTAATTAATTCAAATTTTAGCACCTATTCAAAAATTAAAATGAAAACAAGTGTGACTTCATCTCGACCAACACATAAATTATGCTATACTAATTTTTTTTTAATTCGTAGCCATTACTGCGAGTATAATGTATATATTTATGTTGGTCTTGTTTGTTTTAAACTAAGTTGTATTATTGTTTGTTATATCATACAGCGTTTAGTTTTATTTTGGCCGAAAATTATGACACAGTTAAAACTAACTGACATTTTATTTAATTAAAATATCAAATTCAAGGTTAATTTAAACACATAAATAAGATGGACTTGTTTCTTTTTTAAAAAGTAGGTATAATTTATCCAATTAGCATTATGAATATCTGACTAGGGATTGATGAGTTTAGGTGCATTGATTAATAAAAAAAAATATAGATTGGAAGATATCTGCATTATAATTATATGACTAATAAGCACAGATACCAATTCATTTGGACTTCATTTTTACTTACGCTGTTTTATGATTTTTTTAGGAATGAAAGTAACATCGAAGACTGTTACAGTTAGGGCCAATTTAGTTACTTTCGACTAAATTTAAAGAATACCTTAAATTTGCAACTTTTAACGAGATCTAAAATATAATGGGAAGTGAATAAAATCTCATTTAAATAAAATAACGAAAATCAAAAATAGATTAAAATATGATTTGAAAAATAGACTAAGGATTTGCTGTTTTTAATACAAAAAGGGTTATCCATTTTGCGGTTTCAAAAGTATAGGGCTGGAATTCGACATCTGTCAATCTAAGTTGTTACACAAAATTTTTTTTGCAGTTGGAAGTGTGATATTTACGAAAATGGATCGCTTGACCATCGCGCAACGCATACAAATTGTTAAAACCTACTCTTAAAAATGGATATTCTGCCACAGCCACATATCGTGCTTTAAGAGGAGATTATGGTTTACATAATCGTCCAACAAGGCAAGCAAATCCAAAATTGTGAATAAATTTGAAGAGACTGGATTAATTACAGATATTGTAAGGCCTGTGCGTCATCGTTTCGCTCGTACCACTGAAAACATCGCTGATGTAAGTGAAAGTATTACCAAAGACCAGAATGTGTCGATTATTCGTCGTTCTCAGGAATTAGGACTGTCTTACGGCACATTACGGCGTATTTTGCATTGGGATCTACACCTATATCCATATAAAGTCCAGCTCATACAACAACTGAAGCCAGCTGATCATGCACAACGTCTTAGATACGACGAATGGGTGCTTGAACGACAGGCGGTGGACGGCGATTTTTCGAACAAAATTTTCTTCAGCGACGAAGCACATTTCCCACTCGTTGAGTATGTTAATAAACAAAATTGTCATATTTGGGGTTCTGAGAATCCTCAAGTAATTCAAGACAGGACATTACTTGTACATCCAAAAAAAGTCACTGTTTGGGGCGCTCTTGGGTCCGGAGGTGTGATTGGAACTTACTTCTTCGAAAACGACGATGGAACGATTGTCACCGTCAATTCGGAGCGTTATGGTCATATGATAACCGATTTTTTTTGCCTGTTATTGAAGAATACGACTTGGAGAATATGTGGTTTCAACAAGACGGTGCCACATGCCACACAACTTGAGCGAATATGGCTTTATTGCAAGAGACATTTCCTGGCCGCAGAATTTCTCGTCGTGTCAATATCAACTGGCCACCAAGATCATGCGATTTGACACCACTGGACTTTGTTTTGTGGGGCTACGTGAAAGACCGTGCTTATGCAGATAAACCTTCAACTCTTGAGTACTTGAAAAACAACATTCGTCAAGTTATAGCCAATATGTATCAAAAAGTGGTCAAAAATTACATAAAAAAAATCGATGCTTGCAAGAATTCGCGTGGTGGTCATTTAAATGATGTAGTGTTTCACACATAATTTCAACGTTCAATCTTTATAATAAAAAAGAAATATCATGAAAAAAAATATTTTATATGCGTTTTATTTATGTTTACTTTTGAAACCGCAAAATGGATAACCCGTTATCTTTATGAAAAGGAATGTCTTCGGTCTCTTTTATTTTTTGGCAAGTTGCTTAGTAATGGGTCTGCTTCTAAACTCTGGGGCTTGGGACAACTCCTTTTTAACATCTGCTTGTTTCCGTGGAATTTAATTTAATTATGAACGGAGTTTTTGTTGTATAAAAGTATTTATATTATAGACATTAATATAATTTAATATAATGGAACAAACTCCCTTTATGCCAAATTATAACAGTTCAGTTTATGGAGCCTCGCAAGGTCAGACGGCCATTCGACTTCCGAAAGCTAGATTTTGATCCTAAACGACCCAAACCGTGCGAATGCCAATTAATATTTCGATTTAAAAATTTCTATGGCGAATAACTGTTATAAATTATCATTTCTTATAATCGCACATGTTCTGTATTACACTTTTTGTGAATTTGAGGAACAAAAGTGAATTTAGATGTTACGTATTCCACATAAAAATGTTCTGTATTCCACACAAAATAAAGTTTGTAAATACCTTTTTCCGAATGTGGAATTTTAGGGGTCTGAATATGAAAATTCGTGTTCTACATTCCGAATATGAACCGTTTTTATACAAATTGTCTGTAACAGGTGATTTTGGGAATTCGAAAATGAATTCGAAGTGAATTGGAAGGAGTTGAATCCACTCGAAATGCAGAACACGTTATTTCATTTTAAGTGAAATTGAAATTCGTTTTGAATTCATTTTCACTCGGAATGCAGAACATGTGTGAATATGCCATTCACAAAAAGTGACGCAAAGACCCCATTTTTGATTAGGTAAAACAGTAGGTTCCTTCCATATAAATATATGAACTTTACTTAAAATTTATGAATAATAATTTTTTGGTAGGTGACGAGAGAATAAAATTGGCAGAGCTAAATGTTTCGAGAATTAAAAAAAAAAACATAAAAATGTATTGTCTATTTTAATATTTCTGTCTTTATAATTTTGCATTCCAATATATTTTTTAAAAATTTATTTACATCAAGAAATAGAATGAATTGACTCACTCACTGACAGATCATCAAAATTATGAAGCACTTCCTGAAAAAATCGAAAATGTAAGATTTGCCTTTCAGGGGGCGTGTTACCCGCCCATTTTCATAGAATTGATATCAAATATAAGCAGCACTTCTAATCGTCGTAGAATGATGAAATTTGGTAGAGCAATAGGACTTAACATGCTTCCACAAAAGGAAAATTCAAAATTTGAGATTTTATATTGAGTGGGCGTGGCAGTCGCCCATTATCACAGAATTAATATTAAATATATTGAGAACACTTCCGATTGGTGCATGAATACGGAATTTGGTAGAGCGGTCTGCTTTCAGGTGTATACAAAGAAAAAGTTGAAGTAATAAATTTTTTAATGCAGGGGCGTTTCATCCACCCACTTCTTTTATTTAATGATTACTGACTTTAATTATTGTGTTGGTTTTTTTTCCAAGTTTTCATTTTAAAATTGAGTAATTAGGTAATGAAAGAAACCTTGCAACACAATTAAAGTCAGTAATCATTAAATAACAGATTTCTCTGATAATTGTGAGGTTCTTCTATATTACTCTACTTAATACTCAACATTAATAAATTTAGAACTTGGTGTACTTTTAGATCTCATTACTTTTTACGGTTTTTTACGGTTGACTTGTTACGTAAAGGTTTTTGTATATAGAATAATTTGGCTGCTTTTTCAACTTTTATGTTTTTGGTGTGATGCATAAAATAACTTATTCTCTTTCAATATAGTTGGTAGTTGGTATCAAAAGTAGGCCTACTAAATCTATTACATGATTGTTTTAATGTAACATAATAATTTTTGACATAGTAAATATTTAAAAGACAAAACTATTCCGTTTTATTCCCTGTATAGTTGGTTGATGTTCCTTTCGTAAAACGGAGCGTCGTCGTTGTAGATTATGTTTTTGAGTTGGTCATCCGCTTGGTCTTCTTACTTAGTCCATTTCGTGTCCTTAGGGAAAAGTTGGCTCTCTTCAACATCAAATCTGCGTGTTTCTTAAATTTCATCTTATTTGTGAAGTTAATTCGCAGGTACTTCGTAGGCGTGGCAAAATCTCGTCTTCTTCCTGACATAGTCACCGTCGCGTCGTTCGGAAGCAGATGAGTTCGGTCTTGTCACTATTAATCTTCAGTCTTCACTGTGTCCCTGCATTCTCCTAGCAGAAATTTCTGGTGCAAAAGAGGATGCGTAAGTGATTGGGTTGTCTGTGTAGAGCTTTGTCTTTGTGTGTGTTGTGATCGGCGGTATAGATATTGAACAGCAAGGGTCAGAGTTGGGATCCTTGTGGTACAAGGGTGTATGGCCACCTATTTCATCGTTTCCTTTTCCTTAAGCCCTCGTGTAAGATCAAAGTGGATTATCAGCAGTGGATAAATGCTCAAGTGCTTATTCCGAAAGCCGTACTGGAATTCTTTTTTGTTAGAATAAGTACTTCACGTGCATTGCCTATACAGCAGAGCGGCGAAATTGGCCGATATCCTTCAAAATTTGAGCAGTTTAACTTTTTCAGGATGGGTACAACTTTCACAGTATCCCCCGCCGCAGGAAAGTAACTGTTGTTCAAGCAGTTGTTAAATATTGAACATTACGTTTAGGAAGAGAACATCCAGGTTTGGTAGCTTCTGAAACACGTAGTTACAAATTCGGTATCTTGCTGCTGACTTTTTAGAGTTTCTGGCGATGATTATGTTGGCCACTTCTACTTGAGGACCAATAAAAACATCAGTCAATAGCGGCTCTGATAAAGGTTCTTCTGCGTTATATATGGTCACGGAGTTGGTGATAGCTGTTATCTCTTCAAAGCGGGTTTCCACTTCTTCGATAAAATAAGGAAGGTGCATAGGAAGACGGCCTTTGAAACTACCCTCGAATTGACTGGAGTTGCTGAAACTTTTTGTCCCGGAAGGATGGTTTCTGGTATGGAGCTTGCTCTTCCACCATCCAGTTTATTTGGTTAAAGATCTCAGGGTCTTTTCCTTGAGTCTCTTCCTGAAATAATTTTTATGATGGTGTTTAACTGCCTGGTTAAACATTGTGTTGGTGCACTGAAGTTCTGAGAATCTTTGTCGATACTCGTCACTTTTCTTGTTGTAGGTTCTGTGCAATAATTGCTGGAGTTTCTAGCGGAGCATTTGCCGGCAAGGATAGATTTTTCTTATATGATGGGGCAAGTTTGCGTACCTGTTTTGCTGCTGAAGTTTGTTCTATCTAGAGCCTTGTTGCCTACTGCTTCATATTAATGGATGATAAGCGCCTTATTATTTGATAAGTTGCCAATGGACCAGAACGTCCGAGAAATTGGTGTAATTAAATACAAGCAGATATTCTGCGACGTGTACTCTGCATTTTTATACTTCACATTAATATAATAACAAAATTGACAGTTGCCGCCATTTGCAAAAGTTTCATCATCATTTGAGTGTCATTCTCTTTGTATGGTATCCTAGTAAATTGCGTCCCGTAATAATACTTACAAGAAGATGCAGGAGTTTCTTGTTTAGTTGGATAGTTTTTCTGTTTGTTTAAGCTTTGACATAGTTTCTTGGTTGCGTAACAGGTATCGAGAAAGATCCTGTTGATAGTCGTTCCTGCTAATACTCCGGGATATCATTCTTCCAATTAACTGTTCACTATTAGCTATTGGCGACTAACGGCTCTGCTATGTATACGGCAGAGATTGTATTAAATAATTGCTTTTTTATTAACAACAAAATAAACTTGCAATTTTATTGTAAAAAAAATTGCCAAATTTCTTACAAAAGTATTCAATGACCTCCGTATTAAAATATAAATATACCTAAAGCGAGCGTGTACCGATCTCCATGATGAAATATTAATTGACTTCATTATTTTCTTTAAAACCTCTTTTGGGTCAGATAAGTTTCATGTCTAGCAACAAAAGCAACCACACAAAAACTTAAGTGCAATCTTCACAATATTTTCGCATTTTTACATTTTTATTACTCAATTTCCATTTTGGGTTAAATAGTTTTTAATTATTAAATAAAAAATAGAAAAAAACTTTTATTCACATCGCAATCAAATCCAATTTCCATTTCCATCGTTAAGTCCTTTTTACCTCCAATTACTTTTTTTTTCTGGCTTAAAAGTTTAAAATTGCGTATAATAATTATAATATACGTTCACCATAATTCTTGAGGAATTAATTAAAATAAACTTAAACATGTTTACGTTTTGTATGTCATGTCAATTAATCCCGACAGAAATAAAAACAACAGAACAAAAAAAAAGACAAATAAACATTAAAAAATTTACATAATTTTAATGGTATTCCTCTGTACCGATTCGTATTTATTTTGTGTCTTCAATTCAATTCTGCGAAATTGAATTTCTCGGATTGCATAGTTGTTTTGGAGAAACAAACATTGAAACTTTGATGGATTAAGATACATCATTCATCTTATAACAATGGACATGGACATGTATCTATTCTTCATTGAATAGTGTGGGAGTATGGGTAAAGTATGTATAGGTGCCTATTAAAATATTACAAAATAATAGGTGAGAATGAAATTCATTTGAGTTATAACAAGCCTCACTTTCAATGGTCATTTGCGGTTAATTAATGTGGCAAAGGTTTCGTTTTATGTTTGCAATACAAATTATGTATGTATGTAGGTAGGTGTCTATAGTGACTTTTAATTCAAGAGTGTCTTGGCCAGGTGAAGAGCGTGAATTAATTATAATTAAAATTGAATCAGCAACGGATAATTATCACTTGAAATCCTCGCTATGTAAATTGGCTGTTTATTTTTGTATCGTTGTTGCTGTCAGTTTTTTTTTTGATTTAAATAATAAGTAGGTTTTTTTTTATATAAAAGCAAAAAGAATAACTAATAAATCACTTTATTTTTGATTTTTGTATGGATGTACTTACCTCTGTAATCGGTTGAAGTAGGAGAAAGTAATTGGTTGGCAAAAATTTGAGTTTGGGATAGGTATATCTATGACATAATAATCCCCGAATAGCACAGAATTCGATTTATAACAAGAATTGGGTTGTATTTGTGTTTTGTTGAAGTAATCTGCAAGATTATTTGTTGTAACTTAGTTTCTCAATTGTTCATCGAAAACAATCGTAACTTTGTGAATTAAAATGTTATAAATTGGTTTTGTAAAAGTTTGAACTTGTTTCCAAAAAACTGATGTTGTTATTAAGAGATTATAAGAAAGTCAAACATTTGAAAGTTAATAAAAAGTTTTTATTATATCTTTTATTAAATATGTGTTTCGACATCTTCTAACTTTAATGTTAAACTAACTTTCTTGTGACAATCTGTAAAAAACATTTGAGTAACTTTAATATAATTTACAATTAAGAAGGGTGAAACAAATAACAAAAACATTTTTGAAACGTTTTCGCGTTAAAATGTTTGTCTTAATAAAATTTAAATGAACAAGTTTAAACAATATATTATAAATTATCGATGTTGTCTATTCCAAATACGAGCAAAAATTATGTATATTATAATGAAATACATTATTCCTTGAATAGCACATCATATTTTCTCAAAGAAGTTTGCATAAATCTCCACCATTGTATTTTTTTTTATTACAATTCAAACTTCTTGTTACTATTAACAACATCAAAACAAAGATGAAACTCTAAATGTGTTTTGTTAGTTGTCGTTTCATTATAGGGTCCGCCAAATAACTTTTTTTTTTGAAAATGGGGGCAAAACATCGAGTGTAGCTTCGGCTGTGTGGCACTTAGCGCCGTCCTGTTGAAACCAAATATTGCCAATATCCTCCTCTTCAATTTTTGTGAACAAAAATTCGTTCAACATGACCCGATAACGATCGTCATTGACTGTAACGGCCACTCCTTGCTCATTTTCGAATTATGTCTCTGGACCAAAATCCGCACCAAACAGTGACTCGTTTTGGGTCTATCGGCTTTTCAATGTATGCGTGCGGGTTTTCTGTGCCCCAAATGCGACAATTTTGCTTGTTTACATACCCGCCAAGATCAAAATGAGCTTCATCTGAAAAGATGATTTTTTTGGAAAAATCGGCATCTTCTCTAAGTCGATCGCAGGCCCACTTAGCGAGCGTTGTTCAAGCGTATACACAACCATATTCGTTCAGCGGAAGGATAAAACTAATTATCTGTCAAATCAGACATGAGGTAAGTATTACCATTCACGAAATAAGCACTAGTTGAAAAAAAAAGTTAGATGGCGGACCCGTTATTTTGCATAACATGAATGCAACAAACAAAATGTTTGAATAAATATGGTTGAAGCAAAGTTGAAACATACTACTTGTATTTTTGTATGGGCGGAGACTTTGTTGTATTTTGGTTTTTTATTTGTGCACATGGAACAAAGATTGCAGCGACATTAAAACCAATAGGTAACCGAAGTACCACGATTGAAAAATAAAAACATTTGGTTTGTATTTGAAACAAAACTTCAAAATTTCTTAATATTCAAGTGATGTTGTAGTTTGAAATAAGGCAAAATGATAGGAGGTGGAGGTAGGTAGGGTGGAAGTTGAAGCTGCAAAGAAAAAATTGAGTAAAAATATATGAGGATAGGAAGCGGGTAGGATGGGACTGAGAGGGTGTAGAATGTCCGCTATGGAGGCGATGGCATGCTCGCTATGCTCGACTCAGCTCGCCGGATTAGGGGGGGATCTTGCCCCCATAGCCAGACCTCGCCTATTCCAAAAAAAAAAAAACAAAAATCATGCCAAAAAAAACTATTACTTAGCCACCACCAAATAGTCCACACTTCAGGAACGCTACGGCTGATGATGCAGCTTGGCCTATACCCACCCCACCTGGAATTCATTCGGCCCGAATCTCGAATTCCCCTTGGTCGCAAATCAGATCGGATTTACTATCGCGATCGAACCATAGTATCTTCAGGCTACTGTAAGTTCATCGCTAGCCCTTCCACACCCCCCTGAAAAAGATTTTAACTATCCATGTTAAGCCTCTTTGAAGCTCATAAAAACACGTAAGTTTTCATCATGTTCAGCGTGATTTACAAGGTCTTTTATTTTTACGGAAAAGAAAAAAAACAAGACGCTTACATAAATTATAAGAAATAAAAAAAAATGTAAATGATTATGATATTTATATAGGTTTTGGCATGAACCTCATCCAACTATAATAAATTAATTTGCCTTAAAATACCAAACGTTGGGCAAATAGGCTAAAAGTGACGATACGATGTAGACCATCGGTTGAAACGGTGCCTGTCCCGTCCCCGCAAGGTCTGAGCTCCCGTTTTCCACCGGGATTGCCAAGCGGACCTTCTTTTCGTCCGGTATCCCAAACCCCCGTTATCCTACCTACAGAGAGCTCTTTGTGGGTAGCTAAGGAGTCGCAACATGTTGCTATTTTAGTACCCGGTTGTTTTAGGAGAACTCACTCCACGCAGGACTGACGACTCTTTAGGTATGTTCTCGGATTAGCGTCCACTTTTACTCCACTGACCCCAAAAATTCAATTATATAAGAAAAAAAACTAATAAAAGTTATAATGAGTGGAAATTTAACACTTTTGGTCACAACAAAAAAACAAACAAATATGATCACGCCAAAGAGATTTTTCTTTGTTGTATAAACCGCTCCAGCCTATACACGTAGATCGCCAAACACCGTCCACCGGAATATTTTAATAACGGGCCCAGAAGCACCAAGCGTTAGGGGCATATAGCGGTGGGTAGGTAATCGATCGAAACCAATCGAATTATAAGCAGCCTCGCACCGTAATAGTTTGGTATAGATATATATATATTTGTATGTTTTATAGGTATGAAGAGGTTCGTAAAGATATATATAGATGTATATGAGCACTAGGAGGTTTTTACTTGACCGCCCGGGTCTTACACGGGCCTGGATTTTAGTGCTGTAAGCTGCCACTTAACACCAGTGAGGTAGGACTCCGCCTTAGTAACAAAGGAGTTCCAACTTGGTTAGATGAGTTGCGAGGCGAACTCGTTTCCACTTCTCATTCACTGCTAGAGCACACATATATATGTAAGGGTTTGAAAACAAAGTACGAACGGTGACAACGAGCCACTGTCTACTCGTTGACCGCTAAAATTCCTCCTCACTATAAACAGGACACCCTTTAGAATTTTCCTTTCTTTTCACATTTTGTTAATCATATTACCTGGTGCAATTTTCTCAGTAAATCCAGTTTTCAGCAAGCAACACTGTGATACCGAGTTGCTCAAAGCCGTATCTTTCGAGATATCACTATTAAATCCAACCACTACGATAGGAACTCTAAAATACTATTCTTATAATATTGCACGCATTAGTTTTGAATTTAAATTTTACCCGCTCAATTTCTTATTTAAAAAATTTTGATATTCAGGTATCACCTCAAACATTGGCCGACGTGAACACGGACTGAGACTTAAATTGGTAATGACAAAGAGATTCCGTCCTACGGTAACCACTTGCCTAACCGAGTCAGATTTTCTTTGTCATCACCAAAAATTACTCAGATTAGAGGTTTCCTACCGATAGTTCAACGGCTCGCACAAATACCGGAAAATGAAAATCCGTAGCCTATCCGAAACACTACCATTTACTACATTCCTATTAGCATCTCAGAAACAAACCTATTCTGTACTCAACCCTTAATTTCAACTCCTATTGTGAATCGCCCACAATCTGTCCGCCACCTTCCCCTGAGTCATGTTGTCCTGTTTCTTATTTAAAAAAACCTACTTCCCTTTCAAATCTATCCCTATAATTGAAGTGAACCAGCAGTCGTTCACCGTTCATCATCCCTGCTCCTTCCTCGCATCATCCCATTAAATCTTTCCAGAGCTTTATATCCTACGAGTATACCTGCTTCGCTCTGGCACACTATCAGCCCGTCGTATTTACAACTGCTGTCAATACAAAAAAAAAATAAGTCATTCGCGCATCGTGGTAGTGTTTGGTTCGGGGTTATGTCGATTTTGTTTCAACAAAAATCATCGACTTGCCGCCGTTAACTTCCTTCTGAAAATCATATTCGTTTCAAATTTAAAACCAATATTCTTCTGGAAAAACAGATCCGTATTAAATCTCTTTTTGGAGACGGATTCAAAACGAGTTTGTGCACGGATTCTTACACCCTCTACAATATTTGTTTCGACGTTTCTCAATTGTTGTGTTGTGAATTAATTTTCATATTGTGCCAGTGTACAGAAAAAGTAAATTAATATATTAAAAACCAAAAAAAAATTGATAAAAACTTGTTGAAAACAAATACCAAAACAAAAGCGCAAGTGGGTTTAGGAACCACCCCGCGCCGGAATCGGGAAACCAAAACGAAACACTGATGTATTAACGAACCGAAGATTTAATTTTTTTCTTTTTTTTGGAGCTGCCCAGCTACACACACAGTCCCACAAAGAGGTTCGGCCCGTGATCGCTCGTTTCAAAGCAAAAGGTATTGGTTTCAGTAGCGATTCCTAATTATTGGAACGAAAACGACATTAGAATATAAAAAATATAATATATACAGGTATTTTCATCTGGTGCATGCAAGGACCTCAGTGGTGTCCACAACAAGTTGTGTTCCTAGAACTTTCGATGTTGATTGAATTTTTGAGAGGCAGTCATTTTGCATTTCAATTGTTAAGTTATATTAGGTGTGTTTTATTGGGAATCTATCCATTGTACCGTAAGTAATTCCCAAAAAACGCATCGACCGTAGCATGGACCGTAGCTTTTTTTATTTTTGTAAAATTGGTACCCCTGCGCAGCAGTCACAAGTAATGAAATAGTCTTTTGCAAAGTAAAATTAAGAAAATATCAAAGTTATGAACAATAATTAGCTTTTATTCATATAAAATAGAAAGTAGAAAAACGTACCAATATTTAATTTATGTTACAAACCTATTTCTTGTTTTCATTTTTTCTGCAATTGCAGTTATAAATTCGAACATTCATTTTGCACCAATAGAATGGAAATGATAAGTGAATGGCCTTGTTCATAGACTATGGTCAAGTCCCTTTTTACACAGTCCAATTTTTGTATTGCTTTAAAAATGGTCCATGCATTTCACACGAGGAAACAAACATGGCGGTGAGTTACTTGTTTCCTTTTAATATTTCTTTGTTTGGAACGCACACTACAACGTAGTTTAAATTGTTCAATCCCCTTATATTTCATACTTTTATTTATTTTTTGAGCTTATCGATAGCTAGAGTTTTATTTTCCAAGTAAATTTACAAATTAATTTTCTGAGTATGTTTTGCTTTCAATTCAATATTTACTCATCAGACTGCACTTAACATACGCAGAGTAAGTAACAAAAAGTTAACATTTGGTTTGCCATTTCACCATTTTGGATCACAAAAATATATGCCCAGTCCATGTCCATGTACTGAATCGAATACCGCCCATGGCCAACGTCCATTAAACAGTGAGTTCAGTTTCCGCTTAGTGCGTTTAGGCTAGGCGCGCACATGCAATTTTGCCGAAATGAAATAGCTTAATCACTAGTTGAACGATGATCGTGCACATAAGCAACTTAAAAATCAATCAACGAGATAAACGAACACAAAAACATCATTTTGATTTAATGTGCGCGCAGTTACATTATAGTTAACTGAAGAACTTATTTGGCGAGATCATTCGATTTGTGCCAAAACACAAACTCTTAAGTTGCTCGAATCGCGGAGTGAATAGTTTTTGCATGTGCGCGGACTCTGATATAAGTCCAGTGTATTCACTTTAGCAACCAAACTGTTGCAAAACTGATAGTTGCATATGTGCGCGCCTCTGGCCTTATAGCTCATAGAATTTTATACGAATAAATATTTTGCGGCGCAGTATCAAGCAATTCCTCTATAGTGCAGTTCCACCCAATGCGGTTTGTCTTCTCAAATTGCTTTTTGTAGATCTAAATTTTCGCCAAACTCCGTTTATTTACAACTATCAATACAAATTGAACACAAAACGAAAATAGGGCTTGGTTAGTCAAAAAAAAAAAGTAAAATTCGTTCGATAAATATTGGTTTCTTTTTCAAAATGGATATCAAAATTTGTTAAAATTGATTAATTGACATTAGGGGTATGCAAAATTGCAGATATAGGTGCAATTTTAGACGTACTTCAGAAAATAATTGAACAAAGAATACAGTTTTTAATAGTAAAAGTCAGAAATTTTTCAGAAGAACAGCTTATAATTTATTCAAAAAATGGAGTTATCTAAGATTTGAGAAATATAAACTGGCCAACTATTAAAAAAAAAGAATCAAAAAGATCGATTTGTCTCACGAATGAAATTAATAATTATAACACTCCATTAACACATCCATCGAGATTCAATTCAATTATCAATCGTACCAACAAAACTAACAAAATCAGAATCGAGACTCGATTGCACGTGAACCAGCCATCCACCGTAACTTCTACTTTAGCTTTTTATCGACCGTAGCGAATTGTATGTAAAATGCTACGACGGATAAACTTACGGCGGATAAATTTCCCAATAAAACACGGCTATTGATGTTCTATAAATGTTAATTGTATATTTTTATTTACTTTATTTAAATCAAATCTGAAAAGTAAGCAAACAAAAATGATTGCATGATTTTACTATACGTCTACTATACAGATTTACTATACATCTCAGAGTTGCCGAAAGATTGAAAAATTGTCACAAGTCGGATTAAACAATTCGCAGACTTTAAGATGTCCATAATACACATATCTAAGAAAAAATGTATATATTGCTATCTTGTCATATATAACACATTTTGATGTGTCATGAATATTTGGTTCTAAAAATACGCTTCCTAGAAATCGATTTTCATGATGAATTAAGAAAAAGACAAAAATGTATGTTTATGTTTTATTTTTAATCCACCGTAATAGTAGAAATTTTGTTGTAAAATCTTATATTATTTATTGGGGTTTTTCGAATGAAGAGAAAATTGATATTTTGACATTTAACATGATTTCTGTTATAACATTTATTTTAAAAATATAAACAAAAAGTGAACTGCGTCAACTTTGACGGACGTAGGCCAAAGTTAAAATGAAAGTTTGCTTATTATGTATTTTTTCCCGCCAAAAAAATGACGTTTTTTAAACATTTCAATTCTAGTTACAGTAACGAAGATTAGAAAATGGGAAAAAACAATATTATTTCTCTGTTTTATAAACTATGCAAATAGTTAAAATGAGGATTTTATTACCAAAAGTTTCTACTTTGTTGTATCTTTGGTGTAATAACATGTAAGTTTTAATCTTAAGAAGCAAAGTTGTATTGATATTTCCTGCAACAAGCGCCATATTGTTCACAATTAAATGACTTTTTATTAGAATTTGATCTTATATGACAAATATTCGACTTAATTTTTCCAATTGATATCACTTTTTCCATAAGAAAATTACAATTGAAATGGCTAACAGTTCCATTTGCTAATCTAAATCAAAAATATTTTTGCACCTTGAGTACCTAAATACAAATATGAATATTTTCAATTTTTCAAATGTTCGCCCAATTTTAATTTTTTTGGGTGGCGCGTGAATTTTCTGGAAGTAAAACATCGGTCTTTATGATAAAAATGGCATTTTTAATCACAATATTAGATGTATTGATTCAATGCTTTAAGGTTTATCTTTTTTATAACATCCCAAAGGTATTATATATTTTAAGAGAATTTCATTAATAACTTTATAGAAACTTTACACTGTTTTCGGAAACAATATTTCCCATTATATTTAAACATAATAGAAAAGAAAAAGTTAAAGTAATAGTTATTCAAGTTATTGTACTTTGTTTAAAATGTTTGTGTTTTCTTTTAGCAATGTTCATATAACAAAATATATTTGCATAAGCATTTCTGCAATATTAGTTAAACTATCTTGGAGTTTAATTAAAGTTTCACAATTGTAAGATTATCTTACATGGAACATTTCATAGTTCAAATAACACTTATATTTACAAGGAAATGAAATCGCAGACGAACTGGCCAAATCCGGATCATCACTTGAACCGAGCCAAATCGTTTCTGGGATATGTGTGCCACTGGCTGAAGAAAATTTAAGAATTCAACAAACTTTTCTTAAAACAGCAAACGTCAGATGGTTAGGAATTGACAGCTGTCGGGTTTCCACAAATCTTTGGACAGAAATCTCTAAGGAAAAAACAGACTCAACTGTCCGTCCTAATTGGGATCCTAACGCGTCACAACTCAATGGCAACCCGCATGACCAGAATGGACATTAGCACATCTGACTTATGTAGAAGTTGTATGGACTAAGAGGCGGAAGAGTGCTTATATCACTTCCTTTGTGAATGCCCCAGTCTAGCCAGAATAAGGAAAGAAGCCCTCGGAGATTATTTCTTCGACGAACTGGGGATGTATCGAATAAGCCACTTAAACATATCGTGAAATTCATTCAAAGGTCAGGATGGTTTAAGGAGGCCCCCAAACTAAAACCTAAATATTCCAATTCACTCCCCTCCTTAAATTCCTCTCTTCCTACCCTAGGGACCGCAATGGATCCATTGAGATCCGAGTGAGGTGAGGCGGCTTGTCGTTTCACCACCCCTTCTAACCTAACCTAACCACCCCAAAAATTTGTATCGCAGGTACCGTTATTTGTAGAACTAAAAAAAGGTTTAAAAAATAATGGAGCCCAAGTTCCAAGTTTAAAGGAAATCGCTTCAGCCGTTCTAGGCTGTAGATCGACCTACAGACATATAAACTGAAATGCGGGACCTATTTTTTGTAAATATAAAATTTGATTTAAATGTCGAGTTTGATTTTTTCTATAGTACTCGTTCCTATATCGCATTTAAAAATAAATGATTAACTTTTTTCAGGTTTTTTGACAGTCATTGAAATTCTTTGACATTCCTCCGTGAGTTCTGGGACAGAAAACAACGAACGAACCAAACCTTTCTCTAATATAAAAAAAACCAATAGAAAATAATCTTATCTCTTTCGTCTATCAAATTGTGAAGTTCTGATTTCAATTGTTTAAACGTGAAACTTATTAAAACAGCACCAACATTTTTAAACATACTTCGATGCAACTAGACCCGTATTTACAACTCTGCTGTTTTGAAAATAAATGGCTTAACGTTTTAATGAAAAAATTTTATAAGTTTTGTAAATATCCGATAGGTTTAAAAGTTTTAGTAAATATACCTAAAAAAAATTGCCAAAGAAATAATTTAAAATACTGCTTAAATTTACAATGCCAACTTTGGCATGACGTTGTTGAATAGATGCATTTTAATCTATTTATTTGACACAAGGGTAATCTATAATAACAAATCTTTCGTTAAATTGTAAAGTCAATAGTTTTGAAGTGTATTCATTTCTTACGATAATGAATTGATCGCGAGACGTCTTTTCAATCTCATATAAATGGTTCTTTTTAAGAGTCGTAGAACTTTTATTGGTAACACTTTTTTCTGAGAAAATCCATTTGACAGTTCTTAATTTTTTTTAGGTTAGTTTGGTATGGCAATTCCTTATTAATATACTCATGATAGATCAATGTTTACTAATACATATTTCGAATGCATTTTGAAAACCATGGTTCGATTTGAGAAACTTATCGGGCATTATGTGCATTTAATAGTCTTCATAATCGTGCGATTTTTTTGCGAAAGAAACTTTTACTGTAATAGATAATACCCATCCCGTTAGACGCCATTATACAATGCGCATACAACAAGCGATTCATTGTATAGTGTTAATGATGAGATGATTCAAATGTCAAATGATCGAAATACTTTATTACTGAAAAACAGTCTGATATACTGCGAAGAGTGTGAAAATTGTTCATCAAGACTAAACGGCGAATTTTTATTCGCTAGTATTGACTAAACAATTTTAATGTTAAATGCAAGGGGAAGAGAAAAAAGGGGCTTACATTCCCAAATTTGTTTGCCAAACACGCATGGTGAATGTTTATTGGATAAAATCATTAGCGTTCAAATTTATGAAAAATGCAAAATAACAAAAAAGAGGAAACGAATTTGGACTAAAAAGTGGTTGAAAATGCATTCTTCATCGGAATTTTGTATAATCGTTGTTTTTTCTTTTATTTTTATTTTCCGGATTCTTCATTTTCGATTTTTTTTTTTAAACGTCGGTAAATTTCAAAAAAACTTTTCCAAGAATCCCTGTTTGGGGTATAGTCATTTTTATAATTATCTATTAAACGCTCGAAATCTTTCTGAAAATTAAATTTCCTTCCGGCATGACAAGCCTCGGTTGACATTATCAAATTTGCTTGTCAGGTCTAACGTCAGCCAATCACCTTCCGGGTCATGATGGAGCGTTCATATTATCAAAATTTAAGCATTCGTACAGTGCTTGTCAAACATATATGAGAATATGAACCTCTTCCCAGCAGATAGTTTTCGTTGCTTATAAATAACACAGTATACTCCAGTTTTATCGATAGTTTGCATGGAAATGTGGCTTGAAGTGCTTTTCAAATGAAACGATCTGTGAATTATTGTGATATGTATAATGAATTTGGAGGTTTTATTCCCATGAAATATATTAGTCGGCGATACCTGCAAATTGTAATAAATCATAGATTTTAGAGATTGATGTTTTAATGATTTTTAATGCGCCGATTTGTGGAATGCGTCCTAATGTTGTGGACGGCTTACTTGATTTAACTTATGTTTGACAGTTCCCAGTAGATATGCTGCTGTCAGGTACAAAATATTAAAATGCAGTTTTGTTTTTGCAATTTTAATCCAGTATTAAATAATTTACCAATTGTTTAAAAACAAAAGTAAAATTTGATAGAAATTTCTTTGAAATATTTTCCGATTTGGTTTTTTGAACCAATTTCCATCGCACTACAAAAAAGCACCTGCAATTCCAATCAATTCGGGGGCTTACTGTAATTTAATGCTTAATTAGGTAGCAATACAATTCGTAATTGATTTAATTTGAATAAATACCATATTTAAGAGCAAGTTTGTTTTTATTATAAGTTATTTTGTTTCTTTTAACAAATAGGAACATTAAAAGTCAAAGAACTATTTCTGTTGTTTTGCCATAACAATCTTTTCACTAAAAACAAATTTATTGCTGCGTTAAAAATAGAATTCAGAACACAGGGTATTCTTAAGAATAATAAATATTTTAACAATATGACTGTAAGACATGAGATCTTTTTAAACGCAACTTGAATTGCACGCAACTAGTTAGATGAAATAGAAGGATAGAAATTTTCTTATTTTCACAGTGAATTGAGAATAGAGCAATAATTATCCAGTTTGAAGTGAGAGACAAAGGACAAAATGCTGCCTAGATTGGGGTCGAACCCACACGTCTAAGTCTTGCAGTCAAGCACTACACACTACAAGTCTCTTGAATAACTTACAAAAATCTTGAAAATCAGGGCTCTTATCACCTAAGGCTGGCGGTATCGTTTTCGATATCGTAAACGATAGACAAGCTTCACGTAAGCTTCAAAAATCGATATCTGCAAGAGATATCTACTTTGTGATTTTAAAAAATCGTTGGGAAAATAAAATAAAAATTGCTTTCATTTAATCATCATAAGGATCAATAAAGGCGATGAGAATCACTTTTTAAAAATTCTCCAAAGTTCACATAAAAACGAACTTGGTCAAAACTTCTAAAATATTTTTTACTTATCGTCCAGCACTCGGCGGCTTAGAGTAGAACTGGTAAAATTATCTTTTTCTATAGCGTGCATTTTATCTTTCGAGACAGGAGTTTTGAACCCTTTTGTTTGGCCAAACCGAAGGAGCAGCGGTACGCTAGGGTAATTCTTCGTCAGACTTCCACTAAGGTGTCGTTCGTGGAATTAATGTTTCTTCCGAGGTAGGTGAACTCTTTGACTACCTCGAAATTACTGCTACCAACAGTGACGTTTTGTCCTAGGCGATGGACAGATGAGGCTTTTTTTGTTGATAGCATATAATTGGTTTTGTCCTCATTCACTTCAAGACCAACGCATTTCGCCTGTTGATCAATAGCTGTGAATGCTTCAAGTAAAGTTCGCTTGAAGCGCCCGCGCCCAATGATATAAATGTCGTCCGCATAACCTAGCAGTTGGGAAGACGTGTTGAAGATAGTGCCTTCCGCCATGTTAACACCACTCTTGCGTACTATCTGCTTCAGGACTATGTTAAAGAAGTCACATGATAGCGCATCTCCTTGTCTGAATCCAGTATACGACCAGAAAAGCTCAGATGAGCTGTTTCCCATTTGCACGTTGCACCGCGCATTTTGTAACGTCATGCGGCATAGCTGGATCAGTTTTTTCGGGATCCCGAGTTCCGACATCGCCAATAGAAGTTCTTGGCGACTTATACTATCATATGCGGCTTTGAAGTCGATGAAAAGATGGTGCGTCTCGACTTGAAATTCGTTCGTCTCTTCCAGGATTTGCCTCAATGTGAAGATTTGGTCTATCGTTGATCTACCTGGCCTGAAGCCGCACTGGTACGTGCCGATGATAGTGTTGCAGAAGGGTTTTAGATGCTCACATAGTACGTTGGATAGGATTTTGTAGGCAACATTAAGGAGGGATATGCCTCTGTAGTTTTTGCAGGACATAGGATCGCCTTTTTTGTAGATTGGGCATATGGAGCTATTTGACCACTCCCACACTTGGTTGATGAGCTGGTGCATGCGCCCTACCAGGACGTCTCCTCTATTCTTGAAGAGTTCTGCAGGTAGGCCATCTGAGCCGGCGGATTTGTTGTTCTTAAGCTTGTGGATGGCTTTCTTAACCTCTTCAGTACTGGGCGCTGGGACTGTATCTTCATTAACTGGTCTCATGCTTCTTTGTTCTACCGTTGCTTCCTCTACATAATACCCATTAAGCAGTTGCTGGAAGTGCTGCTTAAACACGTCTACAATTCCCTGTGCTTCGGTGACTAGGTTCCCTTCGCTGTTTCGAAGAGCTTGCGTGCCAGTCCTAAAACAAGATGCCAGTTGCTCGCCTGTTTTGTAGAACCGGCGGGTGTTGGTGGTGGTGCAAAAGTCCTCGAGATACATGGGCTGAGACGCTGCGGATGCTCTTTTCTTTCTTCGCAGTGTTTTTTTCTCGTTCCTTCTCTTTTCACGGTACTCCTCCCTTGCTACTCTTTTTTTCCGTCGCAGCATTTGCATTCGTCCATTTTCCGACTCCTGCTCCTGCTTCAATACCGCGCATTTATCATTATACCACGGGTTCTTTTTCGTGAGTGGTTGGTAGCCTATGGTGGTCTTGGCTGTCTCCTTAATGATGTCGCTATACTGGTCTCACTGGTCGTTGACGCTTTTGGCTGGGGGTACGGCAAAGAGTTTCCCGGTCAATTGCTCACTGTAGTCTCTGGCTTTCTCATATGTGCTATGGCAGGCAATTCTTCCTTTCGGCGGTCTTCGTTTTCTTTTCTTTTGACAGTCGGGCCCTGAACTTTTTCACAACAAGAGAGTGGTCAGAGTCCACGTTTGCACCTTGGAAGGTTCGCACGTGGTCAATTTGGTTGGCGGTTCGAGCATCTGGAGATCGCCAGGTTGCTTTCGCACTTACAAGTTTAGCAAGTCATGACATAAAGTCAAGACCAGTATCCGGCGGCTACCAACTTGGAGATAATGTAAGCACTTGATGTGTAGGAAAACATAAAGCTCGAGGCCCCAGTTCCTACAACATCCAACCGCCGAGCAAAATATTGAAGGAATTATTAATAATACAATAAAAGTTCTTAATCAATTTAATTAGAAAAAATAAAATTAATAACAAGAAGAAGGGAACTTAGAGATGCATCGGATCCTTTGTCCCTTGTAGCCGAAATGTATGTAATAAAAACTAAAAAAAATATATTTTTGTATTGCTTAGTTTTTGTGACTACTCTCTATATTCATTCAACCCTTCAGTCTATCAAAGAAAACCTTCATATTAGTATTGGAAACAATAAACTTGTGGCTTTCGATCCACTTATATTCCACCAAACTACGGTTCCCAAACAGATGATACGAGAGAGACATAGTTTCATGAAGCAAACTTATGGCGACATCGTTCAATGTTATCGCATAAACGTGTATCGTTCTGTGTAAAACCTCAGAGTTAAGCTTGACCACGGTTATAATGAATCTACAACTAAACTGTACTAAATTTGTAAAATCTGAAAAATATTTTAAATATACAATTTGTATAGATTTTCAAAATTAAAGTCTCAATATTTATTCTGTTCCATAAAATTCAAAACAAAATTAATACCCAATCCAATTCTTACTAAATTTAACATTTTATTTATTTATTTTATTCTTTCAGTTATTCCAAGAACTCAAGCTTCATTCCCATACTATGGCACAAAAATTGGGTCCCTAAAACGTCTGCACCATGGTGTCGGTGGTGATGTGTATGCAGTTGACTCACGTACAATTTTTCTAAAAAATTTCAACTACGACGGAGATGCCCCAGGTAGAGACATTATTAAATTCCCTATTCAACTTTCACCATACTAACCATCTTTTAATTTCCCAAAGCTGCCTATTTCTATGTTGGAAGCTCGAAAAAACCCACCAATGAGGGTTCCAGCCGCCTGCGAGATGAACGAGGTGGAACATCAGCCTTAACTCGTCGCTACCGCAACAAGGATATTACATTGTCCCTCCCAGAGGGGAAAACCCTCCGTGACATCAAATGGTTCTCTGTGTGGTGTGATGAGTTTTCCGTTAATTTCGGAGATGTATCCATTCCGCCAAATCTAGACTTTCCACGACCACAAAAGATTGCCTCACTTCAGGGAGTCCATGGCGTCAGATCAGAAAATATTGTGATTGTTGATGCTCAAACTTTGCTGATTCCAAATTTCAGTTACGATGGCGAAGCACCAGGTTTGTCAAATTCATAAATATCGCATACAAAAAAACTATTTTTTGTTTCTTAAATTTAGATGCCAAATTCTGGGTTGGGCGCGGACAAAAACCAACCCCACAAGGTCTTCGTATTCCCGATGAAAATGGCAAGGAGAATCCATTACGTCGATACGATCAGAAGACCATTGTCCTAACCCTTCCAGCCGACCTAACCATATTCGATATTGGCCATTTTGGTGTTTGGTGCGAAGCTTTCACAGTTGACTTTGGCCATGTTCGAATTCCAGATGGCCTAAATGTCCCACCCTCATTGAAAATGCTTGGTATTAGTCCTCAGGTAAAGAAGCCATCTGCTTCGGAAATCAATTTAATTATCCATAATTCGTAGATTAGAGTGCAATCAATTTATCAAAGAACATAATATACATAAATATTATATAAATATTTTATTTTATTTCAAATATTTATTTATGTTAAAATATTTAACTAATATTTTTAAGAATTTGTTTTGAACAAAATCTTTTATTTTGTATAATGTTTACTCAAAATTAAAAACAAAAAAATGATAATATAAAATTATTTGCGCAGCAATTGTGATTCTTAACAAAAATTATTTATAAATATTTATGCTCAAAAAAATACAAGTAAAATAAAATTGTAATTGGAATTTAAAATTCAGTTTTAGAATTAATGGAAATAAATTATTATTATTTATTAATACAAAATGAAAAATTGTTTTAATTTAAAATTCGCTGATGTTGTTTTTTTTTGTTTGTTGATTTATTTTTACTTCAAGTCAAAAATGGAAGCTGTATTCAATCACTTTATTTTAAATTCAATTTCTTCTTCATTGGCTACTAACTATTGTGCAGTTGTCTCTTCTTATAATTATATATTATTAATTATTTATTTTTTTAAAATTTATCCTAAATTCATTACTACACAATTATTTTCTTTCAATTACTTGCTTAACAATTTTTCATTTTGTATTACTCTTTATAAATAAATCGAACGAAAATAATCAATACATTTATTTATTAAACCTTTCGACCAATCAAAATTAATAATTCACACCTTTTTTGGACGACAAAACAAAAAAAAACGCCTTTGAAGCTTAAAACATCTTTATACATTCAAAACAGCTTTTTTATTAATTTTTTAAAAATATTTTTGGTTATGGTGCTTAGACTAATCAAATCAATTTGCTGAGGTGTTCATTTTCTCAAAAGCAAAAACCTACTGCTTTACGTACATTTTAAGGCAGGCTTACATAAGTGCTGGTAAGACATTTAAATTTCATAAGCCGATTAAGAAAATATTTGATTAGGGAATTTACCTATTTGTTTATTTCAGGGTAAACAAAAAAAAAAAAGAAGTGTGAAATGTGTTTGGTTAGAAAGGGCTATGCAAGGCTTGTTGGTTGTTAACCTCTGATTAGAGGTGAAGTTTTTCATTGTAGGTGGATTTATTTATTTCGACCTTGATCTTTTAATCTTTTCAACGATTCTCATACCATTTAATAATATTCTATACTTAAATCTTTACTTAAAAGGTAGTTTTAGTTCAATGACAACAGAAACTGATTTTAAACAAAAAAAAAAACATAGAAAGCGAATAACAATACAAAATACAAAAAATATGATAAGTCCGCATAATTTTAGTTGTCCAAAACCAAATGCCCAAATTAGGTTAAACTTTTCCGAAAAGTTTTGATGTCCTCAAATTCAATTCGACCTCAGAATAGGGTAATCAGATAAGGTTTTCATTTGCCGTGAGAAGAATTTTGTTAAAACGTCATGTGCCGTTGCTTAATAGTCAACAAATTATAATTTGATATCTATAAATTGTATACCGAAATTTTTGTGCAATACAAACCTTGCAGGGTCAATATTCCATGCAATACTTGATATTGAGAAATAATATTGACTTAGCGCAAGATCCACATAATGCGTCAAACAGATTAATTCAGTACCAGAATTTGCATCATCGTCAAAAACAAACAACAAGCTCCGGGCCAGCAAAATACTTTTAAAAAACATTGCCAACAGTTGCGGCATTGGGGCTTAACATTTTCTATGGAATCCTCAGTGACATGTCAAAACGACACGTTTTCTATCCAAAAATCGACAGAATTTTTTGCGACAGATTTGTCTTTAGCTTAAAAAAAATTAATTTCCTACAATCAATATTTAATATCTTTATTATATCGAAAAAGAATGTTATTTAAGCAAGCGAACCACAAACACATTTACAAGAAAGCACCAACATACCTATTTTTATTACATTTTTTTTTCAATTTAATTTCATAAGCAATTAATTAATCATTCAATTAATTCGAAAAACACTTTTCATTTTTTTTATAATTTACTTAAATCTAATTAATTAAAATTAACACATAAATTTTCGGAAAAAAAACAACAAAAAAACACAAAATAAACAAAACTATCTTGTTGACAAACGTAGATCAGCATTGCCATATACGAGGAATCCCGAGTCCGCTGACCAATCCAAATTAGCATTGCCATGCATTTGGAAGAATTCTTTATTCTTGAATAGAATGGGTGCGATAAGAAAATGATACATGAATGTGACTAGATCTCGTCGTTTTTTGTTAAATTAGCTTCAAACTATTACGAAGATACACATAATATACTATTTTATATTATCGTCACGTTACGTTAAATTAATAGTAATTGGAAATCAGTTTGTTTTCTTAAATCTCGATGCAAAAAGTTTCATCCCATTGAATTGGGGAATGGTTAAATAATTACAAAATACTGTGAATCATGTCAAGCTCTTCCTTTTTTTAAATCTCATCTAAGATTTGAACCAACGTTATACTACACTCAACTCGCCGATATCGGTGAACTAAAATTGCTGACCCGCGGATCAAAGCTGAACGCCGCCGGTGATATTTGAACAAGAAGATGGGGTCGTTATAATGGATGAATTTATGCAAGCACCGCGACGGATTCAAAAAATATTAACTTGTTGTAGCTGACATAGAAAGAAAAAATTAGGGTGGTTCAAATAAAATATGCCATTTTGCAAGAAAATAATGAAACATGTTCTACTCGTATATAAAGTCTACTCTCGTTAATTCAAAACTCAAGGGATTTCTAAAATATTACGAATTATCGAGAGTTTGAAATATTAAATGGTTTGAAATGGAAGTTCGACTTAATAATTATTATAGTATTTTTTTTTCTTACTTCAGTAGATTGAGTAGCATAACTCTTCTTGTGCTTTATTTTGGTTGAGAGGATACTCAGAAGAATATTAAATTATTTTGCTGTATCACTTTTTCTTCCCAACTGCCTCCATTTTTTTGATTAACTACTTCTATTCAGAATTCGTCAAGCATTTAAATTTTTTAGGACACACAACTAACAAAAACATTTAATATGCAAAATCAACGAGAGAGTAACTGAAACTAAACCAAGCAAACAATGTGCGTCAAAATGATCATTCCAAAGCAAATGCCCAAAATGTACTTCTATGCAATCTGATAACTTTAAATTGTCGAGTGTCTATGATTTCAAAAATAACGCGACGTTTTGTTACGTAGAGCGGTGATATTTTGATTCAAATTACCAAATGCTTAAAAATGTATAGATTATTTCGTTAACTACTCTCGGTCTAATAGTTCTTGAAGGAGCATATATATACCAAACAAGGCTAAAAGAGCACCACAGTTGATATGTTCTGCTATGACATCTCTGGCAAATGTTACATAAAAATAAATTCTTCTACTAGATAGAGGCGTTAAGCCAATCAAAGAACACCTACTATAATATATGATGGTTTCAAATCAGACCAGTTTGGCTTTCGGTGTGCAAATTTCGTCAATCTTTTTGGATTTTTTTCGAGACATTGCATAACTTTATTGAATAAAGATTAGACGTAGCAAATCCTGCAAATTAAATGATCTATATCTAACTCACCAAGCAATATCTTAGAGGGGTATGAAAGCAGAGAGGCCTTGAAAACGTACATGATAAAAAATCACAGTTTTTTCGTTAATCCAAGGCTAACCCGACATATTTGGTGGATTAACTTGGGTTCAACTTTAACCTCACTCTAAAAAAAACTGGGCCTAAGTGGTAGGACCCGAGTAAGAAATAAAAATAGGTAGGTATTTACACTTTTGAATTAGTTTTTTTGCACTGTGGTACCATTGATATATCGTAGTAGGAAAATTTTCAAGCTAACAAAAATGTTAAGACTTTGACCTAACGACACTATAGACGTTGCTAATGCTATTCCAGTGTGCTCTAAACCATTGAAATACATTTACTGTAAAATAATGAAGGCCGCTATTGGCGTTTAATCTGATGGACACATGAGCCCGTAATGAATTCAGAAAAATCTTTCATAGTTTGTGCTAATTAAATTAAGCCAAATATTGGTCGTTTTGTAAGAATTCGTAAATATCTCTTTACCACGTCGCTATTTATCAGAAAGCCCAAGGTGCATGCAAATGAGAATAATGTCAAATTTCATTTTTTAACATTTTTCGGCACAAATGATCTGAACGCTATTTTGAAAGTTTTTTTCTTGAACAGTACATGGATCATCTCCTTTGCGTAAGGGCATGTTTATTGTTTAGTTCTCAGACATGCCTAGCCTATGTCAACAAGCAAATAACTAGAAACATTTAGCGAAATAATACTCATTTTTGATTTTTACTATTTGACGTTTACATTTTGGGACGTTCCGTTAAACATTTTGGACATTACCCTTTTTCTAAGCAATCTGTGAAGACAGTTGTAAAACTCAATCAAGAACTGAATCGCATATCTGATTTTGATAAAATTTTCACTCGTGCTAATGAATCAGTAAAAGTTTCGGACACGAAGTTCACCCAAACTTCTAAAAAAAACATGAGTTAATTTTATTTTTCAAAATCAAGTCCTGGATATTTAAGCTGGTACCAAAAAAGCTACTATCAAGTTTTTGATTAATTAACCCTTTCAAACAAAGAAATTACAATGCAGATACATGTTTACAAAAAAATTAAGATATGTTGCAGAATGAAGAATGTTACCAAAAAAAAAAAGATATTCGATAAGAAATACTTGGCGTAAAATTGCTTTTGAGCAGATTAACAGCATTGTTTGATAAGATCGCCAAACCGATATAATTTTAACAAATTTAAATTAAACAAATTAATTTTAAGCAGATACAAAAATATCAATTCAATATTACAAAAAAATACTTTTTTAAAGATTCTGAATTCATTTAAAAGATTTTTGAATCAGCAACATATTTCCTTATCTTTGGTTTAATACCACATAAATTGGAATCATTTGATGTGAAAGTGCAAAGTTAAAAAAAATTCGAATACCCCTTAAAAAAAATAACAATTATTGACAGTGACACTGAATTATGAACAGATATCCTACAATCATAAAATTTACTTATATAGAATTTTAAACAACCAAACATTCGATTTATTCTGAATTAATTGAATTATTTCTAAACATAATCGATTTTATGCTGTCAAAACTGAAATTGCTTTTTTAGCAAGATTTCATTGACTTTACACACACACTATTTTTTGCAAGTTCCTTACAAGAAACATAAAAATCAATTTTAAATAGTTGTAAGTAATTCGACATAAATTTCATTATGACATGCAATATTCACTAAATTTAACACTAGTAATCAGTTTCAATGTATAATATGGACGTAATGTCATTAAACTCGAAAAATATGTCTAAATCAATTGATTGTCCCGTATATAATATACAACTTTTGCACTGGAGCAGTGTTTTGTGAACTCTGCTTAACAGACTCCTTTCACTGTCAAAATAAAACAGACTGCAGCTTTTGATTTATCTAAGGTTTTATTTATATCAACTTCCCTAAACGGGGAAATTCAAATTTCAGCCATATTGAATTATCTGTCTATCAAATTTCTTCAATGCGGAGAAAACTATTAGCCTGTGTCAGCTTACAATTATAAATCATTAATACAAATATACAAAAATTATCCATGCAATGTAGATACTTACTGAATATTTTGTAGGGGAAACTGGCTTTAAATAGGATAAAAGTTAAAAATGAAAAGAATCAATAGTTATTTTTTTCACAGTTGTCAAATTGTTTCAAACTTCCACAACTAAAACCGCATATTAATTGTGCTAAGGAAGTAGCGGAGGATAAATCGCTGACAGCACCGTGTTTAAAATATATATTTTCAGCTGTCATTCCTAGCGATAGTAAAATAATAATAAAGTTAATATTCTTCACTCCAGATATTATTTTGGAATGATTGCCAATTCATACAAAGTGAAAGTTCTTCAACAGTATTATGCTGAAGAAAACTACAGAGACACTATCTAAAAATTCATTAATTCATTTTCAATTAATCGTCAAATAACTCCGTTTCTTAAAAACAAATTTCAAAATAAAATAAAAAGGGAGCGAATCCATATTTTAATTTCGGAAAACTATATTACCCGCCATACTGATTCTTTTACATTCTCTGTTTTCGATGATTGTGAGTGTGCCACTTACACCAGCTTTTTGTTTTTTGATAAATCAGAGCTGTCAAAATTTTAAAGCAGCTGTGAACGGGTTGTTTCGGTTTCAAAGGTAAATTTTTGAATATGGTGAAATATGTATCTCCATATATTATAAATGATAAATCTTGTAGATTATTTTGAGGTGAGAAAATATTATTTATAATAAACATTAAATCAAAGTCTTAGCAGGTACGTAATTTTTGACAATTGAATTACATTGTCATATAAATTTGAGCATTACTGTAACTTTAAAAGTTTCTGTTAAATGTGACAATTACTCTCTTGTGGGGTTGATTCAGTTAAGGGGCCGCATAGGCTCTACTTTTCTGTCACAGTGTTGGCATGTCTCGAGATACGTCCTTAAAAAAATATGTAGGTATTCGACAAGTTTAAATTGAGTGTTTAACAGTGTTTCTGACAGTTACATTTGTGGCAACGTAACGTCAAAAGTCGTATATATCATTTCTTTTTGACACTTTGTTGTAGATATTCCATTTAAGTGTTGTCAGATTGACAGTTTATACCATCAAGCCCTAACCAAAATTTTATATTATTGGCGTTATTTGGCGTAATTGGTTTCAACACTTAAGACTGCCTTATTTAGATACAAGAGTGCCAAATTGTTATAAGTTTCGCCAGAAAACTACCAACGATGACAATTGTGTTTGAATAAAATTCCAAATTAAACGATTGCTAAAAAATGGAAGTAATTATTACGTTACAACCCACAGTTATTTTTTAAATAAGTAGGTATGTATTTAAGGATTAAATAATTGCCGATACATTTCACACTTCACCTGATTCACATCTAACAAAAAAAAATTCACTTCAATAAATCTAACGAATTCATATACCTAATTCAAGAAATTGTTATAGGTAAAACCATTTTTACTATTAAAATATTCATCGCAAGCAGTTCATCGAATTTATGGTTTGTTCGTTCCAATTTTCCATAAAAGTCATTAAAAAAAAAGAAGAAAATGGTTTCCAATAGATAGAAAAAGCGTTTGACAGTTGTTGTCAACTTAAGCAAATTGGTTTGATTAGATCACTTTTCTCTCTGTCTCTCTTTCAATAGCGTTCAAATTTACATTTACAGTCAAAACTAAATTGTGAAGTACTTTATGATGATCTGGCATTTGAAGTGCGTTGGGCTGTTGCCGGTGAAAGTATCGTTGTGCAACTTGTTGCAAAACTAGGTAAGTCTTAGCCTTTTATACATATTTTTATTATTTTTAACACAACAGCTACAAAAGCTGTAGCTCTGGCTATTAATAGTATTGGATTAATGTCAAAATGTGACGTTTGTGTCATAAAAAAAACTTCAAGTACAAACTGCCGCAGTGACGGCTGCCTGTCACTTCGCTGTCCCTTTTATGTTACTAAATCAAATGAAAAGAAATTACGACAACCACACACCAATGTATCATTGGCATTTAGTCGAAAGGTTATTGCGCTGCCATTGAAGTACTCTTGCGCAAAACCACATAAAAGTGAAATGTTGTAGTAAACAGAAAGGAAGAAAAGCAGAGAAAAATAAAAAAAAAAATACAAAAAAAAAAACAAAACGAAAACCGGAGAAAAAAGAGATGAACACAAAATGTAGTATGACATAACAGGTCACATTCCAAGTTAACTATCCAATATCACTTCCATTCGATGAGATGGAACTTATCGGTATCTCATCGGTTTAATAGTAGTCGAACAACTTTCGCATGGCCGCCATGCTTGTTGCAAACAATGTTAGCTTCAAGCCCCCATCAACCGCAACGGTGTTTTCTGCGATAACAGTTTTGGCATGCAAAGGGAAACCAGTAACAATTCAACTGTGTATAAATGGACAGTGTATGTCCACCGGTGAGTTGAACACTAACAGCAATCTGCCAATGCACCGACCGGTCTAAGCAAAATGCAATGCAATCCGGCGCGATTCGGGATTCACGGTAATTGTGTTATTATTGCATAATAATATTGCGGAAAGGAGTATGTGCTAGCGAGCAGTGGTCAGTGTTGTTGGGTATAGCTTCGTGTTACCATACCTAACGAATATTTCCGCTGGGTATACCGCAATAATTGTATCAATCTTTTTCCAAGAATGGTCAAGATGTGCGAAGTTTTCTTTCTTTATGTTCGTACAAAAAGGAAATGATATCGGTTTTCTACATTCGATTAGTGCATAATGAGCTGCAATTTCATGTATGGAGAGGGAACTCACAAAATGCATCGGACTTTAAGTCAGAGGTGTATTCAATTTTGTAAATATTAGTAAAATTCTTCATTTGTAAATTGTACAGTTCTTAATACAGAATTCTACGGATAAAATAAATACTTATATACGAAAAACTCGCTTATAAGAAACGCAATGAGAAACACAATACCTTCTTCTTTATATTTCTTTCGAAATTAATCGTTTATAAGAAACTCGCATATAAGAAAAACACTGTTATAAGAAAGCATTTCTTGCACACCAAAATCAATTCTTAGAACAAAAAAGTATAAGAAATTTACTTTGGTTAACAAATCTGTGCCAAAACCTTTTGAATATGCATCTTTGCGTTAAGACCTTCATTACAAACTCCAACTTTCCACAAGAATGACAGCTAAAAATTGGAAAGGTCGCGAATGTTCTGACCACAGATAAGCAATACAAAGATGGGAAATTTCGGCAGCTATTTAAGTTTGCCTAACCTATTACCGTTTTGAAACTGATATTTTTGCATCTGTGTAGGATAAAACTGATACTTTTGCATTTATGCGTATTTTCACTATCACCACAGATTGTTGTTATATTTCACATATATTCATGGAAAGAAAGTCAAATTTACAAATCCAAATGTAAACAAGTGTGATTCTGACATTTGCGCTTGACTTCTTTTTTGCTGGTTGTGTTTCGTCGATAAATGTTTATAGATTAATATCTACTATACAAAATATTTCTTCTACATTTATATGTAGATATGTATCAACCTTAATTGCATAGGCTCACAATATTTTGTTTAATTTTATTTATTTGAAGAGAAGACTTATTTTTTTTACTTGTTGTAGAAGAGTATATGTTTGTTACTTTGTGACATTAAAGCTTTTTATCTTTTTCCTTTTTTTTAGCTCCGAATAAAGAACTGAGCTGTCAAAAAATGATCTTTTTTTTTTAGCTCAGCCACATCTAATCGCTAAATTTATGTTTCTTATTTCAACCATCGCTAAATCGGAGCATTCTCCATTACACGCGGTCTCCATTAGCGATAAATTTAAAGGCAAACGCAATAGCAATAGCAGAAAACAGGTAGCAGAGAGACAGACAAATTTTCGTTGGTGGGCATTTCATAGCATACTTTTTTAGTTACTAAAGAATGTCGAAGGCAACTAATGCTGGTAAAAACAACAACAACAAATGATATTTGGAAACGCCATTACAAAATGAGAGTTCTCCTAGCGATAAAGCAAGCGATGAGCAGTATACGATGAAAGCATGCTTTCCATCGCATGCTATGAAAATAAAGCTGCGATTTCGTTCTCCATTCGCGATACTGAGAGCATGCTTTAAAGCTTGCTCTAGATTCATCGCTAATGGAGACCGCATGTTACATGTGGTCTCCATTAGCGATAAATTTATTGCAATCGCAGAAAGAAGACAACAGAAGAACTGTCAAATTTACACTTCCAATTTTTGGGCATTTCATAGCATACTTTTTTAGTTTAGTGAAGAAGGTCGATGGCAACTGATACTGATATAGGTACAACAAGAAATGCTATTTGGGAAAACCAAAACAAATTGACAATTCTCCGTGAAATAAGCAAGCGACGAATAGTATGCGACGAAAGCATACTATCTATCGCATGCTATGAAAATATGGCTGCGATTTCGGTCTCCATTGGCTATAATGAAAGCATGCTTTAAGGATTGCTCTGGATTCATCTAGAATGGAAATGTTAGCTCAGAATAAAATGAATCAAAAACCTGAGCAGATAACTTTACTCATAATTTTGACAATCGCTTGAGCCTAGTACGCTCCTGTTGCGAAACGAAAAATCCCATACAAAAATGACAGAACGAAATCATAAACAAAAATGTTCGTTTATTAACCAGACCAATTAATTGTTTGCGGAAAATCATATTTCAGTTTTTAGTAGTGTTTTTTGATGTTTCTTTCATTGCTGCTTGTTTATTTTTGTGTTTTTTTCTGATTGGGTTTGCTTGAATTTTTTTTTCTTTCATGTTTTCGTCACAAAATTGTCGTTTCGCATCAGCAGAGTACTAGGTTTAAGGAAAAAACGCTTTTGACAGCTTGTTAGGGATGGGTGATATTCATCGATTTTAACGAAATATCAATGTAAAAAGAAAGAAAAACGAAAGCCCAAATCGATTTTATTTTAACTATAATATATTTATTGTGTTTAATAAATTCATTAAATATTTTATCATTGTTCTTTAATCAATAAAATTAACATATCTGATATCAATGTTCAGAAGGGCATAGCTTACATGTAATTGTAATGATTTCGCTATGTTTCATCGTTGCGCAATATCGATAAATTGTGAGAGATAATTGATACTTATTTTATTAAACTACATACAATAATGTATTCCATCAAACTTAGAACGCAGTTCGCACTAAAATTTGGCTCCAAAGTTTAGCCTAGCTTAAATTTAGCCAAGCGGAGTGGTACGAAGGAATTATGGTGCATTAATAAATAAATAATAAATACAAATCACAACTTCTTCTTGATTGTTTATTTTCAAAAAGTGTACACTTTGGAAAAACTGTTTTTGACATATTATCCACAGAACTCTTGTCTAAAATTTCAAATTCTCCACAATTATATCATTTGAAGGAGCGAGGATGTAAGCTAATGTTTGGAGAGAAAAATGCGAGCGCAATTTTTCTGGAAGCTACGTACAAGGCTTAAAACTGAACAAAGATATGTTTTAACTTTAAAAGCATTATTTTTTTCGATTCGATATTTGTAAACATCGATGCTGAATCTTCGATTGTTGACATCGATGTTAACAGGAACATTTTCTCAATATCTCTTATACAGTATGTCAGCAAATTTGTAATTTATGACAATTCAACGTTTATGTGTATTTCTAAATTAAATCGGTTAGGTCTGATCATGCTCTGCTCAGAAGTTAACTCGGTTTGCTCGAGTTCTGCTCAATGATCTGCTCGCAGATGAAAAACAAAAATCCCTAATGGATATTAAGTAAAATATCAGAATCTACTAATTCAGAACTTTGGAAGATAAACAATTACCTTTCAAAATCAAATACTTTTATTGTTCTCTATGTAAGAACGAATTAAAACGTAAAGCTTTATTTGTGTTAAACAATAGGCGTGTTTCTTTTAATGTGTGAAGAAAATTATATGGAAAAACGAGATATTGACTATTAATGTTTTATTTTGTTGGGAAGCAAGTTATGTCCTCTAATAAATTAAACTTCACATATGTTTAAATTTAATTTCTTAGTGCAAGTACATATTGCTCCCTAAAAACCGATTAATAAGTTAAAAACATCGATGTTTCCGTCTCGATAAATACCAACATCGATGATAAGTCTTCGATGGTAATATCGATGCTTTCTTAATATCGTTCATCCCTAACTCAGAAATGTCATTTTTGTCTAATTCTTCTAGAGCTAACAAAAAAAAGGTTACAGTGAACGCGGTCACAATGATACCAATGTCTTCTAAATTTGAGATTAAGATTTGATAAACGGTAAGAGATTTTTTCGCAATGTTTAGCTAAAGTTCTTAATAATCGATGTATAAATATTCATTAGAGGGGTCATAAGTCTGTCAAAAGTATAATATTGTGACTCTGGACCTTATTATGTGAAAATAGTTATGTGTCAAATTGAAGTAACTAATAAAAACTTCACTCAGACATTGGGATACTGCAGAAATATTTGATCTCAGAGATCTCAGCAATCTCTTTCATGCTAACATGATTTGCCCACAAAATTTCTTAGTTTTTCTGTCAAATTCTGAGGAAACATGATTCGATGTGCGTCATAAATTTTTGACGGAGCGAAATTTGTGAGGTCATTGTTTTCCATATTCGCCAATAGTAATTTTGTTTTGGTTTAGTTTCTTGTACACGAGACAACCAGCAAATTGTCATGGTTGACTGAGGCCAATTTTGACACTTCATTGACATGAATAGTTTTATTGATCGGTGACAGCCATGAATTATTAATGGCCTTCTCGATTGGCCGTCCAGAACTGTTCTGACCCCCACAAAATGACAGTTGTTACTCTAAACAGAACAGAAAACGATTCTGGATTTCATTCCAGAATCGAAAACAGAATCACTAATACACTCACATAATTAAAATGTCAAAATCATTGGGTTGATTTGATTTATGAAATTTCGATGTGTTTATTGAATTTAACTACATTTAAGTTAATTATTATTGATACAAGAAAATGTGTATCTAAATTGGAATCAAGTGCTTGGAAAATTCTTTTTAGCCGATGTGATTTTTTTAAAATTTAATTTTCACAAATACAGTGATACATACAATTCAGAATCAGTCAAATTGTTTCCGGGTGTTTTATTGCGGGAACGTGTTCCGGACGGCCAATCGAAAAGGTCATACGTAAAATTAGTGAAGTTAGATTCGAACAAAATTTTGTTTCAATGGTTTGTAAAATGCATTGCAATATTATGGGTTGCGACTTTACTTTTGACAGTTCGCAAGAGATATGTTTTTCGTAATAAACAATTATTAAAATCCAAAATTTCTTGGAATCTATTGGTATTACCTACTAAGAAAGTTCTTAGAATCTTTTGTGTGAAAATTTTAAAAACCAGAATCTTGCATATCATATTTTTTACTGAAGATTTTGAGAAAATGTTGCTGTTTACACCACACAAAAAAACCGTTAATTCAAGTTCAAACTTCGGATTCTTTAAAAAAAAAATCTTAAGTAATCAAAAAAAAGAAGGGAAATGAAAGTCTAAAACTTTAACACCGTTAGGAGACATCTTTGAAATTGTGATGAATTTTTAATTGGACTTCTTCATTCATCATATTTATAGATGACAATAGAATATGTGTAAGATACATAAATGTAGGAATAAGATTTAATAGGATTTATTAAGAGGGTTTGCTTTGTGCCGATGATTTCATCTAGTCTGCAGACCCTGTTATTAACGTGGGTTGGAAAAACCCTCTGGAAGTTGCAGAGCTATCTATATAAAAACATATCTATCCATCTATCTATCTATGTATCAATCTATCTATCAATTTATTTATCTCTCTATTTATCTATCTATCTGTCTGTCTATATATTTATCCATTCATTTATTTCTATATCTATTTATACTTTAATCGATCTATCTATCAATTAATCAAAATTTAGTTAACTTTTCTATCCTTCTTAAAATTAACAGCTTTCTATGTTATTTTTCCCATAATTAATTTTTTCAAGACGATGGAGAATACATGTCCTTTGGAATTTCATCGAACAATGACAGACCCGTAATGATTGGATCCGACGTTGTAGTTGCTTGGGTAGACAAAGAAACTGGCAAAGGCTATGCCCATGACTATTATCTCGATGATAAGTCACAGTGCTCTGGAAAACGTGGTAGTTGTCCGGATGCGAACATCGAGGTAAATTAATTGCAAAACTCTGCAATTCGTCTTACATATTTTCCTAAAAACCAAAAAAATCCATCTTCCATTTCCAGGAAAACACGAATTCTATTCGACTTCTTAATGCGGCCATGGTCAATGGATATTCAATAGTCACGTATCAGCGGTCCCTTGGTGCTGCCGACCGTTACGATCTACCCATAGTCATGAATACATCGCAAGCCATTGTTTGGGCCATCGGTCCACTTAATCAACGCAACGAAGTCTCCTATCATTTCAAGTACACGAAGAACGTACATTTAGTGAATTTTGGTCGACAGCCAACATGGAATTGTCCAATGCCCGAGGGTGAGAAATCTGAGCAAGATGTGGATGAGGATGGTGCAGATGCAGAACAAGAAGATGAAGAAGAGTTCTATGACAGCCGAACTCAAAAACCAACCCCACAGGCACTACTGCGACCAACAAGGAGACAAGCTACCTCATCATCCCGCAGACCAGTTCCAACGCCAAAGCCAGCAAATACCAATGGGGCATGGGACATACCACCAATTCAATGCTATGAACCAGAGGATGGAGTATTCTACGCACAGATGGGGCCAACTGGAGGCAAACATGGATATCCGGCAATTACCGGTCGGTTGAGGTTTTGATTGCATTAAAAGTCCTTGGCTTTGAGTAGATTTGCTATATATGCATTTGAGCTTCCTAATGTGCATTGTGCGTTTGTGATTTTTGCTTACTTTTACAGGACACGTTGGCTGGGGAATCTCATGGTATATAAACGGATTACTCATACCCGAGATTCATTTGGTTCGAGGCAAGGCCTACACGTTCGTTGTCGAAGGTGGAAATAATCCAGATATTCCAGCTAAATATCATCCCTTCTATATTACGGATGATCCAATTGGTGGTTTTGAATACAAGACTGACGAAGAAAAAGCTGTGAGTATAAATACGGAATGGATTAATGGGTGCGGACTTGTCAAATGGAATTTCATGATGTTATGTAATTTCAATTCCTGACATTTGACATTTTTGAAGTAGGTACACCCATTTTAGTTCCACTTGTTGTCTTAGTTCTTTAAAGTCATACATAAATGCAATAGAAAACCGTTAAAGGTCATCACCAAATTACTTAAAAAGTGAACTTTAGGTGAAATTTTGCGGAATCCGTCCTATTTATTAGGGGTTATCGTGAATACAAATTTCCCTGGAAACTGTTCGCACGAAATTTATTGGCATTGGGAGTATACTTTCCCAGGGAGTTTTGCTGTCATTTTAAACGCTTTTTGTTTGGGAGAAATTTATTTCGTGGGAAATTCAAGATTGCAGGAAATATTTCGAGGGAAACGAAATTCCCTGGAAGACTTTTTATTCACTTTTCATAAAAACGCCAAAGACCTTAATAGCTGGTGTTTAGGTTCAATTGGGGATAGCTTGGCTGAGGTAGATCTATAAAATTTCCTGAACGGGCTTGGATCCATAATAAATAGATATCAATTTTGATATTTTTCTCTACAGATCTACAAATTTACATTCACACACACAGTACACATTCTATTAATGATTTCCTTAATTTTCAATAATCCTTCCGACTATGCTCATTTCAGGCTGTCAAAGTGTTTGCTGGCGTCCACAGATCACGGTCCGGTAAAGTCACACCAACTGGCGTTGGCCGCCTATGCCACTGGACCCCAGATGCCGATGGCCCTCCCGCTGATGACTTCCAATCATTTGGCGCCTATCAACGTACCCTTACCCTAGAATGTGACGACGGCGAGCCTGGTGTGATCACTTGGACGCCAGATCGTAATACACCCGATACTGTTTACTATCACTGCTACACGCATCGCCATCTTGGATGGAAGATACATGTGCACGATAGTTGCGATGAGGGTGCTGCCGCCTCGGAGATTGATGAAACTGTTGTTGCCCAGCCGGAGGAGGATTACACTGCCGAATCATCTATTCGACACGAAACTAAGGTCAGCCCAAACGATAATTTTTTATTGAAGCATCAAACAGATTTGATTAAGAATCACAATATGAACGGAACACCGCCAAAATTGAGTTTTGAATTATCGAAGTCCTCGGAAATAACTAAACTGATTTCAGATGGAATCCGCGCTGCTGAGGCTCTCGAGGAGAGCTTAAAGAACCGTAATGTCCAATCACCATCATCATCACCAACTCCAGGACAGATGTTTCCACCTAAATTTCCACAACTCTCAACATCTACCCCGGAAATCTTAAGTGGAGAAACCATGAAAAACCTCAGCATACCAAGCAACGTGCATACATCTTTACCACAGGACCCATTAACATCACAAAGTTCAAAACCTATGACATTTCTGCGACCACCTCAGACTAGCATGTCCTATAGACCAATCAAACGGCGTCCTTATCTAATAAAAAAGGAGCGTCTTCCCATCAAGCGTCCACATCCACCATCCCTCTTGGCATCTATGATGCCAGCTCCACGGCCAGTTGCCATTCCACAGCCTTCAATGATTATAAATCACTACCGCAAGCCCATTCCCTCAATGATGAAACCCTTCCTCAAGGATAAGCCATTTCCTATTAAATCCATGCCGTCAGTTTTGCTTCTAGGCCAACCGACGGAATTGGACTATAAACGTCAAACTGAGCCATTGCTGAAGGCAACAAAACCGAAGCCGAATGGAATCATTCCAGTGCCATATGTTGATGTAGCTCCTCAAGATACAATCCAGAACTTTGTCTTTGCCTTAAACGGCAATGGAATATCGGCCAAGGAAAAGAAGCCTTTACTGCCCGAAAAACTTCCCACCATGGTCTATAAGACCCCTTATGAAGTGCGCGAGTCTCAAGAAGACATCGGTCTTACTGCCTTGAAGCCAGCTGTAAATCAAGGTTTCAAGCCCGATACTGTTGTCGTCGAGGGAGGTTTCAAGCCTATCAATCGGAAGAAGGCTGACGAAGAAGTCATTGGCGAAAAGGTGGAAAAAATATCACGACGAAAGGACGATCTCGGTTCTGAGATTGACGAAGTTATGGAAACTGATACGCTCTTTCTGAGTCAACAAGACAATTCACACAATAAAAATTTCGAGCCCATGTTCATTCCGTCGCCACCAGATAGCACTAATGATACAATCGTCTACAATCACAGCACAGCTGCAAAATTGACAGCTAATCTCAGTGACATGGAAATCGAAGATGGCGACGATAAAATTGCGGTCGCTGCTGAGCGTGTAGATACTTACTATCTGCCGCCGGATAAAAAGCCAACAACAAGCCAGCGACCCCTACCGACAGGTGCCGTTGTCACTTATGATGGGAAAGCAGTTCTTGATACATCACTGGTGAATCCACCAAAACTTGAAGCTCGTGAAACCCTGAAAAACACCCAAGGTCTATCTAAAAGCGAATCTTTAGTTCGGAACACTCCTCAGTTTGGGCCCTTCCGCGGAGAAAAGCCACCGTCTATTCCCGACTTTCTTTCCACCGAAAATGGCAACTCTTTATCCAAACCCATTACCGAGTACACAAACCCGCTAACACTTGAAGGCATTACAACTCCGCGAGTGACATCATCGTCATCGTCAATTTCAACAAAACTTAGTCTAATCAAATCACCATCAACATCGTGATGAGAATCAATTTTAACACAAATACTTAGCAAATTTTTTTTTAAACATAAAAAAACATAACAGGATGTTCGTCTCAATTCGTAGTATATTCCTAGTTTTTGTATTTTATAGTTTTGGACTTATTTTCGAAAATAATTAACTTCCAGACTTCGAAAAAGCTCTAATGCGACATTTATGTCCGAAATATTTTAGTATTCATTATTACGCATATGTATGTTACGTGTTTTCTGTGGTATATTTAATGTTCGTTTTTGGTACTTGCTCTTTTTTTAATCATTTTTTTTTCATTAGGTACCTAATAATGTAAAGTTAAATAAGATGCTAGATTATTTTAAATAAAATTAAGTGATTTTTTTACAACAACAAAAGAAGGCTATTTAAATCTTTTCGATTTTTTTTTTACAGTAAGTTGATATTTTTTTTAAACGAGATTTATAAATTTTAAAATAGCTTATTTATATTAATTTTTTAAAAATGTTTTTAAATAAAAAAATTTACACAAAGTTTACGCTGTGTTTTTTGTACTCTGTGTGTATCAAGATATGCGAGTCTGCCTACTTTAAAAAAAAAGGTATGTCTTTTAATAAACTACAGTGAAACCCGCTTAAGTGAAAAATCAGCTTAACTAAAAACATTCACAAATCCCCGTATATATTGACATATAAACTTCCTCGCTTAACTGAAAACTAGCTTTAGTGAAAAACCCGCAAAATTGAAAAAAAATTCCTTCAAGTTTTCTATTTTGCTATAGAAAACAACTCTGTTAAGTGAAAAAACTAAAATTTGAAATAAATCGGGTGCTGAATTGGTTTATTTTTGTATACGTTCACCTCCATTCCCCACCACTTACGCATTCATAACACATGTAAATGCTAAGTTTTAAATAAAAGGGAAAACCCCGCAATTTCCATTAACTTACATACATTTTTGTTTTTGTAACAAGAAATGTATCTGTGAATAATCGAAGCTGAACTCAAAGTAGCGTTGGTTGGGTACAAATTCGTTTTCTTTAAAAATAAATTATTTGTTTATTAATAACTAAGTCCTGTTTTTTATTTAGATAAACCAAATTTATTTATAAAAGCACTTGGTAAACATTTAACACAGGTTGTTTTTCAGCTGTTAAAGTTAAATATATACAGTAAAAATTGTAACGTGTTACGTGACGCGAAGTCTCTGACTTATTTATTTTTTCGGGGCTTCGGATCGTTTAAGTAATATATAATTTTCACTTTTCCGAGATCCCCTTAACTGAAATTCCTTTTCAGTTACCCGAGGTCCGCTTAAGTAAAAAACTCACTTAACTTAAAGAAAATTCGTAATTTTTCGTTGTTTCGCGGGTTTCACTGTACACGACATGAGTCATTATGGCGCATCTAACGTTTTGTCTGAAATAACTTTGTTGAGAACAATATTTTATTATTCAATTTTGTTTGCGCCCACGCCATTATGCCCTCACACTGTCTGTGTCATTTTAGACAAAAACACTTTTTCACAAAACATTAAAAAAGGCAAAGTTCTCTTTTCGTTTCAAATATTTCCCGTTACTCAACAACACTTAAACTGTATTATACATTCTACTCTTCACACCGAACACCATCGATGTATACTTACCGAGAAACACGAGTTCAACCAAGTAAAATTATAGGAAACACAACCAACCAGTAAATTGTTTTTATAATCCGTTTTTTGTTCAGCGAAACTGGTCGTATCGAATAACGATCTTTACTGGACACATGTTCGGCAGAGCAGTCTCTGCAGTTTTTGCATTGTTTTTATTTTAATTAGAGTTTTGACAAATTCGAGGTGCGCCATAATGCCCGAATTTACCCTACACACAAATACAATGTTACGAACACAAGCTGTACTCAGTGCTGCAAGAGTTAGCTAACTTCCAACTTTTGCTTGCAGCTTTTTGCCATTTCAAAATCACATACAGTTAAATGGATTATGGGAATGGGAGAGGAATTAATAGGGGATATCTACTGAGGCTCATTAGCCTTGAAGAAGAAATATCCATACTCAAATTTGGACTCCAGGCGCCCAATTCCGCAAGCGTGAATGATTTTCCGTGAAAAAATTAATTCGACCTCAAAATATGCGGGAATAAATTTGCCTATCTGTGTACACGTTATCTGTCAAAATAAAGTTTAATCTCATCCTTGCCGAACCCCAAATACTCGTATATATGAATACCCGAATTTTTGTGTACAAAGATAAAACTCAAGGTGCGGAATGTAGCCCCAGACTAAACTGATGGGTATCCCCTAGAAACGGGAGTATTACATTTGAATTCTTAAGGTACGGTGGATTAAACATCGATAGTTTGCTATTTCGATAGTATCTATCGATAGTTTCCAATACAAATCCCGTTAGTATTGATATTTGTTTTTCAATAAAAATCTGGCATTTGCAAGACTAATCTTTTTAAACTTCAAATAGATTGACGTTGACGAAAGTTCCAAGCAAATCATATTTTTACTATCAAAATGCCCAGATGCATTTAATCATAGTCTCAGTAATATAGTTACAACCAATATTATTATAAGAACCATATAATTAAGTAATTTTAATTTTAAATGGATTACTTAAACAACAAAAAAGAAACAGATTCTAATAAATATTTACCAAAGAAAAAAAAAACTTAAAATATTTCAAAATAACAGTAAAAACTATGGAATCAACATTAACACTCTTATAAAAGCAGAAAAATCAGGGTCCGCCAAATAACTTTTTTTTTTTTGAAAATGGGGGCAAAACATCGAGTGTAGCTTCGGCTGTGTGGTACGTAGCGCCGTCCTGTTGAAACCAAATATTGCCAATATCCTCCTCTTCAATTTTTGTGAACAAAACTTCGTTCAACATGGCCCGATAACGATCGCCATTGACTGTAACGGCCACTCCTTGCTCATTTTCGAATTATGCTTCTGGACCAAAATCCGTACCAAACATTGACTCGTTTTGGGTGTATCGGCTTTGCAATGTATGCATGCGGGTTTTCTGTACCCCAAATGCGACAATTTTGCTTGTTATATACCCGCCAAGATCAAAATGAGCTTCATCTGAAAAGATGATTTTTTTGGCAAGATCGGCATCTTCTCTAAGTCGATCGCAGGCCCAATTAGCGAGCATTGTTCAAGCGTATACACAACCATATTCGTTCAGCGGAAGGATTAAACTAATTATCTGTCAAATCAGATATGAGCTAAGTGTTACCATTCACGAAATAAGCACTAGTTGAAAAAAAAGTTAGATGGCGGACCCGTTATTTTTGTATGGCTACTAGACAGATCTGTCCAAAATGGGATCCAGGGCGGTCAAAAGGTCTATTCTCTTCGAGCAGGACCATCATGGCTCCGCAATAGGTGTTATAACTAACCATTGCTCAATTGGCAGACACGGCGTATGACTTTTGGAGAAGTTGCATGGATAAATAGGAAGATGCGACTATCTCCCAGCTTCTTTGCTCATATCCTGCTCTCTGCCTAGGACTTGGGTTACACCTGTGAGAATGCTTCTTTGACGACTCCATGTATCTAAGACACATATATTCACTAGCTACATCACTTCATTCACGGCTCCAACCTAACCTAATCTATACAAAACAAATTAAAACAAAACAAAAATTTCCTAGCGTAAGATTTCAAAAAAAATGTTAGCACCCAAATACTATACATTCAGTTCATTTAATAATAATTATTACCACATAATATTTCTAACGTTAAAGTCACAAGAACATCACTGACTACCTACTACGAAAACCAAAAATCCAAAAACAGACGACAGACACAATACAATTAAGTACTTTAGATAAGAGACAGAAATTTAGATTTACGATAACGAGAAGATCAATATCACAACAACAACAATACACGTATACTAGTGTATTTTGATGAATTTCTGGTGGGGATTTTCAAAAAATAGAATAGTGTGAATATAAATGACACTTACAACTAATAAACTTATGGGATAAAAAACAATCGATAGTTTTGTAAGACTATCGATGTACGAGATAGACTATCGATGTTTTTAAAATCATTTTAAAAGTTCTTTTTTGGGTTCTGTCCAAAAGATTTAGATTTAAGTGAGTTATGGGAGCAAATGACTGGATGTGATAGTCACAATCAAGTATTTGACGATAGCTAATCACCTTACAGCGTTTTTGGCGATATCGAATAAGTGGTCATTCCACAAAAGGTGGTCAGTGATGAACATGTCGAGAGCTAAAAGTTGTCCGTTTTCCTCGATGCAAGTGCCACTCATGGTTAATGGCTTTGGGGGTGAGTCTGGCTTTGGCGACAGGATACAGCAACAGCATTGGCCTCATTCAATAGCCGAACTATAGATTGGTGCTAACCTATTCGATGTTGGTTGTTCAGGAACTTCAGTGGGTGTTAACATATCTTAGATGAGCTGTCGTACCAACATCTGAATGTACCCATTGTTTTTTGAAGCAATAAAATCCACGCGGTTTTTTATTTTCTATTCGACAATGCTGTCAAAATCACAATTTATTATGAGCTTAAGATATTGTTAAAGTATTCGTTTATTTGCTTGAAAGCACATATCACTAGAGACGATGAAAATATTTCATTTTGGATATGAGTGGTTATAGTGCTTGACTGCTAACTTAGATGTGTGGGTCGATCCCCACGGTAAGCAGACATTTTTTCTATACCTCCAATTTTAATCTGATGTCGCCCGAGGGTTAAAATGAGATAGTAAATACCTAATTCTCAAATCCACTGTGCGAACAAAAATTCTTTCCTATCTTTCTATTCCGTCTAACTAGTGCCGTGCAATTCAGGTTGCATTTAAAAGACCTTAGGTCTTACAGACATATAGTCAAAATTATTATTATTTTTATTTTTACTACAGAAGTCGTTAATACGTCATTTTTGTAGATAGTTGTACTGTCTATAAATTGTTCTTTAAACATTTTGAGAAAAATAAAGGTTTTGGGAGTTATTGAACAAAATATAATAAATTATTATTTTTAAGATGGCAGAATTTCCATTTAGGTTCTACACTTAAAACTTGGCTTTTTTAATAGAACATGTTTTTCTAAACATAACTAAAAACAAAAAATTTCCTCACTCAAAAACATAAATTTATTCCTCCCAATGTTTTTGACAATTTTTCTGCAAATCTGTCAATTGTATGATACAAAGTGTCTGAATCTTTTTTGTGTAGAATGACATGATCTACAATGTGTACCAACAACTTTCTCAAAAAAAAAAACTGAATTTTGCCCCATTTCCCCCTCTAAAGCTTTTTGCTCCATTCCAAATTTAGGGTACTTTTTAGGAAATTCTTAGGGAGTAGAAATGAAGCTCTCCTCTAAAAATTCAGCTTTGTCGGATTTTTTTCGAAGTTACATCATATTTTTATATAATTTTTCTGGACTATTATTAAAATAAAAGAGGAATCGATTAATTCGAACAACAAACCAAAAAAAGGAAACATATCTATGTACCAACAAATAAACAGAACAGAAAAAATAAATCATTTTGACGAAACAGAAAATTCTGTTTCTGTTCTAATCTGTTCTAGAACACTTCACTGAACACCAAATCAGATATTAGAGCAATTTAGAACGAAATTACCTAACTGAAGAGCAATAGTTTGTACTTTGAACTAAGCTGTCAAAAAGTTTTAGTCAAAAGTAGATATACGAACTTGTGTTATACTACGTTTTCATTAGGGCAAATGAGCTAATTTCCTATCAAATTTCGAAATTTGATTCCAAATCATCTCATTTCTAATACAAAATATCATTTCGAAATTATCTCATTTCAACATAATTTCGACGAAATTAGGTTGTAAATTGAGTGATGCCAAGTCAAACACACCTTATTTGAAAACAATTGAATCACAATTGAACACAAAGTTTAATTATTGTCAAAGTTGACAATATAAAAAGTAATTAAACAAATCAATAAAATTCTGGGACAATTGAAAGGGACTGCTCTTGGCCGAAGAGAGCATTACACACGGTAAGAAAGACATAAGCATGAAAACAACTTTTTTCGTTTCTAATATATAATTTTTAATTTTAATTTTAATTTTAATTTAATTTTGGTGGGGGCAATACCCCCATTTATTTGGCTTAATACAAGCTTCATAACTTAACCTAACTTAAAACTATGAAACTTAGGGCTATGATTGGGTTGAATTGGGCGGACGATTTAACAGGAGGATTTTAAGGCTGGGAGTGCTGAGATTGAAGTCGAAACAGTTTTCGTTCAAATCAACCCTTCGCAGCATTCGGGTAATAGGTTCATTGAAGCCATAAGAGGTACGATGAGTAGGCAGGTAGAAGAGGCGAGGGTTTCTTAGGTTACGGGGGTTAGTGTTGAAAAAGATAGAGTTGTAGAGGGTTTCAGAGTCAACGGAACCCGAGAGAAGTCGATGAATGAAGAGGATTTCTGTTATTTCTCTTCGCTCTTGCAGGGTCTTGAGGTTAATTAGTTGGAGGCGATTTTGATAGGGGGGCAGAATCAAGGAATTATTCCAAGGCAGGCCACGAAGGGCGAATCTTAAAAAACGGCGTTGAATGCTCTCGATTCTAGAAATATGAATTTTTTGATATGGGGACCATAATTGACAGGCGTATTCAAGTAACGGGCGGACAAAGGTTATGTAGAGTGATCTGGTGACGTAGGGGTCGGAGAATTCTTTGGACCATCGTTTCATAAAACCAAGCGTTGAATTGGCTTTAGAGATAATATTATCGATGTGTGTTATGAAATTGAGCTCTCGGTCACATAGTATGCCGAGGTCTCGAATCGATTCAACTATGGCTAAGGGTTGATTGTAAAGAAAGTAGCTCCTGGGACAAGATCTTATGCGTTTGCGTGAAAAAGTGATAGATTGACACTTAGCAATATTAAGCTCTAAGCAGTTTTTGATACACCAGACTGAGAAACTGTCGAGATCTAGTTGAATAAGGGAAGAGTCGTGTGAGGAAGAAATATGTATGTACCTATGTATATATTTCCTTGCAGATTTTACATCAGAAGAATATCTGGATTTGTAAGTACATTATATCGTTTTAATTTTTACAAACATATTTTAGAAAGCACAATTCAATCTGAACGTGATTTGTGGAGTTCTCTAATGCCGGAAATGCTCCTGAGCCTTATGTCCATCAGGGTCTGCAAAAAAAGCCAAAAATAATAGCCAAGCACAAGTTTTGAAAGAGTAGCAGAGAGATAAGTCCAACATGGATGGGGCAATCAATGTGCGACAGCAGGCAGTTGAGGACAAAATTGTGTCCATTTTATCGCAGCTGACAGACGATAGCCGAAGTTTCCAAAACTTCTCATTGTCACTTTTAAATAAAGAAAATATAAATTAAAAGAAGTGTGTACCTAAATATTTACTAATTGCATTTCTTATATTTTCTTCGCTAGGGGTCAGTGTCATTAAGAGCCACAATTAAGTGATTTCTATTAATTTTTAGGAATTATATATAATTAATTAATTTTGAGTTTGTTTTCTTTTGAAAATGTCAGATGTCAAACAGAATTATTATCAGGCTAAAGTGTCAAACGAAATTAGCAAACTTAGATGAAAACACTTTTTTCTGAAAATTTCGAAATGAGGTAATTTCAGCTCTAATGAAAACGCAGTATTAAGATGCTATTGAAGTAGGTACGAGTATAATCGTTTTGGATTGAAACTTTTCGTCTGGTAGCTACATGCTATACCCCTTCCCAAAGCTTTAGTCGCCAGTTATAGCTTTCATTGAAACTCATCATTGAAAACTTTGACTATCAATTCTGAGGCACCTAAACAAATAAAACTGATGTCGTTTTGGTAACAAAATGAAGGTATATAAGGTATATAATATTTTTTGTCAAAAAAATATTTTATTTGCTCTACCACTTTCTTGTAAATTTACTTTTGATTTTTCAATGATCATTGAATGATCATTGAAAATGCTTTTCATCATTGAAAAATCAAAAGTGAATTTACAAGAAATTGGTAGAGCAAATAAAATATTTTGTTGACAAAAAATAATATATATCTTATTGCCTTCATTTTGGTACCAAAACGACATCAGTTTTATGTGTTTAAGTGTCTCAGAATTGATAGTCAAAATTTTCAATGATGAGTTTCAATGAAAGCTATAACTGGCGCCTTAGAATATGTTACATAGAATCATTTTAGATATTCCTTATTTCATATTTTCTGCAAAGTATTTCGAATTGAAACAACCTATCGGAATCGGAAAACATGGTTTTACTTTTGCAAATTTCGCTAACTACAGTTAGTTATAAAGATAATATACAGATATAGATATGTATTTATAAAAATGCAGACTGCATTTTCAGCGCATGGATAGGGATAGACGGTCACATCGAATAACATGTCACAAAAGAGTCACTGGCAGGCGTTGTTGTGCGTATTTCAGCGAAAATATCTAAGTTGTGACAGTCCAAAGAAAAACAATACGACATCATCTAACTATGATAAACCCAACTATCGTGCCCGGGCCTTGGTCCACACATTCCACAAGAACAAAAATTAATATAAAAACAAACAAAAAAAAACTCCAAGCAAAGTAAATGTGTTTCAATATAAAATAACCATGAAAGCTTTCTTTACAATAAATGATAAGCTTTAATAAGCTTGTCTAATTTGTTCCACAGTTTAATGTATTGAATAAAGCATACTGGTTTAAATCTTTGATATTATTGTTATGTGTGTACGTTTGCAAGGGCCTATTATAGGTTTTATAATTTTAAACAACAATCAAACATTTTATTTTGAATAAAATATAAGAAACCTAATTTAATTTCGTTGATTTTTATAATGCTGAGATAGTATACAGTGATCTGGATTCACTCTCGAAGCGGAAGTTACAAGTCGCATTTAATGACGCTGTCCGTTATGTGTACGGGCTGCGTAGATATGACCATGTCTCCGAATTCTCTAAAAATGTACTCGGTTGCACCTTACAGGCAGACTACATTGGCAATAAATTTTCTCATAATACTCATCCTGACATGAAATCTCCAATGGAGTCGCGTTGTTTCTTGTTGTATTGGGATGTCAGCGAGCTCTCTATTCGATTTTGTCTTGATAACGATGCCTGACATCAAATTTGACGGCTGCGTTTTTTTTCTTTTTTCTGTGCTGAACTAGTTATTTTTTGTCTTTTACGCCGGCGGCGCACTTAAAAAATTTGTGTTTGTACTAAAATTCTTCAAATACACCATTTTTATTAGTTAATGTTCATTCACAGGAGTATATCAGATCAAAAAATATTATTAATTAATTATTAATTTTTGCTAATTCTTTTTAAACATACTTACCTACACCTCAACCTCTATTGCATGAATGAATTGTTAAGACATGAACTGCCCAGCCAAGACAAAAAAAATGCCCTGATACTTAACGGCAGATATTTCGTTGGCGATACAGATATCAGGTGGAGTGGGCCTGTTACAACAATATATCAATGCAAGGAACTGTTTATTTTTTCACAAATTAATTCTACTCAGGACTTCGTCATATTTATTTACAAGACTTTCATTCAATCGCTCCACTAGAAATATAAATATCATTCCTCATCTCAGTAATTACCCCAACTCGTCCCGTTTACTTTTCATACGTGATGTCAAAATCTGTAACTAATGTTATTCCTATAAATACTCTAAAATATTTATCTTAAAATACCACTTTTTGTTAAATAAATTGAAATTGAAATTATTTTCTGTTTTAAAATGTTAAATTTTCAGTTCATACGATGAGTAGATTTTGTTGGCCTGGCAATGACTTTTCTGAAAATCTTGACACATAAAATTACAAATTCACTAGGTGTAAGGCGCCAGTAACAGTTTTCATTAAAACTCATTATTGAATACCTTGACTATCAATTCTGAGGTACTTAATCAAATAAAACTGATGTCGTTTTGGTACCAAAATGAAGGTAATAAGATATATAATATTTACCTACCACTTTTTTGTAAATTCGCATTTGATTTTTAAATGATGGAATGCGTTTTCAATGAGCAGCTGACTTCATTGAAAAATCAAAAGTGAATTTACAGGAAAGTGGCTTAAAATGGATATTTATTTATTAGGAGTAGGTATTGTCACCAGCGTTCCCGAAAAAAAATTTGTAAGTGCCAATGCGGACAACAGAAAGTGCCATTTTCGGCCACTGGGTGCCACCAACAAAAAAGTATAAAATAAAAGGCTAAAGAGTACTGAAGGCAGCTAGATGAATGTGTCAATACACTCACATCGGAATGGAGACATGCTCTTTTATATCCAAGCTTCCTGACGAGCATTATCACTTTTTTAGCAGAACCCAAAACAAAAAGAAAGGAACCGTGGTTCGACTCAGACTGCTTCAAGGCAAGGAAAAAATCGCTACATTTTGAAACAACATCTACAGTGGAGAAACTATACCAGATGAGTTCCGAAAATCAATAATGTTTCCGATTTTTAAAAAAGGGGATCCAAATAATGCTGCTAACTATCGGGGCATCTCCTTTATGAACGCAATAACTTTAATTTTTACGGGCTTTCTGTACGCTAGACTGACGAAATGGGTAAGAGAGAATAACAAGTTAGGACCATTCCAGGCAGGATTTAGAGAAGGTTTCTCTACAGTGGACCAAATCTTCAATTTGACTTGTATTGGTGAAAGCTATTTAAACCAAGGTAAAAAATTATACGCTTTTTTATTGACTTTCGAGCAGCGTTCGATACAATAAAGAGAAACTGTCTTTTTTTATAAACTTTCCCATACCGGAGTTTCATCGAAGTTTTTAAGAACACTAAGACCCGTTTGCTGATACGAATCATAAATATTTATGCTCAACTTAAAACGCTTAGGGTCTACTTTTTCCTCTGCGTAAACTGTCACATAAGTTCTTAAGTAGAACTTAAATACTTAAGTTGTATTTCAGTAAACGAGCCTAAGAGGTCTATACAACAACAATGAATCAGTCATTTGGAATCGAAATAAACTATCGGAATCGAAATAGGAGTTAAGCAAGTGTGTTTGCTGAGTCCTCTTATATTTTCCCTCTTTTTGGATGATATTACGGAAGTTTTGCCTGCTAGAATTGAAGAAGAAGGAGTCAGAATTACGACTTTGTTTTTTGCGGAAGATCGGGTGATTTTAGCTGAATCACCAAACTCTTTGCAGCTAATGATAAACAAGGTATATCCGAAGTATATTGCAATTTGAACATTCTGCAAATCAATACAGCAAAATCAAAAGTCTTCATCGGGGGACCTGTCGCTTTTCGCGTTCCGAAAAATGGACCTGAAAGTGGCAAAACCTTCAAAAATTAAAGTCACTGAAGCGTCATGCGATCAGTGATGTGCTATGGTGCACAGGTATGGGCAGGAAAATTGTTTGAGGAAGTAAAAAAATTACTGCGCTTCTTTTTGAAAAAGTTATATACACCCAACTATTTGCTACAAATTGAAAGTGGAGTACCACCACTTTTTCTGTTCACACTTAAACTAAGCGTGAATTTTATTTCCAAAATTTTAGTTCAAAAAGCTGTAAGAATGAAAACAAAAATTAATAAATAATAAATTAATAGACAAAATAAAAGAACTTCATTGAAGGAAACATAACTAAACATAAATAAAAGCATCAATTAACAATATAAGTCTTTAGTGCTGAAGTGCTGGCAAGTTTCACTTCATATTATTTCATTAAACGGAGAAAGTGATTTTATTACTTTATGAGAAAGTCGATTTTTATAATGGTTTTAATATTATCAAAGCGTTAAACAGCTCTTCGAGCTGATGCACTACCATGTGGAAAAACTAAAAGTCTGATTATGAACTTGGATATATATGAAAATAAATGCTCATCGATGTGCCATTTGAAACGTTTGAGTGCCACAGTGCCATTTAAATTAAAAAGTGCCAAAAGTGCACGATCGTGCCACTTTGGCAACGCTGATTGTCACTACTGTTGGCATAACCAAATAAATCAGCAGACGAATAGGAAAGGCAATGCTGACAAAACATAGCAGATACAAAAATCTATTAGTTTTGCGAAGACAAAACCAAAGGGAATTATTTATGTCATAATGTATGGAATATGACATTGTTTAAATATCCGCGACGGCGACGCCGTTGTACATCACCGATATCAGGTTTCTTTATTTGGACCAACCTGTCCCATCCGACCGCTGTGGCCTGGCAACGTTTTTTCTGTAAGGTATAACCTCAAATTGCTCTTACAGAGTTCCATTGTGGGGTTCTCTGTGCGGCATGTAACGCTATCCTCCTTTAACTACATGTCCTCCACGTCAAGCGCTCTTGGGCTAAAACATTGACTGAATAGCAATAGTTGAGCATATATATGTTTTCGTCATTTATTTATTCAAAATTGCATTCCAACAGATGAATAAAAATAATGAAATCGATATCTAATATCGAATTTCAAATCGATTTTCGTTTGTTGTAAGGAATTTGCAAGAACTTGCTTGCGTGTAAAGTCTATCAAATCTAGCTTAAAACGTAAAATCCGTTTTGACAGATTTTGTTTAAAAATAATTCGATTGTGTTAAGAAAAAAATCGAATGTTTAGTTGTTTGGAATTCGACATTTATGAAACGGTTAAAAGTATTTTTAAAGTCGTTTTTCACTTAATTTTTTATATATAAAAATTCTTAAATTTATTCTAAAAAAAAATTGGTATGAACATTTTAAATATGTAATAATATAAATTTAAAAACAAAATTTCAGAAAAAAACGCCCACCCGTTTACAAAATATTGAATTTTCAAAAAAAAAAAAATATTTTTTTTTCTTTTTTTAATTTAAAAAAAAAACTATTTTTCGAAAATTTTGAAATGCAGTATTATTTAGAATTTGAATGAGATCCTGTATACAAATTTTGATCGAAATCCGTGGAGCCGTTTATGAAAAAGTCGAAAATCAAAAAAATGGTTCTAATGCAAGTACCGTTAATAACAAAATATATTCAATTTTTTTTCTGCCGAAATGTAGATCATACTCAAGTTAGTACACACACCAATTTTTATCAAAATCATTAGAGCCGTTTTTGAGATATCATTCTTAAGCTAGAGAACTCTTAAAGTGTATAAATGAGACTGGAATTTTTTAAAGATTGATTCTAAAGCCTTTAAACATTCTATTATGGCGGAATTGTTCAATTATTCAAATTATATTAAGTCTGTTTGTTATCTAATGATTTTGTTAACTCAAAAAACTTACTAAAAATACTGTCAAAACGGAGAGACAAATTTCATTGAAAAAGTTGGTATAACAACTGTCAAAACAACAAACTGTGACGTTTTAACAGCTATTTTTTGTGTGTTTTGTATCGAAAGTGTCATATTTGACGTTTAATACGAATTTGCGGTAAATTTGTATTTGTGTTTATTGCAAGATTCCACTTAATTTTCCCACACTTGATGTTTGACAGTTTTAACCCATTTTATTACAAAAAAGTTAACAAACAGATCTTTTATGTAATTCTTCTTTGACATACATATTTGATAAGTAGGTAATAATAGCTGTTGGAGTCCATGCTTAGCAAGCCAATAAATTAGCACTGAATTACGCCGTTTTGATACTTTAAAGCGCCCTACACACGATCAATGTTACTTGACAAGTATTATTAACGTTTTCTTTTGTCAAGTAACATTGATGAAAAATGGCCACCAAACGGTCAATGAACGCTTAGGTAATGTAGGCTTTCTAAGAAGTATAACGCAGAGGATATTTTTATTATTAAAATTATTATTATTATTATCCTGCGTGAGAGAAGGGATCATGGTCGTCGAACCCGATTTTCTCATGGACACCCAACGGAATATTACCAAACACTCACTACAATACTTCGGTTTGGCCAAATAATAGGGTTAACAGCTACAATCGCAAACGAAGAACTGCACCCTCTACAACGCACTAATGTTGACACTGGGATTATTCGAAATTAAAATTCTTCCACGCATATTACAATCTTATCTACGCTCCGCACGTTACCATGCAAGGAAATGTTTTCAAGCAAATATCTGCATAACCTACGGTATTTACTTTCTTTATTTTCTAATCAAAATACAAAACAACTGCCATTGTTGAGGGTTATCTGCTTTCTAAAATATTCAAATATTTAAACGTGTTCACTTGATAACGCGCCTAATATTAATAACTGCCTCCATTGTCACCAGGTTGATACAATAAAATAACACAAATAATCCATTGTCAAAGTTCAAGGCACAATCTAATAAAAATTCTGCAGAGATAAGACATTTTTTGTGGTCAGCACATCCTATAAAATCTCGGTGCACTTCCAGAGAGCATCCAGTAGTTCGTTAATCACATTCGCTTTGATTTCATTTGAGAAACTTCGCCATGAAAATTGCATTGCTTCAATTACCGGTAGTTGTCGATACTACCACCAATGTGAATCAGGCTGTTGAGACCATCAAACAGGCAAAGGCCAAAAATCCTGATTTGAAATTAGTCATTTTGCCAGAGTGCTTCAACGGACCGTATGGAGTGGACTACTTTGCTCAATACGCCGAAAAAGTACCTCAAGGTCCTACTTGTCAGACATTATCCAAGCTGGCCAAGAGCCTTGGACTTTACATAATTGCCGGAACTGTCATTGAACTAGTTGACGGAGGTGATTTGTACAACACTTGCACCGTTTGGTCTCCGGAAGGCAAGTTGATCGCCAAGCATCGCAAGGTATGTAATTTTTTGAATAATTCCACATATGCATGTTTCTGATGACTTAACCACATCCGACTCCCACCCTCAGTTGCATTTATATGACATCAACATCAAGTCTGAACCTATTGGTGTAAGTTACTTCAATGAATCAGCACCTCTTAAACCAGGTAGCGATTTCACCGTGGTCGAAATTGAAAATCGAAAATTCGGCATTGGCATTTGCCATGATATTCGATTTGACGAATTGGCCCGACTTTATCGCAAAGAAGGTAACATATCCTTGTTTCTTTGTCCGCAATACTAAATACTCAGATTATATTTGTGTTTATTTTTAAGGATGCGACATGATTGTGTATCCTGCTTGCTTTGATGTTGCTCAAGGCCCATTCCAATGGGAATTACTGGCCAGGTCCCGTGCTAATGACAATCAAGTCTTTGTGGCAACAGTTGGTTCGGCCCGCGATGAGGACTTTGAATTCGTGTCGTATGGCCACTCAATGGTTGTGGATCCATGGGCCAGGGTGATGTGCGAGGCTGGAGAAAAACGCGAAGTTCTAATCGTTGATATCGGTAAGTTGGAGTGTTCTGTTATGTGAATTTCGCTTCTGGATTAAAACAATTTTATGTTTTAGATTTTGCGATGGTGGATGAAGTTCGCAAGCAGATTCCGATATTTGAACAGAGGCGTACCGATATGTATGACACTATTAAATTAAACAAATAATTGATAATATAAGTACAAATGTATCAGGACTAAGCCTATCTCCAATTCATGTTATCTATTGGCTTTTTTTTTTAAATAAAAATAATAATTTGATTCCCTACTAAACACAGTGTTTTTGCGGTTAATTTTGGTTGTGTTGATTACATGAAATAAGAACAAATATTGTGTAAAGTTATCAGCTAAATTTACAGAAAATACAACAAGGCACAATAAAAATGAAAACTATATACAAAAACGATACACTCCTGTTCAGCGGAATAGATACATTATTTTTGAGAGCGAGCAACCGCTATTTCACTCTACTGGGTTAACTGAACTAATTTTTTACTAGCGATATAGGTATTATAGGTACGGTGACCATTTTTTTAAATGCAAAAAGGAGGAACAACTTTAAGATATTAACTTAAACAAGTTTAGTATGAAACAATATTTATTCAAATTATTTCTAGTTCAAATTACATACATCAGTTCAGTCTTAAAAACAAAAATAAAAATACTTATAAAATAAAAAAAAATAAAATAATAAATAAGAAATTCTTAGTTTTTGTATTTTCCTTCGCAGTGTATATTTTTTTTTTAAATGTCATCCTGACTTCGAAAAAAGTCTTAACATTTTTGATTATTGGACACTTGGACGATGCTTCTGCTGGGTCGTTAGTGGTGTCGGTTGGAATTTGTGGGTCTTCATGGCATATGTGGGGTCCTGTTGTTGCGATAGGTGAAACAGGTGGAATGTCTGCGGGATGATTGGTATCTTCATTTTGATTAGTGTCTGGGAGTTTATTTTCGACTACAATTGGAAGTTCACTTTCGATTCGCGATTCGAATCTTCGCCGAATTTGATCTACATGTCGTCTGGCTATCTGATCATCCAAAGTTTTAATAATATACGATACTGGTCCTGTTATCTCTAAAATAATGCCCTTCAACCATTTGGGGCCAGCCGAATAACTTCTCAAAAACACTGCATCTCCTACGTTAAAAGTTCTTCTCTTTTCTGTTTCGAAGCTCTTTTCGCTTGGGTCGTTCTTTAAATTGATGTTGTCTGGATGTAACATATCCAACATTGTCCTTAACTTTCTTCCCATAATTAATTCCGCTGGTGTTCTTCCCGTTGCGGTGTGCGGAGTAGTATGTTGTTGAACAAAAATCGCTGTAGTTTAAGATGAATATCTCCTTCTGATAATATTGCAAGTAATGACTTTGTATATCGCACCATTCGTTCGGCTTGGCCATTACTCGAAGGGTGGTAAGGAGCTGTTGTATTGAATTGTATTCCATTGTTTTGATAAAACGTTTTTAATTCTTCAGAGATGAATGCAGCACCGTTATGAGTTATGACTTTCTGGGGGCAACCCATAGGTCGCAAAAATTTCTCGCAGTTTCCTTATAACTTCGGCGCTTGACTGATTCGCCACTATCTTTACTTCAAGCCATTTGGACATCGCATCTACGACAATTAAAAATATGTGGCCTTTATACGGTCCTGCAAAATCCAGATGTAAAGTTGACCAAGGATTTGTCTCATGTTGTATAAAATGTCGAGAAGCAACTGGTGGATTTGGTCGATTCAATTGACACTGACTACAAACTTGCACCGCCTGTTCAATGTTTTCATTTAGCTGTGGCCACCAAACGTAGCTTCGTGCCAAAGATTTCATAAGACTCATTCCCGGATGATTGGCATGTAGTAAGTTCAAGATATTTGCTTGTAGTGTGGATGGTATAACCACACGAGTACCCCACAAGATACATCCTTTATGTGTGGATAATTCAGTTCTTCTTTGGAAAAAACTTTTAAAATCCTTATCTATTTTTAATGGCCACCCATGAAGTATCCATCGCATAACTTTATTATATTTCGCATCTCGAGCAGTTTCGCGAGCTACATCTTCCGCTCGAATTGATGCATCCTTCAATTTCTCAAGTAATAAAACATCTGCCAGTTCAATGGGACCATCCTTAGAACTTTCCAATGGAAATTTACTAAGGCAATCCGCATTTGCATTTAATTTACCCGGTCGATGTTCTAACTCATAATCATAGGCTGATAAAAGCAGACACCATCTCAACATTCGTGGTGATACCATAACCGGAATAGGTTTGTGTTTATTAAAAATACCCAATAATGGTTTATGATCTGTTATAATCAGAACTTGTCTACCCGCTATATACTGGTGAAAATGTTTTATGCCAAAGATAATTGCCAGACCTTCTTTATCAATTTGAGCATAGTTTCTTTCACTCGAGCCCAAAGTACGCGAGGCAAATGCAATAGGTCGTTCATTATTATTTAAGTCTCGATGTGCCAACACTGCTCCCACACCATATGGTAAGGCATCACATGACAGAACTAAAAGTTTATTTTCATCGTAGTGCGTCAGAACTATGTTGGACTTCAAGAGGTCTTTTAATTCATTAAAAACGAACGTGTGCTCTTTGGTCCAGCACCATTTAATATTTTTGTCCAACAATCGATGAAGTTTTTCGGTCATAGTAGCCTTGTTTGGCAAAAATTTATTGTAAAAATTAATCATTCCTAAAAACGACTGGAGCATTTCTTTATTCTGATGGAGTGGTGCCTTTTGGATAGCATCTACTTTTGATTTATTCGGTCGTATACCATCCCCCGATATATGATACCCAAGAAAATCCACTTCTGATTTACCAAAAATGCATTTAGATTTCCGAACAGTAATATTTGCTTCAGCTAATTTATTTAGTACCAGTTCTAAGTTTGTGTTATGCGAAACTTCATCTTCACCCGATATTATTATATCATCAATAAAGGCTTTTACACCCTTTATTCCCTGGAGTAAAATATCCATAAATTTTTGGAAAATACCTGGTGAGCAGCCACCCCAAACGGAAGTCTTCTTACTTTAAATAAACCACGATGGGTGTTGACGGTCAGTACATCGGCAGATTCATCATCCACAATCAGCTGTTGATAGGCCTGTTGAAGATACAATTTCGTAAACACCTTTCCCGTAGATATGGCAGCCATAACTTCTCCATACAATGGTAGTGGATATGCATTGGACTTGATTACCACGTTGACTGTACTCCGATAATCTCCACATATACGAATGGATCCATATTTTTTAAGAACTGGAACGATAGGTGTTGCCCAACGTGAAAATTCCACCGGCTCCAAAATTTGTTGATGCACCAACTTGTCAATCTCAGCCTCAACTTGTTTTCTTAATGCAAAAGGAACCTGACGATGTTTTAAGAATATTGGTTTAACATCTGGCAGCAATTCAATGTTAACAGGTTGACCCACATGCGCTCCTAAATCCTCTCGAAACACCTGCGAATATTTTTTCAAAATCCAATCCCAATTTCCACCTGTTTCATCTCATGTACTCCTTTGATTGATATTCCGAGTGGTTTAAACCAATCCCGGCCCAACAAACTCCTTCCTCCACCTGAAATAACAACAACCAGCAAATTAACTTCTTTTTTATTATATTTAACATTCACCCGAGACGATCCCAAAACTTTAAGTTTTTCTTTTGACCAGGTTTGTAGAATGAGAGATGATGTGTTTAATTCTTGATTTGGTGTTTTAATCCGGTTCCATGTGACATCTGATATAACTGTGCAAAATGCTCCAGAGTCGACTTCGAACTCTTCGCTAGATCCATTTATAATTAATCTCGTGATGAACTTGCGAGTTTGTGCTTCGTCGACACTGTTTATCTCGTAGAAATAGCCGTCGTCTTGTGAATTATCTTGCTTACATGCATCTTTTTCTAACACGTGGACCTCGTGACCAGTGTTCTTTTGTCAAAAGATAGAATCAAAAGTCACAAGGCTTTGTCTTTAAAAAAACATTTTTCTTGTTGATGGTGTCCATCACAACGAAAACATTTACCAAATTTCGTAACCTTTTGATTTGGTGCTTGCACTGACATAGCCATAACTTCGTTACTGCCAGAACCACGAACCTATGATACATTTTTCATAAGCTCGTTGGAAATCGAGTTTTGTCTCACTGAACAATCGTTTTTGTAGAGCTTCATCTGTTACTCCACATACGATTTGATCACGCAACATATTATTCAACTCTGCAAAATCGCAATGTTCGGACAATTTGCGTAAATATTTGACGAAGTCTGGAAGCGATTCTCCTGGCTTTTGACATCTTTTGTGGAACGCAAATCTTTGGACTATTTCGTTAGGCTTTGGATGGAAATGCCCATCCAATTTATCTAGAATTTCTTGAAATGTTACATCCTTTGGACCCAATGGTGTAAGTAATGAGCGAATAACCTCGTACGTGGTCTCACCGACACATGCTAGGAATATTGCTTTTTGCTGTAATTCATTTTTAAGTCCATTTGCCTCGAAATAGAATTCCATTCTTTCTTTATAGTTGTTCCAAGACATAGAAGGTTGGAATTGTTCCAATTTGCCAAAAACCGGTGTTGCATTAATCTCTGCATTAACGTTTGCCATTGTGCTTTCGTTCATTTTTATTTTTTTATCCTCGTCGCCAGTAATATATATCAATATGAAATGAAACTAGTTTTAGATATTAAAATAAACTTCAATTTTTATTCTCCTCCTCTTCGAGGTTAAAATACTTGCACACGTGTTTTGCTTAAGGTTGTCACTCGACTGACTGTTGTTCGATTTCCCCTAAAGAGAATTTAACATATGGGTTAAGGTTGTATTCAGTAGCATTTAAACAAGTTGCCACTTCTTATTATATAACAATATATAACAGACATTACGATGATAGAGCAAACCAAAAAAGTGGATCCCGCAATTCCGACTGTCTGTCTGTCTGTTTGTCTGTCTGTAGAACGATCTACAGCCTAAACGGCTGAGCCGATTTTGTTCAAACTTGGTGCTTAGGCGTTTAAGGTGATTGTCCAAAGTACATTTTTTAATCGTCGTTTTAGCCCCAAAAATAACGGTACTTGCCGTACAAATTTGTCTACCATATTAATTACTCGAAAACGGCTCTTACGATTTTGATAATAAAAAGTATGTGTTGTGGACTACTTTAGGTATGGTCTACATTTTGGTCAACATTTTTTTTATATATTTGTTATTAACTGTACCTGCCGTTATTCGACTTTCTCATAAACGGCCGATCGGATTTCGATCAACATTTTTATACGGGAGCGCCTTCGAATATTAATATTACTGCATTTCAAAATTTTCGAAAAATAGTTTTTTTTTTGGATTTTTGAAAATAAAATATTTTTTTTTTGTTTTTTGAAAATTCAGTATTTCGAGTTCATACCAATTTTTTTTTAGAAAGAATTTAAGAATTTTTCTATATAAAAAATTAATTGAAAAACGACTTTAAAAATATATTTAGTCGTTTCTGTTAAGAATCGTTTGCATTCGATGTGATTGAACATAAGAGCAAGTGTGCGATCTAGTCGTGCATTTTATTTTTAAAGAAGGATATGGTTTGAAATAGAACAAAATTAAGCGGCAAGGTGAAATTTTGCGGGGTGGTTCAGGTGATAGTAAAGAACATAAATCTAAGTTTTTGTATTCGAGACTCTTTCAGAAAAAAAAAATTAGGCGAACACGCCCACTTTTACCTCCATTTGCAATATATCCGTATTTCTCGGAAACGACTTGAATGATTTGAATGAAATTTTTAACATTTGTTGATATTACCAAAAAAAAAATTAAGAATACTATTAGTAAAATCCGCTTACTGCCACGCCCACTTTTCTTGTACTCTTGTTTCTTAAATCCATTTTTCTTATCCCTTTTTCTTGAAAACGGCTTTAATGATTAAGATGAAATTTTCAACATTTGTTGATATTAGTAAGAAAAAAATAACAAAAAAATACATATAGTAAAATCCGTCTACTGCCACGCCCAATTTTCTTATTTCTTTATTTCTGAGGAATGGTTCTACAGATTTGGATGAAACTTTCAAAATTTTTATAATGAGCAAGATCAAAATTATAAAACTACATTTTGTAAAATCAGCCCAGCAAAACCGGCAGCAGCAAAACAACACTTTTCCAGAAATTACCACCATGTTCAAGCGTTGCTTGGAAACTGGAAATACCCAGAAGAATGTGGAATGGAAAAAAGCTCACAAGATTGCACACCTTGCAAAACCACCGCAAGTCTTGCTCCAAACTCACTTCTGGAAATGATTTCATGCAAATGTACAAAAATAGGCCAGTTTGTGGCTGCCGAAAGGCTAGGGTTAAATGTACACCAATTTGTAAGAATCGCCATGGGGAACTTGCGACAATATTCCCCAGATTTATTTACTTAACGAATACGACGAAGAAGAAATAATTAATAAATGATCACAGTGAAACTCCAATTGATGAGAATGTTCTTCTCAAAAAGTGATAAGTTGTTAGCTACAAGAGCAAGTTTGTAGGATCCAGTCGTGCATTTTATTTGCCAAGCAAACATTTTGCTTTTATTATGCTTGTCACACTTAAGCTATAAGTAAAGGGTTTTTCAACAGGGATGTTACAAAAGTAGAGCGACAGGGACAGCAAACGACGCCATATTTCTTGACGCTCTTTTGACATTTCTCTTTACTTAGGTTTGCCATTTCATGATGGAAAGATATACGAGCCAACAAACAACGAGTCGAAATTATTAAAATTTACTACCGAAATTCGGAGTCAGTGGCCTCAACGTTAAGAGCGCTACGTCCAATTTATGGTCGTCATAATCGTCGTAGCAGAACAACAATTGAGCGTCTAGTGGAAAAATTTGTAGTACAAAATGTTCCCGTGCCAGTGAGACAAAGAAGTGCCCGTAGTGTCGAGAATATTGCTGCCGCTGAGGCTTCAGTTGTAGAAAGCCCAAATGTGTCTCTCACACGTCGTTGTCAAGCGTTGGGCATCTCTGTGACGTCATTGTTGGGAATTTTGCGAAAAGATCTTGGCCTACATCCTTACAAGATTGACGCCAGATATGAAGCCGCTTGACCACCAGAAACATCGTATGTTCGTGAACTGGGCTGAACAACAACTTGAAAATGATTCCGATTTTCATCGAAAAATCATCATCAGCGATGAGGCTAATTTCTGGCTGAATGGCTTCGTCAATAAACAAAATATGCGGTATTGGTCAAGCAGCAATCCACACGTACTCCATGAGCCATCATTGCATCCCGAAAAAATTACGGTTTGGTGTGGTTTATGGGCTGGCGGCGTCATTGGTCCGTACTTCTTCCGTTATGATCAAGACCGGCACATTACTGTGAATGGGGATCGCTACCGTTCAATGATAACCGAATATTTTTGGCTCCAATTGGATGATATGGACTTAGAGGACATGTGGTTCCAACAGGATGGCGTCACAAGCCACACAGCGAATGTCACAATCAATTTTTAGGAAACCAAGTTTGGCGAACGTATTATCTCACGAAATGGTCCAGTCGCTTGGCCGCCTCGGTCGTGCGATTTGACGCCGTTAGACTATTTCCTGTGGGACTACGCCAGGTTTATGGTGTATACCAACAAGCCAGCGACTATTGAGGAACTGAAATTGCAGCAGTATCGGCCGATTTATGCTGGAAAACCGTCTAAAATTGTGTTCAGCGTCTGGACTTCTGCAAGCGTGCCCGTGGTGGCCATGCAAAAGAAATCAAGTTCCATACATAATGGCATCGAACGTACTTTCACAGGAATAAAGAATTTCATTGATATCCAAAACCGTTTTTGTTTTATTTAAAATACATTTGTAGCGCTCTTATTGAAAAACCCGATACTTATAACAGTAGTGACCTTTATAAGATTTCGAAATTGTCCTGTATCATATTATCCAGTTCGCTAACTTCGATATTAAGTAATTATTTCCAAAGCACTGCACACATAATGCAATCAACCTCAAAGACAGGAAGGTTAGGTACGCGCTTGATAATATTGTTGTATAATTTCTACTCTAGTGGTATATACGAGTACTTCCATCACCAGCATTTTTGTTTTATTTATTTTGCAATTATTCAAAAAATTCAAATGATTTTTGTAGTAAACGGTAATTGGCAAAATAAATTTAAAAAAATGGTACAAGACTATTATCAAAACAAAAACAAATTTAATAGATGCATCACTGCTGCCGCCGCCGCGCCGGCCGCACCGTACAGGTTGATTAGGATTAGAATGGAGGCAGAATATCTCCCTAGTCAATAGTTCAATGGTTAAACGAATATAATTTTATAGCAGATAAGAGTTTCTCCAAGAACAACCGTTCATATAAAAATGGAAATTTCCAAACTACATCCAGTTTGGGAGACACATTCAAGTGAGTTGACAGTAATTTTGCTATGAAAATTGCCTTAGTTCAAATATTGGTAGGCTCAGATCTTACTAGCAATCTGAATCTAGCTGTTGAAGCCGTTAAGCAGGCCAAGGCCGAAAATCCTGATTTGAAATTAGCCATTTTCCCCGAGTGTTTCAACGGTCGCTTTGACATAGGGAGCTCTGGTGAACACGCCGAAAAAATACCTGAAGGTCCGACTTGTCATGTTCTTTCGAAGTTGGCCAAAAGCCTTGGGCTTTTCTTAATTGGCGGGAGTATAATCGAACAAGCCGATGGAGGCGTTTTGCACAATACTTGCACGGTTTGGACTCCTGAAGGCAAGTTCATTGGAAAGTATCGGAAGGTATGTGTTGTAAATAATAATTTAAAACCCACTTGAAGATAATTCAACCCCCAGATGCATCTATTCGACATAAACCTTAACTCTGAAGTTGGTGGTTATATGCAATACTCGGAATCATCAGTTCTTACACCAGGCGATGCATTGATGGTGGTTGAAGTTGAAAATCGAAAAGTCGGCATAGCCATTTGTCATGATATGCGATTCGGCGAGCTGGCACGGCTATATCGCGAAGAAGGTAAAAGAAAAAGCCCATGGGGGATAGAGACGTGATGTAATAACCACCTGAGGTATATTGTGTGTATTTTTTAAGGTTGTGACATGATTGTGTATCCTGGGTGCTTCTGCACAGCTCAGGGCCCATTGCATTGGGAATTACTGCAGAGGTCTCGAGCCAATGATAATCAACTCTTTGTGGTGTCAGTTTCATCGGCCCGTTCTGAGGAGCTTGATTACGTCCCACATGGACACTCCATGGTTGTGGATCCATGGGGTAGAGTGATGTGCGAGGCTGGAGTAAATTCCGAAGTTCTAATTGCTGATATCGGTAAGTTGGAACGTTCTCTTTTGAGGATTTCCTTTATGGATTACAACTGGCTAAATTTTAGACTTTACGATGGTGGATGACGTGCGGAAGCAAATACATATATTTGAACAGAGGCGTACGGATATGTATAACCGAATGAAAATAAATAAATAAATTAGAATATGTATAACTAGGGTTGCCATATTTTTCCTACAGCTCGTCGGGATAGATTGCTAAAATAATGAAAAATCCCGGGATTTCTGCATTTTGCCCGGGACAAAATAAAAAATCATGCATTTATATCAAAATAAATAAATTCTCTTATTAATTATTAATTAAATAACTTTTTGAACATTACGTTACATAGGTACTCATTTTTTAAATCATTAACAACAAAGAATAAACAAAATTCATCGATAAAACCTAAAAATAATAACTAATACTTTAAAATTATCACATTATTTTTTAAATGATTGTAATTGAATTTCACATAATCGATCAGTCTTTTTGTAATTACATATCTTACATAAAGTACTTATTCCCAGATAAAAAATCTTATGTGGAACAAAATGACTTAGAATATTTTAAGTAACTTGTTTATTTATCTCAGAATTATTTTTTACAAAATTGTAAAATTCTGAACAGGCAAAGTCAAAGTTAAAAGTTTAAGTAACTTACTTTTAATTAATTCAGAAGAGCATTTATTTCTTACATCCGTCCACTTTAGAACCATTTGTGAAAATACTCTCAGCAAAACAATTGGAGCCTGGAATACTAAAGAAAAAGGAAATTATTTAGAATATATTTGGAATGCCTTCAATTGAAAACCTTTAAATATTTGCCTCCATTTTGAGAAAGAGTTGAGGTCTTTATCTTCTAAAATTGTTTCTAATGACATTCGAATGATTTGATATTCTGCATAAAAAGAATCGTCATCCATTTCATCAATATGAAGTAAGCGCACAGCACTTTCAAAACTGTCAAATTTTAACGAATCATTTAAATTTAGAAATGACAGCTTAGACATAATATTATTGTCTGAAAAATCATACCGTTTTTCTATATATTCAATAAAATGTTTATAAAATCTTATTATATCATTTTGTAAATGCTCTTTGATATCCGCTCTCAAATCAAAGAGAAATTGTCTAGCTCCGCTTTCGAAAAATGTATTTCTAAGTCTTTCATTAAACTTGGTACGAATTTCGTGCATTTTCAAATGTATTTCAACAACAGATAGAGAATCCGATTCAATTTGTTTCATTTTTGTTTCAACCCAAAACCTCACGTTGTGAATAAATGATAAAAAGGTAAGCATTTTTTTCTTCGCATTCTATTTCAATGGATTTATCAATAAGATGAGGACATTCGTTTTCAGATTCCTTAAAGTGGGACTTAAGACGTATCCATATTTCCAGTAATCTTTTAACAGCTGGACCTAGTGAGAAAAATCTGGTAGCAACATGTTTTATTATTTCTTCCCACTTCATTTCATTAGCTTCGAACTGTTGTTGTAAATCAGCACTTGTTTTAGCTGAACGAGTGAAATAACTGTAAAAAACTTGCTACATCGTATTCTAGTTTGTCGGTGGAAAATTTAGCTGCATTGTTTAATATGTGCACTGGACAGCCTGCCTTTATAATTTTTTCGTTTTTCGATCTTAGAATTGTGAATATTGAATGGTTTTTGTCAAAGTTGACATTTGCATTGTTAGCAGGAAACGCAGATACTTTGCTTAAGGAAATACCATTTTTTTAAAGACTTTATTCTATAATGTTTGGCACTTGATTAGCAGATTCATCGTCGTTCTCTAAAAAGTTAAGGAGACGATATTCTATACCCGTTTCGCCTAAAATTCGAATGCATTTGGGAAACATTTTTCGATTTTTCATGTTACTTGCATCTGTAGCAAACGAGAATTATAAATTTTTGTGTTGCAATTTCTTAAGTTTAAATCATAATGTACCGATTGTTCTCTATCAATAAAGCATATTTACATTGGGCTTTTTTTTTGTCAGATTGAGTCAGAAGCCGGGAAACGCTGTCCCGGCGGGACAGTTGAATTTAATCCTGAAATCCGGGACATCCCGGGTAAGCCGGGACGTCTGGAAACACTATGTATAACTGTCTGAAAAGGTACCTAAATTCAAAACATACCACAATATTATGTAATTACTGCAGTTTCTTCACTGCAAGTCTGTTTATTAGTAATTTCGGAGGATCGTTTAAATTCCAAAATGTAACAAAAAGCTGTTTCAATTTTATTGCTGATTTCGCTTAATTGTGATTCTGTCTTCTTATTGGGAGACTTAGCTTTGCTCGGGAATTTTACGAATTTGATATTACATTTTCTTAGTTGCAGAATGCATAATGTCAAGTTAGCACTACACAAAGTGTAGCGTTAACTTGATATACATTGATACACTTAGGATAGACATTTTTTTGAATTTATTTCATATCGAATATCAAAATTATATAATTTTTGTTTCAATGTAAAGTCTTGTCGAGTGGTTCCAGTCTTATTTGCCAAATAGGCAACTAATTTTTTTCTAGACCTTTTATTTATTGCCCAGGCGTCTCACTATAATCTATTTTGTGACATTTGTAATTTAATATATATATATATATCAATAATATAACAGCAGGTACGTTTTCTGTACTTAGCTTACGCAGAAGATTTCATGGTTATCAATAATGTGAGGGATTGTGTTACACTTCAAAAAGACCTCAATACCTTATTCGAATGGTTTCATGATAATAATTTAGATCTCAGTATAAAATAAAATGCACGACTGGATCGCACGAACTTGCTCTTATGTTCGATAACATCGTATGCAAAAGATTTCTATTAAAAATCTAAATATATTTTTAAAGTCATTTTTAACACAATTTTGTATATGCGTATACAAAATTTCATTAATTTTGTTCTAAAACAAATTGGTATAACAATATTAAATATTTAATAATATGAACTGAAGAACAAAAGATTAAATCTGTTTAATTAAAGAAAAAATAATTCAAAATTCTTAAACTAATTTGAGCTCAAAAAGAAGTACGCCGTTTGAACGTAACGGTTATATGGCAGGTACCGTTATTTTTTGAGCTAAGAAAAAAAATTCAATTTCCCCACTGTACAATACCTAAAAAACTCTACATACCAAGTTTGAAGCAATTCGGCCCACCTACCCGTTTGGTCTGTAGGTGTCTATACATTCATACAGACAGACTGACAGATTGACAGACAGACATACAGATGGACAGCATTTTTAGACCATCTTTTTTCGTCTTCGCTATCATCGTAATGTCATGTTTGATTGTTATCTCACAACTCTTTTTTCGACGAATGCATAACTTGCCTTATAGTACCTATTATAGTACCCCATCGACTTTGAATAGGTACAGTATAAACTCTAAAAATCTAAAGAGAGTAACGGAACATAGAGACCTTGGAATTATATTTATTTGATTCTAAATTTTTATTCAAACCCCATTATGACTACATTAATCATCAGGTATTACATAGCGCGTGACTGTAACGCGCAAGCCTTGGTTATTTTCTTTTGAACTTCTATTCGTTAACGCGCGTGTTATTGCACGAAGCCTTTTTCTCATTTTCAGTACTTATTTGACAGCTATCTTTCATTTTACCTTCTTTGCGCAGTGCAGATATTGAACAAAAAATAATTTTTCAATGAAAAATGGAAAGCAAAGTTATTTATATAGGTATTCCGAATGACAAAGACAAGGATTGTAGAGAATGTGGTTCATTTGGTAAGTCTAGTATTACTCGTTGAATCTGGATGCATGCGACTTTGCGAACAATGTTTAAGTGCAAGAGAGAAAAAAATTCGAAAGATGAGACGTCAAATTGTTGCACCGAAAATTTACCCACGCGACACACGGCAGTTTTTTTTTCGTCTCATCTTTTCGATTTTTTTTTCTCTCTTGCACGTGTAATAGCAGACTAATTTAAAATAAGCTTAGAAGTTTTTTCTTTGCTCCATTTAAATTCGTCAGCCATTTGGATTGGTGTTCATTCATCTACAGAGAAAATTAAATGAAGCAAATCAGAAAAAGTAGATAAGAAACTTCAAAAACAGTACCCGCGCGTGTTCAGATAGATTTATTTCTGTTTAATCGTTTCGTTCTTTCGCTCTCTTTCGCACTTCACACACGCGCTGTGTAATAGCGGAGTTAAGCTAGTATTAGACGGTCCTTGTAATGTGTCATTGTCGTGACACTCTGACGTCATTATGACGTAGTTGTCTGTCCTAAAAGTTTCACGTCGTGTGATCGTCATTGTTTTGCATGTCATTGCCGTGACAAAAACAATGACAGACACCGTGATAGGTAACCTTTAGGTCATTGCAATGACAAATTGCCGTGACCGTGTGATAGCCCTTTCATTGTTGATGGGACACCGTGACACGTTGCCTGTCGCTGAACGGACTGCGTCCCAACCGTGACACGGCAGGAATTTCTGCCATGTCATTATTTGTCACGGTTGGGCATAGTTACATAGGTACCTACCTGCAAATGCATATTTAAATAGATTTTAATTATGTAAATTTGGAGGGTAATTTTTACCTTTCTACATAGATGGAATCTAGGTATGTAAATATGGACATATATAATGAAAGTGAAGGATATAGGTGGGTAGGTAATTATATATATGTGACGTTTGCAAAAATGTTATAGATATAGTTTGAGGGAAACAAAGATGCTATTTGAATTCTTGGGCAAATACCGTAATTTTTTTTCTGATTAAATGATAGCTATAACCAATTCTCAAAATTTTGTGGAGCCGTTTTCTAGAATTTTTTTTTTTTTTTTTAATTTTGCACGCGCTCAAAGGAATATGAATACCCTTGTTTATGTTTTAAAACAGCGCGGCTACCGGTGAAAGAAGAGAAAGAAGGATAGAAAGATGTGTGGCGCAACGTATTGAGACGGTGGTTGTTGTCTCAGATTTTATCTAAAGGGATTGACAGTTGTCACGTCGTGTGATAGTCAGTGTTTTGCATGTCATTGCTGTGACACCGAGACACAAATATCACCGTGACACACTTTGACGTTCATTGTATTTTGGGACAACAATGACATACATGTGTCATTCGTGTGATAGTTATTGTAGCTAGCCATGACACGATTACATTTGTCACGGCAATGACGGTGGTAGGACCTATTTTGTTGTGACGTCAGAGTGTCACGGCAATGACACATTACAAGGACCGTCTAATACTAGCTTTACTAAGAAATCTTCAAAAAATATGGGTTTCATCTTCAGAGTGGGAAATTTTTTTCAAAAATTCGGAATCGCAACTATACAGGGTGATTCATATAAGATGCGACAAAAAGCTAGCGCGTGTAGGTTGGACTTAAACAAGAAAAAAATCGTATGGGAGGGGGAAGGGTCTATTTCCCCGCGTTTAGCCGGGAAAGGCAATTTTCTAAAAAATGCACTTAAAACAAAAAAAAATTAAAAACAACGGTAATACCTACAATGACATGCTATACCGTTTTGGAAAGTCAGACTTCTCTTCTTTAATTTTCATTTTAAATTAAGTTGTGCTAGGCAACAGTTTTTGAAAAATTAATTTTCAAAAAAAAAATTCCAAACTAGTTTTTTTTCAAAATTTTTTGTAATTAAGTATAATTTTTTTTTTCAAAATTCAATGCTTTTATTAATTTTTAATAAAAAACAGAAAACCGGAGGCTAAAATGTATCTCACTTAGTTTTTGAGAAATTAAAAAAAAATAAGAAGTACTTTTTTCCAAGAAAATCACTTTTTTTGTTCTATCTTTGCATAAATAACATTAGTCTAGATAGCAAGTAATAAAAAAGTCTTAATTAACTATTAATATTTTTAATATCTGTTACATTTTAGACTATTGTAATAATAATTTTTTATTGCCTAACATCCGGTTTTTAGCGAATAATAAAAAACATTGGTTTAACAAGATTTCCCTTTTTACTTGCGATTATAGGTACTATAAGGCAAGTTATGCATTCGTCGAAAAAAAAAGTTTTGAGATAACAATCGGACATGACATTACGATGATAGCGAAGACGAAAAAAGATGGTCTAAAAATTTTGTCCGTCTGTATGTCTGTCTGTCAGTCTGTCAGTCTGTCAGTCTTTCAGTCTGTCAGTCTCTCAGTCTGTCAGTCTGTCAGTCTGTCAGTCTGTCAGTCTGTCAGTCTGTCAGTCTGTCAGTCTGTCAGTCTGTCAGTCTGTCAGTCTGTCAGTCTGTCAGTCTGTCAGTCTGTCAGTCTGTCAGTCTGTCAGTCTGTCAGTCTGTCAGTCTGTCAGTCTGTCAGTCTGTCAGTCTGTCAGTCTGTCAGTCTGTCAGTCTGTCAGTCTGTCAGTCTGTCAGTCTGTCAGTCTGTCAGTCTGTCAGTCTGTCAGTCTGTCAGTCTGTCAGTCTGTCAGTCTGTCAGTCTGTCAGTCTGTCAGTCTGTCAGTCTGTCAGTCTGTCAGTCTGTCAGTCTGTCAGTCTGTCAGTCTGTCAGTCTGTCAGTCTGTCAGTCTGTCAGTCTGTCAGTCTGTCAGTCGGTCAGTCTGTCAGTCTGTCAGTCTGTCAGTCTGTCAGTCTGTCAGTCTGTCAGTCTGTCAGTCTGTCAGTCTGTCAGTCTGTCAGTCTGTCAGTCTGTCAGTCTGTCAGTCTATCAGTCTGCCAGTCTGTCAGTCTGTCTCTATGAATGTATAAACACCTACAGACCAAACGGGTGGGCCGAATTGCTTCAAACTTGGTATGTAGAGTTTTTTAGGTATTGTACAGGGGGGAAATTGAAATTTTTTTCTTAGCTCAAAAAATAACGGTACCTGCCATATAACCGTTACGTTCAAACCTATTTTTCTCGGAAACGGCTCTCACGATTTTAATAAAAAAAATTTGTGTGGGTTTTTACCTACGACCGATCATGTAGTTGAAAAAAAATTAGAAAAATGTCTAAAAACGGTACTTTCCATAGGACCGTTTTTTTTTTGCTTTCGACTATCTCATAAATGGCTTAACAAATTCTTTCAAAATTTCACAAAAATATAGGTTGAGGTTGCCCAAATTATACCGCGTACCAATATTTTTAATTATAATTTTTTTTGTATTCTTAAAATCATTTTTAAGAAAAAAATTTAAAAAATTATTATTCGAAAACTGCTCATTAAATTTTTTTCAAAAATTATATTTATTTGTATTTTCTGAATACCTTTGAACTGGCGTTTTTGAATTTTTTAAAAAATATTTTCAAAAAGTTTTAAAAAAAAAACTTTTTTCCTCTAAAACCGCTTCACAGATTAAAAAAAATTTTTTTTCATAAATTCAAATTTATCCAAAAAATAAAATGGCATACTTTTTTTGACCTCAAATTAGTTTAAGTATTTATTTCAGAATTTTGAATTATTTTTTCTTTAATTAAACAGATTTAATCTTTTGTTTTTAAGTTTATATTATTAAATATTTAATATTGTCATACTAATTTATTTTAGAACAAAATTAATGAAATTTTGTATATGCGTATACAAAATTGTGTTAAAAATGACTTTAAAAATATATTTAGATTTTTAATAGAAATCTTTTGCATACGATGTGATCGAACATAAGAGGAAGTTCGTTCGATCCAGTCGTGCATTTTATTTTGTTACGAATGCATAACTTTTATAGTACACAATTTTGGAGATTTTGTCAAATGGATTTAGTTTTGCTGGGGACTTCGTCCGGTGGAGATTTTTTTTTGGGGATTTTCAGGAATCCCTTTTCAAAGAAGATGTTGGAATTTAACTTTTTCAGTAACAATGTGTGCGGAACAGTGAACAGATTCAAACGTTTTAGAGAAATCAAGTAGAACCATCGTGGTTAATTGGTTTTAATAAAAGCTTATCCATTGCGGTTTCAAAAGAATAGCGCTGGAATTCGTAATCTGTCAAACTAAGTTGTTGAACCAATTTTTTTTTCACTTGAAAGTCTGACATTTACGAAAATTAATCCTTTAACTATCGCACAACGCAAAAAAATTGAGAAAACCTACACAAAAATGGTGATTCTGCCACAGCCACACATCGTGCTTTAAGAGAAGATTATGGTTTACATAATCGTCCAACTACGCAAGCAATTGGGAAAATTGTGAAGAAATTTGAAGAGACTGGATTGGTTATAGATATTGTAAGTCCTGTGCACTATCGTTTCGCTTGTACCACTGAAAATATCGCTGCTGTAAGTGAAAGTGTTGCCGAAGACCAGAATGTGTCGATTCCACGTCGTTCTCAGGAATAAGGACTGTCTTACGGCAAATTATGGCGTATTTTGCATTTGGATCTAAATCTACATCCATATAAAGTCCAGCTCACACAACAACTAAAGCCAGCTGACCATTCACAACGTCGTAGATACGTCGAATGGGTGCTTGAACAACAGGCGTTGGACGGCGATTTTTCGAACAAAATTTTCTTCAGCGACGAAGCACATTTCTCACTCGGTGGGTATGTTAATAAACAAAATTGTGGTATTTGGGGTTCTGAGAATCCCCAAGTAATTGAAGAGAGGCTATTACATCCACAAATGTCACTGTTTGGGGCGCTCTTTGGTCCGGAGGTGTGATTGGACCTTACTTCTTCGAAAACGACGATGGAACGACTGTCACCGTCAATTCGGATCTTTATGGTCATGATAACCGATTTTTTTTTGCCTGCTCTTGAAGAATACGACTTGGAGAATATGTGGTTTCAACAAGACGGTGCCATTTCCTGGCCGCTTAATTTCTCGTCGTGGCGATATCAACTGGCCACCAAGATCATGCGATTTGAAACCGCTGGACTTTTTTTGTGGGGGTACGCGAAAGACCGTGTTTATGCAGATAAACATTTAACTCTTGAGCACTTGAAAACCAACATTCGTCAAGTTATGGCTGAGATGCCGCCCAATATGTGTCAAAAGTGGTCGAAAATTACCTCCAAAAAATCGATGCTTGCAACAATTCGCGTGGTGGTCATTTAAATGATATAGTGTTTCACACATATTGCCAACGTTCAAGCTGTATAATAATAAAGAAATATCATGAAAAAAAATATTTTATATGTGTTTTATTTATGTTTACTTGTGAAACCGCAAAATGGATAACCCATTATATTTTATGGCGGATGTCATCGACTATTTTTAACAGTGCTGTATTACAGCTGTTACGTGGTCTAATTCAAAATTGATTGGGTGAAAGTAGTAGATTAGTTTTAAAATAAAGCTGAAATCTGTTGTAAAATGTATATTGCGATATATTCTTGGGTTAGTTACGTCAGGATAGCAGGCATTCTTGAATAAATTATGGAGCTCATTTCTATCTCAAGGTTCAGATTGTTTAGATACACCAAGAGATCCTATAGTCTCCCATAGTTGTTGTGTTGTGATGTAACTAAACCTAGATGCATAAAAGCTTCTAATTTGACAATGATGCGATTCGAAACTTTTCAAACGCTTATATGCAGCATTTATCTTTGTAATTTGTTTTTCGACCAATAAACCATATTAATTCATTGTTTCGTGTTTGTATTGTCCGGTACAACCGGAAGATATGTGCTCCGTTCCAAGTTTCTATCTGGGCTTCTAAATATTAGTATTAAGCTTGGGGAACAGATGGTATATTTAAGTACAAATTATTCATAACTCAGATCATTTTATTTTCACGGTTGCACCATTCGGGTATTATTCATAATTTAGTGCCAAACCGAACTCCAGCTTTAAGTTTCGTCGTTATTACTATATGCGAATTTAACTGTATTTCCAACACCAACGTTCTTGTCTTATTTATTTTGCATTTATTAAAAAAATTCAAATTATTTTTGTCGCAAAAACTGTCGTTTTCATATTTCACATCCTCGTTCCTACCTTTCTATTCACTCCTTCATTACAGGTGTTTCCCTCAATATGCTGGGAGAGAGTAGGGCATCCATGGCCCTAGTGCATCAGCCATCGGTACACTCTCTCAGTATCGCGAGGAAACAAAAACAATGCGTGGCTTAAAAGTAGTTGAGTTGCACTAACTTATCGTAGACAGACGGGCGGGCGGTCTGTGGACAAACATACATAAATACCGAAAGTGCTGGTGACATTTGGTCCCTGAACGCAAGTAGTTACTCATATCGAGAATGGCCGAGCGCCCAACATATTCAATTCACGTTTGTAAAAGATGGAACATTAAACGCAGGTCCTCAATATTCCCCCATTCTGCGCAAAAGACCAACGGCTTTATAAATTTTTAGGAAGTATGGACATACTGCCAATCTCTTCTTTAGTTGTTGTTTAGTAGTAAATCTTAACTTTTCACTACAAATTGCATAGTACATTTCTATCTCGGAGGGGACAACTAAGCGTGATTATCTCGAGTTTCTCTTTGGTTTTCGAAAACTTTTCTGATCGTATTCGAAACAATGGGTTCCTGGCTGAATGCATTCATCTAATTCGCTGCTCCTGCGAGTGAAACCAGCGGTCGGCGAATTTTAGATGACGAAGCAGAAACATGGGAGAATCTGTGAGTAAGCAGGACCGCTGGTTTTCAATAAGAGTAGCTCTCTCTCCCGTCAAACGCGGACAGTAGCCCGATGAGAATGCAACCGAAAACCGCGGCCACTGATTGGCCGAAAACACTGGGGAGCTGGAAAAAGAAGAGTTCGTACAGACAGGCAAAAAACCATAAACTAATAACTTAAAGACCCGAAACCTCTGCTTTCATTTGACATTTGCTTACAAGCTGAAACACGCACACAAATAACTTTACTGTTCCTCTTCCAATAGACACATTGATAAAAACGCACACAAGAATCTTTTCTGTTCCTCTTCCTATAGACACATAGACACCACAGCCCTAGTAATTTGTTTTTGTTTTGTTTTTCGATTTCACATCTATTCATGGATAGAGTTTCAATGGTACAAATACAACAATGTAAACAAATGGGTTTTTGGGGGCGAAACGTACGAAGGTTTCCGATCTTAGTATGGCTTATTTGTGCAAAAAACTTAGACGGACACTTCTAGTTTTTAATTGTTGTTCAGTTGCGTATGTAAATTTATTTTTTAAAAGAAATGAAAGAAATTATTTACCAAATTTTATTTTAGTTGGATAATATATTTCAAAATTTTAAGGAATATTTAATTATTTCATAAAATATTTATATAAGAACAGAAGCCCGAAGATTGATACTATTATCCGAAACACGTCGCTAAATTAAATACAATTTGTTGTGAAGTAATTAAATATTCATTAAAATTTTGAAATATACTCGTATTATCTAACAAAAATAAAATTTTGTAAACAATTTTTTCATTTCTTCTAAAAAATAAACTTCTAGTTTGATTAGAGAACAAAGGACATCGAATAGAAAATTTTTGGTAACGAGGAAAAAAGTTTTTGCAAAAATAAATAGAAATTGGAAGAGGAAAACTTTTTAAAAGGTAAAAATATTTTGTACTGAAAAGTTTTAAAAAGGAGGAAAAGATATTTGGAGAAAAGGAAAAAGAAAAACCTTGGGCAGAAAAGTTTGGTGAGAGATCGCGACTAAAGGTCGATAGTTTAGGACTTTTGAAGAGATTGGCAGTTCTTTTGTTAAACCAAAAAAAAGCTAAGTATTATTGGTGATTCTTAAATTCTGTTTTCGATAATTTTGTGTAGTTTAATTTGATACAACTTCCCGCCGTTTGGGATTGAACTTCGTGAAGATTCCATAAACCGGAACCCGTGACTGGTTGGGAAAACTTCTTTGTTATTTCGGGACCGAACGATAATGGTCCATCTTATCTTAATTTGTTTCTAAAATTTTTGTTTTTTTTGGTCGATAAAATTTTGGGTTGTACACCTATATTTAAGAAGGTTTCCCAAATAAATTATGAAACTTTAAATTTTGCCTTTAATTACGAGCATCATTTCTCGTTTATTTTATTTAAATTAATTTTTTATCACCGTCGCTCTCTGCTTCAAAAGGTTTGCAAATTAATTTGCATCAAAAAAAAAAATTGCTGGCGCCCTCTTTTTCTAATTTTCAGGCCTACGGCCCTGTGCCAATAACGAATTAATTCAATTCTGAATTAATTTATTCATTCATTATTTTTTTTAACATCAACCAATTAAAATAATTGATGAATCCACCCCTTACTGAGTATAGCTGTGGCGCCAGCACTTTCTATTGTCGCTGTTAGTTACATGGTTTAATTTGCCCATATCACATTTTCGTTGTTTGACAGTTCTCATATTTTATTTAATTTAACTAAAGTAAATTGTGCCGGCACATCGGGTTTTCTGTAATTCGATTATTTATAAATTTAATTGTTTCGTCGGTCAAATGATTTTTAAAAAATGATAACAAGCCTATAATCAAAAAAATTAATAGATGCATCACTCCCGCCGCCGTATATATGTTGATTAGGAGCAGTATGAAGGCAAAATATCTCCCTAGTCAACAGTTCAACGGTTAATCAAATATAATTTCATAGCAGATAAGTGATTCTCCAAGAACAACCGTTCATATAAGAAATATGGAAATTTCCAAACTAGGTCCAGTTTGGGAGATACATTCATTTTGAGTTGACACAAATTTTGCTATGAAAATTGCCTTAATTCAAATATTGGTAGGCTCGGATCTTACTACCAATGTGAATAGAGCTGTTGAGGCCATTAAGCAGGCCAAGGCGGAAAATCCTGATTTGAAATTAGCTATTTTCCCCGAGTGCTTCAATGGTCTCTATGACATAGGAAGCTTTGGTGAGCATGCTGAAAAAGTACCTGATGGCCCGACTTGTCAGGTTCTTTCGAGCTTAGCCAAAAGCCTTGGAATTTACTTAATTGGCGGCAGTATAATCGAACAAGCCGATGGAGGCGTTTTGCACAATACTTGCACGGTTTGGACTCCTGAAGGCAAGTTCATTGGAAAGTATCGGAAGGTATGTGTTGTAAATAATAATTTAAAATCCACTTGACGATAATTCAACCCCCAGATGCATCTGTTCGACATAAACCTTAACTCTGAAGTTGGTGGTTATATGCAATACTCGGAATCATCAGTTCTTACACCAGGCGATGCATTGATGGTGGTTGAAGTTGAAAATCGAAAATTCGGCATAGCCATTTGTCATGATATGCGATTCGGCGAGCTCGCACGGCTATATCGCGAAGAAGGTAAAAGAGAAAGCCCATGGGGGATAGAGTCGTCTTGTAATAATCACTTGAGGTATTTTGTGTATATTTTTAAGGTTGTGACATGATTGTGTATCCTGGGTGCTTCTGCACAGCGCAAGGCCCATTGCATTGGCAATTACTGCAGAGGTCCAGAGCCAATGATAATCAACTCTTTGTGGTGTCAGTTTCAACGGCCCGTAATGAAGAACTTGATTACGTAGCATATGGACACTCGATGGTTGTGGATCCATGGGGCAGAGTGATGTGCGAGGCTGGAGAAAAACCCGAAGTTCTAATCGTTGATATCGGTAAGTTGGAGAGTTTTCTTATGGGCATTTTCGGTATGGATTACAACTGTCTTTATGCTTTAGATTTTACGATGGTGGATGAGGTTCGGAAGCAAATACCGATATTTGAACAGAGGCGTAACGATATGTATAACAGAATGAAAGTAAAATAAATAAATAAATGAGAATATAACAGAACTGCTTAACTGTAACAGAAATTTCGTATTTTCTTTTAGCTTAGCTTTAGTTTGTCTTTATAAATAAATACATTTTGGTCGCGTGACAGCTCATGGAGAACCAAGGTGTTAAATGTCTTAATTTGTGCGAGTTGTCAATTGAAAAAAAAATATCGCGGATCCCTAACACGTTTTCAAAAGCTTCAAAGTTCCCGTTTTTACTTGCCATTAGGTTTATATATTATGTAAGTATTATATAGCAAGTTCTGATTATTAAAAAAAATCGAAATGAGATTTTGATTAAATTTGACATTACCATGATAGCGTAAGTATATGCAAAAAATTGGTCTCACAATTCTGTCTGTCAGTCTGTCCGCAAGCCTACGGCCTAATCAGGTAGATGAATTTTCTTCAAATTGATAGATACGAGTACATATTCAGCCTTATCTGCAATTTCGGGGGAGATTGATTTCCCCCGAGTTTTATTTTTCAAAGCAGTTGAATACTCCTATCGTCAATCTTTCTCGGACTTTATTTCTTTATGAGATAATTTCATCGCCACTCTTCATAATTGGATATGCTCTCAATTTCTGCCTAAAAAAGTTTGGATCACATTTATATTTACAATATTTAATTATTTCATAAAATATTTATATAAGAACAGAAGCCCGAAGATTGATACTATTATCCGAAACACGTCGCTAAATAAAATAAAATTTGTTGTGAAATAATTAAATATTCATTCAAATTTTAAAATAAATTATTTAACAAAAATAAAATTTTGTAAACAATTTTTTCATTTCTTCTAGTTTGATTAGAGAACAAAGGAAATCGAATAGAAAATTTTTGGTAACGAGAAGAAAAGTTTTTGCAAAAATAAAAAGAAATTCGAAGAGGAAAACTTTTTAAAAGGTGAAAATTTTGTACTGAGGAGTTTTAAACACGAGGAAAAGATATTTGGAGAAAAGGAAAAAGGGAAAACCTTGGGCAGAAAAGTTTGGTGAGAGATGGCGACTAAAGGTCGATAGTTAAGGACTTTTGAGGAGATTGGCGGTTCTTTTGTTAAACCAAAAAAAAAAGCCAAGTATTATTGGTGATTCTTAAATTCTGATTTCGATAATTTTGTGTAGTTTAATTTGATACAACTTCCCGCCGTTTGGGATTGAGCTTCGTGAAGATTCCGTAAACCGGAACCCGTGACTCGTTTGGAAAACTTCTTTGTTATTTCGGGACCGAACGATAATGGTCCATCTAATCTTAATTAGTTTCTAAAATCTTTGTTTTTTTTGGTCGATAAAATTTTGGGTTGTACACCTATATTTCAAAAGGTTTCCCAAATAAATTCTGAAACTTTAAATTTTGCCTTTAACTACGAGCATCATTTCTCGTTTATTTTATTTAAATAAATTTTCTATCACTGTCGCTCTCTGCTTCAAAAGGTTTGAAAATTAATTTTCATCAAAAAAAAAATTGCTGGCGCCCTCTTTTTCTAATTTTCAGGTCTACGGCCCTGTGGCAATAACGAATTAATAAATTAATTCAATTCTGAATTAATTTATTCATTCATTATTTTTTTTAACATCAACTAATTAAAATAGTTGATTGAACCCACCCCTTACTGAGTATAGCTGTGGTGCCAGCACTTTCTATTGCCGCTGTTAGTTACATCGTTTAATTCGCCCATCTCACATTTTCGTTGTTTGACAGTTCTCATATTTTATTTAATTTAACTAAAGTAAATTGTGCCGGCACATCGGGTTTTCTTTAATTCGATTATTTATAAATTTAATTGTTTCGTCGGTAAAATAATTTTTAAAAAATGATAACAACCCTATTATCAACAAATTTAATAGATGTATCCCTCCCGCCGCTGTATATATGTTGATTAGGAGCAGTATGAAGGCAGAATATTTCCCTAGTGAACAGTTCAACGGTTAATCAAATATAATTTCATAGCAGATAAGAGTTTCTCCAAGAACAACCGTTCATATAAGAAATATGGAAATTTCCAAACTAGGTCCAGTTTGGGAGAGACATTCATTTTGAGTTCACACAAATTTTGCTATGAAAATTGCCTTAATTCAAATATTGGTAGGCTCGGATCTTACTACCAATGTGAATAGAGCTGTTGAGGCCGTTAAGCAGGCCAAGGCGGAAAATCCTGATTTGAAATTAGCTATTTTCCCCGAGTGCTTCAATGGTCTCTATGACATAGGAAGCTTTGGTGAGAATGCTGAAAAAGTACCTGATGGCCCGACTTGTCAGGTTCTTTCGAGCTTAGCCAAAAGCCTTGGAATTTACTTAATTGGCGGCAGTATAATCGAACAAGCCGATGGAGGCGTTTTGCACAATACTTGCACGGTTTGGACTCCTGAAGGCAAGTTCATTGGAAAGTATCGGAAGGTATGTGTTGTAAATAATAATTTAAGATCCACTTGACGATAATTCAACCCCCAGATGCATCTGGGCGACATAAACCTTAACTCTGAAGTTGGTGGTTATTTGCAATTCTCGGAATCATCAGTTCTTACACCAGGCGATGCATTGATGGTGGTTGAAGTTGAAAATCGAAAAGTCGGCATAGCCATTTGTCATGATATGCGATTCGGCGAGCTCGCACGGCTATATCGCGAAGAAGGTAAAAGAGAAATCCCATGGGGGATAGAGGGGTCTTGTAATAATCACCTAAGGTATTTTGTGTATATTTTTAAGGTTGTGACATGATTGTGTATCCTGGGTGCTTCTGCACAGCGCAAGGCCCTTTGCATTGGCAATTACTGCAGAGGTCCAGAGCCAATGATAATCAACTTTTTGTGGTGTCAGTTTCAACGGCCCGTAATGAAGAACTTGATTACGTAGCATATGGACACTCGATGGTTGTGGATCCATGGGGCAGAGTGATGTGCGAGGCTGGAGAAAAACCCGAAGTTCTAATCGTTGATATCGGTAAGTTGGAGAGTTTTCTTATGGGCATTTTCGAAATGGATTGCATCTGTCTTATGCTTTAGATTTTACGATGGTGGATGAGGTTCGGAAGCAAATACCGATATTTGAACAGAGGCGTAACGATATGTATAACAGAATGAAAGTAAAATAAATAAATAAATAAATGAGAATATAACAGAACTGCTTAACTGTAACAGAAATTTCGTATTTTCTTTTAGCTTAGCTTTAGTTTGTCTTTATAAATAAATACATTTTGGTCGCGTGACAGCTCATGGAGAACCAAGGTGTTAAATGTCTTAATTTGTGCGAGTTGTCAATTGAAAAAAAAATATCGCGGATCCCTAACACGTTTTCAAAAGCTTCAAAGTTCCCGTTTTTACTTGCCATTAGGTTTATATATTATGTAAGTATTATATAGCAAGTTCTGATTATTAAAAAAAATCGAAATGAGATTTTGATTAAATTTGACATTACCATGATAGCGTAAGTATATGCAAAAAATTGGTCTCACAATTCTGTCTGTCAGTCTGTCCGCAAGCCTACGGCCTAATCAGGTAGATGAATTTTCTTCAAATTGATAGATACGAGTACATATTCAGCCTTATCTGCAATTTCGGGGGAGATTGATTTCCCCCGAGTTTTATTTTTCAAAGCAGTTGAATACTCCTATCGTCAATCTTTCTCGGACTTTATTTCTTTATGAGATAATTTCATCGCCACTCTTCATAATTGGATATGCTCTCAATTTCTGCCTAAAAAAAGTTTGGATCACATTTATATTTACAATAAGGGTATTCATACAACGGTGAAAAACTCAGATAAACCTCAGAATCCACATAATTTTATCTCAGCTGAAATGAATTGTCAAAGTTGGTATGGGAAAAAAATTGTGCAAATTAGATAAATTTATCTCACGAATTCGATGTAGAAAGATAAGAAAAAAACGTCATATAGTTAGTTGAACGAATAGCTGATTATTTCACACATTTGCGCAAATATTTTTAAGGGTGTGTTCATGCAAACGTCTAGTGGAAATATGTCATTCTGCAAAGCTGACAATTATCTCGTTGCATGAATGCCGTTAATGTAATAATAAATTCTGAGTATACATTTTTGTTCAAGTTCACGCATGTGTCAAGACTCAGGCACTACTTTTATGTCACATGTGGCATGGGCATTGGCGTAGACATAGGCATGAGTCAAACTAAAATCTGCTATTACTACTACTAAATAACAGTTATAAATAGCTGTTACTGAAAAACAATTATATGGATCAAAAATTGTCAGCCAAATAACTATTTTAACAATTTTTATTTGCTACTCGAATTTTATCATTAATTATTATTCATCACTTTATTATCAACATAAATTCCGCTATTCGGTTAGATCTTTGTATGTGTATGTATCTATGTATATACAATGGTCTAACCTCAAAATTAGACTTTCAACTTATATTCGTGATGAATAGAATTAAAGGCATGTGAATGAAATGTCAAAATGGACGAATATTCGTCAATTCATTGGTCGTTTTCATGTGTATATTAAAGTAATTAACCCAAAGGTGTGAAATAAAAAAAATATAATGCACGACTGGATCGCACGAACTTGCTCTTGTAGCTAACAACTTTAATGTAGCTAACTATTACCTTCAAATGTATATTTAAATCTAAGTTTTAGTTATGAAAGTTAGAAGAGTAAAATATATCTACATATATAGACATATTGATGGAACATAAGTATGTAAACATGTACATATAATAACGAAAGTGGGTAGGTAGCTATATACATACAACTTTATAATTAAGGTGCACTACGCATACATAAGATTTATGTGATTCTTAGACACATATATGTATATATACATAAATGTATAAGGGCCTACATTTAATATTTAGTATTCAGTGATGTAGGAAAACATTAGTAAAAAGGCATATTAATAAAATAGAAGTAAATGGATAATACACATATTTAAATGTTTTTATATTACTTAGTCGTTATAGTTTGAGGAAAAACAAAGATGAAATTTGAATTCGTTGATAAATAAAAATATATCAAAAAAAAATCTCAAAAATCGTTGGAGCGCTTATTTAATAAATACATTTTTTATGTATAAAATTTTGAAAACATTTAAAAAAAAAAATTGAAACGCCATTTTGAAGATATTATTAATATTCAAATTTAAAAAAAAAAATTCTGTGACTGAAAAATTTTATTTATGTTTTAAAAATTCAAAAACTTTTTTTTTCAAAATTTGGGTATGCAGTTTTCTTAACAATTTTAGGGAGCATTTGTCTAAAAAAAAATTATTTTAAATGGTTCGTCCAATGTTGAGTAAGTCGAAAATATGAAAAGTGGTTTTATGGAAAATACCGTTAATAAGAACGTAAAAAGAAATATTTTTATACTTAAAAGTGAACTGTACTAATTTAAGAACACACACATTTTTTATAGAAATAAATTTTCGAGAAGTAAATTTTTTTCTTAACGGTTTTTGAACATTTGTATGGGAGGTACCGTTATTTTTTATTTTAGAAAAATAGTTTTTTTTTAACTATTCGAGATAATGTCAAAAAAAACACCAAATGCGAAGTTTCGAAAAAATCTATTGAGTCGTTTTCGAAATTTGTTTGATTTCCAAAAAAATTGTTTTTCAAAAATTTTGGGTATACAATAATGTTTGAACTTTCTAGGAGCTTCTTCGTAAAAAATTCCAAAAAAATCAGATTAACAGTTTCCGAGAAAATCAAAAACCAAGAAAATGGTTCTTCTAGAGGTACCAAAAAAAAATTTTTCTTCCAAAAAAAAATTTATTAAAATGTACCCTTTTCATTCATTAATGAACTGATTTTTTTTTATAAAAATCGTTGCAGCCGTTTTTGAAAAAAAAAAGTTTTTGTTTTTGGGAAAAAGAAATGTATAACTGTTATTTGTCGTCTTAAAAAAAAATAAGAAAAAAAATGTGGGCATATTACCGAAAAAAACTATATGTACCAAGTTTGAAGCAAATCCACTGAACCACTTAGGCTAAAGGCTCGAGGACAGACAGACAGACAGACGGAATTAGGGGACCCACTTTTTTGGTGTTCTCTATGATCGTAATGTCATATTTGATTGTTAGAAACAAATTTTTTTGTTCGAATACATAACTTACCTTATAAGTACCTATAATCGGAAGTAAAAAGGGATTTTGGTTTAACAAAAAGTCTTACGAAAATGGTTTGTTTGTCTTTTGAATCTATTTTCAGTCACGTCAAGCTTGGCATTCACCATTTTCCAAATTGGTTTGAATTTACAAAATTCACTTCCAATGTTTTGTTTTCAAATCGACAACAATCTAAGAAATTTTTGTTAATTTACAAATTAAAGCTGTCACACAATTGCTGAATTCCTTGTTTTTGAACTTCTTTGCGTTACGTTACATTATGATCGTTTAGTTAAGTACGAATGAGAAATCGATTATAGACACAAATTTAAGTAACGTTGCTTAAAGCCAATTTAAATATTTAAGCAATATTAATTAAATAACCTCTAAGAGGAGTTTTAAAAAATAACTAATAGATACACGGCTGTGAAAGTCTACGAATATTGTAAAAAGATTAACACAAACAAAATTAAGATTTAGAAATTTTAAATGTTTTCAATAAGAGGTATTTTTCATCTGATAATACCAGTTGTTACTGAATACCACTTACTGAAATATTAACCCATCGCTATTTCTATGTGGTTCTGTCAAAAATCAGAGTGCCTGTTTCAAATCTCAAAGACTTTTGTGTAATATATGACAATCGAATTGTGACAACATCCGCAATTTATTCTCTTTTAATATATTGACTGAAACCAACGAATTTGCTTCGAATTTAGTGAACGTCATTTTTATTTGTATGCGATTTTCTATGACACAATTTAGGTTATCTAGAAGTTTCTACACAATTTTTCGCGGCACGAGTACTACAACTCAGGCGCCGCAAAATAATAACGGATTTTTGGAGAGGTGCTTAATACAATCATCTTATCCTTCGGAAGAGGGGTCTATGACTTAAAATTAAAAAAAAAGATTTAAAAACAACGGCAACACTTATAATACAAGAATATATGTTTTCTGAAATCCAAGAACTTGTCGTCTTATCATTTGTTTCAATCTAGTTATGTGCGTTAATAATTTTTTGAAAAAAAATACCTTCAAACTCAAAATTTATCAACAGAAAAAAACAGTGAGGTATGTATGGGTGGACATGCTGCCCCCCTGCAACCGCCCTTGACTGGGCACACTATAGGCTTTGGAGTGGGTGCGAGGTTGGGCGTATTCAAAGTGTTTTTTGCATTTCAGAGTCTAGATTTAAAGAAACTTTGAATTTATCCTCTATATCCAAAAGCTGTTTTCAAAATAAGTATACCTACAGTTAAGAAAAAAACAAGAACTAAGAATACCATAAAAAAGCAGTTTTGGTAATTTTTAATTTTAAACTAAGGACATGAAACCATCTAGTTTTCATAGTTCGATTACGAATATATTAGGCATCTAATAATTATAGCCAATTTAAATTCGCTACTTAAAAAAATGTTTGATAAATTTTGTGTTTGAATGTATTTTTTGCAAATACTATTAACGCAAATAACTAGGTTGAAATAAATGATAACAACACTAGTTTCTGGCTTCAAAAAACCAATAATTTTTTTATTGTAATTGTTGCAGTTGTTCTTAAATCTATTTTTTTTTTAATTTTAAGTCATTTTTTAGAAAATATACCCTCCCGTCTAAAAGGAGGGAGATAGAACCCTCTTCCGTAGGATAAGATGATTGTATTAAGCACCTCTACAAAAATCCGTTATTATTTTGCGGTACCGTAGTTCTGGTACTCTTCCCTCAAAGTGAGGTCGCCGTAAATACAAAAAAAGGACAACTGGATCGTACAAACTTGCTCTTGTAGCTAACAACTTTAGTGTTACTCACTGACGCTGTTGGTAGGTAGCTATTCTATTATAGTTATCCTATGCAGATTTAAAGCCCATGTAGGTAATATTACCTTGATTCTTAGTATAATGAATTGTCGAATGCATGATTCAAGGAATAGTTAAATAAGTATCTAACTTAATTATGTAAATTAGGAGGATAATAAAGTAAACATGTACAAGTACATACATGTATATAATGAAAGTGAATGGTGTATAGGTGAGAAAAATTCGGTTTTAAACTTATTTAAACTGCCAAAACCATAACTAAATCGAAGAACGCCATTAGATGCTACGGATCAATGAAAATTAAAAAAAAAAATATCTCGAAAATTGTAGGACGGGTTTTGATCAAATCCTGTTTTTTATTTTTCGAAATTTATTCTTTTGAAATTTTGGTATGCAATTTTTTTAGTTGTTTTTTTAGTTTTAAAAATATTGATTTTCCAAAAACAAATTTTAATAAATTATTTTAATTAAAAAAAAAGTTATTCAAAATTTTAATATGCAAATTAATTAAGCTATATAGATCTTTTCAGATAAAAGATTTGACAAAAATCCAATGAACAGTTACCGAGAAAGCCAAAAATTAAAAAAAACAGTTACATTGGGTGGTCAAATTATTACGGCCACCATAAAAAAATAAGTTATTTTTAGGATTTAGAGCAAATAAATGCATAACATTACCATATAACTATATTAGTTTCATTCTTAAACTATTTTGTGACCAATTGGGTTTAAAACTTATTAGAAGTAATAATTCAAATATCGTCTATATTAGCTGTAGCCATCTTTCTCCATGGATACCACATTTCCTATAGGTTATGTTTTTTTATTTTTTTTTAGCCGTTTTAACGGCTTTTTCATGAAAAATCAAAGCAGTAGGCTTCGCCACCGGTAAACTTAATTAAAGTGTGCTCTGAGAATAATTTATATTTTAAATTTGCGTGCATTCAGTTTGTGTTTGTTGTTTTTTTTTTTTTTTAATCTTGTGGTAAGAAGTTGATTTAGCAATGGGTAGAGGCAAAGATCTTTCACCGGCAAAAATGTCAGATATTAAGACTTTGCTATTGCACACAGATAATTCCCACAGGAAAATCCCAATAATTGCAGGAGTGGCAAAGTCATCAGTTGACAAAATAAAACAAAAAATATATGAAAATGCCACCCTTTCTCTAATGAGGTCTGGAAAATATGGAAGAAAAAAAATTACAACACCACGGGATGAAAGAATAATTAAAGAAATATGTGTTCAAAACATTAAAAAACCACGCAAGATCATGACAAATATGATTCAGGAGTCAGAAGCTAAAATTTCCGACATGACAGTCCAACGATTATCAGGCAGACGGCAATGCTATTGCCAACTTATTTTATTTTACTCTTGTAATAGTATCATGTAAACATTATTTAATAACATAAATAAAATTATATCTATCTATCTATCTATCTATCAGTCCGACTTCGACTTAAGGATATGGGTTTTGCTTGTTGGCGCCCAGCAATGGAGCCACTCCTCACGAAGACGATGATGGAAAAACGTCTAATATGGGCCAAAGCACATAAGGACTGGACATCTGAAGATTGGTTGTAGGTAAAAGCGCATTCCGTCGACTTATTAATTTGCTTTTTTATTCTTTTGAAGGAATAATTTCATAATATTCCTGGTAAATGTTTTGCTTGCAGGTTTGTTTTTCCGATGAGTCGACAGTCCAAATTTTTTCGGACAAGGCCGAGTTTGTGAGGAGAAGGACATGAAGAGTGCATAGTGGAACGCGTAAAGCATCCATTAAGCATTATGGTCTGGTCCATTATCAGTGGAAAAGGAACTGGACGCCTATCTATTGTAGATGGAACCATGCGTCAAGACCAATGCATTAAGGTCCTACGAACAAAAATGTTGCGACAAGCTACTGAATGGTTCCCAAATGCAAATTTTTGGTTTATGCACGACTCTGTACCTTGTCACAAAGCCAAAAAGTGACCGTCTTTTTGGAAGAAAAGGTTATAGAGGTACTGGAATGGCCAGGAAACTCTCTAGACCTGAATCCCATAGAAAATTTTTGGGAGCTTATGAAGAGTGAAATAGGGAGAGAGAAAATTACAAATAAGCGATCACTAATAGAACGTCTCATCGAAGTATGGCATAGAAGTGAAAACATTCAAAACAATTGCTTCAAATGCATCGAATGTATGCCAAACAGAGTTAAGGCTGTTATAGCTGCCAAAGGAGTTGTGAAAAAATATTATTTTTTTAATAAATTCCATCCGTTTTTTTAAATAAATATAAATATTTTTTTAATTAGCTTAAAAATATCTTTTCATAACTAATTATAAAAAAAAATAAAAAAGTTATTTGCGTTTACATTTAAAAAATTGTTTTATTTCAAGTGGCCGTAATAATTTGATCACCGTAAGGTACCGTTAATAGGCTTTTCCTGTAAGCTTGGTTCATTTTAAATGATAGCTATTGCTATCAAAAAATTATCAAAAATTTTTATCAAAATCGTTGGAGCCGTTTTCGAGAAAAATAAGATTTTCATTCAAGGTCATATGGAAGGTTATTTTTAGGTCTAAAAATAAAATTTCAATGTCCCCTCTGAGGAATGCCAAAATAATCACACATACAAAATTTGAAGATAATCGCTTAAGCAGTTTAGGCTGTAGCTCGTTATACATACAGACGGACAGACTGACAGACTGACAGACAGATAGACTGACAGACAGATAGACAGACAGACAGACATTTTTTGGCGATCACTTTTTTAGGCTTCTCTATGATCGTAATGTCATGTTTGATTGTTAGAATTTTTTTTTACGAATGCATAACTTGCCTTATAGTACCTATAATCCCAAGTAAAAATCTATTAAAAAAAGTAATTTTAGTAATTTTCAATTTTCTCAAAAACTAGAATACATAAGACCATAGTTTTCAGTTTTTGATTAAGAATTAATCAGAAAATTACACTTCAAACATTTTTTTTTATCTTTTTCTTCCCAAAATTTGAGTTTAAAACCCGTTTTTTTTTCAAAAAGTATAGATTCCACTTCATTTAAAAATTTGCTAGTACATAGATTAAGGTATTGGCTTTAAAAAAAGTTATAACACTTATTTATAACTATTACTGTTATTTTTGAATATTTTGCTTTCCATTTTTAGTACTTGTTTTATGAAATTGCCCCTCCCGGCCAAACGGGCGGAGATAGACCCCCCTTCCATATTAAAAACTACTTATAACTAACTGTTCTACTGGAATCCATTTTGATTTTTTGGCGCCTGAGTTATGGTACTCTCCCATTTTCGCAAAATTGAATTTCTGGTTTGTTGGGAATAAATTCTTTTTTAAGAAAATTTAATTACCCCTCCACATTAGATAGATATATCTTTTTTCAGTACTTTAGTAATTTTTTCCCCAATTATTTTACAAAAATGTAAACAAAATTTATCGGAAACGTTGATTGCCTTATCAAAGCAAAACAAATTTGAAAATGTGTATAGCTATGTTGTTGATAACGAGCCACCAAAATTCAAAAACAAAATTACTATATGCATCTCTGCCACCGACACCACAGTTCAGGAAAATAAAATACGCAACTGACTGTGTTCCACGATGTTTTTGTGATCTTTAGTCCAAAATGCGTTTCGCCCAGGTACTACATCTGGGCTCATCAGTTAGATGCTGTAGTACCTTTCTAAGACGCATTATTTTTTGATCGATGTTTACCGACTTTAATGAAGTTTACAGCGTTTACTCACTGTAAATTATATTTTTCTAGGGGAATTTGGTTAGATTCATGCACCTAGAAGTATGTTTTGCCCGTGGTCTGGCCAGTGAATTAATTGAAGAAAACGCAAACAATATGGGCGAAACGCATTTTAGACTAAAGGTCACAAAAACATTCAATTGGCTTTAAATCCACACAGTCCACTAAAACAAAGACAAAAATAATATGAACATATTGTTTGCGTTTTCTTCAATTGATAATTCTTTGCCATTTTCATTTTTCAAAATTTCAAATGATGGAATCAATTACAGATTTCGAGCAATCTATGAGTGACCGTTACGACTTCAACGAACGAGTTTGCAGAGAAAAACTTAAAATAAGCATGGACTTCATTGTTCAGAGCAATATTTTCGGACAATAGCGTTGTTAGATGGATAAGCGGTTGAATAACATAAGCGAGGATTGAACTACTAAAGAGCCGAAACGCGAATTGTATGAAGTGCTATTTACGATGGGTAACATGGACCCTTCACAGCCCAGTTCCGCTATCTATGGTCAGAATTAAATAGCTTAAATGATATGCATACTAGCATCAACTGTCAGTGCCAGAAACTTCGTAATGAAAGTGAAAGATGTGTAGGTTAGTTGGAAAATCATCTTATTTCTTAATGATCCTGAACAGGTGGCAATGTCAGAACGTAGCTTATTTAGTTGATTTTGTATCAATTCGGTCAAGATCCGACATCGTACTTGCAGTTCTGCTTCTGAAATAGCAGCCAGGTTGTTGAAAGCTTGGAAGGCTGTCGGGGGTTCTTCTAATAGAGAGGCTGGACTTTCAAAAGAAACATTAATTATTTAATAATTTTTCGGAAACACCACGAAATTCCGCCTAACCAAGCCCCGCCGATAGAAGAAAAATATTGAAATATCGCGGATGAGCTGCGAGATTTTTTCGCTCCTATCAGGGGGGATTTTCAATGAGTCGGAAACAACTTTAAAAAAAAATATGTTTTTAAAGTAATAAAAAATGTTTTTTCTCAAGTTGTGGAAACAAAACTTTTTTTTTTTAATAATTATATCTCTTTGAAGAAAGTTTGAAGTTCAGAAAAGTACTTTTAATTAAACGAAAATCTAGGCTAAACAATTCCCAATTGATTTGCTTGAGCACTTTTATTAGATAGCGATTTTTTTTACAGAACCAATAAAATTCGTTGTCGAATACAAAATTATTAAAGCCAATAGTAAATCTGCCAAGTGCACGCCATTCCACCTGCATTCTACCACCTACCCTCCATCATATCCACCCACCGACCATACTACATATTAGGGAGACCTTTATTAGTATCGTCTCGGTCTCGTCAAAATCGAAAAGATTCAGCATCTCGGTTTCACCTAACCAATTCAGGTCTCGATGTTGGTCTCGAATTTTTCTCGCGAAAATTTTAATGTGCAGTCTCGTCTCGGTCTTGGTTTCATTGTTAGTTCTTGGTGGTAACAAGATGTAAGTTATGACGCGTGTTCAGATTGAAAAGATAGAGTACGTTATCTCAGCGGTTTGTTGTATGGGTTCTGTTTGAAGCAATCGGAAAAAAATTCGAATTATCTGAAGTAAAATTTCAATTTTGTAGAGGTTTTTTAATCTATTTAATTTGGAACCATCCCTCAATCGATTTGGACAGTTTATGGCTTGGAAGGTAGGCAACATACTATATTTTGATGTCAAAATCAATTTTTTCTGGACCAAAAGTTTAAATCGGGAGTATTTCCAATTTTCTGAGGTAAAATTTGAATTTTGTACTGGTTCCTTAATCCATTTTAATCGGAGTCATCCTTTAATGGATTTTGACAGTTCATAACTTGACTGGAAGGTACATACTTTTTTTTGACATTTGGATAATATTTTTTTCCCAAGTGTCACTTAAAAATCTTATAGTCACCTTTTTTCCGGAGGGGGACACTAAGTCTGAAAAATGAGCGATTTATTTTCCAATGAAATGCATACATAAATCGTACGTATTCTTCTCTGGATTTTCGCAGTGCGCCTGCCTGGATATAGCTATGTACGTGGTTTGATATTTTAACGAATATTGAAAATAATAAAATTTGTGAATATTATGAAATTGAAATAAAAATATTTCTTCTATAGCGAAAACATAAACCAAACCACAGAGACCAGGGAGATTCTAGGCGAATTTCTTAAATCTCAGAAATAAAACCATTCCAAAAAGTATTTTCTACACTTTGCAAAAACATTTGTAAAATACTGCTGAAAACCGTCTTGAATGGTGATGGAAAATGTTATTATTCAGCCCCATTACAAATTCCATCGTTATTGAAAATATTCTACGTTCCCGATAAAACAATCACAAATTCCATCTTAGAGGATTCGGAGTGGAAAAATCGCTTGCGATTTTTGAAGTTCGAATAAATTGGTATGACTGAATTCAAATGGAATGAAAATGGAACAAATTTTTACAATAAACCATTTGTGTCGGGTACTGAGAGTAAGGCATTATGAACAGTAATTTTCTAAATCCAATATGGAAGACTCTTTAGTTAAGCAATGAGAGAGCCGACCTGGCCTAAGGTATAAAATGTATAAAATAAACCAACAATTTAACGAATCAGAGCCCCTTCTGTGCTCGCAGATATATAATGTTAGACTTAAGAATTAATTATTTGTAAATATGTAACACTGTAAAAATTTGAGCTGAATAAAATTGTATATATTGTGAAATTATGAAACATTAAAGAAGAAAACAACCGACAGCGAACGGAGATGGACGTACTTTCCATCGACAACTAAACAAACGAGTTACATACACAAGACAAGAAAACCCCTAATTGCTTTTTGCCTGCCTCAGGGTAATTATCAGTGAAGGACCTTTTTTTACGACCTAACAACGTCAGTAATTACCTAACCCAGGGTAATTACTTCGTACAACAACGAACAACACGTGTGACATACAAGCACAATTTTTTATTTTAAATAATTGTTTGTATGAAACTGACTAATTACATACAAATTTTAAGCCATAAAATAATACAACGTTTTTCTTTTCTTTCCTTTTTTCTTTTTTTTTTTTAGGAAAAGCCGACGGAGGAAAAACCGCTTTGCCTGCAAGCGTGAAGTACCTCACCTGGGGACAACAACAACAACAACAACAACAGCAGCAGCAGCAGTAACACCAACAACAACAACAACACCAACAACAACAACAACAATCACAACAATAACAACAACAACAACATCAATATCAACAACAACAACAACAACAACAACAACAACAACAACAACAACAACAACAACAACAACAACAACAACCACCACACCCACAACCACAACCACAACCACAACCACAACCACAACCACAACCACAACCACAACCACAACCACAACCACAACCACAACCACAACCACAACCACAACCACAACCACAACCACAACCACAACCACAACCGCAACCACAACAACAACAACAACAACATTGACAACAATAATAACAACAACAACCACAACCACAACCACAACCACACCACCAACAACAACAACAACAACATCTTCATCAACAACAACAGCATTAATAACAATAACAACAACAAAAACAACAACAACAACAACAACAAGTGGAGACTGTAGACGCTGAAGAGATGGAGAGCGAGGCAGAAATCCCAACTCCTGCAAAGGAAAAGAGGCCAAAAAGAAAGCCGATTCCAGCAAGAGGCAAAAACTTGCCAACGCAAAGAAGCCAACGACGACGCTGAATTCACCACGGTGGTCCCAGCAAAAAGGAAGCAAACTGTGTTCAAGCAGCAGACAGCCATTAAAGCTTCACCCTTCAAGTCTAGGATGGACAACTTATCAAATTTTAATGCTTTTGTCGTGGAATACGAGAAAGGTACCGACTTGGTGGCAGTCAACAGAAAAAAAAACCTGCTTCTGGAAGCAGTAAAATGCGAAAAACTGCAACTCAACATCATTACACAATGCCGAAACTGCCAGGCATTTGGCCACGTCAGCATGAACTGCCATATGACGCATCGCTGTGTGAAGTGCAGCGAAAGCCACGAAGCAGGGAAGTACCTGAGAACAGACCCAAGTGTTGGAAAGCCGTACTGCGTGCTATGCAAGCAGGAAGGTCAGCCAGCCAATTACGAAGGATGCCCCTACTGAAAAAAGCTAGTAGCAGCCAAGAAGGAAAAGGAGATGGCAAGAGCCGCTTCCAAACATTTGCCAAATACATCCAGAATTTTCCCTACTAAGTCATTCTCTGATTGCTTTCACGCTATTAACAAAAGCGTAACAAATACAACAAGTAACCCTAAACCTCTACCCCAGCAACACCATCCTAAGCCACGACAACCCATAACTCACGCCTGTTGCTCGTACTGAGCATCCTAAGCCTAAGAAAACAACAATTTCTAGTGGTATTAAGGCAACTGCGAGTTCGTTCTTAAACGACTCACAAACATTTTTCGGTTGCGATTTCGTCACACTGTTGTCGAAAATAACTGACTTTCTTCCTCTATACGAGGCCTGCCCCGACAAGACCGGCAGGAAACACATGTTTCTTGACTTCTGCTTCCGAGTATGCATACAACAGTAAGCAACCTTAACGTTATAAAGTATAATGTTAATTCTTTAATCTATCACCCTAAGCGGATTTCTCTTGAAAAATTCCTTTACAAAAATAAACCCGACGCCGTTTTGCACTCCGAATTTAGACTAGCTTCGAGGCATCGGCTTTACTTTGAAAAGTACACCTTATTCCGGACAGACGTATATCTTAGCAAACCTGGTACTCCTATTTTGGTAAGATCTCCTTTTCAATGCCGAAAGGTCATTATACAAGACTTGGTTAAATTTGAAGTAACCTGCGTAGTCATCGCACTTGAAAATAACGAAAATATCCTTCTGATATCTTTGTACAATCAATGTGGTGCATCCGGAATTAACATAAATCACGACCTAGACTTGCTAAACGCATTCTGTCAAAAGTACACTCACTTCATAATTGGTGGTGACTTCAATGCTCGTCACCAATTGTGGATGGACACTTCAAGCTCTTACGTAGGAGTAGTTATGTCTGACTGGCTCTGCGCTAATTCCCATACACACTCTTTTAAGGTTGTTTCTCAACCAATCCCAACATATACGAAGACTCCTTCGACAATTGACTTTTTCCTGTGCTCCCCTAACATGATTTGTAGACTTCCTACACTCAACAACTTCACGTGCACTGCGATTGCATCAGATTCTGATCACCTAGCAGTAGAACTAGCAATCCGTCTTAGGACAAACTTCAATATACTTGCTACTCCTCAGCAAGAATTTATTAATTACAAAAAGATCAATTCCAAAGCTCCTTAACGGCTCAGCTGCGGAATAACACTCTCAGCAATTCACACAATTTGAGCAATTAAGAAATCGATTGCACAATCTAGACTATCGAAAGTTCAATTGCTGTAACGATTGCTGAACAAGCACAACAAAGAACTACTCAGTCAAAATATAAAGACCTTCCCCAACATTGACAACATATGTATAAGTACAGGCAAAAGCTTCGGAAACTTCTTCAGAGAATTTTTCACCGTACTCTAAGTACACACGGAGATGAATACCAGAGTGTTTTCTCTCAACTCAAGTGCCTCACCACCCTTGTCGACCAAAACACAAAAGCATTCATCGACTCCCAATTCAGGAAAAGACCTTACGTCATAAAACACGGACCGGACACATACAAGCAAATCAACCAAATCATACCAAGAAAATCCCCTATAGTTGACCATTTGCAATATAATGAAACTTTTCTTTCGTCAGACCAAGAAAAAACGAAAGCTTTTGCAGAATTCTTCGAAGCTAATTTCAAACCAAACCTTTCAGTCCACTTACCGGACTTTTTCTCCAGAGTAAAAAGCGAAGTCACGGGACTGACATCTCAGAATAATGACTCGCTTAACACCTTTTCACAGGAAAATTCATCAGTATACACGACAACAGATGAAATATTTTCCAACACTTTAGACCGCTACAGTTCTATGCAAAACGGTAATTCAAAGAAATCTTCAGGACCTGATAAGTTTTTAACTTTTTAATAAAGAAATTACTCCCGACAGCTATTATAATCCTCACGATTATTCTAAATAACTATGTTAACAAGAGTCACTTCCCTAACAAATGGAAAATCGCCGAAATTTTCCCAATACCAAAAAATCTGGTACAAATTTTGTTAACAATTATCGACCCATTTCCCTTCTACCGACCCTCAGCCAACTTCTTGGTAAGCTGATCCTTAACAAACTTCGCTCACTTTGCTCATCCATGGGTGTAGTGCAGCAGAGCCAATTCGGGTTCAAGGCATCCCACTCGATATTCGACCCGTTGTTGAAGTTAAATGCTTATACGACGCTGGGCCTTAACAAAGAACATACGACCTTAGCTTGACATCCGAAAAGCATTCGACTCGGTTTCGATAGATGGCCTGGTTTCCAGGTTAAAGTCTCTTCACTTGCCCATGCATCTTATCCTAATCATCTATAGTTTCCTCACTAACCACTAAATTTTAGGTGCGAGTGGGGAATTCTAACTCAAGCCTTATGAGCATTTCCATCGTTCACGAAAAAACTGAAAATTTTCGAGCGAAAAGATCTTCGCCATTGCACATCCATTTTCCGCAAACCAAACTCTGTTAAGTTTTACAGTAACTCTAAGCTATACAAAGCTTCAGGAATTGTCCCGATAGACAAATACATGTTTTTTTTTAACGGATACGCGCACTAAAGGGGTTTTGACTACCCTTAAAATGAACAAGCACAGTGCGAGCATTAGGAAAATATGGAAGGATGTAAGAGGAGATACCGATGCACATTTGTTTTGAATTTCTAAAAATCAAAATGGGGGGGGGGGGGAAATAGAGCCGGGTAAAGTATTCCACATTCGCGTTGTACGGCTAAAGAAAGATTCTCTGTACTCGACAGTACGGGCTCAAGTTAAGTTGGGCTCAAGGGAAAACTGATGAGAATCCCTGGAAGCGCGAGTATTACGGTTGAATAGTTTGAGGGAGGAATGCAACTGCCTATTTCGCTGGAACATTGCTTATAAAAATAGTGAGAGGCATATAACATTTCGACGGTGTTCTAGAGATGTAAATGTCTCCACTATAGTTCTATCGCCAATCATTCTTAGAGCTCTATTTTGAGTTCCATCAAAAAGATTCAAATGAGTTTTGGGAGTTTCTCCCCAAAAGTGAGAGTTATACTCCAGCTTTGGACGAATGAAGGCCTTATAGATTACAGCCAGATCAGACGGGGAGAAGAATTTCTTGCACCTTCGAAGAAAGCCCAAACACTTTGCAGTGTTTTTGGCGACATCAAATATGTGTTCATCCCACAAGAGGTGGTCTGTGATGCACATGCCGAGGACAGAAAGGTGATCGGTTTCTTCAATGCAAGCACCGCTCATGGATAGCGGCATGGGATGTGGATTCTGCTTTAACGACAGAAGACAGCACTGAGCTTATGGAGCATTAAATTCTACGCGGTTTTGAATTCCCCATTGGACAATGCTGTCAAGATCTGAACTTAATGAGCTTATCATACGCTGCCGTTCCAGTTGCACAACCGAAAAACAAGAAGGTGCATCTGAAAACTAATATGAAAAGCTGAGAGTACTATTGTCAGCAAAACAATTAAGTGGATTAGAAGTTCCAGATAAGAGATCATTAATAAAAATGAGAAAAAGAGTCGGAGACAATACGGAGCCCAGGGGAATACCAGCATTTATTTTGTGAAATCAGACTTGAAACCGTCCAATACAACCTGTATTGAGCGGTCCGAAAGGTAATTTCTAGTCCAACGAATAAGAGATTCATCGATACCAAATGCACGCATTTTCGATAAGAGAGCTTGATGCCAAACTCTATCAAATGCTTTTGAAATATCAAGCGCAATAATCTTACTTTCTCCAAAACGATGTAAAGATTTGTGCCACTGTTCGGTAAGACATACCATCAGATCACCAGTGGACCTATTGCTACGAAAGCCATATTGCCGGTCATTAGGGAGCTTTCGTTCTTCAAGATACTTCTTAAGCTGATAGTTAATCAGCGTTTCCATGACCTTGGAAAGAAGGGACGTAAGTGCAATTAGACGGTAACAAGAGGGTGAGGAAGATTCGCCTTTTTTAGGGGCAGGCTGGACAAATGCTGTTTTCCATCCACTCGGAAAGAAACCAGTGGAATAGGACAGATGGAAAAGCTTACGAAGTGGTTTTGCCAGCGTTGAAGAACACCTCTTCAGAACGATGGGAGGGATACTATCCGGGATAGCGGATTTGTGTATATCAGGTCTTTGAGGATTCTGGCAACTGCACGAGTGCGAAAGAATATTCGTCCCATGAAATTGCTTACTCTCTCAAGTACTGGAGGAGTCATAACACTTTCTGGCAGCGTCGAATTAACAGCGAACTGCGCTGCAAGCAAATTGGCTTTTTCACGAGAACTGACAAAAGGGGTGTTATTAAAGATTAAAGACGAAGTTGAATTTCGAATATTTTTTACAAATGACCAAAAATTCTTACTACCTTTGGGACATTGTATTATTTTTTGCCTCAATTTTTGGTCATGCAAAAATTTTGTTCTTTGAATGTGAACATTGCAAGTCTTTCTTGCTTGTTGAAACTTTTTCCGGATTTCCTCAGTGGGGTTGGCTTTGTAATTCCAGAAACTTACTTCTCTAACCCTAATAACCCCTCCTTACAGCTCGAATCAAACAATGCATTCTCTTTCGGCCTGATAGATTTAACACTATTCGGGATAAAATTTCTCATTCCGAGAAGAATTAAATTTGTTATCATATCTGCGCTGGAGTCTACGTCACTACCGAGGAAGCATAGTGACCAGTTAAATTTAATGAAGAAATTATTGAGACCGTCCCAGTTGGCATTCTCATATTGCCAAACGGTTCTCTTAGGTGATTTTTCTTTAACTGAGTGTTGTTGGCATGAGAAATTTGCAGATATGACACAATGGTCTGATGTGCCTAGAGGCGACAATACACTTATAGTGTATTTATTAGGGTCAGAGGTAAGAAACAAGTCTAGAGTGTTTGCGGTTTGACCTGCAACGTCAGGGATTTGTGTCGGCTCGTCAACAAGCTTACAACCTCAGCGTAAAGATGCTGCAAAAAATACCATTCCATCCCAGCCGTCTTATTAATTTAATTACAGGTGACCCAGGCACAGAAGACCGGTATCTCCACGTGCTATCCATGATGGATCCAGCATTTGGAATATGGTCAGATGACAGCTTCTGAAACTTCTACGTAGCTGCAGGAACGCAGTACAACAGAGGTTGAAGCCACCAAAGGACCAAGCCAGCTAAGAAGGTCAGAGGTAAGAAACAAGTCTAGAGTGTTTGCGGTTTGACCTGCAACGTCAGGGATTTGTGTCGGCTCGTCAACAAGCTTACAACCTCAGCGTAAAGATGCTGCAAAAAATACCATTCCATCCCAGCCCTCTTATTAATTTAATTACAGGTGACCCAGGCACAGAAGACCGGTATCTCCACGTGCTATCCATGATGGATCCAGCATTTGGAATATGGTCAGATGACAGCTTCGGAAACTTCTACGTAGCTGCAGGAACGCAGTACAACAGAGGTTGAAGCCACCAAAGGACCAAGCCAGCTAATACAGGAGTTAAGGCCCGCCAAACCCCATCTGAACCACACCAACCAACGACCGCCAGCACTGCCCATGCCGACGAAAAAACTCACTTTTTATAAAAGAAAAACAAACTTTATGTTAGACCTAAGACATCTTTATTATAAAATGTATTAAAAATCAACAATTTAACGAAGCAGAGCCCCTTCTGTGCTCGCAGATATATAATATTAAGACTTAAGAATTAATTTTTTGTAAATATGTACAACTCTGTAAAAATTTGAGCTGAATAAAATTGTATAAAAAATTGTATGTGAAATTATGAAAACAGAGCCGTCTTCTAAAAATGTAAAAGAGGAGGTGTCTTGATTTGATTTTGATGGTCTTAAATCACAGAATCGTATGAAGAATGAAAATTTAATACACTATCTTAGTTTTGTATAAAAAGAGGTAGTAATTTGGCGAGATTTCGATACGCGGGATTATTGTGGCGCTGGACTTAAGAGCCAACCCTATTTTTTCGTCGGGACGAATTTATCCGGAATTTTAAAATACAAATTTTTATTCTTAAAATTTCTCATATATATAAAATTCCATCCCAAATTACCACAAACGTACATAACTTTTTTAAGCGAATTAACACAAATAAAGCCTTGAATGGCACCACTTAAAAGAACATAGATTGTTTAAAAAGTTCATCTTCCTTAAAATGATTATTATTTTCTTGAACAAAAAAGTTCTCCAAAAAACTCCCAACCGACCAATAACAATCAATTTTCATTCCAAACATGACTTCTGCCATTTTCCCAAAATACTCATATATATTGGCATCAGAGGGCATTTATACATTTATTTATCTAACATATCCACTTTATGGCATCCTTCCCGTAAAGAAAACAAATTTATATCCTTTTATGAGATTTTCAATTGCGAACAATTTTAACAATTTGTGTTTTCTGTTTTCTTCTTCTGAATCAAATCTTATAGAATCGATCGAAAATGGTATACGAAAATTTGTCCTTGTTATGATTGTTGCTATAAGAAAAAACCATCACCACATTCTGATATTGATAAAACAACTAGAACATCCCAAAGCAACCATTCATTCAAAGGAGCTAAGTCCTTCCGTAGGAAATGTGTGTTTTTATTGGTTGTTGCAGTTTGTTTCTTTTCAATCATGATGGCGAACAATGCTGCTGTGGGTCCGGCTCCGGACAACTTTCAATTTTTCAACGCACAAGTTTCTGGTCAAACCATAACGACAATCACAATTCAATGGAATGAAGTCCCCAACTCGGATGTCTATGAAATTGAAAAATACAGTAAGAAGCTCGGCTGGCAGAGAGTGTCCTGGTTTGTACAAAATAAAATCATACAATCAATCCTTTTTGAGCACAAAGAGATATGTCCTCACAAAAAAAAAAAGTTGATACTCTTTCCAAAAATTCAAATTCGTAAAAAATATTTTTCTTTGGCAACGCTTTCTTTGAAGGACGAGTGCGTGCAGGACCACAATTGAACAGCTGCATGATAACTTTGCATATCGATTTCACATTAAAGCCCTTAAACTTTTCCCAAACAATGATGAAGACGAAGAGGAGTACTTTGATGAACATCCAAGAGAATTTATTACAGTTGGCTTGTCCGAGGAAATTGTGGTAGGGACAACCTCAACAGACGCGGTGTCATTAAGTTTTACGACTTGAGCTTCCATTCACTTCGCTTGTCCGCGTCGGACGGCAATTCAATTTCATTTACGAAAATTTATAACAGAATGTTATTCAGCTCAATACTTAATTCCAGGGAATGACACTGTCAGCTCCTCCTTCAACTATGTGCCTGCATCGGGCCATTAAGAAAGGTCAACAATTTCTGATCAAAAGGATCCTGCGACATCGTCCCAGCCTGATTGATTATCCCGCCCAGAATGGATACCTTCCACTGGCCAATGCGATTACTATGGGTGAATTATGCATTATCGACATTATCCTGACTGCCGGAGCAAGTGTTCACAATGGGAATCCCTTAAACGGTCGCACACCATTGCATGTAAGTCCTTTAGCCATAAGTTAAGATAACCTAATGGTTTAGTTTTTTTTTCTTCATTTTTTCCATGTTTGCTTTTTGTTTTATATTGAAAATGTGATGCATGTATTTAAAGCTGGCATTCTTTTATGGTCACCTGCCAGTGGCACGAATCCTGCTGAACAAGAAGGCCAACATAAATGTCAAGGATAACAATGGCGTGACACCATGCCATTGTGCGGTGGATGCAAACCAATATGACATTTTGAGATTCGCACTCGAGAATGGAGCCGACATGGAGGCAGTGGATATGTCAGGATGGACTCTGCTTTTGAGAGCAGGTATAGATAGGATATTCAAATCAGTTGATGTGTGACCCAAACTTTGTAGAAATTCTGGAGAAGCATGGAAAAGTGTATTTATTTTTTTTATGTTCCTGTTTCTCTCTCCTCTGTGATATGTTTTTGTATTTATAAGTGTATGTTTATCATTATATAGTTGGAATGCAATCGGATTTGATGATTGTGAAGTTGTTGCATCAGCAGGGGTCAAATCTAAAAGCTCTGGATGTGAATGGACTTAATTGCTTGGAATTGGCACGTTTATTCGGAAATACTGAAGCTTTAAAATATTTGGAGAATTGCGGATACAGTTGAATATACTTAAGTGGGATTTTAAATTCAAAATTAAAACACGGTGGAATCACAATTAATCGGGATATTCGAGATCGAGCTCATGCCGGATAAACAAAAAAAATACGGTTAAGCAAAAGAATTTCTTTACTAAGCCACAATTTTATATAAAATGTATTATTGCAATTTGTCGATGGATAGAAATAATACACAATTTTTATAATTTAAAATATTGTCTAAAGCTTTCCTTTAAACCGAACCGAAGCAACTTGGACGTCTAATGGTATGGAATTTTCGAAGCCAGTAGAGTGGTAAGTATAGGGGCAAGTTGAGAAAAAAGTTGGGAATCAAGTAGAGACACATTTGATATAAGAAGGTGTTTTTTTTTTATAATACAATTCTATATACTACTGAAATTACTCAGCCAAGTAGAAGACTTAGCATTATATTTAATTGGACTTGTTGAATTATTGATTCAAAATAGCTTTTAACGGACTTTAGTCCACAAAATTTGCGTTTCATCCCGGCAATCTCACTTGGACTCATCAGTTGGTTAGTGAGCGCCTTACCAATACGCAATTTTTGTTAAGTTCAGTTCAACTTCCTTGCATTTTTTGACAAAAAAGCAATGTGAACTATATCAGACAAGATTAAAATTTTAATCATTAAAATTGGAAGATTTTGTCCTTGGCCAGACATAGTTAATAAGAAGGTGTTTTTTTTTTCTTTATGATGAAACGCAAATATTGTGGACTAAACGCCGTTAAAAGCTATTTTGAATCAAATTTGATATAATTATAGACATTGTTAAGATACAAAAATGAGGAATTGTTGGCAGATTGAATAAGCTTTAAAAAAATACAGTGAAACCAGCTTAAACGAAACGACAAAAATTAGAAAATTGGTTTAATTTAAATGGGGTTGGGTGGGTAAAGCATTTATTACAAAAGCTATAGATACGCCGCTTTTTGTTCCAAAGTCTTTCTCTTTTGACTTTGACTTTGAAGTCGTATCAGAAATAGACGTTGTTGATACCATACGCCTTCTTAAGTTAAATGCTGTTGGTGAGCATGGTGTTCCCATTCGTTTTGTAAAAATTATATTATTGCATTTCTTAAGCTGTCTTACACACTTTATAAATTTTTGTATCACATCTTCAACTTTCTCTGAAACTTGAAAATTAGCCAAAGTCATTTCAGGTCGGAAAAAAAATCAGCCTTTATTAGTAAACGACTTTCGTCCCATTAGCATTTTACCTTGTCTATCGAAGGTCTTGGAGAAAATACTTGCAAGCCAAATCTCGTCCCACCTTAGTCAACATTGTTTATTATCCCCGATACAATATGGTTTTCGAAAACATCATAGTAAAATTATATTTATTTTAATTTTATTTTTTTTAATTTTATTTTTTACATCATCAATTAGAGCTTACATTGAACAAATAGACTATGGATCTTAATACATATATTAAATTATAATTACAAAATGTGTTCATAACTAAGCCGTTAAAAAGTATAAGGCTAACATATTTTTAAATGAGTCCCTATTCAAGTGAAAGTTTACATCAATATTGTTAGAAGCTATATTAGTCTCTCTAACACAGCTAGTTAAAGGCTCATTCAAGGCATAGTTTACCCTATGGGGTTTTTCGTGAAACATTGTTCGTGTTCTTAGCTCTCGAGAAGGGGCATGTAAGTCAATTAAAGATAAGAGACAAGGACATTTTATGTGATAGATATAATATCTATAATAAAAACAATGGCACACATCTTGGGACGGTTTTCCAATGTCTGGATGCCAATGAACTTACGTCTGGTATCATATGACGGCATGTCAATATTCCATTGCAGTTTGTTAAAAACAAAACGCGATTCTAGTTGAATGAACGTTATAGAATGGATTCTATACTTGTTTGAAATTTGTTTCACCTTATTGACCGCAAAAATCGTAATAAAAAGTTAAAAAAATAAATAAAAACAAAATTAAAAATTAAAAATTAAAAAAACGTTTATTTTTTAAATTTTTTAAATTTAAACTTTTTATTTATCACGAATGCATTTCGGTTCTCAGCTGCGGAACCATCATCAGCGGGCGACAATTAAACAAAACATAAAGAGATTGGGTACATAGCGAGTACATTAAACTAGTTGGACTTTACAAGTACATTGAACTGGTTGGACTTTAATACAACAAAATAGAGAGTAAACAGTTTTTAGTTTTTCTCTTTCTTAAGTACATTGAACAGAAAAGAGTCAATTGGTCCAGGTTCCAAATTCATCAAGTTGTCGTTTATGTGAATATGTAATGACTCATAAGCGTCCAGTTTGCGTTGTTTGTTTACATTTTTAATGAGTCTACAATTATTTTCAAAAGATGTAATGGTGTGTGGTTTATCATTGCTCAGATCAAATAGGTGTGCTGGAATGGCTTTGTCTATCTCTTTCTTTTTAACGGATCTAAGATTGGATTCTATACTACTGAGCAATATTCAAGAACCGACCTTACATAAGCAATGTAGAGTGATTTTAGAGTGTAAGGATCCTTCAGGCCATACGAGTTACAAAAGATAAATCAAAGCACGCTGTTAGCCTTATTCGCAATAAATTCAATGTGCTTGACAAAATTGAGCTTAGAGTCAAAAAATACTCCAAGATCCTTTTTTAATGCAACTCTATCAAGAATATTATTGTCAATAATATAGTCAAAATCAATCGGAATCAAACGACGAGTAAAAGAGAAGCATTGACATTTCGAAATTTTTAGCGTTAATTGGTTGATTTTACACCACTTGGAAAGTTTTTTTGTGTCGTCTTGGAGCAGCATACAGGCGGTTAAACTTTGTACACATCTGAAAAATTTGAGGTCATCACCAAACATTAGACGTTTATAAATAGGAGAAACAAAATTGGACCAAGATGACTTCCTTGGGAAACACGAGATGAAACAAAAATAGGTTTTGAAATATGAGAATCATTGCAAACATATTGAATTCGTCCTTTAAGGTATGACGTTAACCATTTTAGTATATTTGAATGAAAGCCCATTTTTTCTAATTTTGATAATAATATTATATGATGTAGACTGCATTAGAGCTCAATTAGATACAAATTTTGTAACGGTGCTTTGCTTGCTTGATTTTTCCAAAGCCTTTGATCGGGTGGATCATGCCGTGCTTTGCAAAAATCAAAAATTGTATTTTGGTTTCAGTAAAAGGTCAGTGCGTTTGATAAATAATTATTTGATTAATTGCCACGAAAGGGTTTTTCATGGCAATTATTCGCTTTTTGGTTCTTTAGATGCTGGAGTGCCCCAGGGATTGATATTGGGACCAATACTATTTTGTCTTTTCATTAATGACTTGCCGAAAGTGTGATATAATGTATCTATACACGTTTATGCTGATGATGCGCAGATATATTTATTACGACCAATTGGACTTATTGAGGATCTCATTTGTAGAATCAACGAAGACCTATGTGATATTCACAATTGGTCGCTTTGTAATGGACTCAGTCTTAATCCTGCCAAATTAATATGCATTTCTAAGAATCCTTACGATACCAACCAAATACCACCAGTATTCTTGGATAACATGCAGCTCAAGATTGTAGATATTGTATCTAACCTTGGTTTTAAGTTTAATCGCTCGTTGTGTGGGACTGATCACATTAATCAGGTGATTGGTCGGATTTACTCTGGGCTACGAACGCTCTGGATTTCTTCCAAATTTACTCCATTAAGTACAAAACTTAGACTTGTTAAAACTTTGTTTATGCCAATAATTGATTATGCCACGGTTTTATACTGTAAACTTGACTCCCACTCTCAGCATAATTTACTAATCACATTCAATGACCTGAGCAGGTACGTCTATGGACTGCGGCCTTATGAGCATATATTGCACTATCATACATTGGTCCTGGGTACTACATTTCAGCAATTTCTTGACATTAGGTGCTGCCTTTTTATGCTTAAAATCATAAATAATAAATCGCCAGTGTATCTGTACAATTAACTTCAATTTGCCCAATCAACCAGAACTCATAAGCTTATTACTCCATGCTTTACTTATTTAAACTATTCGTGTCTTTTCTTTATTCAGATCACCAAACTCGGGAATTCCCTTCCCATAGCAATTAGAAAAATAATTGGAACTAAAAAATTGGAACTAAAAATGCCATTTTAGCACATTTTAATTTAAAATAAAATTTTGTGTTTGTTTCGCAATGTATTGTTTTAAGGTATCAAATTCTTTATTTTTTCCGTTCAGCTTTCTTTTCTTTTTTTTTCTCTTTCTCCTTTAATACTTTCCTGTTTTAACTTGTTTCCTTTGCTTCTTTTTTTTCCAACGCACATCACTTTTCATAACTTTCAAAGTCTCTTACATTTTTTTTCTTATTTTTTTTTACCTATTTAATAATATATTATAACTTCAAATAACTCTCCTTATATCTTTTAAGTTTGTTATTATTACTTTTGTATATATTATATTAATTTTTGTTATTTTATCCTTATACTTTATGTACCTTAAAAGACTTAGTCTTATTTGTACAAACTGAACTTAATAATAAATTGAATTGAAATTGACTATAGATACAAAACACCAAAAATGTGGATGACGGAATTCCGTCTGTCGATGAAGAACGATGTACTGACTAAGCGGGTGAAGCGATTTTCTTGAAACTTGGTACTACAGCGTTTTAGGGGATTGTCTCAAACAAATTTTTTTAATTATTTTTTTTTTAGCCCCAAACATAACGGTACTTTCCATACAAATTTTTCTACCATCTTAATTATATCGAAAACTGCTTTAACGTTTTTGATAAAATTTTGTGCGTGCACGCCTTTTGACAGAGTCTACATTTCGGTATACAATTTTGTTTACATATATTGTTATTAAGGGTGCCTGCCATACAAGGATTTTTTTGATTTTCGACTTTCTCATAAACAGCTCAACGGATCTCGATTAAAAATTGTTATAAGAGATTCTTTAAATTATAAAGAAAACTACATACCTACCAAAAGTTTCATAAATAGTTTTTTGAATTTTTGAAAGAAAACATTTTTTTTTGTTTTGAAAATTCAATATTTCGAAAACGTGTGGCTAATTTTTTTGAATTATTTTTTTTTAAGTTTATATTATTAAATGATTAAAATTTCCATACCAATTTATTTTAGAATACAAATTAAAGAAATTTTTATATAAAAATTTAAGTAAAAAATGGCTTTAAAAATATATTTACATATCCGTTTTATTAAGAATTTTTTTGCATACGATGTTATCGAACATCAAGTATGTTCGTGCGATCCAGTCGAGCATTTTATTTTTTTATGACTGGTACCTATCATACAACCGTTTTTCGTATTTTGCACTTTCTTGACGGATTTCGATCAAAATTTTTATATAGGGGGTCATTCGAATTATAAATACTATTGCATACCAAAATTTCGAAAACATTTTTTTGCATTTAAAAAAAAAATCATTTTTATTTGCGATATAGGTACTATAGGGCAAGTTTTGCATTTGCAATTTTTCTACCATCTTAATTAACTCAAAAACGCTCTAACGATTTTGATAAAAATTGGTGTGAGTACTACCTTGAGTATGGTCTACATTTTGACCAAAAAAAAATAAAAATATTTTGTTATTAACGGTACCTGCCATACAACCATTTTATTGATTTTCGACTTTCTTATAAACGGCTCAACAGATATCGATGACAATTTTTATACAGGATCTCCTTCGAATTCTCAATAATACTGCATTTCAAAATTTTCGAAAAATATTTTTTTTTTGAAAATTCAATATTCCGAAAACGGGTGAACGGTTTTTTTTGAAATTTTGTTTTTAAATTTATATTATTAAATATTTAAGATATTCATACCATTTTTTTTAGAAAAAATTTATGCATTTTTATATATAAATATTAAGTGAAAAACGAATTTATAAGAATACTTTTAGCCGATTCCATTAGAATCTTTTGCATATAATGTGATCGAACATAGGAGCAAATACCTAGTCCCGCATTTTATTTGTTTTCCTTTTCAGAACTTAATGTTTCTAAGACGCATGACGATTTTTTCGAACTTACATTCTCAAGCTTATATTATTAAATAAATTAATTGCCATACCAAATTGTTTTTTGGAAAAAAAAAATACAGACATTTTTTGTTAATATAATAATAATTTTTAATTATATGCCTGTACGACCTAATGTCTTTTTAAAATGAATCTTGAATTGCACGGATAGAATGGAAAGATAGGCAAGAATTTTTGTTGGCACATTAGATTTGAGAATAATGTCCTTCTATTTCATTATGACCCACGGCGGCATCCAATTAAAATGGGAGGAATAGAAAAGAATGTTACCTAGCTTGGACTCGAACCCACAGGTCAAAATGGGGCATATTCATAGTTGCTCATAAACCCATGTTTTACTAAACTACAGTTTAGACAATTTTGGATCAATGAATGCAGACCGATCTTACTTTCAAATTGTTAATTTTATATTTTTAAAAGATTAATAACTTGTCATACTATACAAATGCTTCAAATATTTTGGAATGATAAGCTTAAAAAAATAGAATCAACGTCCGAAAATTCAACTTAACCTAGGTTTAATAGTTTAGACACAGTTTAAAAATGACTATGAATACGCCCCAATATGTTTAGCCGTTTCTACTAAGAATCTTGTGCATACAATGTAATCGAACATAAGGGCAAGTACGTACGATCCAGTCATGCATTTTTTTTTCAAATTGTAATTTTTCACTTAGACAAGTTGTTTTCAAAAGAAAAATAGAAAACTTGAAGGATGTTTTTTCAGTTATGTGGCATTATCACTTAAGTGAGTTTCATAAAATTATGAAAAGTAAATTAATATGTGAAAGCAACTTGCTTAGCAATACTTACCCATGTGGTCTCATATACATTGTATATATTTGATCTGTTTTTACTCCTTTTTGAAATCGAGAACAGAAAAATACTGGAAAAAGAGCAACTGTGAGCAGCCCACCGAAAACTACACAACACATAATCCGAATTCAATAACCATAATGAAGTCCAGCTGCGAAAACGTTTCCCGTCGCTTTGCATTTAATGTCGTTTGCGATTGATTGTTCGGAATTACGATTTTTCTACTCCATGCCTGCTAGAAGATACTTCTATAATTAGATTGTTTTCCAGAAACTTAAAATCAAACAATCTTTTCTGCGTAACCTTCAAAACATCTTAAATAATAAGCCCAAAGTAAATTAGTAGTAAATTATTTGAAATTAAAGCTTGATTCTTAAATATGTATTTATTTAAAAAAACAAAAAAAAATAAATTCTCCAAAATTTCAAAGTACATACTTAAACCAAATCTAAACACACTCTAGACCCTTAGGAGTTTGATATCCACACTTATAAGCATTGTAGAAATCCATATTCTGCTTTAAGCCCAAAAAGAATACATTCTCAGCTATCTGCTTTCCGAAGTCACAAAAATTCTGCGCGTAAAGTGTGAAAAACAATAGCTTGTTATTCAATTTATAGCGCGTAAGAATTTCATTTTCATGGTCAAAAATTTCCTTATTCACTGTTGTGGAATCTATCCAAAGTCTATATTCAGCCCAAGACTGTTGGAAACTCTTGATATAAATAACAGCCATCATTCGGGCCTCTTCCAGAGCATTGACTATTGGAGGCAGTTTAAGACAATCGGCAATGCGCTTATAATTCTCCACATCAGTTCTGGCTGAACTATTGTAAAACATCATCCAAAGATGTACATTTAAGGTAGACATATAATAGGACATTGGCTTATTGCGGCTTTGATACATATACATTGTCCAATCAAGAATTGTCTTGGGCACACTGTGCATGAAGGTTTCGTTATTGCTCTTGCGGAGTTCTTCGAGTGATTTTATATTGTGTTCGTAGCCATCGCGGAAGATTCTTACGTTCTTGTAATCCTCATCTAAGTCGGAGATCTGAAAAGAAATTTTGGAATTTGGTGTTAAAAAGACATAAGAAATCATGATAAAAGAGAGTGAAGAAGAGTGAAATTCTATAAGAGAGAAATAAAATGGGAAAAAGTCTGGAACGGTTTTAGTAGTCCTGTGAAGTTAGCAAAAAAATTGTTTAAAATTAAATAAAAAATGAGAGTTCCCGGTAACAAACAAAGAGTTCTAGAGTTCCTCATACTTTTTTTTTCAATAGTTCTGGCGAAAGAAGTATTAAAATTTCCAGAAATTTTTTTTGCCAACTTCAGGCAGCACGGATTTTTTTGAGAAAAAGGGTTCAGAGAATGTTTTTCAAATTATAATCAAGAGTTCAAAAGTTATTGGCAAATTTAAGTTCCATCAACTGTTCTAAATTTCAAAATCAAAAAAAAAATGCAAAAAAGGAGTTCTGATTGGAGCAAACAAAGAGTTGAAAAATTAGTTTTAGAAAAAAAGTATTATGAAAAATATTAAGAACTCTTTGTTTGCTATCTGGAACTCTAATAACAACTACTTGTTTTTATTTTTTGGATTTTGAAAATTGTTGGTTCTAAGTCAATGGGCACCCTAACATGCATCAAGAAATCTAGAACTCTTGATTATAAGTTGAAAAACATGCTCAGAACTCTTTTTCTAAAAAAAGTCCTTGCTGCTTGAAGTTAGCATAAAAAACATTTTTTCGAATTTTAACACTTCTGTCGCTAGAACTATTGAAAAGAATAATCATTGTTTACTACCGGGAACTCTCATTTTACTTGCGATTATAGGTACAAGGCAAGTTATGCATTCGTAAAAAAAAAAATTCTAACAATCAAACAAGACATTACGATCATAGAGAAACCTAAATAAGTCTGTCAGTCTGTCAGTCTGTCAGTCTGTCAGTCTGTCAGTCTGTCAGTCTGTCAGTCTGTCAGTCTGTCAGTCTGTCAGTCTGTCAGTCTGTCAGTCTGTCAGTCTGTCAGTCTGTCAGTCTGTCAGTCTGTCAGTCTGTCAGTCTGTCAGTCTGTCAGTCTGTCAGTCTGTCAGTCTGTCAGTCTGTCAGTCTGTCAGTCTGTCAGTCTGTCAGTCTGTCAGTCTGTCAGTCTGTCAGTCTGTCAGTCTGTCAGTCTGTCAGTCTGTCAGTCTGTCAGTCTGTCAGTCTGTCAGTCTGTCAGTCTGTCAGTCTGTCAGTCTGTCAGTCTGTCAGTCTGTCAGTCTGTCAGTCTGTCAGTCTGTCAGTCTGTCAGTCTGTCAGTCTGTCAGTCTGTCAGTCTGTCAGTCTGTCAGTCTGTCAGTCTGTCAGTCTGTCAGTCTGTCAGTCTGTCAGTCTGTCAGTCTGTCAGTCTGTCAGTCTGTCAGTCTGTCAGTCTGTCAGTCTGTCAGTCTGTCAGTCTGTCAGTCTGTCAGTCTGTCAGTCTGTCAGTCTGTCAGTCTGTCAGTCTGTCAGTCTGTCAGTCTGTCAGTCTGTCAGTCTGTCAGTCTGTCAGTCTGTCAGTCTGTCAGTCTATCAGTCTGTCAGTCTGTCAGTCTGTTAGTCTGTCAGTCTGTCAGTCTGTCAGTCTGTCAGTCTGTCAGTCTGTCAGTCTGTCAGTCTGTCAGTCTGTCAGTCTGTCAGTCTGTCAGTCTGTCAGTCTGTCAGTCTGTCAGTCTGTCAGTCTGTCAGTCTGTCAGTCTGTCAGTCTGTCAGTCTGTCAGTCTGTCAGTCTGTCAGTCTGTCAGTCTGTCAGTCTGTCAGTCTGTCAGTCTGTCAGTCTGTCAGTCTGTCAGTCTGTCAGTCTGTCAGTCTGTCAGTCTGTCAGTCTGTCAGTCTGTCAGTCTGTCAGTCTGTCAGTCTGTCTGTCTGTCAGTCAAGGTAATATTACCTACATGGGCTTTAAATCTGCATAGGATAACTATAGAGGCTAGCTATCTACCAACAACGTCATTGAGTAACACTAAAGTTGTTAGCTACAAGGGCAAGTTTGTACAACCCAGTCGTGCATTTTATTTTTTTTTATTTTATTTAAACAATTTTGTTTAAAATTGTTAGTCACAGGACTGGTTTTAGCACAAAGTTTTGTCCATTTATAACGTAAAAAATATACCTCGAACAATGTATGTTTCTTATATATTTCTTGTAGTTGTAATTCATTTGTAATGTTTAAATTAATTTTGCTTGTTTTTTCTCCACTTTTCATTTGTTTTGCCACAACCAATAGCGAGGACAAGACAAGACACGGCACTCTTCTATTTTCAAATTTAAAAAATTCCACTTGTCATTATCATTTGTTAACCTTTCGCTAAGACCTTTAATTTGTTTAAAAAAAAATATTTTTTCCTATTGAGAAAGTAAAAATTTGTACTTATTTTTGCTTAAACTTTTGGAATATTTTAAATATTAGTTCGAAGTATCTTTTTTAGATTTATACATAATTTAAGCACTTTACTAATTCAGCTTCTCTTATTCTAAATGCATTTTGGCTTATGTACAAAATTCACTCAAAATTTTAAGAGAAGTGCGTAAGAATGTGCTAGAACAAAAATTCATCATACTTCTCAAATTTATCACAATATTCATCCACTTAAGCTTTAGCTTAATGTATATTGTACAGCGAGGACATATAAACACATAGAAACATAGTTTTGGACTTCTCCAGGACCGTCGCGTCATTTGAGTAAAATATCAAGGTGTTTTTTTTTAACACAAACCCAATAATTGCCTTGAAGATAAGTACTCGCAAAAATATAAAAAAAGGAAAACAAATCACCTGAAAATAAAACCTTGGATCCTTGAATCTATCCTTCAACAACTCCAACTTATATCTTAAGGGATGATTGGCAAATTTTCCGTGTTCCGTGTCCTTAGCCCGAGTAATAAATCTCTCCAGCAAGTCAATAATATTCTTATGGTCATGTGTGTCCATATGCTTATTTGCCACAATATATCCAAAAACAGGACGAAAGTAATAGAAGGACTCGCGATAGCAATCATCAACTGATTTCACTAAATTACACGATAAGAAAAAATCCGTCATTTTGCGTTTGGCTTCGGAATTCTGATCATCGTTTTGAATATCATTCATAAGATCGATCAGTTCACTGTGACATGGTAAATTGCCCATAACTGAAAACATCGGTTGATTTCGATTGCACACATATTCGTAGTACCTCTCGCAGGGTGGCTGTTCCTTGTAAATTGAATGATCCAATCGATCAGCTAGTCTGTGCAATTCCTTGATGCGTAGGTCCGAAAGATGACGTGTATAGGGTATCTGGCCGAGAACCCCCTTCGAGAGAATGGACAGTAGTCCTAAAAACAATCCGACCGTTATCGACCAATGAAACATGTCGTACCAACTAACTAAATACTAAACTCAGAAATATGTGTTGAACCTCAAAGAGCTGAGGCAGAGAGTGAGAGTTTTGAAAGCTGTTTGTTGATTTCTAAGACGGAATTAGGCTAAGTTTATTTTCGTAGTAAGAAATCTAAAGTTCAGATATTTGACATTTCACAAGTAAATATCTATGAGTTTCACACACATTCACAAAGGTACATCGTGAATGCTATTTGTGTTCTTAATAAGTTTTTCATTGAGATTAATAATTACATCATATTGTTATAGCGTAAGCAATACCGAGTAATCTCTTCAAATACATATTTGGAAGAAAATTACGAATTATTTGAAATGAATTTGTATAAACGAATCAAGATAAGGACTGGCAATGTGTGATTATTATAGTTTGGCAAATAATGTTGCTTTTTTGAAATAGTTATTTTGACTGTATGATGACATTTCGTTTCACAAAATATGACATTCTCTCCCGAAAAGATTAAAAACATCTAAAAATGCTCGACAACAGATAATAACATAATAGAGTTTAATAATTAACAGACACAACCGGTTTATTTTGAGGTACGTCTGATCCGTCTTGTACATGAAGAAGAAGTAATACAAAAAAAAATAAAAACAAAAACAAGGCTATACTCTGTCACAGAAAAATAGGCAGTACACGTCTTATAGGAAAGTTTTTTCAAAATCAGTAGCGTGCCATATTTATGCACCATACTAAATTAAAAGAACTTCTCCATAAAAATGTTTGCCCGCCCCTAATCTATAAAATAATAAAAGAAAATTGATTCAAAATAGCTTTTAACGGCCTTTAGTCCAACAAAAATTGGCGTTTCGTCCCGGTGATCTCACATGGACTCATCAGTTGACTAGTGAGGACCTTTGTCAATACGCAATTTTTGCCAAGTTCAGTTCATCTAACATAGATTTCGTGAAGAACATCTAGTGTGAACTATATCCAACAAGACTAGAATTCCTAATCATTAAATTGGAAATTTTTTGTATATAGAATTTGTATTATTAAAATAAAAAAAAAAACTTCTTATATAAATAATGCCAGGCCATGGGCAAAAACAAAAATTTCCAATTTAATGATTAGGAATTCTAGTCTTGTTGGATATAGTTCACACTAGATGTTCTTCACGAAATCTATGTTAGATGAACTGAACTTGGCAAAAATTGCGTATTGACAAAGGTCCTCACTAGTCAACTGATGAGTCCATGTGAGATCACCGGGACGAAACGCCAATTTTTGTTGGACTAAAGGCCGTTAAAAGCTATTTTGAATCAATAATTCAACAAGTCCAAATATTATAGTGCTAAGTCTTCTACTTGGCTGATGTATTTCAGTAGTATATAGAATTTGTATTATTAAAAAAAAAAAAAAACTTCTTATTTAAAAGAAAATTTCATTGCATATGGCGTAGACCCAACGTCCTACTCAGCGCACATATGAATGTGGACTGAATTGCTTTAACTGTGGCCTGAGGCTGTTATTCAATCCCATTAAATATTGATGTACTTTCAGAGTTACCCGTGTCCATTTTTTAACTTGTTCGGTTTTTTTCTTGGTTTTCTGTTGATGTGCTTTTGATTTAAGAGCTTTGATATTTGGGTCCATTTAAAATACAAACCACGAAAACCCTTGAGAACTTAATTGAGCGAAAGATTTATGCAGTCCACTGCAGTCCACTGTATCTTGCCTGCACTACCTATTTTTCTGGGACAGAGTATAAACATCTAGTTATTGTGACCAAATGTACAAGAAAAATCCGGTGATTTAAAAAAAAAGTGAACTATCCTGAGATACTGGCAATTTGTTTTTGTTATAAAGAGGGAGAGAGACTGCTCATATATGTCAAATCAAATCGGTTGAGTGAGGCAAATATGTGTGCTGCCATTCACGAGGAACAGATCAATTATAAAGTTCAAGGATTTTCTGGAAGGAATTGCCTTAGACTATAATGTAGCTAACCATTGAGGTTTAGTTTGTTAGGTGTAGTTATACTTTGCAGGCTTAAAGCCTATGCAGGTAAGATTACCTTGTACCTTAGTATAATGAATTATCGAATGGATGATTCAAGGAATAGTTACATTTTACAATTTAAATCTAATGGGATCTAAGTATCTAAACATGTACAAACATATAATAATGAAAATTAAGTGTGTAGGTAAACTATTAATTTCTTATGTATAAAATTTTAAAAACATTCTTAGAGAAAAAATTTGAAACACCATTTTGAAGATATTATTAATGTACATATAAAATTCAAATTTCAAGAAACTTCAGTGACTGGTTTTTGAAAAATCGATTTTTCAAAAAGAAATTTTTAATTATTTTTTTAAAAATCGAAAATCTTTTTTTTTGAAAATTTGCATATGCAGTTTTATTAACAATTTTAGGGAGCATCTGTATAAAAAAAATATTTAAATCAATTAATCCAATGATTAGAAAGTCGAAAATATGAGAAGTGGTTCTATGGGAAGTACCGTTAATAAGTACGCAAAAAAAATTTATACCTGAAAGTGGACTTTACTAATTTAAGAACACACACATTTTGTTATAAAAATTCTTGGAGTCGTTTTCGATAAATAAATGTTTTTCTTAACGGTTTTTTAACATTTGTATGGGAGGTAATTTTCTTAACTGTTCAAGATGATGTCAAAAAACCACCATACAAAGTTTCGAAAAAATCTATTGAGTCGTTTCGAAATTTTGAGTTTTCAACAAAAACAAAATTAATTCCCAAAACTTTCTAGGAGCTTCTGCGTAAAAAAAAATTAAAAAAAAAAATCTAATTTACCGTTTCCCAGAAAATTGAAAACCAAAAAAAGTGTTCTACAAGAGGTACCAAAAATAACATTTTTTTTCAAAAAAAAAAATTATAAAGGTATCCTTTCCCTTCATTAATGAACTGATTTTTTTTATAAGAATCGTTGAATCCGTTTTTGAGAAAAATAAGATTTTTTATTTGTCGTCTTAAAAAAAATGAAAAAAACGTGTTGGCATATTACCGAAAAAACAATATCTACCAAGTTTGAAGCAAATCCACCGAACTGTTTAGGCTGCAGAGTCGAGGACAGACAGACAGATAGACAGACGGAATTGAGGGACCCACATCTTTAGTGTTCTTTATGATCGTAATGTCATGTTTGATTTTTTTTTTACGAATACATAACTTGACTTAGAGTAGGTACCTATAAACGCAAGTAAAAACAACATTTGATCCGTCATGGTGTAGATGAGCCATAATTTTTAAAAAATGCCAGAATTGGTCATTTTCTGTTGAATTAGTTGCAATCAATCTATTGTGACTAGAATTAGTTAAAGTTGTTAAAATTAATTATTAAATAAATGTTTTTATATATAACAGTTTGTACTTGGGTCCATATTTTGTTTATAACTGGAATGGATTCAATTTTTTAATTTTCTATAAAACGCATTTTTACAGGGTGCGGTTATACTTATGCAAGGCACTGTAAGTCTTTATGTAGAACATAAACGCTTTAATTGAGTATCAGCAAACGGGGCTTAATCCACTACAGCAATTTTAAAGTAGTTAGACTTTACTTGACGTATTTTGCAACGCTACTTCCCTCACTATATCACAGTGGCATATCTATTGTGTTGAGGATGTATGTTAGCACAATCTTTGGTGGCGATGTTTAAGATCAATATGTATGTATACGAGTAGAGTTATGAATCTAGTAACAGATTCGACAAATTTATTAAATACTTTATTGTTCATTATAAAATTAATTTGTATATTCCTATAAGTCGTTTCATAAATTTAATCTTCTAGAGGAAAATCCAGTGCATATTTAACAAAGCTCATATTCATAATTAAATAAACTTTTGTATTTATTGGAGGCAATAAAATGTTTGAATAATTATTTTACCTACATTTAATCATTTACTTGTCAAAAATTCTCTAAATGTTATGTATACCTTAATATAAACAGACAAATTGAGATTGGGGAGGACTATAGGTTTTAAATGCGTGAGCTCTCTCCATCCTGCCACCACCTGTTACCGAAAAATGGAAAGCACTGAGAATAGGGATTTAGTAAGAACGAAGCTACTTCCAGGACTGAACTAAATTAAAAAAAAAACTTGGAAAATTTGTTGGTGAAACAAAAATAATAAAAGCAGAAATTAAGTTCACAATAAAAGAAAGTTCGCAATTTTGATGAACTAGACATTAGCTGTCCATCTCCTTCAACTAATTTACCAATCCCGTCAAATGTCATGTTTCTTTGTTATTCATTGCTAAACTAACAGAAAATTTCATTCGCAAATATAATTGTTTACCCGATGAATCAAATATAGACAATTGCTTCGACTCGTTCTAAGCAATTTGGAGATTCCTATAAATTATCTATGTATTTAACAGATCGGTGAATGTGAGGACATCTTGCACTTCTTGACCCTGAGTTTTGTGCTGTCTTAAGAATTTTGCTTCAGCATGAATTTCCAAGTAGTTTTGGGCTGTCCTTTTTCTACTTCGGCCATACAATTTCCTGGAATGTCATTATGACTCGGTACCCAGCATGTCCAAGGAGAAGATCGGCGGTTACTGATTGGCAATTGAGTTTGTAGAAATATGGTTGATACATTAAAAGCCGTTTGGATGCCTGAGATGCGGATATCAGACGCGGATCCAAGACATGACTTCTTTTATCACTATACGTTCGGCCTGGAATATGCCACAGTGATTAGAAAGACGAAAAAAGATGATTAATTTTAGCCTATATAAGTACCTAACAACGCCAACAACCACTTTCACAGGTTTTAATCCGTCTTCGGTACAAAAATGCACCGATTCGTCTTCCACGAATATCACATGTTTTCAGTTAGATCCGGTTGGTATGGAGGCCCAGGTGCCAATTCCACAAGCGTGAATGCTTTTCCGTGCAATGGCGCAGTGGATAAAGTGCTTCAAAGTTTCAGTTGAAGTGTCGTGGGGTGCGCATTACATTGAAACACTCTTAGCTTTTATACGTTCATTTCTTATAAAAATTATCAAAATGATTTGTTCTAAGTGTTCACAAAAGATTGATAGAGGTACAAGTGAAAAAATCTCTTGCTCTGAATGCATGTCTCTTTTTCATCTCGCTTGCATTAAAGTTAAACCACAAGACATTAAGCAAACAAAATCGGGAAAAATATTTCGTTGTAATATTTGCGCGGCAAAGTCCAAGTCTCATCGGTTGTCGGTACACATAACTGGGTCAAACAGTTTTGCTACATCATCAACAAGCAACAACAACACCGTCGGCGCTCAGTTCTCAGAGTCGTCTCAGCATGTAAATGACAACACCAAGAGTAGCAATAGCAACGAATGCACTATCCAAATGGTATATGCAAAGCTAACCAAGCTGGAAGACAAAGTTGATTGTTACCTACGATCTCTTAATGAACTGAGTCCAGAGAATATGGCTTTAAAAACTAAGCTTGAAATTCTGGAGAGCAGACTCAATTGGCAACAGCAGCATCATCTAAAGAAGTGTATTGAAATCGTTGGAGTGCCATGTGTGAACGACAGCAATGCGCAAAAAGAAGCACAACACATTTTCTCAAAATGCCTCTCGATCGATGTTCCCGATGACCAAATAAAAAAATGTTACGTTAGAAAGGTACACACACAAAAAGCGGCAAACGGTGTAACTTCTGCGGCTGATAAATCAATCATCTGCATTAAATTCTCGGATATCCACATCAAACAGCAAATAATGAAAGAGAAAGCAAAGAAAAAAAGTAAGCTTCTCTTATCGAATCGTAATAATGGTGGAGATGGCGTTGAAGGTGTTCAACTTGTTTCTGGTGGCAGCGGCGACGACGTAGGCGTTGGTAGCGGTAGATGCAGTGGCAGTGGCAGTGCAAGCGTAAATATTTATATCAACGATGCACTTACGAGATTTTCGCAGGCTCTTTTCATGCAAGCAAAAGATAGGAAAAAGAAAGAGGGTTACAAGTATTTATGGTTTAAAGATAGCCAAATTCTCATGAGAAAGAATGAGGGAGAAAAAGTCATCTCAATTAAATCCTTTAGTGATCTTGCACTTATTTAGTGCTAATTATCTCTTTTTATTATTATTTTCTTTTTAATGAATTTTGTATACGAAAATGATGATTTAATTGATGACTTTTCTTCTCTTGATCTCAGTTGCTCTAATTGTTTTAATGTTTTTTCAAATCCTAATTACTGTGATGATAAACTGTTTATTGTACACCAAAACATCAGAAGCTTGCGAGAAAATTTCGCAGTCCTTGTATCACATTTAGACTCGTTTGAATGCGTTCCAGATATTATTTTTATTTCTGAAATATGGATTTATGGCCTTGAAAAAAGTGACTACTATTTGCCCCATTATAATTTTTTTGCCAAGACAAATGAAAGTTACGCGGCAGGTGGTGTTGGATGTTTCATTAAAGAGGATTTTAAGGATTGTGAAGTATATGAATTAGACTTTATGTATGCGGATATTTTGAAAGTTTGTCTTAAATTGGGAAAAGAATCATATGTTTTTTTGTGTGTGTATAGATTGCATATGTTTAGTGTGCCTTCTTTTATTGAGGAGTTCTCTAATGTATTGGAGAGAGAAAGAACAAAAAATTTTATTATTGTAGGTGATTTTAATGTAAATATTTTAGAAAATAGTGAAATGACTGCAACTTACAGCGCCCTGTTAGCTTCCTATGGTCTTGAATGTTTTATAAATGAGCCTACTAGAATGGTTTCAGGTACTTGTTTAGATCATATCTATGGAATTTTCGCTAATTTGTCGCGTTGTTGTAGAAAATTCGTTTTTGATTTTATGATAACTGATCATGCGATGACAGGTCTTTTGGTCAACATTTCTAAACCGAATAAAGTTAACAATTCTCCTACCTCTATTATGATCACAAAAATTGATTTTACGAAGTTAAGACAAAATCTTTTATATGAATTTTGGGTAGATGTTTTTGAAAAAAGTGATGCTATTTTATCCTATTCAATTTTTATCAAAATTTAAAAAAAACATATAGAAAATAGCTCTTATGTCGTTCGCCTAAGAAAATCTAAGAAAAAACTGAAGGCCTGGATTTCTATGCAATTACTTACTAAAATTAAAACTAAAAATAAACTTAAACTTAAGTGTGTTCGGAATCCTACCAGCATTCAGCTAAAGAGCAAATATAAGAAATTGTGCATGGAGCTGAAAAAAGAAATTAAGATTTGTCGTGAGAATTACTACCGCACTAAACTAAATATAGCTAAAGGCAATTTAAAAAGTGAATGGCAAGTTGTAAATAGTATCCTCAATAAAAACTCGTCTTCAAAAAAATCTTTTGTTATTCGTTCTGGGGTTTCTGAAGTGATGGATGGAAAAGAGATTGCTGAAGTGTTCAACAAATATTTTTCCTCGGTCGCCAGTGACTCACAAGCCCCGGATATCCAGCATTCGTGCCAAGCTTGTTCTAGTTCATGTTTTTTCAATTGTCCTGAAACTGTAAGTAGAAATAGCTTTGTTTTTAGTCCTTTTACTAGTTTGGAAATTTTGAAAGCGATTGGTGGTCTCAAAAATTCTAATGCTTGTGGAGTTGATGGCATTTCCAACCGTACCCTTAAGAAAATTGCTTGCTTTTTGGTAGACGTCTTAGCACATTTGTTTAATTGTAGTATTTTTTCTGGTGTCTTCCCTGATGAATTGAAATGTGCGGATGTTGTACCTCTCTTCAAAAAAGGGTCAGTGGAAGAGATGACAAATTATAGACCTATCTCACTTCTTCCCACTGTCGGAAAAGTATTTGAAAAACTTGTAAAAGAAAGGGTAGTTAAATTTTTGAATAAGACCAAGTTCTTTAACCCAATTCAATTTGGGTTTCAAAAAGGAAAATCTACCGAAGACGCCCTTTTAGAATTTTGTTCAAGAATTTTCTCTAATTTGGATGGAAATATGTTTACATGTGGCTTATTTGTGGACATTACAAAAGCATTTGACATGGTCAACCACGAGATATTGTTGAGAAAACTTGAAAATGCTGGTTTTCGTGGCTTTATGCTGGATTGGTTTAGGTCGTATCTGCTTAATAGATCGCAGAGAGTTAAAATAGAAAATACTAGAAGTAGCTTGATTTTCTTTAACATTGGTGTGCCTCAGGGGTCGGTCCTAGGACCAATTCTATTTCTAATCTATATTAATTCTTTGTTTAGCTTAAAATTTAAAAGTTCACTTACCGCATTTGCTGATGACATAGGTTGTTCTTATGGTTCTAATAGTGCACTAAACCTAATTGCAGACATAAATTGGGATTTAAACTTATTAAGAACTTGGTTCTCTGTACACAGGTTGATTATCAGTTCCAAAACAAAAATCATATTTTTCAATTTGTCTTCACAAAACACGCTTGAAACTGATATGTTATACCATGCTCCTGAATGTCAAAAGTTTAAGATAAATTCGTGCGCATCGTGTTCATCTAAATCTTCATCTTTTACTTTCCATGACAATCTGAGTTGCAGCGATAATTGTTTTGTGGTGGAGAATGTTAATGAATTTAAGTACTTAGGACTCTTTATTGACTCTAGGCTGAACTTTTTATGTCATACAGAATCCTTAAGGAAATATTTTAACTGGACATTGAGAAATTTTTTCTTCCTAAGAAGTGTTTGTTCTACTAAACTCCTAACAACTATATACTATGGCATTTTCCATTCTAAACTGCAATATGCAATTGCCTGTTGGGGGGGAGCTTATAGAAACAAAATTCAAATGTTACTTACTCTCCAGAAATATGTCATCAGAAAAATCTCTGGAAAACATCGCCGACATAAAAGCTTTGAACTTTTCTGCAATCTGAAAGTGCTTCCGGTTAGGCATCTCTATTGTTTTAAGGTGTTAAAGACTTTCTTTTTGAGATCGGGAAATCTCAATTTTAGATTAGTTTCTAGTTATAATCTTCGTGGTAACTTTTTAAATCTTGTGAGTGTACCTGTCTTTCGCACCACCGCTTTTCGTAACTTTTATTCAGTCTTTTCTTGTCGTCTCTTTAATAAACTTCCCCTTTCTATCAGATCAATTAGTACTTCTGGAATGTTTGTAAAACGTATAAAAGAATGGCTTGAACTTTTTGATCACGCTGGTATTGAATCTGTCTTCTCTGATGTTTTGGTTTAATAATTATTTATTCTTCGTTTTTGGAAAAATACTGTAAAAATATATTATTTTAACCTATCTCTTCTTCCTTTTATTAGGTGTATATCTAACAGCTTTTGTTAACTATTATTTTCTTTATAAGTAACTACATTTCTTAATTCCTTATTTGAACTATGTTGTTGTATTGGGTCACCCCACCCTTATGAATTTTTTGAGTTTTTATGCTTATAGTGGCATTTGACACTATTTTTAGTACCTAAGTATTATAAAAATATAAAATGTCATTAATTTCCTTAAGTTATATTAATTTAATTTTTTTTCTGATTTATTGTATAATGATTTTAAAGGGAAATAAACTTGTATCTATCTATCTATCTATCTTGATTGCTAACTAGGACGTAGGGGTTCGATCCCCACGCTAGGCGCATTCTTTTCTATACCTCCAATTTTAATTGGAAGCCGTCCATGGGTTAAAATGAGACAGTCAATACCTGGTTTTAAAAACCACTTTGCCAAACTAGTGCCGTGCAATTCAGGTTGCATTTAAAAGACCTTAGGTCTTACAGGCATATAGATAAAATTAAACAAAAAAAAAAAAATTATTCACCCTCAAAATATGTGTGAAAAATTTTCCTAACTGAGTACACGTTATAGATTGATAGATACAATTCTTTATTTCGCTAGTTATATAAACAAAATATAATAATCATAAGGTAAAGACATGGCTTCTCTGCCGTCTGCCTGATTGTCAATTCTTAAGCTAGTAAATATATAATAAAATTACATAAGGGGTTTTCCGATAAGAGGTGTTATTTTGAATAGCCTGCTATTTCGGTAGCTGTCACTTTTGAAGCTGTCATTTTTTGACATTTGATAAGTAGAAACTACGCTATTAATAAAAATGGAACGATACACGCTTCAACAACGCATTTCTTTTTTTTGAATATCAAAATAACACCTCTTATTGGAAAACCCTTTATAAAGGAAATTAAGTGGTAATAATTATTGAAGTTAACAATTTTCTTAATTTATCTTCAAACTAAGTTTATAATAAATTCGTAAGTTTCTTGTATGTATAATTGAAACTAGCTAATACAATTTTAAATATATTATATACAATTTTAGAATAATTTGAAACATAAAAAGATAAGTAATTAAACTGGAGGAATGTGTGTATGTATTAGAAACTGTTGCGGTATAATAGTGCATGTTTACAAAATTTAAATAAGTTAGACCAACCTAAGGACCCATTCAATACATTTATAAGTTGAGGCAGAGCATTGTATATAGATATTAATAATACTATTTTTTTTAATTCATTTTTATTTAATCTTAACTTATAACTATCTTAAAGCTAGATAAAAATGTTTAAAACTATTCTAATTATCATTAACTTACAACTAATTTACTGGCCCTTTACGGGCGGTCTAAACTAAACTATCTCTAAATCTCTTTATACTCTCTTAATACTAATGTCTTTCGACCTTAAATCTATTTTAATTAATTCTAATTATTTTATTTTATTTTTGTTTTACTAAGAAAACTTTTTTCGGTCTCGTATCATTTTTCTTTTTTTTAAACTTATAAACTACCTAAATCTAGACTAAAAATAATTAGAACTAGATACAATTAACTTATATACTAACTAAAACTAACCTAAACTACTTAAGATACCTAAAAATACCCAAAACCACGTAAAACTACTTAAAAACTAGATCAGCCACAGCAGCATTTTTTTCGTTTTTTTAATTTTTTTTGTTTATATTTTGCATACGCATGCAGACACACAGCTACATTCACCCCATACATACATGTACATACGTACATACATATACGTACGCACATACATGTACAGTTACGCAGGTACATGCACATATGCCTCCGCATACATACATATTTTTAATTTTTTTTTGGTGCCACCCCGACTGTTCCCTATACCTAATTACCTTAAATGTATGTAAGTCGGCCAAGACATACCATCTTAATCGACTTCAAATATCACGATGCTGTTCAGAGAGCCACCAGAACTGGTTCTCCTGTTTCGCCCTATCCCTTCGGTCCCGATCGGACACAGTCCTACTAAACCGAAGGCGCTCCTCTCCACCTTCAGCGATGACGTCTCGACCATACAGGAGTCGCCTATCTACAGTTTTACGGCTGACGTGGTAGATAAGCGGAACCGCTATTCTATCCTGTATCAGCCCTCGACTGTCTAAATAGAAGAATGCCTCGGGATGGATGTAACCACTTAACCGCACACTCTCAAAATATTCGTTATTGAGGTAATAAGCCCCATAAATTAAGCTGTTAGTTGAGGACATCGCTCTTGCAACGTGCGCCCGAATCAGCTTAAACAAAAAATTATATATTCTGTTTATGTTGGCTCCGTTGTATAGAATCTGGTTGGAATAACATCTTGTGTACTCCGACTCTGGTGTTCTGTGTAATCCAAGGCAACGTCTAAGACATTGCCTCTCAAACACCCGAATCTTTTCCATTTGAGATGGGGCAACGTTGAACCACACCGGGCATCCGTAGGCAATCATCGGCCTGATGAGGGCCATGTAGCAAATCACCTTCACCCTGCTGTCAAGACGGCTGCTATAAAACAGTCGTTTTGTCAAGGCAAAGGCTCCCCTAGCCCTGGCCAAAGCAGCACCTATATGTCTGTCGAAATACAGGTACTGATCTAACCAGATGCCAAGGTACTTTACTACACTTTTACTCGCCAGTGGATGTCCATGTGGCCCTACGATCACCAGCTTGCGCCAGTTCTTTCTCGTATCCCTTGAGGCGCTAGACAACGGAGTCCTAAACAAAATAGTTTCTGATTTCTGGAAGTTGATTTTCAACTTCCAGTCATCACAATATCGCTGATTCTTGTCGAAGTCACTCTGCAAGAGACTTTTGATGACCTCAACTGTATTAGCTGTTCTGTACGCAATTAGATCGTCGGCGTACGCAATTGCCTGAGTTAGACTACCTATCAGATCGCTGGTGTAAATGCTGAATAGAATCGGCGAGTTAACCGCTCCCTGCTGAAGACCATTATTAATATTAAAAATTGCGGTAGAAGTTACATTGCCACTCTTGACAACAAACTTTCTACCATTTAGCATGTCATAAAGCATATACAATAGAGGTTTACTTATACCTAGTCTGGTTAGCTTTAGATAGAGGCCTTCTAACCATACGGTGACGAAGGCCTTCTCCAAATCAACCAGACAGGCACCCGTACACTGCTTTTTAGTTTTGTTCTATTGGATATCAGAAACTAGTTTAGACGCGGCATGAATTGTGTCATGTCCCGCCTTAAAACCGAACTGATTATCCGGGATGATATTTTTGTCTTCCGCCCACTTGAACAGGGCTCTATTAATAACCTTTTCAAATACTTTGCTGCAAATCAGAGGTTAGGTAGTGTTGGTGTGCTATGAAAATGCGTATGAAGAGAAATAGTGTGATAATAAATTGATGAGAGAACTATATACACAATTTATTATGAGTTAGAGGAGGAAATGAAAACAAGTATTTGATAGTTTTTTTTTGTTTTCTTAGGAGGATTTTTTTGTTGAGTAGGAGTTGGTTGGGTGTGTGTGTTTTTTGTATTACGGGCAGAGTTAAATATGCTGGCTGTAGCAAATATAAAAATATGTAGGCATACACTTGTGTGCAACGGTCACTACTCCAAAAAATAAAGTTTCTTACAAAATGCAAATACATTAATTATAATAATTATTTGACTATAAATTTGGGATTTGTGGTAATCGTTGTCCAAGGAAATTTTTTCTAGTGTTCCCAAATAGTTTCTTTTGAAATTTCGGATTTCGATTTTTTCAAAATTCAGCTTTAATTTTATATTAAATAATTTAATTATTAAATAATAATTAAATAATTATTATTATATTAATATTTACATTAAATAAAAGTTCGCCCACATTGTATGCACAGGATTATTAGTAGACATCTAAATAACTACCTATATTTTTAAAAACGTTTATACTTAATGGTTTTAAATACCTAAAAGATTTGTTTAAATCTTTTCTACAAATGATCTTGGTGTGCTCATATTGAGTATTTACAATATACATTTCAAACTTATGTAATTTTTTTCTGAAAATTCGAAAAATTATAATTCTACATATAAATTTTTAATTTAAAAAAAGTTCAGAGACTAGTTTTTGAAAAATCGATTTTTCAAAAAAAAAAAAAAATTGTAGGTAGGTAGGCATATTTATTTTAAATAAAAAAAAAACATTTTTTTGAAAATTAAAATATGCAGTTTTATTTACACTTTTCGGAAGCGTTTGCATACAAAAATAATTTCAATCGGTTCATAAATAGTGAAAAAGTCAAAAATATGAAAAGTGGTTCTATTAAAACTATAGCCCACTAATCGATTAAAATTTTGAGAATAACATAAGGTCATATAAATTACTATTTATGTTCTATGAGAAGCACTATTAAGAAGTGCGCAAGACAAAATATTTTTTTAATAAAAACTGGGCTATCCTAATTTAATAAAAAAAATTTTAGTGAAAATTCTTGGCGCCGTTTTTGAGAAATATATTTTTTTCTTAACGTTTTTTTTACCATTTCTATGAGAGGTACCGTTGTTTTAAATCAATTAAGTCGAAGTTTCGAAATATTGAGTTTTCAAAAAATTAGTTCAGCCGCCATCCCTGAAGATAAATCTGAGACAACAACCAGCTCTAGTCTCAGAAAATCGCGCCACACATCTTTCCTATCCTTCTTTCTCTTCTTCCACCGGATGCCTGGGCTGTGTTAAGAAAAGGATATAAAAGGTATTCATAATCCCTTGAGCGGGCAAAGTTATAAAAAAAAAACATTTTTTTTCGCTATCATCGTAAGTTTGATCAAAATCTCGAGTTCGATTTTTTTCGAATACATAACTTGTAATATAGTACCTACATATATAATATCGCTAGTCAAAAAAAAATACTACCTTGGTATACCTACTTTGTTTCCTAATAAAACTGTCTGTGGAGAAAAAAATTAAATTATTTTGAATAGATATTATATTTGAAAAAGAAAAAAAAGTAGCTATGTACATACATATTGTATGTAGGTGGGTATCTGGGTACACATGTACCTACCGAAACAAAACATATTGAAATATTTCAACATTGCTTTGCTATTTTCGCATAGAAAAAGTGAAAAGTAGCAACGTTGCTACAATTCAAAATCCTTAAATCTACCAAATATCTAAAATTTGAAAGAAAAATTTAAAATAAATTCTATAATAACCTATACAAGCATGTATATCCATATACATTCTTACTTCAAATTCATGTATACGGCAATAGCCTTGATATAATTTACTTATACCCACCACATTTTTAAGGTTGCCATGGGAAAAACAGGATATTCGGTTTCCCCCCTTACCCTCTATATTGTTGTTAGAAGTAATAAGCACAAATAAGCCATACTAAGATCGGAAACCTTCTTACGTTTCCCCCCCAAGACCCATTTGTTTACATTGTTGTATTTGTAGCTTTGAAACTCTATCCATGAATGGATGGGAAATCGAAAAGCAAAACAAAAACAAATTACTAAGGCTGTGTTGTATATGTGTCTATAGGAAGAGGAACAGAATTGTTACTTGTGTGCGTGTTTCAGCTTGTAGGCAAATGTCAAATGAAAGCAGAGGTTTCTGGTCTATGGTAATAAGTTTCGACCGCCTCGTTTGCTTTTTTTCGCTCTTGCCTCTACCTTTTCTAATTCCACATCAACAATTCACTATCAAGAAAAGAGAAACTAGCGCCCTCATCGACGGAACCGCTAGCTAAAAAATTCTGTCTCATAGTAGTACTATAGTAGAAAATAGGTGTAATACCGGATTCAACGTGGATGGCGTAGGTTGGAGTTGTATTAGGGAACCTAAATAATCTTGAAAAAATATCGTTGGATCACTTCAAATTCCTCAATTTTCGCGTAACCAACAACTTGGGCACCATAACACATGCAGGTTTTAATTGTGGCTTTAAATATACGGTATTTTGAAGAAGAATCAATATTCTGGTTGTTAAATAAAGATGGCCACATAATGTTTAGTGCGAGCTTAGCCTCATTGCTTTTCGTTTCGTATGCAAAGCAAAACTCAAGTTCGACGTCAATAAAACTCCGAGATATTTTAATTGGGTAACAACTTTAATTTGCTCACGGTTTAGATACCATTTTTCTAGGGGAAATAGTCTTCTTCGTTGCCTTTGTTCAAAGATCATTATTTTGGTTTTTCTAGTATTGATTTGCAGCTCCCATAATTCACAGTATTCCTGAAGTCTGTTGATTTGAAGTTGTAGTGTGTGAGGACTTTCCGTTAACAACACTAAGCCATCAGCGAAGAGTAAAACCTTCACAAGCATTTCCCCGAAAATTACTCCCCCCGGTAGAATAGCACATACTGAATCAATAAATAGAGCGAATAAAATCGGACTTAGAATGCAACCCTGTGGTACTCCTGATGATGTTTGAAACCATTCTGTCCCATCCCAAACAGCTGCATTTGTAGATGTCAATAAATTTAAATAAACCATAAAAACCAAGAGATGCCAACTTATAAATCAAAGCTTGTCTATTTATCGCATCAAAGGCGGCTTTGAAGTCAACGAAACAGCAATAAAGTTTTCTGTTGTTACCTAAATATTTATTTGTTTGCGATGGCAGCCAGAGCAAAAATGTGGTCTGTTGTAGAGAAACCGTTGCGAAATCCTGATTGGTATATGCCTAAACGATTTCCGTTTTCCACCCGTTTCGAAAGTCTGACATTGAGAATAGAAATACCTCGGTAATTTTCCGGAAGACTTGCATCACTTTTCTTGAATATAGTTAGAAAAAATGATTGCTTTGTTAAGGCTGAGAGATACAGAAGATTCAACATAAATACGCTTGAAAATTCTACTAAATCATTTTTAAACGTAGTGGTAACATTTTTATAAAATTCTACAGGGATACCGTCTATACCCGGCGCCTTGTTATTTTTCATATCTTAAAGTACGGCCTCTAGATCAACTATGGATAGAGCTATATCCAGTTCATTCACGCGAAACTAAAGGTTTGAAAATTCCCACCGGCTGAAAGCAATGATTTAAAATGACCTGCTTGTAAATCAACCTGAAGCGAGTTAGTATATTTTTGGCTCGAAGACGACCTCCAAGTTCCGGTACGTTATTCCAGAACAATTTTGAGTTTTTGCAACTATCTAATCTTAAAGCCATATTTTCCAGGTATCGATTTTTTTTGTAGAACAGAGAACTTTGTAGTTTTTATTAAAACGAATATATACTCGTAAACATTTAAAAAATACTGCATTTTCTTATCTAAACAATTTTAAATAAACAAATGATTTGTTCCCCAGTTTATGGCATTCGTTATCAAACCATTTATTTTTGGGTAAGAAACCCTGTTTATTGTTTTGAGCAAAAGGAGCTGAAATCTTTATAGTTTTCTTTATACTTGCTGCTATTTGATCAAGAGGACTTGTTGTTTGAGAGGGAGGAAATTATAGTTTTGATAAAGTGATTTAAAAAGTGGATCTTTATTCTCAATCCAATTGTGCTTTAATAAACTGTTCGACATCCTTGGTGGCATCTCGTATGAAAAACATCCTTTTATTAAAATTGGTAGATGAGCCGAGAAATTTGAATCAAGAACTTCCAAGTCAATAGTCGAGACCAACCATTCGCCACTGCACATAAATCTATCACCGATTGCCCTTGACCACTAATGAAAGTGAACTCGCCCCCAACATCGCCTCTAGACGCCCCATTTAGGACAAACAAACCAAAGTTTTCTATTAGTTCTAAAAGATTTCTGCCATTACTATTCAAAGTACCATCTTCGGAGTTTCTAATAACATTAAAATCAACTTGATATTGAGAATAGAAAGAATTTGGATTTTGACTTCGCTCGTTAAAGTCCATAATCAGAATGATATTTTCCAAAAAGCTATTATTTAAGAAATTATATAGACTTTCAAACTCATTACGCCGGTTAATACAATTGAGGTACAATGGGATAATATTATACTTAATATTCGAGCTACTAGAAATTTCTATTACAATTCTGTTTTCAATACTCTTAAATCTTGCAAGCATTCCTAGACTACGTAATTTGGTACCGCATAAAATGCCACCACTGGCTCTACCAAACAAATGATTTTTTGAGCCTCTACAAATGTTTCTGGAAGAACAATAACATCGAAATTTAAAATATAATTTAAAAAATTTGGTAAAAGAAGTTTACTTTTAAGACCCGTAATATTGTAAGAAAGTATTTTTAAACTAGATACATTCATATTTTTTTTTATGGCAGAGACGGCAGATACACCCTATAATTTAAGATTTGAAATCTGATTTGTACGATGAATGAGTACACTTTATCTGTCAGCAAAAAAAAATTAATTGCACATTTGCGGAATCGCAAATATGTATGTATACACGCCATTCTGTGTACGCCGAGAAAACTCCCGCTTGCTGAATTTGGCACCCTGAACGTCCTTGTCAAACTAACTACAAATGTGATGCGCTATTGTCAATTTGCTTATGAAATTGATCCGAACAAGTACAAAATTATGGAGTAGCCGCAATTTGATTATAACGGGTGATTTTTTTGCTACTTGGTTTTTGACATTTATATTTTTGACAGATCACACATGACAAATTCCACGAACATTTGACATTTCGATTCAGTATTGTTTGCCATTTCATCATGAATAGACTTACGCCTGAACAACGTTTGCAAATTATTGAAATTTATTATCAAAATTCGTGCTCTGTGAAAAATGTGTTTCGCAAGCTACGTCCGTTTTATGGTCGTCATAATCGACCCACCATTTTTGGCTAAATGGATACGTGAATAAGCAGAATTGCCATATTTGGAGTGAAAAGCAGCCAGAGGCAATTCAGCAGCTACCAATGCATCCCGAAAAATGCACTGTTTGGTGCGGTTTATGGGCAGGCGGCATCATTGGGCCGTACTTCTTCAAGGACGATGAAGGCCGCTGGGTTACGGTCAATGGAGAAAGGTACCGTTCGATGATAACAGATTTTTTTTGCCGAAAATGCAAGAATTGAACTCGGTCGACATGTGGTTCCAACAGGACGGTGCCACATGCCACACTGCACGCGAAACCATGCATCAATTGAGAGGCGAATTTGGTGAGCAGTTGATCTCACGTTTTGGCGCAGTCAATTGGCCACCAAGATCATGTGATTTGACCCCGTTAGACTATTTTTTGTGGGGCTATGTTAAGTCTATTGTCTATGGGGACAAGCCAAGCACGATTGCTGCCTTGGAAGCCAACATTGAACGCGTCATTGGTGAGATTCCGGCCGAAATGTGTGAAAAAGTTTGCCAAAATTGGACCTTCAGAATGGACCATCTGAAGCGTAGCCGCGGGCAACATTTAAGTGAAATTATTTTTAAAAATTAAATGGCAGAAATTGGTTTATCGATCCAAATAAAAATTTCATTCACTTTTTACAAGTTTCTGTGTTTTTTTGAATTTTCAAAAACCGAGCTCTTAAAAAATCACCGTTTAGTAAGTGAACAAACTGTAAGACGAATGGCTGTGCTTGCTGCCATATTTTTACCAAAAATATAGAGGGGTGTCGGGTGGGACAGCTGTTACCACATTCTGAAGTCTGGACCTTACTTACAATACGATTCGTCGCTTAATATGTTGGAACCGTTCTAATTACTGAGGTACGCCACTCATTTATTACGAATAGCTTTTTGGATAAGAAGAGTGTGAATGTGGCTTTTTTTAATCTTTCTGAATATTTTTTTCCCAACTTAGTCTTTTATCTAAAATAAAATCCAGATATTTAACTCAACCTAAAAATTCTACAAAAATAATAGTTTTTAAGGGGAATTTTATATTTCTTGGTAAATCACATAGGCCTTGTCTTGGCGTTGAAAAACAGTTGGCATAGATCAGCTCAGTGTGTTAACTTTTTAAAACCATTTTATGTACAAGAGTTCTGCCAAGGAGTTACCGTTGTTTCCTGATACGATACAATTTTCATCTGCATAGACAATAACTTTGTAGCTGCTTACTTTCAGACATGTTCACAGTTCGTTTTAATAGAAGTGGACATAGAACACAGCCTTGCGGCATACTTCTACTGACCAGCTTCTTATTAGAATTACCACCCACTTTTAAATTGATAATTGTATTAGTCAGTAGTAGATTAATCTGTTTGAAGCAAGTTTTCCACCAGCAAAGCTATCCTGAGTTCTAACTAACTCGTTAGCATTTCGAGCTCCATATAATACTGCCAAAAAAACAATAATTTATTCCTTTAATACTTTGATATTAATAAATGCCAACAAAATCAATTTGTTTCGCTTTTGCACGAATTTATTTTAGGCGTGTTTTAAAAAAAACAAAGTCCAGTAACATGCTCAAAAAAAATTTATTAATACGATAAGGTTAGAACACTGCTCTAAGCTTAGCAAATTCTTAATTAATACGCATACCTACTTTTAAATTTTAGTTTAGTAGGCGCCACAGCCGCTCGGGTGCCGATGCGGAATGGGAAATCTTACTTAAATCATCAATTACTAATTCTTGCTTTTCGTACTTCATCGCAATTCGAAAGAAATTGATGAGGTTACAGATTGTTTGGATATATCTCCACTTATAGTATTCTTCTCCAAAGTCGAAAAACAGTAGCAAAATATGTATGTACACATACTATAGAATCATTAAAAAAAAAACTCGAAACCATTATTAAATTTATAAATCAATTCAAGTAGATACATGTACTCATGCAACCACTACCATACTCAAGGCACAAATTCTTCATAAGTTGTTCCACAATAAATTGCACAAATTTATAGTAAAGCGGATCTGGGGTAATTTAATATTCACTCAGATTGCATAAATCTATCTTCTTGCATTCTTCCCTGGTGCTGAGTCTCTTCCTTCATTTGTTTGGTTCCTGAGGGTTATCGTTAATTCGTTCGTCTATGTAGTTTCAATGAAATGAACTACACTGCATAGCAAGAAACTTCTAGAACCACAAAGAAGTTTCTTCTAACCTCTACCACATTGCACAGCATTATTAACCCTTGCGATGGATTTGGCTCGTTTTTCTTGTTCCGTTTGCAATAATTTTTACTTGCGATATAGGTACCTTAGGGTCAGGTTTTGGATGCATAAAATAATCATTTAATTAAACGAAATTTCAATTATCAGAACTGGGATTTCATCATAAATATTATTGAATACGAACAAAATTCTGTTTGTCTGTAATATATTTTTTTTTAAATGGTTCTACCTGTTGAATTGTAACTTGCAAAATATCCTATTATGCATATTGGTGATATCTTCTTCCAAGACTTTCTAGCTTTGTGGTTTCTTGTGATAAATACTAAATTTCGAAAAGCCATAATAGAAAAGCATGGTTCCTCCATCAGTCCATCAGAACGGTCCACAATATTGTGTTTCGAAATTTCCATTATCATTGCGCCGTTGCTGTTGTGAGACACAATTAGACAATCAATGGAAATAGTTTACGCGTTGACTCTCTGACGTTAAAATGGCGTATGATTTTCCCTCAAAATACCGGCAATGCATTGATCTTAGGACACATTAACATATTTGTTGAGACTAAACCTCAATTGTTTTCACAACATTGGCCGACTTATTGCCTCACTTGTGCGATCTAAAATATTTTATCCGTCAGTGCTATAGCCGTTTTTCCGTTTTGTATGCACATCAGAGAACCAACATGTTAACTGTCTAACAATAGCCTTACTTCGATCTGCTAGAGATAATAATGCTACACATATACACGTATAAGTCCACTGGTATCGCTTCATTGCTTGTTGTCAACTGTTATCCGTCTACGATATGAATGTCAGATCACAATAGTATATGACCAAATTAAGCATTATATTACAGTAAGCCCTGAATTGCTAAAAATTGTAGATACTTTTTTTGTAAGCATGAAGGAAATTGGTCCCAAAACGAAATCGTTAAATAAGTGACTTGCGCACGAGCGGTCACCAGCGAATGCGAATGAATATTTCAAAGAAATTTCTATAAATTTTTGGTTTTTGAAAAATTGTTAAATAATTTAATACTTTATTAAAATTATAGAAAACAAACTGCATTTTACTATTTTGTACGTGTCAATAGCATATCTATTGCGAACTGTTAATAAACGTACTTTGCCAATCCACAATTCGGCAAATTAAAAATTCGTTGAAATTTAACATCAATCACTTAAATCATTGATTATGATTTATTACGATTTACAGGTATCGTCGACTAAGAAAATTGTTCATGTGAATAAAATTTCCAAATTTATTATATCACAATTCACAGATTGTGTTTCATTTGAAAAGCACTTCAACTGATATTTGCATGCGAACATCGATAACACAGGAGTATATCCTAACACCTTACGGACAAAGCAATCCGACTCTGTATTTACACACCCAGTATGCCGGTGTGGGACTGTTAAAAATCAATTGTCAAATATTTCAACAAAAAAAAAATAGTTGAAATGAAAAGGGACGATGATTTAAAAACGTATCTATCTGGTCGACAATTTTGTATCTTTAATGATTTCCTGTGTTGTTCCTCTACGTGTCGACTTTAATTGTCTACATTTCAACGTAGACAATTGGTGGACAATGTAGACAATTTGTCGACAATGTAGAGTGAAACAATATGTCAACAATGTAGACAATAAATTTAACATCTTAAATCTCACAAATAAAATCATTCTACTGAGAAACACGTGGTTTTAATATTTTCCATAAAAATATAAATTTCAAGCAATAAATTATAGAATTTCTTTTAAAAATAAAAGTTGAAAGCACGTATGCATTAAAATGTCTGGCCGATTTAAAAACAAAGTCTTTGAAGATCTAGGCTACCTCTGGGTCAAAACCAATAATAAATACTCAGCTCCTTACCAAACGCTGCAAATGCCGCTGAAAACCGTATTCGCAGACACAAGTAATGGAAAAAAAGCCTTTGCTTACATTTTGCAATAGGAATCGATGCTAACCTCAAACAAGGACATCTAAATCGGATGATCTCTCAATTTAATATTTAAAGGCCAATCAAAACCAATCAAAAATCAGTAGCGCAAAATTTCCAAGCAGCGAGAAAAACTCTTCTTTATCTTTGGCTTTTTACAAAACCAATAATACATAAAGTTCGAGTTAGAATAACTTGAAGACCTTGAATTTTATTCAACATACAGATCTGAAAAAAACCAGTTCGATTTTTATTTGAAATTTGAAAAATCTTACTCAAGCTTTAAATGCATACATATATTGTTTGTGTTCGTGTGCTTATGTTTAAGTTTTACTTGCTGTTCCATTCCTCAACATAAGTTTGATAAACGAAGCCCTAAAGATCTACCTACTTTAATTAGAAGAGTTGTTGAGTGTGTTTAAAATTGAGACAATTTTAGACAAGGGCTGGCAACTAGAAGACTGCTTTAAATAGAGTTGGGTTTATTCTATAAAAGAGGACTGTTTAAAATTTTGCGCCAACATCTTTTCAAAAAGGATTGAAATTGAACAACTCCAAATTATGTGAGAAATTTATCAGTTAGCGATTTGATTACTGAACTAAATTTGCAAGGTTTACTGGCATTTTTTAATTTTATAACTAAATTCCTCAAATTTTAAAAGGTTTCTAATACGTGACCAGTAGTAAACAAGTCAAGTGATTCAGTGGACCTATCAAATTTTAGTGAGTAGGCATCTTAACAGATTTCTGAGTTTTCATAATTTTTTCGATATCTCTAATTTAAATATTTTAAACTAAAATTTTATAAACATAAGACTAGTTATACGTTTAGATTTAGATCAAACGATTTTTTCACGACTAGCTATCTTGTTCTTACACACATATTATTGTATTATAGCAGAACTTTGTTCCTATTTAAACATTTATGTTTTGTGGTGTGGTATATTTTAGTAGGAAAAATTATAATTTATGGTGGTTTTACGAATTGTCTACATTGTCGACAATTTTGAATTGTCTACATCGAATTGTCTACATGTCTGATGATTTCTAACAAAATAGTTACTTTAGAATGAATCCATCATTTTCAGCCAACGTGTATTCACTCTCTCAATTCAAAATAACTAAGCAACGTGGGCAAAAAACATCAAACCGCATTGTTAACCCATTCAGAATCTTTTTACACGTCATGTCGGCATACTATACCGGAACAATATTTCTCGAAATACTCTGTCGGTATATCACCTTTTCGCACGACCATAAAACCTTATCGACACTATGTATCGGTACAGTGTTTCGCAGCGTGTAACATGCAAAAGTTATTATTATGTCACTGTTACATTACGACACACGTTTACACGTTAAATTTTTATAATTCTAAACCACTTTAACAATAAAAATCAAGTACATGCGACTCAGTCGTCGATTTAATTTATTATACTTTTTTTTGTTGTTGTGGATTTTGAATTTTTGCTTTTTGTTACTGGATATTTTTCGAGGGCAGCATTTTGCTTCAGAGTTAGGAGTTCATAAATTTACGTGCTGGTATATAGAAGAGAATGTTTCCGGCTCGAACTGTGAGTCTCACAATAAATGAATAAATGAAGGGGGTTTGTGTTCCACACAAATTTATTGCAAAATGTTGAAAGTTTTCAACTCAGCGGAAAAAGTTGGAAACTTTTCGTTCTCATTGTATGCTAGAGTTCGGCGTGTTTTCTATAAAAATTTTAAAAAAAATTTACAAAACTACAAAAAACTGTTGAGAACAAAGTTCAACATGAACATGAATATTATCGACAGGATAGGGGCAGCATCGGTAGAGTAATAGCGTTGTGGCGAATATTGTGAAAAGCGAAAAATTTGTACTTCCCTTTGAATGAATTAAGCCTGAATCCAGTTAACAGATGGAATGGAAGAATGGAGCAAATTTTTGTATTATAATTGTTGTGAAAAAAGTTGAACATAATTAAAGTAGAGTGACGACGCCGACGACACGTAACAAAAAAAGTTTTAAGTTACAGGGTGTTACGTATAATTAATGACCTAATTTCTTGCTTGGTATTGTTTTTATTATTATTATTAGAAAATAGGAGTTCAGAGCTATCGTATCGTACCGTATTGGGAACTTGGATGATGACAGTCATTATGACGACTGGAAAGCTGTGAGTTTAAAAAGAATTGGAAGTAAAAAACTCCGATGCCATCGATATTTCAACACAAACTATCGATGACAGAGAGTTACATAATTAAAGTTGGTGAGGTGGAACACAATTTTCATTGGACTTAGATTAAAGTGCTGAAGAAATTAGTTGTTGCATTTAACATGTAATTTCGTGCTTAAAAAAAGACTTATATTTCTGGGAAAATACCTGAATCTGATAATTGATCGAAAGGCACAATAATTAATACTGCTGTCAGTCATCGATGGCAACAAAGGTGAGATTGGCAGAACTTCATTCTGCAAGAGGCATGTCAGAGAGTGGCAGCACTGGTGGGCTGTAAATACAAGTTTGAAACTTTCAATATATATATATATCACGCTGCTCTTAAATTAGAAACGTCAAGAAAATAAAAAAAATTGCGAATATATAATAACTGTGGATTTCTGTTTATTTAGACCACAAGCTTATTTGGGGTAATTATATTAGGATTTACAGGTACCGACAAAGCGTTATACCTTTAATGGTCTGGGAAGTCCAAGTATTGCAAATGGTATTGATAATCCTGTGACTCAATGGCATATCTGCATATCTACTTGGTGTATAAATCTGAAACAAAATATTAGCTGCAAAAGAGTCATGTCGTAATAATTACTATTTTGAACTCTTTGCACAAAAACCATATATTACTGTAGTAAAAAGAGTTACCGGTGAGGGAGGAATCTAATCTGATTACCAGACTACCTTAATGGGGGAAGGAAGATAAGGTATCTTTTGTGAATTTTAGTCGTGTGAATATTTCTTGCAGTGCAGGTGATAGGTGTAATGGGTATGGATTGACCAAAGACGTTATTGAAAATGCCAATGGAAGAGGAAGAAAAGAAACTCCGCGTGATTTAGTGTCTAGTTGGACAAATGAAATAGTTTGCTCTACATCCGCTATCTATTGCAGGTCAGCTGATTTGAGATAGTCGTTGTCATTGAAATTCAATGATGGCCACCAACAAGTGAGAGATATAACAACCACCAGAAAAGACACAAATTTATCAGGTTACACAGGAACTTCAACCAGAAACTTCACAAAAAGTGTGAAGTTGTTAGTTTTGAAAGTTGATTGGTTCTAAAGTGCTGCATTTAAAAATTTGGTTTATACTAAATTAATACATTTTCACAGTTTTGGTACATTTTTTTTTTATTGTGGTGCACTGAAGGGGTTTTGACCACCCTGAATATGAACAAGCACAGTGCGAGCATTAGTAAGATAGAGTAGGATCTTAAAGGAGATACCGATGAACACTAGTTTTGAAGTGAAAATGGGAGGGGAAATTTAGAGGTTGGTAAAGCATTCCCCATTCGTATTGCACGACTAAAGAGGGATCTCTGTACTTGACAGTACGTCTGAAGTTGGGTTGAAGGGTAATTGATGAGATTTCCTAAAATTGGATAATTTAAAGGAAGGAATTCCACAGGCTGTTTCGCTAGAACATTGTTTGTAAGCATAGCGATCAAATAATAAGAGATATGAAATATTTCATTAGAACGACATAAGCTACAATGCCTGCATAAAACTTTTTTGTAAAGAATCTATAGTTTACGAGTAATTTAGAAAAAAAAACTAAATTTTAACCCATTTCCCACCATAATAATTTTTGCTTCGTTCCAAATTTAGGTAGTTGTTTTGAAATATTTATGACGTAAAAATAAAGCGTTTAATGGCGTTTTTATTTGGCAATCCGGAATTCTTCTCCGATCCGGGATCCCAACTGAACACTTTTGTGTGATTCTGACGATTCTGAATTTTAATGAGATTGTATGTGTGAAAATAATTGTGTACGTGTGAATATTCAAATTAAAAAAAAAATGTTTGTTGCACAACTATCATGGAAAAAATGACAACAGTTGAGTTTGACGTACAAGTATATGAATGTGTGAGTTCTTCTGGTTCTGATTCTGATTTCAAATTTAGAAGCAAAATTCTCATCTTTCAGAAGAGTCCGGAAGGTTTCCGTATTGCTAAATAAAAACGACATAAATTAATTGTAGCAACTTGGAAGCACTGTTCACTATATAGTATAATACTACGTTTCCACCGAAAATGAATCTCTTATAGATTTACTAATCTCAAAAAGTATTTCCACCGCTCCAAAAGTAGATTAATTTTGAAAGTACTATTCAAAATGCATATATCGTTTTATTTCCTCTTATGATGTAGAAGTGAGACAGGCAGCTTCATCTGTGTCAACCGAAGAGAAAAAATCACTTTCTCGATGAATGTGTTCATTTCGATATGGAAGTAGGGTAGTTCGATTGAAGATTTAAATGAGATTTATTTTAAATCTTCGTCTGAGAAGATTCAAATTTGTATGGTAAATCTTCAAGATTTATAGGAGATTTAGCTAAATCTACTTAAATCGCGGTTTAGTGGTTGGTGGAAACGTAGTATAAAATATGACAACCAAAGACAATTAATTTTAAGGACAGTAAATATAAATATGCCAACAAAATTGACAATCCGAATTTTTACTAAAGTATGCGTTAACTAACCTATCTTATAGCTTTTTCACACCAAACCCAAAACACGGTTTTCGCGAAATTATCAGTTTTGCCTGAAGAATCTAAAGCGAAAACACAAGTTTTCACATACATTTTTGATAAACCACACGTTTCAAATAAAACCTACCGAAAACATGTTGGGTTAGCAAGGTGAACTAAACAAACACATCTTGTGAAACATTCAGCGCTTAATTAATCGTCACATAAATAGCTGACGGGATGCTGCCAGGAAAAATAAAAAAAAAACAGCTGTCTGGGGTAATTTCAATTTCAATTGACAACGAATTTGTTATTGTCTGTGGTGTCAAAATAAATGAAATGTCAAACGAAAACTTGTAAATATTTTGTTTGAACGGTTTTTGAGTTTTCGTGAAATTTTGGAGTAAACCCCAATTTTGGGTTTGTTGTGAAAAGTCTATTAGATAGGCTATCATACCGACATCTGATCGCGCCCAATCAGAACAGTCAACGTGCCGTAAAAAAAATTAAATTTTCTGAAAATGAATGTCCAAGAAATTACACCCATTTTCAATAAATTTAACACACTAATTCCTTTAACATGAACTTATCGTATAAGAATTTATTTTTCTTAATCAATTCATAGATTTTCTTCCATTTTTAAAATCATAAAACAAAAAATATTTTTTCTTCAAGTCAAAATGAGTAATACCAAATATTTTAATTGACCGGCTGCGGTTTTCTCGGTCAAATAAGTGAATAATAAGAAATTTCATAATCCGTATAATTGACAATAGTGCAATTAGTCGGGAAATAATGTAGGTATAATTTTTCACTAACACAACTTTTTTTTTAAAGAAAATTAAAGACTAGATTTTTGACTAAATGTGTTTTAACTATTTTAGTTAAATTTATAGAAAAATTACCATCTCGTCTAAACTGGGGATTCTCTGATGGGATTACGTCTTGCTACAACAGTCCAATCTACACCCTTTAGTCGTTCGTTACATATACATAGTCTACTAAAAACTACCCTCTACATTCCTATATATTATTAATTTTAAAAAAATTAAATGCACGACTGGATTGCACGTACCTGCTCTTATGTTTGATCATATCGTAAGCAAAATATTTCTATCAAGCAACTAAATGTATTTTTAAAGACGTTTTTTACTTAGGTTTGCATACTTATACAATTTAAAAAAAAAATTACCTAAAAATCTGCGTATGAGAATTTAAAATATTTAATAATATAAACTAAAAAACAAAATTGAAACAAATTTATCCACTCGTTTTCGAAATATTGAATTTTCAGTAAAAAAAAATATTTTTACGAAAATTTTGTTAATAACAAAATATAAAAAAAAATGCTTGACCAAAATGGAGAGTATGCCTATAAAATAGTGCACAGACTTTTTTAGTAGAGCCGTTTTTGGGATAATTAGATGGTAGAAAAAATTGTATGGCAGATAGGTACCGTTAATTTTGGACATAAAAAAACGATTCAAAAGTCCATTTTAGACAATCACCTAAAACGCTTAAATACTAAGTTTGAAGAAAATCGCTTCAGCCGTTTAGGCCGTACATCGATATGCAGACAAAAAGACAAGCAGACGGAATTGCGGGTCCACTTTTTTGGTGTTCTCTATCATCGTAATGACAAGTTTAATTAAAATATCGAGCTGGATTTATTTTCCAAATGCAAAACTTGCCCTAATATAAAAGGTTATCCATTTCACGGTTTCAAAAATATTGGGCTGGAATTCGACATCTGTCAAACTAAGTTGTTAAGCCAATTTTTTTTTTTCAGTTGAAAGTCTGACATTTACGAAAAGGGTTTAACTATCGCACAACGCATACAAATTGTTAAAACCTACTACAAAAATGGCGATTCTGCCACAGCCACATATCGTGCTTTAAGACGAGATTATGGTTTACATAATCGCCCAACTACGCAAGCAATTGGCAAAATTGTGAAGATATATTAAGAGACTGGATTGGTTGCAGTTAATCTAGAGCCTGTGCATCATCGTTTCGCTCGTACCACTGAAAATATCGGTGCTGTGAGTGAAAGTTATGCCGAAGACCCGAATGTGTCGATTCCTCGTCGTTCTCAGGAATCAGGACTGTCTTACGGCACATTATGGCGTATGTTGCATTCGGATCTATACCTACATCCATATTAAGTCCAGCTCACACAACAACTGAAGCCAGCTGACCATTCACAACGTCGTAGATACGTCGAATGGGTGCTTGAACAACAGGCGGTGGACGGCGATTTTTCGAACAAAATTTTCTTCAGCGACGAAGCACATTCCTCACTCGGTGGGTACGTTAATAAACAAAATTGTCGTATTTGGAGTTCTGAGAATCCTCAAGTAATTGAAGAGAGGCCATTACATCCACAAAAAGTCACTGTTTGGGGCGCTCTTCGGTCCGGAGGTGTGATTGGAACTTACTTCTTCGAAAACGACGATGGAACGACTGTCACCGTCAATTCGGAGCGTTGTGGTCATATGATAACCGACTTTTTTTTGCCTGCTATTGATAAACACGACTTGGAGAGTATGTGGTTACCACAACATGGTGCCACATGCCCCACAACTCCAGTGAATATGGCTTTATTGCAAGACACATTTCCTGGCCGCGTAATTTCTCGTCGTGGCTATATCAACTGGCCACCAAGATCATATGCCATTTGACACAGATGGACTATTTTTGTAGGGCTACGCGAAAGACCGTGTTTATACAGATAAACATTTAACTCTTGAGCACTTGAAAACCAACATTCGTCAATTTATGGCTGAGATACCGCCCAATATGTGTCAAAAAGTGGTCGAAAATTACCTCAGAAGAATCGATGTTTGCAACAATTCGCGTGGTGGTCATTTAAATGATTTAGTTTTTCGCACATAATGTCAACATTCAAACTTTATAATAAAAACGAAATATCATGAAAAAAAATATTAAATATGTGTTTTATTTACGTTTACTTTTGAAACCGCAAAATGGATAACCCTTTAGTATGTACCTATGTATATCGCAAGTAAAATGATTTCTTTTACAAAAATGGAAATATGCTTAATAGCTATGACCCTAAATAATTTTAAACGCGGTCACGGCATTTAAGTTAAGACGCCTTTCAGTCATCTATTAAGGAAGTGTAATTAAGTTCAAAGTAGATCCTTATTTTATATTAATTCATATTAAATTGATGGGGAAATTTCTAACAGAATATTAAACAACGTATGTGTGTAAAAGGGCACTTTAAAAGAATGGCGAAAATATGACAGAATGTCTCCCTTCAAAATATGTCAAATTACATTCATGTATGGATACATACTTGACACTTGACGCACTTACATTATTAGAAAATTTTGAGCATTTTTGATTATCATTGTGCCTAGGAATTTCTTGGAAAACGAGTGCTTGCGCTGTCACCTGACAAGCTCATCCTGTAGTTGAGTAATATACCCTCGTCAAAATACCTGTTTGTTAGGGAGTCGTTTAGCATATCAGTATTAACGTCCTGTGATTACTTCCTGTGTGTCATAATCCCATTCATTTATGGTGGTACATTATGCAAATCAAGCCAGCACCAATCATGTGTGCCTATAGGTACGAACGTATTAATATTATATAATTGCTGCGATTTCGCAAGATGAGGACACAAAGGCTTAGACAAGCGGTGAAATATAGGTTTTGGTCAAGTGCATTAAGTAGGCTTTTCCACAGGTTTAAGGGATTTCAAAGTGTACCGAGAATATGGGTACCATACAAGCTTCGGTCCGCTTAAGCGAGATAATGTCGAAATATATGATTGAAGGATATTAATATCGAAGTAAGCCAATGTAACCTAGATAACCGAAAGCCTATCTTATTTCCACTAATCGTCTTTATGGTTTTAGTTCAATTAGTTTTTGTTTTTCAGGAGAAAAGTGTTTAAGCAGAGGAATTACGGACCTGACACTTATAAGTCATTATATTTAAGTTGCGTTTACTTCTCTTCGGATAATTTGTTTGAATAGGATCAAGCATCATGATATCAACTAAATAGCTAAGAGGATGTATCCCCCATGACTGAGAGGGCATCTGCAAAAAAGGCTGTACTCTGTTTTCATGAACTAGTTAGGCATATCTCTATAAACAGATCAGAAATATCAGTCTGCCATATAAACCATTGACCACATTTTTGAAATACCATTCATTGTCAAGTTCGTTAAGTGCTCGATGACGATGATCGAACTCGGAATTTCGGAAAATATAACAAAAAGTGTTCACAAATTCATCCAAACACTAGAGTGTGCCAACAAAATTGAAATTATCGGGGCTCTCAACATGCCGTAAGGGTGACCTCAGCACTTAGCTCCATGAAGTAAATTTTTCCATACCCCAGTAGCTGGTCGGGATTGTTAAAGATAACCTTCCGTTCCAAAACGGGATTGAAGAAGCTACATGATAGCGTATCTCCTTACCGAAACCCTGTACCGAAACTTTCCAGTTGCATATTGCAGAGTTTACCAGGGATCCCGAGTTCGGTCATCGCCTTATAAAGCCCTTGATGAAGGATGCTATCATACAGGGTGGTCTACGAATCGTGTTACAATAAGAAATTTAAATAACTTATTTTAATCGATGTATTTCATTAATTTTTTTTATTTGATTAAAAATTAAATTTTATTTTAAATAACTAATGGTTTTTAAAGATGATAGACCGCAAATGACCTCAACGATCATCCACGCATATGCGGCACCTGAACAGAAAATTGTTCATTGCGGCCTGAGGGGTTGAAATTGGGATCGCCTCAATTATTGTCTTAATGAACCGCTTCAATTCAGTCAAATTCCTGGGTTTCGTTTTGTACACTTCCTGCTTGACATAACCCCATAAAAAAAAGTCTGATGCAGTCAGGTCAGGTGACCTTGGTGGCCAGCGAAAAGTCCAGTTTCTGGATATCAATTTTTTTGGGAATTTTCGTTGGAGCTCCGCCATAACTTGCGTGGCTACGTGTGCACTTGCTCCATCTTATTGAAACCAAATCCTGCTGAAAGGGATACGTCTTCGACGAAGTTATGGGTACAAAAACTCCTTCAACCTCTTTAAATAATTGACAGTTTGTGTTACACCGTTTTCTTCAAAGAAGTATGCCCCGACAATACACCTATATGAAACTGCGCAACACATAGTGACTCGTTCTCGGTGTAGTTCCGTCTCATGGTGCATTTCTGGATTAGATCATCTGACATGAACAAACAATTTATCAATGTGTTGTCTTCTTCGGCCACTGCAATAATTTTTCGGCAAAATTCCAGGCGAACAGACAAATCCTGAGGGTTTAACTTACTTGTAATTTGGACTTTGTACGGAAACAAGTTTAAGTCATTTTGAAGTATCCGTTGTAATGACCGTCTGCTAACTCCTATTTGGCCCCATAAGTTACTAGTCGAAACACTTGGATTTGCCTGTATTGCCGATGCAACAGCCACTATTGTATCCTGAACCCGAACATTGGGATCTCGATGATACAGCCTTCGTTCGATGCTTCCAGATTCGGCAAACATGTTCACCAGCCTCATTATGGTCCATCTACTCGGGGGAGTACCGCCAAACTCCAGCCCAAATTCCCTTTGAACGGAAATGACGGACTGCAAAGAATGGTATCGCTGAACTATCCAAATCCTTTTTTCAGTATCCCAAGCATTAATTTTGTAAATCTTAATAGTAGGCTATAAAATAAAAAAAAAATAAGCCGATTACTCCAACTGAAAAAAAGTAATTACGTTTTATTTTTGTAGCACGATTCGTGGGCCACCCTGTATGTAGCCTGGTATGTCTCGACTTGGAAATGGATGACAAGCTAAACTAGCGAATTCTATAAGCTGCATCAAGAAGTCTAAGCACGACGATTAAATTGTCAAGCCCACATTGAGGAAATGAACAACAGTGTTCCAGCTAAGAGAGTCAGCAAATAGCAGCGCGCAGATTCGAGGGGACAAGGAAGACCGAACTTGCAGCATAAAAAACAAGCTATCGCTTGGTATGAATGACACCTCATTGGATCGTACTGCTTCGATAACAAGCATAACATTGCAATCGCCATCAAAGAAGAGCTATACCGATCGATGATAACGAATTTCATTTTGCCTAAGTTCGATGGTATGGATGTGGATGTCAGGATGGAACGGCGCAATGTGTCACTCAGCTGCTGCCACACTGGACCTCTCATATGGGGACCATACATTAACTGATAAGGAGTCGAACCAGTGCTGCCACTAAGAATTTAAAAAAAACATAGTTTTAAATATGATTTGGGATAAAAAAATCTTTTAATGAACAAAAAAAAACAGTTTCATCCTCTGATCTCTTTTACACATCATCATTGCGTAACTCGAGGTGATAGCTGAACTGTCAAAAATATTGCAAGGCCCGATGCGAGAGAAAGAGTGCGAAGATAAAGTGTTATATTGAAAAATAGTATGTGTTCTATTCATTATTTTCTTGGTGCATTTCACATACCAATATATATTCATACTCAAAGACACTATATGAAAATAAAAAAAAAAAAAAGTAAGTACACTTTCAAATGAAGAGTTCATCGTGCCTTTTGCTTTTAGTTTCGTATTTGTGTTTATGTACGGTAGGCTTGGACTTGTTGGGTTTTGCGATTATAGGAAAAAAATGTTGTGCCAGAAATAAAAAACATGATTTTGGTCCCAAAAAAATGAAAATTATGATAAATTATGATTTCTGGCAGCCCTGAGTCAAACGAATTCAATTTTTTTTCGTAATAATTGCCTTAGCGGATCTCGGATAGCTCTGGAATGAAACTACTCAAGTAATTTACAAAACCTAAGGAATTTTGAAGTTCTTTCTTAGAAGATGGGTTTTTTTAAATTTTGTATGACAGAAACACGATTGTCAACTGGTTTGATTTCGGATTCGTTGAAAATATGATCTTGTTATGGCCTTGTTATAAATAAAATTATATTTATTTATTAATAAAAATTATAAATACTTCTTGTTTATTTGGTTCTTTTTATAGGAATCAATTTTATGTTAATATGTTTGACAAATAGGTTATTTTTATTTTTCAAATAGATATAAACTATTATTAAAGCAAAGTAAAAAGTAGTTTAAAACAAAGTAAAGCCCATAAACACCGAAAGGTACACAAAAACAACAAAATTTCCTTGATTCCTTGTGTAAGGCTACTTGCCAAAGCCTATGTTTTTGGTCTAACATAGTGACGTACTTTGAATTCGTCAAGTTTGGCCTTACATCTTCAAGGGTCGGAATCAAAAAAGGCTATCTTTTTATAACTTTATTCAAACCCGATGTATGCAAGCAAACTCTAAGCTTACCATTAGCCTTTTCTTCAAGTTTTGTATCCATTCTCTTGGACCTGTTACATTTGAAATTACCTACTTCCCCTCCAGGTCTTTCAGAGTTTCAAAATCTTGTGTTGCACCTTTCAATGTAACTTTTCTCGGCGGCCGGCCTTGTTCAATTTTATATTTTTGGAAAAATCTCCTCTTCCCGCAAAAAGCTATTTATTCGTTTCTACAAGGTCCTCCTTTAAGTCATATGACTTTGTACTCAAATTTAAATTGTTAACATTTAACAATTATTAGGTTTCTTACCTAAAGCAGGGCAGGCATTTTTTACATGATTTAAATTACAATAACGACAAATTATAATTATCTATATATATAAAAGAAAGTCTAGTTAGTCTATGTCTTCTTATTTTTCCATTAAAAACCAATTCTAAAAATAAATGTCATACAATGAGTTGCTGGTTTACTCTTTACATGCTGTTTAGGCATAGAACTAACAACATGTGATTGAGTAAAACTAGTGTACCGATAAAATATGACACAGAATAAAAAAATTAATGCGAATATAAGGGACATCGATAAATAAGACACGAAAATATCTCCGCATTAGTTCAGCCGCCATCCCTGGAGATAAAATCTCAGACAACAACCACCTACAGTCTCCGAATATCGCGCCTAACATCTTTCCTATCATTCTTTTTCTTCCTTAACCTCACCATCACGCCCGCATTGTATTGAAACATTTAAAGGGTATTCATAATCCCTTGAGCGCGTGTAGATTATAAAAAATTCAACAAATATATTTAACCAATAAAAAATATCCTAAGGCATACTTAAAAGAATAAGGAAAATTATAAAATTTGTTTCAAGTAAATTGGTTGAATACTTTCTGAGATTACCCGTGACATAAGTAATAAATGTTTTGTCTTTATATAATAGTAAAATATTTACAAATTGATTATTATCTTTATCAACATTTACATAACTTTTGCTAAGATTATTTATTGAACGTACACATTTCTAGCATATTGCCTGTTACCTCTTATCAATTGCTGATTATTTGCCGAGCTTGGGTTGATGCCATCTAGGTACACTTGAACTATTTGTTGGATACTGGATTTCTTTTGTTTGCTTCTGTGCGATTTCTGCTGCATGACATATTTATATAACTTCTCTTGTAGCCCCTTTTTGCTTATTCCTAAGACAATTCTATCAGGAATAAGTGACTCTTCCAATGCAGAAAATTCACAATTTTTTGCTAACAACTTTAAGTCTGTCAAAAAACTGTCAAATGATTCCAAACTTCCTTGATTTCGGCTAAACAATTTAAAATGCTCATATGTTTGGTTCCTTTTTGTTAAGCATTAATTGTCGAAAGCTTTCGTAACAGATTCGATCTTATTTTTGCCATCTTCGGACAAAGTGAACGAATTATTATTTAGTCGTATTAAGTATTTAAGAACGTGTTCACCTGAATAATCTCTTCTTTGTCTTGAACACCAGCTGCAATTTTGAAGATTGAGTACTTTTGACGAAATCTCTTCCAATTTTCGGTTTCCTTCCAACTTCAGTGGCTGGATTCTGCGTACATGGTCCATCTTTTGTTGAATTTTGTTTTTTAGTCTTTTATTCTCGTGTGGGGAGATGGATCTTCAATAACAGAGTCTTTAATAGATGAGCCACTACCTGATAAATCACTGGATGAAGAATTAGCCATGAATTCTTTAATACATTAATATCAAGTAAGTAAGAGCAAAAATTTCGGAAAACTGAATAGTAAACAATTTTGTATTAAACAAATAGCATATTTTACAACTTTAATATGTGAAGCCTCGCAAAATGATCGATTTATAATCGTTCTTCCAACACCGACTGCGCATTGTGGCATCCAATGTATACTCGCATTTAAAATAACCTCTTACTTCCGTGTCTAGCTTACAAGTAATCTTTATTACACAATCTTTTATGTCTAAATATTGAAGTAGGCACAGTAATAATAAAAAATGTTATTATGAGGGGGAGAAGATCTGGAAAACGCAAAAAATTGAGCAGTGCAGATAACCGAAAAATGGAGTTGAAATCCTTGGAACCAGCTAGTTGTACCAGGATAAGTACTACAGTCCAAAAAAAACTCTAATCTTAAGCAGCACAAATTTCTCATTTTGATTTTTAGAGTTTTACGTCTGTCGCAGGAAAAAATATCAGTATTTTGTTCCCCGTTGTGGCCTATGCCAATAAGTCGCAAATTCAGCAGCGCCTGTGTCGCGTGAGACAAAAGCTAGAGAGCTATCCCGATTTACTCACTGTCGTTCTTATAATTGTTTTCTCTATCTTTTCCCGGGATATGATAGAGACAGCAATCTTCAAAATGGTCATCAAAAAAGTAGACGAAATCAACTATCACCTTATCCGATTCCACTTCTGAAAAATTCCACTTCGTTCAATATACCCGTTAGTGCTTACTCATCATCAGAAATTACCTTGTGTCCTCCAAGTCAAGAACACACAAATATTACGCTTCAATATAAGAAATATTTAATTGAAATCGGTAAAACCAATTTCCATTAAAAAATCAATTCCACGCCAAGGACCTTCCAAGCCGTCAATTTCATTAATCTATCATTAATTCCAAAACAATTCCTAATTGAAGTGACCTCAATTTGCATCATCAAGAACCTACACTTAACAAAATTCCACTTACAATTTGCCATCAGCAAATTGATTCTAATCGAACAAACTTTAGCTCTTAGGACTCTTAATTGCCTGACAGTAGTCCCGATGTTGATGATGTGATTCTTTAACCCATTAATATATGTATGTATAAATGAGAGTCTTGTGTTGCTGTCCATTTTAATATAATAAAATAACTGACTTTGTAACTGAGAGCTTTGAACTGATTGTGTGTGAGAAGAGAGAAATTAAGCGCCGACCTTTGTATTTTAAGGACGACCTTTTTTTAATAGCTGAGGTCAAAGGATGTCAGAAAACTATGTCTATGATAACAATAATGATAATATTCCCGGAGGAGCGATTTTACTTTGTTCGCTGTATACTCACCTACCTACTGCATTGCATTTTTTTATTTATAGCCTTTTTTATGGTTAGTGGGCTGGGCTAGATCTGGATAGATTGTTTGTGCTGGAGCCTTCATCATCTAAACTTTTGTCATTCTAAACTTTGTGAACTCCAAAACCACAACCCATGAATATAAACGATTATCTTCCGGTCTTCCATTAAGCCTACGTTAGATGGATGGAAGCTCAAACGGCTTGTCCATGTCCATCCAAACTGGGCCGTGCGGTTGGGACTAGGAAGAAGTTAAAAAAAGTTTTCCCTTTTATGTTTTTTGTTTTGTTTTTGTTCTCCGATCGTTGTTTGTTTTTTATTTGCCTGCGGCATGTTCTTTGGTTTTTAGTCTGCTCTAGAGTTTGTATTCCTAGCTACAGTGGAAGAAAATAGTCCATGGGTCGGAATAAATTATTGTTTGATTTTTTTCGTTAACGACCGCAAGGATTCTTATTGGTATTTATATTCAATAAATTTTACAAGATTTTTATCTCAAATACACACACATCTAAAGCCACGCCGAATAAATCTGGCATTTGTGCTTATTATTTTGGCTTTGTCATCACACATTCTGTCCCACAGTATACTATGTCTTGGATTGAAATAGAGGAACATCCTGTGATATTGTATCCTTTTTTATGTTCATTGGGTGCGCTTTGAGGCTGCGAAAAGTTATCACTGTGCGGTGTTATCGCATGAATGACATCCTTTAATGGTGCCTTACCTCAGTGTTGTTTAGGTGGGTTCGGGCGTATTATCACGATTGGGAGGTATTTTTTTGTTCGTACACTTTTCTATAGGTGTTGTTCGGTTTTGTGATGGCATATTTTTTGGTTTTCGTTTCATTATGCACACACAAAAATTGTTAAGGTCTCGTACGATGGCATGGGAGGCTTGATGGATTTTTACACTTTTTTGCATTTTCTTTTGTTGTGAGGTTTTGATGCCAGTGGACAAAATTTTTCCTTTGCCTTCGGGAAATTGGATATTGAGAGTAAGCAAATGAAAAAAAATTTAATATTTATTATTTATTTTACTTTAAATTGTGTCTCACTATCTTGATGATTACTATTTTTAATTTGTGTTAGGGCGGAGTTCTGTTGCAGGTATTCCATAGAATTTTCTAGATTCCATTAAGGCATAGTATATTTGCTTCGAAAGGCAAACTTTTAATAAAGGTTTTTTGAGGTTTAATCGTAGTTGTTAAGTGTGTTCATTCCACAAAATATTGATTTTAATTACAACTTCAAGGTATTTCTAAGTTCCAACCATATATTGATGTATTTTTTGGCATCATTTTCTATGCGAACTTTCTTTTCTGTTACTTTTAAATGACGATTAAATCGTTACTGAGACACCATCTCACTATTAAATAATTAACTAAACCTTCTATACCCATTATTTTAGATTATAGTAGTAGAATTCGGGTAGAATTAGTGCTGAACTAATAGTGCCAGTAGTAGTGATAGTCGTAATAGTTGAAGTATTTGTAATAGTTGCAGCAGCAGTAGTAGTAGTTGCTGTAGTATTGGTAGTATTAGTAGTAGTAGTAGTAGTATTAGTAGAAGTAGTAGTAGTATTAATAGTAGTAGTAATAGTAGTAGTAGTAGTAGTAGTAGTAGTAGTAGTAGTAGTAGTAGTAGTAGTAGTAGTAGTAGCAGTAGCAGTAGTAGTAGTAGTAGTAGTAGTAGTAGTAGTAGTAGTAGTAGTAGTAGTAGTGGTGTTAGTAGTAGTAGTAGGAGTAGTACTAGTAGTAGTAGTAGTAGTAGTAGTAGTAGTAGTAGTAGTAGTAGTAGTAGTAGTAGTAGTAGTAGTAGTAGTGGTATTAGTAGTAGTAGTAGTAGTAGTAGTAGCAGTAGTAGTAGTAGTAGTAGTAGTAGTAGTAGTAGTAGTAGTAGTAGTAGTAGTTTGTCGATATGTTTATCCCAAAGAAAATTATAGTCTATTACCACTCCAAGATACTAATTGAAGAAAACGCAAACAATATGTTTATATTATTTTTGTTTTTGTTTTAGTGGACTGTGTGGATTTAAAGCCAATTGAATGATTTTGTGACCTTTAGTCCAAAATGCCTTTCGCCCAGGTACTACAGCTGAGCTCATCAGTTAGATGCTGTAGTACCTTTCTAAGACGCATTATTTTTTGATCGATGTGTACCGACTTTAATAAAACTTACAGCGATTACTCACTGTAAATTATATTTTTCTTCAAGATACTTGTAACTTTAACTAACTGGATATAGTCGTTTGTGGTATTTGGGCAGGCATCATTTCATAAATACATCGTTTTTCCGTAGCTTTAAAACGTGGACTACGAATATGCATCAACTTTGATTTCGAAGCCTTTCTCACCAATCAATTATCATGACACCATTTTACTGCCACATTAAATTATTGCCTCTTCTACGGACCGGTGAACGACGACGATTGCCGTATCATCAGCAAACGAAAATGGAGTGCAATGCAAATTAAAGACTCGATATAGTTTATTTGTGTAAAGTATCAACAGTAGCGGTCCCAGTTTCGATCCCTATGGTACTCCGAATTGCACATTCGCTTTATTACTTAACTCGTCTTTAATATTAATGCGGAACGTCCTTTCATTAAGATAGTCTCTGGGCCAGTCTGCCATTACTTTTTCGTGTGTGTTTCAATCAGGAAAACTTGATGGCAGACTCGAAGTGAGGCTTGCCAACTGACATAATTTTCCTGTTGGCTCTAAACGACCTTCAGGAAAAAATATTCACTTTCGTACTGTTTGAACTTTTCGATGCGTTTTCCTGATCGCTATAACTGGCCCCTAAGCGCTTCTAAAAGCTTAGAGTGGCTGAGCGTGTCAAAAGCCTTACTAAAATCCATAAACATTACTAAGAAATGATGCGTTTTATTTAAGCTCTCATTGATACAATTTACAAATTCACCAAGTAGCTTCACTATATTTTCTATTTCTGAAACCGTATTAACTTTTATGTATGAGAGAGTGTTTATCATTAAAATGTTGCAATCTTTATGTAATAACTTCTTCTAAGCACTTCTCTATCAGTGGAAATACGAATATAGGCCTGTAATTACTCCGTTGATTTTTGATCCCTCCCTCATAAATCGGCCTTAATACTGCGGTTTTCAGGGTTGTCGGTATTCTGAGATTGATGAATTTACAAAGGATGCAAGCAAAGATATCAGCATGTCTGCATACATCAACTGCTTTATACCGTCGATTCCAAATGATTTACCTTACCCAAGAGAAGTTATTATGCTGTGTATTTCATGGATATTTGTAGCATTAGTAAAAATTGAATTTTAAATACTTGTATTCGTTTGAATAGATGTGATTGCATCACATTGGTGAATTATATTTTAAGTCTGCGTGGAAAAGAAACCTGCACATTCAATTGATGGTGCACTAATTTGAGGGTAGTAATAGTAGTAAAAGTAGTAGTTGTAGTACTGAACTGAGTATTGGTGAAAGACTAGCATGAGCAGAAGTAATAGTGTAAGTGATATTTATAGTCGCGAGTTTAATGTAAAACTGCAAGAAAATCAAAAAGGCTTGCTCTGTTATAAATGTATATTAGGGAAATAATTGACGTTTTCTGTCACGAACGAAAGCCTTTTTATAACCTCAGATTTTTAGGTTAACCGCACGCGAACAATTTATTGGTTGAGGGTGGGTGATATGTGGAACGCAAATAGAGCTTAACAGTTCGTAACAATTTATCTTTTTATGGCAATCAATAAAGCAAATCTAAGTACATATTTAAATATTATTTTTATTTAATTTTTATTTTATTTTATTATATTTCGTGATTGCTTTATAAACTGCAGGAAAGAGTTAAAATTACATTAACAAAATTAATAGATTTCGTGCGATTAAAAAAATGAATTCATTTAAAACTATTATGAATAATAAAAAAAAAAATACAAATGAGATTTTAAGACCTCTTTAGAGCTTGTTATGCGTTTTGGTTTTGTGTAAAATTTTGTGGCAGTGTGATGAGCAGAATTTGGAAGGAAAATTGACGCTCATATGTTAAGAATGAATAGCGAAGGATAATTTCGAATACCTACCTTCATTTTATTGCATTTTAATGAGTAGAAAAATTTGACTTCAAAGTTTTAGTTTAGTTAGTAATTTAAAGTTTTGACTTTTTGGAAAAAAGAAACGTTTTTTCGGTACAAAAATATTCATCAACAAGTTTGAAATACTTTTATTTTTTTTTTCAAATTTTTGAAATAACAATATCCGAAATTTATGATTTATTTTTTATTAGGTCTATAAATAACCACGAATTTAAGATCAACACATACAAAATTTATAATTAATAATTTAAAAACGAAATATTATATTTACTATCTTTAAATTTCCAAGTGATTATTTTTTTGTTTGGAAAAACGGTTATATTTATATATATTTCCAGAATGTATTTGTGATTAATTATTCTATCTCTCGCCTTTTCGTCATTTACTATGATTGATCGGTCACGATCTTCACAATCACTCAATAGCTTAGGTGTGACAAGGGTAGTCTGAGAATGTAATGCCAATTGAAGATTCGTTTTGTAGAGTTTCTTCCAATTCCTGATTATGTCTTTTCAAAAACGTGGGAGATGTGACTTTTGATTTGGTCCAGATTTTAATTGAACCACAATTCAATTCTAATTGAACCACAAACTGTCTGTATTTTTCTAACTGAGTTTATTCTCTAATATCGGTTCATTCATCCTTAAGCATTGCCATCAATATGTTTACTGGGTGTGCAAAATATTAATTACGTTGAAAAACGGGATAAATTATTTCCCTTGCACTTGAACTAAAACATTTTGACAAATCTATTACGTAAAAGCTCAATACGAGTTACATCTCAAAATTTGATTGATAAAAGTTGTTACCCATCTTGAATGGGCATTTTTCCCTAGGGTTTCTGATGGAGAGATGTATATGACAGGATCCTTTGCTTATAGCGTCAAAGATTTAAAATTAGGAAATCTTTAATATTTTGGAAAAAAGTTTCCTCCAGGATTGGTTTAAGCTCAGCAAACAGGAAGGTCAGTACAATTTGCCAGCGCCTATCCAAGCTCATGCACTGTTGTAGCTCCATTTAAACTGATAAATAAATAACACACCAGCAACTACTAAGCATGTAGTTGATATATTATAAACCATTGCAACGGTCTCCCCAAATTCACTGCTTGGATGTTCCCAACTCAGTGGCGTAACTATACCATCTGAGGCCCGTGGCAAATTTTTTGTATGGGGCCCTTCGGCGTCCCAGTAAAAATAGTCACGTTAGAATTTAATTTTAATAAACCAATGATGTAAGTAGTTGCCCAAACTATTAACAATATTATGAGCATTTTAGTTTAATATCTAATAAGTTTTATTTTCAAGAGCATATGTTTATACAAATATTTTATAATGAAATAACAATTTACTTTCAGTAAGATTTTTTTATTAATTAAATTCTTTTCTCCGAGCTTTCTGTTCCACAAAAGTATCTATAACATCATCAAAGTTTAAAGATCGGGCCATTGAATTTACGAAGCCTGTCTTGTGCCATAGAGTTTTCTAAATAGGTTCTTATTAATTTTAGTTTCGAAAATGAGTCACAGAAATTGTAACAAATAACATTAATTTCAGAAAAGCTGAACGCCATAAAATTATAATAATATAATAAATCAACAAGCTCTCTAATACACGAAGACTTTTCTTATTTAAGCTCTGAAAGTGGACCGAAAACTTAGAATTTCCCTGGCTAATGATTCAGATATGTCTTTTTTATATAAATTAACAAATTCTATAGCTTTTATTAATAAATCAGTGTCATTTAAAATTTGCAAAGTTGAAGGTTACAAAGTACTGGCATTAGGTTCGTAAGTTGAACTTTACCCAGGGTCGACCTAGGTTTTTCTGACAACCCAAGAGTTGTCAAAAACACCTGGGTTTTTCGGTTCTCAAAAAACACCGTTGGGCCATTAATTTTATGTTGCCGAAAACCAGGTTATGTCATTTAATAATTAAAACTTGATATATGTTAAATTAAATTCTTAGTACATTTTTGTTGGCCCTATGCATAATCCACAACTTCAAAGGTTTCCATTTTCTATGTCTGCGTCTGAAAATTAATGTGAGTATTCTTTTATTTTCGTTTTAAAAATAACAAATCAAATCTCATGTGACTTGGACGTTTAATCATTTACCTCAACTTGGCCCAGCTAAAAACCTAGTTCTACTTCAGTGCGAGTTGAGGCCGACCCTAGGCTTAAAAAACACAGAATTTGTTTATCAGGGTGACTTCAGATTTTTCAAAAAATGCTTACCTAGGGCGACCCTAGGGCGACTTCAGAGGTCAACGAACAAACCTATTATAAACAATTTCATTCATTGAAAGGACACTGAGAGTAGGTACCGTCACGTGAATTTGAACAATTTATATGTAGTACGCGTTGATTTAGTAAGCTGAAAGTATGTTAAATAAAATTTATTATTATAAAAAAAACAAAAATGTTTTACTTTACCGCAGTTTTTGATGAATTTTTGTGCATTCAATAGGAAATTGGGTGATTTAAGAAAATAATTATTTACCACCTACTAAACCGTTCAAATAGGCACGTTATACCCTTCCGCCCAAATTAAGTTTGTCAGCAAAATTTTTGGTTAATTAGCGAAATTTCCTATCGAATGAACTCTAATTCATCAAAATCCGCGATAACAATAAGATACATTTTTGCTTTTTTTTAATAATAAATTTTATTTAATATATTTTCGGCTTACTAAGTCAACGCGTACCAAGTTGATTTTATTCGCATAATTGTTAACTATCGATTTACACATACATTTTTCAGCGTCACCTACATCTAACCTATTTGGTTAACAAAATGAGGGAATTCCCGACCGACACTTGCTCGCCCGCGTTACCAATGTACCGGGCCAAAAAATTAAGCAACCAATGAATGCGTTCTGCAAATTGACATCTTTTTGTTTTTGAATGTGTTGAAACTTTATAATTAGTTTGAATTTGTATATGGTCTTTAGCTGTGCTCCACTTTTATTGACGTTAAGTACTTAAAAATATTATAATTTACAAAATTTTGTTAAGAATGTTAGGTTATTTCTGAGCTCGTGTCCTCTCGAGCCGGGGCTCTTGGGCCGGGGGCCCGTGGCATTTAGCCAGCCCTGCTACCCTATAGTTACGCCACTGGTCCCACTTCTATAACCAGAGCTGGTTACTATACTATCGCAGTCAAACAGCAGACAATTTGTTTAAGTCCAGGCGTCTGTCTGAAAAGAAAGAGTTTAACAAATCCTTCTTCCAGAAGATGTCGTTACTTGTCCTGGGTACGAAGAACTGCATCAAAATTGAACAAACAATTTGACGTTTCACTCTAGCGATCATATAGGAAGAACAGTTGACAAGCAATGAAAGAAAATTACTGAGATACGACGAAAATGAAAAACACCCAAGAATAATATCCGGAGGTCCACCAGTGACGGTTGGAAGAACATTCGAAATCGGTCTACAACTTGCACTGCTTCTCTTCTATGAGTAAATTAACTTTTTTTCTTCAGAAGAGAAATTGAAGTTTTGTCTGAGATGTTCGCATATTGTTGACGTGACTGCCTCTATTAAAAGCTTATGAGAAGTTGATTTCGACCAAAAACGTCACCTCGACATTATCTAATGTCTAGTGGGCCTCAGTTATGTTCAAAAGTGCCGTGGTACATTTGTTTTGGGAAATGCATAGAATTGGCTGCAAGAATGAACGTTAATTGATTTGTTTTCTGTAAGAGATTTCTAATTTAAATGTGCTAAGTTCTTCATACCTAATTATCTCTTATTACTTTTGGAGCTCGTTTAAAGAACAAGGACCACCCTGTCTAGATAATGTCTCTCTTATACCCTGAGTATATAATTGCATTATGTAAATGAAACAATATTAACTAATTAAATGTCTAGTTGTTTTATCGAATGATTTCTTTCACCTTTTTATGATTAACTTATGATTTTTTTGGTAAATTAGCTTATGTATAATATTTTTATATTTATTAAAAGTCCTTATAATTATTCAGAAGTGGGATTACCGTTTTAAAAGTACCTACTTAGTTTTTTTGCGCGCTTATTGCTTTTTTTAAATACATTTTTGAGTTGGAATAACTTATTCGCGAAAATATAATTTTACAATGGATGCCACATCACGTGCTGCAAAATTTTTGCAAAGTGCGAATGTTGTCGATTTGAAGGACAAGCTGGCTGCAATGGGTTTAGCCACAAGTGGTCTTAAAGATGCGCTGAAATTACGTCTAGAACAGTGAATTGCTTCACTAAATAATGATGAAATTGAGAAGTTTTTTCCCACATGACGTCAACGAAAGTTTTGTTGATGAAAATGTCGTTGATTTTGAAGAGGAGGCAATCGTTCTGCAACAGAGGTTGGAAGGCTTAAGTGAAATTGTGAGAATAAAAGAAGAAATTGCTTCGTTACAAAGAAGGTTGGACCTATTAAACTGTCCGCAGGAAGAGCTTCATTCTTCGTATTCACTTCCTGATTTTGAAGACTCGACACCATTTTTTTCTGGAGATGACTGTTATTGTATTACGAAATGGGTAACTAGTTTTGAAAACAGCTCTGTTGAATGAGTTTAGTGAGCATGCTACAGCTACGGATGTCCATAATATGTTGCGAGGTCGTCGAAAGCATAAGGAAGAAACATTTCAACAATATGTACTTTCCATGCAGTAAATAGCTTCTCTCACAGATATTCAGGAGCAGGATGTTATTAGTTATGTGATAAAAGGGATTCCTGACTCCATTTTAAATAAACAAGTTTTGGTAACAACAAACAACATCCCTGATCTGAAAGTCATATTAAGAAAGTATGAGAAGATGAGGTGTGATCAGCCTCTATTTACACCGAGTTTTCAAAATCATAAGAAAATTTCACTTAATTCGAGTACAAAAGCTGTTATCAACTGTTTTAATTGTAATGAACCAGGACACATATTCACAAACTGCCCAAGGCCTAGACGTGAAAAAGGTTCATGTTTCCGTTGTGGACGAAAGGGTCATGCAATTAAGGATTGTCCACAGTCAACATCAATTTGCGTGGTTACTAATATCAAACCACAAGATGATGATCCAACTTGTTCGTACATGGCGTTTTTGAGTAAGGGTTTCTACAAGAAGTGTCTGAAGCTGCTTGTTTCTCAATAAAGATGATGACGGTGATTGACACCGGAAGCCCCATAAGTTTCGTGCAGCAGGGGTTTGTTCCACCATTTTCCACAAAAGCAGTACAAGGTTCTATGAATTACTATGTAGGTAAATATAAATAACTCAAAATTAAGTATATTAGGAAATACATTTTGTAACGTAAAATTTAAGGATGACTATATTAATTTATGTTTGTTTGTCGTAAAAAATGAAACAATGCAAAACGCGTTAGTGTTATGTCGCGATTTTTTTTGCAAAAATCGAATATGCAACTTGTTGTTCAATCAGAAAACCATGTTAATGTAATTGAAAAATATAAATTAGAAGAGACTGGTGAAAATTTTATGGAAGAAATATTGAGTATAGATACATTTGATAATAATGACGAATCTGTTTGTCTTAAAATTAATGAAAATTTAAATTATGATGAAAAAGAATTGGTTAGAAGTTTAGATACAAGGAGTATGTCATCTGATTGTAAATTGCCGGAAAATTATGAAATGAAGGTAATTCAAAATAACAATTTACAATTACATTATGATAAGTGCAGTGGCGGATTAACCTTCTCGGTACCCTAAGCCACGCTCAGTGCCTACCGCCCCCTTTTTTTAATACTATGCAAGGATCGTATTTGAATAAGCTAACATCGAAGAGTTTTGAGACATGGTTGTCTTTTTGGGGGTGATGAATTTGAATGTTGCGGTAGTATATTTGAATTATGTCACATGTCATTGTTTTTAATAAATTTGATAAAATTTTTGTGAGCAAAATTGCATTAATAAGTGTTTATGGCGAAAATATATTTTCCCTTATATTTCAACGAAGAACGTAAGTTTTAAAACTGGGACCCCGTCAAAAAATTTTTATATTGTAAAGGGGTATTGCGTATAGACTATTGCAATTAATTTAATAATAAGATTTAGTTAGATATATTAAGAAGTTGATTGCTTTTGCCCTTAAATTAAATGACGAATGTCTTAATGCCTTTTATTGTTTTCACCCATAGTTTTGGGGGCTCATGACCTCATGGCCCTCCCTCTGGAGCCGCGCTTGCACATTCCATGGTGGTTTATATATTTGTTGTTGAAAAGACAAATAGTTATAGGTCTTTGGTAGTATTATATTAGAAATAGCATTGGTATATATACCTTTTCTTATAAAAAAAATCCAAGAACTTTTTTAGTGGAACATGAATTTGGTGTGAGAGTAGATAATTTACTTTAGTTAGCCCCAAAAGTAAGTGTAGGAAGACAAATAATTTTTGTAGAAATTTTAAGAATTCAATATTTTTATTTAAGCAATAGGTATGTAAAATTTTTACCCATTTCAGTATAAAATATTCAGCCCAATTATAAATATTTCCCGGGAAAATTACTCTTCGGGAGATGTGTTCTCCCGAGAATAGTGTTCTCCAATTATGAATTCCCCGGGAAAATATTTTTCCTTTCGAAAGAGGGAAAGAGAATTCTGAATGTTCGAATCAGCTGTTTAGCATAATATTATATTATATTTATATTAAAAATACATATTATACTAGCAGATACCCGTGCGATGTTATGAATCTAATGTAATCACCTATCCACCTACAAAATTTCATTCAAAACCCTTCAGTCGTTGAATGTATGCACAAACGACGAACATGCTCGCCTAGCATGCTCGCGCTCGCTGTGCTCTTCTTGTATGAGGGCTGGTTCGCGAGCCCCTTGCTGTTGGCCAAGAATTTAGATTTTGTCGTGTTCGTAAGCTTCGATTTTCGTGTATGGTCATGTTCGCGAACAAAGCGAATATTTAATATTGGATTCGAAAAATAAGAACTACAAAAATAAAGTTTTGAAAAATAAATCATGGCTAATCTTCCAGCTGCTTACCAAATTTCATTAAAATCCATTCAATGGTTGAGGCATGAAAGCGGAACAAACAACTGTTCCAGTACCCCATCCATCTACCAATCAAATTTCATGCAAATCCGTGTGCTTCTATGCGCCTTTTGAATAAATGCTATGTTGGCTATTTGTAGAATGAGCTCTATGAAAAACTAAAACACACCTATCGCACGGGAACCATACATTTTTCCGGGATAGACCAAATTTAATCCAGATCCGTTCAGCCGTTCCGGCGTTATTGAGGAACAAACATCCATCCAAACTTTCACATTTATAATATTAGTAAGATTATATTAAAATTAAAAAAAAAAATTAAATGAAAAAAAGGAATTTATTATCCAAGCTGAAAGTTAAAAGTGAAAAATTAAATATATATAATAGGTACCCAAAATGTTCTGCATCGCTCTTAAGATTTTGAATGAAGAGCAGTTTGAAGAAAACCGATATCGACAGCCATGAGCGCTTTAAATACTTACTGCATGTTCTCACAAGATCCTCTCTAAAGTCCTGCAAATGTTTGAGAAGCAGCTGTCCTGCTCACAATAGATGTGTAAAGTGTATAAAGCGATTGAAGAAAAAATGAAAGTTTTGCAGATGGGATGCTCGTTGTTTTTTATCTCAAAAATAATTAAAATTTTATTTATATTTTAGTTGCATAAAGTAAAAAACTTAATTTTTTTCTCAATTCTGCAAGAAATGTGTCGGAAAAAAAAGCGCCAAATGGGAAAAATGGTCCCTTCTTTGGCATTTAGAATGCCTACTTTTTCCCCGAGTATTTTTTCCCCAATTCGAAGTTTGTTTAGAATAAGAGAATGGGAAACAAATCCTGGGAGTTTTTTTTTGTTTGTGATAAGAGAGTAGGGAAAAGGAAAATATTTCCCTGGGAATTGTCTTTTAGAATTGGGCTGATAATTTAACCTATACATACACTTTAATATTACATTCTGAAAAAAAACCTTGGTCACTTTTTTTTCACTATCTTTTTAAGTCACTTTTTCCACTATATACAAAAATATCTTGAGTATTATGCAGTTTTTTTTTGTAATATTAAGGCCCATAGGTAAGTGCAAAAATCGTGTCCGATCATATTTAAAATCTATCTATGGCGACCGCGTATTGTTCGTATTGTTCAAATCCGGTTTCTTACCGAAATATGCAGAGACGGAAAATCAGCCCAGAGATTTAAATTTCGTATTTTCAGATACTTAAAGTGATGAGTACCCCATTTGAACGACATTGACCTTTTTCTTTGTGTTTTTGCTTAATATTTTTTTTTAAATTAAAATAAAATATAATACAAAATTTGCCGCCCGGTGCAAGTTGCCGCCCTAGGCTCGAGCCTTACGAGCATAGTGGTTAATACGCCAGTGGATAAATGTTTATTTATGCATGAGAAAATTACGTATTTAGGATATGAAGTTTCATCTGATGGTGTAGGTCCAAATTTAAATGGTGTTAAATCAGTTTCCGATTTTGCAATTCCTAAGAATGTGAAGAACTTACACTCCTTTCTGGGTTTTGCTACATACTTTAGAAAATTTATAAAAGATTTTTAAATCGTTTCAAAGCCTTTCACTAAAAAATTATTGTAAATTTTTGTTCGGTGAAAAGAGTTCTTAGACCAAAATATTTTAGTTGATGAGCCAAGAAACTTATAATCATTGAGAAGGGAAACAAGTAATAATACTGTTCAGAGTCAGAATAATCCCCACGAATATAATATCGGTGATTTTGTCATGATACAAAATCTTGTAACAACTCCGGGTGTCAAGAAAAAACTTCTGACCAAGTTTAAAGGACCATTTAAAATAATTAAGAATCTTAAAAATGATCGTTATCTTATGAAAATTTAGAAAATCTTCAAATTTCACGCGTTGCATATGAAGTGGTTGCTTGTCCCGAGAACATGAAACCGTACGTTTTTATTTAAAGTCATATTATCTGCATGTACCTTAATTATACTATTTGATATGGAATGTTTGTAATTATTGTAATTAATTATTTTTTTTACTATCGGTTTGTTTAGATGTTTAAATTCACCTATAAATATTATGTATGTATGTTGAAAAAAAATGTTTAAAATATTTACAATAACACAATTTTATTTGATTTCAAAATATTGATTACTTAAAAAAAATGTTTATAAAGGGTAGACCAAATAACTTTTTTTTTTTTGAAAATGCTATAAAAAAAAAACTGCTGAATATTTTCTCAAAATTTTTTTTTATTTGAAAGTACAATCCTTCCGGTTAATAATGGAAAATAATTTTATTCAAATGGCTGCCTCGGCTGGCCATGCAGTAGCCTACACGATCGGTCCAATTTTTAAGCATATTATCGATTGTGTGCAGCTGTATTTCACCAATGGCTTCACGAATATTGTCCTTTAAAGCGTGAATTGTCTCTGGCTTGTCGGCGTAACACTTATCTATTACGGCACCCCACAAATAATAGTCCAACGGTGTCAAATCGCAGCTCCGAGGTGGCCAAACGACATCAGCTCTGCGGCTGATAATGCGATCTTCAAAAACAAGGCGCAAAACATCGAGTGTAGCTTCGGCTGTGTGGCACGTAGCGTCGTTCTGTTGAAACCAAATATTGCCAATATCCTCCTCTTCAATCTATGTGAACAAAAGTTCGTTCAACATGGCCCGATAACGATCGCCATTGACTGTAACGGCCACTCCGTGCTCATTTTCGAAGAAAAATGGCCCAATTATGCCTCTGGACCAAAATCCGCACAAAACAGTGACACGTTGTGGGTGTAACGGCTTTTCAACGCATGCGTCCGGGTTTTCTGTGACCCAAATGCGACAATTTTGATTGTTTACATACCCGCCAAGATCAAAACGAGCTCCATCTGAAAAGATGATTTTTTTGGCAAAATCGGCATCTTCTCTAAGTCGATCGCAGGCCCACTTAGCGAAGCGAAAATGCATTGGATGGTCAGTTGGCTTCAACTACTGAACCAATTGGACTTTGTATGGCGTCATACCAAGGTCTTTATGCAAAATTCGTCTCAATGATGTCTCCGAAATGTTCAATTGTTGAGAACGGCGGTGAATTGATGTTGATGGCGCTTCACTCACACTTTCTGCCACAGCAGCAATATTTTTATGAATAACTTTTGATTTTTTTTATGTAAATTTGCTTGTGCATGATATTTTTATATTGCATGCTTAATTAAAAGTCCTTATAGAACTATCCTCTCGAAGGCCATAGACAAAACAGGCAAAATGGCCTTAGACATAAACTCTTCTCTTTAGCATTTTTTTGGGAATTGGTACTTTTGCTAGTAGTAGTTTTTTTACGCTGAAATCGACGAGAGTTCGTTTTCATTTCATCCATGATTCACACACGGAGTCATTGCTCGACATAGCAGTCAACTGTCCCTATTGAAAAAAACCTCCCGATATTTTCTATATGAAACTCAAGAAATGTTACTAAATCTTTCTCTTCTCGAACTCAACTTTTATATCTTTTGACTCATATCCTGAAACAACTGTTTCGAAGTTAAAATTTAAAATTAAAATCTCCTCTATATTGAAATCGAATCCAAGTTCGTATAACTGAAACCGTGAAAGAATTCCTTGACGTAACGTTTTCGTCCAACCATGACTCTATAAAATTCAGAATCTGGAACATATCAAATACCCTTTCAGACAGTCCGGTTGTGATATGGGTCTCTACTCATAAATTTATCCAACCATCTCGCTTCCTAGTTTGTATTTTAATTACTACTAATTTTTTTTCTGTGAACAAAATAAGAAACATTATTCATCCAATTAAATCGCCACATTTTTCATTTACATCAAAATCATCATCCTGTAAAAAAAAAAAAAAAAACGACTTTACCGCAAACCCAAAAATGAATTCATATGTTTTTCCTGTTTTTGTTTCTGGATTTCCCCACTTTACGAAATAAAATTTCCATCAGAAAAAACCTTTACCCGCATAACGTTACAAACTTAAATATAAGTATTATAGCAAAAACCACTCAAAAGTCAAAAATATTTCAGACATCCTGCTCATTTTTGTTGAAATGAAATTCTTTATTTCCCAGTTCCCAGACTTTGCCTCACCCGCAATACGTAAGTCGATTCCTTTTACATCTCTAAAAAAAAGGATATATGAGTGATATTTTCCTAAAATAATATAGAACATAACGAATCCCAAGTCAAACCGAAAAACCGCTCCAAATTTATTTGGGAAAATGGGGATTTCTTCGTCTAAGTTCACCATCCATTTCCTTGAAGGATTTTTCATTGCTCGAAGAGTTTTCCTTATTCTGTGTTTTTTAACCCTTTTGTATGGAATTTTTCATCTGCATAAGAATTTTACCGTCAGGCATATGCTTTCACATCATAGTACGACGATGATGATGACGCACGACGCGATACCGACAACGACGACGACGACACGGTCGGTGGTTTGAGTTGGGGTTTACTTCCGCTTCTAACCAAATACCCTTTAATAATTGTTTTATCCTTTTTTTTTGTTTGAGGAGAATGCGGGCATACAAGAACACCAGATGTTTAAGGATACGTTTCGTCATCATGTTCCATAGTAATATGTATGAAAGATGTTTGTATGCCATCATTGTTTCACGAAAAACAGCAATCTTTGTCTACGTTATGTTGATGCTGCTGTTTATCACTTCTTGTGCAAGAACACTCATTCAAATTCAGAAGGAATTCTTGATCCTGATGGCGAGAGTTTAAGTGTGACACAGCACAAAACAAGAACAGCACACGACAGAAAGGAAGAATTACACACAGGACACAGCAGGAGCAACCTACTGAAACTGAATGTGCGTGCGAGTGTTCGTTTTTAGGAAAAAGGTATTCTTGGTATTTTTACTAAATATTCAATAAGCGACTGCTAACAAACAGCACAAGTTCCAAGTATTTTAATGAAAAGCCAGAGATATTTTTTGATTATGGGAAATATTTGTGGGTTTTTCACTGTCTATATGTATGTACATTTACGAACACATAATACAAATAATAATAATACGGTGGTGTCTCTGTTTTCGAGGTAAGCCAACAAGGTAAATATTTTGGAATAAATTTCTTAGAAGACAGGAAATGTATGTGTACAAGAATTTCCTTATACGAATTGCATTGATGCGATGATTATAATATAGGATAAAATATTTGCAAGGAAATTTGCATATTTTACGAGAAGGTATGTTAAACATGTACCTATAATACGATAAAGGATGGCTTTCAGATTAATTTATATATATAGTGATATGCTTTGATCATATTTGATTGAAATTTTACTAGATACTGGCAACCTAGTTGACTATATACTCTGCTTGTCAAATTTATTAACAAATCAGTGATTGGTCAACCTTTATGCAAGAGGCAAAATTGAAAATCCCAAGTGCACACACAGAATGTATTTTTTTTTTTAATTCATTTTTATTTCATATTAACTTATAACTATCTTAAGGCTAGACAAAAATGTTTAAAACTATGTTTATCAATAACTTACAACTAATTTACTGGCCCTTTACGGGCGCTCTAAACTAATAATAACTCTTAGAACTAATGTCTTTCGACCTAAAAACTATTTTAATTAAATCTAATTATTTTATTTTATTTTTCCAAGGAAACTTTACAAAAAAAACTTGGTATCTTATCATTTTTTTTTTTTTTTTTTTACTTATAAACTAAAACTAAATATAGATTAAAAATAATTAAAACTAAATAAAACTAACTTATAATAACTAAAAATAACTTAAACTACTTAAAATACCTAATAATACTTAAAACTACTTAAAAACTAGAACAGCCACAGCAGCATTTTATTTTCGTTTTTTAAATTTTTTTTGTTTATTTTTTTTATATGCATGCAGACACACAACAACATGCAACCCACCGATACATGTACATACGCACATACATATACGTACGCGCATTCATGTACAGACAGACACGCAGATACATGCACGTATGCCCCCGCATACATACATATTTTTTAATTTTTTTGGTGCCACCCCGACTGTTCCCTATACCTAATTGCCCTAAATCTATGTATATATACCATCTTCATCGACTTTAAATATTATGATGCTGTTCAGAGAGCCACCAGAACTGGTTCTCCTGTTTCGCCCTATCCCTCCGGTCCCGATCGCACACAGTCCTACTGAACCGAAGGCGCTCTTTTCCACCTTGAGCGATGACGTCTCGACCATACAGGAGTCGCCTATCCACAGTTTTCCGGCTGACGTGGTAGATGAGCGGAACCGCCCCTCCATCCTGTATCAGCCCTGTACTGTCTAAATAGAGGAATGCCTCGAGAGGGATGCAGCCACTTAACCGCGCACTCTCAAGATATTCGTTATTGGGGTAATAAGCCCCAAAAATTAAGCTGTTAGTTGAGGACATCGCTCTTGCAACGTGCGTCCGAATCAGCTTAAACAAAAAATTATCTATTCTGTTTATGTTGGCTCCGTTGTATAGAACCTGGTTGGAATAATATCGTTTGTACTCCGAATCTGGTGTTCTGTGTAATCCAAGGCAACGTCGAAGACACTCCCTCTCAAACACCCGAATCTTTTCCATTTGAGATGGGGCAACATTCAACCACACCGGGCATCCATAGGTAATCATCGGTCTGATGAGGGCCAAGTAGCAAATCACCTTCACCATGCTGTCAAGACGACTGCTATAAAACAATCGTTTTGTCACGGCAAAGGCTCCCCTAGCCTGGCCAGAGCAGCACCTATATGTCTGTCGAAATACAGGTACTGATCAAACCAGATGCCAAGGTACTTTACTACACTTTTACTCGCCAGTGGATGTCCATGTGGCTCTACGATCACCAGCTTGCGCCAGTTCTTTCTCGTATCCCTTGAGGCGCTAGACAACGGAGTCTCAAACAAAATAGTTTCTGATTTCTGGAAGTTGATTTTCAACTTCCAGTCATGACAATATCGCTGAATCTTGTCGAAGTCACTCTGCAAGAGACTTTTGATGACCTCAACTGTATAAGCTGTTCTGTACGCAATTAGATCGTTAGCGTACGCAATTGCCTGAGTTAGACTACCTATCAGATCGCCGCCGCCGGTGTAAATGCTGAATAGAATCGGCGAGTTAACCGCTCCCTGCTGAAAACCATTATTAATATTAAAAATTGCGGTAGAAGTTACATTGCCACTCTTGACAACAAACTTTCTACCATTTAGCATGTCATAAAGCATATACAATAGAGGTTTACTTATACCTAGTCTGGTTAGCTTTAGATAGAGACCTTCTAACCATACGGTGTCGAAGGCCTTCTCCAAATCAACCAGACAGGCACCTGTACACTGTTTTTTAGTTTTGTTCCATTGGATATCAGAAACTAGTTTAGACGCGGCATGAATTGTGTCATGTCCCGCCTTAAAACCGAACTGATTATCCGGGATGATATTTTAGCCCTCCGCCCATTTGAACAGGGCTCTATTAATAACCTTTTCAAATACTTTGCTGATACTTGGAAGATGACTTATCGACCGACACACAGAATGTATGTAGGTCGAGTGGTGGCTAGTCTCCAATCTACGATCTTCTTCTTATCGATTCTTTTCGACGATAATTTATCAATTAGGTCATGGGTTGCTGAGTTTGAGGATGTATCGTTGCTATTAAAATGGTCCGAGCTGGAAGGGTAATTATTCGCGAGTAAATGTTTGACAGGCCGTTTATGAAAACGTGCACTACTTGCTCGACATATAATGATTTCAAGACAATTTTCTTTGCGGAATTCGACAACACTTTTTACAAAGCGGACATTTACATGGTTTGCAAACTAGAAAAATTATTAAAGACGAAAGCTTTCGCGACTATTTTATAATATGAAGGAAATCTTGCAACTATCTGACGTATATGAAATTTCGTTTATTACGTACATAATAAATGGTATCGCGGCGCGTGAAGATCGTAAACTAATATTATATAGGTTAGGTAAGGTTGTAGTGGCTATTAGCTGCTAAAAAAAAATAATTAGCTAACCCACTTAGTACAAGAAGAAAGGACAATTGTGATACCATATGGGGTATGGTTTTTTACACCCAAAAAGTTGAGCATTGAGCTTCTCATGAAGCGGATGAGAGAATTAATGTCTAAGTCTGCTAGTTCATTAATGTCACTGAAGAAGAAGAGTCCTAAAAGAGGTCTTCGTCTGTTAGACAGTGCAGGGCATGTACAGAGGAGATGGAGAAGAGTTTCCTCCTCATCTAAACAGTTTATGCAGAAGTCGTTTGCGAGCAAGCCGAGTGTTGCAGCATGTCTACCTATGAGGCAGTGTCCTGCAATGACACCTATAGTAGAGCAAATATGCCGTCTGCATAGAAAGGTCAAAGGCTTAGAGCGGTCTTAGATCTTTGGGATTTGTTTGGGGGCTTTTGCCCGCTTTTGGAATGAACACCACCTTAACTTCTCTCCAAGTTCACTGCTTTTACTACTGATGATGGTGAGTGGGAATTTAATTTTGTTCCATTTGGCTTAAAGAATGGTCCTGCCAAATCCACTCTATAAATCGAAGAAGTAATACAGATATTAAACGGATTTCACTGGACAATATCGTACAACTACATAACTGATGCCTTAACTACAACGAACATTAAATACTTTTTTTTTTACAAAATATAATCAATCTATTCTTCTGGTGTTTCAAGTCATTTGAAAAAGTACCGAAACTTAAAATTAATATTAATTAAAATTTTGCTTTTCAAGTTTTGCTAATCATTAAGGTCGCAGATTAAATTCGTATTCATTAAAATGTATTAAATTATGCTTAAGACGCTTAACTTTATTTAATCATTAAAACTGTAAGTCCTGGCTGACGGCGTTCACCATAGCCTTAAAGAATTTGCTCAGACTGTAATTGAAGGAAAATTTAATCATAAAAATAAAATCCATTGCATTCTTTGACTTGCAAGAAATAGTTCACCCATTTTGATCTAGCTGTAATATCCTACCTTCGTCTGCACGACTGGATCACACATACTTGCTTTTATGTTTGATCATTCGTATTAAAAAGATTTTTTATAGAAACGGCTAAATATATATTAATTTTGTATAAACAAAATTTTTTTAATTTCTTTTCTAAAAAAAAAATGGTATGACAATTTTAAATATTTAATAATATAAACTAAAAAACATAATTTCAAAAAAAAATCATCAACCCGTTTTTGAAATATTGAGTTTTCAAAAAAATATATTTTGTTTTTCAAAAATCCAAAAAAAATATTTTCGAATGCAGTACTATTTAGAATTAGAAGGAAAAAGATTGACCGAAATCGGTAGAGCCGTTAATAAAAAAATATATAAATAAAGTTGTTGGCCAAAATGTACACTAAATCTCAGGTAACGTTAATGCATTTGTTTTGTTTTACCAAAATCGTTAGAACCATTTTCGAGATAATCCCTATTCACCAACCTGAAGACGAAACCCGACAAAAATCGCCGTTCAGACGTAGTGTATAAAATAAATTGCCAGGGGAAAATTGATGAATCCTGCAAACTTTGGTACATCGGCACCACCAAACAACTTCGGCAAAGAATGGCGAACCACAAGTCAGATATTCGCCTAAAAAGTTCTGAGAAGACGGCACTGGCTTCTCACATCGTTGATACCGGTCACACACCAAACTTCGAGGGATTGGAGATCCTTGCAACAGAAAAACATACATCTAAGCGTTGCACACCTGAGACACTGCATATAATTAACAACAAAAATATTAAGAACTGCAAACAAGACACACAAAATATATCTGCCGTTTACTGTTCATTAGTTTCTGACAATAAATATCATAAAATGTAGACAAATCTTCAAATGAGAAGTGTTCAAAATCTGTTTTTAATCTGTTTTTTTTATATGTTTCAAACAAATTATTGTTATGTATTTATATTAAAAATCTTAAAACTTAACGTTATGTAAGTCATATTTTGTTCGTTTACTTGTATCAATATGTACAACATTATATCTCTTTTTAATTTTGTAAATAAAGACACCCCAGAATAAGACGGCAACCACCGTCGAAACGTTGGGAAAAATTGCTTTCATTTAATCATCATTACGACCAATAAAGCTGACGAGAATCACTTCTTAAAAATTCTCCAAAGTCCAAATAAGAACCAACTTGGTCAAAAACTTCTAAAATATTAGATAATTCAGATAGCCAACATTGAAGTTCCGTTATTTTTCGGGCTAAAAAACCATTTAAAAATCTATTTGCAACAATCACCTAAAAAGATTAAGTATATTTTTTTTTTCAAAAATCAAAAAAAATATTTTTCGAAAATTTTGGTATGCAGTATTATTTACAACTCGAAGGACCTCCTATATAAAAAAAATGGATCGAAATCCGTCGAGCCGTTTATGAGAAAGTTCAAAATCAACAAAATGGTTGTATGTGACAACCGTTAACAACAAAATATTTAAAAATTTGTTTTGACCAAAATTAAAAAAATAGGTACCTAAAATAATGCACACACTTTTTAGAGCTGTTTCAAGATAATTGAGATGGTAGAAAATATTGTATAGTAGGTAATTTTAGTTTTGGACCTAAAAAAACGATTCAAAAATCTGTTTTAGACAATCACCAAAAATGCTTATATACCAAGTCTAGCGTTGTACAGGCAGACAGACAGCAGACGGAATTTCGGTGTTCTCTATCATCGTAATATCAACTTTGATTAAAATCTCAAGTTCGATTTTTCTTGTTCCAAATGCAAAACTTGTCTTTTCCTATAGTACCTACAGTCTTGTGCAAATTAATTGTTACAAGCAATTTTTGTAATAAATTTGGTAGAATGCCTTAATTTTTGCGAATATTTTTTGAATTTTCTTGTAAGTGCTTCATGAATCAGTTTTATTAAATGTTTCTATTAACTCTTTGACGGTAGGTCAGAATTTTTGAAAGTTTACAAATCAAATGTCCTTTTCATAAAAATTATATTACTAGGTACATTTTTATCAAGAATTTGTAAATATGGTAAATATGGATATTTCAATTGAAAAAAGGCAAAAAATAATAGCTCTTCATGAACACACGGGAAAAACAACCAGAGAGATATCTTTTGATGTTGGAGTGCCAAAATCAAGTGTTGGCAGGATAATGGCATTGCATAAGGCGACAGGATCAATTGAGGCACGCAGAAAAGGCAAATGCGGTCGCAAACGCAAAACAGCGGCAAATGATGACAAAATGATAATCCGAAACAGCGTCATAAACCCTGGAAAAACTAGTACGGTCCTTCAAAAGGACTTGGAGACAGCTGGAGTGCAAGTGGACTCATCAACAGTTCGACGTCGGCTTCTTGAAGTTGGCCGTAAAGCCCGAAGACCATTAAAAGAAAGCTTCTGACGGATGCGATGCAAAAAAAAGCTAAGACGGGCCAAAAGTCACAAAAGTTGGACTCCATATGATTGGAAAATATCATTTTCTCGGATGAAAGCCACTTTTAGGTCCAAGGATAGAGGGTGAGCGTTGTGACAAGATGTGATGAGGAAAAACTCCGACCTGGCCATATTGTCCAATCACCTAAATGCCCACTAAAACTTATGTTTTGGGGTCGTTTTAATTTTGAGGGTCCTTGAAACTTAAAGCCCATCGAAGGCATAATGAACAGCGACAAATACGCAGATGTCCTGACGCATATCCTTCTTCTTGCCATCCGAAGAAAAACTTCTTCGCAAGAATCAATTTTCCAATAAGACCTTGCCCCGTGCCACACGTCAAAAAAATGAAGCAATTCTTCGCAAAGGAGAATATTAATGTACTGGAGTGGCCTGGGAACTCACCTGATCTCAACCCAATTGAAAATGTATGGGCTATCATCAAGGCGCGGCTTAGAAAAAAGGACTTTGCAACTAAAATCAAGCTAATTACACCAATCATTCATATATGGTTTCACGATGCAGAAATAAAAAATATTTGTGAAAAGTTGATACTATCAATGCCAAAACGTGTAAAAGAAGTAATAAATGCTAAAGGGGGCATATAAAATAATAAACAAAAGTTTATACCTTTATTTATTAATAGTATTTAAAATAAATGAAAAAAATATAAAAAATCAGTTTGTCCCAATTAATTTGCACAAGACTGTATGTATATCGCAAGTAAAAAAGTAGAAGCTATTTTGAGAACATTTTTTTTTTGTTATAATTAATTATTTCATACTAACTAGCAAATTATATCTTCCCAATTATTATTCTAAGCCCCATAAAAATCCATAAGAACCAAAAAGCAAAAATCATTCAGCAAGAAAAGCCTTCCCATAACATGGGACCGTACAAAATATATAGCTAAGCTCTACATCTCCTACACCCTAATTTTCCATAATTCAATTTACAATCAGATCACATCTTTGAAAATTTATTACATCATTACGAAAACTTTTTTTTTCACACCCATGAAACTGAGCTAAGACATCAACCACCCCAACATACATAGCCAACTCAACCTCGCCGTACCGTTTGCCCGTACTGGTACCGAAGGCGACACGGAGAGAGAGAGCTCTTATCGACACTTTGGTAAACGAAATTCACACATCATGAACATTTTTCATAAATTTGGTTTTTATTTCCTCGCTTGTAAGAAGGTAGATGAATACACACTAACGCACATACACACATACGCACTCAACATATTTAATCAATGAAAATGCTTTCAACGAAAGATAAATTGTAGCTTCATGGCATTTATTGCTAATCAATTCAAATGAGTCCTGTTGTTCGACAAAAAAAATAAAAAAAAATAAATAAAATAAAATTAGAAAACGGTACTTGGTGAGTATATCTGAGCATTCTAAGGATCTAAATGTTTACTCATTTCAATATCCGTAATTAGATCAAAAGGAAATTTAAAAAGGGATTCTCCAAATAGAATTACTTCCGCTTTTGCCTTTTCTATTCACTTCACACCCATTGAGTTGCCCTCGTTTTTTTTCGGGACTAAATTGATTGGCAATTGCACAAGAAGGACCTAGGCATATACATATCCTGAATTTTATTACACTTCTCCCCAGATAAAAAAGGTATAGTAGCGGTGAATCTAGGAAAAAAGATTCCACTATGTCTTGTCCACCTTCCATCTGTAAATGCTGTGATATTTGTATTTGTTGAAGTACGAAGGACTTTCTGATTTGAAAAACCCCTGCGAAGAAAGCAGAATTGTTAAATGTCTGAATTGTTTTGGAAGGAATTTTTTGTCTCCATCCTGCATAACTATGGATTTCAGCAGTGACCGTAGCCTGAGGGCTTGGGCTTCCTATTATACGGGGTTCCTCTGGCTCTAGGGCATTTTAAAAGGACTACCAGTCGGCTAACAGGATAACGTCTGAAGGAGCTCTCAACTGTGGAAGATAAAGTATTAAAACTATATTCGCAGTCGTGTGTTATAGTCGAAAGTGACCACTACCACTGAAACTGAAATATCCAGACACAGACAGAAGGTGGAGAGTTGCAGCAGCTCTCATCATCATTGCAAAAACTTCAACAACTTTCCACTTGAAAATTGAAAACTGCATGAAAAATTCAACGACAATCGGAAATTGAATTATTTACCAACACACAGAAAAAATAAAACTATAGACTGTAAAGCAAAACCAGAAAACATAAAATAATAAGGCGTTTTTTTTTTGTTTTTTTTTGTCTTCTTATTACTCTTAGTCCTTTTTGATGTCTGTGAGTTTATTTGTCGTCCTGTTTGCTGTTGTCATTGTCGACGCTATGCAATGCGACGCGGCATAGTCTTTCGCTTGATTTTGACATTCGATGTTCTTCAGATGTATTTTATATTTCATTCACTGATGTTGATATAGGTATCTGAAATTGCAGTATTCTAGTGTAGACGGATCCTTTTGATTCAAAGGAATCCACCAATCCAGCAATTTGAATCGATGCCGATGGTGAAAACTCATTAAATGTCGTCTACCGAATTGAATTTTCTGCCAGGATAATAATATTGAAGACGTGAAGGAATTTTCCTTAAACTTGGGAAGAAGTTGTGGAGAAAAAGCCATCTTGGTTTTTGCTTACGGATTTGATATGTGATCTGCTACAAGGAGGGGGGTATTTTCTATTAGTTATTCTCACACGTGTGTGGTTGTATGGGGAAATGAGTTTTGTAAAGTTTTTAGATCCTTAAAATTGCAAAAGTTAAGGGTTTTCTTTTGGAATACTCGTAAATTCAATTGTTCAAAGCAAAATAATGCTGCAGGGCATAGAAAACCGTCAACTTAATTTTTAACTTTTATTTAAATAGCTTCGTACGGTCCTTGGATACTTGAAGGAGTTTCTAAATACTTGTTGTTGGAGATAGCAATAATAATTGCGCAATAATTTCTGGAAACATTTGTAAGAACTACGTGTTGCCTGTGGGAATCATGCTAACATTGTGAGGCATAACATAATGGAGACTGTCGTATAATATCTTGGAATCTAGGCTGGTTTACTTTCTGCGAGACATTTTTATTTTTTTTCCTCGAATTTATTTTATTTTTTTTTATTTGATTGAAAATGGTAATTTTGATTATGCTTTGTCATTTAAAAAAAATATTCTCGTATTTTTTCATATACTGGAAATCTTAAAAAGACATTTGATGGTACATAATCTGTATCAAGTAGTTTGGGACTCTTACTGCACAACCCAGTGGCGGATTAACCTTTTCGGCGACCTGAGGCACGCTCAGTGCCTACCGCCCCCTTTTTTTGTAATACTATGCAAGGATCGTACTTGAATGGGCTAACATCGAAGAGTTATAGGACATGGTTGTCTTTTTGGAAGCGAGGAATTTGTATGCGGTGGTAGTATTTTCGAAATATGTCACATGTCATTGTTTTTAATAAATTTGATAGAATTTTTTAAGCAAAATTGCATTACTAAGTGTTTGCTATACTTGTATGGCGAAAATATTGTTTCCCTTATATTTCAAAGATGAACGTAAGTTTTAAAACTGGGAACCCGTTAAATATTTTTTTATACTGCAAAGGGGTATTGCGTATAGACTAGGATTTCAATTTCAATTTCAATTTATTTCAACAAAATATAAGGTTAACAATGACACATTAAGATTTGAATCTTATAGAGTATCTAGAATAAAATTTACAAAATGTTTCAATAATGAATTTAATTTAATTTAGATTTAATTATACACGTCATGTACAAAAATAAGAGTAAAATGTAATATATGTTTTCATGAGAAGTAAATATAGTAATTTATTTATTGCGCAATATAAAAATGAAAATAAAAGTAAAAAAATTAACATTATTTAGTAGAAAAATAGTATTCAAAAATGAAAACCAAAAACAAAAACAATAGTAATTAAAGACCAGAAAAGTGCAAATATAGTTTCCTCTTAAAAGTGATAGGTGAGGTTATACTCTGCAGTTCGTTCGGAAGTGAATTCCACAAACGAACTGCAGATACATAGAAAGAGCGTTCTGCAATGAACCGCGAAAAACGCGGTACAATTAGTTTCAATCCTCGTTGAGAATTGGTAAACTGAAGCGATTCACTTAAATAAGCAGGACATATACTGTGGATGATATTATGGAACCTTAAAATAAGTCTGTATCTCAAATAATTCTCAAGACTCATACCAACCAGTAAATGTTGTAACTGTTAGATACTGGTATGTCTCTGAATACCATATATAAAACGAATGCAGTCATTAAAAGCAACATAGAGTTTACGCTTACATAGACAATCAAGAATGGGATAGACCGAACAATTAAAAATAAAGTATGGCAAAATCAACGATTTTATAAGGTATGATTTCATATCAGAAGACAATAACTCAGAGGAAGATCTCAAAGATCGGAGACCAACATAAATTTTCCTAATTGTATCTGAGATTGCTCCACAGCAGCTTAAATTACTGTTTATTTTATATCCTAGAATATTCACATCTTTCACATACACAATTCTTTCATTGTCAAGAATTACTGGAGGAAATTCTTCAAGACTTAATTGATCCCTAGAACATAGCATGGAGACAGATTTAAAAGGGTTTAGTTTCATTGCATTGTTGTTCGACCAATTGAGAACATAACTTAGATCTTCATTTAACTAGACTATTGCAATTAATTTAATAATAAGATCTAATAAGATATATACAAGAAGTTGATTGATTTTGTCCTTAAATTAAATGGTGTATGTCTTAATGCCTTTTATTGTTTTCTCCTAGAGCTTTGGGGCTCATGGCCTCATGACCCTCCCTCTGGAGCCGCGCTTGCGCATTACATGGTGGCTTATATATTTGTTGTTGAAAAGACAAATAGCTATAGGTCTTTGGTAGTATTATATCAGAAATGTATTTATAAAAAAAAATCCAAGAACTTTTTGAGTGGAACATGAATTTGGTGTGAGAGTAGATAATTTATTTTAGTTAACCCCAAAAGTAAGTGTAGGAAGAAATTTCAGTTCCAAACAATTTCTCTCCATTAAGAAATATAAATAATTTTTGTATATAAATTTTAAGAATTTATTATTTTTATTTAAACAATAGGTATTTAACATCTTTACCCATTTACGTATCAAATATTCAGCCCAGTTCTAAATATTCCCCCGTAGATGTTTTCTCCCGAGAGTAGTGTTCTCCAATTATAAATTCCCCGTGAAACTATTTTTCCTTTCGAAAGCGGGAAAGAGAATTCTGAATGTTCGAATCACCTTTTTGACATAATATTATATTATATTGAAACAAAAAAAAAACTAAATGGAAAAAATAATATATTATCCAATGTGAAAGTTAAATAAATAAAGTGAAAAATTAAATAAATATAATAGGTACCCAAAATGTTTAGCATCGCACATAGAATTTTGAATGAAAAACTGTTTGAGAATACCGCCTTGAGCGCTTTGAATACTTGCTGCATGTTCTCACAAGATCCTCTTTAAAGTCCTGCAAATGTTTGAGAAGCAGCTGTCCTGCTCACAATGGATGTGTAAAGTGTATAAAACGATTGAAGAAACAATAAAAGTTTTGCAGATGGGATGTTCGTTGTTTTTTACCTCAAAAATAATTAAAATTTTATTTATATTTTAGATCCATAAAGTAAGCAACTTAAATTTTTTCTCAATTCTCCAGCAAATGTGTCGGAAAATAACGAGCGCCAATTGGGAAAAATGGTCCCTTTGCATTTAGAATGTCTTTTTCCCCGAACATTTGTTCCCATATTCGAAGTTTGCTTAGAATAAGAGAAAGGGAAAAGGGAAACAACTCCTGGGAGTTTTGTTTGTTTGTAATAAGAGAGTAGGGAAAAGGAAAATATTTCCCTTGGAATTGTCATTTAGAATTGGGCTGATTAATTGACCTATACATACACATTAATATTACATTATGAAAAAAACCTTTGTCACTTTGTTTTCACTATCAAGTCTTCTTAAGTCAATTTTTTCACTACACAAAAAAATATATTGAATATTACGCAGTTTTATTTTGGAATTTTAAGACCCATACGTAAGTGCAAAAATCGTGTCGGATCATATCTAAAAGCTATCTATGGCGACCGCGTATTGTTCGTATTGTTCAAAACCGGTTTCTTGTCGAAATATGCAGAGACGGAAAATCAGTCCAGAGATATAAATTTCGTATTTTCAGATACTTAAAATGATGAGTATCCCATTTGAATGACATTAACCTTTTTCTTTGATTTTTTGCGTAATATTTTTTTTTAGATTAAAATGAAATATAATACAAAATTTGCCGCCCCCTACAAGTTGCCGCCCTAGGCTCGAGCCTAGTGGTTAATACGCCAATGGCACAACGCCGGTATATCAGGACCAATCTAGGGCAGATCGACAAATGGTTTTTCTTTAATAATTTAATAATTTCAACTACATTTTCCAAATATTTTATAAGATGTCGAAAGTAATACTTTGGATAACTGTAAAACTTAAAATTCCCTGCACCGTTTTTTTACCTTCACCGTACTCGCGCCGTATCCATAAATTCACTTTGTAGATGACGAACCAAGACTAAGAATTGAGAAAAAGATTGATTTGACAGTTGCTGATTGTAAACAACAGGTGTGAATAATGGTAGTTAATTCAAAAATGCGAAAAAATTAAACTTAATTAGGTAGGACTAAATAAAACTGCTTATATTGGTTTTCTGTTATACAGGGTGTCCCGGACCTGGGTGAAAGTATCTGAGATTGTGGTTCCTTGGAAAAAAATAGTTCTATACCGTAAAGGTATATCTCCAATCTTGACATCGTTTATCTTCATCGTGTATTCAAGAAAATGAAAATTGTTCTGGTAATTCTAGTGGTAGAAACTTCGGGTAGGACTTAAGTCTTCGCAGAAATATGCCCTTAAATAAAGTTGATATCTTGTCTTAGTTTAAAGATATTCAGTTTCTAGCCTATTCCATTTTCCCTGACAATTCTAATTTATTGACGTTGAGGTCGATTTTTTGGATAAAAAGACAACGTTTTAGTATGTGAACTTAACAATAATAAAAAAAAGAATTCAATGACAAGATCGTGGAAAAACCTATATATTTTTTGATACTGAGGAAACCAGTATTAGCAACGGGGTAAATAAATGAGGGTGTACAGGTAGTCAAATAATCAAATTAATTTAATTTTTTGAAAGCAATTGTTGATTCTTGGAAAACCATTGTTATTACATATCAACTTTTATAAGAAACGTAGGGAAAAGATCATAAAATCCAATTTTTACCTGCTTTCAGAAAATGTTATCTTACAATATTGCTTAGAATTTTCAGGAGTTTCTGTCTAAGAAATTAAATAAATGCACTGAACCGTTTTCTAAAAAATCGAAAACTAAATAAAAGGTTCTACTATCAAAAATATTTTTTTTTGACAAATGAAAAAATGAAGAATACAGGCTAGCTGTTTTGGCATTAAGTGAAACTCAAATAGGTGAAAGCTCAAATCCCTCGGAATTTAATCTATATGGGTACAACCTTCCCGAAGGAAGGAATGTTGAGGTATTTGCTGAGTTAAACCAATTAACTCAGCTTGTCGACGAGGCAACTGGAATACCTAACGTTGTAGGTCATGCCAACAACACTCTGTTAAAGAAAAATCACCTGAGAGAACAGTTATGAGAATATGAGAAAGCCAACTGGGACGGCCTCAATAGCTTCTTCAGGAACTTTAACTGGTCACTATGCTTCCTTGATAGAGACGTAGACTCCAGCACAGATATGATAACAAATTTGATTCTTCACGGAATGAGAAATTTTATACCGAAGAGGGTGAAATCTATCAAACCGAAAGAAAATACATGGTTTGATTCGAGCTGTAAAGAGGCTATTAGGGTTAGAGAACTAAGTTTCCGGAATTATAAAGCCAACCCCACTGAGAAAAACCGGAAAAAGTTTCAACAAGCTAGAAAGACTTGCAACGTTCACATTCGTAGAACCAAATTTTTGCATGACCAAAAATTAAGGCAAAAAATACTACAACGTCCAAAAGATAGTAAGAATTTTTGGGTATTTGTAAAAATAATATTCGAAATTCATCTTCGTCTTCGGTTCCAACACTCGTCTTTAATATTAACCCTTTTGTCAGTTCTCATGAAAAAGCCAATTTGGTTGCAGCGCAGTTCGCTGTTAATTCGACGCTGCCAGAAAGTGTTATGACTCCTCCAGTACTTGAGAGCGTAAACGATCTTATGGCACGAATCTTATTTCGTACTCGTGCAGTTGCCAGAGTCCTCATATACCTTGATATAAATCCGTTGGCCCGGATAGTATCCCTCCCATCGTTCTGAAGATGTGTTCACCAACGCTGGCAAAACCACTGCGTAAGCTTTTCCATCTGTCCTACTCTGCTGGTATCTTACCGAGTGGATGGAAAACAGCATTTGTCCAGCCTGTCCCTAAAAAAGGTGAATATTCCGCACCCTCTAGTTACCATCCAATTACACTTACGTCCCTTCTTTCCAAGGTCATGGAAACGCTGATTAACTATCAGCTTAAGAAATATCTGGAAGAACGAAAGCTCCTTAATAATGACCGGCAGTATGGCTTTCGTAGCAATAGGTCCACTGGAGATCTGATGGTATATCTCACCGAACAGTGGCACAAATACTTACATCGTTTTGGAGAAAGTACAATAATGACTATATGTGTATGTAAAAAAAAACTGTTTAGATAAAATGTAGACCAGACCTAAAGTAGAACACACACCATTTTTTATTAAAATCGTTACAGCCGTTTTCGAGGTAATTTAGATGGTAGAAAAATTTATAAAACAAGTACCGGTGTTTTTGGGTTTAAAACAACAATTCAAAAAATTATTTTAGACAATCACATAGGACGCCTAAGTACCAAGCTTGAAAAAGTAGTTTCAGCCGTTTAGACTGTAGATCGTTTTATAGACAGACATGCAGAGAGGGAGATAGACAGACGGATGGAATTGCGGGACCCACTTTTTTCATCTTCGCTATCATCGTAATGTCAAGTTTGGTCAAAATCCCGAGTTAAATTTTTTTACGAATCCAAAACTTGTCATATAGTACGTACATATTCATATATCGCAAGTAAAAACTCGGCTAGTGTTCCAACTACACAATCGAGAACAAAAGAAAGTCGGTGAAGTTAACTCACATCTAAGACAAATTTCTATGTATGTTTCTTGGCTAAATCATTCTGTGTAGTGGTTGCTTTGAAACTGGAGGTTGAAATAAGAATTGTGTTCAACTAAAAAGTAATACTGTATCTTAATAAGCAAACAGAATTGTTAAACAAATTTAAATCTCTTTCTCTGCACTAAGAATGTAAAATATTTTTTCCCTCTCCAATAAGGAGAAACCGGAAACAAAAAGGATATTATTGATTCAAAATACCTTTTAACATCCTTTAGTGCACAAAATTTGCGTTTCGTCAAAAAGGATATTACAATATTGTTGATGTTCATTATGGTTTCATTTTCCGATTGAATTTAAGCTCTAAAGTTTTTGTAGATTTGTGTCGCCTTGCCTCTGACATAGATATAGATATAATTATTTTTATAAGTATTAAAAACGCTATAATTTTAAGGTTATCTTATTGCATCAATATATAATTGGTCCTAAAAATATATATAAAAATTCTATAATTAAGAAATAAGCTCTAATGTCACATAGGTAGCTATTTAGAATATATAATTGTGGGATCAGATCGTCGTCAAAAATAATCGAAATTGTTTCAAAGTTTCAAACGCTTTTGGAGGAATTCACAAAAGTCCATTCTGACGAGAATGCCTTGATGACTCTTGGATTTTGGCATATCATCAAATACTTGAAAGACGCTGGTCCATTTCCACAACTTGCGACGGATGAAACAGTTCTTGAACGAACTGAATACAAAGCTATCTCTTGGGATATCGTTTGGGAAGAATGATTCTTTTGTTTCTAAGTTGTAATAATACTCCATGTTGTGTGTGCTTGAGAAAGCAGTCACAAACTGGTGCGTCAATTCGTTCAGGAACAACATGCCGCCGACAACGTAAAACCTCTCGGCAATATCATCGCCGGATCCGGACCCTATTCGAAGTCCTAAGCGTTTTTTGTTATTATTTCTCATTTCGTACGGGCGCATTTCTTGGAAGAAATCATTAAAATCAATCAGACGGTAGAGTTTCTTGCAACGAATGGGTGTCCTTTGCACGTGATTACCATGCGCACTTGTTGGATTTTTGTTGGGTTTATTAAGACTGCTCGCGAATTTGTCACACAACTTAAGGCGTTCCTTCAAGGGCATTCTAGAAATATTTACATCTCCCAGGCAAATACCATCGATGATGTGCAAGGCCCGCACCATTATACCGCTACTACCTTCGCCGATCTGCTCCTCAACCATCTCGCCATATATAAGAGATTTCGGTGGCATCTCCAGAACACACTCACACTGCTCCCAGCGGTTCTTCGAAGACCATTTCAGTGTAATACCATGACCACAACTTAAGAAAAACGTAGCAGTATCACGAGCATTATCCTCGCAACGAGACAAAGGCACAAAGTACCAATCCTGGACGCGTAATATATCATGGATCAGGTTTTCTTTTTTGTTCAACCTATTTGCAGGGACGGTCATAAACTGTTCATCGCCATTAAATGCGCTGAGTAGTTCCGCTAGCAAAGCATCTGGTGTCTCCATTTCTGTTGCTTGCTGCATTTTATCTGGTAAATTCCATAATTCCAAGCACTTTCTACGGTACTCTGCTTGACGTGGTTCCTTCAATTGAGGGTTGGTGCAATATGCTGCTATTTTGATGAGTCCTATGATCTGGTTGTGGCCGATACGATTGTTGCTTTCAGTGATATACTGAACGAATTGCTTGTCACGAAAGATAACATCGAGAGAAATCAGTTCGCTAACATCCATCTTCGATTCTGGGTTGTCCCACATTTGCTGATTTATATTTGAGAGATGACGTCGAACGGTTTCTGTGTTGGACTTCTTCCACTTACAAATAAGATAACGTTCTGAGTTTGCTAAACGACTGGTATTTGGTTTGCAAATGCTAATCTCTTCGAAACACTTGTACATAAGATAAACAAGGCCTACACTGAAAGGAGTGAAAGTATCAAACAGCTTACATAAAAAGTGACCCTTGTCACGAAGAATGCTTAAAGCTACCAGACACCGGCACAAGTATAACTGTTTAGATATAATCTCCTGAGTATTCTGCCCGCCCTCCACCGAAAATCCTCCATCTGCCATAACGAAATGAACCCCTGTTTGTTCGGTGTCTTCAAGAACGTATTCAGCAAAAGAAGTCTGGTTGGCCGGATTAAAAATATCTCCATCACCGACTGAGCCATAGAAAGGGTGAAAAGTCTCTGGTGATGCTGCGATAAAGCTGTCCAACTTAAAATCATTTTGCCCACGTAGAGTAAGCCCGTAGCCCTTAGCTTGCCAGTTTTTCTTAAATAGTACATATTCGGTAAAGTCTCCAGGGCCGCCGCATATATCGGCAAAGTACAGCAAGCCATTATCTCTAACCAAAGATTTGCCATTGTTGTCTCTTGGATTTGTAAATATAAAATCACACAGTGAGTCTATGTTAGCCATCTTCACTGTGGGACGATTTTGGAAAATGGACCTCCTTATTGTTTCAAATGGATGAGAGCGTGTGCGAGCGCTCCTCATGTCTTTTCTATCAATATCGTCAAATTCTCTTTTCGAACTCAGGAGATTGCGAAGAATTTCTGGATCGCAAAAGTTTGTTTCGTCATCTATAATTTCTTTTCTCGGACCCATACGCACCCAATCTGAATGATCTATATTTGTCAAAGAGTCCAGGTTATCCGACTTATTTTGAGTCCAGTCAATCTTCTCTGGGATTTGAATTTCTTCCAAGTCCTCACGCCACTGCTCTGCTGCACTCGATATATTTTCGAGTTTGAGACCGAGACCTTGTCGACCATTTTGTCTGTTGGCTGGGTGATCCATGGCCGAGCTAGAATAGCTCCCTGACCATTCCCTTTTAATTTTTTTGGCTGGCGGTCCATCAAAACCGGAACAATCCAAGAATTCTGAAGAAGAAAATGTCATATTCTTCATGTTCTCGCGGCAGGTGGTATTGGTCGGTTTTTTCTTCTTAGGTTCCGCTTGGCTTAGTATCCAATGAGCTTATTGGGGGAATCCTATATAATTTATTTATCAAAATTAGCTTCCTAGCTCTAATAGTTGATCAGATGCCTTACAGTATTAATATATTTCGTAAATATTCAACCTTCCTGTTTGCGCTCCGAACGGGATATAAATATCTTCATGCTGAGGATCATTGGTATTTATACTAGAATATATGATCTCTTTTACGGGTTTCCAAAGGATCACTTTTATATTAGTCTACTAATTACTTTTTTAACAATGATGTGAGTGTGGCCAAATTTTAGCTTGTGTTTGTGTGTACCTGCGACATAACCCTTTTTCCCGAGCGAACCAAGTCATTGTTAGTAATAAGTCAAATATTGTAATAAAATCTTTTTACGGACTTCTTGGAATTGAAACGGATTACGGACCACGTACAAATATTTATAAAATGTTTATATGTAAGTATGTAAAATTCAATAGATTATTTTTAGGTGAAACTATATAAATATGTAATGCAAATATTTTCAAAACGCTTACTTCAGTGAATTAAAATGTGGCACCGTAACTTTTGTATCAAAAATCATTAAACGCTTATACCGGTTATTCCTTTTTTCTTTTATTTAGTGTCTTTTTTCTCTGCACTTCCGAAACCATTTCTATAAAGCAGAACGCCCACACCGAGAAAAGAATGAATTTTTTTATAATTAAAATATATGAATAAAAAGTAGAATTGCGTGTTATTTGGATCTGTAGTCATAATCCAAAAATGGGTTTCCATAATTCTGAACTTCAATATTCTGTAAATCCAAAATGTTTGATTGCTTAAAAATTATGTTGCTAATTATAATTTTTTTATAAATGAAAAATTTGGTATGCGAAAACATTCAAAAGCATTCGTCCATCCATTTTCGAAATATTGAGTTTCCGAAGATGATGTATCATATATATTGAAACTGTTGCTAGTAAATTCTAGACCCTTTTTCTAGAAAAAGAAAAGAAACCGTATTTTGCATGAACAAAATTTGGCGCCAATATTTTTTTTTGGGAAAGCACACTGAGAATCTTGTGCTCATTTAAAAAAAATATACAAACTAATATAGAAAATTAGGCAGAAAGTAAAATGGAAATTGTGCAGGATATGAATGTGAACTTTTGAAACAATGCTATAAATTTCACGCGATCCGAGTCCGTCGTTTTGGGTATATGCAAAGTCGTCACGTAGGCACCTGAGTCAACAGTTTTCTTGGGCTCCTTGTCAGGAATTTTTTTTTTAAACTTTTTGTCTGGCCCATTTTACATTTTTCGAAATGTAAAAAAAAAGCAAGAGTAATTTGTTTAGGATGGTGTATTCTATTATAATTATTATTATTATTTCATATTATTATGGTCATTGTTCAATTAACAAATACTAATTTACCCTATTCTTGTTGCAATCCGTCTTCATAAGCCTAACTTTGAATAACCGATATTCTTTTAAATAATGGGGACTTCAATGTCAAGTGGTCAAGCAGTAAAGAAGCAAAACGAAAAGAGCTAAGTGTTAAGCCGAAAAGAATTGTCACGCGAAGATTAGTTTAATACTATTTTCAATTATTGTTTATAATTTAATCTATTTTTATACTATCTTCTGAAATTAATTAAACATTTTTTACTGAATTAAAATAAAATACTTTTTATTTCTTCCCTCCCCTACCATTGTTGTCAGAAGTGTTTGACTGAACTTAAGTGCCGTAAAGTTCGAGTTACTTAAGTACGTACGGTAAATAAAACGCGCAATTCTTATAAGCTACAAAATTAAGAAACGATATATATAAGTTAGAAAATCTCATGCGCTTGAAATGGAAAATTGACAAAATTTAAACATAAACGTGAAAAAATCCTGAAATTCTGAAAGATTCGCGGTAAAGAACGTATTCAAACTTATGGTACCTATAAGCCATTTTTACTAGAAGACATTTTTTATTCAATGATTCACAAGGGGCGCTTAAGAATTCACAATTGATTTATGGACATAAATCTCACTCAAATGGGTTAAAACTTAAGTGTACTTGGCGAATCTTGGACCTGAGTCGCTTTACCTAAAATATTAAATAAAAGAAGAAAAAAGGATGGCTATAATCCTTCTAGCTAATCATTATACATACGTTTAATGATTTTTAAAACAAAAATTACTGAAGTAAGCGATTAAAAATATTTACATATTTATGTACTTTAGTTTCTAGCTAATAACTATTCTATTAAATTTAACATATGCATATAAACATTCTGTATATTGTTATAAATATTTGTAGGTAATTTGTCCGTAATCTGTTTTAATTCCATGAAGTCAGTTAAAGATTTTATTACAATATTTGATTTATTTTTTAATAATGACTTTGTTCGATCGGGAAAAAGGGTTATGTTGCAGGTACATATATACACAAACCGATATTTGGTCACGCCAACATCATTAAAGAACAGCAATTAGTAGACTAACACGAGTATTTGGCAACGCTGCCATCATAAAAAAGTGATTAGTACCAACACCAATAGAAGTATTTAGCAACGCATCATAAAATAAAATGCACGACTGCATCGTAGAAACTTGCTCTTGTCGCTTACAACTTTAATGTAGTTAAATATTGACGCTGTTTAGTAGGTAGGTACTCTATAATGACTTTGAATGCCCAACAACAGCTCTAGTTATTATTATGCATTTTAAAGCATAAGAGGTTACCTACCTGGATTACCTTGATTCTTAGTATAATGACTAGTCGAATGGATGATTCAAGGAATACATAGGTATCTAAATTCATACAAAGGAAATAAATTGATAACATACATAATAAAATATTTTTATATTGATTAGTTGTTATAGTTTTAGCGAAAACAAAGATGCCATTTGAACTCCTGGATAAATACAAATATATCAACAAAAAAAATCAACAATTGTTTTTTAAAATTGGATTTTTTATGTATTAAATTTTAAAAACATTTCTAGAATAAAAATTGAAACGACATTTTGAAGCTATTATTATTATTAAGCATATAAAATTTGAATTGCAAAATAATACAGTAACTGGCTTTGAAAAAAGATTTTTTTAAACATTTTTAGGAATCATTTGCATAAAAAAAATAATTTTAATCGGTTCAACCAATATTGAGGAAGTCGGAAACATGGACAATGGTTCTACCGTTAGGTACGCAAAATAAAATCTTTTTGTACCTAAAAGTGGACTGTACTACTCGAAATATAAGAACACACACATTTTTTTATAAAATTTCTCGGAGCCGTTTTTGATATATAATTTTTAACGGATTTTTTAACTTTTGTATGGGAGGTAGGTACCGTTGACCTTAATTTTATGAATATATTTTGTTTTAATTAAATTATTTCAAGTTAATGTCAAAAAAAAACTATTAAATACGAAGCTTAGAAAAAATCAATTGAGTAGTTTTCGAAATTTTGGGCTTAAAAAGCAAAAGGTTATTTTTTTAATTAAAAAAAAAAAACTTTGAAAAATGTTGGTTTACATTAGTGGTTAAGCTTTAATGGATCGTCTGTGTGAAAAACTTAAAAAAAAACAAATGAACCATTGCCTTTCTGGGCAAACCAAAGAAATGGTTCCACTGGAGCAATGTTTTTAAAAGTGTGAGTCGCGACCCCCTGGAGGATCACCAAGACTTACTGGGGGGATCGCGGTCGCAAGTCGGTAAGATGAAAAAAACAATTGTTGGCCGAATTGCTAAACGGAAGATTTGCAAGACAAGTGTCAAGTTAAGCAAATGCACGAACCCGGTTAAAATTGAAAAGCAAGTTAATTAAACAAAATAACTTAAAAGCTTACTAGATTTTGCACAAGAAAAAAGAAAAACGAATAAACTGTGTTTTGAGACAGTCTGCATTACAAGGATTTTTATGTTTGAATTTAGGGCCCGTTTGCTTAGCATTTTTTGCGCCAGATTTGCGTTTAGGTATTTGTCCGTTGTCAGTCCTGTAGTAAGCAATATAAAACACAGGATTTTTTTTTTAGTGAGACGGGTGTTTCTGCTTATTTTTTAAGGAATGTTTAAGCTTTTTTTTATCATTAATACGTTAACAGTTAAAATGTTTTCCAAACTAAACCTATTTCTCTTCTTAATTTTTTTTTTGAATAGAAAGTGAATTTACATAGATATAAAGTGGCGAATATCACTAACAATCTTAAAGCCTCTTTTGCCAGATCACGATGTTCTAATTTTATCTTTATCCCGAAAATATCAATAGTTGTTAAATTGTACTATATTCTCAGCAGCTACGAGTAAATCTATAAGATTTCATTTTTATCGGCGAGTTGGGCTGGTATATTCAAAAAAGGATTTATTATTCATCTTTATCCATTTCCAGAATCCAGTTCTGGAAAGTAACTTGATAGCATCTTCTCCAAATTATGCAAACTCAGTATCTGTAGGAAACTGCACCTGCACCTATAAAAAAAAAAAACCTAAAAAGAAATAACAAATAATGGCGATGGCAACCCTAATACCTAAATTAATAAGACGTAAAATAATTAAACTTAAATTCATAATACCTAAGCTAAAATAGCTAAAATAATAATACCTAAAAATTTAATATATAAAAATTTAATAAATAAAATACCTTAAAATAGCTTTTAAAAGAACATACTGATAGTATAGGTTACTTAGTAATAATGATGATGTAAATAAATAATAATAATTATAACTATACCGAATGAACTATAACATAATCTAATAAGTAACTAAATAATGAACCATAATAATCCCTATTGCCCAGGCTATAATATATATTATAAGACTTCAGTTAATAGCTCGATTAAAATATCGATCATTCGTGATACTTCCCACAAGCTTTCATGTCATTATTTTTGTGTTAAGCGGTCCCGCTATCCTGGGCTAAGAATTATGTACATGGTACCTGCATACATACATCATTTTCGAAATAATTTCTAACTGGCCAAAAGTAGTGGCATGAGTTATATACCATGACCTCGAACAATGTAAATGACCGCTAATCGTAGGTGGTATGATAACACAGGTCAACACTATTTTTGTTTCTGGGTTCCTGATATGATTTTCTTGTTCCTCCCATATAACTTACTAATTATTAAAAAGTTTTACCTGAAAAAGTTTTTTTTATAGCTAGAAGTTTGATATTTTGGTTTTATGGTAAATCCTATTTTTACTTGCGATTATAGGTACTTTAATGCAAGTTATGTATTCGTAAAAAAAAAATAATTTCTAACAATCAAACATGATATTACGATCATAGAGAACACCAAAAAAGTGGGTCCCGCAATTCCGTCTGTCTGTCTGTCCTCGAGCCTGCAGTCTAAACGCTTCGATGGATTTGCTTCAAACTTGGTACATACTATTTTTTCGGCAAAATATGCCCACACGTTTTTTTCATTTTTTTGTAGGACGACAAATACCAGTAGCGCCCATACATTTATTTGGCCAAAAACAAAAATCTTATTTATATCAAAAACTGCTCCAACGATTTTTATAAAAAAAATCAGTTCATTAATGAAGGGAAAGGGTACCTTTTGATAATTTTTTTTTGGAAAAAACTTGGTATTCTTGGTACCTCTAGTACAGCCATTTTTGTTTGGTTTTCGATTTTCTCGGAAACGGTTAATTTGATTTTTTTGAATTTTTTTACGCAGAAGCTCCTAGAAAGCTTAAACACTATTGTATACCAAAATTTTTCATCAATTTTTTTTTTTTTTGAAATTAATTTTTTTTTTTAAAACTCAAAATTTTGAAAACGACTCAATAGATTTTTTCAAAACTTCGTATTTGGTGGTTTTTTGACATTATCTTGAATAGTTAAAAAAAAGAATTTTTTTCAAAATAAAAAAACAACGGTACCTCCCATACAAATGTTAAAAAAAAATTATTTCTCGAAAACGGCTCCAAGAATTTTTATAAAAAAAATTGGCTGTTCTTCAAATAGTACAGTTAACTTTAAAGTGTAAAAATATTTTTTTTTTCCACTTTTAAGTACAAAAAGATTTTATTTTGCATACTGAACGGTAGAACCATTTTCCATACTTCCGACTTCCTCAAAATTGGTTGAACCGATCAAAATTATTTTTTTTATGCAAATGATCATGATATCAAATGATATTTACTCAAGAAAAAAATCTTTTTTTTTTTTCAAAACCAGTTACTGCATTATTTTGAAATTTAAATTTTATATGCTTAATAATAATAATAGCTTCTAAAAGCGTTTCTATTTTTATTCTATAAATGTTTTTAAAATTTAATACATAAAAAATCCAATTTTAAAAAACAATTGTTGATTTTTTTTTTTTGATATATTTTTATTTATCCAGGAATTCAAATGGCATCTTTGTTTTCGCTAAAACTATAACAACTAATCAATATAAAAATATTTTATTATGTATGTTATCAATTTATTTCCTTTGTATGAATTTAGATACCTATGTATTCCTTGAATCATCCATTCGACTAGTCATTATACTAAGAATCAAGGTAATCCAGGTAGGTAACCTCTTATGCTTTAAAATGCATAATAATAACTAGAGCTGTTGTTGGGCATTCAAAGTCATTATAGAGTACCTACCTACTAAACAGCGTCAATATTTAACTACATTAAAGTTGTAAGCGACAAGAGCAAGTTTCTACGATGCAGTCGTGCATTTTATTTTATGATGCGTTGCTAAATACTTCTATTGGTGTTGGTACTAATCACTTTTTTATGATGGCAGCGTTGCCAAATACTCGTGTTAGTCTACTAATTGCTGTTCTTTAATGATGTTGGCGTGACCAAATATCGGTTTGTGTATATATGTACCTGCAACATAACCCTTTTTCCCGATCGAACAAAGTCATTATTAAAAAATAAATCAAATATTGTAATAAAATCTTTAACTGACTTCATGGAATTAAAACAGATTACGGACAAATTACCTACAAATATTTATAACAATATACAGAATGTTTATATGCATATGTTAAATTTAATAGAATAGTTATTAGCTAGAAACTAAAGTACATAAATATGTAAATATTTTTAATCGCTTACTTCAGTAATTTTTGTTTTAAAAATCATTAAACGTATGTATAATGATTAGCTAGAAGGATTATAGCCATCCTTTTTTCTTCTTTTATTTAATATTTTAGGTAAAGCGACTCAGGTCCAAGATTCGCCAAGTACACTTAAGTTTTAACCCATTTGAGTGAGATTTATGTCCATAAATCAATTGTGAATTCTTAAGCGCCCCTTGTGAATCATTGAATAAAAAATGTCTTCTAGTAAAAATGGCTTATAGGTACCATAAGTTTGAATGCGTTCTTTACCGCGAATCTTTCAGAATTTCAGGATTTTTTCACGTTTATGTTTAAATTTTGTCAATTTTCCATTTCAAGCGCATGAGATTTTCTAACTTATATATATCGTTTCTTAATTTTGTAGCTTATAAGAATTGCGCGTTTTATTTACCGTACGTACTTAAGTAACTCGAACTTTACGGCACTTAAGTTCAGTCAAACACTTCTGACAACAATGGTAGGGGAGGGAAGAAATAAAAAGTATTTTATTTTAATTCAGTAAAAAATGTTTAATTAATTTCAGAAGATAGTATAAAAATAGATTAAATTATAAACAATAATTGAAAATAGTATTAAACTAATCTTCGCGTGACAATTCTTTTCGGCTTAACACTTAGCTCTTTTCGTTTTGCTTCTTTACTGCTTGACCACTTGACATTGAAGTCCCCATTATTTAAAAGAATATCGGTTATTCAAAGTTAGGCTTATGAAGACGGATTGCAACAAGAATAGGGTAAATTAGTATTTGTTAATTGAACAATGACCATAATAATATGAAATAATAATAATAATTATAATAGAATACACCATCCTAAACAAATTACTCTTGCTTTTTTTTTACATTTCGAAAAATGTAAAATGGGCCAGACAAAAAGTTTAAAAAAAAAATTCCTGACAAGGAGCCCAAGAAAACTGTTGACTCAGGTGCCTACGTGACGACTTTGCATATACCCAAAACGACGGACTCGGATCGCGTGAAATTTATAGCATTGTTTCAAAAGTTCACATTCATATCCTGCACAATTTCCATTTTACTTTCTGCCTAATTTTCTATATTAGTTTGTATATTTTTTTTAAATGAGCACAAGATTCTCAGTGTGCTTTCCCAAAAAAAAATATTGGCGCCAAATTTTGTTCATGCAAAATACGGTTTCTTTTCTTTTTCTAGAAAAAGGGTCTAGAATTTACTAGCAACAGTTTCAATATATATGATACATCATCTTCGGAAACTCAATATTTCGAAAATGGATGGACGAATGCTTTTGAATGTTTTCGCATACCAAATTTTTCATTTATAAAAAAATTATAATTAGCAACATAATTTTTAAGCAATCAAACATTTTGGATTTACAGAATATTGAAGTTCAGAATTATGGAAACCCATTTTTGGATTATGACTACAGATCCAAATAACACGCAATTCTACTTTTTATTCATATATTTTAATTATAAAAAAATTCATTCTTTTCTCGGTGTGGGCGTTCTGCTTTATAGAAATGGTTTCGGAAGTGCAGAGAAAAAAGACACTAAATAAAAGAAAAAAGGAATAACCGGTATAAGCGTTTAATGATTTTTGATACAAAAGTTACGGTGCCACATTTTAATTCACTGAAGTAAGCGTTTTGAAAATATTTGCATTACATATTTATATAGTTTCACCTAAAAATAATCTATTGAATTTTACATACTTACATATAAACATTTTATAAATATTTGTACGTGGTCCGTAATCCGTTTCAATTCCAAGAAGTCCGTAAAAAGATTTTATTACAATATTTGACTTATCACTAATAATGACTTTGTTTGATCGTAAAAAAGGGTTATGTCGCAGGTACATACATACACAAGCTTAAATTTGGCCACACTCACATAATTATTAAAAAAAAGTAATTAGTAGACTAATACGAGTGTTTGACAACGATAGCATCATAAAAAAGTGATCCTTTGGAAACCTGTAAAAGAGATCATATATTCTAGTATAAATAGCAGTGATCCTCAGCATGAAGATATTTATTTCCAGTTCGGAGCTCAAACAGAAAGGTAAAACATTTACGGAGTATATTAAAAATATATTAATAAATTATATAGGATTCCCCCACGAAGCCCATTGGATATCAAGCCGAGCGAAACCGCAGATGAAAAAACCGACCAATACAACCTGCCGAGAGAAGATGAAGAATATGGCCTTATTCTCTTCAGAATTTTTGGATTGTTCCGGTTTTGATGGACCGCCAGCCAAAAAAATTAAAAGGGAATGGCCAGGGAGCTATTCCAGCTCGGCCATGGATCACCCAGCTGAAAGCATCGACTATATGAGCTCCTCTTCTAGTGAAGATTCGGATGATTCCGATACCGACTCTTCATGCTCAGAAGTTCCGGATAAAGAATTTATCCAGGGTGAACCATCACTGAGCATGGCCTGTAAGATGATGACTACTATGGGATACAAGGAGAACCACCGTCCTGGCAAACTGGGACAGGGACGACTAGAACCTGTGGAAGCCAACAGACAAAATGGTCGACAAGGTCTCGGTCTCAAACTCGAAAATATATCGAGTGCAGCAGAGCAGTGGCGTGAGGACTTGGAAGAAATTCAAATCCCAGAGAAGATTGACTGGATTCAAAATAAGTCGGATAACCTGGACTCTTTGACAAATAAAGATCTTTCAGATTGGGTGCGTATGGGACCGAAAAAAGAGATTATTGATGACGAAACAAACTTCTGCGATCCAGAAATTCTTCACAATCTCCTGAGTTCGAAAAGAGCATTTGACGATATTGATAGAAAAGACATGAGGAGCGCTCGCACACGCTCTCATCCATTTGAAACAATAAGGAGTTCCATTTTTAGAAATCGTCCCACAGTGAAGATGGCTAACATAGACTCACTGTGTGACTTTATATTTACAAATCCAAGAGACAACAATGGCAAATCTTTGGTTAGAGATAATGGCTTGCTGTACTTTGCCGATATATGCGGCGGCCCTGGAGACTTTACCGAATATGTACTATTTAAGAAAAACTGGCAAGCTAAGGGCTACGGGCTTACTCTACGTGGGCAAAATGATTTTAAGTTGGACAGCTTTATCGCAGCATCACCAGAGACTTTTCACCCTTTCTATGGCTCAGTCGGTGATGGAGATATTTTTAATCCGGCCAACCAGACTTCTTTTGCTGAATACGTTCTTGAAGACACCGAACAAACAGGGGTTCATTTCGTTATGGCAGATGGAGGATTTTCGGTGGAGGGCGGGCAGAATACTCAGGAGATTATATCTAAACAGTTATACTTGTGCCGGTGTCTGGTAGCATTAAGCATTCTTCGTGACGAGGGTCACTTTGTATGTAAGCTGTTTGATACTTTCACTCCTTTCAGTGTAGGACTTGTTTATCTTATGTACAAATCTTTCGAAGAGATTAGCATTTGTAAACCAAACACCAGTCGTTTAGCAAACTCAGAACGTTATCTTATTTGTAAGTGGAAGAAGTCCAACACAGAAACCGTTCGACGTCATCTCTCAAATATAAATCAGCAAATGTGGGACAACCCAGAGTCGAAGATGGATGTTAGAGAACTGATTTCTCTCGATGTTATCTTTCGTGACAAGGAATTCGTTCAGTATATCACTGAAAGCAACAATCGTATCGGTCACAACCAGATCATAGGACTCATCAAAATAGCAGCATATTGCCAGAACCCTCAATTGAAGGAACCGAGTCAAGCAGAGTACCGTAGAAAGTGCTTGGAATTATGGAATTTACCAGATAAAATGCGGCAAGCACCAGAAATGGAAACGCCAGATGCTTTGCTGGCGGAACTACTCAGCGCATTTAATGGCGATAAACTGTTTATGACTGTCCCTGCAAATAGGTTGAACAAAAAAGAAAACCTGAACCATGATATATTACGCGTCCAGGATTGGTACTTTGTGCCTTTGTCTCGTTGCGAGGATAATGCTCGTGATACTGCTACGTTTTTCTTAAGTTGTGGTCATGGTATTACGCTGAAATGGTCTTCGACGAACCGCTGGGAGCAGTGTGGCTGTGTTCTGGAGATGCCCCCGAAAACTCTTATATATGGCGAGATGGTTGAGGAGCAGATCGGCGAAGGTAGTAACGGTATAATGGTGCGGGCCTTGCACATCATCGATGGTATTTGCCTTGGAGATGTAAATATTTCTAGAATGCCCTTGAAGGAACGCCTTAAATTGTGTGACAAGTTCGCTCGCAGTCTTAATAAACCCAACAAAAATCCAACAAGTGCGCATGGTAATCACGTGCAAAGGACACCCATTCGTTGCAAGAAACTCTACCGTCTGATTGATTTTAATGATTTCTTCCAAGAAATGCGCCCGTACGAAATGAGAAATAATAACAAAAAACGCTTAGGACTTCGAATAGGGTCCGGATCCGGCGATGATATTGCCGAGAGGTTTTACGTTGTCGGCGGCATGTTGTTCCTGAACGAATTGACGCACCAGTTTGTGACTGCTTTCTCAAGCACACACAACATGGAGTATTATTACAACTTAGAAACAAAGGAATCATTCTTCCCAAACGATATCCCAAGAGATAGCTTTGTATTCAGTTCGTTCAAGAACTGTTTCATCCGTCGCAAGTTGTGGAAATGGACCAGCGTCTTTCAAGTATTTGATGATATGCCAAAAGCCAAGAGTCATCAAGGCATTCTCGTCAGAATGGACTTTTGCGAATTCCTCCAAAAGCGTTTGAAACTTTGAAACAATTTTGATGATTTTTGATGACGAACTCATCCCACAATTATACATTCTAAATAGCTACGAATGTGATATAATTTGTGCATAATTTTATTTTTTTTTACCATACATTACATGAATTTTAGTTTATATTTATTAGAGCTTATTTCTTAATAATAGAATTTTTTGTATATTTTAGGGCCATTAATAAATTGATGCAATAAGATAACCTTAAAATTACACGGTTTTTGTATTTACTTACCACAAGCAAAAATATCTCGAAAACCTTCGTGGGAAATCAAAATAAACATCACAATCCTTTTGTTTCTTTTTCTTGGCAGAACTATTTTCATTAAAAGCCATTTTTATCTGCCTGCCTTGTGATTTTGCTATCTTTAGTTTGTCATTTCATCATGAACCTGCTGACACCTGAACAATGTATATAAACTGTACACATTTATTACGAAAAACATGGTTCCGTTCGTGAAACAAATTCCTGTTGATCCCAATTGCGTGTTGGCCTCCAAAATCATATTGCGATTTGACACCTCTAGACCATTTTCTGTGAGGATATTTGAAATTTCTAGTCCACACCGATGAGCCAGAGAATATTGAAGACTTGGAAAACAATATTCGCCGCGTTATTGCCAATATACGACCCCAAATGTTGCAAAGAATTATCAAAAATTCGACACAAGATTTGACTACATCCGATCCAGTCGGGATAGTCATGCCAGGAATCAAAAATTCAAATAAAAATGGTAAAGAATTTTCTTTTAAATAAAGTAAATTTTTATAGCAATTAATACAATTTATCTGTTTTATTCAATTTAATTGTTATATACCTCTAAAAAAGCACCATTAATTTGTAAAATTTTTAGTATGCGCCATTAGGATTATAGAGTTACATATGTCCACAAACATATAATTTTAAACGAAGATTCCATAATAAAAGTTAACATGTTATGTGTTTATGAGGATGGTGTGCATTTGTCTCTCCTCGCTCTATCCGTTTATGCTGCTTCTTACTTACTTTTGCTTATCCTTTTCTTTAAGCTTGTTACATATTGTTTTTGGGTGATATGCTGACAGGTTTTTTTTTTAATTTTACGAGTACATTACCTTTTTTTACCCAAAACGGTAAAAAAAACTCGTTCAACCACTTTCAAAATATTGAATTTTCAAAAAAAAATATTTTTAGAAAATTTTGGTAGGCAGTATTCGAAGGAATTCCTATATAAACATGTTAATCAAAATCCGGTGAACCGTTTATGAGAAAGTCGAGAATCAAAAAATAAAGTAACGGTACCTTTAATTTTTTTGATTCTCGACTTTCTCATAACAAAATTAAAAAAGAGAGTTGGGCCAAAATGTAGACTACTCGTATACCTAAAATATTGCACACACTTTTTTACCAAAATCGGTAAAGCCGTTTTCGAGATAATTTGGATAGTAGAAAAAATTGTATGCAAGTACCGTTTATTTTTGGGGCTAAAGAACGGTTCAATAATCTGTTTGAGACAAACACCAGACACGCTTAAGTACGAAGTCTGAATAAATTCGCTTCAGCCGTGTAAGCTGTAGATCGATCCTCATCCACACAGCTTCTGCAAAAATCATTGGAGAAAACGCCAATTCTCTTGACGTGTCTGCCAGTTAAACAGTGTCCAGTTACAACACCTATTACGGAGCCAAGATGTTTCCTGCTCAAAGAGAGTAGACCTTTTGGGTCTTGGGTCTATTACTGGCCAGATTAGTCTGATAGCTAGGCAAGCAATGATGTTTGACCATCCAAAATTTATTTGTTTTGTGGAGTTTTTATGTAACAAGAGTTTGCTTGTAGCGATAGGTATTCCGATTTCTTCCATTTTCGGTAGAATAGATATTTTGGTTCCTTTTCTGGCGTGTTAATCGACTTTGCAGTTTCCCAAAAAAATCATTATGTCCCGGCACTCATATTAGGTGAATGTTAAACTGTTCTGCCATCTCCCTGAGAGATGATCGACAGTTGCCGGCAGTTATAGAGTTTGTGGAAACTACGCCAAATGATTTGAGGGCTGCTTGACTATTACAGAATTTACGAATATCCGAAGTGGATATCACGTTTCCCCTTAGCCAGGATAACACCTCTTCAATCGCCAGAATTTCCTCTTGGAACACGCTACAATGGTCAGGGAAAAAGGGGAAAAGGGGGACTAAGATTGAGTCTGTCTGAGTACACACACCACCCATTCCGTCTTCGGTTTTCGAACCGTAAGTATAAAAATGGACTGATTCATCTTTTAAGAAGCTGTCTTCCTAAGGAAATATAAATTTACTTTAATTGAATTTAATTTAATTGCGAAAAAATCAAGAATCAAGAGAGTCAGAGTGCTAAATGGATATCGAAGATTTAACTTTAATTAAGCAAAACATAACAAATTGTGAAGAAACTTGTAGATTAAATAAATGGAAAATGTTTTAATTATATTGTAATTTTGTTGTATTTTCGTTTTTTTGCATTTTCTACAATAATTTTTTTATTTCCACATCGCATTCAATGTCTTTGGCCAATTCAATTAGATTTGCTTGGTAGCCTGGACAAATCACTAAGTCTTCTCAATTGACGGATTTGAAGATTTTGTTCAAGTTCCTCAAGTCATTCAATATCCTTGGTGATGGCTTTCACAAGCCGCTTTCACTTAGGTGTCCCACCCATGGATACAATGCGACATTTTCTTCGGCTGGAATTTTGTTTCTGAGCTTATGGCATATAGTTATATCCGGCCATATTTTCTAGGCTATCGCTCTCTAAAATGTCCAAATTTGAACATTTTTGTTGCCATCAGTATTATCCTCTTCTGGTCCCCAAGCAATGCTCTGAAATATAGTACCTAAAAATACATTTCAGATTATTTGTTTGCAAAAGCAATGTCTACAAACCGGTCAATGGCGCTTCTAAGTCTGGGGTATCGCCAAAGCTTACATTTGCTGTGTCCGAAATAACACCCTCGTTGTGTCCTTTAATGTGGGACCTTATTCTAAAGAGGAATTCTTCCCTATCAGGATGATAATGGAGGCTGCTGCCTTGCAACGTAACACACCAAATGTGTTTTCTAATATGTCCTGATTAAATCTGTACGATAACACAAACTTGAATCAAAATAGGCTTGCGTCTAACAGGGTTTCTTCTATTTATCATTGTTGGTAAGGAACCAGGTTTAAGGCGAGGCGTTTTTTATCAGTGTAGCCTATGCAGATATAATATATTTTTTATTTATTTATTTTAAAGGAACTCAGATGCACTTACCCAATTCATACTGGAGTGGTTGCTACAGATTCTAGTAGTTTTTGCATTAAAGACATCCTTTCTTTTGGTAAAGAATTTTCAGCAGTTCAGTATCTTTTGGGAAGCTGTGGTATGACACAACTTCGCTTCTTAATTTATTGTTTTTATTATTACACCTACACACAAATAGCATAAAACATTTTTAAGCTATTTCACATAAAACAAAGTATACAATTTCAATAACAAAATCCAAACTTTTCAATTTCAAACTTTTTTCGCTTTTATCTCATTTTCATTTTTAATCTCTATTGACGTCACACGAATTTTCAAAAATTACAACCACAAAGCGAACAAATAGATTTGTGGTAATCTTGTATTCTTTCATTCATGGAAATAAACCTTTTTAGATTGCTTAGTGTTATAAAAATGCCATTTGAATTGTTGGAAAAAATAAATACATCCAAAAGAAATCAAAATTCTGTTGTTTATTATTAAATATATTTTTTTTTATTTAAAAAATTGTAAGAATATTTTTTGAAAAAAAAAAATTGAAACACCATTTTGAAGATATTATTAATATATTATTTAATAAATATAATCAATAACTGGTCTTTGAAAAGTCGATTTAAAAAAAATGTATTCATTTCGTAAAAAGCGAAACATTTTCTTTTCTAATTTGAGTAGACAGTCTTATTAACACTTCTAGGGAGCATTTGCATAAGGTAAAATAATTTTAAGCGTTTCATTCAATAGTGATAAGATCGAAAATATGTATGAAAGTGAACTGCACTGATTTAAGAACACACACATTTGATTACAAAAATTCTTGGATCCGTTTTCGAGAAATAATTTTTTTCTTAACGATATTTTTAACATTTCCATGTTTTAGAAAAATAGTTTTTTTTTAAGTAACTAAGATAATGTGAAAAAACTACTAAATACGATGCTTCGAAAAAATCGTTTGAAATACGTTTTCAACAGATTGTATTTTCAAAAAAAAAATGTTTTATTTTTTTTTAATTTAACAAAAAAATTTTGTTCACATTAGTGTTTAAACTTTCTAGGAGATTCTGCATATACAACTTTTAAGAAATCAAATGATCCGTTTTCCAGAAAATCGAAAACCTAAAAAAATTCTACTACAGGTACCAAAAATAACCATTTCCTTCCAAAGATAAACATTTCCAAAAATTACTTTTTCCTTTCATTAATGAACTGTTTTTACTTGCGATTATAGGTACTACCAGGCAAGTTATGCATTCGTAAAAAAAACAATCAAACATTACATTACGATCATAGAGAACACCAAAAAAGTGGGTCCCGCAATTCCGCAGACTAAACGGTTGAATGGTTTTGCTTCAAACTTGGTAGATATTATTTTCGCGGTAATATGCCAAACGTTTTTTTTTTGCATTTTCTTAAGACAACAAATAACAGTAGCTCCCATACATTTTTTTTGGCCAAAAACAAAAATCTTATTTTTGGGCTTTACCAATACGCACTTTTTGCCAAGTTCAGTTCAAATTACAGTAAAACCTGCTAATCGGGACACTCTATAATCGGACCACCTCATAATCGAGCCGCACCTTATATATTCCCTGCTATTTTTCATACAAATTCCCCCTTATAATCGGGGCACCTGCTAATCGGACCATGGACCACTAAGATAACATGCGTTGCTTACTGTATTCACCTGTCTAATTGGGTCAAGCTAGGCGTAAGAAATACGAAATATGTAAGCATCGCATTTTTTTGTCAATTGTTGGTACCGCCGCCGAGGGATACTTTAGACTTATTTGGTGTCTTCCCAATAAGTTTGTTTGTAATGTTAGCTTTCGTTAGTTGGCAAATGAAATTTCAATGATCGTGATCTAGAAAATAAGGTTGAATTTATTAAGTGTTTCGAAGATGCACATTTATCTCAGAGAGATCTTGCAAAGAAAATCCAAAGAATTTTAAGCGCGAATGAGGACATCAAACTGTGATTTGAAAAATTCGTTGGATTGAAAACAGAACGTATGAAGGCATTCGTATATTTTGCCGAAATTGATGTCTTCCTTGACATTCAAATAGCTTTGCTTAGCTAGGCAAAAGAATTCTCCAATTTCTTGAACCTACACTTCTCCAAGCCAAATCACTGGCTATATACTAACAACTCTAATTTATTCCTATTAAACATTTATAGGTGGTATATGCACTGGCAGCCGTATTTTTATGGAAATGTATGCATGAGAAAACCTTTCTAGGTCGACTGGTCCAAATAAAAAGGAACCTATACAATCGGACCACCTCCTAATTGGACCACTTTTCTTCGGTCCCAAGAGTGATCCAATTTGACAGGTTTTACTGTATATGGAATTTTTCACAAAAAACAATGTGAACTATATCCAACAAGATTAAAGTTTTAAGCATTAAGATTGGAATATTAATATGAAGGTGTTTTTTAATAATACAATTCTATATTATTACTACTGAATTATTATTATTAAAAATATACTACTAAAATTATTCTGCCAAGTAAAAGACTAAGCATTATATTTAATTGGACTTGTTGAATTATTGATTCAAAATTGCTTTTAACGGCCATTAGGCCACAAAATTTGCGTTCCGTAAAAAGAGTTATTATAGTTGATGTTTATTATGATTTCATTTTGCGATTGAATTTAAACTCTGAAGTTTTTGTAGATTTTAAAAAAACTTGTGTATTGTATTGCCTTGCCTCGTACATAGATTTGTTGCCTTTTCGAGATATAATTTTTAATAAGTACAAGAAACGGTACAATTTTTAGGTTATTTAATTACATCAATTTTTTAATGGCCCTAAAAATATATACAAAACTGTAAAATGTGTTAATACAAAACGATATTATAAAGAAATAAGCTCTATTAAATATAAACTACAAATTCATGTAATGTATTGTAAAAGGTAAATTTAAAAATATGCATAAATAATATCACACAGAACATATTATTGTGGGATCAGATCGTCGTCAAAAATAATCGAAATTGTTTCAAAGTTTCAAACGCTTTTGGAGGAATTCACAAAAGTCCATTCGGACGAGAATGCCTTGTTGCCTCTTGGATTTTGGCATATCATCAAATACTTGAAACACGCTGGTCCATTTCCACAACTTGCGACGGATGAAACAGTTCTTGAACGAACTGAATACAAAGCTATCTCTTGGGATATCGTTTGGGAAGAATGATTCCTTTGTTTCTAAGTTGTAATAATACTCCATGTTGTGTGTGCTTGAGAAAGCAGTCACAAACTGGTGCGTCAATTCGTTCAGGAACAACATGCCGCCGACAACGTAAAACCTCTCGGCAATATCATCGCCGGATCCGGACCCTATTCGAAGTCCTAAGCGTTTTTTGTTATTATTTCTCATTTCGTACGGGCGCATTTCTTGGAAGAAATCATTAAAATCAATCAGACGGTAGAGTTTCTTGCAACGAATGGGTGTCCTTTGCACGTGATTACCATGCGCACTTGTTGGATTTTTGTTGGGTTTATTAAGACTGCGAGCGAACTTGTCACACAATTTAAGGCGTTCCTTCAAGGGCATTCTAGAAATATTTACATCTCCAAGGCAAATACCATCGATGATGTGCAAGGCCCGCACCATTATACCGTTACTACCTTCGCCGATCTGCTCCTCAACCATCTCGCCATATATAAGAGTTTTCGGGGGCATCTCCAGAACACAGCCACACTGCTCCCAGCGGTTCGTCGAAGACCATTTCAGCGTAATACCATGACCACAACTTAAGAAAAACGTAGCAGTATCACGAGCATTATCCTCGCAACGAGACAAAGGCACAAAGTACCAATCCTGGACGCGTAATATATCATGGTTCAGGTTTTCTTTTTTGTTCAACCTATTTGCAGGGACAGTCATAAACAGTTTATCGCCATTAAATGCGCTGAGTAGTTCCGCCAGCAAAGCATCTGGCGTTTCCATTTCTGGTGCTTGCCGCATTTTATCTGGTAAATTCCATAATTCCAAGCACTTTCTACGGTACTCTGCTTGACTCGGTTCCTTCAATTGAGGGTTCTGGCAATATGCTGCTATTTTGATGAGTCCTATGATCTGGTTGTGACCGATACGATTGTTGCTTTCAGTGATATACTGAACGAATTCCTTGTCACGAAAGATAACATCGAGAGAAATCAGTTCTCTAACATCCATCTTCGACTCTGGGTTGTCCCACATTTGCTGATTTATATTTGAGAGATGACGTCGAACGGTTTCTGTGTTGGACTTCTTCCACTTACAAATAAGATAACGTTCTGAGTTTGCTAAACGACTGGTATTTGGTTTGCAAATGCTAATCTCTTCGAAACACTTGTACATAAGATAAACAAGGCCTACACTGAAAGGAGTGAAAGTATCAAACAGCTTACATACAAAGTGACCCTTGTCACGAAGAATGCTTAAAGCTACCAGACACCGGCACAAGTATAACTGTTTAGATATAATCTCCTGAGTATTCTGCCCGCCCTCCACCGAAAATCCTCCATCTGCCATAACGAAATGAACCCCTGTTTGTTCGGTGTCTTCAAGAACGTATTCAGCAAAAGAAGTCTGGTTGGCCGGATTAAAAATATCTCCATCACCGACTGAGCCATAGAAAGGGTGAAAAGTCTCTGGTGATGCTGCGATAAAGCTGTCCAACTTAAAATCATTTTGCCCACGTAGAGTAAGCCCGTAGCCCTTAGCTTGCCAGTTTTTCTTAAATAGTACATATTCGGTAAAGTCTCCAGGGCCGCCGCATATATCGGCAAAGTACAGCAAGCCATTATCTCTAACCAAAGATTTGCCATTGTTGTCTCTTGGATTTGTAAATATAAAGTCACACAGTGAGTCTATGTTAGCCATCTTCACTGTGGGACGATTTCTAAAAATGGAACTCCTTATTGTTTCAAATGGATGAGAGCGTGTGCGAGCGCTCCTCATGTCTTTTCTATCAATATCGTCAAATGCTCTTTTCGAACTCAGGAGATTGTGAAGAATTTCTGGATCGCAGAAGTTTGTTTCGTCATCAATAATCTCTTTTTTCGGTCCCATACGCACCCAATCTGAAAGATCTTTATTTGTCAAAGAGTCCAGGTTATCCGACTTATTTTGAATCCAGTCAATCTTCTCTGGGATTTGAATTTCTTCCAAGTCCTCACGCCACTGCTCTGCTGCACTCGATATATTTTCGAGTTTGAGACCGAGACCTTGTCGACCATTTTGTCTGTTGGCTGGGTGATCCATGGCCGAGCTAGAATAGCTCCCTGACCATTCCCTTTTAATTTTTTTGGCTGGCGGTCCATCAAAACCGGAACAATCCAAGAATTCTGAAGAAGAAAATGTCATATTCTTCATGTTCTCGCGGCAGGTGGTATTGGTCGGTTTTTTCTTCTTAGGTTCCGCTTGGCTTAGTATCCAATGAGCTTATTGGGGGAATCCTATATAATTTATTTATCAAAATTAGCTTCCTAGCTCTAATAGTTGATCAGATGCCTTACAGTATTAATATATTTCGTAAATATTCAACCTTCCTGTTTGCGCTCCGAACGGGATATAAATATCTTCATGCTGAGGATCATTGGTATTTATACTAGAATATATGATCTCTTTTACGGGTTTCCAAAGGATCACTTTTATATTAGTCTACTAATTACTTTTTTAACAATGATGTGAGTGTGGCCAAATTTTAGCTTGTGTTTGTGTGTACCTGCGACATAACCCTTTTTCCCGAGCGAACCAAGTCATTGTTAGTAATAAGTCAAATATTGTAATAAAATCTTTTTACGGACTTCTTGGAATTGAAACGGATTACGGACCACGTACAAATATTTATAAAATGTTTATATGTAAGTATGTAAAATTCAATAGATTATTTTTAGGTGAAACTATATAAATATGTAATGCAAATATTTTCAAAACGCTTACTTCAGTGAATTAAAATGTGGCACCGTAACTTTTGTATCAAAAATCATTAAACGCTTATACCGGTTATTCCTTTTTTCTTTTATTTAGTGTCTTTTTTCTCTGCACTTCCGAAACCATTTCTATAAAGCAGAACGCCCACACCGAGAAAAGAATGAATTTTTTTATAATTAAAATATATGAATAAAAAGTAGAATTGCGTGTTATTTGGATCTGTAGTCATAATCCAAAAATGGGTTTCCATAATTCTGAACTTCAATATTCTGTAAATCCAAAATGTTTGATTGCTTAAAAATTATGTTGCTAATTATAATTTTTTTATAAATGAAAAATTTGGTATGCCAAAACATTCAAAAGCATTCGTCCATCCATTTTCGAAATATTGAGTTTCCGAAGATGATGTATCATATATATTGAAACTGTTGCTAGTAAATTCTAGACCCTTTTTCTAGAAAAAGAAAAGAAACCGTATTTTGCATGAACAAAATTTGGCGCCAATATTTTTTTTTGGGAAAGCACACTGAGAATCTTGTGCTCATTTAAAAAAAATATACAAACTAATATAGAAAATTAGGCAGAAAGTAAAATGGAAATTGTGCAGGATATGAATGTGAACTTTTGAAACAATGCTATAAATTTCACGCGATCCGAGTCCGTCGTTTTGGGTATATGCAAAGTCGTCAGGTAGGCACATGAGTCAACAGTTTTCTTGGGCTCCTTGTCAGGAATTTTTTTTTAAACTTTTTTTTTGGCTCATTTTACATTTTTCGAAATGTAAAAAAAAAAACAAGAGTAATTTGTGTAGGATGGCGTATTCTATTATAATTATTATTATTATTTCATATTATTATGGTCATTGTTCACAAAACAAATACCAATTTACCCTATTCTTGTTGCAATCCGTTTTTATAAACCTAAGTTTGAGCAGTAAAGAAGCAAAACAAAAAGCACTAAGTGTTAAGCCGAAAAGAATTGTCACGCGAAGATTAGTTTAATACTATTTTCAATTATTATTCTTTTATAATTTAATCTGTTTTTATACTATTTTTATACATTTTTTACTGAATTAAAATAAAATACTTTTTATTTCTTCCCTCCCCTACTATTGGTGTCAGAAGTGTTTGACTGAACTTAATTGCTGTGTCCGACATATCGCGAAAAAAAACTTATAGTTCGAGTTACTTAAGTACGTACAATAAAAAAACGCGCAATTCTAATAAGCTACAAAATTAAGAAACGATATATATAAGTTAGAAAATCTCATGCGCTTGAAATGGAAAATTGACAAAATTTAAACATAAACGTGAAAAAATCCTGAAATTCTGAAAGATTCGCGGTAAAGAACGTATTCAAACTTATGGTACCTATAAGCCATTTTTACTAGAAGACATTTTTTATTCAATGATTCACAAGGGGCGCTTAAGAATTCACAATTGATTTATGGACATAAATCTCACTCAAATGGGTTAAAACTTAAGTGTACTTGGCGAATCTTGGACCTGAGTCGCTTTACCTAAAATATTAAATAAAAGAAGAAAAAAGGATGGCTATAATCCTTCTAGCTAATCATTATACATACGTTTAATGATTTTTAAAACAAAAATTACTGAAGTAAGCGATTAAAAATATTTACATATTTATGTACTTTAGTTTCTAGCTAATAACTATTCTATTAAATTTAACATATGCATATAAACATTCTGTATATTGTTATAAATATTTGTAGGTAATTTGTCCGTAATCTGTTTTAATTCCATGAAGTCAGTTAAAGATTTTATTACAATATTTGATTTATTTTTTAATAATGACTTTGTTCGATCGGGAAAAAGGGTTATGTTGCAGGTACATATATACACAAACCGATATTTGGTCACGCCAACATCATTAAAGAACAGCAATTAGTAGACTAACACGAGTATTTGGCAACGCTGCCATCATAAAAAAGTGATTAGTACCAACACCAATAGAAGTATTTAGCAACGCATCATAAAATAAAATGCACGACTGCATCGTAGAAACTTGCTCTTGTCGCTTACAACTTTAATGTAGTTAAATATTGACGCTGTTTAGTAGGTAGGTACTCTATAATGACTTTGAATGCCCAACAACAGCTCTAGTTATTATTATGCATTTTAAAGCATAAGAGGTTACCTACCTGGATTACCTTGATTCTTAGTATAATGACTAGTCGAATGGATGATTCAAGGAATACATAGGTATCTAAATTCATACAAAGGAAATAAATTGATAACATACATAATAAAATATTTTTATATTGATTAGTTGTTATAGTTTTAGCGAAAACAAAGATGCCATTTGAACTCCTGGATAAATACAAATATATCAACAAAAAAAATCAACAATTGTTTTTTAAAATTGGATTTTTATGTATTAAATTTTAAAAACATTTATAGAATAAAAATAGAAACGCTTTTAGAAGCTATTATTATTATTAAGCATATAAAATTTAAATTTCAAAATAATGCAGTAACTGGTTTTGAAAAAAAAAAAAAGATTTTTTTCTTGAGTAAATATCATTTGATATCATGATCATTTGCATAAAAAAAATAATTTTGATCGGTTCAACCAATTTTGAGGAAGTCGGAAGTATGGAAAATGGTTCTACCGTTCAGTATGCAAAATAAAATCTTTTTGTACTTAAAAGTGGAAAAAAAAAAATATTTTTACACTTTAAAGTTAACTGTACTATTTGAAGAACAGCCAATTTTTTTTATAAAAATTCTTGGAGCCGTTTTCGAGAAATAATTTTTTTTTAACATTTGTATGGGAGGTACCGTTGTTTTTTTATTTTGAAAAAAATTCTTTTTTTTAACTATTCAAGATAATGTCAAAAAACCACCAAATACGAAGTTTTGAAAAAATCTATTGAGTCGTTTTCAAAATTTTGAGTTTTAAAAAAAAAAATTAATTTCAAAAAAAAAAAAAATTGATGAAAAATTTTGGTATACAATAGTGTTTAAGCTTTCTAGGAGCTTCTGCGTAAAAAAATTCAAAAAAATCAAATTAACCGTTTCCGAGAAAATCGAAAACCAAACAAAAATGGCTGTACTAGAGGTACCAAGAATACCAAGTTTTTTCCAAAAAAAAATTATCAAAAGGTACCCTTTCCCTTCATTAATGAACTGATTTTTTTTATAAAAATCGTTGGAGCAGTTTTTGATATAAATAAGATTTTTGTTTTTGGCCAAATAAATGTATGGGCGCTACTGGTATTTGTCGTCCTACAAAAAAATGAAAAAAACGTGTGGGCATATTTTGCCGAAAAAATAGTATGTACCAAGTTTGAAGCAAATCCATCGAAGCGTTTAGACTGCAGGCTCGAGGACAGACAGACAGACGGAATTGCGGGACCCACTTTTTTGGTGTTCTCTATGATCGTAATATCATGTTTGATTGTTAGAAATTATTTTTTTTTTACGAATACATAACTTGCATTAAAGTACCTATAATCGCAAGTAAAAATAGGATTTACCATAAAACCAAAATATCAAACTTCTAGCTATAAAAAAAACTTTTTCAGGTAAAACTTTTTAATAATTAGTAAGTTATATGGGAGGAACAAGAAAATCATATCAGGAACCCAGAAACAAAAATAGTGTTGACCTGTGTTATCATACCACCTACGATTAGCGGTCATTTACATTGTTCGAGGTCATGGTATATAACTCATGCCACTACTTTTGGCCAGTTAGAAATTATTTCGAAAATGATGTATGTATGCAGGTACCATGTACATAATTCTTAGCCCAGGATAGCGGGACCGCTTAACACAAAAATAATGACATGAAAGCTTGTGGGAAGTATCACGAATGATCGATATTTTAATCGAGCTATTAACTGAAGTCTTATAATATATATTATAGCCTGGGCAATAGGGATTATTATGGTTCATTATTTAGTTACTTATTAGATTATGTTATAGTTCATTCGGTATAGTTATAATTATTATTATTTATTTACATCATCATTATTACTAAGTAACCTATACTATCAGTATGTTCTTTTAAAAGCTATTTTAAGGTATTTTATTTATTAAATTTTTATATATTAAATTTTTAGGTATTATTATTTTAGCTATTTTAGCTTAGGTATTATGAATTTAAGTTTAATTATTTTACGTCTTATTAATTTAGGTATTAGGGTTGCCATCGCCATTATTTGTTATTTCTTTTTAGGTTTTTTTTTTTTATAGGTGCAGGTGCAGTTTCCTACAGATACTGAGTTTGCATAATTTGGAGAAGATGCTATCAAGTTACTTTCCAGAACTGGATTCTGGAAATGGATAAAGATGAATAATAAATCCTTTTTTGAATATACCAGCCCAACTCGCCGATAAAAATGAAATCTTATAGATTTACTCGTAGCTGCTGAGAATATAGTACAATTTAACAACTATTGATATTTTCGGGATAAAGATAAAATTAGAACATCGTGATCTGGCAAAAGAGGCTTTAAGATTGTTAGTGATATTCGCCACTTTATATCTATGTAAATTCACTTTCTATTCAAAAAAAAAATTAAGAAGAGAAATAGGTTTAGTTTGGAAAACATTTTAACTGTTAACGTATTAATGATAAAAAAAAGCTTAAACATTCCTTAAAAAATAAGCAGAAACACCCGTCTCACTAAAAAAAAAATCCTGTGTTTTATATTGCTTACTACAGGACTGACAACGGACAAATACCTAAACGCAAATCTGGCGCAAAAAATGCTAAGCAAACGGGCCCTAAATTCAAACATAAAAATCCTTGTAATGCAGACTGTCTCAAAACACAGTTTATTCGTTTTTCTTTTTTCTTGTGCAAAATCTAGTAAGCTTTTAAGTTATTTTGTTTAATTAACTTGCTTTTCAATTTTAACCGGGTTCGTGCATTTGCTTAACTTGACACTTGTCTTGCAAATCTTCCGTTTAGCAATTCGGCCAACAATTGTTTTTTTCATCTTACCGACTTGCGACCGCGATCCCCCCAGTAAGTCTTGGTGATCCTCCAGGGGGTCGCGACTCACACTTTTAAAAACATTGCTCCAGTGGAACCATTTCTTTGGTTTGCCCAGAAAGGCAATGGTTCATTTGTTTTTTTTTAAGTTTTTCACACAGACGATCCATTAAAGCTTAACCACTAATGTAAACCAACATTTTTCAAAGTTTTTTTTTTTTAATTAAAAAAATAACCTTTTGCTTTTTAAGCCCAAAATTTCGAAAACTACTCAATTGATTTTTTCTAAGCTTCGTATTTAATAGTTTTTTTTTGACATTAACTTGAAATAATTTAATTAAAACAAAATATATTCATAAAATTAAGGTCAACGGTACCTACCTCCCATACAAAAGTTAAAAAATCCGTTAAAAATTATATATCAAAAACGGCTCCGAGAAATTTTATAAAAAAATGTGTGTGTTCTTATATTTCGAGTAGTACAGTCCACTTTTAGGTACAAAAAGATTTTATTTTGCGTACCTAACGGTAGAACCATTGTCCATGTTTCCGACTTCCTCAATATTGGTTGAACCGATTAAAATTATTTTTTTTATGCAAATGATTCCTAAAAATGTTTAAAAAAATCTTTTTTCAAAGCCAGTTACTGTATTATTTTGCAATTCAAATTTTATATGCTTAATAATAATAATAGCTTCAAAATGTCGTTTCAATTTTTATTCTAGAAATGTTTTTAAAATTTAATACATAAAAAATCCAATTTTAAAAAACAATTGTTGATTTTTTTTGTTGATATATTTGTATTTATCCAGGAGTTCAAATGGCATCTTTGTTTTCGCTAAAACTATAACAACTAATCAATATAAAAATATTTTATTATGTATGTTATCAATTTATTTCCTTTGTATGAATTTAGATACCTATGTATTCCTTGAATCATCCATTCGACTAGTCATTATACTAAGAATCAAGGTAATCCAGGTAGGTAACCTCTTATGCTTTAAAATGCATAATAATAACTAGAGCTGTTGTTGGGCATTCAAAGTCATTATAGAGTACCTACCTACTAAACAGCGTCAATATTTAACTACATTAAAGTTGTAAGCGACAAGAGCAAGTTTCTACGATGCAGTCGTGCATTTTATTTTATGATGCGTTGCTAAATACTTCTATTGGTGTTGGTACTAATCACTTTTTTATGATGGCAGCGTTGCCAAATACTCGTGTTAGTCTACTAATTGCTGTTCTTTAATGATGTTGGCGTGACCAAATATCGGTTTGTGTATATATGTACCTGCAACATAACCCTTTTTCCCGATCGAACAAAGTCATTATTAAAAAATAAATCAAATATTGTAATAAAATCTTTAACTGACTTCATGGAATTAAAACAGATTACGGACAAATTACCTACAAATATTTATAACAATATACAGAATGTTTATATGCATATGTTAAATTTAATAGAATAGTTATTAGCTAGAAACTAAAGTACATAAATATGTAAATATTTTTAATCGCTTACTTCAGTAATTTTTGTTTTAAAAATCATTAAACGTATGTATAATGATTAGCTAGAAGGATTATAGCCATCCTTTTTTCTTCTTTTATTTAATATTTTAGGTAAAGCGACTCAGGTCCAAGATTCGCCAAGTACACTTAAGTTTTAACCCATTTGAGTGAGATTTATGTCCATAAATCAATTGTGAATTCTTAAGCGCCCCTTGTGAATCATTGAATAAAAAATGTCTTCTAGTAAAAATGGCTTATAGGTACCATAAGTTTGAATACGTTCTTTACCGCGAATCTTTCAGAATTTCAGGATTTTTTCACGTTTATGTTTAAATTTTGTCAATTTTCCATTTCAAGCGCATGAGATTTTCTAACTTATATATATCGTTTCTTAATTTTGTAGCTTATAAGAATTGCGCGTTTTATTTACCGTACGTACTTAAGTAACTCGAACTTTACGGCACTTAAGTTCAGTCAAACACTTCTGACAACAATGGTAGGGGAGGGAAGAAATAAAAAGTATTTTATTTTAATTCAGTAAAAAATGTTTAATTAATTTCAGAAGATAGTATAAAAATAGATTAAATTATAAACAATAATTGAAAATAGTATTAAACTAATCTTCGCGTGACAATTCTTTTCGGCTTAACACTTAGCTCTTTTCGTTTTGCTTCTTTACTGCTTGACCACTTGACATTGAAGTCCCCATTATTTAAAAGAATATCGGTTATTCAAAGTTAGGCTTATGAAGACGGATTGCAACAAGAATAGGGTAAATTAGTATTTGTTAATTGAACAATGACCATAATAATATGAAATAATAATAATAATTATAATAGAATACACCATCCTAAACAAATTACTCTTGCTTTTTTTTTACATTTCGAAAAATGTAAAATGGGCCAGACAAAAAGTTTAAAAAAAAAATTCCTGACAAGGAGCCCAAGAAAACTGTTGACTCAGGTGCCTACGTGACGACTTTGCATATACCCAAAACGACGGACTCGGATCGCGTGAAATTTATAGCATTGTTTCAAAAGTTCACATTCATATCCTGCACAATTTCCATTTTACTTTCTGCCTAATTTTCTATATTAGTTTGTATATTTTTTTTAAATGAGCACAAGATTCTCAGTGTGCTTTCCCAAAAAAAAATATTGGCGCCAAATTTTGTTCATGCAAAATACGGTTTCTTTTCTTTTTCTAGAAAAAGGGTCTAGAATTTACTAGCAACAGTTTCAATATATATGATACATCATCTTCGGAAACTCAATATTTCGAAAATGGATGGACGAATGCTTTTGAATGTTTTCGCATACCAAATTTTTCATTTATAAAAAAATTATAATTAGCAACATAATTTTTAAGCAATCAAACATTTTGGATTTACAGAATATTGAAGTTCAGAATTATGGAAACCCATTTTTGGATTATGACTACAGATCCAAATAACACGCAATTCTACTTTTTATTCATATATTTTAATTATAAAAAAATTCATTCTTTTCTCGGTGTGGGCGTTCTGCTTTATAGAAATGGTTTCGGAAGTGCAGAGAAAAAAGACACTAAATAAAAGAAAAAAGGAATAACCGGTATAAGCGTTTAATGATTTTTGATACAAAAGTTACGGTGCCACATTTTAATTCACTGAAGTAAGCGTTTTGAAAATATTTGCATTACATATTTATATAGTTTCACCTAAAAATAATCTATTGAATTTTACATACTTACATATAAACATTTTATAAATATTTGTACGTGGTCCGTAATCCGTTTCAATTCCAAGAAGTCCGTAAAAAGATTTTATTACAATATTTGACTTATCACTAATAATGACTTTGTTTGATCGTAAAAAAGGGTTATGTCGCAGGTACATACATACACAAGCTTAAATTTGGCCACACTCACATAATTATTAAAAAAAAGTAATTAGTAGACTAATACGAGTGTTTGACAACGATAGCATCATAAAAAAGTGATCCTTTGGAAACCTGTAAAAGAGATCATATATTCTAGTATAAATAGCAGTGATCCTCAGCATGAAGATATTTATTTCCAGTTCGGAGCTCAAACAGAAAGGTAAAACATTTACGGAGTATATTAAAAATATATTAATAAATTATATAGGATTCCCCCACGAAGCCCATTGGATATCAAGCCGAGCGAAACCGCAGATGAAAAAACCGACCAATACAACCTGCCGAGAGAAGATGAAGAATATGGCCTTATTCTCTTCAGAATTTTTGGATTGTTCCGGTTTTGATGGACCGCCAGCCAAAAAAATTAAAAGGGAATGGCCAGGGAGCTATTCCAGCTCGGCCATGGATCACCCAGCTGAAAGCATCGACTATATGAGCTCCTCTTCTAGTGAAGATTCGGATGATTCCGATACCGACTCTTCATGCTCAGAAGTTCCGGATAAAGAATTTATCCAGGGTGAACCATCACTGAGCATGGCCTGTAAGATGATGACTACTATGGGATACAAGGAGAACCACCGTCCTGGCAAACTGGGACAGGGACGACTAGAACCTGTGGAAGCCAACAGACAAAATGGTCGACAAGGTCTCGGTCTCAAACTCGAAAATATATCGAGTGCAGCAGAGCAGTGGCGTGAGGACTTGGAAGAAATTCAAATCCCAGAGAAGATTGACTGGATTCAAAATAAGTCGGATAACCTGGACTCTTTGACAAATAAAGATCTTTCAGATTGGGTGCGTATGGGACCGAAAAAAGAGATTATTGATGACGAAACAAACTTCTGCGATCCAGAAATTCTTCACAATCTCCTGAGTTCGAAAAGAGCATTTGACGATATTGATAGAAAAGACATGAGGAGCGCTCGCACACGCTCTCATCCATTTGAAACAATAAGGAGTTCCATTTTTAGAAATCGTCCCACAGTGAAGATGGCTAACATAGACTCACTGTGTGACTTTATATTTACAAATCCAAGAGACAACAATGGCAAATCTTTGGTTAGAGATAATGGCTTGCTGTACTTTGCCGATATATGCGGCGGCCCTGGAGACTTTACCGAATATGTACTATTTAAGAAAAACTGGCAAGCTAAGGGCTACGGGCTTACTCTACGTGGTCAAAATGATTTTAAGTTGGACAGCTTTATCGCAGCATCACCAGAGACTTTTCACCCTTTCTATGGCTCAGTCGGTGATGGAGATATTTTTAATCCGGCCAACCAGACTTCTTTTGCTGAATACGTTCTTGAAGACACCGAACAAACAGGGGTTCATTTCGTTATGGCAGATGGAGGATTTTCGGTGGAGGGCGGGCAGAATACTCAGGAGATTATATCTAAACAGTTATACTTGTGCCGGTGTCTGGTAGCATTAAGCATTCTTCGTGACGAGGGTCACTTTGTATGTAAGCTGTTTGATACTTTCACTCCTTTCAGTGTAGGACTTGTTTATCTTATGTACAAATCTTTCGATGAGATTAGCATTTGTAAACCAAACACCAGTCGTTTAGCAAACTCAGAACGTTATCTTATTTGTAAGTGGAAGAAGTCCAACACAGAAACCGTTCGACGTCATCTCTCAAATATAAATCAGCAAATGTGGGACAACCCAGAGTCGAAGATGGATGTTAGAGAACTGATTTCTCTCGATGTTATCTTTCGTGACAAGGAATTCGTTCAGTATATCACTGAAAGCAACAATCGTATCGGTCACAACCAGATCATAGGACTCATCAAAATAGCAGCATATTGCCAGAACCCTCAATTGAAGGAACCGAGTCAAGCAGAGTACCGTAGAAAGTGCTTGGAATTATGGAATTTACCAGATAAAATGCGGCAAGCACCAGAAATGGAAACGCCAGATGCTTTGCTGGCGGAACTACTCAGCGCATTTAATGGCGATAAACTGTTTATGACTGTCCCTGCAAATAGGTTGAACAAAAAAGAAAACCTGAACCATGATATATTACGCGTCCAGGATTGGTACTTTGTGCCTTTGTCTCGTTGCGAGGATAATGCTCGTGATACTGCTACGTTTTTCTTAAGTTGTGGTCATGGTATTACGCTGAAATGGTCTTCGACGAACCGCTGGGAGCAGTGTGGCTGTGTTCTGGAGATGCCCCCGAAAACTCTTATATATGGCGAGATGGTTGAGGAGCAGATCGGCGAAGGTAGTAACGGTATAATGGTGCGGGCCTTGCACATCATCGATGGTATTTGCCTTGGAGATGTAAATATTTCTAGAATGCCCTTGAAGGAACGCCTTAAATTGTGTGACAAGTTCGCTCGCAGTCTTAATAAACCCAACAAAAATCCAACAAGTGCGCATGGTAATCACGTGCAAAGGACACCCATTCGTTGCAAGAAACTCTACCGTCTGATTGATTTTAATGATTTCTTCCAAGAAATGCGCCCGTACGAAATGAGAAATAATAACAAAAAACGCTTAGGACTTCGAATAGGGTCCGGATCCGGCGATGATATTGCCGAGAGGTTTTACGTTGTCGGCGGCATGATGTTCCTGAACGAATTGACGCACCAGTTTGTGACTGCTTTCTCAAGCACACACAACATGGAGTATTATTACAACTTAGAAACAAAGGAATCATTCTTCCCAAACGATATCCCAAGAGATAGCTTTGTATTCAGTTCGTTCAAGAACTGTTTCATCCGTCGCAAGTTGTGGAAATGGACCAGCGTGTTTCAAGTATTTGATGATATGCCTAAATCCAAGAGTCAACAAGGCATTCTCGTCCGAATGGACTTTTGCGAATTCCTCCAAAAGCGTTTGAAACTTTGAAACGATTTCGATGATTTTTGACGACGAACTGATCCCACAATAATATATTCTAAAATGATAAATATGTGATACAATTTATGTATATTTTTATTTTTTTTTGCTATACATTACATGAATTTTTAGTTTATATTTATTAGAGCTTATTTCTTAATAATAGAATTTTTTGTATATTTTTAGGGCGATTAATAAATTGATGCAATAAGAATTGATGCAATTAAAATTACACGGTTTTTTGTACTTACCGCAAGCAAAAATACCTCGAAAAACTTCGTGGGAAAGTGAAATCAAAATAAACATCACAATCCTTTTGTTTCTTTTTCTTGGCAGAACTGTTTTCATTGTAAGCCATTTTTAACTGCCTTGTGATTTTGCTATATTTAGTTTGTCATTTCATCATGAACCTGCTGACACCTGAACAATGTATATAAACTGTACACATTTATTACGAAAAACATGGTTCCGTTCGTGAAACAAATTCCTGTTGATCCCAATTGCGTGTTGGCCTCCAAAATCATATTGCGATTTGACACCTCTAGACCATTTTCTGTGAGGATATTTGAAATTTCTAGTCCACACCGATGAGCCAGAGAATATTGAAGACTTGGAAAACAATATTCGCCGCGTTATTGCCAATATACGACCCCAAATGTTGCAAAGAATTATCAAAAATTCGACACAAGATTTGACTACATCCGATCCAGTCGGGATAGTCATGCCAGGAATCAAAAATTCAAATAAAAATGGTAAAGAATTTTCTTTTAAATAAAGTAAATTTTTATAGCAATTAATACAATTTATCTGTTTTATTCAATTTAATTGTTATATACCTCTAAAAAAGCACCATTAATTTGTAAAATTTTTAGTATGCGCCATTAGGATTATAGAGTTACATATGTCCACAAACATATAATTTTAAACGAAGATTCCATAATAAAAGTTAACATGTTATGTGTTTATGAGGATGGTGTGCATTTGTCTCTCCTCGCTCTATCCGTTTATGCTGCTTCTTACTTACTTTTGCTTATCCTTTTCTTTAAGCTTGTTACATATTGTTTTTGGGTGATATGCTGACAGGTTTTTTTTTTAATTTTACGAGTACATTACCTTTTTTTACCCAAAACGGTAAAAAAAACTCGTTCAACCACTTTCAAAATATTGAATTTTCAAAAAAAAATATTTTTAGAAAATTTTGGTAGGCAGTATTCGAAGGAATTCCTATATAAACATGTTAATCAAAATCCGGTGAACCGTTTATGAGAAAGTCGAGAATCAAAAAATAAAGTAACGGTACCTTTAATTTTTTGACTCTCGACTTTCTCACAACAAAATTAAAAAAAGAGAGTTGGGCCAAAATGTAGACTACGCGTATACCTAAAGTATTGCACACACTTTTTTACCAAAATCGGTAAAGCCGTTTTCGAGATAATTTAGATAGGAGAAAAAATTGTATGGCAAGTACCGTTTAATTTTGGGGCTAAAGAACGGTTCAATAATCTGTTTGAGACAAACACCTGACACGCTTAAGTACTAAGTCTGAATAAATTCGCTTCAGCCGTGTAAGCTGTAGATCGATCCTCATCCATACAGCTTCTGCAAAAATCATTGGAGAAAACGCTAAGTCTCTTGACGTGTCTGCCAATTAAACAGTGTCCAGTTACAACACCTATTACGGACTCAAGATGTTTCCTTCTCAAAGAGAGTAGACCTTTTGGGTCGTGGGTCTATTAATGGCCAGATTAGTCTGATAGCCAGGCAAGCAAAGATATTTGACCATCCAAAATTTGTTTGTTTTGTGGAGTTTTTATGTAACAAGAGTTTGCTTGTAGCGATAGGTATTCCGATTTCTTCCATTTTCGGTTGAATAGGTATTTTGGTTCCTTTTCTGGCGAGTTAATCGACTTTGCAGTTTCCCAAAAAAATCATTATGTCCATTCCACATTCCACCACTTCAATCGCCAGAATTTCCGCTTGGAACACGCTACAATGGTCAGGGAGACGAAAAGGGGGACTAAGATTGAGTCTGCCTGAGTACACACACCACCCATTCCGTCTTCGGTTTTCGAACCGTAAGGATAAAAATGGACTGAGTCATCTTTTAAGAAGCTGTCTTCCTAAGGAAATATAAATTTACTTTAATTGAATTTAATTTAACTGCGAAAAAATCAAGAATCAAGAGAGTCAGAGTGCTAAATGGATATCGAAGATTTAACTTTAATTAAGCAAAACATAATAATTTGTGAAGAAACTTGTAGATTAAATAAATGGAAAATGTTTTAATTATATTGTAATTTTGTTGTATTTTCGTTTTTTTGCATTTTCTACAATAATTTTTTTATTTCCACATCGCATTCAATGTCTTTGGCCAATTCAATTAGATTTGCTTGGTAGCCTGGACAAATCACTAAGTCTTCTCAATTGACGGATTTGAAGATTTTGTTCAAGTTCCTCAAGTCATTCAATATCCTTGGTGATGGCTTTCACAAGCCGCTTTCACTTAGGTGTCCCACCCATGGATACAATGCGACATTTTCTTCGGCTGGAATTTTGTTTCTGAGCTTATGGCATATAGTTATATCCGGCCATATTTTCTAGGCTATCGCTCTCTAAAATGTCCAAATTTGAACATTTTTGTTGCCATCAGTATTATCCTCTTCTGGTCCCCAAGCAATGCTCTGAAATATAGTACCTAAAAATACATTTCAGATTATTTGTTTGCAAAAGCAATGTCTACAAACCGGTCAATGGCGCTTCTAAGTCTGGGGTATCGCCAAAGCTTACATTTGCTGTGTCCGAAATAACACCCTCGTTGTGTCCTTTAATGTGGGACCTTATTCTAAAGAGGAATTCTTCCCTATCAGGATGATAATGGAGGCTGCTGCCTTGCAACGTAACACACCAAATGTGTTTTCTAATATGTCCTGATTAAATCTGTACGATAACACAAACTTGAATCAAAATAGGCTTGCGTCTAACAGGGTTTCTTCTATTTATCATTGTTGGTAAGGAACCAGGTTTAAGGCGAGGCGTTTTTTATCAGTGTAGCCTATGCAGATATAATATATTTTTTATTTATTTATTTTAAAGGAACTCAGATGCACTTACCCAATTCATACTGGAGTGGTTGCTACAGATTCTAGTAGTTTTTGCATTAAAGACATCCTTTCTTTTGGTAAAGAATTTTCAGCAGTTCAGTATCTTTTGGGAAGCTGTGGTATGACACAACTTCGCTTCTTAATTTATTGTTTTTATTATTACACCTACACACAAATAGCATAAAACATTTTTAAGCTATTTCACATAAAACAAAGTATACAATTTCAATAACAAAATCCAAACTTTTCAATTTCAAACTTTTTTCGCTTTTATCTCATTTTCATTTTTAATCTCTATTGATGTCACACGTATTTTCAAAAATTACAACAACAAAGCGAACAAATAGATTTGTGGTAATCTTGTATTTTTTCATTCATGGAAATAAACCTTTTTAGATTGCTTAGTATTATAAAAATGCCATTTGAATTGTTGGAAAAAATAAATACATCCAAAAGAAATCAAAATTCTGTTGTTTATTATTAAATATTTTTTTTTTAATTTAAAATTAGAAATAAAAATTATTTTATTAATTTTGAAAATAAAATTGAAACACCATTTTGAAGATATTATTAATATATTATTTAATAAATATAATCAATAACTGGTCTTTGAAAAGTCGATTTAAAAAAAAATGTATTCATTTCGTAAAAAGCGAAACATTTTTTTTCTAATTTGAGTAGACAGTCTTATTAACACTTCTAGGGAGCATTTGCATAAGGTAAAATAATTTTAAGCGTTTCATTCAATAGTGATAAGATCGAAAATATGTATGAAAGTGAACTGCACTGATTTAAGAACACACACATTTGATTACAAAAATTCTTGGATCCGTTTTCGAGAAATAATTTTTTTCTTAACGATATTTTTAACATTTCCATGTTTTAGAAAAATAGTTTTTTTTAAGTAACTAAGATAATGTGAAAAAACTACTAAATACGAGGCTTCGAAAAAATCGTTTGAAATACGTTTTCAACATATTGTATTTTCAAAAAAAAATGTTTTATTTTTTTTTAATTTAACAAAAAAAATTTGTTCACATTAGTGTTTAAACTTTCGAGGAGCTTCTGCATATACAACTATTAAGAAATCAAATGATCCGTTTTCCAGAAAATCGAAAAACTAAACAAATTCTACTACAGGTACCAAAAATAACCATTTCCTTCCAAAGACACACATTTCCAAAAATTACTTTTTCCTTTCATTAATGAACTGTTTTTACTTGCGATTAGGTACTATCAGGCAAGTTATGCATTCGTAAAAAAAACAATCAAACATTACATTACGATCATAGAGTACACCGAAAAAGTGGGTCCCGCAATTCCGCAGACTAAACAGTTGAATGGTTTTGCTTCAAACTTGGTGGGTATTATTTTCGCGATAATATGCCAAACGTTTTTTTTTTGCATTTTTTTAAGACGACAAATAACAGTATTTTTTTGGCCAAAAAACAAAAATCTTATTTTTGCGCTTTACCAATACGCACTTTTTGCCAAGTTCAGTTCAAATTACAGTAAAACCTGCTAATCGGGACACTCTATAATCGGACCACCTCATAATCGAGCCGCACCTTATATATTCCCTGCTATTTTTCATACAAATTCCCCCTTATAATCGGGGCACCTGCTAATCGGACCATGGACCACTAAGATAACATGCGTTGCTTACTGTATTCACCTGTCTAATTGGGTCAAGCTAGGCGTAAGAAATACGAAATATGTAAGCATCGCATTTTTTTGTCAATTGTTGGTACCGCCGCCGAGGGATACTTTAGACTTATTTGGTGTCTTCCCAATAAGTTTGTTTGTAATGTTAGCTTTCGTTAGTTGGCAAATGAAATTTCAATGATCGTGATCTAGAAAATAAGGTTGAATTTATTAAGTGTTTCGAAGATGCACAATTATCTCAGAGAGATCTTGCAAAGAAAATCCAAAGAATTTTAAGCGCGAATGAGGACATCAAACTGTGATTTGAAAAATTCGTTGGATTGAAAACAGAACGTATGAAGGCATTCGTATATTTTGCCGAAATTGATGTCTTCCTTGACATTCAAATAGCTTTGCTTAGCTAGGCAAAAGAATTCTCCAATTTCTTGAACCTACACTTCTCCAAGCCAAATCACTGGCTATATACTAACAACTCTAATTTAGTCCTATTAAACATTTATAGGTGGTATATGCACTGGCAGCCGTATTTTTATGGAAATGTATGCATGAGAAAACCTTTCTAGGTCGACTGGTCCAAATAAAAAGGAACCTATACAATCGGACCACCTCCTAATTGGACCACTTTTCTTCGGTCCCAAGAGTGATCCAATTTGACAGGTTTTACTGTATATGGAATTTTTCACAAAAAACAATGTGAACTATATCCAACAAGATTAAAGTTTTAAGCATTAAGATTGGAATATTAATATGAAGGTGTTTTTTAATAATACAATTCTATATTATTACTACTGAATTATTATTATTAAAAATATACTACTAAAATTATTCTGCCAAGTAAAAGACTAAGCATTATATTTAATTGGACTTGTTGAATTATTGATTCAAAATTGCTTTTAACGGCCATTAGGCCACAAAATTTGCGTTCCGTAAAAAGAGTTATTATAGTTGATGTTTATTATGATTTCATTTTGCGATTGAATTTAAACTCTGAAGTTTTTGTAGATTTAAAAAAAACTTGTGTATTGTATTGCCTTGCCTCGTACATAGATTTGTTGCCTTTTCGAGATATAATTTTTAATAAGTACAAGAAACGGTACAATTTTTAGGTTATTTAATTACATCAATTTTTTAATGGCCCTAAAAATATATACAAAACTGTAAAATGTGTTAATACAAAACGATATTATAAAGAAATAAGCTCTATTAAATATAAACTACAAATTCATGTAATGTATTGTAAAAGGTAAATTTAAAAATATGCATAAATAATATCACACAGAACATATTATTGTGGGATCAGATCGTCGTCAAAAATAATCGAAATTGTTTCAAAGTTTCAAACGCTTTTGGAGGAATTCACAAAAGTCCATTCGGACGAGAATGCCTTGTTGCCTCTTGGATTTTGGCATATCATCAAATACTTGAAACACGCTGGTCCATTTCCACAACTTGCGACGGATGAAACAGTTCTTGAACGAACTGAATACAAAGCTATCTCTTGGGATATCGTTTGGGAAGAATGATTCCTTTGTTTCTAAGTTGTAATAATACTCCATGTTGTGTGTGCTTGAGAAAGCAGTCACAAACTGGTGCGTCAATTCGTTCAGGAACAACATGCCGCCGACAACGTAAAACCTCTCGGCAATATCATCGCCGGATCCGGACCCTATTCGAAGTCCTAAGCGTTTTTGGTTATTATTTCTCATTTCGTACGGGTGCATTTCTTGGAAGAAATAATTAAAATCAATCAGGCGGTAGAGTTTCTTGCAACGAATGGGTGTCCTTTGCACGTGATTACTATGCGCACTTGTTGTATTTTTGTTGGGTTTATTAAGACTGCGAGCGAACTTGTCACACAATTTAAGGCGTTCCTTCAAGGGCATTCTAGAAATATTTACATCTCCAAGGCAAATACCATCGATGATGTGCAAGGCCCGCACCATTATACCGTTACTACCTTCGCCGATCTGCTCCTCAACCATCTCGCCATATATAAGAGTTTTCGGGGGCATCTCCAGAACACAGTCACACTGCTCCCAGCGGTTCGTCGAAGACCATTTCAGCGTAATACCATGACCACAACTTAAGAAAAATGTAGCAGTATCACGGGCATTATCCTCGCAACGAGACAAAGGCACAAAGTACCAATCCTGGACGCGTAATATATCATGGATCAGGTTTTCTTTTTTGTTCAACCTATTTGCAGGGACGGTCATAAACTGTTTATCGCCATTAAATGCGCTGAGTAGTTCCGCTAGCAAAGCATCTGGTGTCTCCATTTCTGGTGCTTGCTGCATTTTATCTGGTAAATTCCATAATTCCAAGCACTTTCTACGGTACTCTGCTTGACGCGGTTCCTTCAATTGAGGGTTGTTGCAATATGCTGCTATTTTGATGAGTCCTATGATCTGGTTCCGGCCGATACGATTGTTGCTTTCAGTGATATACTGAACGAATTCCTTGTCACGAAAGATAACATCGAGAGAAATCAGTTCTCTAACATCCATCTTCGACTCTGGGTTGTCCCACATTTGCTGATTTATATTTGAGAGATGACGTCGAACGGTTTCTGTGTTGGACTTCTTCCACTTACAAATAAGATAACGTTCTGAGTTTGCTAAACGACTGGTGTTTGGTTTGCAAATGCTAATCTCTTCGAAACACTTGTACATAAGATAAACAAGGCCTACACTGAAAGGAGTGAAAGTATCAAACAGCTTACATACAAAGTGACCCTTGTCACGAAGAATGTTTAAAGCTACCAGACACCGGCACAAGTATAACTGTTTAGATATAATCTCCTGAGTATTCTGCCCGCCCTCCACCGAAAATCCTCCATCTGCCATAACGAAATGAACCTCTGTTTGTTCGGTGTCTTCAAGAACGTATTCAGCAAAAGAAGTCTGGTTGGCCGGATTAAAAATATCTCCATCACCGACTGAGCCATAGAAAGGGTGAAAAGTCTCTGGTGATGCTGCGATAAAGCTGTCCAACTTAAAATCATTTTCACCACGTAGAGTAAGCCCGTAGCCCTTAGCTTGCCAGTTTTTCTTAAATAGTACATATTCGGTAAAGTCTCCAGGGCCGCCGCATATATCGGCAAAGTACAGCAAGCCATTATCTCTAACCAAAGATCTGCCATTGTTGTCTCTTGGATTTGTAAATATAAAGTCACACAGTGAGTCTATGTTAGCCATCTTCACTGTGGGGCGATTTTGGAAAATGGAACTCCTTATTGTTTCAAATGGATGAGAGCGTGTGCGAGCGCTCCTCATGTCTTTTCTATCAATATCGTCAAATGCTCTTTTCGAACTCAGGAGATTGCGAAGAATTTCTGGATCGCAAAAGTTTGTTTCGTCATCTATAATTTCTTTTCTCGGACCCATACGCACCCAATCTGAATGATCTATATTTGTCAAAGAGTCCAGGTTATCCGACTTATTTTGAATCCAGTCAATCTTCTCTGGGATTTGAATTTCTTCCAAGTCCTCACGCCACTGCTCTGCTGCACTCGATATATTTTCGAGTTTGAGACCGAGACCTTGTCGACCATTTTGTCTGTTGGCTGGGTGATCCATGGCCGAGCTAGAATAGCTCCCTGACCATTCCCTTTTAATTTTTTTGGCTGGCGGTCCATCTTGGGCAAAATCGGAACCATCCAAAAATTCTGAAGAGGATAAGGCCATATTCTTCATCTTCTCTCGGCAGGTTGTATTGGTCGGTGTTTTCATCTGCGGTTTCGCTTGGCTTGATATCCAATGGGCTTCGTGGGGGAATCCTATATAATTTATTAATTTATTAATATATTTTTAATATACTCCGTAAATGTTTTACCTTTCTGTTTGAGCTCCGAACTGGAAATAAATATCTTCATGCTGAGGATCATTGTTATTTATACTAGAATATATGATCTCTCTTACGGGTTTCCAAAGGATCACTTGTTCTTATGATGTTAGCGTTTGCAATTACTCGTATTAGTCTACTAATTACTTTTTTTTAATAATTAGGTGAGTGTGGCTAAATTTAAGCTTGTGTATGTATGTACCTGCGACATAACTCTTTTTTACGATCAAACAAAGTCATTATTAGTGATAAGTCAAATATTGTAATAAAATCTTTTTACGGACTTCTTGGAATTGAAACGGATTACGGACCACGTACAAATATTTATAAAATGTTTATATGTAAGTATGTAAAATTCAATAGATTATTTTTAGGTGAAACTATATAAATATGTAATGCAAATATTTTTTAAAACGCTTACTTCAGTAAATTAAAATGTGGCACCGTAACTTCTGTATCAAAAACCATTAAACACTTATATCGGTTATTCCTTTTTTCTATTATTTAGTGTCTTTTTTCTCTGCATTTCCGAAACCATTGCTTTAAAGCAAAACGCCCTCACCAAGAAAAAAATTAATTTTTGTATAATTAAAATATATGAATAGAAGTAGAATTGCGTGTTATTTGGATCTGTAGTCATAATCCAAAAAGCGGTTTCCATAATTCTGTACTTCAAAATTCTGTAAATCCAAAATGTTTGATTGCTTAAAAATTATGTTGTTTAATTTTTTTATAAATGAAAAATTTGGTATGCCAAAACATTCAAAAGCATTCGTCCATCCATTTTCGAAATATTGAGTTTTTTGGGAAAACACACTGAGAATCTTGTGCCCATTTAAAAAAAATATACAAATTAATATAGGACATTAGGCAGAAAGTAAAATGGAAATTGTGCAGGATATGAATGTGAAGTTTTGAAACATAGCTATAAATTTCACGCGATCCGAGTCCTTCGTTTTTGGGTATATGCAAAGTCGTCAGGTAGGCACCTGAGTCAACAGTTTTCTTGGGCTCCTTGTTAGGAATTTTTTTTAAAACAGTTTTTTTTTGGCTCATTTTACATTTTTCGAAATGTAAAAAAAAACAAGAGTAATTTGTGTAGGATGGCGTATTCTATTATAATTATTATTATTATTTCATATTATTATGGTAATTGCTCACAAAACAAATACCAATTTACCCTATTCTTGTTGCAATCCGTTTTTATAAACCTAAGTTTGAGCAGTAAAGAAGCAAAACGAAAAGCACTAAGTGTTAAGCCAAAAAGAATTGTCACGCGAAGATTAGTTTAATACTATTTTCAATTATTGTTTATAATTTAATCTATTTTTATACTATCTTCTGAAATTAATTAAACATTTTTTACTGAATTAAAATAAAATACTTTTTATTTCTTCCCTCCCCTACTATTGGTGTCAGAAGTGTTTGACTGAACTTAATTGCCGTGTCCGACATATCGCCAAAAAAAACTTATAGTTCGAGTTACTTAAGTACGTACAATAAAAAAACGCGCAATTCTAATAAGCTACAAAATTAAGAAACAATGGCGCCAAATTTTAAACAACCCATTGTTAAGGGCTTAACACTTACTAGTTAGCAATTTCTTAAGTGCTTATTGATTGAATTACTATTTCAAAATTTTAAAACCTTTTCTAAGCTAATTGCTAATTAAGCAGAAAGCTGAGCATTTGTAGGGTTTGAATTTTGATGAACACAATTATTGTTGTTATGCGTTGTAAATTAATTATATGTTGATGAAAACCCAACATGTGCTCTAAAAGGTATTAGTAATTTCTATTTTCATCATTTTAACTTCATTACTTAAAAAAAAAAATTGTGCACCAGCAGGACTCGAACCTGGACACCCCGCGTGCAAGGCTGATATACTATCAGATTCCATAATGGATTTAACAAATTGCTAAAAGTTAAAGTAACCATTCCGTGATTTTAACTTTAGTAAAATGTTAAAATCGTTTAAAATTAGCTCAATCATCTTTTTAACTTAGTAAATTGCTAAAAGTGGCTTTGACTACATCGTTTAAAATTTTGCGCAAATATATATAAGTTAGAAAATCTCATGCGCGTAAATGGAAAATTGACAAAATTTAAACATAAACGTGAAAAAATCCTGAAATTCTTAAAGATTCGCGGTAAAGATCGTATTCAAACTTAGGGTACCTATAAGCCATTTTTACTAGCAGACATTTTTTATTCAATGACTCACAATGGGCGCTTAGGAATTCACAATTGATTTATAGACATAAATCTCACTTAAATGGTTAAAACTTAAAAGTACTTTGCGAATTTTGGACCTGAGTCGCTTTACCTAAAATATTAAATAAAAGAAGAAAGAAGGATGGCTATAATCCTTCTAGCTAATCATTATACATATGTTTAATAATTATTGATACAAAAAAAATATTTACATGTTTATGTATTTTAGTTTCTACCTAAAAACTATTCTATTAAATTTAACATACATACATATAAACAATCTATATATTGTTATAAATATTTGTAGGTAATTTGTCCGTTATCTGTTTTAATTTAAGTCAGTTAATGATTTTATTACAATATTTGACTTATTTCTAATAATGACTTTGTTCCATCGGGAAAAAGGGTTATGTTGCAGGTACATCTATCTATACACAAACCGATATTTGGTCAGCAATTACTAGACCAACAGGAGTATTTGGCAACGCTGCCATCATAAAAAAGTGATTAGTACCAACACCAATAGAAGTATTTAGCAACGCATCATAAAATAAAATGCACGACTGCATCGTAGGAACTTGCTCTTGCTAACAGCTTTAATGTTGCTAAACACTGACACTGTTTAGTAGGTAGGTACTCTAGTTATTATTATGCATCTTAAAGCATAAGAGGTAGGTAGGTAGGCTTTGTATAATGACTTGTAGAATCAAGGAATACATAAGTAACTAAATTCATAAAAAGGAAATAAATTGATAATATACATAATAAAATATTTTTATATTGCTTAGTTGTTTTAGTTTTTTTTCGAAAACAAAGATGCCATTTGAATTCCTGGATAAATAAAAATATATCAAAAAAAAATTCAAGAATCGTTGCAGCGGTTTTTTAAAAATTTGATTTTTAAATAAAAATTGAAACGGCATTTGAAGCTATTATTATTATACATATAAAATTCAAATTTCAGAAAAATTCAGTAACTTGTTTTGAAAAAAATATTTTTCAAAAAAAATGTTGTATTTTTTTTAAAAATCAATTTTTTTTTTTGGAAAATTTGAGTATGCAGTTTTTTTTTTAAACATTTTTAGGTATCATTTGCATAAAAAAAATAATTTTGATCGGTTCAACTAATATTGAAGAAGTCGGACATATAAAAAATGGTTTTACCGTTAAGTACGCAAAATAAAATCTTTTTGTACTTAAAAGTGGACATAAGAACACACACATATTTTTATAAAAATTCTCGTAGCCGTTTTTGAGAACAGATTTTTTAACATTTGTATGGGAGGTATGTACCGTTGATCTTCATTTTAAGAATATACTTTTTTTAATTAAATTAATTCAAGTTAATGCCAAAAAAAAAAAAAACTATTAAATACGAAGCTTAGAAAAAATCCAATTCCAAATATTGATCTTAAGACGCTATTAATTAAAAAAAAAACATTGAAAAATGTTGGTTTACATTAGTGTTTAAACTTTCCTGGGTCGTCTGTATAAATAACTTAAAAAAAACAAAATGAACCGTTTTCCAGAAAATGGAAAACCAAACGGTTCTATGGTACCAAAAAAAAAATAATTAAAAAAAAAAAATACCAAAATGTACCCTTTTCCTTCATTAATGCATTTAGTATGTTTAGTATTTATTGGTTTAAGAAGAATTTATTATTACAAAATTTTTCATTTTATTCCACAATTAATTTTTTTTGCAAACTCAAAATTTCGAAAAAAACTTAATAGATTTTTTCGAAACTCCGTATTTGGTATTTTTTGACATTATCTTGAATAGTTTAAATATTTTCCTAAAATAAAAAACAATGGTACCTTCCATACAAATGTTAAAAAAACGTTAAGGAAAAAATGTTTTTCTCAAAAACGGCTATAAATTTTTTTTTAAAGAATTGTGTGCGTTCTTATATTAATTAGTACAGTCCACTTTCAAGTACAAAAATATTTTATTTTGTGTAATTATTAACGGTACTTTCCATAGAAACACTTTTCATATTTTCGACTTTCTCAAATTGGATGAACCGACTAAAATTATTTTTTTATGCAAATGCTTTCTAAAAGTTTTAATAAGACTACATATTCAAATTTTCAAAGACTAAGTTTTTCATTTTTTTTAAATACATATATTTTTTTTGAAAAATTGGTTTTTCAAAAACCAGTAACTGATTTTTTTTTGAAATTTGAATTTTATATGTATATTAATAATATCTTCCAAATGGCGCTTCAAATTTTTTTTCGACAAATGTTTTTAAAATTTTATACATAAAAAAATATTTTTTAAGAAAACCGCTCCGATTTTTGAATTTTTTTTTTCATATATTCTTATTTATCCATGAATTTTAATGGCATCTTTGTTTTCCCTCAAGCTATAACCACTAAGCAATATAAAAAAATTAATTATGGGTATTATCCATTTATTTCTACCTTATTATAGGTATTTCCTCTTTAGGAATTTTTGTATAACATCACCTTTGCTTTGCTGTGCAATACGTTCGTTATTGTTGTAATACATGTTAAATATCTGTCAATTAACAGCCGACGACCATAACAACGAACAAAACATATGATTTCCAAATCGAAACCAAGCTAGTGCTAAATTTCTGGTATACTTGGGTATCGCAGTGCACAGCTGACTAGGAAACCAGATGGCTATTCAATTGTTGTTTGTGTTGTGCTGTTTTGTCGGATTTTTAGTTGATTGGATTTTGTTAATAATTAATTAGATCGAAATGCACATGACAATCAATTATAAAAATGTTCAATACGAAATTGAAGACAGCGAGGACATTTGCAATCAAATCTTATTAGGTAATTTGTAGTTGCTGCTTAAATATTGTTTTCGTATGTACATACATATTTTTCCTTTAAATAAGATTTGTGCTTCGCGGAACAATATTTAATCATGAGTGGAGTGCAACTGCAACAGCATCCAGACGAACCGACAGGTAAATAGAGCATTATTATAATTAAAATTATTTAAATTGTTTAAATGATTTAGGGGTTGAAAAGGGTGACCCGAAACAGTTTAAGGAAACCCAGAATCTGCAGGATTCTTCGGAAGCAGGTAGCATAAATTCCTCGCCCCTTGAAACAAGCGAAGATGAAAAAGTTAATAAGATTGTTATTTAGTAAATTAGAAGCAGAGATAATATTTTTACACGTTTTTAAAATAGTTGAGTCATTGAGGGACCACAAAAATGTCCTTTTGTTCTTGGACGAATGCATCAAAGGGAAGCTGGACTTGCGGAACCCCAAAATTCGACGGCGGAAAGTTTTTTATGAAATTCAAGCAGATATGGTGAAAAAGGGGGTATTCTTCAAGGTAATCTCGTTGTAAGTCAAGCTTCGAAATGTTAAAATACGGTATAACAAAATTCTCGACAACAATAAGAAAACTACGACAGGTCGAGGTCGTATGCCATGGCCGTATTTTGAGTTGTTGGGCGAGATTTATGCTGATGAGGTTAAGGTTAAGGATGCCCCCACTATCAGTTCATAGTTCGCAAGTGTCAGCTCTCCGCCTAGAGCATTGGAAAATATATGCATTGCTTCCACATCCGGTGTGAATAGCACACAGCGAAAAGTCAGTGCAATATAATCAAGACAGATAGACACAGAGCGGATGTGTACAATAGAGGAAAAGAAGATAGCTATTGGAGAAGAGATGCTTCAAGAAATTCAGGAAATCAAGATGTTGAAGAAGCAAAAAATGAACCGCGAAAACACCCAATATAATCAAATGTATTTCTTAAATTGAATTTAACTATCTTTTTGTCTATTTTAGAAAATCAGAGGACGTAATGGAAGTTGTTAAAGTTTAATGAAGTTAAATTGAATTAATTTTAAGTTTCTTGCCGTTTTTAAATAATTTTTATTTTTATTTAATTTAATTCTTTATTTCATGTATATATATTTATATATATATACATTCTTAAGCATTAGCTACATTCAACACTCTTTTGTACAAAAGCAAAAAAAAATTGTCTTTTTGTGCAAAAGTTGAATACTTTTGTAAAACTTGAAATATGAGATACAATTCAGCAGTATGTTGGAAAGACATTTTTTTTTACTTTTGTACAAAAGTGTTGAATATAGCTAAGGCTTTATAAGTTCATACAGTTGAATAATGAATAATTGTTTTATTTTGTTGCTGTTTATGTTTGTCTTTTTCATTTATATATAAATATTGTTTTTCTTAAGTTCCTTTTAGTATCACTTAACTTATATAGCTGAATTTGAAGTTCCTCTTATGTTCGATTTAAGTTTTTTTTATAACACTGAATTAATTTTTTTATTTATGAAAACAAAAATCTCTTATTATCAAAAACATTTAATTTTCAAAAACCTATATACAGTCGAACTTCGATAACTCGAATATTTGATAACTCGAATGAAATTGGTTGGCAATAGCGCGAAGCCTGAAGTTTACATGTAATTTTTGTTTGATCACTCGAACTTCTATAACTCGAATGTCTCGATAACTCGAAGATAAGTCGATTTTTTAGCGGAATTCTGTGTATTTGTATGTTCTATGACCTCCCAGCAAACAATTATCTGAAGGTTCAGATTCTAATCACCAAAAATGAAGAATAATATTCAGGAAACCTCCAGTTTTTTGAATGATTTATGAATATATACAAAGATCCTACAAATTCTTACCAGAGAGACACAAAGAGATATGTATTCTGTGTCAAAAAAAAAAACAACACTCATTCTGTTCTTGGATCCTTCATATGGAGATTCTTTTTTGTTCGTCCTTTAATTTTTCTTTTTACAAAGGGGTAATGATGACGGGTCATTGTAATGACAAAAGTTTCGTTTTCATAGTCGATTATCAGTTCGGAAAAGTTTTTCGAAAGATCGGTTTAGATAGGTATATAACCAGCTTGTGTTTTAATAGAAAATGGGAACCTACTTACTTAAAAAAAATATATATAAAAAAGCAAATGATAAAGCATAAAGTTATGTAAAAAATTGTGTTAAATGTTCTTAGAAACATAAACATCATTTCTTTAATTATAGCTTCGTGTAACAATTAAGAAGTCCTGGAAGCTATAAAAGACAAACAAGAGGCAACTCAAAAAATGTTCCAGAGGCTCACCGATGAAATATACAATCATAAATGATTCAGAAATAATGAATTCACTTATGATACAATTTGAATCCTTTTACCTGGGCTCTTAGACACCGATTTGAATCATTTTAATGATTCATTTATGATCTGAAAATTCTGCAATTAAATGAACGTATATAAGTGTTCCATATATTCCTTTAAATAATTAATCCCTGAACCTTTTCTGAATCGCAAAAATGATTCCTATACGATTAATTAAAGTGAAGGTATATACTTAGAAATCCTTCACTTAATTGAATTTTATTGGAATTATTTTTATGATTTAGAAAAGATTCAGGCATTAAACATTTAAATGAATATATGGAGCCCTTATATACGTTCATTTAAATGAGGAATTTTCAGGTCATAAATGAATCATTACAATAATTCAAGTCGGTGTCTAAGAGCCCAGGTAAAAGGATTCAAATTGCATCAAATGTGCATTCTTTTTCGCCCGGTTTCTTCACTTTTATGAATTAATTATCGTTCATTTCTGAATTAAAATGTTTGCTGGGCTTGTACATATGATTATGTTGAAAGTGGTAAGTCCGTTAAGTGTGAGTAAAGTCTGTCATTTTCCGGTGTTAGAACACACATTATTAGGTTGGTATATGTATTTTAATACGAATTTACAGTCTTATTTTTTAAAAAAATATTAGGCGTCTTCTGAAAAGTTAAAAAAAAAACCAAATAAAAAGTGTACAGAAACTGACGTAGATATTAACAGTGCAGTCTATAGTTTTCATTAAACGAAAGTTAACGTAGATATGTAGCTAAAGCGAACTTTAAAAACAATATCATTTGAAGATAAATTTAAAATAATAAGAGGTGTAAAGTGGGTCAATAAAGAAGGATATGGCTATTAAGTATAACATTCCGGCAATCCACTCGTCATTTAAGTATAACAGAATATTTTAAATGTTGTTCTGTTCTTTATTCGCAAATATATAATACGTACATACTTAATATTAATTTTGTGTTTTACTTGATAACTAGAAGTCTAGATAACTCGAATAACTTTGTTGGCAAGTGATGGTTCGAGTTATAGAAGTTTGACTGTATATTAATTTTATCAGTCTATTTTGTTTAAAAAACCGAGAGTAAATAATTCCTCTTTTGGCACTGACTTTTTTCACTGTTGACTGAATAGCTATTGCCTTTAATTCATTCTCATGGTCATAATCCACTTCAATATCAAGATCGCAAGAATCTTCGTGGCTCTGGATCTGGATATGATTATGTAGAATACAGCACGCTGAGACTACTTTGTTTGTCATAATGGGTTTTAAACGACGGAATCGTCCCTTAAAAAACCCAAAAGCACGTTCTATTGTAACCCTGGCCCTGCTAAGACGGGTGTTAAAATGGCTTTGGGTTTCAGTTAAATGTCCATTGTCATGAAAAGGAGTGATGAGATTTTTGCGCAGTGGATAAGCAAACAGCGCTGTGGTCACAGACCCCTTAAAAAAACAACAGAATAATAACTAAAATATACAATATGATGAAGTCATACCTTGCAAAATTATAGAATGCGTATCTTTTCTATTAAAATAGTCAATCGGATTTCTGACTGGCTGCTTGATTTGGATATGGCAGCCATGTATACCCCCGATTATTCCCGGAATAAAGGGTCCGCCAAATAACTTTTTTTTTTTGAAAGTGCTATAAAAAAACAAATGAATATTTTCTCAAATTTCTTTTTTTATTTGAAAGTACAATCCTTCCGGTTAATAATGGAAAATAATTTCATTCAAATGGCTGCCTCGGCTGGCCATGGGGTAGCCTACACCATCGGTCCAATTTTTAAGCACATTATCGATTGTGTGCAGATGTATTTCACCAATGGCTTCACGAATATTGTCCTTTAAAGCGTCAATTGTCTCTGGCTGGTCGGCGTAACACTTATCTTCTACGGCACCCCACAAATAATGGTCCAACGGTGTCAAATCGCATCTCCGAGGTGGCCAAACGACATCAGCTCTGCGGCTGATAATGCGATCTTCAAAAGCAGGGCACAAATCATCCAGCGTAGCTTCGGCTGTGTGGCGCGTAGCGCCGTCCTGTTGAAACCAAATATTGCCAATATCCTTCTCTTCGATTTTTGTGAACAAAAATTCGTTCAACTTGGCCCGATAACGATCGCCATTGACGGTAACGTCCACTCCTTGCTCATTTTCGAAGAAAAATGGTCTAATTATGCCTCTGGACCAAAATCCGCACCAAACTCGTTTTGGGTGTATCGGCTTTTCAATGTATGCGTGCGGGTTTTCTGTGCCCCAAATGCGACAATTTTGCTTGCTTACATACCCGCCAAGATCAAAATGAGCTTCATCTGAAAAGATGATTTTTTTTGGCAAAATCGGCATCTTCTCTAAGTCGATCGCATGCCCACTTAGCGAAGCGAAAACGCATTGGATGGTCAGTTGGCTTCAACTCCTGAACCAATTGGACTTTGTATGGCGTCATACTAAGGTCTTTATGCAAAATTCGTCTCAATGATGTCTCCGAAATGTTCAATTGTTGAATTGATGGCGATGGCGCTTCACGCACACTTTCTGCAACAGCAGCAATATTCTCGGGTGAACGAACTGTTCTTGGCTTTTCACGCTTTGCTTTATCGATGAGGATGCCAGTTTCTTTCACATTTTTCACAAGATAACAAACATAAGAAGCTGACGGTGCTTCTCTTCTTCCAAAATCCGTACGCAATTTTCGCACACATTCTGCAACATTACCATGATTTTCAAAGTAATGTCGCAATATTTCCCACCATTGTTCAAGCGTATACAAAACCATATTCGTTCAGCGGAAGGACAAAACTAATTATCTGTCAAATCAGACATGAGCTAAGTGTTACTATTCACGAAATAAGCACTAGTTGAAAAAAAAACGTTAGATGGCGGACCCTTTATAACCTCCAGACTTTTCCCTAAATGACTACATTAATGTAAGAGGTTAAATGAAGGTGCAATAGTTATGTGTGAGTTTGCTATTGCCTGTGAAATATCGTTTAGTTGATTACTCGACGGCCAGGTGATATACTCTGTAATAAGGGAGCATTTTACTTCGAGGATCTCGCAGAATGCGTTGTTAGCTGAACTTTTTGCTAAGTTCAATCGGTCGCCGGAAGACAAGAAACTCTCCTGCTTGCCTAGTGTCCAGATTGTAAATAAAAGCCTTATTTCTAAGAAACTGGGACGACTCATTCGAAAATGGCTCCGGAATTCTTCCAAACTATATCCTGGAATAGTTTCTTCAAAGTAGTCCCGATTTCTTATTGGTACTCTATTTCTTATTAGCATCGGGAACATTGCTGGCAGAGTGGAATCCAGATGCAAATCATTTATAATGAAGTAGGTAGCTATTTCTATTTTCAATGATATTAAAGTTTTAAGAAAATCTAACAATATTATTTTTCTTCAATTACTTACCTAATACATCATCTTCTTCTTCTGAATTGGTAGAAACAGTTCTTACTTCCTGATTCATTTTAAATTAATATTGTATCCAACAAATTTATGTTCAAAGTGAATTGAACCCTAAGCTCACAATTAGTTTTTTTCTCTGTTTTGACTTTTGACAGGAATGGTTACGTTCACAAACGCACAGAATATTTTTCAGAAATGTATCAGAAAGCTGTGCGAAACCGAACGCCCCCTATACCAAAGTTTTTCGAATAGCTGTAAATTTACTATTTGCTAGCAGCTGTTTTGTTAGCAGCTGTGTTTTAAGACGAGATTACAACAACACCAACCTATCCGGATAGCTATGGATCGATTTCTGAATATGGACATACTTTTGGCAGAACTATGTATCATAAAAGTCAGAGAGTATGCAAATGTGTTTCGGACGCAGCCATCTGCACATCTGTTTTAGCCATTATTGAGTAATAAAATAACTTTTTTCGTTTAATGGAATAATATAGGCTGAAACTTGCCAGCACTTCAATACTACCTAAAGACTTATATATTTGGTTTAGTTTAGCGGCAAATCGAGTTTAAAGATGAAAATATGCCGATTTTTAAAAATTGTTTTTTCGTATCGTGCAGTAGGGCAGACCGGGGCTGGAAGTTACAAAAAATTAAGAAACGAATGAACGAAAAAATGTTTGTCTATTTCAAAGCTAACATTAAGTATACTTTATCTGTGAATAGGACTTCATACAGAAAAGTTAAAAGGGTATAGTCCCAAAATTCATGAAAAGATACTTCGTTCATATTTTCAAACACATTTTTGGTAACCAAGAAGATGAAAATGGTTTTCTATGTTTATATTTCATTTTGTTTAATTTTTTTCTTAATTTTTTTTATAAAAAGAAAAATGCCCATTTGACATATATCGTGTGCAACAAAAGGTTGGAGAGAAAAGAGGTTGGTCATATGTTTTCCTTGCTTGGTTATTAAATAAATTCGTATACATATGTATTTATATCTAATACTGGTTTTATAATATTTAATTACATTCCTAATTTTGATGTGACTGAATTCGGTTTTTTTCAAAAAAATTATATTGATTTTCTTGTTTTTTTTCCAGGAACATTAAAAATTAATTAAATAATTAAATTTGTGAATTACTAGTATTTTAAATTTTAATATTAATTCCATAAGTTTTGGTGTTGTATGTGCAATATTTTTTGTTATTAATGTTGCTTATAAATGTATAGCTTCTTTAAAAGAAGATTACAGTTTTTGTTAGAATTTGCCCTGGTCTATGTTACAACTTTCCCCGCATATGGGGTAAGTCGTAACAACATGTTTTTTTTTGTCTAATGGCTATATTTTTACAAACTCTGATCAGTATTTTTTTTATCTTTTTTGTTGGATATCATAGCTGAAATATTGCTCTTTAAACACAAAAAATTTGGCTAACTCATTTCCAAAATCTTGGGTATTAACTTTAGAAAATTGTAAATTTTAGCCCTGCTCTCCCCTACACCGATTGAAAGGTGGCACTCCCAGGATCGCAAATATCTAATTATAGTAGTCAGTAGTTTAGCCGCAAATCGAATTTAAATAGAAAAAAAGGTGCCAAGTTTGATGCTTCAACGACACTTAGTTTAGACGCAAATCAAGCTTAAAGATAAAAAAACGTCGACATTTTTTTTGTTATGTTTCGTTTAATGAAGTTATTTTATTTAATCTATTAATTTATTATTTATTACTTTTGTGTTTTTGTTTTTATTCCTTAAGTTTTGAGGTACAAAAATAATTTTTTGTTGATGTGTGGCCTAGTGGCCTAAAATGGCATTCTCTGTTATCAGAAACGCTGCTCCAAAATTACTTGAGTTATTTTTTTGTTTATTTAATTGATCACGGTATATTAGGCTATATATTTTGTATTGATTGTATATTTAAATCCAGAGCTTAGACGGTGTTTTTTTTTCTTTTTATTATTTTATTTTTTATTTATTACTATATTATTATTCTTATTATATTTAAATGAGATTTTAGATTTACTATTCATTATAAAAAAAGCATCTCTTTATAAATATTTTAATGATCAATTAATTAATTAGTTTAATTACTTTAAATTCAATTTACTTCTTATTCTGTTTTTTTTTTTTGTTTTCGTTTGTAAATATCGCCATCGTAAAAAATAAAACAATACAAATCAAATGTAATAAGAAAAATGATATCAAATTTGGCAAAAACAAATAAACTTACTCAGTTACTTTTGTTGTGCTGTCTCCCATGTAGTGCACCACCTTGGTCGATTCTCTGAGGAAGAAAGTTATGCGCATATGTTTTAATTGTTTTATTTTTAATTCCTTTTAATTATTTTTCTTCGGTAATAACACTATATCTACACCCTTTTTCTTTCTTTTTTTTTCACCAATTAAACCCCCGATTGATTTTGGAATTCCATATTTTTATTTTATTTTATTTTCTGTTGCAAATTCTATTTTGTAAATTGACAAAAAACTAAAATAATTTTATTCTCTGAATTGGTTTTTATTTATGCCGCACTTTTTACTATTAAATGTTTTTTTTAATCTTTTTGTGTTAGGCATTTTTTTGTTTTATTATAGATATATAGTTTAAATGAGAAAATGGTAACTTAATTTATTTGTTCACCAGGCATGGAAATTTTTCACATTCGATAATTAGTTTTAGATATATCAGTTAAATATACATATATACTATTACTTTACTTTACTAACAAGAAAATCGCGTTGACTTTCTTGTCAGTTATTATTGCTCGCCGAACCGCACTGCTCAAAATACAAGCCGACTTCCCTTGCAATTGTCAAACTGAAGATTCTTCGCTTATACTTTTTGCGATTACACAGGTCAACAAAAAAATAATTTTTTTCGTTTCTGTGTTCAAATAGCGATTTTCTCAATCTTTGTATTGAAAAATTGTACAAATTTGTTTTTTATTCAAAGTTTGTTTCTATACCTTTTAGAATGATAAATAAATTACGATTATAAAGTTTAATTCTTCTCTTTAGTAAGAGTGCAATGAACAGTGAGAGAATAATGAAGTACAACGCATAACGTGGTGTCAAATCAATGCTGAAAATCACATTTCAACCATTCATCTTAACGGTACATTAAAACTGGCTCCTGAATATGAAAATATTGTTATTATTATTATTATTATTATTATTATTATTATTATTATTATTTATTAATCAGAACATAAATGTTACATAATTAATCTTAAAGCTTTGCAGCGAATTTATTAAATCGAAAAAATACAAAATTGGCTATAAGTAACAATTTAAAGCTAAATAATTTTAAAATTTTGTTTTATTTTAACATACAAGCCATTAAAACAAAACAAATAAAATGCACGACTGGATCGCATGATCTTGCTCTTGTAGCTAACAACTTTAATGTAGCTAACCATTGAGGTTTGGTTAGTTAGGTATAGTTTTCCTATGCAGGTTTAAAGCCTATGTATGTAAGATTACCTTGATTCTTGTTATAATGAATTGTCGAATGGATGGTTCAAGGAATAGTTTCACATTAATATATTTGTATTAATATATAATATACATATGTACATATAAATGTATGATGGCCTACATTGTATTTAGTATTAAGTCACGTACGCAAAAATTCGTAAAAAGGGAATAATATTAAGGTAAAAATAAATAGATAATACACATAATTAAATGTTTTTATATTGCTTAGTCCTTATAGTTTGGGGCAAAAAAAAATACAATTTGAATTCATGGATAAATAAGAATATATCAAACAAAAATTTCAAAAATCGTTGGAGCGGTTTTTTAATAAATTAATTTTTTATGTATAAAATTTTGAAAACATTTTTAGAAAAAAAATTGAAACGCCATTTTGAAGATATTAATAACATACATATAAAATTCAAATTTCAAAAAAATTCTGTGACTGTTTTTTGAAAAATCGAATTCTCAAAAAAAAAAATTTATTTATTTCTTAAAAATCGAAAAACTTTTTTTTTTGAAAATTTTCGTACGCAATTTTACTAACAATTTTTTGGAGCATTTTTATAAAAAAAATTATTTTAATCAGTTCATCCAATACTGAGAAAATCAAAAATATGAAAAGTGGTTCTATGGGAAGTACCGCTAATAAGTACGCAAAAAAAATATTTTTATACTTGAAAGTGAATTGTACTAATTTAAGAACAGACAATTTTTTTTATAAATAAATTCGAGAAATAAATTTTTTTAAACGGTTTTTTAACATTTGTATAGGAGGTACCGTTGTTTTTTATTTAAAAAAAATAGTTTCTTTAACTATTCAAGATAATGTCAAAAACCCACCAAATACGAAGTTTTGAAAAAATCTTTTGAGTCGTTTTCGAAATTTTGAGTTTTCAAAAAAAAATTGATTTCACTTTCTAGGAGCTTCTGCGTAAAAAAAATTCAAAAAATCAAATTAACCGTTTCTGAGAAAATTGAAAACCAAAAAAATGATTGTACTATAGGTACCAAAAATAACAATTTTTTTCCAAAAAAAAATTATCAAAAGGTACCATTTCCCTTCATTAATGAACTGAATTTTTTATAAAAATCTTTGGAGCCGTTTTTGATATAAATAAGATTTTTGTTTTTGGCCAAAAAAATGTATGGGGGCTACTCTTATTTGTCGTCTTTCAAAAAAATGAAAAAAAACGTGTGGGCATATTACCGAAAAAATAATATGCACCAAGGTTGAAGCAAATCCACCGAACTGTTTAGGCTGCAGACTCGAGGCCGACAGACAGACAGACAGACGGAATTGTGGGACCCACTTTTTTGGTGTTCTCTATGATCGTAATATCATGTTTGATTGTTAGAAAAAATTTTATTTTACGAATAAATGACTTGCTTTATAGTACCTATAATCGCAAGTAAAAATAGGATTTACCATAAAACCAAAATATCAAACTTCTAGCTATAAAAAAAAAACTTATTAATAATTAGTAAGTTATATGGGAGGAACAAGAAAGTCATATCAGGAACCCAGAAACAAAAATAGTGATGACCTGTGTTATCATACCACCTACGATTAGCGGTCATTTACATTGTTCGTGGTCATGGTATATAACTCATGCCACTACTTTTGGCCAGTTAGAAATTATTTCGAAAACGATGTATGTATGTAGGTACCATGTACATAATTCTTAGCCCAGGATAGCGGGAGCGCTTAACACAAAAATAATGACATGCTAGCTTGTAAGAAGTATCACGAATGATCGATATTTTAATCGAGCTATTAACTGAAGTCTTATAATATATGTTATAGCCTGGGCAATAGGGATTATTATGGTTCATTATTTAGTTACTTATTAGATTATGTTATAGTTCATTCGGTATAGTTATAATTATTATTATTTATTTACATCATCATTATTACTAAGTAACCTATACTATCAGTATGTTCTTTTAAAAGCTATTTTAAGGTATTTTATTTATTAAATTTTTATATATTAAATTTTTAGGTATTATTATTTTAGCTATTTTAGCTTAGGTATTATGAATTTAAGTTTAATTATTTTACGTCTTATTAATTTAGGTATTAGGGTTGCCATCGCCATTATTTGTTATTTCTTTTTAGGTTTTTTTTTTTTATAGGTGCAGGTGCAGTTTCCTACAGATACTGAGTTTGCATAATTTGGAGAAGATGCTATCAAGTTACTTTCCAGAACTGGATTCTGGAAATGGATAAAGATGAATAATAAATCCTTTTTTGAATATACCAGCCCAACTCGCCGATAAAAATGAAATCTTATAGATTTACTCGTAGCTGCTGAGAATATAGTACAATTTAACAACTATTGATATTTTCGGGATAAAGATAAAATTAGAACATCGTGATCTGGCAAAAGAGGCTTTAAGATTGTTAGTGATATTCGCCACTTTATATCTATGTAAATTCACTTTCTATTCAAAAAAAAAATTAAGAAGAGAAATAGGTTTAGTTTGGAAAACATTTTAACTGTTAACGTATTAATGATAAAAAAAAGCTTAAACATTCCTTAAAAAATAAGCAGAAACACCCGTCTCACTAAAAGAAAAATCCTGTGTTTTATATTGCTTACTACAGGACTGACAACGGACAAATACCTAAACGCAAATCTGGCGCAAAAAATGCTAAGCAAACGGGCCCTAAATTCAAACATAAAAATCCTTGTAATGCAGACTGTCTCAAAACACAGTTTATTCGTTTTTCTTTTTTCTTGTGCAAAATCTAGTAAGCTTTTAAGTTATTTTGTTTAATTAACTTGCTTTTCAATTTTAACCGGGTTCGTGCATTTGCTTAACTTGACACTTGTCTTGCAAATCTTCCGTTTAGCAATTCGGCCAACAATTGTTTTTTTCATCTTACCGACTTGCGACCGCGATCCCCCCAGTAAGTCTTGGTGATCCTCCAGGGGGTCGCGACTCACACTTTTAAAAACATTGCTCCAGTGGAACCATTTCTTTGGTTTGCCCAGAAAGGCAATGGTTCATTTGTTTTTTTTTAAGTTTTTCACACAGACGATCCATTAAAGCTTAACCACTAATGTAAACCAACATTTTTCAAAGTTTTTTTTTTTTTAATTAAAAAAATAACCTTTTGCTTTTTAAGCCCAAAATTTCGAAAACTACTCAATTGATTTTTTCTAAGCTTCGTATTTAATAGTTTTTTTTTGACATTAACTTGAAATAATTTAATTAAAACAAAATATATTCATAAAATTAAGGTCAACGGTACCTACCTCCCATACAAAAGTTAAAAAATCCGTTAAAAATTATATATCAAAAACGGCTCCGAGAAATTTTATAAAAAAATGTGTGTGTTCTTATATTTCGAGTAGTACAGTCCACTTTTAGGTACAAAAAGATTTTATTTTGCGTACCTAACGGTAGAACCATTGTCCATGTTTCCGACTTCCTCAATATTGGTTGAACCGATTAAAATTATTTTTTTTATGCAAATGATTCCTAAAAATGTTTAAAAAAATCTTTTTTCAAAGCCAGTTACTGTATTATTTTGCAATTCAAATTTTATATGCTTAATAATAATAATAGCTTCAAAATGTCGTTTCAATTTTTATTCTAGAAATGTTTTTAAAATTTAATACATAAAAAATCCAATTTTAAAAAACAATTGTTGATTTTTTTTGTTGATATATTTGTATTTATCCAGGAGTTCAAATGGCATCTTTGTTTTCGCTAAAACTATAACAACTAATCAATATAAAAATATTTTATTATGTATGTTATCAATTTATTTCCTTTGTATGAATTTAGATACCTATGTATTCCTTGAATCATCCATTCGACTAGTCATTATACTAAGAATCAAGGTAATCCAGGTAGGTAACCTCTTATGCTTTAAAATGCATAATAATAACTAGAGCTGTTGTTGGGCATTCAAAGTCATTATAGAGTACCTACCTACTAAACAGCGTCAATATTTAACTACATTAAAGTTGTAAGCGACAAGAGCAAGTTTCTACGATGCAGTCGTGCATTTTATTTTATGATGCGTTGCTAAATACTTCTATTGGTGTTGGTACTAATCACTTTTTTATGATGGCAGCGTTGCCAAATACTCGTGTTAGTCTACTAATTGCTGTTCTTTAATGATGTTGGCGTGACCAAATATCGGTTTGTGTATATATGTACCTGCAACATAACCCTTTTTCAAGATCGAACAAAGTCATTATTAGAAATAAGTCAAATATTGTAATAAAACCTTTAACTGATTTCTTGGAATTGAAACAGATTACGGACCACTTAGAAATATTTATATATTATAATATTTATATTAAATAGAACATTATTAAGCAGAAACCAAAATACATAAATATCTAAATATTTTGTTAAGCTCTTACTTCAGTAATAAAAATCAATTCATGAAAAAGGGCCCAGAATTTACTAGCAACATTTCAACATGTGTGACATATGTGATTTTCGAAAAGTCAATATTTCGAAAATGGATGAACTAATGTTTTTAAAATTATGTTTTAAGAAGTATATTGTTTAATATCTAAAACTATTGGCATACCAAATTTTTCATTTATAAAAAATTTATAATTAGCAACATAATTTTTAAGCAATCAAACATTTTGGATTTACAGAATATTGAAGTTCAGAATTATGGAAACCGCTTTTTGGATTATGACAACAAACCCAAATAACACGCAATTCTACTTTCTATTCATATATTTTAATTATACAAAAATTAATTCTTTTCATGAAGTGGGCTTCATAGCAATGGTTTCGGAAATGCAGAGAAAAAAGACACTAAATAAAAGCGTTTAATGATTTTTGATACAAAAGTTACGGTGCCACATTTTAATTTACTGAAGTAAGCGTTTTAAAAAATATTTGCATTACATATTTATATAGTTTGGTTTTCACCTTAAAATAATCTATTAAATTTTACATACATACATATAAACATTTTATAAATATTTGTAAGTGGTCCGTCATCTGTTTTAATTCCAAGAAGTCCCTTAAGGATTTTATTACACTATTTCACTTATTTCTAATAATGGATTTGTTTGATCGGGAAAAAGGGGCAATGTCGCAGGTACATTCATACACAAGCTTAAATTTGGCCACACTCACATAATTATTTAAAAAAGTAATTAGTAGACTAATACGAGTAATTGGAAACGCTAACATCATAAAAACAAGTGATTAATTCCTACACCAATAGAAGTGTTTGTCAACGCTTGCATCATAAAAAAGTGATCCTTTGGAAACCCGTAAGAGAGATCATATATTCTTGTATAAATACCAATGATCCTCAGCATGAATATATTTATTTCCAGTTCGGAGCTCAAACAGAAAGGTAAAACATTTACGGAGTATATTAAAAATATATTAATAAATTAATAAATTATATAGGATTCCCCCACGAAGCCCATTGGATATCAAGCCAAGCGAAACCGCTGATGAAAACACCGACCAATACAACCTGCCGAGAGAAGATGAAGAATATGGCCTTATCCTCTTCAGAATTTTTGGATGGTTCCCGAGATGGACCTCCAGCCAAAAAAATTAAAAGGGAATGGTCAGGGAGCTTTACTAGCTCGGCCATAGATCACCCAGCTGAAACCATCGGCTATATGAGCTCATCTTCTTCAGAAGATTCGGATGATTCCGACACCGACTCTTCATGCTCAGAAGTTCCGGATAAAGAATTTATCCAGGATGAACCATCACCGAGCATGGCCTGTACGATGATGACTACTATGGGATACAAGGAGAACCAACGTCCTGGCAAACTGGGGCAGGGACGACTAGAACCTGTGGAAGCCACCAGACAAAATGGTCGACAAGTTCTCGGTCTCAAACTCGAAAATATATCGAGTGCATCAGAGCAGTGGCGTGAGGACTTGGAAGAATTTCAAATCCCAGAGAAGATTGACTGGATTCAAAATAAGTCGGATAACTTGGACTCTTTGACAAATATAGATCTTTCAGATTGGGTGCGTATGGGACCGAAAAAAGAGATTATTGATGACGAAACAAATTTCTGCGATCCAGAAATTCTTCACAATCTCCAGAGTTCGAAAAGAGCATTTGACGATATTGATAGAAAAGATATGAGGAGCGCTCGCACACGCTCTCATCCATTTGAAACAATAAGGAGTTCCATTTTTAGAAATCGTCCCACAGTGAAGATGGCCAACATAGACTCACTGTGTGACTTTATATTTACAAATCCAAGAGACAACAATGGCAGATCTTTGGTTAGAGATAATGGCTTGCTGTACTTTGCCGATATATGCGGCGGCCCTGGAGACTTTACCGAATATGTACTATTTAAGAAAAACTGGCAAGCTAAGGGCTACGGGCTTACTCTACGTGGTCAAAATGATTTTAAGTTGGACAGCTTTATCGCAGCATCACCAGAGACTTTTCACCCTTTCTATGGCTCAGTCGGTGATGGAGATATTTTTAATCCGGCCAACCAGACTTCTTTTGCTGAATACGTTCTTGAAGACACCGAACAAACAGGGGTTCATTTCGTTATGGCAGATGGAGGATTTTCGGTGGAGGGCGGGCAGAATACTCAGGAGATTATATCTAAACAGTTATACTTGTGCCGGTGTCTGGTAGCTTTAAGCATTCTTCGTGACAAGGGTCACTTTGTATGTAAGCTGTTTGATACTTTCACTCCTTTCAGTGTAGGCCTTGTTTATCTTATGTACAAGTGTTTCGAAGAGATTAGCATTTGCAAACCAAATACCAGTCGTTTAGCAAACTCAGAACGTTATCTTATTTGTAAGTGGAAGAAGTCCAACACAGAAACCGTTCGACGTCATCTCTCAAATATAAATCAGCAAATGTGGGACAACCCAGAATCGAAGATGGATGTTAGCGAACTGATTTCTCTCGATGTTATCTTTCGTGACAAGGAATTCGTTCAGTATATCACTGAAAGCAACAATCGTATCGGCCGGAACCAGATCATAGGACTCATCAAAATAGCAGCATATTGCAACAACCCTCAATTGAAGGAACCGCGTCAAGCAGAGTACCGTAGAAAGTGCTTGGAATTATGGAATTTACCAGATAAAATGCGGCAAGCACCAGAAATGGAAACCCCAGATGCTTTGCTGGCGGAACTACTCAGCGCATTTAATGGCGATAAACTGTTTATGACTGTCCCTGCAAATAGGTTGAACAAAAAAGAAAACCTGAACCATGATATATTACGCGTCCAGGATTGGTACTTTGTTCCTTTGTCTCGTTGCGAGGATAATGCTCGTGATACTGCTACGTTTTTCTTAAGTTGTGGTCATGGTATTACGCTGAAATGGTCTTCGACGAACCGCTGGGAGCAGTGTGGCTGTGTTCTGGAGATGCCCCCGAAAACTCTTATATATGGCGAGATGGTTGAGGAGCAGATCGGCGAAGGTAGTAACGGTATAATGGTGCGGGCCTTGCACATCATCGATGGTATTTGCCTTGGAGATGTAAATATTTCTAGAATGCCCTTGAAGGAACGCCTTAAATTGTGTGACAAGTTCGCTCGCAGTCTTAATAAACCCAACAAAAATGCAACAAGTGCGCATGGTAATCACGTGCAAAGGACACCCATTCGTTGCAAGAAACTCTACCGTCTGATTGATTTTAATGATTTCTTCCAAGAAATGCGCCCGTACGAAATGAGAAATAATAACAAAAAACGCTTAGGACTTCGAATAGGGTCCGGATCCGGCGATGATATTGCCGAGAGGTTTTACGTTGTCGGCGGCATGTTGTTCCTGAACGAATTGACGCACCAGTTTGTGACTGCTTTCTCAAGCACACACAACATGGAGTATTATTACAACTTAGAAACAAAGGAATCATTCTTCCCAAACGATATCCCAAGAGATAGCTTTGTATTCAGTTCGTTCAAGAACTGTTTCATCCGTCGCAAGTTGTGGAAATGGACCAGCGTCTTTCAAGTATTTGATGATATGCCAAAATCCAAGAGTCATCAAGGCATTCTCGTCAGAATGGACTTTTGTGAATTCCTCCAAAAGCGCTTGAAACTTTGAAACAATTTTGATGATTTTTGATGACGAACTCATCCCACAATTATACATTCTAAATAGCTACGAATGTGATATAATTTGTGCATAATTTTATTTTTTTTTACCATACATTACATGAATTTTAGTTTATATTTATTAGAGCTTATTTCTTAATAATAGAATTTTTTGTATATTTTAGGGCCATTAATAAATTGATGCAATAAGATAACCTTAAAATTACACGGTTTTTGTATTTACTTACCACAAGCAAAAATATCTCGAAAACCTTCGTGGGAAATCAAAATAAACATCACAATCCTTTTGTTTCTTTTTCTTGGCAGAACTATTTTCATTAAAAGCTATTTTTATCTGCCTGCCTTGTGATTTTGCTATCTTTAGTTTGTCATTTCATCATGAACCTGATGACACCTGAACAATGTATATAAATTGTACACATTTGTTACGAAAAACATGGTTCCGTTCGTGAAACAAATTCCTGTTGATCCCAATTGCGTGTTGGCTTCCAAAATCATAATGCGATTTGATACCTCTAGACCATTTTCTGTAGGGATATTTGAAATTGCTAGTTCACACCGCTGAGCCAGAGAATATTGAAGACTTGAAAAACAATATTCGCCGCGTTATTGCCAATATACGACCCCAAATGCTGCAAAGAATTATCAAAAATTCGACACAAGATTTGACTACATCCGATCCAGTCGGGATAGTCATGCCAGGAATCAAAAATTCAAATAAAAATGGTAAAGAATTTTCTTTTAAATAAAGTCAATTTTATAGCAATTAATAATAATCATCTGTTTTATTTCATTTAATTGTTCTATACCTCTAAAAAAACACCATTTATTTGTAACATTGTTAGTATACGCCATTATGATTACAGAATCTTGTACACATGTTCACAAAAATAAAATTTTAAACGAAGATGTCATAATAAAGGTGAACATGTTAGGTTTCCACTTCATCTAATTTCTCGTTTTGTCTATAATCTGCATTTATGAGGATATTGTGAACTGGTGAACCGTTTATGAGAAAGTCGAGAATCAAAAGAGAGACCAAAATGTAGACTATACCTAAAGTCTTGTACACACTTCTTTACTAAAATCGGTAAAGCCGTGTTCGAGATAATTAAGATGGTAGAAAAAATTGTATGGCAAGTACCGTTTTTGGTGCTAAAAAAAAAACGATTCAAAAATCAATTTGAGACAAAAACACCTGAAACGCTTAAGTACCAAGTCTGAATAAATTCGCTTCAGCCGTGTAAGCTTTAGATTGATCTACAGGCAGACAGATAGAATTGCGGGACCCACTCTTTTAGTGTTGTCCATCATCGTAATGTGAAGTTTGATTACCATCTCGAGTCCGATTTTTTTTTCAAAATAAAGAATTTTACAAATCAATTTTTAAGTAAAAGATATTTTTTAATCCTTAATTTGTTTGTTTTTTTCTTTAATTTCTTCGTTTATTTTTTTAAATAAATAAGTATATTTTTTATTTTTTGGTTTTGTCGAAAAGAAACAAATTTTAATCTAAACTTTAAACTTTGGATTTGTTTTTGATATTGATTGTTTTTTTTTATATTAAACAAATATTTTAATGGGACATCGAACAATAATATAATTTTTAAAATGAGACATTCTTAATAATTGTTCTAACTCCCATATTTAGTTCTAAATCCACGTTTTGTTTAAGGAGAGTGCTCACTTGTATAGGAATTGTTCTATGTCCAATTTTGGTTATTAAAATTTGAAAACAATATTTGCTATTGACTAATAGAACAAAATTTGAATTGGTTAATTCAAAAGATTAAAAAAAAACTTATAAAAAATATAAATCGACTGTCTGATGAACAAAAAAAAAAACCTGACTATAATTAAGCCTTAAAATTAAAAATCGTTCCCTGGGGATATAAATGCATTCTTCCAAACTGAAGGAAATTTACCGAATTTCAAAGATAGTTCAAAAATATTTCTCAGAGGAAGAGCTAAAATGGACCTACATTTTTTAATACAGCAAGTGGTATTCCATCAGGTCCAATAGAATAGTCCTCTTTTAAATGTGGAAAAGTTCAACATTTTTTCATGCTCTATTGTTATATTGTTAAATGATACTTGAGGACAATTTCGTAAAAAATGAAAATAACTTTCGTCAACTACAAGTGAATTAATAAAGGATTTTCTAAAATAACTTGCAAATCCCTCAAGATTACGTGGAATTTCAACTTCAAAGAACGCCTCATGGTTTCCAGATATTGGCTATAGAGTTCGAAAGAGTGTTTTTTGAATTCTTCAAAAATGGAAATGTAAACTACTTGATGTATTTCTTTTACTTCGGATACATTTCAGTTCTTTTGTCAAGGATGACAAGAAGAATTAGAGGGAAAAGATCTTTTTTTGGAACTGTTTCATTAATGCATCTCATCAAAATAGAATAAGAGCTTGAGACGATTGAGTAAAGATCATAAGAAATCGGTAAATGTTCTACAACGGAGTTTATTAAACTATCCAAGAGCTGTTAAAAATCACCTTTGCGAAAGTCAAAAGTATGGGAACAGTCATGAGGATTACTATTTTCTAGTACATGACCGCTTACGTCAAGAAAAATGTCAAGACGGGGGTGATAACGATTGGTTTGTTAGCCTGGACAAATTACTAAGTCTTCTCCGTTAACGGATTTGGAGATGTTGTCCAAGTTCGTCAAGATATTCAACATCCTTGGTGATGGCTTTCACAAGCCGCCTTCACTTAGGTGGTCCACCCATGAATACAATGCTACATTTTTTTCTACTGGAATTTTGTTTCTTAGTTTATGGCATAAGTATCCGGCCGTATTTTCTAGGCCATCGCTCTCTAAAGTGGGCAAATCTTGATCATCTTTGTTGCCATCAGTATTATCCGCTTTGAAATATAGTACCTAAAAAGACATTTCAGATTATTTGTTTATGTATAAGCAAAAGCAATGTCTACAAACAGGTCAATGTTGCTTCTAAATCTGGGGTATCGCCAAAGCTTACATTTTTGCTGTGTCCGAAATAACACCCTTGTTGTGTCCTAAAATGTGGGACCTTAATATAGAGATGAATTCTTCTCTATCAGGATGATAATGGAGGCCTCCTCTGCCACGTAACACACCAAATGTGTTTTCTAATACGTCCTGATTAAATCTGTACGATAACACAAACTTGAATCAAAATAGGCTTGCGTCTAACAGGGTTTCTTCTATTTATCATTGTTGGTAAGGAACCAGGTTTAAGGCGAGGCGTTTTTTATCAGTGTAGCCTATGCAGATATAATATATTTTTTATTTATTTATTTTAAAGGAACTCAGATGCACTTACCCAATTCAAATTGGAGTGGTTGCTACAGATTCTAGTAGTTTTTGCATTAAAGGCATCCTTTCTTTTGTTAAAGAATTTTCAGCAGTTCAGTTTTTTTTGGGAAACTGTGGTATAACACAACTTCGCGTCTTAATTTATTGTTTTTATTATTACACCTACACACAAATAGCATAAAACATTTTTAAGCTATTTCACATAAAACAAAGTATACAATTTCAATAACGAAATCCAAACTTTTCAATTTCAAACTTTTTTCGCTTTTATCTCATTTGCATTTTCATTTTTAATCTTTAATTCTTTCATTCATGGAAATAAACCTTTTTAGATTGCTTAGTGTTATAAAAATACCATTAGAATTGTTGGAAAAAATAAATACATCCAAAAGAAATCAAAATTTTGTTGTTTATTATTAAATATTTTCTTTTATTTGAAATAAAAAATAAAAATTATATTATTAATTTTGAAAAAAAAATTGAAACACCATTTTGAACATATTATTAATTATTATTTAATAAATATAATCAATAACTAGACTTTGAAAAGTCGATTTCGTAAAAAGCGAAACATTTTTTTTTCTAATTTGAGTAGACAGTCTTATTAACACTTCTAGGGAGCATTTGCATAAGGTAAAATAATTTTAAGCGTTTCATTCAATAGTGATAAGATCGAAAATATGTATGAAAGGAACTGCACTGATTTAAGAACACACACATTTGATTACAAAAATTCTTGGATCCGTTTTCGAGAAATAATTTTTTTCTTAACGATATTTTTAACATTTCCATGGGAGATAGGTACTAACCGTTGGTTTTTGTTTTAGAAAAATAGCTTTTTTTTTTAAGTAACTTAGATAATGTGAAAAAACTACTTCGAAAAAATCGATTGAAATACGTTTTCGACATATTGAATTTTCAAAAAAAAATATTTTTTTTTTTTTAATTTAACAAAAAAATTTGGTTCGCATTAGTGTTTAAGCTTTCTAGGAGCTTCTGCATATACAACTTTTAAGAAATCAAATGATCCGTTTTCCAGAAAATCGAAAACCTAAAAAAATTCTACTACAGGTACCAAAAATAACCATTTCCTTCCAAAGACAAACATGTCCAAAAATTACTTTTTCCTTTCATTAATGAACTGTTTTTACTTGCGATTAGGTACTATCAGGCAAGTTATGCATTCGTAAAAAAAACAATCAAACATTACATTACGATCATAGAGAACACCGAAAAAGTGGGTCCCGCAATTCCGCAGACTAAACGGTTGAATGGTTTTGCTTCAAACTTGGTAGATATTATTTTCGCGGTAATATGCCAAACGTTTTTTTTTGCATTTTCTTAAGACAACAAATAACAGTAGCTCCCATACATTTTTTTTGGCCAAAAACAAAAATCTTATTTTTGGGCTTTACCAATACGCACTTTTTGCCAAGTTCAGTTCAAATTACAGTAAAACCTGCTAATCGGGACACTCTATAATCGGACCACCTCATAATCGAGCCGCACCTTATATATTCCCTGCTATTTTTCATACAAATTCCCCCTTATAATCGGGGCACCTGCTAATCGGACAATGGACCACTAAGATAACATGCGTTGCTTACTGTATTCACCTGTCTAATTGGGTCAAGCTAGGCGTAAGAAATACGAAATATGTAAGCATCGCATTTTTTTGTCAATTGTTGGTACCGCCGCCGAGGGATACTTTAGACTTATTTGGTGTCTTCCCAATAAGTTTGTTTGTAATGTTAGCTTTCGTTAGTTGGCAAATGAAATTTCAATGATCGTGATCTAGAAAATAAGGTTGAATTTATTAAGTGTTTCGAAGATGCACATTTATCTCAGAGAGATTTTGCAAAGAAAATCCAAAGAATTTTGAGCGCGAATGAAGACATCAAACTGTGATTTGAAAAATTCGTTGTATTGAAAAGCATTCGTATCTTTTGCCGAAATTGATGTCTTTCTTGACATTCAAATAGCTTTGATTAGCTAGGCAAAAGAATTCGCCAATTTCTTGAACCTACACTTCTCCAAGCCAAATCACTGGCTATATACTAACAAATCTAATTTATTCCTATTAAACATTTATAGGTGGTATATGCACTGGCAGCCGTATTTTTATGGAAATGCATGAGAAAACCTTTCTAAGTCGACCGGTCCAAATAAAAAGGAACCTATACAATCGGACCACCTCCTAATTGGACCACTTTTCTTCGGTCCCAAGAGTGATCCAATTTGACAGGTTTTACTGTATATGGAATTTTTCACAAAAAACAATGTGAACTATATCCAACAAGATTAAAGTTTTAATCATTAAGATTGGAAGATTAATATGAAGGTGTTTTTTAATAATACAATTCTATATTATTACTACTGAATTATTATTATTAAAAATATACTACTAAAATTATTCTGCCAAGTAAAAGACTAAGCATTTATTTAATTGGACTTGTTGAGTTATAGCTTTTAACGGCCTTAAGTCCACAAAATTAGCGTTCCGTAAAAAGGGTTATTATAGTTGATGTTTATTATGATTTCATTTTGCACTCGATATTTTTTCAAGTTTGAGACAATACCACGGCGACCATCATGTATGGTGGCTTCCACAGGTTCTAGTCGTCCCTGTCCCAGTTTGCCAGGACGTTGGTTCTCCTTGTATCCCATAGTAGTCATCATCGTACAGGCCATGCTCGGTGATGGTTCATCCTGGATAAATTCTTTATCCGGAACTTCTGAGCATGAAGAGTCGGTGTCGGAATCATCCGAATCTTCTGAAGAAGATGAGCTCATATAGCCGATGGTTTCAGCTGGGTGATCTATGGCCGAGCTAGTAAAGCTCCCTGACCATTCCCTTTTAATTTTTTTGGCTGGAGGTCCATCTCGGGAACCATCCAAAAATTCTGAATAGGATAAGGCCATATTCTTCATCTTCTCTCGGCAGGTTGTATTGGTCGGTGTTTTCATCTGCGGTTTCGCTTGGCTTGATATCCAATGGGCTTCGTGGGGGAATCCTATATAATTTATTAATTTATTAATATATTTTTAATATACTCCGTAAATGTTTTACCTTTCTGTTTGAGCTCCGAACTGGAAATAAATATCTTCATGCTGAGGATCATTGGTATTTATACTAGAATATATTATCTCTCTTACGGGTTTCCAAAGGATCACTTTTTTATGATGCAAGCGTTGACAAACACTTCTATTGGTGTAGGAATTAATCACTTGTTTTTATGATGTTAGCATTTCCAATTACTCGTATTAGTCTACTAATTACTTTTTTTTAATAATTATGTGAGTGTGGCCAAATTTAAGCTTGTGTATGTATGTGTCTGCGACATCGCCCCTTTTTCCCGATCAAACAAATCCATTATTAGAAATAAGTCAAATAGTGTAATAAAATCTTTAAGGGACTTCTTGGAATTAAAACAGATGACGGACCACTTACAAATATTTATAAAATGTTTATATGCTTGTATGTAAAATTCAATAGATTATTTTTAGGTGAAACTATATAAATATGTAATGCAAATATTTTTTAAAACGCTTACTTCAGTAAATTAAAATGTGGCACCGTAACTTTTGTATCAAAAATCATTAAACGCTTATATCGGTTATTAATTTTTTCTATTATTTAGTGTCTTTTTTCTCTGCATTTCCTAAACCATTTCTATAAAGCAGAACGCCCACACCAAGAAAAGAATTAATTTTTGTATAATTAAAATATATGAAAAGAAAGTAGAATTGCGTGTTATTTGGGTTTGTTGTCATAATCCAAAAAGCGGTTTCCATAATTCTGAACTTCAATATTCTGTAAATCCAAAATTTTTGATTGATTAAAATTATGTTGACATTTATAAATTTTGTATATCGTTCATCCATTTTCGAAATATTGACTTTCCGAAAATCACATATGTCACACATGTTGAACTGTTGCTAGTAAATTCTGGGCCCTTTTTCCTGAAAAGATTTTAATTACTGAAGTAAGAGCTTAACAAAATATTTGCATTACATATATATGTAGTTTGGTTTCTAGCTAAAAATAATCTATTAAATTTTAGATATAAGGATATAAACATTTTATAAATATTTGTAAGTGGTCCGTAATCTGTTTTAATTCCATGAAGCTAGTTGAAGATTTTATTACAATATTTTACTTATTACTAATAATGACTTTGTGCGATCGGAGAAAGGGGTTATGTTGCAGGTACATATATACACAAACCGTTGTTGGTTGGTCACGCCATCATCATTAAAGAACAGAAATTAGTAGACTAACACGAGTATTAAGCAACGGTACCATCGTAAAAAAGGGGTTAGTACCTACACCAATAGAAGTATTTGACAACGGTAGCATCATAAATTAAAATGCACGACTGGATCATGCGAACTTGCTCTTGTCGTTAACAACTTTAATGTAGCTAGATATGATGAGCAGATTTAAAGCCGATGTAAGTAAGATTACCTTGATTCTTATTATAATAAATTGTCGAATGCATGATTCACGGAATAGTTACATTGGTGCCTAAGTTGTGAGGCCTGAATAATTTCAAAGAGTAAATCGAAGAAAAATTAGTCACCAAAAAATTAAATTTCCAAAGCTTGTTTTAAATTGTTTCCTGCAATGCATAACTTACTATTAAACCATAAAGTTGAGCAATTTAAAGTAATTTTGTTATCATTTAAATTGAATGTAACAATGATATTGACGAATAATAAAAGCGGTTTCGAAAGAAAGCTTTTTGGCAAATGCAAATACAATTTCTTAAATAAATTTTTTGTTAAAAATATTATTAATTCACAAATATTTTGTCATAAATAATACAAAATTAAAAAAAAGGAAATTAAATAAATTAGATAATTAAAATTAAAAACTCTTTATTTTATATATACAAGAAATATTATTATAGAAAAAATACTTTATTGGAAAATATGAGAAGTTTTACTAAACTCTTTTTTTTTCCTTATATATATTCGAGGGCTATTTTACGAGAACTTTTTCGTAAAAGTCAGGCCTACTTTTAATATTAAGAAGAAGTTGTTTTTCTATAAATATAAGTGCTAAATCAAAAAGCCTATTTTCTTGCAGAGAATTCCTTAAATATGTGTGGATTCGCTTTAGAGCTGAAAAAGATCGTTCGACGGAAGCAACAGTTATCGGAACTGTTAAAAATAAACTACTTAACATGCAAATTTGCAGGAATGTTTCTCGTAATATTTTGTTTTTTAAATGGCTATGAAGTGCTAAAACGTCAAGTTGTTGAAGGGAAGAAGTTGTATACCAAACTTTAAGTTCATTTTTCAAAGCTGTAAGTAAAAATTCCAGGGGAAAATTTTATTAAAGAAGATATTTTTTCATCTGTATTGGAAACTGCGAAATTATAATATTTTAATTTATTAAGTAAATCTAAAAAAAAATAAATAAATTCGTGAAAGTTGTATATCTTGTATTTATTTCAGATATAATATTGTCTTTTATGACTACAAAAAGAGGTTTATAACGTGTTTTGGAATCAATTTCGAACAATCCTAATTTTAGTGGTGGTTCCGTGCAATCGTTTATGTGTATGTTTTAAAAAATGTATTCAAATTTGTTAAGAAAGTCAGAGCTAAGCCAAGACTCAAAACTATCGATTGCTCTCTTTGTAAGTTCAACCGTTCGCTTATTTTGAATTAAATTGAAAAGAATTTCAGTCTTAGCAAAAATTATCGCAAACAAATCTGAGAGAGTATTAAGCAAAAAACAAAAATTTCTTGGCTCTCTCTAATTAAATACACAAGCTCTCGGCCAGGCATTCCGTTGTCACTTTGATCGGAGTGTTTCACTTCGTTTTCATGTCAACAATCTGGTCACTTCCTCTTTTCTAAAAACGCTTCCCTTTTTTACCTCTTTCATCCTACTTGAATGCCCCCGTGTAAATCGAGATTAAAAAGCATGACAGCAAAAAGCAAATCAACACGAACACAGCCAACTCACCAATAGCCAAATTATGTATATCGATAACTTAAGGCTTTACTTTAATCGGAATTTCAACGAAAGATAGAACGAGAGCAAATACAAACACCGAGTAAAACGCAAGTAAAGTTACTAAAAACAAATTTTAATTAATTTATTGATGAAACAACAGATATAAGTTCGTCCACATGCTTGGCTTGACATTAGTGGCTCTTTATTTTGATCACTCATGTATTAAAATACATAGTTGGGTTTGCGGCTGATAATGTCGCCGTTATGATGGGGAGTATAAAAGGTGTCCAGCTCTGTTCAAAAAATATCAATCCATTATATGTTATTGGCTGTGTTTGCCATTGCATTAGCTTTTGTTCTTCTGTTGCTTCCGAAGCCTTTCTAATCGAAATCGAGCATTTTGTAATGTTCCGTTGTCGATCAGCGATCGCTCTTTCAACGATGATCATTTCGTGAAGTTTGTTAAAATTGTTTATTTTTTTAAATATAATTTAAAATATAAAAAAAAATGGATACAACTGAAGTGTGGTTAAGTGACACAGATTCAGAAGAATAAACAAGAATTGAAATTTTAGAGACAATCAGAAAACGGCGGCATATAAGATAACATATAATAACCCTTGGACTTAGATGATAAGTTGTACGGATTGACTTGATTCTGTAGTTTTTTTCTTTTCGTTTTTTCTTGTAGATTTGTTAACTATTTTCGATTATTGAACCCAGCTCTTATGGATTTACTTTTCGAAATCGATAGAAAGATGAAGGCGGGACTAAGAAACTCATCAATTCCCAACACCTTAAAATTGTGCGCGGCGTTACGATTCCGATTCTATGGGTAATCAAAATCTAACGCCAAGTAATATGCAGCCTAGAAAACTAAATTCGAATTTCCCTCGAAGCCATTGAAACCAATTCGAATTCTTGGATTATCAGAGGATATCGCTGGACAATTTACACCTGGACATTTTCCATTATACATTGACAGAATTCCGTGCATCGAAAAATATATTGGTTGTAATATTGTTTTTGGCATTTGATGATCGCAATTATCAATTTCGGTTATCAATTTGCAATTGTCAATATGATGATCGTTATTTTCAATATGATAATCACGATTATCAATATAATGATCGTTGGTTTGCAGTTGTCATATTGAGAATCATGGTTGTTAATAGTATGATGATCACTTCTTTGCAGTTGTTGTTGCCAAGATAAATAAAAAATACGTTAATTTTAAAGAAAAAACTGTCCTCTTAAAAGTTTTTATATTAACAACTTCGATTGTCAATATGATGATCGTTGCTTTGATGTTGTCGTATTGACAATTGCAATCATCAATATGAAAATCCAGACAAAAATATAACGGTGAAAACTGAATTGCCTCTTGTTTTTAATCTATATTTTTAGTAAAGCGCGTCATTCGATTCATAAAAAATTAAGTAGTGACTTCGTCGGGTTGACAAGTTTACAGTGCATCAAATTTGATAACGAAGAAAGTGAAAGACAAACAAAGAAATAAATTAATTTCGTATCATAATCAGTTGGGTAATTACCGATTTTTTACTTAATTTTTTTTGAATGTGTATGGTAAATTATTAGATATTTATTATAGGTATCAAACGCTATTTTTAATCTAATTTTCGACTGAAATGGAGTGCTGCATACTTATGTCATCTTAAATTTATGGCCTTAAATGAACTTATAAAACATTTAAAAGAAAAATATGAATTATCTGCTTTATGCTTATATTTTTGTACGTCTTTTAAGAATTTCAAATGATTTTGTATGCTGTGTCCGCAACCAACGATAAAAAAATATCACTTTTCTTACGATTCACTATCATAGGGACCCGCAAATGTATTTTCTTTTCGAGGGAGACAGTGTGAAACAACTAGACGACCATTTAAATTTTTTGAAAGACCGTGGGGAAACCATCCAGCCCTTCGTTTGTATTGTTAACCACAATCGTTATATTGAAAACTACAATCGTCGTATTAACAACTACAATCATTCTATTGACAACCACAATAATATTATTGACAGATGATTGTGTATACACAGACTTTTCGAAAGCTTTTGATCAATTATCTCATGAGTTTATCAAGTTTAAACTTAATTCATATGGGTTTACTCCATCTTTCATCAAGTGGATATCCTAGTATTTATTTTCAAGATAGGAATTTTACTCAAGACCCTTTATTGCCAAATCAGGTGTTCCGCAGGGAAGCCATCTTGGACCATTACTCCTTACATTAGCTATGAATGATGCTCCTCTTTGTGTACGCAATAGCGAAATTCATAGCTTTGCAGACGATATGAAGATTTATAAAAATATATCATCTCCAAAGGATCGAACTCTATTGCAGGAGGATATTAACCACTTTGCCTTGTGGTGTGAAAGAACAGTTTGAATCTTAACCCGAAAAAATGTCAAACAATGACATTTTTAAACAAAAGTTGTTCTTCATCTCATGACTATGTTATCTCACGGCACATTTTAACTCGTGTTATAACTGTAAGGGACCTTGGAGTTCTCTTTACGCCCAATTTTGACTTTTCTGCTTAAATTAATATCATCGATAACAAAACCAATTCAATGTTAGGTTATATGAAGCGTTGTTGGTCCAAAGAATTTGTTGATCCAAATGTTACCCGTGCTTTAAACAACTGCTTGATTCGTCCCCAACTTGAGTATGCATCGCAGGTTTGGACTCCTTATTACGATATTCATATTGAGAGATTAAAATATATTCAAAGAAACCTTACCCGTTTCGCATTGAAAGGGCTTCAGTGGAGTGATCCTTCTAATGCCCTCCCTTATGACCAACGTTTATCTATTCTTCAAATGCAAACACTTGCACAGAGAAGAACTAACAATGATTTGGTATTCTTTCACCAAATAATAACTGGCGTCACAGATGCACAAGATCTACTAGGTTCAGTTTTTTTTTTTGATTATCGGGGAGGAGGTTATAATCTCCGTGGCCTCGACTTGATTAAAGTCCCAACACATAGGACCAACCATGTGATGCATGAGCCCTTGACACGAATGGGTAGACTTTTAAATTGGAATTCAGACATTTTTGATTTCAATATCGGTAAAATTAAATTAAAAAATATACTCAAGACCAGTGCTCCACGCTCCTAAATGTTTTTGTTTCATATTATGTTCTTGTTTTGTTTTTGACGTAATATTTTTTGTTTATATTTTCATTTTGTACTTGTGTAAGTGTTATTTGTAATAGAGTTTGCCTACTAACAACTAACACTGCACTAAATGATGAGCCGGTGGTATAACACATTTTGGTATTGTCAAACCATTGGTCGAAAGACGGAGCTTGCTATAAGCTCTCTTCGTCTAATTCTGATAGTGTGAAAAAAACCGTGGTAATCAATATGATGACCACAGGATTCAGTATAATCATAATCGAAGTAGTCAACATACTATGATAGCGGTTTTCAAAATTTTCATATTGATGATCGCGGTCGTTGGCTGAAAAATAACAACGTTTTTCATCAATATGATGAACAAATTTATCAATATGACAACCGTTTTTGGTTCAGTGTGGGACTCAATATAAGCGAACGTAAAAAATCATCAAGAAAACTACTTCGCAAAAAATAAAAAAGGACAATTATGTTTCAACGAGGAGGTCCAACAAGGACGAAGATGACCACTAAACAAGTTCAACATCCGAAAGCTAAAGTATGTGGAAATGGTATTATAATTGTATGTAACTGAATAATATTTGCATTGCTTTTAATTTTTCAAATTGTACCATTATTATATAATCCATATAAATATATATAAAAATGTATGTGCTTGAATGAATAAGAAATGATTTTTGCATTGGAATGGATCAATAAACTGTATTCTTAGCCTTAAAGGAAGCGCTAGGTGTAATTAAAACACACATTTTTTTTTATAATCTACACGCGCTCAAGGGATTATGAATACCCTTTAAATGTTTCAACACAGCGCGGGCGTGATGGTGAGGTTAAGGAAGAGAAAGAATGATAGGAAAGATGTGTGGCGCGAAATTCGGGGTCTGTAGGTGGTTGTTGTCTCAGATTTTATCTCCAGGGATGGCGGCTGAACAAATGCGGAGAAATTTCCGTGTCTTATTTATCGATGTCCCTTATAATTCGCATTAATTTTTTTATTTTTTGTCATATTTTATCGGTATACTAGTTTTACTCAATGACATGTTGTTAGTTCTATGCCTAAACAGCATGTAATGAGTAAACCAGCAACTCATTGTATGACATTTATTTTTAGAATTGAAAAAAAAAGAAAACATAGACTACGGCAGGGATCGAACCTGTGACCATGAGGTTGACAGGCGAACACAACTGTCGCGCCACAGCCACCCCCATATGTACAAAATGGATACAATTTTCGTCAGATGAAAGGGAACTAGGCCAAACAAAAAACGTATTTTTTTTGAAAAATTTGGATTCTCAGGATTTATTTGGTGCAGTGATGGCTCCCAGATTAAAATATTTACTCAAAAAAAAGGAAAAACAACATGCGTATTACAATCGGAAAGGGCTTGAAAGCTTTAATGCATTGATCGTAAATTGCATCTTTAGCTGATAGGTATCAAAAATATTATTAAAAATATTTTATTTTAGGAGACTCTGGTTATCCTCTCAAACCCTATTTTGTGACACCATTTCGGGACCCTGACTAGGATTCCGTAGAAAGTTTGTTTAATAAAAAGCATTCTGATGCAAGAAAAATTGTTGTACGAACCATAGGAGTATTGAAAACAGATTTTTATTGCCCTGTGAAAAGGCTACCCAAATAGCAAATGTGTGTGCCGCACTTCTTAACATTTGTATTGCGTACAAAGTACCTGTTGATGAAAACAGATATATTGCCGACGAAGAAACTTTTGCATAAGATCGACTTTCCGACGTCAGCAAGATATAGAATTTTAAGAGCAATGTTTGGTTAAATAATTGTTTATTTGGGAGTATCACATTTGTTAAAATTATTATTTGATTTTAGAGATTATAAAAAATAAATAGAAAGTTTTAAATTCATTTTCGTTAAAATAAATAGTTAAAAAAAATAAATAGGTAAATAAAAAAAAAACAGATGTTATAATGAGTTATCCATTTTGGGTTTTTTTTTTAATTATGCGCGCACTCAAGGGGTTATGAATACCCTTAAAATGTTTATACACAGTGCGAGCGATTAGGAAAATGGGATAGGATTAGACAGGAGATACCGATGTACATTGGTTTTAAATGCCTGATTATCGCAATGGGAGGGAAAAATTCGGTCGGGTAAAGCATTCCACATTCGTGTTGTGGGGCTAAAGAAAGAATCTCTATACTTGACAGTACGTCCGAAGTTGAGCTCAATGGTAAATTGATGGGCTTTCCTAGAAGCGCGAGTGTTACGGTTGGATAGTTTAAGGGGAGGAATGCAACTGGCTATTTCACTAGAACAGTGTTTATTATAATACCGATAAAATAATGAAAGGCATGAAACATTGTGACGGTGCGAGAGAGGCTCAATTGTTTTAGTTATTGTTTCATCACCTATCATTTTTAAAGCTCTTTTTTGGATTCTATACAGGAGACTTAAGTGCGTTATGGGAGCACCTGTCCAAATATGACAATTGTACTCAAGCTTTGGACGAATGAAGGCTTTATAGATTACAGCCAGATCAGAAGGAAGAAATATTTCTTGCATCGTCTCACAAAACCCAAACAACTTGCAGCATTTTTGGCGACGTCGAATATGTGTTCATTCCATAAAAGGTGGTCAGTGATGCACATATCGAGAACTGAAAGTTGTTCGGTTTCCTCGATGCAAGCGCCGCTAATGGTCAACTGTATTGGGGGAGGGTCCCGCTTTAACGACAAAAGACAGCATTGGGTTTTTGAAGCATTAAATTCTACGCGGTTTTTTATTCCCCATTGGACAATGCTGTCTAGATCAGAATTTAATGAGCTAATCATACGCTGCCGTTCATGTTCCACATCCGAAGGACTTGGATGAGAATCTAAAAACGAGTATGAAAAACTGAGGGTACTGTCGTCAGCAAAACAGTATATTGGATTAGAAGTTTCAGACAAGATATCATTGATGAAAATGAGAAAGGGAGTCGGAGACAGAACGGCGCCCTGGGGCACACCAGTATTTATTTTATGAATATCAGACTTGAAACCGTCCAGTACAACCTGTATTGAGCGATCCGAAAGGTAATTTCTAATCCAACGAAGAAGAGATTCTTCGATACCAAATGCACGCATTTTCAATAAGAGAGCCTGATGCCAAACTCTATTAAATACTTTTGTAATATCAAGCGCAATAATCTTACTTTCTCCAAAACGATGTAAAGATTTGTGCCACTGTTCGGTGAGATATACCATTAGATCACCAGTGGACCTATTGCTACGAAAGCCATACTGTCGGTCATTAAGGAGCTTTCGTTCTTCAAGATATTTCTTAAGCTGATAGTTAATCAGCGTTTCCATGACCTTGGAAAGAAGAGACGTAAGTGCAATTGGACGGTAGTTAGAGGGTGAGGAAGATTCGCCTTTTTTAGGGACAGGCTGGACAAATGCTTCCACCCACTCGGAAAGAGACCAGTAGAGTAGGACAGATGGAAAAGCTTACGCAGTGGGTTTGCCAGCGTAGAAGAACACCCCTTCAGAACAATAGGGGAGATACTATCTGGACCAGCGGATTTGTGTATGTCAAGATCTTTAAGAACTCTAGCAACTGCACGAGTACGAAAGAAGATACGTCCCATGAAACTGTTTATACTCTCAAGTATAGGAGGAGTCACGACACTTTGTGGAAGCGTAGAATTAGCAGCAAACTGAGATGCTAGCAAATTTGCTTTTTCTTGTGCGCTTACCACAGGAGTGTTATTGGAAACGATCGTTGGAACCGACGAGCAGGTGAAATTTCGTACGTTTTTTACAAATTACCAAAAATTTTTACTGCCCTTGGGACATTGTAGTATTTTTTTCCTTACTTTTAGCTCATGTAGAAATTTGGTTCTTTGAATATGACTATTACAGGTCTTTCTAGCGTGTTTGAACTTATTCCGGTTTTCCTCATTTGGGTTGGCTTTATAACATCGGAAACTTACCTCTCTCAACCTGATAACCTCCTTACAGCTCAAATCGAATCATGAGTTTTCTTTTGGTTTTGTTCGGTATAAAGGCTTTCATCCCCTTAAGAATTATATTTGTAATCATATTAGCGCTGGACTCAACGTCACTATCGAGGAAGCATAGTGACCAGTTAAAGATCCTGAAGGAATTATTCAGACCGTCCCAGTTGGCTTTCTCGTATTGCCATACTGTCCTTTTAGGAATGCTTTCTTTAACTGAGAACCTTGACCACGAGAAATTGGCTGATATGACACAATGGTCCGATGTGCCTAGAGGCGATAACATACTAATAGTATATTTACCAGGTAGAGAGGTAAGAAACAAGTCTAGGGTGTTGGCGGAGTGACTTGTAATGTCAGGTATTCTTGTTGGCTTAGTAACCAGCTGAGTCAGATTATTCTCCTCAGCAAAGAGCTCAACATACCTTCCTTAGGGTGTTGTCTGGCCAGAATAGCGTAGCCACTTGGAATTGTGTACATTGAAATCGCCCGTAACAAAGATTTCACTGTGCTGATATTGGGAAACAATTCCTTGGATAGAGTCGGACAGCGCATCGAATTTGTTAAAAGTCGAAGTACTGTCCAAACTTGGACTTCGATAAATAAAGCATGTGTGAATGATGTGCTTATGGACGGTGAATCTGAACCAAATGAAGTTAAAATTCGTATTCATGCAATGGCCATATTGTGATTGAAGCTGATAAGCAACATCTTTTCGCATATATACGGCGAAACCATGATGTGGAAAAAAGAGTGGCAATAAACTAATCCTTGTAGGCTAAATTCTGAGGTATCAGAATCTTCACCTACTTGGGTTTCGGTCAGTGCAAAACCAGCTGGCCTGCTGTTCGCAGCATGAACATACGCAGCATAGAACCTTGAATTTACTACCCATTACGATACCATACCCATTTCGAAAAAATAAACATAAATAAAATCTAATCAGACAGTTAACTGTGCTAATATTACGTTTGGGTACCAAATAGGACTTCACAATACAATTACTACTAGAGTTATGCCTTAGAAGCAATTGAATTGATCCGCCCCTGTATTGCCAAAGCCAATAACAGCAATATATCTGATATTACTTTGACTTAATCATTGCCTATATTGTATGGGATGACCACACACTGCATGTAATGATCAAGTCACAGCAACTGCGAGTGACTATGAAGGGGAAGGAAAGGAATTTTACCGCTCGCTTTGTGGTGTAGATGTTGATAGTGCATCATATTGGGTTTTATTTTATTTTTTGTTTTTGTGCTTAATTTGTATTTAAGATTTTTATATTTTATGTTTAATTTTTTTTTAGCACAGAGAACACTGGCACTAGCACTGACCCTGGGTATTTGTTTATATTTTAATTTTATATTTTTTTGGGCTATTTTCTTTTTATTTTTGTAATAAGCTTTGGTTTTGTATTTTTTTTTTTCGATTTTATTTTGATATTTAAGAGAAGGGGCAACTGGATAACGAGCGGGTCACTAGACTTTCCAACACACGTCTGCTCGCGATGCTGTTAAGATCGGGTTTCAAAAGTAAACGTAAATAAAACACGTTTAACATTTTTTTTCATGATATTTCTTTTTTATTGAACGTTGACATTATGTGTGAAATACCACATCATTTAAATGACCACTACGCGAATTGTTGCAAGCATCGATTTTTTCGAGGCAATTTTCGACCACTTGTTGACACATATTGGGCGGTATCTCAGCCATAACTTGATGAAGTTGGGTTCCAAGTGCTCAAGAGTTAATGGTTTATCAGCATACACACGCTCTTTCGCGTAGCCCCACAAAAAAAGGCCAGTGGTGTCAAATCGCATGATCTTGGTGGCCAGTTGATATCGCCACGACGAGAAATTACGCGGCCAAGAAATGCCTCTTGCAATAAAGCCATATTTGCTCGAGGTGTGTGGCATGTGGCACCGTCTTGTTGAAACCACATATTCTCCAAGTCGTATTCTTCAATAGCTGGCAAAAAAAAGTGGGTTATCATATGACCATTTCAAAGAAGTAAGGTCCAATCACACCTCCGGACCAAAGAGCGCCCCAAACAGTGACTTTTTGTGGATGTAATGGCCTTTCTTCAATTACTTGAGGATTCTCAGAACCCCAAATACGACAATTTTGTTTATTAACATACCCACTGAGTTAGAAATGTGCTTCGTCGCTGAAGAAAATTTTGTTCGAAAAATTGCCGTCCACCGCCTGCTGTTCAAACACACATTCGACTTATCTACGACGTTGTGAATGGTCAGCTGGCTTCAGTTGTTGTGCGAGCTGGACTTTATATGGATGTAGGTGTGGAACCAAATGCAAAATACGCCATAATGTGCCGTAAGACAGTCCTAATTCCTGAGAACGACGAGGAATCTACACATTCGGGTCTTCACTTTCACTAACAGCAGTGCGATATTTTTAGTGGTACGAGCGAAACGATGATGCACAGGCCTTACAATATCTGTAACCAATCCAGTATCTCCAAATTTCTTCACAATTTTGCCAATTGCTTGCGTAGTTGAACGATTATGTAAACCATAATCTCCTCTTAAAGCACGATATGTTGCTGTGGCAGAATCATCATCTTTGTAGTAGGTTTTAACCATGTTTATGCGTTGTGCGATAGTTAAGCGATCCATTTTCGTAAATGTCAGACTTTCCACTGACAAAAAATTGGTTTAACAACTTAGTTTGGCAGATGTCGAATTCCAGCATTATTCTTTTGAAACCGCAAAATGGATAATCCTTTATATACATAAAAAAAAGAATTTGAATTAAAATTCTTTGGGGAACTGCGGGAATGGTGATTTTTGAATCTCCGCGAAATCACGATTCATCATGACTTTCAATTTCAGCTCTCCATGCTTTTGTTTATTTTTTAATTTTTCTTTATATAATTTTAACTTTTCTTTCTTGATTAAGATCAGTTTTTCTTGGGACTCCTCAATATTATGGGACTCCTCAATATTATGCAAGTGCGTTTTCCTTGTAAAAACTCGTTTGAATCCGTATTTGCTGCTCCAGAAGAACCAACCTCTCTGCACCTGCTTTTCCACTTATATATTTTGCGTTTGGAGTAACGTTGATTGTGTTCTCTCTCTGTGTACTCTGGTTAATCTGGCCTGGCCTATCTATTACAGTGGAAATTTTAGGGATTATATCCACTTCGATGGGCTCCACTTCAGTCCAGAAACTTGGTCCACTCGATACATTTTGGCCACTGCTTCCTCAGTTTGGCTAAAGGTATGCAGTTTATTCGGTCCACCACCTGTTGCTTTTATTTCAACTGCGTTTTCTGATTTTTTCTTGTCTTTGAAATTAGCCCATATCTACATATAAAAGGAAAATTAGTTTAGTACCGAAGGTATTACAAATTAGGAAAAACAAATATATGTATGCCCATTTATCTCAAGTTCGAATGGGAGGACCCAAAATATTTAAATTCACAGCAAGATTTTCCCATCGATTTTTTGACTGTGATTTCGTACGAACTCCAGTGGCGATATCCCTATTTTATTCCTGAAATTCGGGAGAGCTTTTTTACGTTTTTTCGTTTCGCCCTGCATTAAAAATAATAATTAAAACATCTCCCACCTTATAAGAACAACAAAAAAGGTTGGATTATAAACGATTAAGGAGAAAATAAGAAAGAACCCGTATGAACAACAACAAACTTGTGTGGATAATAAAAGCGCTAGTCGTTTCAATGCAATTAATATAAAGAAAAACCTGCATTGGGTTGGATCTGATCACGTGGGCTCGGTGGCGTGATGCGTAGTGCGTTGGCTTCTAAGCAACTTGGTCATGTTTCAATACACGATGAAGGCACGAGAAGTTTTTCGATTAAAATGAAAAATAGTAGACCTGCAAACGAATTTAATCGACCCTGGCAAGTCGTGAAATTGCTATAATTCCAGTCAAAAAATAATATGACAAAAACTTGGTGGTAGCACACTCAAGTTGATGTGGTCATTCAAAATGATTAAAATAATTAAAACTATTTTATTTATTAATAAACATTTTTTTAATTTAAAACACTCACATTTTGTTCCCGACACAATTTTCAACTTGTTCAATAAACCGCGTCGATCACAAAAATGCGGTCGATAACGAGGGATCGGGTTATCGATAGTAGTCGAACGCAATTGTCAACCACAATTCCGATTTGTCATCTTGTTGATCGTTGATCGCTCGTTATCGAATATCGAACGACGATCGACAACCGCAATAGGGCCCATTTATTACTTTTTCAGTCATAGTACCTACTAAACGTCAAAGAGATCTAAAAGAATTTTTGAAATATTTTGACTTTAAGACGCACACAATATAAATGCAGCAAACACTCGTTGGTTGTACTTGGAAGCAGCAGTGCTAATGATTTAATTAATTTAGAATTTCATTCCGAATCTCAACGATTTAAAGTTAATCAATTTGGAGACTCTCAATGAAATTGATTTTTCTGACAATTCGATTTATAAAGTCCTGAACGAAGTGTACCTTACCCCGAAAGCTGAAATGATGATACTGAATGGTGAATTGGATGAATAAGACGTAAACTGAAATAAGAGACAACTGCCAAAAATCTTACATTATTCTATGTAAGCAAATTCTTAAAAGATTTCGTTTTGAAGATCCCGTGTTAATCGCTGTTCAAATCTTAAACCCTTCTTTTTAGGGGGAAAACCTTTTTATACAAATTCGACTTTTTCCTAATCTAGTGAAAGAGGAGGATGTAGAACTATAAGCCGAATTGAGATTTATAATTGCGGACGATTTTCTAAATAAAGGCGATAGTCTCGACGTCTTTCCTTTTGAATTCAGTTTTTCGCCAAAAAAAAAATCCTTTGGGGAAAACAATCTGCCCTCATTTAAAAAGACTTTATAGGAGCTGTATTTTGCCTTTCCCAAAGTTGTGCAACAACTGAAAGAATCTTTGTTCAAACTAAATTGAGTAAGGGTGCATTTTGAAACAAATTTATCGTTAACACAGTTAATTCACTAATGCTTGCAAAAGAAGCTGTTTCTCCACATGGTTTTACGAATTTGGCGCCAACAGAAAATGTATTATTAAAATATAATAAAGTTTATATTTAAGGGACTTACTCCTTTTTTCTTTTCATGAACAGTTCGAGAAAATTTCGAAAGAAAAAATAAGTGGATGAATATTTTCTTGGAGGAGTTATTTGAAAAAAGGAAAAAGTTCGGGAAAATTTTGCAAGAATTAAAGGTGATTTTTGGTACGATGAGGTAGAGGAGAAACTTCGAGGAATTAGAGGACAGGATCAAAGAAAAATAAATGATCAGTAGAGCGAATATTTTGTCCAAGTATTTAAAAATGTTTTGTTTATTCTGATAACAAAAAATTCTAATAAAAAGAAATTCTGATAGATCTTGATTTTTTTTTTTTTTTACAAATTTTCTGTTTTATAACTTCGTGTTTTATGCCCTGTTAATTGTGGAATACTGGACTTCTTAACGTTAACGACCCATTTCGTTTTAAATATCAGTCCTTTTGTTCCTTTTTTATTACTACTGAGCTGAATAACATAAGCCATTTGAAAATGTATTATTATATGGTAGTTCTGATATTTGAACATATTTTTGGTCTTAATGCTGGGATGACCAAAGGTTTCCCAAATAAAATAATATTTGATTAATGAATAATGATTTATCTAATTCGCAATTACCTGTACTTGTAATTAATAAAGCACTTAAAATATTGCAAATAAATACCCACTGCCATCGTGAAGAAAAGTGCAACATACTATAAGACGCGTATTTGGCAACGCCAGCATCATAAAAACAGTAATTAGTAACGCTGATTTCAAAATAAGTAATTAGTATTAGAGCCTCAGCATGAATATATCTATTTCCAGTTCGGAATTCAAACAAGTAAAATATTTACGGAGTAGTAATACCTTTAGGAACACCAGATCCAGTTTCAGAGCTAGGAAGCTAATTATTAATAAATATGTAGGCTTCCCCAGACCAAGTCCATTGGATATCAAACCAAGCGGAACCACAGAAAAAAAAAATTACACTACCAATACCACCTACATACCAGGAAAGCATCACGTTAGTTAGAAAGAGGCCACATTATTTATATTATATTTTTAAGCAGCTGTCGAGAGAAAATAAAGAATTTTACTTATTCTTCTTCAGAAGACTTAGATGGTTCCGATTTTGTCCAAGTTTGGACCGCCAGCCAAAAAATTTAAAAGGGAATGATCAGGGAGCTATTCTAGCTCGGCCATGGAGCACCAAGCAGAGAACATCGCGTATATGAGCTCTTCTTCTTCAGAAGATACGGATGGTTTCGATTCCGATACTGATACCAAATCTACATACTCAGAAGAGTTTGAGCTTGTTCCGGACAAAGAACTTATCCAAGATGGACCACCACCGAAAAAAATCAAATCTGAATGGTCAGAGAACCAGAAGGAGAGCAAAGCAGATGACATGAAGAATGTGAACTATTCTTCTTCAGAAGACTTGGATGGTTCCGATTTTGTCCAAGTTGGACCGCCAGCCAAAAAATTTAAAAGGGAATGATCAGAAAGCTATTCTAGCTCGGCCATGGAGCACCAAGCAGAGAACATCGCGTATATGAACTCTTCTTGTTCAGAAGATACGGATGGTTTCGATTCCGATACTGATACCAAATCTACATACTCAGAAGGGTTTCAGCTTGCTCCGGATAAAGAATTTATCCAAGATGGACCACCACCGAAAAAAATCAAATCTGAATGGTCAGAGAACCAGAAGGAGAACCAAGCAGAGAACATCAAGAATATGACCTATTCTTCTTCAGAAGACTCAGATGGTTTCGAATTTGTCGAAGATGGATCGCAACCGAAAAAAATCAAATCTGAATGGTCAGAGAGATAGAGCTATTCTAGCACGGCCATGTGATACAAGGAGTACCAAGCAGAGAACATAGCGTATATGATCTCTTCTTCTTCAGAAGATTCGGATGGCTCCGATTCCGATATCAATACCAAATCTACATACTCAGAAGAGATTGAGCTTGTTTCGGATAAAGAATTTATCCAAGATGGACCACCGCCGAAATAATACAAAACTGAATGGTCAGAGAACCAGAAGGAGAACCAATCAGAGAACATCAAGAATATGACCTATTCTTCTTCAGAAGACTTAGATGGTTCCGATTTTGTCCAAGTTTGGACCGCCAGCCAAAAAATTTAAAAGGGAATGATCAGAAAGCTATTCTAGCTCGGCCATGGAGAAGACTCAGATGGTTTCGAATTTGTCGAAGGTGGATCGCAACCGAAAAAAATCAAATCTGAATGGTCAAAGAGAGAGCTAGCACCGCCATGTGATACAAGGAATACCAAGCAGAGAACATAGCGTATATGATCTCTTCTTCTTCAGAAGATTAGGACGGCTCCGACTACGATATCGATACCAAATCTACATATTCGGAAGGGTTTGAGCCTGCTCCGGATAAAGAATTTATCCAAGATGGACCGCAACCGAAAAAAATAAAATCTGAATGGTCAGAGAGAGAGAGCTATCCTAGCACGGCCATGTGATACAAGGAGTACCAAGCAGAGAACATAGCGTATATGATCTCTTCTTCTTCAGAAGATTCGGATGGCTTTGATTCCGATATCGATACCAAATCTACATACTCAGAAGAGATTGAGCTTTTTTCGGATAAAGAATTTATCTAAGATGGACTACCTCCGAAATAATACAAAACTGACTGGTGAGAGGACCAGAAGGAGAACCAAGCAGATGACATCAAGAATATGACCTATTCTTCTTCAGAAGACTCGGAATGTTTCGAATTTTTCCAAGATGGACCCGCGATCGAAAAAAATCAAATCTGAATGGTCAGATAGAGAGAGAGTGCTCTTCTAGCATTGCCATGTGACACAAGGAGTACCAAGCAGAGAACATCGGGTATATGAGCTTTTGTTCAGAAGATTCGGATGGCTCCGATTCCGATACCGAATCTACATGCTCAGAAGAAGTTGAGCCTGTTCCAGATTTTAAGTTACTTATTGAATAATTTATAATTTCACATTAATATATTATCATATATTTTGTGATTGGCTTAATAAATGTAATACAAATTAATAAAATATGATATAATGTAATACATTTTTATACACATTAAAATAAAGTGTCTAATTCTTTAAAAGTGAAGTGTAAAACATTTTTGTTTTATTTATTACATATAATATTTGAATTAAATTTAAATTAAAGGCCTTGAATCTGATGAAAACATCGATTCCCATCGATCAGCGAAATCAAACATCGCTTGGCGTGGTTATTACTTCAATGGGGGACCGTCTGAAACCAACTACGTGCTTTTAACATGTGTTGCTTCTGTTGTTTGTTCTTCTTCCTATGAGTCTCTGTGTTGTATTAAAGTTAAAAGTTAAAATCTCTCGTTACAAGTGCTTCTGTGTCAATTTCAACTAAAAAAATTTTTTTTCAAAAAATTAAATTAAAATAAAAAATAAAAAATATTTTTCGAAAATTTTGGATGCAGTATTATTTATAATTCGAACCTCCTATATCAAAATTTTGATCCGCCTAGCCGATTATGAGAAAGTCGAAAACAAAAAAAAATGTTGCATGGGACGTTCTTAATGTTTGACCAAATGTAGGCTATGCTTAAAATAGTGCATACACTTTTTTTTGTGCCATGAAATAGTCTAATGCAATAAAGTCTAAAAAACTGTAGACCTTATTGCACTATAGATAATTCAATAATGTCCAAAACGATTTTGGACTCTATTGTACTCTTAAGGGTGCAAGAAAGTCCAAATACAAAATGTAGTAACATTAAAACAGACAAAATATTAAGAAAAGGCTTGGCTTAAGTTGAAAGTAAAAAAAAATGTCTCTATTTACCGCTTTTAATTGCCAATTTTTAATTAAATCCAAAAAAAACTTTGTATATACCCAAACCGGACCCTACCCCAAATCCTAAAACTGGCCAAGCAGGGCGGTTGCAGGGGGGCAGCATGCCACCCCTTACGCGCCGAGCTTTTCAGGTATGAATTTTAAATATTAATTTCATTGGTAATAATATAGAATTGTTTTCAAACGGAAAAAACATCGAACTAAATAGAAATAATATCGAAAAAATTTCTTTGTGTACTGACTAGAAATAACGCCGAATACTGATTGACATTATTACCAATTTTGCAGGAATTAGAGTCGAAAAACCAATTCGCCTTTATTTCCATTTTATTGGCGAAATAAAACCGATTCGACCTTATTGCCTTCTACCTTATTTCACAACACAAATAGAAAGATAAATCAAAATATTCCATTTATAAAAATAACGTCTTTTGCTTAATTTTTCTTCAGAAATAGGCGAATGTAATAAAGTAAAATGGCCTAATTGCACTTTTACTAGTGTAATAAAGTCCAAAATTTGGTTTTGGGCTTTATTGCATTGAACTTTATTTCGTGGCATCTTTTTCTGATCAAAATCGTTAGAGCCGTTTTCCGAATAATGAAGATTGCAGAAGAAATGACGCAGGGAAATAACTCATAAGACATAAGTTCAAAAGAAAGAATTTTTGACGTACAATTATGTGCCACTTTAGTGGGACATCAAAAAAATTTTTTTTTTTTTTGAAAGTTTATGTCTCACTCACGTTCCAAACTTGCACTTTACCTACTTCATTGCTGTAGGATTTTAATAGCTGTAAATAGCTGCTTTTTATTACTAATAATTTAATTGGCCCGGATTATTTTTTTTGGCTATTTCTTTTTCAAAATTCTGTAAATAAATCACATGTGGGTGGCAATGGCGGTGGATAAAGTGCTTGATACTTAGACGTGTGGGTTCGATCCCCACGCTAGGCGCATTCTTTTTTATACCTCCAATTTTAAATAGATGCCGCCCATGGGTTAAAATGAAACAGTCAATACCTGGTTCTCAAATACACTGTGCCAACAAAAAATTCTTTTCTATCATTCTCTTTCTTCTAACTGGTTCCGTGCAATTCAGGTGCATTTAAAAGACCTTAGGTCTTACAGGCATAATAGTGAAATTAAAAATAAATATCCAAAATTCAGTATGTGACAAATTGTGTATTTTCTTTTCATTATCAACACAATTTTCCTTTTAGTATTTAGAAAAGCGAATTTCGGCATAAAAAGAATCTTAGATTATGAACTCAACCCAAATAACACACAAAGTGCAAAGAAAAAAAAATATTAAATAAAAAAAAATGATGGGCTTATAGCTAATCCTTATACATACAATTTTAATTATTTTTGATAAAAAAATTACGGTGCCACATTTTAATCTGCTGAAGTAAGCGTTTAAAAAAATATTTACATATTATTTTGGTTTCTACCTAAAAATATAGTATTAAATTTTACATACATACGCAAAAACTTTCTTAATATTGTTATAAATAGTTGTAAATGGTCCGTAATTTGTTTTAAGTCCAGGAATTCCGTTAAAGATTTTATTACAATATTTGATTTATCTAATGATCACTTTGTTCGATCGGGAAAAAGGGTTACATACACAAGCTGATAGTTGGCCACGCCGACATCATTAAAGAAGAGCAATTAGTATACTAATACGATACGAATATTTGGAAACGCTAACGAAAGTCATAAAAAATGTGATAAGTATCTACACTGATGGAAGTATTTGTCCATGTGGAAAACCGTAAAAAATATCATTATTCTAGTATAAACACCGATGAGCTTCAGCATGAAGATCGAGATCGGAATTCAAGCAGGAAAGTAAAATATTTACGGTGTAGTAATACCTATAAGACATCAGATCGACTATCAATCAGAGCTAGGAAGCTAATAAATTAGTAAATATATAGGATTCTCCCCACCAAGCCCATTGGATACCGCAGAAGAAAAAAACCTTCACTACCAATACCACCTACGTACCAGGAAAGCAGCACATTCGTTAGAAAGAGGCCACATTATTTATATGTTTTTAAGCAGCTGTAGGAAGTAAATGAAGAATTTTACCTATTCTTCTTCAGAATTCTCGGATGGTTCCGATTTTGTCCAAGATGGACCGCCAGCCAAAAAATTTAAAAGGGAATGATCAGGGAGCTATTCTAGCTCGGCCATGGAGCACCAAGCAGAGAACATCGCGTATATGATCTCTTCTTCTTCAGAAGATTCGGATGGCTCCGATTCCGATATCGATACCAAATCTACATACTCAGAAGAGTTTGAGCTTGTTCCGGACAAAGAACTTATCCAAGATTGACCACCACCGAAAAAAATCAAATCTGAATGGTCAGAGAACCAGAAGGAGAACCAAGCAGAGAACATCAAGAATATGACCTATTCTTCTTCAGAAGACTCGGATGGTTTCGAATTTGTCCAAGATGGACCGCAACCGAAAAAAATCAAATCTGAATGGTCAGAGAGAGAGAGAGCTATTCCAGCACGACCATGATCTCAAGGTGTATCAAGGAGAGAACAAAGCGAATATGACCTCTTCTTCTTCAGAGGATTCGGGTGGCTCCGATTCCGATATCGATAGCGAATCTACATACTCAGAAGAGTTTGAGCCTGTTCCGGATAAAGAATTTATCCAAGATGGACCACCACCAAACAAATACAAAACTGAATGGTCAGAGAACCAGAAGGAGAGCCAAGCAGATGACATCAAGAATGTCACCTATTCTTCTTCAGAAGACTTGGATGGTTCCGATTTTGTCCAAGTTGGACCGCCAGCCAGTAGTTCCCTTTCGTTAGACGAAAATTGTATCCATTTTGGACATACGTGTGTTTCAATTACACTTAGCGCTTCCTTTAAGGCTAAGAATACAGTTTATTGATCCATTCCAATGCAAAAATCATTTCTTATTCATTCAAACACATACATTTTTATGTATATTTATATGCATAATATAATAATTGTACAATTTGAAAAATTAAAAGCAATGCAAATATTATTGAGTTACATACAATTGTAATACCATTTCCACACAATTTAGCTATCGGACTCCGAACTTGTTTAGTGGTCATCTTCGTCCTTGTTGGACCTCCTCGTTGAAACATAATTGTCCTTTTTGATTTTTTGGGAAGTAGTTTTCTTGATGATTTTTAGGTTCGCTTATATTGAGTCCCACACTGAATGAAAAACGGTTGTCATATTGATAAATTTGTTCATCATATTGATGAAAAAAGTTGTTATTTTTCAGCCAACGACCGCGATCATCAATATGAAAATTTTGAAAACCGCTATCATCGTATATTGACTACTTCGATTATGATTATACTGAATCCTGTGGTCATCATATTGATTACCACGGTTTTTTTCACACTATCAGAATTAGACGAAGAGAGCTTATAGCAAGCTCCGTCTTTCGACCAATGGTTTGACAATACCAAAATGTGTTATACCACCGGGTCATCATTTAGTGCAGTGTTAGTTGTTAGTAGGCAAACTCTATTACAAATAACACTTACACAAGTACAAAATGAAAATATAAACAAATAATATTACGTCAAAAAGAAAACAAGAGCATAATATGAAACAAAAACATTTAGGAGCGTGGAGCACTGGTCTTGAGTATATTTTTTAATTTAATTTTACCGATATTGAAATCAAAAATGTCTGAATTCCAATTTAAAAGTCTACCCATTCGTGTCAAGGGCTCATGCATCACATGGTTGGTCCTATGTGTTGGGACTTTAATCAAGTCGAGGCCACGGAGATTATAACCTCCTCCCCGATAATCAAAAAAAAAAACTGAACCTAGTAGATCTTGTGCATCTGTGACGCCAGTTATTATTTGGTGAAAGAATACCAAATCATTGTTAGTTCTTCTCTGTGCAAGTGTTTGCATTTGAAGAATAGATAAACGTTGGTCATAAGGGAGGGCATTAGAAGGATCACTCCACTGAAGCCCTTTCAATGCGAAACGGGTAAAGTTTCTTTGAACAGATTTTAATCTCTCAATATGAATATCGTAATAAGGAGTCCAAACCTGCGATGCATTCTCAAGATGGGGACGAACCAAGCAGTTGTATAAAGCACGGGTAACATTTGGATCAACAAATTCTTTGGACCAAAGTTCATTAAACCTAACATTGAATTGGCTTTGTTAACGATGATATTAATATGGGCAGAAAAGTCTAGATTGGGCGTAAAGAGAACTCCAAGGTCCCTTACAGTTATAACACGAGTTAAAATGTGCCGTGAGATAACATAGTCATGAGAAGAAGAAGAACGTTTTTTTGAAAATGTCATTGTTTGACATTTTGTCGGGTTAAGATTCAAACAGTTCTTTTCACATGACAAGGTAAAGTTGTTAATATCCTCTTGCAATAGAGTTCGATCCTTTTGGGATGATATATTTTTATAAATCTTCATATCGTCTGCAAAGATAAGAATTTCGCTATTGCGTACACAATGAGGAGCATCATTAATAGCCAATGTAAAGAGAAATGTTACAAGATGGCTTCCCTGCAGAACACCTGATTTGGCAATAAAGGGTCTTGAGTAAAATTTCTGAATTTGACTTGATATAACCTACCTTGAAAATACGAGGATATCCACTTCATGAAAGATGGAGAAAACCCGTATGAATTAAGTTTAAACTTGATAAACTCATGAGATAATTGATCAAAAGCTTACGAAAAGTCTGTGTATACACAATCAACTGTCAATAAGATTATTGTGGTTGTCAATAGAATGATTGTGGTTGTTAATATGACGATTGTAGTTTTCAATATAACGATTGCGGTTAACAATGCGATTATCGCGGTGATCACACTGACAGCCATGGTTATCATATTGACAAACACGATTTTCAAAAAATAACACTTGAAAATAGCACTTGATACCTATAATAAATATCTTATAATTTAACATACACATTCAAGAAAATGAAGTAAAAAATCTCTAATTACCCAACTGATTATGATACGAAATTAATTTATTTCTTTTTTTTTCTTTCACTTTCTGCGTTATCAAATTTGATGCACTGTAAACTACTCAACCCGACGAAGTCACTACTTCATTTTTTATTAATCGAATGACGCGCTTTACTAAAAATATAGATTAAAAATAAGAGACAATTCAGTTTTCACCGTTATATTTTTGTCTGGATTTTCATATTGATGATTGCAATTGTCAATGCGACAACCGAGGACAGTTTTTTCTTTAAAATTGACGTATTTTTTATTTATCTTGGCAACAACAACTGCAAAGAAGTGATCATCATACTATTAACAACCATGATTCTCAATATGACAACTGCAAACCAACGATCATTATATTGATAATCGTGATTATCATATTGAAAATAACGATCATCATATTGACAATTGCAAATTGATATCCGAAATTGATAATTGCGATCATCAAATGCCAAAAACAAGTCATCATATTAATAATTTTATTCAACAATATGAAGATTTTGAGTTAACAACCACCGGTTGCCAATATTACAACCAATACTTTTTTTGATGCACGGAATTCTGTCAATGTATAATGAAAAATGTCCAGGTGTAAATTGGCCAGCTACATCCTCTGATAAATCCAAGAATTCGAATTGGTTTCACTGACTTCGAGAGAAATTCGAATTTAGTTTTCCAGGCTGCATATTTCTTGGCATTAGATTTTTATTACCCATAGAATCGGAATCGTAACGCCGCACACAATTTTAATATGTTGGGAATTGATGAGTTTCTTAGGCCCGCCTACAGCTTTCCATCGATTTCAAAAAGTAAATCCTTAAAAGCTGGGTTCAATAATCGAAAATAGTTAACAAATCTACAAGAAAAAACGAAAAGAAAAAACTAAAGGATCAAGTAAATCCATACAACTTATCATCTAAATCCAAGGGTTATTATATCTTATCTTATATGCCGCCGTTTTCTGATTGTCTCTAAAATTTCAATTCTTGTTTATTCTTCTGAATCTGTGTCACTTAACCACACTTCAGTTGTATCCATTTTTTTTTATATTTTAAATTATATTTATAAAAATAAACAATTTTAAACAAACTTCACGAAATGATCATCGTTGAAAGAGAGATCGCTGATCGACAACGGCATCAGGGTCCAATATCTCTTACTAAATGCTCCATGTCGATTAGAAAGGCTTCGGAAGCAACAGAAGAACAAAAGCTAATGCAATGGCAAACACAGGCAATAACATATAATGGATTGATATTTTTTGAACAGAGCTGGACACCTTTTATACTCCCCATCATAACGGCAACATTATCAGCCGCAAACCCAACTATGTATTTTAATACATGAGTGATCAAAATAAAGAGCCACTAATGTCAAGCCAAGCATGTGGACGAACTTATATCTGTTGTTTCATCAATAAATTAATTAAAATTTGTTTTTAGTAACTTTACTTGCGTTTTACTCGGTGTTTGTATTTGCTCTCGTTCTATCTTTCGTTGAAATTCCGATTAAAGTAAAGCCTTAAGTTATCGATATACATAATTTGGCTATTGGTGAGTTGGCTGTGTTCGTGTTGATTTGCTTTTTGCTGTCATGCTTTTTAATCTCGATTTACACGGGGGCATTCAAGTAGGATGAAAGAGGTAAAAAAGGGAAGCGTTTTTAGAAAAGAGGAAGTGACCAGATTGTTGACATGAAAACGAAGTGAAACACTCCGATCAAAGTGACAACGGAATGCCTGGCCGAGAGCTTGTGTATTTAATTAGAGAGAGCCAAGAAATTTTTGTTTTTTGCTTAATACTCTCTCAGATTTGTTTGCGATAATTTTTGCTAAGACTGAAATTCTTTTCAATTTAATTCAAAATAAGCGAACGGTTGAATTTACAAAGAGAGAAATCGATAGTTTTGAGTCTTGGCTTAGCTCTGACTTGCTTAACAAATTTGAATACAATTTTTTAAAACAAACATAAACGATTGCACGGAACCACCACGAAAACGAGAATTGTTCGAAATTGATTCCAAAACACGTTATAAGGCACCAGTTATAGCTTTCATTGAAACTCATCATTGAAAACTTTGACTATCAATTCTGAGGCACTTAAACTAATAAAATTGATGTCGTTTTGGTACCAAAATAAAGGTAATAAGATATATAATATTTTTTGTCAAAAAAATATTTAATTTACTCTACCACTTTCTTGTAAATTCACTTTTAATTTTTCAATGATGGAAAGCGTTTTCAATGATCATTGAAAACTCAAAAGGGAATTCACAAGAAAGTGGTAGAGCAACTGAAATATTTTTTGACGAAAAATATTTTATATCTTATTACCTTCATTTTTGTACCAAAACGAAATCAGTTTTATTTGTTTAAGTGCCTCAAAATTGATAGTCAAAGTTTTCAATGATGAGTTTCAATGAAAGCTATAACTGGCGCCTAAACGTCTTTTTGTAGACATAAAAGACAATATTATATCTGAAATAAATACAAGATATAAAACTTTCACGAATTTAATTTTTTTAGACTAACGTAATAAATCAAAATATGATAATTTCGCAGTTTCCAATACAAATGAAAAAATATCTTCTTTAATAAAATTTTCCCCTGGAATTTTTACTTACAGCTTTGAAAAATTAACTTAAAGTTTTGTATACAACTTCTTCCCTTCGACAACTTGACGTTTTAGCACTTCATAGCCATTTAAAAGCGAAAAATTACGAGTAACATTCCCCCAAATTTTCATCTTAAGTAGTTTATTTTTAACAGTTCCAATAACTGTTGCTTCCGTCGACGATCTTTTTCAACTCTAAAGCGAATTCACACATATTTAAGGAATTCTCAATGAGAAAATAGGCTTTTTGATTTAGCACTTATATTTATGGAAAAACAACTTCTTCGTAATATTAAAAGTAGGCCTGACTTTTACGAAAAAGTTCTTCTCGTAAGATAGCCCTCGAATATAAATAAGGAAAAAAAGATTTTAATAAGACTTCTCATATTATTCAATAGAAACATTTTCAAATAAAATATTTTGTCTATAATAATATTTCTTGTATATATTTAAAGAAAGAGTTTTTAATTTTAATTATATAATTTATTTAATTTCCTTTTTTTTAATTTTTTATTATTTATGACAAAACATTTGTGAATTAATAATATTTTTAACAAAAAATTTATTTAAGATATTGTATTTGCATTTGCCAAAAACCCTTCTTTCGAAACCGCTTTTATTATTCGTTAAGATCATTGTTACATTCAATTTAAATGATAAAAAAATTACTTTGAATTGCTCAACTTTATGGTTTAATACTAAGTTATGCACTGCAAGAAATAATTTAAAACTAACTTTGGAAATTTAATTTTTTGGTGACTAATTTTTCTTCGATTTACTCTTTGAAATTATTCAGGCCTCGCAACTTAGGTGCCAATGTAACTATTCATGCATTCGACAAGTCATTATACTAAGAATCAAGGTAATCTTACCTACCTCTTATGCTTTAAAATGCATAATAATAACTAGAGCTGTTGTTGGGCATTCAAAGTCATTATAGAGTTCCTACCTACTAAACAGCGTCAATGTTTAGCTACATTAAAGTTGTTAGCGACAAGAGCAAGTTCATACGATCCAGTCGTGCCTTTTATTTTATGATGCTACCGTTGTCAAATACTTCTATTGGTGTAGGTACTAATCACTTTTTTATGATGGTAGCGTTGCTTAACACTTGTGTTAGTCTACTAATTCCTGTTCTTTAATGATGTTGGCGTGACCAACCAACAACGGTTTGTGTATATGTACCTGCAATATAACTCCTTTCTCCGATCGAACAAAGTCATTATTAGTAATAAGTCAAATATTGTAATAAAATCTTTAACGGACTTCTTAGAATTAAAACAGATTACGGACCACTTACAAATATTTATAAAATGTTTATATGTAAGTATGTAAAATTCAATAGATTATTTTTAGGTAGAAACCAAACTACATAAATATGTAATGCAAATATTTTGTTAAGCTCTTACTTCAGTAATTAAAATCTATTCAGGAAAAAGGGCCCAGAATTTACTAGCAACAGTTTCAACATGTGTGACATATGTGATTTTCGGAAAGTCAATATTTCGAAAATGGGTGAACGAATGTTTTTAAAATTATGTTTCAAGATGTATGTTGTTTAATATCTAAAACTATTGGCATACCATATTTTTCTTTTATACAAAATTTATAATTGTCAACATAATTTTTAATCAATCAAAAATTTTGCATTTACAGAATATTGAAGTACAGAATTATGAAAACCGCTTTTTGGATTATGACTACAAATCCAAATAACGCGCAATTCTAATTTTTATTCATATATTTTAATTATTCAAAAATTAATTCTTTTCTTGGTGTGGGCGTTCTGCTTTATAGAAATGGTTTCGGAAATGCAGAGAAAAAAGACACTAAATAATAGAAAATAGGAATAACCGATATAAGGGTTTAATGATTTTTGAGACAAAAGTTACGGTGCCACATTTTAATTTACTGAAGTAAGGGCTTAAAAAATATTATCATATATATCATATATTCTAGTATAAATACCAATGATCCTCAGCATGAAGATATTTATTTCCCGTTCGGAGCTCAAACAGGAAGGTTAAACATTTACGGAGTATATTAATACTGTAAGACATCTGATCGACTATTAGAGCTAGGAAGCTAATAAATTATATAGGATTCCCCCACCAAACCCATTGGATACTAAGCCAAGCGGAACCGCAGAAGAAAGAACCGACCAATACCACCTGCCGAGAGAACATGAAGAATATAACCTTTTCTTCTTCAGAATTCTTGGATTGTTCCGATTTTGATGGACCGCCAGCCAAAAAAACTTAAAAGGGAATGGTCAGGGAGCTATTCTAGCTCGGACATAGATCACCAGGCAGAGAGCATCGGGTATATGAGCGTGTTTCTTCTGTTGTGTGTTCTTCCTTTCTTTGTCTCTCTCTGTTGTCTTATATTAAGTAATGTTTTAAAGCATATGGTCTCGTTACCAGTGCTTTTGTATTTATATTTCGTAGATTTATCTACGTAAAAGCCTTATTCCTAGCCTAAGTCTTATTACAATAATTTACGACATCACTTTTTTTTAACAATAGTGACCTATGAAAAATGCTTGTTTAAAATAAAATACATTTCTTTATTTAATTTTATTGTTAGAAGTTTCGTGACTTGTGATTTGTTAAAATTTGTGCATTATAGCACATTTTTATTGCAAATATAAAAAAAAAATATAAAAAAGATTAATAAATATAAATAATCTACCCTTTCAATTTCTAGTATTTTTATTTTTTTTAAATACTAGGCCTCATTTCATTTTTGTTTAACTTTTTTTTAATCTTAGGTTTTCTTTAGAAAATCATGACCCATTTTTCAAATGTTCGAGGATATTTGTTTCAAAACAAAAAACAAATAAACTTAATGAAAATTTTTTTCGCCATAGAAACCTTTAAGTTTTAAAATTGCTAGTCCACACTGATGAGCCAGAGCCGATTGACGATGTGGGAAACAACATTAACCACGTTTTTTGCCAATATACGACCCGAAATGCTGCAAGCAATTATCAAAAATTGGGCATCAAGATTTGATTACATCCGAGCCAGCCGCGGTAGAAATATGCCAGAAATCATAAATTCAAATAAAAATGGCAAGGAATTTGCTTTTAAAGAAAATCAAATTTATATCAATTAATACAATTTAACTGTTTTATTTCATCTTTATTTCATCAGTTCTCTTCCTCTAAAAAAAGACCAATATTGTTAGTACGCCATTAGGATTATAGGAACATGAACACATTAACACGTTCAAAAACATATATACAATTGGAAAAGATGTCATACTAAAGGTGAACATGTTCGGTTCCACTTCATCTGCATTTCTCGTTTCTGCTATAATCTGCATTTATGATTGTGCATTTGCGTTTCTATCTCTCTCTCTTCAGGGGGTGGCCGTGGCGTGATAGTTGTGTGCTCGCTTGTCAACCTCGTGGTTGCGGGTTCGATTCCTGCCGTTGTCTATGTCTTCTTATATTCCATTAAAAACCAATTCTAAAAATTGTCATAAAATAAGTTGTTGCTTTGCTCATTACATGCTGCTTAGGCATAACACTAACAACTTGTGATTGAGTAAACTAGCATACCCATAAAATATGACAACGATATTAATAAAATAATGCGAATTATAAGGGACAAAAATAAATAAGACACGGTAATGCACTCCGCATTAGTTCAGCCGCCATCCCTGGAGATAAATCTGAGACAACAACCAGCTCTTGTCTCAGAACATCGCGCAATACATCTTTCCTATCCTTCTTTCTCTCTCCTTCCACCGGATGCCCGCGCTGTGTTAAGAAAAACATATAAAGGGTATTCATAATCCCTTAAGCTCGTGCAAAGTTATAAAAAAAAAAAATGGTACATTACATTTTTTTTAACCAAAACCTTATATACCTTATTTTCTCAAAAACGGCTCCAACGATTTTTATAAATATAAAAATATTCTTTAATAAAGCCAAAAGTTATATTTTTCGTTTATTTTCTCTTAATTGTCAAACAAAAAATATTTTTGGTAGTAGGAACCTTTTATTTAGTTTTCGATTTTCTGGAAAATATTTGAGTGCAATTTTTTGATTTTGTTATGCTCCAATAAATTCTAAAAAATAAAAACAATTCTATTGTAAGCCACCATTTCTTCTACGTTTCTTATAATAGTTGACAATAATAATGGTTTTCCAAGAATCAACAATTGTTCAAAAAATTTTAAAATTTATGTGACTATTTGCCTACCTGTCAAATCCCTCACTTCTTTACCCCGCTGTACCATAAAAGCTATGGGGCTTTCCACGATCTTGTCATTGATTTCTTATTTTTATTATTGTCAAGTTCACATACTAAAACGTTGTGTTTATTAAGCCCTTTTTCTTCAGAAAATAGACCTCAACGTCAAAAAATTATAAATGTCAGGGAAAATGACAGGATACATAATATCAACTTTATTTAAAGGCATAGTTCTTTGAAGAATAAAGTCATAAGAGAAGTTTTCACCACTAGAATTAGCAGAGCAATTTTTATTTTCTTAAATACACTATAAAGCCGTGTGTGAATTGCGTTAAAGTGTGTTAAATTTTGAAGTTTGGTTTGTGGTTGGATCAAATTTAGCTTTTTGCTGTGTGAATTGCGTTAAAAGGGATTTATTAAAACACTATTTTGGCTAAAATTTCTTCAGTATTGAAGAAATTTCCCTAAAAACATTTTTTTTGTTGTTCAATTTAATTAATTTCTTTCCCAAAATCAGACTCAGACTAGAAGATATAAGGTTAATAATTTGGCACGATAAAAGTAACGAATTCTCAGTTTTACTAATATTTTTCGGTTTTACATCGTTAATTTAGTATGCAAACACTAGTTTTCACAGCTGACGAATTTGATAAGCTGAAAAATCAATCTATTTGTATTCAAATTTGCAAAATGAAATACAATGAGAATTTTAATTAATTATTTTACATTTGTTAAAATATCAACGGATTATAATATTTGTTTTTTCCTCTTGAGACCCTACACAAACAAAAATATTAATGTAATTTTATTTTTCAATTTAATAAATTAAAACTTACATTTATTATATGATTTCCCAGTATACCTGGACTTTTTGGAGTTTATCTTTCTTTTCGGTTATCGCTTACAGTTTCAAATTACTCTATCTTGAGAAACGCTAAATTTTAACGCAAATTTAGCCTGATCTACAGCTGCCTATATTTTAACCCATTTTATTCACCACGCTAGTGTCAAATTTTAACCAAGTTACAAAATTTAAACAACATTTTAACGCAATTCACACACGGCCTAAATGATGTCAAAATTGGAAATATACTTTATACTTTTTCGGTAGAACGATTTTGTTCTTAGAATATACCAAAGACCTACGCCCTCAGATGCTTTCACCCAGATCTAGGACACCCTGTAGAACAGCTAATTATATTTAGGTCTACCTAATTATACTCACACTATGTTGTCAGCATTTAGCAACTGTAAAATCAATATTTTTCTTAATTATTCGTCTTGATTACTTTTGCTTCATCTCCAAAGTGAGTGAGACACGTGACTTGTGGCGAGTCTGTGAAGATAAAAAAAACCGTGGAGGAAATTAATTTAAGTTTTACATAAATTATACAAAGCATTAATTTCGACATCTGTTTGACAAATGTTTGTATTCGTTAAAAAAAAACACTGCACTAAAAAATATGATTTCTAGCATTAAGCTTCTGTAACTATTTAAATTTTGTTTGTGTAAATTGATATACAAGTTCAAGAAATCAGACGTATGTTTGGGGGAAGAATCTAGTGTTACGATGTGATGAATATAAGAGCTAGCACGTGTGTGAATGTTTATTCAAAAAAGTACACAAATCTTTGCTTTTTCGTCTTGCACAATTAAAGCGTTATACTCGCGCTTCCATTTATATCGATTTAACCTTCACTAAACATAATTTCGGTTGACCACCTACTCAAATGCATTTTCACAAAAAAAAAAAATTATAATAAAATGCACGATTGAATCGTACGAATTTGCTCTTGTACTATAGCTGACAAATTTAATTTAGCTAAAAATTGACGCTGTTAGGTAAGTAGCCTAGTTATGCTGAGGTGGGCTTAAAGCCGACGTAGTAAAGATTAACTTGTATAAGGAAGTGTTGCTTGAATGATTCAAGTTACATCAAGTACCTACTTACAAATGTACGAGTATAAAGTACCTACCTACAAATGTACGAGAAAAAGTTAGAACAGGTCAGGACAGAACAGAACAGATTCGTGATAAACTTCAGAACAAGATAGAACAACTTAGAACAGTCAGTCATCTGACAAAGATTATAAAAAAAAAATATTGTTGTTTACCTACAATTCAAGTTCGTTTATTTTTGCAGAAACATTTTTAAAAATAATCTGAAACGGAGTTGAATTTATTTAAAAAAATATTTTTCATGAAATTGAGATGATTCCGGCACGGAAAATGATTTTTCACCTAAATCTGACACCGTAATGTTTTTTTTAACAACAACAATTGGTTTTGACAGTTCTCACAAATCTGTTCTAACCTGTTCTACTTAAAATGCAAGTGCAGAAAATCCTGTTCTAAAGTGTTCCAAACAGACTCATTGAAGACCAAACCAGAACAGTTTAGAACAGAAAATTTCTCATTGAACAGCAAAATCCTGTACTTTTCTGTTCTAAGGTGTTCTCATCTGTTCCGAACAGCCTCATTGAACACACATAATATCTGGGTGGAACCTAGTTATGTAAATATGTACATATAATAATGAAAATGTTGGTGGGTAGCTATGGTATGAGGGCTTACATATTACATAATAAGTATTCAGTGATGTACCTACCCAAAACTACGTAAAAATGAAATAAATATTAAAACACTTTTAGATTCCGTTTGAGTTGTTAAAAAATTAAAAATTAAAAATTTGTTTATGTTATTAATAAAAAATTCAAAAATCGTACTTTTTTTTAAATAATATTTTGATTTATAAAATTTTTGAAACATTTTTTGAAAAAATTAAATGTGATACGCTATTTTGAAGTTATTATTAATATATGTACATACATATTCAATTATAATTTAAAAAAAGTAATCAGTAACTGGTTTTTGAAAAATCTATTTTAAAAAAATTTATATTTTTTTCCTAAAGCGAGAAAAAACTTGTTTTTTTAATTTTAGGAGACAGTCTTATTAGGTAACCCTTCTAGGGAGCATTTGAAGAAGGAAAAATAATTTTAATCGGTCCATCCAATAGTGACAAAATCGAATATATGTATGAAAAGTGGTTCTATGGGAAGTACCGATAATAATTTCGCAAAATAAAGTATTTGTTTACTTTAAAGTGAAAAGAACACACAATTTGTTAGCAAAATTCTTGGAGCCCTTTGAGAAATACATTTTTTTCTTAACGATTTTTTTTTAACATTTGCACGGGGCCAAATATTGAGTTTTCAAAAAAAAAATGTTTTTCTTAAATTTAACAAATATTTTTTTTTTAATTTTGGTTCATATTAGTGTTTAAACCTTCTAGGAGCTTCTGCATACAAAATTAAAAAAAAAAATTAAACCAAAAATTACCTTTTCCCTTCATTAATTAACTGCTTTTTTTATAAAATACTGTGGTGCCTAAATATGAATTGTGTTCAACCATTTCTCTGCATATAACATATTTTTTTTCCTCTCCAAAAAGGATAGAGGGAAAACTAAAAGGATGTTATTTTAGATGTTTATTTTGATTTAATTTTCTGAATAATTTGTGAGAAAAACTTTATTAAGTATTTGTGAAAGTAGCTAGCTGTGAAAAATTAACTATTTATTAATAATATTTAATTATTATTTATTTCCGCGTTCATTTTCGTTCTTTTAAAAAACACTTTTTCAATTTTTTTCGAAAGCAAATGAATTAATTTTGTTGTTTCCTCCCCCAATTTAAAGAAAAATTTTCTGCCAGTTAAACAAATTTTAATTGCCAGATAATCGTCCAATATGAAAATAAGAAAAATTGGGTGTGTAAAAGAGTTGCAACGTGTTTACACGATTTGAAGAAGTCTACGAATTTTTTGATAGAAAATTGGCGGACGATTGGCTACCAATTTTTTTTTTCGAATCCATAACTTGCCTTATAGTACCTTTAATCGCAAGTAAAAATAAACAATAGTGCGATCGTTAAGAAAAAAAAATTAGAAAACCAAAAAAGAAAGGAGAACAAAAACCCTAAAATCTCCCAAAAAATGAAAAAAATATAGCCCCGTACATTTACATAAAAAAAATTAAATAATACAAAAAAAAAAAACAAAAATTCATGCATACAAATTTACAACCATACAAAAAACACATAACATATAACTGGACTAGAAATCCATACCAAAAGTTATTAATAATTATATAGAAAAGTGCTCACGGAAAAAAGTTCTTATCACGAAAGGTGTGCTTATGCAAAATTGAGTTACAAGCGCAGTTTAATGCACGTTCCCCTCACCCGAATTGTTAAAGAGGTTCAAGAATCAAGATCTATTTTCTCTTCGGGTTATGACTGGCAAAAATTTTAATTGTGTTAAATTATATTAAAAAGAGGTGTTAGTAATTATATTTTTTTGTTTGTTAGTTTTTCTTTGTACACCTACTAGAAAGGAAATAAATTCCTACTATTTTATAGAAAAATGTTTCCTTAATAAAATTTATATTTAAATTAGTGTGGTGAAAAAAAATCGAAATTAAAAGTAAGAACCTAATCGAAAAAAAAACAACAAACAAAGAAACAATAGAAAATATTAGAAGTGTGGCCAGAGAATATAGTGGTTCATTGCTTTGAGTGTGTTAAATATTTTTTTGTATCAATTTTCTCGTGGTGCTAGGCCCAACACTTAAATTAAACAATTTAACCATTTAGTGTTTATTCTTTTGAAAACATATATGTATATATATTTAAAGAAAAAAGTAAGGACAAAATAATTAATCAATAAAGCGAAGCAAGTAAAAATATGTATGACCTAAAGATTTTTTTTATTGAAGTTTCAGTTAATTAGTTAAATTAATTCAGTTTAATATTGAGAAGCTCCAGGAAAAAATAATTGGGCGTAAAAATTAAATTTTAAAAGTGTGTTCTCTTTATTTTCGATTTTTTTTTGCAAACCATTTATGAATTTACTGTGGTTCTCTTCAATACTTAAAAAAAACATATTTTGTTTGTAGAATTTAGAATTTGTAAACTAACATAGTAAGGGAAATTATAAGAATTAGTGAAGTTAATGGCTATTTTTTTTAATATTCTACACGCGCTCAAGGGATTATACTACCCTTTAAAAGTTTCAAATTTCAACACAAGCGTGAGGGTGAGGTTAAGGAAGAGAACGAATGATAGGAAAGATGTGTGGCACGATGTTCTGAGACTGTAGGTGGTTGTTGTCTTAGATTTTATCTCCAGGGACGGCGGCTGAACTAATGCGGAGAAATGACCGTCTTATATATCTATGTCCCTTATAATTCGCATTAATTTTTTTATTTTTTGTCATATTTTATCGGTATACTAGTTTTACTCAATCACATGTTAGTTCTATGTCTAAACAGCATGTAATGAGTAAACCAGCAATGTATGACATTTATTTTTAGAATTGGTTTTTAATGGAAAATTAGAGGACATATACTACGGCAAGGATCGAACCTGTGACCATGAGGTTGACAGCCGAACACACAACTATCGCGCTCTGGCCTGGTCTATTAGGGTTGGTCACAGCGAAGGGCAATGACATCTTGTTATCATCTTTAGTTTTGGTCTTGTAGGGGTTAGTAGGGAAAATAATCATTAGTAATATTTCGTTTTAATATAAAACGGTATTATATATAGACAGAGAGCTAGCGACCGATTTACACACCCCATTTTAGCAAGGCTAAAACTTTGGCCATAGAAAGACTTAGACCCGACAGTTATAAAATGCCCGTCTTACACTCCGGTACCCTCCTAAGGACTGAGGTTAAGTCATTGGCCTTAGTGTCAGTTCAGCTATGTTGGAAGGAGGATTTAATAACTCGGGTTTTAGCAGACCTTTAAGTATTATCCTATATTTGGGCCAATCGGTTTTTATGTAGTTTCGAAATTCCAAGCGGCTCGGAGTATCATCATTGAGATTGAATGGAATATATTTGTGATCAGAGAACGAGTGCTCTTTCCATACTTTCCAATTCAAAATCAAGTGATGAATATTGTCTGAGACAAGGGTTATATCTAGAACTTCCTGTCAGTTTCGGGTAACAAATGTGGGTTCATTTCCTAAGTTACTTACTTAAAATAAAACCTAAAAGAGACTCACTTCTGTCGTTTATATCAGTACTTCCCCATACTGTGTGATGAGCGTTGGCATAACTACCAATGATAAGGCTTATTTTCTGCCGTTCTGCATTCGCGATGAGCCTCTCCAGAGTATTACCGGGTAGGGGGTCAAGGTGGTTGTGGCCCAGATATGCTGAAACGAGCCAGTATGTTCCTTTTGGAGTTTATAATCTGGCTGCGGTGATATCTCTATCATTGAAATCAGGGGGTAAATATACAATAATGCTACTTTTAACTAATATGCAAGATCTAGTGTCACCTTTATCGGAAGCATACAGTACGTAGAATCCAGGAGTCCTGATTCCTTTAACTATGGATTTTACTATCCAAGGTTCCTGGATCAGGACGGTATCTTCTCCGTGCATGGATTTTTTTTTTAAATAAAATAAACCCGCACTTAAGGGGTTTTGGCTACCCTTAACATGACAAACACAGTGCGAACTTTAGGAAAATGGGCAAGGATTAAAAAGGAGATACCGATGTACATTAGTTTTGAAGTTCAGAATATCAAAATGAGGGGGAAAAATAGAGGCTGGTAAAGCATTCCACATACGTGTTGTACAAATAAAGAAAGAATCTCTGTACTTCACAGTACGTCCGAATTTGGGCTCAAGGGTAAACTGATGAGCATTCGTAGAAGCGCGAGTATTACGGTTGAATTGCTTAGGGGGAGAAATGCAACTGGCTTCTTCGCTAGAACACTGTTTATAAAAATAGCGATAAAATAGCGAAATACATGAAACATTACGACGATGTTCGAGAGATGTAAATGTCTCCACTATAGTTCTATCGCTAATCGTTCTTAAAGCTCTATTTTGAATTCAATTTAGGAGACTCAAATGAGTTTTGGGAGCTCCTGCCCAAATGTGTGAGTTATACTCCAGCTTTGGACGAACGAAGGCCTTATAGATTATAGCCAGATCAGACATGGAAAAGAATTTCTTGCATCTTCGAAGAAAGCCCAAGCACTTTGCAGCGTTTTTGGCGACATCAAATATGTGTTCATTCCACAAGATGGTCTGTGATGCACATGTCAAGGACCAAAAGCTGATCGGTTTCTTCAATGCAAGTGCCGCTCATTGAGCGCGGCATGTGGGCTTGGGTTCTGCTTTAACGACAGAAGATAGCACTGAGTTTTTGAAGCATTGAATTCTACGCGGTTTTTTATTCCCCATTGGACAATGCTGTCAAGATCAGAATTTAATGAGCTTATCATACGGTGCCGTTGTAGTTGCACATCCGAAAAACAAGGAGGTGCATCTGAAAACGAATATGAAAAGCTGAGAGTACTATCGTCAGCAAAACAATTAAGTGGATTAGAAGTTCCAGATAAGAGATCATTAATAAAAATGAGAAAAAGGGTCGGAGACAATACGGAGCCCTGTGGCACACCAGCATTTATTTTGTGAATATCAGGCTTGAAACCGTCCAATACAACTTGTATTGAACGGCTCGAAACGTAATTTCTAATCCAACGAAGAAGAGATTCATCGATACCAAATGCACGCATTTTCGATAAGAGAGCTTGATGCCAAACTCTATCAAATGCTTTTGAAATATCAAGTTCAATAATCTTACTTTCTCCAAAACGATGTCAAGATTTGGGCCACTGTTCGGTGAGATATACCATCAGATCACCAGTGGACCTATTGCTACGAAAGCCATACTGCCGGTCATTAAGCAGCTTTCGTTCTTCAAGATATTTCTTAAGCTGATAATTAATCAGCGTTTACATGACCTTGGAAAGAAAGGACGTAAGTGCAATTGGACGATAATTCGAGGGTGAAGAAGATGCGCCTTTTTTAGGGACAGGCTGGACAAATGCTGTTTTCCATCCACTCGGATAGAGACCTGTAGAGTAGGACAGATGGAAAAGCTTACGCAGTGGATTTGCCAGCGTTCAAGAACACCTATTTAGAACGATGGGAGGAATACTATCGGGGCCAGCGGATTTGTGTAAATCAAGGTCTTTGACGACTCCATCAACTGCAGGAGTGCGAAAGAAGATTCGTCCCATAAAATCGCATACGCTTTCAAGTACAGGAGGAGTCATAACACTTTCTGGCAGCGTCGATTTAACGGCGAACTACGCTGCAAGCAAATTGGCCTTTTCGCGAGATCTCATAAAAGGGGTGGCGTTAAGGACGAGCGTTGGAACCGAAGACGAAGTTCAATTTCGAATATTTTTTACAAATGACCAAAATTCTTACTACCTTTGGGACATTGTATTATTTTTTCCCTGAATTTTTGGTCATTCAAAAATTTGGTTCTACGAATGTGTTCGTTATAAGTCTTTCTAGCTTGTTGAATTTTTTTCCGGTTTTCCTCAGTGGGGTTGGCTTTATAATTCCGGAAACTTACTTCTCTACCCATAATAGCCTCCTTACAGCTCGAATCAAACCATGCATTTTCTTTCGGTTTGATAGATTTCACCCTATTCGGGATAAAATTTCTCATTCCGTGAAGAATTAAATTTGTTTTCATATCTGTGCTGGAGTCTACGTCACTATCGAGGAGGCATATTGACCAGTTAAAGTTCCTGAAGAAGTTATTGAGACCGTCTCAGTTGGCTTTCTCATATTGCCAAACGGATCTCTTAGGTGACTTTTCTTTAACTGGATGTTGTTGGCATGAGAAATTTGCAGATATGGCACAATGGTCTGATGTGCCTAGAGGTAATAATACACTTACAGTGTATTTATTAGGGTCAGAGGTAAGAAACAAGTCTATAGTGGTGGCTGTTTGACCTGTTACGTCAGGGATTCGTGTCGGCTCGTCAACAAGCTGAGTCAGTTGGTTTAACTCAGCAAAGACTGCGACATACCCTCCGGTGTTTTCTGGCTCGAAAAGCGGAGCCAGCTAGAATTGTGTACATTGAAATCGCCCGTAACGACGATTTCAGTGCGAGGATAATGGGAAAAAATTCTTTGAATGGAGTCGGACAGAGCATCAAATTCGTTAAAAGTTGAATCTCTATCCAAATTTGGGCTCCGATAAATGAAACAAGTGTGTATGATGTGCTTATTAACCGTGAATTTTAATCACATGAACTAAAAATTTATGTTTGAGAACAAATCATATTGTGGTTGAAGTTGGTACGCAACATCATTTCGAATGTATACGGCGAGACCGTGGTGGGAAAAGAATAATCGCACTAAGTTATACCCAAACAAATTAAATTCCGTTTGATCAGAAACAGTGCCAAAATAGCTATCCTGTTTTTCATAGTGTGGACATACGCGGCACAAAAATTCTTTCTAAGTCCACGAATGTTGCCATAGTCGACTCTAAACCTCCCAACCATTTAAGCATTAAAAAACTATAAAAAACGTAAGTCAAACAATTATCTTAACTGAATGTTTGTTCGAGTTCCCAATTTGAACTTTTCAATAACAATTTGTCACTAGTGTTATGCCTTAGTGACAAAATTGCATTGAGCCGCCCCTGGTTAACAATAAAAAGTCAGACAGTTATCCATCCGACATCACAATAGCCTAATCGATGCATTCACTGTGTGTAAGCTCCACACAGTACCCACAACGATCAAGCTAATGTAACTGTGTTATGTTAAGGGGAAAGGAAAGGTGGGACTTACTCACCGCACTGTGTTGGTTTTTTTTTTGTTTTTCTTTTTATTTGGATTTGTTTGGTTATAATGTAAAAATAGTTATTGTAGCAGGTATGTAGGTAGTAAAAAAATTATGCACAGCACAGCACAGAATTTAGTGGATCGGCGGCGGGGGGATGGATTTATTTTGTTTGTTTATTTATTGATTTTGATTTATTATTTTTTTTTGTATTGCGATGGAGTTAGGGGTACGTAGATATTGATCGTGTTATTATTTTTATTGCAGGGAGTGGGGGAAACTAAGCGACACTGCCCACGAGACAAACACATTTCCTTTTGAAACAGATTGTGACACACGTCCGTACGTGATGGTTGGCTGATCGGTACGGATAGACGAAGAAGAAGGGAGGCCGAAGCTTTGATGGGGTGTTGGAGGTTAATCTGTATTAACTGCAGCATTTTGGCTACAATTAGGCAGACCACCCTCCACCACGGTATTTTCTAGCTCTTCCAAGTCAGAGGATAAGCCGGATAGAAGACTTTAAAGATTGAACTTGGTACATTCTACTACGACTTTTTTCGGTGTCGGTTCATCTTGGATAAATTCTTCATCCGGAACAAGCTTAACTCTTCTGAGGATGTAGATTCGGAATCGGAACCATCCGAACCTTCTGAAGAAGAATAGCTCATATACGCCATGTTCTCTGCCTGGTACTCCTTGTGTCACATGGCCATGCTAGACGAGCTATCTCTCTCTGACCATTCAGATTTGATTTTTTTCGGTGGCGGGTCCATCTTGGAAAAATTCGAAACATTCCGAGTCTTCTGAAGAAGAATAGGTCATATTCTTGATGTCCTCTGCTTGGTTCTCCTTCTGGTTCTCTGACCAGTCAGTTTTGTATTATTTCGGTGGTGGTATATCTTGGATAAATTCTTTATCCGGAACAGGCTTAAGTCCTTCTGAATATGTAGATATCAGAATCGGAGGCACCCGAACCTTCTGAAGAAGAAGAGCTCATATTCGCTATGTTCTCTGCTTGGTACTCCTTATGTCCATGGTCATGGTAGAATAGCTCTCTCCCTCTCTCACTGACCATTCAGATTTGATTTTTTTCGGTTGCGGTCCATTTTGAACAAATTCGAAACCATCCGAGTTTTCTGAAGAAGAATAGGTAATATTCTTGATGTTCTCTGCTTGGTTCTCCTTCTGGTTCTCTGACCATTCAGATTTGGTTTTTTTTAAAATTCCTTATCCGGAACTGGTTCAGACTCTTCTGAGCATGTAGATTCGGTATCGGAATCGGAGCCATCCGAATCTTTAGAACAAGAAGAGCTCATTCTGCTGCTTTCCTGGTATGTATTTAGTATTGTTAGCGTCGTTTTTTTTAATTCTGCGGTTCCGGTTGGATTGGTATCCAATGGGCTTGGTGGGGGGAAGCCTATATATTTATTAATTATTAGCTTCCTAGCTCTGATTCTGGATCTGATGGTCTTATTAGTATTATTTATTTTATTATTATTATTTGTTCAATAGTATTATCTCTTTTGATTGTAATAATACTTATTACTTTTTTTTAAATCAGCGGCACTAATCGTTTTTTTTATGATGCTAGCGTTGCAAAATACTCATATTGGTGTACTTATTACTTTTTTATGGTGGGGGTTTGGCCAAATTTTAGCTTGTGTCTGCATATACCTGGAATAATATAATTCTTTATCTCGACTAAGCCACTATTACGAATAAGTCAAATATTGTAATAAAATCTTTAGCGGGCTTCTTGGAATTAAAACATATTACGGGCCACTTACAAATATTTATGGAAAGTTTATAAGTATACATATACATTTATTAGAATATTAAATTAAAATGTGGCACTGTAATTTTTGCAGAAGCTTATATTTATTATTCATTTTTTCTTTCATTTATTGGCTTTCTTCTTTCCTAAACCATTGCTTTAAAGCAAAATCGCCCTCGCCAGGAAAATAATTAATTTTTGTATAAATAAAATACATCAACAGAAAGTAAAATTGCGTTTTATTTGGGTTGGAGTCATAATCCAAAAATAGGTTTCATAATTTTTTATTTCAATATTCTGTAAATCCAAAATTTTTAATTGCTTAAAAATTATGTTGATAATTATAAATTTTTTATAAAAGAAAAATTTGGTCAACCAATAATTTTAGATATTAAACAACATACATCGTAAAACATAATTTCCAAAACATTCGTTTTCGAAATATTGAGTTTCCGAAAATCACATACATCACACATATTGAAATATAATTGTTGCTAGTAAACTCTGGGCCCTTTTCTAGAAAAAGAAAAAAAAAGAATTTTGCATGGAAAAAAATGGCGCCAATATTTTTTTTTGGGAAAACAGACAGAGAATTTGCACATTAAAAAAAATATATAAATTAATATAGAAAATATTCTAGGTAGAAAGTAAATTGGAAATTATGCAGGAAATGAATGTGAATTTTTGGAACATTGTTATAAATTTAACGCGATCCGTGTCATTTGTTTTGGGTTGTCAAATTCGTCAGGTAGGCGACTGGCTCAACAATTTTCTGAAGCAACGCGTCATTGCCAGGAATTTTTTAAAAACTTTTTTTTGGCTCATTTTACATTAAATTCTTTTTTTTTTATTTCATTTTATGAGCACGAAAATTTAAAATTTATTAAAATAAAACCCAATTATTTGTCAAAAGAATTTTTTTTAAATAAAATAATGTATGTATTCGAGCACACGAGCTGCTCATCAACAGCGATTTACACGATACTAACAAAATATATCAAGAAAGTGAACAACAAAAAGTTAAATATTGATTGAAAATTAAATTAGATGAGAGAAAATAAAGGCGATATAATATTGCTCCTGACGATGTTTATGACATTTGTTATTTTATTGATGTACAAATATTCGTACGCATCTAATTTGCGTTCATTAGGAGTATTTCTTTTTTCGTTTGGAGCAGAGCACTGAACAGAGTTCGAACACATAGATTATGCACAAACAGAGCGAGCTCTGAACACTGATATGTTTTCTAAACATACTTGAACCACACAATTCAGAATACATTTTCATTTTTAACGATAAAAAGCAATATCTATCCTTTTTCATACACTGATACACACCAGATACAGAAAATCAACAAGCGATCAACTTTCGCCAACACTTATGTATCTAATTATTTTTTTCTTCACATTTTCCTTCTTGGCACACATGGCATATTTGGTGCGTTCAGCAATTTACCCACATGCTCAGTCAATTATGTTCGAGCACGTCGAGTGCAATCTACACATGTTCAGAACGAAAATAGAAACATACATTTGGAGCTCTGCATGCTCTGAGTTAAAAAGAAACGCAAAAAATTTGTTTACCAACTTAGACTCTGCTCTGAACAAAAAAAGAAAAACGCCTATTGTGTAGCTGCTTTAAAAGGTGAACACTTTTATCAACCAACTACGAAAACCAATGAAAAAGGTCAACATACAAATTGTATACAAACAACAACGAAAAATTAAGAAAAACATTCTTGGTTCAACCAAAGATGTACAAACAAACAAACTGAGTTGCCGGAAACTGGGCGTTGAAGGGCGAGAAGGGCAAGAAGTAAGGGGAAGGAAAAATATCTAACTGTTCAACGATTTGAAGAGATTTTACGTTCTGCTTTGACATTTAGGTTGTAGGTTCATCAATTCTCTCCTGGTTTGTGACCTTTTAATATATTAATTTAGTAAACAATTATTAAGAACCACAATAAAAAAACACAACATTTACCTATGGCTTCTTTATTTTGTATTTATTTTTCTAAAAATAAGCTGCGGTTAATTTATAGATAACCCAAAATTATGTTAAATTTTTAAGCCGCGAAGCAAATTGTTTGTTTACAAAAAGCAAATGTCAAATCAAAAGCAATTCAAAAAACGAGCAACTCAGTTTCCTCCTCAGTTTTTTTCGTGTGAAAGTAACTGAAACTTATGTTTACAGACTATTACAACAATCTTTATACTGATTATTTTATCAATTTAGAAGATGAGTTAAAACAGACTCCAAAAAACTTTTGGAACTTTGTAAATAGTAAGAGAATTGTTGATGGCTACCCTAACCCCATGTCCTATAACAACAGAACCAGTCAAGATTCCGAAGAAATTTCAACCATGTTCGCAAATTTATTCAAAGACGCTTTTAAAGTCCCTATCTCTTCTCAAACTTCCGATCCATTCTTTCCGCCTCAAAATTTTTCTCACCTTAACACACTCAATCTTACCATTAGTGAAGATTTAATTGTTCACAGCGTTTCGAAATTTGACGATTGTTTTAGCCCCGGTCCTGATGGTGTACCATCTTGTGTATTAAAAAAATGTCTGTCCAAACTATCTTATCCTCTTTATGTTTTATTCAATGAATCTCTTAGGTGCTCAAGTTTTCCAAAATTGTGGAAAAACACTTTTATAATACCTGTTCATAAAAAAGGATCCAAAAACGACATCGTCAATTACCGACCTATCGCCAAACTTTCTGTTATTCGTAAATTGTTTGAGTCCTTTATCTGTAATGTCTTATATTTTAATTGTAAATCAATTATTTGCGACAGCCAATTTCCGTTATACCTATGTCCTCAAACTTCTTTATATATCTCTTGTAAGGCCTGTACTTGAACACGGCTGCGTAGTATGGGGCCCATACTATACATTTCATATAAACAGACTTGAAGGTATTCAGAGAAGGTTCATGCGTTTTTGCCTTCGTCTTTTTCCGTGGTCAAAAATATCGGTACTTCCTCTTTATAATCAAACACTCATGCTAATAAAGCTTCCCTCACTGTTGAAACATAGACAGTATCTCCACCTTTGTTTCACTATTAAATTAATCAATGGATCATTAAATTCTCCATCAGCTTTGTGTCAATTGAATTTTAGCTACAGTCGAACTAGCATAAGAAGACAGTTGCCCTTATGTCCGATATTCAGGAGAACAAATTATTCTTTTTAATTATTTTACAATTATTAATTGTAATTTAATAGTTATAAGTTCTAACGTTAGTAAATTAACGAATTAAATAAATAAAATTAAATAAATAAGGCAATTAAAGGAAAACGTCAAAAAAATCTCCAGCAACTGGTTTCCCTTTGTGAAAGGTGACTTTGAAGAGTGGTATATACGAAGTCAGCTGTACCTTTAATACAAAACACTTCCTGTACATTTATATGTAGACATATTGTATCAACCTTAATTCCAGAGGCTCACAATATTTAGCTTTTATTTAAATTTTAATTTTATTTACGATAAGACTTATTTTTTTTTTACTTGTTGAAGAAGATTATATTTTTGTTACTTTGTTACATTAAAGCTTTTTATCTTAAAAAAATATTATACAAGTTTTTATGTGAGTATACATGCATTATACATATCAGGTATATATGGGCTAATTCGTTTTCATGAAATTTTGTATTAACATGACAGACTTTCCGATATCCGTGTTGCACTGTAGTATTGTGTTAATATAGTGTAAAACGCTGATGATGGGCAGCTTGTTTGCCCGAAAAGCATACATTAATTTATTTAAAAAAAAAAGTACTTTTTGACGAATAAAAATTTAATTTTTGTGTTAAAAAGTAATTTGTTGGTCTTTTCTTAATATATTAAAATTTTTGTTTGGTTTTATTTTTTCAAGGAAGGAAATTAAAAAAAAAAATTTGAGCTAAATACCACAAATTTGGTTCGGGCTTTTAATTGTTAAATTTTAAAAGTATTTTATTATCATTCTACATTTTACAGAAATGTAAATAAAAAAGCAAGAGTAATTTGTTTGAAAAAATCTCCAAATTCAGAGCGATCCCCAGTAAAGAACGCATTCAGACGCTATTTTGAAAAATAGAATTGGTATAATATTTTGTGGCGTAATTTCCGGAAGCCGAGCAGACTTAGTTTATGAGTCATTTTTAAATAGCAAACATTTTTTATTGACCCTGATTCACAAGGGGCGCTTATGAATTCACAATAGATTTGTGGACATAAATCTCACACAAATGGGTTAAAAATACTTTGCGAATTGAAGAACCGCATGTCAGAATCAAATTCATTATATTTCTTTGTTTTTTTACTTTTATGCAAAACAGAAAAGTTTACCTAAAATTCTTACCCACTTCAAACTAAAAACTCATGACACTCACTGAAATGTCACTTACCCTTATTCGTACACTTTACCCTTCGTGATACGCTCCATTTCAACTAGTTTCGCTACATCAGCTAATGAACAAAATTGTTTCCACACAGCGAATCTGCTTCAACTTCAGTGCTATGACATTCCACATATGAATTGTCATTTTGTGAATTTGCGATACATATGTAAATGCGTGCTCTACTCAGGAACAACCACCATCATCACCAACAAAATCATTACCTCCACATCCGGCAATATTCACTGAAGCATTATCCCTTTGAACTTTGCAAATAGATTTTGATTATCACACCAGCCAAGTGGAAAAAATCTTCTTCAACAAGAAACGCTCAAAAGTCCTTGGACCCTATCCAGAAGGATCTAGTCTATAAATATATCGAGAATACGAGTATATTCCCTAAACGCCTTAAGTGTGTACGGAGTTCCAATAACTCTTGCTGGTTCTGTGAACTCCTTAAGAGAAACAGCGAAGAAGGCGATGCCAACCTCACGCGGGATTTACCAGAATTATTATATTAGAATGAATGGTGTTTTACTTAAAACACTGCATCCTTGATATGCAATTTTACGCAATATATTCCAAAATCTACTTATGTATATAACATTAGCTTTCGAGTGTTAAATATTGTTCGCTCCTCATCGTGCAATCGGATTTTCGGTGGAGGGTGCTAAAATTGTGCTAAAATTCTGCACCAGATGGCGTAGATTTGTTATTCGATAAAGTCACAGCCAGCGCAGCGATTACTTCACAACGTCTTTTCTCAAGAGGAATGCAGCTTGCACAAATGGAGCCATAATTTCTTGCTATACGACCGACGAAGAATATTCCATGGATATGGATATATGGTGTTATGTGTGTGCAGTATGCAATGTGCATTCTTCTAAACCATCTGTGTAAGCTGTTTTCACTTTATGATTGCTTTCAGGGAATGCAGCTTAGATCTGTGAATAAGAAATTTCTACGCGCGTTGTAGAAAGCAATAATAAATCGAAGTTTTTACCCTCCATTTTGGACGACACGATGCTTTCTTTGGACTCATTTGAAAGATGGAGGTTAGAAGCATGTAATCTCAATCTACCTAAAATCTCTATTTTGATTCTGGGAGTTTTTGATGTTGACTCGAATGAATTTCTAAGTAGCTCATTTGAATTCAATGTTACATGGAATATTTCTAGTTCAACTTGATACTTTGTTTTCTAGCACACCTTACAGTGGTTGTTCTTTCATTTTTTCATTACAACTTAAACTAATGGAAAAGTTTCAAACTAATACACTTTCCTAGAATCCACCAAAAACTACCATTTCGAAAATAATCAATTCGAAACTTCGTATAACGATGCAAGCGTATTTATATGTCTACATTAACTTAAAGTGGAACACTTCTTCAGGGGGATATTAGCTGACTAACCATTACCATGGATTGCTAACCTCAATCTCACTCAAATCAAATAGCATTACAATGAAAGTAAATACGAGTAAACTTCAAGTTTTCTTAGCAAAGAAAAAAATAACAGAACAAAAACTTAAGAAAGTTCAAAGTTAACAAAAAGGAAAAAAAAACAGCTTCCCCAAAAATACTTTTTCCCTGCACTGCAGGTGTTCACGTTGCTAAAACCACCACTTATTACATTTCAATGCTGTGCATTTTAGGGGATTTTCGATTTCCTTAAGAGTGCATTTCGCCATCGTTAAATAATTCTATCACGGTTTCCACCGTGTGCCGCCACTGCTACGGAGTACTCTATGTAACAAAAATACAGTCCTTGCCCCGCGAAAAACTATTAAAATCTTTTTCCCAATCTCGAGTCGGGGATGAGTTTTAATTTTTATTTTATTTTCTGGGAGAAAGAAAACTTCTCCAAGGAAAGTATCAAGAGCACACAGAACAGTGACGTAGGTAGAAAATAATCATAAATATATCTCCGCACTCAGAAAGAATGAAATCACAAATTAAGGGACTATAACTCAACACGATAAGTACTTGTAGGAGAATTAAAATACGACAAGTGTTATAAAAAAAATTTTAACACAAAACGACAAGTCTACAAGCTTTATGACAATTGTCATTTTAAAATGTAATAAGTGGGAAATTGTTGGATTTGACTCTTTTGAAACATAAAGTGACAAGTGTCTCAGAAAATTTGCTCAAATATTGTTAGTGTGTGATAGGTAATTTAAAAGTTGTCATTTAGTTTACAAGTCTATATTTTCTGAGTAAAAACAATTTGAAAATTTGGAATTTAAATAAATAAATACCATAATAATTTATAAATTTGTTTTCAAAACATATTCAATTTAAAATGTATTTTTTTGATTCTGATTTTGATAGTCATAATGGGAATGAAACCAATTAACCTTAGTACAAATTAAAAGTGCTTAAACCAAAATTAAATTTTTAATTTGACGATCATTTTTTTTCTCGAAATATTTCGAATGTCAAAATTAATGACACAATATGTACCTATCTTGCCAAAAAATAATATTCAGCCTTTTTTTCAAAGTAAATGAAATTCATGACTGGATCCCATGTACTTTCTCTTGTTGGATCGCATTGTATGCAAAATATTCATAATAAAAACGGCTATATATATTTAATAAACTTAAAAACAAAATTTCAGAAAAAAAGGCCATCCGTTTTCGAAATATTGAACTTTCAAAAAACTTTTTCGAAAATTTTTAAATGCAATATCATTTAGAATTTGAAGAACCTACTGCATACAAATTTTTGTCGAAATCAGTTGATCCGTTTATGAGATAGTCGAAAATTAAAAAAAAAAATAAAAAAATTAACAAAATATGTAAAAAAAGTGTTTGACCAAAATGTAAACTCTAACAAAAGGATTCCACTCACTAATTTGTATCAAAATCGTTAAAGCCGTATTCGAGATAGTTAAGATGGTAGAAAAATTTGTATGGCAAGTACCGTTATTTTTGGGTCTAAAACAACGATTCAAAAATCTATTTTAGACAATCACCTAAAACGCCTAAGTACCAAGTTTGAAAAGAATTGGTCCAGTCGATTAGGCTGTAGATCGTTCTACAGACAGACAGACAGTCACACAAACGGAATTGCGGGGCCCACTTTTTTGGTGTTTTCTATCATCGCAATGTCAAGTTTGAAAAAATCCACTTTTTTTGGTGTTCTCTATCATCGCAATGTCAAGTTTGATTAAAATCTCGAGTTTGATTTTTTCCAGATGAAAAACTTGCCCTATAGAACCTACATAATCGCAAGTAGTACCTCTGTCCACCAGTGCTGCCATGCCACACAGAAAATTATAAAGGCATTATATTAGTGCATGATTCGAGTGCAAAAAACATGATAATGGTAATACAAAGAGAAAAGAGGTCCGAGATAGTGCTTGTACACAGTGTTGTGCCATGTAGACTACATGATGGTCTACACGTATACAATTCGATTTAGACAATTAACAACTGTCGACAATGTAGACAATTCGGAAAACCATATTATTTCATAATTTTTCGTATTAAAATTTATCAAACCACAAAACATAAAAATTAAAAAAAGCCAAGTTCTTTTATAATACAAAAACCTATGTCTAAGAACAAGTTAGTCGCGAACAAATCATTTGATCTAAGTCTAAACATATACCTAGTTCTATGTTTAAAAAAGATTTAGTTTCAAATATTTAAATTAGAGATATCAAAAAACTTTGAATTATGTGAGATATCTGTTATGATAAGCCCACACTTAAATTTAATAGGTCCACTGAACTACTGGTTTCCTACTGCGCAAGTCTTAAAAACCTTTTAAAATTTGAGGAATTAATAATGAAATTAAAAAAATGCCAGTAAACCTTGCAAATTTGGTAAGTAATTAAATCGTTAACTGACATATAGCTCACATAATTTGTAGTCGTCTTTTGTTTTTGTTGGTCCGATTATAATCTTTCTTGCAATGGAAAACTTTAAACAGTCCTCGTTGAGAAAATAAACCCAAATCTAGTTAAAGGAGTTGTCTAGTTGCCAGCCCTTGTATTGCTTTGTCTTAATTTTAATAGAGTTTTTTGCGACCTTTTATTCCAAATTAATATGCGTTTCGCCCAGGTACTACAGATGGGCTCATCAGTTAGATGCTGTAGTACCTTTCTAAGACTCTTCTAATTAAAATAGATCCTTAGGGCTACGTTAGGCGCCAGTTATAGCTTTCATTGAAGCCCATCATTGAAAAATTTGTCTATCAATTCTGAGGCTCTAAAACAAATAAAACTGATGTTGTTTTGGTACCAAAACGAAGGTAATAAGATAAATAATTTTTTTAATATTTTATGTGCTATACAACTTTCTGGTAAAATCACTTTTGATTTTTTAATGATGGAAAGCGTTTTCAATGAACCACTGAAATTTTGTTCCCAAAAGTGGAACACAATCGTTGCAATGATTTGAGTTTCCTTTTTTCCATTTTTCACACGTCAGATCTTTTTTCAATGATCAAATCTAACCTCAACATACAATTTGGCTATGAAAGGTTTTTCAAAGACAACCAAATTTCAATGATAGCTATAACCGGCTTGCCAAAAAAATTCACTGATTTGTTTTCAATGATGAATTTCGATGAAAGCTATAACTGGCGCCATAATCAAACTTATGTTGAACACAATTTGTTTTGACAGATAGAGTAATGGAATAGAACGAAAATTGAATATAAGCACAAGAAATTCAAATCTATCTTGAATAAAATTCAAGGCCCTCAAGTTCTTCTGACGGATTTGCTCAAACTTTATATATTTTTGGCTTTGTAAGAAGCTTAAAATCTTCAAAAATACACCACATGGTTTGCCTTTGGTTCTTCATAAATTTTGTAATGCATATAGACCTATTCACAGACACGAAGTGAAATAAGGAAACTACAAAAACAATAAGTAGGTATACAGATGAATTGTTCGTTCCATTCTACTGATGAGTTGAAGCGTCATTCATTTTCGTGTAGGTTAGGTTGGACATGTTTGGATTGGTGGTAATGTTGTTTTACAGTAGAGTTATAGAAAATAAAAATTAAAAAAAAAATTATTTTCGACTCGAAAACATTATATAATTTTTCGAGCCCAAAAAGCGTGATAATAATGCTAAATTATGAGAACTGGCAGCTCTGCTGTCCACTTTTCGCTTTATTTTTATTTTGCTTAATATCGCTAAAAGTTCAAAAAAGAGTATTTATCTTCGATTACTTTTGTTAAAACATAAATTTTTTTCTTCCGGAATGCTTACCATGTTTAATTTTTGGCCACTTGTCAGACAATGTGGACAAGTCAGGGGAAATTTTATATTGTGACATGTGCAATGGTTTTACAAGTTAATTTAGACTTATGGTGTTATAGGCCCTAAAAGGAGGAGAAATAACAACGCAATGAACTTCATTATGTATTTTACATGTGAGTTATTGACATATTTCTAAGTTCTTTTATCGCGTGTGTTTCATAATTAATTCAAATCCCAAACAAAAAAAAAATGGTTACCATCGGGGAAACGGAGTTTCCCACCAGGCTGATAGGAAGAATTTTTACATAAGAAGAACATGAATCTTAGGGCATTTTGTGAACAGTTAAATTATAAAACTCGGTAGTTTTTAGCTTTACGGAATTTCAGCATTTTTCTCATGTCAATTGGAATGGTTGAAAAGTGGTAAGAAAATTAGATGAGGATTTGGGTTTATTTAAATTTTTCTGATTGAGTCTACTTCATTCAATACCTCCAGTGAATAACATTTAAGCAAAAATCATTTCTGGGGTCTTACGATTAACGACGCAACGTATTCTCAGTGACCTCTACACAGGTCAATGAGAATACGTCGCATCGTAAGTCGATTAAATATTAGTGTTAAGCATAATAAAGCCATTGAATTTAATGGCGGCAGACTGACATATGGCTTAGGAAATTACCATCAACATACATTTCCGAAGTAGATTTAAAATCCCAGAGATAATCCTAACGTTGTACACTTGGAATTAGAAGTTCCTGAGTTAGTGAGGGATATAAGACATACGTCCATAATATCATAAAACATAGGAAACACTAAGATTGGCATTGAAAGGGCACTGACTGATGGATGGATGCTTAAAAAGCGTAAGGGGTCCGTAGACATTGTTCTTGGCAAGAGTACTTTAACCAGCCCGCTTCACGGGATCCAATGTATTCTACTTTCTTTTTGAGTTCTCTGTCCTCGTATCAACAATTATATCTAAATCTCTATTTGAATCGTTGGCTTAAAGATTCAGAAGAGTTTTGGGAGCACATGCCCCAATGGGCAGGTTATGAAGTCTTTCAGGTCAGAATTGCTTACATCGTCGAAGAAAACACTTATCAGCATTTTTGACACCTTCACAAAAAAAAAATATTCTACAAAAGGTGGTTTGTGATGAACACACTCTAAGAACTAAAAGCTGTTCATTAACGATTATATTATGTGACCAATTATTTTCACTTATATTTCTAATAAATTTCTATGAGTTGATAAGGATAAAAGATCATTAGTGAAAATGAGACACACTCTTCGTCACAAAATGTTCAGGCCAAAAGAAAAATTTATTCGATATTATTGCTTAATTATTTATTTAATTTGTTTATTTAGTTTTTTACTTTGTTAAAAAAAGAACAAAAGGAGAATAGTTCAAAAATTGTAATTAAATTATTCGAGCGAGAGTTGAAAAAAAATATGCCGACTGGCTTGTTAAAGTGACATATTAAGAATGCCTCCAAAACTACAATTGAATAGCAAGCATTGATTATTGGGTGATTATCTTAGTGAACGATGTTTATGTAATGTAAGCCAACACCCACAATGTTGAATGAATTGAAGAACCTACATACAATGTTCAAGTCCTTCAACGAAGAAGACTTGGTAATCTGTCCCTGGCTACCAAAAACATCAACTTGAATTAACCAAAGATATTGAGTGCGATGTGCAACTAAAAAATGTGTTTAACCCCCCCAGAATATATTTTAGAATTAGGGCACTTAACAAGACAATTATTGTAGATTTATTTAAATCTAAAAAGCAAAAATACAACAAAATTACAATATAATTAACACATTTTCAATTTATTTAATTGACAATAATCTTCAAAAAATGTTGTTTTGCTTAATTTAAGTTAAATCTTCGATGTAAATTTAGCACTTTGACGTTCTTGATTCTTGATTTTTTCGCAATTAATTTAAATTCAATTAAAGTAAATGCATGTTATTATTCGATCACGAAAAATGTATATATTTACATCGGACAAACAAAATAATTTCTATGGCTGTCAAATTTGTTCTTCTCAGATGACGGCACAAAAGAAGACAAAAAACGAAATGGCATAATCTTGTTTACTTTCGTCCATGCTGCCAACCGTGAAGAAAAACAGATTGGGAATTAGCTTTGTTCGTGCACATCTCGACAATCTGCTACTGCGTGTTCACATTGTGTGGCCTCATGCGCAATTGTGCAGATAATCAAAGTGCGCACGAACATACACCAGTATTTATTTTGTGGATTTTTGATTTGATACCGTCCAATATTAACAATATGAACTTAATAACAACCAAGCTGAAAATGAGAAGAAAATGCAAGAAGCACACCAAGCGGTAAATTCCTTCTTTTTCCTTATTAGTTCTCGCAGTTATAATTAGTTTTTTCATTGTAGGTACTGCGTCGAGCTTATTATTCAGTGCATACGTTGATTAGGGCAGTATGACATCAGAGCGATTACTGTCTATTATTTTTTTCTTTTTGTCTGACTTGCGTGTTCGTTGCTTTTAAACGTTAAAATGGTATGTGTATTTAGGGTCGACTAAACCACTTCTGAAATTTTTTTGTGCCGTGTATGCCCATATTGTGAAAAACAGGTGAAAAACTGAGCGAAACCAAAATATTTAGTTGAAAATTCTGATAAATCGAAATTCATTCTGTTTGGGTATAATTTAGCGCCATTTTTACTTGCGATATAGGTACAATAGGGGGTGGCCGTGGCGCGATAGTTGTGTGCTCGCCTGTCAACCTCGTGGTCAAAGGTTCGATTCCTGCCGTTGTCTATGTCTTCTTATATTCCATTAAAAACCAATTCTAAAAATTGTCATAAAATAAGTTGCTGCTTTGCTCATTACATGCTGTTTAGGCATAGCACTAACAACATGTGATTGAGTAAACTAGCATACCCATAAAATATGACAACGAAATAAATAAAATAATGCGAATTATAAGGGACATAAATAAATAAGACACAGTAATTCCCTCCGCATTAGTTCAGCCGCCATCCCTGGAGATAAATCTGAGACAACAACGAGCTCTAGTCTCAGCACATCGCATCACACATCTTTCTTATCCTTCTTTCTCTTCTTTCACCGGATGCCCAAGATGTGTTAAGAAAAAAACACATAAAGGGTATTTATAATCCCTTGAGCGCGTGCAAAGTTATAAAAAGAAAAAAATAGGGAAAGTTTTGCATTTGGAAAAAAATCGAGCTCGAGATTTTAATCAAAGTTGACATTACGATGATAGAGAATATAAAAAAAGTGCTTCCGGCAATTTTGTCTGTCTGTCTGTCTGTCTGTAGAACGATCTACAGCCTAAGCCGCTGAACCGATTTTGTTCAATTCTGGTGCTAAGGCGTTTTAGGTGATTGTCCAAAATAATTTTTTTAATCGTTGTCTTAGCCCCAAAAATAACGGTACTTGTCATCGAAAATGGCCTTAACGATTTTAATACAAATTGCTGTGTACTACCTTGAGTATGGTCTACATGTTGCCCAAAAAATGTTAAAATATAATTGTTATTAACGGTACCTGCCATTAAATCATTTTATTGATTTTTGACTTTCTCATAAACAGCTTAGCGGATTTCAATCAAAATTTTTATGCAGGATCTGCTTCGAATTCTAAAAAATACTGGATTTCAAAATTTTCGAAAAATTGTATTTTTGGTTTAAATTCAAAATTTCGAAAACTAGTGCACGATTTTTTCTGAAATATTGTTTTTGAATTTATATTATTAAATATTTAAAATGTTCATATCAAGTTTTTTTTTAGAAAAAAATTAAGATTTTTTAAATATAAAAAATTAAGTAAAAGACGACTTTAAAAATACGTTTAGCAGTTTCTATTAAGAATCGTTTGCATATAATGTGATCGAACATAGGAGTAAGTACGTGCGATCCAGTCGTGCATTATATTTTATTCTCAAAAACAAATTGTGACTACATGTGGTCGAAATTCTCCGTAAACAAGCATACCATGCACACATGTTTTATTTATCGTAGTCAAAATTTGGACAGAAATTCAACTGTTAACGAGATTTTATGTCTCAAAATCATCAAGGTGCAGAATTGGCTTGGGTAATAATTTAAATCTTAACTTTATTTAGAAAAGAAAATTAATAAAATACTAGTACAAATAACCTGATCATCAAACAATATAATTTATTATTATATTAAATTCAAAACTAATGTGCATCGTTTTCTCCTCTTTAATACTTCCCTATTTTCCTTACGCTCTTATTGTGCTTGATCAGTTTAAGGTTAGTCAACAGATTTTAAGTCCGCGCAATGCTCTAAAATGTAATATCTTTTTTTCAGCAAATAAGAGATTCATTGATACCAAATGCACGCTTCTTCAAGATGTCAAATTCTTTCAAAAATCTTTGATATACAGATTGGCACCACTTTTCCGTGGTAGATCTCTTGTCAAGAAACCAGGAAAAAACAGCTTAAATCAAACCATTCATATTCTTTTGGCTTGCAAGATTCTGCTCTATTCCGAATTAAATTTGTTATCATGTCTGGCCTGGAGTCTAGGTCTCTATCTATAAAACAAACTACCAGTGAAGAAATTCATAGAAACCAATTTGTCAAGAATTTAAAAAATATAACCCTACGCCACTGATTTCAACATGACCCTGTTCCCATCAAATCGTTACTAGAAAAAAAGTAGGTAGGTACTCTTCCAAAATAGTTTTAAAAAGTACAAAGTTCAATAGTTCTTTCCAAACAACTTTCATCGATTTCGAAAAAGAGGAAGAGAAGAAAACTTTTATGGCTGCGCCAAAGAAAAAGACCCGGAATTTAATTTGACGCTTTTGGCATAGGCTGGCATGTTAAACGTTTAATTGTTCGAAATAACTTTGCACATTTGGTTCGACTCTATATAATAGCGACGAAGTCTGTGACAAAGATTTTCGAAAGAACAATGAAATCACTCTGGAACTGTTTGAAGGTTCAGACAAAGAAATGATTGCTTTTGATGAATAAATGCGAAGAAATAGTTTCCACCCCACCACAAAAAAAAACTTGGAATGACAATACTTTTACTTCTTCTTCTTTTTCTTCTGTTTTCAAATTGGGATTTTGGAAATGGAAGGGTGGGCCTGACACAAACATCTTCGTAATTATTTAAACTATAGCAGACATTATTTCAATCTCATATCCTTCTTTTCCAAAGGGATTCACAATACACATAATGATGTAGTATGTTGTATATTGTGACGCCATTTTATCAAAATTTAAGCGATTTTGTCGGATATTTCACTCGATTAACATGATAACTCCATTAAACATATTGGATGCTCGATTGTCTTTCTTGGAAAATACTATGTACTCGGCTGTCGGCACCCAAACCGAAATAATATTTAGATGTTTTCAGGATCCCCTGTGATAGCCCATTCCTTTGTATTGCCTTTAGCCATTTTTGAGAAACATTATTTTGAAAGAGAATTACCTTGTGGCAGATCAATTTTTTTTTGTTTTCTGTTGTCGAAGAAAAGTTGTTAACGCAAGTTTTTTTCTTTCTTTTGCTGCTGACAAAAATACACAAAGTTTAATCTTCCATACTGTTTCAGAAAGTTTGTCCCACAAATAGATGAGATGACATGAAAAGAAAGACGTACGATATAGTAGGGTTTGAGGGTATAATAAGGGAATCACCCATAAGGATGTGATGGAAAATATCCAATATTTGGGTGATGCGATGTTAAAAGGTTCATTTTTTAAGGATTGTTATTGAGCTACACACGCACATGTGCGGTGCGTGTGCATAGTGTGAGGCCTAGTAGGTTGCGGAGGAAATCATTCCGAGTCATCCGTTTATCATTACCTGGCGTTAATATCGCCCAATTGTGTTATACCTGTTGTGTTGTTGCGTTCGTTGGAAGGATTCTTCGAGGAAAGGTATTACTGTTAGCGCAATAAAGAGTTCTGGTTTCTTGTAATTTTGCACGGCTAAAAGGATGTCATCCTTAGAGATTGCGATAAAAGAACGATTGAATCTCTTTATTTGGCTAATTGTATTTAACATGACAAAAGAAGATACTGTTGAAAATGTGCCCTTACGAGACTGGTTGCGGCTTCTATGTTATTATTTCTTGCTGTTGAGTCTTTTCATTTTTTCAATTTTTTTTGGTAAAAGTTGATACCTTTGTAGTAATACCTATATTGTATAGTATATTGGAGTCATACATGGGGGTGGTTATTTTTTTTCTTATTAGATGTCGTAAAGAGGACATGGTAGAATTTATGTATTCGTAACTTTGTGCGAAAAAAATGAGTTCAAGATTTTAATGAAACACGACATAACGATGATGCAGACATAATAAGTTGTCTCCCACTTCGGTTTGCCTTTCCGTGCACATAAGCAAAAATGATACCAAGTTAAATTGTTGGGTTTCTACGATGTCCTATTATGGGGCTAAGTCATTTTTTTTATCAGTGTTGTAGGTGAAGATTACGAAATCAAAGATATGTCTTGAAAATTCATCTGGTAAAATTAACCAGAAGTTAAGACATTATTGGGTTGTTATTTTTCAACCACTGCTTACCGCTTTCTATTTGGTTGGTGTAGTGGAATATGCCAGAAGTCTAGGGTTCCACGTCTAGCCTGAAGCACTTACAAACAATGATTTGTCCATGGTACTACCTCTGGCGCGTAAGTGATAAGCTATACAAGATAATTTCTTAACTTAGTTCTTATTTATTCGAATTCAAATATTACGGTTGGGGACAATTCCTGCTGATAATCAAAACGTAGGCAGGTATGATTGAGAGTTGGAATTCACTTGCCCGCGAATGAGTAAGCAATTCATAAATTAACCATACGATCAGTTCAATTGCCGACAAAATAGCATATGTGGTGTTTGATATAATAATATATACTGTAAGATCAATACTTCACATGTAGGATGGAAATTTAAGAAAAAGTAAATTTTTTAGCCTTTTGTTAGCACGATGATATAATTCTTATTTTGGAAAAATACTGTAAAGTGGACATTTTTTTATAAAATTATATTCAAATTCATAAATTATAAAATTATATACATATTCATTATTTCAGTTCTTGTTCTAGTGACAGACAGTTCATAAATCTTGATTTCTATTGGTTTCTTCATTTTATTTTCACTTTTCAATGTGGATATTCAATGTTCCGAGTGTAATTTTTTAACCTCCAAAATTAATGTGATTTTTTGCGGTGTCTGCCAATCGGGTTTTCACATTCAATGTACAAAAATTAGCGAAACGAATCGTTCTGCACTAAAATGAAACGATTACGTTTTTTTGGAAGTGTAGTTCATGCAAGAAAATTTCATTTTTGGGTTGTTTACCGAAAATACCTATATCGTTTCTTTGTGGACCATGAATCCGAATTCGATAATCTTGTTAAACCCTCTGATGTTACTCGCTCTTTAGCAGGGTTGGCCAAATTAACTACATTCTATTTTCTACGTCAAAAACTACGCGTGGTAAATTGAATAAACTAAGCGTCTTATTTACTACAATTTGCTACGTCTGCTACAGTAACTTAGAAAATTAAGAAAATCAATAGAATTTCAACCGGGTAGCAACAAATTCCAAAATTTTGAATAAGACAATATCTCACCCAATGATACAAGTTCCGATTCCGATGAATAGAAATGTATAGACATAGGTAGGGAAATAGGGGTATCCCAAATTCTAGTAATCAACGCGATTATTTTTATCATTCATTTTCAGCATATAGAATAGTGAATGTGAACAAGTTTTTTTTGAATTTTTCTTGCTCAAGTCGGTTTCTTATGTGTGCACAAAAGACCAGTGCGAGAAGAACTTGAAAACAACCAAAACCTGTTATAATCTCGTATTTTTATTCTGTTTATTATGATAATAACTTCAATTTGTTCACAAGTCGCCAAATACAAAAGATATGATTAATTAATATGAATTCAAACTTCAAAATGAAATGACATTTCAGACGATTTAACATTTGAAAATACGTCTGCTACAATTTGTTTGAGTTACTACATAAAGTACATTTAACTACATTGACTACGAAGCAGACGTAAGCCGCGTTTTATTATGCACGAAGACCTATATAGGTCAGAACTTTGCATGCATTACAACAACACTAAAAGATCTTAATATTTATTCAGTTCAATATTCCTGACCCAGAATTTAATTACATATCTCACCACCAGGGTTAGTTTTTAACTTATACAAGTTGGTACTTCTATTTTTAATTGTCAACCACGGTGTTGCCAAATAAACAAACAACTACTTAGAATTTATTAAGTCTGCTTCTACACTAGTGCAATTTTTATGTGGTTTCCCATTGGTAAAAGATATCACTTTTTCCAAGTTGAATCCTTCCATTGGGCAAACTAAAAATTTGTTTCTTATTCGGAATCAATTTTGCAGATCCTTATTTTTCTGTAGATAAACCTCTCTTTTTATAAACACTAGTACAATTAAATGCATTTACTTTGACAACTAATAGTTTAATATACACGAATACAATCCAATAACATATCGAAAACAAAATCAATTTAAATCGATTTCCATCAAATTCCATATTTAGCAATGGAAATGGAAAGTAAAACTTACTTTTGTTCAATTAAAACAGAATCATCTCTCCGCGCTCCTTATTCTTTACGCAAACAATTAGGAAAAGCACAACGACGAAAGAGCTATAGCTCAGTAATTTTATTTACCACCGGCACCACCTTTCGAAAGATAATATTCCGCGGTGCAATACAATTCAAACACCCCGTAACTGGCTGAACAGAATGGACACGCGGTCGATCTCGCGGCAATTCAGAAACCGCTCTGTCAAAGTTAAAATGCATAGAAACTCGGTTGAGTGAATACAATGGAAACGCGACATTAGTTAACTTTTAACTTTTTCCTATTTTCCGCGCGTCGTTTGATCAGCTTTCGGTGTTTGGCATGTGCATCACTGACCACCTCTTGTGGAATTAACACATATTTGATGTCGCCAAAAACGCTGCAAAGTGTTTCTGCTTTCTTCGTAGATGCAAGAAATTCTTCTCCCCTTCTGATCTGGCTGTAATTTATAAGGCCTTCATTCGTCCAAAGCTAGAGTTTAACTCTCACATTTGGGCAGGTGCTCCCAAAACTCACTTAAAGCTCTTAGATATAATTCAGAATAGAATGATAGGAGATTTAAATTAGAATGATAGGAGATAGAACTATAATTGAATCATTTCATCTTTGGAACACCGTCGAAATGTTTCATGTCTTTCATTTTTTTATCGCTATTTTTATAAACAATGTTCTAGCGAAATAGCCAGTTGCATTCCTCCCCTTAAATCTTTTAACCGTAATACTCGCGCTTCTAGGAATGCTCATTAGCTTACCCTTGAGCCCAACTACGGACGTACTGTGAAGTACAGAGATCCTTTCTTTAGCCGTACAACTCGAATGTGGAATGCTTTACCATGCTCTATTTTCCCCTACCATTTTAATATTCTGAACTTCAAAACCAATGTACATCTCCTTTCAAATCCACCCCTATTTTCCTAATGCTCGCACTATGCTTATTCATCATTAAGTGTAGTCAAAACCGCTTTAGTGCGTGCGCAATTATAAAAAAGGCTTTACGGCTTTCGACCAAAATGTTTGTACTGGATGTTTTTCGAATTCTAATATTTCAAAATTTTCAAGAACAGTTTTATAGGTCCTTGAAAAAAAAATATTTTTTTTTGAAAATTCAATACGATTTTTTCTAAAATTTGGTTATATTGTTAAGTATTTAAAATTGTCATAACAATAATTTTTTTTTTTAACTTAAAAAGTTTTTTATATAGAAAATTAAGTAAAAAACGACTTAAGTATGAAAAAAAATTACAAAAAAAAAACTATTTTTTTGAATCTCCAGATAAGCATGCAATTAGTTGCCAGAGGAATACATTTACTTCCTTGCCTTTTAAACAACCGGATAACAACATCGAATTTCTCAATAAAGAAAAAAATTAATCTATAGAATAATTTAATTTAAACGTCACTTTTATTTCGATTATCGAACTTTTCATAGAAATTTATTTTTGTATAACGTTTATTTCAAAGCAATCATTTTTCAAAATGTGTTTGACATCGAAAAAAACCTATTGATTTTATTATTCAGAATAACTGCTTATTCCGTTCTGAGCACATAACTTTATTCCATAAATAATAAATTTATCCCTGGATTAAGTTGACAAACTGATTTTTGCTCTATTTGGAGAATATACACTAACTGACTCTTTGACTGTCTATTGAAAAATTGGCCCTTAAGAAAGTAATAGTATATACTCTGCTTATCAAATTCTGCAAATAATAAAAAAAAAAACAAAAGTTTTTTTCCATTTTATTGCAGAGTTTTGATAAGCAGAGTTTTTAAAAGCAGAATTTCGGCGATCAGAATTTTAGAAAGCAGACTATTGAAAGCAGAATTTTATTAAAAGAATTTTGAACAACCCGCGTACCTACCTTGCTTTGCAAGTATGTGATTTACTTTAAAACCTTATACATTTTTTTTCCAAGAAATAGTCTGGATTTCAATTGATTATCTTCTCATTTCGCGTATCTGGTAACCTCAGATATATCCTTGAATCATATTCCTTTTGATCTCTTTATTCGGCGTCGGGTTCCTCTTATAACTAATCAGGACTATGCCTTTGACGTTTACAAATATCGGCAAGTATAAGACCCCTGGTGCCACTATCAGCTGCTATAAGGCCTCTGGTGGCATAAGGTCCATGGGGGCAATAGATCAGCAAGTTCAAGGCTCCTGGTACCAATGCCTCTGGTCACAATTAGGTCATTTATGCTTCCAACCTAAGATTCCTTACTAATCGATTAGGAGGAAGAAACTACGGAACGAAATGGTCAAACAATTTTAGCTGCCTTGTAAGCTAAATTCAATCTCGTCAGCTTGAACCGTGACAAACAAGTTACTTTTCTCCGTACAACTAGGTCCTCATTTTCTCGAAGTACTGAGTGTGAACTATATTAAGGTCGAATGGAAATGACAAATGTGCTCAACTCAGCTGTGACGTCACGTGTTGAAAGCGACTGTATATTATATGCGAATCCTATTTAATGTAATATCTCGCTGATTGTGTGGAATGCTCAATAGCTGTAGGTATAGTCTCCTATGATGTTGCCGTGTATAGTGTCGTCGACTGCTGCTGCGGTGGTGAAAATGATTTCATTCATGACATCATTAGTAACGCTTCGTTACAGATTGCATCACAAGTTTTTTGAATATCTTTAGAAGCCAATATTTGATTTCTGACGGTGAAATGTAATGTTTTCTAACCGTCTTTATACTCGCGTTGCACAAGGATCCATATTTGCGCCCATACTCTTGTAAACGCAATTTAAATGATATTTTTAATTCTGTCATTATAGAAGAACTGGGTTGTATTATTTCCGCAGTTGAGAAGAGATATTACTTCATCATCGTTTATATGGTTGCTTCCTAGAAATTTTCATCTTATTTCTTTCAAAGTCGAACATTTTCCTGTAAAATGTTTAGAGTCTTCTCCCACGTACATTTTTGCAAAGACAATAAACTAGATGGGTCAATCAATAAGTCCCTGAAAATGCAAAAAGGAATACTCTTTTTGGCATAAAACCATAGTTTCTTTTAGCTCACGTTTCAAAAATTTGTAGGTTCCCTCCCAATATTACGATTTCTCGAGCCCTTAAAATTAACCCTTTGTTGCAGCAATGGCCTCTTCATTCGACCCAAACCTCTTACATCCGAGTGGGAAGTATGGCCGCAGGAGGCTAAATCTGGGAAATATGCTGGGTGAGTATTACCCATGCAATTTTGCCATTGCGACTGCGAAATTATGCGACTGTGCGTTGTCCTGGTGAAAACGAATCTTTCTTCGCCAATTGTCACTGGTTTTGGGTCAAATTGGCTTAGAATCCATCCAGCCGGTTTGCGTAATATGTGCCGGTGATCGTTTTATCGTTTTTAAGGTAGTCGATTTGAATAACAACAAGTGCATCCCAAAAAACTGCCACCATGACCTTGTTTGCTGACAAACCCACCTTGAATTTATCCTTCTTCGGTTCCGACTCTGGTGTATTGTGGTGAATCCATGTTCCATCCACGGTTACAAAACATCGCAGAAACTGAGTCTATTTTTTCTGGAACATCGTAAAGCATACCTTTGAAGTTGTCAAACGAATGCTTTTGTTATCGATTGTGAGCAAGCCCGGCACTCATCTTGCGCTAAGCTTTATCATATTCAAATATTTATGTTTTTATTCAAGCTCGCGCAATTTCACTCGTCGATCATCCATTGTCAAACCATGGATTTTGTCGATGTGGTGACCGCAATTGGGCGACCAGAACGTTCTTGTGCTTGAACGACCACACCTAAATTGAGTAAACCAGTGCTTGTCTAGTTCCAATCGATGGTGAATTGTCCCCAAGTCCCTATTATATTAGTCAAGGTTATGTTTGGTTTTCGTGAGTCAAAATTCATTTTTTCCATTTCAACAAAATTGCTTGTAGAAGACACTTTTTGTTAATATTTCAACTTATATTTTTCAAAAATTTTGGCAATTTGAAATCCTGAAAAAAAGATCGCTGAGAAATTTTGGTCAATCTTTCAGGACCATTTTTAAAAACCATGAAATTTAATTTACTCAAATTGCCAGTTAAGTTCAACAATCGAAGTATTTTTTAAGAAGACTGCACATAAATTGCAGCTTTTATGGTAAGCACTCAAAAAGAGGAACGTCGTCAGTAGCAAACAAAAGGCCTCTTAATAAAATCCCAGTAAATTCTTATAGAAATCTATTCCACGCGATAGATCGGCTTGTCACTGAGGTCAATGAGGAAAGATATTACAATAACGGAAGCAGGATGCATCCCTGATTTATTCCTATTTCTGTTTCATTGCTATTTCATACCACGCTCTGCTCTATTTCAGTCATAAAGGTCTCTTTACACGCTTAAACTTTTCTGATATCCCTTTGTTGTACATCTTGTAAAGCAAGGGTGTTCGAAAATTCACCTGGAATTCCAGTATCCAAGACATTTTAAAAAAAATTTTTTGAATAAATACCACTGTTTCATTTTCCATTCATGATGTTACATATACAGAAGAATTGATGCAGTTCCAGCAGATTTTAAAAGTGATCTTTTAAAACACCAAAAAATGATGTTCTTAAAACTCTTCCAAAATAATGTAAGGCTCCTGAGTCCTGATTCATAAATTGATCTTTTTTACATGCGATTATAGGTACTTTAAGGCAAGTTATGCATTCGTCGAAAAAAAAAAGTTTTGAGATAACATGACATTACGATGATAGCGAGGACGAAAAAAGATATTCTAAGAATTCTATCCGTCGGATTGTCTGTCTGTATATATGTATAGACACCTACATCCCCAGCGGTTGGGCCGAATTGGTTGAAACTTGGTATATAGAGTTTTTAGGTATTGTACAGAGGGGAAATTGAAAATTTTTTTTAGCTAAAAAAATAACGGTACCTGCAATATAACCGTTACGTTAAATCGAAACGGCTCAAACGATTTTGATAAAAAAAAAATCAGTGCGGCTTCTTAGGTACGACCGATCATATGATTGAAAAAGAAATTTAAAAAATGTCTAAAAACGGTACTTTCCATAGGACCGTTTTTCGGGCTTTCTACTATCTTATAAATGCCTTAACCGATTCTTTTAAAATTTCACACATATTTAGGTTTTGGTTGCCCAAATTATATGGCTTACCTGCCAATATTTTTAATTAATATTTTTTTGTATTTCTAAAAGCATTTTTAAGGAAACAAAATTTTAAAAAAATTATATTTTGAAAACTGCTCAATAAATTTTTTCAAAAATTGCAGTTATATGTATTTGCTGAATAAGCGTTTTTTTCTCATAAATTCAAATTTTTCCAAGCAATAAAATGGCGTTGCTTTTTTTGAGCTGAAATTAATCTAAGTATTTATTTAAAAAATTTGAATTATTTTTTCTTTGATTAAACCGATTAAAAACAAGTTTATACTACTCGTATTAAATATTTAAGATTCTCGTACCAATTTTTTAGAGAAATTTTGTATAATATACAAAAATAAGTAAAAAAAGACTTTAAAATTATATATAAATTTTTAATAGAAATCTTTTGCATACGATGTGGTCGAACATAAGAGCAAGGTCGTGCGATCCAATCGTGCATTTTATTCTTTGGCAGCTTAGTTTGCATCGATTTATTAAAACAGAAATTGCCTAAACCTCGAAGCACTCTAGTCCATTTAAAAGATCTGTTCCTTTGAATGGCATTCGCATTATCACCCCTTGTATGGTGTCATATAATGATTCCAACAGTTCTGTGACAAGCATCTTTCAAGAATATCTATTCAGTTAATTCAGATTAAATTGACAAAATTTAACAGAAAAACTGGGGCCCAAAGTTCGAGTTAGTGTTTCCCTCCCAAAGATAAATCACTTACACCTTCCTTTATTTTACGGCAACAGTTTAAAAATTCCGATGAATTCACCCCATGGTAAATTATATGTTAAATTAAACTTCAGTCAATTCTTCCATTATTCTGAAGAAAAAAAAATTACCAAACGCTTTGAAATTATTTCCTAGCATTTTAAATTTGTCAACACTTCTTCCATTAGAGCTATTTCTAAATCAGCTTTGGGAGGACTTTTGTTTTCGTCATAGAAAATTGTAATTTCCTCCTTCCATCACTGTTATTTTTTCCCATAACTTACCAACGCACCATAATTACCGATGTAAGCACCCCCACATACAAAATAGGGAATTTTCAATTTTCGCAATCCGCGCTTGTAATAGCATTTTACAAATGATTGGATCTGAGAAATGGTTTCCGACGCTAAAATAGCACAACAAAAAAATTGCTCTGTTCGCCATCTCCGCCATTTCTCCCAAAAAATGGTTTTATTTTTCAAAATAAACGAAAAAAAAAACGATGAGCAATACGTTACAAATCTCGTTAATACCCTTGAATTGTGACAAAAAAAAAACAACCACCAAGAAGAAATGAAAGCAATATACGACCAAACGGTGGTGAGGCAGGAAAATCCTCCGTAAGAAGATATCGGGAAACGCAGAAAACCTCAAAAGCATTAATCAAGACAATTCCAGCAGTGTGGAAGTTTGCCCAACCCCAAGAGTTTTTACTCTGTGCTCGCTTTAGAGTTTTTGCTTGGCCCATCTAGTATATAGTGGGTAAATTGGTCCCGCAAACCGTCCGATGTTCCTACCTTTGACAGTAATTTTTCATTCTGCTGGTTTCGACAGCACGATTATCGAACACACGGCCATGATATGCTCAGCTTTGTTCCTCCTTGCGCTCGAGCACAAATTCCTCTCCCCTTGTCATGTTCTTTTCCAGGTCTTTTGGTGGCAGGATGTGTGTTGAACGAATTTCTGGGGGAACGACGAGACGGACACCAATTTTAAATTTCTCTCCAAGAAATTGTCTGTAAATTTAATAGGGCAAGGCACAAAATCGTTTTAATTTTCTTTTTATTTCTTTCAGATTTTGTTTTTCCATCACATGGTTGGGTAGAAAGTTTTTAGATATCCTCTTTTTCAAGGACTTTTTAGAGCAATAATTTGCTTAAGTCGTCAGTCTTTCGGAAATCAGATGAGAGCGTTTTATATGTAGATAGAAGAGATTTAACTAATCACTTTTTTATCGGAACATGTTACAATAAATTGAAGGATAGACTGAACAGAAATGTTCCTATTATTTACTAATACCAGGATACATGTGTCCTGTGGCTCGTATATTAATAGAGGTTTATTTCTTAATAGTTTTTAGTTTAGTTTTGTGTATTTTCGACGAATTTTACTGTTGGCATGATTTTTTTTTTACAATTTTGATTGTTTTTTTTCTACGATACCCAATCTCTATAATTAATTTAATTTAACTATATGCCTGTAAGACATTAGGTCTTTTAAATGCAACCTGAATTGCACGGCACTACTTTGGCACAGGGGATTTGAGAACCAGGAATTGACTGTCTCATTTTAACCCATGGGCGGCATCCAATTAAAATTGGAGGTATAGAAAAGAATGCGCCTAGCGTGGGGATCGAACCCACACGTCCTAGTTAGCTATCAAGCACCTTATCCACTGCGGCATTGCCACCCATAAGTAATTTTAAAGGCCGGTACCTTATTAAACAGTGTTTTCATAACTATGGGTAGAATAATATGGTATCCTTATTTTTATTGATGTATCGATGCGATATCAATAATATCTCAATTTCTTTTTTCTTACAGAAAAATGGTTTGTGAATGTTAAAGTAATTGGAGGTCGTGCTTACAGGATATTGTTACACTCATATATTAATGCAGTGATGGTTTGAATGAAAATCTTGCATAATTTCAAAATATGAGGCAAAATTTTTAAAGTAAGGACTTTTACGAGGCTTAAGGGATAGGCAAACGTTGGGGAATCCTTTTGTTTTTCGAACCAATAATATCAAATTATATTCAATTTAAAAATAGGATTCAAGTGCCCAAAATCTAAAATTGAAAATATGTCACTGGGACAAGCTATCGTTCAATAAATTTTTTATCTGCAGTTCCCCAGGGATATATTTTTGGTCCTTTTCTATTTGCCATTTTTATAAAATAATCAATTCAATAAGCTAGATTTTTGAGCTAATGACGTTTACTAAATTGGTCCAATACAAATACTTATCTGATGAATTTTATTGGGCTTTCTGATCTTTTTATTTATTATGCAATTATTAAAAGCAAATTACTCCACTTTTAAAATTATTACCGAAGTTTCGTTGGTAATTCTGCAACTTCTTCAAAGGGTATTGTTTTTATTGGAGTGTTGTCATTTATATGTACAATTTTGATTTATGGTAAAGTAAATAATTCTGTGATATTAGTTGATAATTTTTGTTTTGTCTTTGTTTTTAATTAATTAATTTATTTATTTTCCGTCACGTAAAATATAATAGTGCAATATAAATGTGTAAATTAAATCATATAATACTATTTTGCATTTATTCAAAAAACTTTTCTTTGTACGTAAGATTTCGTTCTAAGAATTAATAAATCGAAACCCCTAATGAAGCCGGATAAAACTGGATAAACATTGGGAAAGAATGAATTAGTTTTTAATAAAAAAAATGCAATTTTTAAATCGACCAGTAAGCCAAACAAAACCGATTTTTAATGAAATTGAGAGTGATTCCGACACGGAAAGTGATTTATCAACTGATTCTTCATCGGGATTATTACTATTCGTCCCCCTTTTGGAGGCACTGTCCCACTTTTTTACCTCAAGTTGTCTATTGTCCCCCAAAACAAGAAATGACAAAGAGGGACACAAATGTTCCTCTTTTTTTACACACATATATTATACTAGCAGATACCCGTGCAATGCTACGGATCCACGGGAATCTAATGAAATCATCTATCTACCTACAAAATTTCATTCAAAACCCTTCAGTCGTTGAATGTGAGCACAAACGACGAACATGCTCGCGCTCGCTGTGCTCTTTTGTATGTGGGCTGGTTCGGGAGCGGTTTGCTACTGGCCAAAAATTTAGATTTTTTCGTGTTCGCTGGCTTCGATGTTCGTCGTGTATGGTCATGTTCGCGAACAAAGCGAAGATTTAATATTGGATTCAAAAAGTAAGAACTACAAAAATAAAGTTGGGAAAAATAAATCATGGCTAATCTAATGACATCTATACACCTACAATTAAAAACCGTTCAGTCGTTGAGGCGTGAAAGCGGAACAAACACCCAAGTATATGTATATATTTTTTCATATGTAAGCCTCTCCCATAGGAACCGTTAATTTTTTTCGGGATAAAAATGACCTATGTGAGAATCCAGTACCCCATCCATCTACCAATCAAATTTCATGCAAATCCATGTGCTTCTATGCGCCTTGTGAATAAAAGCTATATTGGCTATATGTAGAATGAGCTCTATTAAAAATTAAAACACAACCTATCTCACGGGAACCATACATTTTCTGGGATAAAAATTAGCATGTGGCCAGACAATAATCTATCTCTGTACCAAATTTCATCCAGATCCGTTCAGCGGTTCCGGAGTTATTGAGCAACAAACATCCATACATTCATCCATCCATCCATCCATCCATCTAAACTTTCACATTTATAATATTAGTAAGATAAGATTTTTTGCACCTTAAGGCAATAATTGTATACTACCTACTCTTTCCTATTTAAAACAAAATCTTAATAGGTTTCCAAATTAAAGCTGTGAATACATCCATCATAGTAAATACAATTTTCACAACTGGATACATCCATTTACTTCATTCTAGAAACGTTGCCAACTTCGCTTCAGTTATTATATATCTGTCTCTGTCAATAGCAATACATGTTCATTCAATTATAATTCTTAGCCATAGTTATAAATCTGTCACTTGTACGAGATCCCTATTTTCGACAATATTCATAAACTCGGATATTGCTGGTTATTATAACACCAACAGAATATGTTATACCTTAGTTTATATAATAGATTGTTTTCTTAGGCCAGTTTACTTGCCTTCGCACGAAATGCCAAAAAAATGGCAAAATTATTGCAAATTAAATTCAAAACTCAAGCGCCGAATTGTTGTCACAAGATGGTCCATTTTCAATCGCCACGGACGCATTCAACAAAAAATATTAAAATGCTTCCTCACATTATTCAATATTACACTAAAGAATAGAGTAGAAATGAAATTATTAGGATTGCATGATTTGCCAGGTAAAACGTCAAAGATGTTGTTATTTCACTTATTACTGCGATTATAGGTACGAGTACTATAAGGCAAGTTATGCATTCGTAAAAAAAAAAAATTCTAACGATCAAACATGGCATTACGATCATAGAGAAGCCTAAAAAAGTGATCGACAAAAAACGCCAGTCTGTCTGTTAGCTGTCCGTCTGTATGTATAACGACCTGCAGCCTAAACGGCGTGAGCGATTTCCTTAAAATTTCGTATGTGTGATTATTTTGCCATTCCTCAGAGTCGAAATTGAAATTTTATTTTTAGGTCTAAAAATAACGGTACCTGCCATATGACCTTGAAGGAAAATCTTATTTTTCTCGAAAACGGCTTCAACGATTTTTATAAAAATTTTTGAGAATTCTTTTGTTGGTAATAGCTTTCCTCTGATATGAATGAAGTTTACGGGAAAAGTCTATTAACGGTACCTTTCATATAACGGTGTTTTTATTTTTTGGTTTTCTCGGTAAATGTACATTGGATTTCTGTCAAATTTTATATCTGCGAATATCTAAGTAGCCAAACTAATTCTGCGTATTTAAATTTGAAATAACTTTTTTTTTATAATTCAAATTAATAAATTTTTTTTTTAAATCAATATTTCTTAAATGTTTCTTAATCAAAAAAAATGATTTTAAATTTTACAGTCACATGAATATTATTAAGCTCTAAAAAACTGCGTACCAAAATTTCAAAAAAAAGTTTGTTTCCAAAAACTAAAATAAAAAACCGAATTTCAACAAAATCCGTCCTACAATTTTCGAGATACTTTTTTATAAAATTCTCATTGATCCGTGGCATCTTGGCGTTCGTGATTTTTTCGAGAAATCGGTTAAAGTGATGGTTTTGGCAGTTTATATAAGTTCAAAAACGATTTGTACCCAACTATACAGCATTCACTTTCATTTATACATGTATATGTACATATCTTCATACCTAGGTTCCCTATGTATAGGTAGCTACATATTATTCTCTTAATTTTCATAATTCAAATCCATTTAAATATACATTTCTAGGTAGGTACTAATGTAACCATTCCTTGAATCATATGAGTTCCGCAATTCATTATATTAAGAATCAAGATAATCTTACCTACATCGGCAAGGGATAACTAGACAACCTATAATAGTGTCAGAGGTTAGCTACACTAAAGTTGTTAGTTACAAGCGCAAGTTCGTACGATCCAGTCGTGCATTTTTTTTGTTCGGGTTTTGTATTTTTCAAAAACATGTTTTGTCCCTCTTTTTCAACATTTTCAATTTGGTAACCCTATACGTGATTCATGTAGTGACTCTTTCTTTAGGTAAATTGAAAAGAAATTGCATTGAGCGGTATCTAAAAGAAATTGTTCTGACGTATACGGAAAAAGAATTCGTGACTTATTTTCGTGTAAGCAGCGTGTTCTATACAAACAGCTGGTTAATAAGTTTTCAACTTCCAAAGAGTAGCTCAGATGGGACTTCCGCAGGATTGGATTGGATTGGACCTGGTTCGCAGGACATGAGGCTTGTTCCTTCAGGGACATAGCAGATCGGTTTAACTTGGCTCTGGGAAACGTATATTTTATTATTCGGAGATTAATATATTTCTTTAGCAATCTTTGCGAATCGGCTGTAAAGTGGCCAACGGAGGGGAAAAAACTGAAACAGCTCAGCTTATGCTCAATAAAACAGGAATGAATGGTGTTATTGGTAAGAATTTTGATTTTCCATACGAAGTTACCGATAATATTACATCATCTTTTTTTGCAGGACTGATAGATGGCACTCCCATTCAAATTGACCCTTCAAAGCGAGGGAAAAATGATTACATCGACAGAAAGAATGTAATAAGTGTTTGCCTGCAAGGAATTTGTGTCGAAAACAAAAAATTTACTAATATCTTCGTTGGCCATCCAGTTGGAAATCTTTCGGCTCTAGCTGATGTCGACTGGTCCGCAATATCTTGCATGGTTCCTGGTGGCCGTGGCAGTGATGATGGTTGCGGCGGTGATGATGGTGGTGTTATTGGCACAAAGTTCTCCTCACCAGTTTCTCTAAAAGAGTTTTTAAAAACATCGTTGCGAAATTCTTCATCTTAAAAAAAAAAACAATTTAATAATGAATTTCTTAAAATATTAAATTAGTATGTATCTACTCTGCTCAATGGTTTGCTGCGTATTTGGCGAACAATTAATAATGACACTTTTCCCCTCATCTGAAGTCATAGACATTTGATGAATTGTTTTCATTTGTCTGCAATTAAATAGGTTCTAATAATATTTTGTATTAAGTATTAGTTTTACTTACAACTTTATAAAAAACACCAAATCTAACACCGAAATATTTCTTTTTTTTTTTAACAACAACAGTTCTCACAAATTGTTCTAACCTGTTTTACCTAAAAAGCAAGTGCAGAAAATTCTGTTCTAAAGTGTTCCAAACTGTTCCCAACTGAGTCATTGAACACCAATCCAGAACAGTTTTTTTTTTAATTTAGCTATATGCCTGTAAGACCTAAGGTCTTCTAAATGCAACCTGAATTGCACGGCACTAGTTTGGCACTGTGGATTTGAGAACCAGGTATTGACTGTCTCATTTTAACCCATGGGCGGCATCCAATTAAAATTGGATGTAGAGAGAATAATGCGCTTAGCGTGGGGATCGAACCCACACGTCCTAGTTAGCAATCAAGCACCTTAACCACTGCGCCATTGCCACCCCAAACAGTGTAGAACAGAAAATTTCTCATTGAACACCAAAATCTTGTACTTTTCTGTTCTAAAATTTTCTAATTTGTTCCGAACAGCGCCATTGAACATACATAATGTTATCTCGGATACCAAAATATCCGAGTATAATGTGTGATTTAATCAGACAGGTTAGCTGGAAGCTGTCTACACATTTATTCTCGAATAGCGAGTATTTATTTGCAAATTTTTCCCTGATAACAGCTGTTTTCCATCAGATATGCTTTTTCCGAGTTACAAAGATCGTAAGTTATTCCAGATCCAGATTACTCAGAATAAACCTCCACAATGAGACCCTCATGGACATAAAACTGGTAGAAAAATAATTATCACAGCAGAAAGAATGGATGGGATGGAGAAGGTGCTGCAATCCAGTGCAGACCGCATGGAGAAACTTTCATTCCACAGTTTCGCGCTTTTTCTTGAGAAAATATTTCCTACAGCTTCAACAACATTTCAAAGCCAATGCAGTGGAGGACGACAACCTGTCAACCTTTGGAAACTAAATCAATGAGATACTCCAGAAACTCTTCGAGACCACCGATGTGAGTATACACATATTCAAAAACTTAACATCTAAATTGAAAAGCACTTCCAAACAAAATTGCATGTACTCGCAACGAGATGGGAATTTCTGCTTCAGAAAATGGCTTCAGGCCAAACTTAGAGGAAACATTAGTACAGTGTGTTTGTCAACACAAAATTCTGAAATTAGTGTACGTAGTAAGTCTAGGCAGCGCTCCAAAAGACGCAGACATAGGTCTTCGTCACGTTTTGTTGCTAAAAATGAAAATGAAAATTGGTCAAACCCCAGCAATTACTGCAAGCACACGGAGACAAATCATTCAATCAATGAAATAGTTGAAGATGATCTGGATGATCAAGTTGTGTCATATCAGTGTGAAGCCGGGTGAATGCGACAAAAAATGTTTGTGGCACTCCACGTTAATCAGCAACCAATGCTTTTCCAGTTAGATACGGAGCCAAATGTTCACTGGTCGGTCTCGATAGGTATCAGGCACTTGGGAAACCCCCCTCTGTGAACCGACTACTCGTTATGTAAAGGCTTACGGAGGTGGGATCATAAGCATTAAGGGATCCGTAAGGGCATCAATACAATTTTGGTAAGCGAGTATCGAAATGGTGCCAATATAATGGGCTTAGATTGGTTCAAAGCATTTGGTTTCTCAATTAATTATGCAAAGGGGGAATCAGTTTTACAAGTTGGAAACGCAGACAGTTTGTCCTCCGATGCTAATTCCATCTGTGAGAAGCACAAAGCTGTTTTTAGTCTAGGGTGCAATAAGTTATTTATAGCTCATTTAACATTGAAACCGAATAGTCAACCTAAGTATTTTAAGCATTGCCCTGTACCTTTCGGATTAAAAGAAGCCGTACGAGCTGAAAAGATACACTTGGAAAAGTTAGGCATTCTTCGACCTATTGAAACAAGTCAATGGGTAGCACCCATTGTGGTGGTGAAGAAAGCTATAGGTATCTGTGGAGATTTTCGTATAACGATAAACCCACAATTAGCGATCGATCGTCATCCCATCTACATCGCCAAAATGTTATGTTTTAATGTTCCAAAATGAAAAGATTAAATATTTACTATAATCAAAATGATCTTTATTAATAATAATTAATGAAAAATACAAAAGGTGATGAGTTGGGAGAGACTGCTTGTTTCTTCTTCAGGCGGGAATCCAAAAGTGAAAAAGCGGGAACTCGGTAGGTAATATTATATTGACAGCCGGTGTTAATGTGATAAGTAAGGTTTTTGAAAAGTAGATCTTCGAAAATGGTAACAGCAGTGTTGCCAGAATATATCAGAATGTCAAATCGAAAATAATCTATCTCCAATTATTGAAAGTTCACTCTCTGACTGCCAGGTGCCGTGACTCCATGTGTCAGGATGCAGTACAACAAATTTGTTAGACATTTTCTTCATGCAATAATGTGAATTGGCTGTCAATTTTTTCGAAATTTAGATTAGGGTCGGATTTTTTTTTAACGGCTGCACGCAATAAAGGGGTTTTGACAACCCTTTATATGAAGGATGTAAGAGGAGATACCGATGCACATTGGTTGTGATTTTCTGAATATCAAAATGGGAGGGGAAAATAGAGAGTCTTATAGATTACAGCCAGATCAGACGGGGAGAAGAATTTCTTGCACCATCGAAGAAAGCCCAGATACTTTGCAGCATTTTTGGCGACATCGAATATGTGGTCATTCCACAAGAGGTGGTCTGTGATGCATATACCCAGAACTGAAAGCTGATCGGTTTCTTCAATGCAAGCACCGCTCATGGATAGCGGCATGGGAGGTGGATTCTGCTTTATCGACCGAGGACAGCACTGGGTTTTTCAATCATTAAATTCTACGCGGTTTTTAATGCCCCCTTGGACAATGCTGTCAGGATTCAGGATCAGAATTTAATGATCTTATCATACACTGCCGTTCCAGTTGCACATCCGAAGAACAAGGAGGTGAATCTGAAAACGAATATGAAAAGCTGAGAGTATTATCGTCAGCAAAACAATTAAGTGGATTAGAAGTTCCAGATAAGAGATCATTAATAAAAATGAGAAAAAGGGTCGGAGACAATACAATAATAGCCCTGGGGCACACCAGCATTTATTTTGTGAATATCAGACTTGAAACAGGCTCGAAAGGTAATTTCTAATCCAACGAAGAAGAGATTCATCGATACCAAATGCACGCATTTTCGATAAGAGAGCTTGATGCCAAACTCATCAAATGCTTTTTAAGTATCAAGCGCAATAATCTTACTTTCACCAAAACGATGTAAAGATTTGTGCCACTGTTCGGTGAGATATACCATCAGATCACCAGTGAACCTATTGCTACGAAAGCCATACTGCCGGCCATTAAGGAGCTTTCGTTCTTCAAGATATTTCTTGAGCTGATAATTAATCAGTGTTTCCATGACCTTGGAAAGAAGGGACGTAGAGACAGGTTCTTCGTCTCTGGAATGTTCTACTCTATTTGGAGTTCAACTCGAAAATGTTGGGATGACAACTGGCGTCTCTATTTGTTAAACCAAAGGAACTACGTACCTCAGGTTTTTAAGTACGAATTTCGACTCGACACCGCTCTTGAAGTGGAATCGAGTTGGTCGAAGTCCATTTGAACTCAATGCTGGTTTACAATGAAGCAAAGAAAATAAATGCGAATATGCTGTGATTGTGTTAAACATAAGAAATAATTCGGCATTTCCAGAAACTGCCTTTGCCTTTTCTCTTTTTGATTTGACATTTCAAAAATTACAATACGATTTGTTCAGAGGTTCACTTTTCTACATACCAGCATTATCACACTGAAGTATATAATGTCCTCTATCTGTCCATATCATAAATGTCAGAAAACAATGACATTCACTCCATTTGTAAACAAAAATTAGGGCATTTTGTCATTACTTTTGCTTTTGCCATAAAGTTTGTTTTATTGCGGACATTAAAATACAAAACCTAACTTCAAACACTTAGTTTTTAATTTGTTATGAGATTATGACACTTCCACTCGAAATATACTATACAGTACAGCGAAACTTTGACGTTTAACATGACCGCGTCAGACTAAAATAAAAGTAAATAAAAACTTAATTCAGAATTTCAAAACCGCATTTCAATTTATTCTCGACTAAGTTTTCAACTAAGCTTTTCACATTAAAATTATTGTAACTGAGATGTCCAGCAAAAAAAAAACATCATTCCGGGAAATGGAAAACCTTTTGGCATAACCATTTGGCAACCGACATCACAGAGTCGGATCCAATATTTCTTCCATCTGCTAACTGTTGGGATTGGTAAGTATATGGAGGTAAGTATACCTACATAAAAAAATAATTTTATATCTGTGTATGTACATTTAAGCAAGTTTTAATTTTTAAGTAAATACAAACTCCTATAAAGCAAAGTTTTCAACACAAAAAAAGTATAAAATAAGAGTAAGCTCATAGAAAGAACGACAAAAAAAAAAATAAGTCAAAACCAAACTTTTCCTCATGTTGTCAAAGATACACTCAGACGACGAGTCAGAGGACTCCATCCTCAGGCTCAGCTGGCTTTGACGCGGGATGACGCTCAACCTATATCGCCCCATACAGATACAAAACTTCTGCAATATCACATAATGCCTTAATGTTATAAACCCTATCCTTATATAGAGCACACAAAAAAAGTTGATGAAAAAGCAAAGAGAAGCAGCAGCTTTGACTAGAGCACAGCTGGTGTGTCAATATCGGTGAATGCAAATGGAATGAGACCCCTATCAAATCATCATGATTTTGTTCTACATTAAAGGATAAAGCATACACAACACATACATATTTGACATTTAAAACACAAAAAAACACGCAAAGTAGAAAAATATTTGGCAAAAAAAAAAATCTAAAACATTCGCATCCCCTATCAAACTCAATTTATTTTTTATTTGAAATTTTATGATAGTGTTGGAACTGGGAGAAGTTGAAATTTTTGCTAAGCTTTGTACGTCTGCTTAGGCATGTGGTGCAGCTTAAATAACGGTTAGTGGATTTTGTTCTTAGTTTTTAATAACTCCAATTTTAAGAGCATTAGAGAAAGCTCTATTGCTTTTACGACCTTCTTAGGTATGTTAAGACTTTTCAATGAAAAGCGTGTACAATATCTTTTTGAAGTTTAAAATCTCAGTTCTACCTTTTTTTCCGGCAGAAACTGCATTCCTCCACCCTATCCTTCTCGACCCGGGGAAGGTGTCTCTATTCATCCAGAACAAGTGCTCAGGCACCAGCTCTATCTTGGTCTTGAAACTGGAGGTTCGGCCTTCCTTGCCCTTTAGTCACTTGGAACTTCGGGACTGAGATTTGAAGACTGTCTTGTCTGGAACATTATTGTCCTTTCGCTAGATGTGGCCAACCATTGTAGTTGAAGTGTTTTCACTTTTTGAAATCTTTGTAGATAAATAGCTAGATAGGTAGATAATTTCTTTATTTAAAAAAATAAATTATTTACAATATTTGTTTCTTTAAGATTAAGGACATGTTAATTCTGCCATCTGCCTGAACGACATTTCATAACACAATACAGATAAAGAAGTTAAATTTAAATTTTAAGCATTATATAAGTTAATTAATTACTAAGCATTCAATTTAATAAAGCAACAAGTGTGCTTTCAACAATTTTGAGATGATTTAAAACACAAGGAATTCCAGCTAATGCCGGATTTACACGAGTGACAAATTGCCATTAATTCATGCCATTAAACTGGGAAAATAATGTTAAAATCAAATTAATAATGATAAGCATTTACACGTGGTAAAATATTGACTATTTGATTGATAATGACAATCTGTCATTAAAAAATGAGCAAGTTGATTCTTCCTCGCGGTGTGCCATAATTTTCAAAATGGCATTACTGTGGATTAACATGACTCCATTGTAATGGCAATATTTAATGTCAGTCTTCCCTGCCATTTTTTTAATGACGAAAACAATGACTATTTACAATGACGTTTATTTAACTAGGATTAGTTTTCTTATTAAATTTAGGAAAAAAGATTTATTTTTTGAATTTTTGCTTACAAAGGAACTATTCTTCATTTTGAGACCCTTCGCTTTTGTTTTTTTTACATGCGATTAGTAGAATATAAGGCAAGTTATGCTTGCTTTGATAAAAAAAGAAATTGACATAATAATCAAACATGACATTAAGATGATAGGGAAGACGAAAAAGGCTGCCATTCAAGTGCGGCTTGAAAAAAATTAGGCATAATGTCGGAGAGTGTCGCATTAGTGCGGTCTTACTTTAAACCTTTAAAAACCCGACAGCATGAAAAATTCCGAAGATTTCGATGAAAGAAATTTGATATTAGACGTGCTCCTTTTTTGTAATTTATGCGGGGCTTACATACATGAATTGACCGTCGCGTCGCCAGGACTATTTTTATGAAAGCAAAAAGGTTGCTAAGGTTTCGCACCGAACTATCAATTTTTTTAAGTTTGCAAGGAAAATTTATCTTAGTGTGTTAACACATATACCGGTGAATTCATGCAATATTCCTTGCATTTCAGCGTAAAGTCGCGTGTGTCGTACCATGTTAGAAATGAATATTGAAATTATCTTATTAACCGTGCTGACCTGTGCAAGGATTCCCCAGCGACAGTGGCTACTTTTGCGAAAGTAAAAACTAACTTGCAAATGTAAGCTCTTGCTCTCGCGTAAGTTGATATATACATGAAAGTAAAACAAAATTTGGTGGGTCCCAACTTTTCATGTGCCAGCTATAAGAGTTGATAGGATCTTTCATTTAACAGCCATCTTTTTCATTGGCACATGTTAAGTTTGCAAAGAAAATCAAGTTTGCTTTGTAAACTTTTACAATCCCGAAATTTCTTTATCTTCACAAGTACTGTTTTTTGCGCTTAGCCCATTTCACGCTACAAAGAGCTAAATATAGAGTTTTTTTATCCAGAACTTCGGCGAAGACGTATACCTTTCAGATTTGGTTTCAACGGCAAGTTCGGAGCTCCAACGAAAATTCCCAAACAAATTGATATCCAGAAACTGCACTTTCCGCTGGCCCGCAAGGTCACATGACCTGACTGCACCAGACTTTTTTTATGGGGTTATGTCAAGCAGGAAGTTTACAAAACGAAACCCAGGAATTTGACTGAATTGAAGCAGTCCATTAAGACAATAATTGAGGCGATCCCAATTTCAACCCTTCAGGCCGCAATGAACAATTTTCTGATTAGGTGGCGCATATGCGTGGATGAGCGTGGAGGTCATTTGCGGTCTATCATCTTTAAAAACCATTAGTTATTTAAAATAAAATATAAATTAAAGATTTTATTTTATCAACTTAAAACACAAATTATTTATTTTTGCTTAGATGTACATTTCAGAAGCTATGCTTCCATTGTCAGTAATTTCTATTTAAATATGTAATTCTTTTAACTCTAAGTTCCAAGGTATGTGAACTCCTTACTTACCTCAAAATTGCTGCTTTCAAGAGTGACGTTTTATTCCAATACAGTAGCTTTTTAGTCTTGTCAGGACCAACATTTATTGACTGTTCTTCAATCGTAATAAATGCGTGATTCAAGCAGTGGATTGTAACAATGTACAATGTACAAGTAACTGCAGGGTTTTGATGAAGGTACTGCCTATTGTGCCGAATGAGTCACGTAATAGCACATCTCCTTGCCGAATCCATGTCTATAATTATTTAGAATAATTCGGAAGCATTACTTCTCATTTGTGCATTGTACCGTATGCTTTCCAGTATCATTCGACACATTTGAGTCGGTTCTTCCGAAATCTCAAGCTCGACCAGCGCCTTATAGAGGTTCTGAAGATGACTGCTTTCATATGTATAACTTTGAAGTCGACGAAGAAGTGAAATTTCCTGGTCTTCCGCAGAATTTTTCTTAGTGAGAAATTTTGGCCTATAGTCGATCTACGGGTCCTACAACCACTCGTATATTTTCTGAATAATAAATTTCGCAACGGATTAGTCCCCTAAAAACAATATTGTATGCCTCGATAGTCCTTGCAAGAATAAGGATCCTGTTTTTTAATTGATACATATGGTGTGCTGAATGTCTATTCATCGGGCATGCTCCAGTCCACAATTGGTAGGAAGTCTTATTTATCAGAATGTACGATGTGCGATGGATAAATCCGAAGAAAAATTTTTGTGATATATTCTATTGATAGCAGGCATCAACCAAACAATTTCAATGATTACACATTTACAAAGAAAAGACTTCTGCCTATAATGCAACTTATCAAGGTAGCAGGCGAAGTAATCGAAACGAAGACGCAGGTAAAATATATAGAAAACAAACTAAACAAAAAACTGCCCTTGAACAAACTATATTGAAAAAACAATCCGGCAAGCTAGAAAAGCCCTTATGAAATGAATATATGTACACCATTACAGTTGTGGGCCAGAAGAGTACCTACTAAAGTAGAAATGGAAAAAAATTGGTTCAACTCGGGTGCCTGCAAAATAATGCTTAAATTCCACGTTAATGCTATCTACATTGGATCATTGCGGAATTGGTGGCGGGCTCAGGCAAGCTATTATCTCCATAATTACATATATAGGTACTATTGTTGTATATCATTACAAGTTAAGGATTTTTGAAAAAAAAATCGAGCTCAAGATTTTGATCAAAGTTGATATTACGATGAAAACGAAGATGAAAAAAGAATTCCGTCTGTCTGTCTGTCCGCGAGTACAGCCTAAGCGGTTGGATGGATTTCCTTCAAACTTATAACATAATGTTTTTTCGGTAATATGCCCACACGTTTTTTTAAATATTTTTTTGAACGAAAAATAACGGAACCTTTCAAAAGCGGATCCCACGATTTTTATAAAAATAAAATGCTCGACTGGATCGCACGAACTTGCTCTTATGTTCGATCACATCGAGTGCAAAAGATTTCTATTAAAAATCTTAAAAAAAAGGGTTTTCCATTTAGGTCGGGTCGATTTTAAAATTAAATAAAACAAGTTGGATATGAGATATTAATAAGCTTCTATCCTTATTTGAGAGCCTTATCAATGATATTATGTGTGAGTTAACGTCGTTGAAATGGCCGCCGCAGCTTCGCTGTGTGGGCGCATTCGAAAAGTCCAGTTTTCTTTGCCCTTGACGCATAAATCAGGCTCAATTTGTCCGATGGCATCGATTATGTTGTCTTTGAGGGCCGCGGTGGTTTGAGGATTATTCGCATAGACCTGCAACTTAAGAAAGCCCCACAAGAAAAAGTCTAAGGGCGATTTCGTTCACTCAAAGTTAAACATAACTTGAGGATTTTTATCTTCAACTTGTGAATTTGTTTTTATTCACCCAAATTTGACGCTTTCAACTTTCGAATTTAAACTCTAGAGTTGATCAACCTTAGATTTTCTCAACTGCCCAAAATAGTAGAAGTTAATGGAGCAAACTTGGAATTTTGTTTGATTTTTGTTTATTCAATCTAGTTGTTGCCTGTTTGCTCTTGACATTGGTTTCAAAAATATAAAATATAAATCATTAAAAAATAATAATGTTTCGTGTTGACTATATCTGGGAGGATTGGCCATCATTTTCGAGCAGCGACGATGAAGAAAATTTGCATCTCGAAAGACGACAATACAAGATGCTTCAACGTGTTGATGTTACCAAATGGGATGACGGCGACTTCATCTACCGTTTTCGTATCTCAAAGCAGACGACAATGATAGTACTCGAATTCATAAAAGACTCGTTGCCATTCGACTAGAGAATATACTGTACAATGCGAAATAATTACAGTGAAGAATGTAGGTTTATTTGATTGTTATTTTGTATTAAGATCGCGAGAATTGCGGCCAATTACCCAATTATTAACAGTTGTGCGGTATTATGCACTCGGATCAATTTAACTAGTGATTGCAGATTTTATTGGCGTAAGCATTACAACTGTGCACTGTGTGTTAAAACGTGTATCTAAAGCGCTTGCGATCCCTGCCGTAGTCTATATCTTCTTATTTTTCCATTAAAAACCAATTCTAAAAATAAATGTCATACAATGAGTTGCTGGGTTACTTATTACATGCTGTTTAGACACAGAAGTAACAGCATGTGATTGAGTAAAACTAGTATACCGATAAAATAGGACAAAGAATAAAAAAAATTAATGCGAATTATAAGGGGTATCGATAATTAAGATACGGAAATTTTTCCGCAATAGTTCGCCGCCATTCCTGGAGATAAAATCTGAGACAACAACCACCTACAGTCTCCGAATGTCGCGCCACACATCTTTCCTATCATTCTTTCTCTTCCTTAACGTCACCCTAACGCCCGCGCTGTATTGAAACATTTAAAGGGTATTCATAATGCTCCTCGATTTATTAGTATCCCGGAAACGCAAAATGAGCGGTTGCACGCTGCAAGTAATTTTTATGAAAAATCGAAATTTCCTCGAACAATTGGTGCGATAGGTTGTACGCATATCCGTATTCAGTCACCAGGTGGAAATGTTGCAGAAAATTTTAGAAACCGTAAGGGTTGTTTCTCCCTTAACGTTCAGACGGTGTCCGCTACAAACTTGAAAATAAACGATTATCGTTGCCCGTTGACAGGTACATACATATTATGTGTTCGTATGAAAATATAAATTTCAATGGGGGTGGCAATGTCGCAGTGGATAAAGCGCTTGATTGCTAACTAGGACGTGTGGGTTCGATCCCCACGCTAGGCGCATTCTTTTCTATTTCCCCAATTTTAATTGGATGCAGCCCATGGGTTAAAATGAGATGGTCAATACCTGGTTCTCAAATCTACTGTGCCAAAGTAGTGCCGTGCAATTCAGGTTGCATTTAAAAGACCTGAGGTCTTACAGGCATATAGTTAAATTTAAAAAAAAATCGTTTTTAATGTTATTTTTTAAAGGGCTCTACGCATGATAAGCGTATTTTCAATATGTCAAGCTTAAAAAAACGATTCGAGGAAGGAGAGTTCGAGCATGTTATCCTTATTGGAGACTCTGGCTATACAAACACGAGCTATCTCGCAACGCCTTTCCTGAATATCACATATGCTGCAGAAAATCTATTTAACGAATCGCCTATTCGCACTCGCAATTGTGTCGAACGGTCATAGTTAGGAAAAGTCGCTTTCCAGTGCTGGCAACTGGCTTAAGGTGCAGAGTCGAAACTGGTCCATAACATAGCCATCGATGAAAATGAATCGCAGCCCCCACCGGAGTTGGCAGGATTCGCTAATATACTATCAGCCGCCGATGTTCCGTCAGACACGCATTTGGAATCATTATCCACAGTCACTGATAACGTTCGCTCTAAATTAGTACGTACGTATTTTAAGCCAATGTTAGATGTTAACTAAAACACTAAAATTAATTCATCAAAAACTAAATACATAATAATGAAAAAATGCAGTGTATTATAAAGAAATTTATTGACAAAATAAAATAATTGAATAAATAAGAATTAACATATGTTTTTTTAATTATACTCTTTTTTCGCGGCTGCTGTTATAACTGGTGTTATTGTTTGATGAATCTGTTCAGAACGAATGCAATGAATTTGCTTATCGTAGGCAAGTTAATTCTTTGCCCGCTGCAACTCGGTGGCCGAACGCTCCCTATCCAGCACCGTTCACATTCAATTGCAGCTCGGTTAAGATCCAAGGCCGCTCGTTCCCGTTCAAACTTGTAACGGTCTCTCTCACCCTCCAAGATCTCAATTTCAATTCGATACTTACTTGCGGTATGTTGCTGTTTTTCTTCACATAATTTGGGAGTTTTATTTGAGAATTATTCAGGATCCATTTTGCGCTTACGATGGTTGTACACCAAAGCGTTCACACGCTTCCTCAATTTCCCAGCATTCATTCTGTCCCAAGTATTGTCAACAACTGCATCTTCGTCTAAGATTTCATTTTCAAAAGGCTGCATTTTAGCCATTGCCTCATCGTTCTTATTTTGATGCAAAACTGTGACATTATCATCCACATCATTTAAACAAAATGTCAAATCATCATCGACTAAAATTTCTTCTATAGAAATTCCTTGCTTCTGTTCTTCAGATGAAGCAATTTTGCTACTAGCGCCTTGCAGTAATAACTCGATTGGTCGCTATCATCTGATATAGCAGCAAGACCCAAAGTCGAAGGTGTCAAAAGCACCGCCAATTGCTGCATTGGATCGCTTAGTGCAGGTAGATCCTTTTTGTGCGGACCACCACCAGTCTTTTTGGCGTCTCTGGAAAAATAAAACGCTCGATCTCTCAAAGTCTGTTTAATTTGTGTTTATTACTCACCCTGTAATTTAAGGAGACAGGAGAAATGAAATACATAAAAAAAATGTCTGCAAACCGACTTAATTTGCCCGGCGTTGCAACATTGAATGTATTTGCAATCTTCTCACACTCTTTGTCCTTATAGCGATTGGTAGCACCGTCTGTCTTTTTATTTTCTATGATTGAACTGAACTCCAATGTGATTCTCACCAGCCTTCCTCTTCTGGTGTGTATACAATTTTTGCACATTTTTTCTTTATTTCTTTTAATTTGTCCATTTTTATTTCACTTTTTTTTAATAAAATAAATAATTTTTCAAGTTTTTAAAACATATTTAACAGAATTTGAATTAATAAAGAATAACCGTATTCAAAAATGTCAAATCGAAAGTTGAGACTGACATTTAGGTGACATCTTTCTCAAATATCCGAGGGAAGTGTTCAAAACTGAAAGTTGTCCTACTTTTGAATCTAAACTTCTAAAGTAAGAGTCAAAATAGTAAAAAAAAAACAATTTTCAACTTGCCGATAAGATCTCGAGTTAAAACGAACTCCGGAGTTGTTCAACTTTGGGTTTTTCGGCAAGTTGAACAATAGTGAACAAAATCACCCTAAAGGGGTCAAATCACACAATCTTGGTAGCCAATTCACGTAACCTCGGTGCTAGATAACCATGCAATGAAACCGTTCGTGCAGAATATCGATTGTGTCTTGAGCTGTGTAGCGCGTAGCGCCATCCTGTTGAAACCATATGTCTTCGGTATCCATATTATCCAATTAGGCCACAAGAAGTTGGTTATTCCAGCCCAAAATCCACAACAAACCGTAACTTTATTTGGATGCATTGGAACCTCTTGGATCTCGCGTGTATTAGTGTCGTCCCAAATCCGACAATTTTGCTTATTCACGTAGCCATTCAACCAATATTGGGTTCATCGCTAAAGAATCGCAACGAGCGCACGTGTTCGGTCGACGCTGTAACTTGTCATGATGATTTGCCTTTAGTGACTGATTAAAAGACGATATTTTGACAGTAAGTAAAATAAACAATGTATCCTCCACGAGCTGTCAAAATCAGTCCCTATTGCAAAACCCTATATTTTTAAAGTAAAATTATATACAAAATTTTAAATCTTAAATATTTAATAACATGAACTTAAAAACAAATGATTAAATGGGATTAATCAAAGAAAAAAAATACAAAATTATTAAATAAATACTTAACTAATTTGAGCTCAAAAAAGTACGCCATTTTATTTCTTGGGTAAATTTGAATTTATGAGAAAATAAAATGCACGCCTGGATCGCACGCACTTGCTCTTATGTTCGACCACATCGTATGCGAAAGATTTCTATTAAAAATCTAAACATATTTTTAAAGTCGTTTTCCACTTATTTTTTTATATATAAATACAAAGTTTCTTTAATTTTTTTCTAAAAAGATTTGTATGAGAATCTTAAATATTTAATAATATACCTAAACTTAAAAACAAAAGATTAAATTGGCTTGATCTAAGAAAAAATAATTTAAAAAAGTACACCATTTTATTTCTTGGATAAATTTGAATTTTTGAGAAAAAAAAAATTTTTTCAGCGGTTTTTGAGAAAAAAAGTTTTTTTTTTTTAACTTTTTGACAACACTTTTCAAAAAAAAAATTCAAAAAGGTCAATTCATAGGTATTCAGAACATACATATAACTATAATTTAAAAAAAAAAATTATTGAGTAATTTTTACAATATAAATTAATTTTTTGTTTAAATGCTTATAAAAATACAAAAAAAAAACATTAATTAAAAATATTGATAAGCAGTATAAACTGGGCAACCTAACCTTATACAATGTGTAAAATTTCGAAAAAATCGGTTAAGCCTTTTATGAGATAGTCAAAATAAAAAAAAACGGTCCAATGGAAAGTACCGTTTTTAGACATTTAAAAAAATTTTTTTTCAACCTTATGATCGGTCCTAAAAAGCTGCACTGATTTTTTAAAAATCAAAATCGTTAGAGCCGTTTTCGAGAAAAATAGGCCTTAATGTAATGTAAAAACAGACAGACTGCAGATAGACAGACAGGCACACATACAGACGGACAGAATTTTTAGACCCCTTTTTTGTCGTCGCTATCATCGTAATGTCAAGTTTAATTGTTATCTTAAAACTTTTTTTTTTCGACGAATGCATAACTTGCCTTATAGTGCCAACCTATATTCGCAAGTAAAAATTATCAAAAATACTAACGAAAAACAAGAACTGGCCAACAGATCAGAATATTTAAAAGCATTAACAAAGCTGAGACCGGCCACATAGTTCGCAACGTATATTAGATGGAATAGATAAACATATGAATCATATCCGGAATATGCTTCCATAAGCTGTAACACTTTAATCATAGAGACCAGTGCTTAGTCTAAATCCTGAAACTCTTATGAGAAGACACCGATAGATACAAATATCGAGGACTGTGTTATCACCAGGTCATTTTAACTTCTCCGAGCTCTTCTTTTTATAATGACAAATCTCATCCAGCTTTAGTTGGGACATAATTACGGTGACCATCCGTCCCGTATCACGCTCGAATGTCCAGGGTAAATTTTAAGAAAACCCGGGACGTACAACTGTCCCGTACTTTATTTTTTGTCTCGAGTTTGTCCAGGGTTTTTTAACATATTTATATTATTTGAATAACGTTACAAAATTTAACAATTTTATTTACAATAATTACAAATAGGTATCGTTGTCCAGACTTTGGAGTTTGAAAATCTGCCAAGGGAAACATCTGACATCGCTTCAAAATACATAAATGAGACTTTGGTAAAATTTTGGCAATTTGTGCTTACAACATAAACTGTAATATTTTGGCGGGTCAGCAAGGAAAGGCAAGAACAACACTTTTTGATAAACTTCAAGCCATTGCCGGTAATGATCTCATTGGAGTTAATTGTGCTGCTCACGATTTAAATAACTATTCGTTTTTTAATCTCTACACTGTTCATGTTGAAAAATTTAAGGAAATTTGCGAAAAGTCTCAGACTAAATACTTTAAACTAGTTCGTTACAGAAAACCTAGTTGGCTATTTCTAAAGCCAGCTATTAAGACAATAATCCAACTTTATAATCCTTTAAGAGAATTTTTCTTATTTTAAGGAATTTGTTTAATAACTTCGTATCTCAGGTTCTTCTTTATTAATTTTATTCAATCCGAGGCCTCAATTTTACATGTGAACATATTATTAGCAGAGTCCCAAAAAAATGCATGTCTAAAGTTGCGCAAGCAATGAAATGCCTTAAATTGAAAATAAAAATCTAGATTAAGAGAATAATTGATCATATTTTGTTTGCAAAGAAACCGTTTTAAATAGAAATATTAAGTTTGGTCACAAGCATTATAATTCCCTTCTCTTTATGTGTGCAGTTAAGGATTAACAAAATAGCTTAATTAAAGTATTTATTAGAAAAATTTGTCACTTAAGCCTTTTCATTTTTTATAATTTGTGTATTAAATTGGCTTATGTTACTTAAGCCGGTTTTCCGAATATCGTTTCAATTCTTGTGTGTACTTACTTATAAACGGTGATTTTTTAAGAGCTTGGTTTTTGAAAATTCAAAAAAACACAGAAACTTATAAAAAGTGAATGAAATTTTTATTTGGATCGATAAATCAATTTCTGCCATTTACTTTTTAAAAATAATTTCACTTAAATGTTGCCCGCGGCTACGCTTCAGGTGGTCCATTCTGAAGGTCCAATTTTGGCAAACTTTTTCACACATTTCGGCCGGAATCTCACCAATGACGCGTTCAATGTTGGCTTCCAAGGCAGCAATCGTGTTTGGCTTATCCCCATAGACAATAGACTTAACATAGCCCCACAAAAAATAGTCTAACGGGGTCAAATCACATGATCTTAGTGGCCAATTGACTGCGCCAAAACGTGAGATCAACTGCTCACCAAATTCGCCTCTCAATTGATGCATGGTTTCGCGTGCAGTTGCGAAACACATTTTTCACAGAGCACGAATTTTGATAATAAATTTCAATAATTTGCAAACGTTGTTCAGACGTAAGTCTATTCATGATGAAATGGCAAACAATACTGAATCTTAATGTCAAATGTTCGTGGAATTTGTCATGTGTGATCTGTCAAAAATATAAACGTCAAAAACCAAGTAGCAAAAAAATCACCCGTTACATAAGCTGTTTTTCCTTTTTTTATATTTGACTATATTTTTACTCAAGACTTTTTTCTCTAAGGAAATTTTTATTAATCTTTATTGAAATAAAATTTATTGAAGGACTTAAAACATAGAAATAAGTTAATACAAAAATTGGACTGGTAAAATGGAGCAGCTCCAGAAGATCTTGTCTTTTTTGCTTCGTTCATTTTGTTCGGTCCATCGTACACCATTTAAAGAGAGCCTGTGTTTAGTACACTACAGTCTCGTAATTTGTCTGGACTGTTTTCGAGTATAAAGACTTTCGTATGCAGGGATACTCATAATATGATTCAGAACTTCATTTTTATCGCATCTAAAATTTTATTAGTCGAAACTCCTTTTCCTCGCATATCCTTTATGAGTACGTACACTTTGCCACTCTTCTATAAATGGATTTTTGATTGTTCGATTGAAATCAGTCCAGACACAAACGAAAACTTAAGATTATAGTTGCCCAATACTGTTTAAAAATAATGGCGCAAAATTTTAAATGATTTAGTAAAATGTTAAAGCCACTTTTAGCAATTTACTAAGCTAAAAAGATGATTGAGCTAATTTTAAACGATTTTAACATTTTACTAATAATCTAATCTACACTTTACTAAATACTAGTTAAAATCACGGAATGGATACTTTAATTTTCAGCAATTTGCGAAATCTATTATGGAATCTGATAGTAAATATATCAGCCTTGCATGCGGGGTGCCTAGGTTCGAGTCCTGCTGGTGAACAATTTTGTTTTGTAAATAATGAAGTTAAAATGATGAAAATAGAAATAACTAATAACTTTTTAGAGCACATGTTGGGCTTTCATCAACATATAAATAATGTACAACGCATAACACCAATAATTGTGTTCATCAAAATTCAAAGCCTACAAATGCTCAGCTTTCTAGCAATTTACTAGTTTAGAAAAGTTTTAAAATTTTTGAAATAGTTATTCAATCAATAAGCACTTAGGAAATTGCTAACTAGTAAAATGTTAAGCCCTTAACAATGGGTTGTTTAAAATTTTGCGCCAATGTTTGTTAATTTTCTGCATACATTTCCTTTTGGAATCTGTCAACAGTCTTATGCCGGATTTACACGACTGCCAAGTTCGCAGTATTTACTGCTAAAATACTGCTCTCATTTATTTAATAATCGACATTGGTTTACACGAAGCTTAAATAATGACAGATAAAAATACTGCCAACTGGCAGTAAAGAATGAGCAAGTTCATTGTTTATAGCAAATTGTCATTATTTGTAAATTGTTGTCAGTACTAAATTTACCCGATGTCAGTATAATGCCACAAGTTAACGAAAATTCTGGCTCGCAGTTTTTTAATGACAAATATACTGCCATATTTTCGACCATTTACACGACGAGCAAAATAATGCCAAGATTTTAACAGTAATACTGCCAACTCTGCAGTCGTTTAAATCCGGCATTTTGCAGGCACGTTTTTTCAGTACTATTTAAGCAGTTCTGGCCTAAATTTCGTTCTTGACGCCTTTCCTTCCGCGATTCTTTTGTTGGTTTTGTTGATAATGTTACATTTTCAGGGCTTAATCTATTACTTTCTGGGATATGACCCTAAATTTTGTTCTAATTGGGATGCCGTTTCTTCAATGTCATTCAGAAAAGAAAGTTTGTGGTGATTATTCTGGCAAAAGAAATCCTGGATCTTTAACGCTATCAGCATCTTCGCCTAATGATTCATCTGATATCATACCAGCCAATGTAGATTTCAAATCTGTGATGGTTGCATCTGTTAGGTCATGGACACTGGTTGTAGCTGTTTCATTAGCCACAACCGGCATAAAGTTCCCGTTTTATATATTTAATAAAGCGAAAGGTAACTTAAATTCATTCACCTAAATAATAATATCTATAATTAAATTTTACCATCAAACTCCATGTGACGAGTTGATGTACGTACGTTTTCCCCAAGCAACTTTGGAATAAACCCATTTCAACTGATGGACAACTAAATTTTGCTTATGGAAAACATAAGATACCTTAAATCGAAATTAATAATTCTTTCGAACGCGAATGATCTGCTTTTATTAAAACATTTTTCGTTCTTAAGATTTTAATATTGATATAACTTATAAGGGTCTTCAAATCATTCAAGTGTTAAATGATTAGTTGACATAAAATTTAGCTTGAACGGCCTTATAATTTATTTACTTAGATGAATTGAATCTCTATTCGTCAAATGCCAAATTACTTTTTATGATTTATACTACGTTTCCAACGAACTTTAATCTCTTGTAGATTTAATAATCTCAAAAACTGTTTCCACCGCTCCAAAAGTAGATTAATTTTGACATCACTATTCGAAATGCATATATCGTTTCATTTTCTCTTATGATGTAGAAGTGTGACAGACATCTTCATCTGTGTCAACCGAAGAGGAAAATTCATTTTCCCGATGAATGTGTTCATTTCGATATGGAAGGAGGGTAGTTCGATTGAAGATTTAAATGAGATTTATTTTAAATCTTCGTCTGAGAAGATTAAATTTTGTATGGTAAATCTTCAAGATTTGTAGGAGATTTAGCTAAATCTACTTAAATCCCGGTTTAGTGGTCGGTGGGAACGTAGTATTACAAATTTAAGAACTATTCCGAAAAAGGAGTGATGTTTGGTGTATAATTTAATATTCACAATGATTGGTTCACTTTATGAAACAAATTTTATTAATAATTTTCCGTAGCAAAATCCTTATCTTAGTGTTTGCCATCACTGCCTAAATAATTTGTATGTATTAGGTATGTGAAATAAAATGAAATTAAAAAACAACATCAATCACATGGTTATATTGACACTCAACAAATTAGAAAGATAGAGGACAGCCAACATAACAGATTTAATTAACTCTTTAGGTTCAGGATTCGTAGTCTTATTTTTATAGCGCCTTTCAAACGTCCTAAAAGAATGATTTGCATTTCTCTATTTATTTAGATTTAAAAAAAAAAAAAGTTTTTTTTTGGATAGTTAATAGAACGTAAATGTTTTTTTAATTTTTGTTTAAAACCTTTTTTTGTTTCAAAACTATTTATTTTTCTGACTTTTGTTAATACATTTGTTAATAATATTATATAAATCACAAAACACTTTCATTTATATACTCATACAACGATTTATTTAAATATACATTTATTTCACTTTTATCAAACGACCGTATTTACGTTTTCAAAAGTCAAATTACAATGGCTTATGTCTACAGGAATCAGTTTCCCCTTTTGGTTTTTTATTATCCAGTACACTTTGATCGGTGTAAAACCGCTTAATTGAATTTAAAACAGCCTTTATTTGAAAAATGTTTCGGTTAAAGCGGCTTATGTCAGTTAAATCGTTGTCCATTTAAAATTTTTTTTTTCGTTTGGAAAAGTGGCTTATGTTTACATAGTTCAAACAAAATTATAGATTCCATTTTGGTAAAAAGGCGTATGTCAATTAAATCAAAAACTTTAATAGGAAAAACCGGCCTAAGTGTAAATAACATTTTACTTCAAATTAGATTTTGTTTTGGAAAAGTGGCTTGATTGTACTTAAAATTTTCTTTCTTATTAAAAAACTGAAATTTTAAGGTTTTGTAAAACGGTACTGATAAACCAAAACAAAATTAGACGAAAAAAAGACCCTGTACTTAAGACGCCTTACCAAATGCAAATTTCCAAATATGCTGGAATTAAGCCGTTTTAACAATCCTGAAAAGTGACTTCTAGATGGAATAGAAGCAATCTGAAGACACAGAAATGTAGCTAATTTTTCATATTATTTAAATGTTAGAAAAAAATCATTTTTGGATTAAGTCGACTTAAGCCCTTTTACCTTTTTCATAAAGACTTGGTAAAATATTGAAAAAAAAATGTTTTTGCATTTTGTGATCTTTTTTTTTATGTTTTTTTTTTGTTTTCGAGAATTTTATTGATTTTGTACCAAACACATTTTTCAATTTTTAAATTTATGTCCCGCGTTTTGCTCAGAGAAATATGGTCACCGTAGGCATAATAGACATGGCAAATTCTTAAATACCATTTATTCAATTAATATTGGTGGACTAGTCGGGTATGTATTACTAACTCCAAGTGCAATCTATGTAAGTTAATATATTGCCTCGGCAGTGTGTTGTGTTAAGTAAGCTCCTAATATTCTATTTATATATTTATGTATGTTTGTATATATAGACATAATCAATCTCCTTAAAATGATACGTCTTATGCCCTTAGCGTTGTTCTACCTCAAAGCAAACATAATTATTTATAAACCCTCCAGTCCCTGCGGCTTAACCAAAATCTGAAATCAAAAACTGACAAACCCCAATTTAATAATGGCCAGCCTTCCCTTTTGCCCTATCAGCCAGCCTTGTTTACCCTTAATTAATCGTTCTCTAGTATATTAAAATTTATGGCCTCAATCATGAAACTAATTACCAAAGCATCATTCCCCGTATCGCACTCATATATAGTATACAAGTTTTTTTTTCGAATCAGTTTCACCTACATATTCATATATATAATGTTGTGTATAAATAATCCAATGGCTCTGGCCAGTGAGTCTTTACACCCTATACTAAGACAACAAACAATACACTCTCCTATGTTATTAATTCTCTTGAGCATCTTAAGGATTAAAGCCGACAGATGACAAGAAAATAACATTCTCTCCGAAATCCTCGCCATCACTCATACAGTAGCCTTAAATATAATATCTATATCCCCAGGACAAATGTAATATCCTGAGAATATAAAAAAATATATATAATATTAATATTTAATTCACGTGAACGCACACGTAAAAGCACTTATATTAAAGGTCCAAGAATCCTTGAGGATATACGTATAGTAGCACATACGAGTATATGTATAATCACTTGTGGGTTTTCAGTTTCCTTCAAAGCCAAAAAAAAAAAGAAATTAAGGAACAATGGGAAATGAAGATTTGCTGTATAGTTAATTTCTCTCCATCAAAAGGACACTGCCTGCTTTGTCGCATTCTGACACCAGATCAGTGTCGAAATGTCCTGCCAAAGAATTCCATTACTTTGATACCCTGATACCCACTGTACTCAGTACTCAGTAAGTTGTACAATTTTTCGACATAATCTGACAGTTGGGGCGTGGATTATTTCATCCATTTCTGTCGTCTACCCGATCCCTATATCCCGACATCCCAGCAAAACATCGCATCGCATCGGCTTAGAGGCGAAATTCCAAACTTAATATCGTACACTTAAGTCAGAAGTCAACGAAACAATAAAAGAAAATGAGCAAAAAACACTGAAAACCCCATAAAAGGACCATGTTTCTTGCGATTGCCAGTCCTTTTTCTTTTGTTGATTTGGAACGAGCACAAATTCCTAAGAAACCCATCCATATTCACATTCCGTTAGTAAGTAATGCCACCACATATGGTTATTAGTTTGACTTCATATAATGCGGTACAATATTATTACACCACAGCCACACCAGCACCAATTTTCCGTCCGAGCGTATGAGAGACCCTCTTCCACATCATGCACAAGGACTTAACCGAGAAATGCTTTCAAGGAGCCACATTCGAACTGAAATCTAAGAACGAGTCGGTTCGAGCCCCCATTTTATCCTAACAAAGTATGAAGAGTGGGAAAATATAAATGGTGACCAAGTCAGCAGTACCAGCAATAGTACCAACTCTGCAAAAAAGGGTTTTCATTTTATAGTATGTATGTATTTGTATGTACGTATGTTTTTTTTGTTTTGATTGCCACATGTGATAGGTATACATTGGGTACGACTAGTCGTAAAGTAAGAAGATGGCGGTCTGAGCAGCTTATAGCGCAAAACTTATGAGGAACGCGTGCTCACGTCTATAAGACGAACGGGTATTAAAGTGTCCACTTGGATGCTATTTGAGGGAATTCACTTTAAGCCTTTCAACTTTGGTAATGGGTTTGTGCAGTGATGCCCGTCGTTAGTAGGTACTGAATGCCAAAAAAGAAGCTTAATAAATCTGGACGACAATAAAATACAATTGCCGATGGCATGGTAGTTAGATGATACCTCCTTCTTTTATCTAATCTAGACTTTGGAGAACTTTAATTTAGAGTTTCAGAAATAGATCAACGCATTTGCATTATTTTGGATTGACAATCACACGACGGCACGTGGATTGACTATTTACGTTGACGGTGTAAGGGTACAAGTTTTTTTTTGTAATTTCTGCATAAGTAGGCAGACAAATTGAAGTAAACTTTTGTGTGAAGTATATATTGATATTTTAATAGAATCAACGATTAGCTACACTCAGAGAAGACCGGTTTAGTAACAAATCCTGGTCGAATTAAAAGCAAGAAGATTAAAGAAATCTAGTTTTGTCAAACAAAAATCGTTAATAAAATTCAGCACAACAGATAACCTGTCCAAAAGGCAATCTAATATTAAGTTTCAATGTAATCCACAAAGAACGAACTCGACTGTGACTAACTCTAATCTGACACTGTAAATTATTTTGCATTTTTTTGGCGGGAAATATCCTTCATCAATGTTAATCATACTTGTTGAGACATTTGGTCTATTTCTAGCTCTGAATATGATCCTGAAAAAATGAGAGAATAGCGCTTTTCAAACAATAAAGGTACCAAGCATTTACCACCATTAAGTTTTAAAAGTGCATACTTATAAAATTAGCACTGGCAACGACATGTGACCACGCGAGACTTTTGTTACTCTCGTCTTGGTCTCGTCAAAATCCAAAAAATTCCAGTCTCGTCTCTGTCGCGGTTTTGGTCTCGCCTTTTTATAGTGAAAGTTTTAATGTGCAATCTTGCCTCGGTTTCGGTCTTGCCTTTGGTCTCATCCTTAGTCTTAGTTTCTTTCATGTTTTTTGGTGTGTGTGTTAAAGTAAAAATAGGCTGCAAACGTTGTCAGACGCCTTTGAAGAGCCGAATTTAAAAGATAAAATTTGAATTTTGTAGAGATTTTTTTAATCCATTTAAATCGAAGCCATCCGTCAATGGATTTTGACAGTTCATGGTTTGATATGTAGACAACAAACTATATTTTGACGTTTCTTTAATATTATTTTTCCAAATGTCACCTAAAAGTGTTAAAGTCACCTTTTCCCAAAGGGGGAAAATTGAACGATTTGTATTCCAACGACATGCATATATAAATCGTACGACCGAAACTAGTCTCGGTCTCGTTGCCAGCCTTAAACAAAACGGCCACTACCATTTTCTGCCATTTATTTGTATGCGTCAGTCGTTGAGAAAAGGTTATCGTTGGAACCACCGATGCTCTATAATTGTGCTCAACTAATGCCTTCATAGTGTTTAGTGTAAAAGACCCAAACTCTAGGGTTTATGAATAGTTTACGACTACCATTGACTAGTTAAACATTTTGTCTTCACCCAACAAGAACTTAGATAGAACGTCTAACGAAAGACTTCGACACTACAGTCATCGGCTATTGTTTCATGAATCTATCCTTAGTCGCTAAAAGAATCTGGTACATTTTGGGCACCCGACTTTGCTAGTATGCTTTTCAGGCTAAATCATTAGGGAAGCATGCAAATTAGTCAAAAAAGTTCGAAAACCAGACATGGAATGAGGAAATTATTACAGACAGTTGGGCGGCTGTTATGCTCATGTTTTCTACTTAAGCATCTTCGAAACTGATGCTGGAACTTCGGAATGAGCTTAATGAAAGCCTTAACATTAACCTCGATGCTACTTTTATTTGCACGCAGGGTCATATTGGTCTTGAGTTGAATAAATGTTCTGACGAGCCGGCCAGGCAAGGATCAGCCTAATAGTAGTTTTTTTCTCACTTTTTCTTAACGAAAGAAACTGCAGGTGGACCAGTTTAAATGACAATATTATAGGTATAAAGTATCTAATATGGTCTGGTTCATCTATAATAATTTCCAATTTCAAAGCGGAATGTGCAGTTTGACCGCCTTCAAACGGTGTGGTATCAATGCCATAGGATGCAACAGTCAACGAAATAAATCTTGGCCGAATTGTTTCAAGAATCAACTAAATGACGAATGTCTTACATCTACCACCGGGAGTATCGAGCAAGTAAATGCGATTGCAAAATCGTATTCCAAAGCAGCGCGATTGAAGTCTATATTTACCACTTTTCTTCTTCTAATATATTTTTGTCGAACTGTGGTTGTGATTGTGCTGTTAGAAGCTGTGCATTATGGGCACGTCTGCATTTATTTCGTCTGCACGTATCTCTTGCGTTTGATTATCATAGACATTCTGATTAATTATTGTAAGACGTCTACGTCGTCCAAGGTTAGATCGGAATCAGGGTAAACGTATAATTTATAAATCGTTTTAACTTTTTACGCAACACAAAAACGAATTTTCACTCAGCGGTCAAACGATGTGTATTGACCAAACGCAAAGTAGTTTATGTCAAGGAAATGCACCGGCTGAACTAGCAAAACCGAAATGAGCAACTATACGTTTTCGACAACAGTTTTTTTATATATAAAGTTTTTTATTTATAAAGATTCATCACTTTCTTGTATGTAAATAAAAATATCGCAAGCTTTTCACATACAAAATTAATTTAAGGAGATTGCCTCGTCAATTAAAAGTGTTTCATAAAGAAATACAAAACTTTTGGCAAATCATTTTCATCAATCATCGAATTTTTGTAATCAATTTATCACTAAGCTAAATTGTTGCCCAAATCGTGTAAGTTACCAAAAAAGTTTTTGTGATGTTAGAAAAATAAAATAAAATTTGTTTATGATTACATACTTGATTTTCTAAGCACTTTAATACCATTCAATGTTTTTTTTGAATGAACAACAACAACTTGAGTCTGCTACCATCAAATTTTTCTCTTACTATTTTTGGCAGAAATTATAGCATTTTCACGACCTGCCAAGGTTGATTATCAGATTCCTTTGCGTTTCTCGTGGTGCTGGTCTTTTTGTTTATTTTAATAGAAAAACCGGAATATACAACTACAAAAATGTATGTCTCTAAAAAAATATCTAGTCTGATAAGCAACAAACAAAAAAAAAACTTCTTTAAATTGGACTGTTCCGGTAACACATGGGTCGATGGTCAACTCGGTATTGATGAGGAAGCAAAAAAGGAAGATACAGGTTAGCGCACGAATCGTGCTAAAATAAGAAATTTAAATAACTTTTATTTTAATCAATGTATTTCATTAATTTTTTTTTATTGGATTAAAAATTAAATTTTATTTTAAATAACTAATGGTTTTTAAAGATGATAGACCGCAAATGACCTCCACGCTCATCCACGCATATGCGGCACCATCAGAAAATTGTTCATCGCGGCCTGAAATGTTGAAATTGGGATCGCCTCAATTATTGTCTTCAAGGACCGCTTCAATTCAGTCAAATTCTTGGGTTTCGTTTTGTACACTTCCTGCTTGACATAACCCCATAAAATAAAGTTTGGTGCAGTCAGGTCAGGAGATCTCTGGGGTCAGCGCAGAGTGCAGATTCTGGATATCAATTTATTTGGGAATTTTCATTGGAGCTCCGCCAAAACTTCTGTGGCTACGTTCTGTGGAGCAAGTGCCTCCATCTTGTTGACACCAAATCCTGCTGAAAGGGATACGTCCTCGGTGAAGTTCCTGTAAAAAATCTCCTACAATATCTTTAAATAACGGTCCCCATTGACAGTTTGTGTTACACCGTTTTCTTCAAAGACGTATGGCCCGACAATACACCTTGTTGAAACTGCGCACCACACAGTGACTCGTTCTGGGTGCAGTTCTGTTTCATGGAGCATTTCTGGATTAGATTCATTCCATATAGGGCAATTTTGCTTGTTAACATTGCCGTTTAAGTCAAAATGGGCCTCATCAGACAAGAAGAAACAATTTATCAATGTGTTGTTTTCTTCGGCCACTGCAATCATTTTTCGGCAAAATTCCAGACGAACAGGCAAAACCTGAGGGTTTGACTTGCTTGTAATTTGGACTTTGTACGGAAACAAGTTTAAGTCATCTTGAAGTATCCGTTGTAATGACCGTCTGCTAGCTCCTATTTGGCCCCATAATTTTCGAGTCGAAACACTTGGATTTGCGTATTGCCGATGCAACAGCCACGATTGTATCCTGAACCCGAACATTGGGATCTCGATGACACGGTCTTCGTTCGATGCTTCCAGATTCGGCGAACATGTTCACCAGCCTCATAATGGTCCATATACTCGGGGGAGTATCGCCAAACTCCAGCCCAATTTCCCTTTGGAAGGAAATGACGGACTGAAAATAATGGTATCGCTGCACTATCCAAATCCTTTTTTCAGTATCCCAAGCCTTCTATATATCCACTGCCGTCAGGGCTTAACTCATGGTCAACCCACGTTTGTACTTTTAGATACTATTGTAATGACCTCAATATTTGTGGTAGATTGCTTGACAAAAAATTGAAATTTGGACCGCTATAACTTAAGAACGAATTGACGCACAGCATTCATTAATATATCATTTTGTAGATAATTGTACTGTCAATAAGTTGTTTTCAGGTCATTTTAAGAAAATAATTTGGTTCTTGGCAGTTATTAAGCAATATAAAATAAATTAATTCTTTTAATATGGCAGAATTTCCCTTCCGGTGCCACTCTTAAAATTTTGGTATCGAGGAAATGTATATTATTAACTTGGATACTAAGTTTAATTAAAATGATTGGCGCTAAATTTTAAACAGTCCTCGCTTAGAGAATAAACCCAACTCTAATTAAAGCAGTCGTCTAGTTGTCAACCCAAGTCTAACTTTGTCTTAATTTTAAACACACTAAGCAACTCTTCTAATTACAGTAGATCTTTACGGCTACGTTATCAAATTTATGTTGAACACACCTTATTTTGACAGATATAATAATGGAACAGATCGAAAATTAAACATAAGAACAAGAACACAAGAAAATATATTCATACATTTTTAAAAAATCTTACCTGAGATTTTTAAAATTTCAGAAAATTCATTTCAGATAAAGAAACAAATTGTTCCATAAGAAAAGTTGGCTGTATTACCAATCGGTTTTCATGTTCATTCTTCAATTAAAAGTTGAACCGTTGTTGTTTTTTTTAAATCGGTATCTTGAATAAAATGTAAAGTCCTAAAGTTCTTCGAACGGATATGCTCGAGCTTTCTAAAAAGCTCAAAATTTTCAATAAAATTATAATCTTCTTATCCAAAAAACATTTTTCTTTCATTTTATGTTATGAAATATTAATCGTCAACTGGAAAAAGTTTAGTTTAAGAAAGATAAAGGAAGCATTTGGCTCTGTTGAAAGTTAGACGACCTCTTTAACCTTAAAGTATACTTTTGTCGTTTAAAATTATCAAAACGTCGACTCTTTAAAGCTTAAATCCCATTTTAAATTTATTCATTTATCTAAACATATCTATTTATAAGGTTATTATAAACTTAAATTTTCTTTTTTTCTTCTCTATGCTAATGTTCTTAATAATTTTTCAAGTGTATTTCCTGGTTTGGCTAAATAAAAAATTTGAATAATAAATAATATAAAAATCAGAAAAGTTTTCAAACGTCCATAAGTTGAAAGCGTAAATCATTTGCGCAGCATGCGGCATGTCTAAGATTAAAAAATCACTCCAATGATACAAATAAAAGACTTATAAAAATTAGTGCTTAAAAAATTTGCAGCTCAAAGTTTTGAAGATTATTCAGACTATAGGGTCGGTAAGATAAACTTTTGCTTACATTGGTAATATTATACGACTAAATGCTTACAGCCCTATTAATAAATAAAATGCACGACTGGATCATACGAATTTGCTCTTGTAGCTAACATCTTAAATGTAGCTAACCATTGAGGTTTAATTAGTTAGTTATGTGGGTAAGATTACCTTGATTCTTAGTATAATGAATTGTAGAATCCATGGTTCAAGGAATAGTTACATAGGTACCTACCTACAAACGTATATTTAAATCTAAGTTATGGATTTTAATTATGTAAGTTAGTAGAGTAAAATGTATGTACATATATATAAATATTTATAGAACTTAAGTATGTAACATGTACATATAATAATGAAGGATGTAGGTGGGTAGGTAGCTATATACATACATACATACATACAACTTCATCATTTAGGTGCAATATGCATACATAAGATTCATGTGATTTTTAAAGACACATGTATATGTAAATGTATGAGGGCCTAAATTGTATGAAGTATTCAGTGACGTTCGCAAAAATACTTAAAAACTGAATAATAATAAGGTAGAAATAAATGTATAATACACATTATTAAATGTTTTATATTGCTTAATTGTGATCGTTTGAGGGAAAATCAAAGATGCCATTTGAATTTCAGAAATCGTTGGAGTGGGTTTTTAATAAATTAATTTTTTTTGTGTACAATTTTGAACACATTTTTAGAAAAAAAAATTGGAACGCCATTTTGAAGATATTATTAATATACATATAAAATTCAAATTTAAAAAAAAATCTGTGACCGGTTTTTGAAAAATCGATTTTCCAAAAAAACTTTTTTTTCTTGAAAATTTTAGTATTCAGTTTTATTAATCAATCTTGGGGAGCATTTGTATAAAAAAAATTATTTTATTCGGTTCATCCAATGTTGAGAAAGTCGAAAATATGAAAAGTGGTCGTATGGGATGGAAAGTACCGTTAATAAGTACGGCAAAAAAATATTTTTATGCTTGAAAGTGAAGTGTACTAATTTAAGAACACACAATTTTTTTATAAAAAATCTTGGAGCCGTTTTCGAGAAATACATTTTTTTCTTAACGATTTTTAACATTTGTGTGGGATGTACCGTTGTTTTTTATTTTAGAAAATAGTTTTTTTAAATTATTTAAAATAATGTAAAAAAAACACCAAATACGAAGTTTCAAAAAAATCTATTGAATCGTTCTCGAAATTTTAAGTTTTCAAAAAAAAGTTAATTTCCAAAAAAAAAATGTTTTGAAAAGTTTTGGTTTACAATAGTTTTTAAACTTTCTAGGGGCTTCTGCGTAAAAAATTTCAAAAACATCAAATCAACCGTTTCCCAGAAAAATCGAAAACCAAAAAAATGGTTCTAGTAGAGGTACGAAAAATAACATTTTTTTTCCTTTTATAGTCCATGGACTTTCAAAACCATGGAATAACTAATAAAAAAAAAACATGTGTGTCTCGGGACGTCCGGCAGAAGTGATAAATTAAACTAATCTAAGTTGAACTATTTATAATTGAAATTGTTTAACTTGAGAAAGTTGCCACTTCAAAAATCAAACAAAATCTATCTCTTTTTATTTTATGTCCCTGTGAATTTTGTTTTTAAATTTCAATTCTTAGTCCTTCACTAAACCCCCGTCTTCGATGGTCTAGCAAAGGACTTTGTTGGTAAACGTCAAATAGCAGAAATTCTGTTTTATTAATAGTATTTCGAAATTTGTCCACGGAAGAAGTCCTAAACCTTCACAAGATTATTAATTTGGCTGTTAATATTTAATTATTTAACCACACATCCCATGTTTAAGGCACTTGGCAATCTCTGACAACTTGTTCAGTTTTAAAGAAAACTCGGTCTCAGATTTATAAATCAAACTTTAATTTTATTTTAAATTGTTTACGGTCGATAAAAAATAATTAGTAGATACTCTCGTACACATATAAATTGTAACAAAAGTTTAAATAGCCAATAAATTTTTGTACATATCCATATATGTACATATAGCTAACATGGAAGCTTACCCTGTTATTCGGTAAACATCTTTAATAGTGCATAAAATATGTAAGTTCAAAAAGTTCAAGCAATCAACAGCGTTCAATTCCATTATACATATACATATGTATGTATGCATGTATGTACATAAGTTTTCAGGCACATTGAGCGTATGGATATATGTACATAGAGATATACATATGTACATACATATATATGTATTCAATACGATATGGAATTTTCTTTTATTAATTAATTTTTTCTGAATTGATAAAGTTTTGTGCTGCTGTGTATTCTTGAAAATGTGTGTATCTTCCCTTTGGATTCGGATGCTCAGTTTATGACAACGCAGTTTACAAGTGAGTTGATGGAAAAGGAACAATAATTTTCATTACAAGGGGGTAAGTTTAGAATATTTTTAATTAATTTAACACAAATATTGATGTCGAATATGGAATTCGCAATCGTGGATTCGTGTTCGCATTGCAGCGTTTTCTTATGAGCAACAGTATTGTATCTAATATTGCGAGTTCGATAGTAATTGATATAATTAATTCAAAGATGACAAGCAAGAATGTTAACAAATAATTTAATTATCAATTTCCTCTACGTCCATTTGATAAATTTTAAATACGAATCAATTATATTTTAACTATGTGTATGTCAGTCAAACCATAACCACGTTTCGCAACACCCTTTCCTACATTATACATAATACCAGAACTCATCTCTGGAAACACATTTCCTTGACTTTGCTATAACCCTTGATGCATATCTTCATATGTATATACTCGATTCTTATAATAAACTTAGACATTGATTAATGAGTTTTTTATGACTCAAGATTCCTCCACGCCTTGCTCATTTACAATCAATAATTTTGTTCTTGGTTTTCCCATACCCCACTTACGACCCATCTCATCCATGACAATGCCAAAATTCTCCTTGTCTTCTTTGTTTCAATCTTATACCACGATATTTGTTTATGGTTTAGCCTTCAAACTTTAGTTATACCCGCCCCCATTTAATGACAGTTTTGCACCCTTTTTCTCTTTTTTCCCCAGTTAAATTGATTATGATAAATCTATGAGATGCATCTGTGCAGTTTTTTTTCAGTGTCGATGTCATGATAGAATTTTGTTTAAACTAAATGTTAATTGATTTGAAAATTAAAGAATATTGTGGTTGAGTTTTTTTTTACTGGTTTGTGTTAATAATTACTTGAAATTCTTGAGCGGTCTATTTTGAAATTTTATCTAACATTCATATTACATTGACACATCTTACCCTTTTATTGAATTCCATCCAAGATGTTCTACATATATATGTAGGTATTGAAGTGCATTTTTTGACGAATATACATATATGTTGTATTGATTATAAGAGGAGAACAAGTTTCGCTTAGAATACAGCATTGTGTTTTTTGAAGTATTATATTTTACGCTGTTTTTTCTCATTGTACAATGTCAGAATCTAATGACCTTATCCAGTGGCGGATTAACCTTCTCGGCGCCCTGAGGCACGCTCAGTAGTTACCGCCCCCATTTTTTTATAATATTATTATTTATTTTATGATTAAATGTTGTATATCTTAATGACTTTCATTGTTTTCTCCTAGAGCTTTGGGCGGTCATGATTCCATGACCTTCCCTCAGGATCCGCGTTTGCGTGTTACATGGTGGTTTATTTATTTGTTGTGGAAAACACAAATAGTTATAGGTATTTCGTAGTATTATATTAAAAATGACATTGGTATTACATTTTCTTATAAACAATCAAAGACGTTTTTGAGTGTAAATTGAATTTGATGTGAGAGTAGATAATATATTTTAGTCTCAAAAGTAAGTGTAGGAAAGAAATTTTAGTTTTTCACAACACTGTTCCTCCATTTAAGCACACAAATAATTTTTGTATATAAATTTTAAGTATTTATTATTCTAATTTAAACAATAGGTATCTATTTGAGATTTTTATCCATTTCAGTATAAAATGTTAATTTGCCTACTATTGTTCACTTTTTGTCACTATAAAGTCTTTTTAACACTGGAGTACACGCGCGGCCTACTATAGTAGACCACACTAACAGTTTTGTTCATAACTTAACGGTTTTTCATGTAAGAGCTGTGTCATTTTAAATAAGCCTTCTCAACTAAATTTTTCAACAGGTCAGAGTCTCTCTTGATTTGTTCGCGAACCCATATTTTTATAGTTAAGTGTCAAAGTCAATTGTCTACCATAGTAGTCCGCGCGACCGTTTGTGTAAAATTAAATTATTGCACCAGTGCCCATAAAAGATCAACAAAAAAATTGATTTGTTCCGGTCACCATGCTGTAGTGTGTCTTCAATGCTATAAAAATTAATTTTTTATATATATATAAATTATCTTAAAAAATATTAAGAATTGATTTTTGAACAACCATTTTGGTCTTTTGTTGGTATTGAAAAAGTAATTTTTACTAATTTTCAATTTGCTAACTAATATTTATAAATTCAAACTATTAAATGATTAAGACAGTAATTAAATATAATATTTAAATGTTTGTTTCATTTAAATGTTTATAAACTAAAAAGATAACGGCATTTATAAATGGTCTACCATAGAAGGCCATGCGAGTATCGGTGTAAAAAAATAGGGCGCGTGTACTCCAGTGTTAATCAATTTTTTCACTAAAGAAAAAATATAGTGGGTATCACCCATTAATGTAGTCCGCGGTCGGTCAAAACGCATTTGTTTTTCAATTTTAAGGCCCATAAGTAAGTGCGCAAATCGTTTCCGACAATCTTTAAAAACTAAATGTCGCCTCTTTCCGATCATTTTGAACTTTATTGCCTTCAGCGACAGCGTATTGTTCAAAACCGGTTTCTTATCGAATTGTACAGATAACGGTGGATCGCATTCTATCACACTACTATAATGACTGTCTTAAATTTTCGCATTGCCATCGTCTAGCTATGTATAAGTATTTAATCAATTGTACTAGGTATGAAGATTTGGAAAATTAGACAAAAATACCTACTTGTATTTATATTCAAAAAAATGTAAAATGTATAGGTATAAGTATATTTTTTTTAAGCATCTTAATATACTTTCAAAAGGATATTTTACAAGACTATCTAATATATTTATTTTTGAGTAAAACCTGGAGTACTTGAATATTCGTTAATATAACGATTAATATAAGACACTCATACCTACTTTCAAATAATTCAACCTCGACGGAATAAGGTTGCAGAATAGGCGGAAAATATGGACAGAGATTTAAATTTCGTATTTTTAGATACCAAAAATGTTGAGTATCCGATTTGAATGTCATTAATCTTTTTCTTTGTTTTGCTTATTTTTTTGGAGATTAAAATAAAATATAAAAATATTGCCGCGCCCTTCAAGTTGCCGCCCTAGGCTCAAGCTTCACGAACCTAGTGATTAATACGCCACTGACCTTATCATATTTTAGAGTGGGGTCTAGAAATGTGAACCTGAAACGAAGAAGATTGAGAGCAGAACGGACACTGTATAGTGCACCAGTATGCTTATTGTTATGTGTTTTAGAATTGACGATTTGATACATCTCAATGTTTATTATCGCGAGCTCACTTTTATAAGAAATGTTCGCTCATAAAACCTGGGCCCATGTTCTGTAACTCAGGCGATAACTTTCCTCACTTAACGCCTCTGAAAAAATGTGTTTCTGGTATGTTGAGGTGATACCTTAAATTTTAATTTGTTTGACTGGGCTACTCTCGACTACTTTTATCGATTCGAAAGTTACAGAACATGGATCGTGGTTAGGTGTAAAACCTTCAAAATGCTCAACGAGGACCGAAAAACGCTTGCTCATAGGAGTGTGAGATTCTTAGTGCACATGCTTCCCCCGATTGCAACTAAGTTGCAATTTATTTTTATCGAATTTAATAAGCTTATTGCCAGTAACTATCCGGTGATAATTCCTACTTATACCGCGATTTTAAAGCGGATTCTTGTTTAGGGCACCAGATCCGAAGGCTTAGTCCTTCGCAGGCGGTGTACTAAATTCGTCTTATCGATAATTTCGATTAAAGTACTATTTCAGTGTTGTAATATAGACGTTTTCTATGATTTCGGGCAAAATTTTTGTATTTCATCGCGAACCGTGGGAATCCCTAGATCTCTGTTGAGATCTTCGTTTCTAATGTACTAAGGTGCGCTTACAAACGATCTTAGCAGTTTGTTTTCGAATGTTTGTAAGGTATTGAAATTAGAATCTGACGTACAACCCCAGAGTTGTATACCGTAAGTCCAGACAGGCTTAAGCACCTGCCTGTACAAAATTAACTTGTTTTCGATACTGAGTTTAGAGCGTTGCCGAGCAACCAGTACATATATCTGAGTTTATTATTTAACTCTTCGAATTTTCTTTAACATGCGGTTTCCATATTAATTTCGCGTCAAGAGTCATTCCGAGAAATTTTGCTTCATTAGCAAACGGAACTTGAACCGTATTAACAAATACCGGTAATCTATTAATTTTTGTATATACCTAAAATATACATGGATTGATTTTACTGCATTGAGCGATATCCGCCATGTTTTTTTCCAATCATTGACATTATCCAGAGCTTTATGTAATTTTGTCGTAGAATCATTTATCGTTTGGCTCACTACGATAAATAATAGGTACAATATTGGACCTAGAACACTTCCTTGTGATACCCCAGCCACTATTTTGTTGAGATCCGAGTAATCTTTTCCATGTCTTACTCTAAAAAGTCTATACTCTAGATATGCTTTTAGAAGCGTATAAACTGCTTCAGACAGAATTTGTTTTAATTTAAAATTTAGGCCTTAGTGCCAAATCTCATCAAAAGCTTGCGAAACGTCTATGAAGACCAATGAACAAATTTTCTTTTCTTCAACAGTTTTTCCCAATAATTTTTGACGTTTAAGTTTTTTTGGTCGATCACATGGTATGTAAATCTCATCCTTTTTCGAAATATTAAATTTTCCACCAAAAAACATGTTTTTTTCAAAAATCTAACAAAATATTTTTAAAATAAAATGCACGACTGGATCTCACGTTCTTGCTCTTTTGTTTACGGTTTTTAATAAAAACTGCTAAATATATTTTATGTATTTTTTACTCTATTTTTAAAAAAAATTTGTATGAATATTTTAAATTAATAATAATATAAATTCAAAACCTTAAATTCCGAAAAAATCGACTACTTGTTTTCGAAATATTGAATTTTCAGATAAAAAAATATTATTTTTTTCAAAAATTTGGTATGCATCATTATTTATAATTTGAATGACCTCCTATATATACATTTTGATCGAAACCCGTCTAGTCGTTTATGAAAAGTCCAAAATAAAAATAATGGTTGTATGGGAGGTACCGTTAATAAGAAAATATTGAAAAAAAATGTTTAACAATAATCTAGAATATACATACAGTGGATCACAGCTTATTTGATACAGTGTCCCTTTTCAAATACAAAGCGTTGTAACACATTTAGGAAGGGTATCAACAAAATTTGAATGAAGGTTTTAAAATACTTGTTCCACGAAGACAAACCGTTGAACAGAGTTATTAATAATATACCACATCGTTCCGAAAGAGAAAAATAGTTGGTACAGTTATTTCAGTGCATCTTAACACCTGATTTTTGCGGCTCAACGTTGTTTGATTTTTGTTTCTGTCATTTCGATTGTGTTTGCAGTCTGGTTTGAATAATTTTAAGTTTCTTGGAAGTCAAATAAGCCTATTAAAAATGAATTGGGTAGCTGTGGTATACAATTTTGCAATATTTTAAGAATTTTGAAGTGGCATGTTATTATAAAAATAATGGCAAACAAATTTTACTAACTAAGTTATTATTTTCATAACTGCATTCAAATTTTGTGTATAATCTTCTTCGTTTTTGAATTTATGCAATTTAACATAAAAAAACAAGCATACTGTATCAAATAGGCTGTGAGCCACTGTATGTACACATAGTAATGCACACATTTTTTTTCTGTATACACCTTTACTTTTTCCTTTTTCCCTACATTTTTATTTATCTTCAATGATCCCTCAATCACCTTCTCTATGTAAATACTTGAGAAACAAAGAATGTTTCCCGTTCTAAATGGAAAATTCAGAAAAATTTTATAAGTATTTAAAGGCGTTTCGCCACTAATGAAACATTTTTGAAGTATTTCAGAAATGTTCCAGAAACATTTAAAAAAAACATGAGAAACATCAAAACATTTCTGAAAAGTTTCTACATTTTTTTTTGTTGTTGAAATGTTTACTTTGCTTTGGACGCTCGCGGAACATTTCTAGAATGTTTATGAAATGTTTCTCTGTTTCCCATCCCGAATGGAATACTTTCTTTGATTCCAAAGAATTTCCAAGGTAAATAGTAAGTGAGTGCATGGACAAACATATAAAATGTCGCTAAAAGTGTGGAGCAGCGAAGGTGTTATGTTTAACCACCAGAATTATTTCTTCTGTTTAAACGTGTTTGCTTTTACTGATTTAAGACAAGATGCGTATTTTGCTTTTTTCCGAAATGTATTGACTTATCATGAAAGACATACATTTTCAACTCATAAGTCGGTGGGTTTTTGCGTTGTTGAAAACTGTTATAGTATTTCATCGTCTTAGTGGCACACAAACGTGTGCCAATATTTGCTATTTTTCAAGAGAGACGATTTTGTGATTTTTTTAAAACATTTTTCATTTTTACGAGTTCCATGAATACTTTCTTATCTTTAACTTTTAAAAATTTTAAAATTAACATAATCGCTATAGAATAAATAAAATATGGTTCATTTTGCTTGTGATTTGAAGGATGTTTTATTCAATATAGTGAAAACATATACTGTTAGGTTTATGCGCCTCAAATGATAGTTATTACTTTGACGCCTAAAATAATAATTTTCAAAAAATTTTCTCATTAATTTAATTTTATTTTTTTTTAAACGGATGCGCGCACTAAAGGGGATTTGACTACCCTTAAAATAAACAAGCACAGTGCGAGCGTTAGGAAAGTAGGGAAGGATGCAAGAGGAGATACCGATGCACATTGGTTTTGAATTTCTGAATATCAAAATGGGAGGGGAAAATATAGCCGGGTAAAGCATTCCACGTTGGCGTTGTACAGCTAAAGAAAGATTCTCTGTACTTAACAGTACGTCCGAAGTTGAGCTGAAAAGTAAACTGATGAGCATTCCTAGAAGCGCGAGTATTACGGTTGAAAAATTAAGGAGAGGAATGCAACTGGCTATTTAGGTCGAACATTGTTCATAAAAATAGCGATAAAATAGGGAGGGACATACAACATTTCGACGGTGTTCTAGAGATGTAAATGTTTCCACTACAGTTCTATCCCCAATATTTCTTAGAGCTCTATTTTGAATTCTATCCAAAAGAATCAAATGAGTTTTGGGAGCTCCTGCCCAAATGTGCGAGTTATACTCCAGCTTTGGACGAATGAAGGCCTTATAAATTACAGCCAGATCAGACGGGGAGAAGAATTTCTTGCACCATCGAAGAAAGCCCAAGCTGCCGTTCTAGTTGCACATCCGAAGAACAAGGAGGTGCATCTGAAAACGAATATGAAAAGCTGAGAGTACTATCGTCAGCAAAATAATTAAGTGGATTAGAAGTTCCAGATAAGAGCCCCAGGGGCACATCAGCATTTATTTTGTGAATATCAGATTTGAAACCGTCCAATACAACTTGTATTGAGCGGCCCGAAAGATAATTTCTAATCCAAAGAATAAGAGATTCATCGATACCAAATGCACGCATTTTCGATAAGAGAGCTTGATGCCAAACTCTATCAAATGCTTTTGAAATATCAAGCGCAATAATCTTACTTTCTCCAAAATGATGTAAAGATTTGTGCCACTGTTCGGTGAGATATACTATCAAATCTCCAGTGGACATATGCCATACGAAAGCCATACTGCCGGTTATTAAGGAGCTTTCGTTCTTCAAGATATTTCTTGAGCTAGTAATTAATCAGCGTTTCCATGACCGGAAAGAAGGGACGTGAGTGCAATTGGTCGGCAATTAGAGGGTGAAGAAGATGTGCCTTTTTTAGGGACAGGCTGGACAAATGCTATTTTCCATCTACTCAGAAAGAAACCAGTAGATTAGACAAATGTAAAAGATTACGCACCGGTTTTGCGTTGAAAACACTCTTTCAGAACTATTGGAGGGATACTATCTGGGCCAGCAGGTTAGTGTATATAAAGATCTTAAAGGGATCTAGCAACTGCAAGAGTGCGAAAGAAGATTCGTTCCATAAAATCGTTTACGCTCTCAAGTACTCGAGGAGTCATAACACTTTCTGACAGCGTCGAATTAACAGCGAACTGCGCTGCAAGCAAATTGGCTTTTTCGCGTAGCTGACAAAAGGGGTGTCATTAAGGACGAGCGTTGGAACCGAAGACGAAGTTGAATTTCGAATATTTCTTACAAATGACCAAAAATTCTTACTACCTTTGGGACATTGTAGTATTTTTTGCCTTAATTTTTGGTCATGCAAAAATTTGGTTCTACGAATGTTAACGTAGCAATTCTTTCTAACTAGTTGAAACTTTTTCCGGTTTTTCTCTGTGGGCTTGGATTTATAATTCCTGAACTTACTTCTTTAACCCTAATAAACTCTTTACAGCTCTTTATTCATTTTTTTCTTGTAATATAAATGCATAATGAATTTAAAAAATTTAGTTATCACTTTCGTCATCCAAATCGGAAGTTTTAACGATCGAAGAAATCATGGTAGTGCGATGGTATTACGATTACATTTGTTACAAAGGTCAAACAAATCACTTTACTTTTCTGTTTTTATACACTTAGGTCCCGTAAAATATTGAATTAATTTTGGTAACTCAACTTCGCTGCCGAACTATTTAAACAGTTTTGAATTTCTCCCTGATCCTTATCACACTTAAAAAAGATTTTATTTGAATCAGTTTTTTACTTGCGATTATAGGTACTATAAGTCAAATTATGTAGTCGTATAAAAATTTTATTTTTCTCAAAAACGGCTCCAACGATTTTTATAAAAAAAAGCAGTTCATTAATGAAGGGAAAGGGTACCTTTTGATAATTTTTTTTTTGGAAAAAAATTGTTATTGTTGGTACCTCCAGTACAACTATGTTTTTGGTTTTCGGTTTTTTCGGAAACGATTAATTTGTTTTTTTTTTTTGAAATTTTTTACGCAGAAGCTTCCAGAAAGCACTAGTATACCAAAATTAAAAAAAAATTTTTTTTTTGGAAATTAATTTTTTTTTTGAAAATCAAAATGTCGAAAACGACTCAAAGGATTTTTTCAAGACTTCGTATTTGGTGGTTTTTTGCCATTATCTTGAAAATAAAAAACAACGGTACATCCCATGCAAATGTTAAAAAACCGTTAAGAAAAAAAATTTATTTCTCGAAAACGCCCTTAAGAATTTTTATAAAAAAAAAATTGTGTGTTCTTAAATTAGTACAGTTCATAATAAAAATAAAAATATTTTTTTTTTGCGTAATTATTAACGGTAGTTATCATAGAACCACTTTCCATATTTTCGATTTTCTCAATATTGGATGAACCGATTACAAATTTTTTTTATAAATTGTTAATAAAACTGCATACGAAAATTTTCAAAAAAAACGTTTTTCGATTTTTAAAAAATAAATAAATTTTTTTTTTGAAAAATCGATTTTTTTTTTAAATTTGAATTTTATATGTATATTTATAATATCTTCAAAATAGCGTATACATTTTTTTTCCTAAAAATGTTTTCAAAACTTTATACATACAAAATTAATTTATTAAAAAAGCGCTCCAACGATTTTTGAATTTTTTTTTTTTTGATACGAGTATATTCTCATTTATCCATGAATTCAAATAACATCTTTAATTTCCCTTAAACTATAACGACTAAGCAATATAAAAACATATTTACGAATTTTTGCGTACGTCACTTAATACTAAATACAATGTCGGCCCTCATACATTTATATGTACATATGTGTCTTTAAAAATCACATGAATCTTATATATGCATATTGCACCTAAATGATGAAGTTGTATGTATGTATATAGCTACCTACCCACCAACGGCCTTCATTTTCATTATTATATTTATGTACATGTTTACACACTTAGGTCCCATCAATACGTATATATATGTAGATACATTTTACTCTCGTAAATTACATAATTAAAATCCATAACTTAGATTTAAATATACATTTGTAGGTAGGTATCAAGGTACTCTTATCTACATAGGCTTTAAACCTGCAAAGGATAACTACACCTAACTAACTTAACCTCAGTGGTTAGCTACATTAAAGTTTTTAGCTACAAGAGCAAGTTCGTGCGATCGAGTCGTGCATTTTATTTATACTGCTGCCAAGATATTTTCAGCTAAAAATATTATCTTGAAGCTAAAAATATCCTAGCATCTCATTTTTAATACTGTATATTTTGATTGTTTTGATGACATCCTTACGACAGTGTAGCATCTAACTTATAAAGGGATGACTACCCAGTGGGGGTAAAGGAGAGGAACAACACGCCCTCAAAGGACAGTGTCAACCTTTCTCAATCCGGTGTCTATGTGCCCACCGCAACTTACAAGAATACAACTTCTGCTTAAGCACACTCCCGTTATTTCAAGCTGCTGCTTGCGGAAAAATTGAACTCCTTTAATGAGATATGTCATGTCATGTTTTTAGCATGGGTTTCTTCCAATAGGGTATCACAATGGATCTACATTGATCTAAGTGTGGCGGTAGCACGATCAACTGCCAGCCCACTAACCTAACTTTAAATATATTTCAAATATAGTTGTGTCTTAATATATTTATGTTTTTTGAACATCGTTTTAGTTTCATTTATTTCGGCATCAATTTTTTTCACTAGAGAAAACACAAGATGCATTTATGAACGCAACAAATCTCTCATTGTTTGATTTATTTATTATTTAACCTACCATGTTTTATTCCTTTAAAAGTACATGTGCGAGACGAGACAAAAGTGAATTTCTGTTCGAATAATCTTTATAGTTTGATTTTTTGTTGCTAACATAACAAGTCTTTTAGCTCTCGAAAATTCCAGTATAAACACTTTAATTTAAACTTTTCACAAAATCAAGAAATTGCAATCACAAATAATGAAACTGAACAACGCAGCAGTAAAAGTATTACAGAACAACAATAAAGGGACTTTTTTTCTGTCAACCAAAGCTTAAACTAATCTTAACTATTTTTGTCATCAAAATTAGTTGTTGACAAAAAAAAAATAACAAAAAAAATATAACCTAACTCTGCATACGTTTGTTTGCTTGGAAGTATTTCGAAAAAAATACGGCAAGTGCTAACTTCTAAGCTACATTACGTAGAGGTACAATCTATTGCCTCAATATAGAATGCTATATTTTAAGAATGGTGGCATACCCAGTCAAAAGTCGTAAAAAATATAGTTTCGTTCTTGTGTCACTAGGTCGACGATTTGTTGTGTTAAACTTGTTGACTAAGTAATTGTTAACTAGTTGACTTATTCTTAGTTAGATATTTAAGTGTGCATATTATGCGGTTCTGCACGATAATTTTATCTAAGCTGGTACTCCTATAACGTCTTGAGGGTTTACAAAAATGGTTATTGGAGACTTGAGGGTGTCATCAATGTGGAAATTGCCAAAATACCAACTTGATTTTGTTCAATATTTAATTTAGAAAATGGTCCCGTTCAACAGGCTGAAATTTTAAAATATGTATTTATAAATTCAATATTTTTTAAATTTCATAACCTAGCGATATGCCTGAATCCATTGGAAATTCTCCGTGCATACTGAGCCTACTAATACCTTGCAATTCAAATACTTCCTTGTATGAACAACTAATTAACACAAATATCTTTCCTTTGGAATGAACATCCAATCTAACTGACAGTTTAATAATTACAATTCGGATACAAAATTTTTGTTGAACATTTTTGCTTTTCCTTATGTTTTGTGTAGTCAGCAAACAAACCTTTTATTATAATTAAACTGTTTGTACACTTAATTTTTCCCGATCGCTAAGCGCGCCACCATCCGCGTCACACGCCATAGTCCCCTTTTAAAATAACTTGAACATAACGAATATGAAAATATCCAAGCTCTGACATCAAAAGGAAATTCAATGCCATTTTAGAATAACCAAACGTACCTTTTTTGTTTTTGAATTAACACAGGAAGTGAAGAAGCTATTTTTACCTTTTTTTGGAGGACTTTTTTGATTTCACTTGATGATAGGGATGGTTAGCATTTCGCGTTTCCCATTTCGCGTAAATGGCCTTTTTGTTGTAGTTCACGCTCAACATTGAATACCAATTAGATTTAACACAAAAGCATCCTATATCCTTCTGATGTTTAGATCCTGATGATATCGAAATTAATACTTCAGAAAATAATATGCCTTTGTTGATGGCCGAATACAGTATTTTAAGGATACAAGTTACATTGATGAACAGTAATAAATTGATTAAAAGGGATACTTGACATTTTTTGCGTTGTAGCTTTGGAGTTGAGGTCCTTCAAACTTTGAAATTGAATTATATTCGGTTGCCCTAATTAAAAAGAAGTATATAAATTTTATTTGTCGAATTGTACCAGTTATTATTTGGGGTGGTGTTAAATTTCTTATTTGGAATATTGGAATTCACAAAGGATAAATATTTGGATTTAGATTTAGATTTATTTGAACAAAAATAGTACAAAAAATTTGCATCTTATTAGCCGTGTTTTATTCGGAAATTTATCCGCCGTAATTTTATCCGTCTTAGCATTTTACATACAATTCGCTACGGTCGATAAAAAGCTAAAGTAGAAGCTACGGTGGATGGCTGGTTGACGTTCAGTCGAGTCTCGATTCTGATTTTGTTAGTTTTGTTGGTACGATTGATAATTGAATTGAATCTCGATGGATGTGTTCATGGAGTGTTATAATTATTAATTTCATTCGTAATACAAATCGATCTTTTTGATTCCTTTTTTTTTTAATAGTTGGCCAGTTTATATTTCTCAAATCTTAGATAACTCCATTTTTTAGTAAATTATAAGCTGTTCTTCTGAAAAGTTACTGACTTTTACTATTAAAAACTGTATTCTTTGCTCAATTATTTTCTGAAGTACGTCTAAAATTGCACCTATATCTGCAATTTTACATACCCCTAATGTCAATTAATCAATTTTACCAAATTTTGATATCCATTTTGAAAAAGAAACCAATATTTATCGAATGAATTCCGTTTTTCTTTTATTTTTGACTAACTAAGCCCAATTTTCGTTTTGTGTTCAATTTTTATTGATAGTTATAAATAAACAGAGTTTGGTGAAAAAAATCATCTTTTTATTTAGATCTACAAAAAAGCAATTTGAGAAGACAAACCGCATTGGGTGGAACTGCACTATAGATGCGCCGCAAAATATTTATTCGTATGATATTCTATGAGCTATAAGGCTAGGCGCGCATATATGTAACTTTCAGTTTTGCAACAGTTCTGTTGCTAAAGTGAATACCATGGACTTATAATAGAGTGCGCGCATGCAGTCCGCGATTCGAGAAACTTAAAAGTTCTTCAGTTTGTATTACACCGAACTATAATGTAACTGCGCGCACATTAAAGCAAAATATTGTATGTGTGTTGGTTTATCTCGTTGATTTATTTTAAGTTGATTATGTGCGAGATCATCGTTCAACTATTGATTAAACTATTTCGTTTCGGAAAAATTGCATGTGCGCGCCTAGCCTAAACTCACTAAGCGGCAACTGAACTTCACAAAATGTGCTTTTTCTTCACTGCTTAATGGACGTTGGCCATGGACGGTATTCGCAAAATTACATGGACATGGACTGGGCGTACATTTTTGTGATCCCATTGTTTTTTTTTCTGGACATGTGCATGGAAATGGCAAACCAAATGCTAACTATTTGTTCCTTACTCCGCGTATGTTACGTGCAGTCTGATGAATAAATATTGAATTGAAAGCAAAACATACTTAGAAAATAAATTTGTAAATTGAATTGAAATATAAAACTATAGCTATCGATTTACTCAGAAAATAAATAAAAGCATGAAATATAAAGGGGAAATGTAAGGGGAGTGAACAATTTAAACTACGTTGTAGTGTGCGTTCAAAACCAAGAAACATTAAAAGGAAACAAGTAAATCTCCGGCAATTTTGTTTCCTCGTTTGAAAGGCATAGACGATTTTTAAAGCAATACAAAAGTTGTCCTGTGTAAAAAGAGACTTGACCATAGTCTATGAACAAAGCCATTCACTTATCATTTCCTTTCTATTGGTGCACAATGAATGTTCAAATTTAAATTTACAAATGGAGATAAAATGAAAACAAGAAATAGGTTTGTAACATAAATTAAATATTGGTACATTTTTCTACTCTCTATTTTATATGAATAAAAGCTAATTATTGTTCATAATTTTGATATTTACTTAATTTTACTTTGCAAAAGACTCTTTCATTACTTGTGACTGCTGTGTAGGGGTACCATTTTTGCAAAAATAAAAAAGCTATAGTCCATGCTACGGTCGATGCGTTTTTTTGGGAATTACTTACGGTACAATGGATAGTTTCCCTATAAAACACACCTATTATAGTACTTAATATATAGATTTAATCAAATATACATCAAAGAATATCTAAATTTAATTTAATAAAAAAAACAAAATTCAAATCAGTAAAAGGAATTAAGAGCTACGTTCAAAATCTTAAATAGGAAAAAAAATTCAAGTGAATAGAACAGTTAGACCATACAATAAATACTTACTTTACATTATTACCTCTAATATCTAACCCTTATCTTTTTATCATGTATGTATTATATAGATTTTGCTGAATTCCAATACACATACTTTAATGCTATATTATGTACATATATGCTTATTGTCTATAAGAACATGAATTTGTACTAAATAAATTCATTCCTATTTATAACGAGTTACGTGCAGTTTCACTTTTTCTATACAAAAGGTTATGGGCCCAGACCCTTCTTTTCTTTTTTGCGAACCGGTAAAACTATATAAATTTAATCATAAGTTCGTTCTTAAATATTGATAAGCTCGACGGGCATAACTACGACGCACGGCTGGAAAATCCAAATGCGGAGTGTTCTCATCCACACTGATCATTGGCCGTATGTCAGCGGAAGCATTGCAAGCGGATCCCAAACTGTGGAGCAACAACAAGCTTGGACGTTGAAAGACGAAAAGGCCCGATCTTTCTATGCGTAGTTGTAAGACTTCAAAGGACGTTTGGGATAAACTTGAAGCTCTGCATCGGCCCACTGGTCCCGCAAGAAAAGTTACGTTATATAGAAAACTTTTATCGTTGAAGATGACGGAAGATCAGGCGATTTAGGACCACATGGGCTCATTCTTGGATGTGGTTGAATAATTAGAAGATATAGATGTAGATCTGAAAGAAGAGCTTTTGTCTATCATCCTTTTGTCTAGCCTGATAAAGTCATTTGAAAACTTCGTAGTTGCGATAGAGACGGGAGATAAAAAAATAGAGACAAGAAGGAATCAGACGGGGAAATGGCCTTCTTGGCTATTGTTAGAAAAGTAAGCAACCGAACTCCGTGCAAAGGCAAACAGAACAGCAGAACAAGCCACGCGGCAACAATGCGGCTAAAGTGAGATGCTGCAGGTGTAAGAAAAATGGGAATTTTTCTTCTCAATGCAGCGAAAGAGAAAAAGTTTTTTCTAAGCACACGGCTTCTCTTGCATTGTTAAGCTTAATTAATTCTGATGGACTACAAGGAGACAGCTGGATTTTAGATAGTGGTGCAACATCGCCTTTGTGTTGTGAAAAAAACTTTTTTGAAGAAATGACTATGCATAAAGAATCGATTGAACTTGCCGCGGATAAGTTAATTTATAGCTCTGCAAAAGGTGACGTTTTAATCGAATCAATGTCGTATAAAATATGGCTTCGCGATGTGTTATTTTTTCCTGAGCTGAAAACAAATTTTATTTCGATTAGTAAAGCGGTCGATAATAATATGACGTTAAACTTTAGCCAGAAAAAGGCATTGATTAAAGATGCGTGTTGTAATTTGGTTTTGTGCGGTGAAAGACATGGCGATTTATATTTTGTCGATAATGTGTCGAGCTGTAAAGCGTTTATTTAGATGACTGGAAAAGAGAGTGAGATTCACAACTGGCATAAGAAATTCAGTCACTTAAATATAAAAAAGCCTGTCACTTTTGTGCAAAGAAAACATGGTGCGTGGATTTGACCTAACAAATTTTCAGAAAAATATCGAGGAAAAATATCACGCCAACCTTTTCCAAATGAATCGGTAATGAGATGTGAAAATATTCTTGACCTTATTCACAGCGATGTGTGCGGGCCAATGCGTGTTCCTTCCCTCGGTGGTGCGGTTTATTTTGTGACATTTATTGATGATAAATCAAGAAAGATTTCCGTTGAATTTCTGAAAGCAAAATCGAAAGTTTTAAATGCCTTTAAAAGTTTTAAATCTAGAGTATAACTAGAAACGGGCCGCAAAATTAAGATGCTGCGATTCGATAATGATCGCGAATATTTGAGCGATGAATTCGGGACATTTTTTGACAGAGCATTGTATTAGACGTCAGTTTTGAGCTGAGTACACACCCCAGCAGAATGGATTTGCCGAACGTGCGAACCGCACCCTTCTTGAAATGGCCCGGTGCATGTTGCTAGATTCTATTCTCCCGGAAATGATGTGGGCAGAAATGATGTGGACAGATTAAATAAAAAGCCCGGAAAGTCAAAGTTCCAGGTGAAGGGAGTTGACTGTGTTATGGTTGGATATTCCACTGAAGCCAAAGCCTACAGGTTGCATATCCCGGAGCAACGAAAGGTTGTAAAAAGTCGTGATGTCAAATTCCTTAGTATGTCAGAAGTTAACGAGAATCAAGTCGTATCTGACTTAAATCAAATTGTACACCAAGATGAAGCAGCATTCGAGCCAGTGAAGGAAGAAGTTAAAACTGAAAACAAGATATAACTTGAGCGCAGTCAACTAATACATGATACAGACAATGAAGAGGAAGAAGTCGAAATTGGGAAAGGAAACGAACCAATACGAGGTACTCATAAACTTGTATCAGAGGGTACGCGAAGCAAGACGAAAGAATTGGGAGGGTGTGATTTTAACAAGCTGTTTTACTTTAATAAATCACAGAAAATTCCGCAAACGGCTGGAGAAGCCTTAGATTGTGATGAGTCCGAGCATTGGCAGCAAGCCATGAGGTCGGAGTAGAATAACTTGATTTCAAATGACACACAGTTGCTAGTTGACCTTCCAGCAGAAAGAAATACAATTAAATGCAAATGGGTTTTTAGTTTAAAATTGGATAAATGCGGCAACATCCGAAAGATACAAAGCTCGTTTGGTTGCGAAGGGGTGTACGCAAAGGCCAGGAATAGATTTTGGCGAAACTTTTTCGTGATCAAAGAATCAGGACGTGAGCGGAATTATAGGCTGGATGAAGTCTTAAACAAAATTGGGTTCAAGAAACTATACGTTTAGATAAAATCAAGTGCCAGATTAAAAGCGAGTTTGTAATTGTAGACAAGAACAAAGTTGAATTTTTCTTGGGGCTGAAGGTTCAACAAAACCAAGCAGGAAATTATCTCTGTATCTCAAAAAACAGGCGATTTCATCTTTACTCGAAAGTTGAGATCTGATTGACTGCAAAGGACGAGGTACACCGTTAGAACCTGGTCAAGAGTTTACAAATTGTCAAAGCTGTGCTTATTGTCAACTTGCTGATGAAAAAGATTATCAGGGGATAATTGGATCCCTTCTTTTTATTGGACGGGCAACTAGGCCAGATATTCTACATTCATTCAGCAAATTGTCTCAGATCAACGCAAATCCGCTGTGGAGCATATGCTTGCAGCCTCAGGTACCTGAAAAATACTATTAATTTTTCTCTTACTTATAGCCAACCTGATGATCCTTTGTGCGGATACTCCGATGCTAATTGGGCATCAAATCATGACCGTCGATCCTATACTGGCTTTATGTTTCAATTGTCAGGTGGAGCTATTACATGGGCAACAAAAAAGCAGCCGACTATCGCATTATCTAGCACAAAATCGGAATATATGGCTCTTGCGGAACATTGTTTCTGAAATTGGCTTCGGGAGTCTCGTTAACCATCCGCTAAAGATTTTCTGCGACAACCAGAGTGATATTTATCTAGCAAAGAATCCATCTCATCATGAACGAACCAGGAACATAGACATTCGTTTTCATTATGTGAGAGATGTTTATAAAAAAATCTCTAATTGTCCTTGAATACATATCAACAGAGGAACTGAAGGCCGACATCCTAACTTAAAATTTAATGAAATATAAACATATGAAATTTGTTAATCTTTTAGGCATAAACACTCAAAGATAATTTTTTTTATATTATGTAAGTTTGTATTCATTGCGGGGTAGTTTGTTACCTCTAATATCTAACCCTTCTCTATTTATCATGTATGTATTATATAGCTTTTGCTGAATTCCAATACACATACTTTAATGCTATAATATGTACATATATACTTACTCTCTATAAGAACATGAATTTGTACCAAATAAATTCATTCCTGTTTATAACGAGTTACGTGCAGTTTCACTTTTTCTCTACAAGAACATATGTACATAGGAGACGAGTAAAATAATTTTTTGAAGTAATAAAATAAAGAAGAAAAGAATATCCATTTTTTATATGTGCATAGATATTACTCGTATATTACATAAAATTGCTACTGTCAGTGCTCGTAAGGTATTTAAATAAATTTTCCTTGAACTTACCAGGGTTAATTGTTTGTCTAAGGGAGACTGGAAGTGAATTCCAGAAACTAATGGAATGAATGAAAAACAATCTTTTGCTTTCTAAAAAGTTAAACGAATGAGGAACAAGATTCTGAGTTCTATTCGAGTGAGAAAACGAAATCTTATTATATAAGTAGATGGGTTTGTTTGAATTGATTAAACTGTGTAGTAAGACACAACTTCTCCTTATATAAAAACTACGCAGACTCATGCCCAGAATTTTGTTTTTATAAGCAGATAAGTGATCAAAACGTCGTAGACTAAAAACATATCTTGTCATTGAATTGAAAGCCAATTCAATCTTCCTCCATGAAAGAGCGTCCGGATTACAATAAATTATAGCCGAGTGACTAATTAAGTGAATTAAAAGTGACTTCATAAGCCTCAATCTAGCACAGATGGGTGTAAAATTTGATGATATCCTTAACACCCGAAGACCATTGTATATACGCCTTACAGCAAGGTTTATATGGGACGAACAATCTAAATTGCGGTTAATTTGAAAACCAAGACTAGACATAGAGTTAGAAGCTGGTATAATTTTGCCCATCATTACTATTGGAGGAATCCAAGATACGTCTAGTTGTGTTTGAGAAATAATAATCTCCTTAGATTTATCAGGGTTCAATATCAAATGATTTGATAAGCCCAATTACAGATTGCATTCAGATCTACATTCATTCTAAAAATTAAGTCTTGTAAAATATATTTGGATATCATCAGCATAAAGGTGTACAAAAACATACCTACATACTTCTGTCATTGATGAATAGCGAGAAGAGAAGTGGGCCAAGAATTGAACCTTGAGGAACACCGGAAATAAAAGGCATACATTCTGAATCACAACAATCGTGGGTGGCCGTGGCGCGATAGTTGTGTGCTCGCCTGTCAACCTCGTGGTGCAGGCTCGATTCCTGCCGTTGTCTATGTCTTCTTATATTCCATTAAAAACCAATTCTAAAAATTGTCATAAAATAAGTTGCTGCTTTGCTCATTACATGCTGTTTAGGCATAACACTAACAACATGTGATTAAGTAAACTAGCATACCCATAAAATATGACAACGAAATAAATAAAATAATGCGAATTTTAAGGGACATAAATAAATAAGACACGGTAATTCTCTCCGCATTAGTTCAGCCGCCATAAATCTGAGGCAACAACCAGCTCTAGTCTCAGAACATCGCGCCACACATCTTTCCTATCCTTCTTTCCCTTCTTCCACCGGATGCCGCGCTGTGTTAAGAAAAAACATATAAGGGGTATTCATAATCCCTTGAGCGCGTGCAAAGTTATAAAAAAAAAAAAAAAAAATCGGACTAACTTGTTGGTATCTATGGCTAAGATAACTTTTTACAAAATTCGCTGAGCTTTGACTTAATCCAAATAACGGTTGTAACTTTTTGACAAGTAGTGAATGGTTAACACTATCCAAAGCTTTCCAAGAATCAATAAACATAATACCGTAGCATTACTTTTATCACATTCAAATCGAATATCGCCTAAAATTTTAACTATTGCAGTCGAACAGCTGTAATTGTTCCGAAAACGAGATTGAGTTGTTATAAGCAAGTTGTTTTCGTCAATGAATTGGTTCATTTGTTTTTTTTTTTTATAATAATTTTCAGAACTTTCGATTGAGCGGAAATCACCAGGCTCACTAGGTTTCGTATTTTAGGTACAGGGATAATATTCGCTAGTTTCCAACAATTAGGAAAATAAGACTGAGTAATGCAAGCATTTGTGATATGATTCAGAGGATAATAAATCCAGGGTAAAATAAGTTTAATAAATCTAAAAGATATATTATCATCCCCAACAGCATTGGACTTAACACTTTTAATAGCCCTTATGACTATAGCTTCAGAAACACAGCTCAGAAACAAACTCATAAGGAACATCTCTACGCCAGTCACCTGAAGCTAGGGATTGTGTTAATATTCTATTAGCTTGATTAAAATAAGCATTTAACTGATTTGGATCAAGAGTGCAAGCATTTGTCTTTTATGCGTCCATTCCAGATTCACGTAGATTATTCCAGAGAACTTTAGTTGGAATAGAAGTAATGGGTTATCCATTTTGCGGTTTCAAAAGTAAACGTAAATAAAACACATATAAAATATTTTGTTTCATGACATTTCTTTTTTATTATAAAGTTTGAACGTTGACATTATGTGTGAAAAACTAAAACATTTAAATGACAACCACGCGAATTGTTGCAAGCATCGATTCTCTTGAGCTAATTTTCGACTACTTTTTGACACATATTGTGCGGTATCTCAGCCAAGGTTTATCTGCATAAAAACGGTCTTAAGCCGCACAAAAAAAAGTCCAGCGCTGTCAAATCGCATGATCTTAGTGGCCAGTTGATATCGCCATGACAAGAAATTACGCGGCCGGGAAATATCTCTTGCAATAAAGCCATATTCGCTCGAGTTGTGTGGCATGTGGCACCGTCTTGTTGAAACCACATATTCGCCAAGTCGTATTCTTCAATAGGAGGCAACACAAAGTCGGTTATCATATGACCATAACGCTCCGATTGGACGGTGACAGTCGTTCCATTGTCGTTTCCGAAGAAGTAAGGTCCAATCACAACTCTGGACTAAAGAGCGCCCCATCAGTGACTTTTTGTGGGCTTAACGTCCTCTTTTTAATTACTTGAGGATTCTCAGAACCCGAAATATGTGAACATACCCACCAAGTGAGAAATGTGCTTCATCGCTGAAGAAAATTTTGTTCGAAAAATCGCCGTCCATCGTCTGTTGTTCAAGCCCCCATTCGACGTATCTACGACGTTGTGAATGGTCAGCTGGCTTCAGTTGTTGTGTGAGCTGGACTTTATATGGATGTAGGTGTAAATTCAAATGCAAAATACGCCATAATGTGCCGTAAGACAGTCCTAATTCCTAAGAACGACGAGGAATCGACGCATTCGGGTCTTATGCAAAACTTTCACTTACAGCAGTAATATTTTCAGTGGTACGAGCGAAACGATGATTAACTTGCCTAACAATATCTGTAACCAATCCAGTCTCTTCAAATTTCTTCACAATTTTGCCAATTGCTTGCGTAGTTGGACGTTATGTAAACAATAATCTCCTCTTAAAGCACGATATGTGGCTGATTATTGAACCATGGTAAAGCTTTGTTTTTTACACGAACTACTTTCAAAGAAACATGTAAATTAAAAAGATCTAGAATAGCATTTTGAAAATATAGAACTTTATCCTCGATATCAGGAATGTCCAAAACATAGTTCCATGGCCACCGTACTACATCCTGAACTAGTGGTATTTGATCAATGCAATTAAAGAATCTATAAACATAATTATTAGCCACAGGTGGTCTATTGAAATGAATATTTAAGGTACAAAATAACAAGTCATTATAACGGGTATACAGGGAATAGAGTACTGGTTGAAAAAAGTTATCAGGTCAACATTAGAAACTAAACATAAATCAATTAAACTAGGTGTGCAGAGATCGACTGTCATCCAAAACATTAACATTAAAATCGCTACAAACCAAGAAGAAAACGTAGTCACAACTGTAAGTTCGCAAGCATTCAAAAAATAGATCTAAACTAAAATCTCGACTTGAATACAAAGGTATTCAATCTTTCCGAACAAAAAATGCACGACTGGATCGCAGAAACTATCTCTTATGTTCGATCACATCGTATGTCGTTTTTTACTTTATTTTTTATATATACAAAGTTTCTTTAATTTTTTTCTAAAAAAAATTTAAATATTTAATAATATAAACTTAGAAACAAAAATTAAATCGGCTTAATCAAAGAAAAAATAATTCAAAATTCTGAAATAAATACTTAATCTAATTTGAGCTCAAAACAAAGTACGCCATTTTATTTCTTGTACAAATTTGAATTTATGAATAAAAAAAATTTAAAATCTGTGGAGCGGTTTTTGAGAAAAAAAGACTTTTTGAAAAAAACTAAAAACAAAATTCAAAAACGCCAATTCATAGGTATTCAGCAAATACATATACAGCTATAATTTTTGAAAAAATCTATTGAGCAGTTTTAAAAATATAAATTTTATTTGCTTATAATTTTTGATTAAATGAAAGAGTATATATCTTATATTGATAAATGTTTTATTTAATGTCGGCAATCAATTATGGAATACAATATCAGGTAAATGTCCGCCTCTGTTATGCTGATACGAATCATAAATATTTATGTTCAACTTAAAACGCATAAGGGCTACTTTTTCCTCTGCGTAAACTGTCACATAAGTTCTTAAGTAGAACTTAAATGCTTAGTCTCACAAATGCGAGCCCTTTTGAGCACATTTTTCATTACATGCTTACACATTTCACGCTGTATTTCATTAATTTTATCACGAATATTTTGTTTGAGTTGCTCAAGCGTTTCTGTTTGTTTGCATGAGCCTTGCTTTTCAGATACCCCCCCAAAAGAAGTCCGGAGCAGTCAAATCAGGCGACCGCGGAGCCCAATCAACATAACCATTTCTTGAAATAACTTTTTGTGAAAAGCAGACTCGCAATAATTCCATTGTAATCCTAGCTCTATTTGATGTGATACATGTTAATCAAGCCAAGAACATGCAGTTGTGGCATTAAAAACCTTCCAAACTTTCCAATCATATCACGATATCGCTCCCCATTCACAGTTACCATTACGCCGTTTTCATTTTCAAAGAAGTAAGGTCCAACAATTCCTCCTGACCAAATTTCACACCAGACTGTAACTTTTAATGAATGGCAAGCTGACTGATAAATAATGTGAGGGTTTTCATTGCACAGAACCGGCAATTCTGTTTGTTCACATATCCGTTCAAGCGAAAATGTGTCTCGTCACTCATTATGATTTTTTTTTATTTTTTATAATTTTGTTTATAATCTACACGCGCTCAAGGGATTATGAATACCCTTTAAATGCTTCAACACAGCGCGGGCGTGATGGTGAGGCTAAAGAAGAGAAAGAGTGATAGGAAAGATGTGTGGCGCGATATTCGGAGACTGTAGGTGGTTGTTGTCTCAGATTTTATCTCCAGGGATGTCGGCTGAACTAATGCGGAGAAAATTACCGTGTCTTATTTATTTATGTCCCTTATAATTAGCATTATTTTATTAATTTCTTTGTCATATTTTATGGGTATGCTAGTTTACTCAATCACATGTTGTTAGTGTTATGCCTAAACAGCATGTAATGAGCAAAGCAGCAACTTATTTTATGACAGTTTTTAGAATTGGTTTTTAATGTAATATAAGAAGACATAGACAACGGCAGGAATCGAACCTGCAACCACGAGGTTGACAGGCGAACACACAACTATCGCGCCACGGCCACTCCCGTTGGCGATCACCGGCTATTCTAAATTGTTTCCATCTGAGGTAGACGGAATTTCGATGGTTAATGGCTATTTGAATTTCGGTTGTCAACCATGGATTTTTTTTTGAACATCCAAAAGTGAGTTTAGATTGCACTGGAGGAAATCTATTAGGTCATCAGGAGATGTTGCTGAGTATATGTCTTGCCACCGGATAGCTCGAATATCAGAATCAAAGGCATCAATGTTCAAGTTCTTAAAATCACGAAACTAATAAACGGAAAAATCAAATGAAAGATGTATGAGATCATGTCTAGAGAAACCCATAATTATATATTAATGTGCTGATGGTATCCGATCATCGGTCATTTGCTTAGACTGACAAAAAAAATATGTTGATTAATAATTACAGACTATTGTCACTTGGGATAGTAGGTCGCTTACCCTCAACCCATCGCAAAAATTATAATGATTTATCGATTAATTAATGAGGGCAAGATTCAAGGTATGGTTTGGTATCGGTAGTTTTTTTATTTGTATAAATAGCGATATTTCTGAATAATAAAGTCACTCTTTACTCTTAAGCCAAACCGTTCGTTTTACTGGGCGTTGCTGACTGAGCTAGTTGTAAGGCATCTGAAGAACAAAGACCTTGTACGGCAAACACTGCCTTAAGGTTTGAGTTAAGGCATTCTTGCTAGACGACTTGGTCTCAGAAGATATTGAGACTTGTGATAGCCAACAAACTTTGCATGGCGAACTTGCCAGTCTAACCAGCTTTACATCTTGCCAGTCCAACCAACTTTACAGTATGCAAAACACTATATTTGGTCAAATATGGGGGTTGATGGGGAGCAGCATACAATGGCCACATTACCCTCAGTGTGGATTTCTGGGATTTTTTTTTAATTTATAGCATTGAATTAAAAACAAATTTGAGTTACACATCAAAAGAGAGCATTCTTGATTTATTTTACTGTATTTTGGATAAAAGTCTACATTTTTATTGACAACTTTTACATTTAAATATTCTGGGTCTTAAACTGCCAATTTTTTCGTTGGTTAAATTTCAGACGACACTAAAACACTTGATGAATTTTAAATTTTTTGTATCGACCATTTGTACGCTTGCCGAATTATTTTACTTTTTTATGTTTTTTTTAATCGTTTTTTGTTTTCAATAAATTTCTTACATTTTATAATTTTTGTTTGCATTCGACTGGTTGAATCTCTTAAGATATTTAATACTAGTTGGGAAGGGCTTTGGTTCAGAATTCCGATAACCGAAAACCCAACATCCCGAAAATCCAAAATCCCGTAAACCCAAAATCCCTAAAATCCAGAATCCCGAAAACCCAGTATTCCGAAAATCCAGAATCCCGAAAACCCTGAATTCGGAAAACCCCAAATCCCGAAAACCCAGAATCCCGAAAAACCAAAATCACGAAAACCCAAAATCCCGAAATCGGAATCTCAAAAAAATTGCGCAAATTTTTCATTTTATATCATTTTTCGGGATTCCGATTTCGTAAAAATAATCTTAAGTGTAAAGTTAAGAAGTAAATGTAAGTGTAAACAACAATCAGTTCCGTCAATCTCTTTAAACATTATCTAAAATTTGTATAGTGCTTTCAGTAGTTGTGTGTTGTAATTGCATTAAGGTGAAAAGACATTATTGAACTAACGTTCGCAAATAAATTTTATAAAGTTAAATATGATAATGGTATGTATTTAGCCACTTGACTGTTATTGTTATTTTACTTCTTTTTTTAAAAGTTTCATTATTTTTATGTATTTACATATATGATTATTATTATTGTTAAATTCTGTTTGTTATATGACTATTTTCTTTTTGTTCAATAAAAGTTACAATGAGCAGACAATTTTGAAGTTTTCTTATTTATTTATTTTATTTTATTTTCGGGATTTTCGAATTTTTGGATTTTGGGTTTTCGTGATTTTGGGTTTTCCGGACTCTGGGTTTTCGGGATTTTGGTTTTTCTGGGATTCTGGATTTTCCGGATTTTGGGTTTTCGGGATTCAGAATTTCAGGATTGTGTCCGTCTCCCGTTGGGAAATAATTTCACACAAATTTCAGATGAAATTATTTCTCACCTTAAGTGATAAACACTTTCACTAAAAAAAAAGTGAAGTTACTTTCCACTAGTAGAGGTGAAGTTATTTCCCATGTGAACTTAATTGCTGAATGGCCTCACCTTACCGGTTAGTTTTGACGAAAGTTAATTGAATTACTACGAGTATGTTTCGGAATACAAACTGTCAAAGAAATACAGTAAGATTAAAAAAAAATAAAATTCTTCCTCGCTTCGCCATCGAAGGGGAGTGATAGGGCTCCTAGACGTCAAAATAAATCGGTAAAGTAAAACCACTGTGGCAGTGTGGAATGGAAATGATCTTTCGGATTGGTTCGCAACCACTTCGGGAGTGAGGCAAGGTTGCACATTGATTCCCACCCTGTTTTCGCTCTTCATTAATGATTACCTTCCTGGGGGTGTTGATTTCGCATGGGTGCGTATTAAGGCATTGTTATTCGCTGATGATATAGTCATGTTTGCGTATTCCCCAGAAACTTTACAGCTCATGATTAATAGAATATACCATTACTGTTGTCTGTGGAACTTAATCGTCCATATTCAGAAGTCTAAGGTAATGATTTTTAAAAAAGGCGGTGGTCGAAACGCATCGAATGAAAAATGGAAGTATATCGGAGAAGATATTGAATGTGTCAACGAATACAAATACCTAGGCCCAATTTTTTCGACAAACTTGAGTATGGAGAAACATCTAAATGAAAAACTGCATAAAGCCAAAACCGCTATTAATATCTCGTGGAAAAGAATTTTTATGAACTTAAATATAGCTCATAGCAGTAAATATAAAATATTTGAAGCGGTTCTAGAGATTATCATTTTGTATGGCGCTCAAGTTTGGGGATGTAAAAAGTTTCTCATGGTGGAGAAACTTTTAACACACTACGTGAAGAGAATATTTCGCCTACCAACGAACGCACCAAACTATGTTCTTATGTTAGAAACTTGTCTATCACCTCTATACGTTAAAACCTTAAAACTGCAAGCGGACTATTGAAAGTTTTCAAGATGCCTGATTTCCGACTAGTCAGAAAAATAGTTATAAAAGGCATACAAGACCAACATAGCTGGAACAGGGAGTGGACATGTCTTGCCGAAGAATGCGATGTATTATTTAATTTAAACTTGGAAAATATATCGAGCTGTAAAACTCTCCTGTACAATTTGATATCTAAGTTAGATATAAAACGTAGGGAAGAATATGTAGCTGAAGCCTGCACTTCCCTATTCAGAACGATACATAGCAGGTTGAACCATAATCTTGCAGAAAGAAATTACTTCCGTGATCAAAATAAGGTAAACGTGATTGCTACAATGGTCAGACTTCGGAGCGAATTACTAAGCCTGAACTTCATATCGCACAGACCCGATTTACTTTTGGAGTTTAGTATTTGCAACTTGAGGGAAAGAGAAGACGTTATTAATTTCGTCGCATGGTGCCCAATTCTCAGAGAAACACGAAGAAGTATTCTGGGGAATGACTTTCTGTCAGAGGAACAAGTTCTTGCCAGCCTGAATGAGATGGATGTAACCAAGCTGTATGAATACTGCAAAATCGCGCTAAGATATAGAGCAAGAGTTATCAATAATGACTTCTGATTTTTTTTCCTTTGTTTTTATCAAAATCGTAGTATTAAATTATTTTTAAATTACATAAAATTATGTTAGCTTATTAAAGTATTTGAATTTGTTTTAATTGTCAGTCTGGCAGACGGCAAATGCCATGTCATAATGATTTTTTGTTTGTATAAATATGTATTAACTGTTAGGTTAAATTAATATGTAATCCAATAAAAATCGATTCTAATCTAATCTTATAGAACCAACGATTTCCATTTCATTATTGTTTTCTCTTTATATAGCACATTAAATGGAGGTCGTCTACGAAACACCAATTACAGCATATCAAATTTTGAAAATCCTCTTAATCAGATGAAAATTCATTAATCACCAGATCCTTTGTATTTTAAATATGCTTTCCATAAATTATGAAAAAAAATCAATTTTTTTCTCTGCAATTGTTCTCCTTTGTCTAAATACCAGAATTTATATAAAATACTGCAAACAATTCAATGAAATTGCTTGGGTTTCTTCTTCCAGAATCAAAATCTCAGGTAACATCGCTTCTACATTATAAATTGGTTCTTATTCAAAACCAGATGTTGTGTCTAAAAGTGAATTTCTTCTAAGAAAAACCATCCGTCGGAAGATTACAATATCTTTTGTTTTTTTTTTTGTATCCGCTTAAGTTTATTGTATTTTCTGACAAAAGGATATCCAATTTCAGAAAAATAATAAAATATTTTTGTATAAGGAAACCTCTAGCCAGTTCCGCTTCCGTTTCCTTTTTTTTCGTCGTTTTTTAGCAAGTAATCTAATATAACTTAAAAGCATCAAATGGAAACTTTAATGTCATGACTTCATGTTCTCACAAATTGATGGAATATTTGATAGACTCAATAAGGAGTACCAGAGAGCAAGGGCGCATATACAACCGAAAAAATAAAAATGTTTAAAAATATAAAACCCAATGACAGCGTTTGAGAAGTAATAGAACAAAGAATGAGATGCTAAAAGGATGGGTTTGGGTTCGGGCTGAACGTAAAAAAAAACTTAAATACTTACATAAATAAAATATGGTTGAGATTCTGCTGACTAATCTTACAATATTAAAAAATACAAATTGAATGAAAAAAAAAATGAAATAAGACGTTGGGTACTGAGATAAGATTAATCTCTCGGTACTTATTGTGTAGGCTCATATTGCCCAAGGGAAATACCTATGGAATAAGCGGGTGGTACTTTCATCTCTAATATAGAGTTATTTGAGTCCCCAATCCCTGCACGCTACTTCGAGCCATCCAGAGTGCTCTTGCTGCTGCGATAGCTTGATGTTTAACTGTATGAACGTAGTGGGGGCTATGACTATAGCTAGAGGCTTATATGGAATAGTTGTCATAAATAATTTGATTGTATTCATGATATGCCAAAAGCTATATGTAAAAGTTAAAAATTGACAAACTATTGTAGACTCAAATACAACTCTGATTTCCATTTGATTCCAGTTTCCAAAATCAAAATCAATTCAAAGTCTAGTAAAAACAACTACACACCCATGAGAGTGCCTTAATTTGGTTTCAATTTCTTGTAATTTAGTAATAAGTGGTAAGGGTGCGCCAGGCCATCAAGGATTCTACAAACTTTCTCAATCTCTAGCTGACTATCTCCAATTGTGTAAAGTAACTCGACAAATATCTTCTTAATGTTGGTCACGCAACCAGAGCTCTACTTACGTATCAGCTTCCATAAGGTTTCGGTAAGATTTTATGGAAGCAATTATGGTATATCGAAGCTGAAATGTTAGGTGGAGACTGGGTGATGAGAGCTGCCTCAATTTTTCATTGTTTCTGGCTCGGCTTTGATTATCATACTTTAGCGTCATATGCCTAGACACCTTAACAATTGAACCCGTAGACGTGGGCATACCGCTGTATACACATCGTATTGTGACTGTATCGTCTTAACCAATTATTTTTTTCGTATTGGAAAAAACTAGTACATATATAAGAAGACACCAAAAGAGCTTTTATTCGCCTGTGAGAGGAACCATGCTTCCGCATTGAAGCAGGAACGAAGAGTTTATGTCGAAATAATCAAAGATATTAAGCTGACGGCTAATTACCTGCCTTAGCCATCTGGTGGTGTCAAAAGTTTCCAAATTCGATGCCCATTTCCAACCTCATCCTGATAAGGTCGATTGGCCCTGGAAACTCTTCTTATGTTATCAGCACCAGCGAAACCGAGCTCTGATCGGTATATTTCGAATTCTAAATTTAATATGAAAATGCATTTACTTATGTACATTCTTAAAGATAATAAGAAAAAATAAAAGTAGGCGTGGCAGTTGGGAATTCGACTAAATATAATTTTAATTTTTTTTGTTGCTCGATTATAAGAGCAAACCAGTTTCCAATAAACCAAGAACTGATAAGAGAAGGCTCGATGGTGGATGGACTTTTTTACTAAAACACATTTCTTAATATTGTCTCAAACCTTAACAGAATCGTTCATATCGTTAAACTTAGAATACCGGAAGCGGTTTTCATGAAATCAAGAAGAAAGTGAGTGGGTGTGGTGATGGGCGGAATATACTTACTTACTTACTTATCCGGCTCCCGATCCATGGAAGGTCGCTGCCTGACATATTGCGGTCTTCCATCGATTGCGGTCCTTGGCACGCTACCTGCAGTCGCAAGACCAAGCGCTCTGGCATCTGTAACCGCCTGGTCCCTTTAGCGGAGGTTCGGTCTTCCTGGTCGTCTCGAACCTGCGGGCTGGGATTCGAAGATTTTCTTGGATGGAGCGTTGTTGTCCATTCGATCGATGTGGCCGAGCAAGTGTAGTCGACGCGCTTTGGCTCTTTGACTACATCCACATCTTGGTACAACTCGTACAATTCTCGATTGAATCTTCTGCTCAATTCGCCCTCTTCGCATATATGACCAAATATCCTACGAAGAATTTTTCTCTCGAAAGTGCCCAGTATCAATTCCGCTTTTTTACTTATCGTTCAGCACTCGGCGCCGTATAGTAGAACTGGTAACATTAGTATTTTGTATAGCGTGCACTTTGTGTACTGCGTGTACCTCTTTGTCGGATTTCCACTAAGGTGTCGTTCGTGGAATTGATGTTTGTTCGGAGGTAGGTGAACTCCTTGACTACCTCAAAATTACACAACCAACAGTGACGGTTTGTCCTAGGCGATGGAGAGATGAGGCTTTGTTTGTTGATAGCATATACTTGGTTTTTTCCTCATTCACTTCAAGACCAATGCATTTCGCCTGTTTACCAATAGCTGTGAATGCTTCAAGTACAGCTCGGTTGGAGCGGCCAATGATATCGATGTTGTCCGCATAAAAGCAATTGGGAAAACCTGTTGAATATAGTGAATTCCAAGTTAACAACACTCTTGCGTACTATCTGCTCCAGGACTATGTTGAAGAAGTCAAATGATAGCGGATCTCCTTGACTGAACCCTGTACACGTCTGGAAAAGCTCACATGAGCTGTTTCCCTTACGCACGTTGCACCGTCAGTTTTTTCGGGATCCCGAGTTCCGACGTCGCCAATAGAAGCTCTTGGCGACTTATGGTATCATATGCGGCTTTGAAGTCGATGAAAAGATTTTGTGTCTTGACTTGAAATTCGTTGGTCTTTTCCAGGATTTGCTTCAATGTGAAGGTTTCGTCTATCGTTGATCTGCTTGGCCTGAAGCCTCACTGGTACGTGCATAGGATCTTGTAGGCAACATTAAGCAGGGATGTGCCTCTGTAGTTTTTGCAGGACATAGGATCGCCTTTTTTTGTAGATTAGGCATATGGAGCTTTTATACCAGTCGTCGGGCATGCTTTCGTCCTCCTACACTTGGTTGATGAGCTGGTGTATGCGCCCTATCAGGAAATCTCCTCCATACCTAAAGAAATCCGCAGGTGAATGGCCTACCTTTGGAGCCGTTGGATTTGTTGTTCTTAATGTTCTTAAGCTTGTGGATGGCTTTCTTAACCTCTTCAGTACTTGGCACTGGGACTGGATCTTCATTGACTGGTCTCATGCTTCTTTGTTCTCCGGTTGCTTCTGCTTAAACAAGTCTACAATTCCCTGTGCTTCGGTGACTAGGTTCGCTTCATTATTTCGAAGAGCTTGCGTGCCATTCCTATAACCAGATGCCAGTTGCTTGGCTGTTTTGTAGAACCGATGGGCATTGGGGGTGGTGCCATATTCCTCGAGATACCTGAGCTGAGGGGCAACTAATGCTCTTTTCTTTCTTCGCAGGGGTTTTTTCTCATTCCCTCTCTTTTCACGGTTCTCCGCCCTTGCTGCTCTTGTTTTCCGTTGCGGCATTTGCATTCGTGCATTTTCCGTCTACTGCTTCAATACCCCGCATTCATCATCATGAAACGGGTTCTTTTTCGTGGGTGGTTGGTAGCCTATGGTGGACTTGGCTGTCTCCCTAATGATGTCAAGATACTGGTTCTACTGGTCGCTGACGCTTGTGGCTAGGGGGTACGACAGAGAGTTTCTCGGTCAATTGCTCACTGTAATCTCTGGCTTTCTCAGATGTGCTAAGTCAGGCGGTGTTGAATTTCTTCCTTTGGCCGGTCTTCATTTTCTTTTCGTTTGACAGTCGGGCTCTGAACTTTGTCACAACAAGAAAGTGGTCGGAGTCCACGTTTGCACCTCGGAAGGTTCGCACGTCCAAGATGTTGGATGCATGCCTTGCGGCAATTAGCACATTGTCGATGTGGTTGGCGGTTCGACCATCTGGAGATCGCCAGGATGCTGTGTGTATCCTTTGCCTGGGGAAGATAGCGCTACTTATCACCGTATTAATAGCTGCGGCAAAGTGTTTACTTACATTTAAAATGGCTTCAAGTTCTCCGAAGGACAGAAGTTCCTTACTATACCTTATTTATACGTTTTTTTGCTGTGATATATTTTCATTTTCACTCTTAAAAAAACGCTCCCACTATCTTACTTCTTGGTGTTGTCGAGAAAAATAGATTTAGATAGATTTATTTTTATTTGGATTAAGTTTAATTTTTAGTTTTAGTTTACAATGTACATGTTTCTGTTCATGTAATCTAAATTATGTAAAAGCGCATCCGGAAGCCATTTATAACATATATATAAGTTAGTTCAGATCTGTTTTTCTTGGGGCAAGCTCCTGTAAGCTTGTTGTGCAAGAGAAAATAAAAGTTGGGTTTTTGAATGATATTATTTTCCCAACAATAAAAGGTGTTGTGTTTTATTTTAAGTATCTATTAAATCAACGTGGGTTTTTATCTTTCTCTATAAAAAAAATGCTATTTTGTTGACAAACGTAGACCAGTACTGCTATATTCCAGGAATCCTAAGTCCACTGACAAATTCTTAATAACATTGCCATGCATTTGGAAGATTTTTTCTTATATACATATATACTGGGTGTTTTTTTAAGTGTGGTTTTTCAAGAAGTAATAAAATACGTTATGGCCAAGTATTTAGCTATACGATAAAGATAGGGGTTTCGTGTTATATTTTAAGAATGAATTCGGACAAGGTGCTGCCGCGGCTAGCGCGAATAAATTCCAGCCGAGAGGCCCAATTTTCAACCAGTTTTTGCAGTTTTTTTTTTCTTCCAAGGCGTCATCGTCTCGGACTTAGCTGAGTAGACAAGCGACTCTACATAACACCACAAAATATGGTTCAGCGGTCTTAAATCGATCTTGGAGGACATGACACGGGCCGACGAAGCGAGATAATGCGCTCACCACAAGTTGCATTCAATAAATTGATTGTTTCCTTGCCTGTATTGCACCAAAGGCCATCCACATCAATATCCTCCAATTCAGGCACGAAAAATTCATTAATCACGGCTGTATAGCTTTCTCCATTGACTGAAACATTATGGCCAGCTTCATTTTTAAAGAAATATGTACCAATGATCTCCTCTGCTCATTGAGCATAAGAAATAGTAACGTTTTGAACATGTAACGGAGTCTCAACAATGGCTTGTGGATTATGATCACTCCAAATACGACAATTTTGCTTATTAACGTACCCATTTAAACAAAAGTGAGATTCATCGCTGAACAAAATTTTCTTGTGAAAATCGGGATCGGTGGCCATCTCGTTTTGGTAATAAATTTGCACGATTTGCAAAAGTTGTTCAGGAGTAAGCCTATTAATTATGAAATGACAAAGCAAACTGAGCATAAATCAAGTGGCACGAACTCCGAAGAAAGTATTGCCAGATTGAAAACCACAAGACTAAAAAAACCCGATACATATACCATAAGAAAACGATACGTGAGAGTGACGAGTTCGAGGATACACATAATAAAGCATTTAATATAGTCACGTTATGTATTTTGAAATCAGGTAGCCTCAATATTATGTTTTTTAAATCTCTTCGTGAAATTTTCCGTCAAATATCCCATTAAATTACGTAATGGTTTATAATAATTAAATGTTTACTGTGAATCATGTCACGCTCTCGTCTCATATTTTGGGCACTATAATATAAAGTTACATGAATAACTTCCAACCTTACTTCATTCCACGCTTTTATTAAGTACGTATGTTCATATACCTATGTTCTATCCATTTATGTAGTTATTGATACCATCCTAATTTACATAATTAAAATCCTAAAACATATCTTGAAATTTAGGTAGGTAGCTTACTTTTCTTTGTATCATCCATTCGATAGGTAAACTTACCTATAACATCGCTACCTACTAGTAACGTCAATGTTTTGCTAAATTAAAGTTTTTAGCTACAAGAGCAAGTTCGAACGATCAAGCCGTGTATTTTATTTGGGGCTTGCAACGACACCGAGACTTCACTCGTTAACGAGACTACACTCCTTTAAAAACACCCGAGACGAGACCGAGACGAGAACGAGACGAGACCGTATTTTTCGTACCGAAATCTGACAAGTCTCAAGAAATTTTATGTTTGTGGGTGTCGTACGAAATCCAAAAAAAAAAAAAAAATCCCCATCGGTCGAAATCCCCAAGAAATAAAATCCAACTAGCTAATATCCCCACATAAATAATACACATGTACAAACTCCTCAACGAAACAATCTATCTTGCAAAAATTCCCACGGAATACACAAATACCCAGTGTCCAGTCTGTATATATCTTCATTATGTGCACTTAGTTTTCATAAAAAATCTAATGAAATTCTCTTATTGTGATACTAAACTAATAACAATTAACAGTTTCTAATTATTATAAATTATAAATTACTATTAATACATATTCACTTTTCAATCTGACTTTCGTTTTCATGGTGTGTAGTGAAATTTGTTGTTGGTGAATTTTTGCTTTGCGTTTTATTTAAGACTTTAAGAAAAGGGGAGCCACCTGAAATCCCCAAAAAAAATCTCCATCTGACGAAATAAAAAAAAAACAACAAAATTATCCAACAAGACAAAATCCCCATGGGGAAAGAAGCCCTATGGACCAAATCCCCAATATACTACCATTTTCCCAAAATCTCCAAAATTTAAAATAATACCCTATATATATTTTTTGGCTTAGGGCGATTCAGTTAATAAATTAGTTATTATTTGATACATTTTAATTCAGGAAGTAAAATAAAATTTTTGAAGTGGATATGATACACCCTGTCTTTATCGTATATTCCCTGATTATTTAAAAAAAATGCCGTTTTTTTTTATAATTGACAGATTTTATATTTTGTTTTATTTTATGATAAACTGTTGTTTTTTTGTTAATTTCGAAATCAGGTTGTTTGTTTGCTTAATAAAAGTAAAACGGATTTAGAAAGCATTGTGTTTTTATTTTATCAAAAAACAAGGATGAAGACAATTATTATATAATTATTACATAAAGGAATAAATGTTGTTAAGCTTGACCCCAAATATGCAGTGCAAGTAGTGAATCAAGCAAATCGAGCGATTTTATTGCTTGATTCACTACTTCCACTGCTTATTTGGAGATTTTCTATTGGGGATTTTTTTTGTGAGATTTTCTCTTGGGGATTTTGTCTTTGCTCCATTTTCACTTGGGGATTTTATCTTAGATATTTTTTCTTGGGGATTATGTTTTTGGAGCAAACATCACCAACTCTAAGAGAAGCTTATTTTGTTTGAATTATTTTAACATATTAATTACTTACATGTTTTCTTAAAATAATTGTATTTACTCTTTGTATTACATTTCATGTAATATAAATTTAACCAAATATCCCCAAAGCAAATATGTTCAAGTAGGGAATTATGCGATGAAATTGCGCGCGTGAGGATATTGGCATGGGGATTTTTGCCCTGGGGATTCTTTCTTTGGGAATTTCGATAATGGGGATTTTAATTTGGGAATTTCACTTTGGGGATTATGTTTTGGGAAAAATGTCACCAACCCTATTTTTGTCTCCGGAAAAAGGTGATTTTGGGTGACGTTTTGAAAAAAAAATATTATCTTAATGTGAAAATATAGTATATTGGCTACCTGTCAAGTCACGAACTGTGGTGAAGGTGCTCCGTTTTAAATGGATTAGGCAACAAACTATATTTAGTCGTTTGGATAATAGTTTTTCCAAACTTCACCATTTTTCTTACCAACAAAATGCTAAGGTACCGTACTCTATATTTGCAATCTTTGCAATCTGAACAATACGTCTTATCTTCTTATTTTTTTACTATCAAAAAACACGAAAGATACTAAGAATAAAGATGGGACCATGTACGAGACCGAGACGAGACTGCATATTAAAATCTTCTCGAGAAAAGGCGAAACCAAGACCGAGACGAGACTTGGTTAGGCAAGACAAGGACCGAAGCGAGCCTAAAAAAGTATCGCCTCGACTCATCTCCTCTCGTTGCCAGCCCTAATTTTATTTTGTGCCAGGTAGCTACATATTTATATCCAAAAATGTAAAAACACGTAATGAACAAAAAAAACATCCAAAAATTTATTATAAATTTTAAGTGGGAGTATAGAATTTCAAAAAATTTATTAGACATCAATTTCAATAGAAAACCTTTAAACATATCAGTCAAACTAAATTATCCATAAGAACAATTTTCCTTTTTCGCAGTGAAAATCTTTGTCTAATGTGGAAAACTAGTTTTGCAATTTTCATAATAATAAATCTACCACCTATTCTCTGTGCCACATCTCAACCTCAAAGATACACGTCGTCAGGTCTAAAAGCTTTGTCTAATTATAAAAGCCGCGAAAGTGCACTCAGTTTTTTTTTAGATTCATTTTCAGAAATATTTTAATGTATAATTAATTTTTTAATTATACCTACATATATATGTATATGTATAAATACGATTATGTACATATGACATACATTTTTTTAAGCAGTTCTATTTGGCTGGGTAGGATACTCCACTGATTTTCCATTAAAAGGCTTTTATAAATTCATTTAAATCATTTTCAAGGACATCCCCCATACCAGGACATCATCCCACATTAGTATATACATATAATTGTGGAACGAGCTCAAATGAGCGGCCGCCATAATGAGGACATAATTTCGAGTAAATCAATAAATTTCATGGCTCATTAAACTTCTTTGTTCTTCTTAAGCAACAACAAAAAAGCAAACAAAAAATTTCAGCATTTAATAAAAGTCCTGTGTGGTGGAAAGATATAATTTGAATAGAGGCTCTATTCGTCGTACAAGGACGCAATAAAACTCATTCGAGGAGAATAAATGCTCATGTCGATTGAAATTGCCCACAGAGCTTCATAAAATTCTCATAAGCTTATAGCAATAATAATCACAATAAAGTTCTACTCTAAGATTTATTATACGAAAGATGAAGATACCTATCTATACACAAGAAGACAAAAAAAAAGTAATTAGAACCAACACATTGATGGGATGGTTGCTTAACCCCTTCACTTTGTTCTTCATTTTTTTTGTGCACGTGGGACAGCGCCGGTCGTCGTTAGGATGCGATGTCGATGGCTGAAAGTTTTGTATCATCTTAATTATTTAATCCAGTACACTCTATCCATGCTAACCAGGCTATCCAACCAGCCAGCCAGCCTGTCAGCCAACCAGCCTGCAGCCAATATTGCTGGACGGAAAATGATTATTTTATGTGCCACCATTGCCCATCAGCTAGCAGCATCACTGTCATACTGCCACTGCCACTGCCACTGCCACCCTTCGCTTCGCACATACAGTAGAGTGGTCCAAGCTCTTGGGGATTAGATGAAAATGATGCAATAAAACTGGCTGCTGTATAGCAAAACTGTTAACTGGTAAGTGTTCAGGATTTCAGGGTAATCTCTTGTGTTTTGTAAAACGATTACCAAGCAATCTATTCTTGGATAATAGTGTCCGGTAACGTAGTTATAGTTCCCAGCGACTAAAGAAAACATGGAGCAAACGCTATATTAAATGAAAAATACACACATCTCTCCATTTACCCCCCACCACCCTCTCACTGAAACAGAGTTTCAGCCCCCAATGGGCAAGATAACCTCAGTGAATGCTTGAACTTATTTGTCATGTGCTTCAATCCAATAAAGACGAAAGTCCACAATCCGGAACGTTGAAGGATTGCAAAGCTTTTGTGTTGTGTAGAGAAGCGATTTATAAATTTTCTCTATTTGGCTAAGTTTGGTTTGATTCGATTATTCTGTCCAGGACTCGACTCAAATTGTAAATAGTCGAGTCATAGAAAGAAGAGTGGCGCCGAAATCCATGACCAGAGACATTTTGGCGAAATACATATATGTAGGGAATCTTGGCCATCGTGCATAAGCCAGAGGGCAGATAACTGTGTGCCCACATCGATTGACAAAGATAAATCAAATCAAGTGGAAGATGGATTATTTGATATTATAGGGGTTAAGTTGAGTTCCTTTCTGAAGGCAATTACCCAATTTTTTATTACAATTGGCAGTTATTTTTTATAGCGAGTTATATCTATAAACATTTGAAGTGTTAAAATCGAACTTAATAAAATTGTGGAAAGATAAAAGATAATGTGAGAATTGACAGGTTTTATTTGATTTGTAACAATGGCATAAAGTTTTGTAAAGCAAATACACTTCGTTTCTAAATCAATAGAGGTAAAAAAAAGATAAAATGAGCTTACGAGCTGTAGAAACTAGCGCTCGTTTTGCATGCGTTAATAAATCAAAATCGACTTACGTTTTTGTAATCCTTCTGTTTTGGTCTCCTTTCGGTTGCAAAGCTACTCTTAAGCAATGCGGAATTCAATAATTATTAACTTCTTTATTCCACCTAATTTAGAAAAGTTCAATCGTACCATAAGGGAAATCACAAAGAAGAAAGGGCGATAAATCTGCAAATTTTCAACCTGACCAATTTTTTTGAGTCCGGTCACCATATTATGTATGTATGTCCGTCCCCATCGTGCTTAAAAATCGCATGCTGAAATTGCATGATGTAAAAGCAGTGTATCAAGTATGGTAGAAAGATGATAAAAATAAAGAATAAAGAGAAACTGAAGTCATCGCCGTGAGATTAGTAATTATGTAAGTTATATTTCAAACGTCAAAGATTAAAAATGTCATTTTTAATTTGAAAGAATATATGTGTGACAGATTAGGCGTGTTCATATCTGAGATTTACTAGTTATGTTTCGAAGATAATTTCTCCTGTTTAGAAAGCTGAAAACAAACACACGCCCTTTCTGTTTTTGCTTCTTGTATTTTACGATATTAATTTTTTCAATTGTAGGTTCATTCGTAAAAAAATAAGGTTACTTCCCATACAATATTATTTATGGATGGCGCAAACGACTCCAACGATTTTGATAAAAAGCTTTATTTTGTATGAACTTTTTTCCAGTTCACGATTTATATTATTTGTATTTTTCCACAAAGTTTTTTGGTTTCAAAAATCATACTAATTGTGCAATAAACGAAAACAATTTTCGCCTTGTTCTCTTTGTTGTTTTTTTATTGAGGCTTTCTTACTTTGTTCTTAGTATCAGGCACCATCAAGCAAATAGTACATTGACTCATACGTTTTAAGAAACTTGGACACGTTGTAAAAAATATTCGAAATTCATCTTCGCCTTCGGTCCCATCGCTCGTATTTAATGACATTCAATTTCTCACGTCACGTGAAAAAGCAAATTTGCTTGTAGCCCAGTTCGCTGTTAATTAGACGTTGCCAGAAAGTAATATGACTTCTCCAGTACTTGAGAGCGTTAATAATTTTCACTAGTAGTCTTTATTTCATTAGTTAGTCTTAATATCGATTTCCGGGAAAATACAGCTGGAGCTTTAGTCGCCATTTTGAATTTAATGAAGAATATTTGTTATCTTTTTTTATTAATATACAACTCTTTTGTGCACCACTACCGTGGAGGTAGAGCTGAAGTAGGTGCGTTTTGTTCACAATTTGAAAACGGCTCAACGCATTTTTTTTTTAAATTCGTATTTGTTATTTTTTTTTTTGACATTTTCTTGAATAGTTAAAAATATATTTTCCTAAAATAAAACACAACGGTACCTCCCATGCAAATGTTAAAAAAAACATTAAAAAAAATTATTTCTCAAGAACGGCTCCAAGAATTTTGATAAAAGAAATGTTGCGTGTTATTAAATTAGTGCATCCCATTTTAAAGTATAAGAATATTTTACTTTGCGTATCACATATTTTGGTTTTTCGATTTTTAAAAAATAAAAAAAATTTTTTTTTTGAGAATCGATTTTTCACAAATCAAGTCAAGGAATTTCTTTGAAATTTAAGTTTTATATGTAAATTAATAATAACTTTAAAATGGCATTTAATTTTTTTTCTAAAAATGTTTTTAAAATTTTAGAAATAAAAAACAATTTTTTTCCAACGATTTTTAATTTTTTGTTTGATATATTCACATTTGTTTAATAATTAAAATTTTATCTTTTTTTCCCTCAAACTTTAACAATTTAGCAATATAAAAATATTTTAGTCAGCCCTATCACGCATTCCATCGTAATCGGAAATTTGTTTCGAATCCCGTAAAAATCTATCACAGAATCCATCGTAGTGGAAAATCTCATACAAATTGCCATTACGAACGTATTCAGCGTTACATTTTTTCGGGATTCGTAGAACTTTCCGATTAAGATGGAACTCGTGATAAGGCTGAGTATGTGTATCATCCATTTATTTTTACCTAATTAATAATTATATTTCATTCTACGTATTTTTGCGTAAGTCATAACATATGTTTATTGTACATACATTTATATATACGTATCTATAAAAATAACATGAATATTATTTACATTACAGCTAATTTATAAAGTTATATGTACGAGTATATAGCTTACCTACCTACTACTACCTATATTCTTCATTCAACAATTATTCATTATACTAAAGATCAAGATAATATTACTTTCATATAGGCTTTAAGCCTAACTAATGATACCTAGACTACCTAACTACTAACAGCGTCAGTGGTTAGCTACAAGAGCAGATTCGTACGATCCAGTCGTGCATTTTACTTAATAAAAAAGTGGTTTTTGTTGACTGTGTTGAAAATGAAATCAAATTGAAACTTTGCCCCCACCCCTGAAAAACTGAAGATGAAAACGATTGGCCAAAACAAAATGTTCATTAAATTCAATACGGCGGCTGACGCTCCATAGCGATTTTCCCAAAAACCGAGATTTAGACTAGTAAATGACCGCCCCCCCCCCCAACGAACTGTAAAAGAAAATTGTATGAATGAATTTTTCCATTTTAAATGTTTAACCCGAATGTACTAGATATTATTGCACTTGATATTTCAAAAGTATTTGATAGAGTTAAGCATAAAGCTCTCTTATCTTCTTCGTTTAATTTGAAATTACCTTTCCGATTGCTCAATATAAAACGTATTAGATGGTGTCAAATATAAGCTAAATGCTGGTGTGCCCCAGGGCTCAGTTTTGTCTCCAACTCTTTTTCTCATTTTCATTATAATGATGTCTTATTTGAAACTTCTTCTTCAGATGTGTTGATCTGCAACTCTAGCATATGATAAGGTAATTTGTCCAATTGGGAATAAAAAACTGTGTAGAATTTAATGCTGTCTTCTGCCCGTAAAGCACAAGCAACCCATCATATCACTATCTATAAGCGGCATTTGCAATTCAGAAATCCATCACCTTTTAGTGCTTGGCATGACAGAACCCCTTGTGCAATGGCCACATATGTATTTGATGTCCAAAAATGCTTCTAAGTGTGTGGGTATTCTTCGAAAATGTAAGAAATTCTTCACTTCTTCTGATCTGGCTGTAATCTATAAGATTTTTTCTTTAGCCGTACGACGCGAATTTACCTGGCTGTATTTTTCCCTCCCATTTTGATATCCAGACATTCAAAACCAATGTCCATCGGTATCTTATTTTACATCCTTCCCTATTTTCCTAACGCTCGCACTGTGCTTGATCTTCAGAGTAGTCAAGACCCCATAAATATAATTATATGTAATTATTTAGCATAATTATAAAAACAATATATTCAAGGTTTTACGTTCGATCACATCGAATGCAAAAGAAATATATTTTTAACCAAGTTTTTTTTACTTAAGATTTGAATACAAAATTTCTTTAATTTTTTTCTTCAAAAAAAAACAAAAAATTGGAACGACAATTTTAAGAATTTAATAATATAAACTTAAAAACAAAATTAAAAAAAAATCAACCACCGTTTTCGTAATATGTATTGAATTAAAAAAAAAACAGTATTTATTTTTCCAAAAATCCAAAAGAATATGTTTCGAAAATTTTGGTATGCAATATTATTTATAATTTAGGCGACCTTCTACATAAAAATTCTGATTGAAATCGGTCGAGCCGTTTATGAAAAAGTGGAAAATCAAAAAATGGTGGTATGGCAGGTACCGTTAATAAAAATAATTTAAAAAAAAATATTTGAATAAAATGTAGACTTCACCTAAAGTAGTGTACACCCTTTGTTTTTTATAAAAATCGTTATAGCCGTTTTCGAGATAGTTAAGATGGTAGAAAACCTTGTATTGGAAGTCCGTTATTTTGGGGTCTGAAAAAAAAACGAGTCAAAAATCTATTTGGGAGAATTATCTAAAACACATACATTAGTTTGAAGAAAATCGCATCAGTCGTTAAGGCTGTAGAGCCTTGTTAGGACAGAGAGAAAGGCGAACAGACAGGATTGCGGGATCCACTTTTTTGGTCTCCATCATAGTAATGATCAAAATCTCGAGTTCGATTTCTTTCCCAAATGCAAAATGCAAGTAAAAATGTAATGAAAAAAAAAGATAAAATTAATAAGTGACAGTCGGGCAGATGGTCACCGCATCTGTAATTTTAAAAAATAATTTTTTTGGTACCTTGTTTCCTAATAATCTAGTACAATTTGACTACGTATCAATAGAATTTAAGATGGGATTTTGGTAGTAAGATACTGGCCAACTTCTTAGTTTAAATGGTCCTACCTACATACGTTGGTTTCCTTGCATTATAATGATAAACATAAAATCATCAAACGAAAACCAAAAACACCAAGAGCATCCAATTTCTGTTGAATTCGAAGATACACACTGTTGTGGTTTCCCAAACATTGACTTTTATTATGATATTTTACTTATTAGAAGCACCCTTAATGGGTTGAAGGATTAAGGAACACATTTGAATGTTCTCTGTTAAGCCACCCGAAAATCTTTGTTATTTCCATTAAATTAATTTGTCCTTATACAGAAGGAATGGAAAATTATATTTATTCATTATTCCATCTTCCAACTCACAACACACAAGCAAACATGAAGAAAAAACAACGAATTTTGCTTCATACTGTTTTAAATAATGTTGATAACATCAAACGAAATTTAAAAAGTAAATAATGTACAAAATTTAAAATAAACTTGTCATCCAGACAAGAAAGAACAAAATTCCATGTTCGAATTTCGAACATTCATTTAGGGCTAAAAACTACAAAACCTTCACGCCAGCTGCTGCCACTTTACTTTTTAACTGTCAGATTTAAAAGCTTTATCCTCACTCTGTTGGTAAGGGGCCTGACTTTGATGGGGATTGAGGGTGAGATTTGAATGCGATAAAGCTTCGTGTTATCAAATACCAACAATGAAAAATGTGACATTTAAGGTCTTAATAGCTTTTCCATGGAAATTAAAAAAGAAAAAAAAATGAACCATGATTCATTGATACACAAATAAAAAAAATAATATTATAGAGTCCTTTAAATTGCACCTCCCTGGATTTTAATTGTAGTTTTCGAAAATTCTGTGTACATTTTTTTGTTTTGCTTCAACTAGCCCAGTTCTAAATTCAAACATCACCCTCACAACCAAACGCAAACCACACATATCCAAGTAAAAAACAGCCCCACGTCCACATCAACCAGAGTGGTATTTTCGGGAAATGTAACTCTACATACCAACAAGCTATACAGCTACTACCTACCTACCAATATTTACACACACGAGGACGATGAGTTTCGAGCGTTCGATATAATCTATCGCACGTAAAAATTCGTTCATCTTCGTTATTTGTTGCAATTTGGTTAAAAAACAAATCGTCCTTTTATTTAATTAGCTCCTAAATCACCAGCAAGGATCTCAGCTTTTCGGTTGTGTTAAGAATCAGTAAAATTCCTCAACAAAAAAGATTTAATTTTCTTCATCCGGTGCAAGCAAATTCGTCCTGTTGAAAAGTTGAGAAAAAGTTTCCGTTTTCGGTTGCCAAAAAGTAAAGAAAAATATCCATTTAACCTGTTGTATATATGAAGTTGTTGCCGTTGCTGAAATCCTTGTTGTTGCTGTCCTGTCATCCTTCGTATTCTACCTATGTCGTTGACGTTGCCGTAGTCGTCGTCGTCGTCGTTGTTGTCGGTTGAGTTGAGTAAAATGTTTCAAGTCCCATTGCGTTCCTAAGGATACTGATGTTTGTTAGTTAATTAACGTCTATTTCCTGGGCCGATTTTCAGTCCTAACAACCACGGTTATGTGAGTCAGAGTCCGTCTCTAGTTAAAGTATCTAAAACAACGACTTATAACGTGTCTTCTAGTCTTAAAATAATTATTGAAATCATTATCGATACAAATTATACAATTCTTCTTCTTGTATTTTGGTTTTTGGTGTTGAGTGTGATTAGCTGTTGCTTTGATTTCGTTATCAGTTTAAGTGTTTTACTGGCGAACGAATTAAATTGTGTGTAAAATAGTCCTTTTTCTCTGGTGTAGGCAGTGAGTAACGAGCTTCGATCCATTATCGTTCCGAATCTCCACCTCGCCCACTTTAACGACCGACTACGTTAAAAAAAAAATTTCTCATCGATACTCGTTTGAAAAAGCTCTACTTCATCACCCATATGATTCGTTGTTCGTGTGTGTATGTGTGTATGGTCGAGTTTGAATAAAGTCCTTTGCGTGTAACAAAATCAAGTTTGTATAAGAAAAAAAAAAAAAAAAAAAAAAACGAAAATCATTAAAACAAAAAAACGACCAGTGAATGCATAAAGCGTGAGGAGAAAAGAGAAGACACAATTCCTTTTTTCCAATACTATCACCCGAATTGCCGTTAAACAAGCTTTCGCCACACTCACAAAACGTAAAATAGTGTTTGGTAATAGAAAAAATAAGTTTATCGGTGTCTTTCCTTAATAGGGTTTAATACAAATCTTTTGCCCGACAAAAAAAAAAAAGTAATTTCTAATTAAATTTAAATATTGGTGGCCAAGCCGACTTATTTCCGTATTGAATTTTCTTTCGCAAGTAAGTTTATTTTACAATGTCCTTTGCCATTTAAATTAAGCTTGAAAAAAAGCTTTTACTTACCTATTATAAAACATCTATAGATATTTCTCATTGAGTTAGTGTGTGTGAGTGGAAGTGTATGCTTGGGAATTTTCATTGTTCTTTTGCGAATATCATAAATCAAAATAACTGACACACAAAAAAAAACAAAACGAAAATAATAGTAAAATCTCACATCCTGTAACATGGGAGATGGTCCTGTAGGTGACATTTACATAACACACCATAGTGATGACAGTATGTAAACTTTTCTTTTTTTTGTATAAATCTATATTTTTATCCCTTTGCCTCTGTGAGTTGACAGGAATTTCAATTGCATTTAACTTGCTTAGCAAATCCTTTTTTTTTTGAAAGGACACAACAATATTCAGATTTCTGGGTTAAATTCAAACACAAAATCAGGAATTCAGTTGAATCAATATTTTACTAAATTTTGAAATTATTGTTGGGGGACTCTTGATGAAATAGGGTAGAGTTGCTATGTGACGACGTTTTACATGCAATGCCTATCAAAAATAGATGAAATAATTATTATACTTATTTTTTTTTTAAATTTGGAACTCTGTTTATGATATTGACTATTTATGTAAACAGAAACATAAATATAATTGTTATGGATGATGATGGAAGCTAGAAAACAATGATGGACGCACGTGCTTTCAACCATTTTATGAGTCAGACCGAGGTTATATGTTTTTATTTTTAGTCAAGTTGGGCTTTGCATGGAAGGAACAGCATGTATTTATTGAGAATAATTTTACTAGATTCGATTAGAAAAAAAAAATTAAATTTGGTAGTACCCATACCAAAATTTACCACAAAGTCTGATGCACAGACACTAGAAGTTATGACAACATTAAGTAGGTTTTTTTTTGTTTTTTTTTCCTTATTAACGTGGTACCGCAATGGAAATATTTGTGGTCTAAATGTGTCAGCCATTTTCCAGACAGCCACTTAAACCTAACTTAACAGTTACGTATTAATTTTAAGTTAACAAAAAATAGTATTCCATCTACAGCCACAAAATTGAGCGAAGAAATATCAAAAAGAAGAACTGAAAACAGGGATACCTTTGGGACCCCTTTCCGTCCATTGGCACTCTTTAAAGTCCGGACTCCAGGACGCCACTTTTGTAAAATAGTCTAAATTTTAAAATTCAAGATTCCTTTTAACAATTTAAGAAATTTGGTAATACTAAATCTTCGTTTAAAGCTTTTCTTCTGCATTTGCTCACATTCTTCTTTAAATTCAGCCCTTTGTGAACTCATTCAAATCTTTGTCTGCTATAAATCCAGAAAAATTTATAAATGAACACAAATGTCTTAAAATATATGTTGAGATTAAAGACATTGAAATTTTTTGGTTTCAAATCGCTAATTTAAAAACAACCATTTAGAAGAGTATTTTTTTTTTCAAAACTTGAGCTTGTGCTGACAGAATGTTTTCCAAATTAACGTTGACAAAAAACAGACTTACGAAGCGACATCAAGTCTTTCCAATCCATGTTTTCTGCTCTAAGCATCTTAGAAGATGAGCTTCCAGACACAATTTTAGCTATAGGAAAAATATTCTCAACAATTAATATTTTTAGATTTTTATTTATTAACTGATTATTTTAATTTGTTTTAGTATTATGACTTTTTGGAATCCTTCGGGGATTTTTCAGAGTTAACCCTGACTGAAGTCGTATAAAATGAAAGTCTTTCAATATATGTATAGGAATATTTTTGTATTGTGCATCGCTAAAGGGTTTTGACTACCCGACAGTGGAAGAGTAAGGGTTAGAGAAATAGGACACTTAAAAATAGGTTAATTGCTTTTAAGGTTCTAAATATCAAAATGGGAGGATAAAGCATTCGTGGTTGAACGGCTAAACAAAGAATCTCTATATTCTTAACAGTTCGTTCGAAGATATGCTCAAGGTTAAGCTACAGATCAATGCCAGAGATGCATATGGAAGAACTTATAAGGTGGAATTTTTAAGGGAAGAAATGCAGAAAATTCTGTGAAGAGGGATATTTAACGTGGCAAAATTTCATGCAGGCACTTTTTTCCTATTTCAATATTTCACAAGTGAATATTTTCTATTTGCACGGTGAATTTCGAAACTATCTAACCGATTTTCACTTTTTTTTTATATTTATTTTGCTGGCGTGCTCAGGATAGTATAGGTTTTAATGCGAAATACTTACAAATAACGGTACTTGCCACAATTTTTTGTACCATTTTGATTATTTCGAAAACGGCTCTAACGATTTTGATAAAAAAGTGTGTGCACTTTTGGTCAAAATTTTTTTTTACATATTTTGTTATTAACGGTACCTCCCACATACAACAATCGTTTGATTTTCGATTTTCTCATAAACGGCTAAACGTATTTCAATAATACACATTTATATAATAGGTCTTTCGAATTATAAATAATACTTCATACCATAATTTTCGAGAAAGTAGTTTTGGGATTTTTGAAAAAAAATATATATATTTATTTTTGGGTTGGGAAAATTTAATATTTCAAAAAGGGTGGGCGATTTTTTTGAAATTTTGTTTTACAGATAGCGCAAAAATCAGTTTTTCATCAGTCAGATACAGCTTAATCTAGGAATAAAATTATCTGTTCATTTTAGAACGGAATAAGGAGTTATATGAGGAATAAAACAAGTAGCTATTTTCGATGTAAAAAACACTTTGAAAAAGTATCGCTTTGAAATAAACGTTAAACAAAAATTAATTTCTATGAAAAATTCGATACTTGAAATAAAAGTGACGTTCAAATTAAATTATTATTCTATAGATTGGTTTTTCTTTATTGAAAAATTCGATGTTGTTATCCGGTTGTTTAATAGTCAAGTAATTTAATTCCTCTGGCAACTAACTGGATGTTTATCTGTAGAGTGAAAAATCGGCTCTAAATATGTAAAATTGTCCTACCAAGTTTAGAATTCAATTTCATTTTAATAAATGTTGTATTTAAAAAATTAAGTAAAAACGACTTTAAAAATATATTTAAATTCTCTTTTGCATACGATCGATCGAATATAAGAGTAAGTACTCCATTTACAAAAAAAATGGAAACGTCAAAACAAAAGATATGTACGATTCTCAGCGTAAAACAGCAGTCCGAAAAGCTATTTTTAATTGAACCAACAGTTGGAAGAAGGGAATAAGTCTCAAAATTTCTTTTACTTCGAAAAAAGAAAGGAAACCCCCTTTTTAGTTGCGATATAGGTACTATAGGGCAAGTTTTGCATTTGGAAAAAAATCGAACTCGGGATTTTAATCAAAGTTGACATTAAGATGATAGAGAACACCAAAAAACTGGGTCCGCTATTCCGTCTGTTTATCTATCTGTTTGTCTGTCTATCTGTCTGTCTGTCTGTCCGTCTGTCAGTATGTCTGTATGTATGTATACACACCTGCAGCCAAAACGGGTGGGCCGAATTTCTTAAAACTTGGTATATATGTACAGTTTTTAGGTATTGTACAGGGGGGGAAATTGAAATTTTTTTAGCGTAAAAAATAACAGTACCTACCATATAACTGTTACGTTAAAAAATTTATATTTTGAAAACTGGTCAATCATTTTTTTTTCAAAAATTATAGTTACATGTCTCTAGTAGACTTAATGCACAATGCTCTCAATCGACTAAAAATTTGGGCAACCAAATGTAGTCTGAATATTAACCCAACCAAGAGACAACTTGTCCTCTTCACTAGGAAATATAAAATTCCCCAACTTATACCGCCATCAATAAATGGTACGCCACTGACTTTCTCAGACGAAAGCCAAATATCTAGGTCTCATACTAGATAAAAAGCTAAGTTGGAAATCCAATATACACGAAAGAGTAAGAAAAGCAACAGTTGCAATCTTCTCTTGCAAGAAAGCCATTGAAAATAAATGGGGCTTATCCCCACAGATCAGCCATTGGTTGTACACAGCGGTCGTTAGACCGATACTTACTTATGGGGTAGCAGTATGGTGGACTGTATTGGACAAAGTCAAATATTGTGACAAATTAAATAAGGTCCAAAGGTCAGCCAGCTTATGTATCAGTGGATCACTCTGCTCCAAACACTCGGCTGCCCTTGACACACCACTAATCCTTACACCCCACGACATTCTTAGCAAACAAGTGGGTGCGAGTACAGCTATTTATCTCAAAGCCATCTCCCAATGGACTAGCAATTCGATAGGCCATTATAATATTCTGAACAAGGTCGGAGCAAAACTAGGACGATCCTACTACACCACACACCAGCTTACCTTCGACAAGAACTTCCAAGTTACCATGCCACCAAGATCAGTTTGGGAGGATGAGAGGTTCTCAAAAGATGAGTCAGCCCATTTTATACGGTCGGTTCGAAAACCGAAGAGGGAGGGGTGGTGGTGTGTACTCAGACAGACTAAATCTTAGTCTCTCTTTTCGTCTCCATAACCATTGTAGAGTGTTCCAAGTGGAAATTCTGGCGATTAAAGAGGTGTTATCCTAGCTAAGGAAAAACGTGATATCTACATCGGATATCCGTATATTCTCTGACAGCCAAGCAGCCCTCGAATCACTTGGCGCTGTTTCCACGAACTCTATAACTGCCCGCAACTGTTGATCATCTCTCAGGGAGATGGAAGAACAGTTTAACATTCACCTGATTTGGGTGCCGTTACATAGTGATTTTTTGGAAAACTGCAAAGCCGACGAATTCGCCAGATACCCAAATACCTATTCTACCGAAAATGGAAGAAATCGGTATGCCTATCGCTACAAGCAAACTATTGTATCATCACAACTCCATAAAGCAAATAAATTTTAGATGTTCAAGCATCACTACGTGCCTGGCCATCAGACAAATCTGGTCAGTAATAGATCCAACACGCTCAAAAAGTTTACTTTCTTTGAGCAGGAAACATCTTGGCTCCGTAATGGTGTTGTAACTGGACACTGTTTAATTGGTAGACACGCCAAAAGACTTGGCGTTTTCTCCAATGACTTTTGCAGAATCTGCATGGACGAGGAGGAAGAAGAGACTATCTCATATCTTCTTTGTTCATGTCCTGCTCTCTACCAAGGACGAAGATTACACCTGGGGGAATAATTTTTCGACCACACCAGTGATCTTAGACACATTGAGATTCACCGACTTCACCACTTCATTCGAGGTTCCAACTGGTTTGATTGAAGAGTAAATTTCTCTTCATGTGGTATCACAATGGAGCTGTCTATGGTCTAAGCGTATCAGCTGTTTTCCTGGCGAGCATTTCAACCTAACCTAAAATAACCTAGTTATATGTATTTGCTAAATTTCTATGAATTGGCGTTTTTGATTTTTTTTGAAGAATGTTTTTGTAAAGTTTTTAAGGAAAAACTTTTTTCTCAAAAATTCAAATTTATCCATGAAATAAAGTGGCGTACTTCCTTTTGAGCTCAAATTTTTTTAAGTATTTATTTCTGAATTTTTTAAGTTTATATTATTAAATACCAATTTTTTTAGAACAAAATTAAAGAAATTTTGTATATAAAAAATTAAGTAAATACGACTTTAAAAATATATTTATAATTTTAATATACATCTTTTGCATACGATGTGATCGATCATAGACCAAGTTCGTGCGATCCAGTCGTGCATTTTATTTTTAACAGAAAAGGCGTTAGGCAATTTCCCCCAAATCGATTTGAAAATAGCACCCAAAAAAATCTGATCAAATTCTGATTTTATTTAATTCTCCTTTTGAGCGTTATTTATCATCTTTCTTTTTTGTCTTATACAATAAACTATTACCTATTTTGTTTATAACAAGAACCACTGCCACCTAACAGCACATGAAGAATACAAATTGCAGTGAACCATAATAAATACAACTATACATACCTTACAAATTTAGCAAGTGAACTACAAGAGCTGTCAAATTTACTTTCAGAACAATTATGAATGGGAACCCAGGGTATATTTGTGTGTTTAGACTGACAGTCTATTTAAAGATTTATTAAAAAAAATAAGAATCTTTATGGACATTCTATTTGCTCGTATTTTTTTTTTTTTTTTTGATGTTCAAAATGAAAATAACTTCAAAAGCTTTTGAATAACAGATTTAATGAAAAAAAAAAACAAATAATAAAAGAATGAACTAGTACCAAAATTTTTTATCTTTGATATATTATATAGGTAATGAAAAATCTTGTTAATTAAAAACTTTCTTTGAAATACAGAAAAAAACTCAGCAATTTATCAGCAAGAACTTAATTAGGTCAGTTGAAGTTTCGAAATAAAAATAAAAAATAAAAAACTCAAGTTTATAATTCATTGAATCCTGAACAGAGTTCAGGCATTGCGAGTTATTGGCCCATTTCAACGAAACCAAGTCAACATCATGACAACATCGTTAGACTGAACTAGGACTTGGTTGAAGTCCTATTTACCTATACTGTCTTCGGAAATGTTAAAAGCCATTATTTAATTACTGCTCAGTTCATGGTCTATCAAATTAAAAGTTTTTTTGGGTGACAATAGAGCTAATTGTAGTGTTTTAGATACATTGTTGTCATTTTCAATTGATTCCTTTTTCTTAAAGTGATGAAAGAGTGGGAGCATATTTTTTATTTTATAGATAACATAATTTTGAATGAACAGCTGAAGCAGTTAAAAAGACAAAAAAGAAAATGAGAAAAAATAAAGATTTTGGGAGTTATTAAGCAAAATAAAAAAAATGGGATTTTTAAGATGGCAGCATTACTCTTCCGGTTCCACACTTAAAATTTGTTTTTTTCATAGAATATGTTTTTGCAAACATAAATAAAAACAAAAAATATCCACACTCAAAAACATTAATTTTTTTGAATTAATGTACTACATCCCAATGTTTTCGACAATTTTTCTCCAAATCTATCAATTCTACGACTAAAAGTGTCTATCTTTTTTGTGTAGAATAACATTGGCTACATTGTATACCTACAGCTTTTTTTTTCAAAAGAACCTATAGTTTTCGAGTAATTTGGAAAAAAACTAAATTTTTTCCCTTGCCTCCCACCTCTAAAAATTTTTGCTCCGCACCAAATTTAGGGTACTTTTTAGGAAATGCTTAGAATATTAAAATGAAGCTCTCCACCAAAATTCGAAGTTTCATCATTTTGTTTGTCTAATCTTCCCAGGGCCCATGTTCTGTAACTCAGGCGATAACTTTTCCCCACGTTAAGTCTCTGAAAAATGGGCTTCTGGTAAGCTGAGGTGATACCTTAAATTTTAATTTGTTTCACTGGGACTTTCCAATGGAAGGCGATAAATTGAAAAAATTCATTTTGGCATCTTAACAACAAAACAAACATATGTTTTTTGTTTCTCGACTAATTTTATCGATTCGAAAGTTACAGAACATGGGCCCTGGACTATTTAATTAATACTGCCATTTCAATGATCGAAATCTTTTTAAATGACCGTTTGCATTTTTGTCTTTTCTCATCTATCATTATTTTTAATGACAATTTCTAACCTCAAAGGTAGTTCTTGTATGAAGGGGTATATCCACTTCCATGAAAACAATTCCCAATGATTGCTTTAACCGATTTCTCAAGAAAAAAAAATCCAATGATTCATTGATTTGTATTTCAACAACATATAAAATTTGCGTAAAACCCCTTTAATTTGCCCTACGATATAAATAGTAAGGTCGATATAAGTTATCAAAACAAGGTCAACAGAACAAATTTTTGGTCATTAAGTGCTCGTTAGATGCTAATTAAGTATCCAAATATAAAACTAAGTGCTCCAGTGCTTTTTGGAGAAAATTAATGTACTGTCAACATGATTTCAACTTAGCTGAGCATTTGTGGAAAAATGCTAAAAATGTTAGTTGGTTTGGTATAACTATGAGGTGATATTCAAATGCTTCAAGGATCCATAAATTTTTTTTTTCAAAAAATTATTGAATTTTTTTTTCTAATTTTATGAATTATCTCCATTTTAAAATCATTATCGAGAAGATACATTACAATTTGCTTACCTAAAGCCGATTTATGCAAGAAATTTAACTTTTATTGGGAAAATCCGAAACATTTGGCATAGAAGGCTTTTTGAGTCAACATTTTATTAGCTACTTCTAGTTTCTTTTTTTTTATTGAAACTTTTCTAGAAGAAAAACTTTTGTGAACGAAATCACTAAATATTTAAAAAAATATAATATCAGATATAATTGCCGCAATTATTAAAATAATATTAAATTATTAATTTATTAATTTAAGGCGGGACATGACAAAATTCAATTCAATTCAATTTTTAATATTAAAAATGGTCTTCAGCAGGGAGAGGTTAACTCGCCGATTCTCTTCAGCATTTACACCAGCGATCTGAGAGGTAGTCTAACTCAGTCAATTGCGTACGCCGACTGTTGAAGTCAACAGAATTCTTTTGTAGCGTGACTTCGACAAGATTCAGCGATATTGTGATGCGTGGAAGTTGAAAATCAATTTCCAGAAATCAGCAACAATTCTGTTAAGGACTTCGTTGTCTAGCGCCTCAAAGGATACGAGGAAAAACTGGCGCAAGCTGGTGATCGTAGGACCACGTGGACATCCACTGGCGACTACAAGTGTAGTAAAGTACCTTGGCATCTGGTTGGATCAGTACTTGTATTTCGACAGACATATAGGTGCTGCTCTGGCCAAGGCTAGGGGAGCCTTTGCCCTGACAAAACGATTGCTTTATAGCAGCCGTCTTGACAGCAGGGTGAAGTGGAGTTGCTACATGGCCCTCATTAGGCCGATGATTGCCTATGGATGCCCGGTGTGGTTCAACGTTGCCCCATCTCAAATGGAAAAGATTCGTGTGTTTGAGAGGCAGTATCTTAGACGTTGCCTTGGATTACACAGAGTACACACGGAATACACACGATATTATTCCAACCAGGTTCTATACAACGGAGACAACATACATTTTTTGTTTAAGCTGATTCGGGGTCACATTGCAAGAGCGATGTCCTCAACCAACAGTTTAATTTTTGGGGCTTATTAACACAATAGTGAAAACTATGAGAATGTGCGGCTAAGTGGCTACATCCCTCCCAATGCATTCCTCTATTTAGACAGTCGAGGGCTGTTACAGGATAGAATGGTGGTTCCGCTAATCTACCACGTCAGCCGAAGAACTGTATATAGGCCGATTAGGATGGTATGCCTTGGCCGACTTAAGTAGATCTAGGGAAATTAGGTATAAAGAACAGTCGGGGTGGTACAAACAAAAAAAATTTAAATATGTATGTATGCGGGGACATATGTGCATGCAGCTGCGTGCCTGTGTATGTATGTACATACGAATATGTATGTACGTATGTATATGGCTGGCTGGGTTGCATGACTCTGTGTGTCTGCATCCGTATACAAAATATACAAACATATAAAAACTACCTAAATAAAAGCTGCTGTGGCTGTTCTAGTTTTTAAGTAGATTTAAGTAGTTTTAGGTATTTCTAGTTATCTTAAGTAGTTTTGGTTATTTTTAGTTAGTATAAGTTAGTTGTATCTAGATTTAATTAAATTTGGTCTAGGTATAGGTAGTCTATAAGTAAAAATTTAAAAAAAGCACATGTTACTAAGTTTTTTGTTAAAACAGTTTTTCTTGGTTTTTATGTTGCCGTTATGATGCGGAGCATAAAAGTTGTCCAGCTCTGTTAAAAAAACATCAACTATGTTATTGGTTGTGTTTGTCATTCCATTAGCTTTTGTTCTTATGTTGCTTCTAAAGCCATTCTAATCGAAATTGAGCATTTAGTAAGAGATATTGGGCCCTATTGCGGTTGTCGATCAGCGATCCCTCTTTCAAAGATTATCACCATCGACAGATATCGTAATCGGTATTGCGGAACTTGACCGACTGGTATATGAGTTATTGTGAATGAAAAAGTATATATATGTAATGTATTGTTAATTGTTCACGAATTTTGACAGATTTATTTTTTTCGACGTTTTTTTCTAGGGAAGTTTGGAGGATGTGAACACAAAAGAAGAGGAATTAAGAAAATAATGACAAGTGACGTAAACATTGCATATGATTAACATATTAAAATAAGTGCTGCAATAAAAAAAATTCACGAATGCATTGCACGTATTTGTCCTTATGTTCCATCACATCCTATGTATAAGATTCTTAGTAGAAACGGCTAAATATATTTTAAAGTAGTTTTTTTTTTACTAAAGTTTATACCTATATACAAATTTTCTTTAATTTTTTATGAATATAATTTGGTATGGCAATCTTATATAATTAATAAAATAGGCTTCAAAATATGATTTAAAAAAAAATCGTCATTCGTTTTCAAAATATTGAATTATAAAATATACAAAAATTAATTTCTTCTTTCAAAATCCAAACGAACATTTTTAGAAAATTTTGGTATGGAGTATTGCTTCGAATTTGGAGGTAATCTTACATAAAAATGTGAAATTTTCCACCAAAATGTAGACTATACCAAAAGCAGTCCACACATTTTTTAATCAAAATCATTAGAACCGTTTTTGAGATAATTAGATGGTAGAAAATATTGTCTGGCAAGTACCGCTATTATTTATTATGATTTTCCTTACCTTATAGTACGCATATATCGCAAGTAAAAAGGATCTTGTTGACATGATCGACTTAATAAGTTCTACTTTTGATGATTTTATTTCATTCAGACGAATCAGAATACGAAACCTAATGTTTGAATTTTAAATTATTTTTCTTAATTTTAAGACCGTACTAACGTAAAAAATAATGCTAACTCAAAACAAACAAAGTTTTTTGTTCAGTTTTTTTCCTACAATTTTTGTTATTATTAAACTTATTATTAACTTGATTCAATGTAATGTTGTTTTCTATTTGCCAATAGGGATTTTGATCAGAGATTGCGGATTATTCTTGGCAAATAAAACGCAAAATCTTATTGAATGTGTGCGTTTTCAATTTTACTTGCGATTATAGGTACTATAAGGCAGGATATGTATTCGTAAAAAAAATGTTTTTGTTCTAACAATCAAACATGACATTACGATCATAGAGAACACCAAAAAAGTGGGTCCCCCAATTCTGTCTGTCTGCCTGTCTGTCTGTCTGTCCTCGAGTCTGCAGCCTAACCGGTTGGATGGATTTGCTTCAAACTTGGTACATATTGGTTTTTCGGTAATATGCCCACACGTTTTTTTCATTTTTTAAGACGATAAATAACAGTAGCTCCCATACATTTTTTTTGGCCAAAATAAAAATATTATTTTTCTCAAAAACGGCTCCAACGATTTTTATAGAAAAATCAGTTCATTAATGAAGGGAAAGGGTACCGTTTGATATTTTTTTTTTGGAAAAAAAATTATTTTTGGTATCTATAGTAGAACCATTTTTTTGGTTTTCGATTTTCTCGGAAGCGGTTAATTCGATTTTTTCGAAATTTTTTACGCAGAAGCTCCCACAGAATTTAAACACTATTGTGTACTAAAATTAATTTTTTTTTGAAAACTCAAAATTTCGAAAAAGTTTCAATAGATTTTTTCAAAACTTCGTATTTGGTAGTTTTCTGACATTAGCTTGAATATTAAAAAAAAAACTATTTTTCTAAAATAAAAAACAACGGTACCTCCTATACAGATGTTAAGAAACCGTTCAGAAAAAAATGTATTTCTCGAAAACGGCTGTAAGTATTTTTATAAGAAAATTTGTGTGTTCCTAAATTAGTAAAGTTCACTTTTAAGTATAAAAATATTTTTTTTGCGTACTTTTTAACGGTACTTCCCATAGAACAACTTTTCATATTTTCGACTTTCTCAATATTGGATAAACGGATTAAAATAAATTAATAAATTGTTGTTGCGTACTCAAATTTTCAAAAAAAAAGTTTTTAGATTTTTAAAATATTAATAATTTTTTTTTTTGAAAAATCGATTGAATTCGATCTGATCGAACATAAGAGCAAGTTCGTGGGATCCAATCGTGCATTTAATTTACTTTGCACAGGGAACTCATCATAAGTGGATACAAGAACTGAAAACGTCCTTCGAAAACGCGAGGCAAAATATTTTGTCTCAACTTAAGATTTTGGAAATTAATATAAAATGCACTTCAAAGAAAAGCCAAAGTCAAATTTTTCCTTATAATGGGATAAATATTAAAAATATTAAATATTTTTTTGGTAGGCAGCTTTGAAATATTTTCTAGAAAAATTATCCTAATTGACTTAAGATACTCTAGGTATTCAGTAGAGATATACATACAAGGAAAAATAATCCGTGGTTCGTCTGCAAAAGACTTTCTTGACTTATCTTCTGCAGATAAATTCGTGACCGGGTATAGAATGATCCTGCGAGATCCCACGGACTACAACACTTAGATCTTAGAGCATTGGAATTGGTTTTCTGGTATAAGATTGCGAGTAAATTTATCTTTAGGATGGAATTTTGGTGACCTTTATTGTTGACAACCTGTTTTGTTGAATGGACTTTAGGTCAAATAAAAGAAGTTGTTTCTTTTTCATGATGTTTCGTCCATGTCTATGGACATAATAAGAAGAATAACAATGAAAATACATTTATGTTGCACAGAAAATACATATATTTATGTTCGTGTGAACAGAACGACAGGATACTGCACTAAAATACAGTCGTCAAGAAAGTACACTGCCCAGACTTCAAATTGTAGACAACTAAAAAGAATTTATGTCGAAACAGTTTTTGAAACGCTCAAGCATATGTCATTTTTATTCAACCTTTTAATCGACTTCTCTCTATTTCGTATAGCAATAGGCGAACTTGTGAATTAATTTTATTTCTCACTAAAACAGTCGCATAGTGTTAGATAAACAAAGAAATTGTGCTGGTGTGCCCCAGGGCTCTGTTTTGTCTCCATCACTGTTTCTCATTTTCATAAATGAACTCTTATCAATTCAATTCTTTTGCCGACGACAGTTCTAAGCTTGTCATTTATGTTTTAAAATTAACCTTCTTGTTCTTCAGATGAGGAAATACATTGGTAGTTTTATCTGGAATAAGAATCCGCATAAAAACTCAATACTACATTTTTCATGAAGCTGAAGATCCCTGCATTTTAATTTTTTTCCCTTAGAGTAGGAGATATCGATTAGTATTAAAGGTATCGAAAAAATTGAAACACCAAAATGTTGGGGACGAATTTTTCTAGGGTCGATGTCCGTTACTTTTTTCAAATTGTGCCTCGTTATATTTTTTTAGTGAGTTTTTGAAATTCAATTTTTTTTTTTAGATGAGGAGATGTACCAAACTAATAGTCTTATAATAAAATAATAATTACCCTAGGTAGAGCATACCAAATTCTAGAGGCGATATTTTTTATTTTTTTTATTTCATCCTCTTATGTCAACAAGTTATAACAAATTCAATCATTAACAAAGTAGATACAGAAGAAAGTGTAATTGGGCGATGTGATGTATTGAAAACTCAGCTCAGTTTGCTAGAGAGTTGGGCAATTTAGTTCAAATCGTGCTACTGAACTAGTTCGTTCATTTTAGTTCAATTTAGTTCAGTGCATTGAAAATTCCAAACAAATGTTAAAATTCTTCATTCATATATTCTTACTTGCGATATATGTACATATGTAGGTACTATAGGCAAGTTTTACAGTTGAAAGAAAATAGAAATTCAGATTATGATTAAACTTGACATAACGATGATGGAGAACAGAAAAAAAGTCTGTCTGTCCGTCTGTCTGTACAATGAGCTACATCCAAAATGGTTGCAGCGATTTTCTTCAAACTCGGTACTTAAGCGTTTTACTTGATTCTCTGAAATACTTTTTTGGATAATTTGTTTAGCCCCAAAAATAACCGTACTTCATACAATTTTTTCTACCATATTAATTATCTGGAAAACTTCTCTAACGATTTTTGTTTGGATTTTTGAAAAAAAAAGTTATAGTTATAGTTAAGTTTATATAATTAAATATGTATTTAAAATTGTATAAAAAAATTAAGTAAAAACGACTTTATAAATATATTTAGACTCGTAATAGAAATCTTTTGACTACGATGTGATCGAACATAAGAGTAATTAGGTACGTGCGATCTAGTCATTCATTTTATTTCTTTGGTTTGTAGGTAGTTTCGCGAACTGGATGTAAGTGGGATGTAGAAAATAGGAATTAGAATGTAGACACTAGACCTTTTTTTCATCCAAAGAAAATAAAGTGAACTAGTGAACTATTGAACTAGAAACCTTGAACTAGTTCACTTAATTGAACTAGTTCGTTCACGAACCATACAAACCTAGTATGCTGCACCCCTAACTAAATTTTACAGTTATTTTTTTTTAAACTATTTTTTCTTAAAAGAAATAGTATATAGAAATGTTTGTTACTTACATATACTTAAGGGCAAGTCTTGGCCTTCTACATTATCTGTAATAATAACTTACCTGCTATTATTTTTTTTCTGTATCTACTAGATAAATTTGCCCCTAGAAAAAGTTGTCCCCAACATTTTGGTGTTTCATTTTTTTCGATATCTTTAATACTTTTCGGTATCTCCTACTCTAAAGAAAAAAAAATTAAAATGCAGCGATCTTCAGCTTCATCATTTTTCGTATTTTGTGATTAAAACAATACTCTGTTAAGTGTTTAGGTTTTCTCCGACGTTGCAAGAAATATTTCTCGCTTTTTGGCTTGCATTTTATCTATAAAGCCTAGGTTCGACTAAATCATGAATATAAATCTCACATCTGGGCAGGAGTTTCTAAAATCCAAAACAAACTACCAAGTACCAATAATGTATTTTTAATTAAATTATTAAACACGAATGTGGAATACCATCTTAGACTCCATTTCTCCATTCCATTTTGACATTTAGAACTTCGAAATATATGTTCATGTGCTTCTAAATTCTTTATTATTTTCCTTATAATCGCGCAGAACTTGTTCGTTTTAGGGCTGATCAAAACCTCTGTACGAATTTTTGCATGAATTCCAAAAATGTCCCATCTACTGACCAAAAGTATTTCTGCCCTTATCCCAATCTTACCAAGATTTTTTGTCACACTTTTCTTCTTTTTAAGAAAAAAATCCTTCAGTAACTCCTGGGAGCAAAATTCAGCCTTCAAAGTATTCGACCTTTTTCTTTGATAAGTTATGTAAATAGTTTGACTTGTAATTGGCCCCACTGTGTTCCGGTGCCATTTAATGAGGATGTACCAAAAATAATTTCTTTCAAATTTATACATTTGGCCTGCCATTATTTTGAAGTAGAAGTTTTCTTGCTACATAAAATTTTGTAAGTTATGAGCTGTGTAGGCACCTACTAACGCACATAAAATAAATTCGTCAGTTTTTCGTCTCGATGACACGTCCCCATCCATTAATCTTCCCTCTAACACACATCAAACAAAATAACCAAACAGCCATGTATGTAGATACGGATAGGAAATACAAATAAATTATTCTTCTCCAAAATCACCTACACCCTTAAAATAGACACCAAGAGCCCCCCTTTACCACAAAAAGTTATCCTATACTATACCTAAGCAAAACACTTATGATGAATACTTAAATCATTTGATTGATGATCACCGACAGAAAAAAAATATACCACCATATCTTACTTATGCCAGCAAAACAAAAACAAATATTTCGAATCGTTAAAATGATTTATCTATTTAATATCGACTTCTGAAAATGCTAACGAAGGCAAACGGAGTTTCAAGAATATTTATATTATATTTCAACATCTCAACACATCTTTGCATATCCTAGACTTCGTCATTTGTGTCAATTACTTGCATCCTGCAATTCAAAATAAATTTTCATTTAAAATTATCCCTATCTAAAGTACCCGCCCGACCGACGACATGGCAAACGATAAGCGACAAGAGTTTCTCTACCCTTAAATCTCTGGTTGAAAGACCATTGCCAACAAATTGATAATGATGGATTTCCATACCTCTTACAATTATATGAGCCAAGCTATGGTAAAATTGGAAATTGGTGATTTAAAAATTTTGAAGATATTCAGAAATAGGGAAACATCGTCAAGAAATTGGGCAGTGGGCTGGTTGAGAGAATTAAATTATGTAAAATTTGAAAGGGTTAGAAAAGGGTAAAGAGAATAATAATCGACTCTTTCATTGTTGTAAACACAAAATCAGTTTGTTCCCTCGACCAAAAAATACGGACGCATGCCATGCGCATTAAGCACCTATATATTGTCAAACTGTTTATCTCCTTTATGTACTTCAAGCAATTCGTCTCTCTTTCTCTCTCGGCCTAAAGAGGGGCTTCAGAGTTCATCCTAAAATAGGGGTATGTAATACATTGTGCAGGAGAAAAGCTTTATATTTCTCTCGGTAGGTATTTGGCCATTTTGATAGGGATGAACTAGCAATAGCAGGAGTACCAATAATTCCAACAAATAACAACAAAAACCCTATAGCAAGGAAAACATATCAAATCAACCCTCAGAAAAAAAAACGAGAACGAGTACCTCCGTTCGACATCGCACCGCTCGTCCCTCCAATCATCACCATATCGCTTCAACTTATAGGGGTTGCATGTGATTTCGCCAATGTGATTTTAGTATAGGAGCAGTAGTGCCCTGTAAAAGAGTGAATAACCAGTGATCCTTCAATTTTTCTTCGGTTGGTAGTGCGCTTAGCTCTGCTGCTACTACTACTATTTTTCTTTCCTCTAACACATCTACTACTCAGTATAACAAAAAAAAATCAAAAATATTTTTTTTTTGGTTCAGTTTCCACATACTATACATCCAGACTATACATCCAGAATATATTAACCTGGTTAGTTCTTTTTCCCTTTCTTACGTTGTTTTTTTTTTGTTGAGAATTACTTATATTATTTTCGTTGTTGTTGTTGTTGTTATTGTTGTTGTTGCTATTATTATTGTTATAGTTGTTTTGTGTTTGTGTGATTTTGTGTTGTTGTATATTATTCCTGTTCTCCTCGAATTGTCGGTCGACACGAACCACATGAAACATAAATGAAAATTAAACCAAACCTCAAGGAGCTCTCTAACTAGTGATTCCTCGGAAACCGTTAACTAAACAAGAAAATACCCATCCTCGTTCTATTATACTCATTCGCAACCAACGGCAAACGAAGTACAACTACTACACAAACTGCACAGGAAGTTATCATAAACAGTTAGCATTTTATACCATATATACTACTCTCGTACAAAACCGACTTTCCTGCGTATGTATTAAATTTAAAGTTAAATTTTTATATGTATGTATATTTTTTTTTTTTTTTTTTTGTAAATTTTGTTATATACTACTAAACCAAGTAACTATTGCGTGTACAAGTAGTGAGTGCATTTGACAATGAAGTGTGATCTTGGTGTGTAAGTGCGTAGATAATTGTCCACTAGTGGAAGCGATACCATCTCCATTATCTTTATTTGTTCCTTCAGGACACGACTCAAGGCACATCCACCACTCCTAAATGAGACATCGACCTAGAGAAAGGGAGAAGTGCCAAATGTCTCCACCACAACCAGGCAGGCAGGCAAAAAAAAACTAACACATAAATTCTTCCCTAACCTCTAATCCTTTCCCAACCTCATTCGGGGAGTGCTATCCCTACATCGCTAAAGAACTAGCGCCCCCAACCTCCACCTACCCGTATAGCAATAGCAAAGCCACGTTGCGGCCAAAGAAATGCTTATATAAGATTAACTTATTAGTTTTTTTTCCGATTGTTTTTTCCTTGTACCTAGTGTTCGTGCTTGTGTGTCGGAAAAGGAGGACGGATAGCATTCTCTTTCCTTAGCATCCTCCCTCTTCTATGAGTTTAAGTCTATGGCTGGCGTTCGTGTCAACGGCACACTAATATACGTAATAGTTTCTTGTTTTGTTGTTATTTTTTTTTTTTACATATTTCTTGGCGTTCAATTCACCGTCGTCGCCGTCGTTTTCTTCTTCTTTTCTTTTTATTCGTTGCTTTGTAGAACATTAAGGGTTGTATTTTATTTCTGTTTATCCTTCTCTGGGTTCTTTTTATTTAGTTTGTTGTTTTTTATGGTCTTTTCTTTATGACACGAAAGATATTGAAAAATTGATTTTTACTTAAAAAAAAAAACAACACACAATTCAACTTATTTCAGGGAAAAAAATTAAATTAAATTTTTAAAATTCAAGTGAATTAAATAAAACCAAACTTAAAACCAACGCTCTTAGTATAAATTGCTATAAATTATTAAAGCCATACATACGTATGATCGAAGGTACGTTTGTAGTTGTTTTGCTTTGTTTTTTTTTTGATTTTTTTTGGCATATATTCAAATAAAATAAAAAAAAAATAATTAGAAGTTCACTGTGGCGTATACGTATTTTTTTTCTTTTAAAACGTCGGCGGAGCCAGTGTTGGCGTTCAAATTTTAATATATCGACAAATTTTAATGTGTGTTTGACAAAGAGCCAGTGTTTTTTTATGCAGGAAGGTAAAATGAGTTTTAAGTGGTCTTTTATTGCATTGAAGCTTGTAGTTTTATACGTAGATGTTTCCTTTGTATACGAGAATATTTAGATATAGACTATTTTTTTTTTTATTTTTTTTAATATTGCACAATATGTGTTATTTGCGTGTAGTTTTTGCTTATGAAGTGGTTTTTATTTATATGAGGATATGAAATTAAATTAACAAAACAAAAATATTGCAAAATGCGTAATGGGCTTTATATTTAAATATCTAGGATTTAATGATACATATATCTTTACTGCACGCATATTAGTTTAACTGGTTAAAATCAAACCTAAATAAAGAAATAGCTTTTAGAAATTTTAAAACAAGAAAATATTATTACAAAAAGAAAGAAAAAACATGTTTTTAAATGTAACTAAATCCCCACAACTTTTGTATTTTTTTTATTTTTGTTTAATCAACTGTGATTTCTATAATTTATAGAGAGGTACTTCTACTAAATAATTTTCACTAAAATAAATTTAAAAAAAAAAATCTTCATTAATTTAATACATGTCAATCAGTTATCTTCTTTGGCTTAAAGGTTAATTGAAACATTTAATTGCCATATTATTGGTAGAAATAGTATCGACTAATATTGTTTATTTTAGTATACAGGGTGACCCGTAAGTGAACGTCAAGCGGGTACAGGTTGATAGGGTTGATTGGGAAAAGTAATAAAAAAAATCCATCTCGCTTGGTGATGTTATAATTGCAATATTTATAAAAGAAATGAAAATCAATACCTTAGGCCACATTTTTAGATACTGTGGACATAAGTTTCCAAATTTTGTAGTGATTCTATTTTGTACTTAATCCTAAATAACTATGCACTTAGTTTCATTCATAAATCCAAAAGTAAATATTGTCAGTTTCGTAAGAAAAATAAATATTTACTAAGTCATGGTTCAAAAAAATTTCGTAACCTAATTTTGACACTCCATATTAAGAAAAAATGTACTACTCGGCAAGTTCTTCAAAAAATTGACCCGTTTCATCAAGACTTCAAAATAGTACACCACTTGCTACTTTTTCATTCGAAAGAAGCATTATTGATTTTTTATTTGCAAAAAGGACCTTAATCATTTAAGTGAATAATGTTTTTTTTTTGTACTCAAATTAAAAAAAAAAAGAAACAATCACCGCTTGTACAATGTACAAAGCTTACAAAGTTTGGTGCTTCGTTTACGCTCCCAGAGTCGATTTTTGCAGAGCAATGTTGGCGAAAAATAGTGATGACTCGTAATTTTTCAACCATATCTTATGGACTAATGAATCAACATTTAAAAAAAGACGGTTATTTAAATTTACACAATTTGAATGAATGGCAAAAAGAAAATCCGAATTTAGTTCCTGAATACCGCTTTGATTACCAATTTAAAATAAATATATGAATCGGAATTTTGAATGAACAAATAATTGAACCATTTGAGATGCAGCAAATTAAAATGGAGACAACTAACTGATTTTTTTTTTAAATTGCCCTGCGGCCTTTATTTGATGATGTAGCTTTCAAAATCTATTGAGACAAGATGGTTGTTCAGCGCATTATGCTCGTCATGTACGGGATTACCTGAAGTATCTCAATAGGTAAATTGGGCACCGTGGATCAATTTTGTGGCCTCCTCGTTGTTCGGACCTAATTCCTATCGATCTCGACTTCTTTCACTAGGACTGTATAACAGAAAAAGTATATTTAAAACCAGTTAAAAATAGACAAAAAATACGCCACAAAATTTGGGCGACTGGTGATTAGATCTTTTCTGCGGCTATGCAGAGCCTGTATTCGTGCCGAGGGTGAATAATTTGAGCATTTGCTTTAATTTATGCATACAATAATAAATAAGTAAATATATTCAAATATTTGCTTTTGTTTCATTAATACGTAATTAGGGTAAATTTCCATTTTTTACGAATAAAAAAGTAGCAATTGTTGTACCATTTTGAAATTTTGGTGAAATGGTCCAATTTTTTATACAACTTGCCGATGGTGTAGTGGTACATGTTTTTAAAATATTAAGTGTCAAAGTTAGTTCAAAAAATTTTTTTTTCTTAGGAAACAGTCAATATTTATTTTTAGGTTTGTGATTGGAATAAATAGCATGGTTATTTAGAATTAAGTAGAAAATAAAAACACTCCAAAATTTGGAAATTTGTGACCACAGTACCTAAAAATGTGGCCTAAGGTATTGATTTTCATTACTTTTATAATATTGCAAATATTACATAACCAAGCGAGATGGATTTTTTTCTGACTTTTCGCAATACAGGTTTCTACCCTATCACCCTGTACCGGATTGACGTTGACTTACGAGACACCCTGTATACTATTCGCATTATTGTTGACCTTTTTATTTATCTTATGCCACAAATAAGTTGGGAAGATCTGTATAAGGGTTTGTAGCATTTCTTGAGATTTTTTTGTAACTATAATGTCCTAAACCATTCCACAAATCTTAATGTACACAAATCTACCCGTATGGAATTCTATTCATTGTTTTGAAGAGATCTTTTTCTATTCATTGTTTTGAAGAGATCTTTTTCTATGCTGGTATAGTCAGTCCGTGCGTTTTTTTTTCTATTGTTTTCTATTGTTATTCTTTTTCCTAGTAAATAATAAAAGTATTTCTCCAGCATTCTTCATACTTAAACTATCGTACAATTGCATGCACATCTCTTATTCTGAAAGACATGGACATCCATACATTTTTGGAAGACTAAAGACCTTTTTAATCTTCAGCAGTACTTTTACTACTATAAAAACGTTCACCGTTTTGAAAGAAGTATAACGTTTTTATGGGTGGCAATGGCGCAGTGGCTAAAGTGTTTGATTGCTAACTTAGACGTATGGGTTCGATCCCCACGCTATGCGCATTCTTTTCTATACCTCCAATTTTAATTGGATGCCGCCCATGGGTTAAAATGAGACAGTCAATACCTGGTTCTCAAATCCACTGTGCTAAACTAGTGCCGTGCAATTCAGGTTGCATTTAAAAGACCTTAGGTCTTACAGGCATATAGTTAAATAAAATAAAATAAAATAAATATGACTCCAAATAACGTAATAAAATAAGTATTTATAATGGTTTCACTGGTATGCCAAAGGGATGGCATTTGTCTCCGTCTCTATATCATAATTTTATAAATAACCTCTTCTTATCTAAAATTGCTGATCCATTTAAATATTATGCTCACTAAACAGTATACCCTCAGCTGATTATTATTTTTTTATAAATTCGATAACACCATGTATTAATCCCATCTTAAATTCATTTCTATAGAATTGTTCAATACAAAATTAAAACCCACGTATAATTCAAAAGTGTCTTCGAAAAAATATTTGCTTTCGATTAAGTAGAGCACTATCGATTAACAAAATGCAACATTTGAGTTCCTAAAATAATGCTCTGGATGGAGCTCTAAAAATAGTAGCTGATTATACTGACTATTTTTATCTGTTCTTTTTTTTTATATTTAGATCTTCTGTTAGCTGAGTGGCAGTAACTCCCATCTTATTTTTAAAACGAATGGCATGAGTGCGGTCGACTTATCTTCTTTAAAATATGTCTGTTAGATGATAGGATATAGTCGAGTTATATACCATCTGCTTGTTGACTCTTTCGCACTTTATAACTAACTACTCTCGTTTTAATACACTGCACTGATAAGATCATACGGTTGAGCTTTCCATTTTTCTGGTATATTTTCAGTGAGTATAAGTTGGCGGCCGCTTATATGCAGCTAAGTTGCGTACTCCAAGTCTCGGACCAATATAATTTTTTTTTTAAATAACTATATCCATGATCATATCCATGCTCAATTTTTACTTGCGATATATAGGTACTATAGGGTAAGTTTAGCATATGGAAAAAAAACGAGATTTTAATTAAAGTTGACATTACGATGATAGGGAACACCAAAAAGTGGGTCGCTTAATTCCGTCCTTCTGTCTGTCTGTCTGTCTGTCTGTCTGTCTATCTGTCTATCTGTCTGTCTGTACAACTCTCTACAGGCTAAACAGCTGAACGGATTTTGTTCAAACTTGGCGCTTAGGCGTTTTAGGTCATTGTCCGAAATAGATTTTTGAATCGTTGTTTTAGCCCCAAAAATAGCGGTACTTGCCTTCCAAATTTTCTTACCATCTTAATTATCATAGGTGTTCGAGATTTAAAATATATCTCTTTCGGCAGTCTTGGTCGTAATGTTTTTTTTAATGAAACAATTTCATTTCCTTTCCCGACGTTTCGACGGTGGTTGCCGTCCTCTTCAGGGTATCTTTTATTAACAAAAATAAATTGAACATATTATACACATAAGAACATTTGGTGTAAAATTTTGTCAAACTTACATTTAGTATGTATTACAGATAAAAGTAAATAATACAATGAAAAACAAATATAAGGCAATGTTTAAAAATTTTTTTTTGTGATATAAAAAAACACTTCGATTGAAGTTTAGTCGGCTTTAAATTGTCACGGATTCTGCTTAGTCACCAAAGAGCAGTAAACCGATGAAATGTTCTGGCTGTCTTTTTTACGATTCATATTGTTTTTGTTGTTAATAATATGAAGAGTTTCTAGGGTATACCGCTTGGAGACATGTTTCTCCCTTTCCAGGATTTCCACTCCGTCAAAATCTGGTTTGTGTCCACGCTCAATGGAGTGTAAGGCCAATGCTGTCTTCCCAGTGCTTTTTAAATTAATGTCGGATTTGTGGTTGGAGATTCGTTGACGAAGATGTTGTTTCGATGTACCGATATATGAAAGATTGCAATTTTCTTCCGCAATACCACGACAGTTAATTTTATAGACTACGTCTGTGCACTTATCCTTTTCCGTTTTTTGATTTCATGTTGGTGAAAAGAGGTGCCAGCGTCCTATTGGATTTATATGCTAAGCTGCCGTTATTAGTACTATTTTTGACCGTCTCTTTAAAGTTCTCTGACAGTTTGGGAACATAAGCTATACTCTTATAAATACCTCTCTCTTTTTGCCGATTATCAACAGGAGCTTTGTGTTTTTGGCGAAGTATCAAGTTCCGTATGATTTCCATTGGAAAGCAATTATCTAGGAGAATTTGTGTGACTATTTGCTCATTTGCGGAGTGAAATTCCCGAAATATCACTAAAACGGCTATAACGATCTTGATAAAAATTGGTGTGTGTACTATTTTGGATATGGTCTGTATTTTGGCTAAACATTTTTGTTTCGATATTTTGTTATTAACGGTGCCTTTCATACAATCATTTTATTTATTTTCGACTTTCTCGTAAACGGATTTCAATCAATATTTTTGCACAAGAGTTCCTTCAAATTCTAAATAATACTGCTTTTTAAAATTTTCGTGAAAAAGTTGTTTTTGTATATTTTTTTTTGAAGATTTAATATTTCGAAAACTGGTAAACGATTTTTTCTGAATTTTTTTTATTTTAATTTATATTAATAAATATTTAAAATGTCCATATCATTTGTTTTTAATTTTAGAATTTGTATATGTAAAAAATTGATTAAAAAACGACTTTAAAAATACATTCAGCCGTTTCTATTAAGAATCATTTGCATATACTGCGATCGAACATAAGAGCAAGTAAGTGCGATCCAGTGGTGCAGTTTATTTCAATAAGTATTTTAACTACATTTTCGGTGCCCAAATTAATACGAACAAGTTCCTTCTGGATCATGAGAATGTGATTTGCAGGACAACTTGAAAGTCATAACGTTCTGGTGAGAAAATATGGTAGACGTTTTTTCAGTACAATCCCATATCTGAGTTGCTTAGCACATAAAAGCTTTTGTTTCAAAAATTCAAATAGTTGAGTTGATATTATTCAAAATCGACCACTAAGTTGCATTAAAGCGATTACTCAAATTTTTAACTCCTAGGTAATTATGTATAGTTCTTTACTACTTTAGTTTCATTATTGTGGAATTTCCTTCATTTGTTTCGACATTTAAGGCGACCAACGTAATTAGCTATTCGGTTTCTCATCAATTCTAGGCATTTCAGCAAATTTCTCAATGTTATATTCAAATTTCAAGGATTTCACTAAAAGATTTGCAGATAATCTTGTACAGCCCTTTAGAACTGTTTTAATTCCGTCTATATATAGACAACTGTCCATATGGACACCGAATATTGCTGATAAGGTTCAATTAATGGTTTCACCACAAATGAATATCTTCCCTTGTTGTAATCGTGTTTCAATTTTTATTAACCTTGCATAATTATGCTTCATGAATATATTGATTTGCATAAGTGAACCACTTACAAGAGTGTATGGGCCTTAAGCTAACCAGTTAGAATCATATTCATTTCTCAAAAAAGCTCATTATTCATATTGAACAAGAATTCCAAACTTTAACTTTCCATAAGCAAATGAATCTATGAGTATTTTTTGTGTAGCAACTCATACCATTCAATGAAAAAGTCGATTCGGAAAATTAGTTAGTTTGTGTCTCTCAAAAGTCGATATTGACTATTCTATAAATTGACAAATTTGATAAATTTACATTCAATCAAAAACGTTCTTTACATTTCTTAATATCCACTATAGTTAACGAAATAAATCAATCGATAAATCGTGCTTGGAAAGGACTGATCAGCTTAGATCATAAGACTAAACATTATTGGATAAAGTAAGTGTACAATAGTTTCAAAGGGTTTGTTTGACCGCATCAAAAGAAGTCTAAAACTATATCATCAGTCAGTCTTTGAGGCTTTTAGAGGATGTCCGCCAGGAAGGTATACTACTTTTTTTGTTTATAATTTTTGATTAATTGAAAGAGAATGGATCTTATATTGATAAATGTTTTATTTAATGTCGGAAATTATGTGTGAAATACAATATCAGGTAAATGTCTACCTCTGTTATTCTTACAAATGCGAGCCCTTTTGAGCACATTTTTCTTTACATTCTCGCACATTTCACGCGGTATTTCAATAATTTGTTTACGAATATTTTGATTGAAATACTCAAGCGTTTCTGGTTTGTTTGCTTGAGCCTTACTTTTCAATCAACATCACCATTTTTTGAAATAACTTGTTGCTCAAAGAGGTCTCGCAGTAATTCCATTGTAATCCTGGCTTTATGCAATGTGGCACCGTATTTATGATACCACATGTTCATCAAGCCCAAATCATGCAGTTTTGACGTTAAAAAGTTTTTAATCATATCACGATATCGCTCCCCATTCACAGTTACCGTTGCGCCGTTTTCATTTTCAAAAAAGTAAGGTCCAATGATTCCTCCTGAAAAAATTGCTGTAACTGACTGTAACTTTTAAGGATGCAAATATAAATGATGAATTATTTGAGGGTTTTCATTGCCCAGAACCGACAATTCTGTTTATTCACATACCAATTTAATTGAAAATGTTCCTCGTCGCTCATTATGATTTTTTCATGAAAATCGGGGTTGTGACGGGTTAGCTGTAACATCCTATTGGCATACGTACGTCGGCGTAAACGGTCTGTGAAAGAAGCTCTTGTGTAACTGAATCTTAAATGTAAACAAATGTAAAACCTTGTGCAAAATTTTGGCCAAGGTTGTTCTTCGAAGACCACGCTCCTGAGCACGGCATCGAATTGAGGTTGATGGATTGTTTTGAACACTTCCTTAAGCAGCAGTTATGTTTTCAGCCGACGTTGCAATACGTTGTGGCCCATGCTTGGGCATATCACCTACATACCCTCTTTCTTCGAAATCATTCACTACTCAATAAATAGCGTATTTTGTTGGCACGTTGTTTTTCCCAAAAATTTCACATTACCTTTTGATCGTCTCAGTAATCGATGATTAATTTTGATAAAATGTTTTAACGATTAAAACACGTTGGTTTATAGAATTTTTTTCCATAATAAATGTGCCACGTGCCTACTTCATGATTGCCAAATACGAACTATCAAGACTAATATTTACCAAAATGGTGACAAAACAAAGTAGTATACCTTCCCGGCAGACACCCTGTAATTATCCAAAATACGCTATCAGATGAACAAAAATATCGGCTAAATTGCTGCATATTGTTCTAGAAGAACACTGATGGGGATGCATCACAAATTTATATTCTATGTCATATATCTCCTTATTTAACTATCTAACGCCCTCAGTTTTTTTTTTAGCAAATATGATACCAGTTAGAGCTACTAGTAAAGTTGTGACTTAAAACTAATTATAAAACTGTACTACAGTTGTGCTTCCATAATTTGAAATAAAGAGTTTTCTGAATTAAATTTAAATGTATCCCACGCACTACTGTTAAATCGTCTTGATTAACCAAGAACATAGATAAATAAATAAATATATCAACACAAAATAGTGTAGCGCAGGAAATATTAAATCACCCTTACGCACATCCTTACACCCTAAATTAAATTTACATTAAAATCTCTTTGTGTATTCATTAATTGCTTCTTAGAAATTTATAGTTTATTGTATAATCTAAGAATTCTTAAAAATAAATTCAAATCCAGTGAACTATGGAATCATGTTGTTTTCGTAGAGGAAAATACCTCATAAAAGTTGTCTTTATCTCACCCAAACTTAGAAACACTCACACTAAACACTATATCATTTGCCAGCCCTTAAATGAAAGGGAGGTAGAAATGAATAGTTTCCGGCATTAAAATAAATTCACTAAAATCGTTTCATTATGTACTTTAGTAACACATTAGTTCACTCCTAAGTATGTCTTCGTATCCTACCGATACGAAGGCCTGTCTGTGTGTTCTCTTCAAGGATTTTCTATTCAAAGATTTAGTGATGCTTCAATAAGCATTTAAAATTATTTGGTATCATCATCAAGGCACATTATTCACTTTCTATACAAAAAAAAGACTATACTCTTGTTGTTTCCAATAGAATCGTCGTCTTTTCAAATGAAGACAGCAAGTAAAAAAAAAGTATTTCGTCCACTCGGGCGTATACGTACTATTTTATTTATTTTGCTGATTTCACTCTAAACGTTTTTGGCAGTTTTCCAGTTTTTCAACAATGTACCAACATCTATCCATCTATGCAAATACAATACAGATACAATACAAACGCAATACAAACACACACACACACATGCATTGATATATGAATGCACAGTTTTTGTAGACATTACATTTACCATCATTTTTAAATACTTGCTCACTCTTGAAACTTGCCAACATTGTACATAACTATGTTCCTGTTCACACATACAAATGGCAATTTCCTGCATAATGTCTAAAATCAAATAATAATACAAACAAAACATCATACAAAAATACAAAGAACCAAATAAAATTGGAAATTTTGTGAGGACAAAAAAAATTGCTCAAATTCTGTTGTTGGCGTCTGTGCGCCGATGGTCGCCTAAATTGATAATCTAAATGAGAAGTTTTTTTTTATCCTTTCTAATTTATGCAGCAATAAATATCATCGTATTTCCTGTAACACCCTTTGTCACTGCACCATATCCCCTTATGTGACATTTATGAATTTTTTTGTTTTACACTCTCACCCTCTGGTGACCGACACCACTGACCGACTTTTTAGGCATTAACATCTCATCCAATTCCATCCTTACTCCCTTATCCCTCACCCCTCTCTGTCCTCAACCGGGAATCAAATTGTTTTTACAATGCAAATGGAAGTTTGATGTGGATGGAGAGATATATAGGATTCCTCTTACCCGACACGTAATGTACCGCACATTCGTTGCAAAGTTATAAATTTTGGCAAAGTTTACGTGTCGCAAGTTTTCGCATTTCACATGTTACTGTGGATTTATAGGGGTTGCGGTTCTGACACGTTCGTGTGTTTGTGAGTTTTTGGGTTAATATGTATCTACATTTATATATAAATGACAAGGGAATTGAATTGGCCCTAATGGTTATGTAATTTTTTTTTTGTTTTTCCTGTGTTAACCCCTTAAATACATGTTTTTCAACTAATCTACCTATCTATACTATTATGTGTATACATATACAATGTCTGTTTTTTACGGAAGGTGTTTTTAAAGCTTGGAAGCGATGCTAACAAGACCATAAAACACTGGGCATTTCTTGTTTAGTTGTAGTTTTGCACGACAATATATTACCGCTTTGCTTTAAATTAACACAAATCGATGTGTAATTATATTCAATAAATTACTAAATGGTTGATATTTTACATTCTGTTCGTATAGTTGGTTATCCCTGGGGACCAGTGTGAAATAAATGTTGGTTTTAGTAGGAACAAAATTGTATATTTCGCAATAGGTTAAGGAAATATTGATTTTGCTCTTGTGTGTTAAGCTTTTGTTGTGATTGGTTTCGCGCAATTGTGGTTCCAACTTAAAAGAGATTTACTATTAGTATAATTTTTTTTTTGTTACTTAATGTTTAAATAAGCAATTATAATTGACGTGGATAATTACATAGCTTCGAAATTAATTGTTAGTTGTTGCTGACCGACAATTCAGTTTGGAATAAATCTCCATTCTAAAAAATGTATGGCACAATAGTCCAGGGTAAGCTTAGCCCCCATATACCAACCAGCTTCTCCATCCAACTCGGTGTTTTGATACCTGCCTTTCGTTGCGCACGCTAAGTTGCTTGACTTCCTCCTCCACTTAGGTTAATTTAGCCTTTATATTCCTCTACTGGCACCGCCGGCCGCTCGTCTCTTCAGCTCGGATTCGAAGATTTTCCGGGCCGTATAACCGATGCCCAGTGACCTAAGATGTTGGTGTCTGAACCACCAAGCGGGACTGGGATGATTAGGATCTTATGAAGAGAAACTTTAGTTGCACCTGATAGGGCTTTACCTTTCTAGTTGAAAAAAGCACGGATTGGTTAAAATCAAATAAAGCAACGTCCGTATATTTCAAAGTTTGATGTATATCTTATGTTAATGTTTTGTAAGAGATATCCTTGATGACTGCTTGTATTCCTTTTACGCTCATTTCCTGCTAAGCGCGCCAATTGTACCTCAATACTCACAAATGTAGCCTTGACATCACGCTGTGATCTTTTTATTATGTCAATATCGTCGACGTATTAAAGTAGCTAAGCTCGAATTCCTAAAGATATGCTACTGGTGTTGAATTGAGACTTATTTTTTCAAGTATAATATTGAACAAATCGTATGACAGTGCTGTGCATTCTCTATTTCTTTTTGTTGAAATCAAAAGTGTCGGTGAGTTTTTTACCGACATTGATAAAATAGCATTCATTTTTAAACGGAATCCCGCAGAAACGGACAAGTTTGGCTGGGATGCCGAAAATAGACATTGCACACTATAGTTCGTCTCTATATGTTGTCATGTGTGGTCTTTAAATCGACGAAAAGGTGGTATGTTTGAAGCTCCTGAGATGTTTCAAGATGTTCCATAGTATGGATATTTGGTAGATGTTGGGCTTTCCTGATCTAAATCTACACTTAGGAACCTATCAGGTTATTATAAAACAGGCTTTAGATGTTCACACAGTATAGCAAAGAAGATCTTGTATGCGATGTTAAGGGTCTTCTTTTGTTGGCAGATTGAGTAAACAATACTAAGATTCAATTCGTCGCATACTTTCTTGCGACTATGAGCCCTATGGAGATATCCGTTCGAAAAATTTCCGAAACGATATTCAGTTCCTATCGGAACTCAGCGAAGTATCCGTTGCGCAACCAAATAAGACGAACCATACAAAAGCGCTAATTTTACATATCCGTGAATTGACCTCAGTATTTCAAAAATGTCTCCTGTCGAATACTCCTCATTGTTTTTTTTTTGTTTAAATGTAAATGTAATTGTTTAAATAAATTAATAATTCCTTAAAAAGTTTTCATCGGAGAATTTCGGAAGATATGAAACACAGCTGTAAAGAATTCTTAACTACTAACGCAATTCATCACAATGCTGTGATATGGCCCCATTTCATTGGTAGATTTGTCCGATGTGCCACTGGGAATGAGCCTCAGTAGAAAATTGTCCGATATCGAACAAATTGTAGAATATATTTCCCCAAGCGGATACCTTGATAGGGCCGTATATCTTGCAAATGTGTTGGTGCATATTTCTTACAAAGTCATTGTCTACAACTGTGAAAAGTTCAGCTGCTAAGACATCATCTCCAGCACCCAGAAGCTTTACGCAACTTGAGTCTCGGTATGACCATCTTAACTATTTCGTCCTTGTAGACTTTGGTGCGTTCTTTGTATCTTTGTAGTTAGTCTTAACCTTTTGATAAGGTCTCAAAACCTTATTCCTGCAATATCTCTAAATTTGCTTGATGGAACTATTGTCAAGCCCCCTTTTTTCTTTCTTAGAAGCCGGTGTTGCTCCGTCGTTTCAGCCAGCTGGTTTTGACAGTCTATCTAGTGCCGCATTGTATGCTTCTTATTTTCCTGCATGCGCCTGCCGGTTTTCAGCATTAAACCGAAAATTCGTTGTGATAGTCGTGTATGCAGCACGTCAGAGGCGGCATATCTGTATTTTGGTAGTAATGTCACTGGATTGCTAAATATGTTGGTGATCCTGGCGAATATCTTCAGAGGTTCGTAGAAGCTTGGTAATCTCTTGCAATCGCACAAGTACGACGCAAACATATTCTTATTTGTTTGTCCTCATGGTTCTGTTCGGGATATTCGTTGTTGCACCTTGGTTGCAACAAAGAAGTTGTGCTAATTATTGCTGGCACAACAGACAATTCGGATTTCCATGATACTGGAGTAGTATCTTCTTGATTTGAAAGGAATATGTTCAATCTATCGGGAGTCATGTGTCTTCTAAGCGGAGGTCCTAGCAGTGATAACAGCTGCTAGACAGGTATCAATGATGGTGCTGCCACAGGCTAATATTATCTTTTATATGGATAATCAAAGTGAATTCTGTTTCTGTTGTTAAATCGAAGCTTGTTTCTGCTTATTTCTTCCGCGAAGAGCTTTAGGTCCTGGGCACGCAGCACAATGTTAGGTTTTGCTGGGTCCCGGGACACAGCGGCATACCGGGTAACGAAAATGCCGATGAGTAGGCAAGACGTTATCTGGTCAATTTTCCACCCTAATACATCAAACAGAACATTTCTGACAGGATTCTAAAAAAATTCTACGAAAAATAGAGCCTACTTAACACCTTGATACTAACAAGAAATTATGGCCATGCTTCAACAATCAGAGAACAAACAAAATTATGCAACTCCTCGCTCGCTCTCTTATAAGCATAATCACTGGGATATCATAAATTTAAAATGAAACTCAGTACAGACAACCAATGCAGTGAATGTGGTCACGAAGATGTGCATGGGGACACCTCACACTTTCTCTGACATTGCCTTGAAATCTACTATCAGAGAAAGAGTCTATGCTAGGCTCCTAATTCTTTAATACTTTAGAAGAGCTCTCTGATAATTCAGGAACTAACATATTGAACTTCGTAAATACCCGTGTTCTTTTGGCAAACGCCATCGGTAGCAAAGCAGAATTTACACCCATTACAAACACAAGAACCTGCTTTCGATAACAGTAAAAGCAGAAGTCTGCTTTGGACAGATTTGTGACACTTATTCGAGTATCGAATGATATTCTGTTGTTTAGTTGGTAGTTCCGATGAGTTTGATGAATCTTGAAGTCCTTGTTCTTTCTGTCAATGGGCACGTTCACCCACTTATTATATAAGTTATGTCCAACACTAAGCTATACGAATATAATTACTTGTGAGCGATTGCAATAGGTTAGGTGAAAGCAGTTAAGAATCAATTATTTTTGGCTAATTATCTGTTGTTTTCTGTAAAAAATTGTTTCACACTTGTTCACTTACAGGAAATAATAATTACTAACGCAATAATTTGGGCCAAAAATAGTTTTTTTTTTGCTTTATAAATAATATTAATAAACATAGCTAGGGGTCGCTCTTCCACTTTAAGTAAAAGTTAAAATTAGCTTATTCGTGCTAAACTGTCAGATCGAAGATATTTAATTAAAGATGTTTGAGTGGATTTGTGTCAGCTGCTGTCAATTATTCTAAAAAAGTAACTAAATAAAACTTCAGCAGCGCCCCCTACCAAAGCTCTGAAATTGCAACAAGCATTTAAGCTGCAAGTCAGTGCATATCTTTTATTTAGAGAGAGAGCACTTATAACACGTGTAAGGCATAAACTGTCGAATTCGTTTGTGAAGATTATTAAGATTTTTTCTAAAAAAAATCTTAATTTTGGAAATTATCAGATTTAATTTCATCTGCGGAAAAAGGTGATATCTTAAAAAAGCTTTTCGGCGAAATTTGGCAAGAAAAACATTCTAAATAGAAAAGTGTCAAATTTTATTGATGTATGTCGTAGATAATCAACTTGACCCAAAAATTCGTGTCAAACCAGATTTTCACGATCTTACGTCATTTTAAATTCATTTTTAAATAACCTCTCTACTCCCACTTGATTTTTGAGCCGCTTGTAAGCGAGGTTTAAAAAATACTTAATAATTAAATAATGAATGCGATCATTTTTGCAAGGAAGCATAATGCAAACTATCTGATTTAGGGCCCTATTACGATTGTCAATTATCAATTTGATTATTGATAAACACTGCAATTTGGTTTTAAAACTTCGGCTTTTTTAAAACTGCACAACTATTAAATTGTAATTATCGATTTTCTTGTAATTTACAATGGTCTGCTTCATTCTCAATTACCAAAACTCTTATCAATGAGGTTATTTTAAAATAAATTTCAGTATTTATCAATCATCAATTTGCAATTGACAATCATAATAGGGGTTTTATTGAAAAAAAAAAACATCAAACAGATAAAATAATTTTAAAATGATCTTTTTGAAACACATAGATGTGGAAAATTCAACTGTTTGTTATTTGTTACTTCTTCACATATATTTCATTTTATTTGCATTTTTTAATGCAAGTTTTAATATTTGTATATGTCTTTAATCTGAAGAAATAAAAACAAATCAATTGTTGCGTTTATTTATAAGACACAAGGTCGGTAATACCAACTTAAAAATACAAAAACTCACGCTACTGCGGATCGTTCTTTTGGAAAATCCTGCTTTGCTGCCGATAGATTTACCCAAAGAACACGGCTAATGCCTCTGTAAATGGCTTGACTGATTCAGAAAACACAGGTTTTCATCGGAAAATAGTGATTACACTCCCTCTAAGTGTGACGATAACGTCATTAATTGTCAGACCAATTATCTAGCCTATGCTTATCGGGAGATATCCATGTTCCCTTAGAAGTGGCAACTGTGTATTACCAACGACAATATTTCGCCATGCAGCAATATCGATAAGCGTGTTATGACTTCTTGAATATTGTGGTGTGAGTTGCATTTTCCTACTATACAATCAAAGAAGCTCAAGACATCTAACCAAAATCTGCCTCTAACGACGAATACACATCGAAATAATTGTTTTTTTTATTGTCTATACCATTAGCCCGCCGGCCGTAATGAAAACGGATTGGAACTTCCAAAACGTATTAAACTTAATAACTGGAGTATTTTTGTATAAAAATGGTATTATAAACTTAACATTCTTTAACATGGGTTCAAGAAGCAATTTATGAAGCTGTTAAATGATAACATAACGACGATAAAAGTGGTCCCAGAGAGTTGGAATCATATATCAATCTTCAGAGTGCGTTACCATTTCAAAATCTTAAATGAATAGCTGTTTCATAAGCTGTCGTAAATTGTTCGTCAATTAGTGGCGAAGAAATTGTTTTTTCATAACAAATTATTATGATAATTTATCCAATCGTAGTGCTAACTTGAAAGACATGTGTACGCAGTATTGTTTCACTTAAATCTTGGTTATGCAAAAACTAGGTAAAATATATTTCCAGCTTGTTTGAACTTATTCCAGTTTTTCTCTGTAAGGTTGGCCTTATGGTTTCGATGCCTTACTTCTTTAATAGTATCATTAGAGCTCAAATTAAAACATATATTTCATTTCAATTTGATAGATTGTGCCCCATTAAGCTTGCGAAAGTAGGTTTTTTTTTGTTTATAAAAATAAATTATCCTTAGCTTAACCACAAACCGCATCTATTACCTTAACGAACAAACATTTAAACAACACCAATTTCAGTTAATCCATAACCATAATAATAACGCTTCACTCAATCTAACGAGTTTTTAACAACATCCTAAAGAAACTTTTAGTACGCTCAAAAATAAACACCTCCTTGATGTGAGTATGTATGTATGAACAATACACAAGTAAAACAATATTGCTTCCTTCCCACCAAAAAAAAAAAAAAAAACCAATCGCTCACAGTAAACCGCACCATCACATTTCTACAACATACGTTGGTTAGGGACAACGACATCTTGTTAAATTCTGACAAAAACATCAGTCGTCATATTTTTTCATAAAAATTATTTCATAATTTTTAATCCTGTTTAACGAAGATAAACCTTGTATATACAAACAGTCATCCATGAAAATTTTCGCACACAGGAAGACATTTGCCAAGCCGTAATGATCAATTTATATCGCTACCAAACAATCTCTTGCTGATGGAGACAAAAAGATAAAACACCTCGGAGAAAATTTTACGACAATAATTTATGCTTTTCCTTCTTTAAAAATATAATACATCTATGTACCTAAATAATGCATGTATTTGTTAATATATATTTTGAATTTACTTTGTTAGTCGTAAATACACAACGACTTGGCGATAAGAATATGATAATGATAATAATTTTGTGTTTCTTTGTCAATAAATTTTATTCATCGATAACAAAGTATCTCGATAATTTTTTAAGACCTTAATCAATTTAATTTTAAAAGAAGTTTTTAGCTACAAGAGCAAATTCGAACTATCCAATCATTTATTTTATTTTCTATTTTATTTTTTCCCATCAGCTTTGAAATTGTTATTTTCATTTCATGATTTGCAAAAAACATCGATTTTTTCTCAATTTTATTTACAATTCACAAAACGATCAAAAACAATTTTAATTTGACAATAAAACAATATAATCTCTTAGTGATTTTTTAAATAAACTTCAGAAACATTTCTAATTAGTGAAAATATAATTTGATCTAATTAAGCATTATTTTAATCTCCTTAAATAGAAATTAAATACGAAATCTATGTAGCACAAAGTTCAAAGGGCAATATGATTTTAATGGTTCCTCAAAGTCATGGACATTAATTGGGAAATATTTTTAATATGCAGCTTCAATCAGCTTAATGATAAAAAGACACTTATTAAAACAATTAGTAATCTTAAATTAAAAATTAAAAATAAAATTAAATTTTTGTGGAAGGAAAAGCTATATGAAAAAAACCTTCATTGGAATAAGTAATAGATTATTGTTTTGTGGAGTGAGAAGTGGGGTTTTTGTATTATATTAATATTATTATGCATATTAATGCATAAAAGAAATAGTTGTGATAATAAATCATAATGTATGTAAGCAATTTTTTTTTTTTTTTATTTTTTATTTTTATCACATACTCACTAACTAAATAACCAAATAAATAAATAAATATATAAAGATATATATAAATAAACAGAAAAATAAATATACACATACATTTAATCACAGTGATGTATATAGTTAAATGAATATTTAAATATCTAAATAAATAAATAAATACAAAAAATAAATGAGTAAATCATAATTGAATAATTAATTAATAAATAAATTAAATATCTAGTTTTTTTTATCACAGTAGGTTTTGGAAAATATAAATAAATATAAAAATAAATAAATAAATATATAAATAGACAAATAAATAAATAATAAAAAATAAATAAACAAATATATAAATAAGTAAAAAAAAATTAATAGGTACATAAATAAATAATTAATAAATAGAGAAATAGATAAATGAAAATAAAGAAAGCTTACAACACCTTAAGTTATTAAATTTGATATAAAGTTATTGTCAGAGCAATTGCACGATAGTAAACGGTGATTTTTTAAGAGCTTAGTTTTTGAAAATTCAAAAAAACACAGAAACTTGTAAAAGTGAATGAAATTTTTATTTGGATCGATAAATCAATTTCCGCCATTTACTTTTTAAAAATAATTTCACTTAAATGTTGCCCGCGGCTACGCTTCAGGTGGTCCATTCTGAAGGTCCAATTTTGGCAAACTTTTTCACACATTTCGGCCGGAATCTCACCAATGACGCGTTCAATGTTGGCTTCCAAGGCAGCAATCGTGTTTGGCTTGTCCCCATAGATAATAGACTTAACATAGCCCCACAAAAAATAGTCTAACGGGGTCAAATCACATGATCTTGGTGGCCAATTGACTGCGCCAAAACGCGAGATCAACTGCTCACCAAATTCGCCTCTCAATTGATGCATGGTTTCGCGTGCAGTGTGGCATGTGGCACCGTCCTGTTGGAACCACATGTCGACCGAGTTCAATTCTTGCATTTTCGGCAAAAAAAAATCTGTTATCATCGAACGGTACCTTTCTCCATGGACCGTAACCCTGCGGCCTTCATCGTCCTTGAAGAAGTACGGCCCAATGATGCCGCCTGCCCATAAACCGCACCAAACAGTGCATTTTTCGGGATGCATTGGTAGCTGCTGAATTGCCTCTGGCTGCTCTTCACTCCAAATACGACAATTCTTCTTATTCACGTATCCATTTAGCCAAAAATGAGCCTCGTCGCTGAAACGCACGTAGCTTGCGAAACACATTTTTCACACAGCACGAATTTTGATAATAAATTTCAATAATTTGCAAACGTTGTTCAGGCGTAAGTCTATCCATGATGAAATGGCAAACAATACTGAATCGAAATGTCAAATGTTCGTGGAATTTGTCATGTGTGATCTGTCAAAAATATAAACGTCAAAAACCAAGTAGCAAAAAAATCACCCGTTATATAACGTTCAGATAATTTTGAAATTCTAAATTCAACTTTTTCAATTTAAGTCTCCTCGTGGAGAACTGGAGATCCTGCGTAGAATGGTGGCATAGAGGATTGAGCATCATTTTTAATATTTTATTTTGCATTATTTGTAATCTGCGAATATGAATTTTTGCACACATTACCCAGACAGGAGAACCACAAAGCATTATGCTTTAGAATATTACCTTAAATATTATCAATTTATTATCACTAATCAATTAAGACTTACGATTTATGAAAGAAGATGGGGTCTTATAGTCATATTAAGTTTATTAAGTAACCTAAACGTTAAAGTTTTGACTAGGTTTACCCCAAGATATTTGGCCCTCGATTTCCATTCAGTTTGAACCCCGTTCACGTGAAGTCTATTGCTAGGCAAAAAACAGGCTTTCCTTTTTCGAGTGAAAAAGAGAGCCTGTGTTTGGCAGCATTCAATTTAATTTTTCAATTGTCGCAATAGGATTGAAATAAATTCAATGCAGATTGCAAATTGGTTTCAATTACGGAACCAATTGAATCTGTTGAATAAATACACGTGTCATCCACGAAAATTGCGCTTTTACAGTCAGGGTTTTTCGAAAATCGTGCCTGTATATAATATACAAGAATGGTCCAAGAACTAATCCTTGGGGCACATCTCTGCAACAATTTCAATTTCATCAGACAATCAGTTATTAAGAGAAACTTTGAAAGTGCGTTTTGTGAGGAAGGACGATATTATTTTAACTAGATAAAGTGGAAAATTTAAAACCAGGAGTTTGTTAAACACACCTTCATGCCACACAGTTTCGAAGGCTTTTTCAATATCAAGAAAAACCATTCCAGTACTGTTACCTAAAATGCGATTTTTTGTTATATCTTTTGTTATTCTGTCAACCTGTTGAACAGTGCTATGATGTATCCTAAAACCAAACTGTTCTTGTGGTAGGATGTCAAATTGATCGCAATGTTGAATAAGCTGTTTTTTTATTAATTTTTTCAAAGCAATTACTTAATGAGCATAACAATTGGTATGTTAGAAATGTTTACTTGAAGTCGCGTGTCTGTTCGAAGGAAAAAAACTATATTATTCGAGAACTTATGACATATTCATATAAAAATCAATACAACTAATAAATAAAATACGATTAACGTGATTTTATAAAAATACTTTATGTGAATGAGGTCGTGATTTGAATCTACCTAATGCATTTCTTAATCATTGAAAGAAATTATTTCTGATTATGAAGTTGAAAGACTTAATTTTAGAAATATATGTGAAAATTTTAGTTTTGAAAATGTACGCACAATTAGACGGTTGATGTAAGCTTCTTCACTCATAATCTGTCCAAATTATGTCACATGGTGTAATTTCCAACGAAAAATGAGTCACTACATTGACAAGAATGTTGACATATGTGTTTGGCACGAGTTTAAAGCAGTTACATTTTTTGATGATCGTCTAATGCCGTTGGATGCTATTGCAATTGTCAATTTTCAATTTGATCATTGATAATTACCTAATCTTGGTTAAAAAATTATTAAAATTTATTTAAAAATTGTACAAATATTCATAGTTTTGTTGTACAGTTGAAATTTTAAGTTTCTTTTGTAAATCTCTCATTTCCCATTGACAACACGGTTTTCTGAATTACAGGTCTACACTAGAACCACTAACCTAGTTGAATTTGTACGTACACCGTCTCAGTTCTAGAGTGGAAGGGAAATAGATGTTATCTCTACTAACTTTAGCAAGGGATTTGACAAAATTTCGCATTGTCTCATACTTTTCAAATTGTCCTCCCTCGACTTTGAACCTATCTTCTTAAAATGGATTTCTTCTTATCTGTAAATCGGTATTACATTATTTGTTTCAGATCTGCCCTCTCCAGTTCATTCTTAGCTACCTCCGGGGTCCCACAAGGACGTCACTTATTCCCTCTTAGTTCTTACAATTTACGATATTGAATTGGTCATTGAACATTCCCATATCTGATTATACGGTGATAATACCCAGACAATTTCTTCCTCACACGACTCTTCTCTAATCCAACTAGATCTCAACAGTTTCTCAGTCTGGTGTATCAAAACAGCTTAGAACTTAATATTGCCAAATATCAATCAATCACTTTTTCACGCAAACGCATAATTCCCCCATTAGATAATTTCTTCACAATCAACACTTAGCTACAGTTGAATCGATCCGGGACCTCGGCATATTATGTGACTGAGAGCTCCACTTCTTGACACACATCGATAATATTATTTCAAAAGCCAACTCAACGCTTGAAGTTTTGGGACGAATTCTCTGACCGCTACGTCACACTCTACATAACTTTTGTCCGTCTCCTATTTGAATACGCCTACCAATTGTGGTGTGTGAGAGCATTCAATGCCGTTTCTTAAGATTCGCCCTTCGTGGCCTGTCTTGGAATAATCCTTTGATCCTGCCTCCTATTAAAATCGCATCCACCTAATTAACCTTATTACCCTACAAGAACCAAGAGAAATAACCGACATTCTCTTCATTTATCGACTCCTCGAAACTATTACGTCGCAATAGACAATCACAATAAGTGTGGTTGAAAACGTCCTGACAACTTATAACTATTCTTCAATCCAATGACCCTCCGAAGATTGCTAAGGCACATCTTTATGTGACGTCAACGTGAGTTGCATTGGCAGTTTAGTTGACAGTTTAAGTTTGTTTTTGTTGTGTGATGCATAGGAGCGTCCATTAAAGCCGGCCGATGTTGAAATGGACACAAGCTGTGTGTGCGGTATTTACGAAATTAATTTAATTCTTGGAAGGCTTTTGTGTGCAATTATTGGTTGAATCTAAGCTATATTCTCAGTTAAGTTGAATTTACGACTTATTGGAATGAACCTCCAACCTGAACAGTATATCTGTGAAAAATCAACATACCCCTAAATCGCTCCTTCAGAATGACTATTGTGACGTTTATTGTGTTGAGCAGAGCGCCATCGTGCGGGATTACCACGAGGCACAAAAGTTTCATTATTTATCTGAAGAGGTCGCCGTTGTCGATCTTAAGAATAGATACACCACAGACATGTCAAAATGGACACCAAACTGCAACTGTGGATGCTACACCTGATAGACTTTCTATTGATGATGTCAATTCAGTTTGTTAACAAACCTATTCGTCCAAAAATCTTACTGGCCACTAAATATAAAGTTTTCAAAGCATCATGTCCAACACAGACTGTTATTATTGATCTATGTCAATCATGGCGAAACACAAGAGTTGATTTTAAACAAAAATCCACACAAAAAGTGTAAGTCGCACTTAAGACAGTATACTTCACCAGAACATTACCACTCAAAAGATAGTTTTGTTTTTCTCAACGAAAAATATTACGATTTTTTTTTGTAGTTTGCTCGACAAGTTTGAACATTTTCAAGTAGAATAGAAATCCTGTTGATGAACACAATTTGTCGCTGGAACACTTACCCTCCTACATTATTCGTGTGAGTGTCAACATTTTATGGAATGACATTCATAGCGTCTATGGTGATAAATTTAAGTTTAATTTTGTGGTGACGTCAGAAACTAAACCCAATTACTTATTACGTTGGAAGTCTTGCTGCTGTTAACCGATAGCGTAAGCTTCTAATAATTCAAGACGGTCTATCATATATCTGTTCATCTCTAACTGTACTTAAGCCCTTACTTTTTAAAACCATGAATATGTTTAATAATAATTGGCTTAAGAAATATCTTAAAGAATAGATGCTCACAGTAGCAATTGGTCAACTACGAGTAGTTAACTGATGGTACATATATGTATTTCACCGAACAGAGTGGAACCAATTTCTTCAACGTTTTGGAGAAAGTAGTGTTATTGCTCTTTATATTTTAAAATCATTTGAGAGAGTTTAGCAGCTCTTATTGAAAAAACTTGAATTTGGCATCGATAAATCACTTCTTCATTAGACTGGAAATTAAATCGGATAGCCCAACAGAAGAAATATTGGCTGATTTCAAGTTTATATCTACAAAATAAAATATGATGTGCCACAGTACTCTGTTTTGTCACCGATTCTCTTTCTGATTATTACTAATAATCTCTTATCTGGACATTCTTATCCCGGAAATTGTTTTTCTGGCAACAGTGCTCTCAGATTTTCGTATTTCTTTCTAGATTCACACCCATGTCCTTCGAAACTAGAATAAATACCAATAATAACTCTTATTATGTTCTTTCGAAATAGACAGCGCATTCCTTCCCTTAAAATATTACTCGAATTTTAGTAATGCTCATCAATCTACCATTTGAGCCTTATTTCGGATGTTCTGTTTTTTTTTTTTCAGGATGCCTTTTAGTAGCAATTATGCGATGTCACCCAGATCGTCGAAAAAGTAATTATAATGGTTGATTTTGTGGTTTTGGTATTCAGAGAGCAAATGATATGAGCCTGCTTTCAACTCATTATTCAAACAGTATCTTCACAAGTCAGATTCGGTGCGGTACCCATTAGAACCCGTTAACCCGATTCCAACCAAAAGCGATAGTTATAGATTGTTAAGCTAAAGAAAGTATTCTGTTTTTATTTTAGGGAGATCTAGCCAAAGACTTCTCGAAATCCGACTGGTGTCAATTGTTGATATAGTGTGGCTCACAGCTTTCAGAAACTCCTTGTGAATTCTGAAAGTAATATTTTATTAATTATTAATCTTGCTAACAAATTACATTTTTGCTTATTCATTTAATAAATTAATAATTTTGTATGCAAGATAATAGTGTATAGCATTTAAATTAAATTTAATAGATATAATACTACGTTTTATAAAATCAAAATTAATTTTATGTCTGGGCGAACTTAAAACAAAGCCTTTGAAGAGCTTATAGCTATCTGTTGTTGAAAACCAATAATAAATACTATGCTCTTTGCACAGTCTACAGCAAAAGTCTGCAAAATACTGCTGAAAACCGTCTTCCGAGGCACATAGCTAGGCAATGGAAAATGTTATTATAATCTATATATTGATTTCAAAACTACACCCAACAAGGACATCTGAATCGGATGATGTCTCAATGGTATTTTTATAATATTTAATATTTAAAGGCAATGCCATTCAACGATTTTACCAGAGGAAAACCAATAGGGCAACACTTTAAACCCGCCTCTAAGTAAGTTTTAAGATGGGAGTCGACTCTAAACATGAGTTAGATAGTTAGAGGAGTTGGTTAGTCTGTTTAAGATTGATTCAAATCGGTCCAAAAAAAAAATAAACAACTAAAAATTATGTGAGAAATTTGTCAGTTCACGATTTAATTACTTAACCAAATTTGCAAGGTTTACTGAATTTTCTTAATTTTATTAATAAATCCCTCAAGTTTTGAAAGTTTTTTTGAAACTTAACCAATAGCAAACCAATGAAGTGATTCATTATACCTATCAAATTTACCATAGTTTAAAGTTTTTTGATATCTCTAATTTAAAAATTTGAAACTTTTATAAACATAGGACTAGGTATACGTTTAGATTTAGATGAAACAATTTTGTCACCACTATCTTGTTCTAACACACAATTTTTTGTGTTTTTACAGAGTGGCACACGAATCGTGCTAAAATAAAAAATTTAAATAACTTTTATTTTAATCGATGTATTTCATTATTTTTTTTTATTGGATTAAAACTTAAATTTTATTTTAAATAACTAATGGTTTTTAAATATGATAGACCGCAAATGACCTCCACGCTCATCCACGCATATGCGGTACCTGATCAGAAAATTGTTCATTGCGGCCTGAAGGGTTGAAATTGGGATCGCCTTAATTGTTGTCTTAATGGACTTCAATTCAGTCAAATTCCTGGGTTTGTTTTGTACACTTCCTGCTTGACATAACCCCATAAAAAAACAATCTGGTGCAGTCAGGTCAGGTGACCTTGGGGCCAGCGGAAAGTGCAGTTTCTGGATATCAATTTGTTTGGGAATTTTCGTTGGAGCTCCGCCACAACTTCTGTGGCTACGTTCTGTGGCTACGTTCTGTGGAGCAAGTGCCTCCATCTTGTTGACACCAAATCCTGCTGAAAGGGATACGTCCTCGGCGAAGTTCCGGTAAAAAAACTCCTACAATATCTTCAAATAACGGTCCCCATTGACAGTTTGTGTTACACCGTTTTCTTCAAAGACGTTTGGCCCGACAATACACCTTGATGAAACTGCGCACCACACAGTGACTCGTTCTGGGTGCAGTTCCGTCTAATGGAGAATTTCTGGATTAGATTCACTCCATATACGGCAATTTTGCTTGATAATATTTGCCTGTATTGCCGATGCAAAAGCCACGATTGTATCCTGAACCCGAACATTGGGATCTCGATGATACGGTCTTCGTTCGATGCTTCCAGATTCGGCAAACATGTTCACCAGCCTCATAATGCTCCATCTACACAGAGCGAAAGAGTACTACATAAAATCAATAAGGTTCCCTTATTGACCTACTTTAACAAGAAATCTTATTAAAAGCATTGAATAATACGATATTTTCATAGAGAAATCTTATTGATTTTATGAAGAAAATCTTATTGAAGGTTTGAAAAGTATTTTCTACTTTTTCTATAAGGAAAACATATTTAATAGTATAAGTAATGTGAAAACCTTGTTACTTTTCAGTTTTAACAAGAAAATCTTATTATTTTTTTCTATAAAGGCTAATAAGTAAATATTCTTAAATCAAAAAGTTTTGTCTTTTAAATATGTGGGTAGCAAATTCTGTTGTTTTTTCATAGCGATTCTTCGAGTTAGATGAACAATGAGCAAACCGTATGACTTTTTCAGATTTTAGGTATACCTGTAAGCTTCTTACAAATGTTTGTCTACTTACTATTAGGAAATCTTCTCGAATTAAAAAGAATTCCTTTTTATTAGTATACGTTTTTTTTTATAAATTCTTTCATTGTGTTTTGAGCTTGGGTACACACCAGGAAAAAAGGATTATTTTTGCGCGTGTGTGCCTATCCCAGCTCTTTGTGCTTGATATTTGAAACCAAAGGTGATTTGTATAGTTAAACGTGTGAACTTTGGAACAATAAGGTTAGTCCGTGATCTGAGCGGGAAAAAAATATTTAGAGTGATAAGTGAGTGTTCGTTATTTTAATTAATAAATTGAAAACAATAAATCAAATGCTTAAATTAATATTCAGTTTTTGTATGATTACATACTTGCTTTTAAAAGCCATTCTTCAAATGTATGCTCACTCTTACAGGGCTTTATAAAAACACGTTCCCTTTTTAATAAAAATGTATGTATTTCTGTTTATAGTTATGTAAGTTTATTCTGAAGTATTGTACGACTTAAGGCTACAAGAAAAAGTGTTCCATTTTTATCTCGTGTTACTTTTTTTGTAAGAAAAAAAAACAATAAATAGTTTTGAAAAAATATTTATGTTTTGTCTTTTCTTTAAATGAAGTAAGCATTAAAAAAGGTGAATTTGGAAAATATAATTTTAAATTTTTTCGAATACCCATTATTTTACACCGGCCTGTCCGAATAAGTTCGTTTTATTGTTTCCTTGAGATCTTTACTCTTTTCAACAAAACGTCAAAAATATCTTCTTATTGTATCCAAAAAATTGCCACTTTATTATCAATAAGATCGTCTTATTGTATCTAAAAGATATTCACATGTTATCAATTAGAACTTCTTATTGTTTCAAAGAGATGTGCTGACACTTTTCAATAAGTTTTTCTTATTGTTTTAAGAAGTCATATTGCAGCTTAATAAGATATCTTTTTAAAAATATGTGTATATCTCATAAAACGGTTATCAACATTTTGATAAGATTATCTCTTTGCTTTTAATAAGACTTCCTTATTGGATGAAAACCACAGAGAGATCTTATTACTTTTCTTCTATTTTATGTGGTAAAATTTTCTATGTGTACTCGGGGGAGTACCAACAAACTCCAGCCTTTATTCCCTTTGGACGGAAATGACGGACTGCAAAGAATGGTATCGCTGCACTATCCAAATCCTTTTTTCAGTATCCCAAACATTCATTTTGATATATAAATAGTAGCCTATTAAATTAAAAAAAAATAAGCTGATTACTCACACTGAAAAAAAGTAATTAGGTTTTATTTTTGTAGCACGATTCGTGTGCCACCCTGTAAAAGAACTTGGTTGTTTTTTTTTTAACATTTATGTTTTGGGTTTGATAAATTTTAGTAGGAAAAATTATGAAATATGAGGGTTTTACGAATTGTCTACATTGTCAACAAATTTAAGTCGACAATTGGGAATTGTCTACATTGAATTGTCTACATGTAGACAATCATGTAGTCTACATTCTTAGTCTACAAGGCACAACACTGGTTCCAAATTGAAATTCAGTGCATATGAAGTCCGTTTACCTAAAAATCAACTTTAAATAGTCGAAACGAGAAACGAGACCACAAACTTCTTCAAACCATAATACTTTCCAGCCATAACGAGACAATCCCTCACATACTATTTCTTACGCAGAATATCAGACAAAAGACCGACAGTGGTCTGAAAATTTATGGAGTCATTCCCCCTGAAGTTTTGTGTTTTGTGTTTTCTGTAACACGACCCTAGTCAATCAGTGAATCACTGTTGCAAAGTAAGAAATACATAACTTTTCAATGGAATTATACGAACACTGCACAAATACAAACACGAGTTTTCCGAAAGTACATTTAAACATTATTCACATTGAGTTTTTTCCCCGTAATGATCTTGGTTAATTTTCAATAGTAAATTTTAATTTTATCACCTTCCTAGAACAATTCAGTGTCAATAACCTCTCTGCTCGTTGACACTGTGCCAACACAAAATTTCCCCGTCCAATTGCATTGCTGCTACCCGAAATGTAGTAAAATCGATTCAGAAGTCCTGGTGTAGAAAATTCGAATCATTACTTTTGTATGGGTGAACTGAATGTGCTCTATGTGCATTATGTACGATGCACAAGCAGAAGAGTCAAAGTTCTAGTTCAGTAACGAAGCGAAGGATATATTCAAATTCAAGCACAGTCCCTTTCCACAGTTCCGGCTAAAATTAAGCAACCTTTCGCGTATACGAGTATAAAATTGAGAAACACACTACTGAGACCGGAAATAATCCCCTTTAGATAGATAGTTTCATTTTTTTTTTTTTTGTTATACTGTTGGTTTTCGTTGAGAGTATATGGCCAAAATGGGGTTTAACTAGGCCATTCTCGAAATCAAACTGCAAAAAATTCAAAAAAAAAAGAACTAGTCTTGCCTCATCGCACTTGAACCTAGTTCGAGCTGAGACCGAGACCCTCGCAGGGGGAGTGTAGGATGGAGGATATTCTATTATGCCGTCGTAGTCGTCGTCGTGGGTTTCACAGGATAATGTAAATTTCGGCGTCATGTTGGCTTCGTTTTTCTTTCTTTTGTTTCGTTCGTTTTTTTTTATATTATTATTCTCAAGTGGAGATAATACTCAGTGCCAAGCAACGAAGACGATCGATATCTTGATAGTTTTTCTTTTGGGTGAACATCCTTCATTGCTTGAGTACCGTTCAGAGTTCCCTTGGCACCAGTTCCGAGCCCTCTTTTTTTTATTCGTTTTTCGTTATGTTCTATTTTCTATAATATTCAGTTATATTTTTTTTTTTTTTTTTCATTGTGTAGTTTTTCGGGACTAGTTGGCACCGTGCCAAATTCAAAAAGAAAACTTATCAGCACATAAGGACACAAACAAAAATCAGAACGTTAGTTGGTTGTTGGAGTAGGGTAGCGGGAGATGTGGGTTGGGGACCAATATGAAAACAACCGTTTTGAAGAGGAAAAATGTTCTCATTTGGTATATATGAGGTTACAGCCGTTGCCACCCTTGCTATGCTGCCATACCAGCCAAGAGTGATGGTATGGCTCCTCTGCTGATGGGTCTGTTATATAATCCCTGAAATGTGTATAGTTTTAGGTTAGGTTTTGGCATTCAGTATCGTAAAAATTCAGAAATGGCGCCTTTTCATTGAATTGGTAGTGTAAGAGCTTACTCATACTAAAATACATATATGTACTTCCATGAGCATGAGGACCAGATGAAGCCATTACCTAGGGATATTTACCGTCATTGATGCTATTTCTATTTCTATTTAATTTTTTTTATTAAATTCTCTTTTTTTAAGGAGGAAATGAATGTGAATAAGAGAGCTGTGAAAGAGGAATACAAAAAAATTATAGATTCAGCAAAAAATTCAAAATATTTTATTACATAATTTCTAAGCCTTTTACTGTACTACCTGATATAATTCTGCTTTTATAAAATAAAAAAAAATTAATATTTAGAACAAGGAGTGCATTCATTGATATTCAGAAATATATAGAGTGGGTTTGAATGAAGGCTTCTAGGACTGCGTATTGTGTAGTTCGCATGGTACTAGTTATAGAAGGCTGGTAAGTTTCTGAGTTTCAGTTATGGTTATGGCTATATAAGGCCATCGATCCGAACTAACGTTTGTCAAAAGTTGTCTCTATGTGGTTGTTTAAATCCAGAAAATCGGTTTGAGGCTGGGATACAAGCCTAAAACCCATAACAAAACTAGTGGTGTACCAGAGGGCTCCGTTTTGTCTCCGACCGTCTTACTTATTTTTTTTATTTTTTCTAATTTTGCACGCGCTCAAGGGATTATATATAGATATTTTTTTTTAACACAGCGTGGGCCTCCGATGAAAGAAGAGAATGGAGGATAGGAAATATGTGTGGGACGATGTTCTGAGACTAGAGCTGGTTGTTGTCTCAGATTTGTCTCCAGGGATGGCGGCTAAATTAATGCGGGGAAAATTACCGTGTCTTATTTATTTAAGTCTCTTAGATTTCACATTATTTTATTTATTTCGTTGTCATATTTATGTGTATACTAGTTTACTAAACTTCATGTTGGTTGTTAATGTTATGCCTGAACAGCATGTAATGAGTAAACCAGCAACCCATTTTATTACAATTTTTAGAATTGATTTTTCATGGAATATAAGGAGACATAGACAACGGCAGGAATCGAACCTGCAAGCACGAGGTTGAGAGGCGAGCACACAACTATCGCGCCACGGCCACCCATTATAATGTGGAACCACGAAGCAAAATATGATTAACTTATTAAATTCTGATCTACCAGCATTTATAGTTAGGAAATCGAGTACTAGAGGTTCATGCTTCGAAAATTCAATTTTGTTGTTTTTTTTTCTTTGATAAAGCGAAACTTGCCAAGCTTGTCGTCCATGAGCAACACTTGCATCAATGATACTAAATTGGTCTCGATCCTCGGTATTATTATTATTAGCGACCTCTAGTGCAACTTTCATATGCCAGAAGTCTCTATCTGAAAAAATTCTCACATGAACTACTGACGGAAGGCTTATCATTTCCATTGAAAAAGTGATCTAATCATCTAATTAATTTCGAGCCAGATTGTTACCACAAGAGTTTCGACAGTCATCTTATTTTTTCAACTTTTCTAAAGTCTGTTGTTAACAATCAACATTTTTGGCTTCTTATAACAATGAAAGTTATATGAACTTTTATTTATTTCGTCACAGCGATCACCATTGATTTCACTATACTCAAAATCTGCATTACTTGCTTATGATGGTGCTACTGTTCGGGGGAACTTGGGCCTCAACCAAGGTTAGGCTGGTGTTACTGAATAGCCCATAAAGTTTATTCTTGTATCATCTCTTCCACTCACTCACCACGGGATCAGTATTTGATTTAGCACTATATATCGTTGGCTTTATTTATAGCTGTCTAAGTTGACATTCTATCCAAGACGTCAGTGTTGCATGCCCTTTCTTCATGATAGCATATACTTTGTCTTGGCCTCATTTACTGCTAATTCTAGCGTCGCCGCTCCCGTCTCAATTCTCACAACGGCGTCATTGAAATAACACTGCGTTTTTTTCAATATCATTTGCATATAATGCATATAATTGAACGGTTTTTTGAAACGTGGTGCATATGGTGTTGGCACGGGAATTCTACACTATTATTTCAAGTATGATGTTTAATGAATCGCAAGAGAAGGTGTCGCCTTGTCTGAATCGTATATTGAAATCAAATGCAACGGTGAGTTTACCGACCTGAATGGAACAGCGTGAATTCAGGCCATCGTCATTCTGCCCAAGAACGACATTGTCAGGCATGCCAAAACTAAACATTGCTCTATATAGCTGGTAGGTATCGATTTAAAGCTTCTGGGTTTTTTCGATTTTTCATCGCGTTTATACAGTCTGCAGAAGTGGGCTTTCCAAATTATTAACATTTACAGCTTTCTTACTACGATGATATTTGCAGGCCCCGCTTCGTGCTCTGTAATCTTTTGAGGTCCGATTTACCTTTTGGTAAAATTTCCGAACCCCATTCCTGCAGGTCGCGTGCTTCAAATGCTATAAGGCAAGTTATAGACTAAGAGCCCAGGGCCGACAGACATACGTCATTTTATCATAGCTGATTTTTGGATATGTTTAAGGGGATAGTGTCTCAAGCTTTGTTTGGCACTTGTCAAACCCCTACATTGGGGTTTCGTCTGGCAGATACCTTTAAGCTGACACAGAATCACAAAATTTGTTTTTGAAATTTTAATTTTATTTGTATATTAATAATGCCTTCAAAATAGCTTTTTTTTTTCAAAGAATGTTTTCAAAATTTTATACATACAAAAATAATTTTTGAAAAAACCGCGCCAACGATTTTTTTAATTTTTTAACAAAATTAACAGAAACTTGAAGGTATTTGTTCGATTGCTCAGTGAAATTAAAAAAGATTAACTTAAATTTGCCATTTGTTTATATAATACGAATAAATAATTGGATTGTAATATTTAATTTGTTAACCGTTGGTGGACCGCACTCAAAGGCTGCTTAATTTCTAGTGTCACTGTAGTCGTCATCGCTCTCATAGTTAGGTTCACCTCCAAAGTGACCACAGTACGTAAAATTGAATTTTTTTGTATGTGTTTTCCGGACCCAGATGTAGGCTCTTGAGAATGCTCTGCATATTGTTGTTGCATTTTCATGCCATTGTCGATGGCAATGCACTTTTATAGGTTTCTACTTCTCTGTCGCAACTACAGTTAGCTTTGCAGCTGCTCTAGTCGTCATCGCTCTGATGATGATCTTCATCTTCTCGGTCCGAAAAATGTATTTGCTGTTGCATTTTCCGGATCGATAAGTAGGCTCTTGTGAGTTACAATGTTGTTGTTTCATTTTTTGCACCGAGAAACAGGCATTTGACGATGCTTTGTTGTAGTTTGCAAATTTATGTCGCAACCAGTGTATGCCGAATTAAATACATTCTATTTTCTATGTCAAAAACTACGTTTAGTAAATTAAATAGAATAAACTACGCGTCTTATTTACTACAATTTGCTATGTCTGCTACATTAACTTAGTAAGTTAAGAAAATCAATAGAATTTCAACCGGATATGAAAAAAATCCAAAATTTTGAATACAAAAACCCGATTTGGTCCAATAGGAATGAATATGCACAGGATACCCCTATTTATAATTATTTGCATTTTTTCCAAATCGCAAATAAATAAAATGCACTACTAGATCGCACGAACTTGTTCTTATGTTCGATCACATTGTATGCAAAAAATATCTATTTAAAATCTAAATATATTTGTAAAGTAATTTTTTACTTTATTTAAAAAAAAAAAAATGTTCTTAAAAAAAATTAAAAAAAAAAATTCAAAAAGCCTATAAAAAACTATACTTTTTGAAAAAAAATTATTGAGCAGTTTTCAAAATAATTTTTTTTTTTAAATACAAGAAAATATTTATTAAAAATGTTGGTACGCAGTATAAATTGGGCAACCTAAGCCTATATATGTGTGGAATTTCGAAAGAATCGGTCGAGCCATTTATGAGATGGATGGTCCTATGGAAAGTACCGTTTTTAGACATTTAAAATTTTTTTTTTCAATCATATTATCGGTCGTACCTAAAAAGCTGCACTGATTTTTTTAAATCAAGATCGTTAGTGCCGTTTCCGAGAAAAATAGGCTTTAACGTAACAGTTACATGGCAGGTACCGTTATTTTTTAGCTAAAAAAAAATTCAATTTCCCCTCTGTACAATACTTAAGAAACTCTATATACCAAGTTTGAAGCAATTCGGCCCACCCGTTTGGGCTGTAGGCGTCTATACATACATACAGGCAGACTGCCAAAAAGACTGACGGACAGACTGACAGACAGACTAACAGGCAGACAGACTGACAGACAGACGGACTGACATACAGACGGACTGACATACAGACTGACAGACAGACTGACAGACAGACTGACAGACAGACTGACAGACAGACTGACAGACAGACAGACTGACAGACAGACTGACAGATAGACTGACAGACAGACTGACAGACAGACTGACAGACAGACTAACAGGCAGACAGACTGACAGACAGACGGACTGACATACAGACTGACAGACAGACTGACAGACAGACTGACAGACAGACTAACAGGCAGACAGACTGACAGACAGACGGACTGACATACAGACTGACAGACAGACTGACAGACAGACTGACAGACAGACTGACAGACAGACTGACAGGCAGACAGACTGACAGACAGACGGACTGACATACAGACTGACAGACAGACTGACAGACAGACTGACAGACAGACTGACAGACAGACAGACTGACAGACAGACAGACAGACAGACTGACTGACAGACAGACTGACAGACAGACTGACAGACAGACTGACAGACAGACTGACAGACAGACTGACAGACAGACTGAAAGACAGACTGACAGACAGACTGACAGACAGACTAACAGGCAGACAGACTGACAGACAGACTGACAGACATACAGACTGACATACAGACTGACAGACAGACTGACAGACAGACTGACAGACAGACTGACAGACAGACTGACAAACAGACTGACAGACAGACTGACAGACAGACTGACAGACAGACTGACAGACAGACTGACAGACAGACTGACAGACTGACTGACAGACTGACAGACTGACAGACTGACAGACAGACTGACAGACAGACTGACAGACAGACTGACAGACAGACTGACAGACAGACTGACAGACAGACTGACAGACAGACTGACAGACAGACTGACAGACAGACTGACAGACAGACTGACAGACAGACTGACAGACAGACTGACAGACAGACTGACAGACAGACTGACAGACAGACTGACAGACTGACAGACAGACTGACAGACAGACTGACAGACAGACTGACAGACAGACTGACAGACAGACTGACAGACAGACTGACAGACAGACTGACAGACAGACTGACAGACAGACTGACAGACAGACTGACAGACAGACTGACAGACAGACTGACAGACAGACTGACAGACAGACTGACAGACAGACTGACAGACAGACTGACAGACAGACTGACAGACAGACTGACAGACAGACTGACAGACAGACTGACAGACAGACTGACAGACAGACTGACAGACAGACTGACAGACAGACTGACAGACAGACTGACAGACAGACTGACAGACAGACTGACAGACAGACTGACAGACAGACTGACAGACAGACTGACAGACAGACTGACAGACAGACTGACAGACAGACTGACAGACAGACTGACAGACAGACTGACAGACAGACTGACAGACAGACTGACAGACAGACTGACAGACAGACTGACAGACAGACTGACAGACAGACTGACAGACAGACTGACAGACAGACTGACAGACATACATTCAGACGGACAGAATTTTTAGACCATCTTTTTTCGTCTTCGCTATCATCGTAATGTCATGTTTGATTATTAACTCAAAACTTTTTTTTTTCGACGAATGAATAACTTTCCTTATAGTACCTATAATCTCTAATAAATAAAAAGCGGAAACAAAATGAACTCAAAAATACATTTAGTAATCATCGCATTTATTTTTATAATTTGTATTTATAATTCTTATGATTTTCAACGTTGTAGTCAATGAGAACAAGTTGTTTGGATTCTTCTTGCCCAAGTCTTTATTTTCATTTATTATGATAAAAACTTTAATTTGTTCACTAATCGCCAATTGCAAAGGAAATGATAAATATATATGAGTTCAAAATTCAAAATGAAATGACATTTCATACGATTTGACGTTTGAAACTACGTCTGCTACAATTTGTTTCATTGGCTACATTAACAACATTTAACTACATTGCAGACGTTGTTAATGTAGTTTATTCAAAAAAGTGACAGTTGGGCCAACCCTGGTCGCAACTACAGTTCTTCATGCAGGTGCTCCTTGCCCTAGACAGTATTGGAATGTTAAACAGAAAGATGTATGTGTTCTAAGATGTGTTTTGAAATGTGTGTTGTATGATATGTGAAATTGAATGCAGATGAGTTGTAAAAAGTTTTACTGTAATAGCAGACTAACGATTAAATAACATAAGGTATTAATTTACTAAGACGATTGTATGCAAAATGACAATACAATAAATTGAGTTACCAAAAAATAATTAAATTCCTTAATAATTTGTACATTACTTATAAAGCTAGAAATTCAATCGAAATCGTTGCCCAGCTTTTGAAAAAAAAATCCATCAGCGACCGAAGGATGCACTTACAAAGGGAAAGTAGCTATTTGGAGTATTTCTTTTTTTTACGTGAAACCAATACCAATACAACAGAATAATAGGTCCCTTTTTAGTCTATTAGCTGACGCAGTAAACTCTTCATGAATAAAATATGACATGGTATGAAAAAAAAGCCACTAGAACAATAATTTCTTTATGTGTCTAACACATACCTACCTTTTGTTTTCTTCCTAATAACCCCATAAATAAATAACGAACAAAAAACAAAAATACTATAAAACCAACCAACCAAACCTTTTATTTCAACAAGAAGGTAGGTACATAAAATTTATGTGACAACATTACAATTCTTTTGGATACAGACAACACAATATCCACATCATTTTACAGATGGCCTAGCTTAATAATAATTGTTATTTTATTACGTTTTGTCCTTTTGGAATTAATGTCCTTTACATAAAGCACTAACTATCTTCAGTACGGCTCATTGAAGTAGCTATAATGTCCTCGCACTATTTGAAAGCTAATTTATGATATTAAGTCATTAGAGCAGCCATTAGCTTCTTATATATTTATTTATGTATTTAGCTGGATTTTTGTTTGTTAAGAGTAAAGTAGATTTTAACATTAATGGAAAGAGTGCTTTTTGTCCTTGAACGTATCTGTGTAATGTGGTAATTATGTTAGTTTAAATTCAACTAAGGTTTACAAAGGAGGTATATGAAATATAATTCTTGGTGTTCTGTTCAACCGATACGAGTAAAGTTTAGACGTACTAGCATGCTTTTGAGCCAATTTGCAATAATCTTATTTATATTTTTTGTAAGTCTTACACTGAACACACAGAGCAATAGAAATGATGGGTGCGGCGCGGCGGGACAGGAGGTTAGGGTGAATATTGGTCTTCAATATATTTAAATATCACAATAGGATCGATGCTATCGTTTTGAGTACAGATTTCGACTTTACATCTGAAAAAGCAATTTTTTCATCTGACAGTCCATCAGAATTTGGGTTCGATAGTATTATGGCTAAATTGTTTAATTTATGGTAACCTAACAAAACTTTGATTCAACTCCAATTACCCAAAGTAGATACATTTGACGAAAAGCTTGAATTTCATTCCACATAGACGTATTAATACTTATAGTAGCTTCAAAAAACTTTATATTTAAAATGTATGTATGTTAATATTTTGGCTTAAAAAAGACGTGTTCTCGTGACTTTGATAGTCAGCAAAGTAAAAATTTTACAAGGAAAACAACAATAAGAACATACTGGGAATTACTTTTTCTTTCATTTGAAGTATAACTGAGTTCCGATAATTAGTAAGTCTATTCAATCATAGATGGCATTGAAGTAATTTTTCTTAGTAATGTATGCTTGTATTTCTTTTTTTCCTTGTATTTTTTATTCTTTTTGACAGAAAAAAACACAGATGTGAAAATCCATCCATATTTTGTCGTGAAAATGTTTTACTTTGCTGTACTTGCTAGTCACGAGAACACGACTAAAATAGGGCCACATACTGTTGATAGTCATTTTTGCACGTTTTGGTTTTTTGCTAAACATGTTAATTGAAGCCAAAGTTAGCAGAAATTAGAACTCGAAGTTCATGGAGAGTCTCAATTTGTTTATGTTCCACAAACCGTCCCATCGCTCTAACTCTGTTATATTTGATCTTCATAACTTCCTTTTTTGTTTTTCAACCGTTTATATCAAGATAGCAGTGTCTTCAATATGTCTGCAGTCTGCTTATTTGAAGTTGGAGAGAATGTGGATTTTCGTCTAACCTGATTACTTGTGAACAATACTATTATAAGAACATCAGAAAAGATTTTCCACCCGCGAAATTTTCAGAAATATTATTAATGATAACATCATAAGAAGATGTGACTCCGAAATGTATCTAGATAGCACTACCATTGTCGTAAGCTTGTCGTGAAAAAAAGTCTCGGTCTTTTTTTTTTTAAATAATCCCTGGTAATGCTAACTTGACAGCCAAGTTATCATTACTGCTCCTCAAAAACGATTTATATGAATTCAAAAATAAAAAGGGGTATAACATTAACTGTCGTAAATTTGTCGTAAATCAGTTCCGAAAGAAAACAAAATAAAGCCATAAGATAATCGATGACTGAACATCATATATTTTTGATGGCCGCCGTATAATTGACATTTACCATTAAGGGAGGTACGAATTTCATACAAAAGACGTTCTTTCGCCCTTGCCGTGGTTAGTATCAATTCAGATTAACTAAAGAAAAGTTCCACACCAGATCCAATTATATAATTCACTGCTCTGTACGAAATTGTACTAGTTTCGACCAAAAATTTAGGATCTTATCATGACCCTTGCCTCCCTCTACCTGTGGTCTCACTGTTTATTTCTACAATCCACTTCTTCTTAGTGTATTGTTGTCGAGGCTTTTGTTTCGACATGAATTTTCTGCAAGCCTTTTGCTAGCGACGGGGAACTTAATCCCGAAAGTTTATTCCTGTGAATACTCTTCTCTTAACGAATCTATTACCGCACACAGGAGTCGATTTTTCTTCTAGAGGCGAGACGATTTATTCCTACCCTTACTCTTATATTATCTTATGTAGTTGTTATTAAAGAATCTATATATTATGTAACTATTATTTTTTATTTATTATATGTTAAGAATTAAACTTGTAAGCTTTTTAAAAACTGAACACCCTGGACACCGACGTACTCATTTCAAATAAATTCGAAGTTCCTACTTCTATATTCACGAACTTAGCATAAAGTTTCGTTTGCTTTTGAGTGAATTCTTAAGAATACTAAATAGGGCGAACAAATATTCAGTAGTTGAAAATCCTGCACGAAATGTAGCTTGAAACAGTGTCAGTACTTTATTTATAACTGATTAAGCCTATTGTTCGAGACATTTGGTAATAGTTTCTTAACTTAATACTTTATTAAAGCTTTCGGCAAAGCAACAGTTATCGATTAAATTATAGGTAAACAAGCAAAGGAATGTAATTTTTATAGCAGCTTATACCCTAAAGTGAAATTTCACAAAACCTTAACACTAATAGCATCTATGCTTAGTTTATTTTTTCATTTTAAAAAGAGCCAAATCGATTTCCTAAATGGGCGAGTCAAGTGTTTCAATCACGTTAGGGGAGGTAAAGTTAAATGTTAAATAGGATTTAAAATGAGTAGCTTAAGTCTCAGCTTTAAGCGAGCTACTAGGTTGGCGATTGCACTTGAATAACGTACGTTGCACCAAAACTTGCTTGAATCCTTACATTTTTGAAAGTCTGTATGATTACATACTTGCTTTTAAAGCACTTTTTGTATAATTTAATGATTTTGAATGACCAACAAAAACTTGAGTGTGCTACCACCAAGTTTGTCTCATATTATTTTTGGCTGGAATTATAGCTTGGCAAGTCGTGAAATAGCTATAATTCCAGCCAAAACCACACTTCAATTTTTACCAAGATCGTTAGATCCGTTTTGGAGATAATTAAGAGATAGAAAATTGTATGGCAAGTAACGTTATTTTTGGGGCTAAAAAAACGATTCAAGTATCAATCTGAGACAATCACCTAAAACGGTTAAGTACCAAGTTTGAAGAAAATCGCTTCAGCCGTTAAGGCTGTAGGTTGTTCTACAGACAGACAGACGGAATTACGGCACCCAGTTTTTTGGTGGTCTCTATAATCGTGATCTCCAGTTTAATTAAAACCTCGAGTTCAATCTTTTTTCCAAATGCAAAACTTGCCCTATAGTACAAACATACTTATTTACTTTACTTATCCGGCTCTCGATCCATGGAGGGTCGCTGCCTGACATATTGCGGTGTTCCATCGCCGGTTGCAGTCCATCGAATGCTCCCTCCAGTCGTCGAGACCAAGCGCTCTTGCGTCTGTAACTGCCTGGTCCCTGTAGCGGAGTTTCGGTCTTCCTGGTCGTCTCGAACCTGGGGGCTGGGATAACATAATCGCAAATAAGAAAGTTGGCGATGACCCGACCATTCTCTTATTAAACCATTGTGGCGATATCAATAACGACATCTATAAATCTAAGTATATTATTATTATTTTTACCGTCATCAATTAATCAAGCTACGAATTATTTTAAAACATCCTTGTTAAATTATTTTTAATATTTTCATGTTTGAATATTGAGAGCACTTTGTTTGGTCTAGAAGATTCCAAACATTTGTAAATATGTAGTTTAAAGTATAAAATATTTAGTTAGTTATTAAAAGTTATTAAACTAGTAAATACGTGTTTTATTTTGTGGAAATAATATAAAACTATAATTGGTGACCCCGAACTCAATACTCAAATTAATACGCAAACATCACGCAACATTTTTAAATTTTTTCTTTTTGCTCAATTTGCAAAATTAATTGGAACCAAATCTGAATTCAACAATATTATGCTCAAAAACAAAAATGCCGAATAACAAAGGAGATAAAACAACCATAACCATCGATGAACAAGCTACACCAGGAACTGGGATAAGGGAATTTGCAGCACGAGTTCAAGTTCCAAATCTGCAAGGATACCCAATACACAACATTGAGTCATGGTTTACTCATTTGGAAGCGTTTTTCAGGATTCATGGCTTTGGTAAAATGAACCAAGAACAACGTGTTCAATTTAAATTTAACATTGCTGTGATGTACATGGACCAACGCCTTCATGAACAGATTTACTAGATTATGAAAAATCCTCCTGAACAAGGAAAGTATGAAGCACTACGGCGTTCCATTATTAATACATTTTCAGCATCCCCAATGGTCAGACTACAACACTTACAACTGGAATACAGTTAGGGGACAACAAACCAAGCCATATGCCCTCACAGCTCAAACGCACTGACGTCACAAAAGACCAACACCTTATCAAAGATTTCTGGATGCAGCGCCTTCCAGTTTCGGTAAGAGCAGTGATTGCCAGTATCAAACACAAACACTTTTTCGGAACAACTCGCCGCCATTGCTGATGAAATAATCGACAATGTTCGCATTAACTGAGTTGATGCTGTAGAAACGAGAGTGAACCAACAAGTAGAAGCTTTGAATACCTACAACAACAACTCACTACAAGATCGGTTCAAACAATTAGAAAAAAAAACACTACCCCGCATCGTTCCCGATCACAATCCCAAACAAACTTCCAAAATAACCAATCCAAAACTTCACACGGAAACCAAGCTAATAACAAGAACATCTGTTGATTTCACAGACGATACGTTTCACAGGCGAGGAAATGTGACACCCCGTGCTCAGTGGCGTAATAACCACCAGGCTCGATAGGCTCGAGCCTAGGGCGGAAACTTGTAGGGGGCGGCAAATTTTGTATGTTATTTTATTTTAATCTAAAAAAATGAGGCAAAAGAAAGATTACCTAATGCCATTCAAGTGGGGTATTCATCAGTTTTGGTATCCGAAAATACTAAATTTAAATCTTTGGCCTGATTTTCCTCCTATTCTAAAAAAAGTTGTTTGCGCGAACGGTTCGAAAACGCGTAAAAACAATTCGCCCGATAAGAAATTATTTCCCACTTGTTCCTTGTTAAAAATTGCAGGTAGCATTATTACGCAATTCGGGTAACGCATTAGAAATACACGGACGCTAAATCAGAATAAGCCAAAATCGTCGAGTTGTTCTCACTCATAAGGCGATGCGATTAAGTTTTACATAAGGGTTTTATTTTGTAGAAGATTCTCTTAATTTAATGTTATGGAAACTCTACGTAATTTTCTTTATTATATAAATATAAACTAAACCTGGAAAGTTCTAACACTCTTAAGACTTAAGACTTTTTGAATCTAAAACAAATGAAATGAAATAAAGCGTACCGATTCAGATATCAACAGTCAACATGAATTTATTTTTATCGTGCTATTCGCAGTTCTTAATTAGTAGTTACTACTTCAAAATAATGGAAAAGAAACCATCATAGCTAGATTTTAAAGATAGTCAGACACGTTTTTCGCACTTACCCTATGGGTCCCAAGATAGCAAAAAAAAAACTGCGTTTTAGACGATGTCGTCGAGTCATTCACTGATAAATGCTTCTCTATTTTCCTAACGCTCGCACTCTGCTTGAACATATTAATGGTAGTCAAAATACTTTTAGTGCACGCACAATTATAAAAAAAATACGCGTTTTAACTGACGACGGACTATACTCATGGCTGATACTCAAAATAATTTTTTATTTAGTGAAAAAAGTGACTATAAAGGACTTTATAGTGAAAGTAAGGTCAATTTTTTTCAAAATGTAATATGTTGTTATATTAATATTTTATAGTGAAATGGGTAAAAATGTTAAATACCTATCGTTAAATTTAAAATAATAAATACTTAAAATTTATATACCAACATTTTTGTCTGTTGAAATGGAGGGCAATCGTTTTGGAATTTTTTTTCCTACACTTACTTTCGAGACAAACCAAAATGACTTATCTACTCTCACACCAAATTCAAGTTTCACTCAAAATGGTCTTGGATTTTTTATAATAACAGGTATATATCAATGCCATTTTTAATATACTACCAAAAACCTATAACAATTTGTCTTTTCAACAACAAATAAATAAACCTTCATATGTAACATGCCAGCACGGATCCAGGGGGGCCATGGGGTAATGGCCTCTCCTCTAGGAGAAAACCATTAAAGGAATTAAGATATACAACATTTAATATAAGAACAAAAGCAATCAACTTCTTATACATGTATATCTTACTAGATTTAATTATTAAATTTTTCCTTTGCCGAAAAAAAATACTTGACGGGTTCACAGTTTTATAACTTAATAGGTTCTTCGTTGAAATTTAAGGAAAAATATATTTTCTCCATATTAGTACACACTTAGTAATGCAATTTTGTTTATAAAAATTCTATACAACTTATAAAAAAACCAATAACAAATGACCTCTGTGATATTTCGAAAATACCACCGCGCCCCGCATTTAAATTCCTCACCCCAAAAAGACAATCGTGTCCCTTATCCTTCGATGTTAGCATATTCTAATTACGATCCTTGGATAGTAATAAAAAAAGGGGGGGCGGTTCACTGAGCGTGCCTCAGGGAGCCCAGCGGGTTAATACGTCATTGGCCGTGCAGTCACAACGAGAAACAACAAAAATACATCAACATCAACTTTCAAAAAACTTGAAGACACACCTAACAAATTGAAGAAAAGTACCCGTCTTTTCGTACCAGACTGTAGTTCAAAACACCAGTCATAAGTCTAAACAAAATAAACATCTTCAACGCCAGAATAGTACAAAAAAACTCTTCGCTGCAAATAATTCCACAATCGCGAATGCAAGCATCAATTCTTTTGAGGTAATTTTCGACCACTTTTTGACGGTGACAGTCGTTCCACCGTCGTTTTCGAAGAAGTAAGGTCCTATCACACCTCCGGACCCAAAGAGTGACTTTTTATGGATGAAATGGCCTCTCTTCAATTACTTGAGGATTCTCAGAAAGCCAAATATGACAATTTGGTTTATTAGCATACCGAGTTAGAAATGTGCTTCGTCGCTGCAGAAAATTTTGTTCGAAAAATCGCCGTCCACCGCCTGTTGTTGAAGCACCCATTTGACGTATCTACAACGTTGTTAATGGTCAGCTGGCTTCAGTTGTTGTGTGAGCTGGACTTTATATGGATGTGGGTGTAGATCCAAATCCAACTACGCCATAATGTGACGTAAGACAGTCTTAATTCCTGACAGCGACGAGGAATCGACACAGTCGGGTCTTAGGCAACACTTTCACTTACAGCAGCGATATTTTCAGTGGTACGAGCAAAACGATGCTGCACAGGTCTTAGAATATCTGTAACCAATCCAGTCTCTTCAAATTTCTTCACAATTTTATAAATTGTTTGCGTAGTTGAACGATTATGTAAACCATAATCTCCTCTTAAAGCACGATATGTGGCTGTGGCAGAATCACCAGTTTTGTAGTAGGTTTGAACAATTTCTATGCGTTGTGCGATAGTTCAGCTGAAAAAATAATTGGCTTAACAATTTAGTTTGACAGATGTCGAATTCCAGCCCTATACTTTTGAAACCTTAAAATAGATAACCCTTTATTATACCCTAGTTATAAGCATTTTTAGTAGGAGTTTTTCAAATACTTTTTCCATAATTTTAATAGAAGAATGTAGGGTTTAGAAAAATGATTGCGCAATATTCAAAAGCATTTGATTGTCTTTAATTTGCAGTTTTTTTTTGTTTGATTTTTTTAATATTCAGGAAGAGAGAAAAGCTCCCTTCTAAACGTTAATTTTAATACTTTACTCGTGAAAGTTTCAAACACTTTTCTAAAGTATATCAATGAGTTATTTCTAGTTAAGCAATTCGTTAAATTCTATAGTTTTACAAACTTTTGTATGGGAACAACAAAATGGTTATGCGAGGCTTCTGAGTCTTAAAATTCTTAGTTCATATTTTTGACCCTTTTCTAAGAGTCCCTCTGGCAACTAACTTTTCATTGTTTCAAGAATTCCGAAGCAATTTCGTTTGATTTGATCAACCCTAATTTAATTAATTTTTAATACATTCAACATCTTCATCCCGATTTCGGTATGTCCTTCATTCTACGACTATTATATAGTGCGTAGGTGTAAGCTAGTCTACCTTAGTATACGGGTAAATTTCAACATTATCTCTGAGGCTACTTTCCATTACCAAACGAAACTTCTGTGAACACTTTACCCTATAGAAATATTGTGAAGTGGGGGCACTTTGATGCCAACATACATATTTCCTTTCAGATTCCAAATCACCTTATGATGAAACGTCTTTTCTCATTCTGTCTAGATAACTAACGAGCAAAAATACTTGAAGGCTCATCCTCCGAAATTCCAGGTTATATCCGATAATTGGACTAAGATGCGTGTTTTGGTAAGATAGACACTTATCGCATTCGGGTAACCGTCTAAATGCCAGTTAATTTTAGCTTAATGTTTGCACAATATCCTTATTTTTGATAAGACTATATATCCTTTTTGGGGTGGCATGCTTCATAGCTGTAGGGGGTGTTCTTGATAGCTACAAAAGAAAAAGAAGACAGGAATTTGAATTAAAATCAATTATTCATTTTATTCAAATGAAATTTCCCAAAACGTTTTTTCGTTCACGCTCACCTACCATATCTACCATCGAACCGAACCACTTAGAACCTTGACTTCTTTTACTCCCTCGAGTATACACCACACAGGAGCCTGTGGAATAACAAAACCTTTTTGATTGGTAAATTCCTTGAAGGTTTTATTTTGGGAAGCCAAAAAATAATCAATGGACGGATATTAAATTTGTGAGACTTCGTCAACTTGCCACTTCATCATCACACACAGCATATAATACATATTGACTTTGCTAGAGTCTCTCGGACTTTCGAGTGATGTCCTTTGGCAAGGATTTTCCGTACACACAAACAACTAGGTATGTAGATTTTAAAGTTGAGTTGTTTGGCTAACTTGAATGAGGCGACTTTCTATTGAAGTGCCTTACCCTACTTCTTCTTCCTGTTCGGTGCGCCCACCATTGCGGGTTATTTTCCTTCGGTTGAATGGTCAGATATGGAAAATCAATGATTCGATAGTAATATTTAGTATAGTAGACAAAGTGACCTCGGAAAATGGTTTTCCAAACTCAATTGGATTTGACCGGATGCGAGAATTATAGTTATGGCAGTATACTGTGGTAGTTTGACTTTTTTTGTATGTTTTTGTTTTTGTTATTGTCATTGTTTCCTTTGTTGTCCGAAGAATTTGTAGAAGAGAAATATTTACTTTGAGGTTTGCCCTTATTAATATTCGCTTACGTGACTAACTTATCGGTTGAGGTATAAGTAAATTGAGTTTTGGGTCGAAGTAGTATGGTAGGAAGCAGTACTTGACTGTGTTCATTCGTTTCCAGATGGCTGTTGTTGGATTATAATTTGTATGCATAATTTAGGGGTAAATTTTATTAAGTTTCACAACGAAAAATGATTGATTCAATTGAATATAGCTGCGTTTGGAAATGTGCTTGGGATTATTGTAATTCGGGACAGAAATAAGGTTCTATTCTGATGGATGGGTGGAGTGATTTGGTAATGAAAGTGTTTTTGACTGATATTACATCAGTAAATTCATAAATAATTACTTTTTTACATTAAGAATGATTTGAGTTTTCTTCATAATAATTATTGCTAAGTGTAGCTGGGGAAGACACGCACACAAATGAGCTTTCTTTCCACCCCAATGCTTGTTAAGTTTTGTTTTTTTTTTTAATTTTTTTTTATCTTAAAGTTTATTCAAATGTTAAAGAACATCGAGTCTATACTTATGAAAATTATAATTAGTGTAAAATTAAATATAACAAAATGTTTAGATAATTCAGAACTGTGTATCCATGCCTCTGGTTTTTGAATCTAGGCAATTATTAAAGGAGAAGAATATTCTCTATTGAAATAAGATGGCATATACGGATCCTTCCATCTTAATGAGCTCGAAGAATCACACAATCGGGGGTTTAATAAAAAATAAAATGCACGACTGCATCGCACGTACTTGCTCCTATGTTCGATCACTTTATATGCAAAAGATTATTAATGGAAACGGCTAAAAGTATTTTTAAAGCGTTATTCATTTAATTTTTTATATATAAACATTCTTAAATTTTTTCTAAAAAAAAATTGGTATGAACATTTTAAATATTTAATAATATAAATTTAAAACAAAATTTCAGAAAAAATCGCCAACCCGTTTTCAAAATATTGAATTTTCAAAAAAAAAAAAATTTTTTTTTTTCAAAAATTAAAAAAAATTATTTTTCGAAAATTTTGAAATGCAGTATTACTTAGATGTATACAAATTTTGGTCGAAATCCGTGAAGCCGTTTATGAAAAAGTCGAAAATCAATAAAATGGTTGTATGGCAGGTACCGTTAATAACAAAATATTTTAAATTTTGTTTCGGCCCAAATGTAGACTATACTCAAGTTAGTACAGACAGCAATTTTTAACAAAATTGTTAGAGCCGCTTTTGAGATAATTAAGATGGTAGAAAAATTTGTATGACAAGCACCGTTATTTTCGGGGCTAAAATAACGATTCAAAAATCTATTTTGGATAATCACCTAAAACGCTAAGTTGGAACAAAATCGGTTCAGCCGCTTATACTATAGATCGTTCTACTGACAGACAGACAGCCGGAATTGCGGGACCACTGCTTTGGTGTTCTTTATGATCGAAATGTCATGTTTGATTGTTAGGACATTTTTTTTTTTGTTTACGAATACATAACTTGCCTTATAGTGCCTATAATCGCAAGCAACTGACTGCTGATTTAAGTGCTGGGACTCTTCGTAAGTTCGAATGTTACAGCTGCCTTTCTATAAGCTTTTAAATGAGAATCTTGTGGAACGATCATTTGGGCAAGAAGAAACCCGACGTCCAATTAATTAAGAGCTTAACTTAGTTACGAAAAATTTGAGAGGGCGGCTGTGGTCCTGATAGAATACTAGCTGTGCTCTTCAAATACTAATGAGATTATATGATTGCTTAAATGTATTATCAATCATCAACAGAATGTGGGTGGAAAGAATCATGTCCAATGTTTGGGCGATTACATGGCAACTTGCAATAAGATGGAGGCAGGTCGCATACGGTCTTGAAGTAACGTAAAAAAGACACGAATTCCTTCTATTAACAAACGAGCATTAATTTGCTACCGCCTAGAAGAAAACGTCACTATTAATAGCAAATACTGAATTAAAAATAATTAAGGTGTTCATGTACCCTGAATATTAACTCCGAGAATGAAAGTTTACTCGAAATCCGGAGAAGAACTGACGAAACATGTGAGTCCAAAACTCCTATCGTAAAATCCGAAGTGCACTATCTTCAGCACACACTGTTGAAGAATAAGCAATAGGATAGCTGAGCAGCCCTAATAAAGACGAAACTAATATTAAGTTTGTCCGCGCTAATCTCAGAAAGTATTCAACCGATTTACTTAAAACATTGAAGAAACCGATCAGCTTTCAGTTCTTGGTATGTGCATCACAAACCACCTGTTGTGGAACGACCACATATTCGATGTCGCCAAAAATGCTGCAAAGTGTCTGGGCTTTCTTCGAAGGTGCAAGAAATTCTTCTCCCCGTCTGATCTGGCTGTAATCTATAAGGCTTTCATTCGTCCAAAGCTGGAGTATAACTCGCACATTTGGGCAAGAGCTCCCAAAACACATTTGATTCTTTTAGATAGAATTCAGAATAGAGCTCTAAGAATGATAGGCGACAGAAATATAGTAGAGACATTTACATCTCTAGAACACCGTCGAAATGTTACATGTCTGTCATTATTTTATCCCTATTTTTATAAACACTGTTTCGGCGAAATAGCCAGTTGCATTCCTCCCCTTTAATTTTTCAACCGTAATACTCGCGCTTCTAGGAATGCTCATCAGTTTACCCAGTTGAGCCCAACTTCGGACGTACTGTCAAGTACAGAGATTCTTTCTTTAGCCGTACAACGCGAATGTGGAATACTTAACCCGGCTCTATTTTCCCCTCCCATTTTGATATTCAGAAATTCAAACCCAATGTGCATCAGTATCTCCTCTTGCATCCTTCCCTAATCTCCTAACGCTCGCACTGTGCTTGTTCATATTAAGGGTAGTCAAAACCCCATTAGTGCGGGCAAACGTTAAAAAAAAAAAAAAATTATAATTTTCCTTTTTCATATACATATGTAATAATGTAATTGGATATTTTTCGTTTATTAAATACGCTTGTTGAATTAAATTATTAACTAAAAACCAAAATAGTACCTACATTTTTTCGAAATTGACCAACATATTTAATTATGCTCTTAAATCTGCTAGATATTTTACAAAAATGAGATCTTTTTAATAGCGTCAATAGTTTTATACAAATTTAAAGCCCTATATCATTTCTTAACTGTACTTATAAGACGAGAAATAAATGTATGTACAAATTATAAATTTATTAAATTTTTGTATTTTTGCATCCATGAATTCGATTCAATCGCAATGAATGGGTTGCTGCATTTCTTGTGCATTTCCTTTTGTTTATTTTTTTCTAAATTTCAGTCCACTTAATTGATCGCTTATTGATTATCGTAGGAACAGCAAGTATTAAAATTTCAAATCTTAATCTTTTTGGGGAGTAGAGTGGCTTTTAATTATGTACCATAATTTCTTTATTCGAACAACAAAACAATTTTAATTAATTTTAATTTTTACAAAGCAAAGAAATGGGCTAATAGCATGTTTTTTGATAACGCTAAAGTAAGCATTCCTTCTATAGCCGAGCCACCTGAATCTTTAAAAAGTATGCTCAATGGAAATTATCCACAATCTAGGAAATTCCTGGATAAATTGAGATCATCTAATACACTTTTTAAAGTGACTTCTTTAAGTACAAAAGGTTCTTAGGGAAGTGTTTTTTCTCATGGTCAACTTCACGTAGAATGTAGCCCTTTCAAGAGTGGGCTCAAAAAATATAAAAAAAATAATCAGTATTTACTTCTTCCTGAAAATAAAAAAAAAATGCTAATTAGGCCTATTCGGCGCGATCTTTTATTCTGTTATTTTGCTATTCTGTTATGAATTTGCATACAAAAGCTTAAGCTGCCAAAAAGTCTTTTATAAATTATAATTTTGGAATTCGACATGCTAAATCTGCTATGAAATCTGTTAAGACATCTGCTTATGAGATGTCGAAACTTCGAAATTCCTAACACGTCTTTTACGAACTCAATTTTTGGTATTCAGCATGTCACAATCTGTTATGGAATCTTTTATGAATCATAAAAGAATAAAAGACACATTTTTGTTACTTTTATCATAAAAGATTTCAATATATTAAGTAAAAACTTTTATTTCGTTAATGAATTGTTCTTAAAAGGAGTAATTTGAAACTATTTATTTCAATACACGAAAGCAAAGAACACATTTTGATGGATGAAACGTAAAAGAAAGTGTCGCCTATCTTGCCGGAGTTCGTTTTGCACAACTATTTATATTGGATATATTAAATTCAAGAACTGTTTTGGAAAAATTGCAAAGATTAAATATTATTTATCTACGCGAAACAAAACACGATCGATAATTCCGCTTGTTAATATTTTCATTAGTCAGTGCCTACTGCCGAGAGTTTTTATTTACCTACTACAGCTAATAAATTGATAGAAGATCTTAGGTATGTTCGTATAAATGTTTCTTTTTCGAAGTTACATAACAGAAAATAACAATTATAAAATATCTTTTATGGTGAAGATCTGTTATGCATCATAACAGAAAATTCATCTGTTTAGGACTCCGTTGTCTAGCGCCTCAAAGGATAAGTGAAAGAACTGGCGGAAGCTGGTGATCGTAGAGCCACATGGACATCTACTGGCGAGTAAAAGTGTAGTAAAGTACCTTGGCATCTGGCTGGATCAGTACTTGTATTTCGACAGACATATAGGTGCTGCTCTGACCAGGGCTAGGGGAGCCTTTGCCCTGACAAAACGATTGTTTTATAGCAGATGTTTTGACAGCAGGGTGGAGGTGATTTGCTACATTACCCTCATCAGGCAATGATTGCCTATGGATGCCCGGTGTGATTCAACGTTGCCCCATCTCAAATGGAAAAGATTCGGGTGTTTGAGAAGCAATGTCTTAGACGTTGCCTTGGATTACACAGAACACCAGCGTCGGAGTACACACGATATTATTCCAACCAGGTTCTATACAACGCAGCCAACATAAACAGAATAGATAATTTTTTGTTTAAACTGATTCGGGGTCACATTGCAAGAGCGATGTCCTTAGCCAACAGCTTAATTTTTGGGGCCTATTACCCCAACAACGAATATCATGAGAGTGCGCGGTTAAGTGGCTACATCCCTCCAGAGGCATTCCTCTATTTATATAGTCGAGGGCTGATACAGGATAGAACGGCGGTTCCGCTAATCTAGCACGACAGCCGAAAAACTGTGGATAGGTGACTCCTGTATGGTCGAGACGTCATCGCTCAAGGTGGAGAAGAGCGCCTTCGGTTCAGCAGGACTGTGTCTGATAGGGACCGAAGGGATAGGGCGAAGCAGGAGAAACAGTTCTGTGGGCTTTCTGAGCAACATATACAGGGTGCGCCAGAGAAACTTACGGGGGCGCATCTGGAGGGGGAAGTTCCCAAGTTTGTTTCTCTCTCCAGTCAGTTGCCATCATGCTCTGGTCTAGAGAGCAGCGGGCCTTCGCAGTCGAGAGCTTCTTTTCTAACGGTCGCTCACTTGTTGTACGCAACGTGCCTTCCGCGCTCGCTTTGAAATTCCTCCTCACAGACTCGTTCCTGGCCGTAATTCGATTCTGTCGTGGGTTAACTCATTTCGGGAGTTTGGAAGTGTCGCTAAACCCAGAAATGGACTTCAACGGACCATCAGAACTCCGGAAAATATCGAAAGAGTGAGGCAGGTAGTTGTGCGTTATCCCCGGCGTTCGGTTCGCAAACACGCAGCTGCTATGGGAATTTCTGACGACACTGTTCGACGAATTCTCCATGAAGACCTTCAATTTCATCCCTATAAATTGGCTGTTGTGCAAGAATTAACTGAACGCGATTTTGTTACCCGCGACGCCATTACCAACATACCGATTGATATGCTGCAAAGAGTGGAGACGAATTTCAAAAATCGACTTCATCAGTGTATGCGCAATGGGGGTCGCCATTTTCCGATGTCATTTTCAGGACTGCATGAAAAAAAAATTGGGATATTGCATTCTCAAATTAAAAAAAAATTAAAACAATAATTGAAGTACTTTTGTTTTTATTGACCTTTCAAATAAGTAAGTTTCTCTGGCGCACCCTGTATATGATATATAAAGTCGAATAAGATTTTGTCTTGGCCGACTTACATTGATTTAGGGAAATTAGGTATAAGGGGAAGTCAGGGTAGCTTCAATTTTTTTTTTAAAAATATGTATGTATGCGCATGCATATGTTTATGTATGTACATATATGTATATATATATATATATGTAAATATATATATGGGTATGTATGTTTGCATGTGTTTCTGTATGCATATACAAAATAAACACAAAAAAAAGAAGAAAAAAACAAAAATGCTGCTGTGGCTGTTCTAGTTTTTAAGTAGATTTAAGTAGTTTTATGTTTTTTAGGTATCTTGAGTAGCTTAAGTTAGTTTTAATTAGTACAAGTTAGTTATATTTAGATTTAAATATTTTTAGTCTACCCTAAGTTAGCTTATAAGATAAAATAATAAAAATGTTATGACACTATGTTTTTTTCAAAACGTTTCTTGGTAAAAATAAAAATAAAATAATTAGCATAAATTCAAATAGTTTTTATGTCGAAAGACATTAGTATTTAGATATATAGTTTAGCCTAGAGCGCCTGTAAGTAAGTTAGTTGTAAGTTATTGATAAGTAGGCTATAGTTTTACGATTTTTTGTCCAGCTTTACGGTAGTTATAAATTAATAATAAATAAAAATGAATTTAAAAAAAACAGAAAATTCATAGCAGAATAACAGATGTGACAGAATAGGCCTAAATATAAGTTATTCGGAAGCTTTAAAATATGCATGTTCGAAGGTCTATTTTTTTGAAAACGGTTTCAGTGAGAGAACATACAAATCTTTATTTGGTTACGGAAGGTATATGTAAGTATGTATGTATATACATATTTTCTTAGGTAATACTATATTAGAAACTGCGGTCAGTTTAATTGAGCATTTGATATGCTTTTAGTCATATTAAGAAATATATAAAAACCTTGCAAAGCAGCGCGAGCACAGGTCGACTAGTACATAGTAAAATACATTTGTTGTTAATACATATTTAGTTAATATACATTTTGTACCTGCCATACAACCATTTTATTGATTTTCGACTTTGCCATGAACGACTCAAAAAATTTCGTTTAAATTTTTTATACAGGAGGTCTTTCGAATCGCATTTCAAAATTTTTCAAAAATAGCTTGTTTTGGATTTTTGAAAAAAAGATTTTTTTTATTTTGAAAATTCAATATTTCTAAAAGAGGTGGACGATTTTTTCTGAAATTTTGTTTTCAAATTTAAATTATTAATTACTTAAAATTTTCATACAAATTTTTTTAAAGAAATATAATAATAAAAATTGTATATAAGAAATTTAATAAAAAACGAATTTAAAAATATATATTTAACGGTTTCTTTAATAATCTTTCGCAAACAATGTGAAAAATGAACAATAAAAAAATGCAAGTACGTGCGAACGAGTCGTGGATTTTTTTATTTTTTTTTTTTGAAATTGAAAAAAAGAAAAAAAAGTAACAATTTTTTTTTTGAAATCTCAATATTTCCAAAAACGATTAAATAGCTTTTTTGAACCATCGCATTTAATAGTAGTTTTTTTTAAACAATATCTGGAATACTTAAAAAAAAGTATTTTCCTAAAACAAAAAAACAACGCGTACCGAACATTCGAATGCTAAAAAGAAATTAAGAAAAAATTTTCCTGAAAAACGGTAGTTCAGTGCACTTTTAAGTATTTTGCGTTCTTATGTTGTTTTTATTCCCATAGAACCACTTTTATGCAAATTCTCACTAAAAGTATAAATAACCATTGCAGATATAAATTTTGAAAAAAAAATGTTTTTTTCCGATTTTTAAAAAATCATTTTTTTTAAATCGATTTTTCAAAATCGAGTCACTGAATATTTTTTCAAATTAAAATTTTATACGTCCAATCCGAATCGTTAGTTCAGTTTTGCTTTATTAAATAGACTAAATAGAATCTTTAATAATACTTCTACTTCATCTAAAATTCAAATCAATATTTTTTTAAGAACTCAGACTATAGAGGTAATAAATGAATAAGATACCTTATTGACAGAAAAAACATAATTTCAATTTTATTTCAATATAAATATTTCGTATGCAACAAGGACACTTATACATTGATCCTTGATAAAAGGATATGGAAATTTGTATATTCAAATAACATTTCCCATTATAAATTTATAATAATAATACATATATCAATCATTTTCAATATTAAATTATATTCCTTGATTCCACCCAAGTATAGGTAAATTTTCCCTTATTAAAAGCTGATCATGATTTATGATTCAATAAATTGCATAGACATTTATTGCACTCACACTAATACTCACAGCTTTAGGTGCACCATCAGTATCAATTGATGTTCCCAAAGTGCATTTATTAACAATGCTCCATCAAAAGAGAACGAATCAATAATATTTTAATACAAAATTGTAAATTAATTTAAATTTAAGTAGTTTTAACTGAAATGATATGCATGATACATGTTGTAGAACGCACAACACGTTAACAGAATATTCATTTTGATTCTGCGATTGACGATGGTAATGACAAATCACGCCCGTTGCCATAACAAAGGTTATATTGATGATTTGGCATACTACAAGCTCTACGCAGAATAACGAATCTCATTGACCTTTTGTTTGGGAATTCAAATTGAAGTATAGAGTGGATTATGCCATGAGTAGATACGCATATATACATATGTAGTTATGCAGATACTCGTATATAGGCAGAGCTCTCTTATCTTTGTTTAATTAAGCTAATTAAATTGTTCTCTAGATAAGGTGTAGCAGGATACGAGTATAGATATAATTTTCGAGGGTGACCTGAAATTTCGATAGAGCGATTGATTAACACGTCAAAACATTGCACAATTGAATATTGTATGTCAAGCAGGTATACACTATTGTGAATGGAGTATACTTATATATAGTATCTGAATCTGAAGGCTTATCATTAGTGATGGGCTAATTCAAAATGCCTTTAAATTACTGTTTATTGCTTTGTAGGATTTCGAGATTTCCACAACACTTAACATATGCATGGCATATATAAATGAACATGCCTTTGTCGCAGTAAATTCACGGTGAGATTATATCCTTGCAGGTGTCGGGACCGATGAAGGATACTGATCGCCTTTTCTTTGACAATTTATCCCTGGGCAAGTATGCTTCCACAAATTTCAGACATTCCGTATCACTTTTAGTCACAATTGTGTCCACGTATCTTTGAGCATAACCATAGCCACAACAGAACTCCCTGAAGGGTGATGAATCATTATGATTTATCCATTGGTGCCTAACATTAGCCAATATCTTGTAATGTGTTCTGTTATTTTTCTTCTATACATGCAACTAGGTGGATTGTTATCGGTCCTTGTTCTGGTACTATTTTGAATATCGAAGTAAAATGTTTTGGAACTATTTCCCACCCTCCATCGCGTTGGTCTTTACGGCTCTTTTCCTGTACGTCTGTAACATTAACATTAACGGAGGAAGGTATTTCGAGATCTTTGCTGAGGTGAACAATCTGACTCGGCTAGTTATTGAGCCATCAAGAATACTTGACCTTGCAGGTCAATCCGCCAAAAATCTAGATTTGTTTCTTACCTCGTAACATGATAAATACACTTTTAGTGTATTATCACATCTTGACACATTAGACCATTGTATTACATCAGCCAATTTCTCGTGCTCATGCTTCTCAGTTAAAGCAACCATTCAGAGCAAGCCAACTGAGATAGTGTAAATAAATTTTTTAAGATCCTTAACTGGTCACTATGCTTCCACGATACTAATACAATGTCCCAAGGGATGTACAAATTGTTGGCCATTTGTAACAGAGGCGTAGCGTGAGAGGGCAAGGGGGGCACAGGCCCCGGGCGGCAATTTTCGAGAATATATCATCATTAGTTTTGTATGCACATTCTTTCAGAAAAAATTAAAAAAAAACACGTTTTTGGTGATGGAAACAGAAACTCAGCTCTTTTGCACGACAACGAGTTATGGCGAAAATTATTTTCTTCCTTGGACAGGGTCAAAGTTAAAATTCAGGAAAGGTTTCATCAGCTACGGAATTTAGCCAACAGTTCTGACTTTCGTACGTCGGCCAAGCTACTGGATAATAAATATGACTGCAATATGGAAATCCTGCAACTTATGAGCATAAAGTTAATAAAGAAGGATTTAAAATCGAACGCGAACGGCTAAGGGCTTTTGTATGTTCATCAGGCAAACAAAATAATTTAATGAATACAAGCCCACTTGAATTAATTAAATATATCGTGCAGTGTAGGCTAGAAGTAAGTCTGCCAAATATAATCAAAGGGTTTTCTAAAATGGACGGGTTAATTTTGACAGCTCATGGCGGCCATATTGTTTCTTTTACTTACTGTCAATATATCGTCTTTTAATCAGTCACTATAGATAAATCATCATGGCAAGTTACAGCGTCGAGCAACACGTGCGAATAATTAAACTTTATTTTCAAAATGGGTGTTCTCTAGTAGCAACGTTGCGCGCGTTGCGCCTCTTTAGCGATGAGGCACATTTTTGAATGAATGGTTACGTCAATAAGCAAAATTGCCGGATTTGTGACGACACGAAATCCACACGAGATTCACGAGGTGCCAATGCATTTAAATAAAGTTACTATTTGGTATAGATGTTGGTCGTACTTCTTCCAAAAAGCAATACAGGTCGATGATCACCAACTTCTTGTGGACTCAGTTGGAAGATATGGATACCGAAGACATATGGTTTCCACAGCTAGTTTGACTTGACCCCTTTAGACTTTTTCTTGTGAGGCTTTCTTAAGTCGCAGACTTATGCGAATAAGCCGCGGTCATCAAAGACAAGATAATCGATGCCATCGGTCAAATTCAACCTGATTTATGCGCCAAAGTCATTGAAAACTGGACCTTTCGAGTGCGCGCCACCCATCGAATCCGCTGCAGCCATTTGAAGGATGTTATATTTCACACATAATGCCATTGATAGGCCTATCTAGGGCTGGCAACGAGACGAGACCAGGCGAGACTTTTGTTAATCTCGTCTCGGTCTCGTCAAAATCGAAAAATTTCAGTCTCGTCTCGGTTTCGGTCCAGGTCTCGCCTAACCAAGTCTCTTCTCGGTCTTGGTCTCGCCTTTTTCTCGAGAAAATTTTAATGTGAGATCTCGTCTCGGTCTCGGTCTCGGTCTTGGTATCATCCTTAGTCTTGGTTTCTTTCGTGTTTTTTTTTGGTAGTAAAAAATATAAGTAAACATAAGAAGCATTGTTCGGATTGGAAATATAGAGTATGGTTGTGGTATCTCAGCAGTTCTTCGGTAAGAAAAATGCGGGAAAATGTATGAAACAAACTCCTGAGTCTGTTTTGTCTTTTGATTTAAGTGGAAATAACATTTTGGAAGAATTGTGTAATTAAATATATTTCATAGCAAAACAAATAATATATTTAAAAAAAAGATTACCTACATACAACGCTCGATTTCTTAAAAAAATAAATTAATCGTTTTTGTAAAGTCCCGACCTGTCAAAAACCATTTTAGGATGTCTCCGATTTAAATGAATTAAAAAAACCTATACAAAATTCAAATTTTACCTCAAAAAAATTGAAATTTATCGATTTAATTTATTGCTCCCTTAAAAGGTGATTTGAAACCTTTTGGGTGACATTTGGAAAAATAATATTATCCATATATCAAGATATAGTAAGTTGTCATGAACTGTCAACATCCATTGAAGCATCGCTGCGATTTAGATGGATTAAAAATCCTCTACAAAATTCAAATCTTACCTCAAAAAATTCGAAATTTTTTCCTCCGGCAAAAGCTGATTTTAAGCCTCTTGTATGACATTTGGAAAAAAATATTATCAAAACGTCAAAATATAGTATGTTGTCTACCTATCAAGCCATGAGCTGTCAAAATCCATTGAAGGACTGCTCCGATTTTAGTGTTTGGTAACGTGAAAAATCGTACGATTTGGTACAAATTTTCACATTTAGCTTTCAAAACCCATAGAAAAAAAACCAAGCTCGGGAAACTTGGTGAAAATCAACGTACAATATGGATCTCAAGAATTCGGTCAAAATTGGCATCTGCACGTCTTTTCCAACTTTATTGTGCTTGTCAATTATAAATTATGAATCTAAGAATGATATATCCTTGTATCTAATAATGATATATCCTTGTACGTTGCTTATGCTAAACAAATCATAAACTAGAAATTTTGTTCTGCACTACGTAGGTCCATGAAGCTAAGGCCATATACTTCACTTGAAACGAGTATGTTTTACTTGTGTAAATCGAAAACTATGATTTTAAGTTGAATTTCATTAGTTGCGTATGAAAGCGCTCCGAATGGATTACATTTTGTGCTAATTTACGAGTAGTTTTCAAAGGTGTGTGATAACGTAAAAAATAGGCTGTGAAGTAACGTTATCAGGCAACTTTGAAGAGCCGTATTTCCAGATAAAATTTGAATTTTGTACAGTTTTTTTAATCCATTTTAATCGGAGCAATCCTTCAATGAAATTGACAGTTCATGGCTTGGCAGGTAGGCAATAAACCATCAGCCCTATTCTGCTATCTTTCGATTCACGTGAATATTTCCCTCAATTTTTCACTAGAGTGATATTTTCAAATGTCTTTTATCTTTTGAGTCCAAAGCTTTACTAATATTTTTTTTTTGTATAATTCTTAAGAGAATCTAATTGTTAAAATTTATTTTTGATCGAAATTTATATACTTTTTGAAACAATTCGTTTTTTCCGTCGGATAGCAGAATACAAATATTCACGTGAACGTTTAACAGAATAGGACTGTATATTTTGACGTTTTTAAATTTTTTTTTTTCAAACCTCACCCAAAAGGCCTTTTTCACCTTTTTCCGAAGCCAAAAATAAAATCGGAAAAACTTCGAATTTTCCGAGGTAAAATTTTAATGTTGCAGAGGTTTTTTAATCTATTTAAAGTGGGGTCATCCTTCAATGGATTTTGTCAGCTTATGGCTTGGCAGGTAGGCAACGAACTATATTTTGATGTTCTGATGATATTTTTTCAAAATGTCACCCGAAAGGCTTAAGATCAAATTCTTCCGGAGCATACAATTTGAATTCCAATCCATTTAAATCGGAGCGATCGTTCAATGGATTTTGACAGTTCATGACTTGACAGGTAGGCAACTTACTATATCTTGATATTTGGGTAATATTTTTTCCCAAATGTCACCCAAAAATTCTAAAATCAACTTTTTCTGGAGCAATAAATTAAATCGAAAACATTTCTAATTTTCTGAGGTAAAATTTGACTTTTGTAGAGGTTTTTTAATCCATTTAAATCGGAGCCATGCTTCATTGGATTTTGACAGCTCATGGCTTGACAGCTAGGCAACGAACTATATTTTGACGTTTTGACAATTTTTTTTACAAATGTCACCCAAAATGAAGCACAGCCATGCATACATAAAACGTACGTATTGTTCTCTGGATTTTCGCAATGCGCCTATCTCTGTATAACTATGTACATACATATATGGTTTAATATGTTAACGCGTATATAATATTTCGCAAAAAAAACTTGTGAATATTATAAAAATTGAACATGATTATATACTAAACAATAATGAAATAAAAACAAAATTTTCTTATAGCGAAAACCGAAACCAAACCACCGAGACCGCAGAGACCAACGAGATTCTCGTCGAATTTCGGAACCAGAAATACGGTCTCGTCTCGCTCTCGTCTCGGTCTCGTCTTCGGTACGTTTAAAGGAGTCTCGTCTCGTTGACGAGACCGAGACCGAGACGAGACCGAGACTAGTCTCGGTTGCCAGCCCTAGGCCTATCAAATAAAAATAAAACCGTATTGATATCAACTTGTTTATTCAATTTTAAAATCGACCCGCCCTTAATGGAAAACCCTTTATCATGCAATCAGAAATGCAGGTTGTGAGAGAAGATTATGAACTTATACAAAACTGTTTAAGGTCCACATTGAGCATACTGAGATAAACACATTTAGGTATTCTCGCTATAAAGCAAGAAGAACCGAATCCATCGACACTGAAGGTATAGTCAAGAATTTTGCGTTAATGTAGACTCAAATAAAAATTTGAAGAAGTTTTCTTTTGTTTATATGCACGTTAATATAACACAGTCATTTTATGTATTTATTTATGCTTAAACTTATTCAATTAATGAAATTTATTTCACATAATTCATTTATAAAAGAAAATTAAAAAATCTTTGTCAAAAAAAAAACAACTGAACTACAAAATTAAATAAAAAATTCTTTTTTTCAATTAAATATGATTTTCTGAAAGTGTTGGAGTTGTAGGATCTAGGCTACGCCCATGGTTTGAAAAAAAAAACTTACGAAATTCTATCTTCTCTCCAGTTCCAACGCTCGTTTCCAATGACACTTCATGGATAATTTCACAAGATAAAGCAATTTTTCAAGCAGCACAGTTTTCTGCGAATTCTCAGCTTTTACAAATGTTATGACTCTTCCCGTACCTGATAACACCAGCAGTTACATGCGACGTATCTCCTTTTGACCTTGTACAGTTGCTATAGTTCTGCCCGGATAATATCCCTCCTATCGTTCTGAAGAGGTGTTTTTCAACGCAAGGCAAACAACTGTGTAAGCTTTTCCATCTATCCTAATCTACTGGAATTTTTCCAAGTGGATAGAACATAGCATTTATCCAGCCTGTTCCTAAAAAAACACTACTATTCTGCACCCGCTAATTAACTTCCAGGAAGCAGAATGAAAGCTCCTTAATGACAGTGGCACACATTTTAATATCGGTTTGGAGAAAGAAAGATTGCGTTTGATATTTCTAAGGCATTTGAAAGAGTTTGGTGTCAAGCTCTCTTATTGAAATAGATGAATCTTTTATTAGTTGAATTATAAATTACCTTTCGGACAGCTCAATACAAGTTTTATTAGACGGTTTCAAGTTTGAAATTAATTTAATAAATCCTAGTGGGTCCCAGGACTTTCTTTCTCATTTTCATTATTGCTCTCTTGTCGAAAACTATAAATCCAATCAATTGTTTTATTGACGACAGTATTCTCAGCTGTTCATATTCGTTTTTAGATTTACACCCATGTCCTTCGGATGTGGAGTTTCAATGGCAGCTTATTAAATTCTGATCTCGATGGCATTGTCCAATTAAAAAACGGCGTAGAAAATTGCCATAACCCCTTGAGTAAACATATAATATAAAAAAAATATAATATCAATTAATGGATTAACTTTAAGTTAAACAGGAGTTAGTTAATCCTGCAAATAAATTAACTCGAATAAACAAGAAAGCTGCTTTCCAGTAGAGGATTAACTTTAACTCGCATATGTCGCAAAACCCTATCGAAATCAATGTGCGATACTATGGAAACCACTATCGAAATGGAGATGATGCTAAAACCGAAATGAAACTTTTCACAGTTTCGCACATTGATTTTAGACTCTATTTTGAAAAGCACCTTTAAGTCCAGACTTAATTGTAGAAATTTTTTGCGTTTTCTATTAGCGATCTTAATTTGATCGACAACAATATTTTTTCAGGAGCTAACATGGATTTAATCCTGAAAGTAGGATGAGCTCGCACCAGTGCTACCATATTCTTGAGAAAGCATTATCCTACATTTAGTTCGAAATTATCTTACCTGAGTAAAAATTATCTTACGCAAGCAAATGTTCGGTGGATGTATTCAGGAGTCTCACTGAACAATGTTGTGATTTTTTTCTCGTGTTTTGTAAGGAGTAGAGTTCGTTTCTATTTTACGACTTAATGTGATTTTTTTTTAATCACTATGAATATTTTTTAACAAACAATAATGTTAAGATAGAATTTAGCAACATTCAACTTCAAACACGGTACATACATATAATATAATCCTGCCCAGTAAATTATTTTTCCAGTATGATATAGAACTAAAACGCACGAGTGGATCATACGAACTTGCTTTTGTAGCCAACAAATTAATCTAGCTTAAACATTGACTCTGTTAGTAGGTAGGTAGATAGTCTGGTTTTCATGTGCAGGTTTAAATCCATACCATCTTAATTATCTCGAAAACGCATTTAGAGATTTTGATAAAAAAAACATCTGTGCACTATAGCTACAGTCTACAGTTTGGTTCAAAAAGTTTTTTGTACATATTTTCGTTATAACTGTATAATAATTTTAATAAATTTAATATTTCTTGCTAATTTCGACTTTCTCATAAAACGAAAGGACTTTCTTATGACAAATTTCGATCAAAATTCTTATATCAAATTCTAAATAATAATACATACCAAAATTTTCGAAAAAAAATATTTTTTTTTTCAAAATTCAATATTTTGAAAACGGGTTGAAGATATTTTTTTATTACCGTTTTTAAATTTATATTGTCTTATACTTAAAATTGTCATAGCAATAGTTTTTTTTAGAAAAAAGTTAAATAATTTTGTTTATAAAAAAATAAGTAAAAAACGATTTAAAAAATATATTTATCAGTTTCTACCAAGAATCTTGTGCCTACGATGTGTTCGAATATAAGATCAGCAACGTGTGATCCAGTCGTGCATTTTATTTCATGTCATGTTCATAGTTCTCCAAGCGTTCATGGCCGCCTGCACAGGCCTGATAAATCATGTTGGGTACACATTATCGAACATGCGTGACATTCCTTTTGGATATCAAACATGCGTGAAAAATTTTGGGTACGTATTTATCAGTTTTGTTGGCCGTCCGCCAATCAAAAATTTTCATTTTTAATCCAATAAATTCCTCCCTGACAAAGATTCAAGAGTGAACTAAATAACACCAAGAATACTTGTTGAATGTTGTTTTATGATTGATTTGCATACCCATCATCGATGAAGAACGCTGCCTGACAGGCAATATCAAAAAATTTTGTTAGCAGTCCTTTGTGAGCCATCATGCAATTGTACACATTTTCGATCCTGAGCAAAACTGTCAAGCATGTTCGATAATGTGTACCCTACTTGATTACAAATGGAAACCGAAATCGCAGCTATATTTTTTGATAGCATGCGATAGATAGTTTTTACAAGCAAGGAGAATAACTGTCAAGAAGTTGTCTCTTTTGTGTTGATTCGTTTTTTTAAGAGCAATAATGTTTTAAATATATCTTAAAGTTGCCATCGACATTCTTCAATAAAGTAAGTCTGATTCAGACTTTTTGGGGCAGAAATTGGCAGCCTATACAATTTTGAAGAGTGGGGATGAAATTCTCTCATTAATAAATAAATTCAGAAAAAGTCTGGAACAGCTTGAGTACAATTTTCTGTCAATAATTCGTTTATATAAATTGACAATAATTGTCAGGCTGACGATTATCATGCGCACCTCTTATCTCCTTATTATGGGTTTTCATTGAGTCGAATTATCAGCAAAAAAATGTCTTCAAATAACTTTTTACAAGATTCTTATATATTTGATGATTATGTCAGCTTTTAAACCTCAAATCAATATTAGTGTTTGTATTTTTGTTTGCTTAAAATTAATTTTATTTTTCTCCTAAAACTAATTATTTTATATTTTAGTGTTTCTAAATTAATTTATTTGTTCAACAAATATTTTCCCACAGCAACTACGCCACGCCGAATCGTTTTTTTCGTTTATGATAAACGTCAGCCTGACAATGGTAAATTTATACAACGAGATACATTTCATATTTTCTGTTCCATGTTTATGTATTTACACGCCTCTGCACGAGAAGCTATTTTTGTAAGATGAGTTTTTGTTCTTTACCCTTAAATTAATCTAAATTCAAATACAAAAATCATCATACATTTGAATTTAAAATTATCTTACATTTAGATTTACAATCTTACTCCTACAAACGTTCTCATTGTTCTACATGTGGCATAATTAGCATACGGTTGGTAGTTCTGGCTCGCACTGAGAAAATGTGACTCTAGCTTATACCAGCGTATTCTAGGGCCACACCCTGTCGTATTATCTCCATCCCATTTCCGATCTCGCGCGCCGGCCGGTCTCTTAACTAAATCTGTTCAGTGAACCTTACCGGAGACGAAAGTACAACTTTTGGGTATTCAGTGATGAATTTAATGTTTAATCTTGTTCAGTCGTCTCTGTTCTAATCTCTCTTATTATGTTCTGCTCTCTTCTAACCTTTTCTTTGGTGAAATATTAAGGGTATTCCTGTAACTGCGAAAAACCCAGATAAGCCTCAGACCAGATAATTTTATCTCCGCAAAAATGAAATGTCAAAGTTTGTATTGGAAAACTATTCTGCAAATCAGATAAAATTATCTCACGAATTTGATGAAGAAAGAGAATAAACAAACCTCATAAATTTATTTGAAAGAACATCTGATTATTTCCCACATTTGCGCAAGTATTTTATGGGGGTGTTCATGCAAACGTCTGTCAGAAAATTATATCTTTCTGCAAAGCTGAAAATTATCTCGTTACATGAATACCCTTATTTTTTTATAATCTACACGCGCTCAAGGGATTATACTACCCTTTAAATGTTTTAACACAGCGTGGTCGTGAGGATTAGGAAGAGAAAGAATGATAGGAAAGATGTGTGGCGCGATATTCTGAGACTAGGTGGTTGTTGTCTCAGAATTTATATCCAGGGATGGCAGCTGAACTAATGCGGAGACAATTACCGTGTCTTATTCATCCATTTCCCTTATAGTTCGCATTACTTTTTTTTATTCTTTGTCATATTTTATCGGTATACTAGTTTTACTCAATCACATGTTGTTAGTTCTATGCCTAAACAGCATGTAATGAGTAAACCAGCAACTCATTGAACTCGTATGACATTTATTTTTAGAATTGGTTTTTAATGGAAAAATAAGAGGATATAGACTACGCAGGGATCGAACCTGTGACCATGAGGTTGACAGGCGAACACACAACTATCGCGCCACGACCACCACTAATATGTCTTAAATTATAACGTATAAATTGTAAAGTATGATTTTTTTTCTATTGTTTTTCTATTCTAGCTGTACAAAACCACACTGAAATTCCTTAATCAGTTTTTTTAAGTTCAATTGGTTTAGTCAGAAAATTTTGATGACATCTGAATGCCAATTAATAATAAGAACGTTCTAGATTCCTTGGCCAAAGTCGTGTTATCTATGTTCTTGGATATGGTAAAATAACACTTTTAGGCCATCTTGTATGTTTTGCCGAAAATCTCCTAAATTTACACAACGTTAAAAAAATAAAATGTACGACTGCATCGTACAAGCTGGCTCTTGTAGCTAATAACTTTAGTGTTACTCACTGACGCTGTTGGTTGGTAGCTTGTCTATTATAGTTATCCTAAGCAGATTTAAAGCTCATTTAGGTAATATTACCTTGATTCATAGTATAATGAATTGTCGAATGCATGATTCAAGGAAAAGTTAAATAGGTACCTACAAATGTATATTTAAATGGATTTTAATTATGTTAATTAGGATAATGTAAATATGTACAAGTACATACATGTATATAATGAAAGTGAATGGTGTATAGGTGGGAAAAATTCGTTTTTAAACTTATTTAAGCTGCCAAAACCATCACTCTAATCAGTTTTTCGAAAAAACGAAGAACGCCATTAGATGCCACGGATCAATGAAAATTTTATAAAAAAGGTTCTTGAAAATTGTAGCACGGGATTTGATGAAATCCTGTTTTTTAAATTTCGTTTTTTGAAAACAAAATTCTTTTGAAATTTTGGTAGCAATTTTTTAAAGACTATTAATGTTCATCTGAATATAAAATTTTAAATTATTTTTTTTTGATTAGTTTTAAAATTATTGATTTTTCAAAAAAAAAATTAATAAATTATTTTAATTTAAAAAAAAAGTTATTAAAAATTTTGATATGCAAAAATAATTTAGGTACTTAGATCTTCTCAGATATAAAATTTGACAGAAATCCAATGTACCGTTACAGAGAAAGCCAACAATTAAAAAAAAACGTTATGTGAAATGTACTGTTAATAGACTTTTCCTGTAAACTTGCTTCATATCAAATGATAGCTATTACCAAAAAAAAAATTCTCAAAATTTTTTATTAAAATCGTTGGAGCCGTTTTAAAGAAAAATAAGATTTTCCTTCAAGGTCATATGGCAGGTACCGTTATTTTTAGACCTAACAATAAAATTTCAATTTCCCCTCACGGATGATCAGAGTCTTATAAAGAGTCTCCTTTGTTTTTCGAGAGAGGGATTTACTACTCAATTGCCTCCCTAGCCCATAGGAACAGCGATTGGCAAGAGTTATTCTTCGCTTTATTTCTAACGAGATGTTATTGTTAGATGTTATAGCGGATCCGAGGTAGACAGAGTCCCTAACTACCTCAAAGTTGTGCCTGTCTATTGTGACGTTTTGTCCAATCCGTCGGTGTTGTGTGCCCCTTTTTGTGGACAGCAGGTACTTCGTTTTGGCCTCATTGACTGCTAGTCCCATCTTAGCCGCTTCAGCTTCAATGTTAGCAAACGCTCCAGTGACAGCTCGCTGGGTTCTGTCAATGATGCCTATGTCATCAGCGTATGCTAACAATTGCACAGACTTGAAAAAAATTGTGCAAGTAGAGTTTACTTGGGATTTTCTTACAATTTTTTCAAGTATTAAGTTGAAGAAATCGCACGATAGCGCATCACCTTGTCGGAATCCTTTCTTGACATTAAAAGCTTCTGTGAGGTCAGTACCAACCTTGACGGAGCAGCGAGAGTTCTCCATCGTCATCCTACACAGGCGGATGAGTTTTGTGGGGATGCCAAAACCAGACATGGCTCTGTATAGCTCGTCTCTATAAATGCTATCGTACGCGGCCTTAAAATCGATAAAGAGATGGTGGGTATCGATTTGGAGTTCTTGGGTAGTTTCCAGGATCTGCCGTAGCGTGAACATTTGATCGATTGTGGACTTTCCTGGCCTGAAACCGCACTGATAAGGTCCAATCAGGTTGCTGAATCACATAATACAGCAGAAAGGATCTTGTACGCGATAATCAGGAGACTTATTGCTCTATAGTTGGCGCAGTTTAGAGAGTCTCCTTTTTTGTGGATCGGGCAAACGATGCTGAGGTTCCATTCATCAGGCATACTTTCTTCTGACCAGACTTTAGAGATGAGATGGTGTATGCACTGTACCAGGTCATCTCCGGCTGCTTTAAAGAGTTCGGCGGGTAGTCCGTCGGGGCCAGCAGCTTTGCTGTTCTTTAGTTTGGATATTGCTATTCTCACTTCATTTTGTTCAGGTGGACGGAAGTTTTGTGTATCATCGTCCATGTTGAATGGTTCATTCTGCCTGAAATCGGGATTTTGGTCTTCATCGCCGTTTAACAGTCTGCAGAAATGGTCCTTCCATATATTCAGCACCGACTGTGACCCTACTACGAGGTTTCCATTCCTCTCTCTACGGGCTTCTGTGCGGGTTTTTTTTGCCTTAACACGTACTTTTTACCTGTTGGTAAAACTTCCGCACATTGTTCCAGGAGTAGCATCTCTCAATATCTTCGATCGCGCGCTTCTCATGCTCTCTTTTTTTCTTCTGGAGAAGCCGGTGTTCTTCCCGTCTTTTCTGCTCGTAGAGCTCGCGAGCAGCTCTCGTCCTTCTTTGCAGCGCCGTATTATATGCCATTTGTTTAGCTGCATGTGTCTGCCTGCATTCTTCATCGAACCAGCGGTTTCGTGGTGGAGGTTGGTAAAACCTAGCACATCAGTTGCGGCACGTCTGATGGCTTCTTGACAGCGTTGCCACTGATCTTCGGCACTTGATGCTGGCGGCAATGGATTTCTTGAGAGGTTACGGGATATTCGATCGGCAAAGGTTCTGGCGGTTTCTTCCGATTGCAGTTTTCCGACGTCATACTTCCTCACAGTATTACTCCGTTGTTGGGACGTTCGGATTATTCGCATTCTTACCTTGGTTTCAACAAGGTAGTGATCCGAGTCGATGTTAGGTGCTCGGAAGGTGGGAACATCCAGAATACTGGAGGCGTGCCTTGCATCGATCTGAGGTTACGAGTTACAAATTATTCGCTTAAGTGCGGATGGCAAGTGGAACGCGATTAGAGTGATTGTTCTTAACAATCAGACGCCACTCGTGACGATAAATATTGTTTTATCAAATTTATCTTGTTTTGGCAATTAAAAGTAAATTTTTGGTAAATTGCCTTAAATGGAATTTATTGTTCGGTCGGTAAAACTGCATATTCAAATTTTCAAAAAAAAGTTTTTCGATTTACCTACACACGATTTACATTTTTTTTTTTTTGAAAAATCGATTTTTCAAAAACCAGTCCCTGATTTTTTTAAATTTGAATTTTATATGTAGGTACCTATGTATATTAATAAAAGCTTGAAAATGGTGTTTAAAATTTTTTTTCTAAAAATGTTTTTAAAATTTAATACATACAAAATTAGTTTTTTAAAAAACTGTTCCAACGATTTTTGGAAAATTTTTTTAATCCTACATATTTTATCTTATTTGTCCAGAAATTAATATGGCATCTTTGTTTTCCCTCAAACTATAACAACTCAGCAATATAAAATATTTTATTATGTGTATTAACCATTTATTCGTACACGTTATTATGTATATTTCATTTTTAAGAGGTTTTGCATACGTCACTGAAAACTATATATACAGAATGTAGGCCCTTATACATTTATATATGTATATGTACCTATCTATAAAAATCACATAAATATTGTGTATAAATTGCACCTAAGTTATAAAGTTATGTGCAGTGCATAAAAAGCTACCTACCCATCTACATCCCTCACTTTCATTAATATACCTATGTATTTACATTATTTACATACATATGTTCAATCTATGTAAGTAACTTACATACTCAAAATCCATAATCTAGATTTTAGAATGTATTTGTAGGTATGTAGCTATGTAACTATATTTCATATTTCTATACCTATTTTATTTAATGTGTATTTTTAATCAGCAAAGGGTTTCCTTACGAACTTTTCTGTCTCATAAGCGGCCATTGATAATATACACTCTGGGGACCCTGTGAGTGCTTTAAAGAGGGACATTTTATATTCAAGTCAATGCAACCACACTAAGCGGCAAACTACCTATCTTCCATAGATTGATAATAATTTTTCTTGGACAAGTAAAGAAGAATAGAGAATTTGTTCGCTTTAAAGAGCACTATCTTATTTGGCTATCAGATTTGTTTTATTAACGGCCTGAGTTTTTTTTCTCAGTTTGTTTAACGACGATTTTGAAAAAAAAAATTTTGCAAATTGTATGTAAGTATACTCCTCATATACATTATGTACATTGTTACATTTATGAGCCATAACATTATAAAAAAAATATATTAACTACTGAATCATTATAGGTCCATTTACATTATAGTTCTGTGTGTTCCGCTCTTTTAACTCTTTAGTTGCTTCATTTCCATGACTATACACACAGCCATCCTCTTAACGTTGTTCTTGTAACCAACCACTTGAATGATATTACCTTGTTATCTTAGCACGGGTCCCTATATTTACAAAATGCAGCACTATTCAAATTCAACCTTTTAACGAACATAGAAGAGGAACAAACTCCCCTTACGTCGTCGGCCGCCTGCCAACCACACTACCGTTTTCCTTTTCCAACTACGATATGTTCGAACTATAATAGTGTTGTAAGATGAACAAGAAACATTTCTCTATTGTATGTAAGAGAAAGGTGCAAAAGTCAGATACTTCCATCAGCAGCTTTTTTTCTTATGTAAAGCAATGACATTACTGTGGCAAGCTTTTCCATTTTTCATATTTCTCAGAAACGACGAAGGACCCGAAGTGAAAATAAAAATAACAGTACAAAATCTTAGAGGTACTGCTAACGTAAAATCATAGGAAGAAATCTCAAGCGTATTTAGTTTAATATTTTGTTACAGGAAATAGATTGGTTAACGGTGCAAGGGGCCGGGCGCCAAGAAGAAACAACAGAATGTACTGACACTGAGTCAATCTTGACTTTGAAAATGTGTATCATGACTCCTTTATTGTTATTGGGGTTTTCGTGAATAAAAAATTCCCTGGAAATTTTTCATTCACTCGAACAACGTAGGGTACGTAGAATGATGATTAATAGTTTCTCGATCGGAGTTTGTTGGTATCGAGAATAAAATTTTCCATGGAGTTTTGCTGTCGTTTCACACGATTTTTTGTTCGTGGAAGATTCACAGTCGCGGGACAAATTTCGTGAGAATAAATTATTCGGTGGAAACCTCCTATTTACTTTCCAATATTCTTAAATTTTCTCAACCATTTTTCCAGAATTATTTTGAGCAAAATTAGTGCTGAAGAAAGAAACATTTTATCCGCCCCCTCAATGTATGCAGAGAAATTTGTAAAATCTGTTACTATCAGTGTTTCCACAGGTTTAATATTTAATGAGTCCCAGAGGTTGAAAAAATGCCATTTTGTAATAAATGAGTCCCAATAAAAAATCTCGTTTAGGTTTATAGTAATACCTTTTTTTTAAAAGCAATCAAATTTAGACGGGGAAAGGGGGTAAACTTCAGTTTTTTTTTCAAATTACTCGAAAGCCATAGTTTTTTTGAAAAATAATGTCAGTCTACACAAATGGGAGCTATATTAAGTCATGTCTGGTTCCTTTAACGAATGAATTTAATCTACATATATATCCGTTTTGAAGAAGAATTTAACTTTGGAACGCTATTACTTAAGACGAATCGACACACGTTAATATGTCATTTTGTATATGATTGTACTGTCTACAAGTTGTTCCTGGATATATTGAAATATTGAGAGAAATAAAGGTTTTGGGAAATATTGAACAAAATAAAATAAATTATTATTTTTAAGATGGCAGCATTTCCTTCCGGTTCCAACTTTGTTTTTTTTAATAGAACATATTTTTTCCAAACATAACTAAAAACAAAAAAAATCGCAACTCAAAAACATACAATTATTATTTTACCCCAAAATGTTCTCCACCATTTTTCTACAAATCTATCAATTGTACGATAAAAAGTGCCTTAAATTTTTTTGTGTAGAAGGACATGATCTACAATGTGTACCTGTAACTTTTTTCAAAAACACCTTTTTTTTTTTGTAATTTAACTATATGCCTGTAAGACCTAAGGTCTTTTAAATGCAACCTGAATTGCACGGCACTAGTTTTACACAGTGGATTTGAGAACCAGGTACTGACTGTCTCATTTTAACCCATAGTGGCATCCAATTAAAATTGGAGGTATAGAAAAGAATGCGCCTAGCGTGGGGATCGAACCCACACGTCCTAGTTAGCAATCAAGCACTTTAGCCACTGCGCCATTGCCACCCTTTCCATCCTCTAAAATTTTTTGATCCACTCCAAATTTAGGTACTTTTTAGAAAATGCTTACGACGTAAAAATGAAGCTCTCCGCCAAAATTCAGCTTTGTCGGAATTTTTTCGAAGTGAATTTCATATTTTTCTAGACTATAAAAATAAATACTATTAAATTAACTGAATTTAAATAAATCACATACATGACTTACATATATCACAAAAAAATGAAGTATTTTCGATAATATACAAGAATATTATGATTAAAAATTTAAAAAATCTTAAGATCTTTTTAATCTTTTTAAAAAGTAAACAAAAAGGAACAATTCAATAAGCATAGTTTTAAATCTGGAGTCCAAACTTTATCGTTTGAGGCACATAACTCCATATATAAATAAAATGCATGACTGAATCGTACAAACTTGCTCTTGTAGCTAACAACTTTAGTGTAAATTAGTAGCTAACCACTGAAGTTGTTAGTAGGTAAAGGTAGTCTAGTATAGTTATCCTGTGCAGGTTTAAAGCCGAAGTGGGTAAGATTACCTTGATTCTTAGTATAATGAATTGTCGAATGCATAATGATTAAAGGAATGGTGACATAGGTACCATTCTACAAATGTATATTAAAAAAGATTTTAATTATGTAAATTAGGAGGGTAATGTGTACCTACCTACATAGATGGCGCCTAGGTATGTAAATATATGTACATATTTATGTATATATTATACATTTGTATAATAATGAAAGTGAATGGTGTATAGGTGGGTAAGAATCGTGTTTTAAACTGATAAAAAGTGCTAAAACGATCACTTCAATCAATTTCTTGAAAAAACAAAGAACGCCATTAGATGCCACGGATCAATGAAAATTTTATATAAAACTATCTCGAAAATTGTAAAACGAATTTCGATGAAATCCGGTTTTTCATTTTTAGTTTTTTGAAAACAAACGTTTTTTTAAATTTTAGTATGCAGTTTTGTAGAGTTTTTTAATACATATGACTATAAAATTTAAAATAATTTTTTTTATTAGTCTTAAAAATATTGATTTTTCAAAAAAAAAATTCAAAAATTAAAAATGTTATTTAAAATTTTAATATGCAGAATTAGTTTGGCTACCTAAATCTTCTCAGATATACAATTTGACAGAAATCCAATGAGCAATTACCGAGAAGCCCAAAAATTAAAAAAAAACGTTATATGAAAAGTAATGTTAATAGGCTTTTCCCGTAAACTTGATTTATATCGATTGATAGCCATTACCAACAAAAAAATTCTCAAAAATTTTTATCAAAATCGTTTGAGCCGTTTTCGAGAAAAATAAGATTTTCCTTCAAGGTCATATCGCAGGTACCGTTATTTTTAGGCCTAAAAATAAAATTTCAATTTCCCCTCTGAGAAATGCCAAAATAATCACAAATACCAAATTTGAAGGTCATCGCTTAAGCCGTTTAGGCTGTAGCTCGTTATACATACAGACGGACAGACTGACAGACTTACATACTGACAGATTGAGAGACTGACAGACTGACAGACAGAGAGACATTTTTTGCCGATCACTTTTTTAGGCTTCTCTATTATCGTAATGTCATGTTTGATTGTTAGAATTTTTTTTTTACGAATGCATAATTTGCCCTATAGTACCTATAATCGCAAGTAAAAAACAGATCTGAACTGAACTGAAACTGTAAAACCTCACATTCCGGGATTAATGAAATATTTCTGAGCTCTTATTCTAATTCAGCATACTTACATTTTTGGGAAGAATGGATCATCATTGTGATACAATTTAAAAGAATACATCTTTTAAAGCACGTACGAACACTGTACTCAGTGATGCATTTTCTTAATATTTGAAAATGAAAATATATTTTTTAATCTTAATATTATGCCTTATGTTTCTCGGAACATCCCTGTGAATGCATTTCTGGCTAGGATTGGAATTTAATTTTTATTCCAACAATCGATGAAGATTGGAATTAAGGCCAAGCCAGCGAATTTAAGAATTCTCTCAGTGAACCAAAATGAAAATTTCTATACAAATAAAATGTACACTCAGCCATGCACCCATCCACCCAGTTATGACCTTATAAAATAATAAAAATTCAAGTATGAAAACTTTTCCGTAACAATAGAAAATGCATGCATTTTTAATTTTTCATTTCACAAATAACAACAATAGATGAAAACTTTAATTTAACTTGAAATTTCTTCGAGCACACGCTAAACTTTTTAATCTAAGTTTTATTTTTGATTTTTTTTCCTCGTAAGAAAATGAATATAAATAATTTGTCTATATGAATATGAAGGTAAATAATTGGTTTTATATTGTCATTCTGACAAAATGAAGATATATTTAGGTTATTATTGATTTCAGTTGAAAAATTAAAACATCACAACATTTGTTCGTTAACCTGTCAGTAAACTGCTAAATAGCAGCAAACCTTCTAATTTTTTTGCAGGAATAGATTCTGTCAAGTTTTTAAAATTTTAAAACAGAAATGCAGTCTTAGATGACAATTCGGTTTGACGTTTATGTGATTGCGGAATGGGCATCAAATCCAGACAACAAATTGGTCGAACGTTGCTAATATTAAATGCTGGAAAGACATTAGTAAAAATATATTAATGAATACAAAAAAAAAGTTATCAACCGTATTCGTGAGAGGGACGAAGAATGTATATAGTAGGTGTAAATTATATCACAAAACCACAGTCTTGAGTTAAATATAAGAGATATATTGCGAGAATTTTTTCTCTTTCCAAGTTGATTGAGCCTGTTAAAAGCTGATAGATGATCAAGACTAGAATTGAGATTTGATATTTTAATGTAGATTCTTAGATTTCCTCAAAGTATCTACAGGAGTTATAATGCATATAATATAATGTTTAGCTCACAGATGGGTAATACAAAGATGGGATATTTCGGCAGCTATTTTTTTAGTTTACCTACAAGCTTTAGTATCGTTATGAAACTGATGTTTTTGCATATGTGTTTAGTTTCACTTGACTACATAGTGTCGTTGGATTTCACACCTATTTATGGATAGAAAGTTAAATTTCCAAATACAGCAATGTAAAAAAATGCGTTTTGGAGGTTGAAAGTTTCCAATCTTGGTATTTCTCATCTGTGGTTTACATATGCGAAGAAGAAAGTGGCGCCAAACTAGATCCTTGTGGCACAAGTAGTTCAACAAAGAAACTACTGCTTAACTTCTTCTTGAAAAAATAGGCTTAAGAATCATTGCTTTGGAAGTAAAGTAATAGAGTAGTACCAACAAAAGCAATTTGTTAATATCTTTCTTAACTAGGTCAATGACAACAAGAAGATCCGTGTTACAACTTTTGTGTTGTCGAAATGCAGACTCCCAAGACTGCAATAGTAGATGTTTTGGGGTCAGAATTTCCAAATCCGAAATCCCCAAAACCAAAGATCTCATATCATCTCATCTCACGTTTGTTTTCAATCTACACTGTTTAAGGTTAGATTAGTTTTATATATAGGTATTTTGACCTTTATACATTAGAAAAAAAGAAGTGGAATTTGCTTTTCCGTATTTTGGGTTTTCTGAATTCTGAGTTTTGTTGAGCTAATGCTTGGGCGATTTATGATTTTGGTTTTTGGACGTGTATGGTTTGAATAAGTTCCAGTGTTTCGCTTTTAAAAATTGCGGATACACTGCAAAAAAATCGAATTTCCCTCAAAATTTCGTAAGTGAAATGCCCATAATGGCGTTAACATGACTTGCTCCACCGACCTTTTCTGCGTTTCAGTTTCAAATCTCACTCCCACACTCTAGAAACAAAATTTATTGCCTACTTTGGTACATGTACTATTAAAAGAAAGGTCAAAATGTCATTCGAATCAGTGATTCCCGATATCTGCTATCTTAATTTAACTTAGTGAAGTTAACTTTCATTAGTGAATTTCACGTCTTGCATAAGCTTAAAAAGCAAAAATAAAATTCAATAAAAATATATTAAATAGACCAAAACAATTATATATTTATTCTAATTATTATTATCCTGGTAAATGATGATTAAAAACATAACATACTTTTGTGTATGCTATTTGCCAAGTTTGAAAATTATCTTTTTCCGACATATTAAGTAAACTGGAAACTACTTAAATTTTTAATAAAATAAAATGAATTTGATTGAAACGAACTAGAATTAACATACATTTTTGACCTCCGAAAATATTTTTAAGAATGTATCTTAGTTCTTTCGGCCTTCCAAACCACAAAAAATTATAGCGAGATTCTTATCTTTGCAGACGATATGAAGATTTATAAAAATATATCATCCTCAAAGGATCGAACTCTATTGCCAGAGCATATTAACCACTTTGCCTTGTGGTGTAAAAAGAACAGTTTGAATCTTAACCCGACAAAATGTCAAACAATGACATTTTCAAAAAAAACGTTCTCCTTCTTCTCATGACTATATTATTTCACGTCACATTTTAACTCGTGTTATAACTGTACGGGACCTTGGAGTTCTTTTCACGCAAAATTTAGACTTTTCTGTCCATATTAATATCATAGTTAAAAAAGCCAATTTAATGTTAGGATTTATTAAACGTTGGTCCAAAGAATTTGTTGATCCCATTGTTACCCGTGCTTTATACAACTGCTTGGTTCGTCCCCATCTTGAGTATGCATCGCAGGTTTGGATTCCTCTTTACGTTGTTCATATTGAGAGATTAGAATCTGTTTGGTATTCTTCCAACAAAAAATAACAGGTGTCACAGATGCACCAGACCTACTATGTTCAGTTTTTTTTTAATTATCGGTGTGGAGGTTATAATCTTCGTGGACTCGACTTGATTAAAGTCCCAACACATAGGACAAACTATGGGATGTATGAGCCATTGACACGTATGGGTAGACTTTTAAATTGGAATTCAAACGTTTTTGATTTCAATATCAGTAAGATTAAATTAAAAAATCTACTCAAAACCAGTGTTCCATGCTCCTAAATGTTTTTTTGTTTATTGTTATGTTCTTAATTTGATTCACAATTTAATCGTAAATATATTAGCCAAGTTTGTGGTCAGATTAATTGTTTGAAATTTGTTTCACCTTATTGACCGCAAAAATCGTAATAAAAAGTTAAAAAATAAATAAAAACAAAATTAAAAATTAAAAATTAAAAAACGTTTATTTTTAAAATTATTTAAATTTAAACTTTTTATTTATCACGAATGCATTTCGGTTCTCAGCTGCGGAACCATCATCAGCGGGCGACAATTAAACAAAACATAAAGAGATTGGGTACATAGCAAGTACATTAAACTAGTTGGACTTTACAAGTACATTTAACTGGTTGGACTTTAATACAACAAAATAAAGAGAGTAAACAGTTTTTAGTTTTTCTCTTTCTTAAGTACATTGAACAGAAAAGAGTCAATTGGTCCAGGTTCCAAATTCATCAAGTTGTCGTTTATGTGAATATGTAATGACTCATAAGCGTCAAGTTTGCGTTGTTTGTTTACATTTTTAATGAGTCTACAATTATTTTCAAATGATGAAATGGTGTGTGGTTTATCATTGCTCAGATCAAATAGGTGTGCTGGAATGGCTTTGTCTATCTCTTTCTTTTTAACGGATCTAAGATGCTCGTTGAATCTAATCTCTGCAGCTCTTCTTGTTTGTCCAATATATTTTTTGTTGCAATTAGAACAAGAGATTTCGTAAATGCCACTGCATCGATTAGTTGGTGTGTGGTCTTTTGTGGATCCCAAGCGTAGTTTTAATTTGTTGTTGTTGGTGTGGACGATGTTCATATCAGCCTTGTCAAAGACATGTATCAAACTGTTGGTGACATTCGGGGCGAAAGGCAAGGTGACACGGTGTTGTGGTGCATATATATTTTGTTCAAATAATGTACTGATGTTGTTCCGTTTTATCTTTGTCGAGTGTTTTTTAACCAGATGGTCAATGATAGATCTATCATATCCATTAACGTCAGCAATATGTAATATTTGTTGGTATTCCTTCATGTAGTTTTCAATCGATAAAGGTAGACGGCTTAGTCTGTACACCATTGAATGAAAAGCGGCGAGTTTTTGGCTGTATGTGCAGTATGAATCGTTGGTTATGTAGCGGTCGGTTGACGTTGATTTTCTGTAGACACTAAATTCAATTTTCCTGTTCCTTCGTTTTATTTCTAAATCGAGAAATGATAAAGTGTGAAGTATTTCATCTTCCTTCTCAAATGTGAATTGAATACTTGGAAATTGGTTGTTTATTATTTTAAGTATCTGGTCAGTTTCAGACCTTTTTACAACAGCAAACGTATCATCTACATACCTATACCAGATGCGGGGTAATTTGCCCATTTTATTCAGGTCTGTTTCAAATTTGCACATGAAAATTTCAGCTACGTAAGGTGACAAGCCGTTTCCCATACTGCAGCCGAAATTGTTGGTGTAAAACACGTTGCGAAATTGAAAACAATTATGTTTCATGCAAATGTTGATACAATCAATACATGCAATTACTTTTTCTGGTGGTAGATGGAATTTAAGTAGGTGTTGTCTAATCGCTTCAACTGCTACAGTAATAGGAATTGATGGAAAAAGGGCGGTGACGTCCAATGAAATCATGATTTCATCGTCTTCAATTTGTATGTCTTTTACTTTGTCCACAAAGTCAAATGTGTTTTTGACTGCGAAACCATCAAAGCTACCGAATTTCTTCAAATCATTAACAAGCCATTTTGTTATATTTGTCAGTGGTGAATTAACGTTTGAGACAATTTTCCTCATTTTGTTTGTTATGTTCTTGTTTTGTATTGACGTAATATTATATGTTATATTTTCATGTTGTACTTGTATTAGTGTTATTTGTAATATAGTTTGCCTAATAACAACTAACACTGCACTAAATGATGAGCCGGTGGTATAACACAGTTTTCTGTGTTGGCAAACCATTGGTCGCAAGACGGAGCTTGATATAAGCTCTCTTCGACCAATTCTGATAGTGTGAAAAAAAGTGTAAATATTTGGTCAATTGATGAGTAACCTTTTCTGAATCCCGCTTGGAATTCAGTAAGTATATTTTTTTCTTGAACCTATTGATACAACCTTTTATATATTAAGGCTCCAAACAACTTGGCTGATGTGTTTAAGAAGGATATTCCTCTGTAGTTTGATGGGTTTTTAAAGTCTCCTATTTTATGTAAAGGGAAAATAATTGATTTTTTGAAACTTTCTGGAACGTCAGCAGTTTCGAAGATCCTACTGAATTCATTTAGAAGTGAGATTTTAAATTCATTTGTGGAATTCCTATAGAATTCGAATGGAATTCGATCGTTTCCCGGGGCCTTGTTTGGTTTAGAGTTAGTGATAGCATCCTGAATTTCCTGTAACGTGAAAGGTGCATCTAAATTATAATTGACGATCAACGGAGCAGCGTATTGAAAAAGTGGTGAAGTTAGTGGAGAGTTGAGTAGACTACTGAGGTAGGTTCTTAACAGCGGAGCTTTTAAAGAGGTAGCGATCACATTAGTTCGTCCATTAACATATTTAACAGCTTTCCAGAATTCAGCTGAGGATCGGGTGCCATTTATAATATTTATATTTTGTTGTTTATATGCTATCTTTTTTTTTTGGCACAAATTTGTTTAAAATACTTGTTGGCTTCATCGTAGAGAACTTTGAAAATATTTGCGCTATTAGATCTTAACAATTTTAAAAAATTGAATGCTTTGTCTCTCGCTTTCAAGCATTCCTTATCAAACCACTTTTGCTTGTAGATAGTTTTGACTCTCGATGCTGTGCTGCGCGGAGTAGCTTTCTTGATGATATCTGTTAAGTTATCAATATCGCTTGTTATATTGCAAGCCTTTAGCTCTTCAAGTTCCTTGTTCAAGTTTTGCTGATAAAGACTGAGTATTTTATCGTTCCAAAAAAGCTTTGGTAGTAGACCTAATCGATTTGTGCCTCTTTCGGTTAGGCTTGTTGCTATTTCGCCTGTTATTTCTAACGGCATGTGGTCGGAGTAAATTTCTGTTCCAACTTGAAAGCTGTCCAAGAGGAGATGCCAAATTCCTGATAAAAAGCAATAGTCGATAACTAAGCACGATGTGCTTCGAAGAAAGTTGGCAGATGGCGGATGGCGAGTCCGCGTCACCTGCGCAGCTTCCATTAAGTACTAGACAGTCATAAGTATCAGCAAGTTGAAGTATTTTGGATCCTTTACCATCACAAATTGTATCCTTGGATTTTCGATGTTTGTTTAGGCAAGTACCATTATATCCAGTAACAAAATTGTCTTGTGAAGAACCTATCCGGCCGTTAAAATCCCCAACAAGCATAATATCGGTTGTTTCTATATCAAGCAGGGAATCGCATAATGCATCGTAGTCACGCGGCCAATGATTGCAGTTTAGATAAACAGGGATCAACACTAAATTACAGCTGCAGGTTTTTATTTCCAAGACAAGCGATTCACCGATTGATTTAAAGTTGACACGCACGCATTCAAGATCTTCACGATATTCAAAAAGCATTCCTCCACTTGCTCTTCCAAAAATTGACGTTTTGACTGCAGGAACCCAGCGGAGCTCATAATTTATAAAAATATGCCTAAATCTACCCTCATTTCCTTCTAAGAGATGAGTTTTAAATAGTAAAAAAATATCAAAATTCTTAATATAGTTAAAAAAAATTCGCAAAATCAGTTTTGTTTTTTAAGCCTCAGATATTGTAATTTAAAATTTTAAATTTCTTATATTCTAAAAGATTTTTGTTTTCACTTTGGTAGACAGGCACACATCATGCAACGTGTGAACTCCAGTTGGAGCTTGTTGGTATAGCCAAAGGTTTACTTGTAGTGGGTGCTACTTTGGCAGCACTGTCCTTAGTGACATTAGATGTCAAAGTTGACGTTTCATACGTTTTGTTTTTATTTGGAGCTCCATTCATTAATATTTTTTCTATTAAAGGAATGTCTCCAAAAATAGTTTTTAAAACACAAACCCCATTTTTTTCACCACAAATCAACCCTTTCGAATAATCCCAGGTGAAAGTTTTATCATCTACCATAAGCTTATCATCTCTTAATGCCATCTTCACGTTAGGGTTTTTCCCACGAAGTTCCTTCATGATCATAATGAGTTTCGTACGTCTCTGGCGAATGTTGAAAGGCAGATCCTTATTGATGCTAATGCGTTTCCCTTTCAGTGTTCTAGCCTTCCCCAGCACGTTCCACGAAACTTCACGGGATTTCTTTTTAACAATTATTTTGGCGTTGTTCACATATATTTATAATAAATAGTATAAGCTTATGCTCTTGAAAATAAAACTTATTAGATATTTAGCTAAAATGCACATAATATTATTAATATTTTTGGGCAATTTCTTACATCAGTTGTTTTATAAAAATTAAATTCTAACGTGACTATTTTTACTGGGACGCCGTAGGGCCACATCCAAAAAATTTGCCAAGGGCCTCTGATGGTATAGTTACCCCACTGCATGTATTGTTAACTTCTTCGATTGGGCTCCCGGATTAGAAAGTTCTTCCGGATTTATTAACCGAAAACAATATAAGTGAGTATGACAATACCAACTGTCCGCCCATTAACCTAAACTAGCCTTGGATTGAAGATGGAGCCAATAATTTTCCAAAGCTGTACGGAAAATTTTGACAGATTTTGGGGAATCAACTAGCAAATCGAATATGCTGATAACACTTTCTCACTCAATCAAAACCGCTGAAATCGTTTTCAGGAAAAAATAAAAAAAATTTCCATAAAGGCTTCATTTGATCGGCAGTTCGACAGAGTCCTGAAGTCCATTTCGTTCGTTTTTCCTAAATTTTTGTACGTTAAATTTGATCAAAATTTCGGGCTCAAATGCCTAATCTACTATATTATAAGAGAGCAGAACAAACCTAATTGTTTTACCTGAACGGTTTAGAATTGATTGGTAAGTTCGTGGAAAAAATAACATTTATGGTTATTATTAATGTATGTACAAATAAAATTCATATTTACCTTTCAAAATGTCGTATAAGATAAATAGATAGTTACAAACCGTATGTAATATTTTTTTGCTTAAAAAATTCATTAAGGGTAAACAACAACAAAATCCGTCTAAATATTTATAAAGTACAAACGAAAAAAAAAATTAAGTTACAACATCCCTGCGGGGCTGGGGAAGTGTAATTTAATGGCACAATTTCCGGATGTTGAGCTTTGTATAATTTTCAAACGTAAACATGTTTTGCTGTACCAAGAAATGTACATATGTATGTATTTTTATAAATAAAATACATTCATACTCACATACAGTATTACGAGTAGAATGTGATGTCGTTGTGGCATCGTCACCATATAGTCGCGTCGTCGTGGTATAATTTTTGTCATTCATATCTCACCTCCTTAAAGCGTCAAATAATGTAATGGCACAAGGATACGATGCTGGCAAGAATTTCCACTACAATTTTCCTGATCTTTATTTCATAACGCAATGATACCAAGGCACATTTTCCTTCAATTTCCTGTGCATAAGAAAAATAAAAAAAAATATATTTTTGTTACATTCTGCTGATGGGAATGTTTGTTTTCCTCTTTTTTTTTGCTATTTGAATCAGTTAAATTGATTTTTTGTTGTTGTTTTGATTGCCTGAGGGTAAATTGTTATTATCTAGGATGATATTATTATTTGATAAGATGTGTGGTTGTTTGCTTGAATTGACACTTTTAGTTCATTATAGATGACAAGTTATTTACTTGCATAGTAGGCGCTACAGTTCAGAGTGAATTGCCAGCAGCTCAGTTAACCAAGCCTATCCAGTTAGCATTTCTCGATAAGGAATGTCGCTTTTGGACTTTTTATTTGAGTATCGACAGTAACTCTATTTAAGCTCAAGCAATAGCAATTACTTAAAAATACTTATTACCATTAAGGAACAAGGAAAGCCGCTCGATTTGGCCTAAACACCGCGGCGGTTGTCGACTATTTAAAAAAGGAAAAGCTTTTATCGTAAGCTGAAGTATGCCCGCCGGACTCAGGGTTTTATTAAAGTAGCAACAAAACTTTAGTGTGTTTGGAATTATTTTTATTAATTATCCTGTTTATTTAATTTATTACAATTTTATTGGAACTTAAAATATTGCCTTTTTTCTAAGTTTGCCTCAGACACCATCGTTTCCACTATAGATTACAAACTGTGATACGGATACCAGTCGTCACTACATAGACCTTTGTGTTTACTTATATACTGTCCTGCTGGGGTAACTTGGCTTTCAAAATGTTGGAGATCTTAGGTTAAGTTAGGTTGGAAGGTGTGGTGAATTGTCAAAGCTGCCTCACATCACTCGGATTTCCATGGATGCATTGCGGTCCCCATATTAGGAAGGGAGGAATTTATGGAGGAGATTAAATCGGAACATTTACCTTTGAATAAATTTCAAAATATGTTTAATTAGCTTAGTCGAGATATCGCCCAGTTCGTCGAAGAAGTAATCTCCGAGGGCTTCTTTCCTTATTCTGGCTAGGCTGGGCCATTCTCAAAGGAAGTGGTATGCGCCCTCTTTTGCCTCTTCGTCCATACAACCTCTACATAAGTCAGATGTCTTGACTTCCCATTGAGTCGTGAAGCATTAGGTTGCCCATTAAAAGCGACAGTTGAAGTCTGTTAAGCCCTAGTAAATAATCTGTTTTTTTCCTTAGAGATTTCTGTTCAAAGATTTCTCGAAACCCAACAGCTGTCAAGTCTTGACCATCTGACGTTTGCAGTTTTGAGAAAAGTTAAGTTTGTTGAATTCCTAAATTTTCTTGCGCCAGTGACACAAATATATCTTGCGACCCACATCAAAGTGACTAAGTTCGATTCGCTTAGTAGTCTTAGTTCATTTAGGCAGCGGATGACTAGTTTTGACTTTGTGACTATTGAAGAAATGGCTTTGATTGTCGCCTGGGCTGTCTACGAAAATATCTGACGTTGACCATTTTACATGCGGGGAGATGTTTAGCCGCCTCACTTATTGCTAGCAGCTCCGCCTGAAATACTGAGCAATAATCTGGAAGTCTGAAGTATTTTTCGAACAGATTCCTGACCCTAACCTCATTTCTGACTTAGATCCGTCTGTAAAGGTCGAAGCATGATGTTTGTTGATGACCCGGTTTGCCTTCCAGCTTTCTCTTGTTGGGATCACTATTGGTACGACGCGACGGGTTAAAATCAATGATCGGTGAGATATGGTCTGTTTGAATTGTCGTATTTATCAGACTTGTTATAGTGCTGTGACTGTAATAGCCAATTTTCCAATTCTTACACACACTTAAACGTAGAGCGTTCTTGGGCGATCTTATGAGATCTTATTTGTGCACTAGATTGGTGGGTACTTTCTACTATGGTAGAATTCGAGTTACCATCATTTGTTAACCTCTACTAATACCTACATATTTCGGTTCACAGTGAGTGTGAACTATAAAATGGCAGACAAATTTACACCACTTTTCTCCATACTTCATCGGTTTTTTTTTCTCTTTTGAAGGTAGGTAGGTGTATTGACTAATATCAAGATATTAGTGTTTGTTTTTATGTAGGTATGTTTTTTAGCTGGTGATATCACTGGTGGTGATCACATCATTTATATATCGCGGTTTTAATTTTGCCTCCCTTTGCCTCCTCGCATACCTACAGAACCGAATATCCATCATAGAAGTTTTCTTTCGAAAGATCTCAGAACCGGCTCTTCCTTTTTTTGCTTATCATTCAGCACTCGACTACTTAAAGTAAGACCGGTATTAATAATGAATATGAAGAGCTTTAATCTAGTATTTTGTCAGAGAAGCTTTGCTATTTTGCCAAGCCGAATTAGCAGTAGTTTTTTAAAGGAATTCTTCGTCGGAGAAGCAAATGCGTGTATGTTTGTTGAAAGCAGTTTGCGGTATTGTTCTCATTTTTTTCAAGTCTAACAAATATCAACTGGTGTTCAATCGACGTAAATGCTGTAATTACATGGTAGATAACGAATGGAGAGATGGAGATACCGTCAATATTACAGGACACAACTGGATGAGTTTTCCAGCAATTTTGAGTTCGGCTATTGCAGTGTAAAGCTCTTAACTATGCATGTATTGGTAAGCCTCATTTGTTGGTCTTTCCCAAGATTTGTCTTAGTGTGAATACGAAATACGCTCGATCTTCCGGGCCGAAAGTTACAGTGATATTTTCCGAATAACGTGTTTGCAGTTCAGGTTAAAATGCTCACACTGTACGCTTGATATGAACATGTATGTTAATACAAAGTCAGAACTCCACATCTTTAACATTTAACTCTTTGATCTTCTAGAATTGAATTCGTACTATTTTGTGACAATTTAGTCAAATTAAACAGTCTATTATTATGTCTAGTTCATTTTCATTCCGATGAAAAGATTGTACGTTCCACATTCGCTAACTCTTATTGTCTATAACATAAATGTTAAAGTTTGGAGACATGGACACCATTCGCAAACATTGTGACACATTTAGATATTATCATTAGCCCAAGTTGTGTTTATTTAGCTCTTCTATTGGTTGTGCAATTAGACAAATGAAACATATTGTATTTTTGGGCTTATATAAATATTAATAATATATAGTTTTTCCACATAATATAATTATTTATTTAAATTTAGAAGTCTTTTTTTATAATTATATTAAAACTAATTTAATTATTATAAAAATTAAACATATTAACTTCAAATAAAAATTTATTTTCTTACAGATCTTAAGCTGAAAACTTCTTTCAAGAAATCTTATCAGAAATAGTAAGTTTTCTTATTTTTACTTTTCATAAATTAAAGACCAAAAATATATATTGAATAAATAATAGAAATTTATTGAATTAATTCGATAGTGGAGATTTTAAACGTGTTTTTTTTTATTATAGATTAAAGATTTTATTTTAACAACTTAAAACACAAATTATTTATTTTTGCTTATATGTGCATTTCGGAAGCTATGCTTCCATCGTCAGTAAGCTCTATTTAAATAATAATGGCATTTTGATATTAATATTAAAATTCAATACAAACAACAAATTCGATAAAATCAAGAAACTACACAAACAAATTTACAGTGAACTTAAGGTCTAATATAAACTTTTTTGAAAATTATTTTTATTTTTAAATATATAAAGAGATTCAAAAGCATCTAGCTCATAAGGATTAATTACATTACGTATTAATTTCAAATTTTGTAAACTAAGATTGTAGTTATTATCTAGGATGTGTTGTGAACACTTGATTTTTCTTTTTTATTTTATTTAAAAAAAATATTTAAATTTAATCAAAATGCTTCGAAAATTCACCGCAATTATTTTTCAACCTACAAGAAATTAAGTTATCAATTTATATCTTAAAATATATCAAAAATTACTTTAATCATTTGTTCTAATTATAATATTTGTTGTAAGTCTTTCGTGCACATACAGACGTCAATTAAGGCCACCCTGTTAAACACACATCGAGTCAGTCATAAAATGATGTTTCTCCTGCACACTAATATACTCGTACATAAAAAAGAATAAATTTAAGAATTACAATATATTTATTTATATTTTTGATAGGAGTGCAAGTTCAATTAACATTCATATCAAATTTTGCGTCAAATAATAAGAATTAGGGTGAAAAGGAATTTTTTTGGAGTTATCATTCAAAATTTGGTTTGGTTTTCTTTAAGTTATGGATTTACACAGGGCAGTGATTTGGGTCTTATTCTTAAGTTGAAGCGAGTAATTACTAACTTTGGTTTTGAACACAACGCATAATGTTACAGAGCCATAGTCTTTATTCATCGACACTTGCACTTAAACGTGAAAAAAAAAATACAAAGTTATGTTAACGACAGATGTCGAAAAAATATTTTTGTTGTGAATGGAGACGGAGTTCAGAGTGATAAACAAAACTCAACATAGTTTTTGTGTATTCAGCTTTTTAGATTATTAACTCAGATACAGTCTGTCTGTCTATCTGTTTGTACAACGCTCCACAGTCTACGCCGCTGAAGCGATTTTCTCTGACTTGGATTTCTTGATTTTGGGCTTCCTCATAAGCGGCTCAACGGATTTCGATAAAATTTTTATGTAGGAGGTCCGTTAAATTCTAAATAAAACTGCCTACCAAAATTTTCGAAAAATTCATTTTTGTATTTTTAAAGAAAAAAAAATTATTTGAAAATTCAATATTTCGAAAATGGTTGGACGATTTTAGTTTGAAATTCAGTTTTAAAATTTATATTATGAAATACATAAGATTGTTATAGCTACTAAAAAATGTTTTAGAATTTTTTTTCGAAATTTCGGATGTAAAAATTAAGTAAACAAGAATAAAAACATTTTAAGCTGTTGCTCCTTAAAATCTTCTGCTTAAGATGTGATCGAACATAAGAGCAAGTACCTGTAAGCCAGTCGTGTATTTTATTTTTTTATAATCTTGGTCTAGTACTGGATTGGATCGCACGTACTTGCTATTATGTTCGATCACATCAGAGATAAATTTAAAAACAGAATTTCAAAAAAATTGAAAAATGTTTTCCAAATATTGAATTTTCAAAAAAAAAATTTTTTTAAATGCAAAAAATAATTTTTTGAAAATTTTGTTATTCTAAATTATATAGAATTCGAAGGACCATTTACATAACATTTTTGACCGCAATCCGTTGAGCCACTAATGAAAGTCGAAAATAAAAAAAAATGGTTGAGTTGTTATGTGCAAGCAATTTTAAAACACAATTTATACTATACCTATAATAGTGATCCAAAGATCTTTTTAAAATCAAAATTGTTAGAACCGTTTTCGAAATTACTAAGATTGCAGAAAAAATGTTATGCTAGGTACCGTAATTTTAGGGGTAAACAAGTTTTAAATATTTATGTGAGACAATCACCAAGAACCAATTGTTATGAAAATCTATCTACAGACTGACAGGCGGATATGGGGGACACAATTTGTTTTTGTTCTGTTATCTTAATGTCAAGTTTGACTAAAATGGCCTATTTTTTTTTCAAATGCAAAACTTGTCGACACATGTCCTATACGAAAATCGTAAAAATAATATCGCTGCGAATTGTTTTATCGACATTTACATAACTTTCGCTCGAAAACGATTGAAATGTTGATTTTATTTTGCAAATATTTAAAACATGTTATATTATATTGATTTATTATTTTTAAAAATTTATTATAGAAATTAGATATATAGTATTATTTTTTTTTTAACAAAAAATTACAAATATTTTAGTTTGTTTATAAATAAAAAAATTTTATGGTTTTTATAACTTTTTTTACATGCATTTATTTTAACGTACATAAGATCTTGAAAATATAAGGAGTTATTTTTGAAGATACAGAGCAAATGTGTGCGACATAGTCAATGATTTTACTTAATCTTATAAAGGTATGATTATATTTTTATTCAATATGAACCAATTAGCCTTCAAGTTTTAAATAAATACAATTTATAAATATGTTAAAATGTATTGTTAAAAAAATATTCAAGGATTAAATACATAATTGTTAATGCTTCGTTTTATCCTATCACGCTTATTCGAGCAGCAAATTAAAAAATACACAATAGAACTTAATGCTATAAGCTCTCGCGCATGTAAAATTGTTCTTCCCTTAACTTTTCAGTTATGGGATTTCAAAAAAAAAAGAAAAAAATAAACCTATTTACTTGCTGCGGAAATAATACGTTTTTTTTTTTCATTTCTCATATTAATAAACTAATATTTTTCGATGGGTAAATTTGTTGCAAAAAAGCAAAAATAAAGTGAATAATATTTATAAAAATTAAACATTTAATGGAAATACCTTAACCAATTTGAGGTATTAAAATGAAGTATTAAAAAACAAAAAGAATAATTTAATAATAGATAGTTTTAATTAACAATCTCATAACCTTATTGTTATTGTATTAGTTGGCAGAAATAGAATGATATAGAAACGAATATTTGTGAGATATCATTTTTTTAACATGCAAGCTAAGTCATAGAAGTTTCCACTAATTCAGACAAAAACTAATTTGAAATCAATCTTGGACACTTTGTTTTGTAAACGAGGGTATTTTCTCCAGTAATCGCACATGACCAAATATCACTGGAAGAAATATTTTTTCGCAACACCTTGTGTGGAATCTTTATGCTGCTTCTTTTTCGCTATCTTTCGCGTGAGAAATCTTACGAGTAAACTCATTTGGCGTACCAGATCGAATTAGCATCGGTATAGAGTGATTTTTCGCTGGATCTCTACAGAATAATAGTTGGTGGAGTTAATGTTTACTCCATGACTCATGTACTAGCTTCTCAACTACTGTCAGCTTTCGATGGATAAATTCGACACACAGTCGAGTCCGCATATTTAAAATACGCTTAACTGAAAAAATCGGTTAGTTGAAATACACAATTTGTCGTGCAGTAATTGAAAGATTCGGTTAAATCAAAAATCATTTCTTTATACTCAGACTGCTCCGAATAAATGAAATAAAAAAGCTGAATACGTTCACCAATTATAGATTATTTCTACACTTTACTGGAAAGTGCTAGTAAAATAATTTAAAATGATGGCACAAGTGGTAATTTGTTTTGGTAACCAAAACATAAATCTTTATTTTTAGATTAGTTTGGGGATATTGTATTTTAGTTATCTAAACTCTGGTAAAGTATTTTTTTTTGCAGTTATTCAAAGATCGCATAATAGAAAATACCGACTAACTGAGAAAAACGTATGGCAAATTGGCGTTTCAGTTAAGCGGACTCGACTGTACTTAACATAATCTGACAAATTGAAAAATCTATTGGAGAACTATTATCATATAGAAATATTGTGATTGTTTGGAATATTTCGGAAGAACGTGTATCAAAGGAATTTAAAGGGATCAGTGTTCCTGGGGCCTAAAATTTCTCCATCGTCATTTACCTAATGCCAAATGCGATCAATTCAATAAAGAGTGGCAAGTCTCCGTCTAATTTTGTTTGTATACTTTCTAGTAATTGTATGAGTAGCAAGATTAGGTATATCTTGATCTTATATGAGGAATACATTAGTGAAATGCCTCGATGTTTCCTGTAGGGCACTAGAAAAGGTCCAGTCGTTTTGAGAGTTGTAATAGACCAGCTTTTGTCTCCTCATTGTTCTTAAGCTTTCAAATGCAGAGTTGGTTCTTCATTAGTCGCATTATATCCTTTTTATTCAACAGGCTGCTGTAAATTCTGCTTAAATATAGTATTCCGTCTTCTTGTTGCACTAGATAAGTTCTCATTATTCATTCAGTAGCGTTAAATGCATTCATCAGACACTAACTTGTCCTTTTATTTCGATCGCAATCCTCTTCGAAAGCCTTGAGTTGGAAGCGTAATTACTTTTATACAGTGGTTTACTGACGATTAACTTTGCAATAAAGGGTCTGAATAAGGACTTCAGCTTTGTCGGTAGAAGTGTGTGCAAGTAAAAGGCTAATGTTTCGATAAGTTGCTTTGATGCTGATTTCGCTTTGAAGTCCAAGCCTTTCCTCAAATTCTTAACAATGCCGAATCCGTTTTCCAACTTTTGCATTTATTATCACATTGATTATCCTCCATTGCCCTATATACTTAGTTAATTCAGAAACAGGCTTACGAGTAACACCTGTGCTGTAAAGTAATCTCATGCTCCGAGAATCCTTATTTCCCTCCTGGATAGCATTGGGACTCTTAAGTGGCTTCTTTTTTATCAACAGAGGATGTTATTTCTAAAAAGAGACATACAATTTTTTCCACTTATAATTATCATTGTTGATGTCTCGAGCTTAACGAGACGTATATCTTCACATCTACAAAACACCCAATGTCTGCTAAAAAAGTTTTTAAGACAAAGTTGTTTGCAAAACACACTTTAAGGACACATGAACTTATATTGCTTCTAATGATTTTCTTTTTTTTTTGACGACGAAACTCAAAGTTCTGGCATTTCTCGTTTTCAAGTTGAAAAAGATTCAAGACAAAGTTTTATTCAACTTTTCGCACCAGAACTTAATGATGCGCTGTTAGACAACTTGAAATTTAAATATTAAATCAAAATGACAAAAGAATACGAAGAAGAAAGACGAAGAGAAATGACGCGACAAACAAACAAAAAATATCAAAAAAAATTAAGAGAATCTTTGAAGACGTACGACAAAATGAAAGGACATCCCAACACAAATCACAGGAATACAATTAAAACTAAATAAACGAATATGGAACAACATCAAGGAGCAGTAAACTTGGAAAGTAAGTTGGTTCTTGCTTCGGAGCGCGTCGACGTCAAAAAATGGCTTCATTTGTAGACTTCTGTTTCTGATGATGAAAATGTCTTCCCCTAATGCTCCCGCGCTACAAACTGACACACCATGCCATACCATTGCCACACATTATTTTATATATAGAAATAGCAAAAGTAGGTCCAAAGGAAGTCAGTGTTCGCGCACCGGAATAGAATTCCACTGCCTCATTTTCTGCTCTAATACACTATACACATAAAATCCTGCAAGCTATTGTTCGTTGTTGCAAGAAGATCCGTTGTATAAAACTGTGTATAATGTATAACTAGGACTCGAAAGGCTCGCATAGAATATAAATGAAACAAAATAAATCTGTCACGTACACTGCCTCTCTAAAGCGAACGTATGACTATATATGTGGGTGTGTGCAAGGGGCGGAAAGTATACTAATTGCAGCACATAAATTCGCAATCCAACGGAACAATAATAATTATTATTACTGTTCCTATCCGCGCCTCTTGCATTGTTCATAGCAATGACATTGTTTGCGGAGATATGCCATATAGTGAGTTAAGTCCTTCTTTTACTTAAAGCTCCTTCCTGTGCAACGCGTTTTTAATGCAATCGTACTTCGACCTTCGGATTTGAATCAACTTCACCATAACAATACGAGATTACTTACCAAACCGCTGGAAAAATAATTATTATACAAATTTGTTGAAGAAAAAAGTTCATGGGCATTTTTTTGTTTCGGCATAAAATAGAAAAAGTCGCTCATTTTTTATCAAGTACTTATATTCGTTGGCTAAAAATTATTATAAATTTTTATTTAACCTTTTTCTCTGAGGCAAATATTGCATTTGGTTGTACAGATATTCTAATTAAGCCCGACTATACCACTACTTACATAAATGCCGGGAAAACCTGAAATATGAAATATGGTACATTTTTAATTGATAAATACTGGAATTATTCAATGATCAAAAATTTCAGCAACTTTTTTTTTTTTTTTTTTTTGATTTTGACTGTATGCCTGTAAGACCTAAGGTCTTTTAAATGCAACCTGAATTGCACGGCAATAGTTTGGCACAGTGGATTTGAGAACCAGGTATTGACTGTCTCATTTTAGCCCATGGGCGGCATCCAATTAAAATTGGAGGTATAGAAAAGAATGCGCCCAGCGTGGGGATCGAACCCACACGTCTAAGTTAGAAATTGAGCACTTTTATTTAATTAAATAATTAAATTTAATATTTATCAACAATCAAATGATAATAATTAACAATCGCAATTTAAATGAATTTGCAAAGAACATCGAAATATAATAACAGGGGCATATAACACAATACATAAAGTGCTTGTTGAACAAGTGAAATTCAACAGGTTTTTAAAATTTATGTAACACGGAAAAACAAGTCTAGGAGAGCTATAACAATTGTTTTCGCTTCATTCAACAAGTGTGAAATTTTACAATTTTACCGTTTTTGTAACTGGAAACAACAAGAGTTAAAAAAAAAAGAAAATAAACTTGTTGAATAGTTGATAAATTTCAACCGAAGGTTCCGGGCTAGTTCAAAGTCAACAAGTTAGAAATAAACACTTGTAGTAATGTTAATTAAGTGATAACATCAGACGGATTTTGAGAATTTATTTAGCTACCTTGAGTCTTGTGAAAAAAAATATTTTTTTTTGATTCTGAATCGGACAGTGAGAGCCAAGGACAGGCAAAAGTGAAATAGAACCCCATTTGTTTATGGAAAAATTTCGTGTGCCGTAGAAGTTATTGACTATCTTACCGAAAGTCTCTCCCACAAATAATGTTCTCCTACTTACAAAAGTAAACCACTAACAGTCTTATTTAATAGAATACTCTAAGCAGATGAATAGTTATACAGTGAATAAGGTCTTATGTAGCCCTTCCATTAATTCCTATTTATAAAATATTTTCCCATATATTCTAGTTATGCAGGGTTTTATGTCCAAAAAGTACCAAAAACGGGTTATATATTCCATTTGGCTGTCATGATCAAATCAGCTGTTTGTCAGAAAACGCAACTAGAACTTTTGTTGGTGTTATGATTGTGATTTAATGAAAACATAATAAATAAGAATACAAAATAATAATAAATATTGGATCATAGTTTAGATTGGTAGCACCGCCACTATATCATATGTCGAGTATTATGTGTAGGATTAGGTTGACGATGGTTTCAGCTCACTCACGGTCAGGTTCTGAGTAGCAAAACGCACTGTTTTGGTTTTTGTATTTATTCTGGAAGTTGTGAATTTACCTGATTTCCGTGGACGCCGTCACACAACCAAAAAAGGTTCAAGCGACGAGCAATTTCTATAATTTAAGCATATTTGCTTTGGAAAACCTGTATTTTCTGTTTAAGTCTCCATTTCTATGATTCATTGGAATGAATCGTTTTTTATACAGTTTTCTTCTTCTTGGCATTGGAAGTTTTGCATTTAAGTTATTTAAATCATTTAAAAAGGATACAAAATTTAAAGGCATTTTACTTTGTTTTTGTCTTACGTCCAAACTCAAAATGACATTTCGACACTATAATTTCCTTATGTGGGCTCTATTCAACCTATAAGCGGGTTTAGCTTATAATGGATCTATTCAATGTTGTATAAGTTTTATAAATAAGATTTTCTAGTTCGGAGGCATTATAAGGAGTGCATAGCAATATATACTCGCTGTAATGCAATTATAAATAAGGCTGTAAGTGAAATGCGGACAATATTGATGGCCTTACATTGGTTTGGAACTGGGTCTTAATACAATGTTATACTAGATGTTCATGGTATTCATAAAATGACAGTTTGCCGATGTATCAAAAAGTCACTATAGTCATATAGCATGTTAGAGCTTAGTGAAATAACGAACAAACGGTTTTTTAGTTTTATAATGGGTTATCCATTTTGCGGTTTCAATAGTAAACGTAAATAAAACACATATAAAATATTTTGACATTATATGTGAAACACTACATCATTAAAATGACCACCATGCGAATTGTTGCAAGCATCGATTATTATGAGTTAATTGTCGACCACTTTTTGACATATATTGGGCGGTATCTCAGCCATAACCTGACGAATGTAGGTTTTCTAGTGCTGAAGAGTTAAAGGTTTATCTGCATAAACACGGTCTTTCGCGTAGCTCCACAAAACAAGTCCAGCGGTGACAAATCGCATGATCTTGGTGGCCAGTTGATATCGCCACGACGAGAAATTACGCGGCCAGGAAATGTCTCTTGCAATAAAGCCATATTTGCTCGAGCTGTGTGGCATGTGACACCGTCTTGTTGAGACCACATATTCTCTTAGTCTTATTCTTCAATAGCAGGCAAAAAAACTCGGTTATCATATCGGTTATTAATTGACGGTGACAGTCGTTCCATCGTCGTTTTCGTCCAATCACACCTCCGGGCCAAAGAGCGCCCCAAACAGTGACTTTTTGTGGATGTAATGGCCTCTCTTCAATTGATTGAGGATTCTCAGAACCACAAATATGACAATTTTGTTTATTAACATACCCACCGAGTGAGAAATGTGCTTCTTCGCTGAAGAAAATTTTGTTCGAAAAATCGCCGTCCACCGCCTGTTGTTCAAGCAGCCATTCGACGTATCTACGACGTTTTGAATGGTCAGCTGGCTTCAGTTGTTGTGTGAGCTGGACTTTATATGGATGTAGGTGTAGATCCAAATGAAAAATACGCCATAATGTACCGTAAGACAGTCCTAATTCCTGAGAACGGCGATGAATAGACACATTCGGGGCTTCGGCAATACTTTCACTTAAAGCAGCGATATTTTCAGTGGTATGAGCGAAACGATGATGCATAGGCCTTATGATGTCTGTGAGCAATCCAGTACATTCAAATTTCTTCACAATTTTGCCAATTGCTTGCGTTGTTGGACGATTATGTATACCATAATCTCCTCTTAAAGCACGATATGTGGCTGTCGCAGAATCGCCATTTTTGTAGTAGGTTTTAACGGATAGATAAGCGATCCATTATCGTAAATGTCAGACTTTCAGCTGAAAAAATAAAAATTGGTTTAAGAACTTAGTTTGACAGATGTTGAATTCCAGACCTGTACTTTTGAAACCCCGAAATGGATATCCCTTTAAATCACTATGGCTTGGTTCTCCACGGGTAGTTCTATTTGTTGATGATGATATCCATGCCATCGTTTGTTTTGAAGAAGTACTGAGGCTGACCAATAACAAGCTTGACTTTCCCACTTGATTGAACTCATGTTGGTGATGTTCCCATTCACCCAAAAATGGAACTCATCAATGAGGACTAATTTTAGAATTTGTCAAATCTCCTCTGTTTCAATTGAAAAAGGTTTCCAAGAAGGTTACACAATTTTGGACTCGGTTTGGACTGTCGTATTTCTAGCTACCTTCAAAAATTCAAAATAGACAATAGTCAAAATGTTACGTATTAATTGATTTTCCCTTGATGTTAAGTTGTCAAACTGTATGTTACATAACAATAAACCTGATTAAGACGAACTGAAAAACCATTTGGTCTCTCCAATTTTTTATTAGATTGTTACAAAATTGTCACATTATGTAATCATGAATTTTTTGCAATATCAGTCGCTTAAGTTCTTCAAAAATAGGCACACTTTAAGTATCTGTATCAAGTACTAGTAACTCACCACTAATTCAATGAATTTTCAAAAGCTGTCAATATAAATTAGCCCCATATCGGCATTCGTCTCCAAGTATCTTAAATGTACTATTATTATAATTAATTTAATTGGACGGGAATATGCTTTCAACTTCCGAATTAATTGATGTAGCTATGCCTTACCCTAATTACTGTTTGACAAAAAAAGTTCCACACATCTATTATTGATTTAACCTGACTTCACGAATTAATAAATTAAATGTTATCGTAAATAATTTGTCACATTAAGTAATGTCCTTCATAAAACCAACTCCAATATTCAAACTTTCACCCTAAAATATCAAATCCCCAATCAATATTTCAGATTGTCACATAATCTTGCATATGTATATCTCCCATACATATCCATAATATGATGGAATTCATCGATTACGTAAATTTCTCCAAAGAAATGCCACATGAGAGCTTTGTCCACTCCCACTTCTGACTTGTCATCGTGATATTTAATTCATTTGTATGAACTGCTTCTTTATTCGTAGCTACTCCTTAATCACTCCGAAATATCACTCATTCATAGTGAAAGAGTGAAGATTCCAGTTCTTACCTTCATTAACGATGACAGTTCAAAAGTGTCAAAAGTAATTAGGTTTAATTTTAAAAATAAACTCTTCTTTTCACTGTAAGCAGAGGATATGTATATAAAACGTCAAAGTTTCAAAGTTGTTGACGGGGTACAGGAATATTGTTCCAATAATAATTGGAAAGCCTTCAGGCTCCAAGAAGGCTCATTTCAACCCCGAACACTGTACAGGTTTGATGAAATAATGAATATGGACTGACATTAACAGCAGCTTACATAAATAGACAGCAATCTTCGTTTAAAAATGAAGGAAAGCCAAGGCAGTTAAATGGGCCACCAGACTCAAACTTGCTCTGTGCTTAGAAAGTAATGAATAAAATATTCCATTAAAAACAAAACCCACCATACCTACAAACATTAATATCTATATATACTCTGCACATCCTCTTACATATATTATAAAGTCACATTTAACTAAAAGTACTGCCATATCTGTAGAAACTCGTAATATGATGTTTTGTATGCCTGTATTGGTATTAGTGTACTATGCTACTGGGTACAAAAAGGATGTGTGGCTTTTTTTTCATTTCCACATCTCATAAATATGAGAGCTGAATGAAACAGATGAGAATAACAACTTGAGAACTAGCACAGTCCTTGCTTGTTTTGTTAACCGTATGCTGGATGTGCACTGAGTGTGATTCTTAAGGCTTTTCAAAATGATAAGGATATGGTGTTATGAGATTGAGAAAATGTGCAGGCATAGGAAGAAAAAGCATGTAAAAGAAAAACCCACATAGAATCCTTGACCTTAAAAGGAACATCACATCATGCATAATATTATATATTCTTGGGAATTGTGTATGTGATTTGATGTGAACCACAAAGAGGATCTGGGCCTAAATAAGGGCTTTTCTTCCTTTTTGGAATTTTTAATTTTTTCTCTTCTTAAATGAAAATGTGTATTTTTACGAAAGAAGTTGAATTCATGCAAGATTTTAAGACCGTCAATTTAAACGTGGTTAAGTATTTTGGGTTTTGTTAAGTGAGCTATTTTCAAAGTCGGTTTAATAATTACTGTAATAAACTCGGGAAGAGTATGTTTGACATATTTATCCTGTCAAATTAAACATTGGTGATTAATACGCTTCTTTCTTGAGTAAGATTCCTTACCAGATGGGAATTCGTAAAATATTTATACGAAGATGGAGGGCGGTATTGGAGTTGGAGGGGAAATCGGAATACCGCACTACTTACATGTAAGCTTCTATAAGGGCTTACCGAAGCCTTTACCGAAGCCTTACCGAAGAATTATCGAAGCCAGACTGCTTATAAAAGCTTCTGATTTCATATAATTATATAAATCATCCCAACGGATTCACCAGGGGTTCCAGGGCATAGTGGAATTCCGAGAAATGCAAAGGTCAGCGAGCTGACCAGTCGAGGATCATACCCCAAGAGCTCTAAATAGTTGTATGACCTACAACATCTAACTACATATATTTAGCTTAGGTGGACAAATCTAACTAAGTAACTGTGCCGTATTAAGCAGTATGATAAATTAACGAAACTAACTTTTGTGCAGAACCAGACAAGGCAAGGGAAATTAGTCAGGATTGTTGCAATTAGTACGGAACACTGACAAATAAAACATCATAAAGCAACATTACCCAACTTATATTTCAGCTTCGGTAAGGCTTCGGAGAGTCATTTTAGATTCGGTCATATCTGACTTAAGCTGTACGCGTACAGAAGCTGAAATATAAGTAGAGTTAGTCATTTCGTAAAAAAGTAAATGCCAAAGATGCGGGACGAACGAGAAACATGAGGTCAAGACTCCAATTGCTTTGCAATACTTTCTTTGATAACCTTAGAAAACTCTTAGAAAAGTAGATCAAATGTTAACTGGGTTCTAATTGTCAGCTCATGGCCAACCCAAAGTCTACTCTGTGAGAGCTGCTAACTTTGGGGGAGTAACTAGCATATGGCCATGCAGTTGTGGATGATCTCATGCGGCCGAAAATTCATTTCTGAACAATAAGACTTTAACCTCGGTTGATGCTGGTTCTAAGGGACATTCAGGCGGTAGATTTTGAGAAAATCTCCCAGCTGTCAATCGGAAGAAATCCATAAACTCGATTTTTGTTTAAAACACTCAGATGAAGCGGAGTAGATATGAAGGGAAGTTGATAACTTCAGCTGGAAACAACACAGTATGCTTCGCCATTTTGAAAGAAAAATTCATCGAAAGATCTACCGTTGCGTTAATGTGTTCTGGAAGGAAAAATTGAACGAAGATCTATGCGAGTTGTACAGTTACATCGAACTGGTTAATGAAATTCGAACTTGTCCGCTAATAGATGGTGGAGGCATTTAGATTTAATGGAATCCGATATGTCCCGACTGGCAGGGTATTCTAGTGTTACCTGGAGAGTCGACCGGCGTATTAGTGTAAGTTTTCGTCATAAGTGACGTGCAAGGGTCGAAGAGGATCCAAATCAACTTGATGTGCATATTCACCTAGAGGCAATTATATGCGGACTGAGCTTATCGAACGGCTGAGGCCCAGGTTCACTCCGAACTGAAGTTAAAGTTAAGCACCATGCACATTGCACATCGTACATTTTAGGAAATGTGGTCGTAAAATAGGTAAATTAAGAAAAATCGACTGCAACCTTTTTGGACTCATTAAAGCCATTATACTTCGAAAGTTCTATCATGATTGCCCTAGATTGAGTACCTGACTCCGGCTTTTCAAGTATTATATCTGAAAGCAAAGAAAGAAGGAGTGAATAATCATTTGTTGAGAGTACCTTTTTCGCCTTATAATTTTATACACATAATATTCTGAAATGAAAATGTCCTGATTTTTAAATTAATTTATTAAGAATGTTTACACAGTACAGGAATGATAAACTGGTAGAGTGTGAAAAGGTCGAAACTAGGATCGAAAAGGCTGAATGGCTAAATGCGCTACAAAAAATGAAAATATTTCTCCCAGCTATGAATTTAAAAGAACGAATTACTAAATCTAAACTTAAAACAAAACTGGTCCTAAGACCGGCGCCTGTGGAACTCAAAAATTGATTGACCTCCATCTCTTTTTACTTTCGATTAAAGGTATTATAAGGCATGTTATGCATTCGTCTAAAAAAAAGTTTTGAGATAACAATCAAATATGACATTACGATGATAGCGAAGATGAAAAAAGATGGTCTAAAAATTCTGTCCGTCTGTCTGTCTGTTAGTCTGTCAGTCTGGCTGTATGTATTTATAGACACCTACAGCCCAAACGGGTGGGCCGAATTGCTTCAAACTTGGTATATAGAGTTTTTTAGGTATTGTACAGAGGGGAAACTGAAAAAATTTTTAGCAAAAAAAATAACGGTACCTGATATATAACCGTTACGTTCAAACCCTTTTTCTCGGAAACGGCTCTAACGATCTTAATAAAAAAAATCAGTGCGGCTTTTTAGCTACGAACGATCACATGGGTGAAAAAAAAATAAAATTAGAAAAATGTCTAAAAACGGTACTTTCCATAGGACCATTAATTTTGCTTTCGACTATCTCATAAGTGGCTCAACCGATTCTTTCTAAATTTCAAACGTATGTATGCATATAGGTCTAGGTTTCCCAAACTATACCGCGTACCAATATTTTTAATTAGTATTTTTAAAATCATTTAAAAAAAAACTATATTTTATATTTCGAAAACTGCTCATTAAATTTTTTTCAAAAATTATGTATTTATTGAATACCTATGAATTGTCGTTTTTGAATTTTTTTTTGAAAAATGTTTTCAAAACGTTTAAAAAAAAAACTTTTTTTCTCAAAAACCGCTCCACAGATTTTTTAAATTTTTTTCTCATAAGTTCAAATTTATCTAACAAATAAAATGGCGTACTTTTTTTTTGAGCTTAAATTAGTTTAAGTATTTATTTCAGAATTTTGAATTATTTTTTCTTTGATTAAGCCGATTTAATATTCTGTTTTTAAGTTTATATTATAATATTTAAGACTGTCATACAAATTTTTTTAGAAAAAAATTAAAGAAACTCGTATTTTGTATATATAAAATATGAAGTAAAACAATGCTTGAAATATATATTTAGATTTTTAACAGAAATCTTTTTCATTCGATGTGATCGAACATAAGAGCAAGATCGTGCGATCCAGTCGTTCATTTTATTTTTTGTGCTATCAACAAATCACTAAAGGGTAAGTTTTGCATTTGGAAAAAAAATCGAACTGGCGATTTTAATCAAAGTTGACATTACGATGATAGAGAATACCAAAAAAGTGGATCCGGCAATTCCGTCAGTCTGTCTGTCAGTCTGTCTGTCTATAGAACGATCTACAGCCTAAACGGCTGAACCGATTTTGTTCAAACTTGGTGCTTAGGCGTTTTAGGTGATTGTCCAAAATAGATTTTTGAATCGTTGTTTTTGCCCCAAAAATAACGGTACTTGCCATACAATTTTTTCTACTATCTTAATTATCTCAAAATCTGCTCTAACGATCTGAATAAAAATTGGTGCATGTACTGCCTTGAGTATGGTCTACATTTTGGCCGAAAAGAATTTGAAAATATTTTGTTATTAACGGTACCTGCCATACAACCGATTTCGATAAAAAAAATGTATACAGGATCTCCTTTTTTCGAAAAATAGTTCTTTTTTTTGGATTTTTGAAAAAAATATATATTTATTTTTTTTTTTGAAAATACAATATTTCGAAAACAGGTGGATGATTTTTTCTGAAATTTTGTTTTTTAATTTATATTATTAAATATTTAAAATGTTCTTACCAATTTTTTCCTAGAAAAAATGAAGGAATTTTTTTATATAAAAAATTAAGAGAAAACCAACTTTAAGAATACATTTAGCTGTTTCCATTAAGAATCTTTTGCATACGATGTGATCGAACATAAGAGCAAGTTCGTGCATCCAGTCGTGCATTTTTTTTTTGTATTTAGATTAACAGTATTTTGTGGTAAGCTATTTTAATTTGGATAAGCAAAATTGCCGAAACTATCAATTCAAAAATGTTTGTAAATACATGAACTAACGTTTATTTATTAGTTGTTGGGATAAATTATTAGGGTTTGGGTATGTCGTTTATGTATGGTGTTGTTCATAATGTATAAGCACTCAGCGTTCATAAAGTTGAAAACAGCTTCTGTTGCCCTGGCCCCAACGATGTATTTTTTTCGTTAGTCTGCTCAAGCTCATTAGATTACCTGCTTCGTCCAACTGCTCTAAGTTTCCTGAAGCTCCCTTCAGTTTATGTCCTTCCGAATCAGGCTAAAAACTTTTTGAGTTAGAGTTAGATTATTGGTTGCTGTTTAATAGGCTATAGTTATTTGACAGTGTGACAGAAAAGTGTTGTCTATGCGGCCCAGTAGGGTTAAAAGGCCATTCGACTACCGGAAATTAGTTGTCTTCTTAGGAGAACCCAAGCCGCTTAAAGTGCGGAGAAAATTTAACACTTTTAAGGGCATACAACTGTTATAACTGTTTTAAATAATGATTACCCTAGACTTGCCCATCATTATGTTATCAGGCATTAACATCTATAGGCCACTATTAAATATTTGCTATGACACTTTTTCGCAGCTGGCTATCGATCCCAGACTTCCAGTGGAAATGGTCCTATTATTTTCTCCTTATTTTCAAAAACTTATACAACAAAACACAAGAAAAGAAAAGAGAATAAAGTAAAGTAAAGGAACACCCAAGCAGTGTTTCAATGAGTTATCAACCCATCCAACCATATATACATATGCCAATGCCACAGCCTTCAGTCTCACATAGGCCATCTATCAATTTCATTAAACTATTATACTCTTTGTTCGAAATTCGATAGTGCACGTCCGTGCCATAAATTGCCATAAGTGCTCCGTTCCACTTCGTCATGTGAAATTAATTTTCGTGGCACCACCGACTGGTGTGACCTATTCCTTTTAATATTCATCCCCCCCCCCCCCCCCCCTCCCTCTGCCCATTTATATTAAGTGGGCCACACAATGCGTTCCTCATTCCTTTTGATAATGCGAAGCAAGTAACCAAGTTGGAATGCAGTGCACGTCACTGGCAATGTGTCAGAGCGGTAAAGTGTCAGTGGCTTCCTAACCCAATTACCATCAAGTGAAATAATTAAACATAATTTATTCCATTGAATCACTCAGATGCATGCTGCACGTGCAGCACAACCAGACCAGGCACACTTCGCTCGAAACTGAGTGACATTGATGCAACCGCGATTCACTGCTATCATTATCGTCATTTTGCAACTGCGAAGGCCCCGCACATCCGTGCCATAAAGTCGATAGACTCCTAGTCCTATTTCAGTTCACGTAACTCAATCAACTTGCTTATTCTACAAAAAGGTTTCAATGGGCCAAAAAGTCATTGTTACACTTAAACAACATAGAATACTTATATTATTACGTGTATGTGTAGGTATGCCTAACTTACACCCGTATGTATGCTCAAAACGTATGCTTGAATTGTGGGATAATGTAGGGAGAGATAGAGAGAGACAACCCCTTTTATTGAAAGAGGGCCTTTATATCATCACAAATTAGCGCGCTGAGTGCATCTGATATAACCATCTCCATTCTTAAGTGCATATTGTTGGAATGCAACTTAGGACTAAGGCCCATTCGAGTGCAACCTAACAAGTTCTTTGACTATTTCTATCATCCATAGACGCTGTATGCGAATACTCGTACGTCGTACGTAGGTAATTCGATGTGTTGTGTATGTCGACAGTATATGGTGCATTCAGCACTTTAAGTCATTTCAAGATTGATGCACTGAGGCAGAAAGAAGAGTTTGTAACACATGAAAAGTTATTAGCAACTTGTTAAGGGCACCAAACCCAAGCATAAGCCAATCGATTCCATAACAAAACAAAAAAAGCAAAAAAAGAAAATAATATACGGAGCAATTTGTCTACAAATTGTGGTGTGTAGATCATGTCAGAAGGGACAACGAGGGTTTTTAAATGTTAGTAGGTGAAGGACATTTTTTTACATTTGAAAGGATGCAAAAGCCTTTCTAAATAGAAGATTAATGATTAGACCATGTATGCATTTAACATACATATTCACACTTAGGTGCGAGTAGTATATGTTTGAGTTTACTGAATTCAATAACTATTTTAAAAGGGCAAAGTAATTTTACATTCTGATAAGTAGCGTAACCGTGCATGCATTGCTCTGAAATAAAAACATGTTTGTGTTGAATGAGTTTTAATATTTTAATTTTTAAGGCAGTATTTTTGGTTCCAACTAATAATTCAACTTAGGTATTATACAATGTCCAATAACAATTTTTAGTACAGGGAGAATGGAATGGTTGCACCTCACTCTGGTTGTATTGGTATGCATAAAAATATGTCCCTTTCTAAAAGCATCATAATGTTTCCGCCATCCCTGGAGATATATCTCAGACAACAACCAGCTCTAGTCTCGCCACACGTCTTTCCTATCCTTCTCTCTCTTCTTCCAGCGGATGCCCGCACTGTGTTAAGAAAGAAAAAAAAAAAACATAAACATATAAAGGGTATTCATAATCCCTTGAGGGCGTGCAAAGTTATAAAACAAACAAAAAAAATATCTCATACATTATAATTCGTCACAATACGAGAGAATATTGTGTAGGGTTGCCCTATACTCATTTAAAAAAAAGTATGAAAGATAATTTAAATTATTCTTTTTTACTAACCAAACACATATCACAACATTTTTTTAGATACAATATCACATAATAACAGTTATCATTATACGAATCAATGAATAACTATCGCAATGGAGAATAGAGTGCCACCAAAAATGCAATAAAGAATCCAAGTCATTACACTTGCATGAATAATGCACTTTAAGGACCATTGTATCTGATATCATTTTGTGTGTCACTGTATCAATTATTTTTACTTGCGATTATAGGATACTATAAGTTATGCATTCGTAAGAAAAAAGACTATGTCATGTTTAAATAAGTACAGTCCGCTATCAAGCATAAAAATATTTTTCATACTTGAAATATATTCATACAGCCACTTTTCATATTTTAGATGTTCTCAACATTGGATGAACAGTTTAAAATAAATTTTTTTATAGAAATGCTCTTTAGAATTGGTAATAAAACTAAACACTAAAATTTTCCAAAAAAAAGTTTTTCGATTTTTAAAAAATAAATATTTTTTTTTTTTTGGAATAAAATCGATTTTTCAAAAACCAGTCAAGGCATTTTTTTGAAAATTGAATTTTGTATGTGTATTAATAATATCTTCAAAATGGCGTTTCAAATGAATACTAAATTCAATGTAGGAGCTCATACTTTTATAGTTATATACATAGCGTAAGTGATACAATTATTGACACTGCAAAATTTCAGCCTAGCTATTGACACCCTCTTCTTAGAGAAGGTTTCATTGGTACAGATGTAAACGGTTCCCAGAACTATTTCTCTTAAGTTCTTCCCTGGTTCTTATTCTCAAACTTTTTATTTTTATATAGTTAGGAGCTAGCCAATTTTGTTGTGAATTCCGAAACCTAAACATGACTGGTACGCGACTATGTATTTTGTGAAAAAAGTCTGTATTTTGTTAAGAATTCGAAAATGTTAGTAGATAATTGTATTCGTATTCAATACAAGCTTTACCATATTAGTTAATTATAATGATATATAATGCTCTGGAGGAGGATTTACCTAATTTTTTTATTGTTTTTCTGTTGATATACATTAAATGAAATGGGATATCAACTATTGTCTTAAGATTTTAACAATTCCTATAATTGATACCTCTGTGTCAATAACTGTCTTCTATAGGAGTACAAACGTTGACACAGTGACTATAGTTGTACTAATATATAGTGTCAATAATTATATTATTCTTTTAAATTAATGTTTAGGTGAAAAAATGCCTAAATGTACTGAGAAAGCGCTTGAAGCTGTGACCACACAAAAGATGTCCAAAAAAGCTAGAGCCAAATTTTATAATATTCCTGGAATTATACTTGCCAATAAAAATTCTATCCTATCTTTCTAAATGCAATTCAGGTTGCATTTAAAAGACCTTAGGTCTTACAGGCCTATTATAACGGGTTATCCATTTTGCGGTTTCAAAAGTAAACGTAAAAAAATACGAGTACATATTAAATATTTTTTCATGATATTTCTTTTTTATTATAAAGCTTGAACGACGACATTATGTGTGAAATACCACATCGTTTAAATGACCACCACATCAATTGTTGCAAGCATCAATTCTTTTGAGGTAATTTTCGAACAATTTTTGACACATATTGGGCGGTATCTCAGCAATAACTTGACGAATGTAGGTTTTCAAGTGCTCAAGAGTTAAAGGTTTATCTGCATAAACACGGTCTTTCGCGTAGCTCCACAAAAAAAGTCCAGCGGTGTCAAATCGCATGATCTTGGTGGCTAGTTGATATCGCCACGACGAGAAATTACTCGGCCAGAAAATGTCTCTTGCAATAAAGCCATATTCGCTCGAGTTGTGTGGCATGTGGCACCGTCTTGTTGAAACCACATATTCTCCAAGTCGTATTCTTCAATAGCAGGCAAAAAAAATCGGTTATCATATAACCATAACGCTCCGAATTGACGGTGACAGTCGTTCAATCGTCGTTTTCGAAGAAGTAAGGTCCAATCACACCGGACCAAAGAGCACCCCAAACAGTGACTTTTTGTGGATGTAATGGCCTCTCTTCAATTACTTGGGGATTCTCGGAACCCCAAATATGACAATTTTGTTTATTAACATACCCACCGAGTGAGAAATTTGCTTCGTCGCTGAAGAAAATTTTTTTCGAAAAATCGCCGTCCACCGCCTGTTGTTCATTCACCCATTCGACGTATCTACGACGTTGTGAATGGTCCGCTGGCCTTAGTTGTTGTGTAAGCTGGACTTTATATGTATGTAGGTGTAGATCCAAATGCAAAATACGCCATAAGGTGCCGTAAGACAGTCCTAATTCCTGAGAACGACGAGGAATCGACACATTCGGGTCTTCGGCAACACTTTCACTTACAGCAGCGATATTTTCAGTGGTAGGAAGGAAACGATGATGCACAGGCCTTACAATATCTGTAACCAATCCAGTCTCTTCAAATTTCTTCATAATTTGGACAATTATGTAAACCATAATCTCCTCTTAAGGCACGATATGTGGCTGTGGCAGCATCAGTATTTTTGTAGTAGGTTTTAACAATTTTTATGCGTTGTGCGATAGTTAATCGATCCATTTTCGTAAATGTCGGACTTTGAACTGAAAAAAAAATTGGTTTAACAACTTAGTTTGATAAATGTCGAATTCCAGCCCTATACTTTTGAAACCGCAAAGTGGATAACCCTTTATAAGTAATGAGACCTAAAATAGGATAACAAGATTTTTTTTCAGATTTCGGGAGCTTAGTTCTGGAGAGTATATTAGTTGAATGGTTGATGTAGAATCACATGACACAAGGACGATCAGTGCAGATCAGTGTAGCTCCCCCAACTTGTTCAAAATGTAGATAACATAGCGGACTCAAAATATATCTACCTATACTCTGTCCAACAGAAATAGTCAGTACAGGGCTTATGTGGGAGCTTTTTTTTCAAAACAATGGCGCCTGTATATACTAGTATTTTTCATTTATACTCGTTTTTTTTCAATTTAGTATGGTGACAGCTGCTGTCACCACACTGAATTGAAAAAAAAATCTACTGAAAAATATTCTATCTACTGATCAACTGACATAAAATGTTTTGCTAATTTTTTTGCAAAATACCGTGCACCTCATTATGACCGTGCTCATTGAAATTGAATGCACAAAGCTGTTCTGATCATTTACTCGTTTCTACTTTCACTGCATTAGTTGAACAAAATATACCTATACATTAGAACAGAGTTACCAATATCCATTGAAATCGATAATAAAGAGCTTTTTCAGTGGGCTTTACAAAGGAAGTTTTATGTTTGAAAATACAATTTAGTAAGGTGGGGATGAGAAGTGTTGTCGCTTTATGTTCTCCTTTTTATTTGGTTGTAAACGGTGATTTTTTAAGAGCTTGGTTTTTGAAAATTCAAAAAAACACAGAAACTTGTAAAAAGTGAATGAAATTTTTATTTCGATCGATAAATCAATTTCTGGCATTTACTTTTTAAAAATAATTTCACTTAAATGTTGCCCGCGGCTACGCTTCAGGTGGTCCATTCTGAAGGTCCAATTTTGGCAAACTTTTTCACACATTTCGGCCGAAATCTCACCAATGACGCGTTCAATGTTGGCTTCCAAGGCAGCAATCGTGTTTGGCTTGTCCCCATGGACAATAGACTTAACATAGCCTCACAAAAAATAGTCTAACGGGGTCAAATCACATGATCTTGGTGGCCAATTGACTGCGCCAAAACGTGAGATCAACTGCTCACCAAATTCGCCTCTCAATTGATGCATGGTTTCGCGTGCGGTGTGGCATGTGGCACCAAACACATTTTTCACAGAGCACGAATTTTGATAATAAATTTCAATAATTTGCAAACGTTGTTCAGGCGTAAGTCTATTCATGATGAAATGGCAAACAATACTGAATCGAAATGTCAAATGTTCATGGAATTTGTCATGTGTGATCTGTCAAAAATATAAACGTCAAAAACCAAGTAGCAAAAAAATCACCCGTTATTTCCAAATCACCCATTGAAATTAAGTTAATTATTTTTTCCCTTTCGATTTTCTTGCAGAAAAATAATTTGGGCAAATTATCTAAACGTTCAGAGCAAATTACTTAGATTACAAAAGTTTTTATAAAAAGAAATTTAGTTTTATCAACAATGAATACTTGATATTGCGTTTGTTATATAATGAAGTAAAATTGAGTTAAGTAAATAGTAAAGTTATATAATATAAGTTTTAAGATTTTCGCGGATATCATTAAAAAACGCGCCTATTGGCTTACTGCTCGCTTGGTGGTCGAGAAAAAGATAAATATTTTTTTAGTTTAATTAAAATGTTCATTGTTTTAAATAAGCAATTGGTAACCCAAACACATATTTCTATCATTTCTGCCTCAATTTATAATGATAAGTACGGAAACCCTATTAGAGCTTTAACTTGAGATAGGTTTATGCAAGCCAATTCAATAAGAGTGAGAGGCGAATGCCCTATCTTACCCTGTACTGACTATTTTTGTTGGACAGAGTATAGTGCAATGTGAAAGCTAATTTACTTGAAAACCCAAAACCCAATTATTTCAATAAATCCACATTTTGAATGAGAATATTGACAAAACGTTCTCTTAGGTGATTTTTGTGTAACTGAGTTGGTAAGAGAAATTTGCAGATATGACACAATTTCTCATGCCAACACCTCTCAATTAAAGAAAAATCACCTAAGAGAACCATTTGCAAATATGATAAAGCCAATTGGGACGGATTGAAGAATTTCTTCAGGAACTTTGCCTATCGTACATTATTATTGTTACAGCAGTGGACATTTACATGCTGACCGGTCGTCCTACACTCAACCAGCATATTTACGCCCTGACTTTAAATGTCAGCCAGCGGATTTGTGTACATCAAAATCTTTCTGACCTCAGTGATGTACAAACAACTGTGATGTACAAACAACTTTAAAAAAATTTCTACCTATCTTGCCATCATATGTTTAGCAAATAAAAAAAAAATACATTCTTGTGTACTTACGCAATTATTTCGCTTCATGTAACTATTTAATATACACGTTCGTGCAGTAATTTAATCCCCTGGTAGTGTTGGCAGATGAATTACTTAGACTCCACCCAAATAAAAAAAAATACCCCCATATTTTTATTGAAACAAAAAAAAAAGCCATAAAGCCTTTTTAAAGTTTTGAAGAAAATTTGGATATAAATACAATATATGTACTTACTTTAAATTCGCCCAACCAAGCAAACTTCACAAGCATAGCTTTGAAACAACAGAGTTTAAAAAATACAAAAAAAAACAAAACGATTATTATTTGTATTTTATTGAAAACTAATCTAATTTTGTACATAAGTTATCAAAGTAAAGCCCCACTCAGTTCAGTGCTTGTGCAAATGCCTCGACAATTTCTGCATTATCGTCCGAGTTGTTTGCAGCATAAACAACTTCCGAATACAATTTTGCAACTATTGCCTGTGAAGGTTTAAAATCGACAGAGCCTTGAGTACCTAAACTGTATCGAACTCTCAAAACTGCATCGGCAATTTCGGTGCTTAGCCGGTTTCTTAGTTTATTTTTAACAATATTGACTGCCGAAAATGCTCTCTCTACTGCTGAATTAGAAAATGGAAGGCTTAAGAGTGCAAGGGCCAGAGTGGACAAATTTTCAAATGTCTTTTCTCCAGAAAAATTAGTGAGGGATGAAACATATGCCCAGAATTTTTCTGGAGTTTCTATATCACACCATTCAAACCGGTGAAGTATTCTCCACTCATTTAAAACTGCATCCACGTTTTTACATATGTTGGGAAATTTGCCCACAATTGGTGTTATATCGGGCTTTATTTGAGCAGTGGCTGACTGCGGTGAAAATACGCTTATATTTTCCAGAACTTCAATATTCCCTGGCATACGTGTTGCAACTGCTCGCACAAATAGATTAGAAAGTTCTTGCATCTTTCCTTGCATACTTCAAAATCTTGCTTCTCTACATTTTTGCTGGCTTCCAGAAAGTAATGACCAAAGCATATACAATCAGTTCTCATGACTGATCCCCGAAACGAAAATGTATGCAACTCTTTTTTTGGACACAGTCTGCAGCCTGACTGGAGGAATAAGCATACTCATTATCATAAACAGGAGGTTATTTAGATCTTCTAGCATCTTAAAAGGATCTGCGTTATCCGATTGGAAAATCTTGTTGATATTAGTTACAGATCTTAAGATATTTACCAAAAATAGCAAATACAACCTGTTAACTTCATGGCATAGAAGCTGATGGAGATGGCTGGCGGTGTACGATCTTTCTTTATTGGCAGCTAAAGCAAAGTGAAGCTTTAATTCATCCCACTGGTCGACTACCTTGACGATAGCTTCATATCTTGATAGCCATCGTGTTTCAGCCATTTTTGGTATTTTTAATGGTTGACTTCCTGTTATGAGTTTGTATATTACTGAGTATTCAGTCTATATTTTCGTGCTATTGGCAAGCCAATTTTGGCACTCTTTTACCAAAAACTCAAAATGACGCGGCAAGGTCTTACAAGCATGTTCAGCAGCTAAATGTAGAGAGTGACACGCGCATTTGATTGTGAAGAGCTCTGGAACAGATTCCTTTGAACTAGACGACAGCGAATTGTGTTGGCCAACCATTACATTCGCACCGTCAACACCAATTCCTATTAAATTGGTCAGCTTTAGCCCATCCCTTTCTAGCTGATTTTTGAAAGCTTCTGCAATGGGTTTTGCATCTCCTCCTTGGATTTCCATCAATTTATAGAGTGTCGTTACAATCTTTTTTTTTTGTTGGCTAAAATAGATGACCATGACGCAGAGCATTTTTTGTATTAATTGATGTGCTCTCATCAATTATCATCGAATAGAACGAATTGCCTATATCGACTATTAACTCGTCTTGAAAGCAAGGACTTAAGACATTTTTTATAAGGGCAGTGCATTTTGTTCGGTGGATTTGCATTTGTCCTATTACCTCAGATTTACCATCAATATTTTTTAAAAGGTGACCTAAGTGATCTGAAGTTCTAATTGAACAATGTTCGCATATAAAGGCAGCTAGTTGTAACTCTGCGATTTTCCTTTTTTCAGTGATTGTGTTTGGCATAAAAAGTGTTATTTTAATTGATGTGCTAAACTTAAAGGCAACCAAATGTTTTTTGGTTTTTCCATGGGCTACTAAATCACTACGGTGTGTGTTCATTGTACATTTGCATAGCTTGCATAGAACTCTACTGTCTTCACCAGAAACTGGTGAAATCCAACCTGAGAAATTATGAAGTGATTTTTTCCTTGCAAAATAAATCTAGTATTTAAAACTTACCAGAGAATGCAGGATCAGTTTCCCAAGCTTTACGATATTTTCGGGACATTATAAGAGTGCAAAAATTAGACAATCAATCTAGTATTTAAAACTTATCAGAGAATGCAGGATCAGTTTCCCAAGCTTTACGGTATTTTCGGGGAATTATAAGAGTGCAAAAATTAGACAATCACAAAGTAGGTACGCGTTTATTAAAGTGTCGGATATAGAGGTACAAATTTGTATCTAGGCATGAACAAAAACCACAAAACAATGCGTACTATTTTTTTCAAAGATCTATTTTTTTTTAATGAAAACACAACACCAAGAATTAACAAAACACTATCAATAACAAGAACACACGGCCGAATGTCAATTTGTAAGTCGTAACTTATGAATTGAATAGGTAACAAGCTAGATGTGTGCAAATAACAAGCTGAAACAAAATTAACGTTTTCTTTTTCCATAAGAAGTTTTTTTTTTTTTTTAATAATACAAATTCTATATACTACTGGAATACATCAGCCAAGTAGAAGACTTAGCACTATAATATTTGGACTTGTTGAATTTTTGTTGGACTAAAGGCCGTTAAAAGCTATTTTGAATCAATAATTCAACAAGTCCAAATATTATAGTGCTAAGTCTTCTACTTGGCTGATGTATTTCAGTAGTATATAAAATTTGTATTATTAAAGAAAAAAAACTTCTTATCTAAATAATGCCAGGCCACGGGCAAAAAACAAAAATTTCCAATTTAATGATTAGGAATTCTAGTCTTGTTGGATATAGTTCACACTAGATGTTCTTCACGAAATCTATGTAAGATGAACTGAACTTGGCAAAAATTGCGTATTGACAAAGGTCCTCACTAGTCAACTGATTAGTCCATGTGAGATCGCCTGGACGAAACGCCAATTTTTGTTGGACTAAAGGCCGTTAAAAGCTATTTTGAATCAAGTTTTCTTTTTCCTCAATTGCATAACTTACATATGTGCATACCATACAAACAATGAAAGTATATGTATCCATTTCACGTAGTGACTAATATCCCTACGAGAAACCTAGATGCCACGATCCGTCGAGTAATACAATACATGCATATTAAAAATGTCTCCTTGGATAGTTGCTTATGAGAATATTTTTAATATTCTGCGGTTGAGAAGATTCAAGAGAACAAAAATGGTGCTCAATAGATTTAATGAGTACAATGCCAGCGATGAAATACTATTTGAAAACTGCACAATAAACCACGATCAAAGTTAACTCCTGTAAATAAAGTCCATCTCTGCAAGGTGATTGTTTGTATCTTTCAAAATTAATGAGAGGAACAAAGAACTTTGATGAGAGCTGCGTAGTAGAATGGTCAACTGAATTGGTTCAAACAATATCTCTCTTTGCGTTGCTAAAGTATTCGTGTATAATTTCGTATTCGTATTCGTAGGTAGGCACTCTTTAACAGTACCGTACAAATTAATTGTAACAAACTCAAATTTGTTTAAGAACAATAGTTTTTTTTTTTTTTTTTTTTTGAAAGTTGCGCGTTGATGATTTTTTTTCTCTTTTCTGGGTATTGTATAAAATATTAAAAACTTTCCATAAAAAGTATTTCAAACTATTTCCACCCATAAATCCACCCATTATTTTTTCCGCCAAAATTCCCCTCAAAATTTATTTTTCCGGCTAATGTGGGAACACTGTCCCCTGGTCCTTAAATCGCCCGCTGTAAGTACGACATAATCCATACACATATCTCCAAAATTATTGTAATTTTGTTCAACATTTTCTAGGCTACAATTATTATTATTAGTAGGTAAATACTAGATATTTTAGAGATTTCAACTTCTTGGTGATTTCGATTTTAATACATGCTAAGCCGAGGTGATAAATAAAAGAATTTTTGTGTATATGGGATATATATACGAGGTGGGGTAAATAAGTCCGTGACTTTTGGAATAAAACACAGATATTTTGATAAAAAAATAATTTTATTTTTCAACGTAGTCTCCCTTGAGCTCTATATACTTTGTCCAACGCTTCTCCAATTTTTTTTTATCCCTCCCAAAAAAAATGATTTGTCGAGGTCCTCAAAATAGGCCTTTGTTTGCGAGATGACTTCATCATTGGAGTCAAATCTTTTTCCACCAAGCCATTTCTTCAGGTTTGGGAACAAGAAGTAGTCGCTCGGAGCCAAATCTGGAGAAAAGGGTGGATGAGGGAGCAATTCATAGCCCAATTCATGGATTTTTGCCATGGCAACTGCACATGTGTGCATCCTTGCATTTTCTTGGTGGAAAAGAACTTTTTTCTTGGCCAAATGAGGTCGGTTTTTTTTCAAATCGTCATTGAATCGGTCCAATAAGTTGGCATAATATTCCCCATTAATTGTTCTTCCTTTTAGAAGGTAGTCAATGTGGATTATCCCGCGTGCATCCCAAAAAACAGTCGCCATAACTTTATTGACTGACAAACCCACCTTGGCCTACTTGGCGCCGATTCACCTTAGAAACCCACTGTTTTGACTGTTGTTTGGTCTGTGGTGTGTTGTGATGGATCCATGTTTCGTCCACGGTTACAAAACGGCGCAAAAACTACTCCATATTGCGATTAAACAACGCCAAACCTTCCTGTGAAATTGTTACACGATTGCGAAATTCAGTAAACCACTTTTTTACCATTGAAATCGATGGTGCAGAGTCCCCATAGTATTTATCAAGCTTAGCCTTGGTCTCGGTAATGGTTTTTTTTCGCAAGAAATAATGCTTAATAAGCACACGAAATTCACTTTTTTCCATTTTCTCCTCAAATTAGTGAGTAGTCTGATAAAAATTGCTGTCAAACACAAACTAACTGACGCAGCAAGTTTAAATTTTGACAGGAGTCAACTGACAGATGCCTGTTGACAGGAGCGGTGTTGCTGTTTCAGTAAAGAGGTCAGAAATTCAAAAAGTCACGGCCTTATTGACCCGCCATGTATGTAGACATTTTTTTTAAATCAGTAGAAAATTTGCTATTTTATAACTTTAGGAATACGAACCTCTTCTTTAAAATAAACATGTTATAAACTTACTTGAAAAAAGTATCTACATTTTCAATAAGAATCTAATTTTTGATTGAACATTGATATTTTCTTTTTCAATTTTTTTTTTGTAGGACTTCGATAAGTAGATACTGAATACAGGTTTAATAATATGCAAATTCAATTTGAAAACTCGAGTGTCTGCTTGTGCTTTGGTAGCATTTTTATTTATTCAATTGAGCAGAATATCCATGGCATGTGAGCAATTATTATTGAAATTGAATTGGAAAATAAATTATTGAGAAGTGAGTTTGTACGTCAAATGAATTCTTTCAATTTGGAATGCGTGTATCAATTCTTTTTGTGTAATATTTTACTGCTTTGAATTTTGTTGAAAGTGATTATATTTGTTTGAAATTTTTTTTCTCATATGTATTTCTTTTTCAGTAGAGAGTGTTGGTTTTTGTATAGGGTTTCATATCATCATTGCCATGGCGTAAAATTCGAAAAGGATGTACGCACGTTTTTTTGTTCAATTATTTTTTTATTTCAATTTATTAAAGGCAGTATATGAAATTTGTTTGTTGCATATAGTTGATACTTCGGAAGAATTACTAAGGCCCGTTTGCTTATACGAAACTTAAGAGCTTATGTTATACATAAACACTTAAGTAATACATAGAGCTTTGCACCAAACTGAAACCTAAACATAAAAGTAGTTAATTCGAACATAGTTTATGTTTTAGAAAAAGTAGCAAATAAAATATTTAAGTAAAGGGTTATCCATTTTGCGGTTTAAATATATAGGGCTGGAATTCGACATCTGTCAAACTAAGTTGTTAAACCATTTTTTTTTTCAGTTGAAAGTCTGACATTTACGAAAATAGATCGCTTAACTATCGCACAAGGCACAAAAATTGTTAAAACCTACTACTAAAATGGTGATTCTCCCACAGCCACATATCGTGCTTTAAGAGGAGATTATGGTTTACATAATCGCCCAACTACGCAAGCAATTGGCAAAATTGTGAAGATATATTAAGAGACTGGATTGGTTACAGTTATTCTAGGGCCTGTGCATCATCGTTTCGCTCGTGCCACTGAAAATATCGCTGCTGTAAGTGAAAGTGTTGCCGAAGACCCGAATGTGTCAATTCCTCGTCGTTCTCAGGAATTAGGACTGTCTTACGGCACATTATGGCGTATTTTGCATTCACCTACTACACCTACATTTATATAAAGTCCAGCTCACATAACAACTGAAGCCAGCTGACCATTCACAACGTCGTAGATACGTCGAATGGGTGCTTGAACAACAGGCGGTGATAAAAAAGGATTAAGATTTGGTCCCGCCACAGTGAAATATCGCATTGAGGTGGCGCAGCAAAATTATAACTGAGCCGACTTTCAATTTTAAATTGTGTGACGGAAAGCCCGGAACATCCAAATAGTTAAAAAGTTCCATGGGATAGTTGGTGGCTTCATTTTCATCCATCGTGATGAGCTCCTCTGGCGTTGTTGTAAAGTGGCATACATTCAGTGGAAATTCAATCAGGGCGGTGACTAAGTCCACTGGTATCACGCCATTGCCGATCGCCAATAATTGTTTTCAATTGCAATTTCTTTACGTATTGCCATAAGGCCAATGATTTCAAGCGTTTAATTCATCTGCCGGAGTTGATCTTGGAATGACAGGCAGAGTTTGCCAAAAATCGCCTGACAGTAAAATCATTGCATCACCGAAACGTGGTTTATCATTTCGTAAATCTTTCAACTTACGATTTCAGGCTTCAAATGCACGTTTGTGAGCCATTGTGCTTTCGTCCCAGATGATAATTTTACATTGCTGCAAGACTTTCGCCATCGCTGAGTTCTTTGAGATGTTGCATGTAGGTTCTTCATTAACTTGTAGGTTTAATAGCAATTTCAATGCAGAATGAGCTGCTCGACCGCCTTTCAACAACGTAGCCGCTATCCCACAAGAGAGGAGTGCTAAAGCAATCTCAGATCTCGAACGAATAGTAGAGAAAATCCGTGAAATCAGGAATGTTTTTCCAGTTCCGCCGGGTGCATCGAGGATAAAAATGCCACCATTTCCTTTATCGACTGCCTGCATTAATTCATCGTACAATTTATTTTGTTCTTGATTCAACATTGGCACATTTGTTCGAACTGCATGACTCAATTCGACTCTATCCAAATCCTTTTCTCGTTCTATTTCTCGATTAAATGAGTCATGCATTGGCCAATTTGCTGGAGGCATTCCTAATTTGCACAACAAATTGCCACCCATAAGAGGACACATGTCCTAAGCCCTAAATCGTGAACAGATTTTCCTCCATTATCCTTTAGCTCAAGAAAGCCAATACGAATTTATAAAGAAAGAAATACTGAAAATCGAAGTAACCATTCTCGAGATATGCACTAGAAAAAGAGAATGATCCCTGATTTCCAATTTTCCTGGAAATTATTCGGGAGTTTCCTCCAGTGTCGTATGTCCTTCCTTGTATCAATACGAATTCATCAAGTCCAAAGTCAACTAAATAGAGCCATGCGTTTTCGAGTGAGCATTCACACACGGACGAAATTTCTCTTTTATATATATATCTGCAAAATTGTTTTCTAGAAAAATGTTTAGAATAACAATTTTATAGTTTTTATTTAAAAACTGAATTTATATAAACAATCCTTTACCCATTTTCGAAATCTTACTAATATTATAAATGTACGTATCTGGATGAAATTTGGTACGGAGATAGATTATTGTATGGAAAAGGACACATGCTACTTTTTATCCCGGAATAATGTATTATTCACGTGGTAAGGGTCTGTTTTAGTTTTTCATAGAGCTCAATCTACAAAAAGCCAACATAGCTTTTATTCACAAGGCGCATAAAATCATACGAATTTGCATGAAATTTGATTGGTAGATTGGTAGATGGATGGGGTACTTGATTCTCACATAGGTCATTTTTATCCCGAACACAATTAACGGTTCCTATGGGAGAGGCTAAAATACGAAAAAATATATACATATACTTGGGTGTTTGTTCCGCTTTCACGCCTCAACGACTGAACGGTTTTTAATTGTAGGTGTATAGATGTCATAAGATTCCCGTGGGATAGAAAGTCCGTATACCATCGCACGGGCATCTGCTATTAAAAATGGTGTGAAAAAATGTATTGTAATTCATCAATTGAGAACGAATGGGCCGATTTGGCTCGAACTCTTTTTTAGTTGTTCGTAAAAACCAGGAGAAGGTTTTTGCGAAAGAAAATTTCGGGTAAACCCTCCAGAAAAGTCTGGAAATTTTAAAAATCGAAAATTGATTTTTTGTATTTAATTGTGTATACCAATGTTCCGGAATGGCTTTTCGAATGAAAAAATAGAAAATTCTTAGTGGAAAACTCGAAAAATTCTAGAAAAACGCGAACATATTTTCTGTTCTCGATGATATATAGATAAATTTAAAGCATGATTTGATGATTTTGGACAATGTAAAGTTGGAAAGTTCGTTGCGAAGCTTGGAAAATTTCGGATAATCCTACTGAACCATTGAATGGATTTTAATGAAATTTGGTACGCAGCTGGAAGATTAGCCACGATTTATTTTTCCCAACTTTATTTTTGTAGTTCTTACTTTTTGAATTCAATATTAAATCTTCGCTTTGTTCGCGAACATGACCATACACGACGAACATTGAAGCCAAAGAACACGGCAAAATCTAAATTTTTGGCCAACAGCAACCAGCCCACATACAAGAAGAGCACAGCGAGCGAGAGCATGCTAGGCGAGCATATTCGTCGTTTGTGCCTACATTCAACGACTGAAGGGTTTTGAAAGAAATTCTGTAGGTGGATAGATGATTTGATTAGATTCCCGTGGGTCCGTAGCATCGCACAGGAATCTGCTAGTATGTATATAATTTTGAAAAAAAAAAAAAATATTTTTCAACAATGGTGGTATGCAGTTTTATTTAGAATTCAATTAATAAAAAAAATTGATCGCAATCCGTTGAGCTGTTTAGGAGAAAGTCCAAAATCAAAAAAAATGGTTGTATAGCAGGTCAGGTACCGTTCATAACAATATTTAAAATAAATTAACCAAACTGTAGACTATACCTATAATAGTATTGCGCATATTTTTTTTATCAAAATCGTTAGAGCAGATTTCGAGATAATTAAGATGGTAGACAAAAATTTTTTGCAAGTATCTAATAAATTAGGACTTGACAGTTTTTCGTAGATATACGTTGTTTTAGGAACTACGGGAACACACTTAAGATCTCTCTGGATTCCCAGTATTTCGGTCAGAATTATCAGCTGTTAATTTATTTTATAGTTCAACTTAGGGTGAATTGTTTTTTGAAATTATGTATCTCACTTTGGCTCTAGCGAACACATACAATATTATACTACAAATTCCTTATCTTACAACACAGCATTCAATAAAGATTGCATATCAGAAAATAGTGTGATGTGTTGTGTATGATGCTGTATGTGGTATGAAATGTGTGCAATGTATGAAATAATGAGAAAATTTTTGCAAAAAAATATCTAAAATAAACTAATAAATCGAATGCGCAAAAAGTCATATTGCCAAGGTATCGATGATACCAAAATTATCATACTCCAAGTTTCGTCTAGACTACAGACTGTCAAAAGCTATTTTGAATAACATAATACTTATACACAAATAAAAGCCGAGCAGTTTCCGTTTCATTTTTTTTTTCTAACAAACCTCATTAAACTGGAATGAGTTTTTGATCAATATTATTCTGTCCGCCTTTTATTTATTGCTGTCGAATTCGAATTCTTCCACCCTTAACAAAACACCATAAGCCTGTCACCCCAGTGGATCCTGGATCCCTCCAGAGACTCTGTTTATACTCATCTACCTAAATGTTGATGTGTCTCTGATGGTGCTCAAAGTAAGAAACATCATCACACTCACTTCCAAAGAACACACATATCAATCAAAATGAACAAGAATAAGAGGTAGCTCCCCTCTGAAATAAGGTATTTTATGGATATATTTACTCTCCTTTATTACAAAAAAAAAAAAAACAAGAAAAAAGGGGTTGACATTGCCTTGCCGATGCCGCTGAATCCTCAGAGATTTTTCCTATTGTGGTTCAGGTTCTGCACATAATAAAATGGTTGAGGGTAGTCATTTTGTGAAGCCGAAGCCACTTTTGATGTTTTACGAATTGATTCTCCTTGAGGAATCCTTCCAAAACATTTCACAGAGTTCCTGCTCCTCTTTTTTTTATACCTATCCATTTTCGTAATAACATCAAGTTTATCCGCTCGCTCTCTATTTGGCCCATTGTTTGATTGTCATGCCAGCCAAACAAGTTGAGTGTTGAGATTGAGAGTCTCCCGTAAAATTGTTTTTCATTAAAGTTGAAAAGGTTTTTTTTTTTATTGTACCGTGCGTCGTCGTGGCCTGGTTCTGGCCCTTCCTGGTCGTGGTTTTTTATTCTATTGTGAGCTCAGTATGGTGAGTTGAGGGGTCTGTTTCGTGTCAGTATATCGCATGTGTTTCAATAAAGCAACAACAAAAAGTAAAGATACACCTAATGTCAGGTACTTATTCACTCTGATTTGACTTCTACAGAGACGACACGACGACTCGACGGCGACAAATGCGCGCTCTAAATATTGACACGAGAATTACTCCCCAACCCTATAAATGGGTTGGGTATTCTATACAACTCTTACAATACAACACAGAGCGCAGCATGAGGGAGGGAGGGGGACATGATAGTAAAAGGTAAAAGTGACTTTTAAAGATGTGCCCTACATAAAACTGACAGAGCCGTCGTCGACTGAGCGAGCACTGAAGTGATTTCGGTGATGAATGATGAACGCAAAAGTGTTTTCAAAAAAAAAAAAATGACAAATGATGACAGTTAACGGATGATGATTGGAATTTAAAAAAAAATGTGAAAACTGAAAGAAGTGAACGCTAAAACTTGGCCCATCTATTACATTTTGGATATACGAGTAAGGCTTTGATATGTGAAGAGATTCGATTTGAAATACTCCTCCCTAATCGAAGGATAAAGTCAATCACGTCGAATACTGAAACACCATAATTTACGCTCTTCGAATTTTTTTTTTTTTTTTGAAGTTGTATCAAAGGATTTTTGAATTTATAATAATTCCAATCGGATGAACTTTGGTTTAGATGAACATTGAGTGTTCAATGGAAATCTACAGTAGTTAACTGATGCTGACATTTTAATTAAAAGTTTGAAGTTGTTAGTTTTGCTTTTTGCACTTTATTGAGCATGGAAATACACACAAAATCGATGCAAATGGAAGTGGATATAATTTGAATGCTGCATGCACCGTCATACTGCATTATTTTATGTATAGTAAGGCGGGCACGCGGTAATATTATAAATTTGTGAGGTTAGAGGGAAAAATATAGCTGATGGCTTATTATCTCTATTCAAAATTTCATTATTGGAAGCTAGTTATGATTTTTGTGTAGATATTGCATATTTCAACAATTTAACTTCAGCAATGCATTTACAAATTCGAAATGTTGTAATTATAAATTTAATTAACTGTCTATTACTTTCGAACTATGGAAGAATTCTATTTTATAATTGGCTTTGAACACTTAATAGATACATTATCAAAAGGCTGTAGTTCGAAAAATTTGCTGTAAACATCGTAGTAATCCAACCTTGGAACTTTTTAGCATCCTTAAGATACATACTTTCGGTGAGGCACTTATATTATTTTAAGGTTCTGAATACTTTCTATATGAGATCTGGAAATCTAAATTTTAGGTTGATTTCCAGCCATAATATTCGTTCAAACTTTTTATACACTGTGACTGCTCCACAATTCTATATTCTCATATCGCATTTTTAATAAACTTCCTCAAGAATTAAGATCGCTTACCACTGCTGGAATGTTTTTAAAGCAAGTCAAAGATTGGCTTTTAAATATTGAATAAGTTGCTATTGAAATGCGATGTTTTGTAAGCTACATAATTTAGGACTATCCTCAAAGTTTGTCGGAGCTCTGGAAAAACTTTATCAACAATCTACGGCATATATTGTTAAAGGAAAGGAGCGTTCAGACAAATTAGAAATAAACCGTGGAGTTAAGCAAGGCTGCAATCTTAGCCCTCTATTATTCGCACTATATTTAGATGATCTTGTGGACTCACTTACATGCGGAGTTGGAATTGGCAGCACAAAAGTAAAAGTCATCATGTACGCAGACGACATAGTTATACTTGCTGAATCAGCTAGTTCACTGCAGTTGATAACAAACTGTACAGGTATTGCACAATATGGGCCTTAGAAGTCAACGTTAATAAGTCAAAAGTTATGGTTTTCCAAAAAGTTTCAGGCAGGATATCAGTAAGTGAAAATGGAAATATGGTCAGCATAACCTGGACGTAGTAAAAAAATACAACTACCTAAGAATGGAGCTAACTTACAACCTTAACATGGAAAAGCACCTGAAAACCAAAGTAGATAAGGCGAAAATATCAAAATGCGTGAATTGGAAAAGAATTTTTAGCAATAAACTTATTGCTGTTAGCTTGAAATATAGTGTATTTAATGCAACAGTGCAATCGATTCTTCTATATGGTGCACAAGTTTGGGGTGGTCAGCGATTCGAGGTGGTGGAATACTTCCTACGTTTTTTCCATCAGAAAAAAATTTTATTTGCCAATCAACACCCCGAAATACATGCATTTTCTTGAGTCGGGATTACCATTACTGTTTATCTCATCGTTAAAGCTAGACGCTGATTATTTATCAAGGGTGGCTAAAATGGACGAAATTCGGCTACCAAAGCAGATATTGCGGTATGCACTGCAAAAAAATATACTTTTTGCCAAAAATTGGAGTAAACTGGCTGCTGATTGTGATAAAGTGCTGAATTTATCGGTTGTTAGAATGGACCAATGGAAACAGACGTTTTATTAAGTTATTCGGACAACTGTTGAGAATGAGAGATACTCTTTAATCGAAAAAGCACGTGAGTCAACAGAGAGGTTTTATTACTCGAAAGTTAACTACAATTTAAACGATGCAAATTATTTCAACAGCAGTTTCTCATGCATTATGATCGGGACAATTTTTAAAATAAGAGGAATACTAATAAGCCTTAATTATTCACCACATAGAACTGAAGGAACTGGCAACTGTGATATGTGCAACCTGCAGGATAGAGAAAGTATCTATCATTTCATCGGAGTATGCCCCGTGTTGAAGGAGCTGAGAAGATTTCACTTTGGGAAAAATACTCTTCAATTTGATGAAGTTAAGGTATATCTAAACGGGTTGAACTGGCAACTTCTGTTCAGCTACAATCAAAACGCCAGCGCTTGTAGAAAAAGCATAATCACAGAAGCTTTTAAAATTGAAATTATTTAAAAATAACTTATTGTGATAATTAAACTAAACTAAAAGTCTGTTAGAAAAAAAAAATAATTTGTTTTTGCTAAACTGAAAAGGAGGCCAAAAGATCTATAACATTAGGAATAAAATCCACAGGTTAATACTATGTTCCCACCGAAGCGAAATCTCGGATTTCGTAAATCTCAGTCCAAATCTTCTAATTTAACCATATAGTTTTGGGATTTCGAAATCCGAGATATCCCGATGCGGGCCATTCATATTAAACGAGTCCATTTTAAACTTCAGCATACTTAGGTAAATAGCTTTTTATTTTAAAAGAGAGAGTATGTGATATGCTTTTTGGTTTCCAGCCGGGGTTTTGCTTTTACTAAAACAACTCTCTAATTCACAACAAATAACATTCAATTTAATTCTGGTAACGGTATGTCGTCACATGTTTCACTGGTATCTTGGTTACGGCGGTTCTTCAGTCTATTACTGCTATTCTGGCTACGGCGGATCTTCGGTCTGATACTGGTATTCTGGTTTCTGATCATGTGCTTCTAGAACTTTTCAAACATCGGACAACGGGGTCTATGGCATCGATATCTAGAATGGAGTAGTTCAGCATGCTTTGGTGGCACTAAAAGGCAGGGTAAAGCTCTGGTTGATAGGCAGCATTAAGGCCTGTGGTTGCACTAAACGGCAGGCCAAAGCTCTGGTTGATCAGCAGGTTCGAGGCCCCTGGTGGCACTAAACGGCAGGCAACAAAGCTATAATGGACCAGATCGGCCTACCTTGTCCGTGGTCAAAACTAAACTGATTGATTAAATTGAATTTATATTTAACGCACGAATTCAAGTGTGGTCGAAGAGTTGCTTTTCGTTCGTCATTTCAGGTCCACATGTAGAATTTTATGTTTCACTAGGTGTGAATTGTATTGTCACGAAATGCAATTCACGCATAGCGGGCATCGGCGGAGTGGAATTAATTTTTTTGTATTATGTATATGGTAAAAAGGTATGTAGCATGTAACGCTCCGTTACAAGTATGAATTTTTATTTGACAACGTGGCTGGGGTTGATGGATTAGATAAACAAAATTGGTTGTGCTTTTTGAGAGACGAAATCGAATATTTGGCGGTGTGAACACCAATTTGAAATCTCGAAATCTTCCTGCTGAAATCTCAGATTTCGATTGAGTGGGAACATAGTATAAGACAGGCCAAGCTTTTACTTGGGAACTACAATCAGAAACTGTTTGTATCCTTTGTTAACCTTAGTAGGAATAAATTAAGGGCAATAAAATCCTCACTGACCACTGTAAACTGAACTGAAACTCGATTTTGTCTTGAGCTGTGTGGCACGTAGCGCGATTCTGTTGAAACCATGTGTCTTCGGTGTCCATATTATCCAATTCGGGCCACAAAAAGTTGGTGACTAAAGCCCAAAATCCACACCAAACAGTAACTTTATTTGGATGCAATGGCGCCTCGTGAATCTCGCGTGGATTGATGTCGTCCCAAATCTGGCAGTTTTGCTTATTCACCTGCCCATTAATTTAAAAATGGGCATTATCTCTAAAGAGGGGCAACGCCCGCATAGTTGCTAAGAGCACATCCATTTTGATAATAAAGATTTATCATTTGCACGTGGTGCTTGAAGCTATAACTTGAAATGATGATTTCACTTAAGTGACTGATAAAAAGACGATAGTTGGGCAGAAAGTGAGAGAAACAATATGGCCGCCATAAGCTGGTAAAATAAGACTGTCCCTATTGGAAAACTTTTTATTAAGATACCTCAATGGAATTAATTTGGAGGACTTACTGAAGAAGACAAACTTCATCCCATTGTGTAATTCTCAAAGACACAGTGTATCAATAACCCAAACACATTATTCATTCGCTCATTTATCATGTGGAACACAATACCCAGTACACCGAAAAGTGATGGACTGAAGTGTTTCACTTGAGCATAGCGAGGCTGATTTTTGGATATGGCCTAGTTTGTCGAGAAAAATTCTTCTATCCACAGCTGTCTGCCTTAGTATTGAAAATTGAAATAGCTTATTATAAGTAAAAAATGCGCATTTGAAGATACCATTTATTTCCAATTTATTGAAGAGAACAAGAGAACACTTAACTACTTATCAAAAGTCAAACCTCAATATCTTACCTCTTCTGAAAAAAAGCAACTATCTGCTCGTTTACTATTAAGTATTTATAAAAGAAGGGGAGATAGAGTCCCACCTTGTGGCACACCTAAAAAAATCACAGAAAATCAACAAAGCTTTGAATTGCTGATTCCTTTGTTAAGCATATGACTAATCTCTATATGGGGTATCCAGGAAGTCAATCACTGTATGATATTTCTGACGGAGGAAAAACATATAATTATACATCAAATAATATTGGTTATGGCTGTTGTTAAAACAAAAGTTTGAACTCCATCGGCCCACTTGAATTTTTAATTATTCACTGATCTAGCAAGAAATCAAAACAAAGCCAGTGGAGATTAAAAATGAAGATTGTCCCTAAACTTCATTCAAGACACTTAAATAGAAGTTGGCAACAATAACCTTGATACCTACATTTAAAACTGTGTTAAAGTCGAGCCTAGACAAAATCATACAAACAACCCTAATGCATATAAACAAATATTTATTCTATTACCAAAATCTCTCTGAATTTTTTTTTTATTTTATTTTATAGTTCATCAAAAAAAAAACTTTTTGACTCCACAAATTGCTTCCATTAAAAAATTAGAGATAAAACAAAAATAAAAGAGCGATACGAAATGACCAACAACCATCCTGAGTCCACACTCACAACATTTGACCTGTTCGATTGAAAATTCAACAAAAAGCTATTAAAATTAATTATACTTTTTTTATTGGTATAGTTTAAGGACGAGCAAGGTTGGTCAATACACGAAATTTATAAATTAAAAATATATAACGGCTTCGTGATCTTATTTAAGAGGTATACATAGTCTGTATATACTTTAGTATCATAAGTTAAGTATTCTAAATTGATGAGGACGGACAGCAATGCGGGAGTATAACTAAAGGACCTTTAAAGAGAATTTTAAGTTCCGCCCCATAAATGTCGGTTGTTTGTGTTTTTTTTTCTTTGTTCTGCCGGAAAACGACCCTTATATCTATCTGCATATACATAGGTATGAGAGATAATGTTGAAATTATCAGACGTTGTGTGAATTAATAGGAAGGAAGACAAAGTCTTTCAATGGTTTTTAAAAGCATTCTTTTTTATATCAAAAAACAAAAAATAAAATAAAACAAAAAAAAAACGTGACGAGGGTTCGTAAAATATTTAAGATCTGCTGGAAATCAACTGGAAGGTGCAAAAATTATTGTCAAGAATAAAAACAAAATAAAATTTAGGAACAACAAAATCCCACAAAAAATACATGTTCAAATAAATTGAATTGAATGAGCCAAAAGTAAAAGAGGTTTTATGGTTGGCACTTTTTGTCCTTGATAATAAAATAAGGTTAAAATAAATTAAAGCGTTTAAATAAAAAAAAACGATAAACTTCCTAAATATAAAAAATCTTTTTTTCTTTAAATTTAACATCAGTTTTTTTTTAAGGTTTTTTGTAATTTTCACTTTCAACTTCGTCACACAAAGCTTTTTATTTCAATTTGATATTTTCAATAGGTTCTCATACCTATAGATATGTAAGTCTCTTCTAAATGATAAAGAACTGAAAAATCTATGACAACATTAAAAAGAGAATAAAGAAAATTTCAATTTCAATTTGATTATGGAACAGGTAGCTGTTTAATGGAAATAAAATTGAATTGCCGATCAAAGCCTATGGTTAATATAAAAAAGATGATGGCGATTGAGGATAGATGTTAGGTTTGGTTGATTACAAAAAAAGAACTTAGTCTCAACTTAAGCTGTAATCAAATTTGCCAGAACAAAAAAAAAAAAAAAACTCATTGAAGTGAATGTGTACTTTTATCGATTTCAATTTGTCTTTTTCTTTATATTTTAGTTCTCATCTTTGGTTTTAACACTCAACTTTGTATTCAATCTCGTGGCCATATTTTTTTTTTTTTGAAACTAATTTACTTTTGCATTTTAAATTTAATTTATTCTATGGTTTAAGTAAGATATCTTCTTATATATAAAGAACAATCCAAATTATGTTTGTGCGCTATCTTCTTTCTTTCGGCTTAATCGATTTGAATGAAATTTTCAGGAGATCTTAGTTTAAAGACTGCATATAAGAAATCTGTTTAATGTCTACAACCGAAGTTAGAACCAAAAATGTCGCTCACATGTTTGTTATTACTTTATTAGTATAAAAAATAATTTAAAACAAAAAAGGGGTATTCACGATCCGATGTATCTGGTCTTGTATCATTGTAAAAGTGTAGCATTTTTTTGCGCTACAACGACAAAATATACTGAATGTCAAAATCTTACACTTTTACACTTTTACACTTTTACACTACCCGAACCCTATTGTAACAGAAGAATACAAGGGTTTAAGATTTTTTTTAGCACAAATTTAAGCCTTCTTCAGAGCAAATGTGAAACAGATTTTGACATTTGCTTCAGTGTTGCTAAAGATTAGTAAAGCTGTGTTCACAGTATGTTGTAAAAAAATAAAATTTTACAATTTTACAAGACTTGGTACACCAGATCGTGAATACCCCTAATAATTTTGTGAATACCCACACTTAATTTTCGTTTCTGTTTTTTGCCGCGTGTCACTCAACTACAGCTTTTGATTCACATTAAATCGATTTTGATATTTTATTTTGTCGAACTGTCTAGAATGTTCCATGGATCTTTTGAACGATTTAAAGGTGGAAAATTCGTTGTGAAAGCTTGGAAAATTTCGGTAAATTGTGAAATTATTTGTGATAGAAGACGTTTATTCTGTGCATTTTGGGTGGACAAGCTTACGAGATATTAGATGAGGCTGTACTGTGATCACAACTATGATCACAACCCAATAGATTGCGTTATACATTAACTTAGACTGTGCGCGATTTGACAGGTGTCGTTTTCACATTATCATTTTCTACTGAGCAAATGTGCTATTTTTCTTGCTGCAATTGATTCGAGTTTTGCGTATTATTACACTGATTTCGATCTAAACTTCTATGACGTACACGTCTTGCAATAATTAATCAGAATGTCCATGATAATCAAACGCAAGAGGTGCGTGTAGAAGATATAAATGGAGACATGCCCATATTTCACAGCTTCGAATTGCACAATCACCACCACAAATTCGACAAAAAGTAATTAGAAGAAGAAAAGCGGTGAATGTAGATTTCAATCGCTCGGCTTTTGAATACCATTCCGCAATCGCATTTACTTTCTCGATGCTCCCGGTGGGACATGCAAGCCATTAGACATTTAGTTGATTCTAGCAACAATTCGGCCAAGATATCAAATTTCGTTGCATGTTGCATTCTATAGCATCTAAGACATTGCTGCCACAGGCGGTCGAACTTAACATTCCGCTTTGTAGCTGGCGATGAATTTTCTCACGGTTGACAAGACAATAACGTGCACAATGACCAAGAATTCGGCGGCAGCGAAATTGATGCTAGAATGCAAAATCATAATTTGGGATGAATGCACGATGACGAATAAACTAGCTTTGAAAGCAGTTGAGCGAAAAATGAAGAATTTACAAATTGATTCGAGATGATTTAGTGGGGATATGATATTGCTCAGCAGAGATTTTCGGCAAACGCTTCCCATCCCGAAACCTTTTACTGCCGATGAATTTAATGCATCTTTGAAATCATCGTCTCTGTGGCGGCATGTTAAGAAGTTGAAATTGACCACAAATATGAGAGTCGTATTGCAGAAGGACCCATCGACTGATGAATTCTCGATATAACTGCTGGCGCTTGTCAATGGCCAAATTTCTGTTGATGTCTCGACTGGATTGATATAATTCCCTGTAAATGTTTGCGAGTTAACAACGTCGAAGGAGAAACTCATCACCAAAGTGGAGTATTCCCCGTCATTGCAAAAATTATAAAAATTTCGATTGGATTTGTGAACGGGCAATACTTGTAGTGAAATAAAAACGACGTCGTCGATAGCTTTGTAAACGGTCTGTTGTTTATGCTTGCGCCGGAAAACAAATCGAAAAAAATTGTTTGTCATATCACTCTCTCCTTATTTTTATTCCATTCAACTAAATCACTTTGAAAATTGAACTATCTGTGTTTTATTATAGATCTGCAGTTCATTTGAAGGCGTTAAATTGGGGCGAGACGAAGTTCGTCTGGTCCACTAGTATAATATATTGTAGGGATAAGAAGAAACAAGATGGAACAGATTAATGTTCCATCTAACATGTTAAGTTAGCATATTTTTTTTTTTTTTTTTTTTTTTATAACTTTGCACGCGCTCAAGGAAATATGAATACCCTTTATATGTTTTTTCTGAACACAGCGCGGGCATCCGCTGGAAGAAGAGAAAGAAGGATGGGAAAGATGTGTGGCGCGATGTTCTGAGACAAGAGCTGGTTGATGTCTCAGATTTATCTCCAGGGATGGCGGCTGAACTAATGCGGAGAGAATTACCATGTCTTATTTATTTATGTCCCTTATAATTCGCATTATTTTATTTATATCGGTGTTATATTTTATGGGTATGCTAGTTTTTACTCAATCACATGTTGTTAGTGTTATGCCTAAACAGCATGTAATGAGAAAAGCAGCAACTTATTTTATGACAATTTTTAGAATTGGTTTTTAATGGAATATAAGAAGACATAGACAACGGCAGGAATCGAACCTGCAACTACGAGGTTGACAGGCGAGCACACAACTTTCGCGCCACGGCCACCCCAGTAGTTAAAATATTAAATGAAGACCTATTTGAATAATAGTCGTAAATTTGTCGTGCCGTAAATAAAACTTATTGACAAATCATATTTTATTAAATTATTATTGAATTGAAATAGGTTTATTTTTTTTAAGCAAAAGCGTACATTTTGTTTTGCATCATTAATTTACAACACACTTACGACAAAAATTATAAACAAAATTGGGACTGGTAATACTAACTTAACTGTCAAGTTAGCATTGCCAGCAGTTGTTAAAAAAACCAAAGGGACAATTTTTTTCATTTAAGACAAATTTACGACAAATTCACAATAATTATTAGATTTCCCTTTAAAATGTTGAAGTGGTTAAGCTAACTTGACACATACATTAAACAGAAAGAAAATATTTAAAATTAACGTTTTGGCATTTACGGAACATCTGATTCTAACACAGAACCCTTACACAAAGTGCTTTCATGCAGACAAGTTTTTCAATTTTGTTTTGTGTTGATGTGTCAAAGTTGGAGAAAAAAAAATGTATAACAAATTATTGAAAACATCATGATAACTCAAACCAATGCAATAAGAATCAGCGAACATTAAATTTAAGTTTAATAGGCGTTTGGAAATCACGGGAAGCAGAGACTGGTCTTGTCAATTCGCACTTACTAGCAATGTGTTGCGAAAAAAAAAATTATAAGCACTATCCAAAATGACGGGAAAGTCTGGCAATCATATCCAGAAGGATCAACCTTGTTAATCAGAATCTCTGAATCTGAATCTGAAAGACCTTCTTTGGCATACTCAAATCTGAGGAGTTCAGGTGTAGCGAGGATTTGTAGTTAAAGTCAAGGAGTTTGCAAAGAGAAATAGTTATGAACCTTTAATGGGTTAACGCTTTAATGTAAGCATCTCCAGGAGATTGACCATAGATTAAATTTTCACACGAAGATAAAACCTGGAAAAGATACCCACGAATTTCAATCGAGACCATTTTTTTTTCCTTATTGACTTTAAAGATGATTATGATACATATATGATTCATCATAAGAATCCTTGAAAACGTATATAGTTCCAAAATATTCCAAATATCACCAGATGCTCCCAACGTGTCGTTATATGATATAAAGGGTTTTACAGTGATCGAATACCAACGCAAACCAAAATATCTGCTATGCACGAACCGTATAGATCAAAACCTCACTATTGATAGCATGGATTTCGAGTTACCCTACATTCCTTGGAAGATTTAATGAATAAATGAATGCATTTGGGGTATTAATGTACTCCTACCTTGAGATCTATTGTGTCCCCTATAGAAGTGGATGAGGCTACTCATTCTAAAGTGCTTCCTCCAAGTTAATTCCTTTAAGGAATTTAATTATTTGGGGTATTTTGATATAGAGGATTGTCACCTTTGCTCTGTTTGGTTATGTCCCAGAAATGTGTGTGTGGTGTCCAATCCCAGGATTGCGGTGCCTGCTTAGTTTACAGTGTCCAATTTGAAAACCTGTTATTACTCTTAATTTGTTTCTACTTATATTAATACAGGATATAAACCGTTTTTCGATGCAGTTCAGCCTGTCTCAACCTGGGAGTTTATTCCAAATGTTGGATCTTTAGGGCTCTTCTTCAGAACTGATCTAGTTTTTGATCACGTTTTATCCAATTCCGAAAATGGGATCTGGTCCCATTGAAGGTGACGTTGCTCCTATTTTTGCTAAAGGGAGTCTACTTCTTCATTTCCCTGGATTCGTTTATGGCCAGGTATCTAATGATCCTACATTCCTTAGACTGAATATTAATTCCACGAATGACACCTTCAAGGATAATTCCCTAGCTAATTCGGTTTGGAGATCAAGCTTCACAAAACACAAAAAAAGGTCTAACTTGCTTTACGGAGTCGAATTGCAAAGAATCAACCAATAAGAAACATAAGCAAAAAAGCTAAGATTAGGCCCGTTTCTGATACGCATCATTGATATTTATGTTCAACTAAAAACTAAAACGCTAATGTGCTACTTTTTCCTCTGCGTAAACTGTCACATAAATGCTTAAGTAGAACTTAAATGCTTCAGTTGTTTATAAGCAAACGGGCCTTAGATTGGTTCAAACAAAAAATGACGTTGTCTAGGCCACTTCCAGCGAGTAGAAAACAATTTTCCTGTTAAGAGAGTCTTCAAAGCCCAGCCACCGTTCGAGGTCACAACATTTCGTTTAAAGATCAAGCCCTCTAGATAACGGAAGCAGGGTGCCATGGAGCAAGGAGAATGGAAGAAGTAGCGTGTCTCAGATAGGGACTTGCCAGGGAAACAGCTGCAATACTCCATCGTTTTATCATCCATCTTTGTAGGCTCTTTCGGATTATACCTTAGCATCAGCTCTACTATTAACAGTCGAAGGAATAGTTTACGTCATACGCCGCGCTAATCACTTACTTGTCAGCACCCATGGGCAGAAAGACACCCGAGGAAAACGAGGACGATATTCCCTTCCATGAGAACTGCATACTCCCGGTCAAATAAGTATTGAAAATACTTATGCGTTCCTAAAGTGTGTATGACTTCATTTTATGTATGCCAATCATAAATGTCAAAGCGCAATGCCTTTTTTACGCCATTTTTAATAGTTATGGGACATAATAATATATATTACCTTTGCCTAGGGCTGGCAACGAGAGGGGACCAGGCGAGCCTTTTGTTCTCGTCTCGGTCTGGTCAACATAGAAAGATTTCAGTCTCGTCTCGTCTTGATTTCGGTCTCGCATTTTTCTCGTAAAACTTTAATGTGCATTCTCGTCTCGGTCTAGGTCTAGAATTTCGGATTTTCCGGGGTAAAATTGTAGAGCTTTTTTAATCCATCTAAATCGGAGCCATCCTTCAACGGATTTTGATAGTTCATGGCTTGATAGGTGGGCAACAAACCATACTTTGACTTTTTTCCGGAGGTGGAAACAAACTCTGAAATGACCGATTTCTACTTTAACGACATACATACCTACATAAATCGTACGTATTCTTCCCTAGATTTTCACAGTGCGTTTATCTAAGCGTAACTATGTACATTATGTGGTGTGGTTTGATATTCCAACGTGCATAGAATATTTCGCAAGAAAAAACTTGTGAATGTTAAAAAAAAATTACATGATTACTACAAAATAATTAAATAAAAAAAATATTTCTTCTAGAGAACACCGAAACAAAACCACTGGGACAGCCGAGAGCTTCAGCGAATTTCAGTATCAAAAATATGTTCTCGGCTTAAGTGCTTTTAAAGTTGTCTCGTCTCGGTTTCGTTGCCAGCCCTACAGGTGGGTTATGGTAGACGTATGTCCCAATCACGGTTGTATACCTAATTTCTGAATTCGAGAAAAATATGTATATGGTGCTTAAAGATGCCATAAAAAAGTCAGACTTCTATTGTGAGCGTCAAATAAAAATTGTTAAGCTTTTTGACAACAAGAATATTTTGGACTTAACACGCACTTGACATTGTTTCTACGTGGAAACAATTTCCCCTTTCGCAAAATGATCCTATTCTATCAATGAGTGGAGAATCTGCCAATTCACGAACCTTCAAATAAATCCTTAATTTCTCCTTTATCAGAAAAATAAATAAAAATGGTAAAATACTTTTAAGCTTTGATCAAAAGTAGGTCACAACTTGCCATCACACCGCACAAGCTAAATTTGTTCCAAGTGCACTGTAACTTTTTCCTATCCCCACCGGAAACTATGATGTAAATAAATCACGTAACGAATGCAAAAAAAAATTCCAACTGCCATAGCCTTTATGTGAAGATATCAAAGAGCTATTAATCAGAATTGTCTGTCACATACAAAAATGTGTTTCCTGAATAGCGTTACGGAAATGAATAAAAAAAACAAAAATTATTCACCAAAGGTCAAATACAAAAATCCTTAATTCGCATACAAATTCGAAAATACCACCGCGCCTTGTTCATTCGTTCGTTTGTTCGTTCTGACTCAAAAACAGAATTCACAATCAACAAAAGTTACGTAACGATCGATTAATGCTTATCGACTGTAAAATTGAATTCATGCCACGCATACCGAATATACAAAAAAAAAATATCCTTGCAAAAAAATGTAAGGACCTCGAAATAGAAATAAAAATAAAATCAAACCAAAACGAAACGAAAGGCAAGAGGCAACCCGTATCAGGATAAGAAACTCTATACTTATGCGAATTCAAAGCAAAAAGGAACATTCCCAATGCAAAATTATTTACACACTGCTCTGGCTGCATGACACAGGATACGTGAGTTGAGTGTGTCTGTGTACCACCTGCCTTTATTGGTATTCCTTTTGCAAGACCATTTAAATGCTACACGAGATATTGTTAGGCGGTCAATACGACTAAGTATAAGGATGTAGGACTATCCAGCCTTATAATCATTTATATGGATATGGAGCAGAAAGTTTATGAATTCTCGAAATTGGCCAAGATAAGCTCCATGCACACATTAAGGACATGCACAAACTATGTATAAATGTACATAGTTACATAAAATGCCTCACAGAAAATATCCTTACTCACTCTTACATCTTACATGGCCATCCGTGTCGTAAAGCGATAAAGGTGATTCGTGCGTTAAAGGAACAAAATTGCAATTGCTTGGCTAAGACTTGAAGAACTGGGGTATGACTGTGGGTGGTGGTTGTAAAGTTAAGTGGTTTGTGTATTGGATGGAAACCAAGAGAGAATTCCTGATGTCTGAGCCGAATCAGCCGTGCCCAAAGAAAACGTATACCTAAGTACGTGTGGGCTTGATGTGTTATGGAAATGAGAGCACAATTGCAGCATTAGTTTCGGAATAATATTATACCAACATTAGGCATTACTTGTATTCACACAAACATAAACAAAGCATAGAGGGATATGGAAGGTCTAATGCTAATTCTGTCCTTCGGGGGAAAGGTGCTTTGTAAACAAAACGGAAACTAGAAAATGAGAAAATTGTCCAAAATGTCGGTGATAGCTGTTTCGGCTGCTTGGTGGTGTGTATTAAGCTTTACTCATGACACACAAACGAAAATAAATACTTAGATAGGACAACATAGATTGTTACTTGATCTGTTTTCTAATTATAAAATAAGGCCCGAAGTGTATAGACCTATCTAGATAAACGACTTACGGCATGAAGTTATGGGGAGGCAGAGATTATGGTTATACCTACCTTTCAGCAAGCTGAAAATCGCTTTATGGGTTTTATTTGTCTAAACAATGTAAGCGAATTAAATACAAAAAAAAAGCAGAAACAAAATACTGTTTAATCTAGATGTATGAGCAAATCGCTTAAGCCTTTAGTTGGAATAAATAATTTTATGTGATTGAGTCTGCATTTTGATATAAGTTTATTAAACAAGTGACATTTCCTCGAAATTATGTGGAAACACTTTTCCAAGAAAAAAAATCAATTCGCAAATTTATATTCGACTTTTTGACGAACATTTAAAATTTTTTTTTTTTTAATAAGTTATTAATTTTTATTAAAGGTAATGATATTTATACAAAAATGAGTTTTAAATAAAAGGAAATTAAAGTTAAATTAAATATTTGCTTTAGTTCTTAATACTTAAATTACATTTTTCATAGCACATGTTTATTAATTTAGATCAAAAAGTTACTGTCATACTAAGATTTTGTTAAGAAATATTATTAAAAATGACGAGTAAATTGTACATATACAATAAACAAAAACGTTTACAAGAAAAACGCATCCACCACGCGAGACAAGCCACCGGGGGCTTAATTGGTATGAAAGTACGATTATGTAAGTCAAACAGAAAGGAAGGGAGAGGGAAATATTTGATCGATGTGTGCCATTTTGACGAAGGTTAGCTTTCTAGGGTTAAATAATTGAGACTTGAGTAATATTAAGAGAGAATTACATTGTGGGAAGGTATCATGGAAGGTTAGGTTAGGTAAATGGGCTAAGAGTTGATCTAGTTACGGACGCACTTAGATCAAAGGTAGATCCGTTGTTATACCCTGAAGTGTTGCAACTTCTAATTGCTTAACCAATGATTTGTATGGATAATCATTATTAAGCCATTTGAATACTTTTATTAAGTTCAGAAGGCTTTTGCCTGAAAGATTCGAGAGCTCTTCTAAATCATTGAAGACAACTGCCCAAGAATTTTTTCTTTATTTTTCTCAATGTGTTGGAAATTTGACATACGAAATAAAAGGTGTGTTCATGTTAGTCTTCGTCATTGCAACCTCTGCATAGGTCATCATTACTAAGCCCTATTTTCTTTTTATGGTAGCCCAGCATGTTATGTCCGCGGGTAAGTACGCTTACAAGAGTTCGAAGGGAATTCTTGTTTTTGTGGGTAATACTTTCTGTTCATTTCTTGTCAAAATTGGGTCAGTGTTTCCTGGTCGTAACACATGTGTCGAGTCCGTTCCATCTTTCATTGGTTTAAAAAAGATCTTCTTTCCAATATCTTGTTTAGCGACACAGAGTACGATTTTAATCAGCGGGTCTATTTGGGTAGGTGTCAAGTGTTGAACCCTTCTTCGCCAGCTCATCAGCTCTCTCGTTGCCCGTTACATTACTGTGACCCAGGCCCCAGCAGAGTCTAATGTGATGTTGACTGCCAAGAACCTTCAGCTCTTCCCGACAGCTAGTTACAAGCTTCGACTTGATATCTGCGGCAGAAATCGCTTTTGTCAATAAAATAGGTAATATCAATATGTGGTATCTCCAGCATTTAAACGTGCTTAGCGGCAATTCTTACTGCCAAAACACCAGCTGGGAAGACACTACTGTGATCAGGAAGTCTAGCGGAGCTGGTTACTTTAGGGTTTTCTGAGAAGAAACCTGCACCAACTCCAGTCGCTAGTGTTTCAGGCGTTAATTTGGTTTAGCCGTAAGGAACTGTTTGCTTCTGATTCTTGTAGGTATAGGCCAATGGGTTTTAAGTTGAGTATTGCTTCCAATCCCGCTGTTGGGGTATTCTTCATCGCGCTAGTTCTACCTATACAAGCCATTCTTCGTACTTTTGATAGGGTCGTTAGGTTAGTGGTTTTTTCCAGCTCATTCCACCTCCCAAGATATAGGGATAGGTCTAAAGATTGCCGTATATATCCACGTGATAGTTTTAGGATTTGTGCCCTAGATTTTTACCAAATATCCTGCTGTATGAATAGATTGCTCATTGCTTTTTTAGCTCTTTCTTTTATGTTTTGACCTCAGAATAATTTCTTATCTAGAAATCACACCGAAAAATATTTGGCTTTGTCCGAGATATTAAGTGGGATCTCATCTATTGTGGGTACTTAAAAAGCCGGTCTTTTCATTCTATTGGTAAAGAGGTCCAGCTCAGTTACAGACTTTGGCTAAAGCGTTTTGAAGTTGTTCAGGTATATAGTAGTTGGGAGTTTACCCGTTGCAAGTAGAGCTAAGCCATCGACATAGGCTACTACTTTTACGCCACTATGTTACAGTTTAGTTAGTATACTATTCATTACGGGAATCCATAAAAGTGGCAATAGGACTCACCCTTGAGGTGTTCCTCTTGACGCTAATACTTTTATTTTGGTTCCATCAAGTTCACTAAATCTCTTTTTTTTCTTAACATACACATGATGCAGTTTATGATTGCATTATGTACTTCAATATTTTTAAAGGCATGTTCAACTGCGCTACTTTTAACATCGTTGAATGCTTCTACCCACAAAAATATTACATAGGGTACTACAAAACCGGCAAGCAATAATTGTGGACTTGTTAGAACTCAATGAAAATGAACACGCTGTGGTGGTAATATTACAACCACTAAATACCTCTTTACCCAGAGCACCATCGAACTTGACTCCTTTCTAACTTCTTTTAAATACGTGTACATACTTCCGGAAATACGGAATTATACTTGTACAATAGCGAGCAGTGACTTAACCAACCAATAGTGCTAATAGCCGAACCATTATAGAACTTCATCAACTACAAGCGCCTGGATATTGGAAGGCGTTACAAGAACCTCCAAAAATATCACTGGTTTTCAAAAAGTAATCTGGTGGATAGCAAAATTAACCGGGTAATCTGGAACATGCTATAACTGAAGCAACAAAGGCCCAAAACATCAATTGTATGCACACCGATAGCGCCTAAGGAAAAGGCTTGAACCGATCAACCCAAATGGAATAAATGCCATGTTGATGATCTACTGCCAGGAAAAGGCTCCAAGAGATTAAGCCAGGAGCTGATGCCAGAAACCATCATTAGCAAGTTCATTGGAGTAATCCCAAACCAGAACAAGGCTAGAGTGTGCGCCAAGTACCTACCGAACCCATCTGATGAACCGAAGTTATTGAATTTGGGTCATCAATGCAAGTCTGAATGATACTAGTTTCACCGGCATCATAAAGAAGGTAAACATATTGCAACATAGTCTTCAATTCTAGGCTGAGACTGCTTGTCAACAATTTCAGCAATATTCTAAAAGAGTGTACTTGCTCAATAAAACAAGCTGCGCTTCCCACTGTCTGCAGCTTTCTACGGTAAGATCAGCACTAAGACATCAGAGGAAGATACCGATTTTCAAGAAACTTTTGCGGCTAGTCATCTGCTTCTGCTTCGCAGTCTTTTTTTCAATCTTCAAGAGAGACAGGATGAAACTTCAAGTACCTATATTACAAAAAAAAAGATTCTTACAATTTTCACCCAATTACACTTAGACGTAAGGTAACAAATGTGCTATAGGAACTAGTTTACTGTTTACCTGTTATATTCAATAGGAGTTATATTGTGAAAAAGCGAGTGATCAAGTTCAGTGCATTCAGAGCAAAACCAAATCCAGAAATAACCATTTCTTTATCATAGCAAGAGAGTAACCCCATGCCCAATTTTAAATAAATTACCAGGGTACGTGGCTACCAAATATAGAAGACTGAGGCCAAAAAATGTACATATATAACTCATTACTTTAAATAAGTAGTAACCAATTATTTTGCTGGAAGAATATTTATTTGATTACGATGAGCAAAAAGTTTTATAATTCTTGATTTATTTAATTTTATTTTGACTATATATCTACACAAACATTATTGATCACAGTTATTTGGATAAATAAGAATAATATAACATATCTTAACTAGTGACGAATTAAGTTGTACATGACCTCCTGTCCTCGAGCGTATTAAGACCAATCAGCAATAGCCGCGAACGATATGGTGGGAGATGGAGATGATTATCCCAGTTGAGATGACGAAGAGCGAATAACAGAAAATGTTTTGGAATGGATTCAATGTAGGCAATGTGACAGGATTAATATGGGCCCCAAACTTGGCAACCATATTCCAAGATCGGACGAACCAGTCCAACAAATAGGCTTTTAGTGTTGAATTCTTTTGACCATCGTTTAATCATTCCTAGACGAACAGAAGTAGTATTCATTTAGAAAAAAGTATTCATTTAGAAAAACATTCTTAACTCTAGCAAAGATCATTAGTTTGTATTTCTTAGAGCTCAGTGTTTTTACACAGTGTTATTACACCATTCTTGCAAATGATTAATATCAGATTGCAGTAGAATGTAATCAGCATTATTTTTATAAGAAAATTAAATTTTCGCATGGTCAACATAGAGGCGTATATCACAGTATTTTATCACAGAGGGTAAATCATTTATAACAATCACGAATAACAGTGGCCCTAGGTGACTTCCTTGAGGTACCCCAGACTTGACATCTATTGCGTGAGACTTAAGTTAGACTTAAACTTAACATATTGAGTACAATATGATAAGTTACTTGCAATTCATTGAACAAGTTTTGGGGACCAACCGAAAAGTGAAAGTTTTCTTATAAGAAGCTGGTGATTAAGTTAATCGAAAGCTTTGGAGAAATCAGTGTATACCACATCCGTTTGACGACCGTTCATTAATCCATATGTTATAGAAGACGTAATTGCTAAAAGATTTGTAACGGTGGATATACCCTTGACGAATCCATGTTGTCTTGTTGAAAATATCGCAAGTAATATTAAATCAACATAAAATGGCGTCGTTAGGATTATCCAGAAAGTTTTTATTGCTGTATATCAAGTTTCTGTCGTCTTCAAGTGCAGCTGTATGGGATGGTGCTATGTTGTTAGAATGGTTTGATACGTCAGCGGGTGTCCTTCAGGGATGCATTTTAAGTCCAATTTCGTTTGCACTATTTATTGATGACGTAACGAGTTGTCTTCCAGGTGGCGTAAGATTTGCTGGAAATCTCATAAAGGTCCTTCTGAACGCGGATGACTTATAGTTGCTTGCAGAAAATCCATTTGCACTTCAATTGCAAATAAATAAATTGAAGACATACTGCAATACATGGGACCTTCACATAAACGTTAGTTTTTAGTTTTAATGACATTTTATTCAAATGTTTAAAAAAAACATAGCAATACAATATTTTACAATAATATTTTTGTTTTTTATATAAAGTCTTTAGGTTTGGCTATACGCCGTCTACCTGACTGACATTTTTGTATTGATATAAATAATTCAAAATAAGTTGTACATAATGTTTAATATAATTGAAATACAATTTGTATTTTCTTAAAAATCCTCTTCTCTAATTCCCTTTCTATAGTCTAAAGCACTTGCAGTGTATCGGTAAATAACATCCCAACCAAGATCGTCATTCAATATTCTTATTAGGTCCTCCTTTTTAAGCGTCCTTACACCAAAGTACATCATACGAATTACATTCACATAAACGTAATGAAAACAAAGATAATGATCTTCGAAAGTCGACAAATAGTAAGACTGTGGCAAGAAATTTGGCGATTAAATAAAGAACGCATAGATGTAGTTCGTGAATTTAAATAGCTTGGTGTGCTGTTGTCATTCAATTTAAAATTTGGGAAGCATGTAAAAGAAAAATATAGTGAAGCTTAATTAGCACTAAACTTGATGTGGCCGAAATTTTTCGCCAATCGGAGTATCGACCTCGCTTCAAGATATCAAGTTTTTATCGCTACAGTCAAAATATGCATGTGTTATGGAGCCCAGGCTTTTGGAGTCGTTCCATTTGATGAATTCGAAGCTGTAAAACGATATTTCTTTAAGCCACTTTTCCGGTTACCAAACTCTACTCCTACCTATGATATACATTTGGAATCTGGCTTACCACACATTTATCTCCAGAATTGGAAGGTGCAGTGAAACTATTTGACAAAAGTAATGAAGAGAGATGTGAATAATCTCCATAGAGCAATCATATTAAGGTCATTGCAAACCAATGCTTCACCAATCAGGGAATGGAACCAACTTGTTTTGTCCCATGATCTCACTTTGCCTTTATCCGAAAACAATACAAGCGATTGGCACAATATATTCGATAAGATCATAGCTAAAGTTGATGAGAAAATATATTACCAATATCTCCCTAAAGCATCATCATCGCCCTCCAGAATATTTTACAGAAACCTAAACCATCAATTGCTATCTGCGGAAAGTTATTTCAATTGTAAATATTGTAATACATTTTAATTAAATAAAGAAAAAATCTAAATCTATCTAAATCTATTAAATCAAACCGATTAGCTAGATTTTGATTTATGTAATTTTACGCAAATGTAAGCACCAAATACCTAACACTAGCTATATTTTTGTTTAAATAAAATTTCCAGAATTATTCACCATAGGATGAGATTTTAAATAAAGTGTTGATTGATTTTAAGCAAATATGCTGCATTTCACCTCAAACACAAATAAACCAAAAACAAAAGAAGAAATTGATATCATTTTAATTCAATTTATTGTTCAGAAAATATTTTATAGTTTTGTTTCAACATTTTAAACAAATTAAAAAAAAATACAAGAAGTAGGCAAAAACTCATAATTTTAAAAAAGTTTGATGCTCTGAACCTAATTTTTTGAACATGGTAATTAATATTGTGGTTCACGATATAAATCTAAAAGTGTAATCCTTATAGACTTAATACAATACTTAAAGGATAAAACACATTTTCGGATATTTAAGCTCTAATAACATGTTACAAATAGTATATAGCCAAATCTTGCAACGATATTTCCAGATAAAAGTCAGGCTATCTGTCTCCTAACACTATAAACACAATCTTGTAATTCTAAGATTAACATATTTTCGTACTAATTCAAAATTTAAATATTTTCATATTTATTTATTTTTTAAGTTATTAACTCACAAAAAAAATAGAAAAGTAATATCAAATTAAATTATAAACAATTTATGTTTTTGTATTTCTTGCAGATTCCTGAGCTAAGACAACAATAAGTAAGTATATTTTATTCTGATAAATGTAGTTTTTAGTTTAGAAATTGGGGAATTAAAATAGCTGAACCAGGAATTAAAGTTTTAACGACACTGTGACGTTTGTACAATTGAAAGATTGGGGCCGGATCCAAAAAATGTCACATTCATTGTTCTTTGACCGTTTTTCATTGAATTGAAATATGTTCTAGCTGACAATCTGACAGAATTATGAAAGAAAAAAATTGGTTCACAATAGGGTGTGCCAAAAAAAGTAAATTTCAACAAATTAATAAAACATTTTCTACATTTGTAACTTTACAATCATTATAAATTTTCCTTCCCAAATAGTTTTAACTAGCTCATAAGTCAAACGACTTAATTAAATATTTTTGTTTTTTTTTATATGTCTTGCACCTCCAAAACGAGCATGAACTCCAAATATTTTAAGATTGAAGTCACACACTTTAAGTAAAAGTTAATCACTCTGGCGCAAAATCTTAGTCGATTTAGTAATATGTTAAATCATTTTTAGTATGAAACTTGGCTAAAAAGAGGATTTTGCTAATTTTAAATCAGTTTAGTGTACTATTTTCTTAACATTTTACAAAAGTTGAAATCACAAAATGGCTTCTTATTTTTTTAGTATCGTACTAAATCCATATGCCACTTTGACATTTACAAACGTCAAAAAGTTATGTTCGCTTATTTTTTTCTCACTATTTTAGGCGTGTTTAATTGTAGTTTATTAAGAAAATAGATTTAGTATGGTGCTAGTTAAAAAGTGTTTAAAATTAGGAATATATTACTAAAGTGCTTTAGTATTAGCAAACTGTTAAGTAGTATCATGCTAAGCCCTTAACATCAGGCTGTTTAAAATTTTGCGCCTTTATGTTTTATATTTTTTCGTTTTGTAATTAAGATCAATATACACATTGGAATTTCTTAGAATGATACCCATTCCTGATGAGGTAACAAGCTTCGATTTCATTATCTGGCTTTTTTATTCTCACGTGAGTGGTGTGAACTTTATTCATTTGCCTGACAAATGGTTTTCTAGTGCCGTCGAGACTTCATATAAGAGCTTTCGAAAACGCTGCTCGGGTAAATCAGAAGCGTTAGTGGTATCGCGGAGATTGCGACGTTGCGTTGCGACTTTGTACGTTGCGACGTTGTACGTTGCGAGGGTGGAGCACGAATCGAGCTACAATAAGAAATTTAAATAACTTTTATTTTAATCGATGTATTTCATTAATTTTTTTTAGTGGATTAAAACTAAATTTTATTTAAAATAACTAATGGTTTTTAAAGATGATAGACCGCAAATGACCTCCACGCTCATCCTCGCATATACGGCACCTGATCAGAAAATTGTTCATTGCGGCCTGAAGGGTTGAAATTGGACTTAATGGACTGTTTCAATTCAGTAAAATTCCTGGGAACAAACAATTTATCAATTTGTTGTCTTCTTCGTTCATTGCAATCATTTTTCGGCAAAATTCCAGGCGAACATGTAAGTCCTGAGGGTTTAACTTGCTTGTAATTTGGACTTTGTACGGAAGCAAGTTCAAGTCATCATGAAGTATCCGTTGTAATGACCGTCTACTAACTCCAATTTGGCCCGATAAGTTTCGAGTCGAAACACTTGGATTTGCCTGTGTTGTCGATGCAACAGCCACGATTGTATCCTGAACTCGGACATTGGGATCTCGATGATACGGTCTTCGTTCGATGCTTCCAGATTCGGCCTAAATTCCCTTTGGACGGAAATGAAGGACTGCAAACAATGGTATCGCTGCACTATCCAAATCCTTTTTTTAGTATCCCAAGCATTCATTTTGATAAATCTAAATAGTAGCCTCTTAAATAAAAAATAAAAACAATAAGCCGATTACTCAACTGAAAAAAAGTTATTACGTTTTATTTTTGTAGCACGATTCGTGTCCCACCCTGTATAAGCATTTTATTTCGAAGTTGTTGCGTTTACGATATCAAAATAAAAGCAAACATATTGAATTAAAAATCACCCGCTCGAATACATAAATGTATATGATTATTTATTAATAAGAAATATTTTCTGTTTTTTGTTTATAATGATTCTATGTAACTTTAATTGACTTCTCGTTTTGGTTTTAAATGTCAACATATGTTGAACTTATCACCTTCCCAATGGAAGATTCATTCCGAAATTTAAAATATCGCTTCGATTTACAGATCACCCCGGTTTTAAGAATCTTTAAGAATGGAATATTTCGTTTAATTTTTTAACTATGCGAAAAGTTATCGCCGAAGTTGTAGAACATAGGCACAAGTATTTAATAGAAGGTACGTTATCTGAGAATAATATAATATCAGATACTGATAATATCATGTTTTCTCTAAACCAACACGAGATTCCTTTAATCACTACTTGAAAATGATCCGATTGAGATTAAAATATAGTGGATTATTCAATCTCATTAAGCCTTTGAATACCAATCACCTTGAAAATAAAGATAAATTAAAAACTTTTGAAATCCTGTTTAATGAGTTATATTTATGACTAACAGCCCGATTCTCCCCCTTGTGAAGAATCACAAGTCACGAGCCCTTGTGACTATTCCTTGTGAGGATTATTATGACTCGATAACATTTTTCGAATTCTCCCCCAATCATCACAAGAAAACTCACAACGAAACTCACCACAGCTAAAGGTGAATTGCGTAGTGGCATTATTTGAAACACCTGAATATTAAAAACAAAATAAAAATTGAAATTGATGCAGATTATTTATTATAGATGTAATAATAAAGATAAGCAAATATGTATAAATTAATTTAGGCTTAGTAGCCAACGCGTGATGCGAAGTGCATTGGCTACTAAGTGGCTGGTCATGGTTCAATACACAATGAAGGCACAAGAAGTTTTTCAATTAAAATGAAAAAGTAGACCAGCACCACTAGAGCAAAGGAATCTGATGATCGACCTTGGCAGGTCGGGAAATAGCTATAACTCCAGCCAAAAATAATTAAGAGAAAAAAACTTGGTGGTAGAACACTCAAGTTGTTGTTGGGCATTCAAAGTCATCAAATGATACGCAAAAAAGCTTTAAAAAGCAAGTATGTAATCATACAAAAATTGAATATAATTTATTTATGTTTAAACAAATAAACAACTATCAAAGATAATCATATCATTAATTTTCAAACAATAAAATGTAAAAGCATTTATATCTGGAATAGTATAGAATCAACAGAATACCTACAGGCAATCACACTATTGTGTGATTACTGATAAAGTGCAGATCTGACACTTTTTCCTTCTCTCTGGTAGTCGCTGCTGAAGTTTTCATCTCAAATTAAAGTCTCATATTTCTGTTTACTGCATATTGGCATATATAATAAATTGTTTCACAAAATATTGTATCGAATGTCGCATAGAAATGTCGAAACTCAAACTATTTGTGAGTTGTGACCTGCTCTGAAGTAGATCAGAATTTCAATTGTTCTTATGACTCTCACAAGTAGTGACTTTGGAGAGAATCCGAAAAAGTCACAAAATTAATTTCACCTCTGCTTGTGAGGTATCAGTGATGTTTGGGAGAGTCTTGCTGTAAAAATAAATTTTTTTTTTAAACATTTTTGTTAAGTTTGGTATTTAGAGGGGTGTACTCAAACGAGTTAGAAAATATATTTTGCAACAAACTTTTCAATGCAAAGAGTAGTTTGCGGCATATGTCAGATGTCACATATCCTTCGAAATCTTCTGTGACATATTCGGCATCTTAGTTGATTTCTTATTTTTGGAAATATCCGTTAATTTCAATCATTCTTCAATGTGAAAGTATTATTTGGTGCTTATGTTGACGGACCTGAATGCATATAAGTCTTTGCTATGGCCTGACAAATGGAAGTAGATTCCGATTTTCTTCAGTTTTCTAACAATGAAAGCATTTACCACATTTCCTTATTCTGTTGTCACGAACCGTACCGCTTGCAAAATGATAGCCACAGTATTTGACCACAGCTTCCATCTACGCGCCAATACAATAACTCTTGAGGTAAAGTTTGATATCCTGAAAAAAGCATTATACAAAAAAAAACTATTACAAATCTTTCGTAAACACGAACGTGTGACAGTTTTGGTCGATTGCGTATATCCGGCTTTGACCAACAATCAATTTCATTACATCATCATTGAAAAACTGTTCAAATATTTGAACTTCGCTTCTGTCTTTTTTTTACTTTGTATAAATTCTCCAAATAGTGGAAAGTTTCATCTACTTCAGTATAATAAACCACATTCTTTGAACATATTTGAGCATTATCTAGAGACTCACCTCTAGCTGAACTTTCTTTCCTTAGATAAGCATGTGGAATATCGTCTTGGCTTTCATATCCATCGTTGACTTTGATGTCCACTACTCCTGGGATGCTCAAGCAAGTCATCGTCACATATATCCTCCCCGTCTGTTTGAATATGAACATCCGGTGGGATAACCACTATATCCTTCATTTCTTTCATTTTCATCATCCGCAATATAATTAACAGCCATGTAGAGATTGGCGTAGCGCATACCATAAAAGCTGTTGCAGGTATTTGTTGAAAACCCCATTTCTCTGCAAAACCATAGTGAGAAAAAAAATAGAACGGCTTAGGCCAGTGTATTCAATGGAGTACACCAGTTTTTTAGACCACTTGCCTTGAACAAAAAAAAATGTTTTAATGAGAATTGTTAACAATGTAGTTCTTTGGCAAAAAAATCTATTGAACAGAATGGGTCATTCACAAATTAGCCGCCTGTGTATATTTTAACAAGCATTTTACTTTCGCAAGGACACAAAACTGCTAAAATCAAAAAAATACATGACACAAAAGTTGACCAAATTATTTCAAAATGGCTTCCAACCTCAACAAAATTCTTCCGAAATAACAAAAGTACATGTCCATGCTTGCTTTGAAATCGAAAGAAATTAAAATTAAAGCCTATTTTTCAAAAGAAAAATATAATTGAAATGTTCGAAAATACTATACTCAATTGAGAACATTGGCAGGTAATGGGATATGATTCAGTATGATCAAACCTTGAATATTTGTGCTCGAGGCTGTTTCTTTTCTGAATTTGAGTTGGAGTATCAGCTGAAACCAAACGTCCGGTGCAGCGGACAGTTGTTAACGGAAGTACTGCTCTTGTGCTAAGCTAAGCCGATATTTGTACTTGTTAAGTTTATCGTGATTTGTGGGTGGGCTGTATGTGAAATTAATTACATAACGCCGCTTCAGGAGAAATAAACTCTCTTAACTCGCTCATGGATGTTAGATTTCCAACTTAACTTCTTATCTAAAATCAGATCCAAATATATTTTACTTCTCCTGAAAAAGGTAGTAGCATATCCACCCCACACCGAGATCTTTCAAGATGTATGTAAATAAATATATAGGACAAAGACACTGCTATAGCAACATCATCCGCATTTGCAATCACACCTTAGCTCTGTTTTCATAGGCACATTAGTAGCTCGCTTACCACCAAGTTTCATAAGAGGGCAGTTAAGTTGCCGCCTTCCGACACAACTCTGCTGATAGTTCTTCTTCCAAAGAAAAGGTCCAGTTCTTAATCTTTACTACTATATAAGGAGGAAACAATTATCAATTATGTCACGGGTAATCTCAGAAAGTATTCAACCGATTTAATTGAAACAAATTTTATAATTTTCCTTATTATCTTAGGCTTGTCTTAGTATATTTTTTATTTGTAAAATATATGTGTTGAATTAGATTATTAACTTTAAGAAAAATCGTACACTTTTTTGTGGAAGTTGATCAACATATTCACTTACGCTTTTAAACCTGATTGATATTTTACAAAACTGAGATTTTTTATACCAAGTCAATAGTTTTATGCAAACTTTAAGACACTGCACTTATAAGCTGAGAAATAAATGTATTTACAAATTATATTTTTATTAGATTTTTGTATTTTTTGCATCTATGAAATCGATTCAATCGCTATTATTGGGTAGCTGCTTTGCTCCATTTCATTATTGTTCCGTATTTGTTTACGTTTTCTTTTGATTATTTGCTTCTGAATTTCTGTATACTAAATTCTTCGATCATCGATTAACGTAGGAAGAGAAAGTATTCATACACATATTCAAAATTAAACGGGTTGGGTAAAATTGAACACCGGACAATTACATAAAAACATATATATATGTTTTAATTTTGAATATGTGTGTAGTAAAGGACATAATTATTTGCGCTTTTTCTTTCTTTTTTCTCTCTGCGTCTTGAGTAATAAAGCACATATAGAAGCCGTAAATACAATTTTAAAAGATTGAAGGTCTTCTTCATCGAAGCGTATGGGTGGATTAACAATGGTTTTTTTTTGGAGATTTTCGTCAAACAATGCCAATTATTTCCAAGGGGACTCGGGCTGGTATCATAAAAGCTTGCCTTAAATCATCTTTTATTGGAAAGTGTCCAAAAATTTCAACTTCAAACCAATATGAGAGTACAGCTTACTAAAAACACTTACAGTGCTGAGTTGGCATCTCTTCTGCTAAAAATTGGTGACGGAAAATATACTAGCTATCTCAGGCTCAGATAATATAATTCAATTAAACGAACGTTTCGGAAAAATCGTTCGCAACACATAACAACTTATTCAGTGCGTCTATGGAGACTGGAACTCTTTGCAATGGATACCGTTTTCTTGGTTTTCCGAAAGAGCTATTGTATCGCCAAAAAATAGTTCAGTGGATAAAATAAATAACCATGTGCTCCTAAGTTTAAAAACAGAGTGATATCATTACAAAGCAATTGACGGTACTGTCGATGACAATGACATAGTAAACTACCGTCAAGCATCTCTCAAACTCTCTCAACCCTACAGGTCTTCCACCCTACCAATTGAATTTAAAAGTTGGCACACCGATTATGCTAAAAAGAAATCTCAGCCCCCAAACCTATGCAATGGCACACGCCTCCAAGTCAAAAAGCTTTGCAAAAATGTAATACAAGTTTAAATTCTTACCGGACCTGCAGTAGGAACTCATGCACTTATTCCCAGGATACCAATGATACCAACAGATCTTCCCTTTCGATTCAGACGTCTACAGTTTCCAGTAAGACCATGCTTTTGCATGACAATCAACAAAGCTCAGGGTCAATCATTTCAATTCATTGGGGTAGATCTCAGAGAAAATGTTTTTTCACATGGTCAACTATATGTCGCACTTTCAAGAGAAGGCTCCAAAAATAAACAGTTTTTACTTGTTCATGAAAATGCTAAAACGTCTAACATTCTATCCCCAGAACCTTTGAAATAAAACAAATTTAATGTGTGCTAATTTATGGGACAACATCAACTCTTTTATTAGGCTCCGGTAAGATTAACCATATTATTAACTTTTTACTAAAAAATATGACACAAATCACAGAAAAGGTCTTGGTTGATTCAACATTTATAGTAAAACTACTTATTCTTAGCCTTTGCGAAGCAACGCGAGCACGGGTCTGCTAGTTGATAATTATTCTGCTAACTTCATTTTTGCAAATAGCGTCCCCATATAAACGGTGATTTTTTAAGAGCTTGGTTTTTGAAAATTCAAAAAAACACAGAAACTTGTAAAAAAAAGAATGAACTTTTTATTTGGATCGATAAATCAATTTCTGCCATTTACTTTTTAAAAATAATTTCACTTAAATGTTGCCCGCGGCTACGCTTCAGGTGGTCCATTCTGAAGGTCCAATTTTGGCAAACTTTTTCACACATTTCGGCCGGAAACTCACCAATGACGCGTTCAATGTTGGCTTCCAAGGCAGCAACCGTTTTTGGCTTGTCCCAATAGACAATAGACTTAACATAGCCCCACAAAAAATAGTCTAACGGGGTCAAATCACATGATCTTGGTGGCCAATTGACTGCGCCAAAACGTGAGATCAAATGCTCACCAAATTCGCCTCTCAATTGATGCATGGTTTCGCGTGCAGTGTGGCATGTGGCACCGTCCTGTTGGAACCACATGTCGACCGAGTTCAATTCTTGCATTTTCGGCAAAAAAAAATCTGTTATCATCGAACGGTACCTTTCTCCATTGACCGTAACCCTGCGGCTTTCATCGTCCTTGAAGAAGTACGGCCCAATGATGCCGCCTGCCCATAAACCGCACCAAACAGTGCATTTTTCGGGATGCATTGGTAGCTGCTGAATTGCCTCTGGCTGCTCTTCACTCCAAATACGGCAATTCTGCTTATTCACGTATCCATTTAGCCAAAAATGAGCCTCGTCGCTGAAGACGATTATGACGACCATAAAACGGACGTAGCCTGCGAAACACATTTTTCACAGAGCACGAATTTTGATAATAAATTTCAATAATTTGCAAACGTTGTTCAGGCGTAAGTCTATTCATGATGAAATGGCAAACAATACTGAATCGAAATGTCAAATGTTCGTGGAATTTGTCATGTGTGATCTGTCAAAAATATAAACGTCAAAAAACAAGTAGCAAAAAAAATCAAATTAAAATAGCTGAAATCGCAGATGGGTCGACATTGTTAAACAAATATTAACAATAAAAAGAAAGTATGTAATATGTATATACTTTAGGTATACCTAAGCCCTAAATAAATAAGCTTAAGCAGAACTTTAAAAAAATTAAAGAAAATTTAAAAATAAAAGATAGCAACCAAAATTCATTAAAAGCTTTTAAGTTTTATGTTGTATTTTTTTTTAAGGCAAACAAACAAAAGTACATAATGCTGAATGCCACTCTTTAGGGTACGTAAAATAAATATTGTATCTAAAAGGTAATGGGGCTTTTATTTTTACATACATTTCTACATAAATCCATAAATAATCCTTAGTTGATAGGGTAGTACAAATCTGGTGTAAATGAACCGTTTAGGTAAGTGTGGAACACCTGAGGACTAGTAGAAAAAATCGCCCTAAGGATGATTTTATTTTCTATTATTTTTGTTGGTTCCGTTTATAGTATTTTGAAATCCACATTACCCAAGAACGTGGTGCCGAACAAACTTACAAGCTCCATGGTTAGTTTTATTTTGCCTTTTGTGGTTGTCGCCCTTGTTTTTGTTGGACAATACGGAGATACGTTTTTCTGTTTCTTTTTTTTTCATCGCCTCCAGTCAATGTTCCGGTTAATTACTGCGAATTATTAATGCCAGCTCAACATAAAAGGAAAACAGCCATGAGCATGGTCATATATGATACAACGGAAATAGAAATACACATACATAATGGCCAAACAAAAAAAATTCACTACGACAAAAAAGGACTAAAATAGTGTGTGTCAGTGTGTTGGGTTTGCCGTTCGATTTTAATTGCGTGAGCTAGTGGCATTATTTGCCGTAATAGAACCCATACACCTCCACCTATCTACCGTTATTCCTGGTATATATATATATATTTTTTGTTGTATATTCTGTAGCACTCCCACCAAAACCGAAAATAAGTTGTTATTGAAATTAATCAAGTGATTAGGATATATTTTCCGCTTGATTATTATTATTGGAGTCCTTGAAACTCTTAGTTTGACTCTATTGTGTATACACCTTAAGCATATATATTTTGTATAAGCTTTGTTGGCTATGTTATTTTATTTTTTTTGTTATTTCGAGTCTAACATGAGATGGTATTAATGAGAGTTGAATTCAAAATCCAATTAGATTATGTAATTAATGGGCCCATTGCCAAGTCAGAGATGAATAGAGAGAAAATTGTACAATATTGTAATGGGAATTCGGGGGAAAAAGTCATGTTAAATATGTTCTTTGGATATACATAGACAGAGGGGCGGTTTTGTTGAGGTATGATGTGGGGTGAATAGAATTTGGGAAAATTAGAATTCCTTTTAGAAGAAAAACAGAAATAAAATGATGATGATGCATAAGATGTAAAAGTAAAAGTTATGGAAGAAAAATTGAACACGGATTTCTCATGGGCGTGGCGCGCGGGGCGGCAGGAGTGGTTATTTTTATTAAGGTGGGAACTTGGAAAAAGTAATTTATTGTGAAAGAAACCAACTTTAATGTGAAATGAAGACAGTTTATTAATGTTTAATTCAGTAAGTGTGCGTATTTATTTAAGGACTTTCACACGCTTTCATGGCCGATATCTCTAATAAAACTTTTTGTTGGTATGTGTGTGGGAAAACTCAATGTTCTTTATTCATAAGAAACATTCTTCAGTTGTAATTGTGCTTCTCAGAGATATGGTGAATACGATTTCTTGCAGCCAGATGTTCAATTGGTTGACGCCCTTGCATGTGTTACCTAACCTGCTCTGTTGTCTGTTGTCAATGCATACCTACTTACTTAATTATGATGGTGCTTCAGTCCGGGGTGGTCTTGGACCTCAACCTCCAAGGTTTTCTATTCAGCTCGCTCGTTATCGAGCTGCATCCATTTCGCACGCAAAGTTGGTTGAAGTCGACTTTTACTTACTTACGGGCGCCAACTGAGCATCGGTCTGCTTCTAATGCATCGTCATTCCGTTGTCAAATTACAAAAACTTTTATGTGCAGTTTTCATAAGGTATTTGAATTTAGTTTTTTTTTTTAGTTTTAGTTTAGTTTAATTTTTTATTTATCTTCAGTTTAAATACATACGGATATTGATTTTTACATAAATTCATCTTAAGACTAACATAATGTATTGTTTATCATTAAAAAAGAAAGCAATAGTAAAAATACATTATTAATTAAAAGTCTTTACCAATACTTGAAGAAAAGATACATTCTGTTGTCTTGTGACAAGTGTCGAATGCATCTTCATGAAAGAATATAATGATACAAAAATAATAGATATATACAATTTTAAATACTGTTTAAAAATATAGTTGTGGGGTAAATTATTATAAAATATGAAACAAAAGTAAATAAAAAATATTTGTTTAATTATAATCATTGTGGGCGTAATGTTTAAGCATTATTAGTTTAATACTGAACAATACTGATTGAAAGGTACACAGAGGGTAAAAATTTGCAACAAATATCCAACATAATGTGTTAATTTTTTTTGTACCTATTGTCATGTGTATAAATACGCAACTTGCATACTTTTACACTAAGAATTACTAACAATTTCGTGGTAAACTTACACACAGTTCTTAGAGCGTCCGTTAACTAGATTTTATGAAAAAGGATTAATGGATTTTCCAACTTTCTTTCATTGTCTTCCCATTCACTGTCTGACACAAAGAACACGCAAACCAATATCAAATGTTTCGCGCTGTTAATAAACGAGGACAAATTTATTTTGTTTCAAAGTATGTCGTCATTATTCTGATTTTGGTCAGCGATATCGAAACGAAAATAATAAATAAAATAATATTAAAAATGTATATAAGCAGTGCCTCTTAACAAAAATAGATTTAACAACTTTTCGTCAGAAAACGTAGAATTGCTGATAGAATTAGTGACAAAAAACATAAAAATTATTGAAAATAAAGAAATCCTGACAAGGTCCAAAGTGGTAGTGAGAATTATGTTAACAAACGCTGAATTGAAGTTTAACTTAAACTACAAATTGAACTCAGTTCAAGGTTTAATCGACACCGTGAAACCGAATAAATTGTTGGTCTGAAGTTAAAACCAAAAGTGAAGCTTAAACTTGCACTGTGAAACCGGGGGTAAGACATTTTAAACAAAAATATTATACAAAACATTAAATGCAATAATGGGTATGGCATATAATGAAATTATAGAGCCAAATAATTGCCAACATTTCAAAGCACCTGCAAATTAAATTATTTAAATTTTATTTATTTATTTTCTATGGTTTAATTTACAACTTCATAGTCAGAAGATAATATATATGGATTCCTGAAACATAATATAAATAATATTAATTTCTGTTATTTTTTAATTAATTTGAGTATTATAAAAGAATACACGCCGAATTTTTTTTAATTTTTGTTATACCTATAAAGGGATACTATGTATCCCTTTAAATAATATCAGAAATACTTGGTGGTAGTACACTCAAGTTGTTGGTGGTCATTCAAAATCATTAAAATGATATCGATATTGTTCATAATTATTTGCAATTTATTTGTATTGGAATTGGTAATTTTTGCTAAGATAAAAAAAAAATTCTAACAATAAAATATGACATTACGATCATAGAGAACACCAAAAAAGTGGGTACCCGAAATTCGTCTGTCTGTCATTCTGTCTGTCTGTCCTCGAGTTTACAGCCTAAACGCGTTAATATATTTGCTTCAAACTTGGTACATATTGTTTCTTCGGTAATATGCCCACACGTTTTTTTCATTTTTTTTTAAGACGACAAATAACTTAGCTCCTATACATTTTTTTGGCCAAAAACAAAAATCTTATTTTTCTCAAAAACTACTCCAACGATTTTTATATAAAAAATCAGTTCATTAACGAAGAGAAAGGGTACCTTTTGATAATTTTTTTTTTTGGATAAGATTGTTATTTTTGGTACCTCTAGTAGAACAATTTTTTGGTTTTCGAATTTCTCGGAAACGGTTAATTAGATTTTTTTTTAAATTTTTTACGCAGAAGCTCTCAGAGAATTTAAACACTATTGTATACTAAAAATTTTCAAACAATTTTTTTTTTTTTTGAAAAATCAAAATTTCGAAAACGTCTCATTAGATTTTTTCAAAACTTCGTATTTTACATTATCTTGAATATTTAAAAAAAAAAAAACAATTTCAAAAAAAAAATGTACCTCCCATACAAATGTTAAGAAACCGTTAAGAAGAAAATGTATTTCTCGAAAACGGCTCCAAGAATGTTTATAAGAAAATTTGTGTGTTCTTAAATTAGTACAGTTCACTTTCAAGTATAAAAAATATATTTTTTTGTTCACTTATTGACGGCACTTCGCATAGAACCACTATTTATATTTTCGACTTTCTCAATATTAGATAAACCGATTAAAATAATTTTTTTATGCAAATGCTCCCTAAAATTGTTAATAACACTGCCTACTCAAATTTTCTAAAAAGAAGTTTTTCGATTTTTAAAAAATAAATAATTTTTTTTTTTGAAAATTCAAATTCGAATTTTATATGTATATCAATAATATATTCAAAATTGCGTTTCAATTTTTTTTCTATAAATGTTTTAAAAATTTTATACATAAAAAATGAATTTTTTTTTTTGATATATTTTTATTTTTCCATGAATTTCAATGGCAGCTTAAATTTCCCTCAAACTGTAACGACTAAGCAATATAAAAACATTTAATTATGTGTATTGTCCATTTATTTCTACCTTATTATTATTCAATTTTTAAGTTTTTTTGCGTACGTCAGTGAATACTCCATACAAATTAAAAATCAAATGAATCTTATGTATGCATATTGCACCTTAATTATGAAGTTGTATAAATACAGCTACCTATCCACCTACTTCCTTCAGTTTCATTATTATATGTTCATGTTTACATACTTAGGTTCCATCAAAATGTATATATATGTAGATACATTTTACTCTCCTTACTTACATAATTATAATCTTAGATTTAAATATACCTATGTGACCATTCCTTGAATCATCCATTCGACAATTCATTATAATAAGAATCAAGGTAATCTTACCTACATAGGCTTTAAACCTGAAAATGATAACTACACCTAACTAACTAAACCTCAAAGGTTAGCTACATTAAAGTTGTTAGCTACAAAAGCAAGTTCGTGCGATCCAGTCGTGCATTTTATTTATTTCGAAGTTAGTTTATCACAGCTTTGTAAAAATTTATAATTACTTAAGTTTCTAGTTTAGATATAAAATCAATTTATTTCGTAAAGATTTCTAAAAAAATATTTTCTAGAAAAATGGCATTACTCACAAAATTTCACTTCCAAAACAAGTTTTTTTTTTAATTTATCAAGAAAATTAAACCATTTTGTTTTAAAACAGAAAAATATTACAAAACAGTACTTACTTTTTAAAGAAAACTGCTCAATTTTAAGTAATTTTAACTATTCTATTTTTTCAATAAGAGGTGTTATTTTGATATTCAAAAAAAAGAAATGCGTTGTTGAAGCGGGTATCGTTCCATTTTTATTAATAGCGTAGTTTCTACTTGTTAAATGTCAAAAAATGACAGCTTCAAAAGTGACAGCTACCGAAATAGCGGGCTATTCAAAATAACACCTCCTTATTGGAAAACCCTGGAAACCCCTTGGGTTTTCCAATAAGAGGTGTTATTTTGATATTCAAAAAAAAGAAATGCGTTGTGAAGCGTGTGTCGTTCCATTTTTATTAATAGCGTAGTTCCTACTTGTCAAATGTCAAAAAATGACAGCTTCAAAAGTGACAGCTACCGAATTAGCGGGCTATTCAAAATAACACCTCTCATTGGAAAACCCCTTATATCTTCTTCTTATAAATATATAAAGAACAATCCAAATTATGTTTGTGCGCTATCTTCTTTTTTTCGGCTTGATCGATTTCAATGAAATTTTTAGGAGATCTTAGGACATCTTTGGAGAGTGCATATAAGAAATCTGTTTGCCTTCCGATGTCTAGAACCGTAGTTATGACCAAAAATGTAACTACATGTTTGTTATTGCTTTATTAGTATAAATAATGTGTTTTGTTTTGTATACACACAATTTCATTTTGGTTTCTCTTTGTTAATTTGTTGTGAAGCTTGGAAAATGTCGGTTAATTGTGAAACTCATTGTGATAGAAGACGTTTTGGGTGGAGAATATATATATTAGTTGACACTGTGCTGTGATCAATGCCACATATCAGGATTGCGTTATACATTGACTTAGGCTGTGCGCGATTTGTCAGGTGTCCTTTTCACATTATAATTTTCTATTAAGAAAGTGTGCTATTTTTCTTGCTGAAATTGATTCAAGTTTTGTGTATTATTACACTAATTCCGGTCTAACCTTGGACGACGTACCTACACTTCTTGCAATAATAATTAATCAAAATGTTCATGATAATCAAACTCAAGGGGTACGTGCAAAAGAAATAAATGTATCCATATTGCACAACTTCAAAGTGCACAATCGCCACCACAATTCGACAAAAATATATTAGAAGAAGGAAAGTGTAACGTGCACAATGACAAAGAATGCAAAATCATAATTTCGGATGAATGCACGATGACGTAACGAGCATTGGAGGCAGTTGACCTAATAATGAAGGATCTACAAGGTGATCCGAGATGATTTGGTGGTCAGCACAGATTTTCGTCAAACGCTTCCAGTCATCGGAAAATCTACTGCTGCCGATGATTTAAACGCATGCTTGAAATCGTCGTCTTTAAGCCGGCATGTCAAGAAGTTGAAATTGCCCTCAAATATGAGAGTGGTATTGCAGAATGACCCATCTGTTGCTGAATTCTGAAGACAACTAATGGCTTTGGCATTGGCCAAATTTCTGTTGATGTCTCGACTGGATTGATATCATTTCCGGCAAATTTTTGCGAATTAACAACTTCGAAAGAAAAACTCATCACCAAAGTAAAGTGTTCCCCGGCATTGTAAAAAATTATAAACATTTCGATTGGATTTGTGAACGGCCAATACTTGCAGCGAAGAAAAAGGACGTCGTCGATAGCTTGGTAAATGGTTTTTGTTGTTTTGTTGTTATGTTTTTGCGCCGGAAAGCAAATTGAAAAACATTGTTATGTCCTTATTTTTATTCCATTCAACTAAATCACATTGAAATTAGAACTAACTATGTTTTATTATAGCTCTGCAGTTCATTAGGGCGGGACGAAGTTTGCCTGGTTCGCTAGTTATATTATAAATATCTTGCCCACTACACAAAGAAATCCGGTTTTTCGTATAAAATCACATCCACTCCTGACGAAGCACTGACACTTATTGAGTTATGTCTGTGTTCTCTATTGGGGAACAACGAAATGGGACAAAGTACAAATTGGCACAAGATCCATCTAACGGGATTCTGAAGAGATACTACAGTTGTGCCGATTTTACAGAACGATAGCTAGAGCATAATTTTTTTAGTCGATTATTATCATTAACTCAAAAATCGAGCTTTTTTAGTTTTGCCGGTTTTCAGCGACGCACTGTCATTAAACGTGTCCTTTTTTTTTTTTTTTTTTCAAATTCTTACAGAAATGCCATTAATCAGTTAAACTTCATTCTATACATAGTGTACACTCCTGAATTCAAATAGACAAATGAATATTTTTTTTGCAGGCGAAAAATAATTTACAGACCGATATAAGCTTTATTCCATTTAAGCTTTTTCCCATTACATAAATTATGTTGAATACATTTAATGAAAAAATATTTTTTAAATATAGCTATAGTGCTAAATAATATATACGTGCATATAATATTATCATTTATATTTGATTCTAAATTCCAAAAAATGTCATTTGATTCAAAAATGATTTTACAAAAAAAAAAATGGTTGCCATTAACATCGCGATAATCACGTAAAATTAGATATAGCTGTGCATAATATTTGAACTGATAATATACCACACCAATTGGTATGTACCCAGATGAATATTAAATTCTGCAAATTTTAATCCTAACAACGAACAAACACACATTCAAAAATAAAATTGTGTAATGCAAAATTTCACAGAAATAAACAAAAAAAAAATAAATTAATTTTTTGTGTCAACAAAAATTTGAACAAAATCTTTTGTGTGGTTTCAATTTAAATTTCATCACAACAAAATTAAATCACCTACCTACCTACAATATTGCATAACATCCCATTTTAATGGTTGCCACAAAATATTTGCATTTCATATCATTACTTTGGCATCTGCATCATCATTATGATTAAAATTACACAAATACTAACAAGGCGAAAAGAATCGTTATAATTGCATTTCACATAATATAGTAACCGTACTTAACTGGAATCTCCGCCAGAATACCGATTTCATCCAACCGCCCCACCCTCCTCCCGAACAACCTTTACCTTATGAAACCACATCACATATAAAGAGTAGAGTAGTGCATTATGGAGAGTTATAATAATTGTGCTTTAAGGAGTGAAAAGAATGGCCGCATTAATTATTTTCATTTCAGTGAGTGCCGCACATATAATATTTCCACAAATTCTGTTTTCATAAAAAAAAAATGTTTTGTATTGTATACAACGATATAATACATAAATTGAAGTCCTTTTGTTTTGGGAAATTATCTTCAACAACAAAACGACACATATACACTATACCAGTGTACATATCTATTTATTTTAGCATAAGGCTTGGAATGGATGATGAAATGCAAGGACTATACTGTAGAACTTACACTTGTGTTGCAGTTTGTGTAAGTTTTTAAGTTAATGTCAACAGCATTAAGCATTCAAAAGTAAACTGTGCATTGTAAAGGACATCTATTTATCAATATGGGGCATGCGGATACACAGATAAAGGGTCTTGCAGGGCTCAAGTCAAGAGATATAAAACAATACGATACTATAAGGACAACAAAAAAAATATCACTAAAACTTGGAGACTTATAATGCTAGGACATAATAATTGAGAGTTCTAAATCTTTGTCATTTAATTATTTGGAGCAAGAATAACAGCACTAATGTCACAGACTTGAATGTTTTTGCTTACATTTTTATAAAATGTAACATAAAACGTTTGAATTACCACCACCAGCGCTGAGAGAATAATGGTTTAAATGTCTGCACTTAATATTAAGGAGTTGCAATTTACAGAAACACTCTTTAGCTAAACTAGCTACTCAAGGCTGGGAATGGTTTTCTAATAGAAAGGACTGGATGATAAAATTGAACAAAATAAGTTGTGTGTGAGAAATCATAGTTAAAACATCTTCTCTGGTTGGCGTTCATTTGAGGATCTAATTTAGGTCAAAGATTTAGGAGTCGTTTGCAGCTTACATTACTCCGTAGATAAATGGACGAAGTAGACACTATATCGGCTTAAGCATTAAAAGACATTAATACAACAGAGGGCGACACAGAAGAAATGAACAAACAACAGAAGAAAAATGATCCCCATCCAAGTGTTAATCACGTGAAATTATGCTTGATTTCACTGATCGATGGGAAGCCATACTTTCATCAAATGCAATGCTGTTGACTCGTTTGCTGCTTATTACGAGCAATTAAAAGAATGTCTACAAGCAAAAGTGTAACAGGAAAAAGTAAACATGATCTCAGTGGCAAATTAACGCCGCAATCTCTATGTGGGGTAAACATGTCTTCAAATCGCTCGTGTAGAATGTCATTGTGGCAGTAGGTCTATGACAGTCAGCACCAAAATTTAGCTTTTGCTTTGAACTCAGTCAACGAAAAAATGGCACTATGTCTACAGTCACTCTAACTTGCCGTGATGATGCGGTGCAAGAAAGAGGGAGCTGAAAAACAAGACGGAAATATAATCCGGAGTTTCCAGTCTACACTTACTTTACTTTTTAAAGAGAATCAGTTTCTAATGTTGGCTGCAACTGCCCCGCAGCTCGTTCATGCGTCCAATTTTCGATGACACATTCGTCGGTATCTCGCGCATAACACGGCTAATATTTGCCTTAAATGCTTCAATCATAGATGGCTTATCCACAAACATTTTAGACTTTACATATCCTCAAAGCAGAAAGTCTAGCGGTGTGATATCTCGTAATCTAGCTGGCCAATTCACTGGTCCGAAGCCTGAAACTAATCACACCAATTTACAGTAACGTTGGCTCCAGTCTAATTTTTGAAGCAATACGGACCGATGATTTCACACGTTTACGGACCGGTTGCTTTAAGTCGATATAATATGGAACCTCTTGAACATATTCCCGCTGTTCTTCTACCTATGTACGGCAGTTTTCTTATTGACATATCCATTAAGTCAGAAATTGACATAATCGCTGGACAAAATGTTGTTCGAAAACAGTGGATCTTCATCAATTCTCTCGAGAACACATTCACTGAAACGATGATGGAACTGAACGTCAGTCACTGAAATGTCATGGGACAAAACTCACAAATTTTATAAGACATAAATATGTTCATATGACACATTGTGAAATCCTCGAATCCAAAAAATTAAAATGCACGTATTTGCTCCTATGTTCGATCACATTATATGGAAAATATTCTTTAGAAACGGCTAAATGTATTTTTAAAGTCGTTTTTCACTTAATTTTTTATATATAAAAATTCTTAAATTTTTTCAAAAAAATTGGTATGAGCATTTTAAATGCTTAATAATATAAATTCAAAAACTAAATTTCAAGAAAAAATTGTTCACCCGTTTTCGAAATATTGAATTTTCCAAAAAAAAAAAATTCTTTTTTCAAAAATCCAAAAAAAAAAACTATTTTCCGAAAATCTTGAAATGTAATACTATTTAGAATTTAAGTACGCTCCTGTACAAATTTTTTATCGAGATCCGTTGAGCCGTTTATGAGAAAGTCGGAGATTAATAAAATGGTTGTATTGCAGGTACCGTTAATAACAAAATAATTTAAAAAAAAAAATTTAGCCAAAATGTAGACCATACCCAAAGTAGTACAACCGCCGATTTTTATCAAAATTGTTAAATCCGTTTTCGAGATAAATAAGATGATAGAAACACTTGTATGGTAAGAACCGTTATTTTTGGGGCTAAAACGACGATTCAAAAAACTATTTTAGACAATCATCTAAAACGCGCCTAAGCACCAAGTTTGAACCAAATCGGTTAAGCCGTTTAGGCTGTAGATCGTTCTACAGACAAACAGACGGACAGACAGACAGACGGACCCACTTTTTTGGTGTTCTCAATCATCGTAATGTCAACTTTGATTAAAACCTCGAGTTCGATTTTTTTCCAAATGGAAAACTTGCCCTATAGTATCTATATCGCAAGTAAAAAATTGCATATACCCAAAATTGTATCCACCTCAAATCCTATATTGGGAAAAGCAGCGGGTTGCAGGGGGCCAGCATGCCCTCTTACGTGCCGAGCTGCCTATACGCCGTGAACTTAATTGAAAAAACACTTCACACAAGTACAAACAAGAAACTTTATAGTGGGTCTTATGGCCCACCTAAAGGAGGTATTTGTGCCAAATTAGATCTTGGGACTTATGTCTAATCTATGTAGAACATAAGTCCAAAAACCCAAAATTGGGACTTATCTCCCGGGGACACCCGAATCCGAACAGCTAAGGTGATATACTATTGAAGTATCTGTCACTTTTTCGCGAGAGGCAATCATATATTCTGTGATAAGGAAATTACACCTAGAATTATATCCTCAAACCTGCTTCGAGATAATGGGTCAGAATCCAGGCATTCCGATATGAGCTACTAAGGAGAAAGAAATATTTAGAAAAGGAGAAGAATAAGGAGACTTCTTGACTCCGTATAAACAAGTCTTTTTCTGCTAACCGGGGTCATAGCTAGCTCTCGCCTGTGTTACACACAAGTATCATTGAGATATTCTTGCGTGAACCACCTATGATTAGAGATCTACCCTGATGTCCTAGGTCTTTAGGCCTGCACCACAATATTTTTCATACTGGAGAATTTCCGTCAGAGAAGTGATTCTAGTCCTAGATGGCATAACAACTTCGAAGTATTAAGGATCTTATTTATTACGAATGAAAACTTAGTATGGAAATTAAATGAAGAATTGCTCTAGCAAACCGCTGCATTTTCAGTTTTGACGAAACAAATTACTTCAAAACTATTCCGCGAAAGATGAATTCCACGCTTTACAAAACACTTATGCTGCCAGTCCTGCCGAGTTCTGGACAATAGTCAGAAGAGAAAATCTGACGCTGGACACTGTCGAAAGAAGAGTTCTTCGGCGAATATTTGGTCAAATGCACGAGAAAAACTAATGGAGCGGAAGAACCGCGAATTCAATGAACTATAAATACGATCGATTATCCTGAAATATTTGGCTATATTTTCATCGCTATACGGACTGTACAATTTTTTGTGCTAACTACTTTTTCGTTCAGAGAGAGTAAATAGCGATATTTAGTATCCCGAACAAGCATCCAATATTCTTCATTTGATTTTAGCGCTGGTATCTTTGCCTAACCCTATAGGCAGACACATCCCCTACCTATCTCATGTAGGCTTAAACAATGATTTTCAATTAGGCAAAAGAATTAATTCAGCTAAAAGCTTGAATTCACCTTCTAAAAACGAACCAATAAACAAACTGAAAGAGTAATAAAACCAAAAGCCCCATACTTTAGTCCCAATATTCATCCACATAAACCAGTTTTGTCTTAATTCTGTCACCAAAATTAATTCCTTAATCCGATTTGAAAAAAAAGGAAATTTTTTTCTTATTTTCGCAATAAACCGTTACCACCGCGCCACCACTCCGATATCTTTTCTCACAGCCAACCACATCTTCCAAGGAAAGAGATTTCTTAACCTTCGGAAATGGCAAGAAAATGATGAATAAAAAATAAATAAAACCCTCCCTCACCCAAACCCAGAGGTCTACTTCAACTAATTGGTTCCTTTTTCATAAATTCTTGTTTTTCATTACCATCATGCCCAAGCGATACTTGACAAAATCACCCAAAAAGGAACACTACATAGGAAAGTAGGGAGAAAAAAAAATATATATATATAAGGGATTTAACGTCACTAATCTTTTGGGGCATTCAATAAAGTATACAATATTATGTAACAAACCGGAAAGGAATAGCCAATGTCCTTTATAGTCGACGAGTAAGGGGCTTTGGTCCGAACGTACCCGTATTTTAACTCCAATTGTGGCACATCGTTCAGTTGGTATGGACAACATTGAACAGTGAACACCCCAACTGGGACACTCTAAACCTTCATACATTTATATAATACCATAAGGTACTTTCGACTTCCTTCCCCACGCATAGTTAGACTATGTTGAAGCTCTTGGATTCTTTTGAAGAAAATTACTTGAACAAAATAGGGATTATTGGAAGGGCTTTTGGCAGAAAAAAAGTGTAAACACAATTTTTCTACAATTCACCATCCTGCATCATTTTTGTCCTTAAGAGAGATTCCAGTAAGACTCTCATAAACTTGGAGTTAAATCGTTCTTTCCGAGAAAACCTAAAGTATGAAATAGTCAAGAAAAAAAGGATTCAAATCGAACAAGGATTACTGCCAACGATAGAAGGCCACCAACAAAATAATCGAAAGGTTTTCGAGAGGTGAACATGAAAGGGCTCAAAAGATACATTCACAAGAAAAGAACCATTGATGTGTGAACTTGTGTAGGTAGATAAAAAAATATAATACAAACAAAAAAAAAAACCTATGTAATGTCCCTAGATATACAAGGACTTGTTGATGGGGCTATTAGTATTCAGGTAACCTTTGAAGACTGGTTTAATTCTTTTCGGCAGAGATTGGCTGGTGCCGCAGTCTCTGACCTTGTAATCATGTTCTAACGTTTCTTAGGAACAATTTTCGTTAAGACAGCAAACTTTAACTGCTCTTGCATTTTGAATAGGTCCTGTCTGTAGCTTACGTGAAATATCCATAATTGAGTTTGATCACAGATACGTGCTGCTATTAAAATATTTCATCATACCTTCCCAAAAAATGATTGAGTCTGGTTAAATATTGATGAATATTTTGAGTATCCTCGAGCTTATTAAATAATAAATGGTTGTACTTGTGTACCTTTTAGCAGAAACTGAAATTCTTAATAATGAAATCTTGCAACTTTCAAGTAACAATAGTGTAAATTTCGTTTCTTCAAAAATGACTCAAACTAATTCTGCTTTATATAGATGAATTTCTGTAAAGGAGATGATGTCCATTTGCTATTGGAATATATAGATACATTGATTTCATGGTTATAACTTCTTTGTAATCGTCCTCATCACACAGAGGACTAAAAAATATTTTGAATTTTGCTGGTGCTTACTATGTAGGTTGGACCACGACCTTGACGAACATGCGTCTTCAGACAGTTTGATTCATGGAATCCTAGCTAATGGCCTAGTTAGCTAGTGAGTAGCTAGCGTTTCCTCTCAGGGACCGCTAGTTTCCCTTATATCTCAGCTAATTGATTTTCAGCTTTCTGATAAATTCGGCAAGATCCGACTCGGCAAAGTGCTTCAAAGATAAACTTACATATATCTTCCATTCTTAAAGTTCCATAAAGAAAAATTAATTTTTAAGAACGTTCGAAAGACAGTCGATTTCTCAAAGTGGTGTGAATTAAAGTTCATTTCGAAGAAGTACGCTCTATTTCTGTCTACGATGCGGGAATTTTAAGCAATTTTAGTACAAGCTTTGAAAGATTGGGTGCATATAAATCGGCTGTCTTCCAATACCCAATTGGACTTTCAATATTTTTTTCATATAATGTTTTAAAAAACTCCATCTTTGGATTTAAAAAGCTCCCATTCATTATGTCCTTTAGAATTTAACATTTTTAAAAGAAATTTATTATTATTATTAATTTAAATTGGTAACATGCCTTCCGGATTGACGCTTTGTTTAATTTTTTTACTGCGACATTTTATTTTTTAAATCAGAACTTTTTTTAACTTTTAAATCATAAATTATGAAACTTGGCCTTTTACTTCGAATTTTATTTAAATAAGACGATTTTTCTGGAGAAATGTAAAAATATTTGATTAGTTACATTAGTTACGTAACTAATTCAATTAGTTACATTAGTCACGCTTGCCTAATTAAAATTTGTAAGACAAACTTAACTTAAAAACACCGGTAATAGGCCGCGCTTATAAAATGATTGCATAAGTCTTACGAACCAGCCGTTGAAAGTGATTGATTTTCCTAACTGATATCATTTTTCGGAGTTCAGTTGAGCTCTGGGATATAGAATAATAATAGTAATTTTAACTATATGCCTGTAAGACCTAAGATCTTTTAAATGCAACCTGAATTGCTCGGGAATGTTTTTAACTTTATCGAAGTTGAAACTTTTCTTCCGGAAAACAGCATAATTCCTACCGATTTTTACTGCCTCCACTTCAATGTCTATAACTGCTCATCTGAGAGCTTGATAAGTTCTCCAAACAATGTCAATATCATCAATAGAATTTAGAGGTAAATGAACGCACTATGTTTACTGCTGGTTTTGGTTTGAGATATGCCTTCATGGAGAATATTGAAGAGAGTGCTTGTTTCATGATAGCATATTACCTTAAACCTCTCTCGATTTCAAAAGAATTGGGGGTGCATTTGGCACAGTCTGGAGTTTTTCCTTTTTTATTTTTATTAATTTTTTTTCTTTCGAAAGAGTCCAGTTTCGCATAAGTTTGTCTGTTTATCATCAAAAATTCGCCACAAATAGCACGATTAGCTACAAGTAGTGTAAAGAGATAGAGAAATTGATAGCAGGTATGTTGACAGCAGGTATTTGGTCTTGTCTTGTTAACCTGAACCACTCGTGCAAGCCTAACCAATTCTACGCGGTCGCTGTAAAAAACTCTAAAATGGTACGTTGGAAGCAACAGCTTCATTTCCATATCGGTTGGAAACATCAGTTGAAGAAAGTGTTTTGCCGGTACACTTTTCCAGCAACCAACACATGTTCCAGAACGAGACTGAAAGAAGGTAAATTGAGGAGTAGGAGTGTTCCGAACATGTTAGGAGTAGTTATTCAGTCCATTAATGTGCAAGTGCTTTCACTCGACAAAACTGTATCAGTTCTTTCGGGATCTTGATATCACTCGACATCATATTTATCTTCTGATATCCATCTATCAATAAGACGCTTTGAAGTTCAAGTTGCTTGCGAAAGTGCTTGAACACACCCATAGAATACTCAATATAGTAGTCTAAGATTGTTAAAAATTGAACGAACAACCTATAAAAATGCGTTATATTGAAAATAATCAAAGATTTAAAGCCATTTGCAGGGAGAAGAAAATGAATTATTTTAAGAGAGAAGCGGAACGACTAGCAAGTTGCAGAAATTCGAGAGAATTTTGGAATCTCGCCCATAAACTTAATGAAAAATATATAGGATCAATTCAGGCTTGAATTGGCAGTATTTCGCAAACCCATTTTCAACAATTGCTGAATATTCACCCCTTAAATAATAATCTGATTCAATATGCCCAACCTGGAACATATGTGGATATATTAGACTGACCAATTTTAAAAGAAGAGGTGCTCACATCACTGAAGGGACTGAAGGATGTAAAAGCAGCAGGATCTGATGGCATACTTTCGAAGTTTTATCGATATAGATCGGATAATCTCATCAATAGTTTAACGAGCTTATTTAATGAAGTTCTGGAGAAAGGAATCGCTCCGCAGCAATTTAAAAAATCACTGATTTTACCAATCTACAAAAAAGGCAGAGGAATTTCATTTTTGAATGCATCCTGCAAAATTTTTACATCAATCCTGCAAAAGCGACTCATGGAATGGGTAGACGCTAAGAAGCTGCTTAAAGAGTTTCAGGCGGGATTCAGGTCAGGTTACTCGACAGTACATCATATTTTTGTCCTCAGAAGTATTGCAGTAATTAATGTTCCGTAATCAGAAGTTATATGTACTTTTTGTAGATTTCAAAGCAGCGTTCGATTGTATTGACCGCAACGCACTGATGTTTACGCTGTATGGGCTAGGAATGCCACGCAAGCTTGGACGTGTTCTACAAAGTATATATACTGAGACCACTGCGCTGTATGGGACGGTCAAAATATTTCAGAATGGTTCGAGACAAAGACCGGCGTAAGGCAGGGTATACGCTTAGCCCAAGTTTCTTTGCGCTCTTCATAGATGATATAACCGACTCTTTGCCAGGAGGAGTAGAATATGCAGGAACAATCATCAAAGCTCTTCTCTTTGCCGATGATATTGTGATACTTGCGTCAACTAAACAATCTGTACAACTGATGATCTACAGGCTAAGTTATTATTGTAGCCGATGGAAGCTAATTGTCAATTTGGAAAAATCCAAGGTAATGGTCTTCACAAAAGGTGGGCGAAGGAAGCAATGGACTTTTAATAATGAAAGAATCGAAGTGGTAAGCCGATATAAATACCTAGTAGTATACTTCACCAGTAATTTAAGTATGGAAACTTGACCAAGAGAAAACTGCAATTAATATTGCATGGAAGAAGATTTTCAACAACAGCAATATTGCGCACATCGTCAAATACAGAGTATTTGAGTCAGTCTCTGAAGCGATTTTGCTGTACGCCCCTCAAGTATGGGGAGGGAAAAGGTATGAAACCGCGGAAAGATTATTAAGGTTTTACTTAAAACGAATTCTTTGATTGCCTCATAATAGTCCTAACTACATTGTTATGCTGGAAAGTGGGGTTTCATCTGTCTTCATCAAAAGTCTGAGACTGCACTTCGACTTCATTCGTAGCGTCTTGAAACTGCCTGATCACCGTATCCAAAAGAAGGCGGCTATACAGGCAATTCGAAACAAGACTTGATGGTTTCCGGAATGGCTCGATCTGTTTCAACAAGCGGGATTTAAAATCAACACTTTGGATTACAGTTCATGGAAGCCATTTCTTTACCAGCTATTTGCTAAAATAGACAATCAAGCAAGAAAAGTTTTGCAGAAGAGGCAACTGGATCAATGCACAGGATAATATACAGCAGACTTAATTACAACTTGAACCAGTGTAACTATTTTCGTGATGACTGCACAGTGGAGCAAATATCAAGCTAGTTTCGTTTAAAAGGGGAGCTGTGTTACACCTCAACGACATACCTCATCGAGAAGATCTGCCAATTTTATGTGAAACCTGTAATTTGAAAGAACGAGAAGATATATTTTATTTTGTGGGAAGATGTCCAGTGCTTAAAGAAACCAGAAGACATGTCCTTGGCAATGATTATTTAACCGACACGATCAAATCGTAGAGTACGAGTATTTCAATCGAATGGATGTACCTACCTAAGTTGTATAAATTTTGCAAAACAGCTGTAGCATATCGCAATTGCATATTAAATAAAATTTTTAAAAGAAGTAAACAAATTAACTGAACCATATTATTTAAATGTTTATATGTATATAATTGTCAATCTAGGCAGACGGCAATTTATTTATATATTGTTAGGTTAAACATATATTGATAAATAAAATCTAAATCTAATCTAATACTCAATGCGTGCTTCGGGGAAGTCTCTATACCCCAGTCTTAAAATCAGCAACGCGTTTTGCATGTGTTTTTTTTTATAAACTTTACGCCGATATTGTTTTTATAGGACTCTCATATCTCTTTCACCTGGTAGGGAACGTAAACCCTTTTTTTTGCCTGGTTCTGTACTCCACCCTCCTTTATTCCGGTATTGTTTTGTGCCGTATTTCGAGTCCGTCAGAAGATTTCTAACAACTTTTTTCTGGTGCCAGTATCAAACACCAAACCGAGTGTCTTTAGAGAAATGGACATCAGTCACCGTTTAGTCTTCGAATTTTAAACTATTTCGTCGAATGTCAGATATGTTCCGTCGAAAGGTCATGAAACAGAGTCCTTAGTTTTATCGTTGGTGGCATGGGAGATGACAATTGTTAGCCTTTGTGCAGCTACTGGTGTGACAGATGTGTTTACGTTACAGAAACATTAAAGTTTGTTTTGACAGAAAAAAACTTATAACAGACGTATAATTGATATCATAGAAAGTCAGAATCAGCTAAAATTTCGCCTTTCCCACTGACCCACGTCGTCGCCGTCAACGGTTCTATTTTTACTTGCGATATAAAGTTGACATTACGATGATAGAGAACAACAAAGTGGTCCGTCAATTCCGTCTGTCTGTCTGTCTGTCTGTCTGTCTGTAGAACGATCTACAGCCTAAACGGCTGAACAGATTTTGTCCAAACTTGGTGGTTAGGCGTTTTAGGTGATTGTCCAAAATTGATTTTTGAATTGTTGTTTGAGCCCCAAAAATAACGGTACTTGCCATACAACCATTTTATTGATTTTCGACTTCCTCATAAACGGCTCAACGGATCTCGATCAAAATTTGCCTTCAAATTCTAAATAATACTGCATTTCAAAATTTTTGAAAAATAGTTTTTTTTGGATTTTTGAAAATGGGTGCGATTTTTTCTGAAATTTTGTTTTTAAGTTTATATTATTAAATATTTAAAATGTTCATACCAATTTTTTTTCTGCAAAAAATTATGAATTTTTATATATAAAAAATTATGTGAAAAACGACTTTAAAAATACTTTTAGCCGTTTCCATTAAGAATCTTTTGCATATAATGTGATCGAACATAGGAGCAAGTACGTGCATTCCAGTCGTGCATTTAATTTTTGTAAATTCTGTTTTTACATATTTTTTGCAATTGCTTGTAGGTTTACCAGTGCTTAAACCTTTCCTTTCCAGTGCTAAAATTCGCTAGATAAACTTAAAAAGTAATGAATTTTGTGTTGCGTCTTAAAATTTTGGATCGAAACAGAAAACATGTGTACCACAAGCATGAAGTTTCTATGAAAAATAAGAACTAAAACATTATTTTTTAAGTCATATGACTTCTAAAGGACAAAGTATATATATGTATGTCAGATAAATAAATACATATTACTTAAACTTGGATGGTATATTCAGAATAGACCACACACAATCTCCTTTGAAAATGCATCTTTTCTGTCATTTGTCATTTTTCCCATGTGAGTTATAAATTTACGAGATGTTTTTTTTTTAAATGCAATAAAACTTAAGTTCCATCTCGTTTACCGCAAGGCACATCAGGTGCTCCTTTGGATGATGGTATCCAATGGATGAATTTTCTTTCCTTTTTTTCAAGGTATGGCCAAAAAAATAATAAAAAAAAACATCTCAATTTATTACAGAAGCATTTTATGAATAAATAAAAAGCACTGCAGAGTCGCACGTAACTACTTACTTTGACTTATGGGGACCAAGTGTTTGAAGTATCTCAGAAAATTTTAAGTGTTTCCGAAATTAAACTTTATTAGAATTTTACAAACTTATTCATTGGACTTTTATGTTTAAGATTTGATCAATGACAGATGGTATATTCTGCAGTGCTGATAATACTAAACACAAAAAAAAATTAAGAAAGTAAACAAAATTCGACAGATGAACAGTCAAAATCAATTTAATGGATTTTTAAGCCAATACTTACTTTGATTTAGAGCTAAAAGTATACAATATACATACGAGTATTTGTATTCAATGCTAGACGCAATTTAATTGGATATGATGATTTTCATCAAATTGAATTGGTTTTGACCACTTTTTCAAACATTTCTTCAAAATTTGATACCAGGCTTAGAAATGGCCAAGCGCTTGTAAGCTACGCCTAAGCTAGGCATAAGCTATCCTGCATCTCCAGCATGAGTGACACAACTTCTGGTCCAAAATCATCATGAGCGACGTGTTCAATTTCCATTCTCTCTGCCATTGTAAATCTGTGTACGCCGTGTGTTACACCCATTAAAAATTACTGCTTGGCATGCTACTTAGGCTGGATGTGGCAGCGTCCCTTTTTTTCGAAAAGCTGTGGGTCAAACGACTTCGGACATCGCGCCCTACAGAGCCATGCTCATCGACTATTTCCTCCCTCAATTCGATGAAATGGAATTGGAAAACAAATGGTCTCGGGATAATTGTGCAATAGTGCACCTGCACAACCGAACACTTAAAATGCTGAATTTCCAGGTATCGAGTAACAACGATATCTGGTTTTCAACCTTATAATTTACTTGTAATTCCTTGGCATGTCAGAAGGACTTTAGGGCTTTCCCGAGAATTTCTGTGTGTAGTTCCTTGATTTTTTCACTCTTTCGATTACTTCTCCAGCAAACAGTGTAAGTTGCATGCGTGGAAGAAGTCTTTTCCTGGTATATGCAATGAGATTTGGCTTACCAGGTTATAATGATAATGTTATAGAAAAGTACCAGATCATTCTGTTGTTAGTCATATTTAGATTGTATCACAAGATATCTTTATTACAGACCTCCCTAAGTCTGATATCACTAGCGAATGGTATACAGCGTATGCTTTGGAAAGTAGGATTCTCCAGCAGTCCATCCACTAGAAGACTATCGCTATTAACCAGTAAACATGGCAAGCTCTTGTGATGACTTGTTATACATTTTGTTCCTGCTGATTGCTCCACTGTTCTACTGTTCTAATGAAAAAATATTTTACTCTTCGATCACCCTCCCTCACAAGAGCTTCTTTATCGGTTCTATGAGAACAATTTTTTTCATATTGATCTTCGTCTATGTTAACAATATGGGTAACTTCAATAATACAACAGATACAATATCAGTTGATTCTTGGGAGATTCACAGAAATTTTGACTCAAGCGATGATCAGTACACTATAATTCTTGTACCAGCTGGATCTTCTAAGCCTTCAAATCAAAATCATTGGGTAAAATAATCCCTAAATTAACTAAGTAAGGACCTACTCGTAGCTATTTATTGAGTTGATAAAATTTGGTTTCTATCGTTGTTGAAGCATGTCTGTCATCTCGAAACTTTAAAGACTACTCCACAAAAATGATACTGACATTTGCAATCTGACAGTTGGTTTTGACAGATACAATAATCTGAAGTTTATAATAAGCATCAGAAACAATTTTATATATTTTTTTAGTCTACTCGTCTTTAGGCCGCGGAGCCTTATATGTTTTTATTTAATTAATAACGGCAGAACTAAAGCAAAGAAATATTTAATTAGCCCTTGTAGAAGTAAAAGTGCTGAAAAATTTCTAATACCTGCAACTCAGTATAATTCTACAATACTAATTAGTTCAAAGTTTGATTTTTCTTTTTGTTAAACTCACTTTTTTTCGAGCTTATTCTAAAGCACCTTAAATTATAAAACAAGCCGTGCAGTCAAAAAGCTAAAAAAAATAAAAAGCAAAATCCCAAAGGTTTTACAAGAAGCTCATATACCTACAACTTTCCTTCCATTTTTTTTTTTTGTCTTTGAGTCAAATCCCTGAGGTGTAATATTCCTTTTGCTGTGGTTTTCTCGACCACAATGACTCCCGCAAGGATTCGAATTGTGTAGTCTGTTATGATGAAGCATTATGCCTGTGGCGAAAATTCCTACATATTTCCTATTACGTTTCCAAGCTTTAATCAAGGTAATGGAATAAGATGAGGATTACTAAAAATTGAAACATGCAAAATTGTTTTTAATTTAAAATGTCATACGCTTCTAACTTAAACCGATTAGATGCTCTTAAGTAAGTTCTTTTTTTTTTGGTATCATTTATTCAAAAGGTAAATTGCGAATGCATTTGGATTATGTAATCTTTTAATCCAGCTTAGATTTTTGTTTAAAAAAATTTTCTCTGCTCATTACTTGCCCATAATACTCAGACTGAAAAGTAACATTCCATTTCCAATTAACATGTTAAGAAAAAAAAGGTAAGACATCTTTTGCTATCCTAATACTAATAATGACGATTTAATAATAAATGAGGGAATATAATGCCTATCAACAAATTCTACTTATATGTACATTATATTTATCTGCTTGCGTAAAGGATTTTACATAACTTATTAGATTCATTTAAATCAAATGTAACCAAAAAGGACGGATCATCATGGAAACGATATAGCAAAACGTGCCATTCCTTTTGATTTTGATTTGGACTTTTTCTTTGATACTGCAAGGCTGTAGAATGTAGATTCCGAACCAATTTTGGTTATAATCGTTAACTACTTTAAGACTGCTTTTCAAATGACTCAACAGACCAAAAAAAGGATGACAATTCTTAGCGAATATTATTTAACAAGACGAGGGGTCACTATACCCAATTCTATCGATTAAAAAAGGGACAATATTTAATAAGAAAAAAACGAGCATATTAGACCGAAGAAAACATTTCACATTCGTGTAGTGCGGCTTAAGAAGGAAGTATGAAGCATTACGATTTAATTATTTTTAAAATAACACACTTTCTTTAAAAATTGCTATAAAATAATGAGATAAATGAGACATTGCACTGGTGTTAAAGAGATGCAATTGTTTCCGTTACTCTACTATTACATGTAAGGAAGCATGCTATTTTTGCTCCTCAAGGATCAAGTGAGTCCAGATGTGAGAAAAGCGCTTACCGCAGATCCGTATTCACATTGCTTCGCAAAGTCTCAAGAATTACGTATGTTTTGTTTTTATTTTTTATTTATTATTTGGTACTTTATTAATTCATTTATAAAATTAACAATTGTATTTGTTTAATACTAAGTATATTTAAGCATGGCTTAGCCGTCTGCTGAGAAATGACAATAAAATTAACAGTTATACAAAGTTATATAAAATTTAAATTTTAAAAGTATATTTACAAATTTTGAAATATGAAAATGTGGATTTGTTATTTATTTCAGAAATTTTCATTAATATATTTGTTCTATAGTTGAGAGCTGTGTAGCAATATGAAGCAAGTTTTCCCCAATTTTCGCTGACGTTCAGGATACGTTTTACATCTTCAATATTCATCAGATTAAATCCATAATGGTATCGCCTTATTTCTTTCAGGATGGGCCAGGAAACAAGAAAGTGCATCATTTCTTCGTTTTCAATTGTGTTGCAGAGGGGGCAGATTGATTAGTTCTTCTCTCACTCGAATTACCATAGAAATTTGTGCAGTACTGAGGCCAAGATTCAAATAATTAATCTGTTGGTGTTCGAATTGCCGATTAAAAAAAACGTGATGAATTTTCAGCTTGTGCTATGCTTTCCATTTTCATTGCCTGTTTCACATCAAGAACGAATTTTTGGGTTCTGTCTTTCCATTCTGGGATATTATTTTTTATTAGTTCCAGCAGAATGTTGTATTTGGCTGCGGTATTTGTCCAGTCCTTGTAGAACATTGTTTTCGTTCTAAGTGCCTTCTTGACGAGAACCTCTGTAAGTCGTGAATCGTCTTCCTCGTTAAGAACTTTGGTCACATAGTTCATGCTAAGTTGAAGTGTGAAAACATAAAGAGGTGACATTCCACTTTCAAATAGCAGCATATAATTAGGAGTGGTTGTTGGTAGCCGTAAGAGTGTTTTTTGTTTTTAAAGAAATGCAACAGCTTTTCAACATCTTCGTAGTATTTGCCACCGCAAACTTGACCGCCATAGCACATTATGGAGCGCATAACGGCTTCGACAATTTTTATTGTTGATGGTAATTCAAACCTAGAGTTAGACATTAGATATTTCCAAGTTGCACTAATGGCTTTTTTCGAATCAGCAAGTTTCATTTCAAATCGTTTTTTGAATGAAAGGTCATGATTTTTTCGTCACTCCTAGGTACTTGTTTCCATTTTTCGTATCCAGCTAATCGGCCTCTTCCTTTTCTGAATACCAGGACTTTAGACTTCGCTGTGTTGATTTCTAGACAGTTGCACTGTCAGTAATTTTCTAATTTGTTTATCATAAGCTGTAGAGAACTGTGTGATTCTGCTAAGGTTACCAGGTCGTCCGCAAAAAGCAATGTGGTGATTTTCATACCTTCAACCGTGACTCTTGCTGGCAGGCAATCTGAGATATGTGAGAAAATTAGCGGACTTAGCAAACACCCCTGTCTTACACCTATTTCAATTCCGAATCAGTCTGACAGCTGGTTTCCACTCCATATTGCCGATTTGTTCGCACTGTATAGATTGATCAGGATATTTAGAAACTTATTCGATACACCAATTTGGAAAATTTTGTAGAAAAGGCAGTTTCTGTTGATCGTATCAAATGCCGCACGAAAGTCGATGAAAAAAGCATATAATTTTTTTCCTTTATTAATGTAGGTTTGCGCTATACTTGTTGACCTACAGTAGAATAGCCTTCTCTAAATTCCGCCTGAAACTGGCTTAACTTTCTATTTTCTTTGACCCATTTTGTTAGGCGTGCGTTCAATAAGCCAGTAAAAATGTTTGCTATAGTGTTCATAAAAGATATTAATCTATAGTTCGCCGCATTATTAGGATCACCTTTCTTGAATATTGGAAGATTATTGACTTCTGGAACTCCTCTGGTACCTCTGCTTCTTTGTATATATATTATATATTTAAGGATTTAAGTACTTTTTCAAGAAAATTGACTGTAGCATTTTGGAAGAACTCATAGGGGATTCGATCTTCACCTGGTGCCTTATTTTATTTTGCTTTTCGCCACACTTCAAAAAGCTCTTCGATGCTGAATGGTGTTTCCAAAATTTCATCAAACACTTGTGTTACTACATGCATATATATAACTTGTGGTCCCTCAGGATTTAGCATTGTTCGGAAATGGTTCTTTAGAGTGCCAATTTCAAATCGGGTGCCAACTCTGAACGCGTTTCCGTTGAGTTTTCTGGCAATGGTCCAAGAATCCTTGCTACTGGAAACCTCAGCTATTTCACTCGCCATTCCATTAAAATATATGGATTTCTTAGAGTCACATTGATTGATTTGTAGCTTAAATTCGCTTCAATATAGATTTGTTTCGATGTTTCTGTGTTCAGTTTTCTAAACAAGTTGAGAAATTCAAGCGATTTTTTCCTAGTTTTGGCGCATTCTTCATCAAACCAAGGTTGATTTCTAACTAGCTTATTGTTGCTTGTATTTGATGCAGTTATATGCTTAATTATGCTCGTCAGAAAGCTAGGGTTTAAGAAAGCATGGTCCAACTCCATTTCCAGCATTGTGACGTATTCATCTAGATGACGATGATACTCATAGACCCAGTTATCTTTCGAAATAAGTTTTGTTAGTAGCGAAAAATTTTTCGTAAGCGGATACTTTATTTCTGTTCCACATTTAATAGATATGGGCAGGTGATCTGAGAAAATTTGAGTTGCTACTTCCATGTCATTTATCAACTGGTGCCAATTTCCATTTATAAACGCATAATCAATTACGGAGCATACATTTCCCTTAACAAACGTAAATTGACAATTACTATCGCTGGATGTTGTACCGTTTAAAAGACATAAGTTAAAAGAGTCACATGCTTCAATAAGTTGTTTGCCTTTAGCATCGATAGTTTCATCTTTAGACTCTCTAATAACGTTGCAAAAAGACTCACAATCTCTTCTCATTATAGGTGCAACTTGTTCTTTTCCAACTCTAGCGTTAAAGTCACCTACCAGAAGCAAAGCATATTTTTGCAGCCTGTAGTGAGTAAGCAATCAATTTACTCGTTGTATTCCATTTGCCAGTTGCAACAGTTTATGTAAATTGGATAAATCTCCATAGGTTCTCCTTTGATATCTTTTTTCACATAGTCTCTATTTTCTCTCCTTATAAAGCAGCAATTTCTTTTGGACGAAAATTCTTTACTTATCCCAAGAACAGTCCCCTCACTTGCTCTTCCTACTGTATGTGTTCGGATTGCAGCACTCCATAACAATTCAAATTCATTAAAACTATTTTCAAAATTTTCATAATTTTCTACTAGGAAAGTTCCATATAAAAAAAATATTTCATGTTTTTTAACATATTCAAAAAAATTTAAATATTTACTTTTATTTTTCAATCCAGCTACATTATAGGATAAAATTCTGAAATTTAAAATATTATTTGATTACTAGGGCAGACGGCAATACTATTAGGAATGTGTTAAAGGTTGGGTTTGTGTCCTGGATACGGGATTATTTCTGGTTTAGGATGTAGGTGTCCCTGGCATCGTTGGAGACATTCTTCTCTTTTGTGTTTTTGCCACTGTCAATAACAGCTGATTGATAATTTCTTCTTCATCGCCATCTCGATCTTTCCAAATAAGTTTATCATTTTCGTCATAAAAAAATGTTTTATCTTCGACTTGAATATGTTCGCCTTTAAGTACTTAGAATGTTTAAGTTTTGATTTTTCGGCAGTAGGTTCTTCTTCAGGATAAATATTCTCCTCCGACGTTCTGGTACTGTCCTGTGTAAATCTCTACAAATTGCAATTCCAGTGTGTCGTAATGTGCTCGCTTTGGCCATTATTGTTGTTACATTTTTAGTGTTGTTTGCCTGTACCAGTATATTTGCATCTCTCTCGTTTGCACGTCACAGCCTTCTTGCATCTTTAATTACATCATTTTTATTTGCATTGGTTTCTAGCAAGTCCAGCATTCGAGATTGTAGGTACATGCACGATGATATTATTTTCACATGCCTTTCTTGCCAGAAATTCTACCTCTCTTTCCCACGTACGACATCTAAGTTGTGTTTTGTGAAGAGATTCTTGGGTTTGTTGCAGTTGCAGGGTAGACATCAATTGGCTTTGCAGCGCATCTCTTTGGGCCTTTTGTTCTGCGATGTTGTTTTGCAAGTCTACAAGATCGCCCTTAGTTGCGAGGTTGGATATTTTCGATCAAACAATTGTTCTAATTCTTCCGCTGACATTCCGCCTACACTCACTGTACAAGGATTTTTTTTGTTTGTATTATGGGTCTCGGGTGAAGTTTCACCTACCTTTCGCTTAAGCATGTATGTATATATTATATTAGTATGTATGTGTGTGCGTATGGGTCCTAGGTGCTTAATTTCCTTACTTTCTATGACTTAATCTGTTGGGTTTTTTTGGATAAAAGGAGACTTCTGGCGCACTTTGAAATTAATCACTTTCACTATATTTTTTTTTTTAATATTTGTAATTTTATCAAAATTCAAGAGCTTAAATTTGCACCTGCTTTATAGTTTTGGACAAGGGTTGCCAAAATGTATGTTTTCCTCAACTATAGATACAGGGTGTCCGACAGGAAGGTATACCACTTTATTTGTTTATAATTGTTGATTAAATGAAAGAGAATGTTTCTTATATTGATAAATGTTTTATATAATGTTTGGCAATTATGTATGGAATACAATATGAGATAAATGTCCGTCTCTATTAGTCTCACAAATACGAGCCCTCACACATTTCACGCGGTATTTCATTTATTTCATCACGAAAATTTTGTTTGAGTTGCTCAAGCATTTCTGGTTTGTTTGCATAAACCTTGCCTTTCAGATATCTCCACAAAAAAATGTCGGGAGCAGTCAAATCAGGCGACCATGGAGGCCAATCAACATCACCATTTCTTGAAATAAATTGTTGTGGAAAGAGGTCTCGCAGTAATTCCATTTTAATCCTGGCTGTATGCGATGTGGCACCGTCTTGTTGATACCACATGTAAATCAAGCCAGAAGCATGCAGTTGTGGCGTTAAAAAGTGCTCAATCATATCACGATATCGCTCCCCATTCACAGTTACCGTTACGCCGTTTTCATTTTCAAAGAAATAAGGTCCAATGATTCCTCCTGACCAAATTGCACACCAGACTGTAACGTTTATGGATGCAAAGGTGACTGATTAATTATTTGAGGGTTTTCCATTGCCCAGAACCGAGTATTCTGTTTATTCACATATCCATTCAAATGAAAATGTGCCTCATCACTCATTATGATTTTTCATGAAAATCGGGGTTGTCATGGGATAGCTGTAACATCCTATTGGCATATGTACGGCGGCGTAAATGGTCTTGTGGAAGGAGTTCTGTGTCACCTGAATCTTAAATGGAAACAAATGCAAATCCTTGTGCAAAATTGCAGCCAAAGTTGTTCTTTGAAGACCAAGCTCTTGATGGATTGTTTTAACCACTTCCTTGAGCAGCAGTAATGTTTTCAGCCGATCTTTCAGTATGTTGTGGTCAATGTTTGGGCCTATCACCTACAGACCCTCTTTCTTCGAAATCATTCACTACACAATAAATAGTGCATTTTGTTGGCACGTTGTTTCTCCCAAAAATTTCACGTAACTTTCTCATCGTAACAGTAATCGATGATTGTTTTTGATAAAATTTAACGATTAAAATACGTTGGTTTATCGAAAATTTTTTCATAATAAATTTGCTACGTGTCTACTTCACGACTGCAAAATATGAACTGTCAGACTAATTTTTACCAAAATGACGGCAAAACAAAGTAGCATACCTTCTCGGCGGAAACCCTGTTTTGCCAAAAAAAAATGCTGCCAGAAGTGATTACGCTTTCTTCTCTCTCTGTGAATATTGCTGATTATCACGTTTTTGGCATTTAATTTAGTATAGGAATGGGCTATCATCTGTAAGGACCTTATCATACGTTTTTTTTGGTCTTTTATATACATCCGAGGAGTAAGTTAAAGTAAGTTAAATTGTATATTAATTAGAGAGTGGCTGCACAAATCATGTTTTCTATCCACTAGGAAAGAGCCCTGTAGAGAAGGACAATAGATAAGCTTTACACAATGATTTTGCAAGCGTAGAAGTAGAACACCTCGAAAAAATTATGGGAGATACACTCTGGAGCAATGTGTACTTCGAAATTGTTAAATATTCTTGCAACTGTATTGGCACAAAAAAAGACACGCTCTATAGAGCTATAAATTTTTTCCAGTACTGGTTGGTATTTGGTTGAAGCATCTAATTAGCAACAACATGGTGCAGATTGGGTACTACCGGCAATATTTTTCAGAGCAGTAAGGCGGCTGGATGTTTCTTTAGAGTACTAATTGAAGAAATATCGGCAGAAATAGAGCTAAGAAAGGTTTCTGCGATATTTCCGAAACTGGACTACCACACATCAGCTTACATACACTGAGATACGAAAAAGACTTCAAAATGAAGATTCGGAAGTGGGAAGAAAGTATGTGGAATATACTAAGCTCAAAAGCACATTACCAAGGGTATAACGATACATGATAGTAAAGTGGTGAATCAGAAGTCACAGTGAAAGTGTTTATTAAAAATGGTCTTGTTTACAATTATTATTAATTATTGAATAAAAAAGTATGCCAGACGACTTATTACAATGAAGGCTTATCAGTTTCAGAAATTCGTCTAATTGTAGGCTTGGATGCAACGCTACCAATAGTGGCTCAGTTCATTTAACCCACGTTAAGCTGTCTCCTACCATATGCTTCTTGAACCAAGGACTGTATTGGACTTATAACTGATATATGTACTATATATGATAAGTGTTTACATAATCGATTACCATTTGTTCCTTTCTTTCAGGTAATGAACATTAGGAACTCACTCTTAACTCCCTTCTGCACTATAAAGTGTTTTTTTCAGAAATCTGGTGGAGAATACACTATACAGTACAAATGTTCATATTGGGCTCAGGTTCGTCAAAGGATCAATTTATTGATCATCATTCCAGAAAGTTCCTTAAGATCGTCCAAGAATATCCTTGTGTATCAGCAGAGATTAATTGACAAATGTTTTTTTAAAAATAGTTCTTAAATGCAACAAGCAACCCAGAATAAATGTAAGATGGCTAACAAGAGTCACCGAATAATTCCCAATCAATTTTTTTAGTACAGAAAAGAAGGGTATTGCGACTGCTATTATTTCTTTTGGTAAGCTGGTGCTTTATCCCTCCAGTACAGTAGGCTAAGAACCTATAAGATCTGCGTAGCAAAAAGGTCCAGGTGCTAAAGATTCTTTGTCCCAATTACAAAATCCCCATTGGCATAGTATTGTACGTCAACAAATTGCGATTAGTCTTAGATTGGAGTCAGAAAATCCTATTCTTTCAAAGAAATTTCAAAAAATGTGTATTGATTAAAAAAATGATGATATTGGATAAGGATAGTTCATTTCGAATGAACTGATGATATTCGCAGTGAAGAAATGTCAACATTATTGACTGCGAAAACATTCGTCATCAATATGTACGTCGCGTGCGTCTTGGCAATATCAAAGTGTAGTGCTTTTCTTTTTCCTGCCTATTATCGTCGACCAGGTAGACATCGCCTTTCCCTTATGAAGTCCTGTTTTCAAGAAAAATAAAAAACTAAGGGACATTTTCTTCACTATTTGTCACCTTGCCACAAACTCTCAAGTTGGCCAACTTTAGAGTTGACACAAACTTGAGAGTTGAGTGACAAGTTGAAATTTGTTTTTCTTCACTATTTTAAATTTCAAATCGGGAGTTGGAATTCAAAAGTTAGACAACTTGCGTTTTTTTTTAATTTCCCTGGGAAATTTTTGACAGATACTTATGTTTTACTTTAGATTCGAATTTATTCTGAGTGATTTGAATTTTTTTGCGCGATTATTTCGGCAAACCATATAATTTTTGGACAGACGTATTCGAAACCATGAATTTCCATTTTACTTTAATCCCCAATACACGTACATTTTTACTTGCGATTATAGGTACTATGCATTCGTCGAAAAAAAATGTTTTGAGATAACATTCAAACATGACATTACGATGATAGCGAAGACAAAAAAAGATGATCTAAAAATTCTGTATTTCTGTCTGTCTGTCAGTCTGTCGGTCTGTCTATATGTATGTATAGACACATACAGCCCAAACGGGTGGGCCGAATTACTTCAAACCTGGTATATAGAGTTTTTTAGGTATTGTACAGAGAGGAAATTGAAATTTTTTTTAGCTCAAAAAATAACGGTGCTTGCCATATAACCGCTACGTTCAAACCTATTTTTCTCGGAAACGGCTCTAACGATTTTGATAAAACAAAAATCAGTGCGGCTTTTTATCTACGACCGATCATATGGTTGAAAAAAAAAATTTGAAAAATGTCTAAAAACGGTACTTTCCATAGGACCGTTTATTTTGCTTTCCACTATCTCATATACGGCTCAAACGATTCCTTCTAAATTTCACACATATATAGGTCTAGGTTGCCCAAATTATACCGTACCAATATTTTAAATTAGTAATTTTTTGTATTTTTAAAATCATTTTAAAAAAATTTAAAAAATTTATATTTCGAAAACTCCTCATTAAATTTTTTTCAAAAATTATATTTATATGTATTTATTGAATACCTATGAATTGCCGTTTTTGAATTTTTTTTGAAAAATGTTTTCAAAAAGTTTAAAAAAAAAAACTTTTTCTCAAAAACCGCTCCACAGATTTTTAAAATTGTTTTCTCATAAATTGAAATTTATCTAAAAAATAAAATGGCGTTCTTTTTTTTGAATTTAAATTAGTTTAATTTTGAATTATTTTTTCTTTGATTATATTATAATATTTAAGACTGTCATACCAATTTTTTTTAGAAAAAAATTAAAGCTATTTTGTATATATCAAACATGAAGTAAAAAACTGCTTTAAATATATATTTAGATTTTTAACAGAAATCTTTTGCATTCGATGTGATCGAACATAAGAGCAAGTTCGTGCGACCCAGTCGTGCATTTTATTTTTATAAGTGCAGATGTTCCTTTATATGATTATAGCTATAGGCAAAGTAGATTTATTCAGTTCTTTAAAAATTGTGTACAAATGTTGTTAATTATATTAAGCGACGATACGGTGGAGTGCGTAACAATGGTAAAAAAAAATTAAGGCATAACATTCAACCAAACTCAATGGCGTTTTTATTTGGCAATCCGGAATCCCTCTTCGATCCGGGATCCCAACTCAACACCTTTTTTCTATTCTGACGATTCATTCTGAATCTTAATGCATATTCATTATGTGAACATAATTGTGTACGTGAAAATAATCAAAATCAAAAATAATGTTTGTTACACAGTTATGATACAAAAAATTCCAGTTTTATAGATATTCAATGATTACATAATATACGAGTACACAGTCACAGACAGATGAATAAGTAGGGTCATTGGATCCTTTCAGATAATCCATATTGCATATTCTTCTTGGAAATTTGGCTATATCATAATATTCTCTTGCTGCGTGTAAAAGTTCTCTTCGTATTTCAGGCATGGGAACAAACTGGAGCGCTAGGTTAATAGTTGTATTTAACACCCACTTCATAATACGATGGACTGTTGAATACTCGCCAATAAATGCAGCGCCAGCTGAATTGACCCGAGTCAATAATGCCTCAGCACAACCACTAATTGGGTAGTTGGTCGTAATTCGCGCGATCTACACATTTATGTAAGTTAGCACAATTTAGGCAAAACAATATTGAAGACATTTAATTGCGTACATTGTTTCAGAGTAAGGCAATACCCATTATCAATTACAAGAGCAAAATTTTCGTTCACTTTGAAATACGAAATCGGTAGATAAAGTCATAGTCTCCCATTTTTCGAGCCCGACCCGTGGACACATCTTCTTCGCTTCTGGAAGCAGACGATAGATGATTTTCCCAATAATAATTTTCTCGGAACAATTTATTTAAAAAAACCTTATATTTAAACAGAAACCGAGAATAATTTTTGACAGAAGATGCAACAAAATGTATTGCATATTTCTATTTGACAGAAAACTCTTAAGGGTCATTTTCCTCACTACAAGTTGAGCTCAACTTGAGGATTTTTATTATCGACTTGTGATTTTCTTTTTCTTCACTCAAAGTTTACAGTTTCAACTTTCGATTCTCAACTCTCGAGTTAATCAACTTCTGGTTTTCTCAACTTCCGATAATACTAGAAGTTGAGAGAGCAAACTTGAGAGTTTTATGTCAAATTAAAACTTGTAATACATTTTGTTGCACCTTCTCTCAAAAATTATTTTCTGTTTCGTTTCGAATATAAACATTTTTAAAATAATATGTTCCGAGAACATTATTATAGTGAAAATAATCCATCGTCTGCTTCCGGTATTTTGTGGTATTATGCAGTCGGGTCAATTCAGTTTGCCATTGCTGATTTTATTGGCGTAAGTATTTCAACAGTGCATCTTATTGTGATGCGGGTGTCAATAATTGTAATTGCTTACTTTGCGCCTCAGTTCGTTCGAATGTCCGAAACACAACACGAAAAGCTCGGTTAAAAGTATTTTCACCGATTGAATCAAATTAAAAAGAGATTAATTCTTCACTAAAACCGCCGAAGTAAATATAATTTTCATTTTTACTTGAAAAAATATTTCACATTAAAAACACGACAGCCCGAAAAGCACATGCCTACATACGTTTTACCGAATATATATATTTTATGCATACATGATATTCCCACAAGGTAAGAGTTTGGTTGTATGTTTTGCTTCAATTTTTTTTACCTTTGTTACGTACTCGACCGTTCCGTCACCTAATACGAGTATAATTCGCGACACATAACATCTGCACAGAATTTTGGATACAAACGCGAATCCGTCAAAATCATAGCACATAATAAATTCAAATCTCACAGAATAAATTCAAATCTAAAGTTGAAAAATACGTATCTGTCAAAAATTTCTCAGGGAAATTAAAAAAAAACACAAGTTGGTTAAATTTTAAATTTCAACTCTCGAGTTGAGATTTAAAATAGTGAAGAAAAACAAATTTCAACTTGTCACTCAACTCTCAAGTTTGTGTCAACTCTAGAGTTGGCTAACTTGAGAGTTTGCGGCTAGTTGACAAGAAGTCAAGAAAATGGCCCTAAGTTTGCTCTCTCAACTTCTAATATTTTCGCAAGTTGAGAAAACAAGAAGTTGATCAACTCGAGAGTTAAGAATCGAAAGTTGAAATTATCAAGTCTGATTGAAGACAAACAAAATCACAAGTTGAGAATAAAAATCCTCAAGTTGAGTTCAACTTGTAGTGAAGAAAATGGCTCTAAGTCGTTCGGGATTTCTGTATTTAATATTTTTATACAGTTGGAATTTGAATCGAAATTCTCGTCCGTGGCTTTATTTTTATTTGAAAGCCATAAGGTCATCAGAGTGGACTCGGAACTGGAACTTGGTTTATTGACTTAACGTAGCCAAAATTGCGAAGCTCCACTGTAATTATGTGCGCTCAAAAATGTCATCATATTTCTGTGGACGTATATTTCGTTTTTTTTTTTTTTTTTTTTTTTTTTTTTTTTTAGTCCCTTTTCGGATCAAAGTATTATTGCATCTACACAGAAATTGCGACAGGGAGAGAAAAAGAGAGATAAATGAGTATGATGGGTAACACATCAAATTAAATCCATCTGCTAACCTTGTTTGCGAAGTGAAAACGTACATATAACTTTTTTTTAATGAGAGCAAGGACGAAATACGAGACTTCGTCATCGTTTAAAAATATTCAATGATAAAAAAGTTGATAGAAAGCCATCATTTGAGGGAAAAAATTGTTTGCCTGGCCTTATTCCAACAGTCTCTAAAATGTCCCGTAATGTAGATAATTTTTTTGCATTTGCTTTTTCCTCATTGGCTACCACAACTACGTATTGGAGGAATATGAAATAATCTGTGAGATTAGCTCTTTCGAGGCATAACAAGCTTAAGTGATTATTATTTTTAATTTTCTGCCCGTGATGATTTAGTGAAATAAAAACCTAAAATTCACATAAAAAAAAAATTGTACAATTTTTAAAGTACACAAAATTCTGTTAAAGTATCCTTTTTTTTTGTTTTGTATATAAATTTAAATCCTTGCGTTTGTTAAATTTACATAACATGACATTTATGCGAGGTAAACAATCCCAGACCGCACAATTACCAGAAACTAATTTATACAATAAATAAGAAGATGTCACGTTTCGCTAACTTTCTAAGCAATTTAAATGAAGAAGGATCTTATACTATGCACACCTTTTGCAATTGACTCTGTTGAGGGATTATTTAATCATTAAACAAACCCTGAAGTGAAGAAGGAGCCTTCTGTTGCTACATTCTACTGTTGTCTTATGTAATTGTATGCATACACACATTCCCATTCATACATATCTACATTATAAACATTGCGCATCGTTGAATTTAATAAATAATTAATTTACATTAGTCAAATGAGATTAGGTTGTATATACCTACCATACTTGTATAAATTTACCCAATTTGAAAATTGTCATAAGCAACGTATAAAGGGTTGAAATTTATGAGTGTTTTTTATTCCCCAATAAATCGATCAATTTATAGAAAAATTAATGCTTTTAGGGTAAAATATTTCATAATCAATAATATTTGCTTTCGTATGCCAAACCTCAACTCCTATACATCATTAGCATGCGTTGTTTGTATGAAATGGGTTTTGACCCTTGAGGGAAGTATCAGTTTCTCATAGAATGTTGACCATACTATTACTGAAGTGACTTTTCACTAAAAATAATAAATACCTTCGAACAAAAAAAAAAAAACAACAACTACAAAGGATATTGGTTACATTTATTTTGTTAAGCAAGGCAAATAGAGAGGGTGTGAGATTTCGTATGGCGCTGTGTGTTGGGTTTTGTGGTTTTAATATGAGAAAACTATTACTATGTATTTTGGGGTTCCTTGTGGTTTTTCAGGATCCAGGGAATTCCATGTAATTTTTTATAAATTCAAAAAAATTAATTAAAACCAAAAACCATCTCAACTTCTACCTATAGACATTCAAGGAGGTTATAATGGGTTTGTATATATGTGTATGTACTTATACTCTTCATATTTCATCATCATCTTGTGATTTGTATTGACTTGGCTTTTAACAACAAGGAGACTTTATATAGTTAAAGTATCAAACTGAGCAATGAATGGAAAATGGATAAAGAATTAATTAAAACTTCCTCGTGACAATTCGTCGTTTTCTCTGTCTGTCTGTCACTTCTCTGTTATGTCATATAATAGGGTTTGGAATTAATTAGAAAAGGATCTGTCAACATATATATACATATATGCACACAAAAGGAGAGCACAGCGGTGGTGTTTTGTTGTTGTATCAGTGAAGGATTAACGAGGATGTAACCTCATCGAGAATGAGAATTTTAGTGTGGTACGAGGTTTGATCCTTTTATTCAATAAATATACCACGTAGTGCTAACAAGATTTTTGGGGTAAAAAAAAGAAGAAGCTGTTTGATGAGGGATAACTTTAACTAAAGTATGGATTACTTGAAGATTCCTTATTTAAACTTGGGTAATTTGGCATTGATAGGGAGCCATCTTATAGCTTGTCAGCGTAAATTTTCATTACCTATTTGTTTCTTTTTATCATATATTTTTTTTAAATATTTTAAAGTAAAAAACTAAAGTGTTTTTTTTATTGTACTCTACCCGGTTTCCTGCACCCTTTTGCAATTAGAAATTGAATTTAATGCATTTTTTTAGATTTCACACATTTAAGTTGTAATGCTCAGTAAAAAAAACGAAGTTAATTTAATTTTTTTAAATTTTAACTATATTTTGCCTGTAAGTCCTAAGGTCTTACACGGCACTAGTTTGGCACAGTGGATTTGAGAACCAGGTATTGACTGTCTCATTTGAACCCATGGGTGGCATCCAATTAAAATTGGAGGTATAGAAAACAATGCGACTAGCGTAGGGATCGAACCCACACGTCCTAGTTAGCAATCAAGCACTTTATCCACTGCGCCATTGCCACCCAGTGCATACAAAACAATGAAATGCAGATAGGTGACCGATACCCGAACTCACCATTGTTGTACGTGAGAAGAACAAGGACATTCTATATGAAGGACAGACACTTGCAACGATAGGTTTGATGAGTTGAAAGGAAAATGGCAAGTCAGTTGGGGAATGCTAAGAATGAGAACTATATCTCGTCTTTGAACTTGATTATGGTAGACATTGTTTATGATTTTCTTCAACGTCAATTTCGTTCCACTTCACTGTTTTGACTGGTTCATAGCGAATTTTGAGTTGGATAATATGTTTGAGAAAGCTTTGACAATGAGTTCTTCCATACCACTATCGATTATGTAAATTCGGAAGTCAGAACCAATACCCAAAATGGGCCCTATCTGGTATTTCCCAAAAAAAGTCGATTCCCGCGGAATATTTTATTCCCTCGAAATTTTTCCTGTGAACATGAATCTCCCACGTAATGAATGCATCTCGAACAAAAAATTGCATTAAGTGACAGTAATGACTCCCGGGGAAAGTTTATTCCCGATACCAAAAAAATCCGGGGGAAAATCTAAAATTTCGAGGGAAATATTTATTCACCATAACCCCCAATATCAAATGGCCAAATCCAGGATTTATACCTATAATTTTTCGGGATTTCGAAATAAATGGAGATTTTCTGTTTCAGAAATTTTGTGATATTCTAACCCCCAATCCTGTTCAATCACAAAAAAATCGATCAAAACGGGATCAGGAATGATTCGAAATTCGGTCGTTTCCAATTGTCAACAGTTATTTTGGGAAATTGTCAGCTGATTAATCATTCAGCAGCTGCAACACAACTCGAACGTTCATTGTCTAATGAAAATTCTTTGCGTGTTTCCAGAAAATACGATAATTTCAGAAAATTGTTAAGTTCAATTGGCGTTAATCCTTGAATGATCGGGAAACCAAGCATCATTCCGTCTCGCGTTATTCCGCAAATCTTTAATTGTTTGATAAAGCCAATTCAATGGTCGTTCCTTGGTCACTGTGCAATCATCCCAGTGATTTGCACTCTAAGCAACTCGACGCAAAATATCAGTCATATATTTCGTGTGTTTGAAATTGAGTGCGTTCAGTGGTGAAATACATGTCAAGATGATGATGATTCCCTTTAACGTACTTTCAAACGTGGAGTTCATCAAATTGCAGTATTCTACTTTGATGTGCGTTTTGAATAATTTGGAGTACCGTGGTTGCCAGTGATTGGCTTAGTCGTGGATGTGTGGCCGATCGAATAACTGTGAAAAGTGAGTCGGAGATCGTACCTCCTGCCGATTGTCAATTCTTTTAATTCAATATTTTAACCTTCTCATACAAAATGGGGATTACAGATATCGCCACCATCAATATACAATGTCGGGCTAGCATTACTTTACGACTTTACTTGCCACAGTTTTTCAGAAGATTTTTGGTAACCGTTGCAGGTGTCTTTTTAATTTTTGAACGCACGACAAGTTTAGTTGCGTGCCCGATCCATCACGATCTTGTGAAATATTAAAGTGAGTACAAAACGCACTAGTTGCAAGGAATAACTATTCACCAAACTTTAAATTTTGCTCACGTTTTCGAAAATCACACATTGTCTTATATGAAATCGAATAAATGACCCCGTGAGTTCGCTGACTTAGGTGATTCTGACATATACATAGCTCAGGCTGGAATTTGAAGGACCACATTGGCTTTGTGATCTTGTTTGCACCTCTTTTGCATGGTACGACATGCCTACCAACACATGCCACCAAAGAAAATCCGTCAATTAAAAGTCTTAATGTCAAATCGCACGGTCTCACTGGATATTTGACGTCACATCTGCGTGAAATCTCTCATTTTGGATCAGCTTTCTGTCTGACATTTTGTTAACTCGGAACCACAGGCGCAGGGACACAAGTCCCCGGGACATAGGTCCCAAATTACTTTCTGGTGGGACATACGTCCCAATTTTTGTTTGGTGTCGATGGGATAAAACTCCCAAATTTTATAAGACATACGTATGGCCACATGACACATTGTAAAATCTTTATTCAAAACATAAAATATATATCAAATATAAACAATAAATTTTAAGAAGCTCTGCGGGTAACGGGGCTATGCTGACCCCTGCTGCAAAACGTCTTTACGTGCGGTGCAAACACTTCACACAAATACCACAAAAACCTAATAATGGGACAAAAGTGCCAACTATTGTTTGTGGGACTTATGTTCCACCGAGGTGGGACATAAGGCCCCAAAAAAAGCTAAATTGGGACCTATGTGCGTGTGACTTATGTTCCTGCGCCGCCGGAACCACATGCTGTTCACATCAAATATAATTCAACGTTGGTCGAAATTAAATAGTTAAATATGGAAAGACCTTGTGTCGATTCGAATTGTTCATATTAAACATCAGGTTTGCTTGATCCTTCACTGCCTTCAAAAATGGACCTCTATTGATATTCCCTATCCCAATTTTTAGTAAGTGACGTCTGCTTTCTACGACTGTGATCTAGTGATGTCTGCTAACTGTGATTGTGATAAAATGATATCTACTATTTCACATTGTGATTTATTCCTGGCTAAATCCAAGAGGCTGCTTTACTTCTGTCAATAATGTCTGAACAATAAAAATAAAATGCACGACTTGATCGCACGTACTTGCTTCTATGTTCGATCTGTATGCAAAAGATATTTTTAAAGTCGTTTTTCACTTAATTTTTTGTGTATACAAATTCTCAAATATTTTCCAAAAAAAAAATTGGTATGGAAATTTTAAATATTTAATAATATAAATTCAAAGACAAAATTTCGGAAAAAAATCGTTTCCCGTTTTTAAAATTTTGAATTTTCAATAAAAAAAATAATATTTTTTTTTTCAAAAATCCAAAGAAACAATTTTAGAAAATTTTGAAATGCAGTATTGTTATAATTTAAAGTAACTCCAGAATAAAAATGTTGATCAAAATCCGTTGAGCCGTTTATGAGAAATTCGAAAATCAATAGAATGGTTGTATGCCAGGTACCGTTAATAACAAAATATTTGAAAAGAATTTTTGGCCAAAATGTAGACCATATCCGAAGTAGTACACACAACAATTTTTATTAAAACCGTTAATGCCGTTTTCGAGATAATTAAGATGGTAGAAAAATTTGTAAGGCAAGTACTGTGGACAAATACCTAAAACGCCTAAACACCAAGTTTGAACAAAATCGGTTCAGCGGTTTAGGCTGTAGATTGTAGGCTGTAGACAGGCAGACAGAAATAATTGCGGGACCCACTTCTTTGGCGTTCTCTATCATCGTAATGTCATGTTTGATTTAGTACCTACAAAAACGAAAATTTACAACAAATAAATATATATATATGGGCCTTATGAACTGTCAAAATCTACCTATTCTAATTGGAAGACGATTATAAAAAGGTACTTGTTGAAAAACTAATTTTTTTTATTACTTCAGGATAACAGTTAAGATTTCATTGTTTGGTTGACATTGACTCAATTAGTGGTTCATTTTAGATATTTATTTGATTCCTTTTCTTATCTAAAATTTAATTACAGAAATACGTCGGGAAAAAATCACAAAAATACAATGTTACATTGACATACCTAATATCGAAACAGCCGATGTAACGGATACTACTTTTACATACATGTGAGCATTGTTTGTGTTTGAAGTCTGTAGCCTAGCCATAAATAAATTAATATGACAACCGATATTTCGTATCTTTCGTATTTTGTATTTTTTTAATTGAGTGTCTTTGGCTGTCATTTGTTAAGCAGTGTGCCTGATCATTACACAATTTATTTAAATTTTAAAACATTTTTTTTCGACTGCCAAACTAATTACAAAATATTCATATTTTTAGTTTGCTAGTATAAGTGAAGAAAGCCAGATTTTGCACCCTTAAAATGGTGGTTGAAATCGTTGAAAATCACTCCTGATTTAAGACTTTTTTTTGATACCTGAAAAGTTTTATTCAACCAAAAGAAAATTTACATTTTAGTGCGTTAAGTTTCATTTTAACTATCCCGGCTCTTGTCGTAAACCAAGTTGGTGCATTAAATAACAAAAGGTAAAAGTGCCCTCGAGGTATGCACTTTTCGTTTTTCGTAGACTGTAAGTATATCCCATCAAAGAAAAAAAAAACAAATACAGTACAGGTTCCATAAAAATGCACATTAAAACTTTCTTATTAATAAACATATACATATTCTTATAAGCATTTATTGAAAGTTTTTTTTTTGTGAAAAATGGAACGTTGAATGAAATGAGACATCTATTGTGCTCTTATAGGAGTTCTACACTCACTATTATATATAATTAATGGCTTATTAAATAATTGAATCATCCTTAAGATATAAAATAATTTATAATCCATCTCTGGTTCTGAATGATAAGATTACACTTAGGCAAAACACTCGAAGGCATTTTTTATTTTTATGTATGATGATCAAATTTAAATTAAGCAATAAACAGCTTGCGAATAATTTAATAATTCACGAAAAATGAATTATGTATTCTCAAAAGGAATGATTTGGTGGACTTTTTTTTTGCTTATGTAAGGATACCCAATAGAAAGTTGAATTTCAAATTCTCGACCATAAAGTTCTTGATTTGAATTAAAATTGAATTTATTAGTTTCCAGCAACATTTTCTTTTGATATTTTAAATTTAAAAAAGAAAACAAGATTCAAAGCCTTATTTTTGCATATTTTGAATAATTCAAATTTTTGCGATGGCGATTTCGTGGGCTTAAAGAAATGCAAGCAATAATTAATAATTTCCTATATTTAATCTCAGGATTATTGTGTTAGTTTAGTTGGTTAAAATTAATAAGAAAAGAAAATTTCATTTTGACATGTTGATTTTCCAGATCAAAACTCTAATCTTACAGAAAATTGAAGAAGTGTGATAATGTTTTAATTATTTCATTTTACATATTTATTAAAATTTTATTTTAAAGCTATATACATAGTTTCTCATTTCGATTTCATTTTCGTATAATTTTTTAATGCAATAAATATTATGGTAACTAATTAGGAGACACTTTTTTAGAATTGCAACAAAGGAAATTTCAGTACTCTCATTATTAGGAACGGGACTAATCAAATACCGTTAGTTTTAGGGCTAAACAATAATTTTAGGAAAAAATTGAGCCAATCACCAAAGACGCTCAGCCACTTAGGCTGTAGATCGACCAACAAACAGACAAGTGAAATTGCGGGACCCACTTTTTTTTCTCCTCTATCATCGTAATGTCAAGCTTGATTATGAGCTCGAGTTAGATTTTGTTTTCCAAATTCAAAAATTGGCCTATAGTAACCATATCGGAAGTAAACATTGTTATTATGAATAAAGGAACAAAACCACTCGATCGGCCGAAAGTTCCAAGCTGGCAGAAGGCAGCGCTGGATCCCCTTTTCTACTGATTTCGATTGCTTCTAGGTAGTCATCCAGAGGCCAATTGATCTGTCATTTTCGTCGCCTTTTCATGGTAGCATGGGTCTAATTGGGTTGAAAAGCTCTATTGGATGAAGCATTGTTGCTGGGCAAGCTCATAGAGTTTGCGGTCGCCTCTAGTTTTCATTTCCGTCTATCATTCCAATTCATTCGAAGAATTCTTATTTCTAATGAGTCGATTTACCATTGTATCATCCAGCGATCTTATCTGCTCCAGAACAAGATTGAAGAAGTCACATGATACTGCGCCGTATAGCAGAACTTCAATTGAGGTCGTTAGTTCAAAAGTACCGTAACCCTTTTTGGGTTCTTTCAACTCTTTTTTTTTAATTTTAGGGAGATAAGTGATTTTAAAAATAGTTTTAGATTTTTAACATCTTAACTTCTCAAAAAAAAGTTACACTACTATATTAAAAGTATTTGGTTGTTTTGATTTTGAGCGATTAAAAACCATTTAAGAAAAGTAAGATGATGGCACTTTTGCACTCACACAGCAATATTAATAAAAAAATGCTTAGTCCACCGTTCCGATAGTCCATGAGCTTACTAACCCATAGAATAAAAGTTAATCTGCGGACTAAGATTTTCAATTAATAAAAAATCGAAAATCCACGAACAGAATCTAGTACAATAATTATCAACTATATATCTTTATATTACCTACTCGTATGTCCCTGTAAATTTTGTTGCTAATGTCAATTCTTAGTCCTGCACTAAATCACAATCTTTGATGGTCTAGGGAAGGATTAAATTCGTAAATATCAAATACCAGAAATTTTGTTTTATTAATATCATTTCGCACTTAGTCCACGGAATAAGTCCTAGACCTTCCCTAGTCCATGTTTATTAATTTGGGTGGCAGTGTAGTAAAACGTGAATTGTGCTTGGTTTCATTACATTTTTTTTCGCCAAAGCGAAAAAATTTCAGTTTCTTAGTTTGTCTGTAGAATGCAATCTTTTGTGAGTGCAATCATTTTTGAGTGCAAATCTTTTGTGAACCCAATCTTATATGACTTTAATTTAAAAGTTGTACATGATGTCGGCCGGGAAGGTATACTTCTTTGTTTTGGCGCCATTTTGGTAAACATTAGTCTTGACAGTTCATATTTGGCAGTCGGGAAGTAGACGCTTGGCAAATTTATTATTGGAAAATATTCGATAAACCAACGTGTTTTAATTGTTAAAACATTTTTTCAAAATCAATCATCATTACTGTGACGATGAGAAAGTTACTTGAAATTTTTTGGAGAAACAACGTGCTCAATTCGACGCCGTGCTCGGGAGCTTGGTCTTCAAAGAACAATTTTGGCCAAAATTTTGCACAAGGATTTGCATTTGTTTCCATTTAAGATTCAGTTGACACAAGAGCTTCTTCCACAACACCATTTACGCCGCCGTACATATGCCAATAGGATTTTACAGCTAGCGCCAATTTTCATGAAAAAATCATAATGACCGACGAGGAACATTTTCATTTGAATGGATATGTGAATAAACAGAATAGTCGGTTTTGGGCAATGGAAAACCCTCAAATTATTCATCAGTCACCTTTGCATATATAAAAGTTACAGTCTGGTGTGCAATTTGGTCAGGAGGAATCATTGGACCTTACTTCTTTGAAAATGAAAACGACGCAACGGTAACTGTGTATAGGGAGTGATATCGTGAAATGATTGACGAAGATGATGCAACATCGCATACAGCCAGGAATTCAATGGAATTACTGCGAGACCTCTTTCCACAACAAGTTGTGTTAGCCTAACAACTTAACATATAATATTTTTTTTAAAAAAATACATATTATATATTAATTTTTTTTTTTTTTTTTTTTTTTTTTATATTTTTTTCCATATTTTATACTTTATTTTAAACCCTTTTTTAAAGTCAGATCTCTGTGTTTAATTTTCAAGTTTATTAATTTGTATGAACACTTTTGTTCACCAGTGTCGTGTTACAACCTTTATGATTGTATGATTTGTTTAAAAACAGAAAAAAAAATGTATTGCCCTGATGATGTCCTAACTAAGACGAAACGCGTTGGCCTTAAAAAAAGTTTTTTAATTAGATATTAATAAAAACAAAATTTTAAATTGTGGAAAAACAAGTGCTTAATTACTTCTTTATACAAAAATGTCAAAATTATAAACTAACAAAGTAGTATACCTTCCCTGCGGACACCCTGTATTAATTGACTTCACTCTGCACCTGAGACTTAAAATTCTGCAATCCAATCTCTGGAATTAAGATGGTTGCAATAAATGTTCCCGCATTCATTATTGATTGAAATATTTTGAGAAGTCATTTATTGTTTTTATTTTTTTTTTTTTGCATTAATTTGGAAAACAAAAATAATAGCAATTTATTTAATGTCAAATGAATGATGATTGCCTTGCTCAAATTGGCATTCGCAAAGTGAAGTCAATAAATGACATTGTTAAATTGAACTCAATTCATGGATTTTGAATGAATATTGCATTCAAAAATATAACATTCTTTTCCAATCCTATTTCCTACTATATAGACTTTTTTGTTCGATATCCACTACCATGTCGCTCGAGGAGCTTATCATGAAACCGGAGTAGATAAAGTTCATAACCATATCGTCGAAGTTTTTTTTATAATTCTGGTACAGTAAATGAAGCTTATAAGGAACTACAAAATGCCACAATTTTTGTTTCTTATAACAGTTTGTTTCTAATATCCTAACCACGGATAAAAGAAACACGTTTAGAAGAAAAAGAAGCTTCTTATAAAAAATGTTTAAAAAAACTGTTATACCTTTATTTTTAAATAACAATGGTAGGAGATAGAGCAATAACTGAAACAATTACATCTCTTGAATATCGTCGCACTATTTCATGCCTTTTTTTCGCGCTTCTGGGAATGCTCATCACTCAGTTTACTCTTGAGCTCAACTTCCGACTTCCAGTTAAGTAAAGAGATTCTTTCTTTAGCCATACAACTCAAATGTGGAATTCTTTACCCGGCTCTATTTTCCCCTCCCATTTTGATATTCAGAAATTTAAAACCAATGGACATAGGTATCTCCAGTTACATCATTACCTACTTTTCCTGTGCTTGATCATTTTAAGGGCAGTCCAAACCCCTTTAGTATGGACATCATTATAAAAAAATTTAATCACTAAACAAAATATATGGTGTATACTGCAATAATTCTATAGCAGATTGTTGGTAGTACGAAAAACTTAAATTTAGGATTCCTAAGAATATCGCTCACTGCTGCTTTCAGTTAAAGATTCCTAACTTTCTTTGAAAAGAAGATCTTAAATTTTTGTCCAAGAATCCCTCATATTCCTCCTTGTTTTCTAAATAAACATTTAAATTTTGTTTTCAATTTTTCACAAAATACAATCTAAATTTATTTCAGAGTGACATTTATGACATTTCTTTTGACACTTCATGTATGCATGTATGATTCTAAGCGTGTGCTGACTTTTAAAGAACTTGAGGAGATTTTCTTATGTCATACAAAAGTTTCTTATACACATCCAATTTTACAGCAAAAGTGGGAATCGGTGTTGTAAAAAAAGTTCATTATATCAGTGTTTTTCTTATAAGCGTGTTTCTTATAAGCGCCATTTACTGTATTCGTTTCGGAGCCATTATGTATAGCTTTTCACATTGATAAATTTGATGAAAAATACAAATATTAAGCAAAAAACGAAAATTAGTTCCTAGCAGATTGATCATACTCCCTAGAGCAGGGGTTCCCAAAGTTTTTTGTATCATGCCTCCATACGACCTAATTTGATAATGGCCACACCCCCTCGACGCAAAAACTATTATATATTTTAATATCGTCAAAGAATGCTTCAATTTTTTTATTTGCGATATAGGGCAAGTTTTGCATTTGGAAAAAAATCGAGCTCGAGATTTTAATCAAAGTTGACATTACGATGATAGAGAACACCAAAAAAGTGGATCTGGCCATTTCGTCTGTCAGTCTGTCTGTCTGTCTGTTTGTCTGTCTGTCTCTAGAACGATCTACAGCCTAAATGGCTAAACCGATTTTGTTCAAACTTGGTGTATAGGCGTTTAGGTGATTATCCAAACTAGATTTTTGAATCGTTGTTTTAGCCCCAAAAATAACGGTACTTGCCATACAAATTGTTCTACCATCTTAATTATCTCGAAAACGGCTCTAACGATTTTGATAAAAATTGGTGCGTATACTAACATGATTATGTTCTTTATTTTGGCCGAAGACATTTTAAAATTACTTTGTTATTAACGGTACCTGCCATACAAACATTTTATTGATTTTCGACTTTCTCAGAAACACCTCAATGGACTTCGATCAAAATTTTTATACAGTAGCTCCTTCGAATTCTAAATAATAATACATTTCAAAATTTGCGAAAAACTTTTGTTTGGATTTTTTTTTTTTGAAAATTCAATATTTCGAAAATGGTTGGACGATTTATTATGAAATTTTGTTTTTAAATTTCTATTAAGAAATTAAGAATTAATTTAAGAATTTTTTGTATAAAAAATTAAGTGAAAAACGACTTTAAGACTTTAAAAAGTCTTTTAGCCGTTTCCATTAGGAGCAAGTGCGTGCGATCCAGTCGTGCATTTTATTTACTCTGACACATACGATGTTAACGCATTTATCTCGAAGAGGTTAATCTATATAAATGACGTTCCATGGACATGTTATGATTACATAATATAGTGACGTCACATGTATGTTGGCTTTTATATGCAGCGTTTTCAGCTGGGCTGTACATATTCAAGTTTAAAAAAAACTACCCTAAAAATAAATGTAGAACTATCAGACCCGGTCGCGCGTTACTGTGACTTTATTGTATTGCGTTCAATTATTAGATATTAAAATTGGTATTGTTAATCAAGTGATTGATAAAGAGTGATAGAAATTTCAAAATAAGTTTTAATGAATAGAAAATGTTTTATTAAATTTATTATAACTTAACAAATACGTTAGATTAATTCTAGTAATTAGCATTCTGTGGTTTCCATTAATTAAGAACTAAATGATGAACAATATTTCTCGTTAAGCTATCTTTCGTTAAAACATATAAATTTGATAGTTTTTCAACGCGTGAGCATGTAACATATACAGCTGCCCATTGGAGAAACACGGATTATCCAAGTCCGCGCCACAAGAATTTAAAATATTCAGTCGGGAAATTGACGATCTCATTTTAATCAGTTATATTGGCAATTGACTAAAAGTCATCAAATCACCTGGCAATAAAATTTGTATTTGATAATTAATTTCGTCAACATCTACATTTTTTGCTGCTAAGATCTGCAAGACGAGAAAATGACGCACGTGTTAATGCGCGATTATTGTCTCCGTCGATCCTGCTGTCTAAACTTACAAAAAATTACTTTCTAATATATCGATATTTGCATCAATAGTGGAAGTTTTTTCGATTTCTAATATCTATACTTTAATACTAAGATGAAATATTTTTATGACGTAGTGCTAACCACGCCAGCGCCTTCCTTCGCTTGCCTTCAGGCCCCACTTTGAAAATCAATGCCCTAGGCTCAATGCTTTAATTTAGTGTGAAATGTAGGCGGCAAATACTCCCCCGTATGAATACTCTACCTTCTCATTTAGTAGCTCATTTTTCAACAGTAAATACCTAAGAATAGCGTTTTTCCTCAAAATTCAATTTTCTAGACATAAATCTCAAAACAAATACAATTTTATGGCCCGATTAATAACTGCGTTGAAAAATGTGCAAAGTTTTAAAAAGTTCAGATCAATGGCCGTAACCATTACAAGCCAATTATTCTTATATGGGGTTGGGCTATAAGATTCAAAACACCACCGGCCGCCTTGTCCCGAAAACTTTTGTCGGGTATTTGAAAAAGTATGATTATGGAGAAAGTAATTCTATAAAAATGAAATTTATATAAGGAAAAAAACTCACCTATTAACGGTACTTTGATACATGAGGAGATGGTTTAATTCTGGGAAAAACCCCGTTCAACCATTTTGTATTTGATTATTATAAAAATACATTTCAAATTAGGTAAGAATTATTTTTTTTTTCAATTTCTTTAAAATATCTCATCGCATCGTTGACTGAAATAAAAAAAAATAAAAATATTACCTCTTCAAAAATAGAAGATGCCACAGCTAAAATATTTTCCGTCTTATTTATATTTCTGTAGAATTTTACCCCAGGGGCACATGCCGCTATCGCTAACAATACTTTTCGAAGCACCACCGAGCCCCAACCTAAGCAAATATTGGAGGATAATAAAGCACAAAGTATGAAAAATAAAATTCGAGCAGACAAAAAAAAAGGATAATATATCTACGACGAGCGCAATCATAAATACTTTCAGCAGTAAAGCCACCATCCATGATGATGGAGAAAAACAATGCCCATTTTTTGATGGGAAGACCAAGAGTACTTCAATAAACCTATGTCTTTGCTGAAAGTTTTTCCTATCATTACGAGTATCATTGCTGATGGTGAAGGAATAGAATATTTCTTGAGGGAAATCAATTTTATTGGCCTGATATAGCAATGGGGCATTATTATTGGAGGAATATTATTTTCATGTGGGTTATGTGCATCTTATTCTTAGCTTTTGTTCAGTTGAGAACTTAAATTGTAATTGGTGGTGGTATGACTGCGGTACTTGAGAAATGATGAGGGAATCAATTTTTTTATAAGGATTCTATGCTAAGAACACTGCAGCTCTTCAAGCTGTAGGTACTCTTTATATCGCAAAACTTAAATGTCACTATTTTTGTTCAGAAACTGGAGAAAAGACGAATAACTGTTTTGGGTTTGGCAAAACCTATTGAGTATTTGGTTGGTAATACCTTGAGGGATGTAAAATTATTTGAAAGGCACAAGGTGGAATAACGATTGAAAAATCATGATTTTTTTTTAGTACCGCAGGGTTCGTAATTATGGCCAGTTTGGTTCATCCATTTTACTTCTGCACATCTTCGTGTTTTTTTTACAGGTGATGTATACACAGTAGCTTATATGGAAACAGAAATTATTAAAAAGGGACAATTTGAAAGGACGCGTTATCTGTTGAACAACATATTGTCTACCGGCATGTCATAGAAGCAGAATCTAGTAGAACGCCAGTTGTGCACAAAATGTACTGGCTCCACAAAATTGGCTAGTTGATATTCTGCGGTCTTGACAATGTTAAATTATGAATGCCGTTCAGGAATCTGGACATAGGGAATTTGAGCTGGAATATTGAAATACTTTAGACTGTTATTGCTTTAAATTAATAATAAAATTGTTGGGCTTGTTCAAATAACTATGAAATATGCAATGCACGATACATACAAACCTGAGACTTGTGATGATCAGATACTTTTGCCTTCAGGTGTGATAGTATTCACGACATGTTTCCGAAGATGAAGGGGGAAATAAAAGCGATTGGAACTTTAGAATCCGATACTCCAACTTGACATTTTCGCTGATGCATATGGGCATTTGTATGAGCATCTTCTTTAGTTTATTTCTATTTTTATTTCACTTCTATGGCAGAAAGCTCTTGATGGTATTGAAATACAAAATGGGAACACCACAGTTTTCATGATGTAGTATGATGAGTATGGTATATTTCCTATGTTTTGTTTCTGTGAACTACAGTTTACACTCACTTACACCTAAAATCATATTCGAACCAAAATCGAGCAGTTTAAAAAATTGTGGCATCTGTATTAAAGATATTGGCTTTGTTTGCTATATTGCATAGTATATCTGATTATCAAACGTCATGGAGCTCAAGAACGTTCATTGGAGGTAAATATTAAAATTTAAATACTTTCTCTGGAACATCCGCCGCCAACTTCTTACTATACATTCCTCCCATCAAGTTATATAAGTTTGAACATAAAAGTTTCCTTCGTGCAAACCATCAGCTGTACTGGTGCCTGCATAGAAACCAGAGCTCTTGATTTCAATATTATGTACTCCCAGGGGCCTGATTCTGCTGACTAGTGTGCTGCCAGCGGCTTATTAGTAGTACAGCACCTGTTGGTAGGTATTTCACAGCGATCTGTGAATGTAATGTACCTGTTTTTTTTTTTATTTATATACTGCGATGCCGGACATGCTGTTGTCAGTCATCCAGACCAACCTCTCTGGATTCCGCTAGGGCTTGGTCTTTAAATCGTAGGTTGGGTATTAGGTAAGATAAGAAGGGATAGTGAAATGGCAAGCCGACACAACTAACTCGATTCTCAATGGATGCATTGCGGTCCCCATCGTAGGAAAGGTGATATTTAAGGAGGGGTGTGAATGGTTAGATTATGTATTGGTTGCCTCCCTAAACCACCCTGTCCCTTGAAAAAATTTAAGGACATATTTAAGTGGCTTATTAGAGTTAATCTCCAGTTCGATTTGTTGAAGAAGTAATATCCCGTGGCTTCTTTTCTGGTTCGTGCAAGGCTGACGCCTTCATAAAGGGAGTAATATGAGCCCTCTTCCACCTATTCGTCCATAAGACCTCCACATAATTCAGATGTGTTAATGCCGATTCTGGTCATGTGGGTTAACACAGAGTTGTTACCCGTTAGGATGTCCGTCAGCAGGGATACTTGAGGTCTGTTAAGTCGGGTTTTAATTGTCGTCTCGACCGCGAGGGCTTGTATTCGAAGATTCAATTGGCTGAAGCATTGTTGTACATTCGCTCGATGTGGCCTAGCCAATGCAGTCGATGTGATTTGGCCTTTCGGACTATATCCATACCTTTGTAGAGTTTGCCGTTATATCTTCTCCATTCGTCTTCCTCGCAAAGGGGTCCAACTATCTGTGGAAGTATTTTTAATTCAAAATATTCCAGTATCAACTCTCACCTTTCTGCTTAGCGTCCAGCACTCTGCGCCATAAAAAGCGACTGGCAGGATAAGGGTTTTATAGAGAATTGAACTTTGTCTTCCACGTAAGGAGTTTCGAACCTATTTGTTTGATAAAGCCAAAGTAGTAGTAGTTTGCTTAGGTAACTGTTCATCGGATTTCTACTAAGCTATCTTACATGAATGAAGTCCTTATTTACCTCGAAATTTTTGTTACCAAAAGTGACGTTTTGTTCCAGCCGGTTGACAGATGTTTGTTCGTCTGTTGATAGCATATAATTCGCGTTGTCCTCACTTCACTTAAAGACAAACTAGTTTTGCCTGCTCTTAAATCATTGTGAATGCCTCTACAGTGGCACTTTGAGAACGGCCGATAATGTCAATATCGTCCTCGAACTCCAGCATCTTAGACCGATTTTTGGAAGATAGTGCCATCCGTGCTAACGCCCGCTCCGCGTACAATCTACTCTAAATCTGCGCTTTCACGCATCTTCCTGCCGAGACCCTGTGCCAGTGCATGTCTGGAATAGTTCGGATGAGCAATTTATACCGCATGTTTTCTAGGGCAGTGAAACATAATTGGATCAGTTTTCCCGACATCCCGAGCTCGGTCATCACTATATAAGTCTCCTGACGATCAATAGAATCATAGTTGGGTTTTGAAGTCGATGAAGAGATGATGAATTTCGACTGGAAATTCATTGGTATTTTTTAGGATTTGGCCCATGTGAAAATATGGTAAATGGTTGATCTGACGGGTCAGAAGCCACACTGGTATTTAGCGATTAAAATAATGCAGTACGGCTTAAAAAACTGACGTAGTACGTGGGATAGGGCTTGATTTTTTTAAGGATCTCAGAGTAAACTGTTTTAAACCTGATACTGACTTAGATAATACAATTTTTAAGACGACAACCCGAGTAACACATGCGTTATCCCGACCTTACCAGCAAATAAGAAATAATTTAATTATGCAAGAGATTTCTTTCTTAAAAAAAATTCCACTGGACTTTTTAATTTCCGAGAAACGAAAAGCACATCAAAATCTTTAATGAGGCAAAGAAAATCACTTGGTAAAAGGTCAGAAAATATCACGGTTATAGTGATATCAAAGGTGATACACTAACACTTTCTTATCACAAATTTCACCAAGAAAATATTGCTAGAACTTCCAAAGAAATTATTTTATCTAAGACACAGCTTTGTTGTATTCAACTTCAACATCAACGATTCCTTATTTAGATACCATGTAATTGTTGCTTACATACTTTAAAATTATTAACTATTTCCAAACACCATCTGTAGGGAAAAAAGTACCCAAAACAACATGCTAGTAATAGTAATAGTCCAATTTCGACTATTACCTAACTTTTATATCCTCCTGAAACGAGAAAAAAATATTTGCGTATCTCCCAAGAATAGCTGCAGCCATAACCCTTTTTTATGCCCCCTTGTTTTTTTTACTCGCATTCCATAGACGCAAATATTTGCTCCATAGCAATCATCACTACACGCTCTCGTGATAAGTTAACAGCGGACTTTGCACACGTTCCCCGGACAGGACATACATTAATACTATAGGTAACCCCAGTAGCATCCTTTTCCCTGACCTTAACACAAAACCGCACACAGTAACCCTCTACGATAAAATTACGGAAAACGAACACAAATGGTTATGTTAGACAGAAACATCAGTATTTTGCACGCAAACACACACAATTTTCAGCATAAGCGAGGTTAGGATTTTAAGGAAGCTTTAAGGGCTGTTTATAAGTTGGTGTGGCGTGTGGCGTGTGGCGTATGGTTATGGTATAGTTTTGCTTCTCTCTAATCCTGTGTAAACCTTGTTTTTTATATCAATCTCGCACACTTTAGCTGAATTCTGAGAGTGTTAAAGTTCACGGTGATGAGCAAGCATATAACATCCTGCTTCCGCTTCGTCCTTTTTTCCATGTTAGCAAATCTGGAAAATAAAATAAAAAAAAGCATCGAGATTTAATGGCAGCAAATTTCTTTGAAGATATTTTAAAATGATTCAGCACTGGGTCGGGGTCGAGTATTTTTGCTCGTAACAAGCAACTTACTAACTTACTTAAGTCATTTTTGCCGAGTCGATACAAATTGAGTATCTACAACTCGTACCTTTATTCGTTTTACGTGATATTTAGTTATTTATGAACCAAAGTTCGAACACTTGCTTAATTTCTTAGGTAGTTCTATAGATTGTGTTGGAGTTAGGACTTAACCAACGCTTGTAGTGAAACATTCGGTTAAAAACTTAGGAGTAATCTTCCCGCCCAGGAAGGGTCGTGGAGATGAAAAAGTGTCGCAAGATTCTAAGATTTTTACCGACGGATCTATTATGGACTGCGATATAGGAGCAGGATTTTTCGACTTCCCGACTTTGATATCGCCTTTCAAGCTAAATCACTAGCTATAATAGAATCATGCAAAATTCTTAAACTAAATCGAACTCAAATTCGGCAATAATCACAGGCAACTAGCGGCCATCAAAGCGTAAATTCGGCAAAATTTTGTGAATCTTTAAAACTGGTCCAACAATGTGGAAATGAGCTTGATAACCTGGACATTAACCACAGAGTCACTTTAATCTGGTTTACAGAACATAATAGTGGCATCGAGGGTAATAAATGAGAGCTTCTCCGACAGGGATCGCCCCTTGCAAAAGAGGGCAAATTTCCAACCGAAGGTGCATTAATCTTACCGACTATAAGGTATCTAGAATGATATGGGCTACCTACACTCAATCCCTCACAAACCATCTCATGTGTAGAATGAAGCTGTTTTTGGGAGAGCATGCAGCTGGGTATTCCCAATAACACCTAGATCCTTTTTCTCTACTTGAGTGATTCCCTATCGTTTTCCCGTTAAAAATTTTCTTCTTATTTAGGTCTGTAGGAGTTTTTGGTATCAAGACGGCACCGCTACTTGGGACTAGGATACGAGTTCGTTCTTGACCACCATTTTACCTACCTACTTTGGCCTCAACCAACAATCCTTTTTCCGTAAGCTCTGTCATTATTTATCTGTCTCCATCTAAGGCGAGGTCTTTCACCGTTGTGCTGCCCCTCTGTGTAGGAAGACTGGAAGGCTCTGAAATTTCGATCATCGGCTTACATTCGTCCTACAAGTTCTAGCAATCTAAACTCTCATTCCACATAATAGTGTTTTCACTTCACACAGTCGATAGGCCAACAGCTTACTGAGCTTCTTTAGTCTGTTTCAGTGGGCTTTTAAGTTCACAAGTTTATTATGACTTGCTGCCAGACCTCAAGCGAATAATGTCTAATGCATTGTGGTCTTTTGAATGGGTTCTCCGAGTTAATAGGCCATTAAGACATCAACGTCCATGGTGAGCTCAACAGATCAAAGATATGGAAGTATTTGACATTTAGTACCACCCATTGTAGAATGCAATGGACCTTTTGCACTTTCGATTTAACAGCATGCTTACCTCTTAGTCACACAGACACAACGTGAACTACCTACCGAGATTGTGTGAGTTGATCTCTCTAGTCTTGTTGCATAGGATATCCTTAAGTCGCAGGTCTATTCCGATAAGTCGTCAGGTCAACAACAATTTAACCTTCCAGGGTGGAAGACCGCAACTGCCATTTGAACGGTGTAGAATTCTTGTCATTTCGTGTTAACACCGTGAAGCACGATGTGTCAACTAAACCAAATAAGGCTTCACTGTTCAGTTCATTTTTAATAATTTTCAAAAGAAATAAAAGTGGTCCTTACTGGCTTCCCTTAGGTACCCCTAATTTTGCAATGATGGAGGTATATGAAGGGTCCCAATATTAAAAATAATTGTCTGGTGTAAAAAGTCTAAAAAATCTGGTTACCAAGCTTATCAGTCACATACGCTTTCCGACACTAACTCATTGCTCTATGACCATCTGTTGATTATGACAATATTTTCTTCGTACTTATAAAACAGTGGCTTATAAATTAAATTTGAACTTCTAATTGCAACAGATTTTTTTTTCTACAAAACCAATACTTCATCTTCAGAAAATAATATACAAAGTAGGTCAATTGTGCAAGTAGACATAAATGACCATACCTCCCTTTTCGCTTTTTTTTGTGAACAATAATTGTTTGTTTTTTGTTTTGGGTTAATTTTGTAACGACGACAACACTGTGTGTATAAGGATCGTGACCAAACATCCTGCATACGTGAGCAGTTTTCCAAATATATTTGTATTTATTTTATTTTCATAATAATTTCAGAGAACCCTTGGCTTTTTATTATACAACGGATGTCATTTTTAATATCAAAAAAAAATCGAAAACAAACGGCGGGGAATTTACGTGAAATATTGGCTTTTTCTGCCTCAATAAGTTTTTTTTTGTATCCTTCCTTGTGGAATATTTTTTTTTGTATGATAATTTTTTTTTATTTTGAATAAGGAAACTGTTCTTATTTTGCTTGAGGCGTTATCAATAAGCTCGCCTTTATTTACAATAAACGGAAATCATCAGATTCACCAATTATTATGTAACTTTTTGTTTATAGATGTTCAGGGAAGAGGATATGTGCCAGATAGCAATTATTTTATTTGTAATTTAATTAAATTCACAGTAATGTTATTCTTGTTTGTAAATGTTTGCAGAGTGTTAATTCCTGAATTACAAAATACAAAACATAATACAATCTTTTGTTTAAAATTTCAAAAAATAAATAATATGCTACTGGTCAACAGAAATAATATAGGTACAGTGTTTTACGGATATAAGGAACCCAGTGCCCTTTTCCTTACATTTCTTTCGAAAATATTCGTTTATAAGAATCACACTTATAAGAAAAACACTATTATAAGAAAGCGTTTCTTACACACCAAAATCAATTCTTATAACAAAAATGTACGCTTATAAAAGAAATTTACTTTGTCAAGCAAGCCTGTGACATTGAATATATATTGATTTGTTGAATATACATCTTTGTGTTAAGACCTACATAACAAGTTCCTACTTTCCAAAAGAATGACAGCTGAAAATTGGAAAGGCCGCAAATATTCGGACCACAGATGAGAAATACAAAGATAGGAAATTTCGGCAGCTTATTGCGTTTGCCTACAAGCTTATACATTTATGCAACAGATATTTGTGCATTTTTGCAGGATAAAACTGATATTTTTGCATTTGTGTGTAGTTTCACTAATAATTGTTGTTAGATTTTACAACTACTCATGGAGAGAAAGTCAAATTTACAAATACAACAACGTAAACAAATGTGATTTTGACATTTGCGCTTGACTTATTTTTGGTGTTTGTGCTTCGTCAACGATAAATGTTTAAAGATTACTACCTCTAATACAAAATAGTCCTGTACATTTACATGTAGATATGTATCAACCTTATTTGCATAAGCTCACAATATTTTGATTAATTTTACTTATTAGAAGAGAAGATTTATTTATTTTATTTTTTCACTTGTTGAAGAAGAATATAATTTGGTTACTTTGTTGCATTAAAGCTTTTTATCTTAAAAAATATTATAGATGAAGTTTTAATATGAACATACATCCATTAAGCATATAAAGTTTGTATGGCCTACTTCGATTTCGTGAAATTTTGTAGCTAAACGTACAAAATATTTTGTCTTGCCCATAGTTTTTTTTAAGAAATTTTCTTTTTTTTATGTGATGTTTGGATATAAGATACGGTCCGATATAACAAAGAAATTTCTTGGATTTTCAGAGTCCCTTATATCCGTGTTGTCCTGTATTTCAAAATTTGATATGCTGGAAATAATTTGCTCAGCTATTTGTAGAAATAATTAACCCGAGACTTACATTTTAGCCAAACTTTCCATTACCACTATACGGAAGACGGGAAGCAAGATTAGTCATTTGGGCTATGTGTTTGCCTTCAGCTTATTTAAGCATTTAACTTAACTCAAAAGCGGCCCTGTCTTCTGAAGACTGAATATTGTTCACAAGATTGCATTAATTGTTAGTTGCACCTGCACCAAACAGCTCTTTAAAAAGTTAAGACTAAATACTTCAACAAAAATGTATTTGCAAAAAAAAAACGTTTGTTTTTTTCTTTTGTTTCGATCTTGTAAGCCCCACTGTTTTAACTCTAATTTAAACTAGAGTTAGTTTAATTTGAACCTGAGATATCTAGCAAAATAATAAATTTTGCGCATACATAATTTTTATTATTATCCAATTTTTCTTAGTGTCTGATTATTAATATGACATGAGTATAATAAGCTCAAACTATTAACTTAGAAGATGAATAGTGTGAGGCAATAATCCTTCCGTTCTAGCCCTGTTTAATGGCTAATGGATAATACTATAATTACCTTGAAAAGTTTAACTAGCTTAACTGGAATTATTTTGACGGACAAAAAAAGGACAAACAATATATAAAGTTGCCCAAAATAAATCGATTTTGTTCAATATGTTGATTAGGGTGGTTAAATAAAATCAGTTTTATTTAAAATAAGAATCTTTAGTTTCTTTAGACCATAATTTTAATGATTATTAGAAAAATGGTTGAAGCTTGTATGCGGCTTAGGGAGTTAAACTTAGGAAAATAAAATGCGCGACTGGATCGCACGTACTTGCTCCTATGTCCGATTACATTATATGCAAAATATTCTTAATAGAAAAATATTTGTGTTAATTTAAAAACATAATTTCAGAAAAAATGGTCCACCCGTTTTCGACATATTGAATTTTCAAAAAAATAAAACATATTTTTTTTTTTCAAAAATCCAAAAAATTATTTTTCGAAAATTTTGAAATGCAGTATTGTTTAGAGTTTAATAATGAAAAGTTTGATCGAAATCCGTTGAGCCGTTCATGAGAAAGTCGAAAATCAATAAAATGGTTGTATGGCTGGTACCGTTAATAACAAAATATTTAAACAAAAATTTCGGACAAAATGTAGACCATACCCAAAGTAGTAGGTACACACTAATTTTTATCAAAATCGTTAGAGGCGTTTTCGAGATAATTACGATAGTAAAAAATGTATATGGTAAGTTCCGTTATTTTTGGGGCTAAAACAACTGTTCAAAAATCTATTTTGGGCAATCACTTAAAACTCTTAAATACCAATATTGAAGAAAATCGCTTCAGCCGTTTAGGCTGTAGAGAGTTGTACAGATAGACAGACAGACAGACGGAATTGCGGGACCCACGTTTTGGTGTTCTCCATCATCGTAATGTCAAGTTTGATTAAAATCTTGAGTTCGATTTTTTCCAAATGCAAAACTTGCCATATAGTACCTATATCGAAAATAAAAATTAGATATGTATTATTAAACAAAATTTTCTAGCCAACTTTTCTTTTAAAATATAACATTTTATAAACTCAGAATTAAATTTTGTTTTATTTTTGTCTAATAGTTTTTAAATTACATTTTGTCTGGAATATAAAGACTAAATATTTATTTACTTTTTAGGGGCCCGATAATCTCAGGAAATATTCAATTGATTAACATACGAATTTCACTGTGCCCGCTATTTTTGTATATAATAATTTAGACTCTTACTGGAAGGTTTAACTATATGTTTATATAATTAATATAATTAATTAATTAATATAATTAATTTTTTCAATCGAAAAATTGAGTTTGTGAAACTTTTCCTTTCATGTTTTTTTTTAAGCCTTTAGAATTTTCACAAAAATTATAAATTTGTTTTGAAATGGATATTCTTAAGCAATTTGTAAGCAGTTGTTAATTCAATGACATCAACTTTCCAAAGCGAAAAACCATATCTACTTTACCAATTCGGAAAGATTATATAATTTTCTTTGTACGTAATCTATTCACGCTCAAAATATGTGTGATTAAATTTGCCCATCGGTTTACACCTTATGTGTAACAAAAAAAAAAACAAATTAATCTGGCTTTGCGAAAAAGGACCATTAGGACCAAAGGTCCCAAGAAATAGGTATATAATTTTCTCAACAGGATTAATTAAGGTTAAGAAAAGCACTTAATTCGGTCTATGGTTAACTTCAGGACTCAACGAACAAGCTTATTTATAATAAAACAAAATATCTAATAAATTTTGTGAAGCACCGCGAACACTGGTCAGCTAGTGAAATACATAAAAAACACTTCAATGTCGTATGGCAACGACCTCTACATGTTATATTAATTCTTAAGGCACCAGGCAAAAAAAAAGTCGATTATTCTTCCCCACCCTAATGTTGGTTAGGCACATTATTCCGTTCATAACCCTTTGATCACTTTATGCCTTTATATTATTTATTTTCGTATTATAAGCCTCAACCTCTATTTTGGGGGGCCGTCATATAGGTTATTAATATTTATTTGTATATAGCTCGAGGTCCTGAATGTATAAGCTCAACAGGGATTTCATGTGTTTTGGTTTAATTTTCATGAAATTTCATGACATTCAAAAGACTATAAAGAAAATCTAATTAGTTTTCATTGTCGTTCGGTGAATTTTATATAGCTTTGGGAAGGCAATTTTGGGTTTTGAATGGTATAAATTTATGTGATTGACGGTGATTGAGCTAGTTGTTAAATTAAATCTATTGATTGATATATGAAATTATTTGTTTAAATATTTTATATTAGGTAACACCCATTTGGGAGTATAAAAAAAGCGCAATGGGGAAATTAGTCACGATATAAGCTGATTGACTTTGAGGTCAGAATTTATTATGTGGAAATTTTAATTATATTTAATTGATGTTGTAGAAAAAAAACAAACATTTTCGGCTGTTAAGTATAGGATTTATTATGTATTAAAAATTAATTAGTTAGGAAATTGAAATGAATGTGGAAGGAAAAAATAGAATTTTCAATAGAAAAATAAATAATTTAACACTAATTAGAACATATTTGGAAGAGTTAAGAAATATGCTTATTGTTCTAATGCTATTTTTAAACAAAATAAGCTGCATTATAATAGAATCAACTGCGTGGTATGGGAAGCATAATTTATGTAGGGAACAGTGTTCTGAATAGCTTCTTTTCACGTTCAATCTGAAATTCCAGTGAATGAAAACCAGTAACCTAAACCAATTTTTTTAATAGAATTTTTAAAATTTTTCACTAATTTTTTCAACTAATTTTCTATAAAATACTCTCTCTGTTTTATTTTTGCAAATCTGTATGAATGAAATAACTTTACATGATGTAAAGTTTTCGCACCATTAATACCGCAATAAATAGCGCAAAAAAAACGTGAATTACTTACCGACAACAATTCCATCTTTAAGGGTTTTTGAATACCCATAAAATCGGTAAGCAATAGTGCAGTGTGAACGACTTTTAAAATGTATATAATTTAATAGAAGATGTAGATGAATATTGATTTTGAAATATTGGCTGTGTGAAAGTCGCAATGGGAGGGACAAATCAGACAAACATTTAACATTCGTGTAGTGCGTATACTGAACGGTACACCCTGTGGTGGAACTACATCCCTAATGAAACTATGAGAGATATTGTAAAGGCATCCCTAAGCCGCAAATAATGTTGGCTAAAGAGCCGATCTGTTCTTAATCTGTAAAATAAAAAGAAGGCTAAGGAGCCGAAGTAAATCTTTTCATGATCAGATTCAAAGTGACTTTATTGTTTTCAACTTCGGCTATTTATACAAAATTTACATTTCTTACATACTAAGCATTCAGACCAAATGGAATGGAATGAATTAAATATTTTTGATAGGGTATGCGCACTACAACCCGATCTTGAGATTTATGCTTCGATTGAATTGTTTTAGGGGAGGAATATAACTCACCATTACTGCCTAGAGAAATGTCGAAAACATAATGAGATATATTGCTGTGTCACCAAACTTTTTAAAGCAACATCTAATATAATGGTTGTTCTACGAAAGGTCTATATTTGATGCATACACCAGGATGAAGTTGTTGGGTTTCTTTAACAAAGGGTGATCTTCCTTGCTGGCAAAGTTCTTGAGTAAGAGTAGTCTATTTATCTATGGTTTGTTTGCGAGTAGATACAACAATTTTTGCTGATCGGTCTGACGTCCGTTATGTCTAAGATTATGGATATGCTGATTAATTATCAATTTAAGAAATATCTCCCTGAAAGTTGTTTTTCGAAGATGGAAGCACTTGGTATTTGATTTTCTTTGGATTAATACCTTTCGAACCTATCGAAAAAAGTTGTACTGAACGGCTTCATGACTGATATTTATAATATAAATGCTGATGTACAGTAGGGCTCTCTTTTTTCTCCTATTCCTTTTCTCATTTTCAGCATTGGTGTTGAACAAACTGATCAGTTTTCATTCCTTGACAATCGTGCAAAATGAACAATGGACACTCTCTGTTTGAATTCTTATGCTACGCGTAAGAATTCCAGATCTTTGTATACAATTTTCGATAAAACGGATGGACTAATATTAACGAGGTCAGATTTATAAATTTGGATCTTCTTAGACATTTTCATTGCTTTTGCGTATCATTGCGAAGCAACTTGTCGAAAATAGAGCATACATCAATATAGTGATGAATATTGGTGTCAGATGATGGAATAGTATGTCGGGTGGAATTTTGAACAATAGTAATCAATTTAAATTTGGCGCACAAATTCGACATAATTTTTTTGCAGTATTGTAGTGTTGCTTATCCAGAAATCTAAAAGCACAGTTGAATGAAATTAACACCGTGTACTTAACAGTATGCCCGAAGTTAGTATCAAGGTTAAACTGATGAATATTCCTAGAAGCGGGAGTATTATGGCTGAATAGTTTTAGCGGAGGAATGCAACTGGCTATTTCGCTAGAAATAGACTTCGACAGATGTTATAGTTCTATCATTCCTGGAGCTCTATTTTGAGCAATGTACACAACTGGTGCTTAATATTAATTCCCATACAAAATTCTCTCCAAAATTTAGGGAAGCCTTTATTTAACCAAACGTATTCAATTTGTCAAAATTTTGAGCAGAAATAATTGTTCCGTACATTCTTTTGACCTAGAATTTGACATTTTCTTCTAATTTAAGTCAAGAAAAAGTACACAAAATATATTAAATTAAGTCGGAAAGATTTTGGGCAAATGATTTATGACAACCAAATGAACGAATCAATTTTTCTTTATTAAATCACCTAAGCCTCGAGCACAAATTCTTTGCAATGAAAAAATATTTTTTTTCCATTGGCCAGCTGCCTCCTGCGGCCTATACTCTTCGCAACGTTCTTATGTCAAAATTTAGCTGCTATATTAGCGTAATAGGACATAACTTCTACAAAAACGTTTTTTGTTTAAGTTCATCAATTAAGCTGATCCAACGAAATGATATCAATATTTTCAGCTGTGTTATATTTGTATAAGCACAATTTCCGCGTTGGTTAGGTTTCAACCATAAATGTCAAACCATTGACATTTGAAGCCATTTGCATTTTTAAAGAACATAAAATCATACCATAAAATCAACATCATATATCCGCTTGCCAATAATTAACTCTGGCAACAAAATTTCAAACTGGAGCCAGTCACTTGCCTTACACATAAGTACACATCAGCTGAATAACCACAAATATTTAACTTGAATATATTAACTATGGTCTTTAAGCGGTATACATGAACAAGAACATGTACTGCTCGATCATGGCTACATGAACATACATACTCGTATGTATAAGGTAGAACAATAAACTGGACTCACCTGTACAGAATAAGGACGAAAATAAATTTTGGTAATAACAATTTTATGGTAAACGATGTGTATACTAGTTTCCAGTATGTAATTTTTTTTACATACCTTCACATCACAAGCGGGTCATTAAGGGCTGTATTAGTTAGGTATATGTTAGTAGTTTAACTATTATGTGGTGCTGCTGGATAACGTGTTCTTGGAAAATTTAATGAATTGTCCTTTCGACCAGGAGAGGAGTTTAATTCAGCAAACTTATCAAATAGTGTGCTCATTTACTTTTGTTTATTTTAGTATAAGTGGTATTTAAAGTTCCGATATGAAATTGAGCTAAAGCCCGCAAGAGGTACTTAACTGCAATAACACTTCGCACGTATGTCCTTGGTTCACAATGTTTATGTAGAATTCTACAATAGTAAGCTATCCGACACATACATTTCGACCACGTGGTCATAAGTTCACACGTCTCTAGGTTTAGTTCTATAAACGTAGTATTTGTTTCATGTACGAAAATGAGATTTTGATAAAATTTAACATTACAATGAGGGAAAAGCCGTCCGTAAATCCTTGTGTCTGAATTATTTGTTAAAAATTAAGACGACAGTGACAAATCATTCAAGAGAAAAAAATAAATAAGTATATATAAGAAATTCTTAGCAACAAGAAGTTTTTTGAATATAGGCCTAATTTCTTTACATAGAAAATAAGAGTGGCTAGTACTCAGTCTAGCTAAGCTAGTGTTTGCTACCCATGGTACTCGCTCCTAGTAAAAAGTTAGAATCTGAGCATTTCTCCAATATAGATTCTAAGATCACAAAGCAGTACTAGGAATAAGACTAAAGTAAGACTTAGCACCTGTGTGATGGAATCACTTTAAGTAAGTACTAACAGTTTGAATAACACATAGGTGTTGGCGGATTATGAGAAATTAGCTCTGATACAAATAATTTGTGGAAATTTGACAGGATAGGTCTTACCTTAGTATTCATGAGATCAAATGAGCTGAGTATTAATTTTTAGACTTATAACTGTATTCAAGCTCTGTGACATTGACCAATATGCCTGATTACTTTATCTCTATTATCCATCCTCTTTGGACCCCCGCAGGGTGCTTTCAGTTATCTAAAACAAGGACTCTGGCAGATGTTCAGATTTCCTTAATATCCCGAAACCTAGAGGTTAGCATTCTAAAACTTGTCTTAGATCGATGCCGATATTAGTCGACATTACATATTTTGTAAAACTTACTAATTTTGCCAAATTGTATATCTTAGAAACGTGCTTATGCATTCTTAGAATAGTGTTTTGTGATGTACTTTTTCGTCTAAGCCTGAGGTTTCTACTAAAAGCAAGAACGATGCTTGAGTACAAAGGCCGTTCTTACATTTATTTGTTCTTATTCTGAATAAATTACAACATAAGTATATATTTTTGATTTTAATATTATAATATAACAATTCTGGATACTAGATCTGGTTTTCCTAGGTCCATAGGTTGAATGTATTGATAACGTGGGCTTCTTATTCTCTGAGGTTCCGCTTGGTTTGGTCTACAATGGTTTTCTACGGCGTTTGACAACTGTCAACGGCTATACACTACTGCGGTCGATAACGGATTTGACAGGTACTCAACGGCTTTCACCGGCCGGCACTCAACAGCTTTGGCTGTCACTTAGCAGTTGTTGCAGGCACTCCGCGGATTTCACCGGCACATAAAGGCTTTCGTCGGAACTCACAATCTTTCGCTGGCACTCAAGCGTTTTCACCGGCACTCAACGGCTTTCGCCGGTACTCAACAATTTTCGCTGGTACTCAAAAGCATTCGCTGGAATTCAACGGTTTTTGCCGGCAGTCAACGTTTTTTATGTCACTTAACAGCTTCCGCTGGCTTAAATTATTTGCACTAATATTATATTATTTAAGTCCTCTTGTCTTTGCTGTGGGGAATCCTTACGAATTATTTGATGTGTGAACTCTATTGTGTTAAAATTTAATAGTCAATAGTACGAATTATTTGATGTGTGAACTCTATTGTGTTAAAATTTAATAGTCAATTCAAAATGTTTTTGGCGCCAAGTCACCACATATTTTCTATTTAATACTTTAATCTCTGTGGCCCCGGGGGCTAGCTAGTGGTGCAGTGAATGAAGGTGGTTACATTTTAGATCATACTGTTTACATATGTTGCTTATGATACGTTTCCACCGACCACTAAACCGATATTTAAGTATATTTAGCTAAATCTTCTAAAATCTTGAGGATTTACCATAGAAATTTTATTCTTCTGGGATGAAGTTTTATAATAAATGGCGCAAAATTTAAAACCGGCTGATATTAAGGGTTAACCATGATACTACACAACAGTTTGCTAATATTTACTAAGGCACTTTACTAATATTTTTCTAATTTTAAACACTTTTTAACTAGCACCATAATAAAACTATTTTCTTAATAAACTACAACTAAACACGCCTAAAATAGTGCAAAAAAGTAAGCGAACATAACTTTTTGACGTTTGTAAATGTCAAAGTGGCATATGGATTTAGTACGATACTAAAAAAATAAAGTAGCCATTTTGTGGTTTTAACTTTAGTAAAATGTTAAGAAAATAGTACAACACTAAACTGGCTTAAAATTAGCAAAATCCTCTTTTTAGCCTAGTATCATACTAAAAATGATTTAAAATATTGCTAAATCGCTTAAAATTGTGCACCAATCTCATTTAAATCTTCATAGCCAATACATAAGCAAATTGAACTAACCTGCATATTCCCATATCTAAATGAACGCATTCATCGGGAAATTGAATTTTTCGATTAAGCCGCCTATCTCACTTCTACATCATTAAAGAAAATGAAAAAATATTTGTATTTTAAATAGTGCTGTCAAAATTAATCTGCTTTTGGAGCAGTGGGAACACTATTTATCATTGACATACTAGATATGGACTACTAGGAGCCAACCTCACGTTGGATCTCTCCTCAGCTAATGCGGGCATTACACCACGCAATATAATTGCACAGTAATCTGTATTGCACAGTATTATTGACCGTGTAAGGGCTTTATTGCGCAGTAATTTCGGTATGCCCAATATATTGTGGGATTTAAAAAAAAATTAATATTTTTTGGGCAATATTCAATATTTTGCGCAGCATTCTGCGTCGAGTAATGCTAATCCCAATATATACTTCATAGAATTGAATTTTTATTTGATTAAATAGGTGCAAACATGGTGGACCACCGATTCCTATACAGTATGCACACTAAAAATCGTTTTCAGAAAGCATGTCATGTTTTAACAATTAACCGATACAGAATAAACTGCAGGAAGGCAATAATATCTTTCAATAATATTGCATCGTGTAAGGACGACGCATTTCCACGCAAATTTTTGGCCATTATCTTGAGCAAAAAAATTGAGTGGTATTAGGCCCGCATAAGACCACACGAGCGCCACCCAGCTCCCAACGGAGATCACGAATATTATCAAGTACCAGTGCTTAAGGGATTTTTTTGTCAAAGAAATCCATACACAAATCCAAAAATGTCCTTTTCTCTATTTTCTACAGAAAAAAATAGGCAACTATATTATAGTTCTTTGCGGATGAGCGGAATTCAATTAACGCTAGATCAAATATCAATTTATTTTTTCTTTACTTTTCGACGCGACTAATAAAATTTAGCACACGCTTTTAAGTTTAAACTAAATTTAAGTTTTTGTTTTAACTTTTCGACGAAATGAATAAAATCTATAAGACTTAACACATCTGCGTAATATAAGTTTAGTGATAAAATGGTAAATGAGCTGTCAAAATTAAAAAGTTTACCAAAAAATGGTGAACTTTTCCTCAAAATTTTGTGTGGAAAAGCTTACCATCTGAATTTGTTAAATGTGGAAAACGTTTGACATTTAATTTTGACGTCTTATGTATAACAGTCTTGGTATAACTAGTAATTTTTTCCAGTTTCCGATATGGGAAGGCTTACACGGTTTCATGAATGCTCTTAATGTATAAGCCAGATACTGAAATCGCATAAATCTGCTATTTCCCACAACCATTAGAAGTGAATTCGAGCCGCAAATAGTTAGTTTTCTAAATAAATTGATTTAAAATAAAGAATTAATTTAATTGGAAAATTAAAATTAGATTTTTATTTTTTTTATTTCGAATTCAACCCTAAAAGCAATCTCTTTCCTAAATTGAAACAAAAAGGAATTTTTCTTATAGTCCCCCAGCACTACAGCATTGTTGACTTTCTATAAACAATAGATGTCGGCACTTATCTTATACAAAATAACAATAGATTGCCCTAGTGTCATTTCCTGTTGACTAAATATGGTGCGCGTGCCAAGAGTGGCAATAAAAAGTAATATTTTTGTTTGCTACTTTGCTCCGGGGGGAGTTAAGATCGTTCACCCCATTTTCAATAGAGGTTTTGTATGGAACAATGCTATTTGTGATTAGTAAATCTAAATCTAGATTAACGTTCGGTGGAAACATAGTATTATTCCGCTCAAATTCAATTATTGATGAAGTAAGGTGTCTTGACGTCCAATTATTGTTATATTTATATTACTAATTTTAATGCTTGCCTCATCATCATGTACGACGAAGTACGGGAGAATTCTATTTATTATCCACTTTACCACATGCTTGAAACTCACCATGTTCGTTGTCTTGTCACGATGCTATCAGCACTGAAGAGATTTCACCACTCAGTTCATATGTGAATATTCTTTATTCACCACGCTGATATGCATTCTTTGCTATCAGTCGAAGACGACCATATAGGCCGGGAGTAAATATTTAAAATTTTCACAGGGTCTTATATGTTATAAGGCGCCAGGTTATGTCACTGACATCTGCTATACTCGCAATTCGTAAAGACTTGCAATTCGAGATATATGTACATAAATCAAGAAGTTTTATGGTGATAAGTAGCTTGACTTTTATGATGACAATTTCGACACGATTATTTTGCAAGACCAAAATCTAGACCATGCATTGACTTTCTATGTCGCGTGGTATTGGTGATTTTCCTTACACTATTCAACCAATTTACTAGGACATTCTAACAAGTTCTAAAGATCCAGAAATATCCTCAATAGCAGCATTGATCTTTTTTTAAAAAGCTATGAAAATTTTAGACTTAGTTGCTATAATCGTACCTTATGTGAATCAGTTGGTAGAAAATGGCAGAAATGTTGATATACTTGATATCCAGTCGTGTAGCCGAAAGAATTTCAAAGTTCTTTAAGTCAACCTTCATGTACATTATGAATATGCGACTTTGACAAGGCATTATTTCTGATAGTGGAAAAAATCACTTCTTGTTCCAAATAAATTGGTATATTAAGTTAATAGTAATTATATCCTATAATTTAGGTCTTTACCATTCGTGTCCTTTCTAAAGTAATAACTTAGAGTGTCTTATTGTTACTACAGTCCGCACACTCCCACAGCGATTTTGATTGATACTCTATACACATGTCATTAATTCCTTAATCACACTCCTAACTCATCAATTTTCTTTCACAAATCACAAATCCATTTCGTCTAAACCTAATGACACAAATTATTGTCCTGAATATTATATTACCGCACTAATGACCTCTCCAAGCCTGATCTGATTTCCAAAGCCATATACCGGCATAAACAATATAAGTACTTAAATACAATAATGTCCACAGTTACAAACAATATTATATAACCCAAAATTATTCTTGAGTTACATATACTATAAAGTGTGTGTTTGAATGTGACAAAAAACACACTTTACTCTGTCGATATATCAGATGCATATTGTTGTCGACTGAATGGTCGACATTGAAAACACATAAGATATTCACCATATAGGTATAGCTGAGAACAGTTACAGCTATTATGACAGATATAGAAAGTTAAATTATATTCTTTGGTCATGTGGCACAAGGACATGAACCGAACATGACAGTAGAAAAAAAAATCGATGTACTTTTCCTTATGGAACTACAAAACAAGAATTCAATTAATGACAAACAGTTTGCAATTTTTCCGACTTTCATTGGGCAACACATTTTTTGCCTTCGACCGACGACCCAAACTCACAAAAGTCACTTATGCAACTACATCCCAAACCGAAGTACAACATTTTATCAGTAAACGGTTGTTGGGTATCATTTTTCCAAGGATCGATCGGTCCAAAAAAGTTTTTCGTAATTTTTTTTTGTATTTTGTTTCATTTTTTCTCGAAACACCCTTTGACGGGAAAAGGGAATATTTTTCAATATACTCGTAACTTTTTTTTTGTGCCCACTTATGCTCCTGTGAGTTGAGTAGCTGCGTTTTATGTCCCTGAAATATCCTGGATTTATTTGTGATTTATTGCGCTGCCATACATATTACGTGGAACGTTGGGTAAAAATAATGAAAAAGGAGGGGGCATTTTTTGGTTCGGTTCGTTTGGACCTCTAGTGCATAGGGCCATTTTGTGCCTTTGGTGTGTCGTCCTGGTTTTAATATTTCTCTCGATTCTGTAATTTTTGTTTCATTCACACCAAAAAGCAACTCCATTATATGTATACGAGTGTGTATGTTGGTTTGGTTGCTGGATCATAAATTCCAGAATCGGTAAATATAATGCAAACCCTCATTTCAGAAACAATGAAACCAGCATATTAACATACATAAATTGGAAGTCTAGAGGTTCAGTTAGGTATAAAAAAAAACGTGCTACTTATTCGGGCAAAACAACCCACCCCGATGATGATAATGCTAGCTAGACAGTGACAGTGTGTTTCAGAAACGGAATAGGTTTCTTTTTCGAAAGCATTTTTGTTTTGGAATTTATGGAAATATATAACGTTTCGTGTTGCATGCAAAACGATTTCATAAACAAGGCTACTCGTAGAATAAAGGACATCGCAAAGCAGCACCAGTTGTTGTTGTGTACCTGATTGAGATGTGCCTAGAATTTCAATAGGAACTTCGAACTGATGAATATTTTATTATGTGCCAATAATTGAAGTAGGTAATTGACAGTGATTACCTAAAAAAAAACATATCAACATTTTGACTTTGAAATGGTGTTGTTGATAAAAAGCTTGTGATGTACTTTGTTGTCGAAGGCTGAGGTTTCGCTCGTCGGCTAAGTTTTTAAAGGTTTTTATTCGTAACTCCTTTATTATGATTTTTATTTATAAATTCTAATTCTTAATCTTACTAATATTATAAATGTGAAAGTTTGGATGGATGTTTGTTGCTCAATAACTCCGGAAAGGCTGGACGGATCTGGATGAAACTTGGTACAGAGATAGATTATTGTCTGAAATGTGGCCTACATGCTACTTTTTATCCCGGCAAAATGTATGGTTCCCGTGGGATAGGTGTGTTTTAATTTTTCATAGAGCTCATTCTACAGATATCCAACATAGCTTTTATTCACAAGGCGCATAGAAGCACACGGATTTGCATGAAATTTGATTAGTAGATGAATGGAGTACTGGATTCTCACATAGGTCATTTTTATCCCGAAAACAATTAACGGTTCCTATGGGAGAGGCTTAAATACGAAAAAATATATACATATACTTGGGTGTTTGTTCCGTTTTCACGCCTCAACGACTGAAAGGTTTTTAATTGTAGGTGTATAGATGTCATAAGATTCCCGTGGGATAGAAAGTCCGTATATCATCGTGAAAAAATGTATTGTAATGCATCAATTGAGAACGAATGGGCCGATTTGGCTCGAACTCTTTTTAGTTGTTCGTAAAAACCAGGAGAAGGTTTTTGGGAAAGAAAATTTCGGGTAAACCCTCCAGAAAAGTCTGGAAATTTTAAAAATCGAAAATTGATTTTTTGTATTTAATTGTGTATACCAATGTTCCGGAATGTCTTTTCGAATGAAAAAATAGAAAATTCTTAGTGGAAAACTCGAAAAATTCTAGAAAAACGGGAACATTTTTTTCTCTTCTCGATGATATATACATAAATTTAAAGTATGATTTGATGATTTTGGGCAATGTAAAGGTGGAAAATTCGTTATGAAGCTTGGAAAATTTCGGATAATCCTACTGATATTATAAATGTAAAAGTTTGTATGGATGGACGGATGGGTGGGATGGTTGGATGTTTTTTGCTCAACGGATCTGGATAAAATTTGGCACATGCATACTCGATTATCACATAGGTCATTTTTATCCCGAAAAATGGAACCGAACAGTTCCTGTGTTTATATGAGAGAGGCTTATATATGAATAAAATATATACTTGGTTGTTTGTTCCGCATTCATGCCTCAACCATTGAATGGATTTTAATGAAATTTGGTAAGCAGCTGGAAGAATAGCCATGATTTATTTTTCATAACTTTATTTTTGTAGTTCTTACTTTTTGAATCTAATATTAGATCTTCGCTATATTCGCGAACATTACCATACACGACGGACATCGAAGGCAACGAACACGACAAAATCTAAATTTTTGGCGTTTTTGGCCAACAGCAAGCGGCTCGCGAACCAGCCCACATAGATTGGCTGACCTCGGATACTGGCTACTTTGTACTGGCTTTGGTTATGGTTCAATGTGAACTGCCACTGGCACTGTTCTTCGATGGATTTTGTGACTTGTGTGGGCTTTACTTATCCTGCTTTCCTGTCGGACTAAGTGTGAGTTGTATTGTGGTAAAGTTTAATCAACCATACAGCTATCGGCGCCACGTCACCAATTATGGTTTGTTTTACTATTTTACTAATTTTATAATTTTGATGGTTGGCGGGTGATGCGGCAAAAAGTTCTCCTTTAAATTATCCTATTAACATTCCAAGGTTAATGCCTTATTTGCATCGAATTCACCATCGAGGTCCCTGGTCCGTCGTCATGATGCTATCATCAGTGGATATTTCACTATTTAATAGACATGCATATTCGTTATTCACCACGTTGTGTGTATTGTGTGGTGAATATGGGTTGTTCGCTGATAAGCATTCTGTGCTTATCAGTCGTTGATGATGATGCACTGAGATGCTATAGGAGAATGTTGGCGATCGGGTAGGTAATTTTATTATTGCAGGAACGTAGGCGGGGAGGGGTGTTTTGTATGAAAATGGTAGGTATGGTAGATATGTATGTCGGATGAGGTTTTTTGTTTGGGCGATTTTGATAATAGAAAAGATAATGACACCATATTTTTTTGATTGTGTTAATATTTTTCTAAATTTTTCTTCATCTTCCACTTATATACAAAATTTAATTTTCAACAAAAAGTTATTTAAGTTCATATTTGAAATTCGGCTTAGATTTCAAGGTATGCCAAATAAAAGGGTGAATTACCCCCGGGGGCCATGGCCCGAGGCGGCAGTCTACTTGGGCGGCGCCAGCGGGACCTACTTTTAACTTTTTTTTTTATATTATTATTTATTTATACAGTTTTAAATATAGAAACCTAAAGAGAATATATATAAAAATCAGCTAGCCAGAAGTCTTAGTGAAAAAAGATCACAGTTCGCTGCAAAAGTACCCAGTGCCACCTGTCTGTCGAACGTGCCTTGGTACAGAATTCCACTCAATGTGAAAACCTGCCGTTCCGATGTAAGGCAAGAGAAGCGGGAGAGAACAAGTTGGCAAGTTCTGGTTGAATTACAAAAATTTAAATTTACTTAAAAGAAAACAAAATTAGGTTGATTTTTTTGGATTACATAACGAAGAAGAAAAATGCGATATTCTGTCGAAACGCCTTTCGTTAAATATATATTGTACAATTTTATTAAATGTGACATTTAGTTTTCTCCTGATAGAAGAATTACATCTGTAAATCAAGTTGCTTATGTTTGCAAAAGTGAGCCGTTACATAAGGCATCCATGCATGTATAAGTCAAAACAAAAAACATACCCGCTTTCGACCAACATCCGTTTCTAGATACGTTTTGTTATCCATTTGCAATTGCTAAATTAAAAAAAAATGCGCAACAGTTGAAAATTACAACAAAAAGACTACACATGCTTAATTGCTCATATATCAGAGTCAAGTAAGTAATGGCTTATCCATTTTGCGGTTTCAAAAGTAAACGTAAATAAAACACATATAAAATACTTTGTTCATGATATTTCTTTTTTATTATAAAGTTTGAACGTTGACATTATGACGTTATGTGTGAAACACGACCTCATTTAAATGACCACCACGTAAATTGTTGCAAGTATCGATTCTTTTGAAGTAATTTTCGACCACTTTTTGATACATATTGGGCGGTATTTCAGCCATAACTTGACGAATGTTGGTTTTCAAGTGCTCAAGAGTTAAATGTTTATCTGCATAAGCACGGTCTTTCGCGTAGCCCCACAAAAAAACGTCCAGCGGTGTCAAATCGCATGATCTTGGTGGCCAGGTGATATCGCCACGACAAGAAATTACGCCGCCAGGAAATGTCTCTTGCAATAAAACCATATTCGCTCGAGTTGTGTGGCATGTGGCACCGTCTTGTTGAAACCACATATTCTCCAAGTCATATTCTTGAGTAGCAGGCAACAAAATTCGGTTATTATATGACGATTACGCTCCGAATTGACGGTGACAGTCGTCCCATCGTCATTTTCGAAGAAGTAAGGTCCAATCACACCTCCGGACCAAAGAGCGCCCCACATAGTGACTTTTTGTGGTTGTAATGGCCTCTCTACAATTACTTGAGGATTCTCAGAATCCCAAATACGACAATTTTGTTTATTAACATACCCACCGAGTGAGAAATGGAGAAATGTGCTTTGTCGCTGAAGAAAATTTTGTTCGAAAAATCGCCGCCCAAGGGCCTGTTGTTCAAGCACCCATTCGACGTATCTACGACGTTGTGAATGGTCAGCTGGCTTCAGTTATTGTGTGAACTGGACTTTATATGGATGTAGGTTTAGATCCAAATGCAAAATACGCCATAATGTGCCGTAAGACAGTCCTAATTCCTGAGAACGACGAGGAATCGACACATTCGGGTATTCGGCAACACTTTCACTTAGAGCAGCGGTATTTTCAGTGGTACAAGCGAAACGATGATGCACAGGCCTTACAATATCTGTAACCAATCCAGTCTCTTCTAATTTCTTCCCAATTTTGCTAATTGCTCGCGTAGTTGGACGATTATGTAAACCATAATCTCCTCTTAAAGCGATATGTGGCTGTGGCAGAATCACCATTTTTGTAGTAGGTTTTAACAATTGTTATGTGTTGTGCGATAGTTAAGCGATCCATTTTCGTAAATGTCAGGCTTTCAACTGAAAAAAATATTGGCTTAACAACTTAGATTGACAAATGTCGAATTCCAGCCTTATACTTTTGAAACCGCAAAATGGATAACCCTTTATAAATGTATGAGGGACATTGTATTTAATATTCAGTGACGTACGCAAAACTTCATAAAAAGGGAACAATAAAGGTAGAAATAAATGGATAATACATATAATTAAATGTTTTTATATTGCCTAGTCGTTATAGTTTGGAGGAACACAAAGACGCCATTTGAATTCATTTGTAAATAAGAATATGTCAAACAAAATTTCAAAAATCGTTGGAGCGGTTTTTTAATAAATTAATTTCTTAGTATAAAATTTTGAAAACATTTTTAGAAAAAAAAAATAAGAACGCCATTTTTAAGATGTTATTAATATACATAAATATAAAATACAAATTAAAAAAAAAGATTCTGTAACTATTTTTTGAAAAATCGATTTTTCAAAAAAAAAATTTTATTTATTTTTTAAAAATCGAATTTTTTTTTGAAAATTTTGGTATGCAGTTTTATTAACAATTGTCTCATCAAATGTTGAGAAAGTCGAAAATATGAAAAGTAGTTCTATGGGAAGTGCCGTTAATAAGTACGCAAACAAAATATTTTTATACTTGAAAGTAGACTGTACTAATTTAAGACCACACACATTTTTTTATAAAAATTCTTGGAGCCGTTTACGAGAAATAATTTTTTTAAAGGTTATTTTTCACATTTTTATGGGAGGTACCGTTGTTTTTTATTTTAGGAATATAGTTTTTTTAACTATTCAAGATAATGTCAAAAAACTTCCAAATACGAAGTTTCGAAAAAATCCATTAAGCCGTTTTCGAAATTTTGAGTTTTCAAAAAAAAAGTTTTTTTTTTAATTTCCAAAAAAAATGTTTTTGAAAAATTTTGGCTTACATTAAACTTTTAGAAGTTTCTGCGCAATATAATTAAAAAAAAAACTAAATTAACCGTTTCCCAGAAAAACGAAAACCAAAAAAGTGGTAGGTACTCGTACTACTAGATGTACCAATAATGACAATTTTTTTTCCAAAAAAAAAAATTACCGAAATTAGGGGCTGGTCATATCGTATGTTGCTGCATCGGTAGTGATTTTGGTGTATTAGATACGGAGCGTCGATCGGTGAGGGTACTGTAATGGATTGTTACAAAAGTTGTTAGAGATTGTGTGGCATAGGCTGTGCCAAAGAAAGTTCCCAATACGAGGAGTTCGAAACCACTATTTGGTATGATCCTGTATATCCTCTACATCGGTGTATCACTACATGTCCAATGTCCATACGTTTTCCTCGATTCCATGTGGAAGAGAAGAAAATGATTCCATCTTTTTTGCTCTACCAATAAATGAAATACTCAACCTTGTAAAGGAAATACTATTTAAAGAACGCGGATTGACTATTTTACTACCCTTGACGAATATTTCTGAAATTGATGAAATACAACTGCAAATGCTTGAAAAGTGGTCGATATCTTTTGGTGTATGTCAGAAGTTGTGTTTATGGAAAACGAAACAACCGAAAAAAAAAACAAAACGAAAATTTCGACTGGCTTCAAAAAATCCTATGGTGAAATTGTCCAAGCCCACATGCCCTACCCTCCATAATAAGCATAATATTTAACTACTTCTTAGACTTAATTTTGAATCAAGCTAATTTCTGCATTAGTCCATATTAAGTTCGGATGAGATTCCCATAAAAAGTTATCATCCCTAATTTAAATTGAAGCCATGTATATATACTTACCCGACCAAAGGAAACCAAACGCATTTTTCGACTAATTTAAAACAAATTCGCAGTCTTTGCCAAAGATTTTCATGTTCGTCCTAATTTCACTTTTGTTTTTGTGTTCTTTTGTATAGCAAAAGTTAATCTCGAAAACAGTCAAGAGTCTATATTCTCTTAAAGATGTATATTCCATATAAATGTTTGTTTGTATATTCCGAACCAGAACCTCCCCCAAAGGGGAGAAAATGATGTTTATTTGTTTATTTTTATTATTCCTTATTTTATTTCCTGATTTTCCATTGAACTAGGGGATGCTTTTATTGTAGATGTTCTCCTCGCAAACTCTTCCCTGGTTGATATTAAAGATCGTATTGGAGGATGGTTTTGGTTTCTAATCTTCATACATGGGGAGTTGGCGCCATGCGTCTAGACATTATGTCGCATTTAAAGACTTTGTATATGTATGTTAATGGCATGTGAGTTGCCATATTGCCATCAAAAAGTGGAAAGTAGAAAGCATATGACGAGCATATGACTACGTATATACTCCCACCCAACACCCAGGAAGTTGTATATGTTCTTTGCCAGATATTACGTACCTATAAACGGGCTTGATAGGTTGTAATTATTGTCGGGAATGTCTCTTATTTTGAAAACAATTCAATCTTACGATATTGTTATTGGTTTGGCTTTTTCGTATGAAACTTTAGATGTGTAACATGCTTTTGTATTATTCAAGAGAGTGTAGACGAGTGTGCAAAATAATAATTGTGTATGTATATGTTTTTTGTTGTTTAAGTTAAACCAAAGTTAATTTGGTTTCTGTTTTAACACCCCATTTTCGAAAATTGGAGCAATTTTTGTCGAAAAAAAGACAAGAAAATAACCGAGAAAACAAAATAAATTTCAAAGCTAGATCCCATGAATAAGCTTAAGGCTATAGCACAAAGTATGCAGAACATTAGTAGTAAGTACAAAGTGGCCCAAAGAGAAAATGCTATATATATTTTAAGAATTTGTTTTTTTTTTATAATACAATTCTATATACTACTGAAATTACTCAGCCAAGTAGAACACCTAGCATTATGTTTCATTGGACTTGTTGAATTATTGATTCAAAATAACGGTCTTTAGTCCACAAAATTATTTCAGTAGTATACAGAACTGTATTTTATAAAAAAAACACCTTCTTATTAACTATGTCTGGCCAAGGACAAAATCTTCCAATTTTAATGATTAAAATTTTAATCTTGTTGGATATGATATAGTTCACATTGCTTTTTTGTCAAAAAATGCAAGTAAATTGAACTGAACTTAACAAAACGTGCGTATCGGTAAGGCGCTCACTAACCAACTGATGAATTCAAGTGAGATTGCCGGGATGAAATGCAAATTTTGAGGACTAAAGGCCGTTAAAAGCTTTTTTGAATCTATATATATTTTATGAAAATGGCGGCAACTATCGGTTTTGTTTTGATATTTCTGAAGTAAGAAGATGCTGGTACGCCATATGGAATAGCTTGCTCCTCTAGTTTGTTACTCGATATTTTGATATTTCTCAAGATTATCCATGTTAATAATTCCGATCAAGTTGCATTTGATGAATATTTAGCTAAATTTTAATGGACATGCAACATTTATTGACATCCGAAAAATCAAACCATGTCGATGAAAGTAAGTATAGGTCAATCTCTCTTCAATTCCTTGTTTTTTGGCTGAATGCATTACAGCTAAATTGTGGACATAATACATGATTTACTTGGATATAGCTATAGCAGTTGCAGCACCAGTTCCAACTAAAGCTGTCTATTATTTTAGAAAGTAAGAAGTTTATAGCTCGGGCTTCAAAAATATTGGAACAGATGATCCATCCACTTTTGTGTCTTTCATGCGGAAGTTGAATTTGTAAAAACCGCGGTCATCTCTGGATCCGACAGTTATGTCACAAGGGGTTTCTCAAAGCGGAGAATGACAGATGCTTAACAATTGTAAACTAGCATATTTCGAGATAACTTTGGCCAAATCTCTCTGGGAGACGGACAATTTACAGCAGCTGAACGTGGCCTGTCAACCTTGGGTTATGAAATTTCACTGCGGAATTAGCGGCCCGAAAGGATCGTGACCAGGGCTGGCAATGAGACGAGAACAGGTGAAACTGTTGTTAGTCTTGTCCCGGTCTCGTCAAAATCGAACAATTTAAGACTCGGCTCGGTGTCGGTATCGCCTAACGAAGTATCGTCTTGGTATTGGCCTCATTTTTAGTCTTATTTTTTTATATTTTTTTTTGTATTAAAAAAATGAAAGATAAAACCCGTGTGTAGATTGAAGAGATAGGGTACGGCATCTCAGAAGCTTGTAGGTAATTTCTATTTTTGTGAGGCAAATTTGAAATTTGTAGAAGTTTTTTAATCTGCTTAAATCGGAGCCATCCCTCAATCGATTTTAACAATTTTAGGCTTGACAGGTAGGTAACATACTATATTTTGACGCTTGAATAATATTTTTTTTCCAGGTGTCACTTTAAATGCCTTTAATCAACTTTTCCCGGAGCAAAAAATGAAACTGGTAAAATTTCGATTTTTGTGAGGTAAAATTTGAAATTTGTAGAAGTTTTTTAATCCGCTTAAATCGGAGCCATCCCTCAATCGATTTTGACAGTTTATGGCTTGAAAGATATTTGTAGTAACCGGCTATTACTAGATTTGACCATCACACAATCTAAAATCTGAAGAGAAAATCGAACAAAAGCGCGAAAATTTATCTCCCGAAGATCATCAATGCAGTAAAAGAAAAATCCAATGAAATAGCGAAACTCATTTAACAGAAATAGCCGCGTTTTATTATGCACGAAGACCTATATGGGTCAGGGATTTGCATGCATTATAACAAGACTACAAGATCTTGATATTTATCCAGTTCAATATTCCTGATCCAGAATTTATTTACATAATATCTCACCACCAGGGTTAGCTTTTAACTTGTACAAGTTGGTACTTCAATTTTGAATTGTCAACCACGGTGTTGCCAAATAACCAAACAACTACATATAATTTATTAAGTCTGCTTCTACACTAGTGCAATTTTTATGTGGTTTCCCATTGGTAAAAGATATCAATTTTGCCAAGTTAAATCCTTCCATAGGGCAAACCAAAATTTATTTCTTATTCTGAATCAATTTTGCAGATCCGTATTTTTCTGTGGATCAACCTCACTAGTACAATTGAATGCATTTACTTTGACAACTAGTAGTTTCCCAGTAGGAAATTTCGACATCAATGAATTTTTATGGAGAATTCATCAATGGATTCATCGACTATTTCCATCGATGAGTAGTATGTTATCATTTCATAAGAAAACGGTTTCGCATTTTTTTCATCAGTTAACTAAATTCAAATGAATTGAATGCCTACAATTCACTACATTTCCAGTTACAAAATCATAAACGATGATTCCACTGATGAACATTAATGCATAGGTTTATGAGTTCTCAAATGCTGCTTGGTTTTTTGCGGTGCGGTGGTTGTTTTGTTTTCTATCCGAGAACAAAAAAGCATTACAAAATTAAAAATGTATTATCTGCCATGAGAAGAGCGGCGAACATTGCGTTTTTTCTACCTGCCCCGAGATTGAGCCAGCTGAAAGGTTACAATTCTTATTAACCTTAAGATATTTGATGACTGGTGGGTAAATCTTTTTTGCGACTTTATTCAAAACAACATTAAAAAATGCCAATATTTCTTTTAGCGCATTATACCTACTCAATACGCAATGCTGCCGACTGAAAGTGCAAAACCTACTCAGCAGAATTAACTAAATGAATTGCTAAGACCGACAAATTTAAAAGAATCAATTATTGATAAGGTTTATGTTTAAAGTCGAAACCTCTTTTGATTTCGACTGATGATTTGTCTTATGTCTAGAATTGCTCCTTACCTCGGGTGGGGGGTAGCAATGACAATTAAACAATCTGTTTGGCTTTCGAAATATAAGTGACTTTATTATAAATTTGTAAGACTATTTATACTAATTAACATATGCAATTCGGCATTAATTTTTGTGGGAAGATAAATGCAATTTGATAGGCGAGCACCTTTAAAGAATGCTGAATAATTTTGTGGGAAAATAAATGCAATAGGAGAGGTGAGCAGCTATAAAAAGTGCTTATTTTGCAATATGGTATACTTTATTTAGGGAATAGGGTGTTTGAAATTTGGATAGGGTGTTTTGCATTTTCAGGTACATTGTAATAAAAAGTTGTTGGCTTAAACAGTTTACTTTCGCATCAAGATTTTATCAAGACTACATTTTAATTTTTACTAGCTAAACGTTTTTTATTTTCTTAATTGAATGTTTATATTATTGAATAATCGTCGAATTAAATTAATAAAATGATGTTTGGGGTATAACATACATATACAATGTTTCTGTTTCCTTAAAAAAATATATTTCCTCTTTCACAGAAAACTGACACTTTCATGTTATTTAATGCATACAAAATGAAAAAAAAAAAAAGAATTAGGTATCAAACGGGCTTTACCCATTGATTTCATAATTAAACATTCATGGCATTTGTCATCATATAAAATTCATATGCGAATTAACGAGTTACATTAATAGAGTGAATTAATGGATAAGCATTCATGTCATTTTCACCTGCTGAATAAGCAACTCTAAGTCAACTAGTGATTTCACAGCTTACTGTTCATGCCATTTTTCATCACATATAATTTGCTTATGAATAAACTAGTTACCCCTACTTCGTGATTTCACTGTTCAATATTCACCCCGAAAATCACTTGGTGAACGCCTATGACAGCCCCATGTTAAATTCATCGATGTTTTCATACCAAATTCATGGTGTGTAGCTTCCACTCATTGATGAAAAAGTTGGTGATTCATGCATGCATTTTTTGAAATTTCTTACTGGGTTAATATACACGAATACAATCCAATAACATATTGAAAACCAATTCATTTCAAATCGCTTTCCATCAAATTCTATATTTAGCAATGGAAATGGAAAGTAAAACTTACTTTTGTTCAATTAAAACAGAATCATCTCTCCGAGCTCCTTACTCTTTACTCAAGCAATACGGAAAAGCACAACGACGAAAGACCTATAACTCAGTAATTTTATTTACAATCTTTTGAAAGAAAATATTCCGCGGTGCAATACATTCAAACACCCCGTAACTGGCTGAACAGAATGGACACGCGGTCGATCTCGCGGCACTTCAAAAACCGCTCTGTCAAAGTTAAAATGCATAGAAACTCGGTTGATTGAATACAAAGGAGCCGTGGACATTGTTTAACTTTTTCAGTTTTTTCGCGCGTTGTTTGGCAGATAACAAAAAAAAAAACAAAGCATCTTGTTGATTGTTGCATCCACACAATTGTTGATCTTCGCTGGGACCTTCTGACGCAAAAATGCACATTCAAAATAAATTTGCAAATTAAAAGTTTCAAAAAAAACCGCGACTCCATTAGAAATATTTATTTCGGCCATTATTTCAGACACTACTACTAAAAATTTGTATTTCTTTGCTATGTGTTCAAACCTAAATCGTGAAATTTTATTCTTCTCCAAGAAGCGCTTTATGTACTTTAGAATAGGTATAATCTGTTTTTTTCTTTTTAAATGAATTATTAAAATTTAACATGAAAATAAGCGAACTATGAACAAGATTCAATGCTTTGTGAGAAATTTGTGCACGATTAATATGGGATGTCACGAAACGTCAAATTTTATTTCTTCGTTTATTTCTTCTGAGAAGACAAGAAATAAATACAGATTCTCATGTCTAAAAAAAAATCCTGAAATAAGGGGCCTCCACATGAAATATAGACTACATGACGCATTTCTTGCAATCATTTATTTCAAGTGGAGGCCTAGGATTATAATATTTTTTTTAGGCAATTTAAAGATGAGACAAAAAACAGAAGGTAGTGACGCGAACCGATCGAGGGGAAAACCAAAAAAAAAAAGGTTTCATTTTAGCATATTTTTTTTTTTTTAGCAGGTCAAAAATCTTTTTATGGAGGAAATCTTCGCATCCGGTTTTGCATTGAATTCATGCATTTGAAAAAGGATTGTGTATTCTCTCTAAATTTTTCCTTGAGCTAAGCACAACATGCTACTTAAATTACAAACTGGTGACCGACTACATTACGTTTCATGATTGAATTCAATGATAATCTCTCCTATATGACCGCTGTCATATAAGATTTCATCAAGGCATGTTTTCGTTGAGGAGTGAATTTCCTGCTGGGTTGTGTTGGAGCCGAAAGTTTCGCTATAGTATGGGGAGCCTTAATTAATTTCTCTTATACACAACTGGCAACACCGCTTTGACAGATATGCAAAAAAAATCATGTTCTAATTATTTGAAGACAATTTTTTTTTTCAAAACGCAAATTTGATTGATTTTCTTTCTTCGGTGCTGAGGTTTGTTTCTTGAGTACTTGTGATTTGTCAACAAGTATTAGCATTTTTTGAACTGGCCTTAAGCAGAACTTTCACTTCTTTTAAACACCATTAAACTGAAATCAGATTATATTTAAACTAACGAAATAAATTTCGGCCGGAATCTCACCAATGACGCGTTCAATGTTGGCTTCCAAGGCAGCAATCGTGTTTGGCTTGTCCCCATAGACAATAGACTTAACATAGCCCCACAAAAAATAGTGTAACGGGGTCAAATCACATGATCTTGGTGTCCAATTGACTGCGCCAAAACGTGAGATCAACTGCTCACCAAATTCGCCTCTCAATTGATGCATGGTTTCGCGTGCATTGTGGCATGTGGCACCGTCCTGTTGGAACCACATGTCGACCGAGTTCAATTCTTGCATTTTCGGCAAAAAACAATCTGTTATCATCGAATGGTACCTTTCTCCATTGACCGTAACCCTGCGGCCTTCATCGTCCTTGAAGAAGTACGGCCCAATGATGCCGCCTGCCCATAAACCGCACCAAACAGTGGATTTTTCGGGATGCATTGGTAGCTGCTGAATTGCCTCTGGCTGCTCTTCACTCCAAATACGGCAATTCTGCTTATTCACATATCCATTTAGCCAAAAATGAGCCTCGTCGCTGAAACGGACGTAGCTTGCGAAACACATTTTTCACACAGCACGAATTCTGAGAATAAATTTCAATAATTTGCAAACGTTGTTCAGGCGTAAGTCTATTCATGATGAAATGGCAAACAATACTGAATCGAAATGTCAAATGTTCGTGGAATTTGTCATGTGTGATCTGTCAAAAATATAAACGTCAAAAACCAAGTAGCAAAAAAATCACCCTATATATTCACTGGGGTAGAGCTTACGATTTAGTATTGTTCCGAAATCGATGAATTGCTGTACAATATCCAAATAGAAGTACACTTTAACTAAAACAAAAACAAGAAAGGACAACTTCCGAGCACCGCAGTAAACAATTTATTTAATGTTAACGAAAAAATGAAATGTCAAAAGGTAATCACAACTGCCAACCATGCAAAGAAAAAAATTTGCATGACCCAGATCGGTTTATTATCACGGGGTGAACTAAAGGGTCCGCCAAATAACTTTTTTTTTTGAAAATGATATAAAAAAAAACTACTGAATATTTTCTCAAAATTTTTTTTTATTTAAAAGTACAGTCCTTCCGGTTAATAATGGAAAATAATTTCATTCAAATGGCTGCCTCGGCTGGCCATGCAGTAGCCTACACGATCGGTCCAATTTTTAAGCACATTATCGATTGTGTGCAGCTGTATTTCACCAATGGCTTCACGAATATTGTCCTTTAGAGCGTCAATTGTCTCTGGCTTATTGGCGTACCACTTATCTTTTACGGCACCCCACAAATAATAGTCCAACGGTGTGAAATCGCAGCTCCGAGGTGGCCAAACGACATCAGCTCTGCTGCTGATATTGCGATCTTCAAAAACAGGGCGCAAAACATCGAGTGTAGCTTCGGCTGTGTGGCACGTAGCGCGGTCCTGTTGAAACCAAATATTGCTAATATCCTCCTCTTCAATTTTTGTGAACAAAAATTCATTCAACATGGCCCGATAACGATCGCCATTGACTGTAACGGCCACTCCTTGTTCATTTTCGAAGAAAAATGGCCCAATTATGCCTCTGGACCAAAATCCGCACCAAACAGTGACTCGTTTTGGGTGTGTCGGCTTTTCAATGTATGCGTGCGGGTTTTCTGTGCCCCAAATGCGACAATTTGGCTTGTTTGCATACCCGCCAAGATCAAAATGAGCTTCATCTGAAAAGATGATTTTTTTGGAAAAATCGACATCTTCTCTAAGTCGATCGCAGGCCCACTAAGCGAAGCGAAAACTCATTGGATGGTCAGTTGGCTTCAACTCCTAAACCAATTGCACTTTCTATGGCGTCATACCAAGGTCTTTATGCGAAATTCGTCTCAATGATGTCTCCGAAATGTTCAATTGTTGAGAACGACGGTGAATTGATGTTGATGGCGCTTCACGCACAGTTTCTGCCACAGCAGCAATATTCTCGGGTGAACGAACTGTTTTTGGCTTTTCACGCTTTGGTTTATCGATGAGGATGCCAGTTTCTTTCACTGTTTTCAGAAGATAATGAACATACGGAGCTGACGGTGCTTCTCTTCTTCCAAAATCCGTACGCAATTTTCGCACACATTCTGCAACATAACCATGATTTTCAAAGTAATGTCGCAATATTTTTCAGCGTTGTTCAAGCGTATACACAACCATATTCGTTCAGCGGCAGGATAAAACTAATTATCTGTCAAATCAGACATGAGCTATGTGTTACCATTCACGAAATAAGCACCAGTTCAAAAAAAAAGTTAGATGGCGGACCCTTTATATGGGTCATTGAGCATAATAAAACGCGGCTAATATCATCTTTAGCATGAACATGAAAAACTTAAATCTCTACTGATAAAAGCATTCTTTTCGTTCGAAAGATCAGTTCAAACGTAATTAAATCTTTAGCGAGAAAAAAAATCACTTTGTATCTTCCTTCTGTACTGCGAAATTCTATATAAAAAAGTGCTGAAAAGAAGGAACAAAATCATATTACAGTAAACTTTACAATATTACAGAATTTTGAAATACAGAATAAATTATGAAATCCAGAATTACGTACATGAACAATTTTGAACATCCTGTTCCCGTCAAAACCCTATAATTTCCGTTAAGTAAGTAAATTGCTTGCTTAAAACTTGGTATTTTCTCGATATTATACACACGAAGTTTAATCAAAATCGTTAAAGCCGTTTTATTGAAAACTTAAGACAATACCGTTATCGTTGTATGGCTGCTTCCCATTCTATATAGACCAACAAACACTTTAATTTTAAATCCAGCAATCACATACAAATTTGTATTGAAGAAACACATACATTTTTTCGCTTAGGCTGATGTATATTCTTTTACAATATTCGATGGTATGATGAAAAGCTTATACCCTTACATCTAATTCGTGGAACAAATTTTTATTATAGACTTTTAAGAAAACACATGTTCATCTTTGGAGAAAGTGTTTTTTTTTTGTTTTTGTTATCGAAGAACTTTTATTTTTCAATAACAATAAAATAAAAAAAAACTTTACTCATTCAGTCGTGCCTAAGTATCTGAATCAAGAATCATTACCTTGGTTTTTATGATAAAAAAGGTTTAACTTCCATTCTTTCCAACATACGGCATTATGCATAAATCTGATGAAAGTTTTATTTTATCCAAGCACAAGGCAAATAAAGTTTAATGGAAGTGAGAAGTAAAATTTATATTGTGTTTCTAATGGCATCTAGTACAATTTAAGATCTAAGGTTTTCTACTCAAATAGATTTTATAGGAAAAGTTTTGTATACGATGATGATAAGTAACATGAAAAAAGTTAATTCTTTTAGTTCCCCATCTATCTGGTGGCATACAAGTTTTGAACCATTGATATGGTTTGTCAGCGTAGACCAGCTACTTAAAATACTGCCATCGGACGCTCTATTCATCACCACAACGCCGTATTTTTCAAACGGGGTACATGGCAAAGTTCCATAGCCGGTCAACACCCACCTTAAGAGCTTAGGTGAAATACGAAAAACAATATATTTATAATGTCTAAACAAAATTTAAATTGGGCAAATCCATAAGGAAATGAAGAACGTAAGTCTTTCCTTCTGTCATTGTCGTGTCGACAATCGTTGTGTAATCTTCAAAGTTTTGAGTGTTAAAGTATTGACAGTTCTGACAAAAAAAAAACAGTCAACACACATGACCCGTCAATGTGTTTTGGGACAACATTGACGGACTTGCGTCGTTCTTGTGACATTCAATGTTATAACGGGTGATTTTTTTGCTACTTGGTTTTTGACTTTTATATTTTTGACAGATCACACATGACAAATTCCACGAACATTTGACATTTCGATTCAGTATTGTTTGCCATTTCATCATGAATAGACTTACGCCTGAACAACGTTTGCAAATTATTGAAATTTATTATCAAAATTCGTGCTCTGTGAAAAATGTGTTTCGCAAGCTACGTCCGTTTCAGCGACGAGGATCATTTTTGGCTAAATGGATACGTGAATAAGCAGAATTGACGTATTTGGAGTGAAGAGCAGCCAGAGGCGATTCAGCAGCTACCAATGCATCCCCAAAAATGCACTGTTTGGTGCGGCTTATGGGCAGGCGGCATCATTGGGCCGTACTTCTTCAAGGACGATGAAGGCCGCAGGGTTACGGTCAATGGAGAAAGGTACCGTTCGATGATTTTTTTTTGCCGAAAATGCAAGAATTGAACTCGGTCGACATGTGGTTCCAACATGACGGTGCCACATGCCACACTGCACGCGAAACCATGCATCAATTGAGAGGCGAATTTGGTGAGCAGTTGATCTCACGTTTTGGCGCAGTCAATTGGCCACCAAGATCATGTGATTTGACCCCGTTAGACTATTTTTTGTGGGGCTATGTTAAGTCTATTGTCTATGGGGACAAGCCAAACACGATTGTTGCCTTGGAAGCCAACATTGAACGCGTCATTGGTGAGACTCCGGCCGAAATGTGTGAAAAAGTTTGCCAAAATTGGACCTTCAGAATGGACCACCTGAAGCGTAGCCGCGGGCAACATTTAAGTGAAATTATTTTTAAAAAGTAAATGGCAGAAATTGATTTATCGATCCAAATAAAAATTTCATTCACTTTTTACAAGTTTCTGTGTTTTTTTGAATTTTCAAAAACCAAGCTCTTAAAAAATCACCGTTTATGTCATGTCACTTTGAAATTTGACGGTAAGATGACAGAGACAGAGTAAAAAATTGATTTTATGGTGACGTCACAGAGATATCGCAGAGACACAATGTTTGTGCATTTCTTAGGTGAAATAAAGGGTGTCTTTTAAGGTGCATGAAAAGTTTCGCTACTGTCTAATGGTTTGACAGTTGAGAATGCTGAACTCTATTGACATTTCTGTCAATAAGATTTGACAATTTATCATGAATCGCTTATCGCCGGAACAACGCTTCTAAATTGTAAAAATTTACTTTGGAAAAAAATAAATCTGTTACAGAATTTCATAGAGCATTTTTACCAAAGAATTGTGTTCAGTGATGAAGATCATATATGGTTAAATGGCTTCTTCAATAAGCAAAATTGTCGTATATGGAACGAAGGCAATCCTCAAGCCATTAAGGAATCACCATTACATCCATTAAAATTTACTGTTTCGTGAGGTTTAAACACTGGCGGCATAATTGGTCCTTATTTCCTTCGAAATGAGGAAGGAGCTGCTATTACGGTGAATGGCGAATGTAATCGAGCCAATATTCAAGCCACTATTGACGCCATATGGCCAGATTTATTGGAAGAAGTAGTAAAAACTTTGACTGATCGAATGGGCTATGTAACGAAACGGAAATTATATTTAAAAAATAAATGCTATGAAATTATCTACCAAATTATAATAATGAAAAATTCATTTCAATAACATTTCTGTCTTGTATTTTTATTTAAAGTTCTCAAGCTCTTAAGCCAACACTCATACATAGATATTCATATAATCTAAATATCAAATCTTTCATCACAAAAAGAAGCCAATACCGACATGTTTTCAAAGGTTAGTTCCTCTTAGAGTTAGGAAATTTAGTTATTGAACTACTTCGTTCATTTTTGTTCAATTTAGTTCAATTTACTGAAAATTCAAAACAAATATAAATATACTCCATTCATATACTTTTTCTCTGGCAATTTCACTAAACGTCATCGTGTTTGGCAAAGAAGAAAATCATGACAACAACAAAACAGGAGAGACCAGCTCATTTGTTTGTCACGTTTACATTCCAGTGGAATATAGAAAATAAGAATTTGAATGTAGACACTAGAAATTTGTTGATACAAGGAAAATAAAGTCAAATTTTGAACTAAGTTTACTAGTTTACTTAACAGAACTAATTCATAGAACTAGTTCGTTCACGAAATACCCAAGCTGTACATAGGAATAAGTACACAGGCACGATGGCGGCAGAGAGAGAGAGAGAGAGAGAGATAGAGAGACGGACATAATTCTGCATACATTTCTTCAAATTCAAATGTCAAATAAAAAGTCACACTCTCTCTCTTTAATCTTTAGCTTTAGAAAAGAAAGATCGTAATTTTCATAGAAAAAGATGTTTTCCTATTAAGTAGGTTGAAGCTTAAAAAGAGGTTACTTCATTATGTAAGACACTTTTATCGAAACTTGATCACAGTTGAGCCAGATTCTGGGTCATGTGTGACCTTGCCTCGTCTCATATCCATGCTTTGATTTAAACGCGGTTATTGAGGTGTAGGAACATCTTATACACATCAGGATTGGGGTTGGTTGGAATATCCCTAAACTAAAATCTCTAAATTTTACTACCAAAATAGAAATCTCAAAAATTATAGAAAACGAATTCGTGGTGTCAAGATTTTCGTCGATAGAATCTAATAGCATTTGTAAATCAGTTTGCCATTCCTCCAAATTCAAAATTGTAATACTGACAAATTATATTACATTGAAGTTGTAGAACTTGGCAAATTTTTGATATTGAATTGTATATGTTTAGTTCACAAATATTTGCAAATGCAGCTATCTATGAAAGTTCAACCGCATTAACAGGGTATACTATTTACTTTGTTTGTTTATAATTTTTGATTAAATAATAGATAATGGATCTTATATTGACAAATGTTTTATTTAACGTAGGCAATAATATATGGAATACAGTATCAGGTAAATATCCGCCTCTGTTATTCTTACAAATGCGAGCCCTTTTGGGCACATTTTTCATTACATTCTCATACATTTCACGCGGTACTTCATGAATTTCATCACGAATATTTTGTGTGAGTTGCAAGCGTTTCTGGTTTGTTTGCATAAGCCTCGCTTTTCAGATATCCCCACCAAAATAAGTCCGGAGCAGTCAAATCAGGCGTCCGTGGAGGCCAATCCATCACCATTTCTTGAAATAACTTGTTGTGGAAAGAGGTCTCGCAGTAATTCCATTGCAATCCTGGGTGTATGCGATGTGGCACCATCTTGTTGATACCACATGTTAGTCAAGCCCAAAGCATGCAGTTGTGGCGTTAAAAAGTTTTCAATCATATCACGATATCGCTCTCCATCCACAGTTACCGTTACGCCGTTTTCATTTTCAAAGAAGTAAGGTCCAAATGATTCCTCCTGACCAAATTGCACAACAGACTGTAACTTTCATGGATGCAAAGGTGACTGATGAATAATTTGAGGGTTTTCCATTGCGCAGAATCGACTGTTCCGTTTATTCACATATCCATTTAAATGCAAATGTGCCTGGTAAAGAAAATTGGGGGTGTCATGGGCATATGTACAGCGGCGTAAATTGTCTTGTGGAAGAATCTCTTGCGTCAACTGAATCTTAAATGGAAACAAATGCAAATCCTTGTGCAAAATTGTGGCCAAAGTTGTTCTTTGATTAAAACACGTTGGTTTATCGAATATTTGTCCATAATAAATTTTTCACTTTCTATTTCACGACTGCCAAAAATGAACTGTCAATACTAATGTTTACCAAAATGGCGGCAAAACAAAAGATTATCCCTTCCCGTCGGACACGCTGTGCATATTTTTTTTCCCACGCATCACTATTTTAGTTGACAAGCAGGCGGCAGTTTATAAGATTGCATAGTTTTTATGCTTACGATTTACGAACGCACACAAGCAATACAGATTTAAGTCCAGCGTTTACGAACTTGCGTATATTTTTTTCTGTGCAGTATGAATGCAGCCCTTGATTTATGAAAGCCTAATAATTATGAACTCAACATTTATCAACTCTTAAAAGTAGTTTTAAACTTATCATTCTACGATACTCCTGAAAGCTCGTGTCTTACAAAACGCTATAATTGTTTTTCTTCTATTTTTCAGATTCAACAACAACAACAAACAAAAAAAAACCTCTAAAGTTCTAAAATCGTTTTTATTTCAAAGAGCATCTAAGGCAAACAAAAAACTCAAAGCGGAGCAAAAAACCACTACAAAATGGCTGCGTTTATTGCGAAACAAATGGTTGGCAATCAACTGAGTGCAGTTAAAGGTAAGTACCTACAATTTTTGAGTACGGCAAATACATTTCATTCATTATTTTATTGTACTGAGAGATCTGTATACGTTTCATGCTTAAAAGAAATGAAACCACATCAAGGATATAATACTGCAAACGAGGGGTATTGCAATATGCAGTCGAGGCAATTACTATTTTAACGGCTGTAAACAGCGGTTGATGCAGTTAGTTGGAAAAGAAGTTGAAAGTTTTTAGTGCGCCCGTCGCGTCGCCCTCCGTAAACATATCCGATTTGACTTATGTTTTTTTTTTTTTTTGAAAACGTTACGTTTGTTGGTAATTAAATTTAAATTTACATAAAAAGTGAAGCATTGTTGTGACGAGGAATTTTCAGTCGCAGTGTGAATAAAATGTCTATAGCTTTTAATAGTTAGGGTGCTTTTTTTAGACTCGTAATCGCAATTGAATAAAATTCGCCCGCAAAAATTATAAAAAAAAAAACTTGGCACTGAAAAAATATTTTAAAAAGAACTAAAAGCCTTTTCTCTTCTACAAAGCTAACCACTTTTTAAGTAGCTAAACTATACTAACTGGAGTTCAACAAGTTTGTAGCTTATAACGGTATTAACTAAGAAATATCTAAATCTATTTATAACTTGTTTACAACTATAGTTCCTTTTTGAAATATTAAAGAGTTTTTTGTGTTTTAATTTATGCTGTTTTCAAGGCTCAACATAATGTTGATGAAACTTTTTAAAGGGTTCATTTGAATCTTCCGCAGTGATCTGGAGAATTAGATGAAATTTAATAATACTTATAATTTTATAATAAGTCTATCCAGCCCAGCATCACGTAGGCAGAGTAAACATTGCAAAAGGCTTAGGAAAAACCCTCATTCATCATGCACAGGCTCAAGTAAAATAAAAGGTTTAGGAATTATTAGACGTTTGTCCAATGAAAATAAAATGCACGACTGGATCGTACGAACTTGCTCTTGCAGCTAACAACTTAAATGTAGCTAACCATTGAGGTATAGTTTGTAAGGTCTTAGGTGAAGTTATCCTATGCAGGTTTAAAGTGCATGTATGTAGGTAAGATAAGCTTGACCCTTAGTATAATGAATAAAAATATATCTAAAAAACAAAAAAATATAAAATCGTTGGAGCGGTTTTTAATAAATTATTTTTTTAATGTATAAAATTTTGAAAACATTTTTAGAAAAAAAAATTTGAAATGCCATTTTGAAGATATTGTTAATATACATACATATAAAATTCAAAAAAAATCTGTGACGATTTTTCAAAAAAAAAATTTATTTATTTTTTTAAAATTGAAAAATTTTTTTTTTTGCAAACTAGATTTTGCAGTTTTATTAACAATTTTAGGAAGCATTTATATAAAAAATGTATTTTAATCGGTACTGAGAGAGTCGAATATATGAAAAGTAGTTCTATAGAAAGTACCGTTAATAAGTACGCAAAAAAAAATATTTTTATACTTAAAAGTGAACTGTTAGGAACTGTAAGAACACACAATTTTTTTTTATAAAAACTCTTGGAGGAGTTTTCGAGAAATAAATTTTTTTTCATAACGGTTTTTTAACATTTGTATGGGAGGTACCGTTGTTTTTTATTTTAGAAAAAAAGTTTTTTTAACTATTCAAGATAATATCAAAAAACCACCGAATACGAAGTTTTGAAAAAAATCTATTGAGCCGTTTTCGAAATTTTGATTTTTCAAAAAAAAAATAACCAACAAAATTTTGGTATACAAGGTCTTCTGCGTAAAAAAATTGAAAAAAAAATCAAATTAACCGTTTCCGAGAAAATCAAAAAACCCAAAAATTGGTTCTACTAGAGGTACCTACCAAAAATAACAATTTTTTCCAAAAAAAAAAACATAATCAAAAGTTACCCCTTCCGTTCATTAATGAACAGATTTTTTTTTTAAATAGTTGGAGCCGTTTTTCAGAAAAATAAGATTATTGTTTTTGGCCAAAAAAATGTATGGGCGAAGCAAGAAATGTATTTCAAGCAAATCTATCTAATCGTTTAGGCTGTAGACTCGATGACAGACAGACAGACTGACAGTCAGACGGAATTGGGGGACCCACTTTTTGGGTGTTCTCTATGATCGTAATGTCATGTTTGATTGTTAGAATTTTTTTTTACGAATACATAACTTGAATTATAGTACCTACCCAAGAAACATTTTTAACTGTATAAAAGCATTTATAGTCCTTCTAGAGCTAAATCTTAAAGCTGTTTATTTAGCAAGGAGCTCTATATGTGGATTTAGAGCAATAATCAAACTCCCATGTAGCTAATTCATTGAGTTTGAGAGCTCTTTTTTGCTCTTATTCAGCCTGTTATCTGTGGCAAAAGTGACTTGAAGCTCTGTAGTCCACGGGTTTCAAACTATTAAGACACCACTTTTGACATATTATTATTTGAATTGGTTTGTGTTGTACAAAATAAAAATATATGAATATTCTAATACTATTAAAGAATGAATGAATAGTTTCATAGTATGCAGAATAGAAATAACGAAGATGAAAATAACCAAATTAAAAAATGTCTTTATGAAAATAAATAAATTAAATTAAGATTTTCGATTGTATGATAGTGATTTTTAAGTGCGCATTTAATATTTTCACAAATGTAGTGATGATACTTCGTTAAATTACAGCGCGCCTACATAATTCTGTGTATAAGGTCATCAAACATAATTTATCTATTTTTATCTCGATATTATAAAAACATATACAGTCATTTACTTCTGTATCGGTAAAAAATTTTAATAAAAATAAATTTTTAAAGCCTTGGATGAACACGAGTCTCTTAAAGCAGATTAAACAAAAGAGCAATATTAGTATAAAGCTAAAAAAATATCCAAACAATGTAAAACTAAAAAAGTATTACCTTACACTTTGTAAAGCTGTTAGCGCAAATGTTGAATTGACTCGCGAAAAGTACTATTCTAACTTATTTGAAAAATCGAGGGGCAATATTAAAGAAGAATGGAAAGCAATTGACAACATTTTAGGGAAAAAAAGAAAGCCTAATGCAATACAGCATAGTAGTTAATAATGTTCCTCTAACAGATTTTTCCTGTATATCAAACAAATTTAATGAATATTTTACAGAAATATCTGATACACTGAAGCCATCCACCAATTCCGGTGGTAATTGTAATTGTTATACTAAACATTGTCTGGATGTTGACTACATACAACCAAATAGCCTTGCTTTTAGTCCAATCACCTCTTTTGAAACCTACAAAACTATTTTATCTCTGAAAAATAAAAATTCTTGTACTTCAGATGGAATATCAAGTAACCTACTTAAAAAAATTGCGTTTTATGTTTCAGATGTGTTGAGTTATATATTTAACTTAAGTGTTGAACAAGGTTGTTTTCCAGAACAATTTAAGTGTGCTGAGGTTATCCCCCTCTTTAAAAAGGGAGATAAGAAAAATATGCTTAACTATCGACCTATCTCTATCCTTCCTACTTTTTCAAAAATATTTGAAAAACTTATAATAAAGAGAATTACTTCTTTCCTAAATAAAAACAGATTTTTTAGCGAAAATCAATTTGGTTTCCGTTCGGGAAAATCAACCGAAGATGCAACTTTATGGCAGCTTAAATAATAATAAATCTACAATGGCTCTCTTCATCGATATGACTAAAGCATTTGACATGGTTGACCATGATTTACTATTAGGTAAGTTGTATAATGCAGGATTTAAGGGAGTAAGCTCGATTTTTAAAAAATGGAGTACCTCAGGGATCTGTACTCGGCCCTTTATTTTTTCTTGTTCATATAAACTCAATTTTTAAGCTCCGTTTAAATGGACTTTCAACAGCATTTGCTGATGATATATCATTTACCTACCAGTCAAATTGGGATCTTAATTGTGTCTTGCAAATTGAAGAGGACCTTGAAGCTCTAAGGACTTGGTTTCATAACCATAAGCTAATAGTAAGTGAAAAAACTAAGTTCATGACTTTCAAAATATCTGGTCATCGAGTTTGTAATTATAATTTATTTTTTCATTCTTCAAGTTGTAGGCAATTCTGCTTTCCAATTCACAATTGTGGCAAACCTAATTTCCAACATGAATATTCTTGTTCCAATTCTTGTTTCAAAATTGATTCAGTAAATAATTTTAAATATTTGGGTGTTACAATTGATTCTAATCTTAATTGGAAAGACCATAGCAACAACATCAAAAATAGTCTGATGCTCATAACGCGAAAAATGTATCTTTTAAAACCATTCTGCTCTAAAAGGATTCTAACTTCAATATATTATGGTCTTGCGCACTCTAAACTACAATACGGGCTATCTAGCTGGGGTGGTTCGTATGCAAATACTTTTAGACCTTTATTGATTGCTCAAAAACATCTTATTCGAATTATTTGCAACAAAAATCGTTATACTAAAAGTTGGTCTTTATACAAGGAATTGCGAATTCTACCTATGAGACATCTTTATATTTTTAAAGTTCTTAAAGAATTTTTCAAACAAAGCGGAAATATTCCTAGTAGAAACTCGCAGCTATATAATTTAAGAATAAACTACATTCACCTTGCAAATAAACCCACTGCCTACAAAACTCATTTCTCTAACTTTTATACTGCCGCAGCACCAAAGTCATTTAATAAATTACCTCTGTCTATCAGAACAACTCAAAACTTAAACTCTTTCTTAAAAAAAGTAAAAGACTGGCTTTTCACAATTGACATAAATTCTATTGAAATCTATTGTTGAAATATATATCATAAATTATAAAATCATAAAATGTATCATTTGCTGTTATTTTCTTCTGAATTTTTTGATGAATTTGTATTTATTTTTCGATATCAGATTCATCCTCCTTAACTTTGAATCTTATTATTATTATATTGCTGATTGTTACCCCACAACAGTTTCTAAGTATTGTAAAATTAATTCACCAATGTATCATTCATCACTAACTTGCAAGTTAAAGAATGATAACTATTATTTATTTTTTTATTACTCTTGTACTAGTTTTTAAGTTGGAAATGAAAAAAGTATGAATAAATAAAATTTTTCAAAAAAAAAAAAAAAAAAAAAAAAAATAGTTAAATAATAAAAATATTTAAAAATTAATTTTCCAAAGGTGAAATAAAAGTATTTTTGAAATATAATCATAATTTCGAGTTTTCTTTAACTATACTCCGAAGATGATTCTTTTTTAAAAAGGAAAAAAAAATAATTGCATTAATTTTATATCTCGTCGCCATTTTTATTGTCAGGCAAGACGTTCCTTCCAACTAAGCTGCAATACTATCTGTTCTGGAGCTGCAATATTAATTAAAGTTGATACAGAGCTCTTATGTCGCTTTAAAATTCATTGTACATTTTCCAGAGCTAGTTCCAACAAGATGTAATTTTCGTCTTTCTAACTTCATATTATTGTTATAAGATAGGGTGCTTCAGAAATTAAAAGTCAAGGAAAGCAAATAATAAAACAAATGTAGTTTATAGGAAGGAATTTTTTTGAAAGAATATTTCCTGAAGTGTATTTAAAGCCTAAGTTGAAATTTTTAAATATTAGAGTTTCAAAAGTTTTTTTAAAAAGCTGCTCGCTTCATTGTGGTATAGAAAATTTGTATCCTTAATGTGTAACAAGTTATTTTTTTAAAAACACAATTCAATATACAACTGATATTTCTCAGCCAAGAAGAATACTTAGCATTATATTTAATTGGACTTAATGGGTAACCACAACTTTCTTCTGTAAGGGAATTAAAGTAGGATTATTTTTTTTGTGCGTACACTATTAGAATTAAAGCCCTGAAAAAAAGTTGTTTTTTTAATACTATGAGAAACCCTATACATTTATATACATTAGTATGTAAAACGAGAAATTATCAAAATTTATAGTTCCAATCTGAAAATGGTTAACTTACACTAAAAATTGAGTTACATACATTCATTTATTTTTATTTAAAATAATAATTGTTTTTCTTGATGAAATAAATATTTTGTATTTATTTTGGGGAACACCCTATTATAATACGGGTTCCTAAGGAGAATGCGTCAAGATATTAATTCTCAGCTCTAGAACCGATTTGTAGTTGATCTTCTAATGCTATATTTTGACATTTCGAAATGCACATGCGTTAGAATCTTACTTCTAAAGCTAAAGCTATTGTTTAGAGCTCTTATTGCGTCTGTTATTGCATTTCTGTAGTGGAAAGCTGTACAACGGCCCCTTAGATGAGGGAAGTTCAAGAAGCTCGTTCATAGATCGCATGAAAGGTATTATGGAGCTAGTTTGAATAACTAAACGTTGAACGAGCTGACAGTGCTGTTAAACTTCACTCTAGAGCATGATTTAAAATAAAAATACAATGAGCTGTGAAATTATACCATATAAAGCCATAGCTTTCGACTTCACTTGTTTGGAGCTGCAGAAGAACAGTTTTGCATCTAATAGCTTTGACGATGTTACTTGGGTACATAACTTGTCTTATAGTACCTATAATCACAAGTAAAAATGAGTCTGGGAAATAATGAAAACCCGATCTCAAATTGAACTGCATAGTCTGGGGACATAAGTGAGCGAAGTACTCTATAATAATAGTGTCCGAAGTAGCAGTACCAAATTGTCATTTTGGTTTCGCCACAAGCTTCTTGGAACATGTGTAGTGGTTCCAGTATTCAATATGCACCAAATCCTCAACAAAATTCTTAATTTTTTCTACGATTATTAACTTATTTATTGTAAAACAACTCTGTTCTCGTCAGCAACAACCCCCAGAACGTTCAGCATTAATTGTTCAAAATCAGGTGTCCCTCAAGGAAGTCACTTAGGTTCTTTATTTTTTTTTTGCTTGCTAACTAAAAGGAAGGCTTATGTTGCTAATATGCGGATCTTAAAGCATATTCGCAGCATTACATATCTACTGAATTTAACTGCTAAACAGTATTCTCCGCTTAGCTGCGTCTAGCTTTATTAATTTTCCCGAATGATTGGTCAATTAAATTACTCCTTTAATTGACAAATTTAACATATTAACCTACTTTTTTCGGGTTTTCACCCAGTCTCAGACTGGAGGTATTAGCAGCCCATCATCTCTGCTTGAGGAAATAATATTAAACGTCATCTATGCACTTTCTGAGCATTCCCATCGATGTCGCTGAGAATTGCAAAATCGAACTGAAGTTCGAGAGAGTCAACAATTCAAGTTAATTATTTTAATTTTCGGCACTTTTTCAAATGATTTGCAACATCAGAGGAATAGATCGATAAACAGATAAATAGATAAATAGATCACGCTTTCATACGCGACTTTAAAATCGATAAGGAGGTGGTGTGTATCGATCTGGAATTCCTGGGTTTTTTCTAATATGTGTCGGAGTGTGAACATTTCGTCGACGGGTGACTTGCCTGGCTCAAAACCACACTGATAGGGTCCAATCAGATCGTTGACAAAAGGTTTTAAGCGGTCACACAGGATAGCCGACAAGATTTTATAAGCGACGTTTAGGAGACTAATTCCTCTGTAGTTAATGCATTTCAGAGCATCTCCGTTTTTTGGATGGGGCACACTATAACGAGCTTCCATTCATCGGGCATACTTTCATCCGACCAAATTTCGCCGATGAGTTGGTGTATGCTACTTACCAATTCATCTCCCGCTGATTTGAATAACCTGACTGGTAGACCATCCGCACTTAAGTTTGGATATCTCCAGCCACACTTCGTTTAGGTCGGTTGGCCGGAACTTTTGGCCATCAACGTCCAAGTTGAATAGAGTGTTTTGCCTACTAGCGGTATCTTGGCTGTCTTCGCCGTTAAGCAATTTGGAAAAGTGTTCTTTCCAGATCTTCAGCACTGACTCTAAATACCATAGCTTAGAAACCAAGCCTCTTTAGAATCAAGTTGGGAGATTGCTCTGTCTCAGACAGGGACCTTTAAGTAAATAAATATTAAGTTTCCAGGAAAAGGATTAAATTTAAGATATTTTTATTGGATTTAAGAAAAAAATCAATTAGCCAGTCTTTTGAAAGAAAATTTCAAAAGCATGGCAATTTGCGATATCTCAACCGTGCTCCCTGCCACTCCATGAAATCAAAAAAAAAATAAGAAAAAAAAGTCAACTGAAATAATTCAAGTGTAGAAAATTAAGTGCAACATTTTCTAGTTGAAATAATGATTTAAGGACCCACTCTTTGATGCATTCGTGCAGAAATTTCAGGCTTCCGATAAGAAAAACCATTAAACGGGTGGGTTGCTGGTTGGTTATATAAATGGAAGGTATGGTTGGATGTGTTATGTTTTTTTTTAAATCCTGCAGCAACAAAAAAAAACATAAGAAAATGCGCATTTCTCAAGCTGAATTATTGTAAGATGAACTTTTTGTTGATGTTGCCTTGGTTTATTTTGTGTTTATTTTTTTCTCTTTTTCTTGCAAGCTATCCACACTGGCCAACTTTGTGTTTGTGCGGTGAGCAGAGCCGAGAAATATGAAGGATAAGCACTTTATTTACCTCCTATGTGTCGCATAAAAACCCCCATGTTATCGTGTCGTCCTTCGAGAGTGCAAAAGGATAGATTAAGTGGATGCGACATTTATTGTAACCTTCGTGGGTTGCTTTTCTATTTCTTTACTTTACTCGTACTTTAATGTTGGCAGCCCTTCGCCAACTTGATGTGCAGGGAAAGAGGCTCTAGAGAACAAAAAAGACAGAAAGGTACCCCCTTCGGGCTTAATGGCAACAAAAATCAATTTTGAATAATGTGTTACGATATCGTTTTTAAGCCAAAGGATATGAATCCTTTTTATTCGAAGTTCTTATACCATGCCAGTGCCAGTGTTGTTTGCGTGCTCAATGATGCGAGGTGAATTTACGAAAAATAAGGAAAATTGATGTTCATATTTTAAACATTATTTGATTTATGTTTGTATACATACCACCTACCACCTACCATTCAGCCATCATCAGTATAAAACCAGCATTTTATTTTTAAAGCAAATTATTTTTTGTCAAAAGAAATTTGCCGAAGGGAAAATCGGATTTTATTCTATACTTTTCGATGTTCCCACTTTATAAATGAAAAAAAAGGGTGATGACAAGTTGATAGGATAAGAATTCTTGTAAATAACGATGTCTACTCAACGAACGACGAAAAAAAGAAGAAGACTCTTACATTAAATTTGGCTGAATAAGTAAACACAAAAAGTTTTGGAATTTAAGTTAAATTGTATAATTTTTTTTTAAGTGATTACTGACTCAAGATATGATTAAAATAAAATGTGTAAATATTTTGCCCGATTGAAAAATTTTAGCTATCTACTCGTATCCTTAATATATTAATGTATTCTTTTTGGAAAATGCTTGTCTATTTGAGCAATTAATATATTAACGGTAGAAGGCATTTGCTCACTTACTGATTTGTTTAAGCTTAAAAAGTTGTCCGTATAGAGGGTTTTTAACGGATTTATATTTAAATGGATACCAGCAAAAAGAATGCATACTTTTGGAAGAGCCAGTGGTGGAATCTTTTGTGGAATGACAATGTGGACACCTTGCTAGAATGGGTGAAACTCGAAATACTCTTTTATTGGAACTAGTATTGCATGGGTAAGAGCTCAATATATACCCCATCCACTTGAACTGCAATAACTGGTCCAACAATATTAAATTATTCACAGTCAGATAATGTTATGCTCGTGGGGGACACTAATACAAGTATAGGTGATTTCCAAAACATAGACTCACCAATACAAGTATTCCAGAAACATTTTAGTACAACCAGAAAATCAAAAGACACGTTAACCAATATACAAGGAAAGCGTCTAATAGAAATATTAGAAAATTTTGGTCTTACAATTCTAAATGGAATATCAAAAAGCGATCCAAATGGTTATCTAACGATTAAGGGGGTCAATGTAGATCAACAATTGATTATGGTTTTATAAAAGGCGAATGGTTAAACTATGTAAGAGATTTCGAAATTCAGTCTGCGACTTGTTCTGCTCATCTTCCAAGTTTAACAACGGTGGAAGCTGCTATTCAAATTACAGAAACTCCTATTGAGCGTATGGTAAAGATCAAGTGGAAAAATTCTCTAAGAGAAAAATATGAACAAAATCTTAACCGCCTCTTAAGTGATGCACCAAAATTTGAAGCCGATTTATATCAGTACATAACAAGCGCTATTAAATTATCCGCTCCAGCAAAAAACAGTACAAGGACACCTATCAAAACCAACAAGTGGTTTGATTACGAATGTCAAATCCTACTTAAAAAGTGGTTCGATTATTTTAAACAACTTAGGCGAAGTGATGACTCGGTGTTTGCGGCTCAATATCTTCAAGCTCAAAAAAGTTACAAAGAAATGTGTTTGAATAAGAAAAACGAATACTATAATGATCTAGCTTTAAGACTGGAAAATAACAAAGACTCTAAATCATTCTAGAGTACAATGAAGACTTTTACTGGATGGAAAAATAATGCCATCTTCTCGATTGAAAAAGACACTTTGGGCTTGCATTTTCGAAATCTGCTCAACGAGAAAGTTGAAAATCTTCTTTTTTATAAATTTTCGTTACCATATGTTGCCTACTTCGAAATGGACTGCTCCATTACGCAAAGCGAGCTAGTAAATGCCTTGAAACGAATAAAAATGGTAAAGCCACAGGAAAGTTCAGAATTTTATAAGTATTCTTCAAATGAGTTTCTGGCCTATTTAACATGCTTTTATAATTGAATATTCGAAAGCGCTCAGCTTCCAGAAAATTTTGAGAAAGCAATTTGATAGCTCTTTGCCGTAAAACTACAGAGGAATCTCCTTTCTGAACTCTAGTAGAAAAATATTTGCTCAAGTAATGTACGCTAGGATTCTGAATTGGATTGAAGGAAATTGTAAATTAGGCGTCTATCAAGTATGTTTTCGTACAGGATATTCAACGTCGGTTCAAATTTTTGTTCTTCAGAATATCGCTCGATTCTTTATCTTTATTGAAAAAAAGAAAAAAATATACTGCCTGCTCATAGATTTTAAGGCAGCATTTGACAAAATAAACAGTAATAGTCTTGTATACAAACTATCATTGAAAGGTCTGCCGCTTAAATTCACAAGGATGTTCATGGAACTTTTTACTCGAAATTCTGCAACAGTGTATGAAAATATAGAAGGTACAAGTTTTTTCAACGTATCGACCGGAGTCCCTCAGGGGTGCATCTTAAGCCCGATTATGTTTGCTTTATACATTGATGGCATAACAGAAAACCTAACGGGTGGAGTGAAAATCGCAGGGTCACTTATTAAAGAGCTACTCTATGCCGATGACCTAGTTATGTTAGCAGATGATCCAACAACTCTCCAGTTAATGATTAATTAGCTAACTAATTACTGCTCTTTATGGGATCTGCAAATAAATATCTCAAAGTCAAAGATACTGGTTTTTCGTGGTAATTATTCGAGAAGTGAAACCCAAAGATGGATTTTGAATAATGAACAATTGGAGGTAGTCGACGAATAAAAGTACCTAGGTGTAATCTTCTCGTCGAACTTAAAACTAGATAAGCACTTCAAAGCCAAATGCACGGTTGCAAGAACAGCAATCAACTCGATATGGAAATCATTTTACATTAAGCAAGTTATAAGCACATCTGCGAAATATAAGGTTCTCAATGCCACCATCAATGCGTGTCTATGGATCTGAAATATTCGGATGTTCCTATGTGGAAGAGTTCGAAAAGCGTCAACGCTATTTTTTCAAACGTTTGTTCAGGTTAACAGAAACAACACCAACATATACTATTCATGTGGAAATTGGGCTGTCAAATATATACTCAAAAATCTTAAATCCAACATGGACTACATAATAAAAACAATGAGGAGGAGTAGCTCTTGCTTGCAAAAACAAATTTTGCTATTTTTATTGAGGACATCTTTGAGAGTTTTCAAGGACTGTAACGAACTAGCTAGGGTCCACAATTTTAAATTTAGGCTATCACAAAATTATGAAGATTGGAGAAATACTTTTTCAGACCTAATAACAAAAGTCGATGAACACTTATACCAGCAGAATATAAATTTAGCTGCCTCTTCAAATTAAATACTAGAACTTGAATCATCAGCTTGGCGTAGATAACTATTTCAAGAACAAGATGAGTATAGATAAAATGAATACCATTTTTCGTTGAAGAACAGAAATTATTAATTTAAATTTTATTCCGTATAGGGAAGATCTACCAGAAGTTTGTGGATTATGCAACTGTAACGAACGAGTAGATGTTAAACATTTCATTGCGAGATGCCCAATGCTACAAGAAATAAGAAGACTTCACTTCGAGAAAAGCTTTCTTGATCAAACCGAACTGTATGATCTTCTAAATGGAATCAAGGGCTGGAATCGCCTATACAATTTTACTAAACAAACTCTTATGTATAGAGGCGAATTCGCGTAGTTTGCAAACTTTGCTATGTAAATATGACACTTAACCGACAACAACGAGCGATAAGGAGCGCTCGGTGCGAACAAAACCTCCACCGTACTGAGTGAATTAAAACTCAGTTATGCTGAGGTGTCTTCTTTTTGCTCAAATCGCATACGTATGTACCTACTCAAATGATATTTTGTAAGCTTTATTAGAATTTTCAAATGATATACTTTATTTCTTATAACTGATTGTAACAGTCACTCTGTCAGACGGCACATTTAGCCATGTCATATTTATTGTTATTTATTCACTTATATTCAATAAAAACTAATCTAATCTAATCTAATCTAGAAGGTTTTTCTTCCAATATTTATATTTGTTTCTTGGACAGTCAACAGACGGGCTTTGAGAAATGTGTTGAAGGAAAAAAAAATACTTCCTGCAGCTAAGCCGGCTGGAATCCTCAGAAGCTCATTTACGATCCCTATATCGACAACCATAACTCTTAGGCCATCATTATGTAGTTCAGGTTCTATAGCCGTATTGCCACAGCATAGGGATCACCGGTCCTACCCAATCAAACGGCATAGCCAAAGAAGGAGAGTGCTGCGAAGAATGACCGTAAGACGGCAACTTCATTGGTCAGTTGTGAGCAGGTATAACTACAGAGGCCAGAAAGGAAGCATTCAAAATATTCCTTTTCAACAAGCTTCCAGATCTTAGGCAAAGGGATGATCAAGAAGTGCGGCAATTTAAGAGGAACTTCTTAAATGTTGTGGATGACATATATTGTCTGTCCTCCCTCCTCATGCGAGGCATAGACTTTTTTCAGCTTCCACTGTCTCCCTCATGGTGTTGTTTTGCTTCTGGACTACAGGGGTACCCACCTGCACAAGTTCCAAATAACTTCCTTTAGTTATTCTGTAGAATGCAATAGATTGAGAATCAGAAAATTCTGACTGTTTATCAGCGAAGAACCATTGACCATCTTAGCCATATTAACTATTGAAGCCGATTTAACCAGATCCGTCAATTATGAAACTGTTATTGATGAATTTTTCAACCAATCTCTTCATCGAAAAAAAAATATGTAAAAAGAAAATGAATGGTGCCCACAGTTAAGTATTTTTTTTGAATTTACATATAGTGCGGCATAAAAATATTGGCCCGGGGTGCCAAATCTTTAAATATACCACTGTTGTCAGTATCCCTTTTTAAAAGAAACGGACATCTGCCCAGAATGCACACTAAAATACGTCCTCCTTCTGTCTAAGGTAACATAGCTCACAAGTTTTTCATAAGCCGCTTTTCTGCGGTAAGTAATTCAATGGAAGCAACTCCCCTCGTGATCTTAAAATGAGTGTCATGAGCATACTCTAACTTGAAGTAATTATTAGTAGCGGGCTTGTGGCTTTACCAAAAAAGTCTTCCCCATTTCATCTTCAACTAATGTGTTCACGTGTCCATCGCATCGTTTTGAAATATCAGTCCACACCACTCGGCTAAATTTCTCCAAGACTCAAACCATGAATTTTATTTTGGGAATGTTTTTAGCATTGTTATTCGGTCAATCTAAATTTTGAACTTAAAAATGTTCTATTTGGTAGTCTAAATGTTAATTTTAAGCAGTACCCCAAAAGCTTATCCACTTCTTATCCAAATACTCGGATCACCAAACTTGACCTGCATTACGTTACGTCCACTCCATCGCCAGTCATCAAACATACCTTAAAATAATAAATCATTATACTCCTCAAATGATAACCTAACCTCAGAAGCCAAAACTGATGACGTATAGTGGAAGAAAGTAATTTGAGTTCTTCTGCAATGTTACAGATTACACTTACTGCCAACCAAAATATGTATAAACGAAAGTCAACAAATAATGGCAAATCCAGTTCTAACAGGTTTAATACATAATAGAAAATAACAATTTAGTGTACACGCTAGATGTCCTATCTGTTGAAGACCAAGACACCCCAGCTGGACTATGCCATCTCACTTTTTGAAATTTGACGACTGCTACCTCAGTTTTGATATTTAGTGACAAAGTGCTGTTTCAGGTTGTACTCTGTTCGAATTACTGTTAAATCGGTCGAACTTAGAGTTAAATCATCAGCCCATTTTAAGATTTGAAAAAAATAAATATATTTTTTTTTTTTTTCAAAAACCCTTATGAGAAGGTCGATAATCAAAAAAAAGGTTGTATGGTGGTACCGTTAATAACAAAACATGTAAACAAAAATTTTGACTCCAATGGAGACTCAACATAATGTAGTGCATACACTTTTTTTTATCAAAATAGTTAAAGCCGTTTTCGGGATAATTAAGATGGTAGAAGACATTTTATGGATAAGTAATGTTATTTTTAGGGCTACTCGTATAAACGATTTAAAAATCTATTTGAGACAATCAACGAAAAATATAAAGTATACGAAGTTTGAAGAAAATCGCTTCGATATATCGATCTGCAGTTTGATTAAGATCTCGAGTTCAATTTTTTTTTCCAAATGCAAAACATGCCATATTTTACCTACAAACACACCAGAGTTGTAAAAGAATGCAATTATTTTGGAATTTAACTCATTTGATTTATCTCCAAAAATGTGTAACTCATGAATTCAATTAAAGACTTCAACTTCAAAATACGAAATCACCATTCATTTTGAATTCATTGATTGGGAATTCATTTTAGTTAATTCAGTGAGTGCATTCAAATGAATGCAATCTTCTGTGATTTCAGTGACGTCATTGAAGTCTATTTAAAGTCATTGAAGTCATTTTGAAGTCAAAATCAATTGAAGTCATTTTAAAGACATTTACGTCACTTGGAAGTCATTCCTTTTTAACAAATTTAAGTTCAACTGTGAATAATAATTGAACAAGCTTACTATTTGTTATTAAATAAAATGCACGACTGGATCGCCCGAACTTGCTCTTATGTTCGATCACATATACATACATACATATACCTACATTTATTTTGTTCATAAACGGCTCGACAGATTTTGATTAAATATTTTTATAAGAGGTCCTTCAAATTATAAATAATACTGCATACCAAAATTTTCGAAAAATATTTTTTTTTTGGAAAATTTTGTGTTTCGAAAACGGATGGATGATTTTTTGTTGAGTTTTGTTTTCAAGTTTATACTATTTAATATTTAAAATTGTCATAACAAGTTTAAAAAAAAAAATAAATTAAAACCTTTTGCATACGATGTGATCAAATATAAGAGCAAGTTCGGGCGATACAGTCGTGCATTTTATTTAAATAACGTATAGTAAGCTTATTTAAAGTATTATTATTCACATTTGAACATTTGACTTCATTGACTTCAAAACGACTTGAATGACTTCAATTGATTTTGACTTCAAAATTACTTCAATTACTTTAAAAAGACTTCAGTGACGTCACTCAGCAGAAGATTGCATTCATTTGAATGCACTCATTGAATTAACTAAAATGAATTCCTTATCAATGAATTCAAAATGAATGGTGACTTCATATTTTGAACTTGAAGTCTTTAAGTGAATTTATATGATTGAAGTCAATATGAATTAGTTTTCCTGTAACTTCAATGAAAACATTCCAAAATGATTGCATTCTCTTACAACTCTGATACATACATATCGCAAATAAAAAAATTTATACAAAATTGTAGTATTCGAAATGTAAGAAATTAAATATACAGAATATTGTTAATGAGTCTAACCTACACTACATTAACATTTTGTTGCTCCTTTAGTAAAACCTTGAATCCTGGACGAGCTTACCTCAGCCTACGATAAAAAGCTTCTTACAAGCTGCGTAGAACATATTGGCTTTCGCTGTTGTTTTGAAAATGCGATACTGGGCTCCGTATTTGACATCTTTGCAATGCATTAAATTTCTCCAAGTTAATTATGTGACGCTTTTGGATTTCGCTGTTTGTCTATCATATGGATTTTCGGCTTAAAAAAATCTGGAGACCATTATACCCAGATTATTGTATTGTTTGACGACCTAAAATGTCCAATTTTCAGTGTGACTAGGATCATCTTCTAAAGTCCAAAAGAGTTGTATAGATCCACAACCCTACTTTCCTCTCCGTTAATCACGGCATCTCTTGAACTACTACACTTCTTTTCCATTGGCTTATTTTATCTTTCTAAATCATTTATTCGTGCATCATTAAAATATTAAATAAGTTACAACCAGATTTTCTTCATCCCAGGTTTTGGGATCTAGTATACCGGGATTACTTTTCGATCCATCTTCCATTGAAGGCAAGTCTCCTGGTAGCTTATAAGGGCAATTAATGTTTTAAGAATTTTACAGAGAGACACAGACTTAATGGTTTTTCTCTAAATTCTAAGAAATTTTGTAATCAAACAAGTTGATTTGATTTTGACTGAAATTCATTTTAAGGCTCTTAAAAAAATCGGTTTTCAGTTCGTGTCACTTCGAGTGATTTTTGCAGAAAATAATAACCTTAAAATTGTAGTTTTTTTTGTGGAAAAATTGCGACGGCAACCCTATAGTTCTGTATTTTTATCAATGCAGTGACGAAGGTTTAGGTTATAGAACGACCATTCATTGTTATGTAATATATTGGTGTGTAGGAAGGCACCCTATCCTAACTCCACCACCTACCCTACCATCCACAACAATACATGAACTTTCGATACGCTCTGTGAGCTAACCAGAAAGAACATTTTTTGTATAAACTAAATTCCTTAGCATTTATTTTCAGTAAATAATTTAAGAAACCTATTTAAATATTGTTCTTGTACAATAGAAGTAAGGATCAAACTTTAGACCCTCCTTATTATGTGCAATAGTCAAATCAATCCCATAAAAAAATCAAAATTGCTCAAAAAGCCATAAACAAAAAAATATCAATATTTTATTAACCAAAACAAACTCTTCCGTTTCATGAACAATTTCAAATCATAATAGTAAGCAAGAACAAATTGTGATTTCAAAATCTACATAATGTAAATACCTAAATGTTTCCTGAATTATGTATGCACATAATGTACATTCATATATGTATCTATGTAACATATGTAGAGTATAACCATTAAATCCTTTGACTTGACTTGAAAAAATATATCTTTTGACAGTTAAATGGATCCAAAAAAAAAATCAAATAAAAAATATCTTTTGAAACACAAAAAAAAAATAACAAACAAAGTAAATCCTTTTTAAGTATCAACATGGAAAATCACTCAAGCAACTCCTACCTATACATATTTACATAACAATAAGAAAAATGTTCGAAATAAATTAGAATAGGCATTCGAGATAGTATTTTTTTAGGGTAAAATATATACATCTACTTTTACAATAATAATATATGCTTGAGTATATTTGCCGCTGATAATGATATGAGGTCCCATTTTTTACTTAAGTAACTTTATTTATGTGAAACATTTGTGTTAGGTAGAATTTTAAAATAAAATACACGACTAGGTCGCACGTACTTGCTCTTGTAGTTCAAAGCTATAATTTAGCTAAGCAGTGAAGACAACTGAATCGTACGAAAATGCTCTTGTAGCTAACAACTTTAATGTAGCTAAACATTGACGCTATTTAGTAGGTACATAGGTAGTCTAGTTAACTTATGCAGGCTTAAAGCCGATTTAGTTAAGGTAGCTATGTGCATATAACTTTATAATTTACGTGCAATGGACACATAAAATTCATATGATTTTTAAAGACACATACATATATATGTATATACAAATGAATGAGGGGTTCATTATAAGTATTCAGTGACGTACGCAAAAATTATTAAGAATAGAATAATAATAAGGTAGAACTAAATTGGATAATACACATAATAAAGATTTCTTAGTTGTTATAGTTTAAGGGAAAACCTAAGAGGCCATTTGAATTCCTTGATAAATAAGAATATACAAAAAAAAATTTGAAATCGTTGGAGCGGTTTCTTAAAAAATTAATTTTTTATGTATAAATTTTTTAAAACATTTTTAGAAAAAAAAATTGAAAGGCCATCTTGAAGATCTTATTAATATACATATAAAATTCAAATTTCAAAAAATTCAGTGACTGGTTTGTAAAAAATCCATTTTTCAAAATAAAAATAATTTATTTTTTAAAAATCGAAAAACCTTTTTTTTTTGAAAATTTGAGTACCTATGAAGTTTAATTAAAACTTACAGGACACATTTTCGTAAAAAAAATAATTTTATTCGAATTTTCAAATAGCGAGAAATTCAAAACTATATAAAATGGTTCTATGGGAAGTACCGTTAATAAGTACGCAAAATAAAATATTTTTATACCTAAAAGTGAACTGTGCAAATTTAAGAATACACACATTTTCTTATAAAAATTCTTGGATCCGTTTTCGAGAATCAAATTTTCTAACGGGTTTCTAAGCATTTGTATGGGAAGTACCGTTAGTTTTATTTTAGGAATACAGTTATTTTAACTATTCAGTGAGTTTCTAAGTTTCGAACAAAATTCATTAAGTGATTCTCAAAATTTTAAGTTTTCAAAAAAAAAGTTTGTTTTTTTTTAGTTTCAAAAAAAAATTTTTAGAAACATTTTTCTTTACATTAGCGCTTAGACTTTATAGGAACATCTGCAAAAGAAAATTAAAAAAAAAATCAAGCCAACCGTTTTTCAGAAAATCGAAAACCAAAAAAAATGGTACTACTAGAAGTACCAAAACTAACAATATGTTTCCAAAAAAAAAAAAACAAAATCATTATCCCTTCATTAATGAACTGAATTTATCTTAAAAAAATCGTGGCAGCCGTTTATGAAAAAAATAAGACTTTAGTTTTTGACAAAAATATGTATGGGAGCTACTGTTATTTGTCATCTTAAACAAAATAAAAAAAACGTGTGGGCATATTACCGAGAAAACAATATGTACCAAGTTTGAATCAAATCCACCGAAGGTAATCGCTTACGCCGTTTAGGCTGTAGCTCGTTATACATACAGACGGACAGACAGACAGACTGACAGACTGACAGACTGACAGACTGACAGACTGACAGACTGACAGACTGACAGACTGACAGACTGACAGACTGACAGACTGACAGACTGACAGACTGACAGACTGACAGACTGACAGACTGACAGACTGACAGACTGACAGACTGACAGACTGACAGAATGACAGACTGACAGACTGACAGACTGACAGACTGACAGACTGACAGACTGACAGACTGACAGACTGACAGACTGACAGACTGACAGACTGACAGACTGACAGACTGACAGACTGACAGACTGACAGACTGACAGACTGACAGACTGACAGACTGACAGACTGACAGACTGACAGACTGACAGACTGACAGACTGACAGACTGACAGACTGACAGACTGACAGACTGACAGATTGACAGACTGACAGACTGACAGACTGACAGACTGACAGACTGACAGACTGACAGACTGACAGACTGACAGACTGACAGACTGACAGACTGACAGACTGACAGACTGACAGACTGACAGACTGACAGACTGACAGACTGACAGACTGACAGACTGACAGACTGACAGACTGACAGACTGACAGACTGACAGACTGACAGACTGACAGACTGACAGACTGACAGACTGACAGACTGACAGACTGTCAGACTGACAGACTGACAGACTGACAGACTGACAGACTGACAGACTGACAGACTGACAGACTAACAGACTGACAGACTGACAGACTGACAGACTGACAGACTGACAGACTGACAGACTGACAGACTGACAGACTGACAGACTGACAGACTGACAGACTGACAGACTGACAGACTGACAGACTGACAGACTGACAGACTGACAGACTGACAGACTGACAGACTGACAGACTGACAGACTGACAGACTGACAGACTGACAGACTGACAGACTGACAGACTGACAGACTGACAGACTGACAGACTGACAGACTGACAGACTGACAGACTGACAGACTGACAGACTGACAGACTGACAGACTGACAGACTGACAGACTGACAGACTGACAGACTGACAGACTGACAGACTGACAGACTGACAGACTGACAGACTGACAGACTGACAGACTGACAGACTGCCAGACTGACAGACTGACAGACTGACAGACTGACAGACTGACAGACTGACAGACTGACAGACTGACAGACTGACAGACTGACAGACTGACAGACTGACAGACTGACAGACTGACAGACTGACAGACTGACAGACTGACAGACTGACAGACTGACAGACTGACAGACTGACAGACTGACAGACTGACAGACTGACAGCCTGACAGACTGACAGACTGACAGACTGACAGTCTGATAGACTGACAGACTGACAGTCTGATAGACTGACAGACTGACAGACTGACAGACTGACAGACTGACAGACTGACAGACTGACAGACTGACAGACTGACAGACTGACAGACTGACAGACTGACAGACTGACAGACTGACAGACTGACAGACTGACAGACTGACAGACTGACAGACTGACAGACTGACAGACTGACAGACTGACAGACTGACAGACTGACAGACTGACAGACTGACAGACTGACAGACTGACAGACTGACAGACTGACAGACTGACAGACTGACAGACTGACAGACTGACAGACTGACAGACTGACAGACTGACAGACTGACAGACTGACAGACTGACAGACTGACAGACTGACAGACTGACAGACTGACAGACTGACAGACTGACAGACTGACAGACTGACAGACTGACAGACTGACAGACTGACAGACTGACAGACTGACAGACTGACAGACTGACAGACTGACAGACTGACAGACTGACAGACTGACAGACTGACAGACTGACAGACTGACAGACTGACAGACTGACAGACTGACAGACTGACAGACTGACAGACTGACAGACTGACAGACTGACAGACTGACAGACTGACAGACTGACAGACTGACAGACTGACAGACTGACAGACTGACAGACTGACAGACTGACAGACTGACAGACTGACAGACTGACAGACTGACAGACTGACAGACTGACAGACTGACAGACTGACAGACTGACAGACTGACAGACTGACAGACTGACAGACTGACAGACTGACAGACTGACAGACTGACAGACTGACAGACTGACAGACTGACAGACTGACAGACTGACAGACTGACAGACTGACAGACTGACAGACTGACAGACTGACAGACTGACAGACTGACAGACTGACAGACTGACAGACTGACAGACTGACAGACTGACAGACTGACGACTGACAGACTGACAGACTGACAGACTGACAGACTGACAGACTGACAGACTGACAGACTGACAGACTGACAGACTGACAGACTGACAGACTGACAGACTGACAGACTGACAGACTGACAGACTGACAGACTGACAGACTGACAGACTGACAGACTGACAGACTGACAGACTGACAGACTGACAGACTGACAGACTGACAGACTGACAGACTGACAGACTGACAGACTGACAGACTGACAGACTGACAGACTGACAGACTGACAGACTGACAGACTGACAGACTGACAGACTGACAGACTGACAGACTGACAGACTGACAGACTGACAGACTGACAGACTGACAGACTGACAGACTGACAGACTGACAGACTGACAGACTGACAGACTGACAGACTGACAGACTGACAGACTGACAGACTGACAGACTGACAGACTGACAGACTGACAGACTGACAGACTGACAGACTGACAGACTGACAGACTGACAGACTGACAGACTGACAGACTGACAGACTGACAGACTGACAGACTGACAGACTGACAGACTGACAGACTGACAGACTGACAGACTGACAGACTGACAGACTGACAGACTGACAGACTGACAGACTGACAGACTGACAGACTGACAGACTGACAGACTGACAGACTGACAGACTGACAGACTGACAGACTGACAGACTGACAGACTGACAGACTGACAGACTGACAGACTGACAGACTGACAGACTGACAGACTGACAGACTGACAGACTGACAGACTGACAGACTGACAGACTGACAGACTGACAGACTGACAGACTGACAGACTGACAGACTGACAGACTGACAGACTGACAGACTGACAGACTGACAGACTGACAGACTGACAGACTGACAGACTGACAGACTGACAGACTGACAGACTGACAGACTGACAGACTGACAGACTGACAGACTGACAGACTGACAGACTGACAGACTGACAGACTGACAGACTGACAGACTGACAGACTGACAGACTGACAGACTGACAGACTGACAGACTGACAGACTGACAGACTGACAGACTGACAGACTGACAGACTGACAGACTGACAGACTGACAGACTGACAGACTGACAGACTGACAGACTGACAGCCTGACAGACTGACAGACTGACAGACTGACAGACTGACAGTCTGATAGTCTGATAGACTGACAGACTGACAGACTGACAGACTGACAGACTGACAGACTGACAGACTGACAGACTGACAGACTGACAGACTGACAGACTGACAGACTGACAGACTGACAGACTGACAGACTGACAGACTGACAGACTGACAGACTGACAGACTGACAGACTGACAGACTGACAGACTGACAGACTGACAGACTGACAGACTGACAGACTGATAGACTGACAGACTGACAGACTGACAGACTGACAGACTGACAGACTGACAGACTGACAGACTGACAGACTGACAGACTGACAGACTGACAGACTGACAGACTGACAGACTGACAGACTGACAGACTGACAGACTGACAGACTGACAGACTGACAGACTGACAGACTGACAGACTGACAGACTGACAGACTGACAGACTGACAGACTGACAGACTGACAGACTGACAGACTGACAGACTGACAGACTGACAGACTGACAGACTGACAGACTGACAGACTGACAGACTGACAGACTGACAGACTGACAGACTGACAGACTGACAGACTGACAGACTGACAGACTGACAGACTGACAGACTGACAGACTGACAGACTGACAGACTGACAGACTGACAGACTGACAGACTGACAGACTGACAGACTGACAGACTGACAGACTGACAGACTGACAGACTGACAGACTGACAGACTGACAGACTGACAGACTGACAGACTGACAGACTGACAGACTGACAGACTGACAGACTGACAGACTGACAGACTGACAGACTGACAGACTGACAGACTGACAGACTGACAGACTGACAGACTGACAGACTGACAGACTGACAGACTGACAGACTGACAGACTGACAGACTGACAGACTGACAGACTGACAGACTGACAGACTGACAGACTGACAGACTGACAGACTGACAGACTGACAGACTGACAGACTGACAGACTGACAGACTGACAGACTGACAGACTGACAGACTGACAGACTGACAGACTGACAGACTGACAGACTGACAGACTGACAGACTGACAGACTGACAGACTGACAGACTGACAGACTGACAGACTGACAGACTGACAGACTGACAGACTGACAGACTGACAGACTGACAGACTGACAGACTGACAGACTGACAGACTGACAGACTGACAGACTGACAGACTGACAGACTGACAGACTGACAGACTGACAGACTGACAGACTGACAGACTGACAGACTGACAGACTGACAGACTGACAGACTGACAGACTGACAGACTGACAGACTGACAGACTGACAGACTGACAGACTGACTATATATAGACTATGTATATACACCTAGAGCCCAAACGGGTGGACCGAATTGCTTCAAACTTGGTAGAGTTTTTTAGGTATTGTACGGAGGGGAAATTGAATTTTTTTTTTAGCTCAAGCGGCTCTAACGATTTTGATTCTTAAAAAATCAGTGCAGCTCTTTAGGTACGGCCGATCATATGGTTGAAAGAAATCTAAAAACCGTATTTTCCATAGGACCGTTTATTTTACTTTCGACTATCTCATAAATAGCTCAGCCGATTCTTTCGAAATTTCACACATATATAGACTTAGGTAGTCCAATTTATACTGCATGCCAATATTTCTAATTAATAATTTTTTTTGTATTTTTAAAAGCATATAACAAAAATTAAAAAATTTATATTTTGAAAACAGCTCATTAAATTTTTTTTCAAAAATTATAGATATATATATATTTGCTGAATACCTATTAATTGGGCTTTTTGAATTTTTTTGAAAAATGTTTTCGAAAAATTAAAAAAAAAAAAAAATTTCTCAAAAACTGCTCCACAGATTTTAAATTTTTTTTTGTCATAAATTCAAATTTATCGAAGAAATAAAATGACGTACTTTTTCTTAGTTCAAATTAGCTTAAGTTTTTATTTCAGAATTTTGAATTATATTTTATTTGATTAAACCGATTTAATCTTTTGTTTTTAAGTTTATATTATCAAGTATTTAAGATTGTCATACTAATTATTTTTCAAAAAAAAAATTAAAGAAATTTTGTATATATAAAAATTAAGTAAAAAACGACTTTAAAAATATATTTAGACTTTTAATAGAAATCTTTTTCATATACGACGTGATCTAACACAAGAGCAAGTTCGTGCGATTCAGTCGTGTATCTATTTTTCTTTAGGAAATAAGCGGCTTCAAATAGTATAGGTGGGACGAAAATGTCACTGTGGAGAGTGAATACAACATTTCCTTCTAATTACAATTATGTCAAGTCCACCCTGTCAGAAATTTTTGTCATGTAACGCCCATTTTTTGTTCAGAATACCTGCGTATGTGACACAATAAAAAAAAATTCCAAAGATCAAAGGTTGCAAATAATCCGTAATGTCAGAACAAAGCCTAATTAACGATTAGTTATACACAGTCGACTCCCACAATACCAATGTACTTAAATCCTGATGATGAATGAATTATTCCTTGAACCTCCAACATGACGGTAATTACATTACATAAGCAAGTTTCAACAATATCCTATTTGTAATCCTGTCCAGTATTCGATATTAATCTTCAACTAATGATTATTATGTAAAAATAAATTAAAAAAAAAAAATTATAAATTATTTCCCATGTATGTATAAACACATTTGTAACATTGTCATAAATTTAAAACTACAAAAAATAAGTCCTTGAGTAAATTTCCCCAGACCAAATTGCCCACAATAAGGAACACAGATTGTGTGTTAAAGCCCTTCGTCACTCACAATAAATTCAACACTTGAAAAATAAATTTCATCGCATCTGTGTGATATTTCGCCGTAGATACAACACCTAACGGTTAATCAGATTCACACTATGCGATGGTGATGGTAATCCAATTGGATAAATAATGAGAAGTCCCCGCCATCAGCATAATTTTTATATAATTTTTAATCGGCAAAAAAAGCAAAAATCCTTTGCAGATGAATATAATTAAAGGCTCTCTATCACTATATCCATTTAATTTTATATCATTTGGAATTCGCAAGTCTCAGCAGGACATGCAGGATACAATTGATAACCAATTATCCGAATAGTCGATTTCGTATTTTTTTTTTGTATTTTTCGTATCTCATCCCCATAACACGCCCCCACCGGCCACCACCGCGGCAAATCGACGGATACTGATGTTTTTCCAATGATTTAAAATATTCTTCATCCTTAATACGATTGCGGGCTTCAATGTGAATACCACATCAGAGACCAGCAATGTCATGTACACAACATACCATACAGTAGTTGTTGTTTCCATGCTGACGATTATATTATTGTCGGCAAAAAAAATTTAAACAGAGGAATTCCTCTGGCTTCCAGTTGGTCCTCGTGTTGTATTCTGACTATTTTATTATTGATTTATGGAATCATTTTATGTCCCTTCCCCTATTTGCGTAGACACGAGTAGTATAGAAGAATTTTTATTTCCACATCCTTTCTGTGTTTGCGGACGATATCCGCATATTTTTAAGTGGTTGGCAGTGTATGTGTGCTGAATTAGAAAATCCTGTCAAAGCTTATGGTCTTAGTATTTTTTTTTGTGTTTCCTTTTTTTTAAATTTAATTTCGAAATGTATGTTTATGGTTTTACATCTGGACAAGGTGCCAATTCAATGGGTCCAGATGAACCAGTAGCAGGATTTGGAAATGGATTTAACCAATAATTCTTAAACCAACCCTAGCTACATACATATATACATTAGTTGGGATTTACTTACTTTTTTTGCAATTTCCCTTGAAAAAAAAATGTAAATAAATACAATTGATGTGAGATTTATCTTTTGGTTGGCTTTCAAATGGATTTGCTAGTTGGTATTGGAAACCGATATAGGTAACCTAATTTAGTGACCCTGCTGAACCCTTTTATAAATTAAAACCAAACAATCGGAACAAATGTTTTTGTGTTCTTTAAATTTATATTCAACTCGCTCGACCGGCGAACTTCGTTCCGCCTTAAATTGATTAAATTATTTTAATGTATCCCTTTAGAATGTCGAACATCCTTATTGAAAAAACGCCTTCCAAATCCGTGGCCTTTTTCAGTCAAGAGTAATGTTGGATATCGACCGAATTTAAGTCAAAATCAATATAATGAGAGAAACGTTTTGCCAGTTTCAGCAGCAAACTTCATCGAAGGATAAAGAGGACAATATCGCTTTTATGACGTTTAGTTGTGCCCATGCATTGAGAAACTGGATTTTGATTTCCGTTGGTCTTATTATGAATCATCTGCGTAGCTGCGACATCATAGATTTCCGGATTGGTTTGCTCGGATTTTCTCAATCAATCAAAGCAGAATGTGGTCGTATGGCAATTCCCGCGATTTGATGGATTGCATATCCAGGAACGATGAGGTCCTTGATCGTTTTGAGTTTTCGTCGGAAAACTCGTAAAGAAATGTAAGAGCTGTTAAATATTTCTGATCAATTGGGATTTTAACTAAAATTGAGGAATACGTCGGGGCATCCGTGATTAATACATATATGCTTCGGGCTTCTAACATTTGTCGCTTTCATCAGAATTGCCAACTGGTTGATATTTGCTGCTGTTGAGCCTCCATTCAATTTGCTGCGGGATCTCTTAAGTGAATTTCATCTTTTATCTTTTGATTGGGTGGAATTGAGGTGCAGGGCTGCCAGAAATTATGATTTAACATGATTTTCATGTTTTTCATACCCAAATCATGTTTTCATGTTTTTGAGTCCAAAATCATGTTTTTTTTTTCTGACAAATTTCTTTCCTATAATCGCAAAACCCAACATGTCCAAACTTACCCTACATAAACACGAAACTAAAAGCTAAGAGCAGGTTGAAATTTGTAGCTTTAAAACTCTATCCATGAATAGATGGAAAACCGAAAAGCAAAACAAAAACAAATTACTAGGGCTGGGTTGTCTATGTGTCTATAGGAAGAGGAACAGAAAAGATTCTTGTGTGCGTTTTTATCAATGTGTCTATTGGAAGATGAACGGAAAAGTTATTTGTGTGCGTGTTTCAGCTTGTAGGCAAATGTCAAATGAAAGCAGAGGTTTCGGGTCTTTAAGTTATTAGTTTATGACTTCATTTTTAAGTATACCTAATTTTTGTTTTTTTTTTTTATTTTCATAGTGTCTTTGAGTGTGAATATACGAGTATATCGGTATGTGAAATGCCCAAAAAAATAATGAAGAAGAGAACATATATTTTTTCAATATAATACTTTATCTACTCACTCTTTCTCTTGACTCAGGCATTGCAATATTTTTGACAGCTCAGTTATCACCTCGAGTAACGGAATGATGATGATTAAAAGAGATCAGAGGATGAAACTGTTTTTTTTTTTATTTTCCAATTATTAAAAGCGTCAATCGTTCTCTCCTTTTTCAATCCTTTTTATTTTTCTGATACGATTTTGCTTTAAACATTGAGCTCAGCTTTGCTGCATAAATAAATTGTTAATTTAATATATTTGTTTTACCGATGATATGGTTTCCAAATTGCCATTTGAATTCTTTCTTTTATTTTTCATTTAACGCGTATCTAACTACGATAGGTCCGTCATGTTTTTTTTGTCCCAAATCATGTTTTAAAACTATGTTTTGTTTTAATTTCTTAGTGGCAGCACTGTTGAGGTGTTTTGTTTCTAACCTACAGCAACTTTGGAACTGTTAAAATAATCGGCTATATATGCACAGTTGATTGTCGATGAATAATCAAACGATATGCACATGTACACAGGTTCAGCCTGCTGACCTTATGTTTTATGGCCTGAAATGTAATAAAGGGTCCGCCAAATAACTTTTTTTTTTTTTTGAAAATGCTATACAAAAATCTACTGAATATTTTCTCAAATTTCTTTTTTTATTTGAAAGTACAATCCTTCCAGTTAATAATGGAAAATAATTTCATTCAAATGGCTGCCTCGGCTGGCCATGTAGTAGCCTACACGATCGGTCCAATTTTTATGCACATTATCGATATTGTGCAGTTGTTCACAATTGGCTTCACGAATATTATCCTTTAAAGCGTCAATTGTCTCTGGCTTGTCGGCGTAACACCTATCTTTTACGGCACCCCACAAATAATAGTCCAACGGTGTCAAATCGCAGCTCCGAGGTGGCCAAACAACATCAGCTCTGCGGCTGATAATGCGATCTTCAAAAACATGTCGCAAAACATCGAGTGTAGCTTCGGCTGCATGGTACGTAGCGTCGTCCTGTTGAAACCAAATATTGCCAATATCCTCCTCTTCAATTCCTGTGAGAAAAAATTCGTTCAACATGGCCCGATAACGATCGCCATTGACTGTAACGGCCACTCCTTGCTCATTTTCGAAGAAAAATGGCAAATTATGCCTCTGGACCAAAATCGGCACCAAACAGTGACTCGATTTGGGTGTATCGGCTTTTCAATTATTGCGTGCGGGTTTTCTGTGCCCCAAATGCGACAATTTTGCTTGTTTACATACCCGCCAAGATCAAAATGAGCTTCATCTGAAAAGATATTTTTTTGGCAAAATCGGCATCTTCTCTAAGTCGATCGCAGGCCCACTTAGCGAAGCGAAAACGCATTCTATGGTCACTTGTCTTCAACTCCTGAACCAGTTGGACTTTGTATGGCGTCATACCAAAGTCTTTATGCAAAATTCTTCTCAATGATGTCTCCGAAATGTTCAATTGTTGAGAACGACGGTGATTGATGTTGATGGCGCTTCACGCACACTTTCTGCCACAGCAGCAATATTCTCGGGTGAACGAACTGTTTTTGGCTTTTCACGCTTTGGTTTATCGATGAGGATGCCAGTTTCTTTCACTTTTTTCACAAGATAGCGAACATACGGACCTGAGGGTACTTCTCTTCTTCCAAAATCCGTACGCAATTTTCGCACACAATCTGCAATATTACCATGATTTTCAAAGTAATGTCGCAATATTTCCCAGCGTTGTTCAAGCGTATACAGAACCATATTCGTTCAGCGGAAGGATAAAACTAATAAACTGTCAAATCAGACATGAGCTAAGTGTTACCATTCACGAAATAAAGACTAGTTGAAAAAAAAACGTTAGATGGCGGACCCTTTATTATTTTTAGTATAGTTGTTGATAATTGTCCAAGATCCCCTCTAAATATTTTTGCTCCGCTCCAAATTTAGGGTACTATTTGAAAAAGGATGTATAAATGAAGCTCTCCACCAAAATTCAACTTTGTCGGATTTTTTTTTTGAAGTGAATATTCTATATTATTTAACTAATAGTAAGATTATGATTATTTTTTAAGACCTTTAAAGCGTCTGGCTATAAAAGCCGCCGACGGAAGGTGACTGGCAGTAGTGGTTTTTCATAATTTCTAACAATGTTCCGTGAAACATACGTAAAAATCAGCCATCAGAATATAAGTAAAGTTAGGAACATTTTTACGTGCATTTAACACCTCGGAGGTATGCATACGATAACTGTACGTACTAACCTACTTTATCATATACGTTTTATCCATCAGAAAATATGAAAGGTTTGGAGTCCTGGGATCTTGCTCTATAAGGATATTTCAGAAATCTCTGCAACGGATTGTCTGTATAAGTTCGAACTATTTCGCCAATAATCACCACTGATACTTCATTGAATTGTCGGACCTTGGCGTGATCTCTTATCTGTGCTGATGGTTATATTTTTTAATGATATTTTTTTATTAATTAAGTTATTCTATTTCTTAACATTAAGTAATAATTATTTATATATTAATAATACTATTTCTTAATACTGTTAGGGTATAGTCTTGACGAGTGGTATATCCATTATTTACTTGAGACTTGAGAGGCTAACAGATATAGCTTTCGCCAAAACAGTTCAGTCTTTCTGTTCCATTCAATTTTTTAATGATAAAAAGGCATCGCTTCATGCAGTAGTTGTTATAAGTGTAGTACAGAAGATTTCCCGTACCAATAAAGGGAATTTCTGCACGAAAAATACCATTGAACCGTCAGTAATGAAATTCATTTTCCACAAAAGTCTTTAAAAATTTAAGTTATTAAATTGCAGAAGAACAGATTCGATATGTTTAATAACGTTACTTTTGAGAATCACAATAAACAGGAGAAAATAAAAACAAAACAAGCACCAATACATTGAATTTCAGCCGGTCACTGAGCATTATACTTTAGCCGAGTTTAAATGAAATAAAATGAACTACTGTATCGAACGTACTTGTCCTTATTTTCGATAATATTTTTTATTGTTTTTTATATAAAATTTTATTTAATATCTTTAAACATAAACACATGATATCAAAAAAATTGAACATCCGTTTTCAAAAAAAATTAAAAAAAAAAAACGATTTTTTTTTTTTTAAATCCAGAAATATTTTTTCTAAAATTTTGGTATGCAGTATCATTTAGAATTTGAAGGGCCTGCTGTTTAAACTTTGATCGAAATCCTTTGAAGGGTTAATGAGATAGTCGAAAATGGAAAGAACGATTGGCAGGTACCGTTAATAACTTTTTAATTAAAAAAATTTAGTGACCAAAATGAAGACTATATAATAATGCACTCCAATCGCTAAACTATATTCTATACTATTTGAACTATATATAGATATACTATACTATCGTACCTGTATCTGAAGTAAAAAAGACACTAACTCACGGCACTCAACAAAAAAGGCATGATGTGAGTCAAAAAAAAAAACACGATAATGATGCTAAATCATGAGAACTGGTAGCCCTGCATTAGCTGTTTCGCATGCATTGCTTTCAATCAATCGTCTATGTGTAAATATCAAAGTGTCAATTGCATTATTCTCTCTTTAAGTTCTTAGTATGCGGTATAATTTGCCCCTGACAGTATGCAATTTTGAGTTTTCATGATCTTTTTACTTGCGATATAATATGTAGGTACTATAGGGAAAGTTTTGCATTTGGGAAAGAAAATAGAACTCGCGATTTTAATCAAAGTTGACATTACGATGATAGAGAACACCACAAAAGTGGGTCCGGCAATTCCGTCTGTCTGTCGAACGATCTACAGCCTACACGGCTGAACCGTTTTTGTTCAAACTTTGTGGTTAGGCGTTCTAGGTGATTATCCGATTTTTTAATCGTTGTTTTAGCCCCAAAAATAAAGGTACTTCTCATACAAATTTTGCTACCATCTCAATTATCTCGAAAAGGGCACTACCGATTTTGTTAAAAATTGGTGTGTGTACTAATTTTGGTATGGTCTACATTTTGGCCGAAAAAAATTAAAAATATTTTATTATTAACAACACCAACATATTATTGATTTTCGACTTTATCATAAGCGGCTTAACTGATTTCGATACAGGATCTCCTTCAAATTCGTATACAGGATCTCCTTCAAATCCTTAATAATACTGCATTTCAAAATTTACGAAAAATAGTTGTTTTGGATTTTTGAAAAAAAAATATTTTTTTTTGAGAATTCAATATTTCCAAAACGGGTGGGCGATTTTTTCTGAAGTTTTATTTTTAAGTTTATATTATAAATATTTAAAATGTTCATACCAGTTTTTTTTTAGAAAAAAATAAGGAATTTTTATATATAAAAAATAAGTGAAAAACGACTTTAGAAATACTTTTAGCCGTTTCCATTAAGAATCTTTTGCATATAATGTGATCGAAAATTTCTATTTTTTAATCCAACGCAAAAATGGCCATGTTCATTGAATAACGATTAATCGAGATACATTAGTGCAAACCGCCAACAATTAATTTTTATGTACTTAGAGCAGATTTTTCAATCTATAGATAAACATTCAGTTAATTGTCAGAGAATTAAACTTACTTGACTGTTGAAGAACCGGAAAACAACATCGAATTTTTCAATCAAGAAAAAATAAACTATAAAATAATTTAATTTGAACGTCACTTTTATTTAGAGTATCGAACTTTTCATAGAAATTAATTTTTGTTTAACGTTTATTCTAAAGCAATCATTTTTCAAAGTGTTTTTGACATCGAAAATAGCTATTTATTTTATTCCTCAGATAACTCCTCATTCCGTTCTTAAATGAGCAGATAACTTTATTCCTAGATTATGTTGTATCTGAATGTTGAAAAACTGATTCTTGTTTTATCTGGAGAATATGTATTAACTGGCTGCTTAACTGACTATTGAATTCGTATAGTGTTCATAAAGTTGTGTAGCTAAAGTTTTTAGAACAGAATGATCAGATTCCAGGTTGGTAGGTGTTCGTAAATATTTTTTAAATTTTATGCTGTCTAACCCTAAGTGTTCTATGTAGTTTTTTTTTTACAAATATTATGTTCAACTTGAAATATAATTACATCAAATTTTTGGAATCATCAAAAAAATCATCACTAAATATTTTGTCCCAGTTTGGAGTCGAATCTGTTTCAGCGTGTGAACACCGAAATTTCTATTTTAAAATTAAAAGTTGAAATGACCAATAATTAAAGTAGTTAATGGCCAGTGTCAGTTTTCACTGGATAGTAAACATTTATAAATTATTTTATGCACAAAAAATAAGCGTCAAATTTTATCAAATGATAATAATGAATTATTTCTTCAAGTAAAAATAGAAAAAGTGGTTCCAGGAAACGCCTTGCATTACACGTTAAAATTAATGCCGAATTTAGTCGGGTTGCAATATGCTTATAATTTCCTGAATTTACTTAACTCTTATCACTCCATCGTGGAAAATGTTCTAACACCTGTCAGCTTAAACTTGACATTACTGTGCTGACTCCATATTACATTTTTTAATATAAAACAAAGAACGCCATTATTCTGAAAGTAATGTAATCCCGGTAAGCCCAGTAAACCCTCTGTTTCCAATTCAATTAAATTGATGATTTTAAATTAATCTTATGATCTTACAAATTTTTAGCTGAAGCAAACTGTAGGAAATTTATTTTTTGACGAATTGGAATAAAAGTTAATTTATAAATGGGAAATAAAAATTAAATGTTTGCATTTTTCATCATTTCAATCTTTCAACTGGTTATCAACTATAATCTAACCCGACCTGTATACATAACCACTATTTAGCTCAAAAATTCAAGATCACCTAAAAAACGAATACTTTTCGAACACATCCCTAATTTATTCAAGCGTGATGAATTGGAATTCGTAGCAAAAAAATATGAAAATGGACAGATCCAAATCGAAATAAAACATTCTAATATCTGTTATACATATGATTTTGACATATAATGTCACTGATACCAAGTTTGAGAGTTCTAAACAGTTATTTTGGCTGAAAAAATGGTGGTGAAAAATAAAAATGGTTTTTCCGAGAAAAAACATCTGTGATCATAAAACGGAATTTTCTTTTTTTTTCTAACGAAAAAATATTCTTAATGGATATAAATTTGTTCGGCTTAGTTCACAATACGACAAAAACAAATTTTGACGTTTAGTCAAACATTCTTCTTCTTCTCCAAGCATTTGTACTATTTGAACGTTCTTGCCCACTAAGATTTCTCCTAAATAACAGTAAATTTCGTTGGGAAACTGCATTCTTTGAATTCTGTATAAGAGTTCAGTTTAGTTTTAAAAATGTTGGACTTTTTATTCCTGCACATGTCCCAATTCTGTATTAATTTCCTGTCGATATTGAGCTCTATGTTCGAGTGGTGCTTCTATAAGGTTGTTGAACCTTAAGGATTGTAGTTAAGCGTTGTCTCTTCTCGTTCTAAAACTACTAACAGATAATTTGGGAATCCAACCCAATACTAACTGGTCGAATATTAAAGTGTGTACAAAAAACCAACGCAAAGGATCTACCAGGTCACCGCACTTTATGTATTGGTCACCCGCGAATTCGCTGTTCACTTCCGACCAATAATTCATCATAACTGTTAAATCTGCCACGAATGATAACCGTCTCGCTTACCTCACCACGTTAGGTTAGGTGAGGAACGTCACCGGAACTTCGTTCAATTTCCTTTTCATTAAAATCATTTCTAACGAATATTTCTATACTTCGAACATAAGCTGGTCTATTCCAAGTTCAAAAGTTGCCATAAACACCAACTTCGTCTTTCCCTTATAAATACGATTAATAAAAGTCAAATTGCAAATACCCACTTTAAGAATAAAAAAAAACACACCTTATCCGCTGAATAATTTAAAAATTGATTACAAGCCACTGGGGAGCATAATCAATCCGACAAACTGTTAAACAATTTGCGTGCTGCTTGATATCTCGGCTTATGTAGTTCAAGTCTGCCGGTGGCAGCCTTAAGTAATTAGCTGATGATTTGAGTAATTTTATATCCCCCCAAAGGCTCAAGGGATACGACCGAGGACTCTTAGTACCTTCATTCCAGAAGATGACTCTCATTATACTTTACGATGACGACGACGACGACGACGCCGACGGCCAGTCGGTCGATGATATGGTGTGGAGTTTCTTTTTACTACGGACTTTCTTCTGTTCAAAGTTTTACATTCATCATCGTCATCATCATCATCGACAGAAATCAATTGGGGAAGGAACACACCTCCTTCGAAAAAAAATAAATAAAAAAAACAATCATTAACGCCTTCACTCTTCTCAGAGCTTCAAGGAAGAGTGTGTATAGGAATACCTTCATTATTTATTTTTTTTTTCAATTTTCATTTCTTCTTAAATTTCTATTCTTCTGTTTCATTTCATTTTGTGTGCTTCATCTCCATTTGACATGCCAATGTTAAACGACGAACGGAATGTCATTATCAGCATTCCAATGAGAGTCCTTAAAGGTCCTTCGATGGATGATTTTTTTTACTACTTCTTCCTTGAACTATTATCACGCTGCTTAAGCTGAATTTTTATCAAGAATACCAAATGATGACTGGAAGCATCTCATTTTTATTTTATTACAAAACCAGATGGATTGGAGGAATTTTCTTCTGGTCCTTTTTACTTATTTTTGTCGAACTAATTTTTATTGTATTTATGTATATTTCACTTTTATACTATAATACCAGACGCATTTCTCTTCAAGTTCAATTATTTGTTGTGTCGAAGAGACAAGTTTGTAGAATTTCCACAATGCACAGTAGGCAAACATTAATTTGAGGACTTCTCTGCATGTTAATACTCGTATTATATATTTTTTTACGACAAGAAGGACACGTTCTTGGCTTTTCTTTTTTTTTTTGTTGATGTTGATATAATAAAATAATAATTTGAGTCGATTGCGGTTGCGGTCTATGTGGTCGTGTCCATGAATCAGGAAAAAGGATAAATTCTATGCGGCATGTGGCATCCGGATGCGGATAATAATAATGGAGATTCCTGTTCGGTAGTGGTAATTACGAAGAGTAGAGAGCTTAAGGAGATTGTGATGACGACGATGAGTGTGTATGATGTTAATGTTGATGAGAAACAACTTATGTACTCGTACAATTCGATAGAATCTGCCTGTCACTTTGTTAATGAGAAATAAATTTTAATTAAGTTACCAAAAGGTTAAAGAGAATAAAAAATAAATTAAATATCTCTAAGGATTTAATCTCAATACAAAATATTGTCTATAATTTTTATGTATTTCGAATTTGTTTTTAATATACAGTTTTGTGTTTTTGACAACAATGTTTTAGTGTTGAACGAAATGAGCTGAGAAAACCAGAAAACTTCCGATCTGATCACAAGCCATGGCGGTTGGAATCAATATTAAATATTATTTGTGATCTTTATAACCTCGCACATTGATCCCATTCGGACCTTCGTATCCAGGTGATATTCTTCAGATAATTAAATTCGCAGTAATCCCTCCCTGCCGACTCATATCTAGAAAGTAATAAATCTGGTGGAGGTAAAAGGTCTTTATAGAAGCGAGATTGTCCTTGTCACTATAGAGAATGCATTGTTCCATTAGCGCATTAATGGCATGATGCGGTTTGGTTTTGAATCGATTAACCTAAGAATTTTAAATTAAAAAAAAAAAAAATGAGGCAGTCGAGATCGGGGTACTTGGTTCATCGATTAGTTTTTCTAGATTGATGAACTGTGTATTCAGGACGTCCGCGATCACTGTTCAGTCTTCTAACGAACGATTCTTCCCATCGCGTATAAGATATATGCACGAGTCTAACGAAATACCAATTAATAACAGTTAATTCAGTTTTATAACAGTTGTTCGCCCTTAAAAGTGTTAATAATTCCACGCCCTTAGCGTGGTTGGTGGGCTGCTAAAGCAAACAACTAATTTTCAGAAGTGGAATACACATTTAACCCTACGAAGAGGGATACGCTCTAGTTTTCTGTCACACTGTCATACTGTTGGCATGTCTCGAGACAGGTGCAAAATATATAGGATGAAAAGTGTGTGCAGTGTTTATTTTTCTTCAGTAACTTGCCTGGCACGATTCACGGGTTCCGAGGATTTAAAAAAAACATTTTTTGGTTCTCAATATCGGGTGAGCCTAATTGCTTCAATCTTGGTATATAGAGTTTTTTAGGTATTGTACAGAGGTGAAATTGAAATTTTTCTTAGCTCAAAAAATAACGGTACCTGCCGTGTAACCGTTACGTTAAAGCCTATTTTTCTCGGAAACGGCTCTAACGATTTTGATTTTTAAAAAATCAGTGGAGCTTTTTAGGGTCCACCGATCATAAATGGCTGAACCGATTCTTTTTAAATTTCACACATATATAGGCTTAGGTTGCCCAATTTATACTGCGTACCAATATTTTTAAATAATATTTTTTTTTTGTATTTTTAAAAGCATTAAAAAAATTAAAGAATTTATATTTTGAAAACTGCTTATTTTTTTTTTCAACAAATTATAATTAGATGTATTTGCTGAATACCTATAAATTGGCCTTTTTGATTTTTTTAAATTTTTTTTTCAAAAACCGCTCCACAGATTTTTAAAATTTTTTTCTCATAAATTCAAATTTATAAGAAATAAAATGGCGTACTTTTTTGAGCTCAAATTAGTTTAAGTAATTATTTTCGAATTTCGAATTATTTTTTCTTTGATTAAGCCGATTTAATCTTTTGTTTTAAATTTATATTATTGAGTATTTAAGATTGTCATACCAATTTTTTTAGACAAACATTAAAGAAATTTTGTTTAAAAAAATTAAGTTCGAAATGACTTTAAAAATATATTTAGATTTTTATAGAAATTTTTTGCATACGATGTGATCGAATAGTAAATTCGTGCGATCCAGTCGTGCATTTTTTCTTTATTTTGAACTTTCTCATAAACGGCTGAACGGATTTCGATATAGGAGATCCTTCAAATAATAAATAATTCTGCACAACAAAAATATTTTAAATATTGCGCAAACGTGTAGATGATTTTTTTTTTGAAATTTAGTTTCTAAGTTCATGTTATTAAATATTTAAAATTGTCATACCAATTTTTTTTTTAAATTTAAACAATTTTGTAATAAAAAAAATTAAGTAAAAACTACCTTGAAAATATATGTATGTAGGTTCTTAGTAGAAACCTTTTGCATACGATGTGATCGAACATAAGAGCAAGTTCGTGCGATTCAGTCGTGCATTTTATTTTAATTTTGTTTAGCCCCAAAAATAACGGTACCTGATTCACATTATTTGTTTTTTAATCTTAATTATTTATCCAAATTTTGATTCTAACGATTTTGATTAAATATCTGCGACCTACTATTAGGTATAATCTACAAATTGGTACAAGATATGTTTTACATATTTTGTTGTGAAAGATAAATACTTGTACTCTTATGTAGCACTTGGAAGAGAATATCATCGAAACGTCAATATATAGATTGTTGCATAACTGTTAATCAATGCAATCAATAGTCAAAATCCATTAAAGGATGGTTCTGATTTAAAATGGATTAAAAAACCTGTACGAAATTAAAATTTTGTCTCAGAAAATTCGAAATTTTTTCTGACTAAGGATGAGACTAAGACCGATACAAGATTGCACATTAAAAAGAGAGGCGTATATCGGGAAGAAATTTGGCTAGGCGAGACTGAAATTTTTCGAATTTGACGAGACGTAGACGAGACTAACAAGAGTCTCGCCTGGTCTCGTACCGTTGCCAGTAATACTAAATATACAAACTTTTTGACCACCTTTTCAAAATTTGGCATATTTGCTCCCAAGCACCCTCGATTCTTTGTTGGTTTATCAGCTAATACTAGCGGCTTTACGTGTTTCCAAGGACAAAATCAAGAAACCAAAAAATCTTGGTTTTTAATTTGGACGTTCATTATCATAAATTTTGGCGTTATCGCATGTTCCCTTCGAATGCTTCGGCTTACTGCATGTCATATAATTATATCTTGAAAGTTTCGTCTGATAATTATATCTAAGCCATATCCATTCCGACCGGACCGACCACCACTGCACCCATTTAATTTTATTTATTTTTTTTTATAGAAATAGCAAGAATTAGAAATTAAAAATTTTGACAGCCTATCATTCAAAAATAAGTGTTCAATACCAATACACACCAACTCCTCTATCTTAATTAATTTATTAAAATTGCTTCAGAGTAAGCCTTTTAAAAATTTCTCCTGTTAAACTTCCTTTGTTGACGGATTCCCTAGACTCAGCCATCACTGTCAAATCCATTTAAAGCACACGCAAAATTTGCTCATTTATTTACTATCGTCAATCAGGGATTTCACTTATAAGGATAAAAATACAGATACCTACTCAAAAATTTTCAATTTGTTCCACCCAAAATTTGACGGAGAAATTAAATTAAATTTTCAATCAAAGGATGCCCGTTTGACAATGCAACTCAAATCCACTATTATTCTATCTTTTCGCTGTTCCATTTGATTTTTTTTTTTTTTTGGAGATGAGGGAATCGAGAACAACTTTATCATTAATTTCATTTTGAACATCTGATGCCTAAGCAGAAGCACTTCATTCACTTCACCATGACAAACCCAGATAATAAAAGAGTGACTACTTCAACCACAGCGAGGACATCGACAGACGTTTTCTATGTGCTATGAATTAAAAACGATGATGAAGGGACGAAATTCAAAAAGGAATCTCGTCCCTGTACCCGACCGGCGGGCAGTATATGGGAATTGATTGGAACAAAAAAAAATGAAAAAAAACTTTATAGCCATTCAAATGCCATAACAAATCCACATTCAAGTCAATCTAGATTTCAATCTGCAATTTCAGCCACACCATACTCCATCGATGTCGTCCCATTTAGAAAAAAGGATACAAAAAAGAATAAAAAAGAAAGGCAGCTCACGTGGTGGTGATGGTTGCCAATCAGAAGCAGAACCATAGAACCACATGCTTCCCTGCAATGATACCCACTCATAACACCCTTGTGTGTACCTCCATCGGGCTTCTATCTGCTTAGGATGATTGGATAGCATCTGAAAAATTGTATTTTTCGATTACAGCCACGCTAAGCAGAAATTACTTTTCTATCAGCGCCAGCGCTTGAATGTACAATGAGATTTACTTTTTTTGCAGTTTCGCGGGATTTAAAAAATGTAGGTGCACATATGCGGCCAAATTAAGCCCTCAAAGAGATATTTAATTATATGTATAGGAAATAGCACCTATGTTATGGAGGCTTACATAATAATTGTATTTATGTATATAAGGAAAGGGCAACTTAGCAAAAATTCATTAAATTCTTGTCAAACGTTTTCGAAATCCAAGCATGTAGAGTGCTCTTATAAAAATGTAATTTATGTAATTAATGAATTGACAATAATAGTTAAAAGCTAAGAAGGCGTTGAAGTTGAGGACACGACAAGGCCTGTAAGAAAAATTTTGTTCATAACTAGCATTAATTTCTTTAAAATCTGCTGACGATGCAGGAAACATGGAAATCTCTTTAGATTGAACAATTAATACATACAGCATTATTTGTAGTGCATAATAAATAAAAATGGTCCCAGATCACTTCCTTGAGGTATTCCAGAGTTGGTACTGATTGGGTAAGTTTCTGAAATTATAGGTATCATTTTAAAGGTATTAGTTGCTCCAATCTACAAAACTCAGAAACCCAAAACCTCTTGATTTGAAGAGAGGTGCTTAATGGTTTCTATCTGCATAGTCTTCTGTAGGCTTAAACCTCCGTTTTGTAAAAGTTGGTGAGGCTTTCATTCCTATTAATATTCCTATTAGTGGGTTCATTACGTTGAGATTCCTGTAATCAAGTTAACAAGATAGCTGCGATGGCGATGGGTTGGTATTTTTCTAATCGTCTTTTTACTGAGATGGTAAATGCATTTGTCTACCGGTGGTATCGTCGAAGCTTCATAAAGCCTCTCATTGATATAACTTATTACTTATAGAATAACGAAAAGAAATTGGTTTTCTTTAGATTACTTTAAGCTTACTGATTTATTTAAACACCTCCAAAGCCATGTCCACTATTTTATTTCATGTTTTCTCGGAAATTATTCATTTTTGAAGTTTGCTCTCTTATGCAAGAGAAACATTGAAAAAATATATTTTAGTAAAATCCACCCACCACCACACCTATTGTTATCCATTTCTTGGTTTCTCAGAAACCACTCTAACGATTGGGATGAAAATTTCAGGGCTTAATTTTTGAATCAGAAAAAAAATCAAACAAAAATTTAAGTGAGATCCGCCCACTTCCATACCGATCTTTCGAATTGCTTAGTATTTCGAATCTGGCTCAAATGATTTTAAATTAAATGTTCATAGTTTATTTTTATGAATGGCAAAAATTAAGAAATTGGTTTTAGTAAAGTCAGTTTATTTTTTATTTTATTGAAAACGGCTCTAACGATTTTGAAGAACATTTAAGAGATTGTTCTTATGGGCAAGAAAAATTAACTGCAAGACTGGATCGCACGTATATACACTTAGAGTGCCCGTAAAAGGCCAGTAAGTTAGTTGTAAGGTATTGATACGTAGGCTAGTTTTATGAATTTTTGTCTAGCTTTAAGTTTGTTATAAGTTAATGGTAAATAAAAATGAATCAAAAAGAAAAAAACGGCCTTGGCTCTAAAAAATGAAACGCTTCCCGTCGATCAACGAAATCAAGCATCGTTGCCCGCCTGGTAAAAATTAAAACAAATCGTTTAAAGTAAGATCGGCTTGCTACCACGCCTACTTACCTAATTTCGTTATGTTTCTCAGAAACGATTCAAAAGATCGTAAAGAAATTTTCAGAGTTTATTTTAATAAACAAAAAAATAATAATAACTTTAATTTAGTAAAATCTACCCACTGCCGCATCCATTTCATTGTGTTTTTTTGTGGAAAAGACTATACGGACTTGAATGAAATTTTGTTTTCTCGTATAATTGAGACAAAGATTAAAAATGTTATTATTTCTGTATTTATTAAGGGCACCATAAGATATGCATTTTTATATGTATAGGTAATATTTTACATTTGAAGTTTATCTAAGTAGATATTATTCATAACCGTATACACTGTTTGCCAAAAATATTGATTTTTTGGTTCTGATATTCAAGGTTTTCTTTAAATGTATAGACCAAATTTCAAGTTCCATATACAAATTATTAGGGATAGGCAAAGCCTATCATTCTTAACGGTACCTGCCATACAGATATTATTTTGATTTTCAACTTTCTCATAAATCGCTTTGACGGATTTACATCAAAAATTTTCTAAAGGGTTCCCTCTAAATTCCTAATAATACTGCACACCAACATTTTCGAAATATATTTTTTTTTATGATTGTTGAAGAAGAATATTTTTCTTTATTTTTAAAAATTCAATATCTAGAAAACAGACTACGATTTTTTTTTCGAAATTATATTTTCAAGCTTATATTATTAATTACTCTAAATTCCCACATCAACATTTTATTCAGAAAAAATTAAAGGCATTTTTTAAATAAAAAATTTAGTAACTTTAAAAATATATGTAGCCGTTTATACTAAGAATTTATTGCATACGATGTTGTTACAAACATTTTCCTAAGAAAATGAAAAATTTCTTACATAAGACCGCGATTCCATTAGAAATATTGATTTCGAAAATTATGTTGTTAGGTATTTTTGACATTATTTCTGAAATCACATCGTTTGATTTTCCAGCTAGACGTCATGCATAATAATGATAATTTTGAAGAGGAGTTTTCAATGAACCGAAGGAATGCAAAATTAAATTACTATCAAGACTTGTATCCGGTGAAGTGGAACTATCACGAAAAATCAATTTACTCAACAGAAAGAAGAAATAAAAAGAGAAAACTATGTGCCAACATAAAAGAAAATCCATACAACAAGGGTTAGCTACATGACATAATTCTGGGAATCAGGAATTTCGAGAAGGGTCTTAGCGTAATGGTATAGGTCCTTCAGAAAAATTAAGATTTTTGTCAAAACGTAGGACACAGCTTAATTAATTTCATTTCATTTCAATATCGACCCGTCTTTATTGGAAAACTTTTTTTAGTAACTTGTATTTCTAAAACATTTTTACAAATTTATGGTAAAAAGATTTGCTGTTTATTAAAATAAGGAAACATAGATTTTCCTATCATTTCACCACTCTCTAACCTAGCCTAAGTTTTTGCTGGTGTAGAAATACCAAGAAAACACAAAAGTGTAATGCCGTATCTTAAATCTTGACCCACAAAGAAAACCAGTAACGAAGACATATAATTTCATCCTGCACGTCTAATTCCATAAGAACAACTTCTACTCTGAAATTGTCCAAATACCCTCATTTTTTAAGTTTTTTTTTTCACTTGGGTACTCTGAAACTCTTAACCCAATTCCGCAAAAGAATTCCTTAATATAAATCTCAATTGAAAAAGGTATATCGGTGTACTGTTACCCTCAATTTGGGAAAGCTTACATACATTTTTTCTTATTAAACCAAACTTTATCATCCAATAGCCATCTATACCAATATACTCGTACTCTCTCGCCGAGACAAGTAATTGACTTAACCCGATAGTTTCATGTGCTCTTTTTTTTGCTAAACTTACACCCGATCTGTATCATCTTTCTGCCCTTTAACTTCAAATCCTTGAACAAAAACAAAAAAAAAAAACAAACAAAAAAATAAACAAAAGTTCACTAAAAACTCAACAAAAATAAAGAAAATTCCTTACACAATTTTCTTTACCGATGGATGGATGTATCCTTGTATTTTATACAAGAATGCTTAGTGCTCTGTGTACCTAGTATTGTGTACTTTTCAACAACCAACATTTCCTCAAGAGGAAATTCAAAAACTTTTATTCGAAAACACTTTGCTTGGGCTCTCAATAGGATCAAGGCTGCTCTTTCCTATCGCGCAACTAGACAAAAAAAAAACTTAAACTCTCTGTGTGGCAAATATTACAACAAACTTTTCTCGGAAAAGATTGATGGCTTTTGTTCGCACGCCAGCAGGCAATGTATCTATATATGGACGAGAGACGAGTCCTATGTTCTTAGATACAAAATTTGTTTGCCTCGATAAGTTTTGCCAGTTTTGCTGTTCAGTATGCTCGCTGATTTACCATACCGCATCGTCGGTCTTCGCCACCATCATCCTTCAACCATTGCTGCACCCCGGTGGCAGCGAATTTCACCTACTCCTTATAGATACTCCCCTGCAGGAAATTCAGTGCAGGATTTAAAATACTGCAGAACAAATCATAGTTGGCAATGAAGTCATTTTGTATCGGCAGGCAGCAAGGGACCCTTGTAAAATTGTTTACTATGGACGAGACTAAGGAAATGCAAATTTAATACAATTATAACAGTTGTATACCAGTTATATAACAGTTGTATAACAGTTTTATAACAGTTGTTTGTTGTAAAAGGTGTTCAATATTCAACGATTGGAGCTGGAAAGAACAAGAAAAATCCGGAAGTCGAAGGTCCTTTTGAACTTGCAAGGCGCAGAAGAAAATTGTTTTGTAAACAGAACTGCGGCCCCGAAGAGTTAAAAAGCCATTCGATTTCTTGAAATTAGTTTTTTGATTCAGCAGCCACCCAACCGCTAGAAACGAGGGGATCACTTTTAAGAGCGAACAACTGGTATAATCTGTTTTAACTGTTCTAAATTGGCATTGATCTAGTCGCGGACTTATTTTTTACTCAAAAAAATCGATACAAATTTGGTGTCTAAGCGAAGTACAGAAAACTTACAAAAGAAGAATATTGTGGGCCCCAGCGATTTAGAAGAATGTCAGGAAGGAGCTCAACCATTCCAATCCACCATTGCAGCCAATACTTACTTCTATAGTTTCCCTCTTCCAATAGAACATACATTTTAGCTCTTTCCAAATTTTATTTATTTATTTTTTTTTTAGTGCTCGGGGGCATTAAGTTCATAGTGAAAGCATGGGGTTAGGGTTGGAATCCATTCTAAAATTTGACAAGCATGGAAATCGAGTGCATTGTTGTGGTAGGTGTATACAGAGGTACCTCTTTTATCCATCTACGAAATTCGTCCCTATTTGGGACGAATGAAATTCAACGTAAGAAATTCAACGAGGTCGGTTTTGGTTCTGTTGTCGGATTTGTATAAAATAAAAAAAAAATTGCACCAGTCATGTTGACGTAACAGAAATGCACCGAAAAAATAAATAAAAATTGTAAAATCCTGTAATGGAAAACTTTTGATGCACTTTGTACGTGAGCTGAATGTATTTTTTTTTTGGATTCTCAGAAAAACTAAATAAATGTATGTGTATTGTGTAGTGTAGTCTAGAAAGGGTGTTGGGTGAATGAGGAAACGTTGGAAATTCAAATGAGCGCGATGTACTTTTATATTTTGCTGAAAATTCGGCAAATCGTTTGGAAGCTCAATTCTTCGAGTAACTGACGTATGTATTTACTAAACTGACAAGTTGATGTGATGGCACGTAGTATAGTCGTCTTATGCATGAATTCATTGAATTAACGAATATTCCGGAGTAGCGAAGTTATTTACTTTGTCAAAATTTAAATATTGATCCTTTTTTTAACTTTGTTCTGATAGTTTTGTTTTTTGTATCTTTTCAGGTAAGTGACATCATTATACTTTAGATGGAATAATATTATAATAGTGAATATATAGTATATTCTATATAATAATTTGGTAAGTCTTTAAGGTAGCTTTTACAATCAACTATCTTTATTAACGTTATCGCACAATTGGTCATCAATGTATGGGAAATTAAAGCAATCTTGTATTAACTTTGATATTAAATAAATCAGATGCAATTCTAATCACGTATCACCTTGGTATTATATTATGGCTCGTAGCGCCTTAATGGAACCAAAATCTCTCCCACATTCACCCCTTTCAATCGGGCAGCGAAAAAAAGATGATTATTCTTAGTTTTGACAAAATATATTTTCCCATAACAATGACCAAAACTCCACACTGAAATTTTACTGCAATCGATCCTAAGATAAGTTAGAACTTGTACATTTTTCAATCTAAATATTTTTGTCAAAGTTTCCATCAAGTGAATTAAGAAAAACCAAATTATTGAGAACAACGTAGAATTGAAAAAATTGAATCTTCCTCAACTTTAATCAACTGATAACTTCTCATTTTGAAAATTCAACGAAGAATTGTAATAAAATGTACACTCCCAGTCAATATAATAAAGGGTTATCCAATTTGCGGTTTCAAAAGTAAACGTAGATAAAACACATATAAAATATTTTTTTTTCATGATATTTCTTTTTATTATAAGGTTTGAACTTTGACATTATGTGTGAAACACTACATCATTTAAATGATCACCACGCGAATTGTTGCAAGCACGGATTCATTTGAGGTAATTTTCGACCACTTTTTGACACATATTGGGCAGTATCTCAGTCATACCTTGAGGAATGTTGGTTTTCAAGTGCTCGAGAGATAAAGGTTTATCTGCATAAGCTCGGTCTTTCGCGTAGCCCCACAAAATAAAGTCCAGCGGTGTCAAATGGCATGAACTTGTTGGCCAGTTGATATCGCCACGACCAGAAATTACGCGGCCAGAAAATGTCTCTTGCAATAAAACCATATTCGCTCGAGTTGTGTGGCATGTGGCACCGTCTTGTTGAAACCACATATTCTCCAAGTCGTATTCTTCAATAGCAGGCAAAAAAAATCGGTTATCATATGACCATAACGCTCCGAATTGACGGTGACAGTTGTTCCATCGTCGTTTTCGAAGAAGTAAGGTCCAACCAAACCTCCGGACCAAAGCGGGCCCCAAACAGTGACTTTTTGTGGATGTAATGGCCTCTCTTCAATTACTTGAGGATTCTCAGAGCCCCAAATACGACAATTTTGTTTATTAACATACCCACCGAGTGAGAAATGTGCTTCGTCGCTGAAGAAAATTTTGTTCGAAAAATCGCCGTCCACCACCTGTTGTTCAAGCACCCATTCGACGTATCTACGACGTTGTGAATGGTCAGCTGGCTTCAGTTGTTGTGTGAGCTGGACTTTATATGGATGTAGGTGTAGATCCAAATGCAAAATACGCCACAATGTGCCGTAAGACAGTCCTGATTCCTGAGAACGACGAGGAATCGACACATTCGGGTCTTCGGCATAACTTTCACTCACAGCACCGATATTTTCAGTGGTACGAGCGAAACGATGATGCACAGGCCTTACAATATCTGTAACTAATCCAGTCTCCTCTAAATTCTTCCCAATTTTGCCAATTGCTCGCGTAGTTGGACGATTATGTAAACCATAATCTCCTCTTAAAGCGATATGTGGCTGTGGCAGAATCACCATTTTTGTAGTAGGTTTTAAAAATTTTTATGCGTTGTGCGATAGTTAAGCGATCCATTTTCGTAAATATCAGACTTTCAACTGAAAAAAAAAATGGTTTAACAACTTAGTTCGACAGATGTCGAATTCAAGCCCTATACTTTTGAAACCGCTAAATGGATAACCCTTTAGTTTCACTCTGTAAACAGCTAAGTTAATTTTCTTTTCATAAGAAAATTCTACAAAAAGCTTTGTGTGGATGCACTTTTAAAGCCTGCATTTTTCCCAACATATTAATGAAAAATAGTAAAACATATAACGATCGTAACTCTAATTTTTTATTTTTAATATAATATAAATAATTGACTGATGCAACAACAAGTGAATTCCAAGACACAAACATTTTGTACGGACTTTTAATAGACAAACATTTTTAATTTTTTTAATAATTTCGGGAGTTTTAATGCTTCATAGTTTGATAATAGAGGAACTAAGAGCTTTGGTACGAGTAGTTTTGATAGAACATAGATTTTGTCATTTGCATAAACTTGGCGTACTTATCCCATTTTTGCTAAAAATGGATTAAGGGAGTTTTCATAGAACGACGACGATATAAACAGTCTTTTTTGTTGGCTCAATAGAAGAGAATGCCTTGTTTTACTAAGAAAAATGTGGATAAATTGAAAAATAAATGAATTAGTACAAATTTATTTTATAGTGTACTTACTCTTTTATTGAACTAACCCCATTTATTACCAAAGGTATTTAAAACTAAAATTTAAAATTTTTGTTAACAGAACTTTATTAAATAGTTTCAAAGGAAAACAAAATATTTTTTGAATTCTTAAAAAAAGTAGGAAAGAAATTTCTTAAGGTATTCATTTTCGACACGCAGAACTATGTCGCAGAACTCAAGCCCATCTGACTCACATGTGACATGCTCTGCATCTAAGAGACATCTTAGTTCTCTTAGGAAAATGGTGACCTTCAGATAAAGCAACGCTAGTAGCTATGGAGCGTTTTGATGCCGAATGTTGTAGAATTGTACAGGGTGGCGCACGAATCGTGCTACAATTAGAAATTTAAATAACTTTTATTTTAATCAATGTATTTCATTAATTTTTTTTTATTGGATTAAAAAATAAATTTTATTTTAAGTAACTAATGGTTTTTAAAGATGATAGACCGCAAATGACCTCCACGCTCATCCACGCATATGCGGCACCTGATCAGAAAATTGTTCATTGCGGCCTGAAGGGTTGAAATTGGGATCGCCTCAATTATTGTCTTAATGGACTACTTCAATTCAGTCAAATTCCTGGGTTTCGTTTTGTACACTTCCTGCTCGACATAACCCCATAAAAAAAGTCTGCTGCAGTCAGGTCAGGTGACCTTGGGGGCCAGCGGAAAGTGCAGTTTCTGGATATCAATTTGTTTGGGAATTTTCGTTGGAGCTCCGCCATATCTTGTGTGCCTACGTGTGTACTTGCTCCATCTTGTTGAAACCAAATCCTGTTAAAAGTTATACGTCTTCGGCGAAGTTCTGGGTAAAAAAAAACTCATTCAACACCTTTAAATAACGGTCCCCATTGACAGTTTGTGTTACACCATTTTCTCCAAAGAAGTATGGCCCGATAATACACCTTGATGAAACTGCGCACCATATAGTGACTCGTTCTAGGTGCAAATCCGTCTCATATAGCATTTCTGGATTAGATTCACTCCGTATACGGCAATTTTGCTTGTTAACATTGCCGGTTAGGTCAAAATGGGCCTCATCAGACATAAACAAACAATTTATCAATGTGTTGTCTTCTTCGGCCATTGCAATCATTTTTCGGCAAAATTCCAGGCGAACAGGCAAATCCTGAGGGTTTAACTTGCTTGTAATTTGGACGTTGTAGGGAAACAAGTTTAATTCATCATGAAGTATATGTTGTAATGATCGTCTGTTAACTCCAATCTGGCCCGATAAGTTTCGAGTCGAAACACTTGGATTTGCCTGTATTGCGGATGCAACAGCCACGATTGTATCCTGAACCAGAATATTGGGATCTCGATGATACGGTCTACGTTCGATGCTTCCCGATTCGGCAAACATGTTCACAAGTCTCATAATGGTCCATCTTTTCGGGGGAGTACCGCCTAATTCCAGCCTAAATCCCCTTTGGACGGAAATGACAGACTGCAAATAATGGTATCGCTGCACTATCCAAATCCTTTATTCAGTATCCCAAGCATTCATTTTGATAAATCTAAATAGTAGCCTATAAAATAAAACAAAAAATAAGCCGATTACTCACACTGAAAAAAGTTATTAAGTTTTATTTTTGTAGCACGATTCGTGTGCCACCTGTATATCATCTAAGACCTAAGATAATATCGAACAATATCTCAATGAAACGATAATATCTTCGGAGTTTTGCATAAAGTTTCCAAGCGTTCACAAATGTAGAACTGACGAAAAAGCGGACACGACAACTTTTTCCCCTAAAATTTTGAATTCATAGGTTACACTAGTCGTGTAAGTCAACGAGATCCATACTACTATTGTAGTCCGCATATAAATGAAATTTTTTAGTTTTTCTACTAACAACATTTGACAGAATGCACGCGATGAAAAGTATCGCGTTATGTTTGAATCAGCTTACAGCTGACTTATAAAAATGTTTTTAATATGTAGTGTATTTGTTTTTTTTTTTGTTCTGAGCAAGCCATACCAGATTTCTATATAGAAATTTCACGACTTTGAAGAAAGCAAACTGCAGGAAATTGGTTCAGTTTTACGTAGAAGTTTGCAGTAAAAAAAAAACGTTTCAATTTTAATGATAACAAATTGAAACTTCTTAGATACTTAGTTGCATAGGTGGTTGCGGAGGGTACAAACAACTCAATTTTGCCTATTGTTACATCTTTTCCATACTTTAAAGAAAACCTGGAAAGTATTAATCAGCCTTATCACATGCCCTGTCGTAATGTATCCTTACTACGAAACATGAAAGAAGTATTACAGGTTCAGTCGTATTAAAAATATTTCCTAGCAAATTCGGAATTGGCATCATTAGTCCCGAACGAATAGGAAGTTTGACAGTTTTTCTACGAACAGTTATTTTCATAGTAGTCTGTCGAAGTGGAAGCAAGAATAAAAAATTAATTGTAGACGAATTGGCCCAACGCGCAAAAATATTTACTTAAAAGGGAAATGTGAATTTAATTACGAAATTAAATACAAACATATGTATTAACTTTTAATTTGCAGAGGCCAAACAAAGTAATTATAAACCGGATTCAACATAAAAGGCTTTTCCGTTTTCTTTGGGTATTTTCCTCATTTATTTCGAAAATTGCAATGGCTATTGAATGCATTTTTGATTACCAAAACAATTAAACTATTAAAAGATTAACAACAATAATTTAAATCGATTTTTCTGAGAATATTTGACGTAAGTCAGAAGACTTTGAAACTCCGAAAACTGGTTTCTGTGCTGTTTTGATTTCATTTGGGGGCTAATGTTGTGAATTTATTCGTATTCGTAGCGTAACAAAATATTAAGAACTTTGCTAGAGATCTTTGTTGGGAAAACATAATATCTGTTAGAGATATATAGGGTGTCCGCCGGGAATGTATACTACTGTGTTTTACCGCCATTTTGGTAAATATTAGTCCTGACAGTTCATATTTGGCAGTCGTGAAGTAGACACGTCCCAAATTTTTTAGTAAAAATATTCGATAAACCAACGTGTTTTAATCGTTAAAACATTTTATCAAAATCAATCATCGATTACTGTGACGATGAGAAAGTTACGTCAAATTTTTGGGAGAAACAACGTGCCAACAAAACGTACTATTTATTGTGTAGTGAATTATTTCGAAGAAAGAGGGTCTGTAGATGATAGGCCCAATCATTGACCACAACATACTGAAAGATCGGCTGAAAACATAACTGTTGCTCAAGGAAGTGGTTAAAACCATCCATCAAGAGCTTGGTCTTCAAAGAACATCTTTAGCCGCAATTTTGCACACGGATTTGCATTTGTTTCCGTTTAGGGTGTCAACTAACACAAGAGCTTCTTCCACAAGACAATTTACGCCGCCGTACATATGCCAATAGGATATTACAGCTAGCCCTTGACAACCCCGATTTTCATGAAAAGATCATAGTGAGTGACGAGGCACATTTTAATTTGAATGGATATGTGAATAAACAGAATAGTCGGTTCTGGGCAATGGAAAACCCTCAAATTATTCAGCATTAAACTTTACATACATAAAAGTTACAGTCTGGTGTGCAATTTAGTCAGGAGGAATCATTGGACCTTACTTCTTTGAAAATGAAAATGGCGTAACGGTAACTGTGAATGGGGAGCGATATCGTGATACGATTGAAATCTTCTTAAAGCCACAACAGCATGCTTTGGGCTTGATTAACATGTGGTATCAACAAGATGGTGCCACATCGCATACAGCCAGGATTACAACGGAATTACTGTGAAACCTCTTTCCAGAGCAAGTTATTTCAAGAAATGGTTATGTTGTTTGGCCTCCACGGACGCCTGATTTGACTGCTCCGGACTTATTTTGGTAGGGATATCTGAAAAGCAAGGTTTATGCAAAAAAAAAAACAGAAACGCTTGAGCAACTCAAACAAAATATTCGTGATGAAATTAATGAAATACCGCGTGAAATGTGTGAGAATGTAATGAAAAATCGCATTTGTGTGATCTATTCTCTGTCATTTAATCAAAACTAATAAACGAACAAAGTAGAATACCTTTCCGGCGGACACCCTGTAGTTTGTATGAAAAAAAGCACATTTCTAAAATGAATTCGACGAAAATCTTATTATAAGGCTTTTTTATGGTTAAAAAGCTCTTCTTTTCCGTCTACATAGAATAAACCTTTCCTATTGACAGGCAGTGTATCCACAGTTGCCGTTTTCGTAGGATTCTACCAAACTTGGTAGGTTTTTTCAGCTGTGGTAGGTTTCAATTCAATTTGGTAGGTTTTTACATAAAATATCAAAAACAAAACTTTTTAATAATGAACTGATTAATCTCTACATTATTTTTCAATAGAAGTACACTTGTAACTACAGACTAATTGAATCAATAATTTGTACAAATTGACGGGTTTAATTAAAATAATATGTATTCCATTTGGTTACTCAAACTTTCTAATTTGTTAGAAACAAAAACATGGATAGGCATTTTATCAAAATAATTGAATAATTGGCGTTGAATATGAAATTAAAATTCCTTTAAGGATTTGTTATTAGAAAAAGACATAAAACCGATTACGAAATCCAGAAGGGGTCTGGAAAATCAAGGACCCCCACATTGCATTCAAAAAATAACCTTGAAAAATTTGTTCATTACAAGTCTTCAAAAAGTTTTATGAAATCATGAAGTATCCATTGTAACGTGGGTATACGCTTCTACATTTTTATTTTATTGCGCTATCGGGGTACAATGGAATCTTCTTAGATTTTCTAAAAACAATTTGAGAGCTATGATGGAAACTAATCAGTTCTGGGCCAAAAATTAACGAAGCTCAAAGCGGACTCATATACCGCTCCACGGATTTCGACCAAAGTTTATATATAGGAGATCCTTCGAATTCTAAATAATACTGCATACCTACCAAAGTTTTTTTTTCATTTTTGAATAAGAATTCTTTGTGTTTTTTTTTGAAAACGGTTGCACGATTTTTTTGAAATTATATTTTGGAATTTATATTGTTAAATTCTTATAATTGCCTTAACAATATTTTTTGTATAAAAATGTTTGTATATAACAGGTGTTTTTTTAGACATGTGGTTTTCAATCTGGCAATACTTTTTCGAGTTGGTCTATTTGACAGCTGTCACTTGATTTGTGCTGAGTATGGTTTGCCTTTCATATTCAATAGACTTACTCCTGAACAACGTTTGCACGTTTGATCTTTGGTTCCAACAAAACGGCGCTACATGCCATACAGCCAACGAAAGAATCAATTTATTGAAGGAAACTTTTGGTTAGCGGATTATCTGGCGTCGTGGGCCTGCAGCGTGGCCCAAGAATTATTATTATAGTTTTGTATTTCATATTATAGATGGAAAACCAATCTGAGTATAAATCAAGTGACAGCTGTCAAAAATACAAACTCCGAAAAAAGTATATGCCACAAAAAAATCACCCTTTATTTTTGTATACTTATATTTAGTTCTTTATTAAAAAAAAGAAACTTAAATTAGGCTTTTGAAGGTCTTTTCATGGTAGGTTTTTTCGGAAATCTTCCTATGTTTTTTTCATTGACAGCGGCAACCGTGAGTGTATCTTCCACAAACATATTGCCTATACTCTCTCCAACAAAAATAGTCAGTACAGTATGGGAGAGCTTTTTGAAATACACTGGTGCCTGTTGCTGAAATTCTCAGTGAAAATAACTACTGATTTACACAGAAATTGTTTTTGAAATCTCGTTAAAACCGGCGTACATTCCACCCACATATCTAAGTTTGAACATGATGTAAAAGGTAAAAAACGCTATCGTGGCCTTCCACCAAAGGGATTTTAACTACCCTGAAATGACCAAGCACTGTGCAAGCGCTAGGAAAATAAAATATAATTAAAAAGAATATACCGATGTACATTGTTTTTGAAGTTCGAAATATCAAAATGGGTAGGGAAAAATGGAGCTAAGTAAATCATTCCACATAGAGTTGTTGACTTCTAAAGAAACTAAACGATCTTCACAAAATATTCTAAGAATTTTTTTTTTAAAGATTTCCATTTTCAAATAACTGATTGAGGCGTTTTCTCTGTTTATTAATATGACATATTATGTAGTTAGAAATCTTTTGAACAAAGTAGAAACGAAATGTATTAAATGTAATTTCTATTACCCATCAGCTTGATATTTATGTTAACTATTCAAGCTAATAAATAGACATCAATTCCATTCAATTTGTAGCTAAGAATAGTATTGAATCAGTATTAAAATAAGGCTTTTAATAAAAACTCTTTTATTTTATGATAATTTCAAAATACATAACCTGCTCCTGTCTTTGAAACCGTTAGTTCTTACGTTAATTGAAAATCAGGCATGGGCTTATACATTCTCCATACTCCCCTTATACACATCAATTATTATTACAAAATTGACATCTGTATTCAGTCAAGCTAGATTAGGAAAAACATCGAATAATTTCGAACGTCATTTTGGTCTTATAGCACACATAACCATAATTGTTTGCTTAAAAGATGATAACTACCAAGACTGAAGGCTTATACAATATTCAAGGAAATACCTAGTACAGATATACATATAACACAAATTCAAATATTAAATTTAAGTATACCTATTTTTTGGTTGTGTATTATACCGTTGAATGTAAACATTAGAAATTTGATATGAAAGATTTCCGGTCTTTATTCTGTTCCCTGCTTGGTTCTCCATATTCAACCGCATTTTGGCCAGAGTTTATTGAAATATTGGAAAATATAGAAGATATTATGAGACTTAAGTATTATATTGGTTTTGATTATTATGGACGAATACGAAGAATGAATTTCTTGGAAAATATGAATAGGCTTAGGTTGGTACACCAAATGCTTTTATGAAATCTAAAATTTAATGAAATTTAACCTCAAAGTAAGAAGAGAAGGGATTATCTTTCTGTTAAGGTGATTTATTAAAAAAAATACACAGCTACAAATAATGAGAATTTTATTTTAGTTTTATGAGGAGAATTTAACAAAATTTATTATCAGATTTCTATTGACTATGGTCATATTTAGAAGGAAGATTCTCTTTGGACAGTTGCAGGTTCTGCAGATCGAAAAATCTCGTTATTTGCAATTGGCAAGAGCAAACAATTATTTATTATTTGAGGACTTATAACATACATGCATGAGTGCATGCTTATACCCATTTGTCGAAATAGGTTTCTATCGTTTCGATACAATATACATAACTGTTTCTTATATGACATTACACAGTCAGTTATTGGATTTAAGTGAAATAACAATCAATATTGAAAGCTCGACCGGAAGAAATGTAGGTTGGCCTTACTGGAGACAGATTACTCTAGCATGTTAATTATGTCCAATATCACTCTATATAAAAATGGCTGTCTGTCAGGTAGAAACCGGGAATTGGTGTTTCATTAACTGAGTAAATAACCTGCTCTTGCCAGAACAAGAGCGTTCTATAACGACCTTATCAAACTCTCCGAAATTAAGATCAAAGATTTGATTTTCTTCTTAAACTTAACAAATGGATGAAGACGAACTTCGGTAGATTCTAGGCCGCGCTCCTCTTCCAATGTGGTAGCAGCAGTTTCAATGGAGAGATCTTATGGTGCTCAGTTCCTGGATGATCAAGCGGGTGGATTGGTTGTCCCATCGGTTACAGTCTACTAGGTGTCTAGCTTGACAAGAAGTATCTTAATGTTTTCCCGTCTAGTTGGTAATTAAGTAAAGTTAGTGCGCTATTCAATTCCACAAGCAATAAATCCGAGGACGATGTCAGCCTCATTAGAAAATGAGCATAACACTATTCAAATCGTTTCAAATCCATAGTTCCAGCGCATATTTGGTCAATGAGCTAGTTGGTTAGTTTGACTGCCTTATCTACTTACCATTCAACGGGCAATTTACTCTATTGGCGCAAGAACTTTTTCTTTCAAAACACTCTTTCTTTTAAAAAGTAATGAGATCTAAAATTACGCCAAATACTTTTTTGATACATTTTAATAGATACTGACTAAATTTTGGTGGGTTTATTTGGCAAGTATTCTTTTATTTTGCACAATTCGAGAGGTTTTATAAATTTCCCAAAACCCACCAAAATTTAGTCAGTACTGAACTTCATGAAATAAGAACTTGGCGTACTTTTAGATGTCACTACTTTTATGGTATGACTGACTATCTCTGGGCAGTTAAGGCCGCTCAAGTCCACACTCTCAAAGTAATCGTCATTAGGGATCGTCTAGCTGTCATTTTTCATTTCACCGCCAACGAACTTATTATTTGGGTCTATTTCTTAAGCAAAACCCCAAGTCGTTAATATAACCTTCAAACCTGATAACAGATGTATTCTTAAATGTAACTATAACATTTTCACTCCAGGGAATTATTCATCTGTCCATGCATTAAATTTTTCTGGCTTATCATTTTTCTAAAAAAAAAAAAATTCAACGGATTTAAAAAAAAAAAATATTTGGGTTTTTGTTATTGAGTTCATACATCATGCATTCACTGGGGCACTTTCATTTCAATCTCAGTGATACCCTTCTCTTTTTTCCTGACAACAACACTTTGATAAACAATGGATTTTGTCTAGAAGCATCATGAATCAGGATCCTGTCATGTCAAAAGTGTATTATCCCAACTTTTTTCTACTCGTATATGCCCATATATTCTTCTATTTATATAAAGCAAGCCCAAAACCTAATTATTAAACAAGAAATTGGGGTCAACTCAAAGTCAATCTTCCGACACACTTAACCAGAACGAATTGCTTGTTCATAACATATTTATTTTCATCTAAGGCCTTCCTATAGCCACCCCCATTTACAAAATCATTAAGGGGAGAGTTTAAATCCACATTAGATTTTAACACAGAAAAGTCTAAACAAAAAAAAGAATACCATCTTTGGTATGTGTGTGTATATTGTATGATTGTATTTTTTTTTTCAAAGGTTTAAAAATAAGAGTTTTTTTTTTAAGAAGCTCTTGATGGAACCAACCTTAAATTTAAGTCTCTAAGTCCCCCTCAACACTTTTACCTTGGACTTTCCGTATTTTTTTGTGGTCTGTATTTATATAGATTCTTTTATTTGACAAAATCTCTCCGACTTAATAGAGTTTTCATGTTGTTTGTGCGTCGTGTGTATTTTTAGGTGCTAAGCTAACGTTATGCTGACGCATTCCAAATGGCAGGGATTAGCTGAAAGAGCGGAACCGGAAAAAAGTTAAGCACACAAAAGTAAAAAAAAAAAAACCAATAGTCGCTGAGTTGAAGATGTGTGTTGGATAATAGTGTTTCCATTTAGTGGAGAGGGCTTAATTTGACTTATTTTCAATGTGTGCTCTCTTCATTTTCATTTATGTGTTTACTTTTTTTTTTTTTTTTTTTTTTGAAGTTTAGGGATCGTTTTCTGCTTTTTTTTTGGTTTTCATGTGTATTTTGTTATTTTGTTTATTCGGTCGGTCGGTTCCACTCCAAACCTTGGGTTGGGCTAAAAAACAGTCCTCTGGAAACCATGGAACACATACAATTGCTTCTTTATTTATTTTTTATTATGGAAACTTATCATCATTATTTACTTTATTATTTAAGTGGGGGTTGGTATTTTATAGTAGTTGTTGGAGAGATATAGCTTTATTCATTGTGGAGGGCACACTTTGTGACAATTTGGCTGGAGACTCTTGAAGAATTCAGTCGTAGTATTTTTTTTTATACTTTTAAAGCAATGATTTTAATGTAGCTTCCTTTATATTGAGCAGAAGGTACCAAGGACTTTTATATACCTAAACATACACACTATCATCATAAAAGACAATTGAAGTGGGTTACATTTAAAATTGATGGACTAAAAATTATACTACATTCTCTGAACACTTCTCTCAAAAAACACATTAGGTGTGTTTTATTGGGAATCTATCCATTGTAACGTAAGTAATTCCCAAAAAAACGCATCGACCGTAGCATGGACCGTAGCTTTTTTATTTTTATAAAAATGGTACCCCTGTTCAGCAGTCACAAGTAATGAAAGAGTCTTTTGCAAAGTAAAATTAAGAAAATATCGAAATAATGATCAATAATTAGCTTTTATTCATATAAAATAGAGAGTAGAAAAACGTACCAATATTTAATTTATGTTACAAACCTATTTCTTGTTTTCATTTTTTCTGCATTTGCAATTTTAAATTCGAACATTCATTTTGCACCAATATAAAGGAAATGATAGGTGAATGGGTTTGTTCATAGACTATGGTCAAGTCCCTTTTTACACAGGGCAATTTTTGTATTGCTTTAAAAATCTTTTATGCCTTTCACACGAGGCAACAAAATTGACGGAGATTTGCTTGTTTCCTTTAAATGTTTCTTGGTTTTGAACGCACACTACAGCGTAGTTTAAATTGTAAAATAAATTACATGTCACCTTTATATTTCATGCTTTTATTTATTTTCTGAGTAGCTAGAATTTAATTTTTCAAGTCAATTTATAAATTTATTTTCTGATTATGTTTTGCTTTCAATTCAATATTCACTCATCAGACTGCACTTAACATACGCGGGGTAAGGAACAAGTAGTTAACATTTGGTTTGCCATTTCCATGAACATGTCCAGAAAAAAAAACAATGGATCACAAAAATGTACGCCCAGTCCATGTCCATGTAGTGAAGCGAATACCGTCCATGGCCAAAGTTTATTAAACAGTGAAGAAAAAGCACCTTTTGTTAAGTTCAGTTGCCGCTTAGTGCGTTTAAGCTAGGCGCTCACATGCAATTTTTCCGAAACGAAATAGTTTAATCACTAGTGATCGCGCACGTTAGCAACTTAAAATTAATCAACGAGATAAACCATCACACAAATAATATTTTGATTTAATGTGCGCGCAGTTACATTATAGTTCGGTGTGATACAAACTGAAGAACTTATTTGGGGCAATCGGTCGATTTGTGCCAAAACGCAAACTTTTAAGTTGCTCGAATCGTGGTCTGAATTGTTACTGCATTTGTGCGCACTCTCATGGTATTCACTTTAGCAACCAAACTGTTGCAAAACTGAAAGTTGCATATTTGCGCGTCTAGCCTCTTAGCTCATAGAATTTCATACGAATAAATATTTTGTGGCGTACTGTGGAGCATTCCTCTATAGTGCAGTTCCACCCAATGCGGTTTATCTTCTCAAATAATTGAGCAAAGAATACAGTTTTTAATAGTAAAAGTCAGAAACTTTTCAGAAGAACAGCTTATAATTTATTAAAAAATGGAGTTATCTAAGATTTGAGAAATATAAACTGGCCAACTATTAAAAAAAAATCAAAAAGATCGATTTGTCTTACGAATGAAATTAATTAATAATTATGACACTCCATGAACACATCCATCGAGATTCAATTCAATTGTCAATCGTACCAACAAAACTAACAAAATCAGAATCGAGACTCGACTGAACGTCAACCAGCCATCCACCGTAGCTTCTACTTTAGGTTTTTATCGACCGTAGCGAATTGTATGTAAATTGCTACGAGGGATAAACTTACGGCGGATAAATTTCCCAATAAAACACGGTTATTGTTGTCGAAACTCGCAATTAAAGAAATATGAACAGTAAAGTTTTGTCAAATAAGTTATTATAAATATGAATTTTATTTTTTGTGAAAAGTACCTAACAATGGATTTTATTTTACGGAAAAATGAAACAAATTTTTTGCTGGCATTATGCGTGGGATTTGTATAGGATTTTTCTGAGAAAAGCACTTTTCAGCTTTCAATTTAATTTCAAGAAAAAAAATTGGAAAATTACCTCTATAAGTTGGTATAATATCTCCACACAACTTGTGTATGACACATTTAAAAAAATGTCTGATTATTTCCGTTGAATAAAAATTTAAAAACACAGTGCCGGCCAATAGAATAGGTTCACCCTGTAAAAAGCAAAGAAGAGCTTCAATTCTTTGGGAAAAAAATTGCAGCAAATCTAAAACGCATATAAATAATGCAACTCCAGTTAAGCACTCAAGCAATATACAGTAAAACCTGCTAATCGGGACACTCTATAATTGGACCACCTCAGATTCGGACCGCACCTTATGTATTCCCTGCTATTTTTCATACAAATTTCCCTTTATAATCGGGGCACCTGCTAATCGCACCATGAACCACTGAGATAACATGCGTTGCTTAATGTGTAATAGGTCCAATCGTAGGAAATACGAAATATGTATGCACACCATTTTTTTATTTTGTTAATTGTTGTACCCCTCGACGACGCCGCCGCCGCGCCGGTTGCTTTGTTTGGTGATTTCCCAATAAGTTTGTAATTTTAGCATTCGTTAGTTCGCAAATATTGGGCAAAGTCACATATTGTGACAAATTAAATAAGGTCTAAAGATCAGCCAGCTTATGTATCAGTGGAGCACTCTGCTCTACACCCTCGGCTGCCCTTGACATACTACTTAACCTTACACCTCTCGACATTTTTAGCTAACAAGTGGCTGCGAGTACAGCTATTCGTCTTAAGGCCATCTCTCAATGGACTAGCAATTCGATATGCCATTCAAATATTCTGAACGAGGTCGGAGCAAAACTAGGACGATCCGACTACACCACACACAAGCTTACCATCGACAAGAACTTCAAGTAACCATCCCACTAAGATCAGATTGGGAGGATGAGAGGTTTTTAAAATATGAGTAAGCCCACTTTTATACCGTCGGTTTGAAAACCGAAGAGGGAGTGGGCGGTGGTGTGTACTCAGACAGACTAAATCCTAGTCTCTCTTTCCGTCTCCCTGACCATTGTAGCTTGTTCCAAGCAGAAATTCTGGCGATTAAAGAGGTGTTATCCTGGCTAAGGGAAAACGTGATATCTACTTCGGATATCCGCATATTCTCTGACAGCCAAGCAGCCCTCAAATCACCTGGCGCTGTTTCCACAAACTCTATAACTGCCCCCAACTGTCGATCATCTCTCAGGGAGATGGCAGAATAGTTTAACATTCACCTGATTTGGGTGCCGGGACATAAAGTGATTTTTTGGGAAACTGCAAAGCCGACGAACTCGCCAGAAAAGGAACCCAAATACCTATTCTACCGAAAATGGAAGAAATAGGAATGCCTATCGCTACAAGCAAACTATTGTTGCATCAAAACTCCATAAAACAAATAAATTTTAGATGGTCACGCATCACTACGTGCCTGGCCACCAAACAAATCTGGCCAGTAATAGACCCAAGACGCTCAAAAGGTCTACTCTCTTTGAGCAGGAAACATCTAGGATCCGTTATAGGTGGTGTAACTGGTTGACACGCCAAAAGACTTGGCGTTTTCTCTAATGACTTTTGCAGAAGCTGCATGGGCGAGGAGGAAGAAGAGACTATCTCACATCTTCTTTGTTCATATCCTGCTCTCTCCCAAGGACGAAGATTAAACCTGGGAGATACTTTTTCAACGACACCAGTGATCTTAGACACATTGAGATTCACCGAATTCACCACTTAATTTGAGGTTCCAACTGGTTTGATTAAAGAGTAAATTTCTTTTCATGTGGTATCACAATGGACCTGTCTAAGGTCTAAGTGTGTCAGCTGTTTTTCTGGCGACCACTTCAACCTAACCATCAACCTAACCTAGTTCGGTTTCGATTCGCAAAAGGGACAATTTGAATTCTTTATGTTTCTTGTAGGCAGATGTTTCAGGTCAATTAGTGCAATTAGCAATTGATATATTAAAGGTGTTTGTTTTTGGTTTTCAATAAAGCTACTAAGTTTTAAAAAAAGTAAAAGAACAATGAGTAAACGAAATTACTGTAATCTTGATCTTGAAAATAAGGTTCAATTATTAAGTGTTTCGAAGATGGACATTTATCTCAGAGAGATCTTGCAAAGAAATTTGATTGCAACAAATCTCAAATCCAAAGAACTTTGAACATCAAACTGTGATTTGAAAAATTCGTTGTATTGAAAAAAAAACGAATAAAACCGTTTGTATTTTTTTTCCGAAATTGATGTCTTAATATTCAAATGGTTTTGCTTAGCTAGACAAAAGAATGTGCCAATTTCGGGAACAATTCTCCAAGCAAAAGCACTGGATATACCAACAAATTTAATTGATTGCATATTTGTTTGGAAGCTTATAGGTGGTATATGCACTGGCAGTCGTATTTTTATGGACATGTGTGCATTGGAGAAAACCTTTCTTAGAGAACCGGTCCGATTAAAATGGAACCTCTACAATCGACCACTTTTCTTCGGTCCCAAGGGTGGTCCAATTTCACAGGTTTTACTGTAAATAGAAAGTTGAATGACTCCTCTAGTATTTGAGAGCATAAATGATTTCATGGGACGAATCTTCTTTCGTACTCGTGCAGTTGCTAATTTATTAAGAATCTCGGCATACACAATTCCGCTGGTCCACTTAGTATTATCCCTATTGCATTGAAAGGGTGAGCTTCTGCGCTGGCAAAACCACTGTGTAAGCTTTATTTCCATTTGTCTTAAGCTACTGATCTCTTTCCCAGTGGATGAAAAACAGCATTTCTGCTTAATGACCGGCAGTATATCGCCTTTGCAGCAATAGTGATCTGATGATAAAAATATTTCAAACAGTGGTACAAATCTTTATATCTTTTGGGGAAAGTTATATTATTCCGCTTGACTTCGAAATCATTTGATACACCACATCAGGCAATCTTATCGAAAATAATACGTGCATTCAGTATGAATGCGTATCTTCTTCGTTGAATTAGAAATTATCTTTCGGACAGCTCAATACAAGTTGCACCTCTTGGACGGCTTAAAGTCTGATATTTATAAAATAAACGCTGGTGTACCCCAGGGCTCCGTTCTGTTCCGCCTCTTTTTCTAATTTTCATTAATGAGTTAATTTGTTTTGATGACGATATTACTCTCAGCTTTTCACATTTGTTTTCAGATTCACCTTCTTGTTATCTTCGGATGTGGAACTGCAATGGCAGCGTATGATAAGCTCATTACATTTTGATCTCAGCTGCATTGTCAATGGGGAATAAAAAGCCGTCTAGAATGTTCCAAAAACTCAGTGCCGTTAAAGCATAAAGCATCATCCATCCCGAATACCGCTATCCATGAGCGGCACTTGCATTGAAGAAACCGATCAGCTTTCAGTTCTTCATATATGCGACACATACCACTTCTTAGAGAATGACAACATATTCGATGTCACCCAAAGTGTTTCGGCTTTCTTCGAAAATGCAAGAAATTCTTCTACCTTCTGATCGGGTTGTAATCTGTAAGTCCTTTATTTGTCCAAAGCTCGAATACAACTCTCATACTTGGACATAATTCAAAATAGGGCTCTAATAATGACAGGCGATAGAACTATAATGGATATATTAACATATCTAGATCACCGTCGAAATGATTTAGGTGGGCGTCTCATTATTTTTTATCGCTATTAGTATAGACAATGTTCTAATGAAATAGCAGGACTTTAACTTTTTAACAGCAATAGTAGCGATTCTATAAATGCTCATCAGTTTACCCTTGAGTCAAACTTCGGATGTGCTGTTAACTACAGAAACTCTCCTTGTAGTCGTATAACGCGCATGTTGAATGCTTTGCGGCTTTATTTTTCCCTCCCATTTTTATATTTAGAAAATCCAAAACTAATATGTACACTGGTATCACCTCTTATAGCCTTCCTTACATTCCTTACGTTCGCCTTGTACCTTATCATTTTAATGAGTCAAAACACCATCATTATAAAATTAATGTCGATTTTTAACAATACAATTACGAATGGTTCTGATCATAGAGGATGATGTAGACCAGGATTAAAAATACCGAATTTCCATATTTATCAAATATCGAGTTTTTTTTATTTAGCTATATGCCTGTAAGACCTAAGGTATAATTTTGAAGAAAACGCAAATAATAATTTAATATTATTTTTGTTTTTGTGGACTAAAGCCAAATTGACGATTTTTATGACCTGTACTCCAAAATGCGTTTCGCCCAGGTACGATAAATAGGCTTATCAGTTAGATGCCATCGTACCCTTCTAAGACGCAATGTTTTTCAGTCGATGATTACCGACCCTTATAAAATTTGCAGCATTTACACACTGCAAATTATATTATTTAGGGGTATTTCATCTAACTGATGAGCCCAACTATCGTGTGTGAGCGAAACGCAGCTTGGACTACAGGTCATAAAAATCGCCTAAGGTCTTTTAAATGCAACCTGATTTGCACGGTGCTCCTTTGGCACAGTGGATTTGAGAACCAGGTATTGACTGTCTCATTTTAACCCATGGGCGGCATCAAAATAAAATTGGAGGTATAGAAAAGAGTGCGCCTAGCGTGAGGATCGAACCCACACGTCCTAGTTAGCAATCAAGCACTTTATCAACTCTGCCATTGAAAGTTGGTACGCCTAAAATACCTGATTATCAATATCTGCTAAATGATGAATTGCTTATTATTTTGCAACAATTGATCTTAAGTTTTTTCCCTTTACGTATGACTGCCAATAATTACAAAATTATTCGTGAAAGTGTTTTTCCAAAGTTCGTTCAACAAAACGTGTAGCATTGTTTAGGTGGCCTCCCTACTCAATAGACATTATATTAAAAATGTTTAAGGATGGCTTGTTGATGTGGTCTTTAGGTCAGAACAAGAGTTTGCAAATAAAATATCAGTAAAACAGTTCAACAATTTAAAATTATTTTTCAAAAATCGAGCGATTCTACACAAACAGTTTTTGTGGTAATATTAAGTTATATTAATTACATATAATAATAAAAGAGTAAGCATATTCTATAGAACTATTTTGTCTTATTTCATTATTTTTACTTGCGATAATAGGTACTTAAATTCAAGTTATGGATTCGTGCAAAAAAAAATCTAACAATCAAACAAGACATTACGATTCCGTCTGCATTTCTGTCTGTCTGTGTGTCCGCGAGTCTGCAGCCTAAACGGTGGATGGATTTGCTTCAAACTTGGTACATATTGTTTCTTTGGTAATATGCCCACACGTTTTTTTTCATTTTTTTTAAGACGGCCAAAAACAAAAATCTTATTTTGCTCAAAAACGGCTCCAACGATTTTTATAAAAAAAAAATCAGTTCATTAATGATGTTAAATGGAACATTTATTTAATTTTTGTTTTGGAAAAAAATTGTTACTTTTGGTACCTCCAGTAGTACCATTTTTTGGTTTTCGATTTTTTGGAAAACGGTTGATTTTATTTTTTTGATTTTTTTTGCGCAGAAGCTCCTGAAAAGTTTAAACACGATTTCAAGCAAAAATGTTTTGAAAACATTTTTTTTTTGGAAATTAAAAAAAAGAAATATTTTTTTTTGAAAACTCAAAATTTCGAAATGGATTTTTGCGAAACTTCGTATTTCGTAGGTTTTTAACATCACCTTGAACAGTTGAAAAAAACTATATTTCTAAAATAAAAAACAACGGTACCTCCCATATAAATGTTAAAAAACCGTTAAGAAAAAAATGTTTTTCTCGAAAACGGCTACAAGATTTTTTATAAAAAAAATGTGTGTGTTCTTAGATTAGTGCAGTCCCCTTTTAAGTATAAGAATATTTTTTTTTTTGCGTACTTATCCACGCTACTTCCCATAGAACCACTTTTCATATTTTCGACTTTCTCACTTTTGGATAGATCGATTAAAACAATTTTTTTACGCAAATGCTCCCTAAAATTTTTAATAAAACCGCATACCTTAATTTTCAAAAAAGAAGTTTTTCGATTTTTGAAAAATAAATACATTTTTTGTTTTTTGAAAAATTGATTTTTCAAAAACCAGTCAATTAATTTTTTTCAAATTTAAATTTAAGATGTATATTAATAATATCTTCAAAATGACGTTTCACTTTTTTTTTCTAAAAATGTTTTCAAAATTGTATACATAAAAAATTAATTTATAAAAAAACTGCTGCATCGATTTTTGAATTTTTTTTATATATTCTTATTTATCCATGAATTCAAATGGCATATTTGTTTTCCCTCAAACTATAACGACTAAGCAATATACGAACATTTAATTATGTGTATTATCCATTTATTTCTACCTTATTATTATTCCCTTTTTACGTATTTTTGCGTACGTCATTGAATACTAAATACAATGTAGGCCCTCCTACATTTATATATACATATGTGTCTTTAAAAATCACATTAAGCTTATGTATGTATATTGCACCTAAATTATAAAATTATATATATTAGCATATACATATTTGGATACCTAACTACCAACCTACATCCTTCATTTTCATTATCATGAGTAAATATTTAAATACCATATATGTAGGTACATATTTTTCCGCTAACTTACATAATTAGAATGTATAACCTTAGACTTAAATATACATATTATGTAGGTGGTTACTTTTGTAACTATTCCTTGAACCATCCATTCGACAATTCATTATACTAATAATCAAGGTAAACTTACCTAGATAGGCCTTACACCTGCATAGGATAAATCTAAACCTCAATGGTAAGCTACACAAAAGTTGTTATCTACAAGAGCAAGTTCGTACGATCCAGTCGTGCATTTTATTCTCCAATGTATCCACATTTCTTCTACTAAAATAAGTGAACCTATTCTATTGATTGTAAGTGTACATCTACATCCTTAGTAATATACCCTGCATATTAACAATTCCCGGATGATAGTTTCAAAATCAACAACACCATTTAAAATATTAATTAAACTTTTCTGAAATCAACTCGATTGATTTTTTTTTTGTTTTTTTTTTTTGCAATTTGATTTCAGGGAATCATTTCGATGAGCATTAAGTCAATAAAAGTTTTGCAGGAAATAAATTAAATGTATTTATTTCATTTGAATGTAAGCAAAGTTATTGTAGTAAAAAAATCAGAGGTTTCATTTTGCAAGAGACACAAATAATGGTAACCAGACACTAGAAATAAATAAAATATCATGGAATATGGTGCTTCTCTTTTCTTTTGGTTGTAGCTATTCGAGTACCTATTTTAAAGGGGTTTACTGGGTTTTGTACATCAGATCCGGACTGTTTGCTAAGCTTGCCTGGAATAATAAAAAAAACGTGCGAGCAATAGTTACGGTAAAATAGTTGCGGCTTTTTCGCTAGAATACTGATTAGGAAAATACCGATAAAATAATGAAAAACTTGAAACATTTCGGCGGTGTGCTAGATCTGTAAATAATTTCTGTTACAATTCTGTCACTTATCATCTCTAAGGCCTATTTTGAATTCTGTGAAAGAGATTTAGGTGAGAATAAGATTATAACCAGGTTAGAAGGGAAGAAGAATTTCTTGCAATTTTTAATTATTTAATCGGTGTTTGATATTAAATAATTAAAAATAACTGGGAAACCTGGTTCCAACTTCACGTTGTTTATTTGAAGAATTATTTTTTCTTATTCTTGATCGATTGCCGATTGGCAATTTATTCTTTTCGCACTTCACCTGTAGGCATCAGAAATGAGAATAAGTTGAGTTAAAGAAGTTCAGGAATTGGAATTTCTAATTAAGTTCACAGCAGATATTAGAAAAAAGTTTTTTTTTCGAGATTTCCTGGGCTATAACCAGTGCGACCATAGAACAATTTCAAATCCTGCTAGAATATTCGACTTAATTGGAATTATTACTACAATAACTGCTAAAAAAATGCAACATTTTATTCAGGAAATGGACTGCCAACTCTCTGGAGTTCCTGTAATTAAAACGAAAGAACATTAATATTTGCCTTGACCACTCGAACTTGTCTTGTCTTACGGTGATGTTTAAAATACTGTTCAGTCAATTTTTGTATTGTAATAAAAATTTGATTTGGGTTGAGGGTTGCTACGCATTTATGTTTGATTGTGTTTTAAAAGTTTTTGAAAGTAATATGTTATTTTAGATAATTCCTTCCAAACGTTTTCCGTTGAAAAAAATCTGCCAGGATTAAAAAAATTAAATACTCAAACCAAAATTTTTCTCGTAAGCTTATCAGGAGAAATGCAACATTGGCCACACTGAAAAGCTAAAGGCTGCACTGAATTATTAATACATTTCTCAAACGTGTTCTAGTTATTTTGTTTCTTATTCTACATTATACCCGGGCAAATTGGTGTTATTGAATACACCGAATAAATATTCTTTCTTCTAATTCGTGCTGGCGAATTCAGATTAGATTAAAAAAGGACTTAATGTCTTACAGGCATAAAAAGTTAGAAGATTGGTGTTACATATTTGATATTAAATCATATTACATTTGATTTAATTAGGGACAAATTTAACTATAAAAGCATAGGTCGAATGGCCCATTACGCAGCCAGGAAATTGCCAGGTGGGCCTCATCGAGAACTGAAAAGTCGTTTCCTTCTAAGCGGAAGTGTTTCTTATAAAGAGTGATAGGTTCCTATAGTAAATATTCACGTGTTGTAGACCCAAGAAAATGTAGCGCGTTACTTGAGTCAAAATTAATGATCTAGCTAGTTAGCCAGCTCAGCTTTAAATTCTATGGATTTCGATTCAACCGGAAACTATTTTCCTAAATAATCCTGGTCTCGTATAAATATTGAGCTATGTTGCGCACAAAAATACGTCAAGGAACTCTTTTATCAAATAATGGGTGTTTTTTTTAGACGTGTGCATATAATTTAATGTTATGACTAAGAATTTAGCTTTAATATAAAGATAAGGGTTTGCCATTATGTTTCAAAAATTATTTTGGGAAAGTGGCTGCAGATACGAAAAAGTCATTAGCTCTATAGCGTTCCCCATTGACTGTTACTTTATGGCCGGCTTCATTTTTGAAGAAATATGGCCCAATGGTACCCTCTGCCAAATAGAGCATACCAAACAGTCACTTTTTGAGGATGTAACGCTGTCTCAACAATGGCTTGTGGATTATGATCACTCCAAATATGACAATCTTGCTTATTAACGTACCTATTTAACCAAAAGTGAGCCTTATCGTTGAACAAATTTTTCTAGTAAAAATCTGTATGCGTCGCGCGAACCGCACCATTATTTTGGTAATAAAGATGCATAAACATTGTTCAGGAGTAAGTCTATTCATTATGAAATGGCAAACCCAACAGAGCATAAATTAAGTAAGAGCTGTCAAAAAGACAGACTCCGAAAAAAGTATTACCAGATTGAAAACCACACGTCTAAAAAAGCAACCGTTCTCTACTAGGTCCTTCAACTGACCGGGGATGCATTTAGATATATAAATTATTTGTAATTGTTGGCCCTTTATTTCAAAATTCGGAAGGCGCAAGGATAACCAGTCCGTTCCTGGGGTAAATAGTTTTACATCCATTTTAGCTCATACAGCATTTGAGAGTATAGAACATCATATGTGAGTAGTTGCTAATAAGGGTTACATATTTTCTATATTTGAATTTTCTCACAAAAACATTAAACAGAGTTTTGAACGCAACAGCACAATGGATCCTGTTTTATAGAGCACAAGTTTGGGGGACCCACAAATTCGATGCTGTGGATAACATACTGCGATTTTTTATTAGAAAAATCTTCTCGCTGCCAGTAAGTATGCCAAAGTACATGTACTAAGTAGAAAGGGGTCTGCCCACTGTTATCACCTCCATACTTAAGCTAAATGCGGACTACATTGATGGGGTAACTAATATGGCTTCCAAATTAATTCTGGAACTATGCTATTCAGTTTCAGAAAAGTTGGTGTGAGGATTGGAATAAGCTGTCTGTGGAGTGTGGTATCTTCCCCAACCACACTGGTAAATTGCTATATGAAGTTATAAAACTAACTGATGAGAATATAAGGTATGCTTTTTTAGGAAAGAGCGCGAGTCTTAACCGAACTATAACTTATGTCAAAACTTTCTTACAACCTAAATGTGCTGAACTACTTTACCCCGAATTTCCCAGCGAAAACAATCAGTATAGGTACTATTTTTAAGGTCAGATGAGAGATGTTGCCCCTCAACTTTGTCCCAAATTTCAGCGATTTGGAAATAATTTTATAAAAATCGTTAACTCCGTTTTCTAAAAGAAAAAAACAAGAACCTCAAATATGGAATTTAACCAGCGCGGCGGGTGGCGGGCTATTCAGATAAATATAAACATATATTTGTGTCTCTGCTACAAAACATTCCTAAGAAATGTGCTTTTTATCGAATTTCAAGCACTAGTTGACATTAGACCTCTTGGCCCAGTTATCCATTTTGCCACCTCCCTCTCCCTTACAATTCACATATCAAATTATGACGAATATCTCTCTGAAAAATTACTAAAAGTGTTTGAAAAGTCACTCCTCATTTATTTATTTTTTTGTTGTTTTTTTTGTTTGTTTCTTAAGTCCCCCAAGCAAAAGTGACCTTAAAACTCTTACATCAAAATTAAGAGGGTGAAGAAATATATAAGGGTGCTTTAGCCTATACCTACGAGCGAGTATGATTTATATGGTAATTGTTATTGCGATTAGGGTGTGCAACACGTGGAAAAGCTTTTCATTATGCAATACCGTATTTAACTTCCTCCCCATATGTATATTTGTATAACAAATTGTGTATTTCAAATTTTATTGTAGAACATTAAGATTTTCATTCCCAAAAAAAAAAAAAAATGCACGACTGGATCGCACATACTTGCTCCTATGTTCGATCACATTATATGAAAAAGATTCTTAATAGAAACTGCTAAGGGTAATTTTCTTCATCTTAACTTGATGATTTTTATTCTCAACTTCTGATTTTGTTTTTCTTCACTCAAAGTTGACAATTTCAACTTTCGATTCTCAACTCTCGAGTTGATCAACTTCTGGTTTTCTCAAATTCCGAAAATAGTAGAGTTTGAGAGAGCAATCTTGAAAGTTTTGTGTCAAATTCAAATTTTTAATAAATTTTGTTTCATATTCTGTAAAAAATTATTCTCGGTTTCGTTGTGAATAAAAATATTTTTAAAATAAAATGTCGGAGAAAATTATTTTTGGTAACATAATACATCGCCTGCTTCCGGAAACGAAGATGAAGAAGAAGAAAAATTGTTGGCATTTGAAAGAAGACAATATATAATGTGTAAGGGTCGGGCTTGAAAAATGGGACGACCATGATTTTATTCACCGATTTCGTACTTCAAAGCGATCGACAATTCTGCTCTTGGAATTGAAAAGTGTAGTTTGCCTTACACTGAAACACGGTAAGCAGTGAAATATCTTAACTATTTTTTAGTTTAAATTATGCTAACTTACATGTGTGTAGATCGCGTAAATTATCACAAATGATCCAATTATTGATTGTGCTGAGGTATTATGCACTCGGGGCTATTCAGTTGGCCATTGCTGATTTTGCTGGCGTAAGTATTTTAACACTGCATCGTATTGTGAAGCGGGTTTCAAGTGCAATTGCTAACCTCCTTAGTTTGTTCGCATGCCCGAACACGAAGAGAACGGTCACAAGCAGCAAGTGAATTTTATGATATGCAACATTTCCAAGAACAATTGGTACATTCAATTATGGATTATCTGAAAAAGATCCCTTGACCTCCTCCAATCTTAGAAACTACCGTGAATACCTTTGTTAATTTTACTGGATTAAAGCAATTGTTATAAGTAATCTTTTTATGTTGTTAATTATATGTATGAATGTACATTACATTTATACATAATATACATTATTAAATCAGTGGATTTAATCATGGTAAGAAACCACCTAAAGTAAAAGGGATACGGATTCGTATCCGTCGTTCCCAAAATTATATGGTTTGCCGAAATCATCGCACATAATAAATTCAAATATAAAGTTGTAAAACACGTATCAGCCAAAAATTTCCCAAGGAAATTTTTAAAAACGCAAGTTGGCTAACTTTTAGATTTCAACTCTCAAATTGAGATTTAAATAAATAGTGAAGAAAAACAAATTTCAACTTGTCACTCAACTCTCAAGTTTATATCAACTCAAGAGTTGGCCAACTTGAGAGTTTGCGGCAAGTTGACAGATAGTAAAGAAAATTGCTCTTAATGTATTTTTAAAGTCGTTTTTAACTTAATTTTGTATATATAAAAATTCTTAATTTTTTTTTTTTTTTAAATAATTGGTATGAACATTTTAAATATTTAATAATATAAATTCAAAAACAAAATTTCAGAAAAACTCGTCGAAATATTGAATTTAAAAAAAAAATATTTCTCGAAGTTTTCAAATGCAGTAAAATTTGAAGGAGCTTCTGTATAAAAATTGGTAGAATTTGGAATTGATAAAAATCCGTTGAGCCATTTATGAGACAGTCGAAAATCAATAAAATGGTTGTATGACAAGTACCGTTAATAACAAAATATTAAAAAAAAAATTGTTTGCCAAAATGTAGACCATATCAAAGGTAGAACACACACCAATTTTTATTAAAATCGTTACAGCCGTTTGCGAGATAATAGATAAGATGGTAGAAAAATTGTAGGGCATTAGGTGCGTTTTTCTGCAACCCCGGGATAATTGGTTGAGAAAAACGATAAAGGGGCTTAGTGATAAAAATTGGCAGCACTGTTAAATTGCAAGATGACATTTTAGAAAACAGCTGTAAGTCCAAGAAAAAAAAACATCAACGTTTGTCGTCATCCTTCTAATGAAAATGTTAAAAAACCACAAATATTCTTGTTCTGAAAATATTTTCTTAATGAAAAATTGTTTAACAGAAGTTATTTTTGTTAATCTCAGAAAATCAAGACATTAATCGAAAATATCGTTCGGCAATATAAACTTAAATCAGTTCAGCTCCCAACCACCACTAGATACAATGATATGGAATTGTTGGGTTTGGTCGAAAGGCCAAAAAAATCGATATCAATTAACGTAGCTTCCTAACCAAAACCTTGAAACTAGTTAATCATATATTTTGTGACAATAATAAAAGCGAAGATGGCCAAAAGGATGCTGAAAGTGACAGCATTGGATCTTTACCTTCAACCAATAACCCTTATCGGATGGCGAAGAACATGGTAATGGCTCTGAGGACGACGATGACAATATAGGAAACAAAATCCACGACACACGAGGTTAAAAACCAAAAACGAAACGCAACAGCAAATTATTTGTGTAAAAAAGAAAACTAGCTATATCTCGTTTTTAAATTATGATATGAAAAAAAATCATATAAGTAATTTATTATAGTTAATTTTGAAACATTTGAAGTGTATGTACCTACACAATGCCATTTTTTTAGACTAATAAATTATCAATTGCATTTATTCAAATATTTCTTAAGGCTGATTTTCTCACTTAACAGCTTTGAGAGAGTCAATAATCCATTCTGGAATATGATCTTCTCCAAAGTGACTACACAAAGTATTTAACGAATCTGGGAAATTCGTCTTTTTTAATTGCTTCCCGCATACCATTCAAAAGCCTGAGTTGATACGCTACATTGTGAATACTCAATCAGCTAGGTGAAACTGGGTCTACAGTTGCGATATGTGATGAAGGTAAGAACGTTTGTACATCTTGCAAAGTGTTACAATGACAGTTCTCATCTCTCGGTCGGAGATCCAGAGCGTACTTTTGTTGTTTTAGATTCAATTGTGCACTATCAACAAGTGGAAATACGCTCAAATCTGAAGACAACCCACTGCCCATTAAGTATCGAGGTTTGTCATTTGGGAGAAGATTCGTACAGGTGTGAACGGTTCGTCAAAATTCGTGTTTGTTTGCGCCTCTACTAACTCCACCAATTGCAAAGCCCCGCACGGTTCGTTCAGTTAATTCTGCAACACAATGTTTTCGCAAATCGGTATATAATCCAATCCCCCTTGGACAATTGGAAGTAAACTGTTCAACGTCTCGCTTATGAGCCGATATGCAGCGATTAAACCAACGAATTGTGCGATGCATTGCTTCTTCTCCTCTTGGCCCGGTTTTTGTTGTCTTGATTACGTCATCCAATTGCATCATTATATCAGTGCCAATAGCGTTTTGGGTTGTAGTGGAATGTTCTGTAGTAAACATTAAACTAGAACTATCGTACGGAGAATTGAAGTTCACACTTTACACCAGTTTCATTGATTTCAGAATGCTGCAAAGCCAAATTACCTTTGAATTTTGCAATTCGCAAAATTGCTAATTAATTGACATGTCAAAATGTCAGTTTTGAATTTTCTATACATTTTATCTATAACTTAGTGATAAAGTTTTTGGTATTACAGTTTTTATCCTCTCCAATACCTAAACCTCGAGAATTCTCTAGGTTTAAGCTAAGCACCCCCGGGGATTAGTTGGTGTTGGATTTAACATGGAAATTGTTTATCCTACACATCGTTTTTTCGTCCAAATTTCCTGGGGCTTAGAAAAAAACACACCTATTGTATATCAAGTACCGTTATTTTTGGGGTTAAAACAACGATTCAAAAATCTATTTTAGACAATCAGCTAAAACGCTTAAGCAAAAAGTTTGAACAAAATCGGTTCAGCGGCTTAGGCTGTAGTTCATTCTACAGACAGACATACTGACAGGCAGACAGACAGGCAGACAGACATACGGAATTGTGGGACGCAGTTTTTTGGTGTTCTCTATCATCGTAATGTCAAGTTTGATTAAAATCTCGAGTTAGACTTTTTTTCCAAATTCAAAATTTGCCCTATAGTACATATACATACATACATATACATACATACATACATACATATATAAAAAAAAGAAAAAAATCCCTTCCTCTTAAATGTATTCAATTGGATTTTAATTTAAAATTTCTTATAGTTTTAGCTTTGGACAAATTGTTTCACGAACATGCTTCAAATTTGTTTTTTTTCCTTGTTTTTTGTTTTAAACTTTCAAGGATATGAAATCATAAAATTGAATCACTTTTAACTTTTTGCGGAAATGTTCAATTTGGTTTGAAATTTCAACACTTTTAAAAAATTTATTGAAATAGTTCTTCTATATAGTCTCAAGATGATGGCTCAAAGGCTAACATGAACCTAGGAATAATATTCTAATAGCTTCTCGCTGTATAAAGGATCATAAAAATAAATTGTCTAAAGTTTTAAATGAACTATAATAGTATTTGGTATGGTATATCCTTGAAAAAAGTGGTTTTTCCTAAATTCCGGAGAGAAAAACTTTGGTCTTTTAAAATGTTGTATCTTCTTGAAAAGTTGAATTGATACGGTTTTAACCTATTAAACTAAAAACTAAGATGGATTTAAGATTCCTGGGAGATGCCAAACATCTGAGATATTTAATTTTGCTATACGAACTCCTGAGTAATGTCCTGTAAAGGTTGTCTTTTTTTTTTAATAAAATAAAATCACAGAACAGAAACTTTAACCTTTATCTGCCCATCCTACACAGGGCCGACCAGCCGGCGCGATGGGAGTCGTCGTCGAGAGTGTGATATTGGCACTCCATTAAGTTAAGTGGGTGTCCCTGATTACGTCAGCTCACTCACTCAGTCATTCAAAAGAAAAAGCCCGGCCAGGAAACTAACTCGTTTATTCCATTAAATGTGTAAAAGCCTCTATGTGACGATGTGAAGTGTGGTCTGTATACAATACATCTCCTGTATATATATGATATCTCGTCACCACATGCCACAAAATGATGCCCGGATATTACGGACATAGCTATATCATTGTTGTTGGTGGCCATTTTGCCATTAAACACTTACTAATACCATATATGGGGTACTTACTGACATATAGAGGAGCCATACGTACAATACATTTGGTTTTTAGTCGAACTGGTTGAGGAGCGGCATCGGCATGGCAACTGGGCAATAACACAAAACAATTCAATATACGCCTAGTGGCACAAAATAAAATAATGGCCTACAGTTACATACATACATCCTTCATGGGGGCCGTCCGGCCTGACACATCGAGCTTTATAAAAGTTTTTTTTTCTTTGTCTTGCCATTGGAATATAAAACATCATTACACAAAGCCAACGTTAAGCTTATAATAAAAATTACCAAAGTGGAAAAATTTCATTTCTGTTCTAAATTGCCCAAAAGAAGGCCGAAATTCATTTTTGACCATGTTGCTGTTCGAAGGTGCCTTGTGAAATTATTGGGAGGCTTTGTGTTTTGGCCTTTTGTTTGGCTTAAAGTATCAATGCTGAGCTAGTGTCCTACAGCTACAAATTCAACATCAAAACCATAATTATTCGCTTGTGGGTAATAACACTTTCCTCACTTTCCGCAACCACATCATCCGCTCCTGAATTCCTACCATGTGTAAGGACATAGGTATATAAATGTGGCGTTAATTTCATTTCCGATAATTACAGGCGTAGGTAGGTCTACCTTCGCTCTGTCTCTTTATTCAGTCGTCAAAGTGGGAAATTTTATACTCTCTATACCTTCTATACCTTCTGAAGGATTAAATGAAAATGGGAATGCAGCAGAGCCCAGTGTATCGAAATGAAATCCTTCCATCATCTTGAGCAGATTTAAAGAGAAACAAATAATATAGGGCAACTAAATTGTTGTAACCGGAATATTATTTATATTTGCATGGAATTATTGTTGCTATTTTTTTTTCCTTTTGAACATCCTTTAGTAGAATCCTGTGCTGGGTGTAATTAGCCCAGTTAAAACCAGATGGATTATAATAATATGCGGAGGCTTGGCTGTTCTCTTTGTCCCGCCGCCCGCCATCATTCAATTCCAGATAATTAAAAAAATTAATTGCAGATCCATGTAAATGTTTGGACTTATCCTTATACTGCCCTTTTCAATGTGTTCCTTTTATTTTGATTGGAGTGCGCTGCTGGTGCGATTAATGGTGGAAAACGGATTTAACGCTGCAATGAGCGAATTCCAATTTATTTGCCCAAGCTGGCACCGATTGGCAAATGATTGTGACTGATGGGTTTTTAAATCCACGACCAGTAGCTGATGTTTGCAGTCGATTTATTTTTTTGCTGAACTTTTTTTTTTAAGGAAACCTAATTTTAAATTGGGATAAATACTAAATGTTGAATGAGGGTAAATTTTAAGTTATAGGTTTTTTTGTGAGTTTTGGTTTCAAACTTAATTATTTAATTTGACTACTAGGACAATAGTTAGTAGTGGAGCTAAGTAGCCGCACTATCGAAAGATTCTATAAATTTTGGAAAATAGCGGCAAATGTCAACCGAAACAATTATTTATCTTTTTTAAAAGGGGTAAACAGAAATGGTTAATCGACAATTGCCGCCATGTGCAAAAATTTCAGCTTCTTCTGATAGGATAATACATAGTGGGGATTGTGTTTTTTTTTCAAGACGAGTTTTATCAACGAGTTTATCAGCCAGAAATTGGGCTATTTTTCATTTGGGTATCTCATTAGCACTTGTAATTTATAACGGATACATTTTGGCCCATTAACGAAAATATTTCTTTCTAATAGACCTAAATATTTAGAAATTTGTTGTAGGGCTCTCTTAATACAGGCTGGCGCACAAATCGTGCTACAATAAGAGATTTAAATAACTTTTATTTTAATCGATGTATTTCATTAATTTTTTTTATTGGATTAAAAATTAAGTTTTTATTTTAAATAACTAATGGTAGACCGAAATTGACCTCCACGCTCATATACGCATTAGCGGCGCAGGATCAGAAAATTGTTCATTGCGGCCTGAAGGGTTGAAATTGGGATCGTCTTAATGGACTGCGTCAATTCAGTCAAATTCCAAGGTTTCGCCGTGTACACTTCCTGCTTGACATAACCCCATAAACAAAGTCTGGTGCAGTCAGGTCAGGTGACTTTGGAGGCCAGCGGCAAATGCAGTTTCTGGATATCATTTTGTTGGGGAATTTTCGTTGGAGCTCCGCCATATCCTGTGTCGCTGCACTTGCTCCATCTTTTTGAAACCAAATCCTGCTGAAAGGGATGCGCTTTCGGCGAATTTCTGGGTAAAACAAAACTCCTTTAACATCTTTAAATAACGGTCCCCATTGACAGTTTGTGTCACACCGTTTTCTTCAAAGAAGTATGGCCCGACAATACACTTTGATAAAACTGCGCACCACATAGTGACTCGTTCTAGGTGCAGTTCCGTCTCATGGAGCATTTCTGGATTAGATTCACTCCATATACGGCAATTTTGCTTGTTAACATTGCCGGTTAAGTCAAAATGGGCCTCATCAGACATGAACAAACAATTTATCAATGTGTTGTCTTCTTCGCCCATTGCAATCATTTTTCGGCAAAATTCCAGGCGAACAGGCAAATCCTGAGGGTTTAACTTGCTTGTAATTTGGACTTTGTACGGAAGCAAGTTTAAGTCATCATGAAGTATCCGTTGCAATGACCGCCTGCGAACTCCAATTTGCTCCGTTAAGTTTCGAGTCGAAATGCTTGGATTTGCCTGTATTGCCGATGCAACAGCCGTGATTGTATTCGAACCGGAATTTTGGCGGTCTCGATGATACGGTCTACGTTCGATGCTTCCAGATTCGGCAAACATGTTCACCAGTCTCATAATGGTCCATCTACTCGGAAGAGTACCGCCAAACTTCAGCCTAAATTCCCTTTAGCCGGAAATGACGGACTACAAAGAATAGTATCGCTGCACTATCCAAATCCTTTTTTCAGTATCCCAAGCATTCATTTTGATAAATCTAAATAGTAGCCTATAAAATAAAAAAATACGCTGATTACTCACACTGAAAAAAGGTTAAAACGTTTTATTTTTGTAGCACGATTCGTGCGCTACCCTGTAGTATGACCGTGCTATATTTGCTTAAATACTAAAAGGCTTATTATAAATTCTAAACGTAGGTTTTAAGAAAATTACCCAACAAACATAGATACTCTCTAGACCTTAGCTCCCGAAATCTGAAAAAAACAATCTTGTACGCCTCTTGTAGGTCCCATTACTATCATTAGAGTTAATTTCTTGTTACGAAACTTAAATTATTCTCATAACATTTTTTTTAATTAAAATCTCAAACTTAAAACAAATTTGCCTCCCTTAACAAGACTTCAAGAACTTAAGAGTCTTATAAAAATCTTGTTATGAAATTTAAACGCCTATAATTATGTCTTCAATCCCATAGCAACTGACTTATTTTAGCTATTTTAAAATTCTATAACGAACCTTATAGAATTTAAGTTATACAACATTTTATTACAGGATTCTAATAGGAGTTGAAATTTTCCAATTGACACATGGAATCACAAACTTCCTCGTTACATACCAAGACAGGGACGTAGTCGAGATAATTAAATGGATGTGAATTGTCTTTTTAAATTTTCCGAAAAGTATTTATTGTTCTAAAGTTTTTTTCAAACTTTTAAAAATGCAATAGCGGAACATTCAGCATTTTTGTTTTCAAAGGGCTGTAGGTTTTAGTAGAAGATAGGCCGTCGCCGCCGTCGACTTAAACGTGTCATCAAAAAAGAAACATTTTTTAATTTTGTAAATCAAATTTACAAAACAATGTATGATTGGTATCTCTATTGGGCTCTATATTTTGAATAATAATTAAATATTCCATGCTTTTAATGGCAAACAACTGTTATAAATTAACATTTTTCTAGTGTCCTGCTATGATAAAAACAAATTCAGATTTTACTTTTGTAGATGAGGTGCGCCCCCTTAATTCGTCCGTGATTAATAGTTCTCTATATATGTAACTTCTTATCTAGCTCGCTCTTTTTTAAATAATCCCATAATATATTGAATATTCCCATAAAAAGTAGATTAAACCAAACTCTTATTACGGCCTTATTGCAAGTATTAAAGGATTATCTCATCTCAACAGCAGCCACATTTAAGTACGCGGAAGATATTGTCTGAGTATTTTGAGGGTTACCACAACATACAAAATGTGGATACATTGAAATTAATTCTAAAAATTATTTATTTTAAAAACTCTATAATTTTCAGATACATAAATGGCAAGACAATATAATTAATTGTAAAAGATTATTTCTGGTCTCGATAGAAAATATTTAACAGTCGAAACGGATAGATATTACTTTAACTTTTCGACGTTTCTCTATTGAAACCTTTTGTGAGATGAAAAATTGTACTTGGGTAATGCTGTTTTGTGACATAAAAATATCTATCAACAATCACATTTTGTCATTTGTATAAATGCAGCAGGCTCTAGAAGGCTCTTAGGGCCGTTTGCTGACACACAACTAAGCATTTAAGTTATACTTAAGAAGTTATGTGACAGTTTACCCAGAGGAAAAAGTATCCCATAAGCGATTTAAGTTCAACACAAATATTTATGATGCGTATGCGCAAACGGGCCTTAGTTTGTCACATGGATTGCTTTTCAGATTTAATTTGACTCACAAGTTAATTTGTATGCATTTAGGATTGCATATCTTCCTATATAATTTCAAAAATTAATTGATTCCCAAAAGTATCCAGGGTAACCCTATCCTTCATAAAAAGTATAAATTAAATAATTTAAATATGCATTATTTTGGAGGAGCTTTGTTTTTTTCTATGTAAAATCTAAGAATTAGTGGATATAATTTCAACCGTATTAATTTTTAGCTCCCATAGACGAACAAACAATAAAATAAAATAATGTATCGCCATTACAATACAAACTAAATACTATCACATATAAATATCAAGCCCATCAGTTTTTAGCCATGACTTATACACGCAAAAACTTTAAAAGAGTTTGCTTCTTTCAAAAAAAACCTTAATGATAAAGATATAATTTTGTTAAGGTTTCTTCTCTTTTCTCTTCTTATTTTCTCTATTCTCTTTTAGCCACCCCAATTGCAAGAAACGCTTTCTCACAACGAAATTTAGCCAAGCTTTATTAGACTCATATAAGAGGCCTTTTTTCATTATTCTATATCTGTCAACCCATAAGAAGAATATAGCTCTATTAGGGAGTATAGAGAGGCTCTCATAACTAGGCCATTTAACGCTTTTAGAAGTATTATAATAATCTAGAAGAATTCTTCAAGATTATTTTGGCTCCCTTAAATTAGTCCCATTAAGTTAATGAAGAATGTTATGAGAGGAAAAATGTTACTTGGGTAGGCTTGGGACTTAGTTTAAATCTGTTGCCTCTCCGAACATTCCAAGAACACCAAACCAAAAAACCGGAATAAAAGGAAAAGAACCGTTCAGGATCTTATTGTATCCATTATGCCCCCAAAGGTATAGAATGAGAAGGTATACGCAGCGAAATGAATAAGTGGAATTTAGGAGTGCGTTGCCCCTTTCAGCTATCATAAATTCACAGCGAATTTCAGGACGTTCTTTACTATTACGACGATTTTAGCAGCCTCGACAAATCTCATCATGCTAACTCTTGCCATTGGACCAAAAAATAGTACTGAGGATACGGTTGGAATACAGTTTTTGGCCATTCGAAGAAATAAGAAACACATGCAGAAAATACTCCATTGTCCTAAAGGCAGTAGATATATTTGATCATTTAAAATTCTACCTCTTCGGCGATTGCAATGTACTTATGGGAAGCTCACATTAGATGAATATTCTTTCGTACTCCTGCAGTTGCTAGAATTCTTAATCTAGAATTATGCAAATCGGCTGGAGAAGAAAGTATCAATACAATTCGTCTTGGCAAATTTTTTTCATAGCTTTTTCATATGTCCTACTCGACGAAAATAGAATGTGCCCAGTGCGTTCCTAAGCACGGCTAATCTACTTCATTCTCGAACTATTTTTCAATGCAATTAAATCCTTATTGTTTGCAAGGCCATGAAAACACTGAATTACTCTTAACCAAAATATTTGATCGAGTTTGGTATCTGGCATTCTTATCGAAAATATGTGAATTTGGTATCGATAAGATTTTTTCTTCCCAAGATTAGCACTACATTTCGAACTGCTCAATAATAAAAGTCGTAGTGGAAAGTTTTTAAGCTTGAATTCCGCAATACAAATTCTGGTGTGCCCCAGGGTTCCGTTTTATTCCCAACGCTGTTTCCTATTTCCATTAACGATTTCTCATCAGAAACTTCGAATCCACTGTTCTTCTGATGACAGTATTCTTAGTTTTTAATATTTGTTTTCAGTATGGCCTTCTTTGCATAAATTCAGATCCCGAAAACATTTTAAAATGGGGATTAAAAATAAGTCCCAGAACAATGAAATTATAGGAGCACTCTGTTCAGCATAAGCAAATTATGTATTTCAACATAGTTCCATTTTAGCTTTATAACTTTTATCCAAAGTTTCTTCCTTTTTTGTATGTCCTCCAATTAATTCGATTTTTGAATCCCCTCGAAATGAGCGTTTGTTTCAGCCCAGCCGAATTTTTCTGGAATGTTGCGGAACACACACGAATGCCTCTCGTCCATTATCAAACCGTATGGAATTTGTCGCCCATTTCTTGTGTGGTGGCCTAAATTCTACGACCCAATTTCTTTGCGTTACTTGTGCTTGAACGACCCCACCGAAATTGAGTAAACCAGTTGTGAATGGTTCCAATCGATGATGAATAGTCCCCATAATATTTGTCAAGCCCTTGTTTCGTTTACGTGATAGCTTTTCCCTCGAAATCAACTTGTTTTTATTTTAACAAAAATGCTCGTAGGCATCTTTATAAAATGGCTGCCACAACAAAACTAACTTTTTGACAGATTTGTCTGAAACTATAGGTGCGTTTTTTTTAAATGTGATAAATTTAAGGTGACGACACAATTTGTGATAATTTTCAGGGTCTATTTGATCCACTTAATAACGTTTCTAATGGTTAAGGTGGAATGGAACCCATCGCCCATGCCGCTATCCATGAGCAGAACTTGCATCTAGACAACCGAAACATTTCGGTTCTTAGTAGAACCAGATTTTCTTCCACGATTCAAGAAATATTTCTCCGTACTCATCAGGATATAATTTAAAAAGCCCACCGTTCTCTAAGGCCTCAGTATAACCATCATATATCTGAACAAGTGCTCCCAAGTAAGAAGAAATAACTATATCTCTTTCACTATTTGATCGCTAAATTTATAGAAAGTTTTCTTCTAGTAAAAAAGTCAGCTGCATTCATTCTCTTAAATATACTAATTTAACCGTACTACCTCGCGCTTCAAGAAATACTCACCACTTCAACCTACAACCCAAATTCGGACGTGCCATCAATCATATAGAAGAGATTTCCTGAGATTTGTGATAAACAGCAGCACTACACGAATAGGAATTACTTTGGCGTATCGGTATCCCATTTTCCCAGTCACTTGTATTTTGGCAACCTGCTACATACGACATTTTTTTTAGCGCAAGAAGCTAAACCTAATGAAAGGAACAACCGCAAAATATTAGAATGTAAAAATATAACATAATGTACATACACTCACAGAAACACACACTCACAAAAAATAAAATACATATTTAATAATAATAATTTTTAAAAATTATTGTTTTTCAAAAATCCAAAAAAAAATATTTTTCGACATTTTTGAAATGCAGTATTATTTAGAATGCGAAGGAGCTCTTGTATAAAAATTTTGATCGAAATCCGCTTAGCCGTTTGTAAGCAAGTAGAAAATCAATAAAATGGTTATATGGCAGGTAACGTTAATAACAAAATATTTATAAAAAATGTTTGACCAAGGCGTAGAACATACCCAACATACACCAATTTTTATCAAAATCGTTACAGGCGTTTTCGGGATATTTAAGATGGTAGAAAAATTCTGGCAAGTACCGTTTTTTTTGGGACTAAAACAACGATTCAAAAATCTATTTTGGACAATCACCTAAAGCACCTAAGCACCAAGTTTGAACAAAATCGGCTCAGTCGTTTAGGCTCTAGATAGCTCTACAGACAGACAGACAGACAGGCAGACAGACGGAATTGAAGGACCCAATTTTTTGGTGTTCTCTATCAACGTAATGTCAACTTTGATTAAAATCTCGAGTTCGATTTTTTTTCCAAATGAAAAACTTGCCCTTTATGAACTATATCGCAAGTAAAAAGCAGATCAATAATATTTAAAGTTTGACGTTTTTTTCCATTTAGACACTTGCTGAAGCAAAACGTAGTTCCATTGACTACCATTGTAATTTATTTTTCCATAAACTCGTAGTACTTATTTTCTATTCCATTGATTTTTATTTTCCATTTGCATAATTCCCCCAAGGAATACTTTCAAATCACTAACGCAAAAAAAAAGTCCTTAATCAAAAACGAATAATTAGTGTATATTTCCCAACCAACCAACAAATCAATAATATTTCCATTAGAAAAGCAAATAATTAGCCTCTAATGAGAATATTAAACAAAATGCAAACTTTTTTTGGTTTTGATTGAGAGTTTTATTAATTAGCGGTATATAGTCGCTGAGGTAGAATTTCAAATGATTTATTCAAACTTTAGAACTCGTGGGAAATATATTTTACTGAGCTTTAAATCTGTAAATAGCTGTTTATAAAAACTAAATACAAATTATATGAAGGACATTACACGTTCTTCTCTTAAATCCCTTTTCTCTGTGCTGCCCTCTATTTATTTATTTGTCTATAAAATGAATGAACACCCTGCAATTGGGACAGTGAATTACATAACCATTGTTCCATACAAAAAGTTTAATCGAACCGTTGCGAAGAAAAAATTCGTCAGAAACACCAGGGATTAACAATTTTTAAAGTTTGAGGAGCTGTGATTTTGTATAAAAAATTCTACGTGGATAATTAGTACTTATGGAGGCCGATAACAGTTGCTTTTTAAGGACATAAAGGAACTGCGGGCCAATCTTAATAGTAAGTTCCGCCGCGAAATGTTGAATATATACATATATAGGGAATTTGATTATTTAGTGAGAAAAAATAATTGTAATGTCAATTAAAACAAAATTGTAGGGAACACTAATTTATATCAATGTTCAGATACTAAAGTTTGCTTTTTATTTGCAAAAATATAATATCTTTGTGAAAACAAATTGGAAGACTCGTCGCGAATTGCAATCTTATTTTTGCGAACTGTCAAACAAATTTTAACACACGCGACTATAACCTCAAAATAAGAGATAATCAATTATTAAACGTCACTCTCTACTAATAACAAAAAGTCATGGGAACGAAATGTCAAAATGAACGCATATTTGTTATTTCTTTGGTCACTCTTGTATGAAATGTTCTTAAATTAGAAACAGCGAGACATAAAGGAGAGGCTCCACAACGAGTGTTATTCGATTTATCGTTGGTCTTCGTGCATAAAGCCGTAAAACAATAAAATTCTAATTTGAATGTTATTTATTCGGAAATGTAAATACAGCTCGACAAAGCTTTAATAGTGTATATTATAAAAAACGCAGTCAAAATAGCACACGTGAAAATTCTGATAAAATTTCTAAAAGTTTGACATATAATCATCGCACTCGCAATCGGGATGCGTTAACCATGCTTTGTTTATTTAAGAGTGTGTTCGTAGACATTTATTTTATTATATGATTTTCTTGACGTCATTATACAAAAATCATGGATACACAGTTTCATGGAAATTAATCTGTGTTAACGTGTGAAAGCATCTTATTTCATTTATGAAAATGAGCGAGATGTGTTTTCTATTATTTTCACAAGAATAAATGTCATTCCATCAACATAATAAAAATTTTAGTGACAATTTATTTACAAAATATAACATTTAGGGATTATTAGAATGAAACAGACTATAAACCTAAATATAGCCGGGGAAGTAATAATACGAACTGTTTTTACTACTAATTGTCAGAATAAAAAAGAAAAAGAGCAGAAGCCTAGTTTCAGTGCAAGCCTCATACCCGTTTTCCCACATATAATATGATGTTAGTAATCCGAAAGAACCCTCCGATCTCGCAAATCAATCGAGCAAATATAAGCGGGAAATTCTCGATCTTAAGGTTAAGAACCAGAACGAACTTTAACGTCTTATAACGGTGGGTTTTGTTATGCCCCAGTGGCCTATCTAACACCTCTTGCATCAAAAGTTCATAAACGATACACAGGGACCTTGAACGCCACTTGTTCCCGCGACATTGGGTAACCACATACACCACGACACTCCAACTTCTAAGACAAGCTGGCACCAATACAACTGGATCTTTACAGGCACCATAGTATCCGACTTGGCTAGGGGGGTTTCTGTTTGAAGTTGTACCAGAATATAGCTTCCGATCCTTCCTCGCACCCGTAAAGGTCCTTAATAAGACTCGATCCCTGGCAGCTTCAGATGTGCACACAAAACTGCAAGCAAAGATAGTGATAAGTGGCAGATGCACACATCCATTAGCCCGCTGAGTTAGCAATCACGGGGATGGTCACATCAAGTCTACTACGGTCACAAAATCATACGATTCAGCTTCTGAAGAAAGGCACCAGACTCACCTGCAGCCTAAGACGTTATTTTTCGTCTAACTACTGTAATTACAGTACCCATACCCAAATAGTGTATTTGCGAATCTTTGTATGCACATCCTAAGATGCAGAAAATTCCCTACAAAATATATTTTCCCGAATAACTAGCCAGGGACAATAATCCTGCCCTTTTGGCTGGATGAACTAGTAACAAGTGAGTCCTATGTGCCTGTGTTTGGGAAACTATTCCTCACCATTGGGCACATGGATCATAATATTTCCCTTATTTATAAATGGCCTCAGAAGACCATGAATTTTTGGCTAGTGTCCCACCACTAGATATAAGTCTAACTGAGATGCCTTCACATTCACATACGTTCCTCTGATCTCCAGACCTGGAATCCCAAGAACGGAACATTTATTCGGAACTTGTCCGTTCTTGAGATGCCGGAAAGAAACTATAGGAATTAAAACATTTCCATCGTGTTAGATAGTCAAGCTGCATTAAAAGCACCAAACCTTTATTCCATCAGCTAAAAACTGCTATGGGAATTTGTGAGCAGACTGAATGAGTTTAATGAAGTCTCATTTAGAAATCTTAAAAATTCTGGCCAATGAAGAAGCAGGATCCCTAGCAAAAATATGAACAACATCACCTTTTTAAGCATTTTGTGCGATGACGTTGTTTTGCTAATTTAATATTATGCAACTGATAATATGATAATTTGGCATTACTTAGATTTATCTTCTGGTCACTGAATTTGTTCATTGACTTTGAAGTTTCGTTTCACTTCAATCCAGAGCTAATTGAGCTTAGACAAATCTTCCTTGGAGATATTATGAAGTTGCTATCGCGTTAGCCGCTCAAACTCGACTTCCTGCACTTGATCGAAGTATGATTGACAGTTTATTGTCGCAAATACTTGCGAAATAATATTTATTTAAATAAAATGCCACAACGAGTGATAAATTTAAATTGATCAACGTTGTTTTAAACCGATTTAATGTTAAATTTACATGGACTACATTTCGTAAGACATTTTTTTTTAAATAAAATGATTAACAGAATTTCATTTACTTTAACATTTGTAAATTATTACGCCAATGACATTTTGTTTTATAATAATTCCTTCGAATACAAGTTCCTTAAATTGCTGCAAAAATTTGCGATTTAACCATGGACCATATTATTTTTCTGTGTGCACAATCATTTACCAGATTGGATATCTACCTTATCTAAAGGTATGCATAGCAATATGAGTCCGAATTAAAGATATTTATACTGTATAATGGATTAAGTCCATAATTATTATACAAACGTGCTCTTTTGCACAAGATATTATATATATCGTTTACGCATTATCCTTGGCAAGGATATCGATTTTATTGTTTTATAAATAGGTCAGTAAAGTGCTTATACACTCCACTTATCTAGGGGATTAAATTATTATCAAAGCATGCACTCCATGGGTTTTATTAATAAATTGGTCTTTCGTGCGTAATTTTAATGTTTTAATGAATATTTCTTTTTACTTGAGTAAAACATTTTAAAGATAATAAAATAAAATTAACCGCTCTGATCCACGAACTTCCTCTCATTGTATTCTAGTTCTAAATATAAAAATATATATTAAATAGCTAAATATACAAAATGTGAATCTTCCGCTGAATTGACTTAATTGACAGAGGAACAAATTAAACCTGAGCGCTTAACAATATTTTAATGAAACAATATTAACAAATATTTGATCATTCCACTTTCATTGAGTTTTTGAATCTTTAAGTGCAATCCACTTTTTGATTACCCATTGAACGATGCTATATCCAATATCAGAATTTAACAAGTTTATCATATGCTGAAGTTATTGTACACATCCGAAGAATAAGGAGCTGAAATTGCAAAACAATTTAATGGACCAGAACCAGAAGTTGCAGATATCTTATCAATGAAAATAAGAAAGAGAATCGGAATGAAAAGGAAGCCCTGTGGCAAACCAAAATTCAGTTCGTGAGTTTAATGGCTCGAAAAGTAATTTTTTGAATTGATTATTAATAAAAGTTTTCATGACTTTGGAAAGAGTGCGTGTTGATAAATAGTTAAAGGGGTAAATTATATTACTTTTTTTTAAGAAACAAAATGAAGAAACAAGTGAATAGGACAAAATGGTACAGCGTTGAAGAACACTTCTGGAAAACAATAGCAGGAATACTATATCCGAGTCAGTTTATTTGCTAAAATCGAGGTCCTTGAGGACTCCAGGACCTGCAAGACGATGGACGAATATAAGAAGATTTGTCCCATAAGATTTTACGGAAGATATCAAAGCACATTTTAGCAGTTTTGTATTAACACAAAAAATGCCAGCTGACGCAAGAAGTATAATTGGAAGGGCTATCACGCCGATACTACTCTAACAGCACCCGAGACGAGACCGTATTGTTGGTCCCGAAATTCGCCGAGAGTCTCTCAGGTCTCGGTGGTTTGGTTTCGGTGTTCCCTAGAAGAAATATTTATTTATTTAATTATTTTTTCGTACTTATGCTAATTATTATAATATTCACAGGTTTTTTTTGCAAAAAAAATGCGCGTCAAAATATCAAACCACATATGTACATAGTTATACTCAGATCGGCTGCCTGCGAAAATCCAGAGAAGAATAAGTATACGATTTATTTATGCCTTTCCTAGGAATTGAAATTGCTAATTTTTCAGACTGTGTTTCCGCTCCGGAAAAATGTGACTTTCAGATGACACTTGGAAAAAAATATTATGGAAACGTCAAAATATAGTTTTGCCTATCTGTCAAGCCATGAACTGTCATAATCCATTAAAGGATGACTCGGATTCAAATGGAATAAGAAACCCTTGCAAAATTAAAATTTTATCTCAGAAAATTCGAAATTTTTCAAGGCTCCACATCCCGAATTGTTCTTGCTAACAAACTGCTGAGAAACCGTACTTTATCTTTTCAATCTGAACACGCGTCTTATCTTACAACTTTCTACTACCAAAAAAACATGAAAGAAACCAAGACTAAGGATGAAATCAAGACCGAGACCGAGACGAGACTGTACAGTGCATTAAAATTTTAACGAGAAAAAAGCGAGACCAAGATCGAGACCGCAGCTGGGGTACTACGGCCGAAATACAATTTCAGTTGGTCAAATTCATTAATTTCTGATCATGATAATTAATAATTTGGTGTGCTTCTGCTTCGTCTTTAAAAAATTTTCAGCTTTCTTTTTTTATTTCGTCCAGGGTTTTTCAGATTGGTTGGACTTGAAACATCGTAAAATTTGCCTTTATTGGATTCTGATTGGATTCTCGGATCCACTATCGTTTTTCGTTACAATATTCCTTGATATGTTAAATTCTGCAAACTTAAAAAACAAATTGATACGCCAGTTTGTAAAATAGACTTTGCATTCTAAAAATTCGAAATCTGACATCCGATTTATGAACACTTTTGAGCCAAAAATCATCCTCATCACTACATTACTTTGAAAAAGTTAGAACCGATGACACACAAGAGGTCTATAATCTATACAAAATAGCGTCTGTCTACTAACGCATTACATTCTTGTTGATTTTGTGTGGACTGGCTTTATCCCACATTGAACAATTTAATTTTGTAAAATACCTTTTCATTCAAAAATTGGAATTTTTAGTAAAGATGATTTATTTGCTGAAATCGTGGTTCATTTTTTCAAAAATAAAATTTCAGCTTCGATATTTCTTATATAAGTCATTTAAGCTTCGATAAGACCTTTCCGAAGAGAGATATAACTGAAATAAATGCTCCAGAATACAACGTCTTGCTTGTGGTCCTCATAACCTTCAATGAAGGTTTGTAGCAAGTGTTCGACAAAATTAAAAAAAAAAACTGACAAGCGAACAACAATTATATCCTCCATTAAATGTGAACTCCTTTTTACATCTAAACAATATTAGAAGATGTCAACCATTCATTGAGAATTTTAAAATCGACCCTGCCGTCACAGACGGAATTTCCAGTTTCAATCCATGTATGTATATTATATCCTTAAAGGCTTTGGCGGTTGTTTATATATATAATTATTAATTTTTAAGGATTCAATCATTAACCCCCAGTTTCAAAGTGGTAGTTTAAATATAAGATCAGCTGAACCTTAAACTGAGTTTAAAATTTTTGATTTAACTCGTCCGGTTTGAGTTTGATCTTCGTTTAACTAGATTTTTTGAAAAATAGTTTTCAGCATTTAGCCTTGTCTAGCCTTGTCTTCCCTTTCTCTCTCTGACACAAAAAAAAAACACTGGAAAAAACAAAATCATGTGTACTATTGACAAGCGAGGAAAAATTTATTTTGTTTCAAAATGCCGTCATAATTCGTACTTTGGTTATGATATTGAAACGAGGATAATAAATAAAATAATATTTATACTACTCGATAACATTTTAATTCACAATTTTTCTTAATAATATTTTTTGAAAAAAAAAAACACAATTCGAACGCTAAACTGAAGTTTAAACGGCAGAAAAATCTCGGTTAACTTAAACTACAAATTGAACTCAGTTCAAAATTCAAGCGAAACTGTGAAACCGAATAAATTGTTGATCTGAAGCTCAAACCAAAAGTGGAGCTTATACTTGCACTGTGAAACTGGGGATGAAAGTGATAAGTATTTAACGAGTTTAAAACCGTTCTCACCCCGAACGTTTCTGGTTACCGGGAATCAGTTTCCCAGAACTCGCTAAATATTTATCATTTATAGCATGGCTAATTCCATCTATGTTGTTTATTTTTTGTTTGCTTAAATTCTACTATTGGTTTACTTATTAAAAAAAAATCACCAGATTCGTCAATCAAAATTTTTGTCTTAAACAACTAAATGACGTGATACAAATAAACAACCCTAAAGCATTCTTATCCTTATAAACCGAAACAATGACTCACCTTCAGGTATCCTATAGCATTAGCTTACAGAGTTATCAATCATGACACATTCTTGTATTGTGAATTCACTACGTTTCTTAAATTATCCGTATCCCTTTGTCTTACGAGGCTGACAAATTTTTTAATCTAAAAAGCTGACAGTTTTCACAACACAACAATGAGTTCCTATGTCTTACCAGAAGTAAGCAACAATGTAGCATGATATTTGCTTGTGAATGTGCATTTGTGCAACATTCAGAGGGAAAGGGGTAGATATCCACATTCGTGTGATACCTCCTGATTTTATCGAAGAAGTTTATCGAAATCGATTTGACATGTTTGATGGTTTCCTTTCTGGTGAAGGATAATACAGTTAGGTCAGATGATATTAGAAACACAATTTATTTTTCTTTTTACTCCTATGTGTCAGCTGTCAGATACAAAATGTTAAAACATTTCACTTGATAAAGGTAAATCCATAACCGAAACTATTATATGAGGATAAGAAGGTGAACTAGCATATGTGATGTGTATTGGTTGTGAGTTGCATTGTTCTGTGGTTACTTTATGTGAAAATGGAAAAGGTTACAGCTTCGATAAGCTTGTGATGTTTTGAGGAATAGAAAAAGAAAGACGAAAAGCTCATCTGTCCGCACAAGGTGAACAAAAGGTCTGGTTACTGTCAAAGTTATTTTCTATAGAGGAAATGTATATATTGGTATTGACCTAGTTTTGGCAACTCTTGTTGTGTGGTCAGTAGAAATATGCACCTGCATTCCTCACAATATATGGTATTGTTTTTTCTGTTGTTTCTATAATTTGTCAGAATATACTCGTATATGTAGAATTTAGTTTTTAGCCACAAAATTGGAGTTTCTTGGATGCAAATAGAATTTCAATTGAATTTTCCATTTTCACAAACTAAATATATGCTGGATTGGAATAGATTGATTCGAATATTTTCGACAGCTTTTTGTCATTTTACTAGAAAAGAAAATGCAATCTCAATCGAATGAATTTCTAGTCCTGCTATTCCGGAGAAAAACATTTTGTGTTTCCAGGAAAGTTTCTTATGAAGACAATGTGTCCATGTACATTTTAATTATTTCATTTATTTTTTATTTACTGTTATATTTATTTGCAATTATAGGTACTATAAGGCTAACAATCAAAATGTCATATTTGATCATAGAGAACACCAAAAAAGTGGGTCCCCCAATTCCGTCTGTCTGTTTGCCAGTCATTCTGTCAGTCTGTTCTCTAGTCTACAGCCTAAACGGTTGTTTAGATTTGCTTCAAACTTGGTACATATTGTTTTTCGGTAATATACCCACACGTTGTTTTTTAATTTTTTTAAGACGACAAATAACAGTAGCTCTCATACATTTTTTGTGGTCAAAATAAAATTTTATTTATCTCAAAAACGGCTATAACGATTTTTATAAAAAAAAAATCAGTTCATTATCGAAGGGTACCTTTTAATATTTTTGTTTTGGAAAAAATTGTTATTTTTGGTACCTCTAGTAGAACCATTTTTTTGGTTTTCGATTTTCTCGTAAACGGTTAATATGATTTTTTTGAAATTTTTTTCGCAGAAGCTTCTAGAAAGTTTAAGCACTATAGTAGACCAAAAAATTTTCAGAAAACATTTTTTTTTTTGACATTAATTTTTTTTTTTTTTGAAAATTCAAAATTTCGAAATCGACTCAATATATTTTTTCGAACTTCGTATTTAATGGTTTTTTTTTACATTATCTTGAATAGTTAAAAAAACTATTTTTTCTAAATGAAAAACAACGGTACCTCCCATACAAATGTTTAAAAACCGTTAAGAACAAAATGCATTTCTCGAAAACGGCTCCAAGAATTCTTATAAAAATATTTTTGTGTGTTCTTAAATTAGTACAGTTTACTTTCAAATATAAAAATATTTGTTTGCGTACTTATTAACGGTACTTCCCTAAGAACCACTTTTCATATATTCGACTTTCTCAATATTGGATGAACTGATTAAAATAATTTTTTTTATTCAAATGTCCCCTAAAATTGTTAGTAAAACACATATTCAAATTTTCAAAAAATTTCGATTTTTAAAAATAAATAAAATTTTTTTTTTGAAAAATCGATTTTTCAAAAACCAGTCACAGAATTTTTTTTTAAATTTGAATTCTATTTGTATATTAATAATATCTTCAAAATGGCGTTGCAAAATTTTTTTCGAAAAATGTTTTCAAAATTTAATACATAAAAAAATAATTTATTAAAAAACCGCTCCAACGATTTTTGATTTTTTTTATATATTCTTATTTATCCGTGAATTCAAATGGCATCTTTGTTTTCCCTCAAACTATAACGACTAAGCAATATAAAAACATTTAAATATGTGTATTATCCATTTAGTTCTAGCTTATTATTATTTTTACGAATTTTTGCGTACGTCACTGAATACTAAATACAATGTAGGCCCTCATAATATACATATGTGCTTTAAAAATCACATGAATCTTATGTATGCATATTACACCTAAGTTATGAAGTTGTATGTTGTAGCTACCTAACCACCTACATCCTTCATTTTCATTATTATATGTACATGTTTAAATACTTATTTTCCATCTAAATGTATATGTATATGTATAGATACATTTTACTCTCCGAACTTACGTAATTAAAATCCAAAACTTAGATTTAAAGATACATTTGTAGGTAGGTACCTATGTAACTATTCCTTGAATCATCCATTCTACAATTCATTATACTAAGAATCAAGTTAATCTTACCCACATAGGCTTTAAACCTGCATAGGATAACTACACCTAACTAACTACACCTCAATGGTTAGTTACATTAAAGTTGTTAGCTACAAAAGCAAGGTCGTGCGATCCAGTCGTGCATTTTATTTATTATTAGTTTGACATTTAAAACCAATTTAAAATAAAAATCGTTTTTTTTTTTTCAAACGACAAATTTGTTGTTGAATATTATTGAAGAAAGAGGTTTCAAACTATATTTTAAGTATTCGTGGGTACTGAATTCATAATTGCTAACATGACATATTCGTGATCCTATTCTGAAATAGTTTCGTTTCAATTCTTACATTATCTTATTCTTATTCATGGAAAGTTCGATTGGACTAAGCTATATACACCATGTCTACATTTTTCCATTATCATAAGACTGTTGGATATACACCTAATAGAGCTCCTTAAACTAGATATCACAGGATCTTATCGCATTTAATCTTGCGAACTCCCTCTCAATTATATCGCTCTTATACTTAACAGCTGCCAAATAAGCTTAAAGCATATGTGTCAAACCACTTCAAAATTTTAAAGAAACTCCTATTGGATTAACTGTCATAAATTTGTTGGTCGTGGAAGAAAAAAATTTGTCAATTTGACAATTATTTCAATTAATCCAATAAGAGTTTGTTTAAAATGTTTGAATATGTAGAGCTTACTTGACACAAAACGCCTTAAGCTAAACCATAGGGGGTTTTCCAATAAATATTTGTGATCAAAATTTGTTGTCATTGTTTGGTTTGCTGAGACAAATTTTCTCTGATAGTTAACATTTGAATTGATGATTAACTTCTTGTCAAAATTTCACGACAAGTCCCAAAACAATTCATGATGCAGTTAAAGTGAAAGCATTTTTTTGGAGAGATGGTTATCGGCCTTAGTTGGAAACAAATGTACTTCCTTGAAATATATGTTCCTATTTTCAAGGCTAGAAAAAAATTCAGCAAGATCAGGAACGCACTAACTGCACATTCAGACTCAGCAATAAATAAAATGCACGACTGGATCGTATGAACTTGCTCTTGTAGCTAAAAAAATGAAAATGAAAATTAATTAAGGTGTTATTCTTCGACATATGCGTGCAAAACTTTAAAAATCGTTGGAGCGGCTTTAAAAAATAGAAATTATTAATATGCGTACAAAATTTTCATAGGAACAAAAATTCATTTCTCAGTTTTGAAAAATTGATCAAAAAAAAAAATTTAAATAAAACAAAAACATTTCTTTCGAAGAATTAAATATGCAGTTTTATTTAGACTTTTTAGGAGCGTCCGCATAATTTTTTAATCGGTTCATCCTAATATGAAAAATTTGAAACTATAAAATGCGGTTCTATAGAAAGCTGGGTTAATAAGAAGGCAAATTCAAATATTTTTTTTTACTGGCGCTATAGGTACTATAGAGCAAGATTTGCATTTGGAAAAAAATCGAACTCAAGATCTTAATCAAACATCACATTACAATGATGAAGAACACCATAACAAAGTGGGTCCCGCAATTCCATCCATCTGTCTGTCTGTCTGTAGAACGCTCTACAGCTTAAACGGATGAACCGATTTGTTCAAACTTGGTACTTAGGCGTTTTATAGGTGAATGTCTAAAATATATTTTTTAATCGTTGTTTTAGCCCCAAAACTAACCGCACTTGTCATAAAAATTTGTCCACTATCTTAATTATCTCGAAAACGGCTATAACGATTTTGATTAAAAAGAGTATGTGTTCTACTGTAGATATGACCTACATTTTGATCTAGGTAACCTTTTTTTTATACAACAATTTTTTTTTATTTTCGACTTTCTCATAAACGGCTCAACGGATTTCGATCAAAATTTTTATACAGGAAGTTCTTCGAATGATAAATAATGCACTTCAAAATTTTCGAAAAATTGTTGCTTAGGGTTATGATTAACTTCTTAAAACTGTCATCCCAATTTCTGTTTCGAAAAAATGTAAGAATTTTTTTATATATAAAAAATAAATAAAAAACGACATTAAAAATATATTTAGCCGTTTCTGTTGAGAATCTTTTGCATTAAATGTAATCGAACCTAAGAGCAAGAACGTGCGATCCATGCGTGCATTTTTTTTAAAGTGCACTGCACTAATTTAACAACTGTTTATTTCTTCATACAAAAATCAACTGAAGCATTTTCAAGAAAATCGAAAACCACAAAAAATGGGTTTACAGGAGATGCCAACAAACTAACCTTTTCTTACAAATAAATAAATACGAAAAAGTATCCTTTCTCCTTATTAATTAACTGATTTTTTTTATAATAATCGCTGAAACAGTTTTTGAGAAAAATATTACTTTTGACAAGAAAAATGTTATTTTTGGTTTAAAGAAATGAAAAGAACGTGTGGGCATATTACCCAAAAACCAATATGTATACCAAACTAGAAAAAAAATCAATTTAGGCTGCATGCTCGTAGACAAACAGATACACATACATACATACAAACATATAGAGAGAACTCTGTCTGGACCCACTCTAACCGACTTCGCTATTCACCATAATAGCAAGTTTGATCAAAATCTTGAGTTCAATTTTTTTTTACGAATCCCAAACTTGCATTTTAGTAGATGCCTTCATAATCACACGTAAAAATCGAATACAAAAATGGAAGCCATCTTTTACCTATCAATGACTTTACCAAAATCTTAAGCTATTGATGAATAATTCTATATTTTATTTTGTCTTTATGTATATAAATAGCAACTTCGAAATTGAACCGAAATTTTATTCTAAGAATTTCAAAGCAAATCAACTTCAGCTAGGAGCAGTGCAATTTCCCTATCTGTCACCCTTGCTCATATCCTTTCCTTGAATATTATAATATAAGTCCTCAAAAAATTTAAGTTCGAAAAATGTTTCGTCAAAATCAAGCATTAGTTTCCAAGCAAGAAAATTCTATTTTTTTTTCTTTTTCTAGATTTTGTTGGCAAATAACATAGAAACCTTTCAAACATTAAGTACCGACTATTAAAACTCTTTTAGGAGACATTTTTCCGTTGAATACTTAACAAGCTATGTAAGCAGTAAAACACAATGCACATAAAATCCCAGCCATCTGTATCAAATGCACATTAAACAAAAAAAAAGAAATCAATGAATATTTAATGTCGATTTGTTATCCTCTCACCTTTTACTTCATCCCATTTTTCTTTAAAAGTGTTGGTTACAAATCTTGTCCAATTCGATGGCAAGGAAAAGGCACATCCCTTAGATAGAACATAGGTACACAAAAAAGGATGCGAATACCTATATGAAAAGTGGATCTTGTCCTGATGGAAAACAACCATCGTCCACCGCACTTTCAATCACTCTAATAGAGTGGGCAAGTGTAGAAGTTCTTAAGTCCAAACGATTTCTCCGTTCAACATGAACATTATGCTGAACGTACTCAGAACAAAACCCAAATGGAATTAAAAAAAAATCCCCTTGTCAACATTATTCACACTGAACGGAGACGGAAACATTTCTCTTGTGATACCAACGTACCGACATACCTACACCTTATATTATCCTGATGACATTAGAAATCTCTATCCTTTTAAACCGCAAGGATTTGATATTATGCTTTCAACAATAGCCGATTCTTAAAAGCCCCTTATACTTGACACTTAATTCTTTCCCATTCACTCAAATAATTCTAACCCACACAAACACAAACACAGGTATACCCACTACCAATCTGTACAGATACTAACCAAACCACACAGGCGGAATTAACAAGAGAAAAAGTATTGAAGCAGGAGAAAATAATAGAAAGAACCATAAAAACCACAGGAAGTCACGATTTTATCGATTGGATAGACAGATTATTGTCCATCCAAGTCCTCGAGCCTTATTAGAGATACATTAGTTCAATAAAAATAGAATAAACTCAGCGTTAGCACCCTCTGTTATCCAACCCGCAATCTCTTCTGACATAATATATCACCATCGTCGTCGTTACTATATTCGAATTGCTGTACTCAAGAAAATTTCATGAAATAACAACCACAAAAGTAACTCGCCTCGCCTCGACTCATCTGCATAATTAATTTTTATATAACTGTGCGGTGGGTGCCAGTGGGGTGTAAATCACTGGCATATGTTTAGTTAGTGTCAAGTATCTGCAGTAAATACACACAGATACTCACTCGGCCACTCGGGGCGGAATATTGTAGTTTAATAGTCGTGTTTTAAGTGATTTGCTTTCATTAGCTTGAAAACATTTTATCACTCCAAGTTTTCTTAATCTGTAAACATTAATAACATGACCTAATTGTTAAGTTTAAGGTTTTGTATTTAATTTAACATGACAACTCTGTTGCTGGCCATTATGCCTTACCAACAGAAGTGTTTAAAGCAGCTCGCAATGAATTGGTGGATCATCTGCCTGATCCATATGAAAGGAGACACGTGTATAAGATCTTATCTGCCAACATAAAGTAATCTGATCGGCCTGGGTAGCAATATGGTGGCCTGCATTGGACAATGTCAATTGTGATAAGTTAAATAGGGTCAGTCAGTTTATTGATCAGTGGAGCTATCTGTTCTACATAATCTATTACCTTCGACATACTAGTTAACGGTACATCCCTCGATATTTTCAGCAAACAAATGGCCGCGAGTATAGCAAATCATCTCAAAACCAGCTCTCAATGGACTAGCAACTGAATAGGTCAATCTTATATTCTGAATATTTACTTACTAATGATGACTCTGCAGCCCGTGGTGGTTTTGAGCCTCAACTACTAACTTCTCCAGCCTTCTCGGTCTTTTCACGCGCGAGCTTGGTTGAGGTGCCCTTCCATTTAGGCACATCACTTGAGCTTCGGTCGTCGTTTATTCAGTTGTCCCTCCGGGTTACACTCGCACATTTTCCGGGCCAGGGCATTCATGTCCATACGCTTAACATGGCCCAACCATCTAAGTCGTTGTATTTAAACTCTTCTGGCTAGGCAGTTGTCACTGTACGGCTCATACAGCTCTTTGTTGTATTTTCTCCTTCATTTATCGTTTATACACATGTGACCAAAAATCAACCGAAGAATTTGTCTCTCAAAGCCGCCTAGAGTATTCTCAGCCACCTTTGATAAGGTACATGCCTCTAAACCATACAGCAGGACTGGGATGATAAGTGTTTTATAAAGGGAAACTTTAGTTGCACGAGAAAGATCCTAGGTACTCACTTAGTCTTCTGATTTCCGCTGATATCTTTGGCTGTATTTATAGCGAAATCTAGATAGAAAAAGTCTTTAAACCTCAAAGCTACAGATGTCTATGATGACGGTATGTCCAAGACGTCGTTGTTGGGTGTCGTTTCTTGATGACACAATATAATTTGTCTTACTGCTAACCCCATCTTCGCTATGCCAATCTCAATACCCACAAAGGTGTCATTGAGATCGAGCTGTTCAATGTTTCCAATTATGTTAATACCATCGGCGTATGCAAGTAGATGAACGGACTTTTTAAAGATAGTTGCTCTTATGTTGCCTCGGGATTTCTGCACTATTTCTTCAAGTATTATGTTAAAAAAGCGGATTACTGCGGGGCGTTTTGTCTACTTCTTTTTTTGACATCAGAACCATCGGTGAGGGTTTTACCGCACTAACAGCGTGAATTTTCCGTCGTCATGCTACACAAACAGACGACTTTGTCAGGGATGCTAAGACTAGACATTGTTTTATAGATGCTGTCATACGCGAACTTTAAATCGATGAAGAGCTGGTGGGTATTGATTTGAAGCCCCTGTGTTTTTTCTAAGACCTCCCCTAGTGTGAATGTTTGTTCGAAGGTGGACTTTCCTCGCCTAAAGCCACATAAATGGCTTTATACGTTTACACAATATAGTAGAAAAGATCTTATATCCGATATTAAGAAGTCTAATATCTCTCTAGTTAACCCAGTTAAGAGAGTCTTCAGTCTTGGAGAGGGGGCAAAAAATGCTAAGATTCCATTCTCGTACATGCTTCGTTCTGACCATATCTCGCAGATGTGTTGGAGCTTGCTTGACATGGCTATCTTTCCTTCGTCCCTGTCGGGTGGGCTGAATTGTTTGTCTTCAATTATATTCAATAGTTCGTTCTGCCTCACAGCGGATATCGGTTCTTTATCGCCGTTATACAGTCTGCTGAAGTGGTCTTTCCAAATTCTTAATATCGATCCTGGATAAGTTCAGAGTATAATTAAGACGATCCGACTACACCATACTACACAATACACCATCCCACCAAGATCCAGCTGAGCTGATCAGGTGTTCTTGAAAGTCAAACCAATTCACTTCTTTACTGATGGTGTGTACTAAGCAAAACTGAATCTAAGCCTCTCTTTATGTCATTGAAACCTGTTTCAACTTCCAAGTCATTAAATCACTCAGTGCTGTTTCTCTGTAACTGCTTGTGACTGTCGGTCATCTCTCAAAGAAATGGCAGAACAATATTAACATTGTCGGAACGACATTGGGAAACTACAAAGCTGATGAACATGCTAGAAGAGGAACCTTAATACCAATTTGAAGGGTGTTTTTTTATAGCGTTATTTATTTTTATACGAACTTAAGAACTTTCTGAACTGAAGATACAACATTTGATCTCTTTTCTAAACCTTTTCGAATTCTTAAGCCCGTGAACTGCCGAACTACTGCCTTTTGTAGGGTACACAGTAAGGGTGGGTATCTATATAGACTTCTATCTTTTTCAACTAGGAGCATGCTAGTGGCTTCTTGTTTCTCAGTAGGATCAAATTTACTTTTCTAATCTTGGCTCAATAGTCTTTCTTTAAGCTTTTTTCCCATGCTGCACTTTCCCCTCTACTCTTCCCACACTGTTCTTCCAACGCTTCTCTTCCCACACTGGTCTTCGCTCGCTCGCTTGATTAGAAATAAATCTTAAAAACGATTGATAAAGGCTAAAGCTTATGCCTTTAACAAAGTTTATTATTTTAAATTGACATTTCTTTTTCCGAACTAATTTTTACAACTTAAAGAAATCAGAACTATATTAAAAATGTATAGTTTTCTCTTTTTCATTCTTTTACTGATTTTTATTTGTTTACTTTTTTTGACAAGTTTTTAAAGGTTAGTGCTTGAACAGTGCCTCAATTATTTTTTCTGTGGCATTTTATTTTAAAATCGATTTATTTCTTGGAGTGATGTGACCTTATAACTCTAATTGCTATTTCGCCAACTTGCAATATATTTCCTAATTTATTTTAATTGGCTCTTGTCAATGCACTTTCCCTGTGAACCAAGAATTTCGCTTGATTGCACATCCAGTATAACTTTCGGTAAAACCAACCTCCATCAATCGCAGTTATAAAGTTCAAGTGGTCCCTATCCAACTCCTCAATCTACACCCTCAGACCTTTCTATTTCGGTTAACTATCAGAACCCAATAGTTTCATGATGTGTTGAAAGTTGAAGAATCATTAATGCCAGTGCTCGATCAACCACTTTGTTTTCCATCCAATATAAAATAATCAATGGGCTCATAATAAATTGACTCATTCAATGAGTTGTATAATACGAAATTAACATTTTGCCATATCGACCACCCACAGCCCCAGTCCCAGTCCAACAAAGCCGTATTTACATGGCTGTGTAAGACCGGGGGCTTTAACAGAGAGGTGGAATACAAATATAATGTCAACTCATGGAAAATTGGAAGTCTGTATGACAAGACAACCCCCTCTGGCAGTCATGCGAATACAGCGAACACTGTTTTCTTGATATCTGACATGGGTATACCTATCTCTGCATCAGATCAACAAGGAGTATCATCGAACTCTTGCCTGACGGCGGCGAAACACACACAACTCACATAAACAACATCCAATAACAAATCGAAGAAAGATAAATGTCCTGCAGGATGTTTTTTTTCCTTTGCTCGTCACGTTGTCGCCTTGTCGCTTTCTTCTACTCTTTACATGTATGTGCGAACAATATAATATAGACTCATTCTTAATTCTCTCCCGGTTTGAGTGGTGTATTGGTTGTCTACAGTTTATCATCCTTTTCAACCTCACCTGGTATTGGATTGTAAGTTTATGTTTTATTCATGAATTCGTGCTTCCGTTTTATCGACAGACGATAAGCCAGGTGATACAAAATAGCTTTAATCCAAGCTAAATAAATCCTGCAGGGAAGTGAAGACAATACAGAAATGCAGTAAACACATATCGGGCATGTTGTATCTAGAATTTAAAAGCAGCAGTTAAGAAACCGATTTAAATTTTATTGCCACAGTTTATTAAATGTCAAATATACTTTGGAAAAATGTCAGTTGATAGAATTTGACATCTTCCGTCAGACATTCCCAATGGGACTTTAGGCTGCAAACAAATAAATTGTTAGCGTTTGTACATTGTACATCCTTACGGTACATCCCTTAATTAAATAACTTTAACCACAAACGATGGAGTTTCATAAATAGTGAATACCGACCCTTGTCACAAAAGCATTCTTGTGATCGATCAATTACTGATGACTGAGATGGTGAAGCATTTATTTTTCCAAAGGGATTTGAAAACTGAAGAACTGCTGATTTTATTGGCCGTGTTCTTTTGATAAATCTATCGGCAGCAAAGTAGGATTTTCCAAAAGAGCGATAGCCTGTTTTTTTTTATTTATATTTGAGTTGCTATTACCGACCATGTGTCTAATAACTAAATACAAAATATCAACAATTGATTGGTTTTTATTTCTTCAGATTAAAGGCATATATCTAAGAAAACTAAAATTTGAATTAAAAGATCCAAATAAAATGGAATTATAAGGCGGTAATAAATAGCAAAAAGTTGAATTTTCTACATCTGTGTGTTCCAAAATGTTGATTTTAAAATTATTTTATGTGGTTGAAGTTTTTTTCAATAAATCAAATGTTGTGCCAATAGGAGGGGTATGTTCGCATTGTGCTTCCTTGCAAGAATGATCGCATTCATTATTTAACTTTTAAGTACTTTTTGAACTTCGTTTATATGCCGTTCAAAGATCGAGTTGAAGTAGAGAGGTTAATTTAAGATTGCTTATATAAAATATGGACAGAAAACTCCTTTTAGATTCTCGTAATTAGAGTAAATTGTTTGTTTTGATAAAAAAAATTATTAACGTCGCGACAAATAAACAAAAAGAAAACCATTATGTCCACTTTTAACTTTTAAATTCCACGAACATTTGGCATTTCGATTCAGTATTGTTTGCCATTTCATCATGAATAGACTTACGCCTGAACAACGTTTGCAAATTATTGAAATTTATTATCAAAGTTCGTACTCTGTGAAAAATGTGTTTCGCAAGCTACGTCCGTTTTTTTTCCGCTCATTTTTGGCTAAATGGATACGTGAATAAGCAGAATTGCCGTATTTGGAGTGAAGAGCAGCCAGAGGCAATTCAGCAGCTACCAATGCATCCCAAAAAATGCACTGTTTGGTGCGGTTCATTGGGCCGTACTTCTTCAAGGACGATGAAGGCCGCAGGGTTACGGTCAATGGAGAAAGGTACCGTTCGATGATAACAGATTTTTTTTTGCCGAAAATGCAAGAATTGAACTCGGTCGACATGTGGTTCCAACAGGACGGTGCCACATGCCACACTGCACGCGAAACCATGCATCAATTGATAGGCGAATTTGGTGAGCAGTTGATCTCACGTTTTGGCGCAGTCAATTGGCCACCAAGATCATGTGATTTGACCCCGTTAGACTATTTTTTGTGGTGCTATGTTAAGTCTATTGTCTATGGGGACAAGCCAAGCACGATTGCTGCCTTGGAAGCCAACATTGAACGCGTCATTGGTGAGATTCCGGTCGAAATGTGTGAAAAAGTTTGCCAAAATTGGACCTTCAGAATGGACCACCTGAAGCGTAGCCGCGGGCAACATTTAAGTAAAATTATTCTTAAAAAGTAAATGGCAGAAATTGATTTATCGATCCAAATAAAAATTTCATTCACTTTTTACAAGTTTCTGTGTTTTTTTGAATTTTCAAAAACCAAGCTCTTAAAAAATCACCGTTTATATTCACTACTTGGTCAATAGTCAACTCGACTCTGAATTGAAAATGACGTAAGATCGTGGAAGTCTGGTTTGGAACGAATTTTAATGTCAAGTTAATTATCTACGACATCTATCAATATAATTTGACTAGGCAATAAGCTATATTTGAAATGTATTTCTTGCCTAATTTCACCGAAAAGCCTTAAAAATTAAAAAAGCTCCTTTTCCCCAGAATTTTTAATTTTCGGTATAAAAACATGAGATTTTTTAGGAGAAATCGAGAGTTTATGGCTTGAATGTCTTATAAATGCTCTATCGATAACACACACTCACGTACTGCTAATGAGTGCTTATTTGTTACTAAATAATAGATAAACACTGACTTGCTCCTTAAATGTTTGATGCTATTCCAATTTAATATCCTTGGTAGGGGCGCTGCTCAAGCTTTAGTTAATTAATTTTTAGGCAATTTGACAGCAGCTGACACAAAGCCATTCAAACATCTTTTATTAAAGTATCTTTGACCTGTCAGTTTCACACGAATAAGCGAACTTTTACTGAAAATGGAAGAGCGCACCTTACTTATGCTTATTATTATGATTTATAAAGCAACGAGAATATATAAAAGGTACTTTTCGTTGCGTTAGTAATTTTTATTTCCTGTACGTGAATATAGGTGTGAAACAATTTTTTAAGGAAAAGAACACATAATTAACCAAAAAATTAGCCGTGTTTTATTGGGAAATTTATCCGCCGTAAGTTTATCCCTCGAAGCAATTTACATACAATTCGCTACGGGCGATAAAAAGCTAAAGTAGAAGCTACGGTGGATTGCTGGTTGACGTTCAGTCGAGTCTCGATTCTGATTTTGTTAGTTTTGTTGGTACGATTGACAATTGAATTGAATCTCGATAGATGTGTTCATGGAGTGTTATTATTATTAATTTCATTCGTATGACAAATCGATCTTTTTGATTCTTTTTTTTTAAAGTTGGCCAGTTTATATTTCTCAAATCTTAGATAACTCCATTTTTTAATAAATTATAAGCTGTTCTTCTGAAAAGTTTGACTTTTACTATTAAAAACTGTATTCTTTGCTCAATTATTTTCTGAAGTACGTCTAAAATTGCACCTATATCTGCAATTTTGCATACCCCTAATGTCAATTAAACAATTTTAACAAATTTTGATATCCATTTTGAAAAAGAAACCAAACGCAAATATGCAACTTTCAGTCTTGCAACAGTTTGGTTGCTAAAGTGAATACCATGAGAGTGTGCGCAAATTCAGTAACAATTCAGACCACGATTAGAGCAACTTAAAAGTTTGCGTTTTGGCACAAATCGAACGATCGCCCTAAATAAGTTCTTCAGTTTGTATCACACCGAACTATAATGTAACTGCGCGCACATTAAATCAAAATATTATTTGTGTGATGGTTTATCTTGTTGATTAATTTTAAGTTGCTAATGTGCGCGATCACTAGTGATTAAACTATTTCGTTTCGGAAAAATTGCATGTGCGCGCCTAGCTTTAACGCACTAAGCGGCAACTGAACTTCACAAAAGGTGCTTTTTCTTCACTGTTTAATGGACGTTGACCATGGACGGTATTCGCTTCACTACATGGACATGGACTGGGCGTACATTTTTGTGATCCATGGTTTTTTTTTTCTGGACATGTGCATGGAAATGGCAAACCAAATGTTAACTACTTGTTCCTTACCCCGCGTATGTTAAGTGCAGTCTGAGTGAATATTGAATTGAAAGCAAAACATAATCAGAAAATAAATTTATAAATTGACTTGAAAAATAAAATTCTAGCTATCGATCTACTCAGAAAATAAATAAAAGCATGAAATATAAAGGTGACATGTAATGGATTGAACAATTTAAACTACGCTGTAGTGTGCGTTCAAAACCAGGAAACATTTAAAGGAAACAAGCAAATCTCCGTCAATTTTGTATCCTCGTGTGAATGGCATAGAAGATTTTTAAAGCAATACAAAAATTGTCCTGTGTAAAAAGGGACATGACCATAGTCTATGAACAAACCCATTCACTTAACATTTCCTTTATATTTGTGCAAAATGAATGTTCGAATTTAAAATTGCAAATGCAGAAAAAATGAAAACAAGAAATAGGTTTGTAACATAAATTAAATATTGGTACGTTTTTCTACTTTCTATTTTATATGAATAAAAGCTAATTATTGGTCATTATTTTGATATTTTCTTAATTTTACTTTGCAAAAGACTCTTTCATTACTTGTGACTGCTGTACAGGGGTACCATTTTTACAAAAATAAAAAAGCTACGGTCCATGCTACGGTAGATGCGTTTTTTTGGAAATTACTTACGGTACAATGGATAGATTCCCAATAAAACACACCTATTGTTGATTTTTGACTGATTTTAGCTAACCTATCCGAATCTTTCAGAAATATACTCGGACAGTTTGGTTTCCGCGATAACTTATCTAATAAATGGGTCAACATGCACATTGATAGAAAGAAGATCTCTACGAACAAAGACTTCGAAATTCATCAAAAAAAATCAGATCTAACGAAACAACATAATATCAATCGATACTCAATTCACTGGATTCAATGAAGAACACCTGGCGAATATCATAATAGCCCGAGTGAAATGGCTGCAGTTCCCTGTTTATTTCGAAGGTGCAGATCAAGTAATTTGTTGGATCAACAAAGTCAGGGACAGCCAGTGGTATATCCATCGTCTTCCTACGACTTCTTTCTTAGAAAGTAGTTTACTTTTGAACCACACTCTTGAATAACGTCCTGAATTATAAATAGAACAATACATTAGATAGAGGGGAGTGATTTAGTCTCTCTCAACATATTTCAAATACTTAAGCTAACAAAGTTGAAGGAAGAGTTGAAGGATGAGCAATATTATAAATCTCCTTAGAGGGATAGATCGAAATATCAGTGCTAACCCCTTTAATATATTCATGCATTAATTCATCCAGTTTGATGGACTGTGACTGTGAAGGGTTAGTTTCTATCTGGCGAATCTCCCATATATAATTCTTCTCCAATTCTTAGCAATGTATTTGATTGGATAAGGAACTTTTACCGCTTAAAACTGGTCTTCAGCAGCGATCGGTTAATTAGCTGATTCTATTCAGCTTTCAGCATATACACCAGCAATATGATAGTTGGGCCAGCTAATTTTTATGGGTTAACAGTTGGTCTTGATACTTTTGTAACTCTCCTGTAATGAAAACCTATGACGACCATATAAAATCAAGCCATTTGGAGGATTTGATTAAGTTGAACAGGTGGACGTTGTCCGAAATGTCCGCAAATTATTTCAATTCATCAAAAAATATCTTCTAAGGCACATCTTTCTCAAGTGGCAGAGTTTACAATGACAAAAGAAGACAAGGTGGACACGTCTTTTTTCTACGTCCTCTGCATAGGTCATCAATAACGCAGTAGGTTGGATAGTTGTTTCTGCTTTCTATTTGCCGAAATTTGGTCATATTTCCCTGGTGGTATCGCAGGTATCCAGCAAGTTCAAATGTACTGTTATATTTTCCTGAATATCTTATATTTCTCCATATTTCCTGTTGAGTATCACCTCGTAGAATTTTAAGAGCTTATTTAGCTTGGCTTGATAATCCTGTTAAGACCGCTCAGTAGCTATCTCGCTGCTTTTATAGCTGCTTGTCTGTCTCGCTTTTATTAAAACCTGCTTTACAGCTTTGGTCAAAAATAAGACTTCATCTAGAAGACACTGATATAATTCGGAATAACTATTCTTTCGTATAGATGGTTAAAGTCGGTTCATCGGTATGTGGTTGGTTGTTCATCAATTCTTCTCTACTGGAGGAAGTTAGGATAACTCGTTGGCAATTGCGTGTACCGAAAATTTGCAGGGTGACTTCGACAAGATTAAGCAATACTGTGACGACTAGAAGTTAACACAAAGAAAATATGAATATTTTCTGTATTTGACTCTGTAGAATAGTGTCTCATGGGATGTATGAAAAAAAAAGATCACTCATTCTGATAAAAAAATGTTACCATTTAAGCGAACTGCTTAATCGTGTAACTTATCGCAGAAATCAGAGTGTCAATTGTAATAAAGAGAGAGAGAGCAAAACGAACCGCACAGCTTGAACTTAATTGCGACCATTTCGAGAATGACTTTCATTTACTAAAATAAAGCTTGCTATAAAAAAATCCATTTACTAACGTCGCATTGCTTCACCATACTTGATCATGAAGTAATGCCCATTATGCCAATATTTAACTCAAACTAAGTGATACTTCGAATGGCAATCAATATTGAAGCAAATCGATACTTGAATTATCAAAAGAGTATCGTTTTGACAAAGGGATTGTCATTCGACAGCAATATCAAATTCAAGTCACACTCACCATTCTATCAGCAATAAAGGACATTATTTCGAAAACAGGGAGGCAGCAAAAAGCCAGCTTACATCCCGAAATGGATATTTATGCGATTGAAAAACGTTGGGTTGTGTAAAGCCGCAATAATTCGTCGCGTGCTCAATGGACTGTGAGGTTGTTTGTGGCGTGTCCTTATAGGAATACTGCCAACCTACCTATTATTATACATCGTAGTCATGGCTCTCTGAATACCATTAAGAGCTTGTTTTTTTTTCTTCCTTAAAAATGATTCCTTGGATTTAAAAACGAAAATACTTTCTTTCAAGTGTGTTCAGGCTAAAGGGTGGGCACTCAAAGTGAGCACGAGGTTCGGATTTTATGTGCGGCAGCTAGTCATTTGTTATTCGCTTAAGTTAAGTGCCAGAAATATAAGGCGAGCTCAGAAAGGGTATAGATGAAAAACATTTTATCCCCCTCGTTTCAAATAGTAAATTTTAGGTTGAAAGCTAATTAAGGAGATGACACACACTCGACTGGAGACTGAGTAAAAGTGTGTGTTTTATTTTTATTGAGGTCAAGGAAGAAATCTTATTATTCGCATAGGTTAACGGCGCATGGAAAAAATTCAATTGTTTTCAATTGCTTTGATATGAGATTACGAAGGGTGTGTATGGGAAGTTATGGATGGTATACATTAGATGATAGCTTATTATGCTGGACGAGGAAATAGAAAAACGGTATTTGGAAGATGGACTTTGCTTTGTAATTTGGCATCCATCAGTTACTTTTTAGATAGATTATTTCCAAAAAAAAAATATTGCAAGAAAATAATATATTAGTGTTTTAAAGGTTGACCCCTGGAAAATTCTACGCCTCTGGTGGCAATTAAATATGCAGGATGTAAGCCACTGGAGTTAGTCGACATAGCAGAGACTTGAGTTTTGAATGTTGAGCCGATACTAAGTCTAGTGCTTAAGCACAGATCAGCATGCCCTAATTCCCCGGCGGTACTTATTCTCGTATCAGCGAACAATATACACTTAGGGGATTTAGTCATAGTGGATAACGAGGTACCTAGACCCTGATGTGTACTCACACAGCAGCAGGTGCCAGGCCTTCGGTGTTGGAACTGGACTCTGCCGGTTTTCTCCCTGGCAGATCGATCAGAAGGGGTATACTACTTAAATGATATTACTACTATTGGCCTAGTGGCACTTGAAATAGTATTACTTATTCGCTTTGGTACATCAGCCAGCAGATGCGGAAGTTCTTTGACATAATTTGGACGTTTGTCTTCGAACTAAGAAGAATTAATTGTTTACCGCTGCATTCAGATGCGTTCTTTTGTTATTAACAAGTAATTGAATGAACCTCCTTTGAAAGATTGTACCAGGGGTATTGGCGAGAGTTTTTGTACTATATTCTACGCTTAAGAATTCGCATATGACTTTGAACTCGCATTTTTTCATTATCAGTACAGTAATGGTTAGATCTTTGCAGAGTTTGATGGAATATTCGGCAATCTCCAGCATTGCAACCGCTCTTGGAAAACCAGGGCCAAGGGACTCAGCCATGGTAAAAGACACAGGTGGATTTCTGAGAGTTACCGATGGGGTTCAGCTTAAAAAGTGGAAAAAACACTTCTCTCTAAAATATCAATTTCGACAGTTGAGTGAATCCATTGCTCAGAAACCTGTTCGAAACAACGATTTGCCGAATACGTACTGTATCCTTCGTTATTTCTCCAGATCTCTTAAGACTTCGAGTAATATACCGACAGCCCCAGGAATTTTTGAGTGTGATTAATAACAAAAAATAATTAGTATAATTATATAGTACATAACTAGTTATTTACAAATGTGGGCGTCTTGCATTATCAAGTGGCAGCAATAGTGAGTATGCATCAACAATGCAGTTTTATCTAAAGTATAAATAATTGTGATAACAACTTTAACATTAGCTTACTCTGAGCGCGTCTTGCAAACAGAAGCCAACAGCAAAACGTCTTGGACCATCATATTTGCAATCAGGGAGCTCAGCTCTACATTTTGAAGTTATGGTAAAGTTGTTATCACAATTATCTAGACTTTGGAAAAAAATCGCATATTTGATGCACTATTCTATTGCTCCAACTTGAGAGTAGAAAATTTTAATATGGCTTAATGGGCGCAGGAGGGGCTTCCGTTATAAAATAAATGTAATAATAAAGGCTGTAGATGATTTTAAGTACCACGTTCTGCATAAAGGAAGGTTGTGAAGAAAGTTCGAGACAGAAAGTTGGGTTACCCAAGACTGTATCCCGTAACCAATATTATTCCTATTGCTGACAGTGATATACTGGAATTCGAGGGATTGAGTGTGCAATCACGCATAAGATATGTAAGCTCCGCAGACGACGCCGACGTATGCTTTCTCTCTCATAGAATCATGGATCTTCATCAAATAACTACAAGGGTGCAGAGAGAATCTGTAATCGTTGATCTAGAGATAGAAGGATGACAAAATCTAAAAGAATTGTACTTGGAACTAGTCTCTGAAAAAAAAATGTAGGTACATATAGTCGAAAATCTTAAATATATTAAAGGTACTGACGCAAAATTTTAGTCGGTTTAGTAATATGTTAAATCATTTTTAGTATGATACTAGGCTAAAACGAGGATTTTGCTAATTTTTAACCACTCTTTGTATCGTACTACTTATTTAACATTTTCCTTCAGTAAAAATCACAAAATGGCTACTTTATTTTTTTAGTATCGTATACTAAATCCATATGCCACTCTGACATTTACAAACGTCAAAAAGTTATGTTCGCTTACTTTTATGCACTATTTAAGGCATGCTTAGTTGTAGCTTATTAAGACAATTGATTTAGTATGGTGCTAATTAAAAAGTGTTTAAAATTAGGAAAATATTAGTAAAGTGCCTTAGTATTAGCAAACTGTTAAATAGTATCATGCTAAGCCCTTAACATCAGGCTGTTTAAAATTTTGCGCCACTGTCTCTACGGATGTTGGAACAGAACGAGACAGCCTGGAATGCTGTCAAAAATATGGATAGTCAACTATAAAACAAGCTACACTGAACCAAATGCCGTAGGTGGTATTGACGAAAACATTTTGTTAATCTTTAAAGAAGCAATAATTCAAGTTGACAATTTTTTGCAAATTTTTTCTTATTTATGAACATTTATTCTTCAAAATCGGTAAAATTTCTTTCGTTTCTGTTAAGATTAGCACGTTATTCAAATAGAAGAATTATTGACGAAAATTGAATATTTTTGTGAATGAAAATAACTACTTAAAAAAAGTCATTCAAAAAAGGCATTGTCCAAATGTATAATTTCTTCAAATTGAAAAATAAATCTTCATTAATACTAAAAGTATTCTGGAATTCTTCAGAAATGTATGTGAATTAAAACCTTTTTATAGAAGAAAAATGTAATCAATTTGACGAAATCTCATCTTGATAATAACCATTTTGACAAAAATATCTTCAAAAGGTTTTTTTAACCATACGAAATACGAGTTTGTCATATTCTTCAAATTGAATAAATTTCGTTAATTACAGCAAAATATTTTTCTCATATTAACGCCTTTTTCTTCAAATTGAAGAATTATTGTTTTTTTTTTTGGTTGAAAAATTGTTATTTTGTTATTATCCTTAAAGTGTTCAAAGTGTAAGCATTAATTTAAGGTTTGAAAGTGAACTATAGTGAAAAAAGCCCACACTAAATTAGAGACATCAAAATAAGTTATTTATTAAGTATTAATAAAATTAGCATTTATTTTTTATTATTTATTAATATAAATAAAATTAAGTATGTATTAAATAATTAAGTATTAAGTTATTATAGTAAAATTAAACTAAACCCTCATGTATGACTTCTCTACCCTACCTACAACCGGATGCTTGTTTATAATAAAAAAAATAAATAAAATGGTTTTAGACTTAAATCAAATTGATAAAGTTTTTTAATAAAAGAAAAAGATTTGTTTTGACGATATTTTTGATGTTGCAGAGAGGAGTTCATAATTAAAACCCATTTAAAAAAAAAAAACACTTCGATGCATATATAAAATGAAGAAGGAGGTAAATTTATCATGAAGATGAAGAAAACTCACTGACCAAAATTCATTAAATTAAAAATATGGGTGTGTAATTATGAAAAATTTATTTCAATTTGACGAAAGTTTGATGTGAAAATGAAGAAAATGCATAAAGTTGGAAGAAAAACATTTTTGAATTTTTTGAACTGAAGAATATTTTATCAATTTAAAAATGCAGGTGTTTAAATATGAAGAATATTTGTTTAATTTGAAGAAATATTAATATGAAAATGAAGACAAAATGAAAACTACGTTTATTTAATTTGAAGAATCGTTCTTCATTAAATTTTTAGATTGTAATGGGTTATCCAATTTTCGGTTTCAAAAGTAAACGTAAATAAAACACATAAAATATTTTTTTGTTCATGATATTTCTTTTTTGTTATAAAGTTTGAACGTTGACATTACGTGTGAAACACTACATCATTTAAAAGACCACCACGCGAATTGTTGCAAGCATCGATTCTTTTGAGGTAAATTTCGACCACTTTTTGACAGATATTGGGCGGTATCTCAGCCATAACTTGAATGTTCGTTTTTAAGTGCTCAAGAGCTAAAGGTTTATCTGCATAAGCACGGTCTTTCGCGTAGCCCCACAAGAAAAAGTCCAGCTGTGTCAAATCGCATGATCTTGGTGGCCAGTTGATATCGCCACGATGATAAATTACGCGGCCAGGAAATGTCTCTTGCAATAAAGCCATATTCGCTCGAGTTGTGTGGCATGTGGCACTGTCTTGTTGAAACCACATATTCTCTTAGTGGTATTCTTCAATAGCAGGCGAACAAAAGTCGGTTATTATATGACCATAATGCTCCGAATTAAAGGTGACCATCGTTCCATTGTCGTTTTCGAAGAAGTAACGTCCAATTACACCTCCGGACCAAAGAGCACCCCGAACAGTGACAGTTTGTGGATGTAATGGCCTCTCTTAAATAACTAGAGGATTCTCAGAACCCCAAATACGACAATTTTGTTTATTAACACGAGTGAGAAATGTGCTTGGTCGCTGAAGAAAATTTTGTTCGAAAAATCGACGTCCACCGCATGTTGTTCAAGCACCCATTCGACCTATCTACGACGTTGTGAATGGTCATCTGGCTTCAGTTGTTGTGTGAGCTCGACTTTATATGGATGTAGGTGTAGATCCAAATGCAAAATACGCCATAATGTTCCGCAAGACAGTCCTAATTCCTAAGAACGACGAGGAATCGACACATTCGGGTCTTCGGCAACACTTTCACTTACAGCAGCGATATTTTCAGTGGTACGAGCGAATCGATGATGCACATGCCTTAAAATATCTGTAACCAATCCAGTCTCTTCTTCCCAATGTTGCCAATTGTTTGCGTAGTTGGACGATTATGTAAGCCATAATCTCCTCTTAAAGCACGATATGTGGCTGTGGCAGAATCACCATTTTTGTAGTAGGTTTTAACAACTTTTATGCGTTGTGCGATAGTGAAGCGATTCATTTTCGTAAATGTCAGACTTTCAACTGAAAAAATAAAAATTGGTTTAACAACTTAGTTTGACAGATGTCGAATTCCTGCCCTATACTTTTGAAACCTCAAAATGGATAACCCTTTATAAGCGCTCTAAAATCGATTTTTTTTAATCTACACGCGCTCAAGGGATTATACTAGCCTTTAAATATTTCAACACAGCGCGGGCGTGAGGTTGTGGAAGAAAAAGAATGATAGGAAAGTTGTGCGGCGCGATGTTTTGAGACCGTAGGTGGTTGTTGTCTCAGATTTTAACTCCAGGGATGGCGGCTGAAATAATGCGGAGAAATTTCCGTGTCTTATAGTAGTGAAGAATAATTGTAAGTCACTATCCTTTACTTAACTGAAGCCTTCCTTTGAACTTTAACTTTATTTCACAATACCTTCAATGTCCTTTTGTACTCTTCAAGATTCCAGTTGGCCGTCGACTTCTCCACTTTATTCTTAATGACATTAGGTCTGCTATTGAGGTCACCATTTGATAATAAGATAGTACCTATATTGATTGATTTTCGTATATGGATTATGTGCGTGTCAGCTGAATTCACATCCTATGGGAAGGCACACCCATAAGGATTTAACCAGAAAAATGGTTTCATAATCGAATTGCGAAGCTTTTATTCAAAGTTTACTAACACCAGAGGCATTAAGTCAGAAAGAGTAGATTTCCAAAAAAATAAAAAATAAAATTTTGGTGCCGCCTGCAAAGAAAAGGATTTTTGAGTTGTAACGATTTTCTCCCAGACCGATATGTCATACACACTATTCTGTATTCTATTGTCATATCCACAAAAAAGCTCATCAATAATTCATGTCCATTAAGTCATATAAGAACTAAGACATCAATTAGCTGCATTGCATTACTTTTCAAAACCAACCGCATTAAGCTCAACAATAGATAAGAAAAGAAATGATTTATGATTTAGATACGATACCGCAGATGGCCTATAAACGAATCGTTTGTATTATTATATTGATGTCCAACATCATTATTGATATCGTGTAATGTTATACCAAAATCCATTGTCCAATAAAAATTAACCACTTAAAATACCAAATAATCTCACACAGGATGAAGTCACATAATTTTCGATATAGATAATGAAAAGCAACATCTTCGCTCTATTCTGTGGAGAGATTTATATACTGTTATTCAGTTTAGTAGGTTGATATTGATATTGATATTGAGTGTGGATGTGTTAGTACCTATCTATAAATAAATTCAGTTAGATAAATAAACACGCACCTATACCTACATTATGTGGGGAAGAACATAAAGAAAACAAAACTTAACTCAAATAAAAGAAGAATGATATCGATTTCTTTGATTTATTTTATCAAATAAATCGTCCTTTATCCTCACATATACACAAATAATATATCTTCAAATACCATTTTACGGGAAATAATATTTTTTTTTATTTTTTTGTTTGTTAGTGCCTGATTCCTTTTTGGCTGCCACTATTATTTCACTTCCGGTTAATAGTTATATCTGTCTGTAGGTATAACTAAGCAACTGTTATTCCTGTTTCCTTTCTTTTAAATTCTCCACAAGGAGAATAGTATTTGTACTTTTAAAGTATAGGTACCTTATACGAGTATATTCTTATAGCGGACGGAAATAAGTGTGTATTTATGTCATGGAAGAGATTTATCCTGGTTTATTGATTAATTTTCTTTTTAGGTTGAAGAAAGTGTATATGTGTGGGAAGTTTGTTCGCAAGGATGTGTTCATTCTTCATTACAACGACTAGTTTTCGATCTATCTAATTGAATTATTGTACGAAATTGAAGAAAATCGAGGGGTTTTGAGAATTTATTTTGATTCAACGACCTTACAATTCTTCAAAGCTTTTACACAGATTGATTGTTGGATGTTTATCTATGGAATTTAAAGAACTATCTTGGGTTATAACTGTAGATTTATACTAAAACTTGCCTTTGAAATTTATTGGTTCATCCGCTTTGTAAATAAAACAGGAGGTTAAAAACTCCCAGCCAATGAGCATAATGCTAAATTTTCATGACCGAAAAATCGTCAGTATGGAATAAAACAAATTCAATTGAAGGTCCAGATTTGACATCCCTTTTTTAAGCACACACGTCAATCCGAACTGTCAACCGAGACACTGTATATGTTTGCGTACTACCAGGTTTCACCTGAGGGGCATAAGCCGTCCACTACCTTTTATAAGTGTCATCTTGTACTATGTCTTGTGATGTATGTCAACTCTCTTCAACTCTGCCCTAATTCTACGGATTCGTCTTCGTAGGCTGTTCGTCAAGTATTTTAACGTAAGCCCATCTGGTTGGTTTTCATACAATAGAATCAATGGTTTTCTGACCTGTTCTCGCATGAAGTTCATCATTGGATTTATGGTTGAGCCATGAAATTTTAAAGATTTTTCACATTTCACGGATGTTTGCAGTCCCTAATGAGACACCCATAAAGAAGATCATATTCAGGAGAAATGTCGTACACTGAACCAAATTTGGTAGTGATATTTATAAAAATGTAGGTAGAATTGAAGAAAGGGTGATCAATATAGAGACAACAAAAACTATGTGTTAATTCGACGATTAATTCGTTAATTTTCTAGAATTTTAGTTAAGTTGTTAAATCCAAATAATTTTGTCAAATTGAATTATAAAGGGTTATCCATTTTGCGGTTTCAAAAGTATAGAGCTGGAATTCGACATTTGACAAACTAAGTTGTTAAACCAATTTTTTTTTCAGTTGAAAGTCTGACATTTACGAAAATGGATCGCCTATCTATCGCACAACGCATAAAAATTGTTTAAACCTACTACGAAAATGGTGATTCTGCCACAGCCACATATCGTGCTTTAAGAAGAGATTATGGTTTACAACTACGCAAGCAATTGGCAAAATTGTGAAGAAATTTGAAAAGACTGGATTGGTTACAGATATTGTAAGGTCTATGCATCATGTTTTGGCTCGTATCACTGAAAATGTCGCTGCTGTAAGTAAAAGTGTTGACGAAGACCCGAATGTGTCGATTCCTCGTCGTTCTCTGGAATTAGGCACTTTATGGCGTATTTTTCATTTGGATCTACACCTACATCCATATAAAGTCCAGCTCACACAACAACTGAAGCCAGCTGACCATTCAAAACGTCGTAGATACGTCGAATGGCTGCTTGAACAACAGGCGGTGGACGGCGATTTTTCGAACAAAATTTTCTTCAGCGACGAAGCACATTTCTCACTCGGTGGGTATGTTCATAAGCAAAATTGTCATATTTGGGGTTCTGAGAATCCGCAGGTAATTGAAGAGAGGCCATTACATCCACAAAAAGTCACAGTTTGGGGCGCTTTTTGGACCGGAGGTGTTATTGGACATTACTTCTTCGAAAACGACGATGGAGAGACTGTCACCGTCAATTCGCAGCGTTATGGTCATATGATAACCGACTTTTATTGCCTGCTATTGAAGAATACGAATTGGAGAATATGTGCTTTCAACAAGACGGTGCCACATGCCACACAACTCGAGCGAATATGGCTTTATTGCAAGAGACATTTCCTGGCCGCGTAATTTCTCGTCGTGGCGATATCAACTGGCCACCAAGATCATACGATTTGACACCGCTGGACTTTTTTTTTGTGGAGCTAGGCGAAAGACCGTGCTTATGCAGATAAACCTTTTACTCTTGAGCACTTGAAAACCTACATTCGTCAAGTTATGGCTGAGATACCGCCCAATATTTGTCAAGAAGTGGTCGAAAATTACCGCAAAAGAATCGATGCTTGCAACAATTTGCGTGGTGGTCATTTAAATAATGTAGTGTTTCACACATAATGTCAACGTTCAAACTAAAAAAAGAAATATCATGAAAAAAGATATTTTATATGTGTTTTATTTACGTTTACTTTTGAAACCGCCAAATGGATAACCCATTAGATTTTACAAAACCCTATAGGAATTTTAATAATTGATTGCGGTTTTGTAACTCGTTTCGAAAGAGAATTGTTTGAACTTAAAATGAATCAAAGTATTTTATATACATTAAACCACTTTATATAAATTGCAATAAGTGGACACAAGACTTTGCAAATCTATATAATTTCCTTATTGAATTTGGAAAAGGGAATATAATGATAATTGGAGACTTTAATGGAAGAATGGGAACAACACAAATCCTTAATGTAGAACCTGAACTGCTAACGGAACCATTTACGGAAGTAAGAAATGCACAGATAAAATAATCGATGAAAACGGAAAGAAGCTCATCCAATTCAGCGAATCCATAGAGCTTACACTTTTAAATGGCCGAACTTTAAGTGACGATAAAGGACATTATACTTTTATTAGAGGCACTGCGTGCTCCCAAATAGGTACGACCGCTTTGCCCCCATTATTTTTATAAAAATGTGCTTATGCCTTAGCAATTCCACTTGAAGTTTTCTCCTAGAAAGTGATTTCGAAGTTACGAACTACCGTCCTATTTGCCAAATATCTGCTGTTCCACAACTGTTCAAAAAGATTGTTTACAATAACTTAGTTTATTAAAAGAAGTTATTTGACCTTTGCAGCATGGTTTCATTTGTGGTAGATGAACGACTACCAACCTGACCGTTTTTAGCAATTATGTGTTAAGTTCTCTTGAACAAGGATTTCAATGTGACACAGTTTACATAGATTTCTCAAAGTCCTTTGATAGAGTAGATCACTCTATCTTTGTTTCCAATCTGAATAAAATAGGTTTTCACTCTGATTTATTACTATGGTTAAAATTTTATCTTACGGGCAAATTAGTTCGTAAGAATAAATAACGTAATTTCCGATCCCGTTGAAGTAAATTCCAGAGTTCCCCAAGGTAGTCACTTAGGACCCCTTTTATTTAATTTGTTTATAAATAACATTCCAAGATTTCTTACCAATTGTCTATGTTTGATGTACGCTTACGATTTTAAATTATTCTTAAGCATAAGATCAGCTCTAGATTGCTTTAACCTTCAGAAGGATCTACGAGTATCAAACTTTTCTGTTTTGATGTAATAAGAATGATCTTTACTTAAATGTTTCAAAGTGTCATAGTATGACATTTACTTGAAGTACTGCAGCAATCATTTTTGTTTATAACATAGAAGGAACTTCACTTTGTAAAGTAAATGGGAAGAAAGATCTTGGTGTTGTATTTGATGGTAAGCTTAGTTTTTCTAGTCATGTCGACTATATTGTTGCTAAGGCGAAATCAATGCTGGGGTTCATTTACAGAAATTCCCTTCATCCATCAAATTAATTGTTATAGAATTGTTCTAGCTATAGTCCTTGGGAAATACGTAATTACGGACATCACTTATGAGTGTGAGGATTTTATCGACATCACCGGCCTTCATGAAGTTCGCCGATTGACGAATTATCTAAACTTGTTGTTTGTAGTACTAGTACCAAATACTTGCTTCAAGCTACTTTAATGTAGAATGACACCTTTACGTTGTGATGGATGCTTTTTACTTCAAGCTGAGGTAACTCATCGAAATCCAAGGCAAGATAATCCCTAAGAAATCAATTAAAATTTGAGTGAAAGAGGAAAGAGCTCTATTTTAAATATTTAGTATGATATCCCTTTATTTCGTTTAATTCAAAGTTTTTACAATCTTACAACGGTAAATCAGACTTATTCTCTTGTATCCGATGAAAGCATCGCTCGGGGTTAGGGCTTGGATATGGGACTGTTCTTCTGTTCTGTTTCTTCTATTGTGTTTTATTTCATTTTTTGTGTCCCAGAAAACGATTTAAAACGTTAAGAATGTAGTTCGAGTCCCCATCTTATAGATACAGAAGCAAGAGGGAAATCGGTTCGTCATGTCGACCAAAATTATCTATAAACTTATATTTTACTCTTCTAGTCCACCAATAAGAATCATTTTAAATCGATAAGCTCCAAATTGCTTGGGTTTACCAAATCGCCTTACAATATTTCCCGGCAAACTAAAGTGTGACCTGAGCCACGGTTACAAGTTTGGGTGTCCACATTATTACGCTTCGATAAAATGTAAGTTCTACCTAGAATTACCTTAGGAAATATATCCAACTTCAGTTGAGTACACAAATGGGTTCAAGAAGAAATACATTCCCCAAAGCAAGAAGATTGCTCTTTCGAAAAAACAAACATTGTTCAAAGAACATGAATGTTTTCCATAAATTCAAAACAATTTAATCTCTCAAACAAAAGCCACTGGTTCAACTTAAAGACAACTAATACCACAGCGTTTCTTCTATAAAACTGAGGTATTCATGATCTATAGCGCAGGGTGGGAAATCTGCGAGTGTTGCCTAGCTCCTCCACAAGCCATTTTTTTTTATTTCAGCAATTATTGAGAATTTTTTATTTCTTCGTTAAGTGGGCAAATTATTTCATGAAATCTTTTTGACAATCAGAGTGCCAATCAGACAACACCTATATTGTTTTTATATTTGCGGCCTGCAATTCCAACTGAAACCATCAATATACACATGTAATTGTTAAAAGCACACAAATATCAGTCGAACTAGAATTAAACGTCGAATCCACAGAGATGGTAAGAAAAAATGATAAAATCGATTACGGAAAATAATTTATTTCATGAAATGTGTGGTCTGTATTGGATATTTCCATTGCATGTTCGATTTTCTGAAAGAAATTATTGCTTGTGGAGCCTCAGGGTTATCTGTACCAGCTGATTATTATTGGGATAAGTGTACCTTTATCCCAGTGTACAAGTCAGAAGTTCGCAATGTACATTTGATCAAATTTCTATACTTTTCTAAATATAATGGCAATACTTTCAATGGAACTGAGAACCTAAGGTAGCTCTGGGGACTAAATACGTTAAACCGGACACCGAAGTTATGTGAATGAAACAGAAGACTTCAGTGGATGTGCAGTTAAAATACTTGGAAGCCACGAAACAGGTCAACCAATATACTACTGATGAAGAAAACTGTTGAAATTATTCAGAGTCAGTGTTGACAACATAAGTTACCCATATAGTTACCCGTACTAATTGAAATTAGTTATGTCTCATTTTTCACGTAACGTATGTGTTACTTATGTAACTTTTACAGCTTTTAAACCCAAATTTTCTTGACGATTCGAAGGACAACCGATTTCTCAAGGGCGTATGAATTAAGACAATTTTGAAAAGGTTCGCTCTATTTCGGAGGATGAAGTGGGATTTTTTTGCAATTTCAAAGAAAGTTTTGAAAGATTAGAAGCATACAAATCGACTGTCTTCCAACACAAAATTGGGCTTATAATATTTTCTCGTATAATGTTTTAAAAATGAAATCTTTAGATATCTAAAATTATACCATTCATTAACCCCATACGAATTTAAATTTTTTTATGGAAAGATATTCATTTCAAAAATATACCTAATTGTTATTTTATTTGTTTCACAAATAGTAAGATGCTAGTGCATATATCTTAAACAAGCTATCAAGACAGTACCTACTTATAGTGATTTCCGAACTGTTTTGGAACCTTTAGTTCTAACAAAAACTTGACAGCTTCAGCTAATGAAGCAGTGAATGTTGGCTATTCATAAATTGGATCAAACAACTAAATATTTCGTTATGACATTCTCGATTAACTCCATTATGATTGCATCAGGAACTCATTATAGGGTATGCTGCAAAGTGTTCTTTAGACGACTAATAACAATTTAAATGAAACTACATATTTGTATACTTAAATTTACCTATGCGCTTGTTGCAAGGCAGTGTTTTGTATTTTTTTCTGGCAAATTTTTCACACACCTCCAATCTTGAAGCTTCAGTGAATATTTGTTGTATGATTTTCAGATCGTAGAGTGAAGTGAACATAGGCCTTCAATACTAAAACCTTGTTTTGTGAATATGTTCAGTCATTTATAGTTTTTATTGAAAATTTAGAACTCAAAACCCGCGACTATTTGCTTAAATTTATATTCTGATGGGAATATTTCCATGACGAAATAATAAAAATGTTAATTCGTTATGTTAGTTACGTTAGTAACATTAGTTGCGCGTAACTTATTAAAATATGTAAAACTCGAGTAACTTGCCAACACTGTGCACATACATTGCCGTCTTCATCGGGAGCTATTTATACTAAGCAATCCATAATTTTTTGGTCTTTTGGTAATTTTGGATTTTGTCAATTGCGATTTCAGCATTTGGTATTACGGTCATACATTACTGCCATTAACCCAACCGATAAATGTCTTAGAGAAAGGGATTGTTGAGATGCAAAGCATAATGAATCTCATATCATAGTTCACAATTTGTTCATAATTCCACAATAGCTAGATGGGGACGATGGGCAAAAGAAGTCCACACAAATTTCTGGTGAACTCGTGGCCCACTACAGTTGGTTGAAAATTTAAAATTGCTTCGCGAAGTTAAGAACCACCGAAATCCGTCAAAACTGCCTTCTGCCTATAGAATTATGATCTTGCGCCTGCATCGGTTTTCTTGTTTTTTTTTCAGCCATTAGAAAACAAAATGCACGACTGGTTCGCACGTACTTGCTTCTATATTCGATCACATTATATGCAAAAGATTCTTAATAGAAACGGCTAAATATATTTTTAAAGTCGTGTATCACTTAATATTTTATATATAAAAATTCTTAAATTTTTTGGTATGAATATTTTAAATATTTAATAATATAAATTCAAAAACAAAATTTCAGAAAAAAATCGTTTACCCATTTCGAAATATAGAATTTTCAAGAAACAAAAATATTTTTTTTTTGCAAAAATCCAAAAAAATCTATTTTTCGCAAATTTTGAAATGAAGTATTATTTAGAATTTAAAGAAGCTCCACTTTAAAAATTTTAATCGAAATCCGTAGAGCCGTTTATGAGAAAGTGGTTGTATGGCAGGTATCGTTAATAACAAAATATTTTTAAAAAAATCGCAAGTAAAAATATAAAATGATCTTGCAAGTTTGACTACCAATTCAGTGATGTTTGTTACTTAACTGGAATCTCCAAAGCCATAATCACTAAGGGAAAATTTCTTTAAATAAAAATCTAACATAAGATCCCAAAACTTGGACGATGAGAAAATGCAGAATTAACAACAGACCCTCCTGGCCTACTTTGAGGATTCCAAGGATTTTTGAGTCCCCTTTTTAGCGTATGCAACTTAGTCTATGTTCAGCTGGTCTTTAGACAGGCGCCAATGTAAACAAAGTTTTCTAGATATATAGTCAACTTTAAACAAAAAATCCATCAACCCATTCCTTTTAGACATACCTACGTCATTGGAGATTATTGCAAATTTTGAGTTAATGGCAAATAATACATAATATTTTTCCTTGTTTTGCAATTTCGTCAAATTTTTGGAAATAATGTAGATGTGCTTCCTTTTTATTTTAAATAAAAGAATAAAAAACATTTCTTGCAGCTTTTTCCCTTTGATTCGACTAAAAACAGAATCCAAAATACTCAAACAACCAAAGTTCTGTCGAAATCATTTGCAAATTTAACAGCAGGACCTTACGTGTCGTCTGTTTCGTTTGTATTTTCCCGAACAATACTTCCTTCCTCTGCCTGGATCAACAACATTCATAAACACGAGTGTGTTTTAATTAAAATCGTCGCCCCAAACGAAAATCCTTTTCAATTCCAGGATATGTACTAATATATATGATAATTTCATTGAGCTCCTGCTTGTCATATCATCCCATTCCAATATTACTCCACAGTAGGTGCATATACATTATAAAGTAACTGAGTTACTTTATATTATTTGTTCTTTAACGAAAATGACAAATTCAAGAGTGCATATCCTGTTTAAGTCCTTCTGATTCCGACGAACGAAATATCAGAAGCCAGCAGCGGAAAACAAAGACTACAGGATGGATATTAGCAAACAACAAACAAAAACTCTCAAGTAGTGTAGTCGAAGTATATCATGCCTATAAACATAAAACTCCTATGTATTTATTATGTAATTGTGTACACACAGAGAAGGAAACTGATAAATTAATATCCTTTTCTCTGGGGTAATCCAATTTGCATTAGTTTACAAAATAACTGCATTATTAACATGGCGCTCGCATGACTTGGCTCAACTCTGTTATATTGCTTGGTGTTTGCTTTTAAAAACGAACGTCAAACGAGTAGGTATAAGTTTTTTTTGGAAGCTGAATGAATAACTTAGCTAAATAACTGAAGTGTGAAGGTTGTCACACATATACTATACAACAACCATCTCAACCTAACTGTGTTTGTTTTGCCGTCATTGTAATGTGTAAATTTCGTAAATTTATTTTTAAACTTAGTTATACAGTTTACTTTGTATGCTTATGACATATACACAGCACGAAACGGCAATTAGCATACACTCAAAAAGATATTATATCATCTTATTTGTATATGTGTATGGATGTGAGTGATGTGTTGATTTGTGCGTTTGTATTGTGTGTTTGCTTTGAAGGAAGATAAAGTTTCGCTGGCGCGGAAATTATGTGTACACAGAGTTTGCAACGCAACACTTCATGATATGGTTTTGGGCGAACAGGAAACTTATACCTACTCGTTCAAATGTATGTTTGTATCATAATTCATTTTAAGGACTCTTATCCTCGTGCCAACTGAATGCGGATATAATTTTCAAAGTAGTTTCAAAAGTAAACATTCTCGCGCGGTTAAACTTTATGGGTACACCTATATACGTATGTGTGATTTAGATTGATATCAAATAGGTAAAGTGTTTGCCAATCTACTGCTATCTCCATCTTGGTTAGTTTAATGAGGTTCTGAAATATTGTTTGATGATAATTATGCCGCATGTGGATGGCATATAGGTATATTAATAAGTGTCAGGAAGAGAGACTCCTTTAATTTAAACTAGAGAACAAACCTCTAGGATTTAGTGTTTGATTTAAAATTAAATATCTGTACATGAATATAAATCCGTTAATTTTATTTTTAAATGGCGCCCAACTGACAGTACAATTAAATTATGGAATTATGGACTGAGCCGTGCAGTGAAAATTTATTTTGCAATAATTTTCTCAGGCGAAACTATAAGCCAGGTCATATGTATGTAAACTAACTGGAGCGACGAGACCTCTATAGACAAAATAAAAGTTGTTTTGTTGAATGGGCTTTAGGTCAAATAAAACAAGTTATTTATTTTTCATGACGTTTCGTCCATGGTAATGGACATCATCAGTTGAATAACTATGAAAATCTATATTTGCAATAATAAATATTAATAACATAATTCTTACAAAATGAACAAACAATATAAACTTAAGCTTGTTACATTTATGTTCCACAGAAAATACAAATATTTATGTAATTGTGAACAGAATGACAGGATACTACACAATATAAAGTACAGTTGACAAGTGACAATTAGAAAAATTCAGACAGAGTTTTGAGAAGCAGAATTTTAAAAAGCAGAAGAAATGAAAAAAAAACAGAATTTTTGTTTTAAAAGAAGAATTTTGTAAAACAGAATTTTCATTTTAAAAGCAGTATTTTGAAGCCAGAATTTTGACCCCCTACCCTCTGTTGAATTAAACACACTGAACCAGTTATTTGAAAGGCCAACTCAAATCCCTGAATCGACCGGTCAAACCGCCAGCTCTCTAGACTTGTTTCTTACTTCTGACCCAGATAAATACACTGTAGGTTTATCACCTACTAACATCAGACCCTTCTGTCATTTTATATGCACATAATGGCAATACCACTTAGTTTAAGAAAAATATGGCAACATGAGAAAGGCAACTGAGATCGTGTAAATAATTTCTTCAGGAACTTTAACTGGGCACTATTTCCAATGTTATCCCGAACAGGGTAACATCTATCAAACCGAAGGACAATGCAAAGTTTCATTCGAGCTGTAAAGAGGAAAGCCGGAGCAAGATGAAAAAAGCTAGAAAAACCTGCAGTAGTCATATTCAACGAACCAAATTAAATGTCCCAAGGGTAGTAAAAATGTTTCTTCGTCTTCGTTTTCAACGCTCGTCTTTAATGACACCCCTTTTGTCAGCTCATATATGAAAAGTTCAATTTGCTTGCATCGCTGTTCGCTATAAATTCGACGCTGACATAAAGTGTTACGACTTCATGGGACGAATCTACTTATTTTGCAATCGTGCAGTTACTAAAGTCCTTAATGATATTGATATATACAAATCCGCTGATCCGGATAGTATTCTTCAACGCTGGCAAAACCTCTGCGTAAGCTTTTCCATTGGTTCTACTCTACTGGTCTCTTGCCGAGTAGATGGAAAACATCATTTATCCAGCATATCCCTAAAACAGGCAGATTTTCTTCAGCCTCTCACTTTCCTACCAAATCTAAATAGTACATTATAAACAGTGATTTTTTAAGAGCTTGGTTTTTGAAAATTCAAAAAAACACAGAAACTTGTAAAAAGTGAATGAAATTTTTATTTGGATCGATAAATCAATTTCTGCCATTTACTTTTTAAAAATAATTTCACTTAAATGTTGCCCGCGGCTACGCTTCAGGTGGTCCATTCTGAAGGTCCAATTTTGGCAAACTTTTTCACACATTTCGGCCGGAATCTCACCAATGACGCGTTCAATGTTGGCTTCCAAGGCAGCAATCGTGTTTGGCTTGTCCACATAGACAATAGACTTAACATAGCCCCACAAAAAATAGTCTAACGGGGTCAAATCACATGATCTTGGTGGCCAATTGACTGCGCCAAAACGTGAGATCAACTGCTCACCAAATTCGCCTCTCAATTGATGCATGGCTTCGCGTGCAGTGTGGCATGTGGCACCGTCCTGTTGGAACCACATGTCGACCGAGTTCAATTCTTGCATTTTCGGCAAAAAAAAATCTGTTATCATCGAACGGTACCTTTCTCCATTGACTGTAACCCTGCGGCCTTCATCGTCCTTGAAGAAGTACGGCCCAATGATGCCGCCTACCCATAAACCGCACCAAACAGTGCATTTTTCGGGATGCATTGGTAGCTGCTGAATTGCCTCTGGCTGCTCTTCACTCCAAATACGGCAATTCTGCTTATTCACGTATCCATTTAGCCAAAAATGAGCCTCGTCGCTGAAACGGACGTAGCTTGCGAAACACATTTTTCACAGAGCACGAATTGTGATAATAAATTCCAATAATTTGCAAACGTTGTTCAGGTGTAAGTCTATTCATAATGAAATGGCAAACAATACTGAATCGAAATGTCAAATGTTCGTGGAATTTGTCATGTGTGGTCTGTCAAAAATATAAACGTCAAAAACCAAGTAGCAAAAAAATCACCCTTTAGTTAGATCGTCAAACGTAGAGAAATTCCGTACAGTAAAATTGTGCAGGTTCGATAATTGGCATCTTAGTTTTATAAAAAGCTTATTTGAGGCATCGAAGCAAACTTACATACCAATTCGAATTATCGATTTATAAATCCGAAACAACTTTTGGTTAAGTCCTTCTAATCTCTTTTGAGTATTTCTCTAATTTTTCCCTCAAAGCAAACATTACTTATTCCATCCAAAGTTATTTGGATGACACATTTCAGGGCAAGCGCCATCTTTCATTATTATTATGTAGATCCTTTTCTTAATCTTTAAGTTATTTGCTGTGTTTGTACGTCAGAGGGCTACCTACGTAAAATAACAATCCTGCCTTATCTAAGGCACATCCAATTTTCGTTTAACTTTGTCCTGAGTTATAGGACTCCCTTAAATAATTTTTTCCATTAAGCACTCTACAATAAACACTTACATTTCCGTTCGCATCAAAAAGGCCTGAATTAAAAAAAAAAATGTTCCTGGTGGCGATCTTATGATAGCATCCTGAAGAATGTATATAATGGGTTGAAAAAAAAGTGTCGAAGGAGCTTTTTGAACACCTAACCTTATCAGGAGGCTTTTTATTTTCCTTTCATTTTAAGAAAATCCTGTTAAGGAAAAGTGAAACATTGAAGCGATTATCTCTGTTTATTCTTCAAATCGAAAAAAGCCTATGAAATATATTTGGATACATACCTATACAGATCTGATAAATGCCATAGGTACAAAACCTAGGGATGAAACTCTAAGCCCAAACAAAAATGGATGAAAATTGTATAACTCAAACAAGGGAAAAAAAATTGAAAAATATGTTTCAATTTACATTAAAATGAATGCAAAGACGTTCAAAGGAGCTGAATGAAAAAAAAAACTGAAAAATCTACCTGACACATGACAATTTGCTATCTCTTTTTTTAAGGAAAAAATGATTGAAGATGTGGAGTAATAGCTTGAAAAATGTTCTGAGAAATTTGAATTTCGCGCTCGCATTGCGACAAGGCAGAAATACTTCTGAGTTCTATCTTAAATGACCTAAGGATCAGGATTAGGTGTAGGAGGATACCTACTATATTATGCAAACGCTCACAAATAAGTTTTCCTTTTTTCCAGAGATAAAGAAGTTCGACAAAAAGTTTGATATATTTTTTTTTTTTTGTGAGAAAATCAAAGTGGAAATATTTTATGTGAGTTCTGACTAAATATTTACATTTGACTGAAAATCTAAAACTTTGACAGAAACTTTTAAAAATCAATTATGAACTTTGCCGGTAGAGAACCATATACCTCATATACCTTATTCTTGATTGCATACGGGTATAAAAAAATATATTCGAGGCTTAAATCAAACCTGACATTAAGTGACGGAAAATTAAAATATGTAATAGATGTGATGTGATGTGACGGACTTAATAAAAATTTCGTACAAAGGCATATTTGACGGTATATCCATTTCCCTGGAAACGAAAATTGAATATTTTGTTCCCTATTCCCTATATCTGAATTTTCAATTTAAAACCACTTATAACTTGGAGCTAGAAAAGAAAACAGGCTCTTAAGATCAAATTTTTATTTTGTGAAGGAAGTCAATTTCTTTTATAAACCTTATTAGGCGTGTGTTAAAAAGTATTGATTGCTACTGATTGAGTTTTATGTAGGAACCGCAGGTAATCACGGCTTTCGATATACGATATACTAAGGACACTGCCTTCATCTTATAAGATTGATTGTGAAACACTGCTGTATTTCGCATTACTAGCTGAAAGAGTTGTTCGAAGGGTCTTACGCAAGCCGAATCAGCAGGACATATTCCAATACACTTAGGAGCTAAGGTATCTGTAACGAAGTTTGCGCACCAATCCTACCATAAGCCAGTAAGCCTGAGGTGACAATAGGATCTTATAAATATTGCACAAATTAGTGCGGCTTCCAATGAATGGCTTTACAACCATCATTGGTAGCTAAATGTATTGCATACATTGAGGCGCCCAAAAATATGGTAGACAGTTTATTTGTGTTTGAAATTCACATTACCTACCTTTTTACCGTTGAATTCATTAAGGATGGTAAAATTTTCGGGGAAAACAGATCGCTCTTGCTTAGGCGCCCCGCGGCAGTAATAGCTCTCATTGAAACTCATCATTTGCAACTTTGACTATCAATTCAAACTAACAAATAAAACTGATGTCGTTTTGGTACCAAAATGAAGGTAATAAGTCAAAAAATATTTTATTTGCTCAACAAATTTCTTGAAAGTTCACTTTTGATTTTTCAATGAACTCAGCTGTTCATTAAAAACGCTTTCCATCATTGAACAATCAAAAGAGATTTAAGCCTCGAATCAAAAAAAAGTTATACTCTGTCCAGCGTTGCCGGAAACAAAATTTTGTAAGTGCAAATTCTGACAACAGAAAGTGTCATTTTAAGTCACTAAAAAAGCAACAAAATTCCGAAGATTTCATATGTAATTTTTAGATTTATTCAAAACTTAAGGAATAATAAGAGTAAATAAACACAAAATTAAAAAAAAAAAAATTAATATATAAGATAAAAGAACTTCATTAAACAAACATACAAAAAATAAATAAAAGCATCAACTAACTATATGTTTGTTCAATGAGGATATTCGAAACAGATTAGAGCACCTTAGAACAGAAAAGCACATGATTTTGCTGTTCAATGAGAAATTTTCTGTTCTTAACTGTTCTGGTTTGGTGTTAAATGGGTCAGTTTGGAACACTATAGAACAGGATTTTCTGCACTTACTTTTTAGGTAGAACAGGTTAGAACAGATTTGTGAGACCTGTCAAAACCAATTGGTTAAAAAAGTTAGATTTAGTTGTTAAATCATTTTCCGTGTCGGAATCATCGTAATTTCATGAAAAATATTTTTTTTTAAATAAATTTAACTCCATTTCAATTTATTTTTAAGAGTGTTTCTGCAAAAATAAACGAACTTGAATTGTAGGTAAGCAACAATAATTTTTTTATAATCTCTGTCAGATGACTGACTGTTCTAATTACCTCCATATAATTTAAGACTTCAATTGATTAAACTCCCATCTCTTTCTGGTCACAGAGTGTACTTGCAGTTCTGCTTCATAACAGGAATAATGAATGGGTCTATATTTTCTCTTCATTGTTTCTCGTTCGAATAGGTTTCAATGTAAGTCAGACTAACTTAGAACTATTTTTAACAGATCAAACTATGGCCTTTCTTTCTTAATCAGTTAATCAAAAATTTCAATAAATTTTCTATTTTCATTGGTTCCGCAATTTTAAATCTGAAAGCTTTAAATGTAATTTTTTTGCTTTGTGTAGTTGAATTTTTGTTATAATTATAATTAATTATATTTAGATTTAAGTAAATTTTTGTAATTTTAACGTTAGCATTTAACGTATTAAATAAATAATAATAATAATTTGTTCTATCTCGTTCTGAATTTTCTCACAAATCTGTTCTGCTCTGTTCTATTCTGTTCTAACTTTTTCGTCACTGAACAATCTTAATATAAATTTTTAGGTGATATGAACTGCTGACAAGTTTTAGCCTTTATTTTTTCATTAAACGAAAAAAGTGATTTTAATTCTTTATAAGAAAGTCGATTTTTAGTATGGGTTTTAATGTTATTTAAGCGTGAAACAACCCTTTCAGCTGATGCACTACCTGATCTGATCATGAACTTGGAAGTATTTCAAAACATTTGCTCGTTGATTCCTAGAGTGCCATTTGAAGTGTTTGAGTGCCAGAGTGCCATTTAAATTAAAAAGTGTCAAAAGTGCACGATCGTGCCACTTCGGCAACGTTGACTCTGTCCCACAAAAATAGGCAGTATGGGAAAGATAGGACCTATGCCTCTCATTCTCGCTATAGTGGATTGCATAAATATGTCACTCAATAAAGCTATTACGGGGATTTCGCAGTGTGTGTTTTAAATGTTGTGTCCATTGAAAGAATACTATGTAGGGTTACCGCTCTTTCTTAGATATGAATTTTTATTAAAAAATATAAATGTGTTTTCATTTTTTATAAGCAAAGCGATTTGTTTTTAAAAACTAAAACACATTTATATTTTCTACACCACCATAAGGTAAGATAAGAGGTGCGTTTTTGGAGGGTATCCCCAGGAGGTCTTATCTATTTTAAATGAAAAACAAGCAAACATAAAAAATGTATTCATTTTCAGATTTGATTTTCTTTGGTGGTGAGTTTTAGCATTTGAAACTGTTTTCGTTAAGAAGTCTATAATCTGTTCGTTTACATACAGAAATAACAGCAACTTCCTTCACAGCTTCTGTCTAATTTTGCAAATTTTTATTTTTTTTGTCGGGCCAACAATTTCTCTTTTTTTCGGAACTTAAATCTTTTGAGATCCTCGATACCAATTTGAACTAATTGTACACTAAAGAAACACATATCTTTAAAAACACACGACTACATACCTATATTTTACACAAAAATACTTTTCTTCACTCACATTAATTAACCGCGCGCTACAAAAATCTACGCAAATAACGTTCTGCTTCAAAGAAAATAGCTTGAAATTTTATAACTGCATTTTATCGTATTTTCCACACATTAAAAGTTGTGCAAAAAATGAAAATACTCATCATTCAAAACTTTTTTTAATTCTCTCAAATCAAAAGCACCTCAACAGAAACCCAAGGAAAAAAACCGATCGAGTTAACAAATGAGCATGGGTAACTCTGAACGCACATCAATATTTAATGGGGTTTGAATCAGCGCTGCCGACGTGAGCACTAAGGGAATATTCGTACTCACCTGAGGCTTACTGTACTCCCGTACTCCCCTCATTGGCATTGTACTCGCCTAGAAAATATCCTAAACTTAGGCATACAGGCATTAAATATTTTTTCCATAGCGTTCAACCCCTTGCGAAAGTATGCGGGGCATCTTTATTTGATAATCCCACATTTTTGCAGTTCATTTCTGTCAGTTTTATTTTGGTTAATGCGAACAAGAAAAATAAGTAGGCATCTTTTTGTTTATTTTCTAATGACTTGTTAATTTTTTTTCAATAGAAATCGGCATATTACTTGTTTGAATTGATCATTAGTTTTTATCATGCGAATTGGACAAGAATGGATGCAAACAATTTTATTTTCATATTTTTTAATATATGTAAAAAATGGTAAAAAAGATAAATATGGAGTTTTAATGCGAAGACCCCGGGTTATATTTATGTTCGTCTTCCAAGAATTAAATGTACCTACTATAAGACAATTTTAACAAATTTAATAATAACGATAAAGCACTTAATAATCTTAATTTTTCAAGTAATGCAATTTTCGTTGATAAAACATAAATTGGTGCTAATGTAAGTCTTTTGCTCTCCGACGAGCAGCTTCCACCAGATGATATTAGAAATATTCTTGAAAACGTTGGTAAATATGTACTTTGACAACGAAGTGTTAAAAGCGCCTAATATTATTGACCAAATTCCCCTATTGAAAATATTTTAAAATCTTTTAACGGGTGATGATGTTAGGAAATAAATGAATAATTGAAGCTTTTGCACAACAACGAAACCTTCGATAGATATTTCAATTTGGAAAAGTTTGCAACTAAAATTTCCTTGGCGAGCCAATGTTAAGCGTATTGAAAACATTTATCGATTTATTCATTTGTTTAATTCACAGCATTTCCAATGTTAAACGCATTTTTTCCCAGTTGTATTTAATAAAAACAAAAAACGGAAACTGATTAGGCATTACCACAGTAAATTAAATTTTAATGCAAAATGCCGACTTCAAAATACACATGCATCACAATGGGTGCCCTCAAAGGAGCTCTTTTGAAATTACGTATTACAAATAATATACAAAAAAATCTGTTTTTTTTTTACATTAAATGTGCGTTATGTATTTTTGTTCCTTATATAAAACACATTATTTTTCTTTGCTTAATTTTCTTTTTATTATTAAAACTTTGTTGCTCGTATTCAATTAATTTAACCCCATATTCATTTATATTTTAATTGATAAATAAAATGGTTTGAAGTACAAACTCTAAAAATATTTAAATGAAGTAATATAATGGGCAATGTTTTTGTGGGGGGCAATGGCGCAGTGGATAAGGTGCTTGATTGCTAACTAGGACGTGTGGATTCGACCCCCACGCTAGGCGCATTCTTTTCTATACCTACCTCCAATTTTAATTGGATGCGGCCCATGGTTAAAAAGAGACAGTCAATACCTGGTTCTCAAATCCACAGTGCCAAACTAGTGCCGTGCAATTTAGGTTGCATTTAAAAGTTAGTTAAATAGTAGTAGTTTTTTTTGCGTACTCCCCACGAACACGAAATACTCGGCTCTAATTCTCTGAAATTTTGCTCGCCAAATTTTCAAAACGGCAGCGCTGGATTTCATTTTTTTTTTTCAAAATAATGCTAGCCACCTTCAATCTGCTATACATATAATTATTGCAGTACAGTACCATATATTTTATTTAGTGATTAATTCTTTTGTTTTTTTGTTTTATAATGATGCACACACTAAAGGTGTTTTGACTACCCTTAAAATGATCAAGCAGAGGAAAAGTAGCAAAGTAGGAAAGGATGTAACAGGAGGTACCTATGCACAATGGTTTTGAATTTTTGAATATCAAAATGGGAGGGAAAAAAGTGCAGGGTAAACCATCCCACATTCGAGTTGTACGGCTAACGAAAGAATCTCTGTACTTAAGGGGCCAGTTATAGCGTTCAGGAAAACGAATCAGTAAAAAAGTTGTAATGGATAATTTATGATAATTTCACGCGTTTTCAAATACAAATGCTACACTAATCGATGACGAATTACTTAGAAATTTTTTTTTGCAAAAAATATTTGCAATAGAACAATTATTTTTTGTGAAAAATGTATTTAATTATTTTCCGGATGAAAATTCATTTTTCGTGCCAGCTGATTGCCATTTGACACAAAATGGAACAAATCATTCCAATGATTTGGGTCCCAATTTCTCTCGTTCCAATGACAGAATTGTGGACGAAAATCTTTTTCGTGTGTGTTTTAACCAGGAAAACTTTTTGGCAGACTAGAAGTGAGGCTTACCAACTGACACAATTTTCCTGTTTGCTATAAACGACCATCAGGAAAAAATATTCACTTTCATACAGTTTCAACTTTTCCTGATGCGTTTTACTGATCCCTATAACTGGACCCTAACAGGACGTCCGAACAACGGCTCAAGAGTAAGCTGAGTGATGAGCATTCCCAGAAGCGGGAATATTACGGTTGTATAGTTTGAGGAGAGGAATGCAACTGGCTATTTTATTAGACATAGAGCATTATCTATTAAATAACGATGAAACAACGCAAGGCATAAAACAGTGCGACCGTATTGAATAGATGTAATTGTTTCAGTTATTGATCTATTACCTATAATTGTTATTTAAAATAATTGTAAGCGTTTTTTTTTGTAACATTTTTATAAGAAACTTCTGTTTCTTCTATCCGTGTTTTTTTGTATCAAACTTGTTTCTTATATCCGTGGTTAGGATATAAGAACCACACGCTTATAAGAAACGAAAATTGTGGCAGCTTGCAGTTTTTTATAAGCGTCATTTACTGTAGTACTAAAGCCGACAACATATTAGTCTGGAAGTGTCAGTATAATAAAAATATGTAATAAGGTTAATACTTACGAAACCTTGGAAATTCTAAAATTTTGTATCAACTCTTGCATTTTTAATGAATCGTTAGAATCGTTTCCAAGAAACAAAAATATGATAAAAGTAAGCATGGCAGTAGGCGGATAGCACTAAACAAATTTTTTTGAATTGTTTTCTTGCTCTGAAATTCTTACGCTAATCGTTTCCGATAAGACAAAAATAATAAAAGTAGGCATGGTCGTGACAGATTTTACTGAAATATTTATTTTTTTCAATTTTTCTCTTGCACAAAAGGACAAATTCTGAAAATGTCATTCAAATCACTTGAGTACTTAGTTTTAAGAAATGGAGCCATTTACTATAAAACATGAAATAAAATAGTGAACGTGGCAGTGGGTGAACTTATCTAAATCTATTTTTGTATTTCTCGCTCATTGGAGCAAACTTTGAAAATTTCATCCAAATCGTTGGAACCGTTTCCAAGAAACCAATCATATATATATGTAGGTATTAAATATGTGTGTACAAGCTTTCTAAAATTTTAAGTCAAACATTTAATGCTAAATAAAGACAAATAAAATGCACGACTGGATCGCACGAACTTGCTCTTGTAGCTAACAACTTTAATGTAGCTAACCATTGAGGTTTAGTTAGTAAGGTGTAGTTATCCTATGCAGTTTTAAAGCCTATGTAAGTAAGATTAACTTGATTCTGTGTATATGAAACCTACAGTATAGCGCTAATTTCGCTTTTCTTGAAATTGAGTTGTTGTTGTGGACGAAAGGCAAAAAAAGAAGCGAGACGTTCGAGTTTTACTAGTTCTGATAACAATATAGAGGGTAAGGGAGAAAACCGAACAAGCTGCTTTTGCCAAGGCAACATGCAAAATATATTATTAATATATGAATAATTTAATTTTTTGCTCCACAGACAGATTTATTTGGAAATAAAGTATGTAGGTACCTAGGTGGTACAGAATATTGTTTTTTTATAGATTTTTACTAGCGATATTATATACATATGTATATAGGTACTATATTGCAAGTAATGAATTCGTAAAAAAATCGACCTAGAGATTTTGATCAAACTTGACATTACGATGATAGCGAAGACGAAAAAAATTGGTCCCGCAATTCCGCCTCTCAGTCTGTCTGTCCTCTAGTCTACAGCAAAAGGTTTTTTTTTTATAAATTTGGCCCCAGTTTTTTTTTCATTTTTTTAAGATGAAAAATGACGGTACCTACCTACCGGCCATACTTTTTTTGACCAAAAATGTAAATATTATTTTTCTCAAGAACGGTTCCAACAATTTTTAGAAAAAAATCAATTCACTAATGAAGGGAAAAGGTACTTTTTGGTGATTGTTTGTATGTATATTATGCAGAGGCTACTTACCACTAATGTAAGCCCAAATAAAAAAAAAATAAAAAACATTTCTTTGAAAATTCAATTTTTTGAAAATTCGACTTAATCGATTGATAACAACGGTACCTCCCATAGAAATGTTCAAAAAAAAAAACGTTAAAAAATGTATTTCTCAAGAACGGCTCCAAGAATTAAAAAATATGTGTTTTAATCAATTTTATTTTATTTTTTGGATTTTGAAAAAACCACAATATTCTGCAAAATTAAATATTTTGATGATTTTTTTAAAATAATATTTCAAACATTTTTTTTTTAATTCTTGGAGCCGTTTTTGAGAAACACATTTTTTTCTTAACGGTTTCTTAACATTTGTATGGGGGGTGCCGTTGTTTTTAATTTTAGGAAAATAGTTTTTTTAAATATTCAAGATAATGTTAAAAAACCACCAAAAACGAAGTTTTGAAAAAATCTATCTAAGAAAAAATAATTTCCAAAAAAATTTTGTTTTGAAAAATCTTAGTATACTATAGTGTTTAAATTCTCTGGTAGTTTCTGCGTAAGAAATTTCAAAAAAATCAAATAAACCGTTTCCGAGAAAATCGGAAACCAAAAAAATGGATCTAGTTACTAGAGGTACCAAAAATAACAATTTTTTCACAAAAAAAGATTATCAAAAGGAACCCTTTCCTTTCGTTAATGAACTGTTTTTTTTTTATGAAAATCGTTGGAGCAGTTTTTGAGAAAAATATGATTTTTGTTTTTGGCCAAAAAAAAAAATGTATGGGAGTTACTGTATTTTGTCGTCTTAAAAAAAATGTAAAAAACCTGTGGGCATATTACCGAAAAAACAATATGTACCAAGTTAGAATCAAATCAACCGAAGCGTTTAGGCTGCAGACTCGACGACAGACAGACAGACGGAATTGGGGGACCCACTTTTTTGGTGTTCTCTATGATCGTAATATCATGTTTGATTGTTAGAAAAAAAATGTTTACGAAAACATAACTCGCCTTATAGTACCTATAATCGCAAGTAAAAATAATATAAAACTTTCACATCGAGAAATTGTTTTTATTAGGAAAAGAATTTTTCCCTCATGTGTGATGTGTCACACCATCACCCAGCCAACTTAACATCGGTTGTATCTGCTCTTGTGAACCGTGCTCACAAAATTTGTGACCCCGAACTCCTTAAACAAGAGTTGAAGCATATAGATATTACACTTGAAAGGAATGGCTACAGCTACAAACAAAGAACATTGAGACCCAAACCCAGCTCACAGAAACATTTGCTACCTCCAGCATTAGAAAAAAGGGCGTTTTTGCCCTATATCAAAGGCAGGAATTGGGCGAATCTTACGAAAATATGATATAAAAACCATCTTTAAGCCGCCAACCAAGGTTCGCCAACTTTTAAGATCGCCTAAGGACAAAATTCCACTTCAAAATCCTGGTGTGTACTCTGTTCCCTGCAGTTGTGGGTCTTCTTATATTGGTGAAACGAAACGAGGTATAAAAACGCGATTAAACGAACATATTAAAGTTATCAAAAACAACGCTGTCACAAGATCGGCAATATGTGAACATTTGGCCTATAACAACGATCATTTTATCCGTTTTGATCAAGCCAGATCAATCGCAAATGAAAGATTTTATGTACCAAGAATTGTCAGAGAAGCAATTGAAATTAAGAAACATACAAATTTCAATAGAGATTCTAGCTTTAAATTATCGCCAACGTGGGATCCTCTCATAAGTAAAACAAAAGTAAAGCCAATCAAAAAACCTGTAGCCGATATCGTAAGCTTTGCATGTGTACAAGAATATATCGACTCAACGCAACAACAACCTAGAACGAGTACACCACCCACAAGCAATCCAAGTGCAACAACATCTACGCACCGGTACTATTTGAGAGCGAGAGCTAAAAAACAATAACTAAAACAACATACATCAATCGTCAGTCTCATCCCGTGACCACGAAGTTTGAAATTTCTTCGAAACGTCGGGAAAAAGAAAAAGAAATTGAAAATATTTCTTAAATTTAACGCGGTAAGTTCCGAAAAATTTAAACTTTATGTAATATGTATTGGCTTATTTTTAGATGGACACGTTTCAAAATCGCCTTTTTATAGGACTGCCAATTTTATTTGCAGAAACTTCAAAATAAGATTCAAGTGTCGTTTTCTATTTGTAAATTTGAATTTGATGAAGAATTGTATTTTTTCCCAATGGATTTCTTCCAGCGATGAAAAACCACATAAGCGAACATTCGTTAAACCATTAAAATATTATTCCTATGTTTAAATTTAATATTTACTGATATAGAAAATAATCTAAATTATTTTTCTGAGTTTATGGTTTGAAATGAAAAACCAACTTATCTTTAATAAAATCTATAATATTTTCAGTTTAGGTACCTTTTAATGTTCTTTTCTCATATTCCGTCTATATTATAAAGTACATTTTTGAAACAAGGTTACGATTTATGCCATTAATCATTTACGAGTATACAATGCTAATATTTTATGTCTAAGAAAATATAGCAATAAAATTACACCCACAAGATGAGAATTGAATAATGTTGTTTGGCGATCAAGAATGCTTTCATTTAGATAATCAATCATACCTACATATTTCATGGAAATCAGTGCATTTAGATAAAGATAATATGGTGATTAAATTGCTCTGGGGAATTCTTATTGCATGAGATAAATATTTCTTCGTTCTTTTTTTATTATTCTCATAGTGTTTGGAGAAACAAAATTCGGAAGAAATATTATTATTATCGAAGTCAAACTTTTCCACAAAGTTTAGGTTAATTTTTTTCTTCGAACACACAATGTAAACTGCAAGAAATGTTAGTCAACTTGAATTTGACAGTAGCTGTCAAGTAAGTTGGAATTAATGAACAGGAACACGTGGATTATGTTTCTGCAGAAATAAGTTACCTTCCAGTTTTCCTGTTTGTATGTGTTAGTAGATATTAAAAGAAACTTTATCGAGTAGAGCGGGTCCCAGCATTTATATTTAATGAGATAGAGAAATCATTGCGAGTCATATCATGACAAAGGTGACATTTTTATTAAAATATTTGCCAGCATGTTATGACATTATGACAGCCTAGCGAATAGCATTCAAGCTGAAAACAGTTGTGCAAAAATAGAATGATATTGTTAGGCAGTCTTATGATTTCATTATAAATTTTCTTGAGATTTATGTATGAGTATGTATTTTGATTTTTTAGGATTTTTTTATTGAATAAAAAATGCGAGGTGGTTTCCTGAATAGATCAAATGGATTTCTTACTTTCTGATTGCAAAATAAAAACCTCAATTTGATTTTTGTTTTCATTAGGACTGGAAAAGAGTCGAGACCAGGCGAGAATTTTGTTATTAAAGTCTTTGTCTCGTCAAAATCGAAAAATTTTAGTCTCGTTTCGGTCTCGTCTCAATCTTGGTCTCGTCTTTTTTTCTTGAAAATTTTAATGTGCAGTTGGCCTTGACTTCCATGAAAGCATCGCTTCCCATAGATCAGCAAAATCAAGGGTGGTTAGTACTTCGATGGGGGACCGTCGCACAGTGGGGCAAAATCATGAAAAGTTGGAATTAAATCAACCAACAGGGCTAGGAACCTGAAATTTGGTACAAATTCTACTGATGCCAATACTGATGTTAATGGATAGTCAAAGTTTATAATGGCCACGCCCACTTTTAGATTACCACCCATGCAAAAAAGTTTAAGATTTCGAAATTTACGTAAACGGCTCCAAAATGTTAATAAAACTTTGTGTATCATAATTGATTATTATTCTAGGTGTTTTCTAATTGATTGTAATGGAGTTTCATCTATAAAAAATTAAAAAAAAAGTTGCCACTTTTGAGATTTTTTTATTTTTGGTTTGTATTATTATTATTGTTATTAACTTCTTTATTCTAAAACACATTAATTATTACAAATATACAATTATTATAGATTGAACTTAGATTTCTTCATCACTTTCCAACATTTCATCTTCATTTGGTGAGGGAGATATTAACAATTCAACGGCTTTCTGAGGCAGATGTTTCAGTTTTTTTTTAGGGAGCTTTTGCATACTTGTCAAAACTGGATCCGATGATAGTAACAAAAAATTAAATATGTCTGCATTAGTGTTTTCTCTGCTATTTTTCCTTGAATGATGCTCCCTATATTTTTTAAAATCTTTATTCCGGGCTTCTTGCGCTTCTTCACTGAGTTGCCCAATAGGTAATGAAGCATATGAAATTATCTCGTTCCCATGAATTAAATATTAATGGACGGTAGGCGGCATACAGTACCAGGGATATTTTGAAACAAAATATTTCGCTGTTTCATGGGAAAAATTTCTAAATTTCAAAGAATTAACTTCATGGCCGCATGAAACTACTATCATTATAGTATGTATTTTTTTAATTAAATGTAAATCAATTTGAGTAATTTCAGCTGAAATTTCAGCGTTTTCGAAAAATCTTCTGGCCGTATTTCCATCATTGGAATTTCCAAATCCAGGCTTAGGTTTGTCCACGATTAAGCCCAAACGCTCTCGAAACTTTTTTTGAATTTCTTTTTTTGTTTCATTTACAACTTTCTTTTGTTCATCTCCTCTAATTTGCCATTTTTGTATTTTTAGTTTGTATGAGAGATGAAGAAGACATTCAAAAAACCGGATCCATCCATGCAACACGGATAAACCAAATTGTAAATGTTCGGTTTTTACTGGCCTTCGTATCATTTCTTCTACAAGATTAAATTCTTTTTGCCTGGCATTACAAATATAACATTTTTGGGTAGATGTGTTTCCCGAAATGGCATTACACACTTTTCCGTCAACCATGGCGAAGATCAAATTGTGTTGAATCGAAATTGTATTGCCACTTTCCCATACAATACTAGGTTGAAGGTCGGTAATTTCTTTATCTACTCTTACCTTTTCAGCTACAGATACTGATGAATTTTCTCTTAAAAATTCAATCTTTAAAGGTCTGCAATACCTGGTTGAGCTTGGGCGAGGATTTTGCCATATTATTTTTGCACCAGATACTAAGCGAAGTGGAACTAGGCAAGTAATAAAAACAGCGCAATCATCTGCGTTCAATCCATGAAAGGCTTGCTTATATGAGCTGTGCCCAGAACTACCATCAAAGCCCCATTTAGAGAACAAGCACACATTTTGCAATTCTTCGGTACTTAGTGTTTCAATCACGTCTTTTTGGACAGTTATCAAACGCTTAACTGTTAGGTTTAGCAAACTTTGCAAATCTGTACTCACAGAAGTCTCCGATACACTCATAAATTCAGGATTGGGATAGCAGCTTTTTTTGCACTCCTGAACTATTTTGTAAGAAGGAAATACTTTAGGAGCTTTTGATCTTATGATTTCATATTGGAAGCGAGATAAGTTTGCTTCAATAATTAAAGCTAAGGCTTCTTCACCAGTCATTGAAGTAGGTTCAATGGACTCTCTTAAAGCTTTCCTACACGTTTCAACTTTGCCAGGACTGGTGGTTACATCGTGAATAAATTTCGCAACTCCCGACTGCCCAGATGCTCGCAAACTCATTTTGGTCGCAAATGTTAGTTCAGACAGAGACGTTGATTTTCTCAGCTCTTCAGTTTTTTGTCGTTTTGTTCTTTCTGATCCTTCTTCAAAAGACACAGACGGACGACCACGTTTATATTTTAAGGGACATTTATATGTGAAGAGAATGGGAGTGTTAAGCCAAATTCTATTGGTTTTTAAAAATCTTGGCTCTACACGACTAGACTTTTCCCAACGCGTTTTAAATTGCCATTTGAATTTGTAAATTTTTATATTTATATCGTTTTCGAAGGTACCAGAGCATTGAGTCCGCCTAACAACTTCTTCCTTTAAAAACTTTATCTGGCTATCCAATCCTTGGCAACCTGACGTCTTCATTATATTGTAAGGTTCTTGCCTTGTTATTGATAACGTTTTGGATGTTGTTCGGCCTAAGAAGTTTCAAAAATATTACAACTCTGGCCAAAAACATGTATTTTCAGAACATGACGTCACCAACAAAAATGAACTCTACACACAGGGGAGCAAATTGTAGCAAGAAAACTTAACATATTCTGAAAGAAGACAAACCACAGAACAAAATGACGTATAAATTACATTGGGATTCCACGGAAAACACAACTATTCGCATAAAGATATCAGAAAAATGCAAAAAAACACACATTTTTGCCTTTTTTTTTTCATTTCTAACTACAAATTAAAACAACAAGAATATATTTTTTTCAAAAAAGTTAACATATAACGCACCTGAGCTTACTGATTCCATTGCAATAGGATTTAATTTGATACACGTAATAAATAAAAAAAAATACACAATTTACTAAAACAACGCAAAGTGGTAAAAAGAGGTCTGCACTCGACGCAAAACGTGAACTTACTCTTCAATTGTGACGATTTCCACTAGATCACGTGATGCGAATAAACTTTTTCTGTCTCATTTCTAATTCTCTGTAATATCTCGGAGAGAAATAGAACGGTTATTTAAAAAAAAGCTCAACTTCATAATTTGATTAAATGCCAGCTTTTTTGGGTTTTGCCCCATTGTGCGTCGGACACCACGAATCAAAGAAAACAAGATTACGACACTGATTTGTTTTTGTTATTTTATTGACGTCGTCAGATATCGAAATTCATTAATCCACAAACAATAACAATTTGCAGATTTTTGATCTCTGGTGCCGTCAATAAAATAAGAAAAACAAAGAAGTGTCGTAATCTTGTTTTCTTTGATTCATGGTCGGAAACCTAATACATGCTGTTGACATGCGTTTTTTCTGTTGTGTGTTCTTCATTTCTTTGTCTCTCTCTATGTTGTATTAATGTGTGTAATGTTTAAAGCCAATGGTCTCGTTACCAGTGCTACTGTGTTTCTACTTCGTAGATTGATCCAATGCAATTGATGAACAGAAAAATCTCCATTGGGGTGGATCTGATCATGTGTGCTCGGTGTCGTGATGCGTAGTGCGTTGGCCTCTAAGCAAAGCTTGGTCATGGTTCAATACGCGATGAAGGCAAAAGAAGTTTTTCAATTAAAATGAAAAAGTAGACCAGCACCACTAGAGCAAAGGAATCTGAGTCGTGAAATAGCTATAATTCCAGACAAAAATAATTCAGAAAAAGTTGATGGTAGCACACTCAGTTGTTGTTGGTCATTCAAAGTCGTTAGTACATGAGTACTAAATTTTTTTAAAATAAATATTTAACCACCGACACCGCCAAGACCACCGAGGCTAGCGAGACTGTCGGCGAATTTTCGAAGCCAAAAATACGATCTTGTCTCAGGGGCCTTTAATTTAGTCTCGCCTCGGAGACCAAGACAGGGACCGAAACGAGACCGATAGTAGTCTCGGTCTCCCTTCCAGCGCTAGTTTACAAAAAAGATCTAACAATTTTTTTGTTGCAAAATTCTTTCTCACTGATAATTTGGATGCGTTTAGGTGCTCGGAAATGAGCCCAACAAATTATTAATGTGTCGTCCCAAGTAGACTATATATGTAGACTACATGATTGTCTACATATAGACAATTCGATGTAGACAATTCACAACTGTCGACATAAATGTGTCAACAATGTAGACATTCTAAACAATTCGTAAAACCATGATAAATCATAATTTTTCCTACTAAAATTTCTCAAACCACAAAACATAAATGTTGAAAAAAAGCACCAAGTTCTTCTATAATACAAAACATGTATGTAACAACAAGATAGTCGTGAAAAAATCATTTGATCTATATTTATAAAAGTTTTACTTTTAAATATTTAAATTAGATATACCGAAAAACTTGAAATTGTGGGAGAAATCTGTTTTGATAAGCCTACTCACTAAAATTTAATAGCTCATCTGCATCACTTCACTGGCTTACTTCTGGTCAAGTTTTTGAGGAATTTAGTAATAAAATTAAAAAATGCCAGTAAACCTTGCAAATTTGGTTCAGTAATCAAATCGTTAACTGATAAGTTTCTCACATAATTTGGAGTTGTTTATTTTTTTTGGTCTGATTTCAATCCTTTTTGCAAGGATTTGGGTGTAAAATTTTACACAGTACTCGTTTAGAGAATAAACCCAACTCTATATAAAGCAATCGTCTAGTTGCCAGCCCTTTGACTTAATTTTAAACACACTAAACAACTCTTCTAATTAAATTACATAGTTAGATCTTTGGGGCCCGGTAATCAAACTTATGTTGATGAAACAGAATAAAAACTAAACATAAGCACAAGAACATTAAAAATATATTCATAAAGATATAAAAGCTCAGGTAAGATTATAAATTAAAATAAAAAACCAAACCGTTGTTTTTTTAAATCGGTCTCTTGAATAAAATTCAAGATCCCCAAGTTTTCGGACGGATTTGCTCGCACTGTATATATTTTTGGGTTTTCTAAAAAGCTCAAAATCTACATAAATATTATAATCTTCTTCTTCAGAAAACATTTTTTTTTCATTTTTTGTTATGAAATGTCAAACGTCAACTGGAAAAAATATAGTTTAAGAAAGATAAAGAAGCGTTTTGCCCTGCTTTAAGTTAGGCGAACTCTTTAACGTTAAAGTATATTTTGGCATTTAAAATTATCAATAAGTCGCCCCTCATTTTAAAACTCATTTCTAGAGCCGACTCCCATATTTAAACTCATTTAGAGTAGGGTTTAAGTGTTTAAAATTTAGCGCTATTGGTTTTACTCTGATAAAATAGTTGAATGACATGGCCTTTAAATATTAAAAAATTATCATAAAAATACCATTGAGAAAGCATCCGATTCAGAAGTCCTTGTTTGAGGTATGCATCGATTCATATTTCAAAATTTTAGCAAAGGCTTTAGTTTTGAAATAAATATTTAAATAATAATAACATTTTCCATTACATGTGCCTGCAAAGACGGTTTTCAACAGTATATCTCAGAGTTTTGTTGCACACTGTGCAAAGAGCTGAGTATTTATTATTGGTGTTCACCAATAATAAATAAGACCTAGATCTTCAATGGCTTTCTTTTTATGTCGGCCAGAAATCTTAATAACATCCACGCACTTTAAACTTTTATTTTTAAAGAACATTTTATAATTTTTTGCCTGAAACTTATATTTTTATGAGAAGTATTAAAACCACGTGTCTAGCATTGAAACAAAGACTTTTTGGAATGATTTTCTTGTGAGACGTAAGATGCCAAAGTTATTATTTACATTGTCGACACATTATCTAAATTGTCGACACATTGTCTACATTTTCGACACATTGTCGACATATTGCCTACATTGTCGAACGATTGTCTACGTTGAAATGTAGACAATTAAAGTCGACACATATATGAACAACACTGAAATTATTCCTGAATTCTTCCTATTTGAAAAGATTCTGAGGCGCAAATTGCATTGTTTTTTTTGAAATACTTATCCAGTGCCTACACTGGTCTTAGACAAGAATACAAGAATACAGCTGAACACAGCATGTCGTATGGAAAAAAATGCATGAAATATTGTAACACGATGGTTTCACTCAATTTCTCTAAAGGCGTTTTACTAACTTCCACATTGAAAAGAGTTAAAACACAATATCTACTTTGAAATTCAGCTATCCGTTATTCAAAAATACAAGACAATTCCGGTAAATAATTAATTCTTTGATTTCCTCTTTACTCATGTTGGTGTCCCACAAGAATCAATCGAATGTCAACTTCTTTTTATCATGTTTAAAAATAATCTTATCTCTAATTTCAAATGTATACGGATGATGTTAAATTTTTTTGTGAGCTTTCAGGTAAGCAAGAATTGATCAAGGTTTGGTGATGTGTGTTGCTGAATAGTATCAGTCTCATCAGAAATTTGTCAAATTAAATTCAAACAAATGGCAGGGTATTGCTATGAGTAATACAACGACTGTGTTCTAAATTAAATTGAAAAAGGAAAAAAAATTAAGAGTTGTATTTGACCAAACATTATCATTGGAAGGGAAATTGCCATATTTCTTGCGCTTCGGGAGAACATATGCTGCATTGGGGTCTTAGTTTGGAGTTGTGCCGGTTTCTTACACCGAGTTTCTTACCGGCGTTTTTACATGTAAACAACTCAAAGTAAAAAACTCTGCCAAAATACTGATGCAAAAAATTATAAAAAATTGTAAAAAAATACATATAATAATGAAAATTAAGGATGTAGGTGGGTAGGTAGCTATATGCATACAACTTCAAAATTTAGGTGCAATATGCATACATAAGATTCATGTGCATTTCAGGGCATTGCATTTAGTATTCAGTGACGTACACAACAATTCGTAAAAAGGGAATAATGATAAGGTATAGAAATAAATGGATAATACACATACTTAAATGTTCTTATATTGCTTAGTCGTTATAGTTTGAGGGAAATTAAAGATGCCCTTTGAATTCATGGATAAAAAAGAATATATCGAAAACAAAATTCACAAATCGTTTTTTAATAAATTAATGGTTTATTCATAAAATTTTGCAAACATTTTTAGAAAAAAAAATTTGAAACGCAATTTTGAAGATTTATTAATATACATATAAAATTCAAATTTAAAAAAAAACTTCTGTGACTGGTTTTTGAAAAATCGATTTTTCAAAAAATAAGAAAAAATTATTTATTTTTTTAAAAATAGAAAATTTTTGAAAATTTGAGTACGCAGTCTTATTAACAATTTTAGGGAGCATTTGCATAAAAATATTTCTTTTAATCGGTTTATCCAATATTGAGAAAGTCGAAAATATGAAAAGTGGTTCTATGGGAAGCACCGTTAATAAGTACGCAAAAAAATATTTTTATACTTAAAAGTGAACTGTTATAATTTAAGAACACACACATTTCTTTATAAAAATTCTTGGAGCCGTTTTCGAGAACTAAATTTTTTTCTTAACGGTTCGTAACATTCGTATTGGAGGTACCGTTGTTTTTTATTTTAGAAAAATAGTTTTTTTAAATATTCAGGATAATGTCAAAAAACCACCAAATACGAAGTTTTGAAAAAATCTATTGAGACGTTTTCGAAATTTTGAGTTTTTTAAAAAAAAATTAATTTCCAAATATTTTAGTATACAAGAGTGTTTAAATTCTCTGGGAGCTTCTGCGTGAAAAAATTCAAAAAAATCAAATTAACCGTTTCCGAGAAAATCGAAAACCAAAAAAATGGTTCTACCAGAGGTACAACAATTTTTTCCAAAAAAAAAAATTATCAAAGGTACCCTTCCCTTCGTTAGTGAACTGATTTTTTTTAAATAAAAATCGTTGAAGCCGTTTTTGAGAAAAATAAACTTTTGGTTCTTGGCCAAAAAAAAAATGTATGGGAGCTGCTGTTATTTGTAGTCTTTATAAAAATGAGAAAATCGTGTGGGCAAATTACCGAAAAAACAATATTTACCAAGTTTGAAGCAAATATATCAAAGCGTTTATGCTGTAGACACGAGGACAGAGAGACGGACTGACTGACTGACAGAATGACAGACAGACGGAATTGGGGGACCCACTTTTTTGGTGTTCTCTGTGATCGTAATGTCATGTTTGATTGTTAGAAAAAAATTTTTGTACGAATACATAACTTGCCTTATAGTACAGTACCTATAATCGCAAGTAAAAAACGCAAAAAATATAATAAATAAAAAAAAATCTTTCAAATTTGATGCGTTATTTGTACAGGATATACAATATTTTATTAAATATAATTTATAAATGGCGATTTCGTTGTAATTAAAATCGGTATGAAATTCTTCATTGAATTTGCCATTAAACGTAAAATAAACGTATATTAATTTTGTCAACATTTCAAAGGCTAAGCGATTTCGAAGAAGCATATGGATTTGAGCCCAATTTGAAAAAAAAACTCTTTCAATTTGAGCCGATAAACCCAGAAACCTTAGTAGATTTAAAGTCGCAGTTCTCCAAAATACATCTTTTTTTTTTTAATTTCTATTTCATAAGAATTATTTCAAAGAGTCCGTTCTTTTCATAAAATCATGTCAATTTTAAATTCCATTTTCTGATAAATGTTTAGAAAGTTATTAAAGGTTCCTATTTGTCAAATTGATAGAATTTCGTTTTTAAAAAAAAGGGATGCAAATAATATGAAGTTGGAGCATATGCCATTTTGCGACGATATTCGACATTCGAGTTTTTTATGCATATATTGGTTCTAAATTTTTCAGGTATTTCTAAAGTCAACTATTTTTGGGTAGAGTCTGCTAAATATGCAGTAGGACTTTGACAGAAATTTATCATTTCAGCGACATGATCGCACATTCGTTTTTTGTTTATGCTTTCAAAATAAATATTTTTAATGTATTTTTGGAACACTGACAATATTCTCTAAATAAACCGTTCTTCCCAGGTCCTTCCTTTTTTATTCTATGGTAGTCTAATTATCTGCTATTTAGACAGCTGTATGAGTAAATCGTTTTTATCATATATCTATAGGTACGCAAATAGCATATTCCAAATGCTTTTGTCAAACTTCGTTCTAGTTGTAGACATATACTATGTTCTTGATTGAATTGTTTACTAAATTCGTACTTCAAGTAACAAAACCGGGATGGTCAATAATATAACCGTCTTTAGACTTAGTGCTTTTGACTGATTTCATCTTGAGTAACATTGAATTTTGTATAAGATACAATTAATAGTAATGAAAAGCTTTTATATAAAAAAAGAATATTTTTTCTTTATACATATTTATAAATTTTATTTAAGGCACTGCTATTATCATATCAAATATATTTTATTAAACTTTGTTTTTCTTTCTATTTTCAGGTGAGTTTTTCAATGATAATTCTTCTCGGACTGCAAAATAGAGTAAGTCATTGCATACAATTATTAGGATTGAACAAAAATACTAAGTATTCCTGTAGGTACAGAATTATAAATTAGAGTTAGGAAAACCTGCATCGCCTTCTATCCCAGCAACAGAATCTTTGGCAAAATGCGGGGCCTCCAGTGGAAGATGGACTGCTACTGAAATCATGACGCACTTCGATATAACTATGTTTATACTGATACATGATGACTCGAGGATGAAATGTGTTGTTGGTTTAGGAATATTTTCTGAGTCTTTAAATATTCCCAGATCCTTTCGGCTACCCAATTTTGCTAGTGTTTTTCAAGCAGAACTACTACCAATCAGCAATGAATGCATTACTTACTGAAACTAGACCAAACCAAAAAGCAAAATACAGCTATCGTGATAGATAGCTCGGATGTCACTAAACCAATCGATGTTGTTAATAATCATTATCTACAACCACTGTGGTCACTCTTATTTGGTATGGAATTCGCGAATTGCGTTTTGGCGACCATAATGAACTTTCTGAAGGCTTGATTTCCCAACAAAATTGGTCTAATATGAACTTCGGAAGTTTATCTATTTTTTGGTTTGTCAATTATCTAAGACAACGATTTCAGCGGACATTGGACATTGATAGGAGTTTATAGTGCAGAGTATTATCGGTAAATCACATAGTTGGTTTGGTATTCGATTTAGTGCGAGGCAATAAGTTGCCTAGTTTGACACTGAAGCGTAAGGGGCGAAATTAATTGCAATTGAGTGAGTGTTCTAAGATCTAAATTGTTTAATGGCAAACATGTCAAGTTTCATAATGGAATGTGAAGAACTTCAATGGAACATGGTATCATGTTGATATATTATAGGATCGTAACCAGACATGCAACTAGGAATTTCGTCTAAGATATCAAATCACAATTTCAAGTGACCATATGCCCATCATCCCTTCTTCCTAAGTCCTAAACCCATTCTTATACAAAAGTCAAATAAGATGTGGTATTAAAATGGCACACTCTCCCGCTTATTGACCTGGCATGTGAGAATAAGGACTCAGTTGCGATTATACTTTTTATAATAATAATAAAATTGGTCTCGTTCAGAAAATGTAAAAGATTATAGAGGGAACTGCATTATTTGAATGTTAATTTTACTAACGTAACTAGTTAATTTTCCACATGACCTTATTGATCTTGCAAAAAAAAAGAGTGCATATAAGAATTAACTTATAAATAAATTAAAAGCTGATAATTCTGATGCAATTTAATAGGATTTGAGCAGTTTGTTTATAGCAGCTGGTCAATCAGATTAGAAAATTGCTTTGTTTTGAACGTTTTAATGTCGCGTTAAGGCGTTAATATACAAAATATAGCTAGATTGCTTTTTTTTTTAACTTCTTTAAATACATTTTGCACTCGAAGTCAACTTTCACGATTTCGAATAAAATTTGTATCTTTAATTAATGAAATTCTTTTTGAAAAATATATAATATAAATATATGAACTCACAAAGCATTGTTAACAAAATAGATGAATTGCGCTATATTTTCGAGAAGAGCTTAATGGATATAATCTGTATATCGGAAACTTGGCTAAATTGTAGTATATTAATTGATTTATTTAAACTGAAGGGTTAAAGATTGTTTCGGGCAGATCGTGGATCGAAGCGTGGTGGAGGAGTAAACATGTATGTAAACAATAATTTTAAATGTAAAATAATTAAGCAGTCTACTCATATTGACGACTATGAGTTTCTTCTCGCCTAGATTTCACTCGATGCAAATTAATTTTTAGTGGGTGTAATGTATTTAGCACCAAATGTAGCGAATGCTTCTTTGGTTAGAAATTTTCTTGAAGAGTGGGGTTCACTATATCCCAAATGTATTATTTGTGGTGATTTAAACCTGGACTTTGTGAATGGACACAAAAATCTTATTCTACTATTAGAATCCTTAGGCTTTCATTTAACTAATGTTGAAGATCCTACTCATTTCCTTCCAAATAAAACACCGTCAATTATCGATGTCTTTCTCGTATCTCAACATGAACTTGTAAACCACTATAGTCAGATAGGTGCACCTAATTTCTCGCACCATGATTTAATTTTTTTGGTCTTGAATATATTTCCATCTGTTCCAGTTGATGCTGTAAGAAAATGTTATCATTTCCCTTCAGTTAACATTGAGTCTCTGTTTGCTGAATGTAAAACTATAAATTGGAATCCACTGTACTGGTCTTCCGATGTTGATCTCCAAGTCCTTGCTTTTAATGAAAACATAAATTTCCTTTTATGAAACACGTTAATACTCCGTGATTTACAAAGCAAATTAAAGAGTCAATAGAAAAAAGGGATGGTATGTACTTTAGATGGCGGAGATATAAATGCACATACCTACTGGATGAGTACAGGGGCACGAGAAATGTGACAACATCCTTAATACGGAAATCCAAAAGGCTCTTGTTTAAAAATAAATTCTCCGCTGAGCAGTCAAGTGCAGCCTTTTGGAAAATTATTCGTGAAATAGGAATTAATTCTAACACAAATACTGACCAAATAGATATTGATCTAGATGAGCTGAACAAGAAGTTTATCAATTCTTCGGCTCAAGTAAACAATCACATCGACTATTCTGTATTTAATAACTCTTCAATTTTTACCCAGAGATCATTTCATTTGCAGTGCGCAGATAATTTTTCTGTTGGAAATGCTATTCTCTCTATAAAGTCTAAGGGTCAAGGGTTGCATGGAATACATCCATTATTCCTAAAAAATCGTTTGCCTTTTATATATAAAAAGGTAACCCATATATTTAATAGTATTATCACAGCTTGTAAATTTCCAGATCAATGGAAGCATGCAAAAATTATTCCACTGCCAAAGTCTTCTTTAATAGGAAATACTGATTTCAGACCTATTGCAATCCTGCCTAATTAAGTAAAGTGTTTGACAAAATTATAACAAATCAAATGAAAATATATTTGGAACAAGAGAAGTTGATAGCAGAGCACCAATCAGGTTTCAGGAGTAAACATAGTTGCACTATGTACTTAAGGTGATTGATGATGTTCGCTCTGGTTTCGATGCTGATATGGTGACTGTAGCTGCATTTATAGACTTTTCAAAAGCTTTTGACTCAGTAAACCACCGTATTCTTTTATATAAACTGAAGAGTCAATTCGTTTTTGAGGGGCTGTGTGCAAACTCATGTCATCATATCTTACTCATCGTACACAGGCCGTACACTACGAAAATAAGATATCTACGAATTTGTTGGTGAAGTCGGGAGTCCCTCATGGATCTGTATTAGGCCCTCTTTTATTCACTTTATTTATAAATGACATTTGTGAGTATATTATAATTTGCAAATGTCATATATACGCAGATGATGTACAGATCTATAATACAATTTAAAGAACTGATGTATCATCTGGTGCATCGGCCTCAATTTTTACTTGGTCACGGCAAAATCAACTTAATATTAACCCTTTGAAAACGAAAGCTATAAATATACAAAGAAATTTCGCAGATACGAACAATCCTTTATTGTACTTAAAGAACAACCCTTTTGAATTTGTAAGTAAATTTAAAAATTTAGGTATATATATTAATAATAGCCTCAGCTGGAATGACCACGTGAATCCAATTGTGTCAAAAATATATGGTATTCTTCGGGGCCTTAGTCCAACTAGACAATATTTGCCATCTGACGTTAAGTTTAAATTAGTAAGGTCGTATGTTCTACCTTTAATATTGTACGGGTGTAAAATATTTTCAAATCTTGACTCAGCATCAATGAGAAAGCTAAACGTAGCATATAACAACTATGCCAGATATATTATTAACATTAGGAGATTTGATCAAATTTCGGTTTTTTGAAGACAGATTGCAAATTGTCCATTAGAAGCTCTTTTTGTTTAAAATTATCCAAAGCAAAACTCCAAAGTATCTTTTTGAAAAAATTTAAATCGCGCGTACTCAGAGAACTTTATTACTTATACCACCTAAATACAAGTATTTAATATGCAGCCGGCAGTTATTTATCCATGGAATTAGACTATGGAACCAGCTTCCTCACAGCTTACGAAGAATAAATACATTCAATCATTTTAAACAAAAACTTTTCGAATACCCTTTCTGTATCCCTACATTTCCTTTCATCTCTATTTGTTTCTCTAGGCTAAGACAACTATTGTAATTATTTTTTTTTGTTAAACCTAATGTATATCCTGTATATAATCAAAAGCCTATGCTTAAATGTTCAGAGTTGAATTTGGCAAAATAAAATAAATAAATAAAATATATGTTAAATAAATAAATAAAATTATTCCGAACCAGACATTTTTAAAGGAGCATTTAAATGTTCTGTAAGCCAACTACAGATACTAGGATCGATCCTCCTTGTTTTTATGCTCGACATGAAGATGGGGCATTTTTTTTCGGAGGAAAATCGTTGGACTTAAAATAAACAAAATCTGAAAACATTTTTTATACGTAAGTTTATGTGCGTGTTGAAAAATTCATAAAATAACTCTGTATAATAAAAATGGAACAAATCTGTCCTACCATTTAAGGTATTAGTAAATGTTTAAATATGAGCTATCTCACCCAACACACACACCAAACCAAAAACCTACTTCTTTGGACTTCTCTTCACATGAATTCCAATAAAAGGCAATCACTTTTATTCTTCCTTATAGAAGAACATTACATACAACATACATCATATAATATCTATTAAATTCATATGCTGTAGCCTTTAAATTGTCAAATGATTAACTTTGGACAGCTTCTCCTTGAATCTCTATACTAATTTGTATTTCCCAAATCTCAAATAAACCTGGACATGGACAACAAATCATTTATCCCCGTTAATAATCTAAAAAAAATACTATGAATGGCAAAAGGATTAAGTTTCTTGAAATGTGATATGAAAGTATAGAAAGTAACCAGCCGACTCCATTAAGGGTATACATAATATTCAAGGGCTATAAAATAAATGGTTTATATTTATTGCATGCCATCAGCTCGAATTGGCCAAATCCCAAACACCTAATAAATTTTCATTGCTTTTGATAATGGCATTCAAAAATAAAAAAAGCAATTTTAAGTTTCAGACGAGACATATTTTGAGCAAATCATTCCTAACTACATATTTAGATGTTAATACCGTACATACATATAGAAAAGAGTTCTATACATAAAAGGATATTTAAGGAATGAAATTAACGTAAGTTTTAGTGGCCTTAGTTTAAAATCAAATTCCGAAGCAAAAAAGTTGTTTTTGTAAATTAAAAATGAATTAAAACTAAAACGTTCACCTGATGTACGCGAGGAGTTATATACTATAACTCAACTAGATTTATCTCAACGCGCTTTATAATGGCATACATATCCAGATTCCAGAAACATCTCAAAGAAAAACACAATCTTTTAAATTTCAACAACGTTGCACTTTATTAGGGTTACTTCTGTAGTACCTATACTTAGAAAGGACGACGATGTAGAATGCTCGCCGCGCGCTGGCCGTCAACGCTGGTCGCCATTGTTGAAATGAAATGAATTTCCAGAAATACTTTCCATTTTCTTAAGTTTATAGTTATTTTTCTTTTATTTTTTTGTTTGCTTTGAGCAAACCGTATTTTTGTAGACAATGAACGAATGAAAAATACAGAGTTTCAAAACATCACCGAATAGAGAATCCAATTTATCATTGTCCTGGCGAAACATTATTTTCCTCCCCTCATACAAAATATCAAAAGGATATCCTCAAATGGAGCCCGTTTAAGTGTTCTTCTCTTTATTGTTGTTTTTTTTTTGTTTTTAAAGAAAACAAGGAAAAAAGAGTGTGAAATGTTTTTTTTTTTTGTTATTGTTGTTGTTGCTGTCCAATGTCCATAGAACACTTTGAACATTATTTGCATTTAATGTATTTGCAAATGGAAGGACTCTTCTTCGACCACAAATTAAAAAACATTTTTCAACTAAATTTTCATCACACACTTGTGCTTCCGCTATTTGTTGTGGTCTACCATCCCATCCCATCAACTTAAAACAAATTTTGTTGGTATAGGCAAATTGGTCCTTGTTTGGTGTGAGGATTTTTTTTTTACAAATTCTTTATTTTTTTATCATTTTAAGTGTAAAACTTGGCTGGCGCAAAAGCCATATTATCGTGGTCACTACGAGATATATTTTTTTTTTGCTTAACTAGAAAATAAACAACTTTATTGTCATAATTTTAGTGTTCAAGTCTATTAGAAATATTTACAGAAAAATAGGCAGTGTAGGCAAGATAGGATAGTTTGCCTCTCATTTTCGGTACAGTGGATTGCATAAATCTGTCACTCAAAAAAGCTCTCACAGGGTTTTCGTAGTGTGTATGTTAAATGGACCCAAATATGAAAGAATAGTATGTAGGGTTACCGCTTTTTTCTTCGATAGGATTTTTTACTTGCGATTATAGGTACTATAAGGCGAGTTATGTATTCGTCGAAAAAAAAAATTTGCGATAACAATCAAACATGACATTACGATGATAGCGAAGACGAAAAAAGATGGTCTAAATATTCTGTCCGTCTGTATGTCTGCCTGTCAGTCTGTCTGTATGTATGTATAGACACCTACAGCTCAAACGGGTGGGCCGAATTGCTGCAAACTTGGTATATAGATTTTTTTAGGTATTGTACAGAGGGGAAATTGAAATTTTTTTTTAGCTCAAAAAATAACGGTACCTGCCATATAACCGTTACGTTCAAACCTATATTTTCTCGGAAACGGCTCTAACGATTTTGATAAAAAAAAATCAATGCGGCTTTTTAACTACGACCGATCATATGGTTGAAAAAAAATTAGAAAAATGTCTGAAAACGGTACTATCCATAGGACCGTTTTCTTTGCTATCTCATAAACCGCTCAACCGATTGTTTCGAAATTTCACAGATATATAGGTTTACCAAATTATACCGCGTACCAATATTTTTAATTAGTATTTTTTTGTATTTTTAAAATCATTTAAAATTTTTTTTTTTAAATTTATATTTTGAAAACTGCTCATTAAATTTTTTTCAAAAATTATATTTATATGTATATGTTGAATACCTATGAATTGGGCTTTTTGAATTTTTTTTTGAAAAATGTTTTCAAAAAGTTTTAAAAAAAAGCTTTTTTTCTCAAAAACCGCTCCACAGATTTTTAATTTTTTTAACAAATAAAATATCCGATTTAATATTTTGTTTTTAAATATATATTATTAAATATTTAAGACTGTCATAACAATTTTTTTTAGAAAAAAATTAAAGATATTTTGTATACATAAAAAATTAAGTAAAAAACTGCTTTAAATATATATTTAGATTTTTAACAAGAAATCTTTTGCATTCGATGTGATCAAACATAAGAGCAAGTTCGCTCGATCCAGTCGTGCATTTTATTATTAATCGTTTTGCTTATAAAAATTAAAACACATTTATATTTCCACACCAACATGAGGTTAGATTAAAGGTATCCCCAGTAACTAGTGCTTCGTGTTTCGTATGAAGAATATTGAACCCATTTGTTTTGCAAAAGCGACCTAAGGCGTCATTCGTGGAATTTTTGTTTAATACACGGAAAGCACTCTTCCTCATTACTATTAATAGTGATGAACAGATGCCTGATTGCTTGTTAGGCCCTAGTTATAGCTTTCATTGAAAACTTTGAATATCAATTCTGAGGCACTTAAACAAATAAAACTGATGTCGTTTTCGTATTAAAATGAAGGTGATAAGGTATATAATATATTTTGTCAAAAAAATATTTTATTTGTTCTAACACTTTCTTGTGAATTCACTTTTCATTTTCCAATGATCATTGAATAATCATTGAAAACGCTTTCCATCATTGAAAAATCAAAAGTGAATTTACAAGAAAGTGGTAGGTCACATTTTTTTTGACAAGAAATATTATATAATTTATTTTCTTTATTTTGGTACCAAAACAATATCATTTTTATTTGTTTAAGTGCCTCAGAATTGATAGTCAAAGTTTTCAATGACCTGTTTCAATAAAAGCTATATAACTGGCGCCTTAGCACCTATGCACCCTTCATTCGCCGTCAAAGGATATGTATATTATCGGGATACCATAGTATTATATTAACGTGTTCCAGAATTATATAGAAGAAATCACATGATACCGAATATCCTTGCCGAAACCGTGTACATATTTCGAAAAGTTCGAAAATACTATTGCCCAGTTCTCCATTGCAAGTCGTCACCAGTTCAAACATCACCATATATATAGTTCTTGAGTACTTGAGAATGAACAAAGCGTTCATATGTAGCAGTCGATAAGGAGGTGGAGGATCTCCTATTGAAATTCGTCAGTCCTTGTCAGGATTTGTCTGTGTGCGAAGATTTGGTCTATGTTCGATCTGACGGAGAGAAACCAGCAGTGGTCCATGCCATTCAAAAATTTACAGAAATGATTAAGGCACTCATACTGGGTATGATTTTTACAGGTCGATTACACTTGGAGTATGTCTTGATATTTCTGGTGAGACATGGGAACAACTTTTTTGCATATGGTCAGTATTATCCAGTGATTGGAGAATCATTCTTATGCCATAATAGAGTTGACGATTTGATACATGCTCCATTTTTTGAGTATTTAAGGAGTTTTGGGCCGTAGTCCATCAGTTTTGTTCTTCTCAATAAATTTTGGTCTTCACTTATGGAGATTTATTCTCTTGTTACTTAAATACTCGCTCCATATGGTTCCCATGTAGCAGCTGTCGGAAGTGATGCCGAGACATTTTGCCTGCTTTTGGTTACCATCGCTTCGAATAGCTTGCCTCTCATCTTAAGCCACAGTTGCTTGGCTTCTTCTTTAAGGACTCCGGTTGTGTTCTAGGAGCGTAAATGTATTTTCTCTTATTACTTGAACAAGATTTTCTTCCCTTCCTTGTTCTTCCTTGATACTATTTCACTGCAGTAGCTAATCACCGCATTATATGAGCTGTAAAATGTTTACCAGCCGCAAACACAATTGGTAATGTCGTTTCTTTGAGTCTATGCTTATCAACTGCATCACCAAAGATGTCCTTGCCTCTTATTTCAGTAATTAAGTTCAGAATTTGATAACCCAGAGAAGTTTAAGCACAAATTATGCTTGTATATAAATAACAGATAGATCACTACTCATCGGCGCAAAGTTCATAACATTGCTTCTGATGGGTTCACATCCTAAAATCTGTAGCTTTGTTTTGCTTAGTAATTATACAGTGAAAACCGCTTAAGTGAAACTCGCTTAAGTGAAAAACCCGCTTACCTAAAAAAAATTCGTTCAAGCTTTCTATTTTTCTATAGAAGACAAGAAAATAAGTGAAAAACTAAAAATCGACAAAAAACGGGGCTGAATTGTATCATTTTTTTTATACGTTCACCTCTATTCCCCACCACTTTCGCATTCCTGACACATGTAAATGTTAAGTTTTAAACAAAAGGTAAAACCCCGCAATTTCAATTTACTTACATATTTTGTTGTTTTTGTAACACGAAATATATCTGTGAATTAAAGAAACTGATTTTAAAGTAGCGTCGGTTGGGTACAACTTCGTTTTGTTTATAAATAAATTATTTGTTTTTTAATAACTAGGTTCTTTTTTATTATTTAGAGGAACCAAATTTATTTATAAAAGCAATTGGAAAACATTTAACACAGGCTGTTTTTTAGCCGTTAAAGTTCAATATAAATGTAGCAAAAATTGTAACGTGTTACGTGGCACTAAGTCTGCTTTACTGAAATATTTTTTTTAGTTATCCGAAACCCGTTTAAGTAAAATATATTTTTCACTTTTCCGAGATCCACTTAACTGTAATTTTGTTCAGTTATCAGAGGACCGCTTAAGTGAAAAACCCGCTTAACTGAAAAAAAAATTCCTGATTTTTCTTTGTTTCGCTTAAGAAAATCATTGTTATTGATTGTGATGGATTGAGGAAATAACTTCCTTACTACCACGCTTTTGCAGACTTCTTATAGGCACATGGAGGATAAGTTTTCTCATGTTCCAGGGCATAATTTCAAAAATCATTATTTCTTGACGTGGCCGCACATAACTTTTAAGCTTCGATAAAGCTTCAGTAAGTCATTTTAGCACCAATGAGACCTGAAACCTTATAGAAGCTGAAATATTAGCAGAGACGAGTCCTGTTGCCATTTGATGGTAATCATAATCCGAAGCTTCTGTGCCTCTTTCATAACCAGTAAGTCTTTTTCAATTTCGTATTGGAACACTTGGAGTATTAAGAATTTAAAATGAAAAGTTGGTAACTGCACCAAAGCAATAAGTTAGCTCTCTCACTTGCCATTTTTGTATGAAACTTATGAAAACTTCACCCACCATTGGAATAAGTAGGTACTTTGTATCGAAAAACTCTGAAGTCAGCACACCTCAATCCTTCGGAAAAGTAACTATAATAACGATTAACGAAACCATAACTCACGTTTGTGAAATTTTATCGATTTCGAAATCTCAAAAAGCAACACTGTTCATTTAGAATTGTCGTCGTAGTGATTCATTATTTCAGGTCCTAATAGCCATAGAAAAATCGCGTAAAAATGTCTAAGACCCAGTTTTCAATTTCACTCCCTATAGATTAACCCAGACCAACGGCAACGGTTAGAAATGAGCGTTCGATTATTTAAATTACCAATAAATTTATTACTCCAATAAAATCTTTAAACATTTTGTGAAAATGGGTAAAGTATTTTTTTTTATTTCTTATTCCTCTCCCGCTGCGAGCTGCTTTGAATTGCTCTTAATTTTCTAAAAAAAAACCGTGCTGAGCTTAAATTCCTTAGTCAACGACAATGGCATTAAATTAAATGGAAAAAGGTTTAAGAATTTCAAACACAAAAAAAAAAAAACGATTTAACGGATTTAAACGAACACATCCAAGTGTGAATTTTTTTGTATTTAACTTGCCCCATGTCGCGATCCAGTTCCAACCCCTTCTAGGTACAAACAAAAATAACATTTCCAATTTTATTTTAAAAACAAGAACAAGGCATAGGTACCTACACTAAAGCGAAGTCACATGAGCCTGATGTGACATCAGAGTGTTATAGAAATCCCTTGATTTAAATTTCCAACAAGCAAATAACATATTGAATCAATATATGACACACTCCTCGGGGGTGTATGCGACGTTTTCGTCCTTGTCGCAGGATCTCCATACACACCCACACCACAAAATAAAATACGCACTGCATTAAAAAAAATGTTTTTGTGTATTTTTGTTTGTTTGAATTTGCGTTCTGCCTTTTATAGTCCTGCCTGGTACTGATGTGTCACAGTCTGGGAAACAAATAACACAATTTTTTTGTCGTTTACCTACTTAACTTGGCAGAAATCACACAAATATTCGAACATTTTCATAAAGCTATTGAAATTTGTGTTCGATCTGTGATTGCTGATGGCCGGCCGGCGCTGCGCGGCGACACGAACGGGGCTATAAACAACATATAACATGGTGCGAGCAGGCAACACAATATTCAGGATGACGGGCAGGGTGGCGGCGCCGACGAAGCCCTTTTCAAATACTATCCAGATAATCATTCGTCCTGATGGATGTCGTTCCCCAATCTACAAACCAACCCCACCCTTAAGCCACCCCAGCCCAGCTCGTATACCTACTACGAACACACACTATAGGTATCCTGGATTTTTTTTGTTCACTTTCAAGAAACAGCATGGTCTTTTTATTTTAATAAAGTGATTTCCTGTGTAAATCAGTTACTTCAATTTATTCAGCATCACTTCCAATCATCGTAAAAGTCTTGCACTGCTGTGCCATAGATGCTCCGGGAAGAGAAGATGCTGACGGTGGTGGTGTGGCTGTGGCGACACGGCACGCGGTACCATATATATTATTATACTCGTAGATATAGTAGGATGTGGTGGAATAACATTTTTACAAAGAAATAAATGTGTGTGTTTATTTGCAATTCAATAATGGCAGGAGAGGACGAACGAAGGACTTCTGCAATGTTTCTTTGTCCCCCTTCCATAAGCGAGAAAGGATCATTCATTGGGGATAAAGTGAATTAACTTCGTTAGCACAGATCAATTGGAATTGATGGTGTCTACTTGTATTTCTAATTTCTTGAAATAAATTTTTCTGCTACAAGGATTCTTTTCTCTTATAATTGCAATATATTATAGATTCGATGTTCTGCACTTATTTTCTATTTCTTGATTAGGAATTTATTTGATTTTATAAACATTTATTTCCGGGGAAGAATTTGGTATTATAATTTTTGTACACATCAGGGACATCTTATGAAGTAAATAAGGATTTTTTTTTGTATAATTCACTTCTACTTATCTACGCTTCTGTTCAATTTTTTCGAATCTTCCAGATAAGGAAAAATTACATAAAGAACTCCTTTTTTTAGATAATACAGTATTCTTTGATTAATTGTATTGAATTTTTTTCACATTTTTCGAAGAATTTTACAGCGGGCTTAATAATTTGTACTCATATTATTGCAGTTTCTATAAGGTTTCGGTAAGTTCTTACCGAAGCTTAAATGACTTAGGGAATGCTTATCGAATTTGAAAAGTTTAATTGCGACGTCACGTTTATGATTCAGAATTTGATCAAATTTATATTTCTATACTAGCTGCACCGGCAAAATTTAAACTGCTTGTGATTTATTGATTGTCCGACTAAATGCGGTTCAGATTTGAAACTGAATGTACTTAAATTTGGAAGGGAAGTCTTGTGTTTTTTCACCGTCAACCAGGTTTCGGTTGGTTCAGATTACGGAGTATTATAATGGCATAGCAGATTTTGAGCTTTAAATTGTTCAATGCATAGACCAAGCATATCCTTAGTTACCCACAAATTTTATATATAGGTTGTTCATACTTGTTCAGCCGATCCTGTTTCAAAAGAAGTTGCGAGCGATATGTTCGGGAACACACACAAGTGATTATTTAATTGCTGCGCCATCTCCATAAGAGATGAACGGTAGTTATTAGCAGTTATGGAGTTTGTAAAGTACGATTTCAGAGATTTATTGGCTGCCTGACTATATAAGAATATACTGATATCAGTTTTTTTTATAATTTACACGCGCTCAAGGGATTATAATGTTACCCTTTGTATGCTTTTTAACACAGCGCGGGCATGAGAGAGAAGAGATAGAAGGATAGGAAAGATGTGTGGCGCGATGTTCTGAGACTAGAGCTGGTTGTTATATCAAATTTATCTCCAGGGATGGGGGCTGTACTAATGCGGAGAAATTACCGTGTCTAATTAATTTATGTCTCTTATAATTCGCATTATTTTATTTATTACGTTCTCATATTGTATGTTTATATAGCTTACTCAATCACAAGCTGTTAGTGTTATGCCTAAACAGCATTGGTGAGCAAACCAGCAACTCATTTTTATGACAGTTTTAGAATTAGTTTTTAATGAAAAATAATACGACATAGACAACGGCAGGAATCGAACCTGCGACCACGAGGTTGACAGGCGAGCACACATCTATCGCGCCACGGAATGGACTTCCCTAATTGCCATAATTTCCGCCTGGAATACGTCATAATAATTAGAAAGATTGAAAGAAAGACTTAATTTTAACCTATTTGAGTACACGTCCCCTACCCCATCAATCCCATCATCACTTTTTGATCCATCAGCATAAAATGGAAAGCATCAACTTCCAAGAAGCTTAAATCCTTCAAGACAGATCTTTGTGGAATTGTGACTTGGAAGTTTTTGCCGTATTCTAGTTTAGGGATGATATAATCAATGTGACTTGGAGGTGATCCGCACGAGTTCAGACTTATAGAATGATCAGTATCATTTTCGTGGGCGGCTGTGCTCGCTGCTATATGTTTGCTGAAAATATCGGTGAGTAGCACATAGAGTAGCAGCGCGGCAGAGGGAGTTGTTCTTAATGCTTCGCTTACACACAGTGAAGGTGATCATTGGACTTTGCTCAGCTTGTCACTATTTCCAGCCTTTTCTAGAAAGGTCCATATTGGAACGCCATTTGTAAAAACCGGGATGATTACCTAAGTATACAGCCAGTGAATAATATGGGGTTGAAGTTACCATTTATCCCCAATAGCTTCTTTTGCATGCGAAAAGTGCCACTGTGGCTTTTTTAACGCTTTCTTCTACATAAGGTTTCCAATTTAATTTTTATTTAAGATAAGACCCAAGTATTTTGCTTCGTCTGAGAAAGCTAGTGGACTAACTTTGATAGTAAAAAGATCTACGTTAGGAATTTTGTATTTCCTTGAAAATATGACAAGTCCCGTTTTTTGAGGATTGATTCCAGGACACATCTTTCTTACTTAAGGAATTTTGTAGGTAATTTCCTGATACAACAATGGCGACCGCAAAATCAGCCACTATATAACTCTCTGCTTCGAGATCCATTAGCATCTCATTTCCTACCAGATTCCAAACAGGAGGACGTAGAACACGTATTTGCGCGTATATCTAAAGGCAAATCTTCTTTCAGAAATAGCACCCAGCTTCGATTTGATAACCCTGCTAGTCAGCATTTGAGTAATCAATTCACCAAGCGATCCATCTACTTTTATATGCCCAGGAAAGCGACAATAGTATACTCCTTAACCTTATGATGAAGACAGTTTCGATAGTTCATACTATAGTGTAGAAGAAAGTGTATCGTATCGATGCTAGTACGTAAGAGGATATCAATCAATGTTTCAAGAGTTTTTAGAAAGAAAGATGATAGACTTATAGGCCTGATGTCTTTTGGGATAGCTTGGGTACATTTACCCGCCTTCTGTATGAACACAACCTTATTTTTTGTACATAGCACTGAAGGAGGTATCTGGATTAAATCTACGCAGCTGTGGAACAGATTCTCCGAATTACCTGCTTTTGTCATTCAATTTTTTCTACCATCTTAATTATTTCGAAAACGGCTCTTGTGATTTTGATTAAAAAGAGTATGTGCACTAATTCAGGTATAGTCTTTATTTGCTAAAAAAAATTTATATATTTTAGTATTAACGGTACCTGCTATACAACCATTTTTTGATTTTCGACATTCCCAATACGGAAATGTTTATATAGGAGATCCTTCGCATTCTAAACAATTCCGCATAATAAAATTTTCGAAAAATATTTTTTTCTTGTAGTTTTGACAAAACATCCAAAGAGGACTCAACGAATATCCGGGACGTTCTCTTGATTTGGTTTGAAACCATTCAGACATTTACATTCCATTCCATTCCATATTGTTGCTCTTGTATCTCCATAAATTTAGATATACCAAATCCAAGCAGCTTCTATATCAAAGATTTCCTATGAAACGCTTACTTCAAGTCAACAAAAAAAAACAGTAGTTTTTTTTCATTTTGAAGAAATTTGTTTGCTATGGTAATTAGCTAATTAAATTCGTTAAAAATAAATTGCTAGATAAGTTTCAACTTAGTTACTAAGTTGCAATCTGGAGGTGTTTTTAATACAGTAAGAATCTCACACTCCTATGAGCACGTGGTTTTCGGTCCTCATAGAGCGATTTGAAGGTTTTACACCTACCCACGGGAAAAAAATATTTCTTGAATAATTGTGATCTTGAGTGAAATATCAGTTCCTGAATCCAGCTTCAAATTCCTGAATTAAATAGTTTTTGTCTACCCAGCAACTAAGTCATCGCTTGAGAATTGCCGTAAATTTCTTAAAGCATCTTTTTTTGTAAATCGAGAAAATTAAAGATACCTTGAATTGCTCCGGAATATTTTCTATATCCATAAAATTATTATGTCTAGACACCTCTTCAAAGTATTTTTGTTTTCTTCCAACCAATACATATAAATTTAAACTCCTTATTTTTGTTCATATATTGAGTTTTATTTAATTGATTCCATTCGACCACCTGGACCTGAATGGAAATGTTATGTATACAAATTATTTGTACCTTGCATTTTTGCAGTCCACGTCATACTATATGTTTTACAAATTTATTGATAAATTTTCTCATCAAGTTTTCTTACCGAAAGTCGCTGCATTTGATATCGATAAATCTTTTCTTCGCTGGATTGAACTCTATATTTCTGAAATCCACGAAGGGTGTACCACAGGGCTCCGGAGTGTTTCCAAGACTCTTTCACATTAATATTCTTTCTTCTATTATGCTGAACTTCTAATCCACTAAATTGTTTTGCTTGCGACAGTACTCTAAGCTTTTCATGTTCGTTTTTAAATTCACATCCTTATTCTTTGGATATGAATACATAATATCAGCGTATGAAAAGCTTATCAAAATATGATCGTGATAGCATTGCCCAATGAATTTATCAAAAAAGCTTCAAAAACTCAATGTTTTATTTTGTCAATAATCCCTAATATTCATGAGTATCGAAAAAAAATATCTGTATCATGGTTTTTTTTTTTTCATTTAAAAATTAATTTTATATGACGAATCCATATGTTTCCACACAGTTCAGTTCCATTTTATTTATTGAGGCTTAAATTCACAAATTTAGTTTTGATTACAATGTATTTGTTTTTATGCAGCCGACTTTAAAAATATGTCTGGCTTAAGCAATAATTTTAAGTAAAGAATATAAATAAATTTTCTTTCTAACAATATAGTTTCATAATTGTAAATTGTATTTTTATAATAAATTCATATGCTTGCTCCCGACATACGTTCATATAATTGGTCTTAAAGGCAAAACTTAAATCTAATAATGACTAGGGCTAAAATAAAAAAAAAAATAACATAACATAAAAAAGATGCATTTGATGCATAGGTACATTTATAAATGATGTTTCTCATAACAGCGAGTAAAGAGTTTGATATAAGTTTAATAAAGGCCGTTACTTAGTTCATGATATAATATTATATATTGGAACAAGAAACTTATGATTTACTTATATAAACTACTATATTATTAAAGATAAATACTAATTAAACTTTGATATATATTATCATATTCATAATATAATACATTATTTCAATAAAATATAATATACCTTACATTAAATATAATAAACATTATTCAAATATTTGTACATGGATACAAAATAAATGTTTTTTTTTCTAAAATTTAAAAACAATGGCGCAAAATTTTAAACGATTTAGTAAAATGTTAAGGCCACTTTTAGCACTTTACTATGCAAAAAAGATGATTGAGCTAATTTTAAACGATTTCAACATTTTACTAAAGTTAAATCACGGAATGGCTACTTTAACTTTTAGCAATTTGCTAAATCAATTATGGAATGTGATAGTATATCGGCCTTGCACTCGGGGTGCCCAGGTTCGAGTCCTGCTGGAGCACATTTTTTTCTTTTTTTTTTTTGTAAATAATGAAGTTAAAGTGATGAAAATAGAAATAACTAATACCTTTTTAGAGCACAAGTTGGGTTTTCATCAACATATAATTAATTTACAACGCATAACAACAATAATTGTGTTCATCAAAATTCAAACCCTACAAATGCTCAGCTTTCTGCTTAATTAGCAATTTACTAGTTTAGAAAAAGTTTAAAAATTTTGAAATAGTTATTCAATCAATAAGCACTTAGGAAATTGCTAACAAGTAAAATGTTAAGCCCTTAACATTGGGTTGTTTAAAATTTTGCGCCAATAAATTTATCCTCTGAGGACATTCAATGAGGCTTTCTCATAAAATGGAAAAGTTAGCAAATCATTCAACTGAGGTTCTATTAAAGTTCGAGATCTATTATGCTGAAGATTGAAGGGCGATTGGTAGTAGTAAAGGTTTGTGCCTTCATTAAAATTCAAATCCAATAGCACTTTGACAAGTGGATTTGGATAGTTAGCTATAGCTTCTAATCTATTTTTCAACAAAGTTGTCATGTAAATCATTAGTGGTTTAACTTTTGTTAAATTATACAAGGTATAGTTGGAAAACCATTTTTTATTCGGTCTGCGATATTTTCCCCATCAAAATCTTAGGATTGTTATCTCAAATTTTTCTAGCTCTTTTGTTGCAGATGGAGAAATACTAAACCAGGTACTAAAAGTATATGAAATAATGGGTCTTATGAGAGTTTTATACATGAGAATCTTCGTTTTTTTGGACAAATTCTTTGACGAAAGCAGTTTTTTTAAGAGCGAAGTCGCCATTTTCGCTTTACATAATACATTCCGTGCATTTTTATTGAATCTGAATTTGTTTTGGTAATGAATACCTAGATACTTTGTTTTGGTTTTTAATGAAACCATCTCACCGTCAATAGTTAAGCATAACTGCTTACTTTCTTTAACAGCTTTTCGATGACCTTTTCCGTAGGAGTTTCGGAAACAGGTGAGCCCGCATTTCTCAGTTTTTATTTTCAACCCCCAAGATTTTAAATAAAAAAGTAATATGGGCAAAGCATTTTGTAATTTCTGTAAAGCATATTTAGGCCTTACATCAGAAGCTATAAGTTTTGTATCATCTGCGTAGAAAAGTGTTTCAGGCTCAAATTCTGCGTTGCAAAATGGCATATCATGTAGGAATTGTTTCCACACTAAAAAATCGAGCAACACAATTGCACAAAATCGCTTTTACGGTGCGCACTTCGTCGCATATAATAGTCACATCTCAAATCGCTTGTCGCATCGCTTCTTGTATCGCATCGCTTTGTCGCACCACTGTACGTGCAGACTTATTATAACTCATATCATTCTCTTAGGCAGAAACATTAAAAAACCTTTACAACGATTTGCAATAAATGTACTCCCGAAATATAAAGTGGCATTCGTCACCTAAAACTATGCAACCATAATGCTCTAGCCGTACAATTCGAATGTGCAATACTTTACATATTACATGTCTACATTTTCTACTCTTATTTGATTTCCAAAGCTTGAAAAGCAATGTACAGTAAATGACGCTTATAAGCAACACGATTATAAGAAACACACGTTTCGAACCTAATCAGGTACAGGAAATTAAAATTACTAACTCAACTACCTAGGCCAAAAATAGGGCCAAATTGCCTAAAAAATTAACTAACTAAAACTTGAGCAGCGCCCCTACCAAAGCTCTAAAATAGGAATAGCATCAAGTATTTAAATTGAAAGTCAGTGCATATCTTTTATTGAGTAAAAGACATAAATTGTCAAATTCGATTGTGAAGATTATTAAGATTTTTTCTTAAAAATCTTAATTATGTTATACCAGCAATTGGAAATTATCAGATTTAATTTCATCTGCGGAAAAGGGTGATAATTTTCGGCGAAATTTTGCAAGAAATACATTCGAAATAATTTAAAATATAGTTTATTGCCTAGTCAGAAAATGTCAAATTTAATTGATGGATTGTCCAGATTTCACGATCTTACGTCATTTTGAATTCAGAGTCGAGTTGACCAATGACAATGAGCAACCAGTGAATAAAAAAGTGGACATAATCTTCTTTTTTCAGTGCTTATTTATTGCGACTTTAATAATTTTTACCAGATTAGATTAGAATTTTATTTTCAGTATTTGGATATACATTTGGTAAGCTACCGCACAGTTTATACACAGAGATTTGATATACTATAATAATATCTTTCTACTGAATAAGTGTTTTAATAAATTTCAAGTTCACAAAGGGTTTAGAAATTACTTTTTGAAGGAAACTACAATTAAAACCTTCAATATAAAAAAAAAGGCAGGTACATTTTGACTCGAATAAGAAATAAAACTTCAAAACAATAGTTTAGAAGAATGTTAAGTTAGTATGAATTGAGTTAGTGAATAATAATAATATATAATTTATATAATGTATATTAGTAGTTTGTTAGTAAATATGTATATAATAAATGGATAAATAAATTAAAATAATAAATAAATAAATAAATAAATAAATAAATAAATAATAAATAAATAAATAAATAAATAAATACATGTAAACATATAAGTAAATAAACAAAAAAAAAGTAGATAACTAAATAAGTACAAGATAAATAAATAGATAAATAATTGAATAAACAAAAAAATAAAATAAATAATTACAAAAAGCAAATAAATAAATAAATAAATAAATAAATACATGTAAACATATAAACATATAATAAAATCAACATCAAAGATATGGTTAAGAAAACAATTGATTGATTAATGGATTCTCAGGAATTTCACAATTTCTCAAAAAAGAGTTGTTGAGTTTATCAATTCTTACAGAGATCATTTCCACATTTGCTCTTGTATGTAAGTCTAATGTGGCATGGTATCGAGAAAGATTAAGCATCATTTTAAGTAATTTGTTCTGTGAAATTTGTAGTTTGTTAAGATGACATTTGGAACAATTTCCCCACACTTGGCATCCATACAAAAGGATTGCTTGGAATATTACTTTGTGAATAATTATTTTGTTAGTGTTGGTTAGAGATGACTTTCTATTAATGAATGGATAGAGCATATTGATTGCTATGCTTACTTTGCGCATGGTTTGCGCAATATGTTCCTTAAAGGTAAGTTTTTGGTCTAGATAAACCCCTAAATATTTTACATTCAAGTCCCATTTGACATTAACGCCATTTACAATAAGCTGATTACTGGGAAGATAGCAAGACTTTCTTTTTCTGCTGAAAAAGATAGCTTTTAATTTATCAGCATTCAGCTTAATTTTCCACTTTTGATAATATTGAATCATCAGTTCAAGTGCATGATGTAAAGATATTTGCATCTCTCAATTCAAGCTTTAGTATTCTTCAATGCCTATCACATGAAGAAATAAAAACAAATCAATTGTTTGTTTTTTGCATTTAGTTATTAGACACAAGGTCGGGAGTACCAACTTAAAAATACAAAAAATTAAGCTGTTGCGGATCGTTCTTTTGGAAAATCCTGCTTTGCTGCCGATAGATTTACCAAAAGAACGGGGTTATTGTTATTTAAAAATTAATGTTAGTGTTTATTTTTACATTTTTTATAAGAAACTTCTGTTCCTTCTATCCATGTTTTTTGTATAAGAAATTTGTTTCTTATACAAAAAATACACGCGTATAAGAAACAAAATTGTGACATTTTGCAGTTTCTTATAAGCGTCATTTACTGTACATAGAATTGTCCTTTTAAAATCCTGTGCTTAATAGTTTTAAGAGTAGTCAAAACTCCTTAGTGTGCGCAATATTACAAAAAACCTATCATCTGCCTCATAGAATTATAAGAAAAAAGCGTGAATTTAGATACCATCATTTTAATTTAAAAGAACATTTAAAAAAGTTGCATATATGCATGGACGAGGGACACATTTCCAAAACTATACAAGAAAACATTTCGTATTAGACATCACCACCAACACACAACTAAGCCATCCAATCTGATTTCTAAATGTTTGTTTTTAGTTGAAGTTGAATCCTTTGACGATGATGGCATGTAAGTAAATTAAGTGATAACAATCTGGGTGCTTCTTTCAAACGTCAAATGCAAAAACCACCACCCCACCCATTTTAAATAATAATAATGGCACGAGTATTATATAGCATATATAGCAACCTCGCTATAACAATAATTGACAATCACAGAGTCGTTTTGGTACAAATCGTCGTTGTCGCAGTCTCATGCAGATCCAGCATCAAAGGCAAAATTGCTCCAGAAGGACACACGCTTCTAAGATAAGCTAAATCTATTATTTTTTCCATCAAGAATGCACACAAAAAAAAATTTAAAAAAAAAATACCAGAAAGCGAATTCGAGGTTTTAATTAAAATTAAAAAAAAAAAGAAAAAAGAAATCACAAAACCACAATTCTGAATGTGTGTCGTAGTCGTAGAAGTAGGATGAGGTTAGGAAAAAAAATTTAAATTAAAAAAAAAGAAACAACCATACTCGTTGTGTATAATTGAAGGACATTTCTTTTTTCTTTTAAAAAGGAAAGGTGAATAGTGGTGGAAGAAAAGTGGAAAAGCAATGTCAACTTTTCTTTTTTTTTTTTATTTTTGCATTTCTTTACCTATAGTCATTTCTGCTCTCTCTTACTCTCTTTTTCTCCTGCTCTAAGAAATGAGGACATTTCAAAGCAATGAATGTTTGAATCCGACAAAAAAATGGCTATCGCAATGGTGAACATCTGGGGGATAAAATGCAAAAGACGACGCGACGTAGATACATTTATATTTTTTGCCCTTCTATATATACTGTACCCGTGCCGCGCTTCCGCATCATCAGCAGGCAGCCCAGCAAAGCTGTACGAGTATGTTCGTGGGAGGATGACTTTGCTCCTTTGAATGTAATCCTCGACCTAGGGTATAATAGGATCAAAATGTACACACAGCCATAGAGTGAGAGAAGGGTAGTGTGGCATATGGAACAGGAATGAGCAGCAAACTAGCGGAATATAATCGTCATGTTCTAAGTTGACTGCTGTTATTTTTTCTACTTCTTCCATTTTTTTTTCTCATCTTCGATTCTGCACACCACTTTTATAGTCCTTAAAATGAGATACAAGGCAATAGAAGATGCAGCAGCTAGTGACAGGATGAGAAGTAAGGTCACAGCGGCGGATTTCCTTTTTTGTGGTAAAATTGCAAACGTCGTCGTCCTCGTTGTCGACTTCTTCGTCATACGATATAAAGCAAAGTGGGTCTGTGTAGGAAAAGGAAGCTATATCGTAGTGTGATCGCTATGATATCCTTGGATACACCCGAAGACTCTGCATTTCGTACTTCCATATCTACCTTACTTTTGCTAGCTATGCAGTTACCTACTATTTGCTGTTATTTAATTATCAGGATATATTTGGGATTTACAAAAGAAGTACAAGTTGACGCAATGAAGGATTGTTTCTTCATTGTATTTAATTTGTGTTCTAGGTTTCCTTCATCTCATTCTTGTAATTCTTGGGTTTTTGGTATTAAGCACAAGAAAGTTAGAAAAGAAAAAAAAATTGTTGGCTGAAGATTACGGATGAACTTTTTGATCCTTATTAAGACTTTACATTAAGACTTAGCATTTATCTTGATGAATTATTCGCAACTGCAGTTGGAGTTTGGTGAATATGGAAGACAGTTAATTGCACGAATAGATCTCACTTTATTGTTTATAATGGTTCATATTTACTTGTAGGTTATCGCATGACATAACAATCAACAGAAACAGTACGTGTTCTAGGAGATGGAAGTTTATCAAAAGTGAACACAAAAATGTAAATTAATAAAATACGGTTTCACTCTGCGAGATCTTAAAGAGGGTGAGGAATTAAGAACAAAACTCTGCATTCTTCGGGATGTAACGGCTTTTTGACACTTTCATATGTCAATTATCTTTGTTCGTAATGTTGCTCAGTGACCTTCATCACTTGTTTTTGATTTTCCACTTGATTTTCGGACAATTGACCGAGTTTTCAACGCAAACGATAGATATCTTCAATTCTTGCACAAGCTTAATCTTGTATAAATGACACTGACAATACAAAATCTGACAACTGATTTCACAAATAAACACGTCTAAAATTTGTGCTGGGTTAAAATAACATCAAATAGAATTGACTTCTTCACCCTCATACAGGGACGGGTTACTGTAGATCCCAATCCATTTCTACAGATCAACACTGTAACACTCATATTGTAACAGAAAATCGGTAAAAGCTGCGTTACACACACTGGTACAAACAATTGAATATTGAATGTATTGAATAACTGCATCATAAAGAATTCACTCTGGTAGGATTCTTTTGACATCGAAGGTGCCTTCACTGACTTTAGTAAAGTGCGCTGCAGCGATGATCAACCTTAATGTGAGTGACTCCCTGACATAGCCGATTAATCTAATGGTAGATAGTAGAATAATGAACCCAACCATGGGAGTCTATTGGGGAAGAATATCTGTCAGTAGAGGCACTCCCCAAGATGGTGTCCACTTCTATGCAATAAAGTTGTAAACGAACTTTTTGAACACCTGGAAGTAGAGGGATACAACGTTGGAGATTATGCTGACAATGTCGCCATTGTTGTATCAGGAAAGGACGCTCCAACTCCAACTGACTTGATGTTTTTTTTTATAATTTTGCGCGCGCTCAAGGGATTATGAATACCCATTTTATGTTTTTAACACATAGCGGGCATTCGTTGAAAGAAGAGAAAGAAGGATATGAAAGATGTGTGGCGCTTTGTGGTTGTTGTCTCAGATTTATCTCCAGCGATGGCGGCTGAACTAATGCGGAGAAAATTACCGTCTCTTATTTATTCATGTCTCTTATAATTCGTATTATTTTATTTATTTCATTGTCATATTTATGGGTATACTAGTTTACTCGATCATATGTTGTTAGTGGTATGTCTATACAGCATGTAATGAGTAAACCCGCAACTCATCTTATGACAATTTTTAAGATTAGTTTTTAATGGAATATAAGAAGAAATAGACAACGGCAGGAATCGAACCTACGACCACGAGGTTTATAGGCGAGCCCACAGCAACGTTGCCGAAGTAACACGATCGTGCACTTTTGGCACTTTTTAATTTAAATGGCACTCTGGCACACAAACGCTTCAAATGGCACTCCAAGTATCAACGAGCAAATGTTTTCAATATGTATATCCAAGTTCATGATCAGATCAGGTAGTGCATCAGCTGAAAGGGTTGTTTCACGCTTAAATAATATTAAAACCCATAGTAAAAATCGACTTTATTATAAAGTAATAAAATCACTTTTGTCGTTTAATGATATAATGAAGACTAAAACGTGCCAACAATTCATATCACCTAAGAATGTTTATTAGGCTTGTTCAGTGATGAAAAAGTTAGAACAGAATAGAACAGAACAGGACAGCACAGATTCGTGAGAAACTTCAGACCAATATAGAACAAATTATTATTATTATTATTTATTTAATACGTTAAATGCTAACGTTTAAATTACAAAAATTTACTTAAATCTAAATGTTATAACAAAATTTCAACAACTAAGCAAAAAAATTACATTTAAAGCTTTCAGATTTAATATTATCATTTGCAGAACCAATTATAATAGAGAATTTATTGAAATTTGTATTTAACTGATTAAGAGGACTGTTAGCGCCATAGTTTGATCTGCTAAAAATAGTTCGAAGTAGTAAATTCCTTCTTAAGCTAGTCTGGCTCATATTGAACCCTATTCGAACGAGAAACGATGGACATAAAATAAATCCATTCAATACTCCAGTTATGGAGCAGACTCTCTGTTACCAGAAAGAGATGGGAGATTAATCAATTGAAGTCTTAAAGTATATGGAGGTAATTAGAACAGTCAGTCATCTGACAGAGATTATAAAAAAAAATGATAGTTGTTTACCTACAATTCAGGTTCGTTTATTTTCACAGAAACATCCTTAAAAATAAATTGAAATGGAGTTGAATTTATTTAAAAAAATATTTTTAATGAAATTGAGATGATTCCCACACGGAAAATGACTTAGCAACTAAATCTAACACCAAAATGTTTTTTTTAACAACATCGATTGGTTTTGACAGTTCTCACAAATCTGTTCTAACCTGTTCTACCTAAAAAGTAAGTGCAGAAAATCCTGTTCTAAAGCGTTCTCATCTGTTCCGAACATTCTCATTGAACACTCGTATTGTTAGTTGATGCTTTTATTTATTTTTTGTATATTAATTTATTTTTTTTTACTAATTTTGTGTTTATTTATTCTTGTTATTCGTTAAGTATTGAGGTGCAATAAATAAAACTAAAATTACATACAGACTCTTCGAAATGTTGTTCCTTTCTTGTTTGTGGCACCCAGTGGCCTAAAAAGTCACGTTCTGTTGTCAGAATTGGCACTTACAAAATATTGTTTCCGGCAACGCTGGCCACACAACTATCACGCCACGGCCACCCCCATGTTCTCAAAAATCAAGCGCAATTTGTTCTCACCATCAAATTGAACGCACTGCATTATCCATCCACAACCACTGAATACACGAAGGCTTAATTTATTAATTTTTTTCATTTAACAATTTATTGATAGATGGAAAGTTTAAAACATTTTGGTGTTTAAACAAACGCTTGTTGCTTCTTGTTGAAAACAAATCATAAAAAATGAATAGGTAAGTAATAAGATATACAATTAAATCTTTCTTGTGTAATCAAAACAGGATTATCAAATGTTTGTTGTTGTGACTAAAAAAACTTGAGAAGATCACGGATATCCTCACAGCAGAAGCTGCGCCCCTATCTTCCCTAGAGAACAAAGCTGAGGAGTTTCATAAAAATCGAACATCACAAGTCTTAACAAAAATAAAATTAAAACAAGCGCATGACGTTTTTATTTATAAGTTTTAAAACATAATAATCTTAACGATAAGATCGTCATATGCGAATTTAAGGAAAAAGTCACTTGCCTTAAAAATGAATTCAACGAGTATTGCAAAATACAAAAAAAATTACAAATAATTGAGAAATTTTGTTCCGAGCGCTCGGAGCTTTACGGATAAATCTATCATCTTAAAAAAATCATTCTCGAATGGATTTGTTGCATCCATTATAATTTCCAGTTTAGATGATTCTCGCTGTCTCCACTTTTCACCCACAAAACAATTGCAATCGGCTCTTCTTCAACTTCTTTAATATTTTTCAAACATATAGAGCTAATAGTCTGTGCAGCCAGGCTCATTAATTTTAATACTGCCATGCAATTTAATAAAAGATAATAATAATAATTTTCCAAATAATTAACTATTTTATCGCCGAGCGAAATAACTTTCCGTTTTGACACTTAATAAGTGTGACCAGGTGTGTCTATGGTTAATAAGGACTAAAGTTTTGTTTGTAGAACAACTGTTTTTGTTTTGTTAACATTTTTTAAACTCAATAAAATTGAAATAAGAGTTCAGCAAAATCTAGTATTTTATTGTACAAAAGTATTTTATATAAGAAGTTTTTTTTTTTTTTTTTTTTTTTTTTTTTTAATAATACAAATTCTATATACTACTGAAATACATCAGCCGAGTAGAAGACTTAGCACTATAATATTTGGACTTGTTGAATTATTGATTCAAAATAGCTTTTAACGGCCTTTAGTCCAACAAAAATTGGCGTTTCGTCCCGGCGATCTCACATGGACTCATCAGTTGACTAGTGAGTACCTTTGTCAATACGCAATTTTTGCCAAGTTTAGTTCATCTTACATAGATTTCGTGAAGAACATCTAGTGTGAACTATATCCAACAAGACTAGAATTCCTAATCATTAAATTGGAATTTTTTGTTTTTTGCCCATGGCCTGGCATTATTTATATAAGAAGTTTTTTTTTTAATAATACAAATTCTATATACTACTGAAATACATCAGCCAAGTAGAAGACTTAGCACTATAATATTTGGACTTGTTGAATTATTGATTCAAAATAGCTTTTAACGGCCTTTAGTCCAACAAAAATTGGCGTTTCGTCCCGGCGATCTCACATGGACTCATCAGTTGACTAGTGAGTACCTTTGTCAATACGCAATTTTTGCCAAGTTTAGTTCATCTTACATAGATTTCGTGAAGAACATCTAGTGTGAACTATATCCAACAAGACTAGAATTCCTAATCATTAAATTGGAATTTTTTGTTTTTTGCCCATGGCCTGGCATTATTTATATAAGAAGTTTTTTTTTTAATAATACAAATTCTATATACTACTGAAATACATCAGCCAAGTAGAAGACTTAGAACTATAATATTTGGACTTGTTGAATTATTGATTCAAAATAGCTTTTAACGGCCTTTAGTCCAACAAAAATTGGCGTTTCGTCCCGGCGATCTCACATGGACTCATCAGTTGACTAGTGAGTACCTTTGTCAATACGCAATTTTTGCCAAGTTTAGTTCATCTTACATAGATTTCGTGAAGAACATCTAGTGTGAACTATATCCAACAAGACTAGAATTCCTAATCATTAAATTGGAATTTTTTGTTTTTTGCCCATGGCCTGGCATTATTTATATAAGAAGTTTTTTTTTTAATAATACAAATTCTATATACTACTGAAATACATCAGCCAAGTAGAAGACTTAGCACTATAATATTTGGACTTGTTGAATTATTGATTCAAAATAGCTTTTAACGGCCTTTAGTCCAACAAAAATTGGCGTTTCGTCCCGGCGATCTCACATGGACTCATCAGTTGACTAGTGAGTACCTTTGTCAATACGCAATTTTTGCCAAGTTTAGTTCATCTTACATAGATTTCGTGAAGAACATCTAGTGTGAACTATATCCAACAAGACTAGAATTCCTAATCATTAAATTGGAATTTTTTGTTTTTTGCCCATGGCCTGGCATTATTTATATAAGAAGTTTTTTTTTTAATAATACAAATTCTATATACTACTGAAATACATCAGCCAAGTAGAAGACTTAGAACTATAATATTTGGACTTGTTGAATTATTGATTCAAAATAGCTTTTAACGGCCTTTAGTCCAACAAAAATTGGCGTTTCGTCCCGGCGATCTCACATGGACTCATCAGTTGACTAGTGAGTACCTTTGTCAATACGCAATTTTTGCCAAGTTTAGTTCATCTTACATAGATTTCGTGAAGAACATCTAGTGTGAACTATATCCAACAAGACTTGAACTGAACTTGGCAAAAATTGCGTATTGACAAAGGTACTCACTAGTCAACTGATGAGTCCATGTGAGATCGCCGGGACGAAACGCCAATTTTTGTTGGACTAAAGGCCGTTAAAAGCTATTTTGAATCAAAAGTATTTTAGTTATGTTTGACTCTTTTTCGTATACTATCAAATATTTCCTAAATGCTTTAAAATAAAAAATAATCTTTTTATTGTTGTTTTTTTTATGCTTCTGTAATAATAAGAATTTATTTCCCAACCAACTTAAAAAAAAATTTACGAAAAACAGAAACTTCGGTCATGCTAAATCAAATATAAACTTCAGTAAATTTCAAGCAGCTGACTTTAACTATAAGATTCTTACTTACTTACTTAGGTGGCGCTACAGTTCGGGGCGAACCTGGGCCTCAACCCACATGCCTCCCCAGCTAGCTCGGTCTTTGGCTAGCTGCCTCCAGTTACACACTCCAAATTGGTTGAGGTCATCTTCCACTTGAGCGCGCCACCTTAGGCGAGGTCTTCCTTGACTGCGTCTTCCCTCTGGGTTAGAATCGAAGATCCTGCGAGCCGGGGCATTGTTGTCCATACGCTCCATATGACCTAGCCATCTTAAACGTGATATACGTATTTTTTGTACCAGGTCAATGTCGCTGTACAGCTCGTATAGTTCGTGGTTGAACCTTCTCCTCCAAAGCCCGTTAACGCAGGTAGGGCCGAAAATCTTGTGAAGAACCTTTCGCTCGAAACGACTCAATTGCCTCCCTAGCCCATAGGAAGAGCGATTGGTAAGAGTTATTCTTCGCTTTATTTCTAACGAGATGTTATTGTTAGATGTTATAGCGGATCCAAGGTAGACAAAGTCCCTAACTATATCAAAGTTGTACCTGTCTATTGTGACGTTTTGTCCAATCCGCCGGTGTTGTGTGTCCCTTCTTATGGACAGCAGGTACTTCGTTTTGGCCTCATTGACTGCTAGTCCCATCTTAGCCGCTTCAGCTTCAATGTTAGCAAACGCTCCAGTGACAGCTCGCTGGGTTCTGCCAATGATGTCTATGTCATCAGGGTATGATTACAATTGCACAGACTTGAAAAAAAATTGTGCCAGTAGAGTTAACTTGAGAATTTCTTAAAATTTTTTCAAGTATTAAGTTGAAGAAATCGCACGATAGCGCATCACCTTGACAGAATCCTTTCTTGACATCAAAAGCTTCTGTAAGGTCAGTACCCAACTTGACGGAGCAGCGAGAGTTCTCCATCGTCATCCTACACAGGCGGATGAGTTTTGTGGGGATGCCAAACCAGACATGGCTCTGTATAGCTCGTCTCTATAAATGCTATCGTACGCGGCCTTAAAATCGATAAAGAGATGCTGGGTATCGATTTGGAGTTCTTGTGTAGTTTCCAGGATATGCCGTAGCGTGAACATTTGATCGATTGTGGACTTTCCTGGCATGAAACCGCACTGATAGGGTCCAATCAGGTTGCTAACAAATGGTTTCAGACGTTCACATAATACAGCAGAAAGGATCTTGTACGCGATATTCAGGAGACTTATTCCTCTATAGTTGGCGCAGTTTAGAGAGTCTCCTTTTTTGTGGATCGGTCAAACGATGCTGATGTTCCATTCATCAGACATTTTTTCTTCTGACCAGACTTTAGAGATGAGTTGGTGTATGCACTGTACCAGGTCATCTCCGGCTGCTTTAAAGAGTTCGGCGGGTAGTCCGTCGGGGCCAGCAGCTTTGCTGTTCTTTAGTTTGGATATTGCTATCCTCACTTCATTTTGTTTAGGTGGACGGAAGTTTTGTGTATCATCGTCCATGTTGAATGGTTCATTCTGCCTGACAGCGGGATTTTGGTCTTCATCGCCGTTTAACAGTCTGCAGAAATGGTCCTTCCATATACTCAGCACCGACTGTGACTCTACTACGAGGTTTCCATTCCTATCTCTACAGGCTTCTTTGCGGGTTTTTTTGCCTTGACACGTTCTTTGTACCTATTGGTAAAACTTCCGCACGTTGTTCCTGGAGTAGCATCTCTCAATATCGTCGATAGCGCGCTTCTCATGCTCTCTCTTTTTCTTCTGGAGAAGCCGGTGTTCTTCCCGTCTTTTTTGCTCGTAGAGTTCGCGGGCAGCTCTCGTCCTTTTTTGCAGCGCCGCTTTATATGCCATTTGATTAGCTGCATGTGCCTGATTGCATTTTTCATCGAACCAGACGTTTCGTGGTGGAGGTCTGGTGAAACCTAGCACATCAGTTTCGGCACGTCTGATGGCTTGTTGACAGCGTTGCCACTGGTCTTCGGCACTTGATGCTGGTGGCAATGGATTTCTTGAGAGGTTACTGGATATGCGATTGGCATAGTTTCTGGCGATCTCTTGCGATTGCACTTTTACGACGTCATACTTCCTCACAGTATTACACCGTTGTTGGGACGTTCGGGTTATTCACATTCTTATCTTGGCTTCAACAAGGTAGTGATCCGGGTCGATGTTAGCTGCTCGGAAGGTGCGGACATCCAGAATACTGGAAGCGTGCCTGGCATCGACCGAACAATAAGATTCATTTAAAGTTTATTTTGTGGAATTCTCTGAAAATGAATATTTTTCGTTCCGATGTCTAAATAAACAATATCATTCGAATGAATTGATTATATTCTATTGAATTAGCTATTCGCTAGAATTTCAAAATAAACCCATATGTAAGCTTATTAAAAAATTCTGCGAAAAATGGAATTTAGTAAATAAACCTTTACTGCCCACGGTTATTCCATGCTTTTACTAAACCATAGAATAAAAGGTAGCCTGCATACTAAGATTTTCAATTAATCAAAATTCCACGAACAAAATCTACTACAATAAGTATCACGCTATCTCTTTTTATTCTATGTCCCTATAAATTTAGTTTTTTATGTCAATTCGTAGTCCATCACTAGACCACCATCTTTGATGGTGTAGCAAATGACAGAAAATAGCAGAAATTCTGTTTTATTATTAGTCCGCGAATAAGGTCTAGACCTTCCCCAGACCATGTTAATTAGTTTGGGTGTTAATGTTTAGTTCTTTAAGTTTCTTATCATGAAGAAGCGGCGATCACATTTTAAAGGGATTTAGTGAATTATTTTGTACCTTTTTATTTATTTATTTTTTTTATTGTCTAGTTAATTTATTTATGATAATAAATGAAAAAAATTTGGCTAACTTTAATTTTCTGTGTATTATGATTTTTTTAGATATTATATTATTTTGGCAATTTTTATTTTTTGGGCCTTTATTTTGAAATTTAGTCCCAAGCTTTATTTCCAGGTGGTAACCGAGCTTCTACCCCTCGATATTTTCAGTAAATAAATGGCTTCGAGCACAGCCATTAGTCTAGAAGCTATCTCAATGGACCAAGAACTCAATATGTCATATCTGCTAAAAAATTTAATCCATTCAGATTAGTATTAGTACGATCCGACTAAGTACACCACACACCAGTTAGTTTTTCAGAAGAGCTTCCAAGTCACTATCCCATCAAGATTCACCTGAAATGATGATATGTTCTTGAAAGACGAACCAGCTCACTTCTTTGCCGAAATATGGAGCGGTTGACGGTGGATACTCAAACAGACTAAATCTAAGTCTCTCATTCCGCCTACCTTATAATTGTATCGTGTTTAAAGCGGAAATTCTAGTGTTAACGACATATTATCTTAGCTAAGGGAAAACCCTATATCCAGATCATATATCCGTATCGTCTCGACAAACAGGCTGCCATTATCACTCTGTATTTTTTCCACAAACTTTATAGCTGCCCGCAACTGTCTATCGTCACTCAAGGAAATGGCAGAACAGTTTAACAGTAACATGGTCGAGGCATAGGGGTATCTTGGGAAACTGCAAGGCCGATGAATTCGCCAGAAATGGAACCAATTCTACCTAATATCGAGGACGTTGGTATACTAGGAAACTTATGCTGAAATACGACGCCATAAAATAAACCCATATGACAAACTGCCTAACGACTACGCACACCAACAATGGATCTGAAACGCTCCAAGTGTTTGTTGTCTTTGAGCAGAGTACATCTTAGCTCTGTAATATGTGTCATAATCGGAGACTCTCTCTGGCAGAAGTCTGGCGGGTGCTCCAACTATTTTTACTGAAGCTGTATGGATGAGGAGAAGAAGGGGACTATGTCCATCTTCTTTGATTATGCCCTGTTCTCTCAGGGAGAACACTTTTTCGATTACGCCAGTGATCTAGTTAGGTTAGGGGCACACTTAGATCAAGGTAGATTCAGATCCATTGTGATACTCCGAAGAATTGTAACTTCGAATTGTATAACCTATGAGTAATATGGATAATCATTATCGAGCCATTTAGAGTCTTTTATGAAGTTCAACAGGCTTTTGCCTGAAAGATTCGAGAGCACCTCCAAATCGTTGAAGAAATAGCTGTCCAAGAATTTGTTCCTTATATGACAAGATGCTGGACAATAACATAGGAAATAAGTAGTGCCTTCATGATCATCATCGTCATTGCAACCTCTGTATAGGTTACTTAGCCACATTTCCTTTTTATTATAGCACAGCAGATTATATCTGGTAAGTTTGATTGCAAGAGGTCGAAGGGAATTCTTGTTTATGTGGGTAATACTTTCTGTTATTGTCTTTTCAAAGGCCATAATGTCCTTGTTATAGCACAGGTGTCGAGTTCATTCCATCTTTCATTGGTTTTTAAAAGAATCTTCTTTCCAATGTTCAGTTTTGCGGCACAGAGTGGGATTTTAATCGACGGTTCTATTTGGGTAATGTCAAGTGTTGAACCCTTCCTCGCAAGCTCATCAGCACTCTCGTTGCCCGGTACATTAGTGTGGCCCGGGACCCAGCCAAGAACCTTAAGCTTTTAGCAACAACTTGTAACAATCTTTGACTTGATAACTGCGACAGCAATAGCTTTTATTGCTGCTTGGATCTCGATAAAAAAGTTGATATAAGTATGCTGGTATCTGCAGCATTGGCATTTGTTTAGCGAAGCATTTTTCACTGCTTATGATCAAGTAGGCTAGCAAAGCTGGTTCGTAATGAAAGAGCCAGTGATCTAAGGTACACAGGAATCCACTACCTGCATTGCTCCATTAGAAGATCCAAATGTTTTAATTACCTCTATAACATCTCTTCATATTGTATCACAACTGACTTTTCGTGGTCTAAATGTGTCAATCGTTTTCCTGCCACTTTCAGAATTTTTTTCTAGATTCAATCGTTTTTCTTACCTTATCACATTCCATTATTCAACTGAATTTTCCGATTCACCAGTTAATTTTTCCTGGTGCAAAAGTTGGTGTGATTGATTCAGCAAATGATCTGCTGATTCATCCAAAGGTTTCCCGAATTTGTCTATTGATTTATTAAATTATTCACCAATTAACGAGTTATATACAAATTCATGTAGAATAAGCAATATAACCAATATTTATTTTAACTATGAAAAAATTCATCAAAAAATTTTTAAATATTAAAATTTGTTTTAATTAAATGTTTTTTAAATATAAAATTTATACAATTTTAATTTTATTTATTTTAATTTTATATAAATATTTATTTAAATAGCAATGCGTTTCGGAATAAATTCCATTATAAGGCGAAAGCTTGGGAAGTATTCCATTGCGTTACTATTTAAATAATAAAATTAAAGTTGTAAATTTTTAATTAAAAGAAACTTTAATATGTATTTTATTTATTTTATTTTTTATTTATTTATTTAAAAACGCTTACAAAATAAGATATACATCTTGTAAAGTATTGTAAGCCTTTAATAATGATGTTAGATAATAATTCTAAATTCAATAAATGTTTAGTTTTATGTAAGTAAAAATTTAAAGATAAATAACAGAACACAAAATAAATGAATAAGATTCATATACTTTTAGTTATGGGAAAAAAATAATAATTCAACGATTTGCCAAATACTTAAAAACTGAAGATGAAAATTTCCTTGTGCTTCCTATTCCTCTAATGGAAACTGGCAGAGAGTTCCAAAGGTTAATGACATGAATATAAAATTAGCGCTGAGTATTCAGGCATTTAAATCTTGGCGTTATGAGAATGAGTGACCTACTTGAATGAGGGAAGTTCAGTCTACTGTGTAGATAATCGGGTTGTTTTGTCTGAATTAAGAGTTGAAGATATTTTAGTGACCTAAATTTCAATAGATTATTAAGACTACAACCACATAGTTGATCAGGAAAGAGCGAAACGTGATCAAAAGGGCGAAGATTATATACGAAACGGGCAATGTTATTATAGACTACATTAAGTTTTCTAGACGTTTCATAGTCCAAATCGCCAAACACCTCACAACAGTAAAGCAGCATTGGAAGCAAAAGGGTTTTTGCTAACAGAAGCTTAGTTTTCTGTGGAATGAAGCTTTGAACTATTCGAAGAGCTCTAAGGCTTCCATAAGCCTTCCCTATAGAGCTGTTAAGATGGTCATTCCAAGTAAGAGTCCGATTGAAAACCATACCTAGATTACGTGCAGAATCAACATAAGCGATGGTCTGATTCTCTATCTGCAGAGGGCTTATTATAGTTTTATCGAAAATCTTACGATAGATAGGCAATGTTTTTGACTTAGAAGGGTTTAGGTGGAGATTGTTTGTTAAGGACCAACGTATGATGTTTTGCAAGTCATTCTTCATAAGAGAGACTGCCTCGTCTTTCGCAGTTATGGGCCGGCTGATCAAAAGCTGCACATCGTCAGCATACAAATGGATAAAGCAATTTTTAACTATGTGTGGCAAATCATGAATATACATAGAGAAGACTAGAGGACCCAAAATTGATCCTTGTGAGACCCCGTGAGGTTCATTAGCAAAGTTAGACGATCTACCATTTGCTACAACACGTTGTTGTCTATTTTTGAGATATGAGCGGATCAGTTTGCACGACACAGTTGAAAATCCAAGACCTTGCTGCAGTCTTCTACAAAGTATTGTGTGATTTACGGTATCAAATGCCTTGGAGAAGTCTAATAGCGTGAGCAGAACAAAATGGTCTTTATCTAAGGCAACTCTTATTTCATCTGCAACAAGAAGTAATGCCGATTTACAACTACGTTGTGGTCGGAAGCCAGACTGACATATACTGAGAAGGTTGTGAGAAGTGAGATGATTTTGTATTTGCTTGGAAATTGGGAATGACCTTTGCTTTCTTCCATTCTGTAGGGAAGTCAGATGTTGTCAAAATATGGTTAAAAATATGTGTTACAAATCTCTGAATATAGGGAAGCAAAAGTTTAATAAACTTTGGGTTAATTGAAAGTATAGCCTTCACAACATCTTCCTCGGATAATCTGACGAAACTAAAAGAACTGGCTGAAAATGATTCTTCGACATTAAAGGGTTCACTGAGAAACACATAGTGCAAAACTTTTGTTGTTTCCCGAGACCTACTTCTCGAAGATGTATCCAAGAGTCTTTAGTGGATTTTGATGTTCCGAGCTTCTGTTCATAAAATATCAATTTGGACGAACTTATCATTTTCACAACTTTGTTCCGTAATTTGCAGTAGTTTTGATGTAGAGGTTCTATTCGATATCTTCTCCACTGACTGTAAGTGGCATCTCCCTCTGACATTGCAGAAATGATGTCGCCAGTCACCCAGGGTGAAGCTTTATATTTTATGAAACGAGTTTTGATTGGAACATGGGTATCAAAAAGTAGATTAACTTTATGGTTAAAAAAAGTTATTTGTTCATCCACATTCTGCATGAAATAGATTGAATTCCAGTTTATTTAAAAATGTATTGATTTTATTCTTTTTTCATAATTAGAATAAGTATTAGTTTTAAACCGCAAAACAGGAGGCAAAACACATATAAAATGATATTATGTAAATAGTTCAAGAACCTATGACACCAGTCAAACACAGTATTCTTGCATTTCCCTTGCCCTTCTTCGATTTAAGCGAAATTTGTTATCGTTTAATTTCTAGTTTGCTATATTTTTTAATGAAACAGTGATAAATTTATTCAATTGTTCCCGTAATTCGTCGCCACTTCACTAATGTTTGTAAACTTTACAATCCCATCTGTAACCTACTTCTTTTTATATAAAGTTGATTGGTTTGACTTATAGGTCAACCTTTAACAAACCCAAATTTCGATGGACCTTAAACAAGAACGTAAACCAACAAAAGAAAATCTAAACTAGCAATCTGGGCATCCATCTTTTATCTCAAACAAAAATCCTTCACAAAATAATGAAGCCATACCTAATTTGTCTCTTATATACAATGCATCAAGGCTAGACAAAACTCTCCAAGCCCATACCAAAAAACTTCCCTTCCAAATATTTCTATTGTTGAATTCTCTAACAAAGATGTACTCAGTCTGATAGGCCATTAATTGCTTTTCATTGTTCCCAGTTATACGCGCTTAGAAATAATGAACGCCATCAAACATTTCTACAATTCCACAAAAGTTAAGGTAGACATAACTTTATCCCATCGCATCTTCGTCGTTGTCATCATCTACCTTCCAACCATTACTAATAATATGAACAATATAAGAGATTTTCAAAAAGAAAAAAAAACCTTATAGTGTGAAAACGCTAACATAATGTCATTTTAAACAAGGATACAACGATATTACAAGACACGCACGCGGAAAAGTTTTCACTGTTTAAGCATTAGAATAGCGTCATACATGAAATCAAAATAAAAAGTCGCTAAAAGAAGTCATTTCATTAAAAGAGGAAAATCTTTCTTTGGAAAGAAATTTCACTTCCAAGAAGAAGATACAATCTTCTACATTAGAACAGGCATCTTTTTGATGCAGGTATTTACATATAGATTTATAAGAGAGTTACCTATATATAAATGCGGATGTTAGGAAATATCCTTAGTTATGCAAGTAACTAGTTCACCAATGGATTCTTCATATTTTCGAAAATGACAAGGATCTTTGCGTGTATGTTTTGAATGAACCCTTTCCTCCTCTCCACAATCATCATCATCATCATCATCATCATAAGCAGCAGCATCGTCATCATTTCAGCAAAAGCATCCTGGTACTAACTCCATACCAAAGTTTAACATCTTTTGAATTCCACCCAACAATACTATTTCATAAAACCTTGAATGAGAATGCACATGCTTCTGTAAGCGTAGGTGTATGAACATTGAACATGAACATGTAGTACGAGGACTCACATTCCATATACCAAAGACCACCTCGCACAAAACCATAGAATTCCAGAATAAAGACATTACACATTCCATTCTCCTTGCTGGCGGCTGTACCTATATTATGTATAGGACTCCACTTCCTTGTAACTAGCAAACTAAAGTGCTGTATGTATATTCTGCTCATCAGCAGGATGGTGAGAGGTTAGAAGCGATAGAAAATTCTCTCTTCTTTTTTAATAGCAAGGATATGATTTTTTTTGAAAAATCTTTCACAATTTATGCGGTGCAATGTTTTTGGCAGAAGGAATTTTAATGATGGTTCCTTATTTAACCCCATAGACCTACCCCATCTCCATGCTCCATAACATACAACACTTTCTTGGCTTTATTCCTTTCAAGTGGTTGGAATTTTTGGCTTCGTTTATTTTACAGTGCTGTTTGAAAAATGTTTTTAAAACTTTTGAAAATTCCTGGGAGTGGCAGATTTTGGAATTTTTTAGAGTAATTTATGATGTGTCCTTGCGTCTGATAATTAAATAAATATTTTATGAAGAAGTTTTATTTGAGTATAAAATCCTTTGTTGTAATGGTCTTCAATGAATAAGTGCAACACAACTCCCTGGGTTTGATGTCATAAGCTAAAGTATTTGTCAATATTCCGAACACTTAGTACTAATTCAAAATTTTCAGTGAAATCAAAATTTGTCCAGTTCTCTGAAACGCATAGTAAGTTGGTCATAAAACCACACTAGAAGGGATCAAAAGTACAGGTGAAATGGGTCAGAAGTTCACAGAAATTTCTTGTTTGGTCCACTGGGCACGTCTGCTTGTCCTGCCGCTGAAATATCATTGAATTGGACAGTTTATGTCAGAAATAAAATAAAATAAAATAAAATAAAATAAAATAAAATAAAATAAAATAAAATAAAATAAAATAAAATAAAATAAAATTAAATAAAATAAGATAAAATAAAATAAAATTAAATTAAATTAAATTAAATTAAATTAAATTAAATTAAATTAAATTAAATTAAATTAAATTAAATTAAATTAAATTAAATTGAATTAAATTAAATAAAATTAAATAAAATTAAATAAAATTAAATAAAATTAAATAAAATTAAATAAAGTTAAATACAATTAAATAAAATTAAATAAAATTAAATAAAATTAATTAAAATTAAATAAAATAAAATAATATAATATAATATCAAACAATTCCATTTTTATTTTTTGTATTTTTATCACTACTACCGATACATTCATGGGACGTTGCCAGAGTTCTCGATCTCCACATTCACAAATCCGCTGGTCCATATTATATGTCCTATTGTTCTGAAGAGGTGTTTTTCAACGCTGGAAAAACCACTGCGTAAGCTTTTCCATATGCCCTATTCTACTGGTCTCTGGATATACTTATGGAAAATAGCATTTATCAAGCTTGTTTATAAAAATGCGAATCTTCTTCACCCGTCCAATTTTAAGGGCATTCAAAAGTCAAAAAACCTTGAGTGCGCGCAATTAAAAAAATGATATCTAACTCTACAGGCATTTGCATTTTTTAATTGCGATAAATACAAAGGTCTCTACTATAGGGTAAATTTCGCATTTTGAACATGTCGAACTCGAGATTTTGATCAATCTTGACATTGCGATGATAGAGAACAAGAAAATGTGTGGAAAACAATTTCGGTAGTCTGTCGGTCTGTAAGCCTAATTCTACATATTTGGTGCAAGAAAATTACATAAGATATTTTTAACGTTATATGCATTAAGACCTGTTTTGCTTTGCTTTCGATTTTCTCATTAATTACTCAACGGATTTCAATAAGAATTTGTACACAAGCAGTTCTTCAATTTCTGTATACCTAACAACATTCTCGAAAAATTTTTCTTTGGATTTATTAAATAATATAATAGTTTTTATTTTAAATTCATTATTTCGAAAACAGGGCGAAATTAAAATATGTTTTAAATTAGATTTATAAATTTGCATTGCTAAAATTGACCACATTTTTGTCTTATACAAAAATAGGTTAAAAACGCCTTTATGCTTACGATGTGATCCACTACAAAATGTAGAACGTTCGATCCAGCCGTGCATTTAATTTACTTTAATTTAATTCAGAGAAGGGTTATATTTGGTGGTTAAGCGGAAACAGGGAAGATAATTGTGTTCCGTCAAAAATTTATTTAAAATTTAAAAATTTTGATCACTGCAGTGTTTCGGTCACTCTTTAAGTTTTTTTGAGCAGTACTGTATACGAGGCTTGTGTATGAGCTTATTCGAATCCAGTAGTAGTATTATAGCATTCGAAATCAAAGTGACTTTTAAAATCATTAATTTGGCAGTATAATTCTAATGGATGCAAGGTTATCAGAGGACTTAAGCTCTGAGGATATTAATTAAGAAATATTATGTATATTCTGAATTTTCATTTAGACTTCAGGATTGTGCTAAAAGGCTAGAATGTGTGTGAATCGTTTTATCATATAGCTTGCATATTATTATTATTATTATTAAAGTAGAGGAAAAACGGACGTCCTTTATCATTCGAAGAATATTGTAGGATGTGTGTGCGTGTGTGTTGTGTATGCGTCGAGTGGTATAAGGTTAATCATGACATTAAACTATGTACATATATGTATTTTACAAATGAATGTAAAGACGCATATAAAGTATCAGTCAGTTAAAGATAAATTTCATGACATTATATATTTATGAAGGCGCATTTATACAGAAATTAGAATTTAAATGGAAAAGGAGAGTAAAGGAAGGACATGGCATTTGCATAATTTATCAAACATGATAATGTCCAGTTATGTACATGAGAAACCATAATGTGGTCGTATATCACATTTTATTATATAATTGCTGTGGATGATAATATTTTTTTTTTCTTGTGAACTAAGCAACGAACATGAATATGAAATTTTCTTTGGGTTTGGGATACAATAATTGCTTAATGCTCTCATAAAAATATTTCAATTTAAGGTTTCCCGAAAAAACAATGACTAGGATAGATAGACCTTTTCTTAACATCAGACTCTCGAGAAAGTATATTTTAATAATTCTTCAAATTTAATTTCGACTTTTATTTAAAGAAATGAGAAATGAAGGTAGGAACACGACTCCTTGAGAGCCACCGCCATCGATGCAATACAGTACCTAGATATTATAAAGGATTTTCCAATTATAGAAAAACAGCAAAATGTTAATATGTATTAAGACAAGCTTGTGTTTAAGACAATATTTTTATTGGATTAGGATATATTTCAGATGCATTTACGGTCGAGTGTTCGGTTGAATTTGAGCGACCTATGCGAAGGGTTTTGTTAACTTTGAAGAAACATCTGGCTATCGCTTGCGGTGGTTTTTGGAATAGACAAAAATTAGTCTAGTGCGATATGATATGAGCACACGACTTCAACATTAATGTTAATAGCACTTTCTAATTTAATTAATGCCGCTGGTTTTCAATCCACATCAAACATTTACTTTGTAAAAATGCACGTCGTGATTTTGTGGAACTAATGCGTTGTGGAACTAGTTTTATTTTGTAGCTTATATTATTTTGCTGAGTTCGGGGTCTCCTTTTAATTGATCAGGAACTCATTAGTCAGAAAACATACTGTAGCATACTCAACTGTCAAAATTTTACCGTCCCTACGGGAAAACTATTTTTTTATCATTCAGCAATAACACGAAGGAGCCGGAACACTAATTTTTTTTTTGTGACAAACTCCACTTTACGAACATAAGAATTCTGGAACCCGTGCAGCTGTTGTAGCTCATTCTTACGATAGTACCTATAATAAACTGATTGTCGCTTTTGTTTTTCCTTCATTCGTTTACGGCACAATAATAAAGTTTTTTTTGTATTGAATGTTGTTGTTGGCGTGGATGCCTGGGTTGATTTGTACTTACGCTGGCAGACGTGCGTCTGTCCGATTCTGGTGATAATTGTCTTGTTGGCGGAGGTGCGTCTGTCCGAATATCTGATAAATGTCTTGCTGGCGGACGGGCGTCTGTCCGAATATAAGATAGATGTCTTGATGGCGGACGTGCGTCTGTCCGAATATAAGAAGATGTCTTGATGGCGGACGTGCGTCTGTCCGAATATAAGATAGATGTCTTGATGGCGGACGGGCGTGTCCGAATATAAGAAGATGTCTTGATGGCGGACGGGCGTCTGTCCGAATTTGGCCTCGGCTTCAGGCTTAGCCAAGGATTAAATTGATTAAATATGTAAGCCCAAATGTGCCAGCAGGCGCCCGAGCGAAAGCTGAAGGTTTCGTGACTCTTGAGTGGGCTAACAATCGCCTCGAACACGAAGAAACACTGTGATGGGTTTCTTATCTTACGAATGCGTTGGCTTAAGTTATATTTATTTAACGACACGATGGAAATAGCCAGCGGTTGGTTGTGTTTATTTATTTATTTTCAGTTTGTTCTTTTTTTCAACGAAAAAACGTATCTTTGTTTTAAATTTAATTTTTCTTACAATTACATAGTTTTATGTGAACATATATATTTTTTTTCTTTTTAAAAGCAGAGAGCACGAAGTGCTTGCTCTGGCAACCAACAAACGAAAGGAAAGAAACTTAGAGGCAAACCCGGAAATGCCCACCAACTTACAATGGGGGTTTTTTTCTTTTTACGTTGGCTGCCATCCTCGATTGTAGTAGATGATGGGTGCTGCCAAATTGTCATATGTGCGGTAGCACAGCTTAGCACTAAATCAGTGCGGTGGCACAGGCTAAATTAATCTGACTACAATCGAGGATGGCATGAACAGTTGTTGATGTTGAAAGATTAAACGATAACAATTTTATTGTTTGCAACAGATCAATAGATAGCTATCGTATCGTGTCATAGATAAAACTTTAAGATATTTTTTTAGTATGTTGAGTTTATTAGTAGAGAATGCGAATTCTGCGATTATTCGGTTCCGCGTGCTGATTCTTCAAAGTGTTAACATGTGCGATTTGCTCCGATTTGCTTTTCTCAACTTTATAAATATTTGTAGTTTTCAATTTTTGAATACTATATAAATTCTTCATTTTCCTGCCCATACATAGGGAACATTTTGATACCAACGAACCAGCGTTGCGGGGCAAAAATGTTGTAAGAGCAAATGTTGACAACAAAAAGTGCCATTTTAGGCCACTGGGTGCCACCAAAAAAAATATTATTTTTGCACCTCAAAACTTAAAATATAATACAAATAAATAAACATAAAAGTAATAAATAATAAATTAATAGATAAAATAAAATAACTTAATTAAACGACACATAACAAAAAAAATGCAGACATATTTTTATCGTTAAACTCGATTTGCGGCTAAACTAAGCGTCATTGAGGCATCAAACTTCGCACTTTTTTCTCTTTAAATCGTTTTGCGGCTAAACTACTTGTTATAATTAGATATTTGTGATCTTAGGAGTGACACCTTTCAATCGGTGTAGGGGAGAGCAGGGCTAAATGTAACCCTTTGCTAAAGTTGTTGCTGTTCTTAAGATTTTGAAAATGAGTTTGCCAAACTTTTTCTGTTTAAAAAGCAATGTTTTAGCTACGAAATTCACCAAAAAACAGAAAAAAAAAATTTTTAAGAGAATTTGTAAAAATATAGTTTTTAGACAAAAAAACATGTTTTTACGACTTACCCATATGCGGGGAAAGTTGTAACATAGACCCGGGGTAACTTGTAACAAAAATTGTAATCCTCTTTTAAAGAAACTATCAATTTATAAGCAAAATTAACAACACAAAATATTGCACATACAGCACCAAAACTTGTGAAAGTATTATTAAAATTCAAAAATACTTATATTAATTCACCAATTTAATTATTTAATTCTAAAAGAAAAAAGGAAATCAAAGGGGTGGCCGTGGCGCGATAGTTGTGTGCTCGCCTGTCAACCCCATGGTTGCGGGTTCGATTCCTGGCATTGTCTATGTCTTCTTATATTCCATTAAAAACCAATTCTAAAAATTGTCATAAAATAAGTTGCTGCTTTGGTCATTACATGCTGTTTAGACATAACACTAACAACATGTAATTGAGTAAACTAGCATACCCATAAAATATGACAACGAAATAAATAAAATAATGGGAATTATAAGGGACATAAACACATAAGACACGGTAATTCTCTCCGCATTAGTTCAGCCGCCATCCCTGGAGATAAATCTGAGACAACAACCAGCTATAGTCTCAGAACATCGCGCCACACATCTTTCCTATCCTTCTTTCTCTTCTTCCACCGGATGCCCGCGCTGTGTTAAGAAAAAAAAAACATATAAAGAGTATTCATAATCCCTTGAGCGCGTGCAAAAAAAAAATACACATTAAGGGTATTCATGCAACGACGGAAAACCTAGATAAACCTCAGAAATTTGATGCAGAAAGAGAATAAACATACTTCAAAATTTATTTTCAATGAACATCTGATTATTTCCCACATTTAAGCAAGTATTTTTAGGGTTTGTTCATGCCAACGTCAGTCGTAAAATTATATCTTTCTGCAAAGCGGAAAATTATCTCGTTGCATGAATACCCTTATTATTTTTTTTGAAAAAAAACTGACTTAGTCACATAAAAATTAGAAATGTAATTAAATATTCCAAAGGCTGTATTAGATATACATATGCATACGAATTTAACCAATAACCAAGCCATTAACTCACATGCGCGAATTCTTTTCTCTTTCCTTTTTTTGACAAAATATACGTCAAATGGACAATTTTCTTTTTATAAAAAATAAAGAATAAAATGAAATAAAACAATGAAATAGAAATATAGAACACCATTTCCGTCGTCTTGGTTACCAAAATTGTGTTTAAAATATGAACGAAGTCTGTTTTTATCAATTTTGGGGACTACCCTTTTAACTTTTCTTATGATGTCCCTTAACATATAAAGTATACCTTTCGTTATCTTTGAAGAAGACATTTTTCTCGTTCACGCGTTTCTTAATTTTCTGTTACTTCTAGCCCCGGTCTGCCCTACCGCAAAACACGAAAAAGCAATTTTTAAAAATCGACATATTTGTATTTTTAAACTCGATTTTCGGCTAAGCTAAAGTAACGATATAAGTGCTTAGGTGGTATGAAGTGCTGCCAAGTTTCAGCCTATATTATTCCATTAAACGAAAAAGTAATTTTATTACTCTAATACTAGTCGATTTTTACTATGGGTTTTATATTATTTAAGTGTGAAAAAACCCTTTTTGATGCACTACCATGTGGTTAAACTAAAAGTCTGATCATGAACTTGGATATATTTGAAAACATTTGCTCGTAGATTCCTAGAATGCCATTTGAAGCGTTTGAGTGCAACAGTACCATTTAAATTAAAAAGTGCCAAAAATGCACGATAGTGCCAATTCGGCAACGTTGCAACGAACACAACAAAATCGATTTTTTTCGCCAACAGCGAGCGGTTCGCGAACCAGCCCATACACGAGAAAAAGACAGCGACCACGAATAAAATTGGGGAGCATATTTGTTATTTATGCCTACCTTTATCTCGATTCTTTAGCCTGGTGCATGCATTTGGAGACTTTCTTGGAGCATTGTTATCCAAGAGTTCGATGTGCCCTAAGAAATTATAGTTGACGTGTTTTAACTTTTTGTACTAAACTGACTAGCATTCGGCCCAGCCAAATTGGCACCACATTTGTTTTATAGACAGTATATGTACTTTATCTTTAGCACACCCATTTGTTTCGCCAAACTGAAATCAGTGGTTTGCTGCGGTAGTTGGATATCAATATTTAGTTTCTTTTTATTTATTTATTCTATTTTCTATTATTATTATTTTATTGTTTCTAGACCAACAAATTCCGACTGATCTTCAATCGCTCTACAATAGTATTTGAGGAACAGCCGATATGTTGTCAATATCAAACGAATATTAAAGGGATTATCTGAAGATAGTGGGGAATTACATTCTAGCTCGAAGCAATTCACCGTCAATATAGTCATATGACGTCAACAAAACATCCACGTCGTTCATCATCTTAGAGTTCACACTTGGTTCTTACCAAAAACATTACATGAGGACCTGCAATGATGAATGAAAAATCATGACCCCTACGACACAATTAAAGAATTTTGGTGATATTAATTCTGATTTTATTCATCAGTCTGAATCTGACCGGATATGAGGTAAATCGATCTGGTCATCATAGCTTTATTGCTCGAAGCTTCCGCCCACCAGTGGTAAGTGGTTGGCCACCTGGTGACCTATCAAAGCACCACCTTCCACTAAAGGGACATTGTACCTGCCGATCTACCAGTGCTTTGCGTTGCTGTGTCGAGTTCAACAAGGGGCCTCGAACTTGCCGATCTTCCAGCGCTTCGCTCTAGCTGTGTCGAGTGCCACCAGAGGCCTAATAACTGCTATGTATAATGTGATGCAGAACGCCTTAGGAAACTCAAACAGGAAGCTCGGTAGTATCCTTTATGTGAGGTTTAGTAGGGATATAGGATCGCTTTTTTGTAGATGAGATGTACGATGAGGCATGCTTCTTTCATCTATAATTGGTCAATGATTTAATGCATGCGACCTATCAAAAGCAAAATATCTCCTCCATATTTTAAGATCTCACTTGGTATTCTTGGGCTTTGTTGTTCTTAAGTTTTTTTCTTCCGATATAGGTACTATAGGGCAAGTTTTGAATTTGGAAAGAAAATTGAACTCGAGATTTTAATCAAACTTGACATAACGATGACGGAGAACACCAAGAAAGTGGTCCCCGCAATTAGTCTGTCTGTCTTTCTGCACAACGATCTACAGCCAAACGGCTGAAGCGATTTTCTTCCTACTTGGTATTTAAGCCTTTTAGGTGAATATCTAAAATACATTTTTGAATCGGTTTTTTAGGTCCAAGACTAACGGTTCCTGCCACACAATTTTTTCTACCATCTCAATTATCTCGAAAACGGCTCTAACGATTTTGATAACAAAAAAAAGTGTGTGCACTATTTGAGATATATGTACTCTAAATTTTGTTTGAAATTTGTTTTTTAATATTTTGGTATCAACGGTAGGTACCTTCGAATTTTTTTTTTTCAAAATGCAATATTCCGAAATGGGTGGATGATTTTTTTAAAAAAATTGTTATAAGTTTATATTTTTAAATATTTAAAATTATCATAATTAAATTAAAAAATGCTGTAATTATAAAACGACTTTGAAAATGTATTTAGATTCTTAATAGCCTTTTGCTTACGATATGATCGAACATAAGAGCAAGTTCGTGCGATCCAGTTGTGTATTTTATTTTATTGCTAAGTCAACCTCTAATATAAACAAAATTAAGTTATTTTTAAAATACATATGTATAAGAAATGAAATAATTTAAATTAATACCAGCTGTACGAGTATAAGCCATCTGCTAGTTTTTACTATCGAAACAATATCATCTAAAGTAACTTTATAAAAGAACTGACCCAAAGAGGCTACCTTGAGAATCACCACGAGTCCGCGTATAATGAACCAAAAAATAATTTCCCTAAAAGAGACAGCTTGAAAACTGATGATTATAAGACGTCTACTTGCCAAAAACCTTATCGAAAAGTTTCAATAGACCTGGGCCCATGTTCTGTAACTCAGGCTATAACTTTCCCCATTTAATGCCTCTGAAAAAACGGGTTTCTGTGAAGTTGAAATGATACCTTAAATTTTAATTTGTTTGACTGGGATTTTCCAATGGAAGGCGATAAATTGAAAAATAATTTTGACATCTAAACAACAAAACAAACATATTTTTCTTGTTTCTCGACTACTTTTCGATTCGAAAGTTAGAGAACATATCGATGGTGTTGCGCAAAAATTGTCAATCTGATATTTTCAATCAGGTTTCTAATGTTTAAAATATAAACTTTTAAATGTGTTTAATTTTATTGTTCAATTGAATCGTTTCAAAACATTATTATTTTTTATATTAGCGACGTGTTTCGGATTCAATGTTCCTTCTTCGGGCTTAATTTGGTGACTGTTGAAAATATCAGATTGTCCCTTTTTGCGCAACACCATCGATATACATATGCCCTGGCAGCAGCTGAGCATTCAAAGTAAAAATGCTCTGAAGTTAAAAAAAACCGCTCTTATATGGCTCGCTCTACCCGCATTATCGAATGCGTTAAATAAGTCTTACTGATGAAGTTTCAACTTGACGGTATTCCATTTGACTTTGTTTTACGAAACTTTTTACGTTTGTATGTTATTCTAATACAAATTAGTGTTATTTTAACAGCAAACGTTAAGTGCAGCCTTCCCATCAGCCGTCAATAAACTTCTTTTCTATTTATATCTACCCATTGCGGTATCGTATCTGAAAAATTCCCAGCGATAACAGTGAATATCGGTAATCAGCTATCATTCTCACTTACTATATTCGCTTTCGGAGTGGCAGTCGGTGTAAACAAATCGCTTGTTATCGACTTGTACGCACTTCCATTTGAAGTAGTATTCCTTGTTTACCGTTCATAAAGGTGTTATCGACATCCTCTAACTATATACCTACTTCACAACAATATGCCATCTGTCAGTAAATTTTTATTCGATGTTGGCAAATCAAAAAGCTTAAATTCTATTTTGGGTAAGTTGCAAACCTATCTATATAATTTATTATTGTACGTTAAAGCCTATTTTTTATCCGCGTTATGTTATCTGAAAAAAAAAGTGATAACATTTCAACAAGATAATTAAGTGTACGAATTCCGCCCCCTCAAACAATTGTGTTAATTAATTCTAATCTTATAGAATACCTATAGACAACTTGGCATATAGTGTGTAGTTGTCACAAACCCATTCAACTTAAGGGTCACAATGTCAAATTCGTCAATTAAATTGAAATCGTGTTCAAGTGTGTCCTCCTTTGAAATTTAATTAATTGGAAAATATAAGGGAGAGCATCATCAAAAAGGCAAACGAAAAATCTCATATTAATACAAAAAGAAAGCGAATTATATTTTCTTGACGAATTTTTCATTTAAATTGGCATGGCATTAAGCATCAGCATGAGTGCGGGTGCTCCTCAATTGGTTAGGGAGGGGGGCTTAAAGATATAATAATGGTTTAATCCAAAATACTAACAATATAATCCTTGAAATTTCATTAAAGACCAGACAAAAAAAAATTCCACCTACCTAGAGCTACGACTTTCAAATTGGGGAGTGTTGTCTGCAAACGGTGCGAGTCGGGAATTTTGATTTCAATAGAAGGAAATTCTTTTGAAACTTTTTTTATTTTTTTTTAACTAACACTGAGGGGTGTTCTGTTAACGCGTACCTAGTAATGAGCATTTTATATTTTTTTTTATTTGTTGCCTTGCCTGTCCAGAGTTCATTTGCTTTGGTGTGCCACCCGGTGTGGGTGTGGGGAGGCAGTTGGTGTCAACATTGACTTTGCCAAAAACAAGATTATAAAATTCTTGAAATTCCTTTGGTGTAATTATGTACGTAAAATGTATATAATTTCGAGGGTAAAGTTCATGTTTTTGATTTTTGTTTATGTTGCTGGAAAAAAATAAAACAATTGGGAAATTAAATAATTTTTTTCCTGCGTGTGTTAACTCGCAGGGGGTTAAGTCTGTAATTTGATTAATGCAGATATCTACTGCTTAAATCAATAACTAAGAATCTTTGATAATCAAAGTGGGTTTTTTTCAATTTTTTTCCAGTTCGATTTTACAGTCAATTAAATTCTTAAACGTGATTTACAAAAGTAATTTCATAATGTGGATTGTATTTTATTAGGAAATTAAAAGAACAATAAGGCTTAGTTTTCTTTAGGAAAGTAAAATTGTTGAAATTTAGAAAGTAAAATTGTTGAAATTTAGAAAGTAAAATTGTTGAAATTTAGTCAAATGACACCTCCATTGCTCACAAGATATTTGGCTCCAAAATGGTGATTTCTTCTTCAATTTTAAGTTTTCAAAAAAAAATAAATATTTTTTAAACTGAGTAGTATTTGAGCAGTTACTTCAGTTAATTTTGAATTGATTAGTGGGCTTAAGGTCGAATTTCTGATTGGACCACAGAACCTCTAAAATACGCCCAACAGCTTGCGTCAAAATATCATTAAGCAAGCCTCCCAAATTACGACAGATGCAGTTATGTCTGAATTTTCTTATTTTGAAAAAAAACTGCAGTATTTTATCTGCTCAAAATTTGTAAAAAAAATACAAAGCCAGAAATATTTTTGGTAAATAAAGACAAATATTTTTAAAAGCTAAACCAGAAGTATTGGAAATTGTAGAAATAAATAGAATAAAGTGCACGACTAGATTTCACGTATGTTCTTGCTCTTATATTCAATCACATTGTAGTAAAAACAGAAAATATACATTTTTTTAAAGTAGTTTTTTTTTTTACTTAAATTCTTATTTTTTTGAAGTGAAACTTTTTTGCGGCGCTGGGGGTAGACAAATTTCTAGAGAGCGGGTCAAAATTCTGGCTTCAAAATACTGTTTTTTTTATTTTGTTTGCTTTTCAAAATTCTGCTTCTCAAAATTCTGTCCGAAAACAAAAAAGAAAATGATTTTTTTTTTTTTTAATTTTTAATTAACTTTTTACTTGCGATTAAAGGTACTATAAGGCAAGTTATGTATTCGTAAAAAAAAAATTTCTATCAATCAAACATGACATAACAATCATAGAGAACACCAAAAAAGAGGTTCCCCCAACTCCGTCTGTCTGTCCACGAGTCTGCAGCCTAAACGGTTCGGTGGATTTGCTTCAAACTTGGTACATATTGTTTCCGGTAAAATGACTAAACGTTTATTTCATTTTTTTAAGACGACAAATAAGAGTAGCTCCCATACATTTTTTTTTTGGCCAAAAACAAAAATCTTATTGTTCACTAAAACGGCTCCAAGGATTTTTGTAAAAAAAAATCGGTAATGAAAGGAAAAATGTACATTTTGGTAATTTTTTTTTTGAAACAAATTGTTAGTTTTGGTACCTGAAAAACGGTTGGGTTGATTTTAAAATTTTTTTATGCAGACGCTTCTACAAAATCTTAACACTAATGTAAGCAAAAATAAATTGAAGAAAACGCAAACAATATGTTTATATTATTTTTGTTTTTGTTTTAGTGGACTGTGTGAATTTATAGCCAATTGAATGAATTTGTGACCTTTAGTCCAAAATGCGTTTCGCCCAGGTACTACAGCTGGGCTCATCAGTTAGATGCTGTAGTACCTTTCTAAGACGCATTATTTTTTGATCGATGTTTACCGACTTTAATAAAACTTACAGCGATTACTCACTGTAAATTATATTTTTCTAGGGGAATTTGGTTAGATTCATGCACCTAGAATTATGTTTTGCCCGTGGTCTGGCCAGTGAATTAATTGAAGAAAACGCAAACAATATGTTTATATTATTTTTGTTTTTGTTTTAGTGGACTGTGTGAATTTATAGCCAATTGAATGAATTTGTGACCTTTAGTCCAAAATGCTTTTCGCCCAGGTACTACAGCTGGGCTCATCAGTTGCGTCTTAGAAAGGTACTACATCATCTAACTGATGAGCCCAGCTGTAGTACCTGGGCGAAACGCATTTTGGACTAAAGGTCACAAATTCATTCAATTGGCTGTAAGCAAAAATATTTCAAAACATGTTTTTTTTATTTAAAAAAAAAAACTCTTTTTTTGAGAACTCAAAATTTCGAAAACCACTTGATGAATTTTTTGCGAAACTTCGTCCTTGAAAGTTTTTTTTGAAAGTAACTTGAGTAGTTAATAAAAACTGTACTCCCAAAATAAAAAACAACGGTACTTCCCACACAAATGTTAAAAAACCGTTAAGAAAAAAATTTATTTCTCGAAAACGGCTCCAAGAATTTTTATAAAAAAAATTGTGTGTTCTTAGATTAGTACACTTTTAAGTATAAAAATATTTCTTTTTGCGTACTTATTAACGGTACTTGCCATAGAACCACTTTTCATATTTTCGACTTTCTCAATATTGGATGAACCGATTAAAATAATTTTGTTTATGCAAATGCTCCCTAAAATTGTTAATAAGACTGCGTACTCAAACTTTAAAATTTTTCGATTTTTAAAAAATAAATAAATTTTTTTGAAAAATCGGTTTTTCAAAACCAGTCAGAGATTTTTTTTTAATTTGAATTTTATATGTATATCAATAATATGTTCGAAATGGCGCTTCATTTTTTTTTTTCCTAAAAACGAAGTCAAAGATTTATACATAAAAAATTAATTTATTAAAAAACCACTCCAAAGATTTTTGAATTTTTTTTTTATACATATTCTTATTAGTCAACGAATTCAAACTACATCTTTGTTTTCCCTCAAACTATAACGACTAAGCAATATAAAAACATTTAGTTATGTCTATTATCCATTTAATTCTATCTTATTATTCTTTTTTACGAATTTTTGCCCACATCACTGAATACTAAATACAATGTAGGTCCTCATACATTTATGAATACATACATATATTTGTCTAAGAATCACATGAATCTTATGTATGTATAGTGTACCTAAATTATAAAGTTATATGCATATAGCTACCTACCCACCTACGTCCTTAATTTTCATTATTATATGTACATGTTTACATACTTAGGTTCCATCAATTGGTCTATATATGTAGATATATTTTACTCTCCTAACTTATATAATTAAAATCCATAACTTAGATTTAAATATACATTTGTAGGAAGGTACCTATGCAACTATTCATTTAATCATTAATTCGACAATTCTAATAATAGAGGTAAACTTACCTACATAGGCTTTATACCTGCATAGGATAACTACGCCTAACTAACTAAGCCTCAATGGTTACATAAAAGCATAAATACGAGTAGTTACTTTAAAGTTATTAGCCTCAAGAGCAAGTTCGTACGATCCAGTCGTGCATTTTATTTTTTATACAAATGCTCCCGAGAATCGGTGTTAGTCCAAAAATTGTTCATCCAATTGTGTGTATTCGAGGCGGAATTTTTTTGTTGGTTCGTTTTGTTTATAGTATTAGATTAGTGTGTGTGTATTGCGTGTATTTGACGGCGATTTTTTGGTTTTGCTATGTTAATGATCATACATTATTGTATATTGGGCCATAGCGAGGTAACCGTGCGTTGGAGCGGAGAATTCTCCGAAATCGGGCGAATCGAAGAACATTTGCTTCGAGGTAATCTTCCGACAGCTGTGCGGGACATTTCTCCGACAAATCGGAAAATGTTCGGCTACGATGACGGTAACCTTGACAGGGCAGATTGTGTTTAATTAATGTGTGTAATGTTCAAGTCGCTGGTCCCATTGCCAGGGCTTCAGTTTATATACTTCGTAGAGAAATATATACGGAGTAGTATATTGTAAGTAATATAAATTTGCTGAACCATGAATCAAAGTTCGAACGTCGCGAAGGTGACGTGTGTACAATTGGAAGATAGGTCGTTATGGCGGATATATTTATGGAAGTACGGGGATGGTATCAAAAAATTTCAACTTGGTTGTTCTTTGACCGGCTGACTTAGAACTCCGAAAAAAAAAGTTTTATTTCTGGCGCGTATACATAAGTACACACACCCTTTTTTTAAGTATTCTTATTAATAGCTTTGTCTTTTACTAAAAAAAAATATCTCGTGAATTATGGTATTCTGAGCGTATACTTTGGACCAGCAGAGTATATTTATTGAAATTAGATGTCGTCGTTCGCTTTTAATAAATCATAATTACGTGCATGTTTTTACAACCTACCTTATTGGCTATATTATAGATATTAGTATCTAGTCGTTAATTTCCACAAGACCATAATACATTTTAGGATTTTGTGTGCAGACATTTTCTGTATCATTCATTTTTAGGGACATTGAAGAAAGTGATATACCTAATTAAAGTTAGGAAAACTAAATAATTTACTTCTTTTCTTCTACTTCGTGTTCAAGTTTACCAAATTATTCGATCTTTGCTCTCATATTTCATTGTTTTTTTTTTTCGCAAAAAAAAAACAGAAAAACTTTCCTTTCATAATTGTAATAGCCATTAATATTCCTGCATGTAGCGAAAGAATAGGCTGTTTATCACTCGACCACACAGAGAAATTCACCTATACCCTCCCTAAACCTATACACGAAGAAACTTATCATATTTCCAATTCAAGACCAACAAGATGGTATTTTTAGCTTCCTTTCCAACCAAAATTCTTGGATGTGGGCAGCAGATTGTCTATAACTAATGCCCTTTCACCTATATATTTCTAACAATATTTTGATTTATCATTCACAATTTATTTTGCTCCGAAATTCTAACTGTAGTTTTTCTAACCATAAATGAATCAAATAGTTTACTAATTCATCTATTTCCGTCTTTTCTTTGCAGGTATGTGTTCGTTTGAAGCTATTTATAACAAGAAAAACACACACAGTTTTGTAAGTTATATGTGTATATTACCGATAGTTTTGAAATCAATTTCTAATGGAATTGAAATAAAGTAATTGCAACAACAACAACAAAAAATTAAACAAAACAAAATGTAATTTAATAATAACCCAGATAATCTATTTTTTTGTTGTCAGTGTTAAATGACGTCTATTCGCTATAATATCACAACCAATGTGACCATTTACTACTGATAGGTAAAGATGGTACAGATGGCGTCAAAAACATATAAAACATATGCCAAATTGAGTGAAAAATGAATGCCACTTACCGTTAGCTTTTCGTGCTTTTGTCATCATCATCAAACAATAAATAAAAAAAAAGCACAAGACTTCAAGGCACCAGGCAACCACGAACTATATACATATACAATTTCCCTCATGGGGGCAATATTGGTATCTATCATAAAATTATCGTACTGGTAGATTGTATCAAATTGGCAGCACTGACCATGGCAAAATTCACGCTAGCTCTATCTACCCCTTGAGTATATTTCAAAAACTTGTTTCTTATTTTTTATTTTTGTATACGTTACGGTTCAGTGAAAAAAGATAACTCACAAAAAAGTTTTAACTACCAGGATACGAGGATAGGACATACAGGATGCCTTTTGTCCTTATGTCTTGCAAAATGACGGTGATGGTATACTTTTGTGCCGTTTTGGTTGTGTGGTGTCGTGATAGTGATGATGATGATTTCGATGACGTTCCTTCTTCTTGTCCATGTCCATGGCATTTACGTTGTCCTTGTTCTTTTGGTCATGGCCGGGCCGAGATGGGTTGGAGCGGGCGGGCGGCATGTTATATGAGAGTTGATGGGTGCTCATTTTCTATTTTTGCTAACGGGTCTAGGTAAGTGGAGTGCAATGGAATAGAAAAAAATCTCTACTATGAAACATAATAATATAATGAAACACACACACACACAATAAATTGTAGCAAAAAGGATATCTAACGAACAGAAACAAAAATAAAAAAAACCATAGAAAAAAATATGTCTTTTTTATTTTGCAAAAAAAAAAAGAAGTTAAACATGTCCTTAATAAATGTTTGCGATTGATAGTGTCATTCATCTTGAACACACATAGCGGAGTACAAAAGTTTGGATTCGATATTCTCCGCACCTTTCCTTCCTTCTACTCATATACATGTCATGAGTCCTTTTTAGTTTTCTCTCATATGGTATTGTCATAAAACTTACGACGACGAGTGCTTTAGTTTGTTGTGTGTGGATGCGTGTATGTGTGGGTGGTTGATAAAGGATTGAAGATTGAAGCGGTAACGATTTAGTTTAGCGCCTGATGGCTATTGTCAAATCAGGGATATTTTTTGCAACAACAACAAACAAGGATGATTGGTATATAGCTATTTTGATAATAGTTTGTTATTCTATGCAAGTGACATTTTCTCTAAAAATGGATAAAGCACACACAAAAAAAAACTTCTTTTGGTACAAAAGATACAGTACCTAGCTATATGTGTAGCATGATAACATCCTGAGAGTTTATTTATTTTACAATTTAAGGATATCTTAGATTGTGAAGGGGTTTCTATCCTGAAATCATCCAATTTAACGAGGGATTGGCCTTTGGAATTAATTTAGTTTTGTAGTTTATCGCAAAGAGGTTTAGGCTGATGGTCAATTACTGCCTAAATTTTCTGGACGACACATTCACGACTTGCACTTAAAGATAACAATATATACCTAGCGATGTTTTTTTATCGTAACATTTAAGTAGGAACCTCCGTAACAGTTGGTATTTTCGTGACATATTTCAAAGGTTTAACGAGGGCAATCTGAAACCAGTAACACATCAAAGAAACTGCTTTAGTTTATTAAACGAAAGGGTCTTATATCTAGATCTAAAGAATTTTGGTGAAATAACTGGTTTTGAGTGATTTAATTTTAGAGAATTTATGTAAGTAAAAGTGAATAACTTGAGAACGCTTGGGCAGATTTGGACAAATTTTGTTTTAATATAAGGTTGCCCGCAAATTACGATCACAAAGTAATTTATATGAAGTTGAGTTGGGCTGGTCAACTTCGGTCGAACAATAGGGCAAAATTATCCATTTTATTATATTAATTATTGTAAGTGTAAAAATATTTAAACTTCCAAATGAAAAGAAGAGTTGGCCTTGTTGACAGCTGTCACTTGATTTATGCTCAGTTTGGTTTGCCATTTCATAATGAAAAGACTTACTTTTGAACAAAGTTTGCAAATCGTGCAAATTAATTACCAAAATAATGGTTCAGTTCGCGCGACCCATCACAAGAAAATTTTGTTTGGCGACGAAGCTCACTTTTGGTTAAATGGGTACGTTAATAAGCAAAATTGTGTTATTTGGAGTGATCATTATCTACAAGCCATTGCTGAGACTCAAAAAGTAACTGTTTGGTGTGCTCTATGGGCATAAGGAATTGGTCCATATTTCTTCAAAAATGAAGCCGGCCATAATGTCAGAGTCAATGGGGAATGCTATAGAGCCATGATTATGATTAATTACTTTTTTGAGCCTGAATTGGACGATGTTGGTGTGGACGAGCTTTGGTTTCAACAATATGGCGCAGCATGCCACACAACAAACGAAACAATCAATTTATTGAAGGAAACTTTTGGTGAGCGCATTATCTCTCGTCGTGGGTCTGTTGCGTGGCCTTTAAGATCGTTCGAATTAACTCCGCTGAGCTATTTTATGTGGGGTTATGTGAAGTCGTTTGACTACGCAGATAATTCGAGACAATTGACGCTTTGGAAGAGAATATTTTGCGCGTTATTGCAGACATATGGCCCCAATTGCTGCAATCAAACCTCTGCTGATTTAGCTTCAACATGCGATCTTTTTGCAACATATTTTGAGACTGTGCATAGGGATCATTCTTTTCCAGTTATTCCAGACTTGATGTTGAACCAATCTCATCTACAAATGTGAATCTGGGACATCTTTGTTTGTCTGTTGATGACATAATAGAAGGAATTTTAAAACTGAACCCTAGTTTGAATCCTGGTCCAGGTGGTATTCCGTCTTTTTTAATTAAAAATAAAATGCACGACTGGATCGCACGAACTTGCTCTTATATTCGATCACATCGTATGCAAAAGATTTCTATTGAAAATTTAAATATATTCTTAAAGTCAGTTTTAACTCAATTTTGAATATACATATACATTTTTTTTAAATTTTGTTCTAAAATAAATTGGTATGACAATATTGAATATTTAATAATATAAGCTTTAAAACAAAAGATTAAATTGGTTTAATTAAAGAAAATATAATTCAAAATTCTGAAATAAATACTTAAACTAATTTGACCTCAAAAAAAGGTACATCATTTTATTTCTTGGATAAACTTGAATTTACGATTAAAAAAAATTTTGAAATCTGTAAAGCGGTTTTGAGAAAAAAAAGTTTTTTTTTTAAACTTTTTGAAAATACTTAAAAAAAATTCAAAAATGCCAATTCATAGGTATTCAAAAATACATACAAATGTAATTTAAAAAAAAAAATTAATGATTAGTTTTCGAAATATAAATTTTGTAAATTTTTTCCTTATGATGATTTCAAAAAAATATTAAGTAAAAATATTGGTACGCGGTATAATTTGGGCAACCTAAGTCTATATATGTGTGAAATTTCGAAAGAATCGGTTGAGCTGTTTAAGAGATAGTCGGAAGCAAAAAAAAAAAACGGTCCAATGGAAAGTACCGTTTTTAGACATTTTTCTATTTTTTTTTTCAAGTTATATGGCAGGTACCGGTATTTTCTGATCTAAAAAAAAATTTTAATTTCCCCTCTGTACAATACCTACAAAACTCTATATACCAAGTTTGAAGCAATTCGACCTACCCGTTTGGTCTGTAGGTGTCTATACATTTAAGCTCGTAAAAGAAAATGATTAAATATCGTTTATATTACCCAACTTAAAAGGTTGATTTACCTAATTTAATTATTTGGTGCAGCAAACTTTCTAGGTTACCGTAGTTTGTACTTAACCGAAAGTATTAATTTACTTAGTAATTTTAACTGTATATGTGGTTGACGTTACAAACTTAAAAATTGGTTTAACCAATTTGTTTCTTTGCAGTAGTACAGATACTCGATTAAAAGCAGCACATATTCTTGATTTTTTTGTGTACATAGAATTAACTTAATTATGTCGAATTAATCAGAATCATGTGATTCATCATCTTCAAACATTTGGTGCATAAGGTTGACATTTTTTTAAATTTTTATTGATGACTTGACTTCTTAAACTTCTTATGATTGGGTCAGATGAAATAAGAATTCTTTTATAAGCATCGGTAAGGGTATCTTACCTAGACATTTTTCGACCAACGTGTCCTCAAAGACTTTAAAAGCTTCTGTTTCTTTACTCTACAGCAGGGATTGTCTCAGCATCACCTACATAACCTCTAGTTGGAGAAAAGTCATTGTTATTTTGAATCCGAACGCTTGAAACCCCACCCGTCGGAACCAAAAGATTTCCTATAAGGCTATCTTCTTTCCTATTATTGACGACCCTGGCAAGACTAATAGATATTCGCCAGAAGCTAAATGATGGCGTTCTTTCACAGGCCCAGCATGCATACACTAATCCGTTTGAGACAGACCTTCACGAAATGTAAGGCACAATTGAAAAATCTATTCAATTCAAAGAGTTAATGCTGGTTGTGTTTCTTGACATAAAAGGGGCATTCAATTAAGTAGAAAATAAAGGCATTCGACAAGCCATGGACTGATTTTAGTGGCAAGGACACGCTACTGTCAAATGGGATCGACTTTATGCTTCAGTCCAGGATCGTGAATCGAGAATAGGGATACTTCAAACGTAATGTTAGGACATGCAGAGGTACTCCACAACGGGGTGTCTTATCTCCTCTTCTTTGGCTTCTGGCCGTTAACCAGACCTTACTAAAGCTAAAGCCAACTGGTGTCAACATCTCGTTATTGGCATCAGCTAAGCTCATTAATTTGGCCAGTAGTTGCGGACCAAATGTAATCCCATTACACACCCAACTAGTTTTGTTCACGAGGAAATGCAATATTCCAAATATAATCTTATAAAACTTATTGTTAAGATACTACAGTTCAATTTGTGAAACTTTAACCTTTGTATTATATGAGTACTACGGCTTACAAAAATCTCCTTCATGGGCACATAATTGCTTCAAATTGCCTTATAGCATTAGGCCAGTTAGGTTAGGTTCGAAGGTGGATTGAACGGCAAGCCGCCTCACCTTACTCTGATCTAAATGGATCCATACCGTAAGATAGATACCTCTCAGATATGGGTAGGCTAATCATGTTTTCAATGTCATTAAATTGATTAAAACTATCATGACACCAGTAACATCTAAAGGCAGATTAATGGTATTACAAAGCTTTCCGCCAATCATTCAAAAATTAGACTTCTATGCTTAATGATGAAATTCTTGTTATTGATTGTTATGATGGCACAGGGACATAAGTCCCAATTTTGCTTTTTGGAACTTAAGTCCAACATAGATGAGACAGAGGTCTCAAAATCTAATTTGGGATTTGAAGATTTCTTTTTAAAAAGTTTCAAAAAAAAATTGCATATACCCAAAGCTGTACCCACCCCAAATAATATATTTAGGCCAAGCAGGAAGCCGAGCTTGCTTAAATTTATTGTTTACATTTGAAATCTATTTTATGTTTTAAATAAAGATTTTATAATGTGTCATTTGGCCATAATTATGTCTCATACAATCTGGGAGTTTTATCCCATCAACACCAAACAAAAGTTGGGACTGATGTCTCACCGAGGTGGGATGTATGCCCCAAATTAGTTTTTGTGATTTATGTTTCACATATGTGGGGCACAAGTCCCAAAAAGCAAAATTGGGACTTATGTCCCTGCACCGGTACTGGTGGAGTGTTTTGGAGATTTTGGCTTTGCAAGTCTGTGATATTCTTTTCGTTTCTCACTATCACCATTAGCTAACCGCCCACCTCCCTTGTCCTTAGATAATAAAATAACTGTAATTTTGGCCCTGTATTTCTAAGTTCTAAAGGCTCCTCTCACAGCCCCTATGTCCATGCATTTACACAGTAACAATAACCAAGAATACAGGAAAAACAAAAACACGTAAGATAAGTCAATTTAACTGCAAACTTTTGCAGGGTTCTAGAAGAACTCAATATTTTGTGAATGCAATCTTTGAATATCATTCATTAAATTCGGATGAAAAATTGCAATATTAATTTTGAGACGTTGAATTTATATTAATGTATCATTCAAGAGAGTGTAGTCATCTACTTCACATTCGTTTTACTTAAAGAAATAAATTGATTGCAATCTTTTGATAAGAAGGAATGCATTCTTTTGCATTAACTTGCATTCTTTGGCATGCAGAATAATTAAACGATATCCGTGATACGGCTCTTTTGACACAAAGCGATTAATTCGACGCCATAATGCTCTGAATTCTTCTAGCAATCTGTTAGGCGGAACAGTTTGAACAACTGAATCATATCTTAAAATATTTGCATCACTTACAATAAACCTCGATCAATTATGATCAGATATGCAGACCCAGGCAAGATTGTTTTAAAATCTACTCCATAAATAGAACTTATCTGATGAATTTCTCACAATAATTGTTGTCGAAATTGTGGCACCAGGAAAAAAAGGAAACAGTCATTCATTTCCTTTGCAATTGAGAATAAAAATAATTTATGAAGATCAAAGATTGGACTTGGATCTATTTTCTGTGGGCGACAAAACTGTTCTAGTAGCATTCTCTCGAACTCTTTAGACTGTGAGCAAGTGGACTATGGGCATTTTGGAGGCATGTACGATGAACAGCGAATGGATGATCACACTGGCGAAACAGTTTTTGCTTCAGAATAAAAACAGCAAAGCTAATAGATTTTATGCTTTTCTGATTAAAGTTGAAAATCGCTACAGTGAGTCTTAAATATCAACTGAGTTTGTAAATTAAAAAAAAAAAAATGTTTAATGTCAAAAACTGTCAAACTATTCGTCACTACATCTCCAAATGTTAACTACGTAAGTACAAAGCAGACCCTTATAAAATTACCTTTACCAACCTAAAGCGCATTTATCTCCTGTCTTCTCAACTGTAAATACCAACAGACCTTAACTATTTATGTTTCTATTTGAATATGGTCAGCAATTATTTGATTTAGCCACCTTGGTTCTTTCCCCGAAGAAGAAAACAAACTTGAGTAATAATCACAGTTTTCATCGGGCATCTATTAGTACCAAAATGTTACTGGTCCGTAAATGTACCTATGCACATCTACTCAAGTTTATATGCATGGTTGAATCAATTTACGTCTTGATATGGTAAACATTTCTCTATTTATCTTTTCTAATATGTTAAGAGGACATTAGATATAACACAGTTCAGCTGATATAATACTAACTTGTATAAATGTACTTGCATTTCATTGAAGCATATCCTTAGTGCATCATTGCATTGCGTAATTCAAATGCTTACCTTCTGCTTATTTCTATGATTCAGTTATACTTCAGTTATCATATATTTATACAAACATACACACCGCAATTCAAGAGGCTATAGAGCGCGTTTCCAATACTTGAATATTACTTCGGATTCAAAGACGGTTCAGTCAAGCAGTGCTGATTCTTCTAAGGTATTGATTTTTGGTCAGGCAAAATGTGAATACATTAAAGTAAGAATAAAGATTGAATAAAAAATTGAATGTAGACAAAATTTTGAATAGAAATTCAAGGACAACATTAACATTGACAAATGATAGATATCTATAATAAGGGTTCACACCAGGTAAAAGGCCTTCCTTGACTAGTGGTCATACTTCGGGCATGTTTAATATTAAAACCATCAGATATTAATTAGATGAAACAACATCACAACTTATTTTTTCGACAAATCAGATATTTACACTGGAAATGAAACGCTCCAAGTTCTTTAAACAGCAGATTTTGCTGTAGGATTATTATTTATATAATATGTATGTTAAAGTCTTGCATCCAAAATAAAATTCGAACTCCATATTTTGATCAAACTTGACATTTCAATGTTGGAGTACATACATAAACTGAATTCAGATATTCGGTTTGCTTGTCTGTCTGTAGGTTACTCTTCATTCTAAGCCACAGTTTGAAGGAAACTAGGCACTTCAATGAAGCTATAGCGGAAAAATCGAATTATTTTTTTATGTTCCTTGCTAGCTACTACACTGCAGTACCTTTACGACTATAGATTAGGTATAGCCTTGATTTCGGTTAAACAAAATTTTTAACATAAAATGATACTGGCGGTACATACCATAGAACTGGTGTTGCTTTGATTATCGACTTTTCTTCAAACGGCTCCATCGATTTGAATCAAATCAATCTCTATTACAGTTGTCTAATAATTATATCAATATGTTATTTGTTGCTTATCAAAAAAGTTGATGTTTTAGAATTATCGGTACCAAACATCCATTTTTACTTGCGATTATAGGCACAACAGGGTGGCTCACGAATCGTGCTACAATAAGAAATTTAAATAACTTTTATTTTAATCGATGTATTTCATTAATTTTTTTTATTGGATTAAAAATTAAATTTTTAATGGTTTTTAAAGATGATAGACCGCAACTGACCTCCACGCTCATCCGCATATGCGGCACCTGATCACAAAATTGTTCATTGTGTCCTGAAGGGTTGAAATTGGGATCGCCTCAATTATTGTCTTAATGGATTGCTTCAATTCAGTCAAATTTCTGGGTTTCCTTTTGTACACTTCCTGCTTGAAATAACCCCATAAAAAAAGTCTGGTGCTGTCAGGTCGGGTGACCTTGGGGGCCAGCGGTAAGTGTAGTTTCTGGATATCAATTTGTTAGGGAATTTTCGTTGGAGCTCCGCTATAACTTGTGTGGCTACGTGTGTACCTGCTCCATCTTGTTGAAACCCAATCCTGCTAAAAGGGATACGTCTTCGCCGAAGTTCTGGCTAAAAAAAACTCCTTCAGCATCTTTAAATAACGGTCCCCATTGACAGTTTGTGTTTTACCGCTTTCTTCAAAGAAGTATGGCCCGACAATACACCTTGATGAAACTGCGCAACACACAGCGACTCGTTCTGGGTGCAGTTCCGTCTCATGGAGCATTTCTGGAATACATTCACTCCATATACGGCAATTTTGCTTGTTAACATTGCCGTTTAAGTAAAATGGAACTCATCAGACATGAACAAACAATTTATCAATGTGTTGTCTTCTTCGGCAATTGCAATCATTTTTCGGCAAAATTTCAGGCGAAGAGGCAAATCCTGAGGGCTTAACTTGCGTGTAATTTGGACTTTGTACAGAAACAATAAGTCATCATGAAGTATGTGTTGTAATGACCGTCTGCTAACTCCAATTTGGCCCGATAAGTTTCGAGTCGAAACACTTGGATTTGCCTGTATTGCCGATACAACAGCCACGATTGTATCCTGAACCCGAACATTGGTATCTCTATGATACGGTCTTCGTTCGATGCTTCCAGATTCGGCAAACATGTTCACCAGCCCCATAATGGTCCATCTACTCGTGGATGGACCCTGTATTTTGTTATTAACAGTACCTGCCTACAACCATTTTATTGATTTCCGACTTTCTCATAAACGGCTCAACGGATTTCGATGAAAAATTTTATAAAGGAGCTTCTTCAAATTCTAAGTAGTATTGCATTTCAAATTTTCGAAAAATATTTTTTTTGGGTTTTTGAAAAAAAAATATTTTTTTTTTTGAAAATTCAATTTTTCAAACGGGTGGACATTTTTTTCTGAATTTATATTATTAGACACATAAAATGTTCATACCAATTTTCTTTAAGAATTAGTATATATATGCTTTATAGTTTTATATATAAGAATTTTTATATATAAAAAATTAAGTGAAAAACGACTTTAAAAATACATTTAGCCGTTTCTATTAAGAATCTTTTGCATATAATGTGATCGAACAAAGGAGCAAGTACGTGCGATCCAGTCTTGCATATTATTTTATATATAAAGATGAACAATTAGATGTGTATAAAAACTTTGGTTATTACATTATTTTGCGCCCCGTAAACTAGAGTTAAAGTTAAGAAGAACTCATCCGTTTTAAAAATGTCATAGTGTGCCTTTACCTAAATAACATATAGCATTTGAGAATTTAACATCCTAGCAAACAACAAGCGATTCAATTTTCCATTAGCTAGAAAGTCCTTTTTAAAGTGAATTGTACTTTAAAGCTTTACAGATTAGCGATACAGTATTTGTGGAATTCTTTTTTTATATTGATTGAGTTTACAAAAAGACGCTTAACACAAATATCGAAAAAAAACAGTTTTTTGAGTTTCCGAGATATTTATTTTTTTTTTAAATTTCGTTTTCCAAGCAAGAAGTACAGTCGAGTCAGCATATCTTAAATACGCTTAACTGAAAAATTCGGTTAGTTGAAACACAAAGTTTGTCATGCAGCATTTCACAACTTTCATACAAACTACATCGCTTAACTGAAACCCGCTTAATTGAAAGATTCGGTTAAATGAAAAAATAATTACGGGCAAAATCATTTCTTTATACTAACACTACTCCGCATAACTCAAATAAAAAAAACTTGTTCGTCTCGGGACCCCCGATAGAAGTGATAACCTAAACTAATCTAAGTTGAACTATTTAATACTCGTATTGAAATTGTTTAACTTAAAAAAAGCTTTAAAATTTATTCGATAATTTGATTAATTTCAAAAGTTCTCCGTATGCGCGAGAAAAAGGGAAGCCAGACAGACTAGCGCCGCAACGCTTTACGTATAACGTCTATTTATCGATATACTTATGCTATCGCGTTTGTAGATGATGGCTGGGGCAATAACTTTGTGGAATACGGTTTTTAAAATTATTGAAATTTTTCATCAACTTTTGCATTCAGGCCGTTTTGCTGATACGAATCATAAATATTTATGTTCAACTTAAAACGATTATGGACTACCTTTTCCTCTGCATTAACTGTCACACAAGTGCTTAGGGTGAACTTAAATGCTTAAGGTGTGTATCAGCAAACGGGCCTTAAAATGTCAAAAAAAAACCAATTAATCTATACATATAGTAAAACACATTCTTATTATTTTTATACCGGCATACAGCCTCAAGTTTAACCTCAATTTTAAGACCTTAAGTTTAAAGATTAAACTATTAGAATAGACGATATAAGCTCAAAACAACCACATCTTTTCTTTTTAATTAATTTTCAAACATAACTGTTCTTCTACACTCGCAATCTTGAATGTTCTTCATGTTTAAAGATTGCAAAGCTTGTACAGCTCATAGGGTAAGGATTTGATACATGAAAATAATCGTCATATTGTTATTGTCTGCTTATATGGTGCATATATGGAAGCAGTCAAATGTAATTGACTGATATTTGTAATCTTCTTAATATTACAGTTACAACAACACGCTTGCCAAACATTCAAGTCAATATACTGGGTCATTCCTGAAAAATTTCTAGGTCCACTCTTTAAGGAGATAAAATTCATTTCTTTTCGTAACAGTGGTTTATCCGCCCATAAGAAATTATAAGTAAAAAAAAAATATAGGGTCCGCCAAATAACTTTTTTTTGAAAATGGGCGCAAAACATCGAGTGTAGCTTCGGCTGTGTGGCACGTAGCGCCGTCCTGTTGAAACCAAATATTGCCAATATCCTCCTCTTCAATTTTTGTGAACAAAAATTAGTTCAACATGGCCCGATAACGATCGCCATTGACTGTAACGGCCACTCCTTGCTCATTTTCGAATTATGCCTCTGGACCAAAATCCGCACCAAACAGTGACTCGTTTTGGGTGTATCGGCTTTTAAATGTATGCGTGCGGGTTTTCTTTGCCCCAAATGCGACAATCTTGCTTATTTACATACCCGCCAAGATGAAAATGAGCTTCATCTGAAAAGATATTTTTTTTGGCAAAATCGGCATCTTCTCTAAGTCGATCGCAGGCCCACTTAGCGAGCGTTGTTCAAGCATATACACAACCATATTCGTTCAGCGGAAAGATAATACTAATTCTTTGTCAAATCAGACATGAGCTAAGTGTTACCAGTCACGAAATAAGCACTAGTTGAAAAAAAAACGTTAAATAGCGGACCCGTTATATAAATTATTTTTCAAATGTGTGATTCGAACCAACGCTGCTCCCTATCCGGAACCAGAGCTTAAATCAAGCGCCTTAGACCTCTCGACCAAACTGACTTATGAACGATGGCTGGCAAAAATAGGTTTATACTCTTTGTACAGTAAATTTGCATTCACTTAAGTAGTTAAAATAAAACCAGCAGGCACTTCAATAAGAACTGCATAGTTGTAATATTACATTCAATTAGAATTACATTAACTTTGTTTATATCAACAAGTAAATCAGCGTTTACTGAAACCCAATAATGTCTCAATCGTACGATTCCTATCGAAATATATTTTCTCTCTGCTGTCAATTTCAATCTCCATTGCATTATTTTTGGCTTCCATTCGCATGCGCATTAATAATTCCTTAGCAATATCAACAATTTTATATGACCCTACTGGAATTTCGATTTCATATTCTCCGATATGAAACAAATTGTTTTGTTTATCAACATTGATCATTTAATTATATATTTGAAAATCAACTAATGTACAAACGTATAATCTTTCTCCAGATTTAAGGGTTTATAAGAACCTCAGTTCAAATTTATTATTATATTTCTCATTAACTCAATAGTTAGCAAATTATTACTACATGCCATTCAACTTGCAAATATCTTAGTGGCTTTAGCATTCAACTATCAATCCAGATGCACCCAGTTCAAATCCAACAAATTCGCCCAAGTATTTTTATTTCATAATTTAATTCAGAGAAAGCAATGCTCACCGTAACGCGTTACGTAACGCATCGGTTTACCCTCCCATAAAAAGTTATCACTTCAAAAAGTTGAATACGTCCACCACTTAGATTATTTCTTTCTTTAACTGAACGTAACCAATAAACTTCACACTTCACTTTGGTCTGTCAGTTTGACAACAAAATATTATTTTGTTTTGTTTGTTACGCATAACTTCGGAGCTTTATGTAAATAATAATTTAAAATGATGGCACAAGTGGTACATTGTTTTGTAAAACAAAACAAAAATTCTTATTCTTAGATTGCATTGGGGAAATTGTATTTTAGTTATCTAAACTTAGGTAAAGTATTTTTTTCAGTTATTCATAGATCGTAAAGTGAAGATACCGCTTTACTGAAAAAAATATATGGAAATTGGCGTTTTCGTTAAGCGGATTCGACTGTATTCGCTACTGGACGTTTATATGGGTGTTTCCAGTCCGGGGCTTGCTTGCTATTAAATATTTATGAGTGCCTTACTTATGTATATACGTTCGGCTGAAGGTTAACACAACAAAAACACCACCATACCAAACAAAGTCCTACATCAAAATGCCAAGATTCTATTATGCCCACTTTGACTGATTGCAGAGTAGGTACTTAAATTATCCTCGCTCCTCTTTTTTCAGAAGTTGCTATTTTTATATGTATTTTTAAAGCTTCTTTCATAATACGCATGATGAATTATTTGAACACCCGCAGTGAAAAAACGCCTGCACAACAAAAAAAAACGACCTATTTCAAAATTCTCAAAGGATACACGATGACGAGGACAAGGATGTTTTTTTTTCTGTTCTCTGGCTCTGCCTATATCTGCAGCACCGTTAGTGAGGTACTGGAAATTCCGTGAAGTGCATAAATAAAATTCCTTAACGTTAGACATTAGAAAAATAAAGAAAAAAATATTTGCATTGCTTTAATCTGAACAGCACTTAAATGTCAAGGCCTTAAGTCGAATGCAATCTTGAAATTAAAAATCGATAACGGTTGCATGATTCTCGACGTTTCCAGTCTTGACTTAGGATGGAATGAGACGGGATGGCAAATGACTTCAAAAAGGGAAGAAAACATGAGAACCTACATATATCATCAGACTAATGGAATTTAGATCGAAATGTAGTAGCTGTTCCTTGTTTGATTTTATCATGGATAGATTGGTTTGTGTCTGCTGTCTCAGCCTGCGAGTGTTGTGAGTGTTTTTTTTTGTTGAATCTCACTTTTGAGTGATTTTTTCGGGTCACGCAAAGGAGGAAGTTTTTATTTGTTTTTTTTTGAAACTTTGTCTGCTATCCTTTCTACGAGGTCGCTATTTGGATGTTTTAAAGAAGAATAAGATAGAATTTCCACAGAAAAGCAACAAATTAAAGCTTCAAGTTGAACGTATAATCTCTCCATCAATCTAGATGAAGTTATACGAAAAGTGGGACACATGCCCTACCTATATAGCTCTATCAGTGTTTTCTTTTGTTTGTACATTTTCATGGTCATTAATGACGGAGTTTAAGGATAAAATTCTTCGAAAAAATATGTAATTAGTAAAATATTAAAAACTTTTTCGTGAATTTATTGCGAGTTTTTATGTGTATTTATGCAAAAGGAAAGAAAAATAAATTCTCAATATTTATGCGCCTCAAGTCATGGATTTTGTTTTAAAATAACATATTTACCTAATTGAAAATTCTTTTCGGGTTTTTTGCTGTTTCTCCTTTAGCTCGAGGCAAATTTGAACATTTTGTTTGATAATCTGAGTAAAGTATAGATATTTGAAATAAGGCCCTAGGACTTTATTATTTATCTTAAGAAGATGGTCTGCATATTTTATTTAGCTGTCTTGGTAAACATGCTTATACGATTCTTATTTATTTTTAAATCCGAAGTTGAACACAAAACAGTTCATTTTGACTTTTTTAGAAAATCAAAAATGGTAGACCACGCACATCAGTTTGGTCTGTGCTCATTTTTTCGAAATTTCGTTCTGCCTGAAAAATACCAGTCCACTCTTCCAACGGTAAAGAAATGTTTGTGCTAGGCCCGAATATTCCTGCCCAGGCCCTTCAGAAGTTCTCCAGCCATCAGTGAAACACTTGATAGTATAGAAGTACTTTGAGAAACTAGCTTGTCGCTTCACTTATCCACTTTCTTGTGAGATTTTTGTCGTAGTTATATTTAATGATCATGCCAAATATTGCATTATCAAGAATATATGTTACTGTGGACCTACATATAAAGTCTGTTACGCCAGACCTTATTTTCCCATGTGAGTCCATTTCATACCATTTTCAAATGACCTAACCTAAATTGGGTTAGCTGAAGGATGACATTGATTGCCACTAAAACCAGATCATTGTTCCTGTGATTTAAATACATAGGGCCCTATATCGAGATAATCTCCAAGGAAATTTCGTTTACTACGGAATATTTAATTCCCTCGAAATTTTGTGTGCAATCGTGAATCTTCCAAGGAATAAATTTCCCTCGAATAAAAAATCTTATGAAATGACAGCTAAACTACGTAGGAAATAATTATTCTACCTATAAATTCCGAGGGAAAGTCTTGAACATTATTCACGTTCCCAATACGTTTCTGAGGATTTTTTTTTTTTTATTCACGATAACCCATTTAGTGATATCTAAGGTGGGAACTTGGGCTTCGGGCACCAGGGCACTACTTTGTAATTAATGATTGGTCCAAATCAGAATGTTTATTTTGCAAGTTTCTTGTGTATCATATATGTGCCCTTGTGGCTCCCCAAAAATGTTCAAACAACGTTACTACAGCGAAACCCACTTTAATAAAACTCGCTTAAGTGAAAAACCCGTATAACTGAAAAAAAAAATCCTTCAAGTTTTCTATTTTTCTATGGAAAACAACTCGGTTAAGTGAAAAAACTAAGTGAATTGTTTCAATTTTATATACGTTTACTTCCATCCTCCACCATAGTTCCGAATTCATAACACATGTAAATGCTAAGTTTTAAATAAAAGGGAAAACCCCGCAATTTCCGTTTACTTCCATACATTGTTGTCTTTGTAACACGAAATTTAGCTATCTGTGAATAAAAGAAACTGAACTCAAATTAGCGTTGGTTGGGTACTAATTCGTTTTGTTTAAAAATAAATTATTTGTTTGTTAATAACAATGTCCTCTTATTTTTATGAAGATAAACCAAATTAGTTTATAAAAGCAATTGGTAAACATTTAACACAGGTTGTTTTTCAGCTGTTAAAGTTGATGTTAAGTTTCACTAGTGGGGACCATTTTGAAAAAGCGTCTATTCTTATTTCCCCAGGGCCATTGAAATAAACAATGTCAACGGCAAGAACTAGACATCGTATATATCATGCTAATAATCAATTCATCATCTTCACGTTTCCAGAGTAAGGTGGGTAATATCCCTCCCTGAGAAAATCCTGTTTTTGTAATGATTCCCTATAGTCACTAGCCGCTCAGTAAATCTTGAGCGGCTAGTTTGGATAATGCCACTTTCATCGTTTTTCTAAAACTACGCTGAATCCAAAGCTGATTTGTCACTAAATGTTTTTTTTATTGTTGGATTCCGAAAAAAGGAGCTAAACACTTAGTGGCTTTTAGTTGATCTTTTATGACTATTTCTAATAAGCTTTCAGATACATGTGATGCTATAATCCTGAGATAAAATATATATTATAATTAACATCCAGATCATCAAAATTGGGTCAAAATAATTCAAAGGCGATAGCAATTCAATATTCGAAGAAGTTAAGGTGAATACGGATGCGTTGATATCGTGTTATTGTAACCGTTACTAGTTTGACAATTGTGCTTGTTGAAGTGTTGCCTCATCTTAAATTGGACCTCATTGTTGATGTCTATTTTTTTGATGCCGCCTAAACCCTGTTAGTGATGCATTGTGTGGAAAACAAAAATCTGAAAAATTAGCAATTGATAAAACGACATGGTTGTCATGAACTGTGAAAATTTCTTCTTCCCTATTTTCCAACCCTTTACAATGGTTCAGTGTGACAAGAAAAGTGTGAAAAATAAAATGTATATTGTTTCTATATATTGAAACAGTTCATGGCTATAACAATATTCATTTTGTAAGGATACACCTATTCGATATCAAAATTTAAAAAATAAAATGAACGACTGGATCGCACGTACTTGCTCCTATGTTCGATCACATTATATGCAAACGAATCTTAATATAAACATCTAAATTTATTTTTAAAGTCGTTTATCACTTAATTTTTTATATATAAAAATACTTTCATTTTGTCTAAAAAAAAATTGGTATGAACATTTTAAATATTTAATAATATAAACTAAAAAACAAAATTTCAGAAAAAATCGTCAACGCGTTTTCAAAATACTGGACAGACGGAATTGCGGGACCCATTTTTTGGTGTGCTCTATGATAGTAATGTCATGTTTGATTGTTAGAAAAAACATTTTTTTTTTACGAATACATAACTTGCCTAATAGTACCTATAATCACAAGTAAAATTGACCAATATTTTCCATGTATTGCATTTTCAAAATACTCGTATGTTCAGAAATCGAAAAATAATATTTTTTGAAGATTTTGTTATAGAGTGTTATTAACAATTTGATATACTTTCTGTATAAAAAATTGGATACAATTCCGTTGAGCCCTTAATAAGAATGTCGAAAATAAAAGTTGTTGTATGGCACCAAAATGTAAACTATACTTACAACAGTGCAAATAATTTGTTTATAAGAATCGTTAAAATCGTTTTTTTTTCTACAAGGAATTTAATGGTTGGTAAAGTGCTAGAAAAATTGGAATATTGGAAGAAACTCGATTTATGCATCCTTTTATATCGATTGTAAATCGAACTACTCACAGACATATCAATAGACCGAATATCGGGACCAATTTTTTCGTATTCATGTTTCAGCAAAACCTCGAGTTCGATTTATTTTCCAAACGCAAAAGTTGCCCTATACCCCCATATCGCTATTAGTAATATTATATCTTAAAACCCCAGACCCCACACTGATAGAGATCTAAAGCCCCAGAATATTCTTATAACTGCACTGCAAGTCCTATTCGAGTTCTTATACAAAATATTTTAATTTCTGGATTAAGAAACACATTTTTTTAGTTATTTGAAACATATTCAAAAAAACATTTAATTAAGTGAGTTTTTCATACACAATAATTAACCCTTTTAAAACACATACTTGCCCCAAATAGGAATAAGAAATTCTTCTTTTACTTTTAAATCTTCCAAAACGACTTTTTAATAATTTCTTTGACCTTTACCGTAATTAGGCCCTGTGGTGGTAAAATATTTATTTATCTAAAAAAAAATAACCCTTTGCAACTTATTTTTCTACCATAATTGGCTCCAGCACCGTATCGTACAAAATAGTGTCTTTAACTAGTCAAAAAGGATAACTAGGATTAAACAAAATTTTGATAAATTATTATTTTGCCATTTTGAGGATTAATTTTGATGGCCGTTATTGAATGTTTGTATAATATTTAGTGCCGTGAGCAAGAGAAAATGGATTTGTTTTATGTGAACTTAAAAGTTTATATGAAGGAAGGCATTGGCATAAATAAAGATGTAAGAGTGTCCCAAAACTTTTATTTGGAATATAATCTATTAAGGACTATTTGTCCTTTACGCGTTTACCTATCATATCTATGCTTAATTAAATTTAAATGCTATGTCTCGTTTTGTTTAAACTTTGGTATTCGGAGGAATTTTTCCAGAAATTGTTACCTCTACAAAGAAGAAATGAGAAGATAGCAAATTATTTGAGAATATACATATATAAATACAATCATACAAGCTAAATACTTTTCAAATTCTTTAACCCATCACATTGATATGCCCTGGAAATGCAAAAAAGGATTAGAATTTTCCTTTTATGTAAGCCATAGGCCTGTGGGCTATTAGCAAGGATCTACCTCAAATAAAAGGACTTTGACGGTATGATTGCCCTCGAGGAATATATGAGAAGAATGTTCATTTATTTTTTTTTATAAAACAACTTTATAACTGCGCATTACATGTTAAATAATTTTAAATTATTTGACATTGTTTAAGTTATTCAAAATTTGCTGTGATAAAAAAGCAGGAATAGTTAAAGGATATGTTTTTATTTTGCAGGCGGCACAGTTATATGAAAAACACATGTAACACATACATTTTTTTTTTTAATTTAACTATATGCCTGTAAGACCTAAGGTCTTTAAAATACAACCTTAATTGCACGGCACTTGTTTGGCACAGTTGATTTGAGAACCAGTTATTGGCTGTCTCATTTTAACCCATGGGCGGCATCCAATTAAAATTAGAGGTATAAAAAAGAATGCGCCTAGCGTGGGGATCGAACCCACACATCCTAGTTAGCAATCAAGCACTTTATCCACTGGGCCATTGCCACCCATTATATAACTTACTTACTTTCTAAATTTGCATCCGACCCGTGGAAAGTGTCTATATCCTCCTCGATTTCCGCGACACTACTTTCAGTCATCCAGACAAAGTACTCTTCCGTCACCGGTAGCTTGATCCTTAAAATGAAAGTTTGGTCAGGCTCGTCGTCTCAAACCTGGGCACTGGCAATTTTGAACCCCCTTGGCTGAAGCATTTATATCCACTTTGTGCGATATAACCAATTTTTGTGTGTGTTTTGGCTTGGACTTGACTTGGACTATATTCACCTCTACATATGTACAGCTCAATAGAAGGTGTTTTTTTTTTTAATAATACAATTCTATATACTACTGAAATTATTCAGCCAAGTAGAAGACTTAGCATTACATTTAATTGGACTTGTTGAATTCTTGATTCAAAATAGCTTTTAACGGCCTTTTGTCCACAAAATTTGCGTTTCGTCCCGGCGATCTCACTTGGACTCATCAGTTGGCTAGTGAGCGCCTTCAGTAAGCTCATACAGTTCATGAGTATATTTTCTTCTCGATTCAAGCTCCTCGCAAATAGGACCAAACATCAGTCGAAGAATTTTTTTTCCAAAAGAGCTCTGTAAAGCCAGACTGGGAGTATAAGTGTTTTGAAGAGAGTATACACTTCGTGTTTCGGCTGAGTTGTTTTGAACCCATTTCGCCAAATCGAATTCCAAGCGATTTTTAAGGGTAATTCTTCGCCAGATTTCAACTAAGATACCATTGGTAGAGTTTTTATCTCAAACTGTCTACTACAGTGTACTATAAATAATGACGTTTTTTCATAAGCCATTGCCTGATACTTGTGTGCTTGTTGATAGGAAGTAGTTGGTGATATCATTGTTACTTCAAGAGCAATAAATGCTGGACGTTCTTCAATAACCGCACCGTAAAATCGAACTTTAGAACCCAAATAACTGGACGGATGTGCTGAAGATAGTGTCTTATACCTGATCTACGAACTATCGGCTGTAGAATGAAATCGAAGAGATCATATGAGAGCAAATCTTCTTGAAGATACTTGTACATGTATGGAATAGTTTGGACGTACTATTCATCAGTCCTTTATTGCTTCGTGTGTTTTCTAGTGTCATGAGTCACAAATGGGTCAATTTATCTGGAACACCGAGCTCGCACATTTCCATATAGAGCTTTTGCCAATTAGTGTTATCACTAAGAAGGCGATGTAGAAATGTTAGACCTAACATTGAATTTTGTTTATTGTTTACCAATTAAAGATTTGCCGGGCCAAAAGCAACACTGATATTTGCCGATTAAAGTGTTGAATAAGGACTGAGGACGCTCACACAGCAAGTTAGACAGGATCTTGTATGCGTCGACGTTTAGGAGGGATATACCCTGGTATAATATAGTTTCAGCAAGACTTACAATCATCGTTTTTGGTCAGTCATCGTGGCTCTTTCCAGAAAATTTCTGTGATGACTTGATGCATCTTGCGGCTCGATAAGACTTAAAGAGTAAGAATAATGGTTTGACACACCACGGCCACAGCCATACAGCCAAATGGATTCCACCATATATTTTGTCGACAAACACTGGCAGTAGTCAGTGGTCCCTACGTGAGTCTCAGCAAGAGTTTTAAGGTTATCTTCTCACCCAGGAAGAATTGGGGAGATGTCGAATAATTGAAAGATTTCGACGCTTGAATATTTACCTTACCATACGGATCTTAAATGGAAGGTGGTGTCGGAGCCGGAATTCCCTGTTCGGTAGATCTTTCCGTCTTCCCCCGAATTTGATATCGTCTTTCAAGCTGATGTTCAAGATATAATAGAAAAATGAAAATTTTTTAATCAAATCCAACTCATAATATAAACTCGGCAATAATCATAGGCAGTCAACCGGCTTACAAAGCTGTAAGTTCGTCAAAAATATCTTCAAAACCGCCGAAATGAGCTTGATAAACAAGAATTAAACATAGAGTCACTTTAATCTGGGTTCGAGGACACAGCGACATAAAAAGTAATGAAAAGGCAGACGAGCTGGTCCAAAAGTGATCGGGCCTTAATAGCTTACTTGATGAGAGGCAAAACTCTTTCAATTGCCTTTCGAATTCCAATAAAAGCTGGAACAATCTAAGCAACTGCACGATATATAGAATGATCTGGTCTACCTAAAATAAATCCCCTACAAATAATCTCATTTATAAGCCAAGACGGGACATAGCAAGGGTAGAAGGGTAGCCGCTACTTCAAATGGAAACTGGCCTTTGGGAGAGCACGCAGCAAAATTGGATATTCTGAATAACACCTACTGTCATAGTTGTAGAAAACAGTGTGAAAAAGTGCTTCACTTCCTTTGCAAGTGTCCGGAATTGGCCAATATGAGTTTGCAATAGTTTGGAAAAGCTTTCCTGTCTGATAAAACAAAAATCAAAAACTGAATCTGTTTCCTAAATAGGACGAAATGGCTCTAGGCGGCGCTTGAGTGGTTTCCCTCTCGTTTCCCCGCTAACAATCGTCTTTTTATTCAGGTCCATATGAGTTTTTGGTATCAAAATGGCGCTTTCAATCGTTAGTTATAGGTCTAAGATGCGACTTTGCTCTTGACCGCCATTTTATCTGCCCACCTGATGTATGCGCAATTTGTTAATTATTTTAAGAGTTCCGCTGGTATTCCATCAGTTAGGTGTACTCGTTATTAAAATTGGGTCGTCTTTAGTTGGATATGGATTGTCTTCTAGGTTTTTTACGCGATATTTATATGATTCCAATTTTGCAGTTGTCGGAAGTGCTGCTTGATCAATTTTCCGATTTTTCGGTTACTTGTTACTAGGTTACGTTCTATTATAGGCGTTTTTCTTTTTTAGTTCAGAGCAGACTCTGAGTTGTGAAAAAAATCGTTTGTGTTTCTTTTTAACTCAGAGCATGGAGAGCTCCAAATGTGTGTTTCTTTTTTCGTTCTGAACATGTGTAGATCGCACTCGACGTGCTCGAACATAATTGACTGAATGTGTGAGTAAATTGCTGAACGCACCAAATGCCATATGTGCCAAGAAGGAAAATGTGAAGAAAAAAATAATTACATACATAAGTTGCCGAAAGAAGTTGATTTTCTGTATCTGGTGTGTATCAGTGTACAAAAAAAGGGTAGGTATTGCTTTTTATGGTTAAAAATCAAAATGTATTCTGATTTGTGTGGTTCAAGCGTGTTTAAAAAAACATATCATTGTTCAGACCTCGCTATATTTGGAACAAGTTCAGTGCATAATCTATGTGTTCAAACTCTGTTCAGTGCTCTGCTCTGAACGAAAAAAGAAAAACGACTTATGAAGAGCCTCGGGCTTAAATCCAGTTGCTTGCCTTTTTTCTAGGTATCATTTGGATTGGGTGACTCTTCTATCTCCCTGAGCTGGGAGAGTGTATATGCTCTCTCTCTACTCAGTATCTCCTCTTTCTTCCTCGGTACTCTCCTGTTGTAGCTCTTGGTTTGCACGACAGTCATTTTTGTGTCGTTGACCATTTATTTCCGTTGCACGCAATCATCAGGTCGGGACACCAAGTTGTTTCTGTTAGCTTTTTGATGATGTCATGAAACCAGGTCCACCAATTGTTAACGTCTGAATTAGGTGTGGACTCAGGGGAGAGTATATCGCTCAGATTATACCTATATGATTTCTGCAGTTCTATCTATCTATCTATCGCTCTTAGTTTTCTCGAGTTGCTCATGTCGATTAAACTATTTATTCAACCATGGCCGTATTATCAGTTGATGCAAAATCTTTTAGCCGAAAGCTGTTATCTGATTTTGTTTCAGGGAGGCTTACCAACTGATCCGCCGAAGACACCGTCCTTCAAACTTTAGTATTGAAGTCTCCGATTACAACTGTCCCCTGTCCTCTTCCATACAAGCTCCATTCAGAAGGTCATGAAGTTCCTTCTCCATAGAGTCTTCAGCTACTTGGGTAGGGGCGTGTGCACATATCACAATTTACTACGACAAATTTTTGAGCAAGTTTTTTTTTAATATGGTGCTCATTTATATTTTTCGCTGCGGGCGGCACGAAGTCTCATGTGGCATATAATAATATGTAAGTTTTATTCCGAAACTTCCTGGCTTATGCCCTTAATGTTTTTTTTTTTTTTTTTTTTGCATACGTATTTGCACATATCCTTAAATTATTAAAGTTCTATATAAATTTCTGCGTCTTCTTATTCGTTTTTTTTTTCGTAACATACTAAATCATCCAACATTGCTGAGCGTTCAGAATTTTAATAAAGCAATTTCCTGCACCAAAAAGCCTCAATTTATTATTTCCGCCCACACGCATACACACACACACACCCACAAACAAATTCAATGTTTTATTTCTTTTTTTTTCGCTTTTTTCCTCCTCTATTCCACTTTATAGTATCACACACATATTGCACTTAAGTGCCAGATACCATGCAATGTCAAACTGATTTCTCACATATCCTCATTCCTTCATAGACCAAGCGTCTTCGCCCATCTCGCACTTGTTCACACATTTTAATTTTCGGGCATTTGCAAGGACGACGACGAGAGGAAAAGGACAAGAATAACCCATATCCTTGTATCTAGCTATATAGAAGCGAGAAATATTTTATCATTTAAGATTCATCGCACGTTGTAATGAAATCATTTTTAGTTTCTCTCTTCGAGTGCTTTTGCTATTTTATTTTATTTTTTTGCAAAAATGTCGCAGTAAGGATATTTTAAGGAAATAATACACATAAAAACATCATCATGTATGAAGTTACCAATTGCTTCAAACCAAAAAGTGGCGCAAAGTCATAACGAAAAAAAAAAAAAAACTTGGTCCCACCATAAGCTGAAGAGATGAACCTTTAAGTTGTTTTCAGAGTGTGTGTATATACGAGAAGTACAGCTTCCCTTTCTCTAGCCAGCAGCCGCAGAAGGGTGTCGTGACTTCTGAGGCCGCTTCTATCCGAATGGAAGGCTATATAACTTTGTGCAATTGCGGAATTCCATTTAGAGTTTGACTTTGTTTTACACAAGAGAGTCACGTCCTATCACAACGCATTTAATGCCCAAAACGTGAGCCTCCTTATATGCATACATATGAAGGTATGGTATATCTTCTGCGAGGACTTTTCGTCCTTTGGTGTTTTTTTTTTCTTATGTCCACAAGGATTTCAACGATTATGAATGATAAATTATGAAAAAAAACCTACCCTTACTACCGCACTTTGTCAAGGAATTTCCACAAAAACCCTGGCAAAAATATTTTCCAATTGTTGGCGTGATCTAATTTTAAATAGATAAACCTTTCTGCATGAAAGAAAACCAGAGAGAGGGGGGTTAAGATAAGTAAGAAAAATGCGAATAATGAAGATGATGACAAGACCAACCCACAATCTAAACTGATGGTTATGGTATCAGAGGCGTGGGAGGAAGGTTGGAAAAAATGACGAAAACTAGAAGTAGGAAATTTACTTTGAGAAGTTGATAAGTCACTTTCCGTTATTTACACCACTCACGTCCGATAACTTCGGTTCGGAACAAATTAAAATCAGAAAATATTCTTGGGATCCTGGAAACGCACCTTTCAGATGTTTTATCCATAAGAGGATGGAAGTGAACGTACCAAAAACGTAATCCCATGATGCTAAAGCTGTTTCCTGTCATATTTTCTTATAAGCTGACTGGGTGTTGGTTAAGGAATGCTTGTGGGAGGGCAAAGTGCTCGCCTCGTTATTTACGTGTTCTACAATTCAACATTCTAGACCTTTTATTACTTTTACATGAAATTTAAATGTTCATCCACTTTTGATAAGGAAAAAAAATCATACGTGGTTCATCCGTATTTAATTTTTTTTCTTATTTTTTCTTATCTAATGGGTTTGTAGGAAAAACGGCATTTTAATAAAACGTGAATTTAAAGTTGAGAACAGGCGAAAAATGTCCGTTAAAATGTCAAATTTATTTTATTTTCAGGAGCCAGGTCGCTCCATTAACCATTTTCCTTGATTTTAACTCAAAGCTCAATTGATAGTCGTGCAGTGCGGCTAAATTTTGCCATATTTTCCTAACGCTCTCACAGTGCTTGATCATAGATATTAAGGGTAGTCAAAAATCTAGGTCTGTAGATCTAGAGAAAGCTGCTATAAATTCCCAGAAGAGCTGGTTTGACGGTTGAATTGTCGAAATTGGCTTTGAAAATAGCGACAAATTAATGATAACATGCAATACTATTCCACTATTGCTCCAACAAAAATAACGACTTCCTACACTTGGTAGCTGTTTGACGAAATCAATTGATTTAAGGCAATATTTATTAATGCTTAAAACATTAACGTAGAAATCAATGAACATTGGTTCCGAATGCCTTTAGATTGTAATGAATTGGAAATATCAAGTTAAGTATAAACATTCGTGTAGTACTGTTAAAGAACTAATACCTCTATATTTTACGGCCGAAGTTGGACTTGACGATTATCTCGTGAAAATTTGCTTCAAACGAGAAATGCTTCTGGATAATTCAAAGAAACACTGAAGGCAAAAAGTGCGATAGAAAAGCGAGAGACAAGAAATATTACTACGGTGTTCAAGCGTGCCATTGATTAATCCCTCTTAATCATAAAGCTTTTCGTTTTCCTCCAAACTTAGTGGCAAATGCCGCTTAAAAAATTTAGGGGATATGTAATTTGGGCGAAAGAATTTTATTATGTCAGGATCTCTTTTTTTTAACATCCACTATTAGATAAACGATTAAGCATATGATATTAAACCGTTTACTATATCTATTAGAAATTTCAGATAGGAAAAAGAGAATGGGAGACAGAACGGACCCTTGAGGCAGATTAGCAATTCTTTCTTATGAATGTCACACTTATATATTTAATTAAAATTGTTTTGAACGAATATGTAAGGGACATGACAGCAATTAGCAATTTTTTTAGTAACCGATTGAAACTGTTTTCCATTCTCTTGGAAGGAGATCAGCATGATATGATAGATGAAAAATCTTACATGAAACAATCTTCGCCAATATCTAGATACCATGTGGTCTAGTGGGCTTGTATATTTAGAGTTTTCAAAACTCTATTCTACTATATCGAAAGAAGATACCACGTCGAATAAGAATTTATGTAAGAAGCAGTCATATTCCTTATTCGAAACAATCGTACCAAGAGTTTTCTTTTGATTTAATGAGATTTTAGGAATAACTTTTTTTGTTTCTTATTTGAAATTTGGAACTGAAGATCAAATATAAGATACATTTTTGTCCAAAAAAAATCCTAAAAATGTGTGATGTACTTAATGCTAAATCTATCAAAATTGGACCTTGCAACATATCTTCATAAAGCTAAACGCAATATCTTCAACTTTATTCAATTTTTTTTTTAAATTTAACTATATGTCTGTAAGACCTTAGGTCTTTTTAATGCAACCTGAATTGCACGGCACTAGCTTGGCACAGTGGATTTGAGGACCAGGTATTGATTGTCTCATTTTAACCCACGGGCGGCATCCAATTAAAATTGGAGGTATAGAAAAGAATGCGTCTAGCGTGGGGAATGAACCCACACGTCTAAATTAGCAATCAAGCACTTTATCCACTGCGCCATTGCCACCCATATTCTTAACTCAAATTCCGAAAAATTATGTTTAAATCTGTGCTGTGTTTTTGTTTGCTGTTATTTTATTAGCAGATTTTGCCCAGATAGTAACTTGCAGCATTAACTCCCATAATTTGTTTCATGTACCGTTTACGCATCACCATGGCTCCGTTTAAGGTTTATTAAGTTACCAAACATCAGATGCGTTTGTAAACTTTTTTTTCTTACGAGAGTATTTTGGGCCTACATTGTTCGAATATATGTACATGCGTATCATGGGGACTTGGGGCTTATATATATAGTATATAGTATAGTAGAATGTGATTTTATTTGATAATTAACAGAAGTTTACATATATTTACAAATTCACAAGTATAGCATTGGCTTTTGCCGTCAGCCAGAAAAAAAGAGTATTATTCAAACATTATGTATAGTATAGATCAAAATAAAATTGAAACTGAAAAGATTAGACTCCTCTAAGATGATCACAACAAAAAATAAAAATACATATTTTGTTTTCTTATTAAAAAGATTTATTTAAAATTTGATTTCTGTAGGCAAGGGCTGTTTAAACGTAGCTTGATTACATTATCCAATCTTGACCATTCAAGCCATTTGCAGCTTCATCAGCAGTTAAATAGTTTTTCTTCAAGTGCTGTCTCCGTATTGCTTGCAGGATCGGACTATATTCCTGTCGTACGTAGATTGCATAAACTGCATTCCGTACTTCCATCAGGGCCGTATGGTATGTAGTTCAGTCGTATTAATTCTCCTCTGGTTTTGAAAATTAAAAAGATTGTTTCTATTGTATATCGGTCGTTGAAGTAATTGTTAGGTCCAAGGTCATATCTCAGGAGTTTATACATGTTTCGGGTACAACTCCGTTCGGCTGACTCCTTAAATCTTCAATCCTTAGTAGCAATTCTGGAAAAATGTCTTTCCAATCACCAGTATTTCTTTCTACCAACTGGATGTCGTCCTGAACTTCAAGTCGTGACCATTCTTCGAAGAACTGTAATTTTTGTGACAGCAGATATTTTGCGATAATATTTGGCAGCCGGTGATTTGGGAGAGCCATAACCTTTGCAATGTAGAACAAATACAACTTGAGCAAAAAGACGTAGAGCGGAGACACCCCGGTCTCCAAATGTAGCATATATGTAGGTGTGTTTTCGGGGAGCCAAAAGATCTTTTTCAAAAAATACCTCAGTAATTTTTCTACTTCCTCATATTGAAGAAACCCCCATACTTGACCAGCATAGCACATCACTGACCCCAGAACTGTTTCGAAAAGTTTATATTTAGCACTCGGGGTTATCTGTTTTTTCCCAAGGACCCCTCTCCAGTTGCAGTTGATGGCTTTTTTTGCTTCTATAAGCTTTTCCTGCAGATGCTTTTTGAACGACATCTGAGGCGTAATGATGACTCCAAGATATTTATATTCCCTCACCAACTTAAGCTCCATATTTTCCCACATCCATTTCTCCTCCCTTGCATATCGCCCTGTGCCATTTCGAAATATCATTACTTTGGATTTGTTAGTGTTAACTGTAAGACCCCAATTACGGCAGTACAATTGCAATTTATTAATCATTATTTGCATCATATTTAGAGTCTCCGCAAAAATGACAATGTCGTCCGCATGCATCAACGTTTTTATTAAGAAAAGCGAAAACAGAAGTGGACTCAAAAGAGAGCCCTGTTTGACCCCGGAAGAGGTATGAAACCAGGAAGATCCTTCATTTCCATCCCATACTGCTGTGAGGTTTTGCTCATATAGCCCTCGTAATGTTTTAAGTATTTTCAACGATAAGCCTAGACAACAAAGTTTGTAGAAAAGGGCATTTCTGTCGATTGAGTCGAAGGCAGCCTTGAAGTCAATGAAGAAAGCATATAACTTTTTCCACTTGTCTAGGTATGATCTAGCAATGCAAGTTAGTGAAAATATGTTATCGGGGTTTATATTCGACTCCCACAAATATACATAAAATAAAGGCATTCTGCTTCTTGTAGTCACCAAGTCAAATAAAAACACCAGGTAAGTTCTGATTGATAATTCATTGTGTAGTTCATAGTTCATTACTGAGATTATTTCAAAAATTACTGATTCGAAGTTTTGATCTATTTTTGAAGTGATAACTTTTTATGGGAGGGTTAACCGATATGTTACGTAACGCGTAATCTATAAGTATTCTCACACATGTCAACTAAAAGAATCTTATCTTTTTAAGGAGTGGACGTAGAAATTTAAAATAATGATAGAGAATATTGGCTTGAATGCTTGGTAAAAAAAATTGGATACCTGGAATGTCAATAACCGTAAGAAAACTGTAATATTGAGAAGATTACACATATCAGTCAATTACATTTGATTGGTTCCATTAATAGATTTAGCTATAGTTTTGTTAATAAGTAGACAATATGACGATTATTTTGATGTATTAAACATTACTCTCTGAGATACAAGAGCTTAGCAATCTTAATTTCAAAACAAACAAAAAACATTCAAAATTGCCTGCATAGTTCGACTCCTATCCTCGATGTTCATTCCAGTGTAGAAGAACAGTTATGTTTGAAAATTCATTAAAGAAAAAGATGTGGTGACTGTTTTAAGCTAAGCTATATCGTCAGTTCTAGTAGTTCAATCCTTAAGGTTAAGGTCTTAAAACTGATGTTAAACCTTAGGGCTATATGTCGGTATAACAATAATATAAGAATGTGTCTTACAATAAATATATCTTAGAGAGGTTAAGAGACTAAATTTATTGGAGTTTTATTCGTTTGTTGACAATGCAAAAGTTGGTGAAAATTTTCAATATTTTTAAAAACAGTATTCCACAAATTTATTGCCCCAGACATTGTCTACAAAAGTGATAGCATATGTATATCGATAAATGCATCAGAAAAGGCATAAAGATGTTTTCAAATAATATACCTACAAATGTGTCAATTAAATTAAAGCAAAACTAAGCTGTTGAAGGTCAAGACGGTATCTTATATATAGTGTACACGCACATTATGTATTTATGTAAATCTTTAGATGTTCCCAAATAGCGTTGGTACTCGTATCTACAATAAGTATGTTTCCTATCATATGCATATATAGATTCACATGTGTATATAATAATGTGAAGGAAAGAATTTAAAACTGTTGGTGGCATCTAGCTTGTCTTATCTATGCAAGTTATATCCAACTTTACCAATGAGGGCAAGTTTTGTATTTGAAAACAAAATCGAACTCTAAATGTTACATAATCATACTTGACATTACGACGATGGAGAACACCAACAAAGTGGGTACCGCAATTCCGTTTTTCTGTTTGCATGTCCGTCTGTAGGTCGTCTATCATCTACCAGTCTAAAACCCTGTAGAGATTTTCTTCAATCTTGGTACAAAAGTGTTTAAGGTGATTGTCTCAAATAGAATTTTGAATCGTTTTTTAAACCCCAAAATAACGGTACTTGCCTTACAATTGTTTCTACCATATTAACTATCTCAACTCGGCTTTAGCCATTTTGATGAAAAAAAAATGTTTTAATAGGAGGTCCTTCAAATTCTGCTTTCCAAAATATTCGAAAAAAAGTTTTTTTTTTTTGAAAAAAAAAAAATATATTTTTTGCATAAAGATAACTTCTTATGGGAGGATAAACAGCTTCGTTACGTAACGCGTTACGGCGCCAGTCTGACGGCTGCCCTTTCTCTCACGCATACGGAGAACTTTTGAAATTAATCAAATTAACGAAGAACTTTTGTAGCTTTTCTCAAGCTAAGCAATTTCAATATTAAACTGTTCAACATACATTAGTTTAAGTTATCACTCTGTCGGGTGTCCCGAGAACCACATGTTTTTTTTTCTAGATTTAATTTTGATTACCTCATTTTTTGCTTCTAAAATTATTCTCAAAATCTCAGAAAATGTTCCACTATAACGACAATTTAACCAATGAGCTATTTCACATTATTACGTGAACAGTAATATACCTGTATTCTTTGTAATATGATGTAAATTGAACGGTATTCAGATCCATCGAACAAATGTGCCAATTTCTCGGTTTCATCTCATTTTTACTTGCGATTATAGGTACTATAAGGCAAGTTATGCATTCGTCGAAAAAAAAGTTTTGAGATAACAATCAAACATGACATTACGATGATAGCGAAGACGGAAAAAGATGGTCTAAAAATTCTGTCCGTCTGAATGTCTGTCTGTCAGTCTGTCTGTATGTATTTATAGACACCTACAGCCCAAACGGGTGGGCCGAATTGCTTCAAACTTGATAAATAGAGTTTTTTAGGTTGTACAGAGGGGAAATTGAAATTTTCTTTTTAGCTCAAAAAATAACGGTACCTGCCATATAAGCGTTATGTTCAAACCTATTTTCTCGGAAACGTCTCTAACAATTTTGATAAAAAAAAAAATCAGTGAAGCTTTTTAGCTACGACCGATCACATGGTTGAAAAAAAAAATTAGAAAAATGTCTAAAAACGGTACTTACCGTAGGACCGTTTTTTTTTTGCTTTCGAATATCTCATAAACGGCTCAACCGATTCTTTCGAAATTTCACACATTTATATGCTTATGTCGCCCAAATTATACCACGTACCAATATTTTTAATTAGTATTTTTTTCTATTTTTTAAATCATTAAAAAAAAAATTTTTTAAATTATATTTCGAAAACTGCTCATTAAATTTTTTTCAAGAATTGTATTTATATGTATTTTTTGAATACCTATGAATTGGCGTTCTTGAATTTTTTGTTGAAAAATGTTTTCAAAAAGTTTAAAAAACAAACTTTTTTCTTAAAAACTGCTCCACAGATTTTTAACTTTTTTTTCTCATAAATTCAAATTTATCTAACAAATAAAATGGCTTACTTTTTTTTAGCTTAAATTAGTTTAAGTATTTATTTCAGAATTTTGAATTATTTTTTCTTTGATTAAGCCGATTTAGTATTTTGTTTTTAAGTTTACATTATTAAATATTTAAGACTGTCATACCAATTTTTTTTAGAAAAAAATTAAAGATATTTTGTATATATAAAAAATGAAGTAAAAAACTGCTTTAAATATATATTTAGATTTTTAAAAGAAATCTTTTGCATTCGAAGTGATCGAACATAAGAGCAAGTTCGAGCTTCCATACAATAGTTCTATGTATTTCATTAATCAGATAAGAATTTGCAAAATCAGAAAAACTTTTCGAAAAATCCGTAAACTTAAGTTCAAAATATAATATGTTACTATTTAACGAAAAAGACTCACGAAGAGTAAGTTCACAACATTAAGGAAAATGCAAGTCTTCAACAGCACTCCTTTCCTTGAAAAAAAAATGGTATTAGATTTTTCAAGAAAAAAATATCGAGAATTTTTATTGAAATTCCTTTCGCTCAACCATTGTCCTATTACCTTCAGCAGCTTATAAAGAAAAATAAACAAATTAACAGATTATTTCTTTTTTCGTTTTTTGAATTCATAATAATTAAATCTTTTCTGGAAATGTTCAAAACATTGAACTATGAAAACTAAACCAAATTAGATCTACGCAAAATCAATAAGATTGTCAAAAAGATTTTGGTATTGGTTGTTCATTGGTAAATACAGTCTCAGGCAGGAGTATCCAAAAAATGTAAAATTATCAATTATATCAGCCTTGTCACTGCATGTTCATCACATCACATAAATTAAAAAAAAACTTTTTTAAGAAGTGTGTGACCTCTCCTCTTATTTCAATTTGGTTCTTAGAATATCTTATATATAGTAATATTATTGGACTGGGAGACTAAGAGATTTATTTCATCCTATCAGAAAAAAAAGGATACACCCACAAGAAAACTATAATAAGCAATTTTTTTTAAGTTTGGAACAATTTATATAACGCCTTCGAAAAAAAAAACAAAACATCTCCCAATATGAATATAATAACAACCCTGCCTACTGCCAATTTTTTCTAATGACAATGTGGCTCTTTATTAATGGTCATAAATTGAGAACATTTCCGTACCATATACGACTCTATATACATCAAATGCAGAGTGCGTACAAGAATCTCTAAGTCAGTCGTGCAAAAAAAAAAAAAACTCATACCCGTTCCTTCTAAAAATCTAGAGAGAGTTATTTGTGCAAAGGATCAGGAAGTTAAGATTTTCCACATTTCCACACTCATAGATTCATAGTACCTATAGAGAAAACGTATGCTTCTGTGTGTGAATCTGACAGATGCATGCTGTGGGAAAATAATCACCAAGTACATCATGTGATTAGGTTAAAAAGGACAAGGACCATTAGAAGGCAGGGATATAGAAGTTGACAGCAGAAATATGCTTCTCAAACTTCCTTATGTACAATACGAAAATGGATGGTGTCCTATTGAAAATTTACAGAGCGGAAAATCTCTTTATGTACATATTTCTCTTTCTTTTTCTCTCTCTCTCCCTCTCTCTCTATTTCTGCGTATAGGGAATTCATTTGGAATTTAAATTTTTCTTTATCTTCTGCGGGTATAAATACATACATATGTATGTAGATATATCTAACAGAAAAATTGGGGTACTAAAATGAACGTAAAGCTTCCCCTTAAGAGTTCTCCATTAGAAAACATGATAAATAGTTTTTTGTTTTTGGATTTTGAAATGTTGGCAACATTGCTGGCAATTGCGCACAGATTCCAGAAACAAAAACCTACTGAGAGAATAATGTTAATTTGATTGGGAAAGCTTCGATTTGCAAGCTTCTGCGCATTGATTTCTGTGTTCTGTCTTGTGTGCCGTAGCTGTGGAACAATTTTCAAATTAAGGCCGAATGCCTCTGCATTATTTTCCTCCCACCCACTTGCCACCACCCATACCAATATGTGCAGTCTCCCTCTCCATGCGCTTGCCTACTACTCTCCTTTAACTGTGTGTCATCTCTCACGCGCAATTCCTTCCTATCCTGAATTTATCGCTCGTTCCTGTAATACGCGTAAAAATCCTATTCTTCACTCCCTTAAACCTCAAGAAATCCCATCTATCTCGCAGTTTTACACATTGATTTCTATATGAATTATTCACATCTCTCCCTCTCTTTCTGTATTCGTCCTCCCCATCCGGAAGCTAGTGCAAAAAGGATTCTCATCGGCGAACTGTGAAATTTATATAAAAACCCCGCTAGGAGTAATGAAAACTCCTACTCTCCTGTAAAAGCTTTACTCCGAAACATCGTTGTTACATCCGCGCGTCGTGGCAGCCGTGTTGGTCCATTTAAGATCCTTCCAACGCAAAAAAGGACGAATCCCAGCAACAACAAGAACAACAAAAATTTACATCAAATTATAGCTCTTGTCGAGTTCCAGAGTTCTTGGGTTAGTTTAGTCTCACGAAAGGCAACAAATCGACTTGTCCCACTGACGTTGACGACGACGCACGCCAGCACCAGGACACATCGAAGTTAAACGGACAAAAAAAAAGAAAAAAAAAATAGAAACCCAAAATAAGACTTTACAACAATATAAAACCGAGAACAACACCAAGTTGTAGAACACAAACCATCAGTAATAGTAGTAGTACTAGTACGGTCTACAACAACACTACATTGGTTTGTGGCGCTGCTGTATACGGAACGGAAGGTGGTTCTACTTCGAACCTAGAGCACAACATTCGGGCAAGGATGGATTCTAGTTCAGTGCACAAAGTGCGTCAGTGCAAGTGTGGTCTTCTACTGAGAACCAACAAGCTCTTCGAAATTTTTTGAAATACATTTGCCTTCGAACCTTCATATCAAGACGGACTTCTTGGCGAGCTAGTATTAAGTGAAAGCGCCAACGGAATATGAATTTCATTGGTACGTTATTAGATTGTTTGTTTCTTGTTGTTTTTTTTTTTTGTTAATAATTATTTTTTTGTTCCTTGCAAACATTTATTTCAAATAAATTTTTGGAATTTTTATCAAAATGTTTAAATTTAAAAAATGAAATAATTTTTCGAATCCTGCCATATGGTGGGGAGTGGTGTGTTATTACAGACAATTCCCTCTAAATGTAGTTAATAAATAATTAAGTTTTTTATGAAGTTTTCTCATATAATATTAAAAGAACAAAAAGTGTTGTGATTTTTTGACGAATTACGTAAACATATGTTTTGACAATATCGACTCAGAATTATTTTTGAATTTGTTGAAATGATGGGGCAGCCATCGATGACGAAACTTCGGTCGATTTATAAAACGTGACTGCTTATGGTCGAGACCGGGGCAAGGTGCTCAGGGGGCTTTCAGTGTTCAGTGCGAATGGAGAAAATACGTTGTCTTATATTTTTATTTTCAATCAATATGCACGTGCTGTGAGTGTGATTACAGTTGCAGTTGATTAATGATTTTTTTTGGACACAAAAGAACAAACTTAAATTATTATCCGATTCGTATCGAAAAAAAACTCATGAAAAAAACCAAGCAACTTCGTCAGTAGGTCATCGATAGTAGGTCAAATATTAAAGGTCAAACCACGTGCACATTCGTCTTATTTTTCTTTTGCCATTTAAGTTTTCTAAAGGGGTTGAACTTGATTTTACTTTACTTGTGCTTGTGATTGTGTGAGAGTGAATATGTGAATATCGTGAGGCAGCACTAATGTTTGGACTTTTGAGCATTAAATATTTATGTCGCTAAACATGGCTTCTTAAGATATATTTTATGCTATGAGGACACTTGAATGTTTATCTGTATGTGTGTGTATTTTTGTTTGTATTATTTACCGTATTTAATAGATCGTAATTTGTTCGTGTTTAAAAATATATTAAGTGTTAATTTTAAATACATTAACATATGTATATAACATTAAATTTAAAAAATTATTGATATAATTTTTTAGAAGACCTTGTCCGATTTCTCAATTCACAGATATGTATATAAATATTTTCTAGAAAAAGAGAATTTAAAAAAAATATATTACTGATTCGAAAAATATTATTAATTCTATAATTATTTTTAATATCTTAAACATTTTTCTTCAAAAATATTCGTGTATCAAAGAATATGAATTTGGAAATTTTCAATGAAATCTAATATAAAAATTAGGCAATTTTATTATTTAGGCATGTAAAGTATTAAATTTTGTAAATTAAATCAAATCAATATTTTAATACAGTCAATACTCTCTAAAATGGAAAATAACAATGATAATATGTTTTCTACTAAATAGAAGGGGTAAGGAGATAAGCAAACTTTTTGTTTTATACATATAGTTCTAAAATTAATAAAAATTTTGACAAAATGAGGCAAGCATTTTTTATATAATAAAATGTACCTCGATTTGGTTTATTTAAATTTATTTAATTAAATTTTTAATGCGGTAATTATGGAAATAATACCATTGCATTGTCTTTAATTTCATTTCTATTATAAATAGACTACTAAGGCAATTATTCAGTTGAAAACCACTAACCTACTTTTTTCTTGTATAAATACACACATCGAATTTTTATTCATTAAGAATTACAAAAAACACTCCTTCTAAATGATATAAAAGAAATCCCAATTCGGCTGATTTACAATTCAGGAAAGTAAAAATTGTACCCGAGAATCGATTCGCTGTATTCGGAGATTTGTTTCATTGCATAGACCAACCTGTCAGTTTGGTGACAAACAGTCTTAGTTATTCTAATAATTTAAATAGTTTGGCATCACTTTATTTTTTCTTGGTTGAATTATCTCATTTAATTAGAATACCAAAATTGCCAGCTCAATACTATAGCATTAGTATTTAGCATTTTGTTCAAAGAATTTGTCAAAAAAATCATAAATAAAATTGTTGTAAAACACTTCAACAAAAATAACAATCTTTGAAATAAAAATCTTTAACAGCGAGAGTTGAATTTCTTTATTTTGTGTTATTTTGAATTTGTTGTGGTATTTCTTTAAAGTTGGTTCAATTGTGTAAATTCCCAACCCAGTTTTTTCAAACTCTTAACATTAGGAGAAATGTGTATTCCTAGGTTTCTATTATTGTTTGGCATTAGTTTGAAGACTATTTACGCTTAAACGGCGTTACGTTTTCTCGTGTCATTGTAAATTAAATATATTTTTTTTGTATTTAAAATACATTTTAAGAAATTTTGTGAAAGTCCACACGTTTAATTAAAATCTTGTATTACCGACTAATAACCAAATACTACTATACCAAATTTGCCTTTTACTAAATGTAAATTTCTTTATGTGCATTGAAATTTTGATGACATACTTCCAATTGTAAGCATGCGTATTTGCAAATGAAGATTAAAAAATTTTAGTAATCGGACAGGGGACTGTCGGTTTAAGGAACTGTAAAATATTGCCAGTAACTAATGAATTTTGAAATATAAATTAGTGGCTAGCATAATTTTTCTCTGGGATATGGTCGCGTAAATGAGGGATTTCACTGTATTTTGATATTCATTTTCTTAAACAAATAATTAAAGAGGTAAATAATTGTTAACAAATCGCTCAGTTTTCAATATTTTAATATGTATTTCAGCATAGTTCAGATTTCTAAGAATTTCACTCTTAGGTATATTTTCTGTTTTATAAACAAAATATTGCTTGCAAAAAAGAGGTTAGATATTTAATCAATATACCAATATCAAGTCCAAAGTTTTCAAAATACACTAATCAAAATCGTAAGACCTCAAACGTATTGCTATGAATTTATTAGAATTTAAATCACAACAGAATTCCCTATGATTATGCAATGGGAAAAACAAAAAAAAACAGTACTTTTATTTTGTTTAATAAAACTTCTTGAACTAAAACAAAAATATTAAGCATAAGTTAAATTACATTCTATATAATATTTTAACCTTCTAATACTTCATTTTAATATTATCTTCATCGTTATACACTGCTAGATAAAATCAAAGGAACGCAAATAAAATGTTTCTTCTTTGTTTATTTCATTTTATCCTTATTTATTTAATGAGGATTTTTAACTGGTTAAACTTAACATTATATAAAATTTAAAAAAATATCCTGCTTGTTTTCCTAGACAAAAAGGACTAAAAGCTAAGAAAGGAGCTTAGAATTATGATTTGTATTGATTTATAATATTCCAAATATACCAGTTGAGACTCAGTGAAAATTTGGATGAGTCAGTACTTGGTATTCGCTTCTATTTGACTAATGGCAGAAATAAGTCTTCTTGGCATACTTTTGACGACTTTATCGAAGTTCTCTTTGGGGAAAAATACTTTTTAAGTCCTCCAAAGTTGATAGACTTTGATTTAAGATCTTAAGTTTTCTACCAAACATGTCCCAGACATTTTCGATATCAGATCAGGGCAGCTGGCTGGCAACTCTATTCTGTTCAGTTGTATCTCTCGAAAATTCTACACAACAGTTTCTTGTAAAATATCAGTCACATAACGTTCTGTGCTCCCAAACATATTCCACCCAAACGATTGTGGAACCTCTACAATGAGCAACTTGTGGAACAATGTTAGATTGTGCATATCGCTCATATGATGTTCTATACACTTTCCCTCGCTTATCGTATGGCTTGTGTCAAAAACCTTGTCTTCATTGAAGACGACCCGTTTCCAGCCGTCCTTAGATCAGTTTTAATTGTTGTGGCCAAATACAAATAATATCTAAGCCAGCAACCCATACAACTATACTTTCCCCATATTTGCTTTCCACAAATATGCTTACGAACATTTTTTTCCTTTACAATTCTGTAAGTGGGACAAAAGGAATTGAAACTAATTACTAATAATAGTAATAATCATTAGAGTAATGTGTTTTATTTTTCTTGGAATTAGAATCAGCAGTATCGAAATTTTAATGTGCGCCAAAAAATAAATAAATGCCATCAACCTTTTTCAAAAGAAATGGGTTCATACTTTAGTAAAATCATAACTTCTAAAATATCTGAATTACGTAATAAAGAATGGAATGTTAAAATTAATTCTCTTGAAACGAAAAATAAGCCTTTTTGGAACATCGTTAAGTTAACTAAGAACAAAGGAAAAAATATTCCTTTCTTGAAAACATTCACAGATACTGAGAAAGCTACAGAACTATGTCACGAGTTTTTGAAAAACCATAATATGTCTCACAACTTAGGAGAAAGCTCAGCAAACCAGCAAGTTTCTACAACTATATTAGCATTTAACACTTCTGCAATCAGTACCCCTACTAGTTATTTAGTGAAAGAGGAAGATATTAAGAATATAATTGGTTCCTTAAAAGCTAAAAAGCAGGTGGTGTTGATAAGGTAAAAAATATATATCTTAAAAAATTACCGACACTAGGTATATCTTAGTTGACGTTCATCATAAATGCATGTCTAAAATTGTCTAAAGTAGCTAAACTTATACCAATACACAAACCTGGAAAGCCCATAGAAAGTCTGGAGTAAGATATTAGAAAAAGTATTAAAGGGAAAAAATTCAAAAATTCTTTCTCACAATAAAACTTTGCCTGATCAACAGTTTGGTTTTAGACATTTCCATAATACTTCTCAACAAGTAAAACGAATATGCTATTTTGTTAAAAAAAAATCGCTTACAGCAAAAGTCAACTGTAATTTTAATATTAGATATTAAAAAGCGTTCGACTCTGTATGGCATGATGAATTGATCTACAAGTTGTTGAATTTCAATTTTCCAACTTACCTATGCAAAATAGTTCAAAGTTTTTGTCTGATAGATGTTTTGAAGTACGTGTTAACTGTGGTGATTCCATTATAGTTAATATTGAATGCGGTGCCCCCAAGGATCTGTTCTTGGGCCAATCTTGTATAACAGTTATACGGCAAAACCAGAATGTGAGTCAGCAATTTTTGACGATGATACAGCAATACTTTCTTCGCATAAATTCAGTCTCAACATTGATACGAATCTTAAAAATGCGATAAGAGTATTAGAAGCTTATTTTAAAAGGTGGAAAATAGTGCTAAACTTCGACAAATTGCAGGCTATCTTTTTCTCTAGGAAATGAAAAGCCTGTTACCTTCCAAGCTGCCAACTTCAATTTAATGGGATAAACATACATTGGGAAAAAACAGTCAGATACTTTGCTATACATTTTGATACAAAACTAATATTCAAAGAAGATATTAACAAAACCCTTAAAAAAGTAAGCATTGCAATTAAAATGCTGTGTCCATTTATTCATCGTAAATACCAATTATCTAACAAAAATAAAATAATACTGCATAAAGTAAATCTTCAATCAATACTCTTGTACGGATGTCCTGTCAGATTGCGCTATATCTCACATTAAAAAATTGCAAACTTCGTAAAAAAAATTGGTAAAAATTATGCTAAGCCTTCCATGCCACCATTAAACATTTGACCTTCATAGAAGAGCGGGCGTTCAATTGATTAACGTAAGAATTCAAAAACTAACTGAGCGATTTGTAATCAGCTGTATTCTTGCTGAAAATCGGCTCGTAAGCGAAATTTCTAACGTACACCAATTGTCGTTTTAAAAATATTTATTTATTTATATACCTTCTTATTTTTATCTATTTATTTATTAATTCAGTTATATATTAAATGTTTATATATTTATTTAGCATATGTATTTATTTGTTATTTATTTATTTGTTTTGTGATTTATTTATTTATTTAATTAATTATCTATTTATTTACTTACTTATTTATATATTTACTTATATATCTTTTTATCCGTTTGTTGGCTTAATTATTTATTTAATTAATTTATTATTTATTTATTGTCTAATCCATCTAGTCATTATTTTATAATATTTACAATAAAATTTATATGAAATTATTTTGTTTTTAAAATGTTTTAAGGAAAAACTAAAAATGAACTAGGTACCTACTTTTGTATCTATGTTCTCTCTTCATTTTAAATTGGAGGTTTTTTCGTATTTTCCTTCAAATGTTAGTTTATCTTAAAAATGTACCTACTTAATTAAATATAAAGTAATGTTTCAGTAGAAAGATATAACGTATCAAATCTCTGTTTGTAAAAATGTGCCGTGACAAACCTAAATGAAAAAATGATTACGAAATAAAAAAAAAATTACTTAAAATAAATAAATGCCACTTTTAAAGTTTTCGCGGTTGTTTGCATATGCCATTATTAATTCTTAGAAATAAGAGCGCTTACAATTTAAAATGTTTAACTAGTTCAATACCGTACTTACCCCAAAGTTTCTCTTCAAATTTCACTGATCCTGATAACCGGGAAACACAATTAATACAATTTGAAGGAAAATGTTCCACTTGAGTCGATATTGAATAAATACGTTTTATTTTAAATTAAAACTATCGTATTGCACAGTTTTTCCGCAAAAACTATTACTAAAGTAATTTTCCATCGATGTGAATGGAAAAGCACATCATGAGTTAACGAATAGAACTTTTATTCTGATTCGTTTTCTTGAGCGTTAATACTGGCATTTGTGTAATTTTTAATTTTAATTTAATAATTTTTTTTTTTGCATTATAAGATTTTGTGTGTAATAAATTCCCCTGCCCACCTAAACTGCAATATATAGAAATTACAAATTCAACTAAGATAATTTTTCCCCAGTCTTCAATTTGTGTTGATTTTTTTAAAATTAATTTTCCTGCAATTTTCAATGAAAGCGAATAATGTTATATGTTTGTATTTCGATAGTATTTTGAACTGAATTTTAATTCTTTATAAAATATTTTTTTAATGACAACACCATCAAGCATCATCGTAACAATAAAACATTTAAACATTACAAAATTATGACGTTGAACGAATAAATATTATCCTTGAATATTTATTTAAACAATAAAATACTAAAACCCAATTCACATCCTCGCAAATGTAAATAAAATTCACAAAATGAATATTGTAAATAAATGAATTCCCACAGTGTACACATGGTTGACTTTAACCATTACTTTACAGTTATGCATATATGTACCTACATCTAGACATACATATTACCAATATGAATTAAATAACCTTTAGGCTGTTTTTTATTCCCTTGAAAAAAAATAAATTAAAATAAAAGCAAAAAAAAATATTGGTAAATGTCAGGGTAATAAATAGACAATTTTATTTTTGCTCTTCCTGAAAAAAAAATGGCAAAAATGCATGCGTAATTAAAAGTGATCAATGATGTGCTTGACTATAACATGCCTTGAGGCGCGACAAATTAATGTGTTTGTCTCTGAATGTCTTTTACTATTTAAATGTTGATTTTTGAATAAGTTTTGAAAAGTTCAATGCAAATAGTTTTTAAAATTATTTTACAAAACGCGTTTTTTTTTTAATGATGCAGAATATGATATAGGTGCATATATATATATATATATATATATATATATATATTCCCATCATATAAATTAACCTGGAGTATTGATTTTGCATTTTTTATTTGTTAATTGTAATCGAAACTTTTCACAAGAATACAAGAATTAAATTCACTGTGGCGTATACGTATTATTTTTTAGGTTTTTAATAGTGTGTTACAAAAAGGTCACACATATTGCAGTATTATTAATGTGTATTAAATAATTGAGATTTCTCTTAATTTGGTTTTGGTCTGGCTGGGATCTACTGATGTTCCTATTCGGGCTATCATGTCTCCAGTCACCATAGCCACTGTGTCCAGAGAAACCCATCAGAGCCTAATAATTATTTGGCAAGCGAAGACTTTTTGTCTACAAATGTAATTCATAGGATTTGATGTGACTCCGGTGGCAGAAATAGACTTAATTGGCTATGAATTGTCACAGATGATACAGTGTGGCACAAAATTAATCACCCAAATTTGTTTTTGAATTATTTTTTTAATAAAAAAAAATGATAGACACAATAATTATTACACGATTTCGCGGAATATAGCGCTTAATTGCCTGTCTGTTTGTGTACTGGAGCTGCCTAGTTCACCACTCCAGTTAGATAGGATGATTAATTTTGCATAGTGTGATTAATTTTGTGCCATCCTATATGAGGCTTTGGTATCACCATCATTGCTATACCTATTTAGCGGATTTTGCTACTGCCAAGATCTCTTACTTCTTGTTCTGTTGCAGTTTGCAGAACTTCTGACAAGCATTCGTCCTTTAGATGATTACCGTCGACTCACCGGTATAAATACATATATGGTTGGTTGTTCTCGCATTGCACAATTTACATTTCTGTATAGTATCTGATCGTGGCATATCAGGCTTCTATTACAACATACCCATGGTGTGTTGTAGGTAATCCATGGTCTAAATACAGAGCTATGGGTTTCAAGCTGAGTATAGCTTCCTACTGCGGACGACTTCTGACTTTTACTTATATAATTTTATTAATATTTTCAAGTTCATACCTTTCTCGATCACATTGATCACCAAACCCAGTTAGACAAAATTTTGCAGTTGGGCAACAGGATGCTCCAAAAATCCTCTTAATAACAGTAGAATGTAATCATTTCTTTCATTGCTATTTTCTCAATAGGCATTTTCTTTTTTACTTTAGAGCAGAAGCTGATTTGTCAAAAAAATAATTTGTTTGTGTTTTTTTTTCTCTCTAACTTGCTCAGGACACGCTCGATGTGCTCGGTACATTATCAACTGAGCATTGTGAGTAAATTGCTGAGCACACGAAATGTCAATTGCGTCAAGAAGAAAAATGTGCAGAAGAAATTAATCAGATACAATTAAAATGGCGGCAGAATTTGATCGCTTTGTTGATTTTATATATCTGATGTACATATATCTGTGCACAAATTACGGGTTGTTTTGTTGCGTATTACTTTTTATGGATAAAATTAAAATTTATTCAAGTGTGTTTAAAAAACAAATCACTGTTCTGAGCTCGCTCTGTTCGGAACAGTTTCAGAGCATAGCCTATGCGCTTGAGCTCTGTTCTGAGCTCTGCTCTGAACGAAAAAAGAAAAATGCCGAATTTCAATATTGCAGTTCAACTTCTTATCGGGGATCACGCTAACATATTTTTTTACATCCGAAGCATGTTAAAAATAAATGAGTCTAGAGAAATGTCAATTTAAAATATTTATAACAACAGTTGTTCGCCTTTAAAAGTGTTAATTATTTACCGCGCCTAGAGCGCTTGCATGAATGCTGAAGCAAACAGCAAATCCATAGAAGTCGAATGCCCTTTTAACCCTACGGGCCGCATAAACTGTACTTCTTTGTCACACTGTTGGAATGTCACCAGACGTGTCCTTTAAAAACTGGAAATTTTATATTGTTTCTAAAATATATGTAGTCTAGAAAATCTTTATAGTGCACATATAAATGTCTGAAAATTGTTTACTTGAATCCCAATCTAGTCCAATAAATAAAAACGTTCAAATTTGTTTAGGTCCGCTCACGATATTTTTGGTAAGTTCAAACAAAACCACAGTTCGAAAATTTGGTCTAACTGAAGTACGGGTATAAAATTCAATCTCGTTACTTATATGGAAGGCTTTAGTTCCCATACGATGAAATTAGTCAAAACTGGTTCTAATCTTGGGACTCTGCTCTCATTTCAAGAACGTTTACAAATGTTCTTCTTTTCAATCTTATGAAAAAAAGTAACACTTATATTCGCTTCATTGGACGTTTTTTCGCACATTAAGAAAATATAAAAAGGAACCCTTGAGATTATACTCTGACATATGTATGTAGTTGATTAAACATCCCCTTAGTTTAGGGTTGCCATTCGTCCCGACACGTCGGGACATGTCACCGTTATCAACAACGGTGTCCCGACGTCCCGACGATCTATTTAATGTCCCGACACATTCCAGTAGCTTCGAAATTATTTGTGTAGCATATCTGAGAAGTGTAGTTTCAAACAAACATGCGATAACCGTTATGCATACACTTTCCAAATGTCATTCCAGTAACATTGCGTGAACATTTCCAGTTATCTCATTGCTCGCTTTAATTTTGCGCGTGTTTGAGTTTCGTTCAGTCGGTATTTTATAATTGTTTCACTCTTATTCATAGTTGTTTAAAATTAATATTAAGTGTTTATAATTATAATGGCTCCACCGAAAAGAAAATGTCATTTCAGTGATGAATACACTAAAGAATGGTCTTTTATTAAGAAAGGAAGGTCAAACGAAGAAGCATTTTGTACAGTTTGCAAGATATACATTTCTGTGAGTCACGGAGGTAAAGGCGATATAAAGCATCATAATGAGACAACTGGACACAAAACAAAAATGTCGTCTGCATCCACATCACGTAAAATGGACAGCTTTTGTGTAAAAATTGATTCAAGTGAACATTTGTTAGTATGTGCAGCTGAACTTACAACAGCATACAAAGTAATCAACCATCATCAAACGTTTAAATCACTGGACTGCTTGAGTAAACTTGATTCTTTAATGTATCCAGATTCAAAAATAGCAGCAAAGCAATCTACGGCCCGAACAAAAGCAACTGCTATTATTAAGCACATTCTGGCACCTTATTCTTTATCACAGTGTGTTTCGAATTTGGAAAATGTCTCATTTTATGGAATCGGCACCGATGCAAGTAACCACAAAGCAGAAAAACTATTCCCGATAGTGATTCAATTTTTTGACGTGAAAGAAGGTATAAAAACAAAATTAATTAGATTTCAAGCTCTACCGGATGAAACTTCAGAAACTATTACTAAATATTGTCTCAAATCGCTTAAGGACCTGAATATTTCCTCTGAAAAGTTAGTGGCTTTCTGTGGCGATAACACAAATACAAATTTTGGTGGAGCTCAAAGAAGTGGGCTCCGCAATGTGTTTTATAAACTTAAAACAGAACTTAAAAGAGAAATAGAAGGCGTGGGCTGTCCTGTCCACATATTGCATAATTCAATATCATTAGCTGCAGATACACTTTCCATTGATTGTGAAATAATTGTCATCAAAATTTTTAAATATTTCTCAATTTATACAGTCAGAACAGAGAGACTTAAAACTTTTTGCGAATTTGTAGAAGTCTCATTTCAAACAGTATTATCTCATTCGCGTACCAGGTGGCTCTCCCTGATGCCAGCCATCGATAGGATTTTAAAGATGTGGGAACCACTAAAAGAATTCTTTGAAAATGAAACAAATGCACCGAATCTATTACTTGAATTTTTTAGAAACCCCTTGGCGAAGGTCTATTTTTCATTTATACATTCCCAGTCTTTTCTCTTCCATAAGCATACATTAAAAATGGAAAAATCAGACATTACTATCATTGAGGTCAAGGAGCTCATTGAAAATATCAAGAAAATACTCCAAGAGAGTAAAGTCTCAAATTTTATTGGTATGATGGCTAAGCAATTAGTAAATGGGTTCAAAACAAAAAACCCCGAACTAGAAACTGAAATAAAAAAATTTAAAGAGGAGGTGATAAAATTTTACAATATTGCCATTGATTATATTGAGAAATGGGCGTCACAATTGGATCATTTCAAATCATTCGACTGGATGAATTTAACCAAACTTCCGGAGTGGATTCAAATAGAGGAGAGCATTTTACACTTGAACGAGAAGGGGATATCTATTAACGGCGATCAGTGTTTTCCTGAATTTATTCACTTAAAGGACATTATTGCAGAAAATATAGAAAGCGAAGAATGGAAAGCACAAAATATCAGTGAAAGGTGGGTGCAGGTTTTTTCAACTGAAAAGTCACACGAGCTTAATCAATTCAAGAAAATTTGCCAATACATTTTCAGTATTCCTGGCCATAACGCAACTGTAGAGCGCGTATTTTCCTTAATGTCCTCTCAGTGGACCGACGAACGGAACCGATTGGCAGTTGATACGGTGGAAGCTATTCTTCAATGTAAATTTAATTTCGACATGACCTGTGAAGAATTTTATAAATTCGTAAAAGGAAATCAACAGCTATTATCTCAGGTGAAGTCATCTGATAAATATAAAAATGAATAATAACTATACTGGGTTCCTACATATATGTATGTTATGTACACTGCAATTATTAAATAAATAATTAATAATTTAAATAATTTTGAATTTGTTATCATTTAGTGCTTAATTAACCATAAAAATTATATGTCACCAAAATGTCCCGACGAGGTCTCGAGAAAAAATGGCAACCCTACCTTAGTTCAAATCAATTCCTTAAAACAAAATCAATAATAATAATAACCTCTGTATCTTTTATGTATCTATCGTTTTCCAAAAAAAAAAAAAAAAAACAATACTAAAATTCAATGTCTATTTTTGTCAAGTTAATACTATCATGTCATGTCAATGTGTAAGCATCAGCAAAAAAATAAAAAGGGTTAAAACAAAGCCGTTGTTAGACTACTACAATACTACTTCTGTCATCGCATTCTCAACCTAACCTCTGTCACCTATCCTTAAAATAGGTAGCTTACTACTTCCCTTACAACAGCATTATGTGCTTTCAGACGTGTTTTTTTTTTCTAGATCATGTAACTTGTTCCTATAGACATTTTGTATTGTTGTTGTTTTTGCTATGCTGTTACTCGTATATGGAGTGTTGTAAATGACGAAATTGAGAAAAATCTATTATGTTTATTTATTTTTATCCAAACGAAAAATATTATATCTGTTGGAGGTGGATTGAAAAGTGGGATGGCACAAGTACCATCTATCCATATCGGGGTGGATTGAATTGACTACTTAACAGTTTGCATGTATGTATGTGACTCTTAACCTAGATTTGGATATTTTAGGATGAACAACATAATTTAGATTGACAAGCACACGTCCATTTAATCCATCTTATCAGTTACAGGGATTGTACATTGTACAACAAGATAAATAAACTTTGATGAGAATTCAAGTGAAAAATTGAAAATATTTTAGATAGGCACAAAATGATGTCAGCGGAAAGTTTGAGTCTGTCAAAAACATAAGTACTCTTGAACATTTGAGTGTTCAATGAATTTTCTTCAATGCTTGAAATAATTCTTTAAAAAATTACATTTCAGAAGTAATTGATTTAAAAATAAAAGTTCGCAAGTTTGTAGATGGTCTAATATTCCGAGTTCGACCTTAAATAATTCCAGAACGTTGTTGGAATGCGAGCATTAAAGTTTCCCAGAATTAATTCTGTGAAAGAACTGTTTTTTCTTCTAGGTTCAAGTGTCAAAATTATTAGTTGCATAAACAGTCTTATTTGCACAAGAAAACCGGCATTTATTTGACATATGTATATTACCTATTGTTAATCTAAAAATTTGTTGATAGAACTGCTCAAGCACATCTTTTAAAAGGCCCTCCATCCAAGTTCAAACAAAGAGCTGATATATCCTTGGAAGGCAGCCATTCCGTTTAGAGTCCATTATTGTGGTCAATATTGTATTGACAACTTTGAATTTTGATGAAAAATCGGATCGTGAAAAGGCGTTAAATGTCAAACAGAAGATCCCTTAGTTCTAGTAACAACATCAATAATATCAATTTTAGTAAAGTGAACTGAGTCCCAAAACAAGGAGTAAACTTAACTCAAAAAAATTGATCTGGTTTTCATACCTTTCAAATGTAAAATAAATTATAGCTTTCAAGATGAAGTCGTAGGGAAATAAGTCAGAATTTTAAATCAAACCCAGTTTTTGATTTTAGTGTGCTGACATTAATCCGTATAAAAATGGATTTTCGGCGGTTCGAAGGATTACTTTGTCGACTCAGCGTATCGACAGCGGAACACCGTAGTTAGTTAAGTAGAACAGAAGCCTCAAAAAGGGGATTAAATCCTTTATCCGTCCGAGGACCAATCAAGTAGCTTTAATCGAAGGTTAAAAATCCAGATTACCCTTCATATTTCCGAATAATGTATACTATGTTCTGGGAAGAAAATGGAGTTTATTTCCATCTTTTACGGGAACTTAGTCCACTTCTCTAAATTCAATGAAATGACTGATACTGTTTTGCTGAGTAGCGATTGCCAGAGGTCAATGTTGTAGTAACTGGGGCAAATATTAGGCTGAATTTCAGTAATTGTATCAGTTGTGATTTGGATACCAACGCAACAAAAAAGGTCACAGAAAATAGGCTAACGCGGGACAAATCGCACGATATAAACGGTGATTTTTTAAGAGCTTGGTTTTTGAAAATTCAAAAAAACACAGAAACTTGTAAAAAGTGAATGAAATTTTTATTTGGATCGATAAATGAATTTCTGCCATTTACTTTTGAAAAATAATTTCACTTAAATGTTGCCCGCGGCTACGCTTCAGGTGGTCCATTCTGAAGGTCCAATTTTGGCAAACTTTTTCACACATTTCGGCCGGAATCTCACCAATGACGCGTTCAATGTTGGCTTCCAAGGCAGCAATCGTGTTTGGCTTGTCCCCATAGACAATAGACTTAACATAGCCCCACAAAAAATAGTCTAACGGGGTCAAATCACATGATCTTGGTGGCCAATTGACTGCGCCAAAACGTGAGATCAACTGCTCACCAAATTCGCCTCTCAATTGATGCATGGCTTCGCGTGCAGTGTAGCATGTGGCACCGTCCTGTTGGAACCACATGTCGACCGAGTTCAATTCTTGCATTTTCGGCAAAAAAAAATCTGTTATCATCGAACGGTACCTTTCTCCATTGACCGTAACCCTGCGGCCTTCATCGTCCTTGAAGAAGTACGGCCCAATGATGCCGCCTACCCATAAACCGCACCAAACAGTGCATTTTTCGGGATGCATTGGTAGCTGCTGAATTGCCTCTGGCTGCTCTTCACTCCAAATACGGCAATTCTGCTTATTCACGTATCCATTTAGCCAAAAATGAGCCTCGTCGCTGAAACGGACGTAGCTTGCGAAACACATTTTTCACAGAGCACGAATTTTGATAATAAATTTCAATAATTTGCAAACGTTGTTCAGGCGTAAGTCTATTCATGATGAAATGGCAAACAATACTGAATCGAAATGTCAAATGTTCGTGGAATTTGTCATGTGTGATCTGTCAAAAATATAAACGTCAAAAACCAAGTAGCAAAAAAATCACCCTTTATAATGAGAATCCTTCAATTCTGTCATCAGCTGTAAAACATCCATCATCAAATTTAGTCCAACAGAAATTGCTTGCTTGTGCTTCCAATGATATTGTCGTTTTCGAAAAAAAATATTGATCGATAAAATTCACAAAGAGCTGTGACTTTTTTGCGATGAATTACCACTCATTGAACTAAATAGATTGGAATCATGCCGAATCTGGACATTTTGCTAACTGACACCCATTAATCCAAAAGTATACCGAAATCATGGTCTGCTATAGTCCCTTTCACGGTTATTTGTCGTTTGTGTCTAAAAATAAAAAAAAAACAGGATGAAAATCACCAACAGGTGAAACAACATGGCCGCCATTATATGTAAAATTTTGCCACTCTCTATTGAAAAACCTTTCGGACCCGATGAAGGTATATATAAGATTCTGCAACGCAAAATTTGAACTAAAATTTATTGAATACTAATTTGTACATACATTTGAACTTCATCTTTCGAAAAATCTACATAATGATGGTTTTTACCAAATTTCCATCTGATGCTGATTTTTTTTCTTTTTTTAATAGTGCTTGACTGAAATTGAAATTAAAAAATATACCACTAATTTATTGTTTAAATTAAAAATACATAAGTTATACACCACTCTATTGCAAAACTAATTATATTCCAAAGTTAAGTTCAAACAAGTGTTGGAAATAAAATTTCCCTTTTTAAACAAAACAAAATCCTCTTGCATAACTCTCTCATATTATTAAATCTCACTTTAAACGTCTATGTTATTTTTAATTAAAAACAAAATTCCCTAATATTTTGTTTTGTTATCCTAGTAAGTAGGTAGGGGTCCTTATTTTTTTTATGAGAAATAAAAACTTTGTTATATAAAAGTTGAAGTAGCAAAATTTTGTAAGCTTCAAATTAAAACTAATTTATTACATTTCCGCCATTTTGACAACTTTCATCATCTAACTTGGAAAATATATTTTAATGAATCAACCTCTCATTCGAGTGTGTATTTTTTTAAGTACTAAAAGCCAAACCCAATTTGAAATCCTTAAAAAAACTTTTTCTATTTAAGAAAAAAATAAAAAGCGAATAAAAATTCGTTTCAAGAGCCATCTGCTATTGGATGTGTCTATCACACACACACACTGTATAATCGTCAGTTGTCAATGGAATAAAAATATGACCCAATTCACATAGGAACAACCAAAAACGTATTCAACCGAATAGGTACAACCTAATTGCCCACTGGCCCTCTTTAAACTAAGCACACCATTACCTGTCCATTTCTCCCGGTAAAAAAATATATAAAAAAAAAAAAATAAAATAAATCGGACCTCGTTTCTGAACTTTTCATCTGTTTTTTTTTTTTGGTAAACTAGGATAACTAAAAATATATACGGGTATATGTACAGATTTGCACATATAAAAAAATATCAAATTTGTGTACCTTATGTTGGCCATCCTCATCACTGTCCTTCAAAATATCATATCATAACGTGTGTTTTTTTTATTATTTTTTTTTTTCATTGGAAAAGATTTTTCATTTTTGCCATTTGGTTTTTTTCAAAAGGATTTGTTGGTCACTCGACAAAATATTCGCTCATGGAGAAATTTAATTTATATGTATGAATATTAAAAAACTAATTGGTTGTCAAAGAATAAAAAAAAAACATGAGGTTTTGCAATAAATTAGAATGTTACTCTTTTCGGAAAGTTTGACGCTGCTTAATTGGATGTCATAAAAGTTTATTTAAGCAAAGCTCGTATATAAAAGTGATGGGTCATAAACAAAAAATCAAATACTTTTTAAGCTCAAGGACCCAACCCAAAATATGTGCGTATTTTAATTACAGTTTTATCGTTTTTGACATTGATATTGTATTTTTGCATGGTTTTTGACATTGACAAAATGGAAAGGTTGTTAATTTATTTAGAATGTGATACGAGGAGAGCCTGACCATTCTTGTCGATACTCTGGAAATAAAATTTTCTTTGTTGGATGTTAAAACAAAAATTCACTTATTGTTCTACTGCTATTAAAAGTTCAGTACACTGAAGCCTAAGAGATTAACTGCGTCCCATTTAACAGCCTTACTCAGCTTCGCTTCGGGAGTTTTTTATTCATTTTTAAAATTATTTTTTTAATAGAGGAACTACGCAATGGCGATTAGAGAGTTAGCACCTATTTTGCAGGATCCTTCCTCCTCATTACCATGGACATCAAAAAGTTTACGCAGATATTTTTGACTTTTGTTTTAATTTGGTTGACTTGTGTTTGTTAGCCATCTATCCAATTGCCCAATTATAAAGGGTTTTCCATTTTGCGGTTTCAAAAGTATAGGGCTGGAATTCGACATCTGTCGAACTAAGTTGTTAAACCAATTTTTTTTTCAGTTGAAAGTCTGACATTTACGAAAATGGATCGCTTAACTATCGCACAACGCATATAAATTGTTAAAACCTACTATTAAAATGGTGATTCTGCCACAGCCACATATCATGCTTTAAGAGAAGATTATGCCTTACATAACTGTCCAACTACACAAGCAATTGGCAAAATTATGAAGAAATTTGAAGAGACTGGATGGGTTTCAGACATTGTAAGGCCTGTGCATCATCGTTTCGTCGTACCACTGAAAATATCGCTGCTGTAATTGAAAGTGGAGTCGAAGACCCGAATGTGTCGATTCCTCGTCGTTCTCAGGAATTAGGACTTTCTTACGGCACATCATGGCGTATTTTGCATTTGGACCTACACATCCATATAAAGTCCAGCTCACAAAACAACTGAAGCCACCTGACCATTTACAACGTCGTAGATACGAGTACGTCGAATAGGTACTTGAATAACAGGTGGTGGACGGCGATTTTTCGAACAAATTTTTCTTCCGCGACGAAGCACATTTCTCACTCGGTGGGTATATTAATAAACAAAATTGTCGTATTTGGGGTTCTGAGAATCCTCAAGTAATTAAAGGGAGGCATTACCTCCACAAAAAGTCACTGTTTGGGGCGCTCTTTGGTCCGGAGGTGTGATTGAACTTTAATTCTTCGAAAACGACGATGGAACGACTGTCACCGTCAATTCGGAGCGCTATGGTCATATGAAAACCGACTTTTTTTTGCCTGCTATTGAAGAATACGGCTTGGAGAATATGTGGTTTTAACAAGACGGTGCCACATGCCACACAACTCGAGCGAATATGGCTTTATTGCAAGAGACATTTCCTGGAAGCGTAATTTCTCGTGATGGCGACATCAACTGGCCACCAAAATCATGCGATTTGACACCGCTTTACTTTTTTTTAGGGGCTACGTGAAAGACCGTGCTTATGCAGATAAGCCTTTAATTCTTGAGCACTTGAAAACCACTATTAGTCAAGTTATGGCTGAGATACCGCCCAATATGTGTCAAAAAGTGGTCGAAAATTACCTCAACAGAATCGATGCTTGCAACAATTCGCGTGGTGGTCATTTAAATGATGTAGTGTTTCACACATAATGTCAACGTTCAAACTTTATAATAAAAAAGAAATATCATGACAAAAAATATGTTATATGTGTTTTATTTACGTTTACTTTTGAAACCGCAAAATGGATAACCCTTTACAAATGAAATACATATTTTGTTGTGTTTTGGATTTTTTTCTCTAAAAATAATTGAGCAATTGTTGATTTTAATTGGCAAAGTGATACAAAAAAATGGCAAATTTAAATTTTGGATGACCAAGAAAATATAAAAGAATTAATTTAGAACTTTCATTTTTGAAACTTTTTTAGCAACGATGTTTGTGAGAATTACGATACTATTTTGATTCACACCTTGCCATTTAAAACAAAGTTTAATTTAAGTATTAATGTTAACTTCTTGTTCCTAAGCACCTCAGACCATTTGTGTCATATCTACAAATTTCTCATGCCAACACCTCTCAGTTCAAGAAAAGTCATCTAAGAGAACCGTTAAGCAATATGAGAAAGCCAACTGGGACGGTCTCAATAATTTCTTCATGGACTTTAACTAGTCATTTTGATAATGCCCTGCAATTTAGGTTGCATTTAAAAGTCCTTAGGTCCTACAGGCATATATAGATAGAATTATTATTATTATTATGCTTCATCGGTAGTGACGTAGACTCCAGGGCAGATATTATAGCAAATTAATGTGATTTTAATATCTCTGGTGTCTGGTAGAAAAGGGTTAAGTCAGAAAATCGGTTTTTGGATTTGCATTCATAGTCGTTTGGTCCTACCGGCGCGCGTAAGTCTAGCGTTACTCCTTCCTATAAAAATATTTCGGTACAAAGGGTGTAAGTCAGAAAGTTTTTAGATTTGTTTGGTATAAAGGCTGTAAGTGGACTTAAATCCTATGTATTTAATTATTTTAAAAGCTTAAGTTATCTTATAATTCAAAAATCTTGTTGCTCGTAATGGCTTAAGTCATCTAGTACCTACTCGGTTGCGATAGAAAGGAAACATATTTCTAAGTTTAAAAAGAGATAATAACAATACCTACATTTCGTAAATGACCCCAAAAAATACATGAATTCAAATCCACGGTGCCTGTACCTGTATTTCATGACTCTTATAAAAATTTAGCAACTTCGAAAGAAGCACTACATAATGATTCAGATTTGTTAGAAGATGACCAGATATAAAATTTCAATACTTATTATTTATTTGAATTAATTTATTGGTTTGACGTTTATTTTTCAATTAAATTGAGTTATTTATTCACAAAAAGATTTTTTCTTAACTTAAGTCCATAGAAAAAACGTAATTTAAACAGATACACACAAAACAGGTGGCTCTAACGACATAAGTCATCAGAAAATCGGGTAGTTACTCATATTTTGTTGTCAATAGCTTAATGTTATTACAGAAGACCACTTTGATGATTATTCTGCATCACTAATTTAACAATAATCTGAATTTACAATATCTGGATTTACAAATAAATATTCAATCTTAAATCTTATTTTGCGGAAAACTACTAATTCTGACTTAACCCGTTTCTACCAGGTACCAGAAGTATGTGATTTGTAAAAAAAAAAACATTGAAAATTCAACTTCGCCTTCCGCTCCAACGCTCCTCTTTAATTAAACTCTTTTTTGTCAGCTCACATGCAAAAGCCAATTTGTTTGCAGCGCAGGTCGATATTAATTTGACGCTCCCAGATACAGTTTTATAACATGGTTTCATGGGACCTATCCCCTTTCGTATGCGTACAGTTGCTAGAGTCCTTAAAGATCTTGATGTACCTATACAAATCTGATGGTCGAGATAATATTTATTCCATAATTTTGAAGAGGTGTTCTTCTACACTGACAAAAAACACTGCGTAAGCTTTTTCACCTGTCGTCCTTTACAAGTCTTTTCCAAGTTAATAGAAAACGGCATATCCCTAAAAAAGGCGAATCTTCTTCACCCTATATTTTGGCGTTTAATTTCACTTACGTCCCTTCTTTCGAAGACCATGGATACGCTGATTAATTATCAGAAATATCTTGACGAACGAAAGCTCTTTAATGGCCAGCAGTATGGCTTTCGTAATAGGTCCATTGGTGATCTGAGGGTATATCTAACCGAACAGTGGAACAAACCTTTACATCGTTTTGGAGATAGTAAGATTATTGCACTTGATATTTCAAAAGCATGTGATCGAGTTTGTCATCAAGTTCTATTATCAAAAATGCGTGCATTTGGTATCGATGAATGTCTTCTTCGTTGGATTAGAAATAACCTTTCGGTGAGCTCAATTAAAGTCGTATTGGAAATAAATGCTGGCTGCCACTGGGCTCCATTTTGTCTCCAACTCGTTTCATTATTTTCATTAATGATCTGTTATCTGATAGTTTTAATCCAAGACAGTCCTCTCTGTTTTTTCATATTTGTTTTCAGATTCACCGCCTTGTTCTTCGAAGATGCAAGAAATCTTTCTAGCACTCTGATCTGGCTGAAATATAACGGCTTAAGTCGTCCAAAGTTCGAATATTAATCTCATATTTGGGCAGGATCTCTTAGATAGAATTCAGAATAGAGCTATAAAAACGACAGGCGATGGAACTAGAATGGAAACATTTCCATCTCTCAAGTCGGAATTTTTCATGTCTTTCATTATTTTATCGTTATTTTTATAAACAGTGTTCTAGCGAAATAGCAAGCTCCCCTTAAAGTGTTTAAGCCTAATACTCGCGCTTTTAGCAACGCTTATCAGAGTTTACCCTTGAGCCCAAATTCGGACCTACGGTTAAGTTCAGAAATTTTTTCCTTAGTCATACAGCGCGAATGTGGCTCTATTAGTCCCTAACATTTTGATATTCTGAACTTTAATATTTTCCTAACGCTGACACTGTGCTTGATTATATTAACCCAAATTAATAAACATGGACTAGGGAAGGTTTAGGACTTATTCCGTGGACTTAATGAGAATTTCTATTAATAAAACACAATTTTTAATATTTGACGTTTACCAACTTAGTCCTTCGATAGACCATATCGAAGACGGTGGTCTAGCGATGGACTAAGAATTGACATTTAAAATCAAAATTAACAGGGCCATAGAATAAAAAGAGGTAGAGTTGATACTTATTGTAGTAGATTTTGTTCGATTTCTTATTAATAGGAAATTTTAGTCCATGGTCTAACTCTTATTCCATGGTTTTGTAAGTCCATGGACTAAAGGGGGACTAAGCCTTTTTTTATTAATAGGGCTGATTAAGTTTAGTCAAAACCCATTTAGTGAACAAATATGACTTTTTAATTTGTATGTATTTTTATCTGACAATACTTAGAACAATATTTGCTGCTCCTTTCTGGTAAAATAAAACTGTGGTCTAAAAAATTTTGTTTTATTTTAATATTGCAAAAATTTCATATTAAAATGGTAAATCAATATTAATTTTTCATTTTTTTTATCTTTTCAGGTAAGCGAGTTATGTTGATGGGGTGAAAATTTTTTTTTTAAAAAACTTGGTCGGTAAGTTGTCCAATAATATGAATAACATTATTCAACTGAACCAATTTCTCACTTACTACCTTGTCGATTTAATTTTGTAAAATAAATTAACTTAAAACATACCAGACGTGTCCATGACAAAATTGATCGCTACAATATATAGGCGCTTACAAAGATGTCACAAAGATATTCCCACAAGCGAACTCTAGGCGAAAAGTAACAGGTTCATTAAAAGCGATGTGTCAATTTGAGTTGAAATTAAAGCTTATTGCTTTATTTTGGTTCTGTTCGATTCGTCGATTAGTGCAGCTCTGTAAAACAAATCGTTCGTAGCTAATTGCAATATCTTATTTTAGGAACTGTCAAACTCAATTCGAATGGTATGTGGAATACCATCCAAAACTTCTAGGAAAAAATTACACTTGTGCGACTAAGCACGAAATTGGGAATTATAAATTAGGTAGGTATATAATGTCATTTACGACAAATAAAATTAAGCACTTAAGAGAAATGTCAAAATGGAAGAATATTTAATAATTGGTCGTCATTAGTCGCTCTATCATTTTTATAGCGGATGTTTTTGAAGACGTGTGGTTTTTAAAAACAAATACAACGCATATATTTTAATGTTATGGCCAAGAATTTAGCTTTATTATAAAGATAAATGTCTTGCCATTATGTTTTACAAATGATTTCTGACATGTGGCCGGCACGGCTGGGTCTAATAAATTCCAGCAGACAGGCCCAATTTTCGACCACTTTTTGCAGCAATTGGTTTCGTATGTCAGCAATATTGCGCCAAATATTCTATTCCAAAGCGTCAATCGTCTCGGGCTTATCTGCGTATACAAGCGTCTTCACATAACCCCACAAAAAATGCCAGCGGTGTTACATCGCACGGTCTTGGAGGCCACAGGCCCACGATGCGAGATAATGTGCTCACCAAAAGTTTTCTTCAATAATCAAACCAGAACCATAAAAACAACATCCTCCAATTCAGGCACGAAAAGTCATTAATCATGGCTCTAGCGTTCCCCATTGACTGTAACATTTTTGAAGAAATATGGACCAGTGATTCCCTTTGCACATAGCGGCGTCTCAACAATGGCTTGTGGATTATGGTCACTCTAAATACGACAATTTTGCTTATTAACGTGTAACCCATTAAACTAAAACTGAATAATTTTCTTGTGAAAATCGGAATCGGTGGCGAACTCGTTTTGGGCCAATTCACCGAACGTGCGGATGGATCATTCGGATCTTCTTCGATACTCTACTCCACATCAGCAAAAGCGTCTTGGATGCGTACTGTGCGGCGCGCCTCTGAGGATCCGTATTTTATCCACTACACGTGGTTATTATGTCGATTGAATATTGGACGAAGGGCGCGATGCGTCGCGCGAACCGAACCATTATTTTGGTAATAAATTTGATCGATTCGCAAACGTTGTTCAGGAGTAAGTCTATTCATTATGAAATGGCAAACCCAACTGAGCATAAATTAAGTGACAGCTGTCAACAAAAAGACCAACTCCGATAAAAGTATTGCCATATTGAAAACCACACGTCTAAAAAATATACCGGACTTTTCTCAAGTCACATTTTCAAGAAAAAGTTAAGTTAAGAACCCTTGAACTTCGTTGATATTTTATAATCATTTTCATACATCAATGTAATATAGATAAGACGTCCCTCAGTAAAATTTAATAATTAAAAATTATAAATTTTCAAGCAAAATGTAAAACACTATGCTTTCCTTTTTGCTAACGTAATGTCATCCTCTTCAACCCTATTAAAATTGACGATCAAAGTGAGAAATTCAAGCTAATCAGTTCAGTTTGACTACATACCGTACGTTTAGTCCGAGTCGAAGATAAATTATAAGTCATGTTTTGATCTAGTAAAAATCCGACCGAATTTTCTTTTCTGACTCAGGCGTACTGGTACTGAACTGTTTGAAAAGATTTAAATTAGTTCAACTCGATTTGAATAAATTTCAACACTAAGTTGACACATCAATAAGCAATAATCATGTTTCAGTCTTTGCGGACGACCCGAAAACTGATTCAAATAATTCAAACCCAAATCTTATATCAATGAAGTTTCTCATTTTTTTTAACGAAGAATAGCATTAAATTCTCCAGAGTTCCCTAAACGTTTTAACGACAGATGGTTAATAATTAACATATGGTGGATTTCGGATTTTTCTGGAAAAAACATAATAAGAATTTTTTGTGAATGTCCAAGTCTAGCCAGAACCAGTCTTGTTCGACTTTTTTACTTTACGCTTTTTACCTAGTTTTTACGTTTTTTACATTCGTTTTTTACAGGCTGTATTTTTTACTGTGTTTATTTAAAAAAAACGTAAAAAAGTTTAAAAAGTAAATAACACGGGAAAAAATATTTTTTTTATTAAAGAGCCCGATTTGTTCTACTTCCATCGAAGTTTTTCATTATACAATTTAAGTAATAATAGATAGATAGATATTTTATTATTGTTTCGAAAAGAAGAATTACATAGTTAACAATATTTTAAAGTCATTGCATAGCACAGAGATATGATAACAAGTTGTATATTACTACTGAAAAATCAATATTAGGTTTCTGAAAAGCTTACGTTTTAATATTTATAAAATCGAAGGAAAAAGATTACTAAAAATTTCATTTGAGATTTGTTTATAATTACATATATCACAGGAAAAGCTTAAATCTAATAATAACTGAATACTTATTCAGAAGTAGATGAATAGGTACATAAATAAATAAATCAATAAATATATAAATAAATGTGTATAAGAACATAATAAAATATATAAATAAATTAACAAACAAGGAAATAAATACATAAATAAATTAACTAATAAATAAGTAAATAAATCAATAAATATATAAATAAATGTGTATAAGAACATAATAAAATATATAAATAAATAAACAAACAAGCAAATAAATAAAGAAATAAGTAAACAAGCAAGTAATAAAATAAATAAACAAACAAATAAATAAATTATCATATGAGAGATACAGTAAATAAATATGTAAATATAGAGTAAATTATAAATAAATAAGTAAAACAAAATACACAAATAAATAAGTTAAACTATCAAAAGAAATAATCAAGAAAGGAAACAATAATGATACCTAGTATATATATTTTTGATATTATTAACATTTTTTTTTGTTGCTTAATATATACATTTTTTTTTTTTTTTTTTTTAAATTAGGTTTTTTTTGTGTTAAATTAGGTTTCTTATAAGAGTGTTTTAACTTGATTCACATTTTCTAAAAAAAATTTCATTGAGAACTTCAATTTTTCTGTGTATTTTTAAAGCGTTTGCTCTTTCGTGTAACTCCTGAGTTGAAAAATGCCATGGGACCTTTAGGATCATTTTTAAAATTTTATTTTGTAAGATTTGTAATTTTTTCTTATGCATTTCAGCACAGTTTCCCCAAACAGGTGATCCATATAATATTATCGTTTGAAAAACGACCTTAAAAATGGTTAATTTGTTGTATTTACTTAATAACGACTTCCGGTTGATAAGCGGGTATAACAGTTTAATACCAATATTTATTTTATTCGTTGTCATTAGGGTGTGTTCCTTAAAGGACAACTTCTTGTCTAAGTAGACACCTAAGTAGTTAACAGAGTTGACCCATGGGATATCACAGTAATTAATATTTAAATTGCTGCTGGGTAAAGAGCAATCCTTTCTTTTTCTGGTGAAAAAGATAGCTTGACTCTTTCCAGCATTTATTTTAATTTTCCAATGTTTATAATATTCGAAAATAACGACAAGAGCATTTTGAATATTGTTCATTATATTCGAAGGATGTTCATCGGATGAGTATATCGCAATGTCATCTGCGTACATTCCAAAATCACAACTTTGTAGGACTGGAAAGTCCGATGTAAGTATATTAAATAGGGTGGGTGATAAAACAGATCCTTGGGGAACGCCCGCAGGGATAATTTTCGAGACGGAACTTATTCCTTTGACTGAAACTATGAGTTTTCTATCACTCAAAAAACTTTGAATAAGCTTAATTAAATAAGCTGGACATTCATTCATAATAAGCTTGTGTATGAGTGCATGATGCCATACTGTATCAAAAGCTTTTTCTACATCTAGTAGAACTAGTCCAGTAGATTTTTGTTGGTTGAATTTTTCTTTTACATGTCTGCAGATTCTAAGAACCTGATGCGACGTATTATGCTCTTTCCTGAAACCAAATTGCTGCATTGGTATTACATTCTTATCATTCAGAAAACCTTTTCAAAAATCTTGCTCATACTACTCAGTAGACTTATCGGTCTATAACTCGCAGGATCACTTCGGGGCTTATCTGGCTTCAAAATTGGGATAACTTTTGCCATCTTCCATTTTAATGGGAAATATTGACTTCTCAACCATGCATTTATTAAGCCAGTTAGATATATAAATCCACTCATGGGTAGTTCTTTCAGAAATTGATTCCTGGAGATTTTTGGTTCCGCAGATCACATATTAAATACTCTACTCTAATAATATTATGCGTCTATAATCACTTTAACTAAAGTCAACACACGGCGACGGCACTTGAAAGAATTTCACCAAAAATTTCCTTATTTTATTTAGATTTTTACAGATAATGCAAATGCCTCTCATTTTCTCTTTTACTTTATTTACCCCTTTTTACCTTTTTTACAAGTTGTTTAGTTTTTTTAAGGGATTTTTACGTTTTTTTCACTTATTTACGCTTTTTTCGTAGAAATGATAAAAAATAGTGTTTGAAGTTTGAACATCACTGGCCAGAACCTCTGAGTATATTTTTTACCAAATTTGGTGTTGTATTAATTTGGGCTCTAAGGAACATTCATTATTCATTCATTACATTCAAGATTGTTCTCGATACCATCACCCACCCTAGGCTACTTTCCTAACTGCTTATTACGCCTTATTATGTACCGTATATCCTATAGGGAGAACAGTCATACCCCTCACTTCAATCCGCACCCTATTATAAATCCTATTAAATTTTTCATATTTTATCTTCATGGACATAATTATGCATAATTTCTTCTGATACCAAAAAAAATCTAATATTTTTTTCAATTATCTTCAAAATGCCGAGCCGGCCGACTGCACCATCAAAATCTTACAAAAAAAAACATGAACAGCAAGAAATTTTCAAAACTTTCCTTATCCCCGTAATTTGTATGTCTTTTGCCTGTTTTTCTATGTTTTCTTTACATTTTCCCAATTATGTTGTCTCGATTTTTGTATAGAAGTAGTTTTTACTACCATTTTTATTTCTTTCTCATACACAAGCACCGGACGTTGTGATATTAAATTTCCGTTTACTCAAAGCCTCAGGAAAAAATATATTACCAAAAAAAAAAAGGAATACCTAAAGAGAAAAAACTTCTTCAACACCATAAGAGTATTTTGGAATAAGAAATTTGTCTCAAAAAAAAAATCATCATACTTTCCATAGGATCCGGCTTGAAGGGCTGAAAATCTGTAAATAATTGAAAATCCTATCTCTTGGGAAAATGATTTTAGAGTCAATATTCCTATCCCAGATTTCCAGTTACCCGGAATCAGTCCCTGACACTGGCAGGCATAAAGATACAGGACCTTGCTGATATTTCAACTTCATATTATACCTACGAGTATCAACTCTCTGGGGAAAAGTTACTTCATGAAAAGATACAAAGATATCAGAGCATAGTTATAGTGTATAGGTATAATGTGGAGACTTTCATTTACAGGAAAATAATATCTTAATACGATTTGCTTGGTAATCTTCAATTTTATTTCCTTCCAATTACCTATCACTACCACTGGATTGATCTGGAAGCTAAATCTGGAGCTGAACATCCCAAAGGATGCAGTAGACATCCTTTTATATATATCTACATTACACGCACTACATTATCTATATTGAAGTTTTTTTGTTTTCTAAATTTTTCATGTAGTACCATCACTCTGCTGTCGTCCTGTTTCATATTCCGTTCATATTCTGCTCAGATGTCAATTACGTCCATAATACCGTTCGAAGTCTTTGATAGAGTAATTACTTTTCTTCAAACACACAAGGATTTTTTTTAGTTTTCCTTTACACCATCCTTTATATACCATTACACCAGTGACGTTTTATATTTTATGGGTTTATTTTATTTACACACAATGACTTGAATATAACGCAAAACAGCGCACCGCCTTCCTTCATCCATGCATCGTCCATCGCCATCGCCTTTAGATGGTCGGTCTCTGTCGATCGCACTAAAGACGTCAGGATATTATTGATTTTTGAACTTTTGTTTTCATATTGTAAATTAATTAAAAAGTTTCCTTCGGTAATCGTGAAAGCAGACAGAAGAGGAGCACAAGTACGAGCATATCCATTATTGAAGCCTCTGGTTTTTACCTAACTTAGATACGTACAACTATAACAATACTCGTATGTTGTCCTATATGACGAACTAATAAGGCACTCATAGATGATGGTATAGTTTTCCATTTTTTGAATTAATTAGTGAATAAGGTTGATGGTAGGTAAATTAAATTGGCTTTATGACAGCATGATGTTCAGGATAATTATTTTATTTTAAGTTATTTAGGTTTAGTTACTCGGGAGATTATTTTGCAAACGGATGATTTTACCACAAGAAGATAGTAAGTCCAGCAATGAGCTTAAGAAATTAAATTAATTTAAATTGCTAGTGTTGGAGAGTTTTTTTTTAATACAATACAATAAAAGTTTTCCCTTAACTCCAAAATTAAAGAACATTAAGGTTTAAGATCTGTGGTTAATTAAAAAACTCGACTCGTATCCTTTAAATATTGTGAAGATTGAGATTTAGTAGTGGATTTTTAGTTAGAAGAGTGAATTATGTGAAAGAAAATAAATTTTAGTGGCAATTTACATTTTTTCTTGAATTTATTTTTGAAGATATAAGTTAGACACTAGCAGTTCCGCTCTCGCGTTGCTTTGTAATATTTATGATATACTCAAAAAATGTTATTATGGTGTTTACAATGTAACATATCGACAAACGTAAACGTAAACGTAAAAGTTTAATTTTTTTACAATTACGAGATAAATTTCTTTATACGTTTTTTCTACAAAAAATTGGAAGTTTTAATTAATAATCCAATACGATGACGAAAAATTTTAAAAAAATCGATTTTTGTCATTCAATAATGCACTATTATGTGGTCCCAACCTAGGCCAAAAGGCAAAAGAAAAAATAGTGAATTCGATTCTTAACAAAAGATTTTAAATAAGCTAAGTACAAAAAATGAGATTTCAGGTCGATGCCGATAGATTCCTATAATCAAAGTGCTTTTATTTCCAAAACATGTGATTTAAGTTGAGTTTTGCATTTGAAAAAAAATCCAGCTCGAGATTTTAATTAAAACTTATTTTTACTTGCGATTATATGTACTATAAGGCAAGTTATGTATTCGTAAACATTTTTTTTTCTAGCAAATCAAACATGACAATTCGATCATAGAGAACACCAAAAAGTGGGTCCCCCAATTCCGTCTATATGTCTGTCCTCGAGTCTGTAACCTAAACGGTTCGGTGGGTTGGATTCAAACTTGGTACATATTGTTTTTTCGGTAATATGCCAACACGTTTTTTTCATCTTCTTAAGACGACAAATAACAGTAGCTCCCATACATTTTTTTTTTGTCAAAACCAAAAATCTTATTTTTCTCAAAAATGGCTATAACGATTTTTATAAAAAAAAAAATCAGTTCAATAATGGAGGAAAAAGGTACCTTTTGATAATTTTTTTTTTGGAAAAAAATTGTTATTTTTGGTACCTCTAGTAGAACCATTTTTTTGGTTTTCGATTTTCTCGGAAACGGTTAATTTGGTATTTTTGAAATTTTGTACGCAGAATCTCCCAGAGAGTTTACACTATTGTATACCAAAATTTTTCAATTTTTTTTTTTTGAAAACTCAAAATTTCGAAAACGACTCAATAGATTTTTTCAAGACTTCGTATTTGGTGTTTTTTTTGACATTATAAAGTTATAAGTTAAAAAAAAACTATTTTTTCTAAAATAAAAAAACAACGGTACCTCCCATGCAAAATGTTAAGAAAAAAATGTATTTCTCCAAAACGGCTCAAAGAATTTGTATAAAAAAATGTGTGTGTTTTTAAATTAGTACAGTTCACTTTTAAGTATAAGAATATTTCTTTTTGCGTACTTATTAACGGTACTTCCCATAGAACCACTTTTCGTATTTTCGACTTTCTCAATATTGGAAGAACCAATTAAAATAATTTTTCTTACACAAATGCTCCCTAAAATTCTTAATAAAACTGCTTACTCAAATTTTCAAAAAAAAAGTTTTTCGATTTTTAAAAAATAAATAAATTTTTTTTGGAAAATCGATTTTTCAAAAACCAGTTACAGAATTTTTTGAAATTTGAATTTTATATTTACATATCTTAATAATATCTTCAAAATGGCGTTTCATATTTTTTTTCTAACGTTTTTTGTTTTGGCAAATTCTTAGTTATAAATGAATTCAAATTGCATTTTTGTTTTTCCTCAAACTATAACGACTGAGCAATATAAAAACATTTAATTATGTGTTTTATCCATTTATTTCTACCTTATTATTATTCCCTTTTTACGAATTGTTGCATACGTCACTGAATACTAAATACAATATAGGGACTCATACATTTATATGTATACTATATATTTGTGGGTAGGTACCAATATAACTATTCCTTAAATCATTCATTCGACAATTCATTATACTAAGAATCAAGGCAATCTTACCCACATACAGGATAACTACACCTAATTAACTAAACCTCAATGCTTAGCTACATTAAAGTTGTTAGCTGCAAGAGCAAGTTCATGCGATCCAGTCGTGCATTTTATTTGATATTTGAGTTTCGACTATCTCACGAACGGCACCACGTATATTGATTAAAAAAATGTATACAGGAGGTCCTTCAATTTCTTAATAATACTGCATACTAATATTTTATGTTTTAAATTTTTATCATAAAGCACTTGAAACTGACATACCTACATTTGAAAAATTTATTATTATAATCATTTATGAAATTTTGTATATACAAAATTAAGTAAAAAAAGACAGCCTTTTCTACTAAAAATTTTTTGCTTACGATGTGATCGAATATAAGAGCACGTACGTAACACCCAGTCGTGCATATTATCTTTTGTACTAATCGATGTGTATTTATTTTAAAGGTTCTGTATATTCTATTAAGCTTCGTACTAAATTGCGAAGAAGGCTATCTCTTGCCCTTTTCAACACAAGTTAAGCCAGATGCGGAAACGTGGGGATTCACTTTTAATTGAGCTCTAAATGATCACATCACTTATTGGCATTAATATCAACTTTTTGTTAAAAATGGGCGTGTCAGTGGGCGCATATTCTTTCAATCATGTGTCATATATAATGTTTTATTATTAAAAAAAAATTATCAAAATCTTTCAAGTCATTTAGTTTTTATAGGGCTTAGAGTGAAGCTCATTTCAAGAAAATAATTCAAAAAATACATAAAAAGTGGGCGTGTCGAAAAATGTTTTATTATTATTAAATTTAATTTGTAAAATTTTCAAAGTGCACCAGACAATTTATCTTCAATGTTTGGTATATTATTATTTTCAAGAAACCGTGGGTTTTTGTATACAACCGGCACCACTGTGCATTGCATTCGGTGCGCCTGTAAGCACACTATGCTCAAAATACTAATTTAACTTATAATGTGCTTCGTCGCTCAACACAATTCTTCGATAAAACATCTGACATAGTGCCAGTTGAAATTTCAACTCAAGCCATGGTCATTTATGGCATCAATTCTTACAAGTTGGAACTTAAAGCCAAGAAATTCTCAAGAATGTGAAATGACAGATGCCAGAATGACGAATCGAATCCAAAATTTTGAATATGTTTCAAAACCATTGTCCTGAACGGATGCTAAGTTTACTTCGTCGCTTCTAATAATAACATCTAAAATTTGGTAAGGTTGTCGACCATCATGTATGTTAAAATTGTTAAGAATAAAGAGAAACAAGAATCTGACAATTATTTTGTCGCATATAACTGTATGAAGTGAAAAAAACACCCTTTACAAAAATTATTATTTTATTTTTTTCAAACTTTCTTGTTGACCGATTTTGTTATTTTGGAGCAAAATTTTTTCCTCATCAAGTATATCCTCTGCTTTTTTAAGTGTCACACTTTCAATCTGAAACATCAGCTTGATTGGCACCTCCATGATTCATCCCACTCAAGAGAGATTTTACTTACCCAACATAATCCCCGCCATCGAAATATTTTAACAGAAATTAAAGAAAAATTAATATTTTATTTAATGCTCATATTTGTTTTATTTAAAAAAAAAAATAATTTCATCCATCTTACAATACACTACAAACCTTAAGTGGCCTTAGCTGGCTACCACTCGGACATCCGAACGTCTCAGCAAAGTCCCTAGAGTTCTTTAAATATGTATTTACAAACTCATTGCCCTCGGGACAATGTGTATAAACGGAAATAAAGAAATACAACTTCTCCAAATTCAAACTGCCATCACCTTGTGATTTTAGAAGACCACGAATACTATTTGCCGCATCCGCATTGGCAGCTATCCAATTCCTTAGAGCTTCATAAGTTTGTCGTTCGGCGAGTATCCTTCGCACAAGATTATTGCTTATAGCTGTAGTTAATTCGAAATTAGCATTCTGTTCCCTGAGGCACCCCTCGAATTCTTCAAACTTTTCATCCGAATCGCTGCTACGCCAACTGCCGGGCGTTAAGCTACCACCTCCATCGATCATCTTCTCTGCAAAAGCCTCCCCAATCGATCCAAAGTACAATGGCTGTGGCAGCAACTCATTGTACATTGGTCCCATGAAAAATTCATATAAATCGCTCAAAGATGCTGCCGACGAGGATGCCACCCCAGACCCCCTCATACTAGCATCGTTCATGGAATCAGTGAGTTTTTGAAGCTTTTCAAAATTACGATAGAAATTCTTCTTCGTCACATTCAAACCAGCATAATCTGCATCGAGCTCTGCGTCGCCATTCAAAGTCGTATGAATCATTTTTCCCAGATACAATTTTGACTTTTGATTTGAAATCTCATCAATCCAAATGGAGTCGGGCAGCAGAGACTGATAGACACTGCCAATTTCGGAAAACATGTTTGCCATACGACGTCTGTCGATTGTGGTAAATTGCACAATGTAGCGATAAAGGGGTTGGAAGTATTCCCGCACCAAGTCCAAACAACTCGCTGTGCTTTTGTCCAAGAGATAATGAATCCACACGTAGTTGAGGATGCGTGTGCTGGGTGTTTTCGAGAGCATACTGAATACTAGTTCCAGTTTGTGTTCGTCTTCAAGGCGGACTCCATCGGTGTCCTTCAATGGCTTACCCAACACGCGACGGAAGTAAGTATCCCAGTCTGTGTTGTCAAACCTTGATTTGAATTCACCATAGGTCATGGAGGTTGAGATTCCATTGCCTGCCTCGCCCACAACTTCTCGTCGATATCCTTCAAGTCCGGCGAAATCCAACGCTTTCAGTCGTGCTTCGGAGGAACTCATCCCGAAATTCTGAAGAAGTTGCTCCGCCAAATGGGTGTTCCTTCGCAAAGAGTATTTGAAGTCTGAATTGGCCTTCAGCTCCACAGTTCTCCGGTTGCTTTTTATCTCAACGCGATGGCTGAAGAAATAGTGCACACCGATATCATGAAACGCTATCACAACATTCATCCACGATGGTGTATCTCGCTGCCGAGCGGTACCGCCTTCTATTAACGGCCAGCCCCTAGTGAGGTGGTACAAATGGGATTTCTTCAAATGTTCCAGCGAACGGGCGTTTTGGCACGATTCGTGGAAATGTTTTATCTTCAATTCAGCATCCATGAGCTGGTCCTCATTGTCGACATTTTGAATAAACTTTTCAAATAATTCCTCCTCACTGGGACGCTGGACGAATTGGGTCGAATTTCGCTGTTTGTTGCAAATGAAGCCATGAAAATCGTCACATGGGGATTTGCTATTATCCACACTAGCCAGCAATTTCCGGACGAACTGCACGGTTGCATCTTCTATTGTCGAATTCCAGCTGACATCAGCGATGACGCTTCCACCACAAAATGCCAGCACAAACAGAATTCTAAAAGAGAAAAGTCCTATTTCACCGAAACACATGTTACCACGACTATCGAAAAGAAAAACAGTTTTTTTTTAACTCTATCTCCGCGGTTTTTAATTCAAAAACTTCACCGGTCGTGGACAAAAAAAAATGTAGCACCTTTAGCTATTTCTAAACTTTTTAATTATTCAACATAAATTCACATGCATAGCGATTTGGGTTTAGCTAAATGGTAATGCCATTTGATTTGGTAGAGTTTATTTTGTCTACGGATTGGGGTTTTCTTGTTTTTCTTTTTTATTTTCAAAACAACATGTGGTTGGGAAAAAGTTTTCAAATTGCAGAGGACGACACCGTTGTTGTGCACACAATAATACCGAAAGTCAAATATAGATTAATAGGCGACAGATAACTGCGCTCTTGCCCGAGCATGGCAAAAAAGCAAAACAAACTTTTCAAATGGCTGAGTTTTCATTTGGTGATTGTTTGCTCTTATTTTTGGTTCTAGATAGGGAGGTGACTTGGGTCAAATCATCTGAACATGGAAATGTGCGAAGCTGAACTTTATTTTGGAAATAAACTTTTGTTGAACATACCGCTGGCGAGATTTTCATCGGAACGATCATTACGAGGTCCTACGGCGGGCGTATTCCGTGTTCTTGTAATCTCCTCGAGGATATTGCCTAACAGTCATAGAACGATGGCTGAAAAATCTTTGCTAAATTAACTGACAATTTATTTCGTAAAATAAATCATACGAGTATTCCTTTCTCCTGGGTGGTATGGCGACAAAACTGACAGCTGCCGCCATTTGTGATATTTTGAACCATTTTGGCCTTCCAAGCACATCTATTTTATTTGTGGTCGGAAATCAATTTGGCAAGACTGAATTTTTCTAGAAACATATACCTCACTCACGCCACTATTAGGGTGACTCGTAAATATACAGAGAAAAATACTTAGGCAGAAAACAGTGTGCTTTTTAACTTGACTTTTAAAATAAGGGTGTCACACAATTTAACTTTAAAAAAATATTTTTGTCCAAAAATGGGCTTACAATAATATTGTGACCTTAACCGTTGTCTCAATATTTTATATGAATTTTATGGTACCTTTTTGTTTGTAAAATTTCGCCATCCCTGCTCTGAATGGGTAAATAGCGGTCCTCGCTATAATGCTATAATGCTATGTTTAAATACATGTCACATTGTATGCTTGTATTTATGCCCACTCTGTAGCAAAATTTAGAAAAAGTAATCGTCTATATTGATTTTTTTAAGAGGTAACCAATACAAAACAAACATACCTTTTTTGATGAGGACCAACCTTACCTAACCACTAAACTCAAGAAAAGTTTTGACAGTTGTAAAATTGACAACACTGGATTCAAAGACAACAAAAAATAGCAATACCTTGCCAAATAAAACGCATGACTGGATTTCGCGTAATTGCTCTTATGTTCGATCAAATCGTAAGCACCAGATTATTAGTAGAAAAGGATAAATATATGTTTAAGGTCGTTTTTGAAGTTAAACTTCTCTTGCGGCGTTAGTGTTAAATTCTATGGATCTGTCAAACCGATCGGCATCTAAGGTGACCCGACATAATATGAGATGTTTGTTAGTTTTGTGGATTTTTATAGATAAGTGCAGATATGCCTGTATCTGCATTGTGAGTATTTGTTGAGGATTTATTTGGTACGTATCGTGGATTCTCATTCTACATGAATTGTGTGTATTCAACGAGAAATTCTTTTTTTTTTTTGTTGCTGTTTTTTTTTTATTTTATTCAAAATTATTCAAATCTTGTGCGATCGTTGTGGATTCGCATAGATTAATGCAGTATTTATACGCATAAGGCGTTCTTCTTTTTAGTTCAGAGCAGAGTCTTAGTTGTCAAAAATTTGTTTGTATTTCTTTTTAACTCAGAGCATGCAGAGCTCCAAATGTGTGTTTCTTTTTTTGTTCTGAACATGTGTAGATCGCACTCGACGTGCTCGAACATAATTGACTAAACATGTGAGTAAATTGCTGAACGCACCAAATGCCATGTGTGCCAAAAAGGAAAATGTGAAGAAAAAAATAATTAGATACGAAAGAAGTTGATCGCTTGTTGATTTTCTCTATCTGGTGTAGATCAGTGCACAAAAAAGGGTAGATATTGCTTTTTATTGTTAAAAATGAAAATGTATTATGATGTGTGTGGTTCAAGTATGTTTAAAAAAACATATCAGTGCTCAGAGCTCGCTCTGTTTAGAACAAGTTCAGTGCATAATCTATGTGTTCGAACTCTGTTCAGTGCTCTGCTCTGAACGAAAAAAGAAAAACGCCCACTGTGTGTATTAGACGAGAAATTTTTTTGTTGGTCCGTTTTGTTAATAAGATTAGATAAGTGTGTATTGTGTGTATTTGATGCTGATTTTTTGTTTGTTTGTTTTGTTGATGCTAATATATTAGTATATATTGTGTTGTATTAGTGAGTATAATGGTTAAGTCGATGGTCTCGTTGCCACTGATTCAGTGTATCTACTTCTTAGATTTATATATACGGAGCAGTATAATGTATGCAGTGTAAAATTGCTGAACCATGAATCAAAGTTCGAACGACAGGACTCACGGTGACATTTGTACAATTGGAAGATGGGGTCACTTACATAAATACATCCCCTAAGCAAGTGGCTGGTATCAAAAAATGTCAATTGCGTTGTTCTTAGACCGGTTTCCATAGAATTGAAATACATACATACTGCAACTCACTTAGAATTACGAAAGAAATTTTTTTTTCAAATTAGGGAAAACTTACTTTTGGCTCGTGTACATACATAAGTAGTTACACATATTTTTTGTTTTTACCTAATTTTGCATATACAAAATTTCTTAAATTTATAATTAGAATTTTAAAAAAATCCTCCAATTGTTTTCCAAATATTGAATTTTGAATGTGTTTAAATCCAAAAAAAAATATTTTTCAAAAATGTTGGTATGCAGTATTAATTGCAATTTGAAGGACCTCCCATATGCCAATTTTGATTGAAATCCGTCTAACCATTTATGAGAAAACCTAAAATAAAAAAGTAGTTGTTTGGCAGGTGCCGTTAATACAAAATGTGTAAACAAAATGTTGAACCAAACTGTAGACTATGTATAGTAGTGCACTGATTTTTTTTTTTTAATCAAAGAAGAAAGAACCCGAATGAACAACAACAAACTTGTGTGCCTAATAAAAGCGCTAGTCGTTCCAATGCAATTGATAAACAGAAAAACCTGCATTGGGTTGGATCTGATCATGTGGACTCGGTGGCGTGATGCGCAGTGCGTTGGCTTATAAGCAGCCTGGTCATGGTTCAATACACGATGAAGGCATAAGAAGTTTTTCAATTGAAATAAAAAAGTAGACCAGCACCACTAGAGCAAAGGAATCTGATGATCGACCTTGGCAAGTCGTGAAATAGCTAAGATTCCAGCCGAAAATAATATGAGAAAAACTTGGTGGTAGCACACTCAAGTTGTTGTTGGGCATTTAAATTCATTAAAATCAAAATCATTTCAGCAATTTTCGAGATAATTTTAAAAAAATTGTATTACAGGTAGTGTTAGTTTTCGAACTAAAAAACGATACAAAAATCTAAAACGCTGAAATATTAAGTTTGAATAAAATCGCCCGTTGTACAGACAGACAGGCCGAATTGCGGGCGAGAGATTAAAATATTGAGTTGGATTTCTTTTTCCAAATCCAAACCTGGCCTATAGAACCTATATTGGAAATCAATTAAATCAGAGCGAGGGACTAAGGCTGTCAAGAAGAGAATTGTTTTTTTTTTTTTAACTTTATGACCTTTGAATGAAATGGACTACCAGACTGAGGAAAAAGCTGGGTGTGACCAACCGTACTAAATTTCTCACAGGATTAAGAAGATTTCTATTCTTCTGATAGTTCTCAGTGACATTGGGTTACTCTACTTATTACATCTCTACTCATTTTAGAGTTAAAAAAGAAATTTCAATATCTGAGATCATTCTTTTAAATTTCATCCACACCGGGCAGAACCAAACTGACATATACAAACAAATCTGCTTTTTTTTTGCTATATGTAAGTATTTGTATAAGTTAACGACAATTGTATCAAATGGCCACATGAGATACAAATAGCAAAATACACAGAGCGGTTGCATCCAGCCAGACGCATCGTAAGCGAATGGTCGTCATTACCAGAAACGTAACCAGAGACTACATGTGACTGTGGGAACAACAAACAACTCGTAGCTTGGGTAGAATAGAATTTAAGCTGTAGTTTTCCTACATATGTCATTTGTTCATTCTTTATTCAGAGGCAGAGTCGCTGCCAGTTTGTAAAATAAATAAATCTTTTTTAAAAAGTAAAAAAACTTAAATAAAATTTAATTTATATATTTAAAATCCGCACCATTTAAATATGTTCCCACATCGCAAAAACAAATAAAGCATGCAAACAAAAACACTTTTGCTTTATTTGTTTTATTACCTTACATTACACATTGCATAAACATTGCATATGTCGGGAAAAAGAACGAAGTGCATAACGGAAATAAGCAAATGAATCTGCTTAGATCAAAAAAAGCTGCAAGGAACAAAACAAAAACAGTTTAAGGCACAATAAAGCGAAAAACACATCACGCGCAATCAAATGTGAGCGCGCAAATCAAACCACCCAAGCAATAAAAAATCAAAAATAATGCTTTGAGCATAAGAGCATCAGCAGCAGCATGAGAAATAATGTTTTTAATTGACAATCGGCCACCATTATACAATTTTCTTTTGAGTCTAATGTCATTTTAAACGCAACCGTTCTTTTCTGCAATATTGATGCCGGCTAGCCACACCAAATAGAACAACAAAAACAAATGCTTATATTGCTTTATTTGGCGTGGGCTTGGAACAAACATTTTTGCTTAATTGGTTTTTATTGTATTTGGTGTGGGGGCCAGCCTTAGATCAAAATCTAAAATTATCAAAGGGAAGTTTCATTAAACAGACAACAACAAAACCAAGCGATTAACTAGACCAATTCAAATTCAAATTGGAATAAGCTGTCAAACGAAATTGAGAAAATTTCTGATGAAAACTCCAATTCTCTAAATACGGGATTACGTACATACCTTAGTTGAGCCTTAATGAACACGAAGTATTAAATGTGTTTACGAGATTATTTTCACAATTGTTCATGTTCGTACATTCCAATCAAATTTTGAAAAGAAAACTGAAAATATGTGGCAAATCTTGTCTATTTCAATGAGCTTTTGAATTATGAAGATGTTAAATTTGTGTGAAAATCCTGCACTATTTAATAAATAAATTAACTTGGAAGTCAAACTAGCAGCTAATAGTGTTTGACATGACTTCAGATTACTTGTTAGGAGATAAGAACTTTGTAGACAACTTTTTCACATATTCAGCAACAAGAAATGACCCATATGCTTAGATGCCTCGTAATAGATAAGAATTGATTATAATTAATATTTTAATGTATGTATAGAAGTGTGGTGTATGTGTTTATTTGTATGTGTATTTTAATTTAAAAAGAAAAATTTACTCAAAATATCAAAATTTGTAGTTCAAGGCGAGATACTGTCTCTTAAAATAAAAGTAAATAAAAGTGCTTATGCCAACATAGTCGCAAATGCTTCCAAATCTTAGAATATAATTAGACGCAGATTCTTTAGACTATAGCTTATACTATGTGTATGATAATATTGTTTGTTTACATTTTTGAAGTACATACTTTATAGTTTTCGATCATGACCCTCTTGAATGGTATCTGACCATCTTGTAATGGACGAGATATGGACGTTAAAAACTCAAAATAACGTTAGAGTAGACGTTTGAAAAATAATTCGTTATTTGACCGGGATGAATTTTATAATTTTGAAGAAGGTTAGGTATAGACAAATATTTAAGGAAATTTTGATGCGTATTTTTGTTACTTACGATATAGATATTATAGGGTAAGTCTTACAGTTGGATGATAGAGAATTCCCTCAATATAGTTGGTCCGCAATTCCATATGCCTGTCTATCTGTCTGTAAAACAACATACAGGCTGTACAGAAGCTTAAGAAATTTTCATCAAACGTGGTAGTTTAGCTAAAATTGGTTGTACCAAAAATGGTAAATCTTAATTATCTCGAAAACGACTATCACAATTTTGATATAAAATAATTCAGTATGCACTATTTTAGGTAGGTATAGCTAGTATATATATATTTTGGTTCAAAGAAATAAAGAAGTTTTTATATAAAATATTATAACCGGAGGTCCTGACATATAAACGTTTGTGTTAAAGGTCCTTCAAATTTAACTTAATACTGCATACTAAAATTTTCAAAAAATATTTTTCATTGAAATTAAAATTTAAAAAAAAAATTGTGGACAAATTTTTTTGTTTTTTAATTAAATTAAATAAATTAAATTAAAATAAATTTCTTAGAAAAAAATCAATTTTGTATTAAGGAAATTAATAAAAAACACTAATTTAAGAATCTTGTGCTTACGATGTGATCGAAAATAGAGGAAGTAGTTGCGGCCTATTTTAGTTTTACTTGCGATATAGGTTCTATAGAGCAAGTTTTGCATTTGGAAAAAAAATCGAACTCGAGATTTTAATCAAACTGACATTACGATCATGGAGAACACCAAAAAAGTGGATCCCGCAATTCCATCTGTCTGTCTATCTGTCTGTCTGTACAACTCTCTACAGCCTAAACGGCTGAAGCGATTTTCTTCAAACTTGGTATTTAAGCGTCTTAGATGATTGTTCAAAATAGATTTTTGAATTGCTGTTTTAGCCCCAAAAATAACGGTTCTTGCCATACAAATTTTTGTCCCATCTTATCTCAAAAATTGTTTTTTTTTTGGATTCATGAAAAAAAAAATATATTTTTTTAAATTCAATATTTCGAAAACTGGTGGAAGATTGTTTTCTGAAATTGTGTTCTTGAATATATACTATTAAATATTTAAAATGTTCATGCCAATTTTTTTTTTAGAAAAAAATTTGGTATTATTATATAAACGATTTTTTAAGAGCTTGGTTTTTGAAAATTCAAAAAAACACAGAAACTTGTAAAAAGTGAATGAATTTTTTATTTGGATCGCTAAATCAATTTCTGCCATTTACTTTTTAAAAATAATTTCACTTAAATGTTGCCCGCGGCTACGCTTCAGGTGGTCCATTCTGAAGGTCCAATTTTGGCAAACTTTTTCACACATTTCGGCCGGAATCTCACCAGTGACGCGTTCAATGTTGTCTTCCAAGGCAGCAATCGTGTTTGGCTTGTCCCCATAGACAATAGACTTAACATAGCCCCATAAAAATAGTCTAACGGGGTCAAATCACATGATCTTGGTGGCCAATTGACTGCGCCAAAACGTGAGATCAACTGCTCACCAAATTCGCCTCTCAATTGATGCATGGTTTCGCGTGCAGTGTGGCATGTGTCACCGTCCTGTTGGAACCACATGTCGACCGAGTTCAATTCTTGCATTTTCGGCAAAAAAAATCTGTTATCATCGAACGGTACCTTTCTCCATTGACCGTAACCCTGCGGCCTTCATCGTCCTTGAAGAAGTGCGGCCCAATGATGCCGCCTGCCCATAAACCGCACCAAACAGTGCATTTTTCGCGACGCATTGGTAGCTGCTGAATTGCCTCTGGCTGCTCTTCACTCCAAATACGGCAATTCTGCTTATTCACGTATCCATTTAGCCAAAAATTAGCCTCGTCGCTGAAACGGACGTAGCTTGCGAAACACATTTTTCACAGAGCACGAATTTTGATAATACATTTCAATAATTTGCAAACGTTGTTCAGGCGTAAGTCTATTCATGATGAAATGGCAAACAATACTGAATCGAAATGTCAAATGTTGGTGGAATTTGTCATGTGTGATCTGTCAAAAATATAAACATCAAATATAAGAAATTAAGTGAAAAATGGCTTTAAAAATACAAAATAATAAAATAATAAATATTTATTACCCACAGAGGAAAAACAACCGGCGTAAATCTCCATTTTTATGTGTTTATTTTTTTTGCCGTCTGTCTCTGTCATATTACACACAAAAGCTTACTCCATCCATTTTGTATTTTTTTTTCTGTTTAATGTTAAGTTCTTCATTGATTACAAGACATTTTTTTTGTTAAAATAACGTTTAAATAAATAAAAGGCACGAATTATATTTTTTTACGAAACACTTGTCAATTATTTTATTTATTAGAAGTTACAGAAATTTAACAAAATGCATTTCGGCATATTTTGCATGCCATCATCAGCTTCACCCTTTAAGCCAAAGAAAGATATTAAAAATAGAAAAAACAGTCTTTAATTTGTTGACAAAAAGAAACGATCAATTAAGAGAAAGTTACATATTTTTTTATTTTACGCCATCTGCTTGTAAATACATTTTATTCTGAGCTTACAGCTCGCATCTAGCTCACACAACGTGAACGCTCGTATGTGTCTAATGTGTTTTTCCATTGGTAATATATGTAAATTAATTGATTTTTCATCTAGATCTGTCAAATCACCGATTTTCCTCTTTTTTGTGTGCCATTGGGCATACTAAATTGATTTATTTTTAAATCTAGATCATTTTTGCAAATCTAGATTTTTCGACATATCTACACCTATTTATATTAATACCATTACAATTTTCTGCTGATAGCTTGACATATTTATGTGTTGCACTGGACTCATTAAAATGAGGCATCATGTTATTCCCAAAATAACCATTATTAATTTCATTCATTTAGACTGTTTCATTTCTTGAAAAATAAAATATTTTAAAATCTTTTTCCCACTTATAAAATTAACAAATTACGCAGATACATATTAACAGATTTTACATTAGACAAATACAATAAGAACAAGAATAAATAAAAAGTCACGTTCCTTTGGGCTCGAAAAATCAAAATCTAGATTGAAATCTGGATTTACCAATGGAAAACCACATAAACTAAAAATAAACAATAGATCGTTTTTGGACTCTGAGCTTAAAAAGATGATCGCCTAATATGGGAGCTTGATTATGGAGGAAACACATTGACAATTTTTGTGATGAAATTTGAAACATTAATTTATAAAGTATTACAAAAATGAGACATGCGGGCCATTTCTTGTTGGCCCCGGACAAAGGGCCAGAATAAAAAACAGTGAGCCAAATGGCCCGATCGGACACATTATGGCAACGCTGACCATGTTATACAAACGTGTTTCAATAATTTCATCAAATGTTCTACAATTTTTATTGTTACAAGGCGAATGCCAAAATATGATTTCGCGCCGAAAAAAAATAAAATACGCAACAATAAAGTTCGGCTTTCCTCATAGAAATAAAATACCAACATTTTTTGCATGAAAAATTTCTTGTCATTTTGCTTTGCAAACTTCAAAAACCAACCAGACCACTCAATGTGCTCAGAAAAAGTGGCAGGCAATTGCCTTATATGGACGGAGTACATTGCCTTGTAATTTAGGTATTGCATTTAAAATACATTAAGCCCTCCAGTTATATTATAGTTAGATACACTTCAAGTTATTTTAATTGTTATTGTCATAAGTTATTATGAAAAGTTTGGTTCATTTTTGTTGGATGATATGCTTGTTGATCCCTCAACAGACTCAACATAATAAGCCTTGATGGTTAATATGTTGTATCTGAAAGTATTCGATTGTGGAAGCTCGTTTTCATCAGCATCATATCTTCTTACATGGTCGTCGGTGCAAAAAGTTAAATAAGCAAAATTCAACCAAATTATAAAAACAATATCATAAGATGAAATCTTTTGCAAATAAGTTCATTAAAACTTTCTTCACTTAAGACACAAAACTCACTTAGCGTAACAGACAGACAGACAGACAGACCGAAACACAATTTTGTAAAGTTGAAACCTTTTCAGGACGTATAAACAAAAAAGTAGCACAAAAAACTTTATCCCTTTTATACGGAACTACTTACATAAGGTACACACCAACATATGTATCTAAGTAGGTTCTTGTTCTTTGCTGCTATTTTTGTTCATTCTTATTCGAGACAAGTCGTTTAAAGTCCGGAAATATTATGACTTCCTTTCTTCTTGTCAGGTTAAAAATAAAATTCCTTAGAATTCATGAAATCAGAACAAGAGCCATCTTAGTGTAAGTTTTATTCTTTTTTTGGTCTCCCTTTCTCTTTCTTCCTCTCTCTGGGAAAGGGACTTCAAAACTTTAGGTTGGTTTCTAACAGGAGAAGGATAAAAAAAAGTTAAGGACCCCTTTGAATGTTTTTAGTTTCCGTGTATTATATGTGAGACTTATGAAAAACGGGCACACTACTAGGTCGCATGTGCTTGCTCTTCTTTTTTTAAATATTATGAAAAAGTATCTTGAACATGTGTAAACAGGGTATCAAAAAACATAGCTCGAAAATTTAATATTAAAAATTCTTATCGAAAAATAGTTGTAATCAACAGGAAAAACAACAATCTACCATTTCATACTTATTTCAGATGTGGGATCCCCTAAATCTTAAAGCTAGAAATACACAGTCAATAAATGAGTTGATCCTCTGAAATAAAAATGATGTCAATATATGTATATCCCAATTTTGCCAAATCTTGCGATTATCAACGAAAAATATTGTCAAATTCTTGACGAACATTGACAGAAATGACAGAATGAAAATAAATTTTGTGGTAAATCAAAGACGTTGACTGTGTATTTCGAACTTAACAAAGTTCCAAGATTAAGAGCGTGACGATTAAAACAAGATTTTTCAATTCGATATCGATCGAAATATTTGGTTAGAAAACTTATTAACATATGTCGTTCCAAAATTATCAGCAAATATTGTATACATTTTGGGACCACTGATTCACTTTGTTAAATGTTTATTGCAAACGGACTTATAACCCTCAAACTTATAAATATTTGGGGACCAATATTCTTTCATTTATATTTTGATTTTCGTAAAAGTCGCCCAATATTGTTACAGTTGTCTCAGTCGCTGTGACAATATTTTTGGTTCTTAAAAAAATTCATATGTCGAAATCGATATGCGGCACTTTCGAAATCACATCTTCGTTAATATTTTTTTGAGACAATCACCAGAATTATTTATATGGAGTTAAAATGGCGATGAATTTACAAACTTGAAGAGTTTTTAAATTATTGTGCTGATGCCATTTTAAAAAAATGAACCAAAAATCGGTTATTTTATTCTCGAAAAATGCTAGTACATATCTGACGCCATTAGTACAGTAGTGCTAGAATCTACCTCTGCGTTATCACCCGCCTCTTGACATTTTTCTTGACTTGAGTGTTCTTTTACTAGAAAATAATAATCCCCATGACTGCTCCAATATTTCTGAATTTAGCAGAGGTGATTTCCAACAGTTCTAGGATAGTTTAATAAATTACGGTAACATTTACCGATTTCTAATGATCATGACACAACTATATCAAGCTTCTATTCTATTTTGTGAGATGCATAAATGAAACATTTCTTAAAAAAGATCTATTCCCTTTAATTATTATTGTCATTTTTGCTTCACAAAAGAACTCAATTCCTTCAAAATAAAAGAAATAATGCTTGGAAAAAATACATTAGATACATGACCGTAGAGAATCAAGTATTTAATATGTCCCTTTTTAGTATAATTCCAAAAACTCTCTTACGAACTTATAGCGAGTATCTACAAACCATAGGGCATTCTTTGAAGTTAGACCCGATACACTTATGGATATTTATAAATTCTTAAAACAAATGTGATGAGTTTCCAGTTAATCTCATTTATAACGACACGTTACCTTGAGTACAACTTCTGAAAGCTGTGAGGGATTTGCAAGTAATTTCAGCCAATCCTTCACTGATTCTCTGTTTTTGTTGACGAAAACTATTTAAATTTTTTGAAAAATTGTCCTCAAGTATTATTTAAAAATATTACAAAATGTTGGGCTTTTTGTCACATTTAAAAGAGGACTATTCTGTTGGGTCGGGTGGAATACCACCCGCTGTATTTAAAAAAAATTGAGGTCTATTTTAGCTCTTCCTCTGTGTAATATTTTTATCGACATTCATTTCGGCATCCAATTCAAATTGGAGGTATAGAAAAGAATGCACCTAGCACGGGGATCGAACGCACACGTCCTAGTTAGCAATCAAGAACTTTATCCACTGCGCCATTGCCAACCACAATTTTTAAACTATCTTTGAAATTAGTCAAATTTCCTTCAGTTTGCAAGTATGCATTTATAGCCCAAGTATGTGTTTAGAAGGGCAGTTAAAGGCAATATTATGAACTATAGACCAATTTAAAAACTTTCTTGCATTCCGAAGTTGTTCGAACAAGTTATATCTGACAGTTTGACACTTATATGTAAAAATGTTATCTACAACCAACAATATTGTTTTATACAGAAACGTTCTACTGTTACAAATCTAGTTGTCTTTTTGAATAAATGTTTAAACTCCCTTACATTACTTTGCTTTTGATCAATTGAGTCATGACATTATCAAATTCAGAAATTCATACTTAACGCCCTCTATTGTCAAATCATGTGTTCCGCATGGAAACCATCTCGGACCACTACTCTTCAATGGAGTAATTGTTGTAATGCCCTTTCTTATGACCAACGTTAACCTATATTCTTCAGATGCAAATACTGCCACAGAGAACAACAAATTTTGATTTGGTATTCTGATACCAAACCAGACCCACAATGTTCAGATTTTTTTTAATTATCAGGGAGGAGGTTATAATCTCCGTGGCCTGGACTTGACTAAAGCCCCAACACATAGCACCAACTATGGGATGCATGAGTGCTTGTCACGTGTGCGAAGACTTTAAAATTCTCAAAACTTACAAATTCAACAATTCAAATATTTGTTTATTTCAATATCAGTAAAATTCCTATGCTCGATCACATTTAATGCAAAGATTCTTAATGAAAACGGCTAAATTAATTTTTAAAGTCGTTTTTCACTTAATTTTTTATAAATATAGAAAAATTCATAAATTTTTTCTAAAAAAAAATTAGTATACAAATTTTCAATATTTAATAACATAAATTCAAAAACAAAATTTCAGAAAAAAATCGTCCATCCGTTTACAAAATATTGAATTTTCAATAAAAAAAATATTTTTTTTTTCAAAAATCCAAAAAAAAACTATTTTTAGTAAATTTTGAAATGCAGTATTATTTAGAATTTAGAGGATATCCTGCGTAAAAATTTTGATCGAAAATCAATAAAATGGTTGTGTGGCAGGTACCGTTAATAACAAAATATTTCAATTTTTTTTCAACCTAAATGTAGACCATACTCAAGTCAGTACTCACACCTATTTTAATCAAAATATTTAGAGCCGTTTCCGAAATAATTGAAATGGTAGAAAAATTTGTTTGGCAAGTACCGTTATTTTTGGGACAATCACCTAAAACGCCTAAGCACCAAGTTTGAAAAAAATCGGTTCAGCCGTTTAGGCTGTAGATCGTTCTACAGACAGATAGACAGACAGACAGACGGAATTGCCGGAACCACTTTGTTGGTTTTCTCTATCATCGCAATGTCAACTTTGATTAAGATCTCGAGTTCGATTTTTTTTCCAAATGCAAAACTTGCCCCATCTTTCAAGGTTTCAAAAGTAAACGTACATAAAACACATATAAAATATTTTTTGTCATGATATTTCTTTTTTATTATAAAGTTTGAACGTTAAAATTATGTGTGAAGCACTACATCATTTAAATGACCACTACACGAATTGTTGCAAGCATCGATACTTTTGAGGTAATTTTCGACTACTTTTTGACACATATTGCTCGGTATATCAGCCATAACTTGACGAATGTTGGTTTTCAAGTGCTCAAGAGTTATAGGTTTATATGCATAAGCACGGTCTTTGGCGTAGCCCCAAAAAAAAGTCCAGCGGTGTCAAATCACATGATCTTGGTGGCCAGTTAATATCGCCACGACGAGAAATTACGCGGCCAGGAAATGTCTTGCAATAAGGCCAAATTCGCTGGAGTTGTGTGGCATGTGGCACCGTCTTATTGAAACCACATATTCTCCAAGCCGTATTCTTAAATAGCAGGCAAAAAAAATTGGTTATCATATGACCATAACGCTCCGAATTGACGGTGACAGTCGTTCCATCGTCGTTTTAGAAGAAGTAAGGTCCAATCACACCTCCGGGCCAAAGAACGCCCCAAACAGTGACTTTTTGTGGATGTAATGGCCTCTCTTCAATTACTTGAGGATTCTCAGAACCCCAAATACGAAAATTTTGTTTATTAACATACCCACCGAGTGAGGAATGTGCTTCGTCGCTGAAGAAAATTTTGTTCGAAAAATCGCCGTCCACCGCCTACGCCTGTTGTTCAAACACACATTCGTCGTATCTACGACGTTGTGAATGGGCAGCTGGCTTCAGTTGTTGTGTGAGCTGGACTTTATTTGGATGTAGGTGTAGATCCAAATGCAACATACGCCATAATGTGCCGTAAGACAGTCCTATTTCCTGAGAACGACGAGGAATCGACACATTCGGGTCTTCGGCAACACTTTCAATTACAGCAGCGATATTTTCAGTGGTACAAGCGAAATGATGATGCACTGGCCTTACAATATCTATAACCAATCCAGTCTTTTCAAATTTCTTCACAATTTTGCCAATTGCTTGCGTAGTTGGACGATTAAGTAAACCATAATCTCCTCTTAAATTACGATATGTGCCTGTGGCAGAATCACCACAGTTAAGCGATCCATTTTCGTAAATCTGACAGCTTTCCAAAAAAAAAAAAAAAACAACTTAGTTTGACAGATGTCGAATTCCAGCCCTATACTTTTGAAACTATAGTAACTAATCGCAAGTAAATATCTACTCAAAACCATTGCTTCACGCTCCTAAATGTTTTTTTTTGTGTTTCATGTTATTTTCTTGTTATGTATTGACGTAATATTATTTGCTTATATTTTCATGTTTTATATAATTTGTGTAATTGTTATTTGTAATAGTTTGCCTATTAACAATTAACACTGTACTAAATGATGAGCCGGTGGTAGTATAACACAGTTTTCTGTTTTGGCAAACCATTAGTCGCAAGACGCAATAATCTCTCTTCGACCAATTCCGATAGTGTGAAAAAATATCTCCAGAATATCAATTTTGTGTCAGAATTTTTGACAGTCTTGTAAGCCCAGTATAATCAAAAAGCCATCATGGGGGTAGCCGTGGTGCGATAGTTGTGTGCTCGCCTGTCAACCTCGTGGTTGTAGGTTCGATTCCTGCAGTTGTCTATGTCTTCTTATATTCCATTAAAAACCAATTCTCAAAATTGTCATAAAATAAGTTGCTGCTTTGCTCATTACATGCTGATTAGGCATAACACTAACAACATGTGATTGAGTAAACTAGCATACCCATAAAATATGACAACGAAATAAATAAAATAATGCGAATTATAAGATACATACATAAATAAGACACGGTAATTCTCTCCGCATTAGTTCAGCCGCCATCCCTGGAGATAAAATCTGAGACAACAACCAGATCTAGTCTCAGAACTTCGCGCCACACATCTTTCCTATCCTGTGTTAAGAAAAACATATATAGGGTATTCATAATCCCTTGAGCGCGTGCAAAGTTATAAAAAAAAAAAAAAAATCAGTCTTCTTTTGGAACTCAAATGTTTCAATAACAATGAGATACTTTCTTGCTTGCCATTTTAATTGTTCAACTCGTAATCTACTTTAACCCAGTTCGACCTTCATCTAGGCACTCCAATATTCAACTTGACCTACAAAACCGAATATTCTTATAACACGTCCTTTGACTTAATCAAAAATGAATGGGCTATTACAATTACGAATATTTCTTATGTTACACATACCTTTAACACAATTTTATAGCCACTTTTACATTCCCTAAAGATATTCTCTTTGATAATTTTTATGAATCCATAACTTACCCTCAAAATGTTCTACATATAAATATACATCTATGTATATACATATGTATACCTATATATTGCTCACGTTTCAGTATTGTGAATTGAAAAGAAAACGTAAACTATTTTAGACTTTACGACCGAATATATGTATTTGTAAGGTATTTTGTTTTCTTCTACCTATGTATACATTCGTAATACATTATCTAAAAATAGAATCCTCGATAAAAATACACACACCTATAGCTATACACCACAGATACCAGGAAACTAGGCTAGGCACATGAGAAGGCATAAATACTTCATCCATCTATTCATCCGTCATAAGGATTTGAATAGAATAACCACAATTTTATCCTTTTACACATCCAAACCCCTCTGAATTTTCATACTTAGATACACTGCATTGAATTTAGTTCGGTGTGCTAGTGGTTTTTCGAAAAAGAAAAATATAAAAACTTTTGACTTGAAAATAATACAAAAAAAAAAAAATAATGTGCATAATAAAAAGTGTTCAACTTGAATTAGGTTTCCTTATTTTTTTCCGCGTTTTTTTTTTTTTTTTTATAGAATTTCCTGATTCCTTCTGCTCTTACTAGCACTAGCACAGCTAGTCGTCGCTTCCCTTCCTTTCAAGAGAAAAAATAATGAAAAAGTTTGCAATTTATTTGATATTTTTACTTATGGAAGTAAAAAAAAAAGAAAAAAAGTAATGACGTTGGAAAGTATCGAAAAAGAAACAAAGTTTTTCTCCTTATTCGCACAAAGCAACTTTTTACTCTCAAATGTTACCCAACAACGTTAAAAGAATTTTGGAACAAAAAAAAAGGAAAAAAAATGTATATGTATAATTAATCACATTGAGAGTTTTTGAAGCGATGAAAATAAAACAATGTGAAGGTTAGGGTATATTTTTAGCCTTGCCTAACCCCCCAATTAGCCTTGTTTTAAGATTAAATAGAATTTTATTGTAAAATAAGAAAAATATGTATTTTGTGTTATTTTGGTTTTAACTGGAATATATAAAATATTTCAAAAGAAATTCAAATTTAATTGAATAAAGTTCTATAAGGGTTTTTTAGATTATTCGTAGCGAAGGTAATAAAGCAGTGAACAAATTCAATTTATTGCATTTGGTCTCATTTGGTCATTAGTTTCATTCGAGATTCTGATTGTTTTTGAATAAAATGAAAATCAGGCTAATCAAAGACTAATTTTGCTTAGATTTTTAACTGCCTAAAAATGGAAAATAACGTCTCTGGTCTTCGCAACTTCCGACAAAAGGCGTTTTTCTTTTATTAGTTCAGAGCAGAGTCTGATTTGTAAAAAAATAGTTTTTGTTTCTTTTTCACTCAGAGCGTTCAGAGCCCCGAATGTGTTCATTTTCTTATTCTGATCATGTTCAGAGAAAGCTAAATGCACTGGGATATAATCATTATAAGTAAATTGCTGAGTAAACGAAATGTCATGTGAGTCAAGAAGGAAAATATGAAGAAAATAATAATCAGATATAATTAAAAGGGGGGAAACAGTTGGCTGGTTGAAGATTTTTTGTATCTGTTGTGTATAACAGTAACATATACACAACAACAACAAAAACAAGGGTTGTTTTATATTGTATTGCTTTATATGGTTAGAATAAAAAATAATTTTGGATTGTGGTTCAAATGTAATTAAAACACAATAAGAGTGTCCAGAGGTCGCTCTGTTGGGAACAAGTTCATAGCATACCCTATGCCCTTGAACTCGAAAACGGAAAATTGCCTAATATTTCTGATTTATGCACCCACTTTTTAAAAAAATACAAGTTGGAGTAATGCACAGATCGTCGGCTTTGGAAATAAAATAATATGATTAGCACACATTGTCTAACTTTATAACAGTCCATGATGAATTGCCATACAACGCTAAGCAATTTAATCTAAATTTATCAGATTGTTCTTAAACCACATGGCCGCTCAACCCTAATTTTGAGTTAATCTTCTTAACTCTTTTACGCATCAAATTTATAAGGCAAGCAATCTTCATAGACATAGCCGGGTGATCATAGTAGTGTGAGTTTCTTATTCACTAAAAAACACTTCCATTATTTTCTTTGTTCGACCACGACTAAGTTGCATTATCAAGTAGTTCAAATTTTAAATTTAGTTGTATTTGCTAAGGAGCTCCTATACAGCCAGTGTACGCAACGTTTGTTACTTTGAGTAAGTTAGGCATATAGTTACACGTAACTAATTGTAATTAGTTACGTCTCATTTTCACGTAACTAATGTAACTTATATAACTAGTAAGCCCTAAACAAATTATTTTCTGAATATTTTAAATGATATATTATTTTTTATAACATTCATAAGACAATATGTTTTTTTTAGTTCAGATGTAGATCTTTTGAATTAAAAAGAGTCCATTAAATAATGAATTTTCTTTAATTAGTAAATCAAATCTTTTTTCATATAAAAATATTTGTATTTAATAAATAAAAATCATTTGACAATCCTAAATAAAAACGTTTTAAATCAGTTTATTTCTTCAAAGTCCTCAAAACATTAAATAGAATCTTTCATCGTTTAATTGCCGTATAAAAACATTAATTTTGGCCAGTCGAAGGACAACCGATTGCTCAAGGGCATATATATTAACGACCATTTTGAAAAGGTTCGCTCGAGTACCTATGTACTTTTAATCAGCACAAGACAGTGTTTTCAATTTTTTCAGGCAAATTTTACACAACACCTCCAATCGTGAAATTTTAGAGTCGTATCAAGTGGACATAGGCCTTCCAACTTATGCTTTGTTTTGTTTAATTGTTCAGGCACTTATATTAATTATTAGTTTAAATTGGAATTAAGAAATCAAAAGTCGCAACTTGTTGCTTCCAATTATATTGTGATATGAATATTTTTCTGAAGAAATGTCAAATTCGTTAATTCGTAACATTAGTTACGAGACTAATACAATTAGTAACATTAAGTCCATTAGTTACACATAACTTATTAAAATGTGTTAGACTAGCGTAACTTGCGCATATAAATGAATTCTTATTATTGCGCTAGGTCGAACGGACTTGTTCTTTGAAGTCGGTGCAGAAATCTTGTATCGTCAATTGATTGTAGAATAGTTCTATTAAAATGACCGGTTGGGCTAGTTCTAAGGTATCCAGCGAAAACTGCTATTTTATATTCAATAGTTGGTACATGTTAGCCTCTTTTAATATCATTGTTTCTATTATACCACAGAGCATTCGCGATTCTGCTGGTAATACTTTAACGTTCGCCTATTTGCTTTGTTAAGTACAACTCCAGAATCGTATACCGGGCATAAGTGTAGCCGTGTCTTCTGCAAATGTAGCTGCTAAGGTATCTTCTTCTTGGGGCAAGTAGTGTATAAGATGAACAATATCGGACCGAGAACACTTCCTTCGGGAACACCAGCATTTATTTTCTTAAATACCGAAAAATCCCTACCTTGCTTTACTCGAAATATCCTAAAATCGAGATAGGATTTGATGATATGATATACTTCTTCGTAGTTTAAACTTCAAGTCATCGTGCCAGATCTTGTCGAAGACTTAGGAAACATCTACACAGAAATGCACTGGAATACATATTTTTACTTGCGATTATAGGTACTATAATGAAAGGTATGCATTAGTAGCAAAAAAAAAGTTTTGAGATAACGATCAAACATGACATTAAGATGATATCGAAGACAAAGAAAGATGGTCTAAAAATTCTGTCTGTCTGTCTGTCTGTGGTATGTTTGTATAGATATCTACAACCCCAAACGGATGGGCCGAATTGCTTCAAACTTGGTATATATAGTTTTTTAGGTATTGTAAAGAGGGTAAAATTTAATTTTTTTAGCTTTAAAAATAACGGTACCTGCCATATAACCGTTACATTATAGCATATTTTTCTCGGAAACAGCTCTAACGATTTTGATTTTTAAAAAATCAGTGTAGCTTTTAAGGTACGACAGATCATGTGATAAAAAAAATGTTTTAAATGTCTAAAAACGGTACTTTCCATAAAGACTTAACCGATTCTTTCGAAATTTCACAAATATATGTGTTTAGGTTGGCCAATTTATACTGCGTACCAATATTTTCAATTAATATTTTCTCTGTATTTTTAAAAGCATTTAAAAAAAATTAAAATTTATATTTTGAAAACTTCCTAATTATTTTTTTTTTTTTCAAAAATTATAGTTATACGAGTATGTATTTGCTGAATGCCTATGAATTGGCGTTTTTGATTTTTTTTTTCAAAAAGTTTAAAAAAAAAACTTTTTTTCTCAAAAACCCGCTCCACAGATTCTTAAATTTTTTTCTCATAAATTTATACAAGGAATAAAATGGCTTACTTTTTTTTGAGCTGAAATTAGTTTAAGTATTTATTTCAGAGTTTTGAATTATTTTTAATTTAATCTTATATTTTTAAGTTTGTATTATTAAATATTTAAGATTGGCATAACAATTTTTTTTAGAAAAAAATTAAAGAAACAAAGTAATATAAGAAATAAAGTAAAAAAATGACTTTAAAAATATATTTAGATTTTTAATAGAAATCTTTTGCATACGATGTGATCCAACATAGAGCAAGTTCGTGCGATCCAGTCGTGCATTTTATTTTCATACCAGGTCATCGTGTTTATATGCGTAAATACCTGTAAGCCCTGGCGTCCATTTTGATATACATACAAAGATACATATAACGCGCAAGTGAATTTAACATTTATACGCTTTTAGCCTTAAAATAACAACTTGTTTAAAAATGTCTCCTCATATCGTCAAAGAAAAGCTTCCCTTCGGTCACATGCACCAAGTTGTAAGGTAACGTCCTAATTCAGTCTGTAATTTGACAAAGGTCCTTGAGAAAATTACTCTATGTATTATATAGCTTGGTGATTTGTTGTATACATATACATCAACGTCCATCAGGCTAAAACGAATTGTCTGTCATTGAAATGTATGTCTTTTTATGGCTCAACGTGTCTTCCAAGTGAGATAATTTTAGTAAAATGACAAAAACCGTTTGTCCCTTACAACAAATCATATCGCCAGAAATTATAATCAACATCAGTTTTTATAATACAAAAATAAAACAAAAAAATTAGTTCGTTATTTCGGACGATTAAATCCAATTTGCTTTCGTCGTAAGGAACCTACCTAAGGAAACATTACCAACAAAGTAATCTCCGCCTCATTTTATTTTAAATCTATAAAAATAGATGTACCATATTGGCATCTTAAGTTTTGGGTACGAGTATATAGGGATTCGGCTAATAGATATGGACATCATATTGATACACAAACAAGGTGCTTTGAAGTAAGAGTATTTAAGCTATTTTCAAGTTCAAAGGATATTTTTTTTCAGCTGCTTTGTCATCCATACCAATGCCACCCCTTGTCTTTGAAGATTTTAACTTCAAAGAACATCAAAGTGTAAGAATATAATATAGACTCTGGCAATTATGGTTGCTATTTTGCATTATTAAGTATATACATACATAACCGAGAGGATAATTTTTAGGTCGGAATAATTTTTAATACATAGAAGAAAAACAGAAATTTTGCATAAGGTTAATAAACATAGGTATATTTTGGAAAAAAAAAAGCAGAGAAAGCAATGTTGTTAAATTTGGAAACTTCATGATGGTGTTTATTATTTTGTGTTGAAAGAAAAATATTTATGAATAAAATTGATGTATAATTAGTCTGCAATTTGTTTGCTATTAAAGAAGTCTTAAATATTCTATAGCCGTGGACACCGAGAAAGTTTGACTCCAATTTTCATCTATTTTTCTGTAATAACTGGAGAGTGGAAGGTATCAGCAAAATTTTGAAATTTTTTTAAACAAAGTATCCATTAGCAATCTTAATAAAATAGATCTTTTGCGATTTGAGCTGTTTACGCATTATGTCGTTCTTATAACCCTGTTATGCGCGTGTTAGTATGCTCAGTGCTTTCGAAAATTAAGATGGAATTTTTTTAAAATAATGATGGGGAATGTATTAAATGAATTAGTACATTTTCCATCCTTGGGCGACACATAGATTTTTAATATCAGCTTCAGTAACCTTTCCATTATTACAGTTATACGACTCTGAAAGTGTTAGCATTCCTAGAAGCCATATTTATGGCTAGCGTAAAAAAATGAAAATCGCTATTTCACTAGATCATTCTTTATTAAAATATTAATAAAAACTGGGAGTTGAATCATAATGTCTGCTACGAATTTCGTGAGTACTGCCACCTAATATTTTCAAAGCTCCCACTCCGTGAAATATGAAAGGTCTTAATGACTGAATGTGCTAACATCCATGTCAGAAGTGGGATACATAAGTTACTGGTATTACCAACGAAAAGCTTATATACTTAAGCTACCACTATACGGCCAATACAATAGAAGTTCATTCTCTGAAGTAAAAATGACGTCAATTTCCTTCCCAATGTTGCCAATTCACTGCAAAATACCATCAAATCATATACGGCAGCGTTAACACTTTCGTTGGCAAGTTGACTGTTTTTGTTCACCGTGTAATAATCCTATCAGAATTTTTCGGACATATTGACAGTTGCAACAAAGTCAATTTTCGATGGCGGATTGACAAAGAAAGTCAAATATTCAATAGACTGATTTAAAGACAACTGTAATAAAGCGAACTCGATGGAACGAAATACATTATTTTCCCCACAATTTATTTCGTCGATTATACTTCAAGTTACAAACTGTCAAAATCCATTGAAGGATGTCAACGGTGTCGATGGATTAAAAAGCGCCTAAAAAATCAGAAATTTTCACAGCTAATTTTAATTGAACCCGAATACGTAATTTAACAAGCCATAATATGTCATTCAACACCGTCACTGCGCCGTGTGAACCCCAACCCGAAAATAGTACTAGATAAACCGTCAAGCTTCGCGGCCATGGCCAATCCCTTTGATCGTCAATGATTACTTGCTTACGCCTAGACACCAATAGGGATAAATGTCGTTCTCATATACATATATTTCATTGGTCCATATTGACCGAATTCCGCCATTCGTGTGATCTTCAAAATTATATGTATTAACAAAGTGAACGCTAGCTGCTTGGTTTATCAATGCTTTTGCGACGCACGTCTTATATGTAGTCATTGAAAGATATTTAATTTGTACAATGAAAAATCCACTCATTTAAAGCGGAATTAGCGATTTCCGTTCTGTTCCATTTCACGTTTTAGATAATACTGTCAAGTGTCAAAATTTCCCCACTGTGATATCACTGATTATAAATGTGAAACAGAGTCGGAGACAAAACACAACCCTGCAGGCTCTCCAGAATTGTTTGTATTAATTTGAAAACCAACCATTTTATTTTGATTTAGGTGGTCCAAAATGTTATTTATAATCCAATAAGGAAGATATTATTCGTTTCATAAATTGAATTAGATGCTAAACACTGTCAAATGCAAAGCAATTTTCTTACTTTCTGCAAAAACATGCAAATATTTGTTCCATCTATTGAACTAATACAATGAAGGCTGTATTAGATAGCCAATAAGAAGATTTCGACAACAATTGCTATATTTTCAATTTACTCGTTATCAGTAGAGAAGGGTAGCTGGAACTGCATTTATAGTGGTTTTGATATGCCGGCTTTGAAAAACACCTCTGTTCATCCCATAAATTCATAAGTACCTACATGTACATAATTTTCAAGCCATAACACTTCCTTAACAGCCAAATGTGCTTCGAGCCATCAATAAAATTGGTCCGGGCTGCTGATAACAGGGATGTCGTTCATGAATACTTAGGAGTATTTGATATTAAGGAATAAGTAGTATTTTCCTCGTAAATAATAAGAAATACTACTTTTTGAATACTGAAGTACTTCGCTGAAAAATATACAAATTAAGAATTTTAGAAAATGGAAGATATCTGGTACTGCTAAAGCTTTTACTCCAAGCGTCCATGCACAGTTTGGTTAGTTTGACGTGACTGTCATCAGTTAAAGCACTTGTACCAAAGGAACACTTTGTGATCCTATGGTGTCCGCGGGGGAGATATACTACTTTGTTTGTTTATAATTTTTGATTAAATGAAAGAGAATGGATCTTATATTTTTAAATGTTTTATTTAATGTCGGCAATTATGTATGGAATACAACATCAGGTAAATATCCGCCTCTGTTAATATCACAAATGCGAACCCTTTTGAGCACATTTTTCATAACATTCTCACACATTTCACGCGGTATTTCATTAATTTCATCACGAATATTTTATTTGAGTTGCTCAAGCGTATCTGGTTTGTTTGCATAAAGCTTGCTTTTCAGATATACCCACAAAGAGAAGTCCAGCGCAGTTAAATCAGGCGACCGTGTAGGCCAATTAACACTACCATTTTCAAATAAACTTGTTGTGGAAAGAGGTGTCGCAGTAATTCCATTGTAATCCTTGCTGTATGCGAGGTGGCACCGTCTTGTTGATACCACATGTTATTCAAGCTCAAAGCATGGAGTTGTGGCGTTAAAAAGTTTTCAATCATCACGATACCGCTCCCCATTCACAGTTACCGTTACGCCGTTTTCATTTTCAAAGAAGTAAGGTCCAATGATTCCTCCTGACCAAATTCCACACCAGACTGTAATTTTTAATGGATGCAAAGCTTACTGCTGAATATTTTGAGGGTTTTCCATTGCCCAGAAGCGACTATTCTGTTTATTCACATATCCATTCAAATGAAAATGTGTCTCGTCACTCATTATGATTTTTTCCTGAAAATCGGGGTTGTCATGGGCTAGCTGTAACATCTTATTGCCATATGTACGGCGGCGTAAATGGTTTTGTGGTAGAAGCTCTTGTGTCAACTGAATCTTAAAGGGAAACAAATGCAAATCCTTGTGCAAAATTGTGGCCAAAGTTGTTCTTTGAAGACCAGGCTTCTGAGCACGGCGTCGAATTGAGGTTGATGGATTGTTTTGAACACTTCCTCGAGCAGCAGTAAGGACACCCTGTGTATGCATTTAGGTGACTTACTTCCTTCTCGTCAATCTATTTGGAGATTCTTATTAAACCAGATCCCCTGGATTATTGTAATAGAATGCTACTAGAATAATTGTTCGTCTGCGTAATAGAGCCAGCAATGCTAAAGAACAGGAGAATGTTGACGCCTAGACCATATCGAACAGCCTAATTCTAATTTCTCATTCTTTTCTTACCTTTCTTTCTACATTTTGTAATATCATCCATATAGGCAATTATTCACTTAAGGTCACTCTCTCCAAGCATGTCAGCAGCTCATTGACCATTAAGTAAATAGAAGCTCAGATAGAACACCGCCTTGTGGCATACCTATACTGGCATACCTTCTATCAGATAAGTCGCCTAGTTGATAATTAACTACTGGTCAGCTCTTGCTTAATCAGACTACCAAGAGATATGTTTCTTGGTAAGTGCAGATGCGATTGTATCAATGTTGTTAAAAGCGCCATCTATATCTAAGAAAATTATCACGGTATTCTTTTTGGTAGTTAAAGGCACCCTTTGCAAAATACTTACAAGTTGGGCCGTTGACTACAGTGTATTATCAATGCTTTCTCAAATGGATATCAATCAGTCAATCAACAGCTTTGAGGAGGAAAGATGATAGACTGATGGTATTTTAGGCTGACGTGAGAAATACGTGCTAAATAGAATCTCGAGAATGTGTTGAACCTTTTTAGGGTATCTGTTTATACACAAAATAATTTTGTCGCCGCCAAGTAAAACTTAAAAAAAAAGTAACACTGATTTATGAAATCGACAGCCCTGGTTTTCATACTCCGCCATTATACATAATTTCTCTTAAAATCTTCCCAGGTATTATAGCTACCTTAATAGCGTCCTAAGTTTGCTGCATTCATAATTCATATGCCATTCACATGATGCGTGTGAATGCAAAATAAGAGACTTCGAAACTAGGTTAGATATGGCGGCCTCATTAGTAGAAAGGGGAGTTTGTTTGTTGTTTCAGTTGCTTTGGCACAGTTTTTAGGTACACATACATATATTATAGGCATGGTGTGATGGTCTAAAAGCAACACATACCTTTTGTGTGTATGGATGTATGCAGCATTTTAATGCCCATTTAAATGCTTGTCATCCATCATCATACACACATTAAAATTCGTTCAACAACTGTGAACGAACCTACGTAAGGTAACGTGTGTGCGACAAAAGCCCAGAAAATATGTTTGTTTCTACGTCTTTTCTTGTGGTATTGGTATCGGTATGCGCGGTGGTTATTTTACTACTCAAAGGCAACTGTTTGAGAGGTTGAATTCCTGACTTCTCAGTTCTGCATATTAATAGGGTTGCAAGAAAAAATTATTGGGGAGCGAAAAAAAAATCGATTTTATCATCGCGCAAATAAAAAAGGCAAAAAAAACAAAGACCTATATTTTCACCAAGACAACATTTATACAAAAGGATAAAGCTGAACAATAACAACAACACACAACAACAGAAAGTGCTTAAGCAACTACACAACACGCTGGCACACACATGAATGCATAAAGAAAGCTCAAGGTTGCCCCAAACAACATGGCCAAATGCTAATTCGAGCCAACTTTTTTTTATAAGGAAAATTGTTCTTTGTGTGCCTGCCTACCTATGTCTTACCTATATACTGTTAGTACACTGACTGACTGGTTTACTCGTGTGCAGTTAGAAGTTACGTAACCACCTGCCGCCACCCTCTCGTGCTATTGTTAGATCAATGTCAGAAAAGCAATTTTTTTCGTGTTCTTAAAAAAACTACATGAGAAAAAAACGTGGGCAGCTTGGGTGTTCGCGAACATTGTGGTGGTGGTATTAAAAGATGCAGGTATTGAATGGTGTGTGTATTTTGGGAAAACAAAACTTTTAAATTGCCAGGGCTGCTTAGGAAACGGTTGTTTCGAATTGGTTTTTAATGTGATACCTACCAACTTTCCCGTGCAATACAGCGATCTTAAATTGATTAGGCTTAATGTGGGAAATGTAAAGTACATTCCCATTAGCCAAGGGCAAATATATACTCTGTCTGTTTTAAAGCAGATAGTGAATAGTAAGTACTTGCACTAGTATATGCATTTCTAATCTTATGGTATACTATAACCATTAAGTTATTGAAAATTTCCTAATAAGGTTTTTGGTAAATGGCGCGCACCCAAGAAGTTTAGTTTCTAATGCAGCTTTGGTACATAGATCAGACTGAATTATGGACAATAGTCTTATTGTAAGGGACCAGTTACTTAAGGAAAGTCATAGAAAGAAGTTCAACGCGTCACATCTCTTCGAGATGATATAAATCTTTTAGATCCCGCTGTGCTGCTGGAATCGCATGTTACTTAATATAGATTGATGATTCCGCTCCGGACTATATTCAAACACAACTGGGACATTTACGGGATGCATCCGTCTAGTTCAGCATTGGCCCAAATCAGGCGCTTTGTTTTTAACATTTCTTGTCCCCCGATGGAGGATCTATCAGATGTTAAGCTGATAAAAACAGATACTACACTTTGATCTTAGCCATAAGGCCGAGAAGCGAAAAGCGAGAAGTCTCTGTTACATGATTGTTAGGTTAAAGGCCCGACGGTTTGTTTTATTATTTAGTATCTATTCTGCTTCTCACAGGTTATAAAAGGGAATCTTAGGAAGGGGCTGCCTCCCTGAACTTACTTGCGTTCTGAGGGATTTCTGGATGTTTCCTATAGTGTAAGTGACGAAATGTCACACAGATCTTAGAAAATGTATTCTCCGAAGTCTAATTTTCTAGGCTGGGACATTCACAAAAATAAACTGCACGACCGGATCGCACGTACTTGCTCTTATGTTCGATTACATCATATGCAAATGATTTCTATTAAGAATCTAAATATATTTTTAAAGTCGTTTTTTACTTGATTTTTTATGTACCTATGCAAAATTACTTAAATTCTTTTCTAAAAAAAAATTATTCCTGCGACAATTTTAGATATTTAATATATAAGTTTCAAAAGCAAATTTCAATAAAAACCATATACCAGTTTTCGAAATATTGAATGAAATATTTTTCGAAAATTTTGGCATGCAGTATTCTTTATAATTTAAGGGAACTCTGATATTAACAATTTTGAAGTTTTGAAATCCGTCGAGCCGTTTATGAGAAAGTCGAAAATCTAAAAAATTGTTGTATGGCAAAATATTTAATTTTTTTTACGAATATGTAGACTATAACTACATAGATTAGTGCATACATTTTCTTTTTCTCAAAATCTTTGGAGCCGTTTTCGATATAACTAAGATTGTAGAAAAAATTGTATGGTACTTGACATTTTGGGGCTAAAGAAAACTATTCAAAAATCTATTTGAGACAATCACCTAAAACACTTTAAGAACCAAGATTTAAGTAAATCGCTTTAGCCGTTTAGCGTTGTACATACAGACAGAGAGATAGACGGGACCCACTTGGTGTTCTCCATCATCGTAATGTCAAGTTTGATTAAATTCTCCAGTTCCATTTTTTTTTCAAATGCAAAACTTGACCTATGCTACTCTTATACCAATATCGCAAGTAAAAATGAAAAGATATCTCTTCAGCCTCTTCATCTCGACATCTTCAGCCATCAGATTCCCATTCTGCTCATGTATGTTTCCATTAAGTTGGATCCCGATCAGATTTCATCTAAAAAGAATAGTTTAGGCCTGGTTAGTTGCTTTTTCCGTTTTCTTAAAAATGTTTGGCCAGAGATTTCTAGAAACCCGAAATGTGTTAAGTGCTGACCATCTACCGTTTGCAGCTTGAAGATTATTTGAATTATAGTCATTATTCCTTCAAGTGGCTGAGTATTCGGCTAGCTTCTGATGAAGTAAACACCTGCAAATTCATAGGGTTTATCGTTCCTGTATAGAGAACAATGTATTCGAACCAACGAATGGTAACTGTGATTGTTGTGCTGAATATTTTTAACTCATTGCTAAAACGGTACATCACTTTAAGATTTGTCACAGATGACCTTTAACAAACCCGTATGATATTTGCATGCGAAGTTTCCAGCTAGCTTTTTCGAGATACTGTTAAGGTATTCAACAGGCTGCTGCCTTAATACACTAAGGGTCATTTTCTTCACTACGAGTTGAACTCAACTTGAGGATTTCTATTTTTAACCTGTGATTTTGTTTTTCTTCACTCAAAGTTGACACTTTCAACTTTCGATTCTCAACTCTCGAGTTGATCAACTTCTGGTTTTCTCAACTTCCGAAAAAAGTAGAATTTGAGAGAGCAAACTTGAGAGTTATCTGTCAAATTCAAATTTGTAATACATTTTGTTGCATCTTTTCTCAAAAATTATTCTCCTGACAGGTTGTCAATGGCATCAACCTAAAATGGCTTGACGAATAAACATATTCATATAATTAAATATGAATCACTTACCATATATTATATATATTAATGCGGATTTGCGTCTCACATTAACCTTTAGCAAACAGAATTGAAGCCTCATTTTTATAAATAGATATTTACTTCAACACATAAAAAAAATTAATAATGAGTACCAAGCATGAGACAACAATTTCTGTTTTATTGTAATGATATTTAAAAAAAACTCAAATATTGTCAAAAATTAGGTATCTAACACTTTTTTACCCGTTAACTCTATTCTACTGCGACGTAGTCTGCCAATCCCAACTGAATTTCGCTAAAAAAAAAACCTATCTGTCAAAAAATTTTCAGGGAAATTTTTAAAAACTCAAGTAGTCTAACTTTTAAATTTCAACTTTCGAGTTGAGATACAAAATAGTGAAGAAAATTAAATTTGAACTTGTCACTCAACTCTCAAGTTTGTGCCAAATCTAGAATTGGCCAACTTTAGAGTTTACGGCAAGTTGACAAATAGTGAAGAAAATGGCTCTAAAAGTTCGTCAATCTGAAGTAGCAGTGTGCTGGATAATGACACATTGATTTTTGTATGTCCGCATGTACCTTATTGTCATTACTTCCTCTGGCATCTATACTGAGTATAGTCTGTGGTAAATTGGTTGTACCGCAATTATCAAGTAGTTTCTCGTAATTTTTTCCCATAATCCTTCTTTAAGTTTCTTGTTTAATATTACGTGAGTGTGGCCGTGGCGTGATAGTTGTGTGTTCGCCTGTCAACCTCATGGTCACAGGTTCGATCCCTGCCGTAGTCTATTATTTTTTATCTCTTATTTTTCCATTAAAAACAATTCTAAAAATATATATCATACAATGAGTTGCTGGCTTACTCATGGCATGATGTTTGGGCATAGAACAACAACATGTGATTGAGTAAAACTAGTATACCGATAAAATATGACAAAGAAAAAAATTAATGCGAATTATAAGGGACATAAATAAATAAGACATGGAATTTTCTCCGCATTAGTTCAGCCGCCGTCCCTGGAGATAAATCTGAGACAACAACCAGCTCTAGTCTCAGAAAATCGCGCCACACATATTTCCTATCCTTCTTTTTCTTCTTTCACCGGATGCCCGCGCTGTGTTAAAAACATAAAAACGGTATTCAAAGTCCTTTGAGCGCGTGCAAAATTATAAAAAAAAGTATTACTGTCAATTTCGCATCTGTAAAAGTGGCATCAAAATCATAACGAGAGATTTCCCAGCCAAACAAACGTCAGTTATAGTTTTGGTGACCATCCGTCCTCTTTTTTTAGAGGACAGTCCTTTTTTTCCGGTAGTGTGTCCTGTTTTGTTTTTCTTAAGGAGAACAGCAATTTGTCCTTTTTTTTTACTAAACTGTCCTCTTAATGTCCTCTTTTTTCTTTTAAACATTTTTCCTACAGATTGAAGTACTTTCTTCAGGACTAAATTACTTAAACACAAAATGAGGACAGCACTGGTTTGAATAATTCAGTTTTTACCATTGTGAGGTTTGTTACGTCAAACGATAATGTTAGTAAGGTATAGAGTGAAAAATGGAAAACCGACAATGTGCCACCATGTTAGCAATGGGTTGAAATTGTAAACACTTTGATGTAGAAAATGTAAATAAAGTACGAAAATTTAGTAAGACTCGTAGAGTTTCCACTGTCGCTTCCAGATTCAAATGCCCCTATCTACGGAAAAAGCGTTTTCAACTTTTACTAATATTTGGACCCCTGAACAATCGCATTATTTATTCATGTCTCTTATAATTCGCATTATTTTATTTATTTCGTTGTCATATTTATGGGTATACTAGTTTACTCAATCACATGTTGTTAGTGTTATGTCTGAACAGCATGTAATAATGTAAACCAGCAACTCATTTTATTATAATTTTAGAATTGGTTTTTAATGGAATATAAGAAGACATAGACAACGGCAGGAATCGAAACTGCGACCACGAGGTTGTTAGGCGAGCACCCAACTATCGCGCCACGGCCACCCCCAAGATAGGATATCTTTTGTGAAGAACGCTGTTTTTATTTCTAAAATACATGAAATCAATTTTTTCGCGCACTGATCTTAAATTATGCCCGAAGTTAAGTCGTTGTAATGTGGAGCTGTCTGAGGCTTCAGGATTTACGATTGTGAGTAGGTTTTTGTCGTAGGCTGAGGTAAACTGGTCACATCCAGGGTCTTACTACTAATAGTGGATTTTTGGTGATTTTTATTCACAATTCTGTTTATTTAATTTCTTAGAATTTTAATACATATTTTTTGTATGACCTTACAATAAACTTATGGAACTTAAAAATATTGCCTTATATCCAAGTCTTACTGAGAAAGCAGTATCCACTATAGATTACAAATTGATAAAGCGTTCGTCACTAAATTTCAAAACCATTTCAAATTTCATTTTACCATTCTACTTCAATTGAAGTACAAAGATTTACTTCAATTTCAGAAAACAAATTGAGAATTGGTCCCTACTGTTCTCAAATTCTCTATATATCTTCTTCACTTTAAGTAATACCTTTTAATCCACTTCAATTTAAACAAAAGAAACTTAAATCTACTTAAAAATATTAAAAAAATGTTTTTCACTCTTTGATGTAAGCCCAGATTCACATTTGAAAAGAATAGATGCCATCTAACTTCGCTTCAAACTAAAAATGTACTACAATTTTTTGACGTTTATAATTTTGTTCGTTCTAATTTTCTGTTAAAGAAGTGTTGCGTTTTTTTTTGATTCGTTCCTGACTGTGCGTGCTGAAAAATGAATGTCAATAATAGTCAAATACGCGATGAAATGATATTTTGAAGTTCAAGAATGAAAATAAAGATTCGTAGTCAAAAATATAATCTTGAAAAAATGTCGTTGTGCACAATTTATATTTTTTTTTTTTCAAAAAAGCTCTGGATAATCAAGCAATTTCCTAAAAGTAGTAAGAATGAAGTGTTATAATATCTATAATTCGGCAAGGTTATTCTTATTACTATTTTCATTCGCCTTTTAAATTGTCAATTGCTGGTGATAAATAAATACATTAAACTAATTTGGAATTAAATACATTGTTAAAATTATGATTTTGAAATCTTTTTTGAATCTACTTCACGTTTTGGGGCAACAAACCTACTTCATTTTTTTTAAGTGGATACGCTGATCGTCACTAACTATAACTGCTCAGAGCAGACGTCGATATCTACTGTCCAGCTGGGGTGCCTTGACCTTCAAAAGATGGGAATATCTAACTTGTACACTAGACTGATAATTTCCACCACAGTAGAACTCGGTAGAACTCGATTTCGATTTGCAATCATGTGTTGACGTTCCCTTATGCATATTGCCGTTGGTAGTGAGTGTGAACTGTGACATGATAGAAAAATTCACATTTCTTTTTTACAATATACTTCATCAGTGCTGCCTTCTGTGGTTAGGGTGGGGTATTTGGGGAGTATCGCTACATTGGTTTATTGTTTTTAGATATGTTAGAAGACTTGCGATGGAGGTGGTAGGGTACGTAATGTATAGTGCGTCATTACATGATGTATGGCGATGCTATTTTTCCTCGATCGTTGGACTAGACAGAAATTTGAGTTTGAGTTTTTTTTAAAACCCAAAGTTTTAATCACTTCTACCTACTAGAGAAATTTTTTGAAAATTAAAATCGGGGCCAAGAATCATTCTTTTTTTTCTTATTGTTTTTAGGGGTTTTGACTACCTCTCAAATAACTAACTACTAATAAGAAAAAGACGGATTTAAATAAGGACGTACTAAGGTTCTGAGCACGAATGAGCCTCATTTTTTTTTTTTGAAAATTTTCGTCCTATGACTTGTGTACAGATCGCAGTTTCCTAGTTTTTTAATGATCGCAATTTTCCATAAGACAATGAATCCTCATGGCAATTGATTTTGAGCTGTTTCGTCGAAAATTCGAGGTAAATGATGCTTGTTCAGCATCTATACTTGCACGAACTGAATCTTGTACGACTTCCATTCATGATTTTGTAAACTTTATTGTCTCGATAAATTTGAATCTTTGTCAACAAAACTGATTTAAGCGAATGCAATTTTCTATTCATCAGGCTTCATATGCACCACGGTTTGCTTAAGTCTTGCAATATTTTTCAAAAAAAATAACGGAAAAATTGTCAAAAATACGGCCAAAAGCCGTCATATGGCTTGTATGGCAAGTTCTTCGGTCAAAACTAATTATCGCAGTTCATCCGTCACCTGTTTTTCCAATCTTAAACAAATATGAGTAAAAGAATCAGAGTTAAAACGGAGTCCTTAGGTGCGATATTATGAGTTTAAGGTTTCCTACAGACAACAATTGATATTTCAAGAAGCAATATTGCGCATATATGGGCCAAAGAACAATTGAAAGGGGTTCAAGAGTAGTCGTTACATCCACTCAAAACAACGATCTGATGTGGTTTACGGGCCGGTTGAATCACCGGTCCGTATTTCTTCAAAAATGGAACTAGGGCCAGCTTTGAGGTAACTGGTGCTATAGCGCCATTAAAAAGAACTCTTTTTTCCTTGAAATTAATTTCCAGCAAGACGGAGGAGTCTTGCTACATAGCCGTGAAATAATCAATCAAGAAGTTACGGCTTTGGTGAACAATTAATTTCACGCTTTGGACCAGTGACTGGACCAGCAAGATTATCACACCGCTAAATGTTTTCCTTTGGGTCTATTTATAGTCCAAGGTGTTTGCGGATAAGCCAGCTAAGATTGAAATATTGGATGCCAACATTACCCGTGTTGTTCACGAGTTTCCGACGAATTCGTCATCGAAATTTGGAACTCCTGCATGTACGAGCTACGGCGCGGGCGGGGCGCAGTTGTTGCCAAAATCTGTCCTAAATATACTATATCTTGTGACTGCGGAACATTTTCATCATTGGCATCAATTTTTCGTCACAACGCAACGGAGGGAAAAATTCTAGCTGACCGTGACCGATTTTTAACCGATAAATTAGTTTTACAAAATTAATTCAAAAATTTAGAAATTTATTTGTCCTATAAATTAACATTGAGCTTTAAATTCACGTTTGAAAATATCTGTAAAAGACAGAAGAGAAAGAAAGAACATCTTTATGATTAAAAATGTTTGTTCGTTTAATTGTAATTTCTACGGAAATTGGTCAAGTTTGTTTCTTTATAATTAAACATAACGACTGTGTAAAACTTCCAGACAGTTAATTTAATTTAATGATTGAAAGAGTTTTTTCTCACAACTATACCTCGCCTCGGCGGCGCCGTCTTATTCTCATTTTGTCATTTATATTTTAGCCTTTATTCGAATCCAACTGATGTCCTTTTTGAGAAAATGAATGAATGTGCTTTTATTTCACTTTGAACTTAATTAAAGTAAACACTGATCCAAGAGAAGTAAGATGAATTCTTCACTTTGAAGTAATTTGGCCATGAAATTGTTGCCAAGCTCAATTCACAAAAAAAAAAAAAATAAATCTACGCTCTTTGTGATGTCAAACGCACATTACAGGACATTTCTTTAGTTCTTGTTATTTTCTGCAGTACCTAACAGAAGCACAAGGACTATTATTTTTGTCGACGACGAGGACGACTACGACGACGGACGTTAAAAATGACAAAAGTACTTCAAACAAAATGGAAAAAAAAAATCCCCGAGTCAATTTTGTATTTTTCATTTTGTTGTCTCATCTGACATGGACGACATTGTTCTACATTATTTCTCTGTGCTAACTTTTCTGCTTCATACTTATACATACAATACGACTATTGTATATATGTGTGCAATGTATGTATGAATGTGTGTAGTTAAGGTAAAGGTATGTCAGTATTACCCCAATTGATTATACCCTGAGGGGCATTCTTTAGGTTGACAAAGTGTACCTTAAACATCGCCCCTCGCATTGGATAAACTTTGTAGGATCAAATTGAGTGGTGTTGCTGGTGGTGGCGGCACGAAGCTATTCAAGTATTTTATCTGATTTCTTGGTGAAAATACTACTGTACCTACTACATTGTATATTTGAAGTGGGCAGCACTTTAAGTTGATGGGATAGGCTGCCTGAGGGGGGGGGGGGTAGATGATGTGCACCTCCGATTAACTTGATTCTTATGACATTAAAGTAGACATCTGGGGTGTGACGTATTACGTGTTACGTTTGTGTTTTTTTTTTCTATCTTTGTTGTCATTGTCATTGTAAACTTGTATACAGCAAAAACAAATTACGAAGTTTTGTGTTACGAAGAGTCCTTGAATTTGCTTGATTGATTAAGCCTCACTGTGCGAGTAGGTTAGGTATGTAGGTATAAAGTAGAACGAAAAAATGTACTAGTCAATTGTTCTATAATATCTAGGAATTGTAGATATAGAGGGTCTATTAATAGATAGTAAAGCCGGGAGGCGTGAGAAAGAACATGAACATGAAATATTTTGATTGAAAATTCCGCCTTTGTAACGAAATGTAGAGTAGACATAGAAATGCGAACGTGCTTTTGTACAATCTATAACGTGACTAGACATTAAAATTGTAAGGTAATGATTCGATTAAGTAATGATTACATTTTTAGTTGGTAGCCAAGCTGCCATCGAAGCACTATCAAGTAAGACAATAAGATCCAAGGCAGTAGCAAAATTTCCTAGGCGTACTGAACAATATTTTTAACACCAGCTTAGTCAAACTCTGATGGGTTCTAGAAAGGAACAATATATAGCTGAGGACTTGGTAATTAAAGTGTCAGCATCAAATAATGAGAACAGTAGCTAATTAGAAATGTGTTCATATGTCCCACTTTGGCTTGATATACGTTCTAACTGAATATTGAGCTATTGGAACAATAGGCGCTAGATTTCATTTGAAGCCGAAAAAATAGGAACTAGTTATTAAACATCTGCTATGCGATTGTCCAAATCTCTACGCAAAATTGCATCTGCTACTTCGGAAACAGGGCCCGTATCGTGTAAGACAAGATCGATCGCTCAATAAATTGACTGTCATATCATGACTGTTCTCTCTATCGTTCAGTAAATAAAATGCACGACTGGATCGTACGTACCTGCTCTTATGTCCGATCATATTATATGAAAAATATTCTTACTAAAAACGGCTAAATAGAAATATATTTTTAAAGTCGTTTTTCACTTATTTTTCTACAAAAAAATGATATAAACATTTAAGATATTTAATAATATAAATTTAAATACAAAATTTTTCAAAATTAAAAAAAAAATATTTTTGGAAAATTTTGAAATGCAGTATTATTTAGAATTCGAAGGAGCTCCTGTATAAAATTTTTTATCGAAATAAGTTGAGCCGTTTGTAAGAAAGTCGAAAATCAATAAAATGGTTGTATGGCAGGTACCGTTAATATCAAAATATTAAAAAAAAATTGTACCGGAATGTATACCATACCCAAAGTAGTAACCACACCAATTTTTATCGAAATCGTTAGAGCCGTTTTCGATATAATAAGATGGTAAAAAAAATTGTATGGCAAGTACCGTTATTTTTAGGGCTAAAACAACGATTCAAATATCTATTTTGGACAATCACCTAAAACGCTTAAGCACCAAGTTTTAACGAAATCGGTTCAGCCGTTTAGGCTGTAGATCATTTTATATGCAGACAGAGGGAATAGCGGGACCCACTTTTTTGGTGTTCTCTATCATCGTAATGCCAACTTTGATTAAAATCTCTAGTTTGATTTTTTTCCAAATGCAAAACTTTCCCTATTAGTACCTATATCGCAAGTAAGAATTGAAAATCGAATTGAAAATCTCCTTGGTTGATTCCAACCCTGGCTTGTTGGAGAACTGGATGTTCTAGCGCAGGTCGCAATGGCAAGCATGAAACAATATACTATCTATATTGCGAGCACGGACAAGTTCCTAAATTAATGAGTCACTGTCAACCATTAGTTTCGGGGCATCGCTGTCTTTACGGGAATCACAATGTAATCAAATTTTGTTGTCATTGAATTTTGGCTAGAGTGGGGCTCAAAATTCCATTTTATATTTACTCTTGTGTATCAATTCTTCTTCCAGAAAAATTTGTATTTCAATTTCTTGTTTCGATATTTTCCTTACAAATACGATATTGTACCAATGTTTTCCAAGCGAATTCTTGCAGGACTCGATTTGGAAAAGGCAACTTTCAAAAAAAAATTAAAGAATCGTAGCGGTTTAAAAACAAAAATATTTTGTATGTATAAAACTTTAAAAACATTTTTAGAAAAAAAGAACGTGAAACGCCATTTTGAATCTATCATTAATATACATATAAGATTCAAATAAAAAAAATCAGTTTTCAAAGAAAAACAATCACTTATTTTTTAAATATCAAAACTTTTTTTTTTTTTGAAAATTTGTGTATGGAGTTTTATTAACACTTTTAGGGAGCATTTCACAAAAAAAAAATATTTTAGTCGGTGCATATAATAGTGAGAAAGTCGAAAATATGAAAAGTGGTTCCATGGGAAGTAGGCACCGTTAATAAGTACACAAAAAAAATATTTTTATACTTAAAAGTTGACTGTACTAATTTAATAACACAACATTTTTTTTTTTTTTTCATAAAAATTCTTGGAGCAGTTTTCGAGAAAAACATTTTTTTACGGATTTCTTATCATTTGTAAGGGAAGTACCGTTCGTTTTTATTTTAGGAATATAGTTTTTTTTTAACTACTCAAGATAATGTCAGAAAACTAACAAATACGACGTTTCGAAAAAAAAAATTCAAAAGTTTTCAAAATTTTTAGTTTTCATGTTTTTTTTAATCAAGAAAAAAAAATTGAAAAATGTTGGCTTACATTCCAACCGTTTAGGTTGCAGATTCTGGGACAGACAGACAGACGGAATTGCGGGACCCACTTTTTTGGTGATCTCTAAGGATGAATTCATTTCGGCCGTTCTTTTCACAATTTTCCTGATCAGTGTGTAATTTTTCGCATTTTCTAGCATATATCAGTTTAAATCACGGTAAAGACGTTCCTAATATTTGCACCTTGGCCTCTATGAATAATACTCTTTCTGATACGATAAAGTTAGCCCTCTCATATATGTCCGTTTTTTGACTTTTCATGCATCTTCTGTAAATATTCTGAAAAACTTACTTAATTTGTCAAAAATTAAAACAAAAAAAACTAAAATTACCTGCTATATGTATATCCTTAAGCGACCTTCTACTTGGCTGTATTTACTAAGCAATAAAAACTCTCATAGGTCTCTCAGAAGTTGTAATTAAAATTGAGTTGCAAAAGAAAAAAAAATAAACTCCAATACCAACGTAATTGTCATCCTAAAGGACGAAGACAGTTCATCTATAGTTTTAAACTTTCATAATAAAAGTAACCCAAAGTAACTAGCAATGTACCATTTGCAACAATTAACTTAATAGCCATCATGAACAGAAAAGTTAATGTCCCAAGTAAAGCCAATCACCATTATCATCAAGACGGAAAAGTCCAAATGAACAATTTCAAAACTCTCAATTAACAAAAAACCTTTTGAACTCTTGGGTATATTCCAAACCAAACCCCCATTCCACAAGCCAGTATACAAGTACCTCTACTCTATATGACTTTTTGTGTTTCATAAAATAATTTAATTTCAAATCAACAGAACTATAATATAGTTTCATGGTTTTGAGAAAAGGTGTACCATGGTGGTCATGACATGATATACACGACATACATATATAGTGAACTTAACTAAATTTCCTCATCTGTTAGTAGACAACTTCAACTTAGCTTGAGAAGTTTTTCTTCATGTTTTTTTTTGTTGGCAAAATGAATGTTTTTCGTTCGCACAAAATAATATATCTAGTTTGTTAGGGTTTTTAGTTTCTATTCTAGTTGGGTGAGCAAAGATGCAAAATCTGAAATATTTGTAGAAAATTTAATTAAAAACTTATACCCTTGCTATACGCAAATATCTATAGAAATAGGTAGAAACTTGCATAAGGATACGGAAGAAGACTTAACTGACAATCATGTCAAAATTCAAATATTACACACAGAAAGAGAAAGAGAGACGAAAGACTGAAGTAGAGCTAGTAGTTAAATGGATTATAAAATTTGGAAGCTCTATTCTACATAATAGTTGGATTGGTTGAATGGGAGGTATCTGTAAATTTGATTTGTGGCTTTATGATGCGGTTGAGGTAAAATATTCGATCCCAAAGGTGGTAGTAATTATTGGTTCTGACTTCCATTCACCTATATTAATGGCCTTCAGAAAGTTTCATGTAAACTTTCCCTGAGGTTTTATGCGAGTTTAGTTATGGGTATAATATTATAGTCATATTTTGAACGAGGTCCTTTTTGAAGGATAATTTATTGATTTTTTATTTTCTTTTGTTTTGTTTTGCAGGCGCAGTTGGTGGCGATAGTGAAGGAGGTGATGGAGATGACAAAGAGAAGGCAGAGGAGGAGGAGAGGGAGCGTCAGGAGGCCATCAGAGAGGCTGAAGAACGACGAAAAGAGAAGCATCGCAAATTGGAAGAGGAGCGAGAAAAAATGAGACAGGACATTCGTGATAAGGTGAGTAAAATTAACCATAATATTCAACCTAATCCCTACTTAATTGAGATTAAATGCATTTTCCATTTTCGTGTGTGTGCACATAGTGGAGGGTTTTTTTTTTGTAATTTAATGGAGATAATTTATTTAATACGCATCCACACATCCTGGTTGATGACTTTTAATTTGTCACTTCAGAGTTATAAATTATTTTGTTGAGAAGTGAGGACGTCATACATCATTGTGGCTAATGGCCAATGGTCACGAAAAGAATGATAAATTAACTCTTCACTTTGTAATGGCTGAACGATGGTGAGAAAGTACCACAATCTGGGATGTTTCTGCCCAGCTATTGAAATCAAATTAAAAGATTCCGAAAGTAGAACTATTTATGATTATAGGTAAGATATATCTGTATTATAAAAGATATTGTGAATGTGCCTTATTGCAAATGGCGTCAAATGTCATTGTGTTTGACATTTCAGTTTTATGGCAGATAGAAATTTAGTTGACATTTGACAACAAGCAATAAACTGAGCGATGCATTATAGTTACTGCTTTTTTGAAAAATCTTATGATTGTTCCTGTCAGGAATTTGAACTTTATTGAAAATTTTTAGCAAACTAGGTTTGAATGCTGTACGCAAGAAGATTTTCAAGAAATTTGTGGTTTGTGTGAAGCAAGTTGCTGAATTGTTTTTCAAGCGTTTTCGGCTCTAGAAAAATGAAATTCAACAACTGCTCTTACTTGGGCACTGGCTATCGCGTTTTGATGATCCTTACATGGCAAGATGTTTGATCCCTAGACCTCTGATATGACAGTCCGAACAGTACGAACTAAACGTTACGCCACTGAGTACTTCTTCCTGTATGCACTCACTTTCCTTGGTACTCAGGGTCCGCTTAAGTAACATGTTTCTTTTTTAATTATAAAGATTCGTTCAAATGAAAAATTCGCTTAGTTGAAATCGTACTGTACTTGTATGGTAACTTCAACGTCTATCGTTTGTATCCTTGGTCTGCACCCATTTACTTTATTTAAATATTATTCCAGGTACTGATAGACCATTCAATCAGTACAATACCAAATTGTGGTGAAAGAAGTAAATAAGTGCATAATAAAGGTTTGTATACCATGCTTCCGCCAAGACAGCTTTTATTTTTAAGAGCAAGATGTATTCAGTACATTATTTATTTACTGAATTGACTATCAGTACATCACGATGTACGACTTGTTTAACTCTTTATGTATGTATCTACATAATTTGGAATGAAATGTTATTTTACTGTACTTCGTACATAGTTTAAAGTTCGTGTACAGTAACACTTCTGTACTCAGCATTTATATTTTACATAGATCATGTTTCCGCCAAAACAGCTTTTATTTTTAAGAGCGAGGTGTATTCAGTACATTATTTATTCACTGAATTAACTATCAGTACATCACGATGTTTGACTTGTTTACATAATTTGATATGCAATGTTAATTTATTGCACTTCGTACATAGTTTAAAGTTCGTGTACAGTGACGTGCACTGTATACAGTACACACTTCTGTACTCAGCATTTCTATTTTACATAGATCCTGCAAACGTCAATATATTATGTACATTTAAAAGAAACCCATGTGTACCAAATAGAAGTTTTTGAAACGAAACGTGTACTCAATATACAAATATTTAATTGAGTCAATGCAAGTTGCTTGTAGCTACTCAGTGTCAATACTTGCCATGATAAATACGTTTTCTATTTCTATTTTCTAACCTGCAAAAATGTCTTAGTGTAGACAGATTTGCGAGCAACGGTGCAGTTATTGTACCTCTGAATGGCCAACGGTTTTGACAGAAATGTTATACAACCGTACAAAAAAAATGACTTAACATACTCCATTAATTAAATTCTATTAACGGTTTAAGCTTGTTAAGAAATTACAACAAATATAGACTGTGTAAAAGAAATTTATTTGACCTCCTTGAACATAGAACCCTCCAACCTTAAAGTAGAGTGCCTAAACACGACCTACATGATTTATTGTCAAATAGCATGACTCCAACAGTAGAAAACAAATTGTGTTTGAATGTTAAACGGAATTGGTATGAGTTGGAATTTGGCACCCAAATACAAAAAAAAAAACTGTAATAGGAACTGAAGTAGAGGACATAGGATATTGTTAGGGTGGCATACAAACCTATAATACTCCATCGATGTTAGTTTTGTTTTTTTTTTAATTAATGGCTAGAAATTACAGGAATAACTTGAACTAATAATTCAAGTATTTTATTTTCGCAGCCAGGAGACATTTCGTGACATATGTGAATTGACACAAATAAACTTACACGCAATATAACCTACATAATATTGATACCTACCTACAAATGTGTATTTTTGAGATATGAATACCCAACAGGCTTCAATCGAGGGCTTAAGACATTCAAATTTTCACAATGTGCGGTCAGTTTATTGGTAAATTTCCTTTGAAAGGCTTTTAGTTAGACATTTGCATACAGTTAAGTAGCCATTATGAAATTTGCTTCGGAGGGGACAACAACTAACATTTTAACTTCAATAAAGCTTCGGTAATAAATTTTAGCTTCGATAAGACCTTACCGAAAGCTGAAATTTTAGAAGAAACGAAGGGAAACGAATAAGCTTTAGAGCAAAAGACTTAGAGACTATGACCATATCAGAATTAAACACTCCATATTCTAAGAGACATCTAAAGCTAAGGCAGGAGGAAAGACCCAGACATTGACCTTAATCGTTCTTGTAAGCTGAGAACATATCTAAGATATAAGCATATTTGGCTTATTGTGAAGAGTTGGGAGAGGACTAAGGCCTAAGGCTCCATGAGAGCTTTGAAATAAAGAGAAGTACTAGGAAAAAATTGGAGTAAAATAATTGCAATAAATTCGCATTTCCCTAGACGCATCCGAAAAAATATTACCGCCGAAAATACAAAATTTATCACCGTGGGTCAACCGTCTAATTTCCCCGTCATCACAAAAAAAAAATCGAACTCGAGATTTTAATCAAAATCGTTTTAGCCCCAAAAATAACGGCACTTACCATACAAATTTGTTCTACCATTTTAATTATCTCGAAAACGGCTCTAACGATTTTGATATGGTCTACATTTTGGTAAAAAAAATTTAAATATTTTGTTATTAACGGTAATTGCCATACAACCATTTTATTGATTTTCGCCTTTCTCACAAACGGCACATCGGATTTCAATTAAAATTTTTCTACATGAGCTCCCTCGAATTCTAAATAATACTCATTTCAAGATTTTCGAAAAAATATTTTTTTTGGATTTTTGAAAAATAAATATTTTTTTTTTGATAATTCAATATTTCGAAAACGGGTGGACAATTTTTTCTGAAATTTTGTTTTTAAATTTATATTATTCAATATTTAAAATGTTCATAAAATTTTTTTTAGTAAAAAATTATGAATTATTATATAAAAAAAAATAAATTGAAAAACGACTTTATAAAAATACTACTAGCCGTTTCTATTAAGAATCTTTTGCACTTCCAAAAGGTAATTTCTAATCCAACGAAGGAGGGGGGATTTGTCAAATATGAAGGCACACATTTTCGATAAGAGAGCTTGATGCCGAAAGCCCAAAGGGCTTTACAGTTCAATATGACACATATCGCGTATGATCTCTAAAGTAAAATAGATTCAATTAAGGATTCGTCGATGTTTAAATGATATAAAACAAACTGTGTGTGCGGTCTTAACGAAATCCTTTGAGTTTTTTAACGACAAATTAATCTTTCCTGCGGCCTTGCACGGTGCTGACAATAATTCCAGAGGTTCAATTTTTATTTTTTTCGGCATATATCCGCCTGAATGTGAGGTATAGTCCAGATTATGTTGAATTTTTGAGTGCAATCGTCAATTCCGGCAAAAACTCTTGTATATAAAAAATGACATAACTTCTATATGCTGCAAATGGCTGTCGCTGTTGCAGAATGTCTTTTGTTAAATTCGTTTTATGAAACGTATTACCATCCTGCTGGACTATCATCCAATTCGACACCGCTCAAAGGTCAAAATAAATAATAATAATTGATCGTAGAGCTCGCTGTCAATGCTGACGCCTTACTAGCCCTAAAAATGTCATTTTCAAAGATGACCGCAACAAATTCAGCTATTTTTGTTTTTATATTTCCATTTAATATTCCAAATTTTCATTGATGAATGACTATAATAGATAAATTCCATAAATTCCGAAATTATCGATAACAAAGTGCTCATGTCCTCCAGTAATACAATTTTCCCCAAGAATATATGTCTGTTCTTCGCGAAGCAACGCAAAATCAAAGAAAACTACTTTCATTTAAGTATATTTAGGAATGATTCAGGGTTAAAAATGAATATTTTAGAATCAAAGTGGAACATCATTGATTCAATGTTTTGAATATCATCCAACTTAAGAACAAAATGCAATAACTTCGATTCTACTGTGCTTCGTATTAGATTCAAAGGCATACGTCTTTGAAAGTAATTATAATGATCCAACTTTATTTTAAGAATGATGCATTGTTAATTTAAATATATTCGAGCTTAAAAACATTACGAACCAACTTTGAAATTACTATCTATTAATTTTAATTTCACTACGTTTCAATTATTTTGTTTTAGGTAATTTCTAATAGAAATTACTTTGAAATGGAATGTTTTAGTTTTAATCTTAACAACCGTGAAACGTTATAGAATTTACTACTTTACGTTTTTAAGATAACGACTTGGATTAACCCATGAATTATGTCCATTTTAATTTAATAAAAGTTTTCTAATTTTTTTAATAAAAAAAAACCATCATTTTGAAATTTAAAAATTGTATTTCTATTTTTTAATACAAATTTGAATTTACTGGATATTAATGTAGGGATACACTTGTGCTTTGATTCAAACCGCATATCCCAAGAAAATCTTAACGGTCCACATTTCTTAATTGCATCGGGATTCGGGATAAGCCACCAGAAAATGGTGTCTTGCTAAAGACTTGCTCCAAATAATCTAATGAATAAAAAAATAAACAAAATTTCCATCAAACTAGGTTTTCAAATTCTCTTAATAGATTTACTAAAAGTTCAACGTCTTTAATTGGTACATTAAACTATTTAAGCTCCGACTGTTTTACAAAAAGACAAAACACGACTGAATATATGAAGCCAAAGGATCGACGACGCCGGCCGGCGCCGACCCGACACTATGTTGCAGGTAGTTTTTTTTTCACTTAAGATTAACTATGAATCCCTTTGATTTTACGTCGATCGTAGTTTGAAAATGCAACATCAATGTGAAAATGAATACGTTTCACTATGTTTCTACATGGCTTCCACTTTAAATTTCAGTATTACATTGGGTCCACTTAAAATTGACTATGAATGAATTCAAATTAAAGTTGATTTTACATTAAAAATCTTTCGTCAATGTTTGTGGAAGAATAATTAAATGTACAAGTGTTATTTGTAAGTGGCTGCAACTTCGAAATGTTGTTGAATAAAGTAGAATCAACTTTGTTACACTTTGAATGTTGTGTATGGAATTTTAATTTTGTATACATTTTAGCATTTTCCAAAAAACGTTGAACTTACTTAATAATTTATGAAAGTTTTTTCACTGTTGAATCGACTACGGTTCACTTTAAAACAAGAATGACAGTATTTAAAACAACGATGCGTAGTTAAATCAATATATTTTCAACGTTAAATTAAATACGTTCATGATGCTATTTTCCAACGTTAAATTAAATACGATTTCTTAAATTTGTCGTAACCCTTTTTCCCTCAGAGTGTTGTTCTATTTAACATGAATGTATTGATCCCAAATTCTCTTAAAAATAACATCTATTGGAAGTTTCATTAAAAAAAAAAAAAAACTGTCAACAAAAGTCCATGAAAAATAAATTAATTTAAGTGATAAAACACAAAATTTAGCAATAAGTTTTAAGCATTTTCCATCATCAATCAAGTAATTCCTTTGACACAAAATTGCTTAAGTGTGTCACTCTTGTAAAATTTAATATCATTAAGTGGCAGCGAGACGAGATACCTATTGAGACGACACCGTCTTAAAATTCGATTACTTATTGTACGATGGTAGATACATGTGTATCTGAGTGTATGAACACATACATATGTTTGGATATACAAATCTGTTTGTCAAATTTAATTTAAATCAAACACAAAAATAGAAATGTCTTGTCTTGTTTTTGTGTTTGTCTTCTTCAAAAAAGTGACATGAACGCTAAGTGATACGTTGTCATATCAAATTGTTAGATGGATTTGTCTCAGAGATGAAATAACTCAAATGTATATGTACTTGTACATTTGTAGATAATGTGTATAAATATAAATTGTCAAATTTATCTTTTTTACTGGATACGAATCTATTTTATTATTCCAAACAAGGATGAATTAAAAAAAAAAAAAAAAAATAACGACTTACGGAGAAGAAAAGGATCTATAATGTGCATTGGGTGACTTCATTTGTACCAAATGATAAGCAAAAAGAAAACACAGCATTTGCTCCTTTGCCGATTTTAATAGTGTTGACAAAGTGTTTTCCTGAAGATTACCTATGTTTACACGAGGTATACATTGGTACAATGCATGTTTATACTAGTTTTTTTTTTTCATTAGAGTGGACACTGGACAGGATACTATGTATATAAAGAACTTTAAAAAATAAAACCATGGAGAGAAAAATGAGGTGAAATAGACGAAAAGGACGAGAGGTATGTTTTTTTCTCATTTGAAGGACCGACCGTAAGAGGAGTATTTGCATCATGACCCAAATTTGTTAAGAATTAAGGTTAAAACTGTTGTTCATGTTTTTTCAGGCGGAAAAATGTCTACTTCATACCTATACGAATAGCTATCGGTAAGTACGTTGTACAGTTACCTTGTGATACAGAATACGTGTTTTATCGAAATATATTAACGAGTGGATTTTTAGGTTAAGGTGCAAACAAAAAATATATAACTCTAAGAAAGCAACGTAGTTCAATTATATTGAACTAGAAGACTAAATGCAATTTAGAGGTATCAACTGGCATCTTCCGTTGAAGAATAATAATTTTTTTTTGGAAAAACTAACACTAATTCAATAATTTTTTTGTTTGTGATTTTGCGTTTTCAACTTAAGATCTTCAAATATAAATGCCTTTTCTATTTGTATGTGTAGAATCTGTAAATTTCCAGGAGATATCCGTTCGTTGGTAGAGATTTCTGAGTACCAGTAATATTATGGTCTTTATTTGCAAGTATTTAAGTAATCAGTAATGTTAGCATAGTTTTACTATATAGAGTTTAACTATTCCCGAACTTTTACATAAATTATTAACAAAATTATTTTACCAAAAATCGTATTCAGATTTAAGAATGCAATGCTTATTTCACACCAAAATAATTCAGATGAATTGGTCCCTTAGAAAAAATTTGATAGTATTATTGAATAAATAACATATACAACTTATTCGTTAAATTCCGAAAAGCCTATGGTATGGTAGTTTCATAAAACCTTTTTCTTTCGAAATGATTAACGGCGGATAGTGAGCGATGTAGAGCAAACTTTCGGCCAGCTTTCAGCAAAGTTCCGCTGGAAATGATAGACAGAATGATTAACAATGATCGATTGTGCCATAGCATAACACAATATATTGAAGATTCAAGATAGGGAGGTAATAAGGTTGAAATTACGGAAAAGGGTAACCTATCGCTGAGGCCCAATTATTGGTGTAGTAACCCGTTTTGATACCATATATCAACCTAGGCAGAATTAGTATAGAAGATCGTGGACAAATCCTCAGGAAGTTGTCTAGTTGGGATTGTCTAATTGTTGTCTTCCTTACCAAGCAATCGCCAGTAATCGGATCACACACTTAATCGGAACACTACCTGCTACAAAGCCATCCACACCATTATAAGGTGACCGTTTGACTTATCATAAGCCCAGTGTGAGCAATGAACCTGATTCAAAGCCCCTTGTCCGACATCTCGCGGTCTTAGAAGTTCGACGCATTTATCGATATATGTTCCCTTGACCAATTTCGTTGCGTTTAGAAAAAAAGATCAAGACTTTCATTTCCGAAAGTTCGTCGATGACGGCTCAAAATACCCTTCCAATTATTGCAAATGATTGTTCTGATTTTGGCTAGATCATTGCATTTTCAAAGGAAATGAATTACTGTTTTCTTTTCTTGCTGGCTCTAACCGTCAATTTTATGAGGACAGCCCAGCATCGGTATATGTTCTTCTATTGGTCAAGATCAACCCCATATATCAACAAGTCTGTTTATGTCTTGCCTGGGGTGTCGGAACAGGTCGATTATTCATGATTTCTTACAAATGGGCCAAATCTTCGTAGAGGCAATGCGCTTAGTTAAGTTATTTCTTCTGCGGTTTGATTCATTATGAAAAGTCAGCAAGTTCGGATAAAAGTGATACCGTTATAATTGTTCAGAATCTCAGGCTTATTGCGGCCTTGCTGAAACATTTTCGGAAGAGGTTTAAATTTGGATCATAATTGCCAATAATTCGGCTTGAAAGATACTAACAAAGTCGAGTAGCTGAAACGACCTAAAGATAATTGAGCCTCAGAAGAGATTTCACCAATAAAGGTAATTGCGTCGAAGTCTTTGTTGATTCGCAGAATTCACTATATCACTAACCTGAAATCGTATAGTCCATCATGATGCTGATTAAAAAAATTTATTTTATAATTATACTTATCCTTTTGAAAGATTAGAGTGTCCTTATAAATTTCATGATTGAATTCTAATGATAAATTTGTTTTCATTTTTCTTCCCGTAAATGTAAGGGCACTACATTTACTCGCAATTGAATTCTATTTCATTCTTCAATGCATTTTTTTCATTAAATTCATTTGGAAATAAGCGTTCATTTGATTCAATTCGTTATGCACGAAGAGTAGGCCAAAAAAAGTTTATGTTGTGAATACCCTTAATTAGAAGTCAGTCATGCAAAATTTTTCGTTAAGATATACACACCATTTTTCAACAAAGGAAAAAAAAGTTATAAATAGTTATTATTCCAAAATTATTCGCTGTCCTATATATCATTCCAAGTAAGCCCCAAAGAGATTACAAACAATTATTAATGCAGTTTTTGAGATTTTCTGTAATAACCCCGAGATTTTTGAGCAAATTATAAGCCCCAGCTACGGTACCTGGGTGGAAGAATTCTTATATTACCTAAGCAGACTTACATTGAAGAGTCTTGAAAGGAAAATAGAAATTTTCATCAGTGAACAACACCTTAATTCAAATACTTTACACATGGTCGATTTTCAAAAGGAATTAAATTGAACGGTTTTCGTTATTCTATATAGTACATCCAGATATCAGGATATCCAGCTGGAATCAGACCCTCTTCCTCCACACATTGTTAGCAAAAAACTCACACTTATTTTAATACCTACGTAAAAAACACGCACAAACTCCTCAACATCTGTCATGGCTCCCTAGATTAATCGAACAATAGAAAAGTCCTTGTCGTATCCTTGGGTGTCAATTGCGCCCTAAAGGCTTTTTATATTAATTACCCTAAATAATTCATCCCCAACAACAAATGAAAGCCCCATTTTAATACCTAACCTCACACCCTCAGACAGTATTGGGTTGTCTACTTCTTATTGAAGTCCTTTTAATTTGGAACAAAATTAAAAGTAGGGGGTTACCTTTTTTGTCAAAGGAATTATTGAAAATAACAGAAGCGTGAAGGTGAAAAATAAAGTAGCTACCAAAATACCTCTAAAAATAAATTTAAACGTTTGGCCGAATTTACCTAATCATACCTACCCTCCAGGCTTTGATGTGATTGGCGTTTTAATTTTAAATTAACCCATTTTATTTATAGCGTGTGTCAGAATTATAATTGGAATTTTCGTTGCAAAGTCCCATGAAATTATTAATAAATCATATTCTAGTTGGATAATTTATTAATATTATTTTATGCTGTGATTTATTTTCTATTCAAACGAACAGAAACATAACATTTTTATTTGCTTATAGTTTATTAAGTTGATATCATCTTTCAGTGTAATCTGTGTTTTCTTTTTGATTTGAAATTAATTGTAGTGAATAAATAAAAATAATAATAAAAAAAATAACAAGAGCTTGCAAACATGGATTCGTGTATCATTCTTTATGGGGGTCAAATTGACTCTAGTAGGGAGTCCGTCTTTATAAGCGACTCCCTAACGGAGTCAGATTGATTCCTGTGAAGTAATTCAACCTAAAATTAAAAGAAAAAAACAACATCTTATTTAAATTTATATATAGTGCTTTAAAGTGAATATTGTATATATTTTAATTTGAGTGATTTAATTTTTAAAATAAGTTTATTACCATTATTTTTTTTAAATATTGTTTTTACATTTCTGTATGAGAGTACATTCCGGGATAAAGGTTGATTATAGTGCGGATGTATTGGAACGAATCTTACTACAATTGGAGTGAATTTACTCCGTTTTGCTTTCAGACCTACTTCCATTGATTGACACAGAAGAACCAAATTTCATAATCTTGATTCGTAAATGTAGTTATTACAACACTTTTCAACAGTTATCAAACAAACTTGTCACGAACCAGGCTATCATACCGCAAGTCATAACTTATCAGCTTACCACAACCCAGCTGACCACCGAGACAACTGAGCATACTGCGGCGATTTATTCATTTATATGCTTGATGAATTCATTGCTTATACTCTTCGAACATGTTTTGTCGAAAATACTCCCACTTTAGTTTAACTGTGATTTTGTGACATTTTTCTACTACTTTTTCTATCTCCTTTTTTGCCTTCAAAGCAGCTGACTAAATAATTATGTAAATAAATGTATTTTAGAGTTGCACTGTAGTTCACCATAACCAGTACCAAGCTACCCAACTAACATACTCTCCAGAGTTCCCAAAATCTGAAAAATAATCTTGTAAGCCTCTTCTAAGTCCCATTACTATCCTTAGAGTTAATTTCTTGTTACGAAACTTAAATTATTCTCATAACGTTTTTTTATAAGAACTTAGCGCTCTACAATTTTCAAATAATTTAAATCTTATACTTAAAACAAATTTGCCTCCTTTAACCAATAAAATGTTGTATACCTTAAATTCTACAAGGTTCTTTATAGAATTTTAAAATAGCTAAGACTCCGATAAGTCAGTTGTTATGGGACTGAAGGTACATATATTGGCGTTTAAATTTCAAAACAAGATTTTTATAAAACTCTAAGTTCTTGGAGTCTAGTTAAAGGAGGCAAATTTGTTTTAAGTATAAGGGTCTACCACGAAATCTAGAATACCAAAATCTCGAAAGACAAAATCTCGAAAGACATAATCCCGAATGTCAAAATCTCGAATTACAAAAATCTAGAAAACTAAAAGATCGAATACATATAATCTAGAATAACAAAAATCTAGAAAGACAAAATCTCGAACGACAAAAATCTCGAAAAACCGAAATGCTTAAGCATTGCCCCAAAAGTGAATGGTTTTTGAGATCTTTTACAATGAGGAATTTTTTAAAATAAAATAACGGAACTTTCAAGCAATTAGTTTCACAGAGGAGAGTTTAGTTAAATTTAACTAATATTTTTCTTGTCCAAACTTAGAAGAGAGAAAATTTAAACTTGAAACATACAGTAAACGAATATATCAACTTTGCATCGCCAGTGACATCTTTATTATTCTAGCGAATGCTTTAACTAAAATGTTTAAGTCAGTTAGCAACAATACAATACAGTTACTAATTTTAACACTTGGTTTGGCATGTCTTAATACTAAATACCTATCAAAAACAGTCCATGTAGGTACGTTCAGCTTAAACATTAAAGCAAATAAAAAAAATTCTAGATTTTTCTAGATTTTATTTTGACTTTTCTAGATTTTTTATTTCGAGATTTTTGTACATTCTAGATTTTTGTCATTCTAGATAACGTCATGATCCCCATTTTATTAATAGGATTTGCAGTTTTCCAGTTGCCACATGGAATCACAAAGTTACTCCTCACACGCCAAGTCAGGGACGTAGTCGAGATTATTAAATGGATTTGAATTTTCTTTTTAAATTTTCCGAAAAGTGTTTATTGTTCTAAAGGTTTTTTCAAGTATTTGAAATTGCAAGAAATTAACACATATCAAATAGCGAAGAATCTAACATTTGTTTTTAAAGGGCTGTGGATTTTAAAACAAGATTGATCGTCGCCATCGACTAAAACGTGTCATCAAAAAAGAAACATTTTTATAATTTTGTAAATCAAATTTATAAAGCAATGTATGATTATGGTATCTCTATTGGGCTCGATATTTTGAATAATAATTGAATATTTCACACTTGCAATGGAAGACAACTGTAATAAATTTGCATTCTTCTAGTGTCGTGCTATGATAAAAAAAAATTCAGGTTTTACTTTTGTAGCTGAGGCCCCCTTCCCTTACTACGTCCGTGATTAATAGTTCACTTGTAACTTGTTAACTCGCTCGCTTTTTTTAAAATAATCCCATAATATAATGAAGACTTAACATAAACTTAGTAACTGAGAGTGAGTATAAGTAGAGGAAACCAAACTCTTATAATGGTCTTATTGTAATTATTAAAGGATTCTCTCATCTCAACAGCAGCCATATTTAAGTACGCAGAAAATATTCTTTGAGTATTTTGAGGGTTGCCACATATACAAAATGTGGATATGTTTAAATTAATTCTAAAAATTATTTATTTTAAGAACTTTTTTTTAACAATTTATAATGTGCATTATAAATTTCACAAACATAAATGGCAAAACAATAGCATGTAAAAGATTCTTTCTAATCTCGATACACCATATTTTTTACAATCGAAATGGGTATTACTTTAAGTTTTCGATGTTTCTCTATTGAAACCTTTTGTGAGCTAAAAAATGTTACCTACTTAGGCAATTCAGTTTTGTGACACCTTGTACACTTTGTCATTTATGTAAATGCAGCATTAAATCTCTTAGTATGTCATATGGATTGCTTTTCAGATTTAATTTGACTCACAAGTTAATTTTTATGCATTTAGGATGGCATATTATCCACTATAATTTCAAAAATTAATTGATTCCCAAAAGTATCCAAGGTAACCCTATCCTTGATAAAAAGTATAAATTAAGTAATTTAAATATGCATTATTTCGAAGGCGCTTTGTTTTTTTCGAGGTAAAATCTATAAATTAGTAGATACAATTTCAACCGCATTAATTTTTAGCTCCCATATACGAATAAGCAATAAAATAAAATAATGTATCGCCATTAAAAAATAATGAATAGTTGACTTACAAAATAAATACTATCACAAATACATATCAAGCCCATAAGCTTTTAGCCATGACATATGCACGCAAAAACTTTAGAAGAGTTTGCTTCTTTAAAAAAAAAGAACATTACTGAGAAAGATATAATTTTGTTAAGGTTTATTCTATTTTCTCTTCTCATTTTCTCTATTCTCTTTTAGCAATTCCTATTGCCAGAAACGCTTTCTCACAACAAGATTTAGCAGAGCTTTATTAGAGTCATATAAGATGCATTTTTTCATTATTCTATATCTGTCATCCCATAAGAAGAATACAGCTCTGTTAGGGAGTATATAGAGGCTCTGATAACTAGGCCATTTAACGCTTTTAGCAGTATTATAATAATCTAGAAGAATTCTTCAAGATTATTTTGGCTCCCTCATTAGTTATTTGAGAATGTTATGAGAGGCAAAATGTTACTTGGGCAGTTTGAGTTTGCTCCATCTTAGTCGCAGTCTTCATCCAGTACAATGATTTTATAATAAAGCGATTAAAAGTATGAAGCAGAAATACTTTAATAAACACTATTTGTGGTGCAAATAAGATACTGGCACCAGTCTTGCAAATTGTCTTCACTTATTCAACTATAGAATTTTCTTCTCAAAACATTCTCAATTTCTCAAATTTGAGCTATTTTCAAGACTGGATGAATTTTGCGCAAAATTTCAGGGTGATATTAAATATTTCCAAGGGAAAAAGTCGGCATCGGTTAAATTAGCACCTAGCACCTTCCCCTTTGTTGAAGTAGTTGGTTTTCTTCGAGTTTGAAGAAGTCAGAAGCACTGCCATGTTGTAGAAAGGAACAATAAAATCATAATATAACTTTTCGGGCAACCCAAAATAAGTGTTTGTTTCAGCGACGACCTCTTCATTTGTACCAAACCTCTCGCCTCCGAGTTATTTTTTCATTTTTTTTTTTTTAACTTTGCGCGCGCTCAAGGGATTATGAATACCCTTTATATGTTTTTCTTAACACAGCGCGGGCATCCGGTTGAAGAAGAGAAAGAAGGATAAGAAAGATGTGTGGCGCGATGTTCTGAGACTAAATCTGGTTGTTGTCTCAGATTTATCTCCAGGGATGGCGGCTAAACTAATGCGAAGAGAATTACCGTGTCTAATTTATTTATGCCCTTTATAATTCGCATTATTTTATTTAGTTCTTTGTCATATTTTATGGGTATGCTAGTTTACTCAATCACATGTTGTTAGTGTTATGCCTAAACAGCAGGTAATGAGCAAAGCAGCCACTTATTTTATGACAATTTTGAGAATTGGTTTTTAATGGAATATAAGAAGACATAGATAAAGGAAGGAATCGAACCTGCAACCACGAGGTTGACAGGCGGACGCACAACTATCGAGCCACGGCCACCCCCAAAAGAAGAAACAAGAAATTGCCAAAGGGGGCCTAAGTCTGGGAATAAGTTATTATTCACCAGGAGAAGCCCATTGTTTTTACAGTTACTTGGTTTCTGGGGTGTTGTTGTGAATCCTGGTTTTATCCACGCTTGCTAAAAGTCGCAAAACCTCTATCGTTTTTTCTGGCACATAGCCAATCACATCCATAAAGTCGCCAAACGAATATGTTTGTTGTTGTTTGGTGGCAGGCGCGGCACTAATCTTGCGGAAAGCTTTTTCATGTCATTTATAAAATAGAAATCACTGAGTTATCTTATAAGCCTGTGGCTGTGGCATTTTCACTCGCCGATCGTCCTTGACAATAGATTTTGTTGACCATTTCTGGTCTGGTGACGTCAATTGGGCGAGCACAACGTACGGCGTCACTGTGCTTGAACGACCGCACTGAAATTTAGTAAATCAGAAGTAGTTTAGATGTCGAAGACTCCCCATTATATTTGTCAAGCTTATTTTGGTTTGCGTGACTGATTTTTCTCGCAAAAATTGGTGTTTAATGAGCACACGAAATTCACTTTTTTTTCCATTTTAACGATAATATACTAGTAGGTGTCTATGTAAAATGGCTGACCCAACAAAACTCTTTACCAGATCTGGCTGCAAATTTGGGTGAGTTCTTTTTAAAGATGATTCTTGACAAAAAAAAAATGATAAATTTTTGAGTGACGACACAATTTGTGTTAATTTTCATGTTTCATGGACTTTATGTGTATGCAGAATTCATTTCAGCAAAATAAAAAGATCGCTTTTTGAAATAATAAAGCACGTGCTTTTAGTTTGATTGATTAACCATTATGGAGATGACAATTTATGCCAGGAATTTTGTCCGCTAAGAAATGTATATTTCTTCAAGTGTTGAAGTTGTGTAGGTACTTAGCTTCAAACTTGCATTTCCCTTATACATTCAGCGCATTATCCTATAAAGTTTAAGTAAATCCTGTAATCTAACAAGTAAGAAGCAGGATTAGATAAACATACCAGACAGAGATATCATTATTAATGATAACGGAATTCCTGCCGTCACTCAAAGGAATTTTTTGGCAATTTTTTTTTCACAGCCTACACAATTAATCCCAGCTTACACATCCCCAGTCCTTAACTCACACTTACGATAACAAATGAGAAAAAAATTGAAAACGTTTTCCATGTGAAATCAAATAATTTGTATTGTAACTACTGCTGTCAAGTTCAATGAAAGAAAATCCTTCTTTTCGTCCTGTGCCAAATTTTCATTCCATTAGAACATCCTTAAAGCTAGTAATCCGCTTTGTCTATCAGCTTCAGAATGTCAAATATGGGTAACGTTCGCTTATAATGTGTCTTCCAGTCTGCCTGTTTCTGAATCATCCTTTGGTATGAATCTTTGCTTCCATTTCTTGCCATGGTATTTAATTTTTTTTTGGCAGGGAAACATTAAACTTTTTATAAGTCGCATTGAGCTCTTTTGTAGGACTTTCTTTGAGTTGAAGAAGCTCAAACTGACTTAAATATTGAAGACATAAGTCCTACATATTTGCCATGGACTTATAGTATAATAAAGGTTCATTTGGTGGAGTATATAAAAATACTATTTCTATTTTAGCATTACCCCCCTTCATGCACCCTTTTCAATTCATGAGAACTTAAAATTATAACCAAATGCGTTCAACCTTTAAATATATGTATGTACACAGAGTAGGTGAATAAAAAAAAAAACAACGCAGGAAAAATAAAATAATATAAAAGGCTTTCATTGATTTATGATTATTACCATCAGCCAACAACCTTAAATATGTAGATCTCTGACACACACGAAAATAAATAAATGTTAAGGGTTCATTTATGGAACATTAAATATGTTTGCTTGTCACGAGTATGATATTAAACAACCTGTATTTTGAATGAATAAAGGATGTTATAAATATTTTAATGATTGAGCTATAATAAAGATAAAAATAAATTATTTGCTTTTGTTTTTTTTTGTTAGAAATAAAATAATCAACAAAATCACAAAAAAAAACTCATAACAAAAACCCGTTATATGCGAAAAAGAAATATAATTCAATTTGCATAAGAAAAGATCCTTGGGATGACATAATGCTTATCCTTAGGGACAGCCATTTTCAAATAATTTATCAACCTATACAATCGTTTCTGGCACCCTAGTTTATCAATTTTCTGTGATCACCAGTGTTGGCAACGTAAGTTACTACGAGTAAAATACCCATATACAGGAAGGCGCACGAATCGTGCTACAATAAGAAATTTAAATAAATTTTATTCTAATCGATGTATTTCATTAATTTTTTTTTATTGGATTAAAAATTAAATTTTATTTTAAAGATGATAGACGGCAACTGACCTCCACGCTCATCCGCATATGCGGCACCTGATCAGAGAATTGTTCATTGCGGCCTGAGGGGTTGAAATTGGGATCGCCTCAATTATTGTCTTAATGGACCGCTTCAATTCAGTCAAATTCCTGGGTTTCGTTTTGTACACTTCCTGCTTGGCATAGAACCATAAACAAAGTGTGGTACATTCAGGTCAGGTGACCTTGGGGGCCAGCGGAAAGTGCGGTTTCTGGATATCATTTTATGTGGGAATTTTCGTTGGAAAATTTGTGTTACACCATTTTCATCAAAGAAGTATGGCCCAACAATACACCATGATGAAACTGTGCGCCACACAGTTACTCGTTCTGGGTGCAGTTCCGTCTCATGGAGCATTTCTGGATTCGATTCACTCCATATACGGCAATTTTGCTTGTTAACATTGCCGTTTAAGTCAAAATAGGCCTCATCAGACATGAACAAACAATTTATCAATGTGTTGTCTTCTTCGGCAATTGCAATCATTTTTCGGCAAAATTCCAGGCGAACAGGCAAATCCTGAGGGCATAACTTGCTTGTAATTTGGACTTTGTACTGAAACAAGTTTAAGTCATCATGAATTATCCGTTGTAATGACCGTCTGCTAACTCCAATTTGGCCCGATAACTTTCGAGTCGAAACACTTGGATTTGCCTGTATTGATGATGCAACAGAATGGGTTTCTTGTTTAACGTATACACCTGCCGGTTACGGCTTTATTACACGGTGGGACTACCCACGTACGGACTCAACGAGAAGGCATGAGTATTCCCTGTAACAAACATCTATTTATGAGCGACAACACCGCCACTCATAATATACACGAATTGTATAGTAACCACATCCACTGCGAGCTCTCCGAAGAGGCCTTCCCAAGACTTGTATTTTCGGGCATTAGCGGGAAAATAGTAGGATACAAGTCCCCGCAGTACCGAATTACGGTATTACTGGAGTCTTTTCATCCACCTAAGTGAAGAATGCACTACCAGGTTATCTTTGGCGAATGACTACCCAGGAACGATAATCCTCCCCTTTTTTAATGTTTTGCAACTCAACTTAGGGACAAGGGAACCCTATGAAGAAATTATTCCTCACCATCGGGATAATGGATCATCGTATTTCTACTATAGACAAGGCCATATAAACCTTGCCACATGGCTAGTATCCCAAAACTAGCCATATTTGACTTTCGTTCTAATCCTCATCTTGGTAAGCAGGGGCTTCGTTTCCAGTTCCATAGAACCTTCCACTTACCGCTACCACCTCAGAGCTCGCCTTAACCAGATTGATTAGCCGCCCAGTGCAGAATAGCCTCATTAAAGAGAGCTAAACATTCCTGAACGTTGCCCGTCTTTCACCACGAGGAGGTACTATCTTGGCTCATCACGACGGGCCAGGAAGAACGGCTCCATTTCAAAGCAACTTTCCGTATATTCCCTTAAGGCCCGTCGATCAGATTTCCCGAAAGACATTGATGATGCAACAGCCACGATTGTATTGAACCCGAACATTGGGATCTCGATGATACGGTCTTGGTTCTATGCTTCCAGATTCGGCAAACATGTTCACCGCCAAACTCCAGCCTTAATTCCCTTTGGACGGAAATGACGATCTGCAAAGAATGGTATCGATGCACTATCCAAATCGATTCGTATGCCACACTAGTTACGCGTAACTAATTGCAATTAGTTACATCTCATTTTCCGCGCAACTAATGTAACTTGTGTAACTAATATAGCTTAAAAAAATGTGGACTGAGTGAATATTGAAAAAAAATTTAACAATAATATTTATGAGTAAAAAAAAAATTTTAGTCCATAAATAACATATAACAAAAAAAAGATTATAAAATAATTTAGAGATCAAATGCGAGTATGTTCTTAAAGTTCTATAAAGAAATATTAATTTGGAACTTTCGAAAGACAGTCGATTTCTCAAAGAGGTTTGTTTTAAATACCATTTCGAAAAAGTACTTTGATTTTAATTTTAGAGATTTTCGAACTTTGCTGGAACTTTTAATTCTAACCACCAAAACTTGACAGCGTCAGCTAATGAAATTGTTTACTGTTGGCAATTATTTATTATTCGAAGAATTTAATTTTTTGTTGGGCATCCTCAACAAAGATCCTCATACGATTTTGTAACAGTCCTATCGGATTGACGTTTTGTTTCATTTTTGACTGCGACATTTTAACTTGTAAATCAGAACTTTTTTAAGTCATAACTTATAACATGACTTTCTACTGGGAATTTTATTTTGATTTGAAGATTTTTATGAAGAAATGTCAAAATAATTGGCTAGTTTCATTTGTAACATTAGTTACGTAACTTTTTCAATTAGTTACATTAGTTACACGTTACTAAATAAAATTTGAAAAACTCGCGTAAATTACCAACACTGGTGATCACCATTTAAAAAGAATTAACCAATTAGATATAGGTAAATACTCTTCCGCATTCTAATCATTCTAGGATGCCTATGCCTAATCAAAAACACGGCATATGTTAAAAAATTCACTCAGTTCCGGAGTGTTAAAACAATTGTGAAAAAATGGGTCATCAAATCCATATTTCATTTGCTATTCCTGTTTAAGACACATACGTCAAACTGAACTAGCGTCTAAAGTTGGACTCACGTCGGATACAACAAAACTAACGAAAGCAAACAAAGATGTTTTTTTACGGCCAATTTTTTGATAAAGTTCTAATCCATTAAACTCGGTTTAACGAAAAATAAGAAATTAATTGAGTTCTAACTCATCTGTTCAACAAGCTTTAACGCCTTTGAATTTAGAACTTTGTCTTAGTTAAAACTTCGATTTATCTAGACCCTCAAAATTGGGGGTCTAGTGCTTTAGAACTCGGTTTAACTATTGTTTATTCAGCAAAAAAATTGTTTCGGTTATGTATATGTCATATATTATTTGTACATTCAATAAAATCAGTTGGCAAGGACATGTTTTGCATTTTGGAAAAAAAATCGAGCTCGGGATTTTAATCAAACTTGACATTACGATGTTGGAAAACACCAAAAAGTGGGTCCTGCAATTCTTTCTCTCTTCCTGTCTGTAGAACGATCTACGGCTAAATGGCTTCAATCTTGGTACTGAACTCAAATAGGTTTTTGAATCGTTTTTTAGCCCCCATAATAACGGTACTTGATACACAATTTTTTCTGCCATCTTATTTATCTCGAAAACATGCTCTAAGGATTTTGATAAAAAAAAAAGTGGATCAAGACAGTTCCTACATTTTGGTCAGAATTATTTTTTTACAAATTTCATTATTAACCGTTAGTACATGCCATACAACCATTTTTACTGGCGATTATAGGTAATATACGGCAGGTTATGTATTCGTAAAAAAAAATGTTTTCTAACAATCAAACAAGACATTATGATTATAGAATACACCAAAAAAGTGGGTCCCCCAATTCCGTCTGTATGTCTGTCTGTCTGTCTGTCTGTCCTGGAGTCTGCAGCCCAAAACGGTTAGGTGGATTTGCTTCAAACTTGGTATATATAGTTTGTTCGGTAATATGTCCACACTTTGTTTTCATTTTTTTTAAGGCGACAAATAACAGTAGCTCCCATATATTTTTTTGGCCAAAAACAAAAATCTTAATTTTTTTCAAAAACGCCGCCAACGAATTTTATAAAAAATATCAGTTCATTAATGAAGGGAAAGGCTACCTTTTGACTAATTTTTTTTTGGAAAAATTATTATTTTTGGTAGCTCTAGTAGACCCATTTTTTTTTTGGTTTTCGATTTTCTGGGAAATGCTTAATTTGATTTTCTTGAAACTTTTTACGCAGAAGCTCCTAGAAAGTTGAAACACTATTGTATACCAAAATTTTTCAAAAAAAAATTTTTTGGAAATTAATTTTTTTTTGAAAATTCAAAATTTCGAAAACGACTCAATAGATTTTTTCTAAACTTCGTATTTAGTGGTTTCTTGACATTGTCTTCAATAGGTAAAAAAAACTATTTTTCTAAAATATAAAAAACAACGGTACCTCCCATACAAATGTTAAAACACCGTTAAAAAAAATTATTTCTCGACAACGGCTCCAAGAATATTTATTAAAAAAATTGTGTGTTCCTAAATCAGTTCACTTTTAGGTATAAAATTATTTCTTTTTGCGTACTTATTAACGGTACTTCCCTTAGAACCACTTTTCATATTTTCGACTTTCTCAATATTGGATAAACCGATTAAAATAAATATTTTTTTTTACGCAAATACCCCCTAAAATTGTTAATAAGACTGCGTACTCAAATTTAAAAAAGAAAAGTTTTTCGATTTTTAAAAATGAAATAAAAAAATTTACTAGTCACAGAAGTTTTTTTTAAATTTAAATTTTATATGTATATTATTAATATCTTCAAAATGTCGTTTCAATTGTTTTCTTCTAAAAATGTTTTCAAAATTTTATACATACAAAATTAATTTATTAAAAAACCGCTCCAACGATTTTTGAATTTTTTTTGATATATTCTTATTTATCGAAGAATTCAAACTGCATCTTTGTTTTTTATATAAATATGTGTCTTTGAAAATCACATGAACCTTATGTAATGAATATTGCACCTAAATTATGAAGTTCTATGCATATACCTACCTAACCTACCCACCTACATCCTTCATTTTCATTCTTATATGTACAATTGTACATGTTTACATACCCTCATAACTTACGTAATTAAAATCCATAATTTAGATTAAAATATACATTTGTAGGTGTGTACCTATGTAACTATTCCTTGAATCATCCATTCGACAATTCATTATACTAAGAATTAAGTTAATCTTACCTACATAGGCTTTAAACCTGTGTAGGATAACTACACCTAACTAACTAAACCTCAATGATTAGCTACATTAAATTTGTTAGCACCAAGAGTAAGTTCGTACGATCCAGTGGTGCATTTTTTTTTTTTTTTTTTTTTTTTTTTTGATATTTGACTTTCTCATAAATGGTTCCACGGACTTCGATAAAAAAATTTTATGTAGCTATAGGTGGCGAAATAATCTGCATACCAAATCTTTCGTAAAAAGTTGTTTGGATTCTTAGAAAAAAAAATAATAAGCCATCGATGATGTTATTTTAAGGGCATCAACAAATTTGAGAATGTTGAATGAAGTGTATCGAGCTAAAATTAGACTACAATTTTTGCAAAATAAAATGTTTTCATTCATTCGATAATTTTTTTAATGACTTAATGAACCACCCTCAATAGGACTAAATGTGGAAACTTTAAGTTCTTAACTGTATGATGTGTAATAAGATCTTGTACAGCTATTCAGTTTTATTGACAGGTGATTAAAATGAAATAGTGTTCCCTTATGCGCCCTGGGCCAATAACATCGAACACATCTAATTTGAGTGAGTCATCATTTCAAATGTAATTGTTCTTTGACATTTATATTTTAGACAGATGTAAAAGTACTTTATTACTTGACAACCAGCAATAGAGCAATACATACCTGACGAACACGGAATTATTCAGTTCTGTCATTTTCCGGTATGTTATTTTGAAACAGGGTGATTTTCTTCATGTTTTCAATGGCTGAGCGACTCGTGCCATAATTCAATGGCCCTTAAGTTAAACAACTTATGAGTTTGTCAAAAGATGTTGAACCGACCGGATTCCTACTATTGCTGGTTCCATTAGAACGAAGCAAACGCCTACAAAATTTATTCAACTATGAAGATTTTGTAATACTAATTTCGAAGCTTTTTGCAATTTGAAAGCAGTTGTAGGCTCCAAATGATTGCCAGATCTTATCTGACCATCACCAGATTTCTACAATTCGGGCTTTTTAAAATCCTCAGGAACTGAACATCGAGTTTAAGAATCAAAATGAATCTAAATGTTTCGCCACTCAGCGCAATTTTATCACCTCTTTGTAATTGTTTGCCAATTATCACACTGTGAATTATAAACATGGCAAATGTAAATCACTCACTTGCAATGCTGACTGAGCTTCATTTCTTGTTCTGCTCTTGATGATGACTGGTTGGTGATTGGTGGTTCGGTTAGGTTAGGTAAATGGGCTGCCAGTTGATCTCGTTACCGGCACACTCAAGGTAGATCCGTTGTGATACCCCGAATTGTTGTAACTTCATTAATTACAACATTAATTATATAACCTATGAGTACTAAGGATAATCATTATCGAGCCATTTAGAGGTCTATATGAAGCTCAACGGCTCCTGCCTGAAAGATTCGAGAGCTCTTCTAAATCGTTGAAGAAATAGCTCCCCAAGAATTTGATCCTTATATGACAGAGTGCTGGACAATGACATAGGGAGTGAAGGGTGTCCTCATGTTCATCCTCGTCATTGCATCCTCTGCACAAGTCATCGTTATCAAGCACCATTTCCTTGTTTAAGTGGGTAATACTTTCTGTTCTTTTCTTTTCAAAGTTTGGCCATAGTTTCTTGGTTGTAGGACAGGTGTCGAGTCCGTTCCATCTTTCATTGGTTTTTAAAAGAATCTTCTTTCCAATGTTCTGTTTTAAGGCACAGAGTGGAATTTTAATCGATGGATCTATTTGGGTAATATCCAGTATTGAAGTCTTTCTCGCCAGCTCATTAGCTCTCTCGTTGCCCGGCACATTACTGTGACCAAGGAACATGCAGAGTCTAGTGTTGTGTTTTGTGCAAAGAACCTTCAGCTCTTCGCGACAGCTAGTTATAAGATAAAAACAGTAATAATAACAGTATTTGGCATCTCCAGCACTGATACGTGCTTAGGAGTATTTTTCACTGCCAAGACTTCAGCCTGGTATAGATAGTTACTGTCGACCCATCAGTATTGAGTTCGTTGTTTACCCATACTTGTCTTTTTCGGAAACTGGTTTTAAATGGTCTTTTAAAATCTAATTTTGGTGACATGAAGTCTGTGCACACATTGTTGCCTATAATTTTCTGCAGAATCTGAGAATGTCCTACGTGGCCATTGTTCCTGGAGTTAGTTTGGCTTAGCCGCAAGGAACTGTTAGCTGCTGATTCTTGTACGTATAGGTCAATATGTTTTAAGTTGAGTATTGCTTCTAATGCCGCTGTTGAGGTACTCTTCATCGCTCCAGTAATACCTGTACAAGCCATGCTTTGTACTTTTGTTCGGGTCTTTATGTTCGTGGCTTTATCCAGCGCATTCCACCATACCAGATTACCGTATGTAAGTATAGGTCTAACAATTGCCGTATACATCCACATGATAATCTTAGTAATTTTAGGCCCCAGTTTTTACCAAATATCCCGTTGAATAAATAGAATGCGATCATTGCTTTTTTTTGGACTCCAGTTTAATTTCTTATCTAGGATCCCACCAAAATATTTTCCTTGATCCGAGATAATAAGTAGGATCCCATCAATTGTGGGTACTGAAAAATCTGGTATTTTTTTTGTAAAGCGGACCAGGTCAGTCTTTTAGGGATTAACCTTTAGACCACATTTGTTGGCCCGGTTACAGACTTTGGTCAAAGCGTTTTGAAGTTGTTGGTTGGGAATTTACCTGTTGCAAGTAGAGCTAAGTCATCGGCATAGGCTACTACTTTCACCCCACTATGTGGTTGGTCATTGGTGTTGATGGATGTATGGGTTATCCATTTTGCGGGTTCAAAAGTAAACGTAAATAAAAGACATAAAATATTTTTTTCATGATATTTTTTTTTATTATAAAGTTTGAACGTTGACATTATGTGTGAAACACTACATCATTTAAATGACCACCACGCGAATTGTTGCAAGTATCAATTCTTTTGAGGTAATTTTCGACCACTTTTGACACATATATCTCAGCCATAACTTGACGAATGTTGGTTTTCAAGTGCTCAAGAGTTAAAGGTTTATCTGCATATACACGGTCTTTCGGGTAGCCCCACAAAAAAAAGTCCAGCGGTGTCAAATCGCATGATCTTGGTGGCCAGTTGATATCACCACGACAAGAAATTACGCGGCCAGAAAATGACTCTTGCAATAAAGCCATATTCGCTCGAGTTGTGTGGCATATGGCACCCTCTTGTTGAAACCACATATTCTCCAAGTCGTATTCTCCAATAGCAGGCAAAAAAAAGGCGGTTATCATATGACCATAACACTCCGAATTGACGGTGACCGTCGTTCCATCGTCGTTTTCGAAGAAGTAAGGTCCAATCACAACTCCGGACCAAAGAGCACACCAAACAGTGAATTTTTGTATACGTAATGGCCTCTCTTCCATTATTTCTCAGAGGATTCTCAGAACCACAAGTACGACAATTTTGCTTATTAACATACCCACCGAGTTAGAAATGTGCTTCGTCGCTAAAGAAAATTTTGTTCGAAAAATCGCCGTCCACCGCATGTTGTTCAAGCACCCATTCGACTTTTTTACGACGTTGTGAATGGTCAGCTGGCTTCAGTTTTTTTGTGAGTTGGACCTTATATGGATGTAGGTGTAGATCCAAATGCGAAATACGCCATAATGTGCCGTAAGACAGTCCTATTTCCTGAGAACGACGATTATCGACACATTCGGGTATTCGGCAAAACTTTCACTTACAGCAGCGATATTTTCCGTGGTACGAGTTGGTTACAATATCTGTTACCAATCCAGTCTCTTCAAATTTCTTCACAATTTTGCCAATTGCTTGCGTAGTTTGACGATTATGTAAACCATAATCTCCTCTTAAAGCACGATATGTGGCTGTGGCAGAATCACCATTTTTGTAGTAGGTTTTAACAATTTTTATGTGTTGTGCGATAGTTAAGCGATCCATTTTCGTAAATTCCAGACTTTCAACTGAAAAAAAAAAATTGGTTTATCAACTTAGTTTGACAGATGTCGAATTCCAGCCCTATAATTTTGAAACCGCAAAATGGATAACCCTGCGAATAATTTTGTGGTTCCACGATGCTCTTAGTTTTTGTGGTTTTATGCAGTCATCAATGATTACATGTTTGGTAAAACGGAATGTTACACTTCGTTACAGCACCTAGTTTCTTGGGAAAACAAATCAAGACTCGTTGTCACCGATTTCTTTTACAATGTTAGGGTGACACTTAAATAATTAAATAAAAAATAATGTTGCCCATGGCCCGACCCTGAGGTCAATTCCAAATTAAAATAAATATTCCTAGTTTTATCAAATTTTTATCTGCAAATTTAATTGACAAAATTTGGTAAGAAAGTCCTAATTTTTGGTATACATCATTGAGTCATATCAACCAACCGATTGTGTTCCAATTTTCCATAGAGAGATTTAGCTAAATATTTTACAAATTTAAACAAACTCCTTCAGAGTCCTTAAAACAAATATTTTCCAAGGATTTATAAACATAAGGTCAGTAAGGAATACTCATTAGAAAAAGTGGGGGATTCTTCTTCCAAATATTTTTTAATGCTGATTTAGGCAGTGTGGCAATTAAGGTTCGTAAACAAAATGCAAATAACAACCACCCTAATGTATAATATACTCTAACCTTAAAGCAATTGAAAAACACCAAAAAGAACGATTTAGCATCGGTGATGTGAACATAAAGAATTTTTTCTTTTTACTGACATACCTACATATATACATATATGTATATTTAATAAGGATAATCAAATTTTATTTTAAGTGATGCACTCTAGGGGTGATGTTATAGAAAGGAAAACATCTTCAAGCGTTACCAGTTCAAGGCGTATATTCTTTTTATAAGTGCTGGCGAGAAAACGGAATATTTAAATTATTTTTTTTTTATTTTAATATTTCGAACCCAGCAGGATGAAAAAGACAACTTTGGTTGAGTAAAAAAAAGAAAAAAACTTCCAAGGCACCTTGCTATGTTGTTTTTAGGCATAATATCTCAGGGACATTGATTTTTAGTGCGGTGGGTGGTGGGTGGTGCGTTAGCGTATGTTATGCGGGTGTATAAGATGAATCAAATGATTTTGTGTGTTTTATTATTAACATTTCAGCTCAGCTCAGCTTGCGCTAACCGTCACATCACAGTGTTATTGACGACTTTCTGCCGCGCCAAGCCAACCCATGACAGACACCCCAAAGTGCTTGAATGTTATCCATGGAAGCTTTTTGTGTGTATTTTGAAAGCATCTTGATGATAAATAATGACTATGTTTATTTTCGAAAGTTTATGTCAAGGTTGGTGCGGTAGGTATAGCTAGTGCGTAATTTTGGATAAGAAATCCTTTGGGCCAAAGTGGGTTTTACTCTTGTGTTGCTTTATTATTTACTGCGATTTCTGGTGATGAAGTTTTAAATTTAAAGAAGATTTATTGTTACCATGTTTGGTTTAATTTTATTATACCTCTTTTGCCTCTTTTTATGCAAAAGGGTGTGGTGTGGGCGGGGAAAAATGTAAAGTTGTTTCTATAAATATTAAATGTAATCAAATTAAGCATAATGTTAAAAAATACTGCTGACATCTTGGTCGTCTTTGCATATAGATTTCACTTTGAGCCAAATAATCTTAACTCGCTGGAAAAGTGTGGGTAGTGTTGGTGTTAGTCTGCTAACTTAAAAAGATTTTAAGTTATTCAAATATTTTCCTATGGTTTACAACTTCATAAATTTAAATAAATAAAAATAAAAGTAAAATATTTCGCAGGCGCTCAAATTAAATTTGGCATGCATTAAGTTTGCTCTTGATTACACTTCTTGAGTAGATATTTGATTGAATGTAAAGAAGGAACCAAAAGTTATTCATTATTAACGCCAAACCGACGTGGGTGAGTCTGGATTCTTAAAATACGACCTCGATGATGAGTGGATGGAAATCTGTCTTGCATTTGCAACAGAGAACATACTGCCGATTTTTACTGGCGATATAGGTACTATAGGTATGGTGACCATATTTCTCTGAGCAAAACCCGGGACATAAATTTAAAAATTGAAAAACGTATTTGGTACAAAATCAACAAAATTCTCAAAAACAAAAACCAAATTAAAAGAACAGCACAAAACGCAAAAACTACATTTTTTTTTCAATATTTAACCTTTTTTTTACCAAGTCTTTGGAACATAAACATTACCAACACAATTTTTGGTACGAGTACTTTGTACTTTTTTGCCTAACAAATTTCTTTGATGATTATTATCGTTTCCTATTAAATATTTTTTAATTTCCTGACAGCAAAAATTATAGTTTAACTTTACCATTTGTTTTCATTTGTCCAAATATTGTTCAATATGCAAAGAACTTTTTCGGTTGGAGCATTTGCCCTTGGCAGACAGAAGCCTAACTCGACAATAAGTAAAAGAATTTTGAAGTTTTTCCATTGTTTGTAAAAATGCTCAAATACTCGTATGTCTTTCTATTTCTCGGCCACAGTTATTTTGTTCTTTATCCATTTTGTTATAATTTTGTGACACATAAATTCGTCAAACAAGGTGGAATCATTAATAGTTGTATACCTCTGCTTTTGGTTGACAAATGATAACGAAGATTCTCTTTCTGGCCAGGTAGGAAAAAGGGAATGTTTCGAAGAATTACCCAACTAAAAAAATCACATTACTTTAAAGATACATCCCAATGATTTAAGTATTCATAACACGTTATGTAAAATTGATGAATATTTGCTTTACATTACTTTTGGTCAATTAATTTTTTTTTTGACTAATTGATTGATCAATTTCTTTGCAAACAAAATATTATCAATTGTTCTCATAATCTAGATTTTAATTTTAATTTAAAGCATTTCATTGGTAGCGCAATGTTAGACACGCAAATATTTTGGGAATCTTTAGACACATACTTTTTACTCCAAACTTTACTTTATACTCTTTATACTTTTACTTTAAATTGTTATTATTATTTTTATGAAAATTTGAATTTATTTATTAAATTAGTAAAATCTGTTTTGTAACACTTACATTAAATAATGCTTATCTCGTAATTCGTTTGAAGCTTGCACTATTAAATAAGATATTGTATCTTACTGTGTATAAGTTATTAAATTAATTATAAAATTTGCATTTGCAAAAAAAAAAAAAAAAATCTGCTAATAATATGCTCACATGTAAAATTGAGGTCTCGGATTGAATGAAATGAAGAAAGAGTTGCCAAGCAAATTCTTTAAAATAAGAAAAATTTCTCTTCAAGGATTATAAAGTTGTATTATTCTCTCAATAGCTGGTTTTAGAAATAGCCAACTAGTTTTTCTTTAACGAACTATTTTGAAGTATTTAGTCTGAAACTTTTGGGAAATGTCCTTAAATTTTTCAACATGAACAGTGTAGAGACTAAAAAACGAATAGTTATTTCAATCGTGAGCAGCACAATTAACCCCAATGAGATCATTACCGGTAATGGCTTGAAGTTTCCTTTCCTTGCTGACCCGCCAAAATATTATAGTTTATGTTGTAAGCACAAATTGCCAAAATCTTACCAGAATTTTATCTATGTATTTTGAAGCGATGTCCGATGTTTTCCTTGGAAGATTTTCAACCTCCAAAGTCTTGAAAACGATACCTAGTTGTGGAGAAAAATAACGAACCAGTTTTTTACAGCCATGATTAGAACAACCAGAAAAAAACTGTCACAAAACCTACTCTGTTAAGATAAGTTTTAATTCCTTCGATATAATTTGGTTTAAGAACATTGAACACAATACCTTCACATTTTGTGCATGCACAGGAATGTATTTGATCAAAACAGCTTTTAATAAGTTGCACATCGACATTGTGCAATCATTAGACCTGAATGAGTCCAGGTGCCTTTCTTAATTGCATTCTTCCTTGCAGGCCCTTGAAAGTTTGTCGAACTAAAAAACCATCGTACATTTTGCTTGAAGTGGCATCAAAGTCAGATTATTTGTTTTGTTTTGTATTTTTTTTTTTTGTTGGTTTTAAGTGCTGTTCATATCATATCTTCCACCACTGCTTAGAAAACTTAGAAACGTTATCATATCTTCCAACACTGCTTAGAAAACTTAGAAACGTATTTTAAACAGGTTACGGTATTCAACGGCTTAACGCAGGTGATAAATTAATGCGTTCAATGAACATGCTTTTATAGTTAGTCCCTTAAATTATTGTAAAAAAAATTGTTAAATTCTTTTAACGTTATTCAAATAATTTAAATATATGGTAATATGGGAGAAACCCGGGACAAACCGGACAGTCATGTATTATGCGGGACAGATGGTCACTGTTACTATAGGGCAAATTTGCATTTGGAAAAAAAATCGAACTCGAGATTTTAATCAAAGTTGACATTACGATGATAGACACCAAAAAAGTGGGTCCGGCAATTCCGTCTGTCTGTCTGTACGACTTTATACAGCCTAAACGGCTGAAGCGATTTTCTTTAAACTTGGTATTTAAGATTTTTGAATTATTGTTTTAACCCAAAAAATAACGGTACTTGCCATACAAATTTTTCTACCATCTTAATTATCTCGAAAACGGCTCTTACGATTCTGATAAAAATTGGTGTGTGTACTACTTTGGGTATGTTCAACATTTTGGTCAAATTTGTTTTTTAAATATTTTGTTATTAACGGTACCTGCCATACAACCATTTTATTGATTTTCGACTTTCTCATTATAGGCTCAACGGATTTCGATCAAAATTTTTATACAAGAGCTCCTTCAAATTTTAAATAGTTTTTTTTTTTTTGGAAAATTCAATATTTCGAAAACGGTGGACCAGTTTTTCTAAAATTATTAAATAATTAAAATGTTCAACCATTTTTTTTTAGAAAAAATTAAGAATTTTTATATATAAAAAATTAAGTGAAAAACGACTTTAAAAATACATACAAATATTTTTCTATTAAGAATATCTTGCATATAATGTAATCGGACAGGACCAAGTACGTGCGATCCAGTCTTGAATTTTGTTTCAATCCCAACAAGCATTCTTATGAATGGAAGGTTGATTTTCAAATGCAAACAACTTAAATATTTCGTATTTTTGATCACCATTGAAGAAAACCTGCTGTGACGACATTACAAGCATCTAGGGATCGTAGAGTTAAAGGCCCAGAGCTAAGAAAGGCTTTATAATATATATACGTTCTCCACAGTTTTCCAGAATGTAGCAGAAATATGAGGCAAATTGACATCAGCTGAGATGGTGAAAATATAAATTCTCTATTTCCAAGCCAATCTGTTGTAGTCACATATGTTACCTCCGGAAGGAACTATCTTGATATCAGTCCAGAAATATCCACATAATTGTCATGGCATGAAAATCAGAGAAGTGGTTATATCTGAAATTGCATCAGTTGTAACCAGTAAACTTAACAATCCAATATTGAGCAATTTTTCCACTAAAAGATATGTCAGATATGTAACTTAGCAGTAAATGTAGTACTGACATGCTTGGAAGCAGAGAGCTATAGAATAATTGTCTATGCTACATCAGTATCAAGAAAGCATTCTATCAACTTGAACAAACACTTCACTCAGATCCATGCAGATTCGTTAATTCACATTCTGCTTATGTGGGTTCCAATTGATTTCTGACCGATTAGATTCCAACCAAAATGCATTGCTGCTTTTTTAGCTGCAGTAAATATGCTGTTTTCTTCTTAAGAAGATCCTGAAGACATTTCTCGAAACCCGACATTAATCTGTTGCTAACCGTTAACGTGAAATAGGGTACATCGATTTAAGATCTTTGAAAATGAAAATAAAGCCAAATTAGTTTTATTTCCATTTCCAAAGGGAATGTCAGATGTCAATATTATTGTTGAGTATTTCACATGTAACAATACTATTTGCATCCTCCAAACCTGCAAGCACTTCAGCTTGAAAGACGCTGCAGCAGTGATTAGGAAGCTTTATTGATTGATTTAAAGGCGGGTTATCTGAGAAGATGCCTAACACTTCCCCATAATCTATCTTGGAACAGTCAGTAAATATTGATATATGGTTTATGAGATGAATCGGTTTCCCATCCAGAGGTCTCTTGTGAGGGTAATCTGTTAGGTTAGGCTAACTGAGTTGAAGCCATATATGGATTTAGTCAATTCGTGATTGTTTTATGACCGAAGGAGTCCCCTTTTCACTAATTGGAGTTTTTAAGTTGGAAAGCATTATTGGGCGCCATTTTATTCATAAAAAGATCAATTAGGGCTGGGGTTAGGAAACTTTCAAGGGCTACGTTGGGTGTTTTTCTCATATCATTGTGCCAATGCATGCTTGCCTCTGAATTTTAATTAAGGATTAAGATAGGCTACTTTGTAGAGTTCTGGAAAACAAACCGAACATACATGCGCCATGATTGAAATAATAATTGCTGTGCAAATCTAGTATATGGTTTTATCGCTAGGACCCCAATTTTTTGCCAAAAATCCGACTTCAGTCTTATAATGCTATTATGAATTCCATATCCGCGTTTTCTCAGATAGTCCCATAGCCGCGCTGCTAAGTCCCAGGATTTTGTTTCTAAAAACTATATATATTCCCCCAACTGGCAATCAGCTCTAATGGAGAACGCACAGTTTCTTAACAGTTACTTCTGCAAATGGCCCAAAAGGGCCTTCCAGAACGTTGTATAGCCCGCTAATTAGTGGGTTGGATTAAATTCAAACGATTCCTCCTCTATCTTAAAGGCGAAGAATTCATATAAAGGAGCTCTTCTATAATGATCCTGGCGATCTGGAGATACGATATCGCGCGACAGTTACCAAAGAACTTAAAATTAAATTTGGTATCAATCAGCGAAGCGTCTTTAGGCCTTTGTTTTTTATTTCAGTATTCTTGAGTATCTCTGCTTAAAAATAAATTAGGGAACCAAAAGTGAATTAGTTGACTGGAAATTCAATGAACAATATATACTTGTGATCATTAGATTATCAGATCTGTGTTAACCTTGAAGAACATTAGAGACAAAAAAAAACTGCCTGTAATCTCTATTAAAGAGACACTTAAGGTGCTCGAGAGTGGCCTTTGTTATGGTTAATTGCTTTCTTAGACCAAAGAAGCTCTAAATGGCAAGTTATTAATCATCTTATGTCTGGCTAATGTCACTGGTTTTGGTGCAGCCAACAGAAGCCGCATTTCTTATGAATATGATATCACTTTACTTACTGACTTAGGGGACGCTACTATTCGGGGCGAACCTGGGCCTCAACCTCCAGATAGCTCGGTCTTTGGCTACCTGACTTCAGTTTCGTACTCGCAGTTATGTGCGGTCATCTTCTACTTGAGCGCGCCACCTAAGGCGATGTCTTCCTTGAATGCGCTTACTCTTGGATATGAAATCAAAGGTCCTGCAAGCCGGAGTATTGTTGTCCATTCGTTCTACATGACCTAGCCATCTTAAGCGTGTTATACATACGTATTTTTTGAACAGATCATATGATATCACTAAGCTTCTTTAAGACTATCTTAGTAGTTCTAAAGATAACAATTTTCAACTTCTTTGGTCCACAAATCTGTTTCATAACAGTTCTACTCATTACCCAAATCCATTAGAAGCTTTAAACTTGAGCACTTAAGTGCAAATCTTTGGCATTACTTGTTTATAAGTCATAATTTTTCTTTGGATGATATAATTTTTGAACATTCTACATTCAAAAGTTTTAAACAGTTGAATTCCTTTTCTATTTAATCCTACTTTTAACCTCTCGTAGAGCTGATATTCTAATCAACGACAATAGCATTAATACCTTTTCTTGCATTAGAAGAACTTTTCGTTTAAAAATTCATTAAAAGCTTTTCAGAATGCCTTCAGCAGATTTTCATCCTGTTCTTATACATAGTTTTATGCAGGTTTGTATGTATTCCGTCATGTTGTGAACCATGATTGTTAGAACTTTTTGACAGACCTTTCTGTCTGCACTTTCCTGTTAAATTGTTTTGCCAACTTCTTCTTAAATGAATTGACATTTAACAACCCTGTTCTACTACTTTCTTTTAGCGTCACAAAGACAATGATTTTTAAACAGTAATTTATTTTAGCTTAAAGCAATTTATGACAATCTGTGCTCATTTCGATCTTTTATTGAAAGACAAAAAAAGAAGATATCAAATCCAATTTGATTCCCTCGTCCACTTTTAATTTAATAAATGACTTTCCAATACCCCACGCTTTATAAGTAGACGAAAAATCAAAAAAAAACTCCCTTAACTTAATCATCCCAATAAACCCCAACAAAGTCGAATCACATGAAGGAAAAAAGAACACAAAATCCCAATGGTAACCAACATCAACTGACGAACTATCAAGCTCCCCAAAGGACAGCAACGAACAAAAAAGGAAACTTTTCCCTCAAGAAACTATAAACTCATCCTTTTCCCATTCAATTTAAGTTTATCCTTTAGTCAAGCAAAAAAAATAGAAACGAGACGGAGCAGCAGCAGCAGTTATCCACAGTCAATCGATTGCACCATGAAAAATATCCCTTTTGAGCAATTTCTCAAAACGCCGAGTTCACTGAAATCGCTCTTTAAAGTTTTATTTTAGTTTCTTTTTTTGTTTGTAACCCGACCGTTGCGAAGAGAGAAAGCTCATCAATAATTCCACTTCGTTCGAATATAATAGTTGTAGTAAACTGTACACCAAAGTATAATGCTGCACAACTGCACGCAGAAAAAAAAATCCTTAAATTCTCACTAACCAAACAAAATAGTAAAATTCTCAAAGAATAAGCAATTCATGGAAGGCTAAGTTCATTCTCTTTACATCTTATTCATTCAAACATCCATTAATCAATATGTCAATCATCAGTCAGTAATTTGTCGTATTGTGATACAATTTTGACTAATTTTATTTTTTTATCTGTTTGTCTTTTTTGCTTTGCAGTATAACATCAAGAAGAAGGAAGAAATCGTAGAGCAAATGCCGCAGGAAGAACCAAATCCTTTAATGCGGAAAAAGAAAACGCCTGAAGAATTGGCTGCCGAAGCCGAACAGGAGGAGTTAGATGACTTTACAAGTGAGTTTCAATTTAATTTTTTTTTCATGGGTTCTTCGACTGAGTTTTTTAATAACAATCTACAACTAAATGTGCACTCCCTTTTTGATGTTACTATCTTCACTACAATCTTTAATAATGATTTCAAAGAAGTACAGTTGTGTTTTAGGAAAATGGAAAAGCGATAAGAAAATAAGAAACAAAAATACACAATTTTTTTTTTTGAATTAATAACTTTTCAAATAGACCGTTAAACTTCCTTATTATAACTTTTTATTAGAAATTATTATAAATATACTTTGCGAACCGATTCCTGAATTTCATAGGAAGGGCAAAAATTTTTAGTAAATTGATTCCTTTTAATTTCGTTTATTCTTAAAAGTACTAAATTTTATTAAACATTAGTAATCCTTCTTGTAATTCTTCTTACACTTTCTGACACAAAAGAAGGTGAACCTTTAATCTAGTGGTCATATTATTTCCTTGGCGAATCTTAAATTATTTTTATTTTGACAATCTCTGTCATTATGGCCAATTTACTCAGTTTCTTCAATTAAACATATACTGTGATAAAAAGTAAAGGCCCGCGACGTTTCCTTGGGGTACACTAACTTGATTTGAAAAAAGGCTTGTCAAGGAAATATTGATTAAGTATCTTTTACAATTATGTTTTCAACTTTTAAGATTCTTTTCGTCTTCCACAAGTAACAGGCCTTGAGCATTTTCAGTAATTCGAGAAAATCCTATTTCCAAATACAGCAAAACAAAATCTTTCCGACCGATTGAAGTTCAAGAGACTTGGTCGAAATTCAAAGATCCCACACCACTCAACCGATATTTGAAGCGGTTTGAAATCCCACCTTCTTAGACCCCGATTTTCGGCGTTATTAGTCTATCAAGCTCTGACTATCAGTTTTGGCTAGGGCTGACAACGAGACGAGACTAGGCGAGACTTTTTTTTAGTCAGTTTCGTCTCGGTTTTGGCCACTGTCTCGCCTAACCACCTTTTGTGTTTTTTGGTAGTAAAAAGATGTTAGATAAGATGCGTGTTCAGATTGAAAATATAGAGGACGGAATCTCAGCAGTTTTTTGGTAAGAAAAATGAGTGGTGTGATGTCTTTTGTGAAGCACGAATAAAATGTAAAAACAGACTCGTGAGTTTGTTTTGTCTTTTCTTGTTGTTTCAAACAGTGAAATTGCAAAATTGGTGTTTTATCTTTCAATGTATTTTCAGGCGAATCAAAGTTTTTAATGTAAACACGATGAAACTTTGCCATTTAGTACTCATGCTTCCCATTATCTAAACAGGGCATGCAATAAAAGCAGCTCTAAATTATCAGAATTGATCCATATGAATCAACGAAAGACATTCAAAATCAACACTAGATCCTGCTCTTCATCGGGATCACGTTTGTTGCAGATAGATAGTTTTATGGTTTCCATTTAAGCGAAATCATATGTGAAACAACTTTTCGTTACGATTTCGAATTTAGACTATAACTTTAAATTTTAATTTTATAAGTTGCGTTTGAAAAGCCGAATGGCTTACATTTTGTGAAAATTTAGTGTTGAAAAGTGTGTGATAACCTTAAAAAAAGGGTGCAAAGTAACGATATCAGAAACCTTTAAAGAACCGTATTTCCAAGATAAAAACTAAATTTTGTAATCTTTTTAAATCCTTCAACGGATTTTTAAAATTCATGGCTTGGCAGGTAGACAACAAACTATATTTTGACGTTTGAATACAATTTTTTTGCAAACGTCACCCAAAAAGCTTATGTCGAATTCCAAACAACCCAGCATTCGATTTTTTTTTCTAAACACAATCGAATTATTTCTAAACAAGAACCCTTGTGGCACTCGACACAGTAGGCTGAAGCATTGGTAGATCGCCAGGTACTAGGGACTGGGCAATTGATGACAATCGACACAGCAGGCTTAAGCTCTGGTAGATCAGCAGGTATCGAAGCCCCTGGTGGCCACTATATAACTTTCAACGAAACCCCTTACCACTGGTGGGGGGCTTCGGGCAATAAAACGATGATGGCCAGAAGGTCTTTGGCAAGATTCAAGCTGATGAATGAAATCAGAATTAATATCACTAAAAGACTTTAAGTGTGGTCGAAGGGGCCATGATTTTCGTTCAGTATTGCAAATTCTCATGTAATGTTCTTTTACCAAGTGTGAACTGTAATATGATGAACGAAAATCGTAACCTCAGTCTAAAATGACGGTGAATCGTATCGACTTTGAATTTAATTCCAGAAGGATATTGAAATTCGGTAGTTGGTATCGCCGTCGGTAACGATTATTTAAAATTAAATTTTATTTTATTTAAAAAAGTAGGTAGCTTGTAACCCTCAGTTACACTAAAAACAAGAGGGTTTTAAGAAATGGAATTTTACGAAGCTGGGTATCGAACCTAGCAGTTTTAATGGTCTTAAAATTTTCTAGGTTTTTCACGTTTTATTTGGGTTGGGGTCCAAAACTTCCAAATTCCCAAAAAACCCCAAATCCCCAAAAGCCAAAATCTATTTTTTCCCCAAAAACGATATCTCAAACAAGTATATACTTACCTACATCAGCGGCTTCTATGACCTATCTCGCATCTTCCAAAAAATGTAACTACTTTCCTTGGTCCCATGTACCTTGTACCACTTTGGGTATGTAAAGTTTTCAGCCAAATGCGCTTAAAATTTTCAGCTATTAGAAATGATGTATTTTCTGGATTTTAGGTGTTTGTATCCGAAGATCAGTGGATTGCACAAAATTCGCGAAACTATAAGAACTTATTTTAGTTAAATACTGACTTTAACGTAAAGCATTTTCGAGAAATTAATTAGTGTATTTTTGTATATTTCTTATCACAAATCAAAATACAACTGTACTTCGATATGTATATGTAAATAAGAATTTGACTTTTCCCTGAAAGTCAAACTCAATTTGAAAGCATTCTGCGAAAGGAAATAATAAATAATGACGATCTTAAAAGCCATCCATAAAAGTACATCCGTCGTTAAATTAACCACAATCATTCTATAAATCATAATTTGAAAATGAAAAGAAATAATAAACTAAATCCTCGCGAACTTAAGAAAAAAATATATAATATTATCGAGCACGACATTTGAAATAAAAGGATAAGAATGCTTCGTGCAATAAAAATACTCGTGATGGCTAAATGTATCTATGATTCCGCAGTGTCTTCAAAAAATCTATCGTGTTCTATCTTATTCTATTTCTATATAAGTGTATCTTTTTTTTTAATTGATGTATGTGCGTGACTATCTATCTCTATCTTCGCAAATCTATGTAGTGCTATTGTGAATCTTTGAAAAAAAAAAATATTAAATCTATCTATCTATCCGATATATATCTTTATTAAGTATTTAAGTTTTTTTTATTGTAATTATTTTTAATTAACACAATCCGATTTCCACTTTGAGCTACAATGTTCTGATATTATTTATTTGTGTGTGAAGAGCAAATTAAAAGTCATCATCATCATTAAGATAAATAAGTTCATTCGTCCTTATGATCTACTCGTAAGTAAAGAGTTTGAGTTTGATATAATAATAATCAATTAAATAAAGGAATTAGATCCTTGAAGTTAACTATACTGTCATTCAAAACTTTAAGTGCCAATAATTGGAAAATGTCCACATCCTGGGATAAGTTATTCACCTCATTGTTAAAGTACCTACATAGCTTTTACAGAAAATGACATAAAATTGAATTTCAAAAAGGACTTGAATTATAATTTCTATACTCTCTTGGCAATTATTCAGAGAATTCAGGAAGAATTTTGGTTGTTAGTCAATTTGTGTTAATGAAGAAAGAGATGGTTATATCTACCAATTTGATCCATATCCTTACCAGTGAGGAGAATCTTATGCTAATTATTATTCCAAGATTTGAATAAAATCGTATGTTAAACAGAATTTAAATGAAGCAGATTTCATGTGATTGGGAATTGCGTGTCGTTGTGTCTAATGAAATACTATATACTAATTGTTCATTCAGTCTTGCTCTTTTTTTTTTGTTTGCAATATTCCCTCAGGAGATTTATATAAAATTACCAGAATTATACAGACGGAAATATATGTACCATAGATAGTTAAATATACCTTGTAACATAATACAATTACATCTGGATGCTAATCTGAATGGAACAAAGAAATTCATTCGAGCATTTCAAATTTTAGGGAAAATTCCACAAATTAATTATGCCAGCTTTTTGCACGTCAGTTAGTTGAAGATATTATAAATAATTTATGCCATCGTATTCAAATTCAAAAAGGCAAAACTTCTCCAAGCAAAAAGATGTCAAAAATAATAATAACTTAGATACATTTTGAAATAATTTTTTAATTAATGGAGAATTAATGGGTGCCCACAATACCCGTAAAATATGATTGACAAATCTATGTAAAAGAAGATCCAAATGAAAATAAGTTTTGAAGTTCTGAATATAGTATGTTATTAGGAAGACAAAAATAGAGACAAGTTGGTCATTTCACATTCTTGTAGTACGGCTAAGCAAACACTTATCTTCGGAGTTGATAGTAGATCCGAAGCTGGGCTCATGTACATTGTTTATAAATAAAGCGAAAAATAAATGGAAAATAATATATATTTCCGTTTATCGATACCTTTTGCATTTGCTCTGATTAAGTGTATATTTAAGGGATTTAGTTAAAATTTTGTATAATAGTCCCTGGCTGTTTGAAAGTTATACTCGAGATTTGGACGAATGCAGATTTGACGAAAACTTATTTTTTTTTTGGTAGATTTATTTTTTGGTACTCTTTAGCTGGACTTTTATCCGAAAAACGACAAAATTGACTGAAACAAAACAAAACTGTTTTTTTTTTTTGTTTTGTGCATTTAAAATACACACCACTTAAATGTGTTCATAAAGGTAACCTATGTAAAACATTCCACATGAAAAAGTGGAACGATTGACGAGAGGCATACAGTTTGCAAATCAGATTCGTCAAAGTTCTACCAGAAAAAGTTTTGAAATTTTCATTTGTGATTTCGTTATGCCGGATTTATACGAGTGACAAATTGCCTTTAATTCATGTCATTAAATCGGAAAAATAATGGTAAAATCAAATCAATAATGATAAGCACTAACATAGGGCAAAATAATTCCTGCTTGATTGATAATTGCAATCTGCCACTAAAGAATGAGCAAGTTCATTCTGTTCCGGAGTGTGCCATTATTTTTAAGTTGGTTTCACTGTGTATTACCATGATGTCATTTCAAGAGAAATATTGAATGCCAGTTTTCCCAGCCATTTTTTTAATGATGAAAATAATGACACATTTTCAAACCATTTACTCAATTTTGTCATTAATGTCAATAATATGTAAATAATTTCAATTTGTCACCCGTGCAATTCCGGCATTACTTCCTTACATCTACATTTTTACACCCTTATGTGAAAAGGACGAAAGATGAAACAACAAAAAAATCAATATTTTAAGTCTGCTTTTACGCTCCAGTGATTTTTAAGCGTTGATTCTTCTTTCTTTTTTGTTCCCCTTCGGGTCCAAAAATTCTTTTAAGCGAATGCGATTTTTAATTTTAAGCATAATAATTATTTCCACTTAAACGTAGGCTAGTCCTCTGAACAATAAGAAAAAAAACATAGAAGAACAACTGAATTTTTTTCAGTCACAGCACGTGGTTACAATTCGCAGACTCAAAACGAAAGGTGTAATAGCAGTCTAATCGGGTTCGTTTTTACCTTAATGGTTCGTGTATTCACTTCGTTCATATTTTAAAAAATTAAGTGAATTTAGTAACGGATGTTGTCAATGGTACGTGAAGATTTTTTTTGGGAAAATATTTAAAGTTAGACCGCACTCGAAGGAACTATACTTCAGCGAAACTAATCTTCTTATTGATGGTTTTAAAATTAAATTTGTTACTCACAAATTTTTTTGATAAAGTGGCAACACATTATCAGATCTGATTGACAAATCAATTTGACGTCAACCAAAATATCATTGCCAAATAATTGTGTGACCAAATTGACTGCCAAACCATCGATCAGACGGTACACACTATAAATGTCAAACAGATTTCATATGTGTTACATTTGATGTTTTTGTTTTTTTGACGGACGTCAAATAGGTTTGCCAATCATATTTAAGTATGTGTTTCCGAAAAACATTCGAAGCGATAACGAAATTTTCAACTGTCAAAATTAATTTATATCATTTAACTTAAAGCTTAACAGTCCCATATCCTTTACAGTACGCTAAACACTTGCATAGTTATACAGTGCATTAGGACTTATGTAGCCACTATGCAAGTCCTTATGCAATAGCCATTTTCTTCCCATTATAATGGGCTTACGTCAAAATAAAGTTTTAATGTGGACTGTTATTTTCTCTTTGAGATACACAAGAGAGTTTTGCAACAATAAATATGAATATACCCCTCCTCAAGAGATATCTTGCTCAGTCAACGAAACAATCGAGACAAGATTGGCTTCAACATGTCATCGTCGTTGGTACTTGGTGCCAGGGTTACCTGTCGGACTCATTTGCTTTTTTTTTGCTCCTTTTTGAATGCATGCAAAAGTACACACTTACCCTATACCCACCCTTAAACAAAGGCAAATTGATATGGGCCGTGTCAGATGACTACGATATAAAATTCCTTTAATGTAGGCTCTATACTATCTACCAGTGCGTTTAGCTTATGTTACTGTTAATAATCGGTTTAATGATTTGAGAAGGGTAACGCTTAAATGAATTTAGTAAAACTACTTTCGGCATAGCAACCCTTCATTAATATTCATTTATTTCTAACTGGAGAATTTATAAATACATTTTTCAGATTTAACATATTTTCGTTAAATTCCTTTTTTGCAATTTAAGCAAAGTAAATAAACTGCAATAAATTAACGTAGATTTAAACCCAACACACGAGGTCCTATGAGATAATTTCTCAGTTTAATTATGTTACAGCTTGTGTTTCAAAGCTTTTAATAGCGGCCAATTCATTAGAACATGTAATTAACATAAAATCAGTTTTATATGACTTTCCTGGAATCTCTAAAATTTCTACGAAGCACAGAGAAATAAAAAAACAAGAGAGTTTCCACATAATTTATTCGAGAATATTTAACATTTTCTTTATTCAACACATTTTAAAATTAAATAAATAACTGCTGTGTCTGTGATGTTCGGTCAGAAATCTTATATAAACTTTTAATTTAGAGATCATTTCATTTGGAGCTTAATAACTCTCCAGAGCCAAACATTTGCCACAGGGTAATTTGTTTATTCCCTTTAGTATAATTTAAAACGCATAATCTCTGTTCGTTAATCCTTATTAATTGCCTTGCCCCAAACTAACTAATAACATAACTTTGTTATCACAAAGAGAATATTTATTTTCGTGGGACTACGAGTATATAGCATATTATATAATCAATTCGTTTTAATTTAATTTTTTTATGTGAAATTCTATCCTGCCAGAGATTAAAGTATGTTGCCGCTGAATTGATTTCAATTTAAATGCCAGTGTGACCATTTTTGAAGATTTTTCTTTAATTCGATATTAGAAATATAAATGTTGGGAAAAATATCTTTAACATTAAATTTAGTTTGTTTGATATAACGAGTAAATATGAAGTGAATTAATGCTAGCACTAAAAGCAATCTAATGACTAAAACTATCTAGAGGTAATAGCTTAAAATTAAAACTAAAGAGCGGTAGATTGTAAAGGAATTTCTTGGTAAACGACATTCTGGTGAAAGTTTTGTACATCGGTAGCAATGTGTAGCAATCTGAAGCCGGCTTCAAAATGGTCATAGTTTGTGCGATGTTAGAGAAGACAAAAAAATGGGACAGTTTTAAGATTCAGTGGGTTAGTATTAAGGGATATCAATTCAAGTACTGAGGAAGATTCAATGCAGCTAGTAATTAAACAAAAAGCAGCGGGCCGAGATGACTGCCCTGAGGAACACTCATGTCAGTCGGCGTAAATAGGATTAGAGATAAGGATTCTAAGAAATACTCCATAATGCTGATTCTTAAGATAAGATTTTACTAATAAAATAAGGAAGAGAGGTGAGGATACGTGACAGGATGTATCGAATATTTTACTGACGGTGTTGGTAACAACATCCACTTCAATTCTAGTTTTCAATGTCAATAGCGTCTTTGAAAACAATTCGGTAAACTTGGTTGTTGTTGATCTGCCTCTTAAAAAACTATGCTGCTTAGGAAAAAATTGATTTGTGGTGATAGCAGGCTTAGCAATAATAAATATTTAGCAATATTTTGATTGCCTAGTTATGAACTGGCAAGATGTTTGAGTTCTTCCATAAAACAGAAAAGGCAGATTGAGACAAAGAGAGTTGAAACGGACTGAATTAATAAGCATTTTTTTGTAGGATGTGCCCAAGCTAGAGTTCTAGGTAGAGATGTGTCAACTCGGTTAAGCAAACCGAGTTAGAAAAAATCCCATTTCAACTGGTTGAATTTTTTTTTTTTGCAAAATTGAAGTAAGATTGGGTACACAAGTTACGAGGCAGTGTTATTGATCAAAAAATCCTTGCAAAATCATAAATCTTCATAATTTCGCTGCTTCAAAAAATGGTGATTAAAAAGAAAATAGTTGACATTTTGAAAGAAATATATTTGTTAGCTCAAAATATAGTTTTTTAGCCCTCTGTCAAGCCATGCGGTCTGTTAAATTCGTTTGAAGGATGACTACGATTATGAAAGATTAATAAAGCCTGTAAGAATTTGAAATTATTCCAAACGCATTAAAAGTGTTTAACAATAAGCATTCATTCTAGTTCTCCCATCAGACCCAGTTCTTCAGTGTGGGATTAAAGTTAAACCCGAGTTAACTCATCAAATATGTTGAGTTAACGTTGGATTAACTGAACACAAATTCATTGGTTGTGTATCATGTAAGTTTTTAAGGCCTTTCTGCATTCATACGTCTCTAAAATATTGCTTGGTGCGTTAGCTGTGAATCATTTAATATGGAGGATTAGCTAACTCTGGCTTAAATTACTACTGAAAAATTTGCCTGAAAGGCACTATTGCCATAAAATTCGTGGCTACACATAAAATGCTCATTAATCTTAACTTGCTTGAGTTTAATTTCTGAATGTTTCACTTAGATCGCTATTTCACCTCCCTGTTGTAATATTCGCAGCCATTTAGAACCGATATCAATGGACATGTCAACCCCTAGAACAACAACGATAAATACACTATAAGGCAACCTGGCCTTTGTCCGATCGGAACCTTTTAAAGCATCCAATATCTTTAAGCAGACTCAAAATAGCTCTGTAACAGGACCTATTAAAAGACAGGCATGAAAGCTTCTTGGCATTTATACAAACGACTTTTTCAGAAGATACATGGACAAAGAGGAGTAGAATGTTCGTCAAATTCTATGTAACACTTAAACATCAGGATATTGGATACATATAAGAAATTCCTGCTGCAATGATAATAGTAATCTGGCCATAACGCATCTCTCAAGCTTTAAGAGGAATTCTAAATGATTTAACTACGGCATCTTGATATTTCAAGAACTTTTACAAAGCGAAAATTGCCCGGCCTTTTCAATTCCCCAAAAACAGGAGTTCATACGATTCAGAAATTATTTTTCCAAAATTTCCACCGTTGCTCAAGTCTGTTACTCTCCTTGTTGATCTACACTGCGTTTAACCAACAGACCGAAAATTGTTTAAATAAGCAATAACAACTACTAAACAATCCTATCGTTGATTGTTTTCAAATGCCAACTTATATTTCATCTGTCAAAGACGTTTCACGCCATTTGCAAAAATGATTCGATATTTTAATTATTAAATTAATTTTGCGACACGTTGTATATATAGATTCGAAGTTAGTGCCAAGTCGTTGGAGGCGTTTCTCATAAATTTGAGAAAGTCAAAATCGTTTCTACGGCAGCTAGCGATTGTATATTGAATCACATAAAAATGCTCTATATCAAATCTGAAGCAAATCGGTCCCACCCACCCTCTTAAGTTCTGAAGATGAAATAGAATTTTTTTTTATACGGAATCAATATCAATTATTTCACGGTTTTAATTTCTTTTTAACATGCAAAACGTCGACTTGGCTTAAGCCAAGAACCATATCGCGACAAATGGCGGCAAAAACGATTTTTTTCCTGATTTTGGGTATTTTTCCAGCGCTAGAGTTCTATGCTTCAGTGCTTTAATTTAAATGGGTTAAATACGATTAGGACGAATACTTTCAAACTGAACAGCACTACTTTGAATGTGCCTCTAAGGGTTTGATTACAATTTTGTAGTATACCAAAACCTCTACCTATCTATCTATGTAAATTGCGCCTCCACACCTTGAGGGATATTAATGAAACAGTTGTTAAATAAAAAAAAGGGTAACCATACCGACCGTATACCCGTGTCCGCTGTGCTCTGGTGTTGTATTTTGTTTTTTAAGTGGAACACTTTAAGGGTGGCAATACATTATTCACCTTTTCATGACCCAGTATAGCCGTTTGAAGTTGCTGGGTTAATTAAAGAGAAAAATACCATAAGGACATTATTACTATTCACAAAGAAACGCTATAATAAAGCAGCCTTCCGGGGCTTGACTTATTCTTTTGCACAAAAAAAAAAAAAGTTTCCTTCTTAATTTGTTGACTTAATTCTAGCCTGATGGCTATGACTCGTTTAAAATGTTTTAATGTTCATTGCGAAATAATGTGCTTTAATATTCATTTGTATAAAATAAAGTATTCATTTGTTCTGGGGCAGAATTTTTGATTTTTTTTTAAATTTTTTTATCATTTAACGGACCGACTCGTAATGAAGGGCCAATTAGCAATAAATAAACTAAATTTTTTTAATTGGTAAATTGGGTCAACCCTGTCGGATATTGTTATACCAATTTTATATGACTCAACATTATAGGCATTTATATATGCATAATTTGCTGAACTGATGGTTTTAAGTATTAACTTTAATGGTGGGCCTTGTTGATACATTTATAGCGACATATACATAAAATATTTTCGAAAATTTATTGTCGACTGTAGATTGACTTAATATTGCTCTTATATTTTCGAATTGAAAATTACTCGGAAAACAGGAGATATCAATGGTTTATCGAGTATTGCTGATGTGTGGGTTTTGCCACAGGATCATTTAACGCTGATTTATTATTAAGGATAATTACTATTTAAATATAAATTGGTACTTGTTAATGTGGACTTAAAAGGGGTTTAAATTAAAACAAACAAATATTTTTAGGTCATGGAAATGATGATTACGATCAACTTAAGGAATATGTCAAAGGACGAACATCTAAACATGTAAAAGGTTTCGGTACAGTCTTATAGTTCTATAACGATTTACGGAAGCATTATCGAAGCTGAAATGTTAGTTGTTCAAATTGGCAACATTATTGCTGATGTGCCCCAGGGCTCCGTTTTGTCTGCTATCCTCTTGTCATTTCCAAAAATGATATTCTGTCTGCAACATCTAATTCAATAAATTGATGAGTGCAGTACCCTTTCACTTTTTCGTATTTGGCTCCAGTTTTATACCCCTAGCTTAATGGGTGTGAAACTCTAGCGATAAAATTTGATATGATTATTAAATTCTGGATCTAATGAGCATATTACAATGGGGAATAAGAAACCATGTAGAATTTATTGGGTTCAAAAATCAATATAGTCTTTTGTTGTTAAAGTGAAACTTGCGCAGCTTATCCATTAGTGACACGTGCATCGCTAAAATTAAACAGCGTGGGGTCCTCCTACACAACCACGTACAAGATAACACTTTTAAAAAATTCGGGAAGTTCATGTTTGGCTAATGCTATTTCATATTTGGGCTACTTCGTCGGAAATGGAAAATTCTTCAACGGCCGTTGCTCTAGTGAAGTAATCAGTTCCATTCCTCCCCTTAAGCTTTAACCGTAATATTTTTGCTTTTAGGAATGAACACCAACATACCCGCGAACAGTATTTCGAACATGCTGTCGATATCCCTTCTTCAGCTGAACTACACGAATGAAGAATGCTTTACCTAGCCCGTCTCCCCTACCATTGTGATATTCAAAAACTCAAGGCCAATCTGCACTGACATCTCTTAAATCTTAAATCTGTAGACCTCTTAATAATAAACATATCTGTAAAAATAAAATCCATAAGGTAATTTAAATGTCTTTCCGATGATGGTGATGACGAAAAGTTTATTATTTTGTTGCAACAAAACTGAATTTGCTCTTTCACACAAATGAGGAAAAAAAAATATTTTTCTTTATTTGATGAATTTCCCTATTTTTTTATAAATATTCTTTTATGATGAATTTAATTTAATTTAAGAAAAAAAAATATACAAAAGAAAGAAGTAAAAATAAAATAAAATCCAATCAAAATATTTTAAAAGAAAAAAGAAAACAAAATCGAAAATTGTATTTTCTTTACTTTCTTATCAAATTTTATGTCTTCCAAAAAAAAAAAAATAAAAATTAAAAATTAAAATCAATTTCCTCCTTCTCCTATCCTTTTTCCTTAGTTAGTGCTCAATTAATTTTCACTTTTCACAATTATTTTTATTTTTGTTTCAATTTTTGTATTCTTTATTGCAATTTGCATTTTATTCGACTTTAATAATGTTTTAATTATATTTTCGCACTTAAATTTATTTTCTTTCATTTTCCTTTCATGTCATTATGTGTGCTATTGAATAGAAAATGCTTTTTCCCTCTTAAAAAAACTCTCCTTCATGTACGTAGGTTGAATCACAAGTTCTTTGATTTTTATAGAGTGTGATTAAAATGTTCAATATGTTCGTACCGAAATAAATTATTTTTAGCTTTAAACTATTTTTAACTGCAGTGGTATAGGAGAATTTAATTAAGAAATATTTAATAACAGCTAATACTAATGATATTTGTGGTGACATTTCATAATAAAGCCAAAATGATTTTGAAGTATGCAAATTAAGGTTTGAGAACGTATGGAATGAACTATGAGCCATTTATCATGAAGTTTAAAAAACAAAAGCATGCATTTTATAGCCTTGTTCTAAAGGGCGCAAAATTTAAAAATATCAAATGCCTGGCGCCGAGCCCACAAGACCAAAATCTGGAAAGATGGAAAACATACACACTCTGTTACTAACGCATACAATTATGTTTTAATGTATGAAGCCAATAGGGAACCAAATTGCCAGGCAAGTTACCAGTCAAGTTGAGAGGCAAGTTAGGAAACAATTAAGAAAAAAATATAAATAAGTATAGAGAAATGGCTTAAATAAAAAATGAGGATTTTTCTGACAATAGATGAGGAATTGTTTGGAAATTGCAATTACAAAGAGCTAAAAACATGTATGTACAAGCTTTAAAGCAACCTGCTTACCATATGGCAAAGAGAAAATAGGTTTTTATGCAGTTTGACCGTTGGACAAATTTTCAAAACTATGACCACTAAAATTCGTCAATGCAGACGATTTAATAAGAGCTTTAAATAAAAAAATTGCTCCCATCTAATTTATTTTAAAATCATAGAGTTTCAAGAAAATCCAACAAGGCAGATTCGAACTACATAAATCCCACGATTTCGATGGTGAATTCACGTATTGCCTCTGGTCTGTCGGGAATATCTATGTACTTGTGTTGTAGCACTGCCAATTTTCTTGAAACCACTCATGCAATTATCCAAAAAGAGTCAATAGAAATTGGTTATCATCAATTCAAAACTTCAGTGTCGTTTTCGAATAAGTAAATTCAGGCGCCACGGCATAATTTAGTCCACTCAAAACAGTGCATGGTTGCATTAAACGTCCTTTTTTTCTGAAAACGGGATGGGCTTGCAACGGCGTTTTTGTTAAATATTTTATCATAACGCGCTCACGCTGCATACTGGCACTGTTATGTTAATAGAGTTTAAAAAAGGGAAAAAAATATACAATGGATTCAACAAAATGGCCGTCACGAAATGTCAAAATATATGCCTTCTGATTTGAAAAACCTTCATATTCTCAATTGTCCTCTTGCTTCCAAGCCTGGTTTAAAGGACGAATGATTTTAAACTATGACTATAAATGCGACGGAAAATATATTATATTTTTTTTATTTTTGAAATAATATATTATTTTAAAAAATAAATCAGAAATCTAGTCAATCCGTTGGACTTTTCGTTCTTAAGCAACTCAGTTTTTCAGAGATAAAATTCATTCAAATATTAAAAAAATTTAATTGTAGGCAATTTTTACTATAATATTTATAAAAAATATCCACAATATATAACTTAAAAATCAATTTCTTCAAATCCACCATAAAAATTATTGAGCTTGTGATCCTACCTAGGTGTATACTATATATCTTAACTAGCATAAATATATGGTATATTTAAATAACAAAAAAAATACAACTTTTAATATAACAATAAAATATTAAAATTAAACCTATTGTAGTTTATCCTACAATAACACGCTTATTTATTGCTGTTTCCATTACTCAATTTCTTTTTACAGAACTGAAAAATCAAATAGAAACGCAAGTAAATGAGCTAAAAACTCAAATAGAGGGAAAATGTGTCATGCAGTGATATGTCATCATAATAAAAAAAATTATTTAAAAAAAGAAAAAAAAAACAAATAAAAAATTCAAATCCACACATATATATATATATATTTATTTAACAAAAACAAATCCCCCAAAAAAACATATAAATATATATATACAAAATAAAACCCATATATACATGTATTATAAAAGAATTAAACTGCAGAGTAAATTTTTAAAAAATTAAGGAACAATAGAAGAACAAAAAATCGACATTCAAAAGCATTCATGAAGCACTACAAAATCAACCAATATTAAAACAGAAGAGCTAACAAAAAAAAGAGCCCAAATTTTAAACCCAAAATTTCTACCATAGCTGCCACAATCGTCAAAATTCAAACGTCTACATTAAAAAAAAAACTCAAAAAATTGGAGATAAAATTCGAACAAAAAAAAAAGATTAATAAGGGCAAAAACGGGTTAACTCATTGGGCCGATTTTTCATTTAAAACAAATCGTCAGAAATACCTACTCTTCTCACATCATTCAATCACACACATATTTTCCTCTCTTATAACTTAACTTAAACTCCTACGGAATAAGCGCATTGGAACTAATTCGAAAAAAAACCGAACAAAAATTTAAACTCCTTTAGAAAAAAAAAACATAAACAAAATTATATAATAAAGTTTTTAAAATTAGCGATGATACAGTAGCAAACCAAGTGTAACGAAAAAATAACTCAATACAAACAAAAAATAAAAAATAAAAAACATAGACATTTAGCCAAGCAAATTCCAAACTTAAACCAAAGCAACCACCAACCACTACTAAATCTACAGAAAATTGTTGTTCCGTATTTTGTTACTAGAATATATAATATAATTCAAATATATTTATTTCATCCCCAAAAATATAAAATAGAAGAAGAACGTAATAAAATGTAAGTATAACTCTATTATATAAAAATAATTATGTATTTACAAATTTAATTTATTTTTTATTTTGCATTATTTATTTTTGTTTTGTTATTTAAAAAAATATATAAATATAAAAACATGTAGTATAAGCCAAACACGCAATAGTAACCATTTTATTTTTTTATTTAAAACTTATACTCATACTCAGCAGTTTTTTTTTTCTAGAATTTAAAAATGTACCAGTAGAAAGTTAAAAAAGTAGTAGAACAGTAAAATTAAGGGTAGTATAAAGTCAGGCAGTTCTTTTTTTTAGAATTATTGTAGGAATTCCTTGTTGAACAAGATTAAAGCATACTTGTGATAAACAAAAAACAAAACAGTAAAAAAAATATTGCAAATAACCACAACTGCCCACAAACTGCACATTGTTCTTAATCGATGTTTATATTTCAGAAGTGGGATTCATGTTTATCTTGGGTTACACTCTAGAATCATCATAGATCATAATTGAAAACAAAATGACTGTGATAATATCAATTTGTTTATCAATCGTATTTATAAGAGTTTTCTGTGTGCTTAATTTTAGGATCCTTAGGGAACGTTGCACACATTTTTAGATCATAGTTTTGCATTGGTTCAAGATTATAGTCCAAGTAAGTTTTCAGAATAACCAATAGTTGAACTTAGATTAATCCGCTAAAGCTGGTGGTTCAAAATCTTGAACCAGGGCTGAACCATGGCTTAAATATATTTGTAAAACTGGCCCTTATGCACAATTATACTTAGGTACATAAGATGGAAATGTTAATTCAAATGCTGCTTCCATTTTTATTAGGACACGTATTTAATGCACCCGTAGTACGACTTTTGTATCGGTCTAGAAGTTTTTAATTAATAAAATCCAAACCGAATTTTTAAGGTAGTAGAATTTAGATGAAAATACAAATAGTAAATAAATATATACATATAATTAAATTAGTTGGAAGTAGTCTAGTTTTTTTGTCGTTTTCCATTTTTTAACTCAAAATAGTATTTTTTAAAATTTTGAGAATATGCAATTCCCTAAAATATTGCACATAATAGCCCCGCTTGTATGGAAAAACTTTCGAAAGTAAAATATTCAAGTATGAAATAAAATGACATAAGGATGACGGGAAATTCCCACCTACTGACACGCCTACTTGAATAAATATAAACTATTTAACAAAACTGACTAATTTTTTTATAAATAATAATTAAGTCATGAACAATAATTCTTTGCCCCGCCCACTTTTTTATAATTAAGTAATTTCTTCCGATTGAGTTTGATGAAATCTAATACATATAAAAGAATGTCGGTTTTTTTACTTGCGATATAGGTACTATAAGGAAAGTTTTGCATTTTGAAAAAAAAATGACCTCGAGATTTTAATCAAAGTTGATATAACGATGATAGATAATACCAAAAAAGTGGGTCCCGCAATTCCGTTTGTCTGTCTGTCTGTCTGTAGAACGATCTTCAGCCTAAACCGCTGAACCGATTTTGTTCAAACTTGGTGCTTAGGCGTTTTAGGTGATTGTCCAAATTAGATTTTTGAATCGTTGTTTTAGCCCCAAAAATAACATACAAATTTTTCTACCATCTTAATTATCTCGAAAACGGCTCTAACGATTTTGATAAAAATTGGTGTATGTACTACCTTGAGGTCCCTGCCATACAACCATTTTATTGATTTTCGACTTTCTCATTAATAGCTATGCGGATTTCGATCAAAATTTTAACACAGGATCTCTTCCAAATTATAAATAATACTGCATTTCAAAATTTTCGAAAAATAGTTTTTTTTGGATTTCAATATTTCGAAAACGGGTGGGCGATTTTTTATGAAATTTTGTTTTTAAATTTATATTATTAAGTATTTAAAATGTTCATACCAATTTTTTTTAGAAAAAATTTAAGAATGTTTATAAATAAAAAATTAAGTGAAAACGAAAAATAGCTTCAGCCGTTTCCATTAAGAATCTTTTGCATATAATGTGAACGAACATAGGAGCAAGTACGTGCGATCCAGTCGTGCAATTTATTTCATCATATTCTTATCCCTATTCAAAAAAATTAATCGTCAATTTATGGCTAAGTTTTCGACAGCGCACTTTCCTTGTTTTCATTTTTTTCCGCCGATATTCATGACATAATTTCACCATCAGTTTTCGGCACTCGCACAAAGAGGAGACCGAGAATATAAAATAATGTGTAATGTATTATATCTCATTGTGTTTCTTTATCGTGACGCATTTTCGTTTCATTGAGTTTCAAATCACAACGATTTTAAAGAAGTTTCACTTCAAAAAAGTCAAGTTTTTTTTAGAAAATTGCATTCCCGCCCATCGAGTGTGAATGGACCCGCCCTTTTTTTCCTTGCCATTATTCAACCTACACGTTTTAGCATTTTGTCTTACCTTATGTGAATCATACTGTATCTGCAACTATGTACATTCATAAAAGGCGATAAACAACTAATTTTGACTTTTAGAAATGTTGAAACAATGTTAAAAGCTTAAAAGTAAAGATAGACCATAATCGTCACTCTTCATTCACTGTGTTCGAACAATTCAGTATTTACTTACAATTTATTTAGTTACCGAAGTCGCAAGAATTGTCCGGCTACTAATTGCTGGTTATCATTTGACCGAGTATACATATCACTGCTATGTGACAGGGACCGTTATGACAGGACATTTTAAACGACCTCTTCCGCAAGTTTTCTGAATTAGTCTTTCCGATTTTTTGGACACAGAAAGACAATTTTGATATACCAATTTCTGAACTCTTTGATCTCTTGTTTTGGCCAATGAAACTCGCATTTATCACAACAACAAATTGCAATAACTCAGAATGTCGTTAAACGATTAAACGGTTCAGCCAATCAAAATGTGGCTTTTTGACCGATATCGTATTTTACCATTTTACACATTAAGATACACTCTTTTCGTGGAAACAGAACCCATTTTGCTCTCATTTCCACAAGAGGCCAGTTAACATTCGAATCGTAGAAACGATTTTATATTTGGAGAAAATCAATTTACCAATAGGCATATGAATCTATGATTGGTGAATTTAATATTTTCGACTGTTAGGGTTAAGAATAAGCCGGCTTTAACAGAAATATATGTATTGGCCGTTAGATCTCACGCTTTAGGGCCTCAAACTTACTGAGGACAACGCCAGGCTTTTACTTTGGGGTTTTAAATACCGGCATGTATTGAAAGAACTAAAGAAGAACAAATCACCAATTCTGAGCCCCATGTTTTGCTAGCAATAATACAAATTGCCCAATCTACGTAATTTGTTATTAATTTTAACAAAATGGCAGCTAATTCACTTTATCACATGACTTTTTTCCACCTTGTACGAGTATAACCCCATAGAACCTCTTAGGCACAATTTTGATTTAAGGATTTATGGTAAATTTAAACGTTCTCTTTAACTTTAGAGAGATAAGAAATTTTGTAGATAAGAGTTATTATTTAAATTAATTTTGACCTATTTTTGTGGGAGTTACCAGGGCGGTTATATTTATTCAAGGTAGTGTGACCAGATTGTACAAGAAAAAAAAACGAATGCATCGAATGAGACTTAGAGATTTAGAATAGTTTATTAGTAGTCCGATTTAACTTTCACACTTAAATAACAAAAAAATCCAACATCAAATTATTTTTTTTTATAAAATATCTCTAATAAAAACAGACTGTAAATAAAATAGATACTTCTTTTATTTATGCTTGTTTATAAATAGAAAATTGTTCTTCATCTTGTCAATATTTCTTACATGGTATTTATTTATTTTTTTAATTATTTTTCTTTTGCATGCAAGCTTTTTCAATAATTTCTACAAGCACTTATTTTAAGAGTCTCTCTTAACTTCTTACAATACACCAAATACTTACATTTCAATGTCTTCTTTTTTTCCTTTTCTTGTTGTTTAGCTGGAGTATATAAATTAAAACTCAAATACATATATAAAAAAAGTTATGCTAACGATATCTCTATAACTAACAATAAGCGCTTTTCTTCCTATCCTCTATATATTCAAATGCATCCTAATATATATATATATACATAAGTATTATGTGTGTATCTTCTATCTGTTAACTTGAAAAAAAAAACTTCAAAAATAAAACAAAAATTTAAAAAATAAAATCAAATAAATAAAAACCAACCTACAACATCACTAAATTAATCATCAAACATAAAACAGTACAGAACATCACCAAAATATTATTCTTACCACCATGACAACCAACTACAACTACAGTAACAGTTTATATTATTATTAATTATGTATATCTAAAACAGTAAATCTTAATTTTTAAAACAAATATTTAAAAAAATCTTTTGTCGTTTATACATACATATATTCTTATACACCCTAACAATAAAAAACTTCTCTTGTATTGTGTTTTAATAAATAGCAACAATAAATTACATTTTAATCAACAAGCTAAATTTATAAAAAAAAATATTTTTTAAAATAAGCAATAACAATACAACCAAACAATAATATATGTGTGTGTCAGTTAATTAATTTAAATTATTCATAACTAAAATATTTAGTTAATTTCGTTGAGATTTTTGTTCCATAATATTTAATTTTCCTAATTAAAAAAAAATATATGTATTTACACCTTAGGGTAATTTTAAATTAAAATATTAATAAAAAATATTTTTTGTTGTCTTTGTTGTAATAAATTAAATTAAAAAAAAAATTAGAACAATTTGTTGAATATTAGATTTGTAAGGAAATTTGTTAAATCTGTAGAATAAACAAAAATCACTTTGTCATGTTTTAGTATATGAATATAGAATCAATACGATTAATATAATGAATTTAATATTTTTAAACAATACAAAGAGTATTTCTTGTCTTGAATCATGTTCACGACAACCCTAAGGCCATTAACAATACTTTTTTTTTGTTTATTTTATATGACTTTAGAAGAACTATAAAGCTTATAGAAGAGGGGAAATCGGTTATTGAGATATGTTGGTGGGAATGACAAGAACTGAGTAGATTAAATCTGAACATAACTTAGGTATTTCCTTTCTTGACGCTGTCGTGGCTCACTAAAGTCCATTCTAATAGGGTTTACTTAAGTGAATAAGTTACACAAAATAACAAGCTTACTTCTGTAAGGTTCAATCGAAGTTATTGATTCTGTGTATAAATTCTAGGAGACACTTCAAAAGATCTTAATTCCTTTGAGCGGAGAAAATTGCCACAAAATCAATTTACTAGTTTTAAATGCAGGCTATTGTTTCTATAAGGAAGCTTTCTGAAAGCAAAGAATAGCACCCACAAATTATTCAGTTCACTGTGAAGCTGTTATAGTAGAATTGAATATATGCAAACATTTCCGAAACCATCTAAAAGTAACCTACTAACACCCAAAGGAAGCCTATTCGAAGTAGTATCGAAATGAATTTGCATACAATCGTTTTCTTGATAAATCAAATCTAAAATTGTAATTTTTAAGAAGAAACGATTAAAGGTTTGATATCCATCTAGTCTACATAATAATAAATCAGTTAAAAGTGAAATTAACTTGCTATGAGCTTTGTGTAAGATTTAATATAGAAATATTTAGTAACCATTCATCAGAACTCACTCCGTAGTCGATTCTGTTCTTGCAAATAAATTCTAAACAAATAATTATAATTGCTTGTATAAGGAACCTATTTTTAGGTTGAAACTATTATGGAAGCTTTATCGAGTTTACTATTTTTCGTGCTTCGAATTTCTGAAAATCCTATGGCAAAATGAAAGAAATTGTAAAAATTAGGACAAGCATTAAGCTTTCAATTCAATCTCTAATAGCTTTAAATGAAAATCATACAGTTTCAATCCACAAGCTTTATAGAAGCCCTTAAGAAGTACTAAGGTTAAGAAATTTTAAAAACATTTAAACATTGGGGGAGAAAAATTGTCCTTTAATCCTGACTTAGTCAGCTGATTTTCTTGACGGTTCGCTTTAGACTTCATAAGCTTAACACGATCAATTTATGCAGAGTTTACAAATGCATGGTTAAATTATTATTGGCAAGAAACTGTATCAAATTTAATTAATAAAAGTCAAAATAACTTTGAGTTAACGCTTGATGAAAATAAATCATAATTTAGAGTCCGACATCGTTGAACTGTCGAATCTATATGAAACTAAAGCCATTAAAAGTTGCAAGGCCGAACTGTTCTTAACATTACTCTAAAATCGTTTAAAAAGTAACAAAGAAAGAGTACTTAACACTTTAGTACTTGATCAGAATTGCCAATATACTGCTCTTGGTCAGAAACCGCTGAAACAAAAATTTAAGAAATTCTTAGGCCCAGCTTATTCAAAGCTAACCCAAAGTATTTGTTAACCCAATAACCCATGACTCGAGTTGTTAGTCATCGAAATTGCCGAATTCAACCGATTTTGTTTGATTAACAATATTTCATCAAAACCTTCAAATGTTGGCTTACTATATTCTAAGTAGTCTGCCAGCAGTCAGTAGTTTTGTCAAGTCCCAATAAAATTGTAAAAATAATGTGATTTAAGCTAAGTTTTAAAACGCTCTTCTAGTTCTTGATATTTCTAAGTCATTTACAAACTTAATTTCATAATCCCTTATTCCTGTTAAAAGTTTTTTAGGCATTATCCTCGTCCTCTAATATATCTATCTACAGTCCCAAATTATATTGCTTGAAAAATAAGCAAACCGAAGACCTAAATGTTAAAGCAATTTGTATTAATAAGAAGTCTATTAGTTTATTGTATAAAAATTTATATATTGCTTGTTAAATATTTGTAATAAATAAATAAAACTACGATGTATTAAAACTTACGTTATTCGAAAAAAAAATATTTCTGTTTACTTTGTTCTTAATATTATTATTTTTTTTTATTTAACATGTATTTCTATTTTAAAAAGCTTACACCAATAACAAACGAGACAAACACATTTATACGATAGGCGTAACTGGAGGCGATCTATTTATATTGAATGTCTTAACCTACAAGATCAGTTGGACAAACTTCAAAGGTTTCTTCAGTAAATCAATAACATCCATGCCAGCAAAAATTCTAAAAAAAAAACACCAAACTGGGCAAATTTTAATTTATTTTTTATTTAAATTATTTAAATGAGTATGTTAATTTTGTAGAATATTTATAAATACGTAACTGTGTATGTATCGAAACATAATAGGGACATAAACAAAAAACACTAAAAATTCTAATTAAAACCAAAATGGAAAATAAATATACAATACATACAGACTACTATTGAATATTTAAATAAAAATGAAAATTATATTATATACACAATAAAAGTGATGGAAACAAAAAAATGATTAATGTTAAATACTTAAATGAATTATTGTTACTTCGAGAAAAACCAATACAAACCAAAACAAAAAAAAATGACAAACCAGAAATAATATTTTAAAACCAAGTATAAATTTAAAAAAAAATTGAAAATAAAACAAATAAACTTAAAAAAAAACTATAAAACATAAAATCTCTGTTTTTTCTCTTTTTTAATTTTTGTTTTAAATGTGTTGTTATTTATTTTATGACATAAAATACATAACACAAAAAAGACACACGCTACTGTTTGTTTCTAAGAGAAAACTAAAAACAAAAACCTTTAAACTACATAAATATTATAGCTATCTGCTGCTTTTGGTGTTTTATGTTTTCTTTTGTAAATTTAATTCTTGAAATTTTTATTGTCTTTTTCCTCTCAATTTCTCTATCTCAACTCTCTGGATTTTAGTATTTTTTATAATTGAATTTGCAACACGACAATAAACACTATGCATTTATCTTTGAAACATTTTATGATATAAGATATTATGATATAACACTATTTTATAAAATGTTATGACATTTACATAAATATCGTGAGAATTTTGTGCATATACATACAAAAATGCATTGACGTTATTTTTGCTCGATTGTCTTTATGCTTTTAGATGTCAAAGTTGGTTAAAAAAAAGTTTGTGTGCTTTGAAGTATATAAGTCAAGAAAAGTAAGTATGATTTGTATTAACGAAATTTTAGAAGAAATCATTTTAAACTACTCCTATATCGGAGCAAAACAAAAACGTGTTTTCTTTTAATTTCAAAAACGGCCATCAAAATTATGACACTGCTGACGATTTTAAATATTTTTTTTTTTCGAAAAACGAGAAGGTTCAGTATAATTTATCTTGAAACAACAAAATTAATTATGACGTCGAACGAAATGTACGTTTATCGTTTTTCAAACACGAGTTATCGCTTTTTTGTTTTATGGTTAGGATTAAATTTTAAACATTGTTTGTTATGACTGGGGTCCGTGGACTAGGTTCTGGTAGCTCCAGTTATGATTAGGGATCTAATCGATCGGTAATAATAAGAACTTAGTTCTCCTAAATTGCAACATTAATAGAGGATAAAAGACACAAAAATGCTTATCCGGTGACATAAATCTCATTTTTTGTGAAACAATATTTTGTTAAAATAAATACATACCTGCCAACTTTGTTATAATTCAGGTAGAGTTTAATAAACAAAAACAAACATAGTTGCCAAATTTCGAAAAAAAATTGTCGTGACAGTGTTATAATGTTTAAAAATTTGTCTTTATTTCCACAAATAATCACCAGCTCAAAATTGAGCCAACATTTGCAATTGGCTTCAGTGATATAATAAATAATGCCAATATTCAACTGACAGATTCTTAGAGCAAAATAATTGACAACAGTCCGTCGCCTAATTTTGGCATCAGCATTTTCATGCCTTTCTTGCGACTTTCCTGAAACTATCCTGCTGTCCTTTCTCTTTCTTAATTTGACAGTGTTAATAAAAAAAAGTTATGAATCGATGACTATCATTAGTGCATTGTGCTTCATCATTTTAAGGGTGGTCAAAATTCAATAATTAAAATTGTGGTGTATTTTATTTCGAAAAGCAGTAGACAGAACTGCATGCTTGATTTATCGTATTTTCTGCAACGGAACTGCAATGACGGAAAAAACTTGGTCAGATTTCAGACTTGTGGTCTCTTAGAATTTATAATTCATTTATTTTCATGATTTCATTATCTCTTACGCCAATATATTTCTTACAACTGCATACAGATAATGTTTCAGCCATTTTGAAATTTTGGTCCCGCGCAGTTCCCTTGAAGTGCAGTTCCGTCAAATATGCTCTAGCTCTTATATTTATAATACGCGGGTCTCTCGGCAACCTTTGGTAAATTGTAATTTTTTCGAAAACGGCTCTAACGATTTTGATAAGAAAAAAAAAGAAATTAGTGGTACCTACCATAGAACAGATTTTTTTTTGTTTTCGACTTTCTCATCAAAGGCTCAAAGTATTGCAATCAAAATTTTCTGTCTGCCTGTCCTCAAGTCTGCAGCCTAAACGGTTAGATGGATTTGCTTACAACTTTATATACATATTGTTTTTTCGGTAATATGCCTACAGATTTTTTTTTCAATTTTTTTTAAGACGACAACTAACAGCAGCTCCCAACATTTTTTTTCGGTCAAAAACAAAAATCTTGTCTTTCTCAAAAATGGCTCAGACGATTTTTATTAAAAAAAATATGTGCGACAGAAGTAATAACATAAACTAATCTAAATTGAACTGTTTATAATTGAAATTGTTTAACTTGAGAAAAGCTTCAAAAGTTCTTCGTTTAATTTGATTAATTTCAAAAGTTTTCTGTATGCGTGAGAGAAATGGAAGCCAGACAGACTGGCGCCGTAACGCATTACGTAACAAATCGGTTTATCCTATAAGAAGTTATCACTTCAAAAAATATTTTTGTTTCCAAAAAACTTTTTTTCAAAAATTTTAGAATGCAGTATTATTACTAATTTGAAGGACCTCCTATAGAAAAATGTTGATCGAAATACGTTGAGTCGTTTATGAGAAAGTTGAAAATAAAAAAAACATGTGCGTCCGTCTCGGGACACCCAACAGAATTGATAATCTAAGCTAATCCAAGTTCAAGTATTTAGTATTGAAATTGTTTAACTTGCTTTAAAAATTATTCGTTAATTTGATAAATTTCAAAAGTTCTCCGTATGCGTGAGAGAAATGGAAGCCAGACAGACTGGCGCCGTAACGCTTTACTTATACGTCTATTTATCGATATACTTATGCTAGTCTTTTGTAGACGATGGCTTGGGCAATAACTTTGTGGAATTCTGTTTTTAAATATATTGAAATTTTTCATCAACCTTTGCAGTTATTCCCGTTTGCTGATACGAATCATAAATATATATGTTCCACTTACAACGGTTATGGGCAACTTTTTCCTTTGCGTAAACTGTCACACATGTATGTGCTTAAGTAAAAGGTGATTTTTTAAAAGCTTGGTTTTTGAAAATTCAAAAAAACACAGAAACTTGTAAAAAGTGAATGAAATTTTTATTTGGATCGATAAATCAATTTCTGCCATTTACTTTTTAAAAATAATTTCACTTAAATGTTGCCCGCGGCTACGCTTCAGGTGGTCCATTTTGAAGGTCCAATTTTGGCAAACTTTTTCACACATTTCGGCCGGAATCTCACCAATAACGCGTTCAATGTTGGCTTCCAAGGCAGCAATCGTGCTTGGCTTGTCCCCATAGACAATAGACTTAACATAGCCCCACAAAAAATAGTCTAACGGGGTCAAATCACATGATCTTGGTGGCCAATTGACTGCGCCAAAACGTGAGATCAACTGCTCACCAAATTCGCCTCTCAATTGATGCATGGTTTCGCATGCAGTGTGGCATATGGCACCGTCCTGTTGGAACCACATGTCGACCGAGTTCAATTCTTGCATTTTCGGCAAAAAAAAATCTGTTATCATCGAACGGTACCTTTCTCCATTGACCGTAACCCTGCGGCCTTCATCTTCCTTGAAGAAGTACGGCCCAATGATGCCGCCTGCCCATAAACCGCACCAAACAGTGCATTTTTCGGGATGCATTGGTAGCTGCTGAATTGCCTCTGGCTGCTCTTCACTCCAAATACGGCAATTCTGCTTATTCACGTATCCATTAAGCCAAAAATGAGCCTCGTCGCTGAAACGGACGTAGCTTGCGAAACACATTTTTCACAGAGCACGAATTTTGATAATAAATTTCAATAATTTGCAAACGTTGTTCAGGCGTAAGTCTATTCATGATGAAATGGCAAACAATACTGTATCGAAATGTCAAATGCTCGTGGAATTTGTCATGTGTGATCTGTCAAAAATATAAACGTCAAAAACCAAGTAGCAAAAAAATCACCCTTTAGAACTGACGATAAAAGTTCAAAACAACCACCATATCTTTTCTTTTTAATGAATCTTCAAACATAAGTGTTCTTCTACACTGAACATGGATGATAAGAGTCGAACTAAGCAGTCAATTTTTGATGTTTTTCTCCTGTTTTGAAATTAGGATTGCCAAGTTTGTATAGAGTAATGTTTGATTGATCAAAACAATCGCCATATTAATCTATTTATTAATTAAAGAAAAACCAAATCTATTCATGGAACCAGTTAAAAGTAATTGAGTGATATATGAAATCTTTTCAATATTACAGTTTTCTTACGGTTATTGACATTCTAGGAATCAAATTTTTTTTACCAAACATTAATCTCAATATAATGTATCATACCTGAAATTTACAGATTTTTAGGTCCACTCCTTAAAAAGATAAAATTCCTTTAGTTGATAGTGCGTTATGCGTTACGTAACGAATCAGTTATCACTTCAAAAATCAGTTCATTAATGAAGGGAAAAGCTACCTTTTGGTAATTTTTTTTTGAAAAAAAGGTTATTTTTTGTACCTCTAGTAGAACCATTTTGTTCGTTTTTAATTTTCTGGGAAACAGTTAATGTGTTTTTTGGTAAATGAGTTTTTTTTCGCAGAAGTTCCTAGAAAGCTTAAATACTATAGTAAACCAAAATTTTTCAAAAACAATTTTTTTTGAAATTAAAGAAAAAGAAACGTTTTAGTTTGAAAACTCAAAATTTCGAAAACGACTCAATAGATTTTTTCAAAACTTCGTATTTGGTATTTTTTTTTATTTCATTAGGTGCGTTTTTTTGCAATCCCCGGGGTAATTGGTTGAAAAAAACGACCAGGGCACTTAGTGGAACTCTTGGCAGCACTGTTACATGGCAGAGATGACATTTAGGAAACAGCTGCCAAAAGAACCATTGTCCAATGAAAAAAAATTCTTCGACTTTGATGATTTATTTAATTTATGTTGTTTTAAATTTAAGTGAAATAGGAGTAGACGCAGCAAATGATAAGGAAGAGGATGTGCCAACAACAAGAAAAATTCTTATGAACTTTTATAGCAAATGATTGGGCACAAGAACAACAGGTGCACAAATGTACTACAATGTGTTGGATGTAATTTAGAGCCAGATCTCAGATGTGATTTCATTCTCCTCGTATTTATAACCATCTTGACACATCTTGGACGAGGACACAGATTATTTGTTAGAATCTTGTTTTACTTGCTTGTTACTACAGGCAGCTTGCAATATAATTTGTGAATTATTGCTGAGACGCCATCGTCTAGTTGAAAACAGGCAATCTGAACAAGCGACGTAATAACTTCCTCATGAACCACGGAGAACTTTTGCCATTAAGTCTTATTTCCTGACAAGTGCAAAAATTTTAGTTAACTCCACAAGCATCATATAGCAGAGCCGGTCCAAAACCCTTCCAATATGCTAAAAAAAATTAAATAAATTGCAATAGTCAAAAGAATATTTCCAAGCCACTTTTACCTTTGAATTTTGCAATTCACAAAATTTACTCACTGTTGAAGTTTCTATATATTTTATCGATAACTTAATGAAAAATAATTTGGTAGCACAGTTTTTATCCTCTCGAAAAGCTAAGCCCCGATAATTCTCTGGGCTTAAGTTAAGCACCCCGAGGATTAGTTGTTGTTGGATTTAGCATATAAGTTGTTAATCCCACTCATCGTTTTTTTTCGTCCAATTTCACCAGGGCCTATTATCTTGAACAGTTAAAAGAAAACCTATTTTCCTAAAATAAAAGAACAACGATAGGTACCTCCCATACAAATGTTTAAAAACCGTTAAGAAAAAAATTTATTTTCTAAAACGGCTACGAGAATTTTTTTTAAAAAATGTGTGTGTTCTTAAAATAGTACTGTTCAATTTTAAGTATAAAAATATTTTATTAAATTAAAAAATTAGCGAAATATTATAATTTAGAAAAAATTAAACAAATAACGACTTTAATTTATACCAAAAAAAATATTGTGCTTACGATATGATTTAACATAGGAGCAAGTACGTGCCATCCAGTCGAGCATTTTATTATTGTTTACGCGTGGTTAACTCTTTTATTTTGCTCCCAATCTTCAATGTTTCTGTTTAACACAAAATTCAGATATTTTATGATTTTTTTCGACTATTGTCTTCTTAAATCATAATTAAGCAACTTTTGGTCCGTTTCCTTAAATTTTTTTTTGAAAAACAAAATTTTATTTAATTATTTACAACTATGTATCTACCTATTCTGTTTTATATAAGTAATTATAATTATGTATCATCGTTTTATGTCGTGCAATCTTCTTATCTAGAACTTTTGTCACTTTTTATTCTTACACAAGGTCTAAATTACGAAATCATTGTTAAACATAGGGAAGACTATAAATCGCGTAAAACTAAGTTAATTTTTTTTAAACATCTCTCTATTTGTTTGTTTGTTTTTTTTTTTGTTTGTTTTTGTTGCTTATGTCTACAAACAATTCTTCGAATGGAAATAAACCGATGCTAAAATTTGGACTATAAGAGGCCCACGTTTTGAATTGCAAAATCAGTATAGTTGCCAAAATGTTTCAGTTAGTTGCTGCCTTGACTGTTTTGTGTCTAGTAGAATATCATGTAGTGAATGGCAGAGGTGCCAGTGTTAAAGAATTTCCATATCAGGTTTCTCTTCAGAAAAACGGAAGACATTTTTGTGGAGGCAGTATTTTAAGCGAAAGATATGTCCTTACAGCAGCTTATTGTGTGTTTGATATCATAAAGGCTAACCAGGTTCATACTCTTACTGTCCGTGCTGGTACTTCAACATGGCCTTCCGGTGGTATTGTCAAGTCTGTTGAATTGGCGAAGACTCATGAAAGTTATAACCCCAGAAATATGAACAATAATGTTGCTATTGTTAAAATAGTTGATCAATTCGTGTATGGTGCTTTAATAAAACCAGTTCGTATTTTGAAAACTCGTCTTCGATCGGGCAATCCTGTCGTACAAAGTGGATGGGGACAATTGAACGATAGGAGTACTCAGCTTTCAACATCTATGCAAGCAGCAGAGTTGACCTTCTTATCGGCTGGAGAGTGCGCAAGAATGCATGGAAGTGCTATTACAGATGCAATGGTTTGTGCAATAGGATCTGGCGAGGATGAGTGCGAAAGTGATTCGGGGGGCCCTCTGTGCATACCCGGTACATTTACCCAGGTAGGAGTTGTTTCTTGGGGAGCCCAATGCAAAGGTGAAGGATTTCCAGTCGTTTACGCCGATCTTACCAACAGAGACATCATGTCCTTCTTGGAGAAACATGTTGGAAGACTGCCATAAAAATCTACAAAAATAAAAAAACAAAATATTTTCTCTCATAAATGAATAATAATTGAGCATAACAAAATTTGTTTTTTTTTAATTATTATTCACTAAAAAAAAGGCACAGCTAGTGAGTTGGACCATCAAGTTTGAGGTTAGTCATCGAATCCAAGTCTATTTTACCAAAAGAAGTGCAAGGGAGCCTTCCTTAGGTGTATCTCTTTTTACAGCCGATCGAATTTACAAGACTTCCTTGATATCTGTAGGTATGTTCTAAATGACCGCTAAGTTATTGCACTTTTATTTTTTTAATTAATAAGAATTATAAGACGGAATAAATGAAAGATAAATTGTATTAATTGCCATAAAATTGGATTTATTTGAGAGAAAATTCTTTGCCATTTTTATTTGAAAATGATTTCTGGAATTATAATCATGGCGGCTGGTTCGGATGTCCAATCTTGAGAACTAAATTTGATCACTCTTTGAAATATTTGTGATCGTATATTGGCAATAACGAGGCGAATGTTGTTTCCCAATTCGTCAATCGTCTTTGGATTATCGGTGTAGACCAGAGACTTCACATACCCATACCGAAAACAGTCTATCTGTACTAAATCGCATGACTTTCGAGGCCAACTCACAGGTCCAAAACGCGGAATTATATTATTTCTTTGTTTTTTAGGTTTTCAGCAGACGCTTTTCAATGTTGTGTATGCCTTTGTATCTCGAAAATACCAAAAAGAGAAATCTATTAAGTTTGAATAACACACATCAACACTGTTTGTCGAAAAAATTAAAACATTATAGTTTTTGTAAATACTATTAAACCTCTAAGATATAAACACTTAAAAAACCTCTTCTCAATGTTAGATAACTTTTATGAATAACAGTTCCCTACTTAAAGACATTGTGACGGTACGGAATTTCTAGATGTCATTTATGAATAAGGCTAAAAGATAATTAGTAATAGATAGATCTTTTAGCCAGGTAAGAAAACTTAGTCCCACAAATATCACTCCCCAAAATTGAAGATTCGAATCCAACATTTTTTTTCAAGAACATTTTTTAATTGCATTTTTATCGGAAATGACGTTTTCAAAAATAGATCAAAACAAATCATCTAATATTAATAAATATTAGATGCACACTTCGAATCTATGAATTTATGTAAAAGAGGGGTAAAATCGATCCAGCGGTTTGATCAGAACTGCATTTAAAGTGGCATATATTTTAAGCTGGACTCTGCTAGTAAACACGGTTTTTAAAAGTATCGCAAGTTTTGGATTGCTTTAAAATTTTAATTTCAAAGATTTTTTAATATTTTAATGAAATTAAAATTAAGAACAGTAGACCCTAAGGTGATAGTGTACTGCACTGTTACGCCTGAGGTATGTGGTTCCAATCCCAATTTATGTCAAACCTAATCACATAAATATTTTTTTCACGGGTACTTTCTCACGAGAGGACGTATGAAGTTTCAAAAAGCTACTCATGGTAATCGCTCGGACTTAGAAAAAAGTTGCTGATCCCCACTATTCCTGTTAACAACAACCAAGCTGGAATGGTTGAAAGCTGTTAGCCACAGGGGTCCTCCACGAACTTGCGCTCCACAAAATGTATTATATTTTTAAATTAAAAACATGTTCCAGAATTTCTATAATTCTCACTATTTCATCTAAAAATATTTATATTTATGTATTATTAAGTCTTCAAAATGGAGGTTATGTGCTCACGGCATTGAACATATTAATTAAGCTTTAATTTATTAAAGTTTCAAAAAGGTAAGTTACACCTTTAAATTTCTTATTTAATTATTGTCTCTTATTAAAAAAAAATAATAATCTCACAATTAAAAACTTCAATTCTGACACATTTCTTTTATGACTTTAGTTGTTTTTTTTTTTTAATTTTGTTTGTATTATTTTATTTTATTTTATTTTAAATTAACTACATATTATAAAACAAAAGTATATTTCGCATTAAAATTGTTTAAATTATATTTTTCAGCTTAAAATGTTTTAACTCATAACACTAGCTACTTTATCCAAAAACTCAATATCGGATTCCGGTTTCACCGCAGTTCTTTGACAGTTCCAATTTAAATTAACAATAAAATTAACAAATTTATCTGCAACATTCCAAAATCCAACAAATACCAACACACCAAGACATCATCATTATATATAAAATCATTACTCCCGCATTTAAAATAAACAAGAAAAACTTTAATTTCCATTATTTAAACAAAAACGCAATAAATAAGCAATCAATGAAAAAAAATGGAGTTCATTTCATAATTTTAATTTCAAATTAAAAAAAAAAAAAAATCTTTCTGTTGAATTTATATATAAACTATTAGGTCTTACAAATTCACAAATAAATATTTTTAATGTTGTTTTACTAAGAAAAAAAAATAAAAATAAATGCCTTTGACAAAAAAAAACTTAAGATAAATTGCATATATATTAATATTAATTAAAACAATTAGTTAAAAAAAAATAAAGAAACAAAAAAAAATAAATTAATAATAATTTATATGTGTATGTGGTTAGTAATGTTATTTAAACCAAAAGCAAACATCATATATAAAATTAAGTGTTTATTGTGAAATCAGGAAATCATTTCCTTCTTTATTTTTTTAAGAAGGGCTTATTAACGTTGTCTGGATAATATTCAGTGTATAAAGTTTTCAATTTTTCAAAATGTGTTCGTTCTAAAAATACAAATAAAAAAATAAACCATTAAGAAATTAATATTTTAAAGGTATTTTTTTTTATTTTCAACAAAAATATTCACTTTATAATTTTTAATTATATAAATACCAATTTAAAATTAAAATACCCATTTTTTTTAATTCGAATTTAATATATCTTTAAAATATTAATTTCCATTAAATAACTCTTTAACAAAAACATGAAAAAAAAAACTAATCGTACTAATATAAATTTTATTTAAAATTTCCATAAATATCTACCTAATAGTAAAGGCAAAACGATTAAATAAAACGGATAATTCATGATACAACGACTCTAGTACATTTATATACCTTTCATATTATAATTAGCAGATAGGGTAATTGAAAAATAAAATTTTTATCAAAAACAAAACACATAATTCTTCTGATACCTATTCAATTAATTTTTTTTTTAATTTAAGATTTTATTTATAAATACATTTTTCGGTTGTATTAAATAAACAATTTAAACAAAAAAAAAATGAAAACAAAAAAATAAATCGTAGAAAGAACTTATTTTAGAATACAAAAATATATACATAAATATAAATAAAAAAAAAGTATTGAATATATATATATATATACATTTTTAAACTGGAAATACCTAAATGGTCTATATAAAAAGCTTAAATAGTGACCGACTGAAATTATTGTTAAAATAAAAAAATTTTAATTTTTCGTGAGTTGTTTATTGATGTAATCAATTTATATAACAGAATAATGTATATTATTATTACCATTTAAATTTATTGAACTTGTAAAAGTTAAAAAAAAGAATAAAACAACATAAAACAAAAGTTAAATTCCAGACTTCTTATATATATAACAAAATAAAAACTTATAAATAATAATATAAATTAAAGAAATGAAAAAAACATTTCATATTGTTGTCTCTCAATAAAATTATAGTTTTCATATTTTTTTTCAAATCCTATACTATCGCTGTCTAGTCTAGAATAATATTGTTCAGTTATTGAATAGAGTTTAGAAGTTGAAAATACCAACACGCATACGGAAAACTGCTGAGTTAATATTTATTATATATTACACCCTTTTCTGGTGTAATGTCCAGCGATAAAAATAAATAATAATAAAAATAAAATGTAATAATATAATTATATATATACTATACACATTTACATAAGCATTCATAAAAAACAAAATAAAACAAATTTATATACGTCTAAGATGTATAAAGACATTATATATATATATTAATATCTATATATATATACAAACGATATATATATATACATAAAATAAAAGAAATTAACATTTTGAATAATGAGATTTATTATTTAAAAATTCATATCTTAAGAGATTAGACGCATATTAATAAAATTAATATATTATAAGAAAAAAAACATTGATTTAAAAATGAATTAATTTATGTAGTTTAATACACAAGTTTAAATGTGTATTACTGTTGAAATATATATTTAAAAAAAAATGAAAAGACATTGAAAACAAATAACGAATAAAATTGCATATAATGAATTGACAAAGAAAATAAGCAGCATTTGTTTTATTTAAGTAGAAAGATATTGAAAACAAAAAAATTGCTAGAAACGGTAAGTTTATAAAGTGATGTTATCCTTGACCTAAAACTTGTTATCATTTGAGATCAAATAAATCTGTAGAAAGTTTCCGCCGCACAAAAATATTAACTTAAGTAGGGTACACCCTGTCATTTCTTAAATGGCATTCCGAAACTGTCATTTCTGAACGTTTCATTTGATGCTACACATTATCATTTATAAAGGGTTATCCATTTTGCGGTTTCAAAAGTATAGGGCTGGAATTCGACATCTGTCAAACTAAGTTGTTAAACCAATTTTTTTTTTTCAGTTGAAAGTCTGACATTTACGAAAATGGATCGCTTAACTATCGCACAACACATAAAAATTGTTAAAACCTACTACAAAAATGGTGATTCTGCCACAGCCACATATCGTGCTTTAAGAGGAGATTATGGTTTACATAATCGTCAAACTACGCAAGCAATTGGCAAAATTGTGAAGAAATTTGAAGAGACTGGATTGGTTACAGATATTGTAAGGCATGTACATCATCGTTTCGCTCGTACCACTGAAAATATCGCTGCTGTAAGTGAAAGTGTTGCCGAAGAACCGAATGTGTCGATTCCTCGTCGTTCTCAGGAATTAGGACTGTCTTACGGCACATTATGGCGTATTTTGCATTTGGATCTACACCTACATAAATATTAAGTCCAGCTCACATAATAACTGAAGCCAGCTGACCATTCACAACGTCGTAGATACGTCGAATGGGAGGTTCAACAACAAGGGGTGGACGTCGATTTTTCTAGCAAAATTTTCTTCAGCGACGAAGCACATTTCTCACTCGGTGGGTATGTTAATAAACAAAATTGTCGTATTTGGGATTCTGTGAATCCTCAAGTAATTGAAGAGAGGTCATTACATCAACAAAAAGTCACTGAGGCGCTCTTTGGTCCGGAGGTGTGATTGGACATTACTTCTTCGAAAACGACGGTGGAACGACTGTCACCGTCAATTCGGAGAGTTATGGTCATATGATAACCGACTTTTTTGCCTGCTTTTGAAGAATACGACTTGGAGAATATGTGGTTTAAACAAGACGGTGCCACATGCCACAACAACTTTATTGCAAGAGACATTTACTGGCCGCGTAATTTCTCGTCGTGGCGATATCAACTGGCACCAAGATCATGCGATTTGACAAAGCTGGACTTTTTTTTGTTGGGCAACGCGAAAAACCGTTCTTATGCCGATAAACTTTAAACTCTTGAGCACTTAAAAACGAACATTCAAGTTATGGCTGAGATACCGCCCAATATCTGTCAAAAAGTAGTCGAAAATTACCTCAAAAGAATCTATGCTTGCAACAATTCGCGTGGTGGTCTTTTAAATGATGTAGTGTTGCACACGTAATGTCAACGTTCAAACTTTATAACAAAAAAGAAATATCTTGCACAAAAAAATATTTTATGTGTTTTATTTACGTTTACTTTTGAAACCGCAAAATGGATAGCCCATTACATGCACACGTCATTTCAGCAGAAATGATGTAAAAAAATGACAGTGTGTAACCCTACTTAACAGAAAAATCATTAAGAATTGCACACAAAAATGACGAATGTTATAATTAGAACCTACAGATATGATGTACCACAGGGCTCTATTCTGTCTCCAACTCTGTTTCTCATATTCATATATGATCTCTTGTTCGAGACTCATATTCAACAAAATTGGTTTGCTGACGACAGTATAGATTTACAATCATATTCGTTCTTCGGATGTAAAACTTTAACGGCAGCTCATTTAATTCTGATATCAACAGCATTGTCCAATAGGGAATATTACACCGTGAATGCTTCAAAAACTCAATAAAATCAACGATCGTGAAAGTGAAACCCATCCCTCGTGACACTATTAATAAACGGTACTTCCGTTACCGATTAATTTTTGTAAAACTCTCACATATTCGATATCGCCAAAAACGCTGCTAAATTTGGTTTTTCTAAGACGATTGCTGTAATTTATAAAGACTTCATTCGTGGGGAATTGCTTCCGCAACACACTTGAGCCCATTGGACAGAATCTAAAAAAAGAGATAAGAAAATGATATGTCCTAAAATAATAACGCAAGCAATATCATCTCTTCAAAAGCGCCGCAATGTTCCATGTCTCATAATCTTATGGCTACTTTTAACCGTAAAGAAACTTTCACACACTATAGTTTCGTCAGTATAATTTTGAGTAAGGTCTTGTGTGCAAGCTTCAGTTACTTTTATTAGTTTACTATTAAGGGCTCACGGGGGAAAAAGTGGTTTTCCCGTAAGTAGAAAATCGTCATGTGCGAAGAGGTCTAATACTTCCGAATCCATGAGTGATCATAATTTTACATTAGGTCTTAGGATAGAGATTCCGTCTCAACGTGAATGTTTTTTACTCTACCAGGTCCTCACGTCATATCGATATTATTCCGTAAACATTTTATTGCCGTGACAAACTGCAAGTAGGGGATGTAGGGTTTGACTTCTAATTTCATAAAAATTAAAGAAAATTAGGCACTGCTTACAAGAAATCTTACTGGAAGACATTAACAGCTCGATTCTCCCCAAAATCATTGATACCTCACAAGGCACAAGAAAAAGTAAAATTAATAGTCACAACTTATGGCAGTCATAAGGACAATCGAAATTATGATCTTCTTCAGAGAAGGTCACAGCTCACAAGTAGCTTCAGTTTTGGCATTTAGAATCAACATTGGATATATTTTTAATATTTTTTATTTGAGTGTAGGTGAATATATAGGTAAAATAGCTGTCATCTTAGACCCAAGTAGCGCTGACAAGGGCTATTTTGATACCAAAGGACTCGTACGGATCTGAATGAAAAAATAATATTTAAACTATATATAAACTACTGAAGCGGAGCGGAGATAAGTTTTTGAAATTTGTATCACACAGTTCTCATAGATCGGAAAAGAAAACCTTTCCAAAGGATTCAATTTATAGTCTGGCAAAAGCGAAATAGGTACTTGCAAAGGAAGTATAGCACTGCTTCCTTTTCCATCTGGTTTTAACAGCTACGGCAGTAGTTCCACCTCGTCTGCCCCTACATTACCCTCGATGCCACTGTGTTCTGGAACCCAGATTAAAGTGATTCTTTGGTTAATGTCCAGGTTATAATGATCGGTATTTCGGTATTGTTGGCCGCTTGGCTGTCTGTGATTATTGCCGAATTTAGATTTTGAATTGGATTTAATTCAAGAAGTTTGCATGCTGCTTTTTATCTAGTGGTTAGCTTAAAAAACAGACGCTGGCAAAGCCGAGAAGTCAGAAAGATCTAGAGACTTTTAACGACTCTGAGAAAATTCCTGTTCCATTTTAGATCTGTCGGTAAAAACGTTTACGTCGAAGCCTAGCGACACTTCGTCATTTTTCGAATTCTTCCTGGATAGGAGATAACTTTAAAACTTTTGCTAAGGCTCAGGGTGCGGATGCAGTAGTCAGTGTTTGTCGACAGAATATCTGGTGGAATCAATTTTGCTGTATTACTGTGACCGTATGGTTTGGCAAACCAGACTGTACTTTATGTTATCTAGTAATAACTGGGAGACGGACACAATTCCGAAATTCTGAATCCCGAAACCCAAAATCCAGAATCCGAAAACCTAGAATCCCGAAAATCTAGAATTCCGAAAATACAGAAAACCCAAAATCCCGAAAACCCAGAATCCCGAAAGTCCAAAATCCAGAAAGTCCAAAATCCCGAAAATAAAATAGAAAAAATAAAAAAAAATAAAAATTGTCTGCTCAGTGAAGATTTTATTGAACAAAAAGAAAATAGTCATTTAACAAACAGAATTTAACCATAACAGAATTTCAAAAAAAGAAGTAAAATAACAATAACAGTCAAGTGGTTCAATACATACCATTAGGATTAAGGATTTTCGGGATTTTGGGTTTTTGGGAAACTGGGTTTTCGGGATTTTGGGTTTTTGGGATTCTGGTTTTTCGGGATTCTGGATTTTTCGGGATTCTGGATTTTTTGAAGTTTGGGTTTTCGGAATTTTGGATTTTCGGGATTTTGGATTTTCGGGATTTTGATTTTCGGGATTCTGACCCCAACCCAAACTTCTTCAATATTATTTCATCCGAAAATGAAAAACAAGAATTTTACATTAGAAAACCATTGTTAACAAACTTATCATATTATTTAGATTGCAGCGACGATATGTATAATAGATAGTTTTTTCGCTTTTCGAAAACTTTTTGTTGGGTTCTTATACAAAGTTTAAAGCCACACAACCATCAGCCAACTTCCTTCCGTTTGTAAATAAATAATAAATCCTTTGGCCCGATTTCAATTTTGTTTGGTTTTCATAATCAGCTCTTCGAATAATAACACTACGAAATACACCATTGATGTGGTGAGTTTTCTTGTGAGATTGTGGTAGCATTCGATAACATTTATCGTGTTACAATAATCATCATAAGGATTAATCACTAGGGCTTGTGACTCATTACGGAATCGATTAAAAAAAAGAAATTTTACACCTATTCAAGTACAAATAAAATGCATTACTGGATTCCACGTACTCGCTTTAATGTTCGATAACATCGTATGCAAAATGTTTCTATTAATAATAATAAAATAATCTAAATAAATTTTTAAATCCGTTTTTTACTTAATTTTTTCCATATAAGATTATGACAATTTAACATATTTAATTATATAAACTTAAAAACAAAATAAACAAAAAAAAATCATTCATCCATATTCGAAATATTGAATTTAAAAAATGCTTGGTGAACCCAGTTAATCCCGCGAAATCGGTGAATTAAGATTCTTGAACCACGGATCAAGTATTGAACCAAGTTTGTTCATCTGGTACTTAATAACTCTAATGAGTGAAATGAGATAATTCGGCGAGTAGAGTCAGGCGAGTCATCTCACTTCACTCGCTGAAATAGCTAAATCTCGGCTGCAGCACTTGTTTCTTTCTACACTGAATGCATTGTGTGTCCTGAGGAGTAGTTAGGGGGCGCTTTTCAACTTTCAGTAAAAGTTAAAGTTAAATTATTCGTCAGATCAAAGATTATAATAAAAGATGTTTGATTGGCTTTGTGTCAGCTGCTCTGCTGTCAACTCGCCTAACAAATGAACTAACTGGGACTTGTGTAGCGCCCTCTACCAACGTTCAACAATGGGAACAGCAACAAGCACTTTTAGCAGCAAGAAAGTATGTATATTATTTAGTAATATATAAGCACTCATCAGAAGTATGTGAGTGTGTGTTATCGATAGAGCACTTATAAGACGTTCAAGTTAGTCATTAACTTTTGAATTCCATTGAAAGATGGTTAAGATTTCGTTGGATTAAAAACCCTCTAAGAAATCTTAAATTTTATACTAAGATTTGGAAATTTCGAAATTTAATTTCATTGCCGTTTTTTGGGATGTCCTGTTGTGTTGGGGTTATATATTTTATATTGAAGGACAAACATATAAGAGTATGGATAGAGAACTCCCTTAAGGAGGATCAATTAACGAATATTCGTCCATTTTACTTGCGATATAGGTACTATAGGGCAAGTTTTGCATGTGGAAAAAAAATCGAACTCGAGATTTTAATCAAAGTTGACATTACGATGATAGAGAACACCAAAAAAGTGGGTCCGGCAATTCCGTCTGTGTATCTGTCTGTCTGTCTGTCTGTCCGTCTTTAGAACGATCTACAGTCTAAGCGGCTGAACCGATTTCATTCAAACTTGCTGGTTAGGCGTTTTAGTTGATTGTCCAAAATAGATTTTTGATCGTTGTTTTAACCCCAAAAATAATGGTACTTGCCATACAAATTTTTCTACCATCTTAATTATCTCGAAAACGGCTCTAACGATTTTGATACAAATTGGTGTGTGTACTACCTTGAGGTAACTTGAGGTACAACCATTTTATTGATTTTCGACTCTCTCATTAACAGCTAGACGGATTTCGATCAAAATTTGTAAACAGGATCTCCTCCAAATTTTAAATAATACTGAGTTTAAAAATTTTCGAAAAATAGTTTTTTTTTTGAAAATTCAATATTTCGAAAACGGGTGGGCGATTTTTTCTTATGTTTTCAAATTTATATTATTAAAAATTATTAAAATTTTCATACCAATTTTTTTAGAAAAAATTTAGGAATGTTTGTATATAATTAAGTGAAAAACGACTTTAAAAATACATTAAGCCGTTTCCATTAAGAATCTTTTGCATATATTGTGTTCGAACATAGTATCAAGTACGTGCAATCCAGTCGTGCATTTTATTTTACTTGCGTTTAGAGGTACTATAAGGCAAGTTATGGATTCGTGCAAAAAAAAATTCTAACAATCAAACATGATATTACGATCATAGAGAAGTTTAAGCACTTTTTAAAGCTGGCAAAAAATGTCTGTCTATCAGTCTGTCCGTCTGTATGTATAACGAGCTCTCCTAAACGGCTTAACCGATTAACTTCAAATTTGGTATGTGTGATTCTTTTGGCATTCATCAAAGGGAAATTGAAATTTAATTTTGAGGCCTTAAAATGACGGTAGCTGCCATATGACCTTTAAGGAAAATCTTATTTTTCTCGAAAACGGCTCCAACAATTTTGATATAAATTTTCGAGAATTTTTTTGTTGGTAATAGCTATCATTTCATATGAATCAAGTTTACGGGAAAAGTCTATTAACGGTACTCTTCATATAACGGTCTTTTAAATGTTTGGTTTTTTCGGTAACTGTGCGTTGGATTTCAGATAAATTTTATATCTGAGAAGATCTATGTAGCCAAATTAATTCTGCATATTAGAATTTTAAAAAAACTTTTTTTATATTTAAAATTAATTTCTCATTTTTTTTATCAATTTTTAATCAATATTTTTAAAACTATTTAAAAAAATAATTTTAAATTTTACAGTCACATGTATATTAATTAACTCTAAAAAATTGCATAACAAAATTTCAAAAAACTAAAAATAAAAAACCGGATTTCATCAAAATCCGTTCTACAAATTTCGAGATACTTTTTTATAAAATTTTCATTGTTCCGTCGCATCTAATGGTGTTCTTGGTTTTTTTCGAAAAACCGATTAAAGTGATGGTTTTGGCAGTTTTTATAAGTTTTACGATTTTTACCCACCTATACAGCATTCACTTTCATTTATATACACATATGTAAATATACATTTGTAGCATTCCTTGAATCATAAAGTATTCCACAATTTATTATATTAAGAATTAAGTTAATCTTATTTGCATCAGCTTTAATCCTGCAACGGATAACTAGACAACCTATACCTACTAACAGCGTCAGTGGTTAGCTACACTAAAGTTGTTAGTTACAAGAGCAACTTCGTACGATCCAGTCGTGCATTTTATTACATTTCATTCCGTCTCTTTTTACTTGTAATTATAGGTACTATAAGGCAAGTTATGCATTCGTAAAAAAAAACTTCTAGCAATCAAACATGACATTACGATCATAGAGAACACCGGCAATTCCTTCTATCTGTCCGCCTGTCAACCTGGCTTTCTTTCCTCGAGTCTACAGCCTAAACGGTTGGATAGATTTGCTTCAAACTTGGTAGATATTGTTTTTCGGTAATATGCCCACGCGTTTTTTTTTTCATTTTTTTAAGACGACAAATAACATTAGCATTAAGGGGTGGCCGTGGGGCGATAATTGTGTGCTCGCCTGTCAACCTCGTAGTTGCAGGTTCGATTATTGCCGTTGTCTAAGTCTTCTTATATTCCATTAAGAACCAATTCTAAAAATTGTCATAAAATAAGTTGCTGCTTTGCTCATTACATGCTGTTTAGGCATAACACTAACAACATGTGATTGAGTAAACTAGCATACACATAAAATATGACAACGAAATAAATAAAATAATGCGAATTATAAGGGACATAAATAAATAAGACACGGTAATTCTCTCCGCATTAGTTCAGCCGCCATCCCTGGAGATAAATCTGAGACATCAACCAGCTCTAGTCTCAGAACATCGCGCCACACATATTTCCTATCCTTCTTTCTTTTCTTCCACCTAATGCCCGCGCTGTGTTCGTTCGGCCTAAAACAAAAATCCCATTTTTCTCAAAAACGTCTACAACGATTTTTATAAAAAAAAAAAATAGGTGGATTAATAAAGGGAAAGCGAACATTTTGGTAATTTCTTGTAACATTTTTTTGGTTTTCGAAATGTTTAATTAAATTTTTTTTTGAAAATTTTTACTTACAAGCTCCTAGAAAGTCTAAAAAGACTATTGTATTTTAGATTTTTTTTCGAAATTTCGTATTTTGTGGGTGGTTGACTTTATCTTGAATAGCTGTTTCATTTTTTTTTCTAAAAATGTTTTTAAAATTTTATACATAAAAAATTAATTTCTTAAAAAACCGCTCCCACGATTTTTGATTTTTTTGTTTATATATTATTTATCCACGAATTTAAATGGCATCTTTGATTTCCCTCAAACTATAACAACTATGCGATATAAAAACATTTAATTATGTTTATTGTCCATTTTATATATGACAGTTAATTATACTAAGAAGCAAGGTAATCTTAAATACATCGGCTTAAAGCCTGCATAGAATAAGTAGACAGGTATCTACTAAACAGCCTCAATGGTTAGCTACATTAAAGTTGTTAGCTACAAGAGCAAGTTCGTACGATCCAGTCGTGCATTTTATTTTATTCGACACGAAGCACGTTTAACAATTGATAATCTTTGATTTTGAGGTTGAAGATTGTGTGTGGAACATCTATCGAGCTTGAGAGTATGTATGTTAATTAGATGTCAACTGTCGACGACCAATTTATTTTCCAAAATTTATATTAATTTAGCAATTAAGGTCCACTGGTACTCAGCAACATTAGTGCACCATTTTGATACCTTTATTCGTGTGATCATTGAGTATTAATGGTATTTAACAGGAACTGAGTGTGTGTGGATAATGACATGGTTAGATACTTTTCTGCTCCTTGAACGTTGAACTCATTTCAAGGACGGATATTATCAATCCTAGGATTTGTTCAGTAATATGAAGATAGCCGTATCTCTTCAAATGAATTTTGGTTACCAATAAGTAATCGCTTCTGCCCGTAATACGAGTATCTAAAGTCTTTGAAAGAGTATTACTTCTGCGACTGCAGTAAATAATAAAAGCAAAGCGCCTAATACATGAACATCAGTTCGGATCTCGAAGCAAGCATTCGACAGTTGACCAATCACAGGATCACTGACGTCATTGAGAAAACTCTTGAAGAAAAGAAAATTTGTTCGGCGGTCTTCCTAGACGTGTCGCAAGCTTTTGATAAGGTGTGGCACGAAGGCCTAAATTTTAAATTAAAACAAATTCTGCCTGAAGCACTTTATACGCTTCTAAAAGCATATCTGGAAAATAGACTTTTTAGAGTAAGACATGGAAACGTTTACTCGGATCTCAAGGATATAGTGGGTGGGGTACCACAGGGAAGTGTTTTAGGTCCAATATTGTACCTTTTATTTACACGTGATAAACCTAAAACAGAAGACACTATCGTAGCCACGTTTGCTGACGAAACTGCAATACTAACAGTGTGCCAAACGATAAATGATTCTACGACAAAACTACAAAAAGCCCTCAATAATGTCAATTATTGGACAAAAACATGGCGGATATCGCTCAACGAAGTAAGTAAAATCAGTCCATGTACAACGAAGCAAAATATCTCGGAATGACTCTAGACGCGAAATTAAAATGGAAACCGCATGTTAAAAAGAAATGCGAAGAGTTAAATAATAAACTCAGAGATATGTACTGGTTGCTCGGGAAACACTCAAACCACAGTATCGAAAATAAGCTAATTTTGTACAGGCAGGTGCTTAAGCCTGTCTGGACTTACGGTATACAACTCTAGGTTGTACGTGAGATTCTAATTTAAATAAATTACAAACATTTGAAAATGAACTCCTAAGATCATTTGTAATCGCACTTTGGTATATTAGAAACGAAGATCTCCACAGAGATCTCGGGATTCCCACGGTTCGCGATGAAATAAAAAATTTTGCCCGAAATCATAGAAAACGACTTTTACAACACTGCAATAGTACTATAATCGAAATTATCGATGAGACGAATTTAGTACGATGCCTGCGAAGGACAAAGCCTTCCGATCTGGTGCACTAAATGAGAATCCGCTTTAAAATCGCGGTATAAGCAGGAACTATCACCGGATAGTTACCTGCAACACGTTAATTAAATTCGTTAAAAATAAATTGCTAGATAAATTTCAACTTATTTGCAAACGGGAGGGGGAGGTGTTTTTAGTGCAGTAAGAATCTCACACTCCTATGAGCACGCGTTTTTCGGACCTCATAGAGCCCTTCAAAGGTTTTACACCTACCCACGGAAAAAAAAAAACAATAAGTAAAAGGCAAATACAGTACAGGTACACTAATCCCCACCAGCTTAAGCTTAGGTGTTAATTGTAATAGCGGTTGTAAGAGGGTAAAGTCGAGATCTGTCGTTTCTCTACCGATCATTCCTTGTGCCAAAACTTTGTCTTGATACCCATAAACACAGCTTGCTGAGGTTATAGAGTCATATAAGAAATATCGGGATCAGACGGTAATTTGGCAACTTTGCGACATATTTTTATATTACTCTTGCGTCCGATAGTTAATGCGTTGACTTTTTCAGGGGAACCCTTTTTGGTTTCTACCAACGAACCCAATATGCGTCTGCCAACGCTACTGCATTCAAAGAATGTGTGACACACAAAGCTTAAAGAAGCCCCAGTATAGATAGATAAAATCTTAGAATACCTATTTAACCCTTTTCCCCCCAAAAAAAATTGATCAGCTTTAGAAATTGATTAAAGTTAATTTAATAATGCCCATCCATTTCTTCCATTAGTATTATTTATTGCATTAATTATGGTATCCTATATATTTTTCCTTCAATTTCTACCCGTCATTATATAGCTGTACGTACCTATCTTTCAGAAGACTTCACATTCCACTTCAAATTAAATTCCCTCTCTGATTAATTTATCAAATAAATTTTGTCTTTCCCGATAGAAATAAAGACCTAGCTAGATACTTTTGTATTCCGGTATCGTCCTTGAATCGATTTTCATTCTTAATGATCCCAATAAAATGTAGGTTGTAGATACCTACATATAGGCTACGTATATATACACTCTCACACACAACAATTCATTAAATTATTATCAGGTTGAAAATATTTTTTGTTCATTCGCTATAAGGTCCTGGGTTGAGTTCCGAGTTCCTAGTTCCGACATACAAAGATTTATTCATTTTGATCAAATTTAGGTCAGTACACAGCACTGCATCGAATAAAGGCGGAACGCGGCTGTTTCTAATTTATTCAATGCGCGTTATTTCAATACAATTACGGGTTTCTAATAAACAATTCCGCGGTTTGTCTGCACGAGCTGGGTACATCCCAATTCCTACTTACGTGTTTTATAGTAATTGGTATGCAGTTAGCATCTGTAACGCAATATAGTGGCCAACAACGACGTTAAATGACCACAAACACAGAAGCTATAGAACCTGGTTAAATAAATTGCCCTTGCGAAGTCCTTTTGGTATACAAATAAAAGGGGTTAGAAGTAATATATACATAAGCCAGGGCTAATTATTTAGATTTGTTTGGATTTTCAGGTCAAATCAATTTTGCGACAGAATGAGATATTCGATAAGTTCAAAAACAGTGTTTCCACAATCCCATCTGGGTACCACCTACCCTCCTAATGTTATGATTGAAAACTTTTATTGGAATTTATGTGGGAAGCCTTTGAAAACAAAAAAGCTCCACCTAAACCGATAATAAGGTTAACAAAGTCTCATAAGTAAATCCAATTTAAAAAGAAAGCTAAAGGACGATAGGTAGCAAAAACATCCCAACTTCTTACAAAACTTACTCCATACTCATTTTGTATGATATACCATATAGTAAACCTTATGCGGACATATTGTATAATCAAATACCTAATACACGTTGCCTACAGCAGCGGTCCATCAAATTGGTTTAACCGAAGATGGTTGCCATGGTTAACCAAATCCATTGAAAGTATGGAAATTTATAAGTATGTATTTATATGAAAAGCCGATTTTGTAAACACATCCCTTGGGGTGGATTTGATTCAAAGTGACTGCCACCGTGGGATCAGCGAACAAAAACCAGCTCCGCAAAATACGGTCCGTCACCCCTTAGTGGCCAGGCATTGGGATGTATGGGTATATATGTACGGAACATGTAAAGACCCAGAATCACTTGATGGGTGTATATATATGATATTGGGTAGGAGAGGGGGTACTCAACCAGAAGGTAATGGGTATGAACAATTTATGCTCCAATTACTATGCTAATCGGATAAAGTTTAAACTCAGGTAAAGGGAATTCGACAGAACTCGTCGGTTCTCTTTTTCTGTTTTTTTTTTTGTAAAGAATGAATTTCATATTATTTATTAGGAGTTAAATGTTTAAGGATTTATATTTCATGAATTTTCATTGTGATTAGCATTGGTTATGGGAACTTTTCCGAATATCTGGTATATATATAATTTATTCGATCTTCTGCTAACAAAAGTTGGTAATTTAATAGCTATAGCAAAGGTAACAACAACAAAATTGTCAGATACAAATGAAATCTGAATTCTAATTTCTTCCAAAACTGAGAAATGTATTTTAATTTTGTTCCTTATAAAAGTCATAATGTGTAATGCAATTTTAGTTATTGCTGTGAATGGTCTTGTCACCGCTGACTGTAGACTGTATCTTGTCAACTGCACATCAAACTGAATGAAACTGTTGATGAAAGTTGATTCTGCTAAAGCTTGAAAGAAAACATTTATTAAACCATCAGACAGTAAATAGCAACGGCGAGAAAAGAACCATTGATATATATGCCTGTAAGACCTAAGGTCTTTTAAATGCAACCTGAATTGCACGACACTAGTTTGGCACAGTGGATTTGAGAACCAGGTATTGACTGTCTCATTTTAAACCATGGGCGTCGTCCAATTAAAATTGGAGGTATAGAAAAGAATGCGCCTAGCGTGGGGAACGAAGCCACACGTCCTAGTTGGCAATTAAGCCCTTTATCCACTGCGCCATTGCCACCCAATATTTCAATTGTTCAGCACAAACTAGATCACCACAGCAACCTGGTCAGCGTCAATAGTCCGAAACAGCCTTCCTGATTTTAAATAAAATGCAAAAGAACAAACTTGCTCTTGTAGCTAACAACTTTTATCTAGCTGAACATTAACGCTGCGCTATTTAGTAGGTAGGTAATGTAGTCTAGTTATGCTATGCAGGTTTAAAACCGAGATCAGTTTACCTTTTCCTACCTACAAATGTACATATATTTAAATCAATGTAGTATTCAGTGGCGTACGCAAAAATTCATAAAAAGGAAATAAATAGATAATGCACATAAAAAAATGTTTTTATATCGCTTAGTTGTTTAGTTTGAGGAAAACAAAGATGCCATTTGAATTCCTGGATAAATAAAAATTTATAAAAAAAAATTAAAAATCGTTGGAGCCGTTTTTTTTTTCAATTACTTTTGTATGTATAAAATGTTGAAGATATTTTTAGAAACAAAATTTGAAACGCCATTTTGAAGCTATTATTAATATGCATTTAAAATTAAAATTTCAGAAAATCGATTTTCAAAAAAAACAAAATTATTTATTTTTTAAAAATCGAAAAACTCTTTTTATGAAATTTTGCATATGTACTTTTCGTTAATAATTACGCAAAATAAAATATTTGTATTCTTAAAAGTGGACTTTACTGTAGTAATTAAATAATACACACATCTTTTTCTAAAAATTCTTGGAGCCGTTTTTTGAGAAATACATTTTTTTCTTAAAGTTTTTTAACATTTGTATGGGAGGTACCGTTGTTTTGTATAGGGTTATCCATTTTGCGGTTTCAAAAGTAAACGTAAATAAAACACATATTAAATATTTTTTTTCAGTATATTTCTTTTTTATTATTAAGTTTAAACGTTGACATTATGTGTGAAACACTACAGCATTTAATTCCACGCGAATTGTTGCAAGCATCGATTCTTTTGAGGTAATTTTAGACCACTTTTCGACACATATTGGGCAGTATCTGAGCCATAACTTGACGAATGTTGGCTTTCATGTGCTCAAGAGTTAAAGGTTTATCTGCATAAGCACGGTCTTTTGCGTAACTCCACAAAAATAAGTCCAGCGGTGTCAAATCGCATGATTTTGGTGGCCAGTTGATATCGCCACGACAAGAAATTACGCGGCCAGGAAATGTCTCTTGCAATAAAGCCATATTCGCTCGAGTTGTGTGGCATGTGGCACCGTCTTGTTGAAACCACATATTCTCCAAGTCGTATTTTTTAATAGCAGGCATATGACCATAACGCTCCGAATTGACGGTGACAGTCGTTCCATCGTCGTTTTCGAAGAAGTAAGGTCCAATCACAACTTCGGAGCAAAGAGCACCCCAAACAGTGACTTTTTGTGGATGCAAAGGCCTCTCTTTCATTACTTGAGGATTCTCGGAGCCACAAGTGCGACAATTTTGCTTATTAACATACCCACCAAGTGAGAAATGTGCTTCGTCGCTGAAGAAAATTTTGTTCGAAAAAATCGCCGCCCACCGCCTAGTGTTCAAGCACACATTTGACGTATCTACGACGTTGTGAATGGTCTGCTGGCTACAGTTGTCGTGTGAGCTGGAATTTATATGGATGTAAGGTGCCGTAAGACAGTCCTAATTCCTGAGAACGACGAGGAATCTACACATTCGGGTCCTCGGTAACACTTTCACTTACAGCAGCGATATTTTCAGTGGTACGAGCGAAACGATGACGCACAGGCCTTACAATATCTGTAATTAATCCAGTCTCTTCAAATTTTTTCACAATTTTGCCAATTGCTTGCGTAGTAAGAGGATTATGTAAACCATAATCTCCATTTTTGTAGTAGGTTTTAACTATTTTTATGCGTTGTGCGATAGTTAAGCGATCCATTTTCGTAAATGTCAGACTTTCAACTGAAAATAAAATGGTTTAACAACTTAGTTTGTCAGATGTCGAATTCCAGCACTATATTTTTGAAACCGCAAAAGGTATAACCCTTTACAATTTGATTTTGTATGAGTAGGATATGTTCTTAATTTGGATTTTGCATAAATCGACTTATTTCTCCCAATGCATATGAAATATCGGGTCTTGAAACAGTTACTGCATACATTAACGAACCACATGCTTAACGATATGTAAAATTAACTTCAGACTCCTCGCTTGATTTTGACAAGACTGTCCCAATGTCAAAAGGAGTTGAATTTGACTTTGAATCACTGATTCTGAATTTTTCAACAATCTCTTCAATAATAGCTTTTTGACTGATTGTTATTGTTCTTGAACCACGGTCTCGTTGAATTTCAATTCCAGCATAGTAATTGCTGTTACCTAAAGTTACCTTAAGGGTTTTCTGCAACTTATTCACTAACAATTTAATTCCTTCGATGATCTGTGAAATAATCAACCCGTCGTCAACGTATAGTAAAACTATTTTCTTTCCGCCATTATGTTCACCAAAAAATACACATGGATCGACTTTTTATTGAACTAAATTGAAATTTTGTGAGAAATTTGACAAATTTTGAAGCTTGTCTCAAGCCATACAAACTTCGCTTTGATCTGCAAACCTAGCAAATTTCGTATTTAATACCTTTCGGAACTTCCATATATATTTCTTCTTGCAGGTCCCCATTCAAAAATGCAGTCTTTAAATCAAACTGGACCATTTTCATGTCATCTATTGCTGCAATTGCCAAAACACTTCTCACTGAATCATATCGAACAACCGGTCATAATGATTCAGTATAGTCCATTCCTAATTGATGAGAATATCCTTTCGCCACCAGGCGAGCTTTGAATGTTGGCTTCTTATTTGGCACAGTTTTTAACTTGAATACCCACTTGTTCCCAATTACATAACAATTCTTTGGTTTATTAACAATCTCGAACCTGTCGTTTTAATGTTATTTTTCATCTTTAATAGCAATTTTCCATTCTCTTGAATTTTCGGACTGCATTGCATCTTCATAACTTAAAGGTTCATCAATCATTTTCACCATGCTTGCTTCAAAGAGTTTCATTTTCTTGGGATCCAATCTTAAGCGACCAATTTCTCGCTTATAGTCTTGAATATTTTATCGAACATCTTCTAAACGTCTTGAATGTCATACGCAATTAATCCATGCCTTGATTTCTATAGTTCCTCTACCTTCGACTTCAGTAATTTATGGTTTGCAGTTTTCATGCCAGCTTGAGATGTATTTGATGAAAACTTACAAAACTAATCCTTTCGAAAAGCTATGTGTTTTGATGCACCAGAATCTGCCAACCAAACATCTTAATAGCTTGCAAAATATTTAACTGTCATAGCTGAAAATGCCATCGATGACTTCTTTTCATATTTGTCCTTTGTTTATTTGATTTCTTCTGCCCTGGACAATCTGTCTTCTAGTGGCCGTTTTTTCCACAAGCAAAACAAGTTGATATTGGTTTCTTTTTGGCCTCTAAAACCTTCTTTTTCTTGCTATGTTGTTTTGCATTGAAAGTTGCTGTTACCAAATCTGGTTTCTTATCTACCTTGTTCATCTGGTACTCACTGGCGTATTAACTACTAGGTGGCTCGAACCTAGGGCGGCAACTGTAGGGGGCGCAAATTTTGAATTATATTTTATTGTAATCTAAAAAACAATTAAGCATAGAAACAAAGAAAAAGATGAAAAAGACGAAATTTTAATCTCTTGCCGGGTTTACCGTCTCTGCATATTTCGATAAGAAACTGGTTTTGAACAATACGCGGTCGCCATTGATAGATTTTAAATATAATCGGATACGATTTTTGCACTTACCTATGGACCCTACAATTGCAAAAAAAAACTGCGTAATACTCAAGATATTTTTTATATAGTGAAAAAGTGACTTTAAACGACTTTATAGTGAAAAAAAAGTGACCACAGTTTTTTTTCAGAATGTACTAGTAATATTAATGTGTATGTGTAGGTAAATTATTCAACCCAATTCTAAATGACAATTCCCAGCGAAATATTTTCCTTTTCCCCACTATCTTACTACAAACATAAAAACATTTCTCCCATTCTAAACAATAGGAAAAAATGCTCGCGGAAAAGCAGACATTCTATATGCCAAAAAAGAGACCACTTTTCTCATTTGGCGCTCGTTTCTAGGAGAATTGAGAAAAATTTAAGTTTTTTACTTTATGCAACTAAAATATAAATAAAATTTTAATTATTTTTGAGATAAAAACCAACGAACATCGCATCTGCCAAGCTTTTCTTTTTTCTTCAGTCGTTTTATACACTTTACACATCTATTGTGGACAGGACAGCTACTCATCAAACATTTGCAGGACTTTAGAGAGGATCTTCTGAAAACATGCAGCAAGTATTTAAACGCTCATAGCTGTCAACCAGCTGATTCGAACATTGAGAATACTCTTTCCCGCTTTCGAAAGGAAAACTAGTTTCCCGTTGAATTCATAATTGGAGAATACTTCTCTCGGGATAACACATCTCCCAGAGAGTAATTTTCCTGGGGAATATTTAGAATTGGGCTGAATATTTTATACTGAAATTTGTAAAAATGTTATATACCTATTGTTGTAAATAAAAGTAAGTTATTCTTAAAATTTATATACAAAAATGATTTGCCTTTTTTAATGAAGAGAAATTGTTCGGAACTGAAATTTTTTCCTACACTTATTTTTGGGACTAACTAAAAGGTAGGGTCATGACGTCATGAGTCTCAAAGGTCTAGGAAAAAACAATAAAGGAATTAAGACATACACAATTTAATTTAAGGACAAAAGCAATCAACTTCTTATATACATCTTACTAGATCTTATTATTAAATTAATTGCAATAGTCTAGATATACGCAATACCCCTTTGCAGCATAAAAAATATTTGACAGGTTCCCAGTTTTAAGACTTACGTTCGTCGTTGAAATATAAGGGAAAATATATTTTCGCCATACAAGTATAGTAAACACTAAATAATGCAATTTTGCTTACAAGAATTCAATCAAATTTATTAAAAACATATTTCGAAAATACTACCGCCGCATTTAAATTCCTCACCCCCAAAAATGCAACCGTGTCCCATAACTCTTCGATGTTAGCCCATTCAAATACGAATAGTATTAAAAAATGGGGGCGGTATGCACTGAGCGTGCCTCAGGGTGCCGAGAAGTTTAATCTGCCACTGCTGGTACTCTTCTAGTTGCTGTTTTTTCAATAGAGTATCAATTGTTCGACAGAATTTAATATTCTACCAAACCGTTTTGAAATTTTTGAACTTGGAGCCCAAACCACTGATGATTCGGCACATCTTTAGATTGTCAGATAATTTTTCTTTATGCTCTTCTATTTCAGCTGCCAACTGAGAAACCTTTGAAATATACGACGCAAGTAGTTCTTCATCATTCATTTTTATTGGAAAATAGTCTTCATACAATGTCATTTCTTACAGCGCTTTTTAAGTTATGGATCCTTTCTAATTTTTCTAGAGCTTGGTGAGCTGATTTACAAGTTAGAACATGGTTCGCTTGTTCACCGTTCAAGGATGAAAACAGAATCGCCATTGCCTGACCATTTCCTTTGAGCCATGTCTTGTATTCTTTTTCATTATTTTTGTCTATGGTGCAACCTCAGAACCGCTTGCAATTTCCATCATACTTGCCTTGAAATTGGATCCATTTAAGCGATGAGGTAAATTTGTAATATCTTCACTATTATATTCATTTTCTTCAGTAAAGTGAACTAGACCAATAACCTGTTGATTTTATCCTTTGCAATATTTCGATAAGATATAATTGAAAATAAAAGAAAAATTTATTTATAGAAAAATATATATGGGTGATTTCACAAAAATTGGGTAACTTTAAGGGATATTTTGTTTATGATATTATTTAAACCAAATTCCTACAAATGCTGATATTTAAGATAGCTAATCTAATGAAGATATTGCTCATGACTGGGCCAGTCACATTTTTATGTAGATTCTGAGATATATCTGTTTTTCTGAATTTCACTGCCAGTGGAGTGACACAGTACTGATAAAATAAACAACTTCATACGAAAATAATGGAATTTATTGACATTTAGAGTAAGTCTCTTAGGATCTAATTGTCGAATATAACATTCGTATGCTAGTATTCACTCTTCATACTACATACAACGTAGAAACTGCTCTAGAAGCAGAAATGTTTGTGTAATGAGAAACTTTAGTTTTTTGTTTTTTTCTAAAATTAAAATCCATACAGAAAGGATATCTTGTTTTCATTTCAATATATATCAAAAGGATATATATTTATATAAATATTCATTTGTTCAAAACTAGATTTAATATGTGATGGCCTCAGAGATTATTACCACATATGGAAATCTTAGCTGGAACTCCTACTACGGAGTGATTGTGGGACATTATTATCAAACCGATTCTAGATCCAGTCACTTCGGAATGAAAGGATTGCCAGGCCAGAACTATTATTGGCCTACCAGTAGAAGATAGTCAACTTCATCATGCGAGAAGGGCTAGAACAGCCAAGGCAGCATGGGATAAGCTCAAGGAACACCATGACAAGTCTAGTCTTAGTATTAAGATACAATTAATGCGTAGCATTTATAACTTAAAACTGGTGGAATGTGGTAACATGGAGGAGCAATTCCAAAAGATGACAACATTATTTCAAAAATTGACTACTCTATGGGAGAATCAACTATCAGATAATTGGACTACCGCTATGTTACTCAGCAGCTTACATCAAAAATACGATAAACTTGTAACAGCTCTGGAAACTTGGTTGAAAGTAAACTTTAAAAAGAATACACTCGCCACAATCTAAACAATGGTCCAAGTAATTCGGTCATGAAGGTAACAAACAAGATGAGTACGGATTTTACTTAAATGTTGGTGAAGACTTTGTTTTGGATTCAGGAGTCACGATACATATCTTAAACACGCTGGATAAATTCATATTACAGCAGCAAATAGAGAGCAAATCACTTCGGAAGAAAAGGTTACCTGCAAAATAAAGACCACCAACAGCAAGAGCAAAGAGGTTACAATACTAATTGAAGACGTCCTTTATCTTCCAAATCTGCAAGGGACCTTACTATCAATAAAGAAGTAAATGGAAAAAGGATACAGTGTTCTCTTTTGTGGTAAACTATGTGAAATTCGATCTAAAGATCGATTCGAGGTAGACATTTTCTTAAACTCACACAAAAAGAAACTGAAATCAAAGTATTATATATTGAAGAATCCAGCGAAGAAGGTAACTGTTTACATCACTGGCACCGCATATTTGCCTATCGCAACTACGAATCACTTAAACGACTAGAATTGGAAAAAATGGTAAGTGATCGTTTAAAGTTTAAAATTTGTAATAAAATCAAGGAATGTGAAATTTGTATGGAAACAAAAATGACTTGTCAACCATTTAAGTAAACGTCAAACAGAAAGAGCGCTGCACCTTTAGACCTCATTCACAGTGACATTTGCGGACACATGCAAACGAAAACACTTAGCGGGACAAAATATTCTCTAACTTTTGTTGACGATTTCAGTAGATACACTGTTGTTTATTTGCTAAAGGAGAAATCTGAATTTCGATCGCATGGTAGAGTACACAGAAAGTAAATTTTCAACAAAACCTAAGATAATAAGATCAGACAATTGTGGTGAAGACACAGCGGGTTGAGTTTTAAAGTATGTACAAAAGGAAGGCATTGTATATCAACACACAGCTCAATATACACCACAATAACACGAGACTGCTGAAAGAAAGAACAGGTCTTTGGTTGAAATGGCAAAATGAATGCTACTATATGCAAGAATGAGTAATGAGTTCTGGGGTGAAGCGATCATGACATATTTTGTGTTTTTTTAAGAGGGAACATTATGCTTTAAATAAAAATAAAAATAAGTAACAAAAAATGTTTATGCACCCTAATAGTTGAAATAAAAGTTATCAAAAACAAAACAAAATTAGTACACTGGAAACACGTCAGTCCTCTGGCGCAATATCAGACAAAGGACTGACGCCAACGGACCGATGAAAATGGCATAAATTTGAGGTTATTATGGGAACCAACGTTTATTTTGATATTTTCGAATATAAACAAGCTACATTTGAATAAATCAAAGTTAACTACGTATAAATTAAAATAAAACACATGTTTGTAAGAAAATAATAGCTCACCATAGGACTGATATTTTGACTGGACACGCACGTGTTTCCACACCAAACGCAACACTAAAGCACTGGCACAGTAAGGCGACCGTCAAATGGCGTGGTCTGCAGCTAACTTTACTAACAACTTTGACCGTTAACAGTAATTTGAATTTGAGTATGTGACATTTCGCGGGAAATTCAAATTCGAACAACACACAGCGGACTGACGCATTAAACTTAACACAAAGTTTCTTATTAATTTAACAACAGCGGTGAGAATATTATGTTACGAAAATTGTGAGATACGCTATTAAGTACATCACAGATTGTAGTGAATTACCAAATTTGCTTAAATTAAAGTTAATATTTAATACACAGCCGTTTGATTGTGGATTTTTGGAGTGGTGACATACCAAAGACCTGACGTTTTGAGAATATATTGTGGTGTTTTATAAACTTATATTTAAAATAAATATCTGAAATTGGATTGCCAAATAAAAGACTTTCAGTTGTTTTAGAATATAATAAAAAATATTAAAAAATATAATAACAGTTAGTTTAACTGACTGCTGACAGCAAGTTACCCAATTTTTGTGGAATCACCCATTACAATTCAATATACAAATTTAAGTGTTGGCTTGGCAATATATTTTATGAAGTGAAGAAAATATAAAAACTGTCACTACAGTTCATATTTGTTCAAAGTTTTCTATATAAAATTATTAATCTTAACACATACTGGGTAAGTAGACAAGAGTAGAAATTCTAAGCATGGGTTCAGAGGTAAATTTTGAGTTTAAACAGTAGTAGCTAGAAATAAAATAACAGATCTATCTTTTCTTTTCTAAAGTGGTGTTCGAAAATAACAGAACGATATTTCTGTTATAGCGATAATAAACAAACTAATCAATATTAATCTTAACTTTAACACTGCGGACTTTGTTTTGTTAATAGAATAATGACGCTCACATTATTGCTTTCATTCATTTCCGAAAGTCTTTCATGTCCAACGGACACAACAATTTCCCGATGGCCATTAACCCTTTCCACGGGCTAATTCAATTACAAACTCATGAAATGCAAAAAAAACTGAAGTCCTCTATTCCGTTAATTCAAAAGATGTAATCTACATCGTATACCTAATTTACCATATTACCACACATACTCGTACAAAAAAAGCAAACCTATAAACAAACAACATCGAATAACCTAGCATTGGACGAAATCAGCAAACAAGGTATAAAACACTTCAATGATAAGCCAATTCCAAGGATGCGGTAAAACGTACATATGTATACGCGTTCGGTTTATTGTTTATTGTAAAAGGAATGAACCGATTCAGAGTTTTTGATAATGCATATCTTTGTGCTAGCTATATGCTATGCATCCACGGAACGAAATTAATTACTTTCGAACAAAGAATTTCGTATACCAAACAAACACTATTTGTAGCTGGCTAATGCTCGGATATCATATGTACGTACGAAGCTTACTGCAGCAGAAGCTCCAAAATGTATAGATGTAGTCGATTGAATTGTCCTTGAACAGGACACAATAGTATACAACATGTACATATGTATGTTTGTATCCTCCGAATCCGAGTGGTACATAGAATGGGAGGATGCTCCTCCATTTCCCTGGTTTTAATTATTTGATTGGAATTTTCAGATACTTTGTTTTCCATTGAAATGTTTGCATATGAAGGTATGCTATCTTTTTCAGTTGCTGTTGCGAACAGCGCACACTCAGTGTCACTTGAATTAAGCCTCAAGTTTTTGGTGAACATTTTTTCAGTATATAATATAAGATCATCGAACACTCATAGTGCTCCAAAAGATAGAATACCGAAACGTAACATTTCTAATTACCAGATTACCGATCGGAGCAGAACACTTCCGCATTGCAATACAAATCAAGCCATAAATACCGGAAACATCACAAGACCACTTTGCTTCCCGTACTTCATGAATCGCCATTAATCATGCACAGAAAACTAAGAAGACTAGCAGTCTACCGAGTAATCAACAGAAGAACAGAGAACAATCCGACGTCAACTATGTGAGTTGGAGTTTTGCATTCGTCATGCTTAGAATTCACACAGCGTTATAGCAGAATATAAAAAGAAGAGACTGTTACAATTCCTGCTGAGAAATCTGAAGCATTTTTCAGTCACTTCGAGGAAAGTTTCAAAGACCACCCATACACCTTCCTGACTTTATCGAAGAAGTGGAAATTCGATTTGAAGAGATAACATCTATCATAATTGCTGTTGTATGAGCGAGTTAAGAGAGGTGCCATACCGGAGTTCCAGTACGGCTTTCGGTATAAGTACTCCATACCATTCATCCACTTCTTGGACTCCACTGTGACGTTAATCGAGGACTTTTTTCTTCTTTTTTTTTTAAGAAGAAATGTAAAAACAATACAAACGCATGTACATACGTAGGATTGCTTTTGTTCGTTTTTTGTGGACTCTGCTTTTAATTTTAATTTTGTTCTTTTCTGACCCTTAGTCCAAATTATGCGTTTCGCCCAGGTACTACAGTGGGGCTCATCAGTTGTAGTACCTGCGCGAAATATGCGTTTGTATTGTTTTTACATTTCTTCTTAAAATTAAACAAGCCAGATCAGGGGCATTATTTTCTAGGTGTCTGAATTCGACCGAATTCCCCTAGAAAAATATGATTCAGTGTTTGAAAGCTGTAAATTTTATTTGTGTCGGTAGCCATCGACTAATATTTTGCGTCTTAGAAGGGTACTACAGCATCTAACTGATGAGCCCAACTGTAGTACCTGTGCGAAATGCATAATTTGGACTAAAGGTCAGAAAAGAACAAAATTAAAGTTACACGAGGACTCTAACAAAAAGGAAAATGCCATAACGGTCTTGCTGGAGATTGAAAAGGTGTTCCACACTTTAGGAAAACCTTGGTAAGACTTATGAAATTTTTCCTAAAATATACACTTTTTTATGTACAGATAACAAGGCAAAAATCATTCGCGAAAGGAATCAGCTCTAGACTACCACAAGTATCCAAATTCGGACCTCAGCTTTTTAATATACCGGCGATTAACCAGTCAACACACGGGGAACAAAAAAAAACAGTCTACTCCATCACTTATGCATTCTCTTCTTCACCAGGTATTGCTGCTAGGAGAGTGCAGGAGAACATGAAAAACCTACTATCTTAAATGGAGACGGAAGAGTAATAGTGACAATATCTAGCTCATCTGCTTCCGAACGCCAGTGATTTTGGTAGGAAGAAGAACGACTTTTTACAACGCTGTACAAGAACGTCAAAATTCGAGCTGCTCATAGATATAGCAGTGTAAGAAAGTACCTGTGAATTAAACCAAATAAGGTAAAATTTGACTTGATGTCGAAGATGGCGTACTTTTCCCTTAAGAGGCGAAATGTACTAAGTAAGAAGATCAAGCTGATTGTGTATAAGCAACTCATCCATCCAGTTCTGACCTACTGTCATGGCAAAATTTGACGCGAAAGGTTGCATCCTTTTGTTATTTTTAATAATATTTTTTTTTTTTGACAGCTCTTCTTCCACTTTAGTGAGAGAAAGCGGGATGACCATGGTCCATCAGCCATCGGTTCTTTCTTTCACTACTGTGGAAGAAAACAAGGTGGATGAATGTGGCGAATTTAGCCAAACTACAGTTTTACCATTCTGGAATTTACAAATAGAAGAATCAACTAGTATATTGCGTCTTAGAAAGCTACAACAGCTTCTATCTGATGAGCCCAACTGTAGTACCTGGGCGAAACGCATATTAGTTTGGACTAAAGGTGGCAAAAAATTCAATTCAAATAGAAGAAATATAACTGGCGTTTTCGTTGACCACTAGATGTCACTCCGGATGGAGATTGGCCAACGGCTCAACATTTTCATTTTTTTATATTTTATTTATAAATAATTACCTTAAATTAATTAAATTGTAAAAATGGACTTTGGTTCCAACTTTCGTAAGCAGTCAAACACGATAGTCAGAGCTTATAAAATTAAGGATCTTTCATACTAACGTGTGGGTTTACATCTGGAGTTTCACTCTGACTGGAGTTTTCGTTTTCTTGTGCTTTTCCGAAGGGTTCCACGGGGTAACCATGGAGCGATAGTTGTGTATTCGCCTGTCAACCTCATGGTCACAGGTTCGATCCGTGCCGTAGTCTATGTCCTCTTATTTTCCATTCAAAATCAATTCTAAAAATAAATGTCATACAATGAGTTGCAGGTTTAATTATTACATGCTGTTTAAGCATAGAACTCACAACATGTGATTGAGTGAAACTAGTATACCGATAAAAATATGACAAAGAATAAAAAAATGAATGCGAATTATAAGGGACATAGATAAATAAGTCACGGAAATTTCTACGCATTAGTTCAGCCGCCATCCCTGGAGATAAAATCTGTGACAACAACCACCTACAGTCTCAAAACATCGCGCCACACATCTTTCCTATCATTCTTTCTCTTTCTTAACCTCACCCTCACGCCCGCGCTGTTTTGAAACATTTAGAGGGTAGTATAATCCCTTGAGCGCGGGTAGAATATATAAAAAAAAGCCATCAATATTGTGAAATGAGTCTACAAGAACCATAACGGGAAGTACATAGTACTGTTGGCACAGAAGTGTAGTATTTTGGGATCATAATTCAGTTTGCCTCTGTGTCTGTACAAAACTAAATTTGGGAAGAAGGATTAAAGTATATGCGCATTCTAAGTTCTCTACAAAAGCCGCGTTTTATTTTGCTCAATGATCCATATAGTTTACACCGTGATAATAAAACAATATGGGTCATCAATATTTTTTACTTTGCATGGTTGGCAGCTGTGATTACCTTTTGACATTTAATTTTTTTGTTTACATTAAATAAATTGTTTACTGCGGTGCTCGGAAGTTGTCCTTTCTTGTTTTATCTTAGTTAAATAAATATAAAATAATAAACTATAATAAATAAATAAAGTGCACTACTATCTCGATATTGTACAGCAATCCATTGATTTCGGAACAATTCCAAATCGTAAGCTCTACCCCGGTGAATATATGTCGTTAGATTAAATAGAATCTGATTTCAGTTTAATGATGAATAAAAGAAGTGAAAGAAGAACTGAAAGTTCTGCTTAAGACCAGTTCAAAAAATGATAATACCAAAGAAACCCCAGCACCGAAAAAAGAAAATCAATCAAATTAGGATTTTGAAAATAAATAATTGTCTTCCAATAAATAGAACATGATTTTTTTTTTGCATTTCTGTCAAAGCGGAGTTGCCAGTTCTGTATAAAAGAAATCAATTAAGGCTCCTCCATACTATTGCGGAACTTTCGGCTTCAAACACACTAACCCAGTAGGAAATTCACTCCTCAACGAAAACATGCCTTGATGAAATCCTATGTGACAGCGGTCATATAGGAGAGATTATCATTGATTTCACTCATGAAACGTAATGCAGTCGGTCACCAGTTTGCCATTTAAGTAGAATGTTGTGCTTAGCTCAAGTAAAAAGGTAAAGAATAGACAAGAACAAAAAAAAACTTTAATGAATACACAATCCTTTTTCATATGCATGAATTCAAAATGATTTTTGACCTGCTAAAAAAAAATAAAGTATGCTAAAATGAAACCTTTTTTTGTTTGGGTTTTCCTCTCGATCGGTTCGCGCTACTACCTACTGTTCTTTGTCTCATCTTTAAATTGCCTAAAAAAATATTATAACTCTAGGCCTCGACTTGAAATAAATGATTGCAAGAAATGTGTCATGTAGTCTATATTTAATGTGGAGGCCACTTAAGTCTGGATTTTTTTTTTTACACATAAACGAAAATTTTCTGTGGTCTCCAATAGGAGAGCGAAATGCTAACGAAAATCACAGCGGAAAAATATTTGCGGAGAGTTGTGGTGTAAGCTGTCAAAAAAAGTTGACAAGTTGTTAAAAAAGGAGTTTTGTCACCAAATTACTTTTAGATGGAATTTTTTTGTCTTTTTCTTTGATATAAAAATGGTTCTAGTTACACATAGAGGTTTTAAAATAAAACTCAGAACCGTTTAAATGATCCAAATTAAGATTACAAAAGGGTATCAACCAAGTTTTTAGGATAACCCGTTCCAAAGATACACTCCAAAGTTTTTTCAAATTATTTATTTCAAGGTGAACAGTGAATAGATTTTGAACTATATCTTTGGAACGGGTTGTATTTTCACTTGTTCATCAGTGAGTTTTCTTAGTGGGTTTGTACTTGACCGCACTGCTACGCTGCGAATGCTCTTTGATCGATTCCCATTTTAACTATAGGTCTTGCTTCCTCAATTAATACCAAAATCGAATGAATAGTATAAATGCATGGCCTTATATGTCAAATCCAATTGACAAGTGACCAGCTTACAAGCAGCTTGATTTGCTATCAAATCCACGAGCAGGGCATCTGCCATACGATGGTTCAATAACATTAAAAAACTTCGTCCAGAAAAGAAAAAGAAGGTAGCGATGGCAATGCGAGGTAAGTGATTTGTCATCATCTTCTTTCTATCAACACAACAAAGGACTAGCGAGATCATCACCAGAAATTGTAGACTAAATAACAATGTCCATCCGTGCCGATTTTCACGAAGTAAACATTAAACAGATTATCTTAACTTGAGAAATAAGTTCTGGGGTATGGTATAAAATCGCCAATCAATGAGATCGGAAACAGGCTTTCTAAATAGAGGTGGGTTTCCTTTAAGATGGCCTTTTAGCAACCAAACATTATTGTGGTAACGATAATTTCCTTAATTGTCGTTGGTGCAGCGGAAGCCCGCTTACTTTTGGCTTCCGGCTTGGATACATCTTGTCCCGACCAGGTCGGAAATTCCTATTCATACTGCCAGTAGCGGGCGGTCGATTTGATTTTTTTCTTTGTGGCAATTAAGTTAATTTATGTGTTGGAAGTATGTAGTTAGAAATGGTGAGTGTTTTTTTTAAATTTATATGGTGTCAAATGTCGCATAGAATTTAAAAGTCGGAGTAACAAATGTATTTTAAAAATCGTGACATGGACAGTTAATTGCAGAACAAACTACTTAATCTTCTTTATAATATTTTTATTTTTAGAAGCCACTTAAAATAAATTAATTTTAAAAGAACATAGGTTATTTTTAATCTAAGGACTAGCACTAGGTATAAAAAAAGTCGATAGTTGGTTTTAATAAGCACTCCAAATAAAGTTCCGCTATATCTTGTTCGCCGGTAAGATATGTGAAGGGTGTGCTTCTTTCCAACTTCCCATTTTCATTTTGCAGATTTAGTTTAGTCGATTTTGAAATTGGTTTTGATACAAAATTAGAATTAAATGTATTTTGAATAATTTAATATAGAAAATGCACAGAAAAACCAGACACTAGAGAAAACACAAAGCCAAAGAAAAATAAAATAAGCATCACAAGAGCTTGACTTTTTTTTTTATAAACAAAATGAAATGTCAAAATTTCGCAAGCAATTAATGTGCAGGTCAATTAAATTCAGAACGAAAAGAGTGGAGAATTGTACTAAGAAATCTAGTACAGTTATCCACTAAAATTACACATTTCGTCGTTCAGCAGCATACTGGAAAACGAAAAGTAGAGCGAAATTTTTCGTTCATGATTTCGTCGTGTCATTTTTGTATGGGATTTTTCGTTTCGCATCAGCAGCGTACTAGGCTTAAGAATATGTATTGAGTTCTTGTCTCAGAAGAAATAACCGAAGAAATAAAATTTGACGATTCATGACATCCCACATTAATCGTACACAAATTTCTCACAAAACATTGAATCTTGTTCATAGTTCGCTTATTTTCATGTTAAATTTTAATAATTCCTTAAAAAAAGCAGATTATACTCATTCTAAAGTACGTAAAGCGCTTAGCGCTTCTTCGAGAAGAATGAAATTTATGTTTGCCTACATAGCAAAGAAATATAAATTTTTAGTAGTAGTGTCTGCAATAATGGCAGATATAAATATTTCTAATGGAGTCGCGGCATAAAGAACACACCATCGTGTTTTTAATTGATTTTGTAGTTTTTTTTGCAAAATTTTAATTTGCAAATTTATTCTGAATGTTTATTTTTGCGTCAGAGGGCCCCGGCGAAGATCAACAATTGTGTGGATGCAACAACCAACAAGATGTTTCGTTTTTTTTTTTTTTTTGTTATCTGCCAAACGACGGTCTGAAAAACGGAAAAAGTTAAACAATGTCTAGCGTCCCGACATGCGCGGGTCCATTGTATTCACTCAACCGAGTTTCTATGCATTTTAACTTTGACAGAGCTGGTTTTGAAGTGCCGCGAGATCGACCGCGTGTCCATTCTGTTCAGCCAGTTATGGGGTGTTTGAATTGTATTGCACCCAACGTTGCCGAATTGGCACTATCGTGCACTTTTGGCACTTTTTAATTTAAATAGCACTATGGCACTCAAAAGCTTCAAATGCCACTCTAGGAATCGACGAGCAAATGTTTTCAAATATATCCAAGTTCATGATCAGACTTTTAATCTTACCACATGGTAGCGCATCAAAAAGGGTTTTTTTTCACGCTTAAATAATACAAACCCTATAGTTAAAATCGACTTTTTTGTAGAGTATTAGAGTCATTAAATTACTTTTTCGTTTAATGGAATAATATAGGCTGAAACTTTTTCGTGTTGAGCGGTAGGGCAGACCTGGGCTAGAAGTACGAGTAACAAAAAATTAAGAAACACGTGAACGAGAAAAATGTTCGTCTACTTCAAAGATAACGTAAAGTATACTTTATCTGTGAATAGGACATCATAAGTTAAAAGAGTATTCACCAATTGATAAAAACAGACTTCGTTCATATTTTCAAACACATTTTTGGTAACAAAGACCATGGAATTGGTGTTCTATGTTTCTATTTCGTTTTGTTCCATTTTTCTTTATTTTTTTTATAAAAAGAAAATTGTCCATTTGACGTATATTGTTGACAAAAAAAGGTTAAAGAGAAAAGAGGTCGCTCATGTGTTTTAATGGCTTGGTTATTGGTTAAACTCGTATGTATATGTATATCTAATACTGGCTTTGGAATATTTAATTACATTTCTAATTTTTATGTGACTTAATTCAGTTTTTTTCCAAAAAAGTAATAAGGGTATTCATGCAACGAGATAATTTTCCGCTTTGCAGAAAGATATTATTTTACGACAGACGTTTGCATGAACACGCCTTAAAGATATTTGCTTAAATGTGGGAAATAATCAGATGTTCCTTGAAATACATTTATGAGGTTTGTTTTTTCTCTTTCTACATCAAATTCGTGAAATTATTTTATCTGATATGTAGAATATTTTTCCCATACAAACTTTGACAGTTCATTTCTGCGGAGATACAATTATCTGGTTTCTGCGGTTTATCTGGGTTTTCCGTCGTTACATGAATACCCTTAATATGTATTGATTTTCTTTTTTTTTTCTAGGAACATTTAACATTAATTAAATAAATAAATTTGTGAATTAATATAAGTATTTTTAAATTTTAATATTAATTTCATAAGTTTTGGTGCTGTATGTGCAATATTTTGTATTATTAATTTCGCTTATAAATTGATAGCTTCTTTAAAAGAAGATTACAGTTTTTGTTACAAGTTAACCCGGTCTATGTTACAACTTTCCCCACATATGGGGTCCCAAGTAACATCTTAAGCTGTATAAAAGCATTTATAGTCCTTCAAGAGTTAAATCTAAAAGCTGTTTATTTAGCAAGGAGCCCTATACGTGGATTTAGAGCAAAAATCAAGCTCCCATGTAGCTAATTCATTGAGTTTGAGAGCTCTTTTTTGGTCTTATTCAGCCTGTTATCAGTGGCAAAAGTGACTTGAAGCTCTGTAGTACATGGGTTTCAAATTATTAAAGCACTACTTTTGACATATTATTGTTTGTATTGGTTTGTGTAGTATAAAAAAATATTAATGAATCGTTTCATAGAATGTAAAATAGAAATAACGAAAATGACAATAACCAAATTAAAAAATATCCTTATGAAAATAAATAAGAAAAGAAATTAAGATTTTCGATTGTTTGATAGTGAATTTCAAGTGCGCGTTTAATATTTTCACAAATGTAGTTACGATACTTCGTTTAATTACAACGCGCCTACATAATTCAGTGTATTAGGTCATCAAAAATAATTTTAAAAAATAGTTATATAATACAAATATTTAAAAAAATTATTTTCCAGAGGTGAAATAAAATTAATTTTGAAAAATAATAATAATTTCGTGTTTTCTTTAACTACACTCCGAAGATGAATCTTTTTTTAAAATGAAAAAAGTATAATTGAATAAATTTTATATCCCGTCGCCATTTTTATTGTCAGGCAAGATGTTTCTTCCAATTAAGCTGCAATGTTATCTGTTCTGGAGCTGCAATATTAATTACTGGTGATATAGAGCTCTTACGTCGCCTTAAATTCATTGTACATTTTCTAGAGCTATTTCCAACAAGATGGCATTTTCGTCTTTTTAACTTCATTCTATTGTTATAAGATAGGGTGCTTCAAAAATTAAAAGTCAAGGAAAGCAAATAATAAAACAAATGTAGTTTAAAGGAAGAAATTTTTTTAAAAGAATATTTCCTGAAATGTATTTAAAGCCTAAGTTGCTGTTTTTAAAGATAAGAGTTTCAAAACTTTTTTTTAAATAAAGCTACTTAGATTCACTGTGATACAGAACATTGGTATCCTTAATGTGTAACCACATCTATCTTCTCTAAGGGAAATAAAGAAGGATAATTTTTTTGTACGTACGTGATTAGAATTAAAACCCTGAAAACATTTTCTTTTTTTTAAATACTATGAAAAAACCTATGTATTTATGTACATTACTATGCAAAACGATAAATTATCAAATTTCTTCATAAAATAAATATTTTGGATTTAATTTGGGCAAGACATTGTTATAATATGGATTCATGAGTAGAATGTGTTAAGATATTAATACTCAGCTCTACAACCAATGGGAAGTTTGTCTTTTAATGCTATTATGCTACATTTCTTTTCTTTAATGCTACATTTCGAAATGCGCATGCGTTAGTATCTTCTAAAGCTAAAGCTACTGCTTAAAGCTCTTGTCTCGTCTTTTGTTGCATTTGTGTAGTTGAAAGCTGTACAACGGCCATTTAGATGAGGTAAATTCAAGAAGCTCCTTCATAGATCGCATAAAAGGTATTATGGAGCTAGTTTGAAAAACTAAAGGTTGAACGAGCTGACAGTGCTGTTAAGCTTCATTATAGAGCATGATTTAAAATAAAAATACATTGGGCTTTGAAATTATACCTTATAAAAGCCATAGCTTTCAATTTCACTAATTTTGGAGCTGCAGAAGAACAGTTTTGCATCTAATAGCTGTGACGATGTTACTTGGGGTAAGTCGTAAAAACATGTTTTTTGTCTAAAAGCTATATTTTGCAATTTATTTTCAGAAGAGCAGTATTTTTTTTGTCTTTTTTGTTGATTTATCGTAGCTAAAACATTGCTTTTAAAACATAAAAAGTTTGTCTAACTCATTTTCAAAATCTTAAGAACAGCATCAACTTTAGTAAAGGGTTACTTTTAGCCCTGCTCTTGCCTACACCGATTGAAAGGTGGCACTTCCAAGATCACAAATATCTAATTATAACAAGTAGTTAAGCCGCAAATCGAATTTAAAGAGTAAAAAGTGCGAAGTTTGATGCCTCAATGACGTTTAGTTTAGCCGCAAATCGAGTTTAAAGATTAAAATATTTTTTTTGTCATGTGTCATTTAATTAAGTTATTTTATTTTATTTATTCCTTTTGTGTTTATTTATTTGTATTATTTCTTAAGTTTTGAGGTGCAAAAATAATTTTTGGTTGGTGGCACCCAGTGGCCTAAAATGGGACTTTTTGCAGCATTGGCACTTACAACATTTTTTTTTTCCGGCAACGCTGATTGCAACGCGTAATAGTATATTTCGAAAGCTGGTGGCAGGGGTAAATAAAATTACTGGGTTATCGCTCGTTCTTCGTTGTGGTTTTCATTATTGTTTGAGTAAAAAATAAGGAGTGCGGAGGGATGATTATGTTTTACTTAAACAAAAGTAGGTCTTACTTTCCATTTCCATTGCTAAATATAGAATTTGATGGAAAGCGATTTGAAATGATTTTGTTTTCAATATGGTATTGGATTGTATTAGTGTGTATTAAACTACTAGTTGTCAAAGTAAATGCGTTCAATTGTACTAGTGTTAGTAAAAAGAGAGGTTGATCCACAGAAAAATACGGATCTGCAAAATTGATTCAGAATAAGAAACAAATTTTTGTTTGCCCAATGGAAGGATTTAACTTGGCAAAATTGATATATTTTACAAATGGGAAACCACATAAAAATTGCACTAGTGTAGAAGCAGACTTAATAAATTATAAGTATTTGTTTGGTTATTTGGCAATACCGTGGTTGACAATTCAAAATTGAAGTACTAACATGTACAAGTTCAAAGCTAACCCTGGTGGTGAGATATGTAATTAAATTCTGTGTCAGGAATATTGAACTATATAAATATCAAGATCTTGTAGTATTGTTGTAATGCATGCAAAGCTCTAACATATATGGGTCTTCGTGCATAATAAAACGCGGCTAAAATAACAAGCTATGGGACGTCTGCTTTTCCGTACGGAGACTTGCACGCTTTGATCTCTCAGAAGGAAAAGAGGTTCCCAATGGAGCTCATCACATCATCCAGGCACGCAATTAAACGGCAACTATGTTCCGTGCACCCGTATTCAAACTTGTAGTCCGCTAAAGCCACGATCTTAGACTATTGGCTCAAAAAAATTCTAGAAATTTCATCGTTACCGTCGTAAAAACAAAAAATTCGCTCGTGCCGATCAAACCGGGACATTTACTTCTAGTCCATTCTAGTGCCTGACCACAATCATTGGCTCCAGGATGTATCTGTTAGATAAATTTTTTGATTTCATTTTGGTTAACGTAAGCGTGCAGAATTTTTCATCTCTGCTCTCGTTTTGTGGGTGAATTCAACCAAAATGGATAAAATATGTTCCTCGGATGATTGAGCGAAGGATTTCAATTCGTTTTTTTTTACCATATAATATTATATCTACATAAACTCTATAGCACCCAATACCTTCTCGCATATATGTACATACATATTTTGTGTTTTCTTTTTACCATGTCAAATAACGAAAAAAAATATCCATATCGAAATATTTTTTAATTGCAACCACTATGAGCTATGCAATGTGTGTTATTGGGTTTTTTTTTGCTCCGCAGTCTTCATTCTGGCTTCATTTTTCATTGTGAGTTTCATTTTGGCTGTGCGTATTAAGGAATTACCGGAATTCAATTATGTATAAATATTTAACAGATGACGAACACAGAAGAAGGATATATGAATTTTTGTTAATTATTTCGAAATTAAAATGGACTAAATTTCATAAAAATATATGTATATATGTAATATTTAACAAAATGACAGTTAATTACAAAAAAATAAAATGCATTTTAATAGCTTCATAATAATATATGTATGTAACTCTTATTTTAAATAGATATACATATTATATTCAAGGTAGGGTGTTTTCGGAAAAAAAACCTTTTAACTAGATTCAAAAAAGTTTCGGATTTCTGTTTGAAGGAAATTTAATAAAATCGTCACTACATACTGGATTTTTTTTTACCAAAAGTCTGCAAGGAACTTTTAATGTACAGGGTGGCCCACGAATCGTGCTACAAAAAGAAATTTAAATAACTTTTATTTTACTCGATATATTTCATTCGTTTTTTTTTTTTGTTGAATTAAAAATTAAATTTTATTTTAAATAACAAATGGTTTTTAAAGATGATAGAACGCAAATGACCTCCACGCTCATCCACGCATATGCGGCACCTGATCAGGAAATTGTTCACTGCGACCTGAAGGGTTGAAATTTTGATCGCCTCAATTATTGTCTTAATGGACTGCTTCAATTCAGTAAAATTCCTGGGTTTCGTTTTGTATACTTTCTGCTTGACATAACCCCATAAAAAAGTCTGGTGTAGTCAGGTCAGGTGACCTTGGGAGCCATCGGAAGGTGCAGTTTCTGAATATCAATTTGCTTGGGACTTTTCGTTGGAGCTGCGCCATAATTTGTGTTCTAGGTGTGCACTTGCTCCATCTTGTTGAAACCAAATCTTGCTGAGAGGGATACGTCTTCGGCGAAGTTCTGGGTAAAAAACTCCTTCAACATATTTAAAGAACGGTCCCCATTGACAGTTTGTGATACACCGTTTTCTTCAAAGAAGTATGGCCCGACAATACACCTTGATGAAACTGCGCACCACACAGTGAATCGTTCTGGGTGCAGTTTCGTGTCATGGAGCATTTCTGGATTATATTCACTCAATATACGGCAATTTTGCTTGCTAACATTGCCGTTTAGTTCAAAATGGGCCACATCAGACATGAACAAACAATTTATCAATGTGTTGTCTTCTTCGGCCATTGCAATCATTTTCCGGCAAAATTCCAGGCGAACAGGCAAATCCTGAAGGTTTAACTTGCTTGTAATTTAGACTTTGTATGGAAATAAGTTTAAGTCATCATGAAGTATCCGTTGTAATGACCGTCTGCTAACTCCAATTTGGCCCGATAAGTTTCGAGTCGAAACACTTGGATTTGCCTGTATTGCCGATGCAACAGCCACGATTGTATCCTGAACCCGAACATTGGGATCTCGATTATACGGTCTTCGTTCAATGCTTCCAGATTCGGCAAACATGTTCACCAGCCTTATAATGGTCCATCTACTCGGGGGAGTACCGCCAAACTGAAGCTTAAATTCCCTTTGGACGGAAATGACGGACTGCAAAGAATTGTAACGCTGCACTATCCAAATACTTTTTTTCAGTATCTAAGGCATTCATTTTGATAAATCTAAATAGTAGCCTATAAAATAAAAAAAATAAGCCGATTACTAACACTGAAAATAAGTTATAACGTTTTATTTTTGTAGCACGATTCGTGGGCCACCCTGTACAGAGCTTAGTGAAAACCGTCTCAAATTTAGAGTCGTTTTTTTAGAATTGAAGGATACATCTGAACTGCAACTTACAATCAATTTATTGAAAGAAACTTTTGGTAAGCGCATTATCTCGCGTCATGGACCCAGGGCCGCACCGAGTCACATGAGCTCCCTGTTCAAGCTCTATGTTTAGCGCCCCATTCTATAATTTTCGCGGCAAAAGCCGTTTCCACATTAACTAAGAGGTAGTCTTTCAATGCGTTTTATTTTATTGAGGTATTTCCGAAAGGACTAATCCTCAGTAACATATGTATGTACATGCATATACAATATATATGCTATATATATATATGCACATAATTTCGAACTTGAAATATCAGCTTTTTTACGAATTTGTTCAGATCTTCATTATTTAAATTAGTCCCGTTACTTTGATCTTCAAAAAACTCCTCCAATATTTACTGTAGGTGCGAGCTTTTAGGAAAAAAGGAGAAGATTTATTCTTATTAATATTTTCTGCCACAAATCTCATTAAAGGAGTTCAGTTTTCCGCAGGCAGTCGCCTGAAGTGTCGGGAGTGTGCTTGAACGGAAGTTGTGTCTGAGTAAGTGTCGGTCGGCACATAGACACCGGGTTGGGAAAAGGTTACAAGTGGCACTGTCATTTGAGGGCGTGATCGTCTCCTTTAACCCTACTCGATAGATCATCCCCCCATCGGGCCCGGGGGAGCGAGCGGCTCCCAACAACTTCTGGTGGGTGGGTTTGATGGATCAGTGGTTGGTGTGTGTGACTTTTCAGTAGCGTCAGATTGGCTGAATAAGTCGAGACGACCTACCCTTCCACAAGAGTATCTTATCGTTCTTTGGGAGAGGTGGTCTCCTTAACTCAATGAATTTGTGTTCACGCAGGAGCGGCAAAAATTAGTGAAGGACTGGCTACCCAAACTCCTTTTTTTGCAACTCCTACAGGAAACACGTGAGTCTTACAATCGATAGTCGTTATCAATGTCGTCTTATACCATTACATATTACTAAACCTTGGTTTAAGAGACAAATTCGACCTGCTGGTCGGCTATGCTAATTAGGAACTTTCAAGCCATTTAGTAGCGTTAATGAATTTTTGTACATTCTTGCTAGGAATGTTAGAGAGTTCCTCTAAATCTTTGAAGAAGTGACTCCCGAGTAGTCTGCTTCTCAGATGACAAAGCGCAGGGCAGTGAAAAAGGAAGTGAGGAGTGTCTCCATGTATCGCCTCATTACCACAGCCTCTGCATAGATCATCCAAGCTATGTTTCATTTTTTTCTTGTGGTAGCCCAACAGGTCGTGGCCAGTGAGTTCCATCTCCTGTTTGTTAAAGATTAAACTTTACCTTCGATTTCCTGTTTGAGATTGCAGGGCGGTATCTGGACTATTGTGTCTGTCGGAACTAGGTCAAGCGTTGAACCAATTCTTACCAGTTCGTCAGCGCTTTCGTTACCTGGAACACCACTGTGACCAGGAACCAAACAGAGCCTTACGGAATGTTGTTTGCCAAGAACTCTGAGCATTTCGCGACAGCAGTTAACGAGCTTCGATTTGATTAAAGTGGCAGAAATGTAATGAGTAAGCCAGCAACTGGTATGACATTTATATTAGAATTTGTTTTTAATGGAAAAATAAGAGGACATAGACTACGGCAGGGATCGAACCTGTGACCATGAGCGAACCCAACTATCGCGCCACGGCCACCCCAACACATGCCATTCTTTGAACCTTGGTCATCATTTTATTAATATTGATAATGATTAAATATTAACATTAGAACACGTATTCCCTTATAAAACAAAACATCGACAAGGTATTCTTTTTTTTGTGCCTTTTTCTTCTCTGGAATCGAACATGGATTAAGCTCAGTATATTCCACTTAAACAAATACTGAGTCTAATATTCCATACGTGCAAAATTAAAATCTGCACGTTTCACTCAACTGGTTCCAAAGGTTTTGTAGATTGAGTTTATTTTTTTGAGATTTTATGCTATGAACATTTTTAAGTGCTTCTGCAAAAAATTATCTTTCACAGCCTTGGTACGATTTTTTTCTGTTTGGGCTCATATGAACTTTTTTGTGTAAATGGGGAGCTAGCTGATTTGGTTTGGATTTTTGTTGAGTTTTTATGCAAGAATTTACTTGCCACGATTGCACCAACTTAATCTTGATGGAATTTTTTTTATTTTTACTTAATTCAAACCAGTTTGTCGTATATGAAATTATTTAATTTGAATTATTGGAAGATAATTTTGCGCTCAGATTACTTTTAGAAGTGCATAGGCGTAGGTAACTGCCTAGAAGATCTTAAATTTGAACAATGGAAGTATGTATATCCCATAATTTTTTTTTTTGTATTATGGCTTGACAATGCACCCCCACAGATTTGCGCCCTGTGCATTTGCACGTCCTGCACATGTGGAAGGTCCGGCCCTGCATGGACTGAGGCATGGTTTGGCCTCCCAAATCGTGTGACACCGCTGGACTATTTTGTTGGGGTTATATGAAGTCACTTGTCTACGTAGATAAGCCCGAGATGATTGACGACTTGGAAGAATATTATTATAATAATATATTAATATAAGAATATTGTTATTATATTGCTGACATACGGGCCCAATAGCTGCGCGCGATGACGGATGGGCTCATTCGGGTCATCTTCGCTACTTTGATGCGCACTGTACCGCGTCTCTGAGGATGCGCCTTATCTGCTAGAAAAAACTTGGTGCGAAACCGATCCATGGTTTCTCGAAGTACCGACTCTGCTGGGCTCATTATTTCGACCGAGTATTGGACGAAGCGCGCGATACGTCACGCGAACCGAAACATTATTTTGGTAATAAATTTGCACGATTTGCAAACGCTGTTCATGAGTAAGTCTATTCATTATGGCAAACCACACTGAGCATATATTAAGTGACAGCTGTCAAAACGACCAATTCCGAAAAATGTATTGCCCGATTGAAAACCACACGTCTAAGAAAAACACGGTTTATTATTGACCAGTGACAATATCTTCACACTCCTAATTTTGAAAAAGACCCATCGATTTTAAAGTCGCGTATAGTATAGACGAGCTAAACAAAATCATGTGAGACCTCGGCATTTCTACAAAACTTAATCGAATGTGGTGGACGACCTTGGGAAGGCTATAGGTGGCTGATCTGTCAAATCGGCAATAGCACCTTCGATTCTGAAATTCAAAAATGAGCCTCGTTATTACTAAGGAGCTAAATGGTCGGAGCTGCACAGGCACGATTTTGCATTGCACCAATTTACCACAAAATCGTGCTTAATTGGACATTAATATTGGTCAACATAGGTTTGATTTAAAAATATGCTCGCATTCAATGCCCTCAACGACCGCACCGCATTTTGCGTGTTTACATTTGACGTGGGGTGACGACATTTAATCTATACCATACATATGACATATCAGTCTTTTCGCACCTATAAACATCTTGCTGGGGATAGAGGCAAATAAGCTCCTCCCATAATAGAGTCTAGTTTCGGGATTAGATACAACTTCTTCTGGAATGACTTGCGGGGAATCCAAGTGTGAAGATGCTCCAGCAGTTTAATGCCCATTCAAATCTAACCACGACCTTTATTCCAAGCGTAAGAATTATATTAAGCTTGTGCAGAGGTGAATTTACTAAAACCGCAATATCGTCATCCAGTCTGAAGACTTTGCTGATTTGTTAGAGTCCCTTCGTCAAATTGAGGAAATCAATCAGATCATTGATCTTTGTTTTTGAGACTTCGTTAAGATCGTCATAGAAGTTTTACCCAACTGATCTGGCTAAATCAGGGTAATTACATGAATTCGGTAAGAAACCCTTTCCTGTTCTGATTGCTATGAACGGCTGATCATCGTTTGATGAGCTATTCTGCCTATTCATTCCTCTGAATTCCACTTTGCCGGAACCCAAAAGAGAGTTACCCCCAGGGTGGTTTTCATGTCAACGAGATCGCCCAACATTGTTGGACCAGTTAAAATAATACAATACAAAAATCAATAGCTCTTATGGAATCCCGGCTGCCTCGTCCCTATTCAAACGATAGATCCACATCCGAGAAGACACCATTCAAAAAGAAATTACCCCTTTAATTTAAGCACAGGTCGCCCATCTTAAATATACAATGATTAAAAGTTCTATAAACCGCTATTTAGGCCTGAATTATTAATCTTATTAAGATCGGAAAATACTGTCTCACATATACACTAGTACGAACTATCAAATACTCCCTCCACCATAAATAGTATACTATGGTCGCTTTCGTGGACATAGAAGGCGCTTTTAACAATGTCGAAATATCTGCAATCGCATCTGCACTGTCAAGTCTAAAATCAGATGGATCGCTTGGTGAACTGATTAATCAAATGCTGACTAACAGGGTTATCAATTCAAAACTGGGGGGTTTATCTGCCAAAATATTTATCAGTAGAAGTACGCCGAAGGCGGTATTCTATCTTCTTTTCTCAGGAATATGGCAGCAAATAAGCTGCTGATGGATCTGGATACGAAAATGTACTGAGTGGTTGCTTATGCCGACAATGTTGAAATTGTCGTATCAGAGAAGTACCCCAACGTTCTAAAAGAACTTCAACAAAAAGCTTTAAGCAAGCTAACAAATTGGGCAGAAAGGTGTGGCCTAGGATACAACCCTAATAAAACGGAACTTGTCCTATTTTCAAGGAAATACACGAAGATCCTTCTACTATCAAAGGTAGTCGACTAGCTTTCTCAGATGAAGCAAAATACTTGGGTCTTATCTTAGATAAAAAAATTAAGTTGGAAAACGTATATGGAAGAAAGAGTTAAAAAATAACAGTGGCAATCTTCCCATGCAAAAGGGCCATAGTGAATAAATGGGCCCTTCGACCCAATATTATTCACTGGCTATATAATTCGGTAATCAAATCGATTTTTACCTATGGAGTAACAGTATGGTGTACCGGTCTATAAAGAGCTGCAAATCGTGAAAAGCTGAGAAAGGTCCAACGATCAGCTTCAATGTGTATAAGCGGAGAATAACGACGTACTACTCCATCTAGTAGCCTCAATATTTTCAGCAAACATACGCCAGCGAGCACAGCCGGCCGCCTTTAAGCTTTTTCAGAATAGATCAATAATGATATGAATTTATGATTCTGAACTCGTTTGGATCACTTCCAAGTCACATTGATTACACCATCCCTAAGCAAGAATTCAGCAAGAACTTCCAAGTCACCTTTCCTCCACGATCTGAACATCTGTGTGGGAGGACTTCAGCTTCTTGGAAGATGATGCTATCTTATTGTATACTGATGGAACAAAAACTGATAATGGGATTGGTGTGGGTGTGTAATCAAACAGGCTAAAATTGAGTCACTCTTTCCGTCTTCCTACAAGCATCTTCCAGGCTGCAATTATGGAAATGAGAGAAGTCCTCTCCAGCCTCAAAGAAAACGTGATATCAACTACTGATATCCGAATTTTCTCAGATAGTCAGGCAGCTATTAGATCGCTGAAATCGTCATCTACAAGCTCCATAACTGCTCTCAACTGCCGTTCATCTCTCATGGAGAAGGCGCAGCCGTTCATTATTCACCTATGTTGGGTGCGGTGCTACAGGGAATAGGGATATTCCTGGGGATTGTAAGGCTGACGAACTTGTCAAAAGTGGAACGACACTACTTTTATTACCTGAAAATTCAAATTTAGATATACCCATCGCATAATGCTCAAATAAGATGCTTTAAAAATATGGAAAAATACAACCACCTATCTGATAACAAAACAATTCTGTTCAAAACTTGATCTGAAACGCTCCAAGTCTTTAATATCCTTAAGTAGATTGCACATCAGCTCCGTAATTGGTGTCATAACTGGACACTGCCTCATAGCCAAGCAGCCAACGAGTCTTGCCGTTTATTCAAATGATTTTTGCAGAAGCTGCATGGACGAAGAAGAGGTGGAATCTATCCCTCATCTTTTGTGTACTTACCCTGCTCTATCTCAGAGACGTGAGTTCCATCTGAGAGACCTTTTATCTAATCATCTCAGGAATGTGAACAAAGCATTTACAGTCTCTTACGCTTCATTAGAAGCTCCAAATGGTTCAACGAATAGGGAGATTATCTCAGGACTTATGTGGTATCACAAGGGACCAGAGTTGGTCTAATTGTGTGCAAAACTGAGGGCCACTTCATCCTAACCCAACCCAAATTTAACTAGAACTAAATAATGTGGGCCCCTGTCGCTTAGTTATAAGAAGAGAGCATTAGAGGAAACACCATTTCACCCTCTCTCTCTATTTCTGCTTCCAAGAATCTTTTAAGGACACCCGATCTTCCCATATGACGGTGATAGTAAGAGTTGATAAGCAGAATTTAGCTATAAAAAACCAACGGGTTTAATTGTCTTTTTAAAAAATTGCTCAATAGTCCATAATAAAGATACAAATCCTCGGATTTCGTTCTATTCTTTTTTTTACGTTTCTTTATCCATTTCACATTATCATTTATGGATAGGGACACGACTCGAAAGAAATTACAAGTTCTGAAATTTAAGATAATGGGTCTTGCAAGCTAAAACACATGAAAGCTTCCCCCTCTTCATAATAGAGTATCTTTGCCCATAATCTTATAAATTCAGCATTTTATCTACACTTAAGCCGAAAGCAAAGTTCATTGAAATACATTTTTTCTCATTTACACTAAACTCTCTCTCCTTGACAAAGTTTTGAAAGTGTTAAAAAAAGGCAACATTGTCATAAGGATTTCCGCAAGATACCTTAGAAAACTGGTAAAAATTGAATGCAAAAAGAAAAAAGTATCCCAGTATAGTATATTGCTGGAATAATTAAAAACTAAAAGTCCTTGATACAAAAAAAATTTCACCAGTCACATACCAAGACCAACCACATCGGAAGTTCCTCATTCCGTTGCAAAATAATTCCTTCAAGAAAATCTCCTTACTTTGCAGACAATTTTGCACACTTACGAAGTGCACTGCACCCGTACCAGCACACCGGTACCAGCACTCCCAGCAACACACCCATAAACAACCCAAAGAACCCAACTAACGGTTTTTGAATTTTAATTTCCAACAGAATAAAACAAAATTAAAACTATATAACAATGATTTTAGAGTAAAAAAAATAATAAAAGAAAACAAAAAAAAATTGGATCCGTTAAAAGGAAAAAGGAAAAAGAACCGTTAAGAAATTTTGTACCAGGATTTCCTTAAAAGTCACGTTCTATTGTCTTTGGTCGACCTCTAATTGCTTTTTCACTGCAAGGATTACAATTAGGCTCTAGCGTCAGAGCTAGGAGTGCGGGCTTTAGATAGGGTATAGTGGTGATGTTGATGGCTCAGTGTAGCATAAAAAAAAGTTTTATAGACTTAAGTTTACGCCACCATCGGTGTCTCTTCCTTGTCGTCATCGCTAGAGTAAGTCCTTGGAGGGCATCATTATTCGACTAGCTTTAGTCAAAAGGTAAGTTGACATAATCCTTGCCACAGGTTGTTAGCATTGCTATGATGGTAGTAGAGTATTATCTGCTCTGAGGCCTGTGCTCCGAAAAAAATTTTTTTTTAAATTCTTGCATGCATTTAATTGTCCTAGCGATTTAATTAGCTCAGATGTAAGAACATCTCTTTGGAATTGATGCTGCGACAGGATATTTTACTTTTGTTGCTTTGTGATAGAGCTTTGCCTTCTTTGCACGGAAATAGAAATGTAAATATCTTCATGTATTGTGGGGCTATTAATTACGAAATAAAAAGAACAATTTGAATCCAGTGTTTAACTATTTTTCAAGGGTTGTCCTAACCCCTTGAGTGAGCGCAAAATGTGATAACAAAAAAGGAGCTTCCTCCAGCCATTGAGAACTTTGAGTGAGTATATGAGATTGTTGTGGAGCAGATTAGTGGTGGCCGATAATCTGCTATAAGAAACAAACACATTTACAACGAAATGACCTCAAGCTGATAAGTTATTTGGATCGAATGGTTTAAGCTACGGAGCCTATATGGAAGGCTGCTTCTTCAAAGCACATCATCAACGAAACGACACCATTAAGTAGCGCTTGCTTTCTAAGGCTTAGTATCATATAGCCAACCTGGGGCTCTTCATCAAATGGTGGATTCACCAACCAAATCTACAATGTCCTTATCGACGCACGGTATGTACACAACTTCACAAAGACGTGAGTACGTTGCGAGATACAGACGTGCTGCACATCAGGACCTGCCAGACTCTAAAAAGACCACAACATCTATGAGCTATGTGAAATTACTATGGGCTTCCAGCTACCTCAGAACCAACCGCAGTGATATGAAGACGATTGCGTGAAAATTCACTTGGAGAAAATATTGAAATGTAAGAAAAAAAAAAAAAAACAAATATGAGTCGGCCAAACATCACTTCCTGTCTGGCTAGTGGCTACCTGACAGATCTGGCCAATGATGGATCTAAGAAACTCGAAAGGTCTGTCGTCTTTGAGCAGAAAATATTTTGATCCGTGATAGGTGCCATTGGACACTGTCTTATTTGAAGATACGCCAAAAGACTTGGCGTATTCTCCAACGACTTTTCCAGTAGCTGCATGGACGAGAAGAAGGAGGAAACTATCGCCCACCATCTTTGTATCCAGATCTTCGTATAGACGTAGGTACATAAGATCCATAGAGATTAGGTGCCTCTAACTCACTTCATTAGAGTTGCTTTAATTAAAGAATTAGAATTATTATCTCTTCACGTGGTATGTGGTATCGCAAAGGACCTATTTGTGGAGCCATTTTCCGCACATCAACTTCACCCTAACCTAATCTAAGAAAAGACATCAAACTACAATAAGGTAGAAGAAGATGCCCTATATACAAAGAAGATGGCAGCCTACCTCTCTCCGCAAAATGGCGCTCCTGCCAATACTGGTCTTTTGGGAAAGGAAAACTTTTCGACTTGACATTATATTCGGTTTGTGTAAAGAACGGTGAAGGGAGGAAAGATAATACCGTGAAATTAATGAGCTATATTCCAAAAAGTAATAAAAAAATTCAAATAAATTGGGCAGGCCACATCGAGCAAATGGACAACAATGGTCCAGTTAAGACAGGCTTCGGCTCCCAGACCCCACATTCAAGATGAAAGAAGTAAAACTGAACCTCTAACTCGCATGACTAGAAGCATCATGCCTGAGATCGAAGTGGTTTAACACAAAAACATTATACGGATTGTTAGCTTGCAAGATAGAAGGTACATGATGACTCTAAGTGGAATGAGTTAGAACGATAGAGAAGAAAAATAAGTTGATTTGTTCAGCACCAAATTTCAGCTACAGCGTGATACGACAAGACGCCACTGTCATCCCAGTTCGGATCTATTAAGATCCAGCTGCAACTCCATTGCTGAGTTATCTAACAAAACATGCGAAAGTTCTTCGGGAATACCAGTGGAGCTCTTCTAAAATGAAAGGTTTGTTTAAGTATGGTCCATACATCAAATATTCCACATGAGTGACTGGATGATCAGTGTCATATGTCCCATCACAAAATAGTCGACTATGTCTGGCAAGAACTATCGTCGCATGGTCCTTGTAGACGTTGCATATAAGATAATATTGAATCTATAAGTTGGTTTCTGAATGTACTATAAATCGTCCGTACAAATGTTGCTCTTGGACAAGCAGCTCTACCCTACCGTGACCAGACCCGCCAAAAAAAAAAAACAAATTTCAAGTCTCATTCAAACTATTCCAAATATATATATATACCAGGTTTCGGGAAAGAAATACTCTTTCATGTCAGTTATTTAATATCGTACACTTTATAGAAGCAAGCCTAACATATAAACCGGAAAGTAAATGCTTTAATACCACGGCGGCATCTATATGGCGGACCGGTGTGACCGGCAAAGGCAACCCATATTTCCGTTAATCTCTCTTTTCAATATTTGGACCAAAAGTCTCTGAGAGTTTCTAGTCTATCTTATGAATGTCACATCGGACAAAGACTGCTTACGAATTCGGATGTAAGCTGCACGTACTCATAAAGCTTTCCCACAAAGGAGCCACATCCCATGTAATAGTCGTGGACGAATTCGTTGGCCTCCTGTTTTTGTTAACATTAATAACTTATTACGCTTCCTAAGTTATAGGACTGGTGTATGATCAATTCTGCTTTAGATTTCCAATCCATATTTTGGTGCTTCTTCTTCTGTATAAGACAAGGAACTTAGTACCCCTCGGCAAGTTTTCCAGAATATAGCTTTGAACGAGCACATTATTTTGAGCGAACTTACTATTACAGGCTGTGTTAGACCTATGTTAATATTATCGATTTCCAGTTTAAGTAAAGGAACTTAAGGTTTTCGGTTCTCACTTGCTTCCACCAGCGACCCAGATAACGTACAGAGAGGCCCTCCAGAAGTTCACTAGTTCCACATTATACTCCTTTGGAGTAGTAAAGTCTGTCAGGCGATTTCTGAAACAGATAGTGCCTAGTGCACTCTTAAGCATGGAGAAACTACATAATATTGTCACCAAATAAGTCCAACTGTTTGATATATCATCCCCTCCCTCAACGTGCATTTATAGGTAAGGTAAGGCCGTTAACATGGCCGTCAGGAAAACAACTGACACGCTTAGACCTTAGATAAGTCCATTGTGATACCACACAGAAGCTGAAGTCCACGGTCTGCAAACGGCTACATGTAAATTTCGGTATCGAATATTGAACGATTAGCGCAGGAGCAAAAAGTTGACATTCTGAGTCATTAAAGAAAAATTCTTGGAATTTTTTACATAGTTTACAAATTTACACTTCGACTATTTTGCCTTGCCAAAATCCAACTATCAATGTCCCAGCTTTTGAGTATATTTACCTCCTGGTTCAAGAATTCACTTCCTTCGGGCACCGCCGAATTTTTGGACTACACAAGTACCCAAAGCGCTTTCTGGAAGACTGTAGTCAGCATGTCAGGGATCTAGGATCTCCATTACTCAAACTGGAATCTTTCACGAGTTGGGTATCGGGGCACCATTTCTGATATGAGGAGTGCACTCCAGCGCCAGCGGTCAGCTATTCTTTGATGAGTGTGTGATTGGTTAGGTTATGTTAAGGTAGAGGGGGTAGTAAGACGGCAAGCCGCCGTACTACATTGCGGTCCCCAGGGTCGTTAAGGGAAAGCTTAAGAATGTGAGTAAATCGGGATATTAGGTTCAAGGTGCCTTCGTAAACTATCCTGACCTTTGAACAAAATTCAGTATATATTTAAGTGGCATATTAGAGACATCGCCCAGTTCGTCGAACAAGCAATGTCCGAGGGCTTATTTGCTGGTTCGGGCTAAGTGGGGAATTCACAAAAAAGTGATATGAGCCCCCTTCCATATCTTCGTCTATACAACCTCTACATAAGTCAGATGTTCTTATGCCCATTCTGGTCATCTGGGTTCCCTTTGAATTTTGGCCCGTTAAGATGACCATCAGTAGGAACAGTTGATGTGTGTTAAGCATTAGTAAGTTTTCCGTTTTTTTCTTAGAGATATCTGTCTAAAGATTCCTCAAACCTGAAAACTTTCGATACCTGACCATCTGTCGTTTGCGGTTTTGAGGAAGGTTTGTTGGACTCAAAAATGTTTTTGCTCCAAGTATCTCGGAAACGATTTGGCTCGGTTCAAGTGATAAGGCGGTCCTTGGCCAGTTCGTCTATACCCTGGGGCCCAGATTAGAGTGACTAAGTTCGATTCTCTTAGCAATATTAGCTCGCTGAGGTAACTCGCCTGAAAAAGTTTCACTTTAAATGGCATATTAAAAATTATGTTTAACATATTTTCTTTCAAAGCTAATGTTTGCGTATAACTTTTTAATCTTATCTTTTGCTGACAACTGAATTTGCTGAAATATTCTATTAAGATCATCAACGTATGGCACTTTATTCCGTTGTAGTATCAAATATCCACAAGTTTTTTCTTTTGTTAATTTAATCAAGAACAAACTCTTTCGCTTGTAACCCGCCCGAAACTTCATTAACAGGAAGTAGATTCCATCGTACGTTTCCTAAGCCCGAGGCACACGTTTGTAATTATTTTCATTAATGACAACATTTTCATTATTTCTAAGTACATATTAAGTGTGCAATGCTCAAATCACGAACGACTCATAGGGTTGTGTTTGTTCTGGTTGTAAGAGGATGAAAGTGTAGCTTCACAACTCAAATATTCTAATTGCATTCAGCATTTTAGCCCACGCAGAGAGTCAAGAATTTAAAGCAATGAAGTCAGCAGTATAGAATGTAGGAACCTTGAATAAGAACATTTTATCGCGGATAATTATAAATTCATATGAATTCATTATATCCTTGCCGTGGTTGTATACTGATAATAAAAACAAACAACAGCTTTTTTGCGCAGATTGTTCTGCTATTAAATTTGAAAAACAAAATGTAATTGTTTTTTTTTTTTCAATTTACATGTTTTACGAATATGCGAACCTGCTTATTTAATTGATATTTTTAAAATAGAACATGAGTTGGGCAAGTATAATAATACTAAATTAATTTAATTTGGTGTACTCCTTCTCGACGAACCGAACAAATTTAAAAAAAATAAATCAAAAAATGATGCTAACTAACCATGACCGGCACAAATAATTTCAATTCAACACGACTTAAACTATGATTAGACGGTGAACGAAAATGGAAACGCCTTGATTATCTGACCTCGTAACACTACGTTTCCACCAAACTTTAATCTCTTGTAGATTTACTTATCTCAAAAAGTGTTTCCACTGCTCCAGAAGTAGACTAATTTTGACAGCACTATTCAAAATGCATGTATCGTTTCATTTTTTCTTATGATGTAAAAGTGTGGCAGGCAGCTCTTCATCTGTGTCAGCCGAAGAGGAAAATTCACTTTCGCGATGAATGTATTCATTTCGATATGGAAATAGAGTAGTTCGATTGAAGATTTAAATTAAATTTATTTTAATACTACGTTTCCACCGACCACTAAACCGAGATTTAAGTAGATTTTGCTTAATCTCCTACAAATCTTCAGGATTTACCATTCAAATTTTAATCTTCTCAGATGAAGATTTAAAATAAATCTCATTTAAATCTTCAATCGAACTACCCCATTTCCATATCGAAATGAACACATTCATCGCGAAAGTGAATTTTCCTCTTCGGCTGACGCAGATGAAGCTGCCTGCCTCACTTTTACATCATAAGAGAAAATGAAACGATATATGCATTTTGAATAGTGCTGTCAAAATTAATCTACTTTTGGAGCAGTGGAAACACTTTTTAAGATTAGTAAATCTACAAGCGATTAAAGTTCGGTGGAAACGTAGTATTATCGCTTATTTATATTTATATTTTGTATAACTTGAATGACATAAGTGCGTCAATGTTGAAGTTGAGGCAAAATGAGTTGACGTGTTATGATAAGGAGATTTCTTGTCAAATAAATTTGACGCTGTTGACCGCAGTCCAAACGAAATAAATCTATCATATAAATATTTCAAAAATTCTGATAGATTAGATTTATTACACGGTCAAAGAAAACGATCCACGCTGCCGTTAATGCGTGGGGGTATTTTTTAATGAGAACTTTACGAATTCATAGGAATATTTTTGATGTCAAAAAGTAGAGAAATACCAAGATGGGAAACTTTTGTACGTTGCACTCTCCAAAACCCATTTTTTTAAATTATGTTTATTATTATTAAGCTCAACACAAACAATTACTTAAAACTAGAAAACAATTGAATTCTTAAAACTAAATTAAAGCTAAGGGGAATATAACAAAGGATATAAGATGGATTTAGTTAGCAGTGCCTTATGAAGAGAGAGCTTAGATAGACTTAGATCGAAAATTGTAGAATTATTAGCTTTCCGAAGCATCATTGTGATAGGTTCGTTTTAACCATATTCAGTACAATGGAAGGGTATCCAGAACATTGGCATGGACCTGAGACGACGATGGTGTATGTTCCGTATAATTTTTTCATGTAGAGCTGGGCTATTAAAATTATATCACGACGTCGGTACAGCGTTTGTAGGTTTATTAACTTAATTAATTGAAGAAAACGCAAACAATATGTTTATATTATTTTTGTTTTTGTTTTAGTGGATTGTGTGGACTTAAAGGCAGTTGAATGATTTTGTGACCTTTAGTCCAAAATGTGTTTCGCCCAGGTACTACAGCTGGGCTCATCAGTTAGATGATGTAGTACCTTTCTAAGACGCATTATTTTTTGATCGATGTTTACCGACTTTAATAAAACTTACAGCGATTACTCACTGTAAATTATCTAACCAAATTCCCCTAGAAAAATGTAATTTACAGTGAGTAATCGCTGTAAGTTTTATTAAAGTCGGTAAACATCGATCAAAAAATAATGCGTCTTAGAAAGGTACTACAGCATCTAACTGATGAGCCCAGCTGTAGTACCTGGGCGAAACGCATTTCAACGCAAGTCATTCAATTTATTAACTTAAGACGATTTTCGTAAGGAGGTAAGGTAAATGGGTCTTCCCATCCAAGCCCGTGTAAGGTAAACCTGATGAATCTACGTTGAACAGCCTCAATACGTTGAATATGGACATGATGGTAAGGTGACCAGACTGAAGAGGCATATTCAAGGAGAGGCCTAACAAAGGCAATATAAAGGGATTTTGTGACGTAGGGATTTGAGAATTCTGTTGACCAGCGGTTAATGAACCCAAGAGTAGAATTTGCTCTATTAATGACGCTGTTTATATGTTGACGAAAGTTGAGCTGGTTGTCACAAATTACAACTAGATCACAAATGGAGGTGACTATCGGAATTTTAATTTAATTTTTTAATTAATTTAACTATATCACTGTAAGACCTAAGGTCTTTTAAATGCAACCTGAATTGCACGGCACTAGTTTGGATTTGAGAACCAGGTATTGACTGTCTCATTTTAACCCATTGGCGGCATCCAATTAAAATTGAAGGTATAGAAAAGAATGCGCGTAGCGTGAGGATCGAACCCACACGTCCTAGTTAGCAATCAAACACTTTATGCACTGCGACATTATCACCCACGGAATTGCTTGATCATTTATAAGATATTGTCGTTCCAACAAGGGCGGGTGTTTTCGGGAATAGGTAATGGCTTGACATTTACTTACGTTAAGCTCGAGGAAGTTATGTTGACACCAAATAAAGAAGCAGTTTAAATCTTTTTGTAACAAATAAGCATCTGTGATGCATCTGCGTAAACCTCAAGGTCAAATCCTGAGAGAATAAATTCCACATCATTAATTTTTAACAGGAAAAATAAGGGTCCTAACTGACTGCCTTGTGGGAAGCCTGATGTTGAACTAATAGGGTTAGAAAGGCATTATTTAAAAATAACTGTGTATTGGCGATTGTTTAGATAGGACTGGATCCAAGATATAAACAGTGGAGGGAACCCATATGCTTTAAGTTTGAAAAGAATAATGTTATGCCAGATCTTATCAAATGCTTTGCTTAAATCAGTTGCAATTGCATCAACTTCATGACCATCTTCTAAATCACAATGGTATTAAAAATAAACTCAAAATTTAGTGATCGTAGACCTTCGTTTAAGAAAGCCATGTTGTTTCTGAGAAAGGAGTTGCTTATAATGAGGGAGCAAGGTGTGACGAATTAAACTCTCGAAAAGTTTAGGTATGCAAGAGAGTTTGGCAGTAGGTCGATAGTTAGAAACATTATTTTTATATCCTTTTTTATGAGCGAGGATAATGAAAGAGTTCTTCCATTGTATTGGAAACACGCCACATGAGATAAATAGTTGGAAGAGAGCTGTTAGCGGTTGAGCTAGTTTTAAGACACATTTTTCAGGGACAATAGGAGGAATCCCATCGGGGCATTCGACAAGTCTTCCTTAAGTGGGTGTATTTTGTCAACTACTGAATAAGGAAAAATGATAATCGGTGATAAGGTAGTCTTAGTGCAGCCGTTCTAAAGTTGAAGTAGTTATGATCTATATCTGTGTTATATGAAGAAAAGGCCTGACTAAAAAATCAGCAAAAAGGTAAGAGATAAAGTTTGGGTCAGCAGATGAAACATCGGAGTATTTCAAAGTCGAAGGGTAACCATCCGATTTTCTTTTAGAATTGATAAATTGAAAAAAGTGTTTTGGATAAGACATACGATCAGATTGAGTTCGGATTATGTTTCTGGAGTAGATAGATTCACACAAATTTGAAAGGAAACATATGTTAGAAAATCTTGATTTTACTTCAAACTGAGAAATTGTTTCCAAAGCTTATTTCTCTTGTTATGAAGTGAACGAAGTTCTTTGTAATACCAACAGGGTGAAGAGGTAAAATTGTTGTGTTGTAAAAGTGGGATAGCTTGCGAAAAACAATTTTGTATATGGGTGTAAAAGGTGTCAATTACAATGTCAATATTAAATTCATTAGATATTTTTTTTTGATAACTTTGCAGGCGCTGAAGGGATTATGAATACCATTAATATGTTTTTCTTAACATAGCGCGGGCATCCGGTGGAAGAAGAGAAAGAAGGATAGGAAAAATGTGTGGCGCGATGTTCTGAGACTAAAGCTAATTGTTGTCTCAGATTTATCTCCAGGGATGTCGGCTGAACTAATGCGGAGAGAATTACCGTGTCTTATTTATTTATGTCCCTTATAATTCGCATTATTTTATTTATTTCGTAGTCATACTCATATTTTATGGGTATGCTGGTTTACTCAATCACATGTTGTTAGTGTTATGCCTAAACAGCGTGTAATGAGCAAAGCAGCAACTTATTTTATGACAATTTTTAGAATTGGTTTTTAATGGAATATAAGAAGACATAGACAACGGCAGGAATCGAACCTGCAACCACGAGGTTGGCAGGCGAGCACACAACTATCGCGCCACGGCCACCCGTTATTGTTGTTACCAATAAGATCGTTAAGTTTATCAAAGTTCGCTTTACGAAAATTGAATTTTTGAATCGAGAGAGAGTAAGGGTGGATAATATCACATTCGTAAGCGAACGTGAGTGAAATGGGTGGGTGTGGTAACTGTCGAGCTTTGAAAGCAGATAAATACTTTCAATGACCTCAGTATTGTATGCGTCAGATGAGAAGGCCAAATCTAATTGTCTCCCTAAACAATTCTTAACACCACTGATTTGAGAAGAAACAAGACGGTCAGTAAATAAGATTTCCTTTTCAGAAAAAGCATTGGATGAGACGAAACAAATCTCATCAGAAACATACCATATTAATCGAGGAACATTAAAATCTCCAACAAAGATTATGTCATCTTCCGGGCTTGAGTTGTCAACCACACAATCAATTGCATTTACAAATAACTGATATTCACTAGTTGGTTGGGTTGGGGGTATGTCACAACATAAAATATACAGGAAACGTTTAGATAAACGAATTTTTACACAAACAAGTTTCAGATTAAGAGTATAAGGAATGGATAGTAGTGATGAGTCAAGTTTGAAGTGCAGTGCCAAAAGGACACCACGACCAGTGGATGAATTACTTGAGCTAACATCAGACATTAAAATATCTTTTCGAAAAACATTGTAATCAGAAGTAAAGAGTTCGTTACTATTAAAGTCAGGCGTGAGATTAGTTTCAGTGTTGTACAATGTTGTATTTGTAAGCTTGCCAAGTAAACTTACATACAGGATGCCTACTATTTATCATTGACAGATTTCTCTGACAATTTTGAGGTTCTTCCATAGTACTCTACCTAAAATATTTGATGTTTGACATTAATAAACTTAGAACTTGGCGTACTATTAGATCTCACTTCTTTTCACGACTGACTTATTAGGAAAAGCTTTTTGTATATATGTAGGATAACTTGGCTACATTCTTAACATTTATATTTTTGTTGTGATTTCACTACTTTATGCAGATTCTTTTTATCAGCCCAATGAGAAGCTTATAAGGAAACATTAGTTTTTAACCAATCGGAAGAGCTCACAATATATTTAATATTAATTCTGTGAAAATAGGGGGGTGCCCCTGAATGTAAAATCTCAAATTTTTAAATTATGCATTTGCTTGCCCTAGAGTTCTACCAAATTTCCTCATTCTACGACAATTATAATATAAGGCTCATAATTGATATCAACTTTATCCAAATGGGCGGGTGCCACGCCTCCTGAATGGGAAATCTTAAATTTTCTATTTTTTCCTTTGTATACACAACAAAGCATACCGTTGTGCGAAATTACAAGATTCTATGATTTCGGAAAGTTCTCCAGAAGTTTGATTATCTATCAGTGAGGAGTCAGTGAATTAATCAGTTAAAGTTTTTGCGGTTTTTAAAGTCTTGTATCTGGGGAACCACTAATGCTAAAGAACTGAAATTTGGTAAGTTGTCTAAGCCTGGTGAGCTTAGCAAATGCTGCGATTCTGAATGTTTAAAGTTTCTGACTTTGTTATTACATGATAGAAAATCGCCTGAGTTGGATCATATAGTGTAGTGCCAGAATTTGGCTTGGCCCTAATTTGCCCTTTGTTTGATAGACTCTGACCATCTTCAATAATTTTTATATGCAAGCTGAAATTTCTGTATTTTAAGAAAACCTTAGACGGTTCTGATTTTTGAAACACAAAATCAAAATTTTTTTGGCAACTCCTGGCTAGCTACGGCCCTGAATAATACCTGCTTAGATAAACTTGCAAAGTAAAATATTACCTAAATCTAGTATCTTTGGAAATAGCACCATAGAGCGTGGCAGTTAGTGAATTTTACTTAATCTAATTTTTAATTTTTTGCTCGATCATAAAAACAAACTATGAAAATTTCATTCAATCGTTAGAGCTGTTTAAAAAAAAAACTTAAATCAAGAAATGATAAGAAAATGGAAGTGGCAACGGTTGAATTTATCAAAATCAAACTTTTTAATTTTTTCGTTTTTAATAAAAATAAACTCAAAAAAACTGCTTTGAAATCATTTATGTGGTTGCTTATGAACTAATAAATTAGATAAGTCGACGTGGCAGCGGGCGGACTTTACTAAAACTATTTTTTTTTATTTTTTTTAGGATGATAAATAACTGTACTTTTTTTTTGAAAAAATGTAAGTCTTATTTTTCTCAAAAAACAGCTGCAACGATTTTTATAAAACGACTCCTAGAAAGCTTTAATACTAATGTATTTTTTATTTATTTTTATTTTATTATTTAATTAAAAAATAAAACTTCGTATTTAGTGGTTTTTTGACTTATCTTTAAAAGTTAAGAAAACTACATTCCTAAAATAAAAACAACAGTACCTCACATACAAATATTTAAAAAGGTACTTATTAACAGTACTTCCCAAAGAACCACTTTTCATATTTTCGACTTTCTCACTTTTGGGTGAACCGATTAAAACAATTTTTACTTGCGATATACATACATACATATATGTATGTACCTATGTAAGTACTATAGGGCAAGTTTTGAATTTGGAAAAAAAATCGAACTCGAGATTTTAATCAAAGTTGACATTACGATGAAAGAGAACACCAAAAAAGTGGGTCCCGCCATTCCGTCTGTCTGTCTGTCTGTCTGCCTGCCTGTCTGTACAACTCTCTACAGCCTAAACGGCTGAAGCGATTTTCTTCAAACTTGGTACTTAAGCGTTTTAGGTGATTGCCTAAAATCGATTTTTGAATCGTTTTTTAGGTCCAAGACTAACGATACCTGTCATACAATTTTGTCCACCATATCATTAATATGGAAAACCACTCCACCGATTTAGATAAAAAAAGTATATGCACTATTTTAGACATACGCTATATTTGGGCAAATTTGTTTTCTAAATATTTTGTTATTAACGGTAACAGCCATACAACTATTTTCTCGATTTTGAAATTTCTAACAAATGGCTTGACGGATTTTAATAAAAAAAATGTATGTACAGGGTGGCACACGAATCGTGCTACAAAAATAAAAAGTAATAATAATTTTTTTTCAGTGTGAGTAATCGGCTTATTTTTTTGTGTTTTATAGGCTACTATTTAGGTTTATCAAAATGAATGCTTGGGATACTGAAAAAAGGATTTGAATATTGCAGCGAAACCATTGTTTGCCGTCCGTCATTTCCGTCCAAAGGGCATTTAGGCTTGAGTAGTAGGACCATTATGAGGCTGGTGAACATGTTTGCCGAATCTGGAAGCATCGAACGAAGACCGTATCATCGAGATCCCAATGTTCGGGTTCAGGGTACAATCGTGGCTGTTGCATCAGCAATACAGGCAAATCCAAGTGTTTCGACTCGAAACTTATCGGCCCAAATTGGAGTTAGCAGACGGTCATACGACTTAAACTTGTTTCCGTACAAAGTCCAAATTACAAGCAAGTTAAGCCCTTATGATTTGCCTGTTCGCCTGGAATTTTGCCGAAAAATGAATGCAATGGCCGAAGAAGACAACGCATTGATAAATTGCTTGTTCATGTCTGACGAGGCCCATTTTGACTTAAACCGCAATGCTAACAAGCAAAATTGCCGCATATGTAGTGAATCTTATGCAGAAATACTCCATGAGACGGAACTGCACCCAGAACGGGTCATCAAGGTGTATTGTCGGGCAATACATCTTTGAAGAAAACGGTGTAACACAAACTGTCAATGGGTAACGTTACTTAAAGATATTGAAGGAGTTTGTTTACCCAGAACTTCGCCGAAGACGTATCCCTTTCAGCTGGATTTGGTTTCAACAAGATGGAGCAAGTGCACACGTAGCCACAAAAGTTATGGCGGAGCTCCAAAGAAAATTCCCAAACAAATTGATATCCAGAAACTGAACTTTCCGCTGGCCCACAAGGTCACCTGACCTGACTGCACCAGACTTTTTTTTATGGGGTTATGTCAAGCAGGAAGTGTACAAATCGAAACCCAGGAATTTGTTTGAATTGAAGCGGTCCATTAAGACAATAATTGAGGCGATCCCAATTTCAGCTTTTCAGGCCGCAATGAACAATTTTCTGATCAGGTGCCGCATAAGCGTGGATGAGCGTGGAGGTCTATCATCTTTAAAAACCATTAGTTATTTAAAATAAAATTTAATTTTTAATCCAACAAAAAAAAATTAATGAAATATATCGATTAAAATAAAAGTTATTTAAGTTTCTTATTGTAGCACGATTCGTGTGGCACCCTGTATTCGTTAAATCACAGGGCATTGCTATATTGACGATAGTAACTACCCGCTTTCTGTAAAACCCAGCCATCTGTTTTCTATAACGTTCACTGTTGACGGCTGGAAAATGGAGTTATTTCTAGCGTTTTGAGCAATTAATTGCTGAAATCCTATATTTTATTGCGACCAAATTGATATAAATGGCAGAAATAATGTCATTTAGTCAGTGGTAACAATGACTCATGTGTTACATATTTTCCGAGAAATTCCAATTAAAATTTGAACATTTCTCGCTGGTTTGCTCTTTATTAAAATAATAATCCTTTTTTTCACTGAAAACCAATATTTGTCCATTAATGCAAGTAAAATAATAAAGTCTATCTTTTTTATTTATTTATCGATTCTCCGAAATATTTACTACAATTTACAAAAACGTATACTATATTGTAGGTGTTGAATACTATATGAAGGCACTGTACCAAAGTACCACACACACACCTTTTTATTTATCTATGTGGCTCTCAAAGTGTATCCTTTTTCATTAATTGGATTTTGTGTTATACGTTTTTATTTGGTCTTAAAACTGAATTGCAAATGCAATTAAACACTGAAAAAATTTTTTTTTTTATGAGCACAAACTATAGATATGAAAATATCTATGTATATATTGGTGTATATTTAGATGATGTTTGTTTGAATATTTAATTTTATTTATGAGCTTCTCTTTTTCGTGAAAACCAAACTAATATCCTTCACCAAAGTTTGGTTTGCAGAACAGAAAATCAAGTTTATACTTTCTTTTATTTGTTTTATGTATGTGCAAAATTCAAACCTAGAACTCTGCTCATTCTGAAATACAAAATTGAAAATTAGATTAAAATTGTGGTTAAACTTTTCAACATATGTGTGTGTACTAGTAGTAGATTCATTAAATACTATATAGGAAATTTATGAAGGGGTTTGCTATTTACGAGGATGATCCCTGATACAACTATGGTTACAATGAAGAGTAAAACACATGCTGTCGTATCTTAAAACTATTATCTCAATTGGTATATATTTTTAAGTGCTTGTAGTGTAGCGTGCAGAAAACTTTGCTTCAATAAATATCAGAAGTAAATATTCATATTTTAGCAGTATTACAATAGGGACGGGTATATCTTCCCAATTCTTGGCGACCATAATAACAAAATCATTTTTGGATGCTTAGTTGTTAATGATGCTTAGGTAGTAACCACCGGGGACTGGCTTGTCCATCCGGACATTCCAGCTAAACTTAAAAGCGCGAGTGTTGAACACAGAAAAGAAAGCAACACTATAATGCTCTGTTTTAATGACTTTTCTGATCGACTCGCACAAATCTTGCATGAGCTCCTAAGAAAGAGGAAGTACGGCGGATGATCCCAAATAATTGGACCAACGGCGGCTTCAACAGTCAACAAAGCAGATGCCTTTATGAGTTACTTCGACGTATTTGGAGATAAGGTCATTGGGACAATTCAATGCAAGTCAGGGTGGCGGATGAGCCGTTGATGGCAGAACGGCAGCGCTCATATCCCTGAAGCGGGCTACTCCGGACTTTCCGGCTCCTTTCGTCCAAGGAGTCCAACAAACGACCTGGTCCTCCAGGTGGGGGGTTGTGGGTGTGGTTAACAACCCCGCCATGTAAAAAAATATAAGTTGCAAAGCGACCAATAGCCTCGGAAAAGGACGGATTAACTGTTGACGACCCGGCAAAATCCATTAAGGACAATGACCTTTGGACCTGCACCTGGAATTTTAGAGCTCTTAACAGACCACGTGGAGTCAAACAACTAGCGGAGGCCCTTAACTGATACAGTGCAGGAATTACTGCCATCCTGGAAGTGCGATGGGATGGGCAGAACAAAAGGAAGATGAAAAACTGTGACGTATACTCGTCATAAGCGGCAGACTTAGGCAAGAAGTCTTGGGCAGAGAAGACAAGGATGACGCCACCAAGGATGACTTCTACGAGCTCCTCGACAAAACCTATGAGCAGTGCTCTAAATATGACGTTCAGATCGTACTAGGCGATTTTAACGCCAAAATAGGTAAAGAGGAAATCTTTGGTAGGACTGTCGGAAAATATAGCATACACGAACCAACGTCTGAAAACGGACTTAGGCTAATTGACTTTGCGGCGGCACATAACGTCACCATTGCAAGCACACGGTTTCCTCATCTCGAGATACACAAAGGGACTTGGCGGCATCCAGATCAAATAACCGTCAATCAGATTGATTACGTTCCGATCGATGCAAGGCACGCGTCCATTATTCTGGATGTTCGCACCTTCCGATCAGCTAACATCGACTTGGATCACTACCTTGTTGCACCCAAGGTAAGAAGTGCGAATAACCCGAACGTCCCAACAACGGAGTAATACTGTGAGGAAGTATAACGTCGGAAAACTCCAATCGCAAGAGACCGCCAGAACCTATGCCGATCGAATATACAGTAACCTCTCAAGAAATCCATTGCCGCCAGCATCAATTGCCGAAGACCAGTGGCAACGCTACCAACAAGCCATCAAACGTGCCGCAACTGATGTGCTAGGTTTCACCAGACCTCCACCACGAAACGTCTGGTTCGATGAAGAATGCAAGCAGGCACATGCAGCTAATCAAATGGCATATAAAGCTCACTGCAAAAAAGGACGAGAGCTGCCCGTGAACTCTACGAGCAAAAAAGACGGGAAGAACACCGGCTTCTCCAGAAGAAAAAGAGAGAGCATGACAAGCGCGCGATCGAAGATATTGAGAGATGCTACCCCAGGAATAACGTGCAGGTAAAAAGAACGTGTCAAGGCAAAAAAACCCGCACAGAAGCTTGTAGAGATAGGAATGGAAACCTCGTCGTGGAGTCACAGTTGGCGCTGAGTATATGGAAGGACCATTTCTGCAGACTGTACAACGGCGATGAAGACCAAAATCCCGCTGTCAGGCAGAATGAACCATTCAACATGGACTATGATACACAAAACTTCCGTCCACCTGAACAAAATGAAGTGAGGATAGCAATATCCAAACTAAAGAATAACAAAGCTGCTAGCACCGAAGGACTACCCACAGAACTCTTTAAAGCATCCGGAGATTACCTGGTACAGTGCATATACCAACTCATCTCTAAAGTCTGGTCAGAAGAAAATATGCCTGATGAATGGAACCTCAGCATCATTTGTCCGATCCACAAAAAAGGAGACCCTCTAAACTGCGCCAACTATAGAGGAATAAGTCTCCTGAATATCGCGTACAAGATCCTTTCTGCTGTATTATGTGAAAGTATCAAACCATTTGTCAGCAACCTGATTGGACCCAAGTTAACTCTACAGGCATAATTTTTTTTAAGTCTGTGCAATTGCATACGCTGATGACATAGACATCATTGGCAGAACCCAGCGAGCTGTCACTGGAGCGTTTGCTAACATTGAAGCTAAAGCGGCTAAATGGGACTAGCAGTCAATGAGGCCAAAACGAAGTACCTGCTGTCCACAAAAAGGGACACACAACACCGGCGGATTGGACAAAGCGTCACAATAGACAGGTACAACTTTGAGGTAGTTTGGGACTTTGTCTACCTCGGATGGTATAACATCTAACAACAATATCTCGTTAGAAATAAAGTGAAGAATATCTCTTGCCAATCGCTATTCCTATGTGCTAGGGAGGCAAATGAGTAGTAAAGCCCTCTCTCGAAACACAAAGGAGACTCTTTACTTTATAAGACGCTAATCATCCCAGTCCTGCTCTATAGCGCGGAAACATTGACTCTATCGAAAGCGGATGAAGATGGCCTTAGTCGTTTCGAGCGTAAGGTTCTTCGCAAGATTTTTCGGCCCTAACTGCGTTAACGGATCTTGGAGGAGAAGGTTCAACCACGAACTATACGAGCTGTACAGCGACATTGATCTGGTACAATCATATTTCATCACATCACATTTCATCACATATCACATTTAAGATGGCTAGGTCATGGAGAGCGTATGGAAAACAATGCTCCGGCTCGCAGAATCTTCGATTACAACCCAGAGGGAACACGCAGTCAAGGAAGACCTCGCCTAAGGTGGCGCGCTCAAGTGGAAGATGATCTCAACCAACTTGGAGTGCGTAACTGGAGGCAGCTAGCCAAAGACCGAGCTAGCTGGGGAGGCATGTTGGTTGAGCCCCAGGTTCGTCCCGAACTGTAGCGCCACCTAAATAAGTAAATAAGTAATGAAAATAAATAACTAATAATGCTATATTAATTTTTTGACAGCAAAAAAAAATAAACTTCAGTTTTTTTTATCACATGACGTAGAATGAAATGATTAGATTCAATACATAAATATAGACTGTCCGCCGGGAAGGTATACTAGTTTGGTTTGCCGTGATATTATTATAAATGCAGTCAGGTTCATAACCAACTGTTATTGCAGGCAAGTTTTCAAGAAAAGTTTTAACGTGCCCAGGATTTATATCTGCAGCTTCTCCACTTACACTTTTGTAGGATATTCCGTGGTGTTTTCGAAATTTATCCCGCCAACAAGCTGATGCTTTAAAATCTGTTATTTCTAAGCGTTTTGCAACATTTGTTGCCTGTTGTCGAATTGCACTCTCATATATCGGAAAGCCTTTGTTTCGAGTTGCACTGGACATTTTTATGAAGTTACCTACTTGACGAAACAAATAGTCGTTTAGGATGACTTGCATTCTTGTTTGGCACCCATTTACTTGTGTTCCTGCTATTTTAAATTGTGTTGCTAGTATGGTTTTTTTTACCTTTTTACGTCCAAACAAAATAACTTTCACCATATGAATGTGAGAATAAAATCCAAAAAGATCCAACAGACATCTAAAATGCTTCAAATACACATTCAACAGATACACAAAATTCACACATATTTATAATAGAGTTTCTGGGTTTGCAACTGGCACGCTTGTAATTAGTTTTCCATTAAATGAAAAGAATTTGATGCCCGCTGTAGACTTGCAACTTACAAAAAATAGAATTGCCAAAATTATCAGCGTGATGACATGCTAAATCTGCTTTGGTGTCCGTCTAAGAGAAAATATTTTGTCATTCATATGTGAAATTGCTGTCCGTGTCTGCCCAAGAGAAACTGAAAACAATGAAACTTATATGCAACAATTTCTGTACATAAAATATGTCCGCTTAAGGGAAGTTTCCGCAAAGGGAGAAAAAAAATCAAGGTCTGGTTTTTAAAAAATCGAATTTTCAAACAAATTTATTTATTTTTTAAAAATAGAAACTTTTTTTTTCGAAAATTTGAGTATACCTATATTAACACTCATAACACGCATAAAAATAAAATGCACGACTGGATCGCACGAAATTGCTTTTATGGATCACATCGTATGCTAAATGTTTCAATTAAGAATCTAAATATATTTTCAAAGTCGTGTTTTACCTAATTTTGCATATACAAATTGTTTTGAAATTTTTTTTCTTAAAAAGTGGGTGGCAGTGGCGCAGTGGATAAAGTGCTTGATTGCTAACTAGGACGTGTGGGTTCGATCCGCACGCTACGCGCATTCTTTTCTATACCTTCAATTTTAATTGGATGCCGCCAATGGGTTAAAATGAGACAGTCAATACCTGGTTCTCAAATCCACTGTGCCAAAAACTAGATCCGTGCAATTCAGGTTGCATTTAAAAGACCTTAGGTCTTACTGGCATATAGTTAAATTAAAAAAAAAAAACAGGTATGACAATTTTAAATATTTAATAATATAAACTTAAAAACAAAATTTAAAGAAAAATCATCTACCCGAAATATTGAATCTTGCAAAAAGAAAGGTTTTTTTGAAGGAGCTCCTACAAGGTGGCGAACGAATCGTGGTACAATAAGAAATTTAAATAACTTTTATTTTAATCGATGTGTTTCATACATTTTTTTTTATTGGATTAAGAATTAAATTTTATTTTAAATAACTAATGTTTTTTAAAGATGATAGACCGCAAATGACCTTCACGCTCATCCAAGCATATGCGGCACCTGATCAGAAAATTGTTCATTGTGGCCTGAAGGGTTGAAATTGGGATCGCCTCAACCATTGTCTTAATGGACCGCTTCAATTCAGTCAAATTCCTGGGTTTCGTTTTGTACACTTCCTGCTTGACATAACCCCATAAAAAAAAGTCTGGTGCAGTTAGGTCAGGTGACCTTGGGGCCAGCGGAAAGTGCAGTTTCTGGATATCAATTTGCTTTGGAATTTTCGTTGTAGCTCCGCCATAACTTGTGTGGCTACGTGTGCACTTGCTCCATCTTGTTGAAACCAAATCCTGCTGAAAGGTATACGTCTTCGGCGAAGTTCTGGGTAAAAAACCTCCTTCAACATCTTTAAATAACGGTCCCCATTGACAGTATGTGTTACACCGTTTTCTTCAAAGAAGTATGGCCCGTCAATACACCTTGATGAAACTGCGCACCACACATTGACTCTTTTTGGTGCAGTTCCGTCTCGTGGTGCATTTCTGGATTAGAATCACTCCATATTCGGAAATTTTGCTTGTTAACATTGCCGTTTTAGTCAAAATGGGAATCATCAGACATGAACAAACAATTTATCAATGTGTTGTCTTCTTCGGCAATTGCAATCATTTTCGGCAAAATTCCAGGCGAACAGGCAAATCCTGAGCGCTTAACTTGCTTTAGTTTGGACTTTATACGGAAACAAGTTCAGGCCATCATGAAGTATCCGTTGTAATGACCGTCTGCTAACTCCAATTTGGCCCGATAAGTTAAGTTTCCAATCGAAGCACTTGGATTTGCCTGTATTGCCGATGAAGCAGCCACGATTGTATCCTGAACCCGCACATTGGGATCTCGATTATACGGTCTTCGTTCGATGCTTCCAGATTCGGCAAACATATTCACCAGCCTCATAATGGTCTAGCTACTAGGGGGAGTACCGCCAAACTCCAGCCTAAATTCCCTTTGGACGGAAATGACGGACTGCAAAGAATGGTATCGCTCCACTATCCAAATCCTTTTTTCAGTATCCCAAGCATTCTTTTTGATAAATCTAAATAGTAGTCTATAATATTAAAAAAAAATAAGCCGGTTATTCACACTAAAAAAAAAGTTATTACGTTTTATTTTTGTAGCACGTTTGCCAATGGTCTCCCGAAGCAGATAAGTTCCGATTAAGCTGAGTTATCCACACTGATAATAAAGGCGACATTGAAGTGGCATATGTCAGCGAGACGTCAGTTTGTGATTCGCATGTGATGGGTTGGTCGGATGTCATTATATTGTACAGGAGCGGTTCCAGCTTAGAGCTCTGCGCAACTCCAGCTCAGATCCTTTTCACTGCATATGTGTGAGTCTGCACAAAGAAGTTCCTGAAGAGAGAAAGGATGACATCATTTTAAAAACTGATTAGGGGAAACCTAATAGGCAAGTTTGTGGCTAAGAACTTATAAACTTACACTGTAGAATGATTCCTCGACATCCAAGAAGCATGTGACGGTGACTTTATAACTATTAAGGGCTAAGGTAGTGATATCGTACTAAAGATTCAGGAGTTGATAGTTAGAGGTGATATGATTTTCACTGCGAGTCAACGAGTTTATTTAGGTTGCTGAGGGATATCGGCCTGTATTTGGATATCATATCCCGCACACCTTTCTTTATGATTGCAATTATTTTAGCAATTTTCCATTTTTGGGGGAAGTAACTGTCATTGACACAGTTATTAAAAACTGTGGCTAAAAAGAATATCACTATGTGCGAAGTCGGTTTAGGATGAATTCGGCAACACCATCCGGGGCCTATAACATAATACATAAATTGCTTGTTGAACAAGTGAAATTGAACATGTTTTTAAAATTTGTGTAACTCGGAACAACAAGTCTAGGAGAACTATAACAATTGTTTTGGCTTCATTCAACAAGTGGAAAATTTCATTATTGCACCGTTTCTGTAACTGGAAACAAGAAGAGTTAAAAATAAAGAGTATGAACTTGTTGAATAGTTGATAAATTTCAACCGACGCTCGGTTCCGGATCCGGACTAGTTCAAAGTCAAAAAGTTAGAAATATACACTTGCAGTAGTGTTAATTAAGACGGATCTTTATAATTTATTTAGTAGCCAAGAGTTTTGTGAAAAAAAAATGTTTTTTTTTTAATTCTGAATCGGACAGTGTTAGTGAGAACCAACGACAGGAAAAAGTTTTCAATGAAGGAAAGCATAATTGAAATAGAAATCCATGTGTTTATTGGATAGAAGTTGTTGACTGACTATCTTACCGAATGTCTCTCCCACAAAGTGCGATCCCCCACTAATAAAACAAAAACAATTAGTGTAAGGCAGAAAATATTGATAGCTTTACATTGGATTGGAACTGAATCACAATACCTTGTTATAGGAGATGTTCATGGCAATAAGTACTTTTTTTTTTTTCTTCAAAATTTTGCGAGTCATTTCGGTTAATTTACTTGTTCAACTGACTGAACAAGTGAAGGGAAATTTTTTTTATTGACAGTTGTTACGGTTTGTATTGTGTTACAGAAATGATTTTCTCTTGTTGAACAAACATAGTTAAAGAAGTAATTGTTGACTAATTGACTTGTTGTTCTGTGTTATAAGTCCCGGGACCCACCGGCTTGCCGCTATTTCCTGAGGAGGTTCGGACTGTCTGACAGGATTGATGCTACTAAGTGTGGCCTTATCCTTATCCCGATTGGTCGACGCTATGAGTTATCTCGACGTACTTATCTATCAACAACACCCAGAAAGATTGGATCATTAGACAGATATGGTATGAAATTCCCTTCAAAGTGGAAAGCGAATGCTTTAGCCTTGTCCTGTGCAATTGTTACTTGGTGGTTGTTGTTGTGGAATTTGGGAACATAATGTTAACGTACTGCAGTTCACTCCATACTGTCTGGTAGTTGCTTTTGGCGATACATTCTTCATAATGTCTTACTTCTTTTTTGAAAATGTCTGCTTTAACACAGTGTGAACTGTAAGAATGATGAATGTACAATACCCATACTCGCAGTTCTGGCATTGATCATATATGTGTCCTGCTTTGGATTTCGTCTCGGTGGGTGGCTAGTATGATGTGCTTGACGTAATTATGAATTGAATGGGTAGCTCAGTGGTTGTATGGTGTTGCTGGTATTCCTTGCTTGATTTGTATGGACAGTGATGAATTATTGCCGAAGAGCTCACGACGTCATTATTATTTTTTTACTATCGCGGGCGGTTGATCTTTTATATATAAATCAGAATACGATATATGAATAAAACACAATTTTTGTCGTTGAATTTTTTTACACTACAAAATTCTCATCCGAAAATACATACTAAAAGTATCGAAAATATGTAGGAGTTATAAAACCTACAGCACTGTTCGGGATTAAAAACTTTTCAAATGCTATGCATAATTTGTTCCAAGGCAAAAAGGATAAACTCTAAACAGAATTTTAAACGAAATGCAAAACTTTTCATTACACAGCCGAGAATAAAGAATATACAAACGGCTCAGGAAAAGTTAGCTTTTCAGCTTCAAGGAGTCAGGCAAAAAAAAAACTCTTGTCAAATTAATCGTGTTGTACAACAGCACACAGTTAACGATAGAAGGAACTGACTTTTTATTGAAGTCATTCAGTCATGATGGTGTGTGCCTTTCTGTTTAATTGTTATAAAAGTTTTGATTCCCTTTAGGGATCGCCTCTGAATCTGAATAAGGATTTGATTGTGCGTCTTTCTCCTCCTTCAATATCTACTCAATTCATGATGTTTCCTCATTCTATACGACTCCTTTGAATTCGCTTTCAAAAGGATGCACGCGATGCAACCTGGCAGTCAGGCGCTCCGCCCACTGCAACTCTTCGAAGAACCAATCAATGTTAAAATATGTTGTATTCCCTCGATGATAACGATGACGATGATGACAGAAAATCGTCTTCGGCAAATCATCTACCCTCATAGTGGATTTGGTATTGACATTATCAATGATTTTGCTCAACGGCTGGTTTGTTGACGACATTTTGTAATAAATTGTCCCTAAATTCGTGTGCTGCTGTTTCGCTAACAAGGAAAGGGAGTTATTCATTGAAATTTGGCATTGGCAGTGGTGTTTTTGTTATACTTTTACTCATTCGTCAAATATGTTAATTTGGGTTTTTTAAATAAAAGACATCTATTATTCAAATCTCAATAGAAAATAAAATGCGCGACTAGATAGCACGGACTTGCTCTTATGTTCGACACCGTTTTAAGCAGAAACATTTTTAGAAAAAGCTTAAAATATTTTTATTATTTTTTAACTTAATTTTGTATTGATTAGATTTTTTTTAGATTAGTTCTTTATTTTTTCAAATATAAAAACTTACAAATATATAATTTTAAATTAACAAAACATGGCATGGCTATATAAGCTGTATACATATATTCAAAATTATAAATGTCAAAGTTTGAATGGATGGATGTTTGTTGCTCAATAACGCCAGAACAGATCTGGATGAAATTTGCCACAGAGATAGATTATAGTCTGGAATAGCACACAGTCTCTAAAAAAGGTTTAAATATGAAAAAAATGTGTACTTAAGTTTGGGTGTTTGTTCCGCATTCATGCCTCAACCATTGCATGTATTTTAATGAAATTTGATAAGCAGCTGGATTATAAACTGGATTATCCTACAAAACTTATCGATTCAAATGGGAGAGTGACAGCACCAGCTTCGAGGGATAATATTTCAAAAGAGAGCGATCTCTTCTCTCAAAAAGAACTTGCTTCTCTTACGGTGGAGATGAGATGATTACTAAGCTTGGTCAATGTAATTCCAAGTTTGATCAATTTAATGTCATTGCGCATTTAGCTACTAAATATTTATACTCTCATAATGCAAAGTAATTCACAAATAATGAAAATTATATGTCGGAATGCCCGTGGTATTCGTAATAAATGTACCGAGTTCTTTAATTTTCTCTTAAATGGTAATGTCGATATTAGTCTTTTGTGTGAAACCTGGCTTGATGCTGATGTGCGTTTTTTAAACAGTAATTTTATATGTCATATATTAGATAGAGAAAATTTAGGTGGCGGTGTTGCCATTCTCCTCAAGAAAGAAATAAAACATGTTTTACTTCCAAAAGTTAATACTAATATTATTGAAGCAATTGGCATTCAACTGGTCCTACAAAACTCCAATAAATTAAAAATTTATTCTATCTATTTTCCCGGCGGTATATCAAATAATATCAAAAATCGTTATTTCAAAAACGATTTAAAAAAATTAATAAGTAATGACCAATTTACAATAGGCGGAGACTTTAATTGTAAACACCGGGTATGGGGTTGTCTTAGGGCAAACTGGTGGGGTAACGATTTATTAGATTTCACGATGAGATATCCCATCACTCTTATGTACCCAAATGGTCCAACTTATATCCCTGCTTCTAGGAGATCTTCACCATCTACAATAGATATTTTTCTTTCAAATATCCCTCATTGTTTTACGACACCTATTACTGCGAATGCGCTTAGTTCGGATCATCTTCCTGTCTGCTGTGGTACTACGCTTAGTCCAAATTTAATAAATGTTCAATATTTAGACCTTAAGAATACTAATTGGCACTTGTATCGTTCCTAACTTAACTCTAATATTCGTCAATCCCCAAGTTGCATTGCAACCGTTACATGTTGTCAAGATATGGACGCCTGTGTTGATTTTTTTGAAAAAAACATTTTAGAAAGGATTAGTGTATCAGTCCCTAAAAAATCAATTAACAAACGAGCTATTACTCTTCCTCGCTCAATCTTAGATCTTATTAAAGCGAGAAATATGTTCAGGCGAAAATGGCAAAGAAATGAATCATCTTAACAAATTGGTAACAGCATCATATTTAGAATTTAGAAATAAAGAGTGGAATAAAAAACTTAGTTCATTACATCCATCTGCAAGACCCTTTTGGAATATTTATAAAATAATTAAAAAAAAAAAACAGTCAAATACCACCACTCGAGTCATCAGATATAGTCTTCACTTCTTATGTAGAAAAAGCAAATGCAGTTGCAAACACTTTTGCTAATAATCATATTTCACCCTTAAATCTTAACTTCGACCCAGTTCTGACTAAAGCCTCCTAGACACATCTATCAGTGAATTTAATAGAACTGCAATAAACTTTCCGGCTAATGAGCTAATTTGTGTAGAAGAGAGTATTTAATATGTGATCTGCGGAACCAAAAATCTCCGGGAATTGATGGCATAAAAAAGCAATTTCTGAAAGAACTACATATGAGTGGATTTGTATATCTAACTGGGTTAATAAATGCATGTTTGAGAAGTGTCAATATTTTCCATTAAAATGGAAGATGGCAAAAGTTGTCCCAATTTTAAAGCCAGGTAAACCCCGAAGTGATCCTGTGAGTTATAGACCGATAAGTCTACTGAGTAGTATGAGTAAGATTTTTGAAAAAGTTATTCGAAGCAAATTAGAATTTTTTCTGAATGATAAGAATGTAATACCAATGCAGCAATTTGGTTTCAGGAAAGAGCATAATACGTCCCATCAGATTCTTAGGATCTGCAGACATGTGAAAGAAAAATTCAACCAACAAAAATATACTGGACTAGTTCTACTAGATGTAGAAAAGCTTTTGATACAGTGTGGCATCATGCACTCATACACAAGCTTATTGTGAATGAATGAATGTCCAGCTTATTTAATTAATATATTGCCATACTGTGATATTTATGTTTTGTCTTAGTCTAATTTTTGGTAAATGTTAATTTAAAATCGTTTTTATTTATTTATTTATAAAATCATTAAACTGTGAAACCAAAGATGTTAGATGTAGGGACGTGCAATTTAAAAAACTTAAATATGCTATAAAATTAGAATGTAGACACAATAAACGACCCCTGAAGATGCTGATAAACTCCAGCGAAACGTCGGGAGAGAATTTATGTACGTGTTTTCATGTACATAGTCAGACAGAATTGACCAAAAAAGCCCAATCAACGAAATTTGTATTAACAATTATTTAATTAAGCTTATTCAAAGTTTTTTGAGTGACAGAAAACTCATTGTTTCAGTCAAAGGAATAAGTTCCGTCTCGAAAATTATCCCTGCGGGCGTTCACCAAGGATGTGTTTTATCACCCACCCTATTTAATATATTTACATCGGACTTCCCAGTCCTGCAAAGTTCTGATTTTGGAATGTACGCTGATGACCTTGTGATATACTCATCCGATGAACACTCGCATATAATGAACATTATTCAAAATGCTCTTGTCGTTATTTTCGAATATTATAAACATTGGAAAATTAAAATAAATATTGGAAAGAGTCAAGCTATCTTTTTCACCAGAAAAAGAAATGACTGATCTTTACCCAGCAGCAATTTAAATATAAATAGCTGTGATATCCCATGGGTCAACAATTATCTCGAAAACAGCTCTAACGATTTTGATAAAAATTGGTGTCCGTACTACTTTGGGTATGGTCTACATTTAAGTCAAACATTTTTTTTTTAATATTTTGTTATTAACGGTAACTGCCATAAAACCATTTTATTGATTTTCGCCTTTCTCACAAACGGCTCTTCAGATTTCGATAAAAAAAATTTATACAGCAGCTCTTTCGGATTAAAAATATTTTTTTTTTTTTTGGATTTAAAAAAAAATATATTTTTTTCTTTTTTGAAAATTTAATATTTCGAAAACGGGTGGATAATTTTTTCTGAAATTTTGTTTTTAAATTTATATTATTAAATATTTAAAATGTTTAAACCAATTTTTTTTTTTTAGAAAAAAAAATTAAGAATTTTTATACATTTATACATTAAGTGAAAAACGACTTTAAAAATACATTTAGCCGTTTCTATCAAGAATCTTTTGCATAAAAAACGTGCCATCCAGTTGTGCATTTCATTTTAAGTGGATATCATACAACCTGTCTTCATCATCTAATCCCTGATTAATGTCAAAAAATGTTGTTTTTTTCTAAAATTGACAGTTTTAATATTTTGTTTTCTTTTATGATAAACTGTTTTTTTTTTTTTAAGATCGAAATCAGGTTCTTAGTTTGTTTATTAAAAGTAAAACGGATTAAAAAAGCACTGTGTTTTTATTTTATCAAAAAGGATGAAGACAATTGTTATAATTAGTACATAAAGGAATAAATGTTGTTAAACTTAACCATAAATAAACCGTGCGAGTAGTGAATCAAGCAATAAACTCGCTAAACCTTATTTATATTTTGATATTTTTGTATCTCTATAATTTTTATTAATATTTATCTTGTCATGTAAGTTCACATGAGAGCTACCAACGACCGACGAATAAACGAATAAATTCAATTGAAAACAATTTTCCTACCAACCTAAATTCTTCACAAATTCTAACAAGATTGTATAAATATAATTTATATTAATGTTTAGGCACAAACAATTACGTTTTAATCACCAAAAAAAAAATAAATTTATATTCGTAGTCACGAATTGCATCTGATTGTTACGAACAGTCAAACACTATTCGCGTTCCACATATACCATCCACCCTTGCAAGAGTAATTTGTTCGCACGCGTCTTACCTCAAAATTAAGCTTTCAACTTATACTCGTGACGAATAGAATTAAAACCATTTGAACGAAATGTCATAATGGACGAATATTCGTTAATTAGTTGGTCGCTCTCATGTACATAGTACTTAAGCCGGTGACCTCATTTAGTAGCACTTCAATGTCTCTACTTTTTAGATTTATCTAATTACTAATGAAATATGTAATGTAATGTAATCGATATGTGCAGAATGAATTTGCACGTTATTTGGATCTTGTTTTTACCGATTGACCTATTTTCTGTGAACCATTAGAGGCTAATTTAGCTGTTCAATATTGCATCCAAATAAGTGCTCATGATAAACAAAATAGTGCAAAATTTTAAACGTTTAAACCCTAAATGAATTTTAAAATCAGGGTCGACTTTTTGATAATTTTAAACGAAAACGAGTATACTTTAACGTTAAAGAGGTCTTCTAACTTTAAAAGGAGCAAAACGCTTCTGTATCTTTCTTAAACTATTTTTTTTCCCAGTTAACGTTTGACATTTCGCAACAAAAAAAGAGAGAAAATACGTTTAGAAGAAGATTATACTATTTTTGAAGATTTTGAGCTTTTCAAAAAGCCAAAAATTAATAATGTTCGAGCAAATCCGTTCGATGAACTTTGACTATTTTTACTTAATTAGAAAAAAAAAAAAACAAAGTACACACATAAATTTATTTTTGTTTTAGTAATATAAAATCTTGAACTTATTTGTTTTTTTTATGAACAAAGTGAAATCTATGTACACGATGAAAAATACAGAATGTACTAATAATTACACAAAATATCGCTAATATCAACCCGTTCGGTGCTTTTTGTTTGAAATCGGTGGTTCGTTGCGTGGGCACTCCTAGGGACATAGGCCCGCCGAACATTAATAGCATTCCTAAATGATGATATTGAATTATTTAAAATTGATGTTGAACGATTTCCGGGAATGGTATAGTCCTCACTGATGTCCTCTCTGCGATGGTCGGACTTACTAATAGCATGACGATCAGTTGGCCTCCTTCTTGTAAATTTGTAATCTTGATTAGGTCTTGCTGTATTTGTTTTTGTTTTGGCGGGCCAAGGCGATAGCAGATTTGTAATTACAATATAAACGTAAAAGCCCATTGGTAATACTGCCAATTTCCTCTTGTTGAACAATTTGTTTGTTAACTGTAACGAATTATATATGAAAATCTCTTTTTTTCTCAAATTTTAAAAATCTTACCAGAGGTTTTATAAAATTATAAATAAGGGTATTCATGCAACGGCGGAAACCCCAGATAAACTTCAGAAACCAGATAATTTTATCTGCGTAGAAATGAAATGTTAAGTTTGTATGGGAAAAATATTCTGCAATTCAGATAAAATTATCTCAAGAATTTAATGTAGAAAGCGTAGAAATAAATCTCATAAAGTTACTTCAATGAAGAGTTGATTGTTTCCTACTTTTAAGTAACTATTTTTAAGGGGACGTTCATGCAACGTCCAGCAGAAAGATATTTCTTTCTGCAAAGCGAAAATTATCTCGTTGCATGAATACCCTTAATATATGTTTCGTGTTCTTGTGGTTATGTTTAATTTTCGTTCTGTTCCATTACTCTATCTGTCAAAATAAGGTGTGTTCAACATAAAGCTTGATCAACGTAGCACTATAAAGATCTACTTTAATTAGAAGAGTTGTTTAGTGCGTTTAAAATTAGGACAAAGTTAGACAGGGGCTGCCAACTAGACGACTGCTTTAACTAGAGTTGGGTTTATTCCTTTCCTTAAACGAGGACTCTTTAAAATCTTGCACCAATATGTCTATCCCTTCATCGTCACCGCACCGGATTTTAATTTCAATAAAATCAATATAGCTAAACTTTAACTATTTTTTAATAACGTAAATTGGACAAACGTTTTAAATTCCAACGATGTAAATAAATGTGTTGATTATGTGTTGCAATGTTAATTATTGTGTTCCTGTCAAAAATAAATTGCATGTTTCGTCGTCAGTTTGTTGAATGAATTCAAAACTTAGGCGTATTCGAAATCTTAAAAATGTGTTTTTTTTTAAATGGAATAAGACTCATAAACTAATTTACTACAACCAATTTTCGTACTATAGAAAACTTTTTAATACCTCACTAAACACAATTTATAACTACGTAAGACTAAGTGTAATATATCTAAAAACCCTAGATTATATTGGAAGTTCATAAGTTCTAAAAGAAAAACTTCAATTCTTCCATCAACCGTGCAATATAAGAACAAAACCTCTTCTTGTGATATAGAAATTAGTAATATATTTGCTGACTTTTTCCAACAAACTTATAAAACGTGCAATCCTGATCACTGTGATAATTCCAACCGGAGTCGGTTAAACTGTGATATACCTAATTTAAGACTGACTGAAGCGGATGTAGTGCAATATATTGACGGCTTAAAAAGTACTTGTTCGTCTGGTCCTGACAAAATTTCATCTATATTCGTTAAAACTTCTAAGTCTTATATTAGTTCTGCAATCACATATTTATTTAATTTTTCTGGTGTTTTTCCTGAATTATGGAAATCTTCATTTATTACACCTATGCATAAGTGCGGAAATAGAAAGAAGGCTGAGAATTATCGAGTCATTGCAAAACTCTCATGTATACCATTTAGGTGGTGGCCGTGGCGAGATAGTTGTGTGTTCGCCTGTCAACCTCGTGGTCACAGGTTTTATCCCTGCCGTAGTATATGTCCTCTTATTTTTCCATTAAAATCCAATTCTAAAATAAATGTCATACAATCAGTTGCTGGCTTACTCATTACATGCTGTTTAAGCGAAGGACTAACAACATGTTATTAAGTAAGACTAGTATACCGATAAATATAACAACGCATTAAAAAATATTGCGAATTATAAGTGACATAGATAAAATAGACACCGAAATTTCTCCGCATTAGTTCAGCCGCTATCCCTGGAGATAAAATCTGAGACAACAACCACATGCAGTCTCAGAACATCGCGCCACACATCTTTTATATCCTTCTTTCTCTTCCTTAACCTCACGTCCGCGCTGTGGTGAAACAAAAAAAAACCAAAGCTTTCTGAAAATATGATCTGCAAACACATTCAGTCTTATTGCCAATCACTTATTGTACCTGAGCAACATGGATTTTGCCTCAAAAGGTCTACGACAACCAATCTTCTCGAATTCACTAATCAAGTAAACATTAATCAAAATGGACTTCAAACTGATGTATTTTACGCTAATTTAAGTAAAGCCTTTGATCGGGTGAGCCACTCTAATCTTTTAGTGAAATTAGATAGATATGAGTTTCCAGAGTGGATACTCACTTGGATCGAGTCGTATTTAATAAATCGTACCAAATATGTCAAATACAAAAACTGTATATCCAATTTGATAAATGTTACATCCCGGCTTCCTCAAGGTAGTCATATTGGGCCATTGCTTTTTATACTATTCATTAATGACATTACTACGAACATTCTTTATTCAAATTTACTAATCTTCGCTGATGACTTTAAACTTTTTAATGGTTGTACAAATCCAAGTGGACACTTGTTCTTGCAACATGCTCTTGGTAGTGTCTTCGAATGGTGCGCTTTAAATGGAATGGAATTAAATAAAAGGAAATGCAAAGTCATATTCAAGATCGAGAGAACTTATATTGTTTTCCTATTTTATAGAAGACTGTTTAAATTGACCGAATTGAGACCTTTAATGACTTGGGTATTTTATTTGACACGAAACTGTCATTTAATACTCATATTGACATCATTACAAGTAAAGCAAGGAGCCGGCTTGGATTAATCAAGAGATTTGCAAAACAATTTATTGATCGTCATATTTCAAAGATTCTTTACTTTTTACTTGTCCGTCCCGTCTTGTAGTATTGCAGCTGTATTTGATGTGCTGCTTACGAGGTTTCCATTACTAGAATCGAAAATTGAGGCAAATCCTGAAAAATACCAACGAATTTTAAGTCGAGACACACCATCTTTTCATCGATTTCAAAGCCGCATATGATAGCATAAGTCACCAAGAGCTTCTATTGGCGATGTCGGAACGCGGGATCACGAAAAAACTAATCCAGCTATGCCGCATGATGTTACAAAATACGCGGTGCAACGTGCAAATGGGAAACAGCTCAGCTGAACTTTTCCAGACGTGTACAGGGTTCAGACAAGGAGATGCGCTACCATGGGACTTCTTCAACATAGTCCTGGAGCAGATAGTACGCAAGAATGGTGTTAACCTTGAAGGCTTTTATGCGAACGACATCGATATCATCGGCCGCTCCAAGCGAGCGCCCGATGATATCTTGAAGCATTCACAGCTATTGATGAACAGGCGAAATGCGTTGGTTTTGAAGTGAATAAGGACAAAACCAAGTATATGCTATCAACAAACAAAGCCTCATCTCTGTAGTCAAGGAGTTCACGTACCTCGGAACAAACATCAATTCCACGAAGGACGTGGAAATCCGACGAAGAATTACCCTAGCGAACCGCTGCTACTTCGGTTTGGCCAAACAAATGGGCTCATAACTCCTGTCTCGAAAGACAAAGTGCAAGCTTTACAAACCGCTAATTTTACCAGTTCTGCTCTACGATGCCGAGTGCTGGGCGATAAGTAAAAAAGCGGAATTGATACTGGGCACTTTCGAGAGAAACATTCTTCGGGGGATATTTGGTCCTATATGCGAAGTGGGCGAATGGAGGAGAAGATTCAATCCACAATTGTACGAGCTGTACCAATATGTGGATGAAGTCCGAAGAGCCAAAGCGCGTCGACTACACTGGCTCGGCCATATCGAGCGAATGGAGAGCAACGCTCCAGCCAAGAAAATCTTCGAATCCCAGCCCCCAGGTTCGAGACGAGCAGGAAGACCGAACCTCCGCTACAGGGACCAGGCGGTTACAGACGCAAGAACGCCTGGTCTCGGTGACTGGAGGGAGCGTGCGAAGGACCGCAACCGATGAAGGACTGCAATATATCAGGCAGCGACCCTCCTTGGACCGGGATCCTGATAAGTAAAATCGAAACTGTTCAAAAACAACTTCTGTTCTTTATTCTCCGTGATCTTCCTTGGGATCCCAATCAACATCTACCACCATATGAAAATCGTTTGAAACTGCTCAGCCTTTCTATGCTTAAGAAGAGGAGGGAAGTGAGTAATTCCTTTTTCTACTTTTATCGGGATCAATTTATTCTCCAAACATCCTGACCCCATATCCTACATTCTTTTATATAACTTCCGCCAGAATTTATTATTGATTAAATACATAATTAAATATTATGTATTAATTGATTTTAACATATCAAAAAATTGTTTAAAAAAAATATTATTATTGTGTTTTTTATGTAAAATTTTATTCTTTCTCATATGTTAGTATATTTAAAATTACTGTTAGATTGTATAAGTAAATTTTTTTACAATTTTTTAAATGTTTCTGCAGTTGAAATAAATAAATGAAAAATAAATAACAAACATTATTTTATTCCCCTCGCTTAGATAAGTCCGAAATGAATTCGTGGCAGCATCAATATTTTTTTTTACAATTTTTCGTCAAATTTTGTTAAAGCCTCGTAGAAATAAGGCCAACCATTTGCCAATCAAAAATATTTAAAGATTTTTCGTGTGCTTTCCAAAATATTTCCGTCATTTACTTGGAAAATTTCAAGCTGTCATTTGCATTGGGAAACTGAAAGAAATTTCGACAAAAAATCAATTAACAAATGCTGAACAAAATTTCTCATAGGCTTATACTTTTAGAAATTTTGTTTTTTTTTTTGGAAATTCATACTTTATAAAACATTGCAATATTTGTGTATTCGGAAACAGTATTCTCTCTTAATTAATACATGCTATCCTCATCAACATTACAATAAAAATAAAGAAGAATGTTTTGAAAGGTCATTAAAGAAAATGTATTCCCTTTTGACAATCTAACAATTAAAACCAGACCTTTATTCCCACTGGAGTTGCCCAGTCCGATTCATGGTCCTTTATTTCTAATTTCAGCTCTTTAATTAAGTGCACGAAACCCTTTGATTAACTCTTCTGGTCATAGAAATATTTAAAAAAAAAGAAAACATGCTAAGATGTTTCCCTTTCCCAAAATAACCCTTTCCCAGCTTATTATACTAAAATATATAGTTAGTCTACTGAGGAAAGGTATTTCGAAAGTTGTGTACTAGATGTACGTACCTAATTATTATTTAAATTTAAATTCCTTTTTTTAAGATTCATTCTCTTTTATATACAATGGCATCAGCATCGGCATCGGCATATTTCCATCCAAGCGGAACAATGAAGAATCCTTTTTCATCGTCGATTCTCTCGTCGTCGTCGTCGTCGGAGATTATTTTAACTTAATAAGGATAATTTCATTATCCTAATTACCCTTTCAAGAAAAAAACGAGTAAAAGAAAAACACAAAATTACCCTTGCCTTAAGTGCACACAAAATACCAATCGTTTAAAGAAAAATGAGTCCTTTGACTAAAGGCTAAAAATACAAAGAGCATCGAAGAACGCATTTGGAATGGGTTTTGTTAGAAACTTGATTACTCCTTTGTAAATATGTACTACTCGCAGACTTTAGAAGGAAGCTATCAATCGACCACGACTACAGGATGTTAAAGAAGATCCGCTGCAATTCTTTGAACATTTTGCAATTTACCCCAAGTTGAAAGGTTGTTCTTACGATTTCTTAGTTAGTTCCGCCAAGAATTGGAAAATTTATAAAATTAAGATTGAAAAGAAAAGAATATAAGACCTCATTAATAAAAATAAAGGGCTGTTTTTTTTATTATTTTGGAGAAGTTCACGGGATGTGTTATTTAAAATCATGAATGCATTAACATTTTATCAAAGGACACGTTGATGCCCCGCCAAGTTCTGGTACTATACTCTTTATTAATAGGAACAAACTCAGGAGATTTGCGACCCCTCTATCTTCAATACCAATGAAGTCAGAAACTTCAAACTTCAAACATTTGCTAAGCTAGTCAAGCAAACACAGAATCCTTAACAATTTTTCGCTAAGTTTTTCCTGAGATATAAGCCTTTTAAAATCACAAAAACCGTAACTTATTGGGCACTCACAATTATATATCATCAAAATTATGGAGCACTTCCCGATATCGCAGAATCTGGTAATTTCGCACAACGGTAGGCGAGTGGTAGGCCTTAAAGTACGAAAAAAGAGAAAAAAATAAAATTTAAGATTTTTCAGTTAGGAGGCGTGGCATCCACCTTAAAGCTTGGTAACGAAGAACGAACCAGGAATTTTAAAATTTTGCATACAGACGAGACGTAAGCAAGAAAAATTGTGGTGAAAAGCCATAGATCACTGTCGTAAAAGTTAGTAAAGCGGTGAAAAACTGATACCGAAAAAGCTATTGGGACAAATGAGAGACATCGGATCAAGATTGCTGACGATTTATTAAATCAACATTCATAAGAGGCATGATCGATTCATGCAAATCTGAATGGAAGTATTTGAATATTGTCTTGGTTACTTTTTGACAAGTATTTGGAAAAATTTAATAAAATGCACCACTGGATCGCACGTACTTGCTCGTATGTTCTATTACATTATATGCAAAATATTCTTAATAGAAACGGCTATATTTTTAAAGTCGCTTTTTAGTTAAATTTGTATACATACAAATTCTTAAATTTAAAAAAAAAATGGTATGAACATTCTAAATATTTAATAATTTAAACTTAAAAACAAAATTTCAGAAAAAATCGTCCACCCGTTTTCGAAACATTGTATTTTCAAAAAAAAATTCTATTTCAAAATACCACAAAATCTATTTTCTGAAAATTTTGAAATGCAGTATTATTTAGACTCTGAAGCAGCCCCTGTATAAAAATTTCGATCGAAATCCGTTGAGCCGTTTATGAGAAAGTCGAAAATCTAAAAAATGGTTGTATGGCAGGTACAGTTAATATCAAAATATTAAAAAAAAAAATGTTTGGCCAAAATGTAGACCATACCCAAAGTAGAACACACACCTATTTTTAATAAAATCGTTAAAGCCGTTTTCGAGACAATTTTACCGTTAGTCTTGGACCTAAAAAAACGTCAAGTACCGTTAGATTTGGACCTAGAAAAACTATTCAAAAATCTATTTTAGACATTCACCTAAAACGCTAAACTCTGAAACGTTAAGGCCGTAAGACAGTCCTAATTCCTGAGAACGACGAGGAATCAACACATTCGGGTCTTCGGCAACACTTTCACTTACAGCAGCGACATTTTCAGTGGTACGAGCGAAACGATGATGCACAGGCCTTACAATGCTTGTAACCAATCCAGTTTCTTCAAATTTCTTCACAATTTTACCAATTGCTTGCGTAGTTGAACGATTATGTAAACCATAATCTCCTCTTAAAGCACGATATGTGGCTGTGGGAGAACACCATTTTTGTAGTAGGTTTTAACAATTTGTATGTGTTGTGCGATAGTTAAGCGATTTTCGTAAATGTCACACTTTCAACTGAAAAAAAAATTGGTTTAACAACTTAGTTTGACAGATGTCGAATTCCAGCCCTATACTTTTGAAACCGCAAAATGGATAACCCTTTATTAATCTTTAAAAACCGCTCAGGTCAACCAGCACGAAATGAGAAATGGAAGTTTAAATCACAACCATTGGAAATTGTAAAAGATTATACTTACATCGGCATCACACTTACGCATAATTTTCACATGAAAAAACACTTAACTTGTAAGTTAGAAAAAGCCAAAGCAACGATAACAGTTAACTGGAACCGAGTTTTTAGCAACAATCAAGCAAAATAGAAAGTTTTTAAGGGAACAGCTACAGCTATTATGTTTTATGATGTACAGAATTGTGGCTATAAGAAATATGAGGAATTAGAATTCTTACTGAGGTATTTCGTTAAGAAAATGTTGAAATAACCTAGCACAGTACCAAACTACATGATAAATTTAGAGACTGGCCTGTCAGAGCTTCTCATGACCACACTCAAGCTACAAGTGGATTATCTGATACGAGTTATACAAATGGAAGATAATAGGCTCCCAAAAAGAATTGCTATCCAAGTTATCAGGAACAACGCAAATTGGTTCGCAGAATGGCATTATTTAGCCAGGCAGTGTAGATTCGAGTTATCTCTGGACCTTGAAAACATAAATTCTTGGAAGTCCCAACTTTACCAACTGATGCAGAAAATAGATGATAAAAAAATGCAAGCTTTCATAGAAATAGCACAGAACTCTTCAGCTAAAATCATGTATGGAACGTTAAACCACAACCTTTGCAAGAAAAAACTATTTTAGCAGTGCACTCAAAGTACATGAAATATCCACAATTTTCAAACTAAAAGGGGAATTGTTTGGTCTTAACTATCGCCCACATAGAGCTGATCTGGAAGAACTTTGCAGTTTGTGCAACTTAAGAGAGCGTGAAGATGTCAGCCACTATCTAGGAAGATGTCTTATACTCCAAGAAATCAGAAAAGTTTACTGGAATAAATTAACTCTTGAAGAGGGAGAAATAAGGCTGATACACAATGGTCAATGCTGGAAAAGGGTTTTTGGGTTTTGCAATGAAGCAATTTTATACAGATCAAATGTAATAACTATGGAGTCTGGTCAAAACAGCATTAGTCCGTTTTTTCGAATTTGAGTTAGGTATGCAGAACTGTACAGAACAAAATATACTTTCGTTTGGTCCTAACAGCATAAGTCTAGCTAAACCGATTGAAAAGATATTCGATGGTCCTAATCGCATTTACATTTCATCATATTTTAAATTGTATTTGGTCAAAACAGCATAACTTCACTTATGTTGTTTTAACCAAATAACAACTTTCTATTATTCAAATAACAATGTGGTCAACACAACATAACTCCAACTATATCTTATTCGCTTTTCTGTTGTTAAATAAAATAACGACGGTTTATTTTCAAAAATTAATCATAGTAGGTAAGCAATTTTGTTTAGCAATTTTCGTCGAAACCTCAGGGTCTTGTTTTATTAACGAGGTAACGTATTGTAGTGCAGTCGATCATTTTTCAGAGTGAAATATTTTATTGTGAAGTGATATTGAAAAATAATGTATAGCAGAGCCACGATGCTAGTTGAGTTAGCTCGATTGGGTATGTAATAATTACAAAAGTGAATTTTGTGATAACAATTAAAGATGAGTTATGTATGTATATTTTCTCTGAAATGGTTTCCTTTTCAATAAAATTATAGCACATAAGCCGAACAGGACAAATAGGTCACCGCCATCAGTATTGAAATTAAACATGGACACGTCTTTAACGGGTAAGGGGTGAACATTTTTAATTTGAGGGAATGATCTGTAAAATGTTTTTTTTTTTTTTGTTAAGGATTCATCATCAGCGCCAGACATTCAGTCAGAGTTGATGGAATTACTGGACTCTTCTGATGATAGCTTGGCGGATCCAAATTTTTACCGGAATTAGAAGCAGTTGGTGATATTCAAAATGAGGAAGATCTGGAATCGCAAAATGATAATGGCACAGTAAACCAAGAGGAAACAGCTAACATGGAACATAACCCGTGGAAACGGTCTATTCGTCGGCAACGGAAATTTAATCGAAACACAGGTAAATCATATACTACCGCTAAAAATGTTGCTAAACGAGCACCAGCATCAAAAAAATTATGAGGTTGTCGCAACAGTTGTAATAAAATTTTGGTACCTAACATACAAAAGCAAATTTTCGATGACTATTGGTCGCTTGGCTCTCATGATGCCAGAGCATCTTTCGTTGGAAATTTAATTAACCAAGATAAGAAGAAACGCAATCGCTCAATACCAATATCAAATCTTAAAAACAGAATATGGTTTTTATTTTATTTCTTCGAAATTAATGGAAAACGAGAACGGGTATTCAAAAGCTGTTTCAAGGCAACTCTCGATGAAACTGACACTTTCATAAGAACTGTGCTCCAAAAGAATCTATCATCTGTTACTGGAATTGTGCCTGCAGATCAACGTGGTTACCACACTCCACCGAATAAGACTTCAGATTATTTGATTGAGTCAGTAAAGGAACACATAAAGTCCTTTCCTTCGTATGAGAGCCACTACACACGAAGGACGAACGATAATCGTATTTTACTGGCAAATTTATCTCTGGCAAAAATGTGCGCCATGTGTAAAGACACCGAACAAGAAAAATATGTTTCAAGGACAATTTGCGAACGAGAATTTCATAAAATGAAATTAACTTTTAAGCGACCCAAACAGGATACATGCAACACCTGCGATACCTTACAAATGAAAATTAAGGTTGCACTTGAAGGAAAGAGTGATGAATTAGACCATCTTTAAATATTGCTATCATGAGGAGGCAGATATGGCATATAAAACAAAAAAAGAGACAAGATAGAAGCTCAAGAAGACAGAACGAACGCTTGTTTCGTCTTTGATTTGCAGTAATGTCTTCCAACCCCAAGCTTGGCTACATCGGTCGCTTTCTGTAAAAGCCAGCTTTGGACATTTAATCTTACCATACATGACCTATCGGATGGAACTTCAACAAATTATATGTGGCATGAAGGAATTGCAGGAAGAGGCGCAAATGAAATAGCTTCGTGTCTATTTCTGCATCTTAAAAATCTTCCAATAACAATCAAATCTGTTAAATTTTATTCAGACACATGTGGCGGGCAAAATAAAAGCACAATAGTTGTTGCAATGTTTCTACTATCGATGCAAACATACACAATCGGAATTAAGAAGGCTGAGCATACATTTTTAGTTCCTCATCACACGCATATGGAATGCGATATTGATCACGCTGTCATCGAAAAACAGAAGAAATATGCAAACTCAGAAATATACCATCCTCATGATTGGTTTCACCTTGTGAAATCATGTGGGAAAAAGAAAAAAATTTTGGTTCATGAATTGAAGCCGGAAGAAGTTTGGAATTTTTCAAACTTATTGAAGGCCAAAGCAGGTTTTGTTGTCCGCAAAAAAGACGAAGATGGTAACAAGTTAGTTTGGTTTTCAAACAATAAAAAGAATAAAATATTTGAAATCAGATCCTGGAATAATATTTTTCAAGACAACATTGAATGAAGAAACGGATTTTTGACGTGTATCTAAGTTTTAAACGAAGAGGAAAGAATTCGTCTAACTTCACTTTGGAAAATGTGCTACCACCAGCGATATCAGAAGAAAAAAAATGATATAATTCCTCTTTTACCGCTAATTCCAACAATTTTCCATGATTTTTATAAACAAAATTGAAGTCAAAAGAGATGGTAGAAGATAGAGACTATGATCTAGTAGATTCATCTGATGAAGAAAATTCGTTGTATCAAAAAAACACTATTTATTCATCCAAAACCCTTAGAATTCCTTTTTTTAAGCTATATTCAAACTTTGTTCTTACTTTGTTATTGTTTTTGCTATTATTTTTATTATTGTGAAATAAATTAGTTTGTTAAAAAAAGTAAATAAGTTTACGAAATTTATTTTAATAGAGGAAATTATCTCCACCTATTTAAAATGAAATTAACAATCCGCTTGGATAAAACAACATATCTCCCTTAAAACATGTATACAAACATAAATTTGAAAAAAAAAAAAAAAAATTATATTCATTTAATATCATTATTTATAGAAATATTGCATTAAGATATTTCTGAAATAACCAAAACCATATTTAGAATTTTTTTTTGTACTTTAAAACGCGTTTTTCTCAAAACTAAGATTTCGGACTTATGTTGTTTTGACCATACTCTATAGTTAAGAGAGTCGTTTTAGGTCAAATTATATTAATTTTATGTTACCTTCTTATTTTTCCATTTTGTCTGAATATTTCTTTTTTCTTTTTATTTATTGACCTGTTGTTTCCTAGTCCACAATAAATTAATTACCATTTCATCCATCTTTAATATTGTAGGTAATAATTATTCAATGTAAATATCTATAAAATTGAGTTGTTTAAACAGGTTCTACACTTAACTTCAACAACGAGCGAACGAGGGGCGCTCGGGTGTTCTGTGCATACCAAACGCCCATCGTCCTAGATGGAGTAAATCCCATTCCTGTTAATTTTGGTGCCCTGTCTAACTCAACTTAATGTTTAAATGTACAAATAATGTATCAAAAAATCCTTATTTAAAATTGTCTTGTAAAACAAATATATGTTACCACTCAGACAGACGGCAATCGGCCATGTCTTCATAATAGATGTAAGTCAAACTTTGTAAAAATCTTTTTGAAAAATAAAGCATTTTTTAATAATAATAATAATAATAAATATAAGACATCTTTTATATAAAAAAAAAATAATTAAAACGAAATTAAAAATCTTTAGCATACAATGTGATTGGACATAAGAGCAAGTACGTACGATCCAGTCGTGCATTTTACTATTATTTTTTCGAAAAAGAAAAAGAACTGACTGAGAGTCCGGACCAAAATGTTCAAAATCCGCACAACACCAAAACGTCCACTTTTTCACTGGCATTGTCCCAAATTCTGCAAGTTAGCTTTCTGAAGTCGAAGAGTTCACCCTCGTTGCTGAATTTGATTTTTGTGATGAAATCAGGTACAGCTGCCAACTGCTTCAGAACAAAGTCAGCAAAACTGAGTCAATGTTGCTTGCTATAACTTGCTTTTAGTGTCTGGAAAACGAAAATTAAAAAAATATAGAAATATTTTGACAAGTACTTTATGGTGCTCGCTTAACTACCTAGAGTTATTTATACAAAGGAGGCCACAAATTGATCACATTATCGGGAAATTGCTTTACACTTGCTGGCATTAGGCTTTGTTTTGATAAGTAAACTACCTTCTATGATCTAGACGAATTCTGTCGCGAAATTCTTTGATTAAACAGCACAGGAAGACCTCGTAGTTCTTAGGTGACCGGTCAACGTCGACCAAATGACGTACGAAAACGCTTGGGACTTGAGGATTTACGGTTCCAACCAAAGGTGCAGCAATATATAGCTACACCTCGCACGACTACTGAAATTTTAAAATATTTGGTTACACTCCAGATAAGTTGGAATTTATTTTTGAAGTCATGAATCTACATGTGAGAACAACCTCAAAGTATTAAAGCTCTCAGACAGAATTTACTACAAGAACGTAAATATGTAAGATTTATGGTGATTTAATGTTCCCCAGAAAAAGCAAGTTAAGATATAACTTTACCTGTTTTGGACCCGAGCCAATCACATATAGAATGCTTGGTAGATAGGTACCGTTTTTTTTTTACATATTTGCTTGAGTATAAAAATGTTGCCTCAAATTGACTTTGTAAAATATCTCCTCCCATAGCTTACAGTTTATTCTAAAAAAAAAATATACAGGTCAGGTCATACAGAAGCTCCGTCCTTCATGCATGCATCAGCGTAAACTGGTAAATTTTCCTACATTAACCAAATTCCGCAAGCTGTATAGGATGGGAACCGGGTATACATATACCTTAACTCCGACATTTATTTCTGCGTCAAAACACCGTAGCCACATTATTAAAAAAAAAAAAAATATTAAGCTCCCGACAAAATAACATATACACACACACATATTTCAAAGCCTTTTAATACAGATGCAGAGGGTGGGCTTAAATCAAAAACTAATTTATATACAATGCCAGCGGCAGCATCATTCATCCAAAAATAAGCTATTTGCATTCTGCACGAAGGAACCAGGTTACAGCGATAACACTGTGAGAGAAGACTGAATATATGTATTTAGTTACCTCGAAAATATCCAATATTGTGGTGTGGTTTTCTTCCCATTTTCAGTATGATACCAGACCACGTATGTCGCGTCGCATGGCTTCTCCATTCGCAGCGTGCAATATTGGTTAAAGGATTTAATAACCAGACTTTAACGCCATATATATATGTACATAGGACTTCAACAAAACGTGTGAAAGATTACTTTGAGCCAACCAAAAAATTACTGTAAATTACAAAATGATGATGAACGACATTGCCTTTTGTTTTCCACACTCGCATAGTCTATATGAGTTCTTTGTGCGGATTTGTATGCATCAGATGATGCGTCGCAGAGTATAAAAATATTGGGTTTCTTAACAATGACTTCTTCTGAATCCATTCACTTTTCAGAAATGATTTTCTAACAAGGTACATAACGTGTTTTCATTGCAGTCAGGGCCGTGCTTTTCTGTGTTTTTAAAAATCATGGATTTAAAAAAGACGTAATTTTGTTACAAAGCGTTCCATGCGTCAACACATTAATGTTTGACTTTCGCAGTGGACGGCAATGCATTTTTACTTGCGATTATAGGTACTATAAGGCAAGTTATGGATTCGTGCAAAAAAAGAATCTAACAATCAAACATGCCATACGATCATAGAGAACAAAAAAGTGGGTCCCCCAATTCCGTCTGTCTGTATGTCTGTCTCCGAGTCTACAGACTAAACGGTTGGATAGATTTGCGTCAAACTTGGTACATATTGTTTTTTCGGTAATATGCCCACACGTTTTTTTCCTTTTTTTTTAAGACGACAAATAACAGCAGCATACATTTTTTTTGGCCAAAAACAAAAATCTTATTTTTCTTAAAAACGGCTCCAAGGATTTTCATAAAAAAAAATCAGTTCATTAATGAATGGAAAGGCTACCTTTAAACAATTTTTTTTTTGGAAAAAAATAATTATATTTGGTACCTCTAGTAGAACCATTTTTTCGGTTTTCGATTTTCTCGGAAATGGTTAATTTGATTTTTTTTAAATTTTTTACGCAGAAGCTCCTAGAGAATTTAAACACTATTGTATACTAAAATTTTTCAAAAAAAATTTTTTTTGGAAATTATTTTTTTTTTTTGAAAACTCAAAATTTCGAAAACGACTCAATAGATTTTTACAAAACTTCGTATTTCGTGCTTTTTTTACAATATCTTGAATAGTTAAAAAAAATATATTTCTAAAATAAAAAACAACTGTACCTTCCATACAAATGTTAAAAAACCGTTAGGAAAAAAATGTATTTCTCGAAAACGGCTCGAAGAATTTTTATAAAAAAAAATTGTGTGTTCTTAAATTAGTACAGTTCACTTTTAAATATAAAAATATTTTTTTTTGCGTGCTTATGAACGGTACTTCCCATAGAAACACTTTTCATATTTTCGACTTTCTCAATATTGGATAAACCGATTAAAATAAATTTTGTTTATACAAATTTTCCCTAAAAATGTTAATATGACTGCATACTTACTCAAGTTTTCAGAAAAAAGTTTTTCGATTTTTTAAAAATAAATAATTTTTTTTTTTTTTTTTTTTGTGAAAGATCGATTTTTCAAAAACCAGTCACATAATTTTTTTTTAAATTTATTTATATTAATAATATCTCCAAAATGGCGTTTCAATTTTTTTTCCGAAAAATGTTTTAAAAATTTAATACATAGATTTTTTTTTTAGATTGAAGGCCCAGGAATTCATATTGTCATTTTCATTCATGGTGATAAAATTCACATTCAGTTTTTATTAAAAATCGCATATGATGAAATATCCAATTTATTATTGATCAAGTTGTGTGATGTACTTTGTTGTCGAAGGCTTAGGTTTCGCTTGTCGGCTTCCAGGGTTCTAAATTAAGTAAGTACAATAAGCTTTAGTTTTTAAAAGTTCTTATTAGTAACTCCTTTATTATGATTTTCACTAGCATTGAAGAAACCGATCAGCTTTCAGTCCTCGGCATGTGCATCACAGACCACCTCTTGTGGAATGAACACATATTTGATGTCGCCAAAAACGCTGCAAAGTGTTTGGGCTTTCTTCGAAGGTGTAAGAAATTCTTCTCCCCGTCTGATCTGGCTGTAATCTATAAGGCCTTCATTCGTTTAAAGCTGGAGTATAACTCGCACATTTGGGCAGGAGCTCCCAAAACTCATTTCAATCTTTTGGATAGAATTCAAAATAGAGCTCTAAGAATGATTGGCGATAGAACTATAGTCGAAAAATTTACATCTCTAGAACATCGTCGAAATGTTATATGTCTATCACTATTTTATCGCTATTTTTATAAACACTGTTCCAGCGAAATAGCCAGTTGCATTCCTCCCCTTAAATTTTTTAACCGTAATACTCGCGCTTCTAGGAATGCTCATCAGTTTACCCTTGAGCCCAACTTCGGACGTACTGTCAAGTACAGAGATTCTTTCTTTAGCCGTACAACGCGAATGTGGAATACTTTACCCGGCTCTATTTTCCCCTCCCATTTTGATATTCAGAAATTCAAAACCAATGTGCATCGGTATCTCCTCTTGCATACTTCCCTACTTTCCTAACGCTCGCACTGTGCTTGTTCATTTTAAGGGTAGTCAAAACCCCTTTAGTGCGCGCATCCGTTAAAAAAAAAAAATATATATATTATATATAATAAAATATATTTCCTTTACAATATATGGAAAAAATGATTTAAAGGTATTGGTATTTTAGAGTTCTTTGTTTAGGCTGAAGTAATTCGCTGCCAATGCTAATCAAGGTATCGGCTTCTTTTATATCGTGGTAATGCTGAGTAGGTTCCTTCTTTATGGGTAAAGCCAACCTTGTTCGCTTTATATCGTTATGACTGACACGTCCTAAGTCAGCTATCCACGTCTTGCGATGGCTAACCACGGTTTTTACCAGCTATCTACGGTTTGCGACGGCTATCAACGTCTTGTGACGGCTCTCAAGCAGTGTTGCCGACTAAATAAAAAAAATATCATGATTTTTTTCATGAGATTACAAAAAAAATCATGAGATTGCTTTTTCTTCATTAAACATACAAAAAGCACTGTAAACTTATGATCATAGACTTTTCCGGTTTTTGTCTTATTCATCTTTATAGTCAAATGAAAATTTGCTAACATGTGAGCGTTTTTTACGCATACTTGTGCGAAATAAACAATGATTTGACAGTTCAGCTTGGGGCATAATAGTTTTTCTATGCTTATGATTCACAGAAATTGGACAATATTTATCAATCAAGGGCTTAGTAACTTTATAATCAAAACAGTCCTGATTTTTGACTAGGTCATTTGTATGAATAAGCCGTCTATGATTGAATCGACCACAAGTGGATTTTTTATTTTGGTTTTGAGAAGCGTAACCTTTGAAAAAATTAGTTCAGTATTAGCTCAATGAATTCATGTTTTAATGAAATGAGAGTGAAAAATCATGGAAATCATGATAAATCATGAGATTCGGCAACACTGCTCTCAAGGGTTTTCACCGGCTATCAACGTCTTGCGATGGCTCTCAACGGTTTTCACCGGCTATCTCTGTGCTTATAAGTCGTTGATGATGATGAATGGAGTGCAGATGCTATAGGAGCATGCTGTCGATCGGGTAGGTATTTCTATTATTGCAGGAACGTAGGCGGGAGGGGTGTCTTGTATTAAAATGGTATGTATGATAGATATATGTCCGATGATGTTTTTTTTTTGCTTAGGCTGGTATACTACGGTGCGAGAAAGTAACGGGTTATCCATTTTGCGGTTTCAAAAGTGAACGTAAATAAAACACATATAAAATATTTTTTTTCATGATATTTCTATTATACCATTCAAATGACCGCCACGCGAATTATTGCAGCATCGATTCATTTGAGGTAATTTTCGACCACTTTTTGACACATATTGGGCGGTATTTCTACTATAACTTGACGAAATGTCGTTTTCACATGCTCAAGAATTAAAGTTTTATCTGCATAAACACGGTCTTTCGCATAGCTCCACAAAAAAAAGTCCAGCGGTGTCAAATCGCATGATCTTGGTGGACACATGATATCTCCACGACGAGAAATAACGCGGCCAGAAAATGTCTCTTGCAATAAAGCTATATTCGCTGGAGTTGTGTAGCATGTGACACCATCTTGTTGAAAGCACATATTCTCCAAGTCGTATTTTTCAATAGCAGGCAAAAAAAAGTCGGATTTCATATGACCATAACGCTCCGAATTGACGGTGATAGTTGTTCCATCGTCGTTTTCGAAGAAGTAAGGTTCAATCACACCTCCGGACCAAAGAGCGCCCCAAACAGTGACTTTTTGGGGATGTAATGGCCTCTCTTCAATTACTTGAGGATTCTCAGAACCCCAAATACGAAAATTTTGTTCATTAACATACCCACCGAGTGAGAAATGTGCTTCGTCGCTGAAGAAAATTTTGTTCGAAAATCGCCGTCCACCGCCTGTTGTTCAAGCACACATTCGACGTATCTACGACGTTGTGAATGGTCAGCTGGGTTCAGTTGTTGTGTGAGCTGAACTTAATATGGATGTAGGTATAGATCCAAATGCAACATACGCCATAATGTGCCGTAAGACAGTCCTAATTCCTGAGAACGACGAGGAATCGACACATTCGGGTCTTCGGCAACACTTTCACTTACAGCAGCGATATTTTCAGTGGTACGAGCGAAACGATGATGCACAGGCCTTACAATATCCGCAGCCAATCCAGTCTCTTCAAATTTCTTCACAGTTTTGCCAATTGCTTGCGTTGTTGGACGATTATTTAAACCATAATCTCCTCTTAACGCACGATATGTGGTTGTGGCAGAATCACCATTTTTGTAGTACGTTTTAACAATTTTTATGCGTTGTGCAATAGTTCAGCGATCCATTTTCGTAAATGTCAGAGTCTCAACTGAAAAAAAAATTGGTTTAACAACTTATGGCCTTTTCGATTGACCGTCCGGAACAGGTTCCCCCAATAAAACAGCCGTAAGCAATTTGACTGATTCTGAATTATATATATCACTGTATTTGTGAAAATTAAATTAATAGAAAATCACATCGGCTAAAAAGAATTTCCAAAACACTTGATTTCAATTTAGATACACATTTTCTTGTATCAATAATAATTATAACTTGCTTCTTTTTATTTTATTTTACCAGAAAATGAGTTTAAATTCAATAAACACAACGAAATTACACAACAAATCAAGCCGATTATTTTGACATTTTAATTGTGTAAGTGTATTAGTGATTCTGTTTTCGATTCTGAAATGAAATCCAGAATCGTTTTCTGTTCTGTACAGAGTAACAACTGTCATTTTGTGGGGGTCAGAACAGTTCTGGACGGCCAATCGAAAAGGCCATTAGTTTGACAGATGTCGAATTCCAGCCCTATACTTTTGAAACCGCAAAATGGATAACCCTTTATTTATAAGAATAACAGATGCGTAGGTGTGGGGGTGTCAGGAACGGGGGAAAAAGGGTTACAGGAGTGTTTTGTAATATATTATGCATGCCAGTAATTTAGCAGCTTAGGCGATGCGGTGTGGTTAGGCGGCGAAACATGTAATGCTTCATTACAGTGGATAAAAAATATATTTTAAGCACCTTTCAATCCAAAAGAGATAATCGACTTGAGAAAATCAAACCTGAACCAGATTCTTTCAGGAAAATTAACAATAAGAAGTCAAACTTTCCGGGAAAAAAATATGAAAAATGTATTCATTAACCACGACTCGATCGCACGAACTTGCTCTCATGTTCGATCTCATCTATTAAGAATCTTAATATATTATCAAAGTCGTTTTTTACTTAATTTTTTATATACAATTTTTTCTCTAAAAAAAACTTGGTATGCTAATTTTAAATATTTAGAACCGATTTTTCAATATCCTGATGAACATCCACTTAGTTGCCAGAGTCATAAACTTAGTTGACTGTTAAACAACCGGATAACAACATCGAATTTTTCAATCCATGAAAAAACAATATATAGAATAATTTAATTTTAACGTCACTTTTATTTATCGAACTTTTCATTGAAATTAATTTTTGCTTAACTTTTATTTCAAAGCAATAATTTTTCAAAGTTTTTTGACATCGAAAATAACTATTTATTTTATTTCTTAGATAACTCCTTATTCCGTTCTAAAATGAGCAGATAACCTTATTCCTAGATTAATTTGTATCTGACTGTTGAAACTGAATGCTCAACTGACTATTGAAAAATTGGAACTTAAATTTTAAATACAAAAAAATATTTTTCGAAAATGTTTGTATGGAGTATTATTTATAATTTGAAGGACATCCTATAAGAATATTTTGATCAAAATCCGTCGAGCCGTTTATGAGAAAGTTCAAAATCAAGAAATGGTTGTATGGCATACCGTAATATTAACAAAAAAAATGGACCGAAATGTAGAGAAGAGTGAAAGCTCTACTAGCGGACAGCTCCAATACGTCAACAATTCAATTAACGGGAAAAATTTTCGGGAACAAAATTCTTCTTTGAAATTCTCATACAAATTACTTTCCTAACTTATTATAAGTATTATTATAAGCGGACACTCTCATAAACAGACGCCGATACTTTTTCATGGCAATTTAAATAGAAAACCTCACATACGCGGACAAATAATTTTATTGAGGGATTATTTTTATCAACAAATCAAGCAAACTAAAAAACGAAAGGACCGTTCTCAGTATAGTTTATCTATTATTTTTCCTACGTAAGCAATTCCATAGGAAAATCTTCGATAACCGGACGAGAAGCCCATGAGTGTCCGCTTATTAGAGCTTTCACTGTATACGTAAAATAATGCACCCACTTTTTTTTATCAAAATCGTCAGAGAAGTTTTCCAGACAATTGAGATGATGAAAAAATCGTATGGGATTCGGCCATAAAAAAAACGATTCAAAAATCTACTTCACACAATCACTTAAAACCCTTAAATACCAAGTTTGAAGGAAATCGCATCAGCCGCTTAGGCTGTAGAGCGTTGTACAAGCAGACAGACAGACGGATTTGCTGGACCAACTTTTGTTGTGTTCTTTATCATCGTAATGTCAAGTTTGATTAAAATCTCGAGTTCGGTTTTTTTTTTCAAATGCAAATCTTGCCCTAGAGTAGCTATGTATAGCGCAAGCTAATTTTGAAATCTAATTCACCTTCTGATGGGAATGCAACACAATACAGACTTAGCTAGGAGGAAAAGCTTCTAGCTTACAATTAATTGATCGAGTCATTTAAGCCCCTTGTGGCTTAGCATTTTTCTATCACCAATGAAGATAATACAACTTTTCGAGAGGAAAATCTTGAGAGTACGCACATGACTTCCCAGTTCACTCATAGTCTGCCAGTTTAATATATGCAAAGTTCCCGCCTTGAAAGACAAAGTAAAGTAGAGGCGACTATCCATCAATTTCATATTAAGGCATTTAATATCAATTGTAACCTTCTACTGAGACTTATAGTTCAAATAATCCTAATTGCCACGATTGTCTGCATTGTCTGCTGATCTTTTAGAGCGTTTAGTATGTGTTCTGATTGTTACCAGGGATTAGTTAAATAACAACCGACTTAATTGCAACTAAATGCGTATTACCTGCGTCGATATTATTGAAAATTCAAGTCTTTTTAAGAATTGGGTGTCATATCCCGCTTTTTATAATACCGTTTTTTAAAATCACATTTTTTTATCCCGCTTTTTAAAATCCTGCTTTTTTATAATCCCGCTTCCTCAAATCCCATTTTTTACCATTCAGTTTATTAAATTCCCGCTTTTGGAATCAAGGTAAAAATAAGGACGCCGTGTTTTATTTTAATTAAGTTTAAATGTATGCAAAGTGTCCGGCATAAGCCGGATTAGACTGGATGTTTAAATAGATCGAGATTTTGAATAAGAGGGTTTTCAAAATGATTTAAAAAAATAGTATTTTAGAAGACGGGAGCTTAAAACTTTTTTTTCGGCATTTTTGAAAAACCGGATTTTAAAAAACGGCATACCGATACGCTCCCCTTATTAATATTAAGAAACTTTACCAAAAACCAAAAAATGGTTGTCAAACTAAATGCTTCGAATTGTACTAGGGTTGAGTGATGTTAGTAAAAAGAGGGATAGATTTATCGAAAAATACCGATCTGCGAATTAGATTCAGAATCAAAAGAAAATTAATTTTGATTGCCCAATTGAAGGATTTAATTGTAGAAATCCGTATTTTGGCAGATTTGTATCAAAAAAGAATAAAATTCTTATGAAATGGAAAACCACATAAATATCTTCAGATGAAGATTTAAAATAAATCTCATTTAAATCTTTATAGGGCCTGAAAATGTACAAATCGAAATAACCGCTTTCCATATCGAAATGAACACATTCATCGATAAAGTGAATTTTTATCTTCGCTTAACACAGGTGAAGTTACCTATTTTACTTCTACATGACAAGATCAAATGAAGCGCCATTTGCATTTTCAATAGTGCTGTCAAAATTTATCTACTTTGGTGTGGCTAAAACAATAAGAGCTGAAGATCAATATTACAATTTGTTATCGCGTGTTTGACCATAAGCATATTTCAGAAAATTGAAAGCCTGATGAACGTGCATGTAGCAAGTTTCATTCAAATGTCAAAGATCAGCTGCCAAAATTAAAATTTTATCTTTTCAATGAAACTTGTTTCCAGATTTAATTAAATTTAATGACTGACACACACAAAATTGATGATGACGTCGAAGACGGAGACTAACCAATCAAAAAATCCACTAATTTATAAAATCTAAATTATTAACTTCTTCGTCTATTATTTATTTATTATTTTTTTTATTTTTTAGCATAACAAGTTGACAAGTTCATAACAAATTGATAACAACATATTTGACGTTTGACAGAAAAGACTTGTACACATGTATGTGTGCATTCAGATCAAATCTTTCGTGCGGAGTTTTCATTTAGATTTGCTCTTTTAGTTGTAATGAAACTCAAAATTCAAAAAATCAAATCGTTTGGCAGAGAGAGCAAATCTTTTCTAGAATGAAACTCGCTATAGGTGAAACAATACCTTAATTAATATTTTAAAATCTGGGGAAGATTTGTTAGATTAGGTATCTATACTCATCGGTAAATGTGAACTAATGATAAGGCAATATGTTATAAAGAGTAAAAACTTTGGGTGGAGCAACACTAGCTTTGTGGAAAATCTTGCATTCCACAATCTCAAGACACAAGAGAGAAGGAAGCAATTCCTCACCTTCTATGGATAAGCCTCGAACCATCATAAAGGCTTATGCCCTATTTTGGAGATTTTTACTATAATTCGGAACTCCCAATGGCTTAACGAAAGTCGAAGGTATTGATATCAAAAGCGACCAACTATTGGTCTAAGTGTGCTGGATTTTCGGCTAAAAAATGTCCAACCCCTCCCACCTAACCTAAACAAAAACATGTATAAAAACTGAATCTAATCTAGGGTTTTCAAATGCACTGAAGTCGAAAATATTAAATATCAAAGTCAGCGATTTCTATTGAATTACTATTTAGGCTGAAATAATTAACTTTTGCGTAGTTGGATTTTTGTTTCTTTTGAATTTCTGTAAGTTTTTTAACTCAGTTGATGTGTTTCTTTCCAAGAAAATTTCACGCTCAGGTGCAATAAATTTTAAATTTAAAAAACCGAGCAAAAAATCGATTTCCAAACTGTTTTGTAATTTATTTTAAACTTTGTGGTTCTGTTTTGTGTTTTTTATTTAAATGGTGTTGAAATCAGATTTTACCCAAAGGTTGAGAGTTCATTGAATTTGATATAAAATATATGTTAAGCCACTTCAAACTTGAGAAGGGTGATTTTTTTTCTGAATTTGTTTTGATTAAGTGTTTCAACCTTTTCTTTTTTTTTTTGTTGTGGGTATGTAATTTGCATAAAAACGATTATGTTAATAGTTTGGGGTTTTATTTCGATTTGATATAGTGGTTGGGTCGATTAAGTTTAAATTTAGTAAGATTTAAGTGCCTAAATTAAATGAATTGTTCTTTGATTGATTTTGTTCTTTCAATAAATTATAGCTTTTTTATTGAATCTTTTCAATTATTTTCAATTTGGTTCTCTCTATCGATTTATATTATAGTTATATCTTATTTCTAATTTAGTATAGCTAAACTATGGGGGAATTATAAGTTTCGTGTAAAAATTATTTTTGAGGTTTTAATCAGATTCAACATTAAGATGATCGAGATCTTCAATCAAATGTCAGAGCATGGTATTTTTATTGTGATTGACCAGAGGAGAAATTTAAACATTTGTTTTAACTCTACCAGACTCTGTCCAACAAAAATTGTAAGTACAGGTGTACAAGGAAGATAGAGCATTCGCCTCTCACTCTGGTTGCATTGACTGGCATAAACCTATCTCAAGTTAAGGCTTTCATAACTCATAGGGTTTCCATACTTATCATTATAAATGACCGCAAATATGAGAGAAATGTGTACATGGGTTAACATCTGTTTATTTAAAAAAATGAACATTTTAATTAAATTAAACAAAAAAAATGATTTACCTTTTTTTTCCACACTAGGCGCGTTTTTTAAGGGTATCCGTGAAAACCTTACAATTTATTTAATATCAATTTACTATTTAACTCAATTTTACTTCGACGAAATATCAATTATTCATGGTTGTTTAAACAAAATGTCCCTTTATAAAACATTTAGTAATGAATATCCACATAATTTGCTTTCACCGTTTCGATACTTTGTACAAAAAACCTTTTCTGCAAAATCAACGAAAGCGAACAAAATTAACAGCATTTAAACCATTTAGAAATATAACCAAATAAAAAAAAGAAAATCAAAGCGAAAGCACTTCTCCCTCCCACCTTATTAAATTTTTAGAAAGCTTAAAAACAGAAAGCTCTTTGAAAAAAGTACTTTTGTATTGCTTTCAATGGGTATTGGTAACTCTGTTGGAATGTCCCAGTAGGAAATTTCGACATCAATGAATTTTTTTTTGGTGAATTCATCAATGGATTCATCGACTATTTCCATCGATGAGTAGTATGTTATGATTTCATAAGAAAACGGTTGCGCATTTTTTTATCAGTTAACTAAATTCAAATGAATTGAATGCTTTCAATTCACTAAATTTCAGTTACAAAATCATAAGCGATGATTTCACTGATGAAGGGTAATGCATAGGTTCATGAGTTCGAAAATGATGTTTGGTTCTCTGCGGTGCGGTAGTTGTTTTGTTTTCTTCCCGAGAACAAAAAAGCCTTAAAAAAAAGTTTTTATCAGCCATGAGAAGAGCGACAAACATTGCCTTTTTTCTACCTGCCCCGAGAAATGCGGTCAGCTGTCAGCCTTCGCTGGTCATGGCATGAGTTCGTGGGTTTTTTGTAGAGAAAATGAAAAAAACATATAAACCAGAAATACCAGTTTTGTTCGCGATCATTATCATCATTTAACACAGCAACAAAAGTTTATTTTTTTTATCAAAATATTTTTTTTTTGTTCAGATAATTGGCGTTGTTAAGATATTTGGCGACTGGTGGGTATTTCTTCGACTTTATTCAAAACAAAATTTAAAAATGCCAATATTTTTTAAGCGCATTATACCTACTCAATACGTTATGCTGTCGACCCAAAGTGCAAGACCTACGCAGCATAATTAACAAAATGATTTGCTAAGACCGACATCACATCAAATTTAAAAGAATCAATTATTGATAAGGTTTACTTTCGCATCAAGATTTTATCAAGGCAACATTTTAATTATTATTTAGCTAAACGTATTTTTTTTTCTAAATTAAGTGTTTATATTATTGAATAATCGTCGAGTTAAATTACTAAAACGATGTTTGGGGGTATAACATACATATACAATGTTTCTGTTTCGGTAAAAAAAACATATTTCCTCTTTCACAGAAAAGTGACACTTTCATGTTATTTAATACATACACAATGAGGGAAAAAAAGAAGTAGGTATCATGCGGGCTTTACCTAGTGATTTCATAATTAAACATTCACGGCATTTTTCATCATATAAAATTCATATGCGAATTAACGAGTTACATTAACAGAGTGAATTAATGGATGATCATTCCTGCCATTTTTCACCTGCTGAATAAGCAACTCTAAGTCAACTAGTGATTTCGCAGCTTACCGTTCATGCCATTTTTCATCATATATAATTTTCTTATGAATAAACTAGTTACCCCTACTTCGTGATTTCACTGTTAAATATTCACCAAGAAAATCACTTGGTGAACGCCTATGACAGCACCATGTTAAATTCATCGATGTTTTCATACCAAATTCATGAGGTGTAGCTTCCACTCATTGATGAAAAAGTTGGTGATTCATGCATGAATTTTTTGAAGTTTCCTACTGGGTATTTTTGTCAACTTATACAGCGAAACGGGTAGATGATCAGTTGTATGCTTACCTTATGCTTTAGGCTTGCAATGATAACGGTCATGGGTCGGTGTACGACATTTTGCAGGAAATTACCACAGGAATTTTTCAAGTTGGTCAGTGGATAGAATCTTTTTCAGTGGTAGGTTTTTCAATTCAGTGTGGTGACAATATACACAGGCACCACTCGTTTGATAAAAGCTCGACCATAAGCCCTGTACTGAATATTTTTGTTCGACAGAGGGTAGTAGGTATTGGTACCTGCAATACGACTGATGCGTTTTTTTTTATAAATATTCTGTGAACGACTTTACCCATTTTGAATAAACTTTGTAACGTGGCCTGGTTGTATTTATTTAAAAACCATAATTATCCTAGCTTAAATTAACATGCACGTAATACCATACTAAACATGATAAAATAATAATAAAACCTACAATAAACCAAATGATAAACTAAATCTACAAACAATAATAAATACCATCCATAATTCGCAAGGAGGGAAGAGGTGATCATACACACCTCATCAACCTCAACCCAACCCCCACTGCCAACATCAAAAGAGACTTTTAATGTCTTGTACATTCTTGTACATTCACCTTCTTACTATAGTTAGCATAAATCATAAATTTTCAATATCAGCATCTAAAACAAAATGAAATTGATTAGAATCCGTATGTAACATGGGGTCTCCACGATCTAGAATTTCTAGTAAGCTAAGTCGCATTCTATGAAATTTGCTCATGGAGACCACAAATAGCATTCTATAAAAAATTTCATACTAGACATTGCACAGCTCATAGCATTCAATCGATATTATATACTATTTGGCTGCCATTTTCAGTTTGAGCTTAGCATTTCTGGCTGTTGATCGTTTGAGGTGTGTGTATTGTTATAATACCCAACTAACTAAACCTCAATGGTTAGCTGCATTAAAGTTGTTAGCTACAAGAGCAAGTTCGTACGATCCATTCGTGCATTTTATTTTTTATCTTCAGGTAAAAACTTCATATACATTTATATATTAATAAATTCACTTTTTTATTTCTTCTTCTATTCTAACTATATGCTCTTTCTTTGTTTTATGATCCTTCCCAGCAAACATTTATCTGAAGGTTCAGATTCTAATCACCAAAAATGAAGAATAATATTCAGGAAACCTTCAGTTTCTTGAATGAATTATGAATATATACAAAGATCCTACAAATTTTTACCAGAGAGACACAAAGAGATATGTATTCTGTGTCAAAAAAAAAACAACACTCAGATTTTGTTGTTGGATATTTCATATTGAGATCCTTTTTTTTCATCCTTTTATTTTTCTTTTTACCTAGGGGTAATTATGACGGGTCATTGTAATGACAAAAGTTTCGTTTGCATAGTCGATTATCAGTTCGGAAAAGTTTTTCGAAGGATCGGTTTAGATAGGTATATAACCATCAGCTTGTGTTTTAATGGTAAATGGGTATCTACTTACTTAACAAAAAATATATATAAAAAAGCAAATGATAAAACATAAAGGTATGTAAAAAATGGTGTTAAATTTTCTTAGAAATATAAAAATCATTTCTTTAATTATAGCATCGTGTAACAATTAAGAAATCCTGGAAGCTATAAAAGCCAAACAAGAGGCAAATCAAAAAATGTTCCAGAGGCTCACCGATGAAATATTCAATCATAAATGAATCAGAAATAATGAATTCACTTATGATGCAATTTGAATCCTTTTACCTGGTCATTCATGATCTGAAAATTCTGAAATTAAATGAACGTATATAACCATTCCATATATTCCTTTAAATGAATAATCCCTGAACCTTTTCTGAATCGCAAAAATGATTCCTGTACGATTAATTAAAGTGAAGGTATATACTTAGAAATCATTCACTTAATTGAAGTTTATTGGAATTATTTTTATGATTTAGAAAAGATGCAGGCATTAATCAATTAAATGAATATATGGAGCTCTTATATACGTTCATTTAAATGACGAATTTTCAGATCATAAATGAATCATTACAATGATTCAAATTGGTGTCTAAGAGCCCAGGTAAAAGGATTCAAATTGCATAAAAAGTGAATTCTTTTTCGGACGGTTTCTTCACTTTTGTGAATTAATTATCGTTCATTTAGTTATCAAATTTTATTTTAAATTTAATTTTATTCCTTAAAGACCGCAAAATTCGTAAATAAAAACACTTAACGTTTAATTAAAATTATTTTTATTTATTATTGTATGCATTTCGGTTCACATCATTTTTAGTGATTAAATTACTAAAACTTCATTCATAATTATCGTTCATTTCTGAAATAAAATGTTTGCTGGGTTTGTTGGAAATCTTTTGTAGACAGGACATCTACTCGTACAGCTTTTATATAAAAAAAAATATGGCAGAGGCACCTTTGTGTCCACTCTGAATTTCGTAGCCCCACGACTACAAATGAGTACCTATACACGGAAATAAAAAAGTTCGAAATAAGGTCACCATCATCCACGCCCAGTGAAAACTACATACATCTGCTTATTTTAATAGAATTTTAAAGATACTTCTGTAGGGGCTCCACAGTTCTTGAAGTGATATTCAAGGACGCTTTTCTTTGAATGAGTGTTTTTAATTTTTGCAATCAAATATCTTATTGATTTATTTCCGGATTTCTTCCAAAATTTATGATTAAAAATATAAATTTTTACACTTTATTATTCAATTTTTTTTTTTCAAATGGAAAACACAATCGTTGTATATTGAGTGCCGAGTTTACCATCATCGCGAGTAGAAGTGCTCGTAAAGTATAATTCCGCGCGATGTGTCTGTTTTGCCCCAGTTCTCTGTTAGATTCTGCTTTTCCCAAAATCTAACAAACAAAAAAGAAAAGAAAATCAAATCAATAGCCCATTAAAATAATAGCCGAACAAAAAACAAATAAATTAAATAAATACTATAATCCTTCAATACCTACATCAGTGCCCAGTGTTAGTGCTTGTTACAAAAGTCATTAACCTTGCCCAAATTCATCATAACTATACATAGAACAAAGAAAAACAAAATCACAACAACTTTGCCGAAGTGGCACGATCGTGCACTTTTGGCACTTTTTAATTTAAATGGCACTGTGACACTCAAACGCTTCAAATGGCACTCTAGGGTCGACGAGCAAATGTTTTCAAATATATCCAAACTCATGATCAGATCAAGTAGTGCATCAGCTGAAAGGGTTGTTTCACACTTAAATAACATTAAATCCCATAATAAAAATCGAATTTCTTATAAAAAACTTGCCAGTACTTCATAAATAGTCCAGCAAAATAAGATATATATTTCAAAAAATTTCGGAAAAGCTGAATTTTGGTGGAGAGCTACATTTTTACGTCCTAAGCATTTTCTAAAAAGTACCTTAAATTTGGAGCGATGGAAAAAATGTTAGAATTGGGAAAGCGGAAATTCAGTTTTTTTTTTTAAATTACTCGAAACTCATAGGTTCTTTGAAAAAAGTTGTTGGTGCACATTGTATATCATGTCATTCTACACAGAAAAGATTATAAGACATTGTTTATGGTACAATCGATAGATTTGGAGAAAAATGGTCGAAAACATTTTTTTCAAAAAAAATTAATAAATATATGTTTTTGAATGGGGAAATTTTGTGTTTTTAGTTATGTTTGGAAAAATATGTTCTTTAAAAAAACACAAATTTTAAGCGTGAGTTATTGAACCAAATAAAGTAAATTAGGACTTTTAAGATGGCAGTATATCCCCTCCGGTGCCAATATTAAAGCTTGGTTTTTTTTAATAGAACATGTGTTTGCAAACATAACCAAAACCAAAAAAATTCCCCACTCACAAACATTAATTTATTATATTTTTTGGAATAAAAATACTACGGCCCAATGTTTTCTACTATTTTGCTGCAAATCTATCAATTGTACGTAAAAAGGGTCTGAACGTTTTTGTGTAGAATGACATGATCTGCAATGTGTACCGAAATTTGTTTTCAAAAAAAGCCTATGGTTTCCGAGTAATTTGGAAAAAAACTGAATTTTAAAGCCGTTTAATGAAGTTTTTTTTAATTTATTATTTATTCATTTTAATTTCTTATTATTCCTTAAGTTTTGAGGTGCAATAAATAAAATTAAAAATTACATATGAAATTTTCGGAATTTTTATACTTTTTTGTTGCTGGCACCCATTGGCATTAATTGGCATCTTCGGTTGTCAGTATTGGCAGTTTCACAATTTTTTTTCCGGCAATGCTGATATCGGTAAATTCCTTTTCCCTCCTTGTCATTGTCACTGGCAGTTGATTTGGCTAAGTTATTGCAATTAATGTGTGGGAATGCCATACAATGTTGTAATTGCGGGCGTTCACTTATTTGTTCTCGGATACCAAGCTATGGGAGTATATCTGTGGACGAATCAGATATGTTAGCTGAAAGCTGTCAAGAAATCAAAGCAAAACGCATACCAATGAAATTTGCAGTCAGCTGGTTCTATACATTTGTTCTCGGATAGCTAGTTATTCCAATTTTTTTGGGATAACTGAAGATAGCTTTCATGAGATCAGCTGTTTGTTCATCAGATGTGGTTTTGCACGCATTACAACAACAGAAAGTTATTCCAGATTGCTGAGAATAATTGAGTGAACATCCCCATTGACTAAGTCTAAACAATTAGGCCTATGCTGCCACATCTGTTATTCTGCTATGAATTTTCTGTTATGATGCATAACATATATTCATCATAAAAGTCACAATATAAAATTAACCTGCGGAATTATCTTGTTTTGTTTCGCGTAGATAAATAATAATCAATCTTTGTAATTTGTCAATTACAGTTCTTGAATTTAATATACTCGTAGCTATCCATTATAAATAGTTGTACAAACACGAACTCCGGTAAGATAAGCGACACCTTCTTTTACGTTTCATTCGTCAAAATGTGTTCTGTGCTTTCGTGTATTGAAATAAATAGTTTGAAATTACTTTCATATTTGTGTTTGTTATTATGTATTTTAATAATATTTTGTTATATTGTCCTTTTAAGAACAATTCATTACCGAAATAAAAGTTTTCACTTCATATATTGAAATCTTTTATGATAAAAGTAACAAAAATGTGTCTTTTATTCTTTTATGATTCATAAAAGATTCCATAACACATTGTGGCATACTGAATACCAAAAAATGCAGTTCGTAAAAAACTTTTTAAGAATTTCGAAGTTTTGACAGCTCATAAGCTGATTTCTTAACAGATTTTATAGCAGATTTAGCAGCTTAAACTTTTGTATGCAAATTCATAACAGAATAGTAGAATAACAGAAAAAAATCTGGCCGAATAGGCCTTAATACCGGATAAATTAATGTTATTGGCTTTGGGAATCCAGGGGAGGATCAATTCACATTGCTATTAAGGCATAACACTAATAGTAATTGAATTGTGAAGTTCTATTGGACCCCAAACTTGATATTAACATAGATTATTGTCCGATTTGCTTTTTTTTTGTGTTTGTTTTTCGTAATGGGTAGTGAATTCAAGGTCGAGTATTGCTACATACGTGGGCTTAGGAAGAATTTCTATCCTGCGTATGATCAGACTGCGAACAACAGGCCAGCTGTTTTGGCACTAGGTGAAACCCAAGAAGGCGAAGATTCTGCCCCTCAGAATTTAGCCTACAAGGCTATAGCTTGGTGCCTCTATTTTTTTCACAACATGGTAACGCCGTATATGTGCGAAAAGATGTTGCATATCAGCTTAGTAAAAATGTTTGGACATTTGAAAAAAACGTACGAAATTTCAACTCCTCGCCTCTTCCAACACTCGTTTCCAATACTACTCCTGTGGCAAGCGCACAAATAAAAGCAAATTTGCTAGCAGCTCAGTGTGCTGCTAATTCTACGCTTCCACAAAGTACCATGGCTCCTCCTGTAGTTGAGAGCATAAATAGTTTCATGAGACATATCTTCTTTCGTGCAGTTGCTAGAGTTCTTAAAGATCTTGACATACATAAATCCGCTGGTCCAGATAGTATCTCCCCTATTGTTCTTAAGAGGTGTTCTTCAACGCTGGCAAAAACACGGCGTAAGCTTTTCCTGTCCTATTCTTCTGGTCTCTTTCCGAGTGGATGGAAAACAGCATTTCTCCAGCCTGTCCCTAAAAAATTCAAATCTTCTTCGCCCTCTAACTACCGTCCAATTGCACGTACGTCCCTTCTTGCCAAGGTCATGGAAACGCTGATTAATTTATCAGCTTATCTTGAAAAACGAAAGCTCCTTAATTAGCAGAAGTATAGCTTTCGTAGCAATAGGTCCACTGGTGATCTGATAGTATATCTCACCGAACAGTATCACAAATCTTTACATCGTTTTTGAGAAAGTAAGATTATTGCGCTTGATATTTCAAAAGCAAATGATAGAGTTTGAAATCAGTCTCTCTTATCGAAAATTCATGCATTTGGTATCGAAGACTCTCTTCTTCGTTGGATTAGAAATTACCTTTCTTACCACTCAATACAAGTTATATTGGATGGTCTCAAGTCTGATATTCATAAAATAAATGCTGGTATGCCCCAGGGCTCCATTCTGTCTCCGACTCTCTTTCTCATTTTCATCAATGATCTCTTGTCTGAAACATCTAATCCAATATATTGTTTTACTGACGACAGTACCCTCAGCTTTTCGTATTCGTTCTTAGATTCACACCCATGTCCTTCAGATGTGGAACTTGAACGGCAGCGTATGATAAGCTCATTAAATTCTGACCTAGACAGCATTGTCCATTGGGGAATAAAAAATCGCGTAGAATTGAATGCTTCAAAAATCCAATGCTGTCTTTTGTCGTTAAGGCGGGATCCTTCCCCAATGCCGTTGTCAATGAGCAGCGCTTGTATCGAGGAAACCGAACACCTTTCAGTTCTTGGTATGTGTATCACCGATCACCTTTTGTGGAATGACCATATACTCGAAGTCGCCAAAAACGCTGCAAGGTGTTTGTGTTTTCTGAGACGATGCAAGAAATATTTCTCCCCTTCTGATCTGGCTGTTACCTACAAAGCCTATGTTCGTCCAAAACTTGAGTACAACTGTCACATCTGGGCAGGTGCACCCATAACTCACTTAAGCCTTCTGGACAGAATCCAAAAGAGAGCTTTAAAAATGATAGGTGATGTAACAAAACGAAAACAATTGCACCTCTTGAACACCGTCGCAATGTGTCATGTCTTTCATTATTCTGTCGGTATTTCTATAGACATTGTTCTAGTGAAATAGCCAGCTGCATTCCTACCCTTAAATTATTCAACCGTAACACTCGCGCTTCTATAAATGCTCATCAGTTTACCCTTGAGCCCAACTTCGGACGTACTGTCAAGTATAGGGATTCCTTCTTTAGCCGCACTACACGAATGTGGAATGCTTTACCCGTCCGAATTTTTCCCTCCCAATGTACATCGGTACCTCCTGTCTAATTCTATCCCATTTTCCTAACCGCTCGCACTGTGTATATACATTTTAAGGGTAGTCATAACCCCTTGAGTGCGGGCAAAATTATAAAAAAAAGTAATCGAATTAGGTTTGATTTTGATTGGACCGCTCAGACTCACCATATATATTCTTATTGTTCTCAAGACTACACAAATGTATGCTCTTTCGTCAATCACAGTAAGTAAAGTAAAAACTAATCAACCTACAAAGGAAGCTGTTTAGGTTTTACGATCGTGTTTCCCTTAGTGACTTTGTTAATAGTCCAAAGTTCCAAATAAAATAAATGTTATCCAAATTAAGCATACCACACCCACAATTTATTTAAAGAGTGCTATCTTCTCAATTTTGAACTAAATCCGACTACCAACTTCGAAATCATTTTCTAATCTGTGATTAATCTAGCAAATGTTACCAAAACCCATAGTTTCCCTTTCCTTATATTCCATACCGACCTTCCGCCCGTGCTCAAACATAATCAACTTTATCCAAAAAAGCTTTCAGTTCTTGGTATGTGTATCACCGATCACCTTTTGTGGAATGACCATATACTCGAAGTCGCCAAAAACGCTGCAAGGTGTTTGTGTTTTCTGAGACGATGCAAGAAATATTTCTCCCCTTCTGATCTGGCTGTTACCTACAAAGCCTATGTTCGTCCAAAACTTGAGTACAACTGTCACATCTGGGCAGGTGCACCCATAACTCACTTAAGCCTTCTGGACAGAATCCAAAAGAGAGCTTTAAAAATGATAGGTGATGTAACAAAACGAAAACAATTGCACCTCTTGAACACCGTCGCAATGTGTCATGTCTTTCATTATTCTGTCGGTATTTCTATAGACATTGTTCTAGTGAAATAGCCAGCTGCATTCCTACCCTTAAATTATTCAACCGTAACACTCGCGCTTCTATAAATGCTCATCAGTTTACCCTTGAGCCCAACTCCGGACATACTGTCAAGTATAGGGATTCCTTCTTTAGCCGCACTACACGAATGTGGAATGCTTTACACGTCCGAATTTTTCCCTCCCAATGTACATCGGTACCTCCTGTCTAATTCTATCCCATTTTCCTAACCGCTCGCACTGTGTATATACATTTTAAGGGTAGTCATAACCCCTTGAGTGCGGGCAAAATTATAAAAAAAAAGTAATCGAATTAGGTTTGATTTTGATTGGACCACTCAGACTCACCATATATATTCTTATTGTTCTCAAGACTACACAAATGTATGCTCTTTCGTCAATCACAGTAAGTAAAGTAAAAACTAATCACCTACAAAGGAAGCTGTTTAGGTTTTACGATCGTGTTTCCCTTAGTGACTTTGTTAATAGTCCAAAGTTCCAAATAAAATAAATGTTATCCAAATTAAGCATACCACACCCACAATTTATTTAAAGAGTGCTATCTTCTCAATTTTGAACTAAATCCGACTACCAACTTCGAAATCATTTTCTAATCTGTGATTAATCTAGCAAATGTTACCAAAACCCATAGTTTCCCTTTCCTTATATTCCATACCGACCTTCCGCCCGTACTCAAACATAATCAACTTTATCCAAAAAAGCTAGGTGGTGGGGGGTTGGAGGTTTCTCCCGTAGATTCAAACTCTTACAATTCCAAGTTTCATTTATCTAAAGGACAAAGATTTATTTCCAAGAATTGCCACACCTAAACACTATTCAATTTATCTCTGGTTTAAAGATCTTCCCAATATTCCAATCCCTATCTACGAGCATATATTATACTCATACTCATATTCGTTTCTATTGGTCTTGTATTCTATCGTCGTCGTAGTCGTCGTCCTTTCGTCCTTGCCACAATCACATTTATGTGTAAGATGTGTAAAGTGTATCCTGGTCTCTTGCCAAAAGGTTCACACGTCTGCATCTAGAACAAAGTTTTGATGTTAAAAGTACATATGTATGTATATGCCAGAGGAAAGGGGTTTAGCATAGGTATAGGGATAGAAATTGGGTAAAGAATTAGTTCAAATGTGATGTTAGACAAATGTGAGGTTCCACAATATATAGAATATTGTATTTCTGGAAACTGTTTTAATATAATTATGGAAGCATATGTGCCTATGTGTAAATACATTGCATAAATAAAATTGAATTAGAATTAAAGAAAAGGGGTTATTGCCAGATTCGTAAAAGGGTGTTACTTATCAACAAATCATGAGGGGTATTTACAACTGGGCGCTGATTGTGTTCAAGTCTCTTAAGCACTTCAATACCTTGATTTTCAATACTTTTTCAGCACAGAATTCAGATTATATCTCGCATGATGACTTCTTAGATAGAAAAAGTTTTTCATTGGCTAAGTTAACTAAAGGTTAAAATCCTGCAAAAATATTGAGTGTATATAGAGTTGATTAAAGTTTATCAGTGGAGCATTAACTTTTTAAGATGTTTGCTGATTGAAGGCTAGACAAATTTTGATGAAACCAGTTGAACTGACGCGTTCGTTCCAGGATGGCTTAAGCTGTACAGAGATTCGATTACTTGATGGCTTGGATTTCTTAAAAAAATTATTTAGCAACGCCCTTTGACACATCACAAAATATTTGCAATTGAGATTTTGTAAGCGGAACTTATAAAACCTGTAATCCAGAAGAAGATTTAATAATGTTTTCAAGTTCTATATCACATTTTTGAGATGTTGCGAGTTCTTCAAAGTTCAATGACTTGCTGATAGCTTCGACAAGAAACAAAGCCGTGTGCTTTTGGCAAAAGCCATCGGCAGCAAAGAAGTATTTACACACATTAAAAATACAAGAACCAGCTTTCGATAAAAGTAAACGCAGAAGTCAGCCTTGGATAGATTTGTGACATTTTAAGAAGAAATACAAACACAATACAAACGCATATGCACACGTAGGTATTGCTTTTGTTCTTTATTTTGTGGACTGTGCTTTTTAATTTTTATTGAGTTTTTTTGTGACCTTTAGTTCAAATTATGCGTTTCGCCCAGGTACTAAAGTTGGGCTCATCAGTTAGATGCTGTAGTACCTTTCTAAGGGGCAAAATAGTAGTCGATGGTACCGACACAAATAAAATTTACAGCTTTCAAACACTGTGAATTATATATTTCTAGGGGAATTCCGTCGAATTCAGCTACTACAGCATCTAACTGATGAGCCCAATTGTAGTACCTGGGTAAAACGCATAATTTGGACTAAAGGGCACAAGAAAACTTAATAAAAATTAGATTTGTGACATTTATTCGAGTATCGAATGATATTATGTTGTTGAGTTGGTAGTTCCGATGACTTTGATGAACCTCGAAGTCCTTGTTCGTAGAGTTATTCTCTCTGTCAATGGGCACGTTTACCCATTTATTAGATAAGATCTCGGAAACCAAACAATTCCAATATATTTGTGAACGGTTCGGAAAAGTAAGCTGAACGCAGTCAAAAATCAATAATTTTTGGTTAATTATATGTTCTTTTCTTAACAAAATTGTTTTACACCTATTCACGTACAGGAAGTAAAAATTACTAACGCAACAAACTGGGCCAAAAATACGTTTTATTTATTTGTGTTGCTTTATAAATCATATTAATAAGAAATTTAAGTAAAATTATACTTAAATAAAAGATGTTTGAGTGGCTTCGTGTTAGCTGCTGTCAAATTGCCTAAAAAATTAACAAACTAAAACTTGAGCAGCGCCCCTACCAAATCTGTAAAATTGGAATAGCAACAAGCATTTAAGGAGCAAGCCAGTCATAACTTTTATTAAGTAATAAATAAGCACTCATTAGCAGCACATAAGTGTATGTTATCGATAGAGCATAACACGTGCAAGACATAAACTGTCGAATTCGATTGTGAAGATTATTAAATTTTCTTCTAAAAAATCAATCTTAATTTTGTTATACCAACAATTGGAAATATTATCAGATTTAATTTCATCTGCGGAATTTGGCAAGAAACACATTCTAAATATTTCAAAATTTAGTTTATTGCCTAGTCAGAAAATGTCAAATTTTATTGATGGATGTCGTAGATAATTAACTTGACACTAAAATTTGTGTCAAAACACATATTCACGATCTTACGTCATTTTGAATTCAGAGTCGAGTTGACCGTTGACCAGCCAGTGCAAAGTGGACATAATCTTCTTTTTTCAGTGTTTATTTGTTGTGACGTTAATAATTTTTACCAACACACGACTACTTACCCCAATTATGAGATTCTAAAGGAAAAGGCGCGATTTCTGTCCATATTTCATATAATTCATTTTTTTGTGGTGCGGAGTGATTTTCTCAAAGACTAACTGCATTTCTGGGAGGTGATTATTATCGGTGCAGAATTTCTTGAACTTCCGGAGTATCAGCTCTTTTGTCAGCATACTTGTTGAGCAGGGACGTCGCATCATAGTAGACCACCAGTTGTTCAATGATAAGCCAGAAAAAGCAAACAGATACTTAGATCTTTCTAGGGGAAACATTCTTCGAAGAGGTTATTTGATATTCCCTGCAAATTGGGCAAATGAAAAAGTATGCAACAGCAATTACGAATGATGATAAAAAAGTCATAGCCACTTCGAGCGAATAGACAACATTATTCCAGTCAATGAGTCCATTAAAAAGTATGAAGTGAAGTATACGTAAGTAGATAACATGCCGATTAGAGCGAACTCGCATGGCGAGGAAAGTTCCGTTTTGATACCAAAGAACTCGTATGGAACGAAATAAAAAGATTTTTTGCGGAAAACGAGAGGGAAAGCACTGAAGTAGAGCGTCGCTTGAGCCATTGGGGGAAGAGATTAAGTTCTAACCATTGTATCAGACAGTTATTTTAGATCAGAAAATTAGCCTGGCCAAAGTGGGACACTTGCAAAGAAAACTTTTATCTGGTTTTTACAGCTATTGCAATATAGACCAGGAGCCCACAGCAAATTTTGTGCGTGAAGATATAACCAAAAGTGGTTTATATGAGTATGAAGCCCTCAAATAACTAACGACAAATATGGAAGTCTGGCAGCATTTTCTTGCAGCTAAGATTAATAATAGTATGCCAAAGGTACATTTTTTTCCAAAATGTGGATCATAAGTATAACCACTTGAAACTGGCATTAAATTAAAGGGCAGAATGCACTGAATACAAATAGATAGGTACCAGACGTTTTAGGTGCAGCTTTCCCCTTGCCAGACGTATTAATAGTACGCAAAAAATCGTTTTTTTAAACAATTGGTATAATCAAAAGTCGTTATTACACCAAATGATATTCTGATTTCTCTACATTGATTATGCGAAATAGCAATCTGTTTTGTACCACTATACTTTGAAAAAAAAAAAAAAAAGCATGACACAATAAACAACCTTGCTGATAAGATAAGATAAGATAAGATAATAAACAACTTAGTTGCAGTAGTAGTTTTGTTGACCGCAAAGTGAATATGTCTGACGAAGTAAATAAGAAATGTGTTCTCCATTCAAGTGATAGCCCAAAACAATGCGGAAAAATAATTTTGTTTACTGAAAAAACATTGCAGAAATGCTTTGAAGTTTTGAAAATTACGACAAATCGCAAGTTTAAGTTTTCTGATATAAAGCCTCCAGTTGAGGTTGATACTTTAACTGGGTACCATAGTGCGTGCTACCGGCTCTTTACTGCAATTTCCAAAAAATTGATAACATCTCCGATAGATACAATTCACGTGGAATGTAAGTTATATTCTTGTTTTTGTAGTTTATATAATCCCATATTACTCATAATCGCGTATATGTATGTTATATAGTGCCTGAAACTACCAAAAATAATAGATGCAGTCCAAGTGTTGCAATTAAAAATACTCGGACTATATCCAATATCACGGTGGATCCGAATAACAAATGTTTTTTTTAATTGCATTTCGAAATACTCATATGAAAAAAAAGAAAAGGTTATATGTGTCCGAAGATCTACTTTAGAACACATTGTGTGCGAAGCAATACTTCTTGGGAATGATGCAGTGTACCAAGTATTGATAAATAGTGTCGGAGACGATGAACTGAAGTATCATAAAATATGTCTTGCTAGATTTCTTCAGGAAGCTAATAATTTAGAAAAAAGAGTTGTGAACAGCAATTCGGGATGCAGACATTCACACAAATGCGCTCTTTCTACTATTTGCACCTTTGTTGAAGAACGCATTTTGAAATTAAAAGAAATGCATCCATTTGATGATATTGCTAATTTGTGCCAACAAAAATTGTGTGAAATTAATCCTTCAATCACCTATTCCAAACGATACTTAAAAAGGAAGCTTCTAACCATATACAAGGAAAGAATCGTCGTGATAAAAATTCAAAAACAATTAGTTATTTTGAATGCTGATATGAACGAATACGAAGAAAGTTTGCTAACCGATAAGTTGGCAAATCTAAATTTAAAATCCATGGTCAGGTAGCTTATATTATATATTATTATAATACACGTGGAAAAAGTACTTATTAATTCATTTGACAGGAATATTGCTTACTATTACCTACTCGTAGTTAGTCTGCCCGTTTATTACCCTCGATGCCACTGTGTCCTGGAACCTAGATTAAAGTGATTCTATGGTTAGTGTCCAGGCTATCAAGCTCATCTCGACATTGTCGGACGTTTTGATGATATTTTTGTGGCATTTACGGCTATGATAGCCAAGCGAAGTATAGACCTGATTAAATAATTAAATATATGTGAAAAATCCCTCTTCACAAAAAAGACAACCCTCTGAACCTCGCCAACTATGGAGTAATGTGACATATTTTAGAAATGGCTCGAAAAATTTATCAACACTCTAATTGTTCATTATCCGTGTGGTTTTAGCTAAGAAACCACTACAATGGATTAAATATTCACATTTTGGCAGAAGGCATTATAGGTAAAGTCTTACTTTGGAATCCTTGGTAAACTCGTGTGCTTTTGCAGGATGAAAATGTAGAATGCCAGTTGCTTTATCAATGATGGTATAGAACTCACCAGAATCAATCGAAACAGCTCGAACAATTATTTAAACAGGGCGATGAATTATGCAAATCTCACATGCCAACACCATTGATACAGTCTTCCACAAGTCGGTACAGTTAATATACATTTGCTGAGATGATATTGATATCATTGGAAGAACTTTGCGTGCCGTGCTGCCACCGTTGGGTTTTCAATGGGCCAAGAAAACAATTGAATAGTAAGTCCCTAACGTGGAGAACTAACGAGAGTCTGTATCATCCGAATCCTAATTAACCCAGTCCTTCTTCGGAAGATCTACTGTCCTGTGTTCATTTGATTGACCACTTCTCTTTTCCTAGCGAACTCCTCTATATAGATACATTGCAAAATAGCTTGATTTCGGATCCCAGACGCTTCTACCAATTTATTAATTTTAAACTCAAATCCGATGACTTCCCTCAACTCTTAAAATTTTGGAATCGACATCAGTGACCCTAAAATAAAAAAAAAAACATTTTTGCTCCATTTTTCAGTCAATCTCACAGTAATAATTCTCACTAACATGACTATGATTTTTTTTGAGTACTTAAATGGTGCCCACCTCAATAGAAACAAATGTTGATATTGTCGTAAAAAAAATGAATTTCTTGAAAGATCATTTCTCCCTTGGTCCTGATGGTTTGCCTGCCATTTTCCTAAAAAAAATGTATTAACTCTCTATTTGAGCCAATTTCAGCACTTATCGCTTTCTCGCTCAATATAGTCAACTTCAGGTTTTCAATCTCTGATCCCATCTTTGCCACTTCGGGCGTTCCTCAAGGGAGCCAACTTGTGGCCCTTTGATTTTTGTCTAAACAATAAATGACGTAGTTAGTGTCATCAAAGGTTTAACTGTCTCTATTAACGCTGATGATATGAAAATATTTTAGGTCTTTTCTACGCCCTCTGATTCAACACTACTTAAAAATGACCTTAATTCATTCCAAACTTGGTGTAAGAAACATTTCTTAGAACTCAATGTTACTAATTGTCAATCCATAACTTTCTCATGTAAACGATTACAGCTTCCACATCGAACTTATTTTTTTTTCACGAAGCAGCTATTCAAGTTATCTACTCTATTCGAGCCCTAGGAGTTATTTGGGACAGTCAGTTATATTTCAGAGCACATTTCCATCATATTATTAAAAAGATCAACTCTTCTCCAGGTTTCATTAAGCGTTGATCTCAGGAATTCTCGAAACCCTACGAGACTATGGCCCGTTTGCTGATACGAATCATAAAACGCTTAAGGGTTACTCTTTCCTCTGCGTAAACTGTAAGATAAGTTCTTAAGTAGAACTTAAATGCATAAGTTGTGCGTATCAGCAAACGGACCTAAATCCCTTTATGTAACCTTCGCCAGATAACTACTTGAAAACGCCAGTCAAGTCTGGTCGCCTTAACAGAACTCTCTTTCTCAAAGAATCGAAGTTGTACAACCTCGAGTTCTCCGATTTCCGTTCGGCTGTCTTCCTTGGTCCGATTGCTTAATCTAACCCCGTTATGAAGATCGCTTAAGATTAATCAATCTGCAAACTCTACAAAAACGCCGCGAAGTCGCGAATATTCTCTTTCTGCATCAGCTTTTAGCAGGGACTATTGATTCATCCTTTATAATAATCCACGACACGTTAGATCTGCTCCAATCTTCCGCCTTCCTTTTCACCGCAATACTTCCTCATGAATTTTATTTCTGCTACTCAAAATGAATCTCGAAATCACTTTTTTCTCGTGGGCAACTTAAATGAACCAAAAATATGTAATTTTTCGGTCGGAACTCTCCTTAAATCATCTTATTTTTGTTAAGTAAGAAATCCTACCAGTATAGTTAATCCTGATTTGAAACTCCTATATACTCCAGGGATCGCTGGGGGCAGATAAGACCTGGCGGCTTGCCGCTTGTATATGACACACAGCGGAAATATTTTTTTTTTTGTTAGGGGTATTTATAAGATAACTTTTAGATATCAAATTTGATTGAGTACACCCATGTGGCTGGTGGCAGGTGGCAGGTGTGAGACATTAGGTGGATTCAAATGCGTAAAAATACTTATTTTATTCTCATTTTCTCTGGCTTGATTATACCTATATAATGTATAGTATACCTATATATATATTCTGCGAATGTCCTGAGGGTATTTTATTATTTCAAACCTATACTCCTTCTTTGGTAAGTTGAGGCTGAATTTATATGGGGAATAATAAATTAGTAAGTCGAGTGAAATTTTAATTTATTCATTACTTTATGGTGGACGTTCTTTTCTTTTTTTTTTAGTTTATTTTACGCTCCAAAGAAAAGGAAAAAAAGTGTCGTTAAAAATACAAAAATGGGAATTGGGGAAATTGAAAAATTGCTCGGAAGAACAGAATACAATACTCAATGGATTTAAGATGTTGGGTAATGAAGGTATTTTGTACTTTTTTTAATTTTATTAATAATAGTGAACAAATCGAAATTATGCACAATCGGAAAAGAACGAGGTGTTCTGTTTAGACTCTTACAGCTTTATAAGCTTTAATCACAAAACATCGAAAATGCAGTTTTTGGCATATTCTTATATTAAACTCTTTTGAATTAATTATACCTGGAATACCAGGACCATCCACGCATGACGGTGTCACAATCCACACCTGACAGATCACAGACCTCGTTGTGGATAAAATGGTTTTGGACTTGCAGTACTATTAAGTCCCCAAATATCAGTTTGAGAATGCTGGTCGTACAGGTCTTTCTTTATAAAATGAGCATTTTTTGGAGTAGGTTTAAAATCGGTATTTCGATGTCCTATATCTTGTTCCATGTTTTGTTTTTGCTCGAGAACACAATTTTCAAATAGGTAGGAAGATCGACACAGGGAAATGTAGACGTGTTTAAGCAGCACTTCCAGCAACTGCTTAATGGTCATTGTGTAAGGAAGCAACGGGGGAACAAAGAAGCATTAGACCAGTCAATGAAGATCCAGTGACAGTGCCCAGTACTGAAGAAGTCAAGAAAGCCATCCACAAGCTTAAGAACAACAAATCCGCTGGGTTGGATGCCCTACCTGCGAAACTCTTCAAGTATGGAGCAGATGTCCTGGTAGGGCATCTACCATCAGCTCCTCAACCAAGTGTGGGAGGAGGAAAGCATGCCCGACGACTGGTCAAACAGCTCCATATACCCAATCTACAAAAAAGGCGATTCTATGTCCTGCAAAAACTACAGAGGCATATCCCTGCTTAATTTTGCTACAAGATCCTATCCAACGTACTATGTGAGCGTCTAAGACCTTTCTACAACACAATCATCGGCACATACCAGTGTGGCTTCAGGCCAGGTAGATCTTCACATTGAGGCAAATCCTGGGAAAGACCAACGAATTTCAAGTCGAGACGCACCATCTTTTCATCGACTTTAAAGCCGCATATGATAGCATAAGTCGCCAAGAGCTTCTATTGGCGATGCCGGAACTCAGGATCCCGAAAAAACTGATCCAGCTATGCCACATGACGTTACAAAATACGCGGTGCAACTTGAAAATAGGAAACAGCTCATCTGAGGTTTTCCAGACGTATACAGGGTTCAGACAAGGAGATGTGCTATCATGTGACTTCTTCAACAAAGTCCTGGAGCAGATAGTACGCAAGAGTGGTGTTAACCTGGAAGGCACTATCTTCAACAGGTCTTCCCAACTACTTGGTTATGCGGGCGACATCGATATAATCGGCCGCTCCAAGCGGGCTGTACTTGAAGCATTCACAGCTATTGATGAACAGGCGAAATGCGTTGGTCTTGAAGTGAATGAGGACAAAACCAAGTATATGCTATCAACAAACAAAGCATCATCTGTCCATCGCCGAAGACAAAACGTCACTGTTGGTAGCAGTAATTTCGAGGTAGTCAAGAAATTCACCTATCTTGCAAGAAGCATCAATTCCACGAACGACACCTTAGTGGAAATCCGACGAAGAATTACCCTAGCGAACCACTGCTACTTCGGTTTGGCCAAACAAATTGGTTCAAAACTCCTGTGTCGAAATACAAGGTACACGCTAAACAAAACGCTAATTTTACCAGTTCTACTTTACGGCGCCGAGTGCTGGACAATATGTAAAAAAGCGGAATTGATACTTGGCACTTTCGAGAGCAAAATTCTTCGGAGGATATTTGGTCATATATGCGAAGAGGGCGCATGGAGGAGAAGGTTCAATCGAGAATTGTACGAGCTGTACCAAGATGTGGATGTAGTCAAAGAGCCAAAGAGCGTCGACTACACTTGCTCGGCCACATCGAGCGAATGGACAACAACGCTCCAGCCAAGAAAATCTTCGAATCCCAGCCCCCAGGTTAGAGACGACCAGGAGGACCGAATCTACACTACAGGGATCAGGCGCTTACAGACGCAAGAGCGATTGGTCTCCACGACTGGATGGAGCGTGCGAGAGACCGCAACCGATGGAAGACCGCAATATGTCAGGCAGTGACCCTCAATGAATCGGGAGCCGGATAAGTAAGTAAGTATGTAGGAAGTTTGATAGAGATTGGCAACGGGTCTCGGTTGTAATTCTGAAGTTTTGTTCGCACTCAACTGATCCTGATCAATCGTTTTTGATTAAATTTAAAAAAATTAAAATTTTCGATTGGCTATGAAGATGTCCAACCATAATTCACGGCCCTCTTCAAATATTTTAAGCGAGCAGAGAGTAAATTGTTGGCAAGTGGTTTAAAGAAAACTATATAAAGGGCAAGCGTCCCAATATTCGCCAAAATATGATCCCAGGCGCACATACAAACAAAAATTCAAGACCTATCAAAAGAACTTGTATTCTCCAAAATGCAGATTAAAAAGATGAGATGCGGAATACAACCTCCAAAATCAAAAATAATAGAACAAATTATAAAATAGGCTGAAAATTGATAAGGTTGATTTGTTTAAAAAAACATAGCCAGTGAATTCAATATGAAGTGTTATCTTAAGTGTTGTGTAAATAATTATTCAATACTTATATTGGATTTTTAAGTTTATTTTTGTTTCGTTTATTCGTTTCTTTAAAAACAAAAATTATTCTCGAAGAGATATATATTCTTGCATTACAAAAGAAGTGGATTTCTTTAAGAGCACTGAAGTAGTACCAGAAAGTATGAAAATAGTACCAAAAAGTATTAGAATTTGGGATTCAATCCCGAATGTATTCTGAATTTATTTTAATTCGGGATTTTAGCATTCTGGATCACTGGATTCGGAACTTCCAATTTTGGCTGTTCGGATGTTGGGATTCGGAATTATGTCCCCTTCTCGATGCTTTTACCTGGACGTTGAGATGAGATCCCAGTCCGATGCAGATTCGTAGTATCTTCCTCCCGAAAATTGTAAAGTCCGTTATATTCAACACACCAAATATCGTCGTCTATTGGCTCTGGCCTCATGTTCTGCTCATTAGTGGATGTAGTCTGCTGAAGGTCCAGTTATGCAACTTGTTAAAGTTGAACTCCAAATATATAACGTTCAAAAGTAACAGTGGTGGATCTATCTGGGAGCTTCAGAAGTAAGTTCCTACACGTAATTGTCAGGAGACTTCTGTTGTCTTGGGCCCTACTGAAGAAAATAAGCTCGAATTTGGATATATTGATCCAGATGCCCAATTTATTTTTTTTTGTCAGAAATCGAACAATGTGTTGAGGTAGGCCTATAATCTCCGGGCTGCAACTAGTTGTGACATTGAAAGGGGACAGGTAAGCGAATTGTCAGTAAGCAGCAGGTTTTTGCAGTCAGAGTCAGAGGGACTGGTTTGGGCTGATATCATCAGGCCTTAGATGGTCACAAGTCACTTCTTAAGTTTTCTTAGTATCAATTCTTCCAAAAGCTTGATCAGTTTTTTAGAAGATCATGATCCTGACAACTTTTTTCAGGATTGGATCGATCTTCCACTAAGGTAGAAGTAGTCATGTTCTTAACATATTTGTCCACTATGATGGCTAAGTGGAACGCAACTGTCTGTGGCAGCTCCTTTATGATGAAGTAAGATATTAAATCTGCTCCCTTTGACTTCTTTACCCTGCAGCTTCTGATTATTTAAGCCTTTTCTTTTTGGGTTCTTAGGTTTGGCCTATCAACTGGATATATGCTGGATTGATGGCGCTAAATAGAACTCTGTTCGTGTTTGGTGCGGCACGGTTTTTGAATGGAATATTTTAGTTCATCAAGAATGGTTACATCTGCAGATGGTTTGGGAGTTAAGTTCCCTTAAAAAAACATTACATTACATTACATATTATACTACTCCGTAGATAAATCTACGAAGTAGAGACACTGAAGCACTGGTACCGAAGACCATTGGCTTTAAACATCACATACATTAATACAACAAAGAGAGACAGAGAAAGGAAGAACACACAACAGAAGAAACACATGTCAACAGCACGTGGTTGGTTTCAGACGGTCCCCCATCTTAGTACTAACCACGCGCAACGATGCTTGATTTCGCTGATCTATGGGAAGCGATGCTTTCATCGGAGCCAAGGCCGTTGACAGAAAAAACGAAGTGAATACCTCAGCTTTGTTCGGTTGAAATTTCGTCATTATTTCTTACCGTCTCTTGTGACCCTTGTGATTCTTGTTCTTGTTTAATGCAATGTGAACTCTAACCACGGTGAATAAAATACTACCAACTCGCAGTGCTGATGTTGCATAGATTATTCGTATTTCGTAGTCTGGTATTGGTCTTGACTTGGTGAGTATGAAGTGCGTGTCTGAAAATGATCCGTAATTTACATGCAGGTGATCGTAAGATATTCGTTGCTCATGTTTGGTTTTGTCTGGCAAACTACTTTAAGATGTCAACCCCACTGTAGGTGTTTGACAATTGTCAAACAAAATTTGAGACATTACCCCTTAAACAAAAATCATGACATTTCTCAGTTTTTCTTTGTCATGTCCACCATGCTGTCAAAGTCATGGTCAAAGTTCATCATGGCGATGGAATTCTGCTAAGGAATATTGGCAACTTTTTTCGTTAACGGTCTCTGCAGGATATTTTTGTTGGAAGCATTTTCTCACTAGCAGGCGCATTTTGATTTTATTTATCCTTCTCATTCAATCATCAATTTTTTTTCTCGCAGCTATTCTTTTAAAATACATTCATTTTCGACCCTCTAGTCCAGGACTATACTATCAGTCCTAGATAAATATTCCCTTGCAGGATGCTTGCACAAACATCTCATTGCCTATTAAAGTCGTATTCTCATGATCTACCGTCCATTTATCTTGGTTGCTTCTTTAATTCCTCTCATACTTTCCGTCACCATGCTACTTTACTCGCATTTCGATCAACTTAAGTCCCAACATTTTGCTATGTCACCAAAGAACAACAAAACGGCATACATACATAGGTACATACGATCAATATTAAAGAATGTCATGTCCACATGTGAGAATGTTTTCAATTACCATGTAAACATGCCCCACAGGCGAACAACGTCCAAGTAACCACTGCCGTTGTCACCGACGTTGCCTTTACTGGTATTTGTCCTTATAAATTATTCAAATCCTCTACGCGTCCTCTCCGTAGCACATAACAAATTCCTGTCATAAAAATTCCGCCCTATGGCCAATGGCGCATCCCATTTCCAAACCCAACCTCCTTCTCTTCTTGCACCTGCTTAATAGACCGAACAAAAAGTCCACCTACAACAGCTTCCGCGCCTCTCCGTGTCCCATCATTCCAAAAACACCATTGTAGGTATGTAAAGGTAATGAAAAGCAATAAGAGAATAAGGTCCAGGAATGGCTAATGTTACCTCGTCGTCCACTTTAGCTAAGAGCCCCAAGTACTGCACATAATGTCTGTCCAGATAACCTCTAGCATCTGCCATCTATCCATCTCTACATCATCCCTTTGCGAGCTCGAAAAAAGTGATTGCATAGCTATGGTGATGTGGAAGTGAGAGTTTCGGGGTGCTTGTGTTACAGCTTTGGCTTGAAGAGAACCGCACAAAAAAAACGGAAAAAAAAACTCAACTTTAGTGGACATTCTTAATTTTTGTCATGTTATTTTAAACATGCAAAGTAAGATGCTTATTTAATGATAAACATGTTTTTTTTTTTGTTTAACAAAAAGGAAAAGCTGACAGTTGCATTTTTGATCGCATACCACCTAACGATGAGGGTTGTCAATCACTTCAAGGTTGTTTTTTCTTCGAACCAACTGTCACATCACAACTTTGGCGAGTACTTGGGACATTTTTACTATTTTCAACATTTTCCAAAGGAAATTTAATTTTCTTCCCGAAAATATGTGACATGAGAACGACCAACGAATCTACAATTTTGACACTTCGTTCATATGGTTTTTTTATTCGTGCCTATAACGTTTACAATTGGGGCGTTCGGTAGCGCATAGCTTTGTTGTGCAATACGTTTACTGTTGTTGTAATACGTGTTAAAAAACACGCCATTAACAGCTGACGACCATAACACCGAACAAAACATATGATTTCCAAATCGATGCCAAGCTAGCGCTAAATTTCTGGTATACTTAGGTATCGTAGTGCGAAGCTGACTACGAAATCAGCTGCCTTTTCAATTGTTGTATGTGAACCTTAATTAGGTCCCTTATAAACGGTGATTTTTTAAGAGCTTGGTTTTTGAAAATTCAAAAAAACACAGAAACTTGTAAAAAGTGAATGAAATTTTTATTTGGATCGATAAATCAATTTCTGCCATTTACTTTTTAAAAATAATTTCACTTAAATGTTGCCCGCGGCTACGCTTCAGGTGGTCCATTCTGAAGGTCCAATTTTGGCAAACTTTTTCACACATTTCGGCCGGAATCTCACCAATGTCGCGTTCAATGTTGGCTTCCAAGGCAGCAATCGTGCTTGGCTTGTCCCCATAGACAATAGACTTACCATAGCCCCACAAAAAATAGTCTAACGGGGTCAAATCACATGATCTTGGTGGCCAATTGACTGCGCCAAAACGTGAGATCAACTGCTCACCAAATTCGCCTCTCAATTGATGCATGGTTTCGCGTGCAGTGTGGCATGTGGCACCGTCCTGTTGGAACCACATGTCGACCGAGTTCAATTCTTGCATTTTCGGCAAAAAAAAATCTGTTATCATCGAACGGTACCTTTCTCCATTGACCGTAACCCTGCGGCCTTCATCGTCATTGAAGAAGTACGGCCCAATGATGCCGCCTGCCCATAAGCCGCACGCGCACCAAACAGTGCATTTTTCGGGATGCATTCGTGGCTGCTGAATTGCCTCTGGCTGCCCTTCACTCCAAATACGGCAATTCTGGTTATTCACGTATCCATTTAGCCAAAAATGAGCGGAAAAAAAACGGACGTAGCTTGCGAAACACATTTTTCACAGAGCACGAATTTTGATAATAAATTTCAATAATTTGCAAACGTTGTTCAGGCGTAAGTCTATTCATGATGAAATGGCAAACAATACTGAATCGAAATGTCAAATGTTCGTGGAATTTTTCATGTGTGTTCTGTCAAAAATATAAACGTCAAAAACCAAGTAGCAAAAAAATCACCCGTTATATCATCTTCTTCTTCTGCTTCGGTTGAAACATATGTGGTTCTTACTTCCTGATTCATATTTAATTTATATTTTATCCAACAAATGCATTTTATGTTCACTTTGAGCTAAAGCGTAATCGCGAGCAATTGGTTTTTTTCTCTATTTAGACTTTTGACAGGAATGGTTACCTATTGCGTTTTATGCGTTCACAAACGCACAAAATATTTTTCAGCAATGTATCAGAGAGCTGTGCGACGCCGAACGCCACCAATTATTTAAGCTTAAAACAGATTAAACCAGCGACATCGGCCGCCATTATTTTAAAACCAATTTATTACACTAGACCAGCAACGTCAAATGCGTCGTTAGGACAAATTCCTAAAATCTATTGCATTGCTGATAAATTTTTCACGACGATATTCAGTATGAAACCGCACTACAAACGAAAGAGAAAACGAATTAGTGGAAGGTGTAGTTGTGCTTCTTGCGATACAAAATTGCAAGTAGATAGAAATGGCGGTGATGTGTGGTTAAAAAAATTGCTTGGGACAGATTCAATAAATTCTGTTTTCCATCCACAGAACAATAGAGGAGATACTATCTGAAGCAGCGGATTTAGGTATATCGAGATCATTAAGAGTTCTAACAACTGCACAAGTACGAAAGATGATTGTCACGGCAAAATTTGTCGCGACAAGTTTAATCCCCTTGTTTGTTTTTAATAATCTTTTTTTTGACAGCTCTTCTTCCACTTTACTAAGAGGGAGCCGGACGACATTGGTCCATCAGCCATCGGTTCTTCCTCTCAGTACTGTGGAGGAAAACAAGATGGATGAATGTGGCGAATTAAGCCAAATCGAAGTGTTACCCATCTGGCGTTGGTGGAAGAGTAGTATTGATACTTTTGTTGAGAACTAGATGTCACTTCGGGTGGAGAATGGCCAACGGCCCAACCTAATTTTTTATGTTTTTATTTTACATTTTTATTATAAATTATGAATTGATTAACTTTCTTTTTATGTAAAGATGGACTATTTACGTTGGTAATAAAGTTAATTTTTTGACCAATTTGTGGATTTATTACTGCAAAGTGGAAATGTAGGTTTCCTTCGGCTTTTTTGGTCGCTGTAATTTTCGCAATTAAACAATCAAGTTACATTAGCTTTCCCAACGTTTCGGCAGGGGTTGCTGCCTTCTTCAGGGGTACTTTATTTACACAAAAATTACAAATAACATTAATGGTTGATAAGTAAAGTAATAACACAATTATGAATACTCACTTAGACAAAATAAGTAAAATAGTCAAAACATTTATATTACAATAAAAATTTAAATAAGCACTTCAAAGAATGAAGTTGAGTCTGTATGACTTGAACAAAGCACAAATTACATTTAGGAAGAAAGAAGAGAGCAATACACAGCAGAGATGTTTTGTGTGTCTTGTTTTCGATTCATGTTGTTTTTGTTGTTGAGAATGTGTAATGTTCCTAACGTGTATCGTTTTGAAACATGTTTCTCCGTCTGTAGGATTTCAACGCCTTCAAAAATTGGGGAATGGCCGTGTTCAATACTGTGAGCTGTCTTTTCGGAATTTTTAAGTTTAATGTCAGATTTGTGATTTGATATGCGATGTCGAAGAAGTTGTTTTGTGGTTCCAATGTAATACAGGTTACAAGGTTCGTTTGTTTTTCCATTACAATTCATTTTGTTAATTACATCTGTTCGTTTGTCCTTATCAGGTTTCGTTTTTAGTTTTGTAAAACAATGGTCGAGTATTTTGTTTGCTTTAAAGGCAAGGCGAACATCGGTCAGATTTTTTGAAATGGATTTCTTGAAGTTGTCACTTAAAGTTGGGACGTAAACTATACTTTTGTGGTATGTGTTTGTCGGTTCTTCAGCATTATTTTTCGGTGGAATTTGCATTTTTTGTTTTGAAAGAAGACTACGAATTATGATGAAGGGATAACCGTTAACACTTAGTATTTTGGTGACTTTCTTCTCGTTGATGGCGTGGAATCGTACATCGCTTATTTCGAAAATTTTATTTATGAGGTTGGACGCGGTATTGATGATGATGTGTCTTGCTTGATTTGATCGAAAATTAATTAATCTACCAGACGCTGTAGGTTTTTGCTACCAATCGAACAGCAAACGATTTTCTTCACGATGGATTTTTACATCCAAAAACGGTATTGTTTTGTTGTGTTCGTTTTCAACTGTGAATTGAATTTTTGGATGGAATCCGTTGAGTGTGTTTAGTACTTTTTCTATGTTTCTTTTGTCCATGATCGCAAATATGTCGTTGGTTCCCACCTCCGTAGGCAGTCAAACACGATAGGCAGGATTGATAAAATTTAGGCTTTTTACAGTAAAGGAACGGGTTTATATTTGTAGTTAACTCTGACTGTGGTTTTCGTTTTTTCTTTTTTTTCCGACGGGTTTCGGGTTTTTAGTTGTAGAAAATAAGTTTCATTGATTTTTCTTGGTTTTAAAATTTTGTTTTCAAGGAACAGGATGTACGAGGCTGAATGCTGTCTTGGAACTGACATAATCTGGAAGTGAATCCAGTGCGGCGAGTTCCAAGATTACTTGCATATATTAGGGAAAAAAGGTTGTGAGTAAGCAGGACGGCGAGACTTCCACACTTGTCGGTGCTACTCTGCAACTTTGGGCTGAGTGGCCAGTGGTGACGCGATTGGAACGCCGATGCTCCAGATTGGCTGAAAACATTAAAGACTTGAAGGGTAAGAGGTATTCGCTCAGGAAAATGATCCTAGCGAGCTAACTTCTAGGAAGATCTTAATTGTGAGAACAAGTCGAGGAAAATAAAATTTTAAAAGACAAGGAAAAAGCAGGATTCGTATTGAGGAATTTTGGAATTTAGCCAAAGGAAAATCAAAATAGGAGGAAAGGAAAAGAAGGGGAAAATTTGAGTCAGAGGAGGAAAATTTGGAGGAAATACAAAAAAAGCTAAGTACCAAAAACTTTATCAGAAAATAATTATATATATGTATCAAATCGATATATATATATATATACGTATAGTTATTTTCACGTTATTGTGTGTTACAAAAATCGTGTTTACCAGTAGGGTTTTCTAATCGTATAAAAAGATTAAAATATTAATCATTAATTACCTTCAATCACTCGTAAAATTGTGCCTTATTCGGAAACTAGATCTTAACGGTCCATTTCTTGTTTTTTTTGCTAAGATATTGTTAAAATATTGTAATTTCGTTTCGAAAAGATCCTGGGTTTTAATCCTGTTTATAGGGTTTCCCAGGCAATAAAATTCAAAAACATAATTCGCCTCTGCTCTTTGTTAAATTCATTGGGAATAATTTCTCTCTTCATCGTCTCATTCCGCTTCAGAGATTTGCAGTTTCCTTAAATTTCAAAAAAATTGCTGGCGCCTTTTTTTATTTAATAGGTACGCTCTTGGAAACCAATCGAAGTAATTTTGATTAATTACAAAATTAATTCATTAAAAAAAAATTATCGATCAATAAAACAAAATTGCGAACCCCCCTCACCGAGATAGACTGGATGGCAGCACTGATTTGGTTGCTGTGTTACACTTTTTTTTAATTCGCCGCTTTACACTGACATTTCTAATTTGTCAATCGGCAATTGTCATCTAATTTCTAATTGTATAAACGTGGTGTCGTGACGTTTAGCTTAATTCGTTTTCATTCATAAATAAAGTAAAATTTTTAATTTCAATTAATTAATTAATCGGTTCGCGGGCAAGTTAAGGAAAAAAAGGTGTAACAAGATTATATTCCATGAAACTGTTAATGAAGTCAAGTACAGGAGGAGTGATAAAATTTTGTGGAAGCAAAAAATTATCAGCAAAGTGTGCTACTAACAAATTTGCTTTATTTTGCGAGCTTACTACTGGAGTGCCATTGGATGGTAGAATTTCGTACGTTCTTTTACAAAAGACCAACAATTTTTACTACCCTTGGGACATTTTAGTATATTTTGCCTTAGTTTTTTTTTTCAAGTAACAATTTGGTTCGTTGAATATGACTATTGCAGGTCTTTCTGGCTTGTTTGAACTTATTTCGGTGTTCCTCAGTTGGGTTGGCTTTATAACATCGGAAACTTACCACTCTCAACCTGATAACATCTTTACAGCTCAAATTGACTATCATGAGTTTTCTTTTGGTTTGATGCGTTTGGTTCCTTTCGGTATGAAAGCCTTCATCCCTTTAAGAATTATGTTTGTAATTATCCCAGCGCTGAAGTCACGTCACTATCGAGGAAGTATAGTGGCCAGTTTAAGATCCTGAAAAAATTATTAAGACCGTCCCAGTTAGCTTTCTCGTATTGCCATAGGGTCCTCTTAGGATTTTTCTCCTTAACTGACAAGTTTGAGCACACGAAATTGGCTAATATGACAGAATGGTCCGATGTGCCTAGAGGCGGTAACACACTAATAGTATATTTACCAGGTAGGGAGGTAAGAAACAAGTCTAGGGAGTTGGCGGAGTGACCTGCAATGCCAGGTATTCTTGTTGGCTCAGTAACCAGCTGAGTCAGATCGTTCACCTCAGCAAAGAGCTCGACATACCTTCCCTCGGGTGTTGTCTGACCAGAATAGCGTATCTACTTGGAATTGCGTACACTGAAATCCCCCGTAACAAGGACTTCACTGTGCGGTTATTGGGAAACAATTCTTTGGATACACTCGGACAGCGCATCGTATTCGTTAAAAGTCGAATTACTGTCCAAGCTAGGCCTACGATAAATAAAGCATGTGTGTATGATGTGCTTATTGACGTTGAATTTAAGCCACATAGACATAAAGTTTGTATTTAAACAAGGGCCATATTGCTGTTGAAGCTGATAACATCTTTTCGCATATATACGGTGATACCGTGATGTGGGAAAAATAAGGACACTAAGCTATAGCCCTGTAGGGTAAATTGTGTGGTCAGAATTTTCCCCAATAAATGGGTTTTACTAAGTGCCAAAACAGCTGGCCTGATGTTCGCAGTATGAACATATGCAGCATAGAAATTCTTCCTAAGCCCTCGTACAAGAAATTTAAATAACTTTTATTTTAATCGATGTATTTTATTAATTTTTTTTATTGGATTAAAAATTAAATTTTATTTTAAGTAACTAATGGTTTTTAAAGATGATAGACCGCAAATTACCTCACGCTCATCCACGCATATGCGGCACCTGATCAGAAAATTTTTCATTGCGGCCTGAAGGGTTGAAATTGGGATCGCCTCAATTATTATATTAATGGACTACTTCAATTCAGTCAAATTCTTGTGTTTCGTTTTGAAGACTTCCTGCCTGATATAACCCCATACAAAAAAGTCTGGTGCAGACAGGTCAGGTGAGTTTGGCGGCCAGCGGAAAGTGCAGTTTCTGGATATCAATTAGTTTCGGAATTTTCGTTGGAGCTCCGCCATAACTACGTGTGCACTTGCTCCATCTTTTTGAAACCAAACCTTGCTGAAAGGAATACGTCCTCAGCGAAGTTCTGGGTAAAACAAACTCCTTCAACATCTTTAAATAACGGTCCCCATTGACAGTTTGTGTTACACCGTTTTCTTCAAAGCAGTATGGCCCGACAATACACCACGACAAACTAAGCATTTCTGGATTAGATTCATTCCATATACGGCAGTTTTGCTTGTTAACATTGCCGTTTAAGTCAAAATAGGCCTCATCAGACATGAACAAACAATTTAACAATGTATTGCCTTCTTCGGCCATTGCAATAATTTTTCGGCAAAATTTCAGGCGAAAAGGCAAATATAAGGGTTTAACTTGCTTGTAATTTGTATGGAAACAAGTTTAATTGATCATGCACTATCCGTTGTAATGACCGTATGTTAACTCCAATTTGGCCTGATAAGTTTCGAATCGAAACACTTGGATTTGCCTGTATTACCGATGCAACAGCCACGATTGTATCCTGAACCCGAACATTGGGATCTCGTTGATACGGTCTTCGTTCGATGCTTCCAGATTCGGCAAACATGTTCAAGAGCCTCATAATGGTCCATCTACTCGGGGGAGTACCGCCAAACTCCAGCCTAAATTCCCTTTGGACGGAAATGACGGACTGGAAAGAATGGTATCGCTGCACTATCCAAATCCTTTTTTCAGTATCCCAAGCATTCATTTTGATAAATCTAAATAGTTGCGTATAAAATAAAAAAAGTAAGCCGATTACTCACACTGAAAAAAAATTATTACGGTTTATTTTTGTAGCACGATTCGTGCGCCACCCCGTATGTTGCAATAATCAACCTTGAATTAACCACCCATTACGAAAAACAAACATAAAGAAAACCAAATCAGAAATAATATAAATGAAATATCAGGTTTGGGTACCAATAGAACATCAGAATAACATATTGCTACTAGTGTTATAACTTAGTAGCACTAGTGAATAGATCCGCCCCTGGATTTCCAAAGCCAACAATATTTCTTATATTACTTTTACTTGATCATTACACATATTGTATCTTGTATGGGATGACCACACATTGCATGCAATGACCAAGCCAATGCAACTGCGAGTGACAAGGCAGTGGAAAAGAAAAGGAAAAATTACCGCTTATTGTGCGGTGTTTTTGGTGACGATGGGTCCATCGCACGAATCAAAGAAAACAAGATTACGACACTTCCTTGTTGTTCTTATTTTATTGATGTTATATGTGAAACAAAATCTTCAAATTGTTGTTGTTTGTGGATTGATGGATTTTGTTTCACATATGACGTCAATAAAAAAAAGTAAAACAAAGAAGTAACCCATCTTGTTTTCTATGATTCATGGGTCAATCGTATGATTTGTTAATTTTTTATAGGTACTATTCGTAATAATTTTTTTGAACACAAATAACTGGCACCATCACTGGTCCTATTGTAGGAGTAGATATTTATGGATTTATGAATATTATATAGGTAATTATTGATTTGTTTTATTTATTTTCGGCTATTGACTTTTTTCCAAATTTGTTTTAAAAGATTTGTTAGGTACATACTCGTATATATACATTGATATATTTTTTATGGGAGCAGAAAAAGAAGGAAGAAGATAAAGCAGAGAGACAGAGGCATACACGCGGTGACGCGGTGCACTAGACTTTTCGTCAGACGTCTCAAGCTACGATTGGTAAAATCGGTACTGTTTCATTGTGAATAAAAGAATACTTTTTGGCAGTTGGCCGCAGTATTGCACTTTCATTTCTTGGTCTCCTCCATTTTGATTCAATTCATTCAACGTTCTGAAGAATGAAGTTTTTTGGCACATAATTCAAACCCCTATATTTTTTGAACACTTACTGCAATCGAGAACTCTCGTTAATATTGGCACAGATAAGTCTGTATTTGTGGGTCGGAATTTCTTTTGGTGTTTTTTTGGTTCTTAATTACTTTTCCTATTCAAACAATTGGATTTCATCACCCTGTTGAGATTTCTTTCTTGTGACACTTTTTTCCATTTACTCCCTTTTGCAAGAGTGTTTGTTGCTAAAGCTTGCTCTTCTTTGTTGGCACTTGACAAGAAATTAAGAATCATCATCACAATAATTATAGTTTGGATCTCTGATGCAATCATTGTTTGAAAAATCTGGCGTTTGATCCATTTTACCTCTTATTTGTCTCATGGATTCATCAAGACTTACTGTATCTTCACCTAGGACTTACTGAAAATCAACTTTATTTTTTATGCTTGATTAAGCTTTCAAAAGTGTATGTCTTGCTTCAGAGCTTTTTCAAGGATAATTTCATGGCTTTACTGTTCCGAAGTACATTTTTTCTCAACTGTTTTCATAAAAAAAACAATTATGAACGAAATAAAAGATGTATTGACGATCCAGTGCAACTTGTGTATCATTGTAAAAGATTACACTGTTGCACTGGATCGTGAATAAAATAATAATTATTTCCAAGAAAAATAAAACATAACAACTTACCCAAACTAATAATATAAACAATCGAACTCTAAGAGCAAGAACGTGCGGCACGTTATTTTTTTAGGGCAAGTTTTGCATTGTGAAAAAAATCGAACTCGAGATTTTAATCAAACTTGACATTACCATGATAGAGAATACCAAAAAAATGGGTCCTGCAATACTGTATGTCTGTTCGTCTCTATGTCTGTAGAACGATCTAGAGCCTAAACGACTGAAGCGATTTTCTTCAAAACTTGGTACTTAATCATTTTAGGTGATTTTCTCAAATAGATATTTGAATGTTTTTCTTTAACCACAAAAATAAAGGTAATTGCCATACAAATTTTTCTACCATCTTAATTATCTCGAAAACCGCTCTAAAGATTTTGGTAAAAAAAAATGTGCTGACTAGTTTGAGTATAATCTACATTTTGGTCCAAAATTTGTTTTACATATATTTTTTTATTAACGGCACCTGCCATAGGGGAGACTGGGGCCAGAAGTAACAGGGGTAAAAAGTAACAGCTAAAAATTAATGTGTTCCTCTGAAAATTAAGAAACGCGTGGACGAGAAAATTGCTTGTCTACTTCAAGCTAACGTAACGTTAAATATACTTTAGCTGTGAATAGGACATCCTGAAGAGAAGTTATAAGGGTAGTGCCCAAAAATTGATACGTTTGTAACATTATTTTTTTTTGTAGTTTTGGTATTCCTCTTCACTCAGAAGATATTTAGTTCTAGTTATTTTTTTAAATATTTATTGATGTTTTGGTTAAGTGTATGTAAGTAGTTGAGCAAATAATGGCTTTCGTTTTTTTTAATTAAGTAATTTGTGTTAAATTTCATGGTGGGGCTAGGTGTAACATTTTTGTGGGGTAAGTTGTAACAAATAAAAACAGACTTCGTTTATATTTTCAAACACATTTTTGGGATCCAAAACGATGGAAATGGTGTTCTTTGTTTACATTTCGTTTTTTTAATTTTTTTTTTTATAAAAAAAGTCCGTTCGACGTAAACCGTTGTCAACAAAAGTTTGAAGAGAAAAGAGGTCGCTCCTTTGTTTTCCTGGCTGGCAAATTAGTTAAATCCTATGTAAACGGTGATTTTTTAAGAGCTTGGTTTTTGAAAATTCAAAAAATCACAGAAACTTGTAAAAAGTGAATGAAATTTTTATTTGGATCGATAAATCAATTTCTGCCGTTTACTTTTTAAAAATAATTTCACTTAAATGTTGTCCGCGGCTACGCTTCAGGTGGTCCATTCTGAAGGTCCAATTTTGGCAAACTTTTTCACACATTTCGGCCGGAATCTCACCAATGACGCGTTCAATGTTGGCTTCCAAGGCAGCAATCGTGTTTGGCTTGTCCCCATAGACAATAGACTTAACATAGCCCCACAAAAAATAGTCTAACGGGGTCAAATCACATGATCTTGGTGGCCAGTTGACTGCGCCAAAACGTGAGATCAACTGCTCACCAAATTCGCCTCTCAATTGATGCATGGTTTCGCGTGCAGTGTGGCAAACACATTTTTCACAGAGCACGAATTTTGATAATAAATTTCAATTATTTGCAAACGTTGTTCAGGCGTAAGTCTATTCATGATGAAATGGCAAACAATACTGAATCGAAATGTCAAATGTTCGTGGAATTTGTCATGTGTGATCTGTCAAAAATATAAACGTCAAAAACCAAGTAGCAAAAAAATCACCCGTTATATGTATATCTAATACTGGTCTTGGAATATTTAATTACATTCCTAATTTTTATGTGACTAAATTCAGTTTTTTTTCCAAAATATTCATATTGATTTTGTTTTTTTCTAGGAACATTAAAGATTAATTAATTTATTAAATTAGTGAATTAATATAATAACTTTTAATTTTTTTATATTAATTTCATAAGTTTTGCTGGTGTGTGTATTTATGTATATTTTTTGTTGTTAATCTTGTTTATAAATTGATATTTTTTTAAACAAGGTGAGATGTTTTGCTACAATTTACCCCGTCTATGTTACAACTTTCCCCGCATACGGGGTTAGTCGTAACAACACGTTTTTTATCTGAAAGTTATATTTTTACAAATTCTGATCAGTAGTTTTGTTTTGGCTTTTTTATTGGATTTCGTAGCTCCGTATTGCTCCTTAGACAGAAAAAAGTTTGGCTAATTAATTTTCAAAACCTTAGGAACAATATCAATTTTAGTAAAAAGTGATACTTTTAGCCCAGGTCTACAACAGTTTTTTTGTGTTTCGTCTTTCTCATAAATGGATTGACGAATTTCAAAATTCATATGTATGATTCCTTTCAAATCCTAAAGAAAATTGCATACCAACATTTTCGAAAAATATTCTTTTGGATTTTTGAGAAACAAAAATCATTTTTCAAAGTTCAATATTTCGAATCCATTCAAAGAATTTTTTTTTGAAATTACATTTTTAAGCTTATTATTACCAAATTTTACTTTAAAATATATTTACACGTTTCTACTAAGAATTAATTTTATTTTATTTTTATGCAATAAATTGTCATCGCCCAACCGTTTACCAAATAATGTAGCAATGCCAGAATGTATTATAAATAGCTAATTCATTCCGTCCGAATGCTATAGAAAGATAAATAGACAGCGCACGAAAAGAAGTACGAGTATCTAGGGAAAAAATATTGAAGTTAGTTCAGGCGACAAATTGGAAATTACTTTGTATTTTGTTTTCGGTTCGATGAATTGTACATTGGTTGGTGGTAGGACGCACGCTACAAAGGGATATTCAGGGAATCTTTTTTGTTAATGCCTTTGTACTATTTTTTCAAAGTGAACTCAAAGGTCTGCTGTTTTAATTCCAGAGGCAATTTCAATGTTGTTGAAATACCAAACCTTGTTAATTTTAAATTTAGTTTTTTTTTGTATTAAAAAAAAAAATTATTGGATTTTCTCTTGGTTCATTAATACACACATACTCCTGCACAGGTTACCAAATTTGACATACATAATTATTAAAATAATTGTCAGTATTATTTTTGAGTATTATATAATGTATACTCACCACTAATCCATCAAAGACTACATTGCTTGTGTTTTTATTGAATTAAAATTTTAATTAATATATGCTCAAATTAATAAAATGTGATAGATTAAAAACCTGCAACCAACCACTTATCAGAATGATTATTATTTTTTTATTTGGTTGAGGTTGTGAACAATTATTTAATTGCGATACTTTGAAATCACAAAGTATTTTAATAGCATGCCTATTCGATCGGTTTGTGGGATTAAAAATAAATAACAAACAATTTTTCGATTAAATTTGTATCCGGTAGGTGATTGTATGCCGTTAATTATGTAATTAACTATTTTCATGAGTACCTAGCTACCGCCTATATAATATGTGATGGGTAAATTTAAAAATAAAATTTGATTAATAAAATTGTCATTTAATTTTTTTTTTTCAGTTGGAAATAACTTGAGTTGTATTATTAGCTTACTCTTTACTGCATCAATTTTATCATATGTATATGTAGAGTAAGTGTCCCAAATATGGCCCACCCTTAACTTTTTTGTAAATAAAACAGTCAGTTTTTCTTTAATTCACTTGTTTTTTTTTTAATACTTAGATAAATTATATTATAATCAGTCTTCATAACAAAAACGTAAAAAACAAACTTAACAAAAAATAAATTAAAAAAAACTAAAACAACTCATTTTACCACTTTTCATAAGTGTTGGTAATATGGGCCACCTTGTATTAAATATGGACCAGGGTGGTCCATATTGAATACAAATTATTGCAGCTATTTATGCACAGCAAAATTCACAAATAAAATATGTTTCTTCGTTGCCTGAACAATCTTCATGCGCCCACATGGTACATACAACACATTGAAGCCATTTTTCTCCTCCTTTATGTTCAGAAATCTTCTTGATTAGTTCGATCAGGGCTTTCATCAGATAAATCGGCCGGAACGAAATCGTTCTCACTTTCTTATGATGTAGTTTCCTCTACATTTTGGTTTTTCTTTTTGTTGGGAATGTTGCTTCTCATATCCTCAAAGCTTAAGTTCTTGAGTAACTTCTGCAATAATTACCAATTATGAAATGAATATTCAAATCTTAAACCTATCCAAAATATATTATCTACCTTTCCTTCTACTTTTCCACGTCCATTTCCAGTTGTTTTCTTCCTTGATTCTCGTTCGTGTTTTTTCAGTAATGATTCTTCGAGACTCTTTATATGGTGATGAGAAAATAAGCTCTGCTTTTCTAGCTTTTCGTCCTCGATTCGAAATCTTTTTGAGTGGAATAGGAACCGGAGAAATTTCATGAGGAAATATATATGAGGATGTTATGCCATTAGAAGTAGAAGGTTCTCAGGGGCGCAATTCAGGTTCAACTGGATTGGGTTGCATGATCATAGGTTCTGCGGTTGGAGCAGTAATTGGATCAAGTTGACAATGATTGTCTACTGTTATTAGAGTTTCATCAACTTCCTCTGATGCAAGGAAATCGTGATCCTTGAAAATATACCTATCGAAAGGACAAATTCCAGTGAATGCAAACCCTTTAACCGCAATTTCTCCATTCTGCGTTTTTAAATACGATCTTCCAAACAACTCTATTATGTCCAGATGTGTCAAAGCTCTAGTGTTTTTTATGACCCACCGCCTCATTTCTTCTGTCAAATATTTTTTTTAAGGTCCCATGAACGTTTTAACAAGAAGTTGGATTTTATGATTAGAGTGGGGGGGGGGGAATGGACAGAATACGAACATGATTATTTCTAGTTAAATCTATGAACTCGATGTTCCTTGTATGACTAGCATGTCCGTCCATTATGAGCAATAATGCAGACAACGCAGTAGGTTTTACAGTTGCGAGAAAGTCCTTAAACCATATCGTAAAAATATTTGCTTGAATCCATCCAGAGGGATGATTGGCATGAATTGATCCAGGCGGTGCACTTTTCATCAGACGAGGATTTTCCCTCTTCCTAGGGAAGATAAACATCGGTGGCACAAACGATCCCCCTTCGCTCATGCATAAAATAGATCTTATAAGAGATCGCCTTTCATCAGATGTCAGCGCCCCAATTTGCCTTCGACCTTTCATTGCTAACATTTTAGGCATTTTTGATGGGACAACCGAAATTCCTGTTTCATCCACATTATATATGTTGCTTGGAGAAAAGTTGTAAGTTTTCATTTCTTTTTCCAGAAGATCGAAGAAAACAGCAACATTTTCCTTGGAAAATCCTTTTGCCCGAGCTATAGAAGTTCCAGTCGGTTGACGGAATGACAATGATGGATGCCGTTTTAGGAATAGGCGAAGCCAAACCCTACCTGCAGCTTCTTCTTGAAATGAAATAGGGTTCGGTATATTGTTTATAATAGCTAATTGAAATGATAATGATCGTATGTCCCTCCTTGTTAGATCGAACAGCTTTGATTCCATCAATAGGGTATATTCAACTACAGAGTCTTCGAGCTCTAGGGGGCAGATCGGTTTTTCTACCCAATTTAATAGCTACCACATCTTCCACTGGCTTTTGTTTCTGTGCAGCCAAACGCCTCAAGGTGGTTTTAGGCACATTAAATTGTTTCGATACCTTCAAGAACTCCATACTCTTCTCTTAAATGGTAAATAGTGCAGCTTTCATGTCTTTTTTGTCCCAAGTCTGACGTTTTTCTTTTTTTGTGGTTGTATTACTCTTGAAGCCATTGTTTCCTAAAAAAAAATAAGCACGCTAAAGTTCATACATAATTATAGTGTTTTACATATGGCCCACTGGGCCATAATAGGAACACCTATGGTGGGCCATATTACCAACATCGGGATTTTGCACTATTTTTTAATTTGCACCCACTTCATATACTTTTAAATAATTTTGATTTCACATAATGTTTTTCCAATATGGGCACTACATATTTTTATAAGAATATTAAATAAATTTAACAAAATTTTATACAAAAACACTTGGCAAATCTCACCCGTAAATTATAATAGAATGTTTAAAAATTTGCCACGAGCTCTATGAATGATTACAGGCTCAAAAAGGAATGAAATGAATGCATTGTGGTATGTGTATACTTTTCCTGTTATGAGATATTGTGGTGGACTATATTACATACATGGGCCATATTTGCAGCACTTACTCTACATATAAAAGCAAATACACTAAAATGTTTTGCTTTTTTATAAAATTGACAACAGTAAATTTTTTGTTTTATTCACTCTTCATTGAATTTAAGATTTACAGTTGAAACTCGATTATCCGGGATTCGATTAATTGGGAAGCTCTATTAACCGTGATGAAAATATTTAACATAAAAACTCTTAAATCCGTAATAAGCTCTACTATCCGTAACATGAGAACAAGACCGAACAAGTTTGTTTCACATCTAAAAACCAACGGAATTTGGTATCTGTTGCATTGCATTTAAGAGACACGCAAAAAGAAGTGACGGGATAATAAATTTTTCGGGTTGCGTGTTGTTTTGTTTCTTAAATTTTTATGGATTTTGTTCAGTTTTGGTTGGAAAATCTGAAGTTACGCGTTGTGATAATGGCTACGTCTTTGTTAAGTGAAAATAAAAGATCGCGTAAGGTTTTGTCAATTAAGTTGATTTAAAAAAAGATATAAAATCGGCACCCAAACATTGTATGATATTCTAAAAAATAAAGACAAGATTTTCAAATTTTTCGCAGACAGATTCACTATAAAAGGATTGAAGGCGCAAAACTCTCAAAAAAGCTGAAAATGCCAAAATTAACGAAGCAGCGTATGAATGGTTTCGACGATTTCGGGGAGTTCAAATTTCGGGGAAAATGATAATGGAGAAAGCAAAATTTTTTCATGAAAATCTTAACATAGTCCCTGACTGTGTATACTCTGAAGGATGGCTGGGAAAATTCAAAAACCGCCATGGTATACATGGATTGAAGCTTCTACGCTTTTTGTAGACGAATTGTATGAACTCATTTAAACAGAGAATTTAAGCAATGAGCAAATTTAGAATGCTAATGAAACCAGCCTTTTTTGGAAATGTTTGCCCCAAAACACTTTGGCATGCAAATACGAGCGTTCAGTTGAAGGATATAAGGAATCGAAAGAACGACTCGCTGTACTGGTTTGTTCTAATGCTCCAGGAACTCATAAATGCAAGTTGATGGTTATTGGTAAAAGCGCTCGGGCAAGAGCTTTGCAAAATGCTGGAGAGCTTCCAGTTATCTACAAAGCCAACAAGCGGACTTAGGTAACCCAAAAATTGTTCCTTGATTAGTTTAATAAAAACAGTGTCCCTGAAGTTAAAGAGCACCGGGAAAAAAACAATCTTGACAGGAACTCCAAAATTGTATTGCTCTTAAATAACTGTCAAGCCCACCCAGACTTTAATGACGTGGATGTACGTAGGTTTATGGAATATTTTAGAGGCAATTTCTTAAGTTGTGTTCCATGCAAACACCAGCGGGCACCAGTGTGTTTGAAAAACCTTTTCCATAAGGCCTGTACTGAAAATATAAATTGAACAGAGTATAGCGACTTTTTTTTCAAAATCTTAGAATATCGGATTTTTGAGGTCGACCTAGGCACTCTTTTTTTTTGGCATGCGGCAACACTGGTTCCAGTACTTTCATTTACAAGTGCTTCTTTCAACTCACTTAGAGAGAGAGAGGGGACAGTATCAGCCATTGGTCTACTCTCCCATTATCCAAGATGGTTGAATACATTAAAGACAGAGCTCCAAACAGAATCTGCAATATTACCATAATACTACTCAACGCGGCTGGAGACGAAGGTACACTCCGTGCTGTAAGAGTTGGCCAGGTCTAATACTTTGCAATCAGTTTCTTTCATGGGATTAAAACAGCCCCAAACTATGCTTTGTTCATGGGAGTGTGGTCGTGAAAGTTGAACTGATGTTAATGTTTTTGCACTGAGTGAATTCCAATTGGAAGAAAATTCTGATAAATTGGAAAGTCATCTGCCTTAGTTGTTCTTTTCCCACTATGGTCTCGCCGTATAGGTACATACAAAATGATGTTGCGTATCAACTTCAACCACAATATCGTTTGTGCTCGAACACAAATTTTAATTTCATGTGGTTAACATTTTCGGTAAAGAAACACATCATACACAATTATTTTTTATAATTGACGCGCACTCAACGGAGTATGATTACCCTTTTAAGGTTTAATATTATAGTACAGCCGTTTAAGAAGAAGTTTGTCTGCATCTCAACAATTATACACTAAACACAAAATTCCGAAGTGAAACTAAACAAAAATACCAATTTTTTGTTTTATTGCCCATCCGAAGTACATAACAATAGGTGTTATGCCATTATAGCACATGTAGCCGATTGATTACTAAGAAAAATATCATATCATGTTGTGCGCCTGTCACAGAGATCCACAACCACTAGAAATTTAGTTATTTATTGGAGCCCAAATTTGGACAGAAATTCAAGTTTTACCGAATTTAATTTATCCACGAATTGAAGTCGTCATAAGGGGTGATTTCAATGTACACAATTCTAGCTGGGTCCGACTTTCGATCCACACAAAAACGGAAGAAAGGTAAAGGGTTATCCATTTTGCGGTTTCAAAAGTAAACGTAACTAACACATATAAGATATTTTTTTTTCATGACATCTCTTTTTTATTACTCGTATATAGTTTGAATGTTGACATTATGTGTGAAACACTACATCATTTAAACAACCACCACGCAAATTGTTGCAAGCATCGATTCTTTTGAGGTAATTTTCGACCACTTTTCGACACATATTGGGCGGTATCTCCCATAACTTGACGAATGTTGGCTTTCACGTGCTCAAGAGTTAAAGGTTTATCTGCATAAGCACGGTCTTTTGCGTAGCCCCACAAAAAAAGTCCAGCGGTGTCAAGTCGCATGATCTTGGGGGCCAGTTGATATCACCACTACGAGAAATTACGCGGCCAGGCAATGTCTCTTGCAATAAAGCCATATTCACTCGAGTTGTGTGGCATGTGGCACCGTCTTGTTGAAACCACATATTCTTCAAGTCGTATTCTTCAATAGCAGGTAAAAAAAGTCGGTTATCATATGACCATATCGCTCCGACTTGACGGTGATAGTCGTTCCATCGCCGTTTTCGAAAAAGTAAGGCTCAATCACACCTCCGAACCAAAGAGCGCCCCAAACAGTGACTTCTTGTGGATGTAATGGCCTCTCTTCAATTACTTGAGGATTCCACAACCCCAAATACGACAAATTTGTTTATTAACATACCCACCGAGTGAGAAATGTGCTTCGTCGCTGAAGAAAATTTTGTTCGAAAAATCGCCGTCCACCGCCTGTTGTTCAAGCACCCATTCGACGTATGTACGACGTTGTGAATGGTCAGCTGGCTTCAGTTGTTTTGTGAGCTGGACTTTATATGGATGATGGTTTATCCAAATGCAATATACGCCATAATGTGGCGTAAGACAGTCCTAATTCCTAAAAACGACGAGGAATCGACACTTTCGGGTCTTAGACAACACTTTCACATACTGCAGCGATATTTTCAGTGGTACGACGAAACGATTATGAACAGGCCTTACAATATCTATAACGAATCTATTCTCTTCAAATTTCTTCATAATTTTTCCAATTGCTTGCGCAGTTGGACGATTATATAAACCATAATCTCCTCTTAAAGCACGATATTTGTTTGTGGCAGAATTACCGTTTTTGTAGTAGGTTTTAACAATTTTTATGCGTTGTGCGATAGTCAAGCGATCCATTATCGTAAATGTCAGACTTTCAACTGAAAAAAAAAATTTGTTTAACAACTTAGTTTGACAGATGTCGAATTCAAGCCCTATACTTTTGAAACCGCAAAATGGATAACCCTTTATGTTAAGGTCCTTGCTTGGTTAAGCCAACTAACGCACCTTATCGATGATCCAACTCGAATACCTGATGTTGTAGGTCAAACCGCCAAAAAACATTGACTTGTTTCTTACTTCTGACAGTCTCAATAATTTCGTCAGGAACTTTAATTGGTCACTATACTTCCTCGATAGTAACGTTGACTCCAGTGCAGATATGATAACAAATTTAATTCCTCACGAAATGCGAACTTTGCTCGCGAATAGGGTGAAATCTATTAAACCGAAAGCAAACGCATGGTTCGATTTGCACTGTAAAGAAGTTTTTAGGGTTACAGAAGTAAGTTTCCAGAATTATAACGCCAAGCCCACTGCCAAGTCTGATATTCATAAAATAAATGCTGGTATGCCCCAGGGCTCGGTTCTGTCTCGCAATCTCTTTCTCATTTTCTTCTTATCTGGAACTTCTAATCTACTAAATTGGTTTGCTGACGATAATACTTTCAGCTTTTCAGATTCGTTTTCTGTTTTACCTCCTTGTTCTTCAGATGTGGAACTGCAATGGCGGGGTGTGATAACCTCATTAAATTCTGATCTCGACAGCAATGTCGAATGAGGAATAAAAACAGCGTAGAATTTAATGCTTCAAAAGCTCAGTGCTGCGTCCTGTTATTAACCCCCTGCGGCTATCCATGAGATCTAAGAATATCCTCCAACTCCAATTAAGCGTTTTAAATTCGCGGAATATTTAATACTTGCAATTTACTTTTCACAATTTCTTTTAGTAAGATCGGAAAGGGCTCGAGGAATTAAATTCTGTTTTTTCTTGGACCAAAACTTTCTTTTAAAAATAGAAAGCTGCAATATGTGACTAAGTGCCGTCATGAAGTTCTGAAAATGATGTCAGAGATCGGCGAAATCAACTAAGACTGTGCATTAAGCTGAGGTGTTCAAGGCTAGTATTTCAACTAGTCGTCGTCGTCTCTCCAACTCAAATATGCAGAGTTGCTGAGTATTGTTCATGAAGTTATCGAAAATACTGATTTTTCGAAAGCACTATGGGGAGTGGAAAAAGGAAGATGCCAACCAGGCTTGAAAGATACTTCTTTCTCGTGCATGTAGGTGTCTACCTTCTCCCCTCGAAAATAGGAGCTGTGATTCGAAGACCCTCTTGGCTTTGCAAGTTTTGTCCATTTCTACAATGGCCTAAGCCTATTCCAGGTGGGTTTTGACTTTTTACACTACGTCGTAGTCCTGGTCATAGCCTTTGCCGAAACAATTAAAAAATTCTGATTTCTAACTGTAAGATTCAATTTAAAAAATATTAAATCAAAAACAAAACATTTTCAAATTTTTAACTATATAGGCTGAATTAATCCCTGTAATGCTTTTGTTGCCTTTTTGTCTATGACAGGAAAAAGGTACACTTTTACAACGTACATACGAGTATTTTCTTTTAAAGTAAATCTTTAAAGTTCTAAAGCAAAGACACTTAAGCAAGTACAAACAACCCAGTCCTGTATATTATTAATAATTTTGAATTGACTCTTTATCCAGAAGTATACTTGTACTATGTACAATCCCCAAGAGACCGAAAAGAGGATTTGGCACAATTTGTCCTTGCTGTGCGTCTGTTTCGTGTTCAAGATATCACTGTCAATTTAAAGTTGTATGTGTATGTATGTATATTTAAGAAGTATGTCAGTGTCACTTGGCTTGATGTAACTAGGTCATTAGAGTTTGGACAGCAATTTTTAATTTCACAGATAAATGTATACACAGGTTGTACGTTTTCATGATTCTGAGGAAGGAAGGTTATGTTAAAATGTGGAAGAGGGAATTACTTGGAATTTGTCGGTGTATATTTATTTTTCTGTGAATGTATATGTCTTATATATTAGTAATTCGTGTTCAATCTTGCGACACCCATTTTGGCACGTTGTTTTCAGGCAACCTCCACAACACCAACTGATTTGACATCCGCGATAGCTTGGTCCTTAAATTGGGTGGTCTTTGTTACTGCCTTCAACTTTGAACCATTGAACCTGGTAGCTTAGATTCAAACGAATATGATGGCTGGCTGAAGCATGAGAGAAACCAGAAAACTGTTTATTGCCATATTACTACCAAACAGAAGTTGGATGGAAGTTCTACCCATTTAGGGGGTTGGCTTTAACTGGCAAGGCTATATGCTAAATTCTCTTGTCCCGGCTTAAAAAGAAGACGCTGCAACTTCCAATCATAGCATATTGGAATAGGAAGAGAAGCAACCACCATCATTGGCGATGCTCTACTCATCCTTCGCCAACGAAGCGAAGAGGGTTGTTTAATCGGCCCAGTGTCTGGTAGGTAGGTATGATCTCGTTGTTGGGTTGTAAAGGACAGAGCTCCAAAAGACAGAACTAAATTTTGTTCCAAGACCTCTGTCTTAAAGAGCATTCTAGGTCTCTTTATCAATAACGAGACCACGTTAATTCAACTTCGTAACCCGTCTGGAATCGGGATGCCAGAAACTCCGACGCTTATATTACAGCTGAAGGTGGGATCGATCATAATAATGTTGCGCTGATTCCACCCATGATCATCAAAGGCAAATTGAAAGGAGTGCAAGTCCATATCGTTAAATTGGGGCGAGACGAAGTTCGCTGGGTCCGCTAGTAGACTTATACTTTTGTATGACTTTTCTTGGGAAACTTCAATTACTTCACTCTCGCTTGAAGATACTTGTGATGTTCCTTCCTAGTTGACAGTCGACGCAAGCGCGAAAATTATGACCGCACTAACATATCGTCATCGTCATCCGTGATACGAATATGAGTATGAAACGGAAAGTTCTTGGCGTGAAAGCTGAAACAATCTTACGACATTGTCCATGGGAGCATTCACCACCGATTGTTTTAATTAAAACTAACATGTAGGCAATTTTAGGTAGCACATTTCACATAGGCCCATACACACCTTATGTGCTTAATCCGAACATATCTAGCCCTGCAATGTTTCCACAAGGTGGCCGATCCCGTGTAACAGACAATATCATGAATGAATGAATGAATGATTTGGGGCATTGATGGCCCCCTTAGAACTGGATGAGGTTTCTCATTTACAGTACGTCTTCCAAGTTAATTCCTTTGAGGAACCTCAGTAATTGTGGTATTTCGATAAAGGATAGTTCCTTTTCCTTTATTATGTGTTGTCCCAAAAGTTTGTATCTTTGGTGAATGATGGCTTCACAACTCCCTCGTATGTGGTCCGGTGTCTCCTCGTGCACATTACAGAACCTGCAGAGAACATTTCTCTCTAATCTCAGGATATTGAGGTGCCTGTTCAGCTTACAGTGTACTGTAAGAACGCCCGTTATTAAACTTAGTTTGTTCCTACTTAGGTGTATACAGTTGGTTGTATTTCCCAAGTAGTAATTTAGCCTGCCTTAGCCTGGGGACTTTATTCTAAATGTTTGATCTTTTGGCCTCCTCCTCGGACCTGAACTTGTTTTTGATTAGGTTCTCTCCGATTCCGCAATAGGTTTCTGGTCCCATTAAAGGTGGAATTGCTGCTATTTTTGCTGTAGAGTGCGCTTCTTCATTGGCCTGAATTCCCATGTGCCCAGGTAGCCAGTGAAGCGAGACTTTGTTGCACTTGCCCAGCTCAATCAGTCTGCACACACACTCCCATACCAGTTTTAAGCTGATGGAGTAGGGACTTAGTGCCTTAGTGCAGCTTGACTATCTGACATAATGGCAATGTTTTGAATTCGGTAGTCAATTTCGAAATTACGTTCTGCGCATTCACGTTTGCGTTAACATCCGCTGACAATATCACACAATTCACATAAGATACCATCAACGCCGAAGCTCATTGCATGCATAATGATCACTTGACCATAACCCGCAATGTTTTCACCGGCCTTCCTGACCACTTGGAGGTATAGGTGGGCGCTTCTGATCAGCAGAAAGTCGCTATTATAACGAACTGCTGATTTCGCATTGACACCCATCACCACTGTTTAACCAGCTGGGAATAGGAACAGTCAGATGTGCCGTTATGCTTTATCTTTTTTATTTTTAATAACTTTGCACTCACTCAAGGGATTATGAATACCCTTTATATGTTTTTCTTAACACAGCGCGGGGATCCGGTGGAAGAAGAGAAAGAAGGATAGGAAAGATGTGTGGCGCGATGTTCTGAGACTAGAGCTGGTTGTTGTCTCAGATTTATCTCCAGGGATGGCGGCTGAACTAATGCGGAGAGAATTACCGTGTCTTATTTGTTTATGTTCCTTATAATTCGCATTATTTTATTTATTTCGTTGTCATATTTTATGGGTATGCTAGTTTACTGAATCACATGTTGTTAGTGTTAGGCCTAAACAGCATGTAATGAGCAAAGCAGCAACTTATTTTATGACAACTTTTTAGAATTGGTTTTTAATGGAATATAAGAAGACATAGACGACGGCAGGAATCGAACCCGCAACCAAGAGGTTGACAGGCGAGCACACAACTATTGCGCCACATCCACCCCCTTTTCGAGATTCGGAGTAGTTTCTTTGAGATTTTGATGACATAGCTATGTTCTTGGTACCCGCCGGAAGAATATGAATGTCACAACTTCTGGCTTTAGCTAATCAACTTGATGTTGATTTATTTATTTGGTATATTTGGTATAATTCCTCAATAAATAAAATAAAGTATGTCTTTAATTTATTTCTGTTCATACCCTTAACACACAGTATAAAATACTCCGCATACGCTATAAGTTAGACATAGGTTTACTCGTTCCGGAACTAAGAAAAATTGATAAATATACACAATTTCCCCATGGACACGAGTCCCGACGACGTTCTTTCAATATTTGATGGGTAAGTGCTCAAATTAATTGAGGCACTTGAGTGGAGCTAAATGTCTTAAATCAATACCTGCAATTACAGGTATGTATGTCAGTCTATTCTAACTGATTTAAAATTCCACTTGAAACAAGCATTTACCTACATTCACATAGACATCAAATCCAAGCGCATTGCCAACATTCTACTGAAGATTTTTCATAAATTTTTTATCATTAACATGACATTTCATATGTACCCAGTATCTACGACATCGAAAATAGATTCATTTCCCCAGCGATAGCGAAGGTTCATCAAAGTACCACCATTACCATCAAGTAACAACCATCAAAGCTCTTCCACATACAGTGTGGTTAAAAAACATTGCTTCAAGCACACACTTTGTCTCATCAAGTATGCATGTGAAATAATGATTCGCTTGCGAAATCCTTAGAGTCGAGTATAATGAATCGTTTGGCACTAAGCGACATTAGAATTCGTAATATACTCGTATGTGGTATGTAATCTGTCTATTCTCGCAGAAACTCAGATTCATGTATGAGCTAGATCCAGCAGCTTGGGGCTGCTTCCTCGAAAGTGAATCATCGAAAGGAAGTGGATTTAACACAAATCTTCTCAAAGAGTGGTTAAGTAACACAATATACTATCCTCTGAATTTGGGTGAACTATTTAAAGAGAAAGATTCGGGAAATCAAGGACCCTGCGAGTGCATTAAAATTTGTGTCGAACAAGCAAATGGCTTGTGTGTGGTACGTTTTTCGACGACCCGTGTTGCCTGTGGTGACAATTCAACGCCCAGTCATTATAGCCTGCCCGAATATTAATTGGAGCGTACGCGGTTATATCTACATAAAATATACAGTACTGTGCAAAAAAAATAAAGTTTACAAACGTCTTTATTTCGATAAAGCAAAATTTGTCCGCAGGAAATCTTCCGTAACAACTTTGGGGTCTGTAAGCATTTTAAATGCGAACAATTTCCCTTGTTTCAAGCAAGATACTTAGTTGGCTAGTCCAGAGGTGAATTTAATCCTTCAAAGAGTACAGTTAGCCGCTCACAGAGCAGACTATGCAGGTTATGCATTGGGCATAAGCTGACAATGTGTCCAAAGTTATTTAGAGCGTTTACATCATGTTGAGAGAAATAATCAAATGTTTGATAATTTTGATAATTTTCTGAGAAGGCTTCATCAAGAAATCGGAGTCTTGATCTACCTAAGACTGTACAATTGCTAGTTCTGTATATATAAGTCCATTAGGATGTGATTTGTCACAGATCTTCCTTTCTGAAATGTTGGACTAGCCTAGATAATTAACTGCTGAAGCAATGGCTTTCAGCAGTCCGGTTGTCGGTGAGCATTGCGACTATTTCGATTCCTCTTTTTAATTACTAATAGTTTCGTCAAAGCCGAAAAGGCTGCACGCACGTGGATCTTTTCAGAAAAGACTCCAGCATATTGAGAGTTGAGCCGAGAAACCTCGACTGCACTTGGTGTGCAGTAGTCAGTTGGTCTGAAATAAATACAACAGGAAGTCGACTAATGGTCTTGTCTACATACGTCTTGTATGGATTTGGTAGAGTGGGTTAAACATCGATAGTTGGATATTTCGATATTTTCCAACAAAAAAAAATACTATCGATAGCATGTTTCCAATAAAACTTGGCCATTTCAAAACCACAAAAATAAAACAAAAAATCAGCTCGTGTTTACCCCTACGTGAAGTGTGAAACAGAAAGAAATAACAAAAATATGAAACAGATATAAATGTATCTGAACACGCGCGGTTAGGATTTTCCTTGCGTGTTTTTGACGTTTCTCTTTCTATTTTTTCTTTCTTTTTTGGATTTGCTTCATCTAATTTTCGCTGTAGATGAATGAACACCAATTCAAATGGCTGACGAATTTAAATAGAGCAATGAACAAACTTCTAAGCTTATTTTAAATTACCAAATGAGCCCCATTCTCTGCAATCCTTGTCTTCGTCATCCGGAATACATATTTAAATAACTTTTTATTCTTTTAAAAATTATTTTTTGTTCAATATCTGCACTGAGCAAAGAAGACAAAATGAAAGATAGCTGTCAAATAAACGCGCAGTACTGAAAATGAGAAAGAGGATTTGTGTTATAACACGCACGTTACCGAAAAGAAGTTCAAGAGAAAATAACCAGGACTTGCGCGTTACAGTCACGCGCTGTGTAATGCCTGACTAAAGCTAGGCTCAAACGACGAACATGCTCGCTGAGCATGCTCGGTTGCGTTAGCCCATACACGGCGAACACATTTGCCGAAGATTCATTTCATGCTGATTCTTCAAAGCATTAACATGTGCGATTTGCCATGATTTAGTTTTCTCACCCTTATTTTTGTAGTTTTCACTTTTTGAATCCCATATAAATTCTTCGATGTGCTCGCGAACATGGCCATAACATAGAAGCCAACGAAAACGACAAAATAAAAATGTTTCGCCAACAGCGAGCGGCTCGCGAACCAGCCCATACATTAGAAAAACACAGCGAGCGCTAGCATGCTCAGCAAACATGTTCGTCGTATGTGCCCACCTTAAGGAATTCATTTATTGTTTCGTTTTCACTTTTGATACAATGTTTATAATTTTTGATGGATTTTATAGCTATGACATTGTCGTCAAAGCGAAATCCTAACAGCAGCAATACTAAAATAAATATAAAAAAATAATCGATTCACAAGATCAAAAGCAGACTTAAAGTCTTTTCAAAATGTAAGGTTACTTCTTCAAAGACATTTCACTCCTTGAATTTCAACAAATTTTTTCAACCAAACGCCATACATTCAGTTCATTTAATAATAATTATTACCACAAAATTTGTTTTTTTTTTCAAGTCTGTGCAATTGTTAGCATACGCTGATGACATAGACATCATTGGCAGAACCCAGCGAGCTGTCACTGGAGCATTTGCTAACATTGAAGCTGAAGCGGCTAAGATGGGACTAGCAGTCAATGAGGCAAAAACGAAGTACCTGCTGTCCACAAAAAGGGACACACAACACCGGCGGATTGGACAAAAGGTCACAATAGACAGGTAAAACTTTGAGGTAGTTAGGGACTTTGTTTACCTCGGATCCGCTATAGCATCTAACAACATCTCGTTAGAAATAAAGCGAAGAATAACTCTTGCCAATCGCTGTTCCTATGGGCTAGGGAGGCAATTGAGTAGTAAAGCCCTCTCTCGAAAAACAAAGGAGACTCTTTATAAGACTGATGACTGGAAGACTGATCATCCCAGTTCTGCTCTATGGCGCGTAGACATGGAATCTATCGAAAGCGGATGAAGATATCCTTAGTCGTTTCGAGCGTAAGGTTCTTCGCAAGATTTTCGGCCCTATCTGCGTTAACGGGCTTTGGAGGAGAAGGTTCAACCACGCGACATTGACCTGGTACAAAAAATACGTATATCACGTTTAAGATGCCTAGGTCATGTAGAGCGTATGGACAACAATGCTCCGGCTCGCAGGATCTTCGATTCCAACCCCGAGGGAAGACGCAGTCAAGGAAGACCTCAGCTAAGGTGGCGCGCTCAAGTAGAAGATGACCACAACCAACTTGGAGTGCGTAACTGGAGGCAGCTAGCCAAAGACCGAGCTAGCTGGGGAGACATGTTGGTTGATGCCCAGGTTCTTTCCGAACTGTAGCGCCACCTAGGTAAGAAAGTAAGTAAGTAAGTATTACCACAAAATATTTCCAACTTCAAAATCACAAGAGAACTCCTGCCCACTGCGAATAAATACTTTACGAAAACCAAAAATCCTAATCCAAAAACGAACACAAATCATACAGAAACATTAACAAAAACAAACCATGATGATTCACACGCCATAATTTGACTTTAGATTAGAGACTGAGATTGAGATTTTTGACAACGAGAAGAAGATCAAGATCGACCACAAATGCACGCCAGAATAACGAGCATAGACGCATACAAGTGCATTTTGATGAATTTATGCAATTTATGTTGGGGATTTTCGTAAAAATACACTACTATAAGTGTGAATTACCATTGTGCTTGATTGCACGAGCGTAAAAAGTAATCAATTTAAGAAAGAGAACGTATGATTTTCAGAATCAAAGAAAGGGATGGAAAAAAGACAAGTTTCCTCATTTTTCTCATTTTCAGATATGAGTATTGCTTTAAAAAATAAATTGCATTCTAAAACATTCTTATTTTAACAAATATTTTATTTTTATTTTGCCGCCGAAGGAGAACTACAAGCTTGGTTGGTTTTCCTCGTACCATTTAGAATTCGTTTTATTTATAAGACAGCTGGTCTTTAGTCTATTTTCAAATAACCTTGTATAGTCACTCGATTTATTCTATGTGCGTATCCACAAAATTGATACTTTTTGTGCGCTTGTGTAACCAAGCATATTTACAACTAATAAACTAGTGGGATTTTTATCACAAACGATAGTTTTTTTACTATCAATCTATCGATAGTAAAAAAAACGATAAGGTTTGGATTGATTTCTTGTGCTGACGTTGTTTAGATCACAGCTAAATTATATATTATTGGGAAGATCACTAAAAAAATGCCATTCACCTATCATGCCCTTGTTCTTATTTCATTAAATGTCAATTTCATTATACTCTATGAAAATTATTTCAACTCAACACAAGAGCAATGGAAACATGCCCAGTATCGTAGGCACTCAAACAGGAACCTTGCGTAAAAGCATACTCAACTTTTTGTCTTCAAAATGGGATATTTTTACGAACCATCTCAGTTTAATTTTGACATTTGGGTAAGTACTGGTAAGGTACTGGTCAAATAATCCAGCAATTCTGTACGACTATGACACAACCAATATCCAAATAACAACAGCAGCATTGTACGACCACTATTGGCATTTTGTCATGGGACTACTGCGGAGTGCAATTACCAGCAGCATATTCGAGCAACAACATACGACCTGAAGACCAGCCTAACATTTGAGTTCGTCGCATACTTACGATTCACACTGCCTTAGAACAAGAATTAAAACAAGTATAGCTAAGGAATGACGGTGAAATGAGGAAACTTGTACCAGTGGCGTAACTAGGATTTTGTTCTCGGGAGGCAAAACTTTTTTTTTAAATAAGAATATGACTTAATTCAATACATTATATATACGTACATATTATAAAGGGTCCGCCAAATAACTTATTTTTTTTTAAGATGCTATAAAAAAAAACTACTGAATATTTTCTCAAATTTCTTTTTTTATTTGAAAGTACAATCCTTCCGCTTAATAATGGAAAATAATTTCATTCAAATGGCTGCCTCGGCTGGGCATGCAGTAGCCTACACGATCGGTCCAATTTTTAAGCACATTATCGATTGTGTGCAGCTGTATTTCACCAATGGCTTCACGAATATTGTCCTTTAAAGCGTCAATTGTCTCTGGCTTGTCGGCGTAACTCATATCTTTAACGGCACCCCACAAATAATAGTCCAACGGTGTCAAATCGCAGCTCCGAGGTGGCCAAACGACATCAGCTCTGCGGCTGATAATGCGATCTTCAAAAACAGGGCGCAAAACATCGAGTGTAGCTTCGGCTGTGTGGCACGTAGCGCCGTCCTGTTGAAACCAAATATTGCCAATATCCTCCTCTTCAAATTTTGTGAACAAAAATTCGTTCAACGTGGCCCGATAACGATCGCCATTGACTATAGCGGCCACGCCTTGCTCATTTTCGAAGAAAATGGCCCAATTATGCCTCTGGTCCAAAATCCGCACCAAACAGTGACTCGTTTTGGGAGTATCGGCTTTTCAATGTATGCGTGCGGGTTTTCTATGCCCCAACTGCGACAATTTTGCTTGTTTACATACCTGCCAAGATCAAAATGAGCTTCATCTGAAAAGATGATTTTTTTTGGTACAATCGGCATCTTCTCTAAGTCGATCGCAGGCCCACTTAGCGAAGCGAAAACGCATTGGATAGTCAGTTGGCTTTAGCTCCTGAACCAATTGGACTTTGTATGGCGTCATACCAAGGTCTTTATGCAAAATTCGTCTCAATGATGTCTCCGAAATGTTCAATTGTTGAGACCGACGGTGAATTGATGTTGATGGCGCTTCACGCACACTTTCTGCCACAACAGCAATATTCTCGGGTGAGGATGAGGATGCCAGTTTCTTTCACTTTTTTCACAAGATAACGAACATACGGAGCTGACGGTGCTTCTCGTCTTCCAAAATCCGTACGCAATTTTCGCACACATTCTGCAACATTACCATGATTTTCAAAGTAATGTCGCAATATTTTTTCAGCGTTGTTCAAGCGTATACACAATCATATTCGTTCAGCGGAAGGATAATATTATTTGTCAAATCAGACATGAGCTAAGTGTTACCATTCACGAAATAAGCACTAGTTGAAAAAAAAAACGTTAAATGGCGGACCCTTTATAACAATTTTGAAACTATAATATTATTTCCAAACGACGATTTTTGTTTTTGGCAAGAATGTCGATGATCTTATTGACATCTATTGAATGATTGTCACTCACACTTATCATAGCTAAAGCTGTCATACGGTTCTGTAGAAAAAGTATTTCAAATGAACTTTTTTAAAATTAAAATGCATCAGTTAGTACCTAGCCTATGGTGTTTCTTAAATATGTTTTGATTCGCTTCAAGGTAGAAAACGACAGTTGACTTGTTGCAGTGGATACGGGAAGTGTAATCATAAACTGTGGAAGCCTAAACACATCAATTGCAGTGTCATAAATTTTAGTTCCGCATGATTGATGCCAAAGGGACATTTCAGACAACTGTTTTACTGACTAAGAACAGATCATCCCCATAGAACTCAAGAAGATCATCTATATTTAGGCTTTGTTCTTCAGATGAAATTCCAAGTAGAGCAGAAAAGCCAGTAAATAGCTTGCGGTGTGATGAAAACCTTTCCTTAAGCATTGAGATAAAAGTATCAATGAATGGAAGAAAATCAGTGATTCGTAAAAAACTGTCGACATCATTCACTTGTAAGTTGTTACGATTCTTGAGAGGGAAATGGAAATATTGTGATATTGCGCTTTAGCTTTTACTGAGTTAAAAATATCTGCGAATTTAAGTTCTGAATTTTCACGCACGTCCTCAAGTACAACCAGCAACTTGTCAGCATGATTCATAGCTGCTTTTAAATCAATATTTTTTTTTGCTACATTTTACTAAAAAGGCAAACAAAACGCAAAAATGTGTGCAATAACATGAGCGACAGTTAAAAATTCTGCAGACATTACTGAATCTTAAAATGCCATTGCATCTCTAGCAGTTTCTTTGTCATCACATAAACAAATTATTTCAAGGAATTCAAGTACAACATCGTACAGCTCCAGAATCTTCAACTGCATGAAAACGTTCAATCCATCTTGTTTTGGAGACGCGTTTTAAGGACTGAGCTCTCAAATTCAATTTCTCAACACAATTGTTTAATATTGATTTGCGTTTTGGCGAGATTATGAAGTTACGAACAGACTCTATTGTGCTTAAAACATTTCGAATGATGGGAACGGAGCAAGCATCGGAGACGACTAAGTTAAAAGTGTGTCCCATGCAAGGAACATATGGAGCCATGGAGTGTGTTTTATTAATTAAGCCTTGGACGCCTTTTAAGCACCCTGACGTCGCATCGGCACCATCGTATCCTTGTCCTCTTAAATAACTCAAATCAACATTATTATTTTCAAGACTGGTTAATATAGCATTTGCTTAGCCACTTCCAGTCAGATCTGTTACATCACTAGCAAACTCCTCGAGTAACTCTTTTTTTTTTCATTGTCAAAGTACCTCAAAGCTATGGTAAGTTGCTCTATACCGCATATATCTCCTGTCTCATCATCTAATACTGTGAATGGCTTAGCATTAGCACTATTCATTCGGCTCACCAAGTCTCGTATTAGAATTGCTTAGGCCGCATCAATGACCTCATCTTGCACCAGTGGACTAAAATATTTATTGCGCTCTGTCCCTTGCAAAAGTGCGTGAAGCTCTTCATCACCTTTGGCTCTATAGGCTAATATAGCACGAAAATTACCCTGTTCTTAGGTGTTATTGGTAAGATTTATAGGACCACTATCTCGGTGCCCTCGTAAAGCCAATTCTTGACGACCACATAGTAAAATGGCTTCAATTATCGGGATAAGCAATTTTCTATTCCTTGCAAATTTATTACACTTTTCTTGATCCAACTGAGTACTAACTGAAATATGTTTTCCTTCAACTGATCGTTTTATATCATTCGTATTCAAAAATGCGTTTCGGTGGTAGATGAGGTCTGCATGCTTGCGAAAATTTTCCAAAGCTTTATTCCACAAATTAAATGGTTTAGTGCAAAATACTCCAAGTCTCTGATTATTTATTCCGGCTTCCATAGTACCGAAAAATACACAGAATTTACAAAAACCCCATCTTCTTTTTTGGAATAGCACAACCAGTTGAATTCGCTCAACCAAGATAATCGTAATTTTCGATTGTTTCCAGACAGGTCTTTGTTAACTGGGAAACTGAATGAACTTGTTGGCACCCACAGTTTTTCAAAGATTTCAACATTTTCTAAACGTTCAATACTTCGTCCTACAAAATTGCCTATGTCAAATATAATTGTACAGGCCGATTCATTTGAAAAACATATATACATTTGATAAAATTTAAAAAAATTATTCAATATAGATTAAAATCTCTTTTGCCATTTTATTTTAAGCCTTCAGTTCTTGGCTTAAAATTAGAATTTCAAAATCAACATAATTTTAAGCTAATCCCTTTTAGTTTACCTATTATATGTATTTACTCATATTGGTAATTAAAAGTGCCTCTTAACTTTTGTTATAATTCTTTATAAGCAATTTACTAGTAAATTAAAAATAAATTGTTCAAAAACCATAACTGCTGCAGGCTTACTATCTTTATTTGAACTGAAAGGGACACTTTTATGTTCATCCACAACGATATTCTCATTATTATTTTTTGATCTTTTTTAAAGAAGTTATCAATAGTTGTTGTTTTCTTTCTTTTGTCTGCCATCACAATTCAAAATTAAATAAGTATAGTTGTTCAATTTAAATTTAATTACGTAACAACGTTCTGGAATAAAATACACCTTAATCACAAATTACATAACAATTCCTTACGTTTTAGTCCTATAAACCTTTCAAAATAAAACTTTTAACTTAAAAGTCATGGCTAACTTATTGCTTTCTGGAGATTTTTAAATTTTATGAGCCTAAAAGTACACTACAAAAGTTGAAAACATGCATTTTTCAGCAAAGCTGTTTGGGTAATTTTAAATTTTCTTAAAAACCAAAATATCTTCGGACATCTAGTTCTAGGGGCATTTACCCCCCTTTGCCCCCTGGCAGTTACGCCACTGACTTGTACACTGGAAAACTTTGATTTCGGTTTTGGTTTTTGCTGAGGAATAAGATTCTCGTTGATCCTGAGTGGCAGCCAGCTTCGTGATCAATTCCGTTGATTTGACTTTAATTGGTACAATGGTGTGCATTTGAGTCGGACTTTTCGGCAAGAAAAACTACTCTATTTTTCTTTGGATTAGCCTTGGGTAGGAATTAGATTCCTAACCGACTTTCCCCCTTTATTGAACCTGAGTAAGTTCCGGGCTACCCGACATTTCCTTTGGATTAGCCTTAGACATAAACTAGATTCCTAACCGATGTTCCCCTCTTCTCTTCTCCTTCTGAGAAAGCTGTAGGTATATTCGGTATTGCCTTTCTGCTCCTTCTGAGCAGGAACATGGGCCACACACTTATGTATATGAACCACCATGTTATCCTATCTTAAGTTAGAGAGTTTGTAAGGAACGTTGTAAAAGAAAATAGTGTGAGCAATAAAAAGATAATTGAACCGAGTTTTAACCTTCTCAAACCCGAGTTTTATTTTATTTCTTCGGGATACCCTGGACGCCGGCGAGCTTATCTCAGCCTTAGGAGAAAATGTATCACAATATTTGGTTCACTTTTTTATATCCCAGGGCTTAGCCAATTTTAAAATATTTTACATCCCAGTACATTGACGTGTGGTTGAATTTCCTCATGTGTTTCTTCGTATTTCAATAGATTAGCGGTCAAAAACTGAAAATATAACAGAAACATTCTTCATTCTTTTAAGTCTTTTAAGGGCGAAACATTGTTAAAGTGTGAAATATTAACAGCGTCAGTAGCCCAAAGTGCTAAAACCAATGCCTGGTGCATTGCTGACAACTTTCCACGACGACAAGTAGTTGAAAATGACGGGACGGTGATAATGGCAATGTGTTTGAATGATTTTTACTGGCTGGTGTGACTGTTGACGATACTGGTACTGGTGCTCGTTGAATCTGTTGCAAGTATTAATGTTAGTCAATGGGAACCTATTTTTCCATGTGAAGAATATGGAGTATATTTTTTTTAACAGCACTGTGTATATGTGTAGGTGTTCAGAGAAGTGCACTCATTCGCAAGATAATAGTTTTCTTCTGCACTTGGTTGGAATTCAAGTAATTACTTATAAAGACTGTATAGAGCACTATATAGAAGCCGTGGCCACATTAGACTTGCATCGTCATCAAAGGACCCCTGCGGTCGTTATTATGTGCGTTTTGTACAATACACACCACGCGAACGTTTTATAATATATTAACTCCACAATGGCGTGTGTTCCTTTCAAGTGTAGAAGAGAAGTTGATAAAATATCCTGTCAAACATACTCAGCTCATCCATATTATGTGCAGTGTGTAAGATAACAGAAATACTATAACTCCTAGAACAATAGTCCCTCATATCCTTTCTCCCAAATGCTTGCACAATGACATGTATTATGTAGTTATACTCATATGTATCCCAATCCAGTAGCAACAATTCACTTTTTTTGTCATCCTTTATTCTTTCTTTTGTGTCAGTCACTCATTCATTCAGCATTGGAATCCCATGTCCTTTTGTATGATATCGCCATGTTATTTGTGATATTTAAAATTTAATTAAATGTGCCAGAAACAACAAGGACAATACAGCCCTCTCTTACATTCATAAAAATAACCATTATTGCCAGTCATAGATACTCGTAGCACTGCTAAAGGAGCTATTGGGGAATTTATGTCACCAACAGCGGAGTCTATACAACTTTTTTTTATAATTGAAAGTTTTTTATATTCGTAAATGTCAAAATTCAACTATAACAGTTGTACGTGGATGAACAGTACAAAATGCGAAAACTGTCAAATTGTGATAACTCATGTTTAAATGCAGAACATACGTTGAATTAAAAAATAGTGCGGAGTTCATAACGCCTTCAAGAGACTAAAATTCACATACTCAGAACAGAAACACCCATATGTACACATATGTATTTATAATTGTTCAATAATAAGTTGGAAGTTCGGAGAAATATCCTGCTGGCAGGCATCAGCAAACACAATGGATATCATATCATACGGATATTAAAATGTCACAGCGAAATGTCAAACAGGAAATTATCCGGGGCTTTAAGGAATGGAAAATTATATTCAAATATTTATTTACGTGTGTATAATGTATGTACTTGAATACAATGTACGGATTTATTGATTTAACGAACTGAAACCAGTAACAAAAATAATAGCAAGAGGGAGTCATTTTCTGATCCAGTTTGGGCGTCTACTAATTCACGGATAGGATGTGTTCGTCGAGTTAAAGTATTAAATCATCAACCAACCATGGGTGAAGTGAATCATGCACGATGGGTGTACATGTACAATCAGCTTAAAAAATGTGATAATTATATCCTGCAAGAAAAATTAAGGCTTCAGATAAAAACATTACATACAAAAATTAAACCTAACTTACTCTGTGAGCATCGTCTTCTTGTCCTTTCTACAATATTATGCATCAGTCATATAGGTTCAATAGTTAATTTGGGCACTAAAGTTAAGGTCTAAACTTTGTGTATTTTAAAAACGTATTTTACTGTCAAATACGTTTTTAAAATACACAAAGTTTAGACCTTAACTTTAGTGCCCAAATTAACTATTGAACCTATATGTTATATTATATTAATTTGGACTAAAGGTCGCAATAAAACTCAATTAAATTATATAAAATTATCTAGTTTCTGAGGTTTATCCGGGTTTTCCGTCGTTGCATAAATACCCTTAATTTAGATTGACTGACATGTCATTGCTATTCGTCAGACATTGACGTAGGAGAGCCCTTGCTTTTTTTAAATGGCAAGCCTTACGTGGCGTGTGCAGTTAGTTAAAAACGAAATGAATTTGTTAGGCGGTTCCTCAAATATCTAAAATCTACACAATATGGTAAAAGATTTGAAAGAAATCGAAATTTTCCTCACCAGTTATGATTGTGATTCGTGGTAGTACAACCGCCGCCGAGGATATTTTACTTAACTTAAAGACTAACGCGTATTTTTCTTACCGATGCATAATGCGTTAATACGTTTGTTTCAGTAAGACGGCTACGTATTGTCCGTTGACTTTCGAAAGGCACGTCTCGAATGATTTATATTTTACTCTCAGTAACTATCATAGGGATTTATATTTTATTTTAATAATTTAAAACACAAATTATTTATTTTTGCTTATATGTACATTTCGGAAGCTATGCTTCCATCGTCAGTAAGCTCTATTTAAATAAAAATAACATTTTGATATTAATATTAAAATTCAATAAGAACAACAAATTCAATACAAACAAAAAATTACAGAAACAAATTTACAGTGAATTTAAGGTCTAATATAAACTTTTTTGAAAATTGGATTTCTTATTGGTCCATCGTCACTATTCATAAAATTATTTTTATTTTTAAATATATAAAGAGATTCAAAAGCATCTAGCTCATAAGGATTCTTTACATTACATATTAATTTCAAATTTTTTCCGTCAATTCGGAGAAGTTTTTCAATTAAAATGAAAAAGTAGACAAGCATCACTAGAGCAAAGGAATCTGATGATCCACCTTGCCAGGTCGTGAAATAGCTATAATTCCAGCCAAAAATAATTGAGAAAACTTGAGTGTGCTACCACCAAGTTAATTTTTTTAGTCTAATTTTGTTTACTATTTTTTTTTACTTTTAATTTATATTATTAAAGTAAACATTGAGTTCACTATTTTTCTTAGTTCTTTTTATATTTTTGATTAATGGTAAATAGTTGTTAGGTTATTTTTTTTTTCAATATAAATTTTTATTTACTTTTAAATATATTTAAATTAATTTTGAAGCACCAAAGTGAAAAATGTCCCAATTTCCTATTTTTGCCCACACATTTTATATTTAAGGAAGTGAATAAATTGGGCCTTTAATCTTATCTTAAGCCTCATGTTCTCTTTCCAAAATGTAGAAGCCCTACATAATGTAGGTGCCACAAATATTAACAAATCCTCATTCTTACACGCAAAATAAACCTTTTTCCATTTCAATTTATTTTCAGTAAGAGAGTCATCGTTACCTACTTCGTACGCTCTGCTTTCTCCAATATCCTATTAACCCGCTGCACCAAGCACCAACATAAAGCCGTCACCAAAAATTTTATAGCTAAGCAGATATTTGAAATTGGGTATTATTTTCATAAAGTTTGTTGGAAAATCCATACAAATACAACCAACCCAAGCGCAACTTTGCTTCTCAGCACGAAACTTCAACTTTTCGCTTACTTAGGTTGTGGCTGGTTATGTGGGTACATAAATCTTTACTTTTCACCAACTTTGCACCCAGTTACTTCTTTCGATTTTTTTTTTCAAGATTACTTCCTTCCCGCAAAAGAGTATAAGTGAAGCACTTTCTAAATCAACACATAAGCAAATAAATTTCCTTTTTTAGGTTATTTTGTGTTGTGTAAGAATGGTGTAGAATATACATACATCGACCATTTTAATACACCTTCACTCCCGGTTGCTGAAAGGATATCCTAAGACGAAGATGCTTTAATGCTACTTTATGTCCATGTCCGATGTTATAAAAATAATCTGCAACAAGGAACTTGACTAAGCTGGCGAAAAGTACTTAATAAATCTGGTGAAAGTGCATTTAGCTACACCACTCAAGAAATTACATCGGGAATATTCACTCGAATCGAATATTTTTTTAAGCTCTTAAGACGTCGGGGATATCATCTCATCTCGTTGGAGGTTTACTTTTTCCATTTTTTTTTGTATTCCTTGTCTATTTCTTGCTCGTCCATTTCATTTTAATGCGAACAATCTTTTCCTCTTATAGTAGATACCTCCACTTTGTATAATTTCCTCAAAAAAATAGTATTAACAGGATATTCTTAGCAAGCGTAGTTTTCAGGAAGCAAAGGAGCAATTTAATTTGAGTCTTCTTCACCAAAGGATTCACACGAAGAGGAGGAACTTATTTAACGTGTCGTTTTGATGCGCAATGCACTTTTAATTTAACCTGTATAGATGTACCTTGGTTGTACTTGGAAGTGCAGGACTCAGGTATATTGTGATTAAGAGATTGTTTTTTTTTTCTTTAGCAGTAAAGGTGTTTAATATCCTGTAGATAGAATAGTAAGTGTCATTATACTTTAGGCTATATCTACAGTCAATTAAAAGTAAACTTTTGTCTTTTGTCTTTTGAGAAACCAAATTATTACCATAGATTCTGTTGATAGATTCAATAAAAAAAAGTGGATATTTTTCGGGTCCTACCACTTAGAGCACTTAATTTGGAACTCAGAACCGTTTTAAAAGTGAAATCTCCCTTGGACGGACAGCCATGGTGTAGAAGTTTTTGTCCGCCTAAGGGAGTTGTCCTTTTATGGGAAATCAAACAAAAACACTAATTTTCAAAATTAAGATTATTTAATACTAATAATAATTTTAACTATAAGCCTGTAAGACCTAAGGTCCTTTTAAATGCAACCTGAAATGAACGCGGCACTAGTTAGAAGGGATAGAAAGATGGGAAATAATTTTTGTTGGCACATTTATTCATTTAATATAACAAAAATAAATAAACTTCATTTTCTTAAAACTTAGCTTAACTTAATTAATAATGGCTATATTAATTTATTAACAGCACAAAAAAAACTTCAGTTCTTTTTTATCACATGGCATGGAATGAAATGATTAGATTAAACACATAAATACATATAAAAATCAGCTCTAAAAACTTTGCAAAATTATGTGATATTTCAATATATTTAATATTTTTTTTTAGAAAAGGCCGATTTATTTTGGAATCTGGGCCTGTAGGTCAACCAAAAATTGAAAAGCTGCAACGTGATTTCTCTTGGCCGCAAAAATGTTTAAATTCTTAATTGAAGTGTTTGCTTCTTGATAGGAATTAATAGATGTTCCCATCAGGTGCTGATCCTCTTCCTCCTATTCACTGCCAGATTTGTTGATTTCAACAGGAACTGCAATATTTTCTGGCATCATGTCAAAGTCATCTTTCACATTTACAATTTCATCAATCAACGCAAAACTTTCAGGTTCTCCATTCAATCTGCATTCATGAATGAGCTTAAAAATAGGTGTGGTTTGGTGAGAATATAGCACAGTGAACTAAAGCAAATTCAAGAAAACGATCCACAGCAAATGTCTTTCTACTTGGTTCTATTTAAGGGATGTACGTAGCCTCTGCTTGTTGTTCGATTAACATAAAGATTTGTTCGATTCTTGAGCATTTCTAATTTATCAATTTTGGTCTAAGGCTAACCTCACACTTTTTTAAGTTAGATTAAAAAAATGTCTGAAAATGGCTGATCACTATGAGATTTTTTACGATCTTACATTCGTAGGAAAGAGAAGGGCAGATTGCCTTTTTCCTTTTCGGATATCAATTCAACATTCGCTTTTTATGGAGATTTATGGCCGAGTGATACCAAGGAAGATCTAATCTAACATTAGGGGTATTCACGATCTGGTGTACCAAGTCTTGTAAAATTGTAAAATTTTATTTTTTTACAACAGACTGCAAATGTCAAAATCTGTTTCACATTTGTTCTGAAGAAGGCTTAAGTTTGTGTTAAAAAAATCTTACACTCTTGTATTTTTCTGTTACAATAGGGTTCGGGTATTGTAAAAGTGTAAGATTTTGACATTCAGTATATTTTGTTGTTGTAGTGCAAAAAAATGCTAAACTTTTACACTTTTACAATGATACCAAACCAGATACATCGGATCGTGAATACCCCTATTATTTTTAAGAGGTTATTTTGAGAAACTTCTAATTTTTTACGTGACATTTAGCTGAATTTTGCCATACAGGACAACCATATAAGAGAATTGCTTGGATTATTTAATAATAATTTGTTTAAATATTTAATTTCATTTCATTTTTTAGCAAATCAGTCGCCAAAAATTATTTCGTTTTTTGACCGAACACGTGTCGGTTTGACATGTTTTATGAAGGTTTACTTCAAAAAATATGTAGAGGCAATAAATGATTCCTAGAGTGTATTACTTTTAGCTGAATACGATGGTTTGATTTTGCCTATGCCATTGATTTAGTGACCTTTGGGAAAATTCAATGAAACTCTTTGTGATATAATCCAAAGACGACTAAATTTGAATAGCACACAGATACAAGCATCATCACTACTAAGATAATGATTACAAAAACTGTAGATAGGCGACTCCTGTTTGGTCGAGACGTCATCGCTCAAGGTGGAGTAGGACTGTGTTCGATCGGGACCGAAGTGATAGGGCGAAACAAGAGAACCAGTTCTGGTGGCTCTCTGAACAGCATTATGATACATAAAGTCGATTAGGATGGTATGTCTTGGCCGACTTACGTAGATTTAGGTAAATTAGGTATAAGGAACAGTCGGGGTGGCACAAAAAAAAAAATTCAAAAATATGTATGTTTGCGGGGGCATTTGTGCATGCAGCTGCGTGCCTGTGTATATATGTACATACGAATATGTATTTACGTATGTACTTGGCTGTGTGGGTTGCATGTCTCTGTGTTTCTGCATGCGTATACAAAATATACAAACAAAAAAATAAAAAAAAAACGAAAAAAATGCTGCTGTGGCTGTTCTAGTTTTTAAGTAGTTTTGGGTATTTTTAGGTATCTTAAGTAGTTTTAGTTAGTATATAAGTTAATTGTAACTAGTTTTAATTATTTTTAGTCTAGATTAAGGTAGTTTATAAGTAAAAAAATGAAAATTGATACGAGACCAAGTTTTTAAAAAAAAGTTTTCTTGGTAAAACAAAAATAATAAATAAATAAAATAATTAGAATTAATTAAAATAGATTTAAGGTCGAAAGACATTAGTATTAAGAGATATAGTTTAGTTTAGAGCGCCCGTAAAGGGCCAGTAAATTAGTTGTAAGTTATTGATAATTAGGCTAGTTTTAAACATTTTTGTCTAGCTTTAAGATAGATATAAGTTAAAATTCAATAAAAATGAATAAAAAAAAATAATATTGATTACACCATTTTCCAAGAAGATCTCTGCAAAGAATTAAACTTAATCGAAACGAAGAGGAAAGTAAAATACCAAGGAATTACACTAGAAAGCAAACTCCTTTGATCAAGGTGTTAGAACAACAATCTTCAGAATAGAAATGCCAATATTAAGCTACAAGAAAGAGTGGATAGGTGATATGATAAACACTATGCCCACAAACCAAATACTGCAGAGACTAGGGCACAAAAATTGCATGTAGCTTAACTTTTCATGTCAGATAACTCATTCATTCGAAAAGCACTAAGCTCATATGATATCAATTCAAGACTTCTGTAAAAGTGTACGCGCAGATTGAATCAACTTGACAAAAAAAAAAATAAGATCATACTTCATTTTATACCAGAGTAATGAAGAAACAAATTAAAAATTTGAGTATGGGCGCAGCTAATGTGTTCTAAAATAGGAGAAAACGTTATTAAAACAGAAGATGAATCCACAATATTGTAACGAAGCGTTTCACCTCAAAGCCACCAACACCCAAAACATACCTAACCGACCGATCCAGAATGTACATAAACAATATAAGAAGTACCCCACCCAACAAACAATATCAGCAGCTGTCAACCACCGACTTGATGTCACTAGAATAATTTTTTTTTTATAAATTAATCTTTAGTCGCTTATAATTCACATTTGCTTTTAACTAATATTATTATAAGTATAAGTAAAATTCTCATAGAAAATGGAAGCTTATTAAATCTGATATTCTTTTGCAATTTTCTCAACTGGTTGAATTTAGGAATTCCCTTTCCTGCACTAGTAAGATTCGGGCGATTCCCTGCTTCTTGATTCCTTAATTCTACCACACAGCGAGCTGAGCGCCCCCTTCTCTTAATAAAGTAGGGTACACACTGTTAATTTTTTACATCATTCCTGCTGGAATGATGGAAAAAGTGATAGTATGTAGATGTAAATGATAAATGATGAGTGAAATGATGAAAATCAAAATTATGGAATGAAATGATGGTGTGTAGGAAATAAATGTGCATGTGTAAATGATAATGTGCGCAGCATTAAATGAAACGTGCAGAAATAAGAGTTTTGGAATGTCATTTAAGAAGTGACAGTGCCCTACGTAAAGTTGTTATGTATTTGTAGGCCGTATTTTAAGGTCTTATTATTAGAACGTATTTATAAGCCGTATTTACTTAGTATAGTTAGGACCGTTTGTAGATATAATAAAAATTATATTATTGAAATTGATAGTTGGAGAGAGCCCTAGTTTTACTGTGTTTTCTTGGGTAAAACTCTGGGATCCGGCGAGCTTACATCAGCATTTGTATAAAAGCATAACAATATCACAAATTTAGAAAGAACTTCCAAGCCTGGCCAAAAAGTTACTTCATTACTTTGGAGTTATGACTAAAAAAGGTTAGGAGCAAGCAACCTGTGTCAGATTGAGTAAAAGCAACGGACCGCTCACTGGCCATTTTAAAATAAAATTCTTGGCGTAGCGACATTCCCTTATGAGACTTTGGACCATATGTTATATATATGTGCTTCATTTAAACAACCAAATATATACATACCTGGGACAGCACCAGATAGAGGAGAGCGGCTTATTAACTCTATGATATTACCAATACTTAATTTTCTTAAAGGAGTAAGTTTGGAGGGAAGCTGTATGACTGATACATCTGGTAATAGGGACGAGTTGTGTAAACAAAAGTTCGTCAAAGATACCTGCAATTATTTTCAGAAGTGATCGTAGCTGCCTGGTTGAAAATAAATATCAGGGCCAATAGTCCCTCTGGTCGAATTTGAACACCATTGTTTTCGGAGAACCTAGATGGCTAAGAGGGAGGCACTAGTGTTTTTGTGTTATGTTAATCGAAACGTGCGTTGTCAGTTAACAATATGTTTCCAAGATTTTTTTATTAATTATGCGCGCACTCAAGGGGTATGAATAGCCTTAAAATTTTTATACACAGTGCAAGCGATTAGGAAAATGGGATAGGATTAGACAGGAGATACCGATGTATATTGGTTTTAAATGCCTGATTATCGCAATGGCAGGGAAAAATTCGGTCGTTTAAAGCATTCCACATTCATGTTGTGCGGCTAAAGAAAGAATCTCTGTACTTGACAGTACATTCTAAGTCTGGCTCGGGTAAACTGGTGGGCATTCCTAGAAGCGCGAGTAATACGATTGAATAGTTTAAGGGGAGGAATGCAACTAGCTATTTCACTAGAACACTGTCTATAAAAATACCGATAGAACAATGAAAGGCATTAGACATTGCGGCAGTGCGCGAGAGGCTCAATTGTTTTAGTTATCGTTTCATCACCTATCATTTTTAAGGCTCTTTTTTGGATTCTGTCCAGGAGACTTAAGTGCGTTATGGGAGCACATACCGAGAACTGAAAGTTGTTCGGTTTCATCGATGTTATCGCCGCTAATGGACAACGGCACCGCTTTAACGACAAAAGACATCATTGGGTTTTTGACAAAACCATTGGACAATGCTATCTAGATCAGAATTTAATGAGCTAATCATACGCTGCCGTTCACGTTCCACATCCGAAGGACATGGATGAGAATCTAAAACCGAGTATAAAAAGCTGAAGGTACTGTCGGCAGCAGAAGAGTATATTGGATTAGAAGTTTAAGACAAGAGATTGATGAAAATGAGAAAGAGAATCGGAGGCAGTACGGACCCCTGGGGCATGCCAGCATTTATTTTTTGAATATCAGACTAGACACCGTCCAATACAACTTGTATTGACAGGTCCGAAATGTAAATTCTAATCCAACGAAGAAGTGATTCTTCGATACCAAATGCACGCATTTTCGATAAGAGAGCCTGATGCCAAGCTCTTTCAAATGCTTTTGAAATATCAAGCGCAATAATCTTTCTTTCTCCAAAATGATGTACAGATTTGTGATACTGTTCTGTGAGATATACCATCAGATCACCAGTGGACCTATTGCTACGAAAGCCATACTATAGGTCATTGAGGAGCTTTCGTTCTTCAGGATATTTCTTAGCCGATAATTAATCAGCGTTTCAATGACCTTGGAAAGAAGGGACGTAAGTGCAATTAGACGGTAACTAGAGGGTGAGAAAGATTCGCCTTTTTTAGGAACAGGCTGGAAAAATGCTGTTTTCCATCCACTCGGAAAGAGACCAGTAGAGTAGGACAGATGGAAAGCTTTCGCAGTGGTATTTCCAGCGTAGAAGAACACCTCTTCACAACAATACTGGAGATACTATCTGTACCAGCGGATTTGTGTATGTCAAGATCTTTAAGAACTCTAGCAACTGTACGAGTACGAAAGAAGATACGTCCCATGAAACTGTTTATGCTCTCAAGTACACCAGGAGCCATGACACCTTGTGGAAGCGTAGAATTAGCAGCACACTGAGCTGCTAGCAAATTTGCTTTTATTTATGCGCTTGCCACAGGAGTGTTATTGGAAACGAGTGTTGGAACCGACGTGGAGGTGGAGTTTTGTACGTTTTTTACAATGACCAAACATTTTTAGTACCTTTGGGACATTGTAGTAGTTTTTGCTTTAATTTTTGATCATGTAGAAATTTGGTTCTTTGAATATGACTTTTAAAGGTCTTTCTAGTTTGTTTGAACTTTTCCGGTTTTCCTCAGTTGGGTTGGCTTTATAACATCGGAAGCTTACCTCTCTCAATCTGACAACCACTTTACAGTTCAAATCGAACCATGGTTTTATTCGGTATAAACGCTTTCATCCCCTTAAGAATTATATTTATAATCATATCAGCGCTGGAGCCAACGTCACTATCGAGGAAGCATAGTGACCAGTTAAAAATCCTGAAGAAATTATTCAGGCCGTCCCAGTTGGCTTTCTCGTATTGCCATACGGTCCTGTTAGGAATTGATTCTTTAACTAAAAACTTTGAGCACGATAAATTGGCTGATATGAGAAATGGTCCGATGTGCCTAGAGGCGATAACACACTAATAGCATATTTACCAGGTAGAGAGGCAAGAAACAAGTCTAGGGTGTTGGCGGAGTGACCTGCAATGTCAGATATTCTTGTTGGCTCAGCAACCAGCTGAGTTAGATTATTCACCTCAGCAAAGAGCTCAACATACCTTCCTACGGGCGTTGTCTGGCCAGAATAGCGTAGCCACTTGGAATTCTGTACATTGAAATCACCCGTAACAACGATTTCACTGTGCGGATATTGGGAAACAATTCTTTGGATAGAGTCGGACAGCGCATCGAATTCGTTAAAAGTCGAATTACTGTCCAAACTAGAGCTACGATAAATAAACATGTGTGAATGATGTGCTTATGGACGGTGAATTTGAACCACATGTATTAAAAGTTGTATTCAAACAATGGCCATATTGTGGTTGAACCTGATAAGCAACATCTTTTCGCATATATACGGCGATTCCATGATGTAAAAAATAGAGTGGCACTAAACTATATCCTTGTAGGCTAAATTCTGAGGGATCAGAATCTCAGAATATTCACCTACGTTTCGCTCAGTGCAAAAACAACTATCCTGCTGTTCGCAGTTAGAAAATACGCAGCACAGAAATTCTTCCTAAGGCTACGTATGTTGTACAATACTCTACCTTGAATTCACTACCCATTACGAAAAAATAAACATAAATAAAACCAAATAAGACAGTAGGCTTTGCTAATATTAGGTTTGGATACCAAATAGGACTTCACAATACAATTAGTACTAGTGTTATGCCTTAGCAGCAATTGAATTGATCCGCCCCTGCGTTACCAAAGCTAATAACAGCAATATATCTACGGTGACCATATTTAAAAATTTTAAATAATGAACAAAAAAATTTAAACACATTTTTGTTTTATTATATTTCTTTTTTTAAAATATCTCTATAAAAAAAAAACAGATAAAAAATTCAGTCTTTGCTTAAGTGAATTAAAATTAATATTACAGAAGGAACTCTTAGTCATATGTATTAAATTAAATTAAATAAATAAAATTCAGTCCTCACTCTAACTAAATGTTTAAGTAAAGTAACGCTTAAGCACTAAAAAAGTATCCTCATTATTTAAAACATGAATCTTATGCAGGTAATATTTATTTGTTTACATATAAGAATACTTCCCTGAAGTATAGATTTGTTTAAGCAAATCTGGTTTTTGTTTTAAATATTCTCTCAACTATAAGCAGGTCATTTCATAGTTGAATTTAGTAATTAAAATTGATTTCATAGATTCAACTTTCATTTGGTTTTTTTCATTTGTCCAAAAATTATTTATTACTGAAAAAACTCTTTCTGTTTGAGCATTCGACCCCGGAAGGCACAAACCAAATTCTACAATTTTTAAAAAAGTATGTCTTTTTCTATAAAATGTTTAAAAATTTGTACCCATCTTTCTCCTGCAGTCTTCTGACTATCTTCCCATGTAACAACTTTCCTCACAGAAACATAATTTTTAACACACGAAAATTCGTCAAAAGCTTCAGAGTAATCAAGGCTAAAATCGCTTCTCTTTTTCATTATAAATATTAAACTTGCCTCGATCTGGTCCCAGGACGGAACTGCACGCAGAAGCACCCATTCTAAAATTTCAATTTCAACAAATGCACCGTCCCACTGATTTAAGTAATCTATGCAACTGGTGTAAAAGTGATTTGCATGTGTTTTCATATTATTTAAAAGTGTAGGATCTTCTTGCTCTAAATCCTTTATCATTTTTTTGATTACTATTGGCAAAAAGCATTCATCTTTTCTTATAATATAAAATAATGATAATTATTGGTATTTAATAAGGTGTTTTTGAATTATTAATATTAAATAAAATTTACCAATTTAAATGTGTACCACAACAAAACAGAAAATTTGTCTTCGAATTTTGAAAAGCTTTTAAGGCCGTGTGTGATTTGCGTTAAAATGTTGGTTAAATTTTGTAACTTGGTTAAAATTTGACACTAGCGTGGTGAATAAACTGGGTTAAAATGTAGGCAGCTATAGAGCAGGCTAAATTTGCGTTAAAATTTAACGTTTCTCAAGATAGAGTAATTTGAAACTGTAAGCGATAACCGAAAAGAAAGATGAACTCCAAAAAGTCCAGATCTACTGGAAAACCATATAATAAATGTAAGTTTTAATTTATTCAATTGAAAAATTAAATTACATTATTATTTTTGTTTGTGTAGGGTCTCAAGAGGAAAAAACAAATATTATAATCCGTTGATATTTTAACAAATATAAAATAATTAACTAAAATACTCATTGCATTTCATTTTGCAAATTGAATACAAATAGATTGATTTGTCAGCTTGTCATATTCTTCAGCTGTGAAAACTAGTGTTTACATACTAAATCAACAAACTAACCATAATGGGAATTGTTTTGAAAAGATTTCGAATTATTGTTTTAAAATATTTAATTAACGATGTTAAACCGGAATATATTAGTAAAACTGAGAATTCGTTACTTTTTTCGTGCCAAATTTTTAACTTTATATCGTCGGATTTTGGGAAAGAAATTAATTAACATGAACAACAAAGAAATATGTTTTTAGGGAAATTTCTTCAATCTTGAAGGAATGCCAAAATAATTATTTAATAAATCCCTTTTAACGCAATTCACACAGCAAAGTGCTAAATTTGATCCCACCACAAACCAAACTTCAAAATTTAACCAAGGTAGAAAATTTAACCAACATTTTAACGCAATTCACACACGGCCTATATTGATTTTGATTGATTGATTTTGACGTTTAGGCACTGCGTGTGTTCCAAGAATAAAGTGCAGGGAGCGTTCCAAAAATGAAAGATTTGCACTACATTACCATTTTTGCACATTTAATACATTATGACACGTTCGCATTATTATTTTGTAGAAAGAATTTTGATTTGGTTAGTTTTTCGTTTTTGCTTCAACAAAGTAATATTAAAAACTGAACAAATAATGAACAGCTTTTCAAATAATGAACATTTTTATGATTTTGAAAACAGAATAATTCATAATGAACGTCATCTTCAAATAATGAAGAGTTCATTATAATAATGAATGGATGATCACCGTAAATATATCTGATATTACTTTGACTCAATCATTACCTACATTGTATGGGATGACCACACACTGCATGTAATGATCAAGTCAAAGCAACTGCGAGTGACTTTGAAGGTTAAGGAGGCTTTAAATGGATCTGCATCTGCAGACTTGAAGAAAAGTAGAGCGGGACCATAATATAAAACAAACATAAAAGTTAGACAAGGTACACACTAATAACTTACTCGAACTCTGCTATAACTTTCTTGACACATCTCACAATCACATGTTCTTAGCGTTAGTTATGTAGTTTTGAGAAGATAATTTTCGCTTTTTTTGTTGTTTTTAAGCAAACTGAGGTGAAATGGTAAAAAAAACTTGAAAATTCGTTATCTGAACGAAACAAATTATGGTGCAGATGAAAATGCTATAATGAAGATGAACATGTCCATCTTCACTATAATCTGCAATCTTCAGATTCACACTTCCTATAAAATTCATACATGAAGATGATCTCCATTTTGGTTTTCGCTCTCTATCACACAAGTATGAATTTTTTATTTTGTTTCCTCTTTTTTTGCAGATGTCAATGCAGATGAAGATGAAGATGCATGTAAAGCCTCCTTTAAGGAATAGAAATTTGTCACTCGCTTTGTGGTGTAGATATAGATGGAGAGTGCATCATATGTTTTACTTTTTTTATTTTTTGTTCTTGTGCTTAATTTGTATTTAAGATTTTTATATTTTTATTTAATTTTGTTAGCATAGAGAACACTGGCACAAGCACTGACACTGATCCAAGCGCAACTTTCCAATTCAAGTACTGTTCTCGTTTCTCAGAATAATGTACACTGGTAATTTTTGTATTCCACTCCAGGACGTAATCTTTTTAATTGATTTGCCCCGGCGGGCGGCGGCCTTCGATTGTGGATAATTTCTTGACAAATTTAAGCCTGAATATCTGTCGTTGGTGTTGATGCTTGTTACCGACACTAATTTAGAGCAGGCAAATCAACAACTTTATCTATCATGTCGTGAACAAGGCGGATGAAACCCCTTTAAAACTTATTAAATGGGAAATTCGTCTGTTTGATTTAAGAAGATTACAAACACTGAACTGTATCTACTTAAAGGGACTTGGTCATATAGAGAAGTTATGTATATTGTATATACTTTCATTTGCGACCAAAAGCTTCAAATCTTATAAACGTTAATCAAACACATTTCTTATTTGATCAAAACCAGAAGTTCCAAATATCAAAAATTTCGTTATCCAGTTCCTAACTAATGGTTAACACTTAAATCAATATAAATTTACCTTCTTGAGCAAACAGTTTTTTTTAGAAATAAGTCAAAACTTTACATTTTCATCAAAGCCATCCCCCTTTCGTCTGAGAACGTCCGGTGAACGACAACCCCACAACCGGAAACGATGGCTGTTTCCACGATATAATGAATTCAATTTTACACATAATCCCTTAAAATTTGGAGATGATACTTCTCAGTCCTTAATAATGACTGCCATCCGCAAAGTTTCCCATGTTACACCTTCTAGGCATGGGCAGGCATTGGCAGGGCATCCTCCTGACTATCTGAACTCAAATCTGGGTGAAAGTTTGTATTTCAAATCAAGCATAGTCTTTTTCATTCGCCTGGATGGCCTCTGACCTTTTTAAACAAAATATTTGAGTTAATTTGATGAACTTTTCGTCAACAGAAACCTTTGGAGTAAACTCCATCATTTACTCTCAACTCAGCTCTTATCATGGCTGAAAAGACATAAGAAAATACCCAACTCTTCCTTCGTTCTTCGTAAACTTTGTTTAATCTGTCTGTCTAATTAAAAATACCTGACTTACAGGATACATACATATTTTTTTTCTTGATTTCTTCCTTGAATAAGAAGAACAAGAAAAGTGATGGCCGGGTTTCTTGGTATTCTTTACTCCAAACTAATGTATTCAAGAAGGGACACCATAGGATGGAAAATGGAAAATAAAAAGATTTACCAAGACCCGGTGCGAGCTTGATGAGCACGAATGATGAAAGGACAACTGGAACGAATTATTATTAAAACATTATAACGTTGAGGCAATCTATTCCGAAACTTGCCCCAAGGTCGTTGGTGTTGTTGGATTAGTAAACATCCTTCGGGTTAATTACGTTATGATGTCTACCTCCATTTTTTGGTCCAAGAAACTTGTGTCAAGGGACACCATCCCATACCCTATCCTAACAAATACTCACACCAAAATTCAATTAGAAACAGTTAGGAAGCTTTCACCCGTAAGAGACAGATAAATTGAAGGAAGAGAACTTGGATCCAAACAGAATTGGCTGAAATCTTAAATTACCCTTGCGGCTGGTTGCATATAGCGTAAAAGGTCAGTAACTATGGCTTTATATAATCTTATATTCTCCAATTAACTCACCTACCAGGACTGCCATGCCTTCAAAAAGTGTTTCGGTGCACATTCAAACCCTGTGCAAGATTGAAATGGAACAAAGTTTATTTTTATATAATATGTAGGTACCCGTTACAAATACTGCAACTAATTATGGACAGCTGAGCTGTTTGGGTAGGTACTGGATATAGTTAATAAGGGTCCTACCAAGGCTATACAATTACTTGAAAAAAATTGCCATTTTGATTATCCTCAAAGGGAAATGTATTTATCTAAAGACGTAATAAAGCGACTGTTGCCTCATGCAATAGAATTCGTAAGCACATTTCCAACAGAAACTCATTCATGTGAACATAAAGGATCTAATAAAGGGAAAATGTACATTTATGGTCTAGCTAGGTCTACATTATTTTGGAATGAAGATTGCTGCAAAGTTCTGTGGTAATGATTGTATATTAATTTCAATGTGTGTACGAAAAGTTTTTCGTATACTTTCAACAATTTCTTGAAGAAATAGTTACATCAATTAATTTACATCCTTATATTATTTATTTATTCATTAAGTGAGAAATCACTTAGGCCGACTTGCACCAAGAGTGTTTTGATAACAATCGTAACTAAGTTATTTTTTGTCCGTGGGTAGGTGTGAAACCTTTAAAAGGATCTATTAGAACCGACTTGCAACTATAGATTAAGTTCGGAAATTATAGCGCACATAACCTTAATCTAAAATAACCTTACTACGAACATTTTATAATTCAACATTTTTTTTGATAAATTAGAGAAAAAGTAACATAAATAAATTAAATAAAAATAATAAGGGTATTCATGTAAGGGCGGAAAACCCAGATAAACCTCAGAAACCAGATAATTTTATCTCTGCAGAAATGAACTATCAAAGTTTGTATGGGAAAAATATTCCGCGAATCAGATAAAATTATCTCAAGACTATGATATAGAAAGAGAATAAATAAACTTCATAAACTTATTTCAAAGAACCTCTGATTATTTCCCACATCTACGCAAGTATTTTTAAGGGGCCGTACAAGCAAACGTCTGGCGGAAAATTATCTCGTTGCATTATCCCTTAATAATTCAGACTCTTAACGAAAAATAAACTAATTTAAAGAGTTTAAAGAAAACCATATTGCACTACCTACGGGCAATATGGCGCACCCCTGAGGACAATGTGGCGGGGAGTTTTTATTTTTAATTTGATCGCCCACATCCAGCGCAGGTTTTCTAAGATCCAGTACGTGAATCGTGGGTCCACTGTCTACAAACGACACACTGCATACACTCGTCCTGTTTGGTTGTAGTGGTTTAATCTTCAGCACATCCAGCACAAATTCTTTCTCCAAAATCTTCGGGCCCATCCGACTCGTCGCGTCGTCGGCTAGATTTATAATTTACATTTAGGCGCTAGTTATAGCTTTCATTGAAACTTATCATTGAAAACTTTGACTATCAATTCTGAGCAGTATTGTTCCATGTAGACAAAAAATGTAGACTACACTAATTCATCGTTGTCTACATGTCAATGTAGGCAATGTAGACAATCAATTTTATTTCAATTTTTTAACTTTTTTTTGTCATCTTAATCATATAAACAAAACAAATTTGTATTATTTGAGTCTTTAACTCTGCATTTTTTATTTATTTGAACAAAAATAACAAAAATAAAAAATCGTAAATTCTTATGTATTTCATAAATACAAAATTATTCATTTTCGTCTTCGACGTCTTCATCAAAACAATTATATTGTTTATCCTTGATTCTCAGTGAATAATAAAGATGAAGGAGTTTCTTGGATCGTTCAAAAGTCAAGCGGTTTCTCGACATGGAATGAACATGCGACCAACTTGAAAAAACTCTTTCTATTTGAGCGGAAGAGGCTCGAATAAGAATACGTTTTTTTTGCCAAATTTACCAGATTTGGATGTTTTAGAGAGGCCATATTCCAAAAAACAATTGGTTTTTTAATATCTTTTTCATAAAGAATCTTAAAAAAGTTGATTTTTCTATTAAAAGAGTCCCAATCTTCAATTCCATCACTATTCAGATGCTTAAACAAAAACTGGCAGACGATTTCATTTTGACTAACCGTTAGCTTCCCATTGTAAAAATGAGGGTGTAAATAATAAGCTGAGAGAGCATATTTGTTTAGAGCCATATCCGCGCGCGATTTCAAAGATGTTTCGTGTTGGGCCTTAAATCTATCTGGGAGTTTTAAACTCAACCAAAGATGAACTGCTTCTCCAGCAGAACAATCAACCGCTTGATATCTGCTTATTAAAGTGCAGACTGGATCAAGAAGCTCGATGTAATTCTTAACAGCATCAATAAACTTTTCATCAAACATCAACAAAGCTACAGTCTGCTTTATTTTTTTGGTAGTTGATTTTGCTGCTAGAATTTTCATTATATCATTATTTTTTTACCAAGCATTTATAACGGGTGATTTTTTTGCTACTTGGTTTTTGACGTTTATATTTTTGACAGATCACACATGACAAATTCCACGAACATTTGACATTTCGATTCAGTATTGTTTGCCTCTTGAATCGACTTCATCTTGAATAGACTTACGCCTGAACAACGTTTGCAAATTATTGAAATTTATTATCAAAATTCGTGCTCTGTGAAAAATGTGTTTCGCAAGCTACGTCCGTTTTATTGTCGTCATAATCGACCCACCGAGCAGGCTATTCAGCTCATTGTGACCAAATTTCGCACCAGTTTCACTTTATTGGACATTAATCCACCAAATCGTATCCGTAGAGTGCATACCGAAGAGAATATTGCTGCTGCATCCGCCAGTGTTGCTGAAGATCGCGATATGTCCATTCGGCGCCCATCGCAGCAATTGGGTTTGTGTTATTCGACCACCTGGAAGATTTTACGCAAAGATCTTGGCTTAAAGCCATACAATATACAGCTGGTGCAAGAATTGAAGCCAGGCGACCTACCACAACGTAGAATTTTCGGTGAATGGGCCTTAGAAAAGTTGGATGAGGATCCGTTTTATTATCGCAAAACTGTCTTCAGCTACGAGGCTCATTTTTGGCTAAATGGATACGTGAATAAGCAGAATTGCCGTATTTGGAGTGAAGAGCAGCCAGAGGCAATTCAGCAGCTACCAATGCATCCCGCAAAATGCACTGTTTGGTGCGGTTTATGGGCAGGCGGCATCATTGGGCCGTACTTCTTCAAGGACGATGAAGGCCGCAGGGTTACGGTCAATGGAGAAAGATACCCTTCGATGATAACAGATTTTTTTTTGCCGAAAATGCAAGAATTGAACTCGGTCGATATGTGGTTCCAACAGGACGGTGCCACATGCCACACTGCACGCGAAACCATGCATCAATTGAGAGGCGAATTTGGTGAGCAGTTGATCTCACGTTTTGGCGCAGTCAATTGGCCACCAAGATCATGTGATTTGACCCCGTTAGACTATTTTTTGTGGGGCTATGTTAAGTCTATTGTCTATGGGGACAAGCCAAACACGATTGCTGCCTTGGAAGCCAACATTGAACGCGTCATTGGTGAGATTCCGGCCGAAATGTGTGAAGAAGTTTGCCAAAATTGGACCTTCAGAATGGACCACCTGAAGCGTAGCCGCGGGCAACATTTAAGTGAAATTATTTTTAAAAAGTAAATGGCAGAAATTGATTTATCGATTCAAATAAAAATTTCATTCACTTTTTACAAGTTTCTGTGTTTTTTTGAATTTTCAAAAACCAAGCTCTTAAAAAATCACCGTTTATGAATCACGGTATGAACACCATCTGGTTTCACAGGGCAGTATAATTCTGGAGCCTCCACGGTTTACTTCTATTTTTTAAAAATCTACTTGTTTGAACTCTTTTAAAATCAAAGCATTTAATATTTTTGTCGATTTAGTCTTTGGCTAAAAGATTTCCAATATGACAACTACAAGTGCTATGCCATATAAAATGCTCTGCATTTTTTCCAATTCTCTTCATAGTGCTGGCGTTGTCAGATACAACAGCGTAAACTTGAGTGGAGTAAATTTCTTTTACAATATCTACAGATTCTGAAAGTATGTTTGTTAGCTTTTCAGCAGTCTCTGATTCTCCAGATGTGTCCCAGGCCTGAAGAAATGCTTTTTCGCCTTCAGCATTATGTAGCATTGAGACGACAGTCTTGCTGTTGCTGGAGCTATTCTTTCAGCCGTCAATCAGCAAAACAAAATCCGAACTGATAGATGCTTTAATTGAAGAAACACATTTATCATAGACCTGATCCAAAAGCGTTGTTAAAAGTTTTTTTCGACCTGGAACCTTATCTGCATATACAGGGCGAATTTTTTTTATAAAATTTTTAAAATGAATTGAATCAACAATTCTTAACGGAATGTTGCATCCAAAAACCAGTTTACCCAAAGCTTCATTCAACTCGTCTTCCTCTCTTTCCATCAATCGGTCCATAAATTTAGAAACAGAGTTTGATGGGGTTGGACAACGTTTCGATCGGTGTATGTTCTTATTGAAAGTTGTTACAGGTGGGGTGGGCCCAACGACAATGATGAGGAACTGCAACTGTTGCAACTCAATGAAAATGATGAGCTTGTTGTCGCAACTTGTGATTGAATTTCGCTTGAATAAGTATAGGTAAGAGTTGTTGGATCATGAGTTGAACAACTGTTCAATGGGACGATTTTGTTAGCTGCTTCCTACAGAGAATGCGTCAGATTAAATTTGATCGATTTTAGTAAAATAAAAATACTTTCACAGCTATTTATTGCTGTCAACATCGTTTGTAAGAGAGATAGACATCTAACAATTAACATTTGTGAGTTATAAATTTTATACAAAAACACAATTTTTTACTACCGTCTCAGAGTTTTGAATGCCGGAGCTTGAGCTCATCAATAAGAACAATCATAGAAACATCACCGGATTCAGATGCCGCAGGTGATTGGGATGGTTTGCAGGCATTCCTTTCCAAATAGAATGTTAAAGCATATAGTCAATGGTCAATAAATAATATGATTTTATGGTTTATCTAATACGTTTGTATATTTACCTGTGGCTGCGCAGATGGTTTTCTGCAGTGTTATGTAAACTTTTATTGCACACTGTGCAATATGCTACATATTTGTTGTTGGATTTCATTAAAAGGAAACCCAATTCATCAAATGCTTTATTTTTGCGTCGACCAGAAATAATTTTATTATCAAAGTCAAACACGCACCTTTTCTAAATAGAAGTCAAGTAAACCTTGCGAAAGAACAATCGAGAATGACAGATGAGGATGAAATATCCTCATTGTCTACATTGTCGACTTCATTGTATACATTGTCTACATTGTCGACATTGTCTACATTGTTGACACAATTGTCTACGTAGAAAAGTAGACAATCAAAGTCGACTCATAGAGGAACAACACTGATTCTGAGGCACTTAAACAATTAAAACTGATGTCGTTTTGGTACCAGAATGAAGGTAGTAAGATATATGTATAATATTTTTTGTCAAAAAAATATTTTATCTGCTCTACCATTTTCTTGAAAATACACTTGTATCACCGATACATAGTAGGCCATATGGTAGACCATTTAAAAATGCCATTATCTTTTTAGTTTATAAACATTTAAATGAAACAAATATTTAAATATTATATTTATTTATTGTCTTAACCATTTAATAGTTTGAATTTATAAATATTAGTTACTAAATTCAAATTTAGTAAGAAATACTTTTTCAGTACCAAAAAAGACCAAAATGGTTGCTCAAAAATCAATTCTTCATATTTTTTTAGATAATTTATATATATATAAAAAATGACTTTTTATAGAATTGAAGACACCCTACACAATGGTGATTCGGTACAAATCAATTTTTTTGTTGATCTTTTATGGGCCCTGGTGCAAAAATTTAATTTTACAGAAACGCTCGCGCCGACTACTATGGTAGACAATTGATTTTGACACTTAACTATAAAAATATGCATTCGCAAGCAAATCAAGATACGCTGACCTGTTGAAAAATTTAGTTGAGGCAGCTCTTTTATGAAAAACTGTTTAGTTATGAACAAAACTGTTAGTGTGGTCTACTGTTAGTAGGCCACGCCTGTACTCCAGTTTCAAAGCGGATTCTCTGTGCACCAGATCGGATGGGTTAGTCCTTCGCAGGCGGCGTACTAAATTCGTTTCATCGATAATTTCGATTATAGTACAGTGTTGTAATATGATTTCGCAGAAAATTTTTTTATTTCTTCGCGAACCATGGGAATCCCGAGATCTCTGTGGAGATCTTCGTTTCTAATGTACCAAGGTGGGCTTACAAACGATTTTAGCAGTTTATTTTCAAATGTTTGTAACGTATTTAAATTCGAATCGCGCGTACAACCCCCAAGTTTTATACCGTAAGTCCAGACAGGCTGGTGCTTAGCCTGTACAAAATAAGCTTGTTTTCGATACTGTGCTTAGAGTGTTTCCTCAGCAACCAGCATATGTCTCTGAGTTTATTATTTAACTCTTCGCATTTCTTTTTAACATGCGGTTTCCTTTTCAATTTCGCGGCTAGGGTCATCCCGAGATATTTTGCTTCATAAGCAAACGGAACTTGAACCGTATTAACAAATGCCGGTAATCTATTAATTTTCTTATACGTAAAATCCACATGGACTGATTTTACTTCGTTGAGCGATATCGGCAATGTTTTTGTCCAATCACTGACATTATTCAGATCTTTTTGTAATTTTGTGTCATTTATCGTTTGGCACACTGCTAGTATTGCAGTGTGTCGTCAGCAAACGTGACTACGATTATGTTATCTATTGGAGGTATATCACGTGTAAATAATAGGTACAATATTGGATCTAGAACACTCCCTTGTGGTACCCCAGCCACCATTTCTTTAAGATCTGGGTAATCGTTTCCATGTCTTGTTCTAAAAAGTCTTTGTCTAGACATGCTTTCAGGCAGAATTTGTTATAATTTAAAAACTAGGCCTTCGTGCCACACCTTATCAAAAGCTTACGACACGTCTAGAAAGACCGCCGAACAAATTTTCTTTTCTTCAAGAGTTTTCTCAATGACGTCAGTGATCATATGCAGTTGGTCAATTGTTGAATACTAGCTTCTAAATCCGAACTGATGTTCAGGTATTATGTGTTTTTCTTCTATTAATGACAGGCGCAGAAGTAATATTCCTTCAAAGACTTTCAATATTACGGGCAGAGGCGAAATGGGTCTATAAGATTTCTTATTATGTGATGGTTTTCCTGGTTTGAGAACTATTATAATTTCCGCAACCTTCCATTGGCTCGAAACGTACTCCAGCCTTAGGGTGGCATTTATTATATAAAGAAGAAGAATTAACCCTTTGCGAGAAAGCATTTTGAGAACTTCGGCCGTAATTAATTCATATCCCGGAGCCTTCTTATACTTAAGCTTTCTTATTTCTCTACTTAATTCATTCTTGTTATGTAATTATCGCTTGAGTTAGAACTGCCTGCCAACCGTTACGCTCAAACCTATTTTTCTCGGAAACGGCTCTAACGATTTTGATAAAAAAAATCAGTGTGGGTTTTTAGCTACGACCGATCATATAGTGGAAAAAAAGAATTAGAAAAATGTCTAAAAACTGTACTTTCCATAGGACCCTTTTTTTTGCTTTTGACTATCTCATAAATAGCTTAACCGTTGTCCAACTTATACCGCGTACCAATATTTTTAATTAGATAATGTTTAAAAAATGTATTATTCGAAAACTGCTCGTTAAATTTTTTTTCAAAAATTATATTTATTTGTATTTTCTGAATACCTATGAATTGGCGTTTTTGAATTTTTTTTTAAATACTCGTATTAACAAAAAGTTAAAAAAAAAAACTTTTTTTCTCAAAAACCGCTCCAGATTAAAAATTTTTTTTTCATAAATTCAAATTTATCCAAGAAATAAAATGGCGTACTTTTTTTTTAGCTCAAATTAGTTAAAGTGTTTATTTCAGAATTTTGAATTATTTTTTCTTTAATTAAACAGATTTAATCTTTTGTTCTTAAGTTTATATTTATTAAATATTTAATATTGTCATACCAATTTATTTTAGAACAAAATTAATGAAATGTTGTATATGCATATACAAAATTGATTTAAAAATGAATTTTAAAATATATTTAGATTTTTAATAGAAATCTTTTGCATAGGATGTGATCGACCATAAGAGCAAGTTCGTGCGATCCAGTCGTGCATTTTATTTATTCTGTGTCGAGCTTGTATATGGTTTGGCTTCTTTTTGGTAGCAATCAATTTCTACCTGCTGCTGTTCCAGCAGCTTTTTGAATGGAGAACTGCTTATTATGTCTGACCCCTTTTTCTTCCTCTTTGATCTTATGAGGTCACCACGGGAGTAGGGGTGCTACATGGAAGAAGAACAAAAATGATTCATTCAATGATTGGGATGCACTCATTTATAAGTGGGTCAACAGTAAATAATTCTGACACTAGTTCTTGTGCAACATTGTCCAAACGATCTATTGATAGATAGAAAACAGGTTCCAAAACTGACGTAGATGTCCCTGTCTCAGCTGGTAGGGAAGATGTGGAAATCTCCGCCCCAGGTGGGTCCATATTTAATATTAAAGTCTCTGCCTCAGTTGATTTCACAATAGATGAAGACATCCCGGCGTCAGGTGGTAATATTTGTGTAGAGGTCCCCATTCTGGCTGGTTCCATGATTTGTGTGAGCATATAAGCCTCAGATGTTGTTGGATCTTCGGTAAAAGCATCGGGATTATATGGACAAATTCCAGTAACTTTGAACCCTTGAATAACATTTGCCCCATTTGCTGGGGTGAAATTGGAAACAATTTGATCCATGGTAATGGCACGACTTGGATGATTTTTAAAAGCCACTTCTCACATTCTGAAGTATAAAATTTTTGAACACTGTTAAAAAAGCAACGGTCAACTGGTTGTTTTTGTAGCTGCTGTGAGGAAGTAACGTCAAGGCATGAATGTTATTTTATTGGTAGAATTCAACAGCATTAGAGTGCAAAGTGAAGCATGATTATCCATTATTAGAAGAACCGGATTCTCTTCTGTTGGCTTAGCATGTTGTTTAAAATGTAGGAGCCAGTTTGGAAAAATATCGCCACTAATGAAGCTCGTATATCGTATTAGAAACCATACCAAAAGAAGAAGGTGGTACACCATCTAACAGACTGTCTTTCATTTTCTTGCGCTTATATAAAGGTAGGTGGAGTGAAATGTCCACTAGCACTCATCGCACATACCACTGTTACATTCTGCCCTCTTTCAGCGCTCGCAATTTTATTAACGCATCGTTTTCCTCTGGAGGATATTACTTTCGATGGCTTATTTGTATTTTATTTCCATGTTGTAAATGGCGTATGGAGAAAATTTGTATTTTGTTAGCAATTCCAAAAGATTATTACAAACACGATCACATTGAGGCTTATTGAAACCAATCGCTCTAGCTACACTCGTTGAGGTAGGCTGTCTAATTGGGTTTTCGTTTGGTAAATTTATATTTTGATATATAAATTGTTTTTTTTTTCGTAACGATTAGAATACGTTTTCAGATTTTTATTTGCTATATTATTGGTGTATATTTTTGCCTTTGAACCAGCTATCGGTAACAGCTGTCTTGTCAAACTGATGGCTGTGAATTATAATGCATAGTGGTGTTAGTAAAAGAGGGGTAGATCTGCCGAAAAATCCAGATATGCAAAATTGATTTAAAATCGAAAAATAAATCAATTTATTTGGCCAATTGAAGGCAAAAATTGTCAAACTCAGTTTTTTGACAGATCCTAATCAAAAATAAACTGATTTGTGTTACCAAACGATAACCACATAAGTGACAGACTAGGATGCCTTTGTATCTCTTTCACTGCTATTTTAGTACTGGTATTAAAACAATGAGAAATACCATTCTTAACAGTGAAAGAAAATGCCAGTGTTCTGAGACCCTTTGTAGTCAGACCATAACACATCCAGTCCATCATATTGATATATTTACATAGCTCTTATTCCATTTCTTTTGTAAAAGTGTTGTCAAACCTCCCCAGTGTTATGGCTGGTTTCGATTTTAGCCTTTTTCTGAGCGTAGAGCCCGGCATTTGAAGTGATCGAGCCACAGACCTCTTACTTTACCCACGTTGTATTCGTAAAATGGCCTCTTCTGTTACTGAAGCAGGGCACAATTTTCGATCAGTTGTCCTTTGCCTTCTAGACATTCTTAAAATAATAAGAAAAAACTTTTAAAAATAATGGCGCAAAATTTTAAACAACCCATTATTAAGGGCTTAACATTTTACTAGTTAGCAATTTCCTAAGTGCTTATTGATTCAATAACTATTTCAAGATTTTTAAACCTTTTCTAAACTAGTAAATTGCTAATTAAGCAAAAAGCTGAGCATTTGTAGGGTTTGAATTTTGATGAACACAATTATTGTTGTTATGCGTTGTAAATTAAGTATATGTTGATGAAAACCCAACATGTGCTCTAAAAAGGTATAAGTTATATCTATTTTCATCACTTTAACTTCATTATGTACAAAAAAAAAACAAAAAAAATGGTGCACCAGCAGGACTCGAACCTGGGCACCCCGCGTGCCAGGCTGACATACTATCAGATTTCTAAATGGATTTAGCAAATTGACAAAAGTTAAAGTAGCCATTCCGTGTTTTTAACTTTAGTAAGATGTTAAAATTGTTCAAAATTAGCTCAATCATCTTTTTAGCTTAGTAAAATGCTAAAAGTGGCTTTAACATTTTACTAAATCGTTTAAAATTTTGCGCCAATGCTTAAAATCAAACTAAGCAATCACTCAAATGCTTTGGCGCAAAATTTTAAACGATTTAGTAAAATGTTAAAGCCACTTTTAGCATTTTACTAAGCTAAAAAGATGATTGAGCTGATTTTGAACGATTTTAACATTTTACTAAAGTTAAAAACACGGAATGGCTACTTTAACTTTTAGCAATTTGCTAAATCCATTTAGAAATCTGATAGTATATCAGCCTGGCACGCGGAGTGCCCAGGTTCGAGTCCTGCTGGTGCACAATTTTGTTTGTTTTTTTTCTTTGTAATAATGAAGTTAAAATGATGAAAATAGAAATAACTTATACCTTTTTAGAGCACATGTTGGGTTTTCATCAACATATAATTAATTTACAACGCATAACAACAATAATTGTGTTCATCACAATTCAAACCCTACAAATGCTCAGCTTTCTGCATAATTAGCAATTTGCTAGTTTAGAAAAGGTTTAAACATTTTGAAATAGTTATTCAATCAATAAGCACTTAGGAAATTGCTATCTAGCAAAATGCTAAGCCCTTAACAATGGGTTGTTTAAAATTTTGCGCCAATTTCTTTAATGCGAAAAATTACAAATTTAAAAGCTAAAAAATTAAAACTCACATAGCACCTCCGTTTGCCGTCGCATTTCCATGAAATTTTGACAGATGCATAAGCTCATTGAGGTGCTTTTAAAATTTTAAAATGAGTCCATTCAGGCTTTTATGTCCTGCCAAATTGTAGTAGATCGCTTTGCGCGCTCTTATCAACCGCGCACTCTTACACCATCCTACCCTATATCCAGTCATAGTGACAATACTTTTGAAAGTGTGTGTAGTCTTTGAATTAAACACATATATACAGCTATTTAAAAAAATATGGAATAATTGCTTTAATTTGTTTATTAAATATTATGATCAAAGAAACATAATTAAAATTTCATATAAGTATTTTGTTCAAAATTAACATTAGTACTGATAGCTAAAAAAACACCCCTTATGCTTGAATGCTCAGCCGCGTTTAGTCTTCAACAAAAGACTTCATAAAATTATGGAATTCAAGGATAATAAATTTACTTAATTGAGATATATGTAATCAATGATATGCTAAGGATTTTTGCCTGCTCCTTTTTCGTTCTTCTGTGATGTGGAAAGACGCTCCGCGCCGGCCGGCCAGCCGAACAAATATTATCTATCCTCATTGAGTTGGGAAGCGAATTAGACTAATTCATTGAATTTTCTTATTCAGTGCTTATCTGTTAAGTGCATTGCCATTTAATCACTAGAATCCTTGATAACTTGGAGGATATTAACGAACACACACTTCACCACTGCTTTCTCCCTCCATTCCTTGAGCCTTGCCTACATAGTACATACATTATATATGGGTACATATGTGTATGAATATTGTTAACAGTAATTTTGCTCATACATATACATATGTAGGTACGGTAAAGTACATACATAGTTGTGTGTGAAGAACTCCCCAAATCGCGTTAAAAGGCTATTCTTCATTTTGTTTATTCAAGGATAAAGAATAGGTAGGTTGAGGGTGTCGGAATACACAACCCTCAATAGATATGAGGTGTGTGAAAATATAAACCAGGAGTGTGTCCTTTGTGCTGCTGCTTTATGCTTTATTTTTCTGATTTGCAATTCAAGTGTGTAATGTGAATAAAGCTATGCATGGGGGATGCTAGCTTCACTCACTTGTCTATTTCCTATATTTCATCGCCAACAACACCATCAAGCATTGCTGAGGAGAACGTTTTCCATGTTGTGATATTGTATAAAAAAAAAAGAAAACTTTTGGAATGCCAGTAGTATAGTTTATAGCTAGGGATTCAGAGGGGAAATCACCGGATGTGAGCGAATGCGAGCAGAAGATTGCAGATGAAAGATTATTGCATTCAATTCGAAGAAACTAGGTGATGGGGAGGATTCTTTGGATGACAGAAGGACTCCAACTCAAGTATAAAACTTCAAGGGGTATTGAACAGTTTTCGCCAGCTGGTGAGCGTACCGTACCGAGTACAATTATTGTTATCCGTGTGATATTTGAAGTGGTAAGGTGGACGCACAGAACGGTGATAGGGGAATGAGAAGTTGCAATAAAAATGGGTGAAATTTGTTTCCTTTAAAGAGGGAATACGTTCGTAGAGAGGGAGTAGACGAAGGCTATTAGGAAATTGAATTGAGTGTGGGAATCAGCTAAGAAGTGTGTACACACTTAACAAGATCGAAAGTCCTTTAAGGAAAAGCTGCTAGCTTTTGCTTGAGATGAGTGTTATAAAAATAAAGAGAAAAACTTTTATTTTAATATTTATTTTTTGACAACAAGCTTATCCGTTAGAGATGATAAAATAGTTTTTTAGAGATGCATTTGGTATTATAAGGAGCGTTTGTAATTTACTTTTGATGGACTTATAATTAAAACTAATGTTTATTCTAATTGTTAAGTTGTATACAGCTTCCATATGTCGCAACAAAACTTATTCTTTCGGCTAACTATCGTTCGTCCCCTTAGACTTACAGACAAAAAGAAGAGCAACCATGCCCCATTACCATCACATGTTCTTTGCACCAATATCGGTAGGTATGCCAATCTTACCAATTTAAGTGGATAAGTGCTCCAGATTTCCACTATGAACAGAGTATAACGCATATTAAGTTTTTAGGATAAGCCGCGTTATAAGTATTTAGTATTTATTGAAGATTTTAATGACCTGTAGTCCAAAATGCGTTTCGCCCAAGTACGATAGTTGCTCTCGTCAGTTAGATGCTATCGCACCCTTCTAAGACGCAGAATTTAATCAAATTCCCCTAAATAATACAATTTGCAGTGTGTAAATGCTGCAAATTTTATAAGAGTCGGTAGTCATAGACCGAAAAACATGGCGTCTTAGAAGGGTACGATAGCATCTAACTGACGAGCCCAACTATCGTGCCTGGGCGAACCGCATTTTGGACTACAGGTCATTAAAATCTTCAATTTGGCTTTAACGCATACAGTCCACAAAAACAAAAACAAAAATAATATTAAATTATTATTTGCGTTTTCTTCAAAATTATTTAGTATTTAGCGAGTTCAATTCTGTACTCAACCCGAACGTTTCGCTAAGAATTAAATCGAGGGTGGTCACCGGGAAACTGCCAGATGTTAAGAGCGATTTTTGCTACGCAGGTTGTTGTTTTTGTTTTGCAGGTTGGGAGCAAACTATGCTGACTGTATCCGCGTTGGTGTGTAGCGGCAATTGGATCGATCTTGTCGTATTGATTATGGGATCCCATGTTTTCGACAACTTGAAACTACTGTCGTCACGATTGAAATTATTATGTCCTTTAATTTCAATCGCTTCGCGCACCAGACGAGGCATATAATGAGGTACGTTGGCTAGAACCTTTGCTTTTTCGAAGTGAATCCAGTGGTGTTCATCTGGATGGCCGAGGATGTGCTCACTTATGGCGGACTTTTCCTTTTGGTTTTTGGTAACCGCCCTGGTGTGTTCTTTCAGACGTGTGGCAATGCTCCTCTGAGTTCGTCCTAAATATGGTGACCCACAGCTGCAGGGTACCGCATATAATCCAGGGGTTTGGAGGGGGAATTTATCTTTTGGTGATTGAAGGAAATTTATTATATTTTTGGGTGATAAAAATATGGTTCTTACACCATATCTCTTCAATATATTCCCTACCCTGTCTGTTAAGCCTCTTACATATGGCAGGAAGGCTTTCTTCTCTAAAAGGCTATCTTCCCTTTCTTTTGACGAAACTGGCTTCCTTATTCTTTGCTTTTTTGAATAGCTATTCGCTTTAAGGACATTATCCAGCAGATAGAGTTCAGTGGCAAGATGGTCGCTGTCACATATCCTGTGGGCACGCTGAACAAGTGTCGACACTACAGATCTTAAATTTGCCGGATGGTGGTCTGTTTGTGTGTGTGTTCTTACGAAAAACTGTGTCCGCTAATGTGCCACTTTGTTTTCGCATCACTGTCCCATCCAAAAATGCAATGGACTCTTCTTTCTCTTTTTCCATTGTGAACTTCATTTTAGGATGCTGTGATTTCAGATGATTGAGGAAATTCAAAATGGCCGAGTTTTTCATGATGCAAAAAGCATCATGCACATATCTCAGCCAAGCTTTCGGTTTTTCTTTTGTGCTACTCAGAGCTTTTTTCTCAAAATGCTCCATCCAAATATCTGCAATTAGGGGAGCCAAAGGGAGCAACTCTATCTTTTTGCAGATAAGACTGTTGGTTGAAACAAAAATATCCCGATGTTAGGCAAAACTCCAAAAGTGGCAAATAGTTTTCAGAGTGGCGTTCTGCTTAAATCTAACTTCAAAAATAGCAGAGGTTAACACTTGGTCATTGAAACCTGAAGTCAATTTGCGAATTTTTGCTAAATCTATTTTCTTCTATTGTAAAAGTTAGAAAGTAAGCTCAAATCCTAATTCCCCAAATTCGCGGGCTACCGGAAATTACACCTGCAACTTTTTTTTTTGGAAAAAACGCCAAAAAATTCCTAATACAAAATTCTGGCTTTTTTTCCTAGGAAAAAGTTTTTTGATAATTTCTGTCCTTTTTTCCAAAAAAAATCTGGCGTTTTGTATATTTTAGGAAAAAAAATTGGAAAAAAAATCGGGCTCGTGTGAAGTGTTTTTTGCAATTAGGTTCATTATGTCAATTAAGCTTGTCGCGTTAGTGGGGTGAATGCTGCCCCCCGCAACCCTAAAACATTTTATGGCATTTTTTTCAATCATTTGGAAATTAGGCCAGAATATAAAAGTTTTCTGGATTAATTTCCATTTTGCTTTCATGCTCCTCTTTCCACACCTATCTGGCATAATTTCCAATATTTCTGGCTTATTTTCCAAAAAAAAACTTCTTTTTTCCAATTTTTAGCTAGAAAAAAATGCTGACATTTTTTCCAAAACAAAATTCTAAGGCAATTTCATCTGGCGTAATTTCCGAGAGCCATTTTCACGAATTAGTATATTTCTGTCAATGTTTTCCTTGAAAGTAACAAACAAAATGTAATTTAAGTTTTCCAGAAATTTCTACAACTATATGGATTATTTTTTTTAATTATTTGGAGGGGTTAAATTTACAGTGGCATAAATCAGCCTTTTTTAGTTTCGGAAAACTTTTCTGTCAACGTGCAAAATTGGGATTTATGGGTGTATATACGGTAGTCGGATTTGCCACAAGTGGAGTGAATCCTACGATTAGCGAACTCCATGATGATTATGAGAAAGTGCGAGTAAGGAGGGCCGCTGGATTTCAATTGCTTTTGTTCTCTCTTCAGCGAAAATGGCAGAGAGTAGCTGAATGATGACGTGATCGAAAACCTCTCAACACCCAACTGATTAGACAAAAGTAGGTACTGGGACTACTGGGAGTTCTCGAATGGAAGAGATCATCCAGGCCAAAAAAGCTGGGCTCTGTTTTACAGATCATATAGCACATATAATTTATGATTTTCAAGCTGTATGATTTCTGTTTGACTCACAGAATTTCTCTACGATCTGCTGTCGATTTTCTTGAAATAATTCTTGGACTTTCAAAATGGTAACCGGAATTAGAAATGAAACACAAATTTGAACTCAGAACCGTTAAGATCATCCCAATGAAGCACGTAGTTTTCGAATTATAGAGTGGTTTACCTACGTCCCAATTTCATTGAATTTCTTAGTAAAGTTATTTAACCTTTATAGGTATTGGTATAATGTCACGCACCCTGAAGCCAAGTAACTACATAGAATATTTACCAATTTAATTTTGCATGGTATGTACACAAAAAGCAGGGAAAAATTGTACTCTTACAAGGTCCACAACCTTATCGAAGCGATGCCAATAAACTCAATTGATTTCAATTTCCTTTAATTTTATCGTCTTATGACCTCAAAGTCTGTCCGAGAATATCGCTTTATTGAAAATGTATAGAGTTAGCTATTCTTTTCCTTAGCATGAGCATCGCGCCGCAGTATCTGTTAACAGTAAGGGTTCGTTTAAATTTGCATTTTTTATTATTATTTATTTTTTTTTTTTTTTGAAAAAAAGAGTCTTTTGTTTATGCTTTTGTAAGCTCATCAAATTGTAAATCTTTCCTTTTCAATTTTGTCGTCTTTGGTGAAAGATATTATTCTTTTCTTAGTCTCCTGCCGGGTTGGCTTTTGGGTAAAGCCAATTTAGAAAAAAAAGCGACTTACGTTAGGGTAATTCGCTCCAATAAATTAGTGTTGTCCTAAGTGGGCAAATGCAAAGCTAGACTATACAAACTTATATATACGGTGAAAGCTTACTTAACGTGGTGGGTGTGCGGAAGTATTAAAACCTTTTTTATTTTCTTGTCATAAATTAATTCTCCAACTCCGGTATGTAGTATTCGTGTCTAATGTAATATGAAAGTCGTTTGAATTTGTATCTTTTTTTTGCTCTTAAAAGGAGCCGTGTTGGACATCTAATTAAAAGATTTGATGCATAATATTTTAGTTAGTTTTTTTTTATATTTAATTTTTGATTAAGGCTCTTAAAAAGCTGCCATTTAATTTAATCCGATAAAAAAATCACAATGAGCTTTTTATTCTAGGGTGAGTTATGCTCATCGGATCCATGGTTTTACTAAAAAACAAAAATCTGTGGTGTCTCAGACAATTTTGACTCTAACTAAATTTGTTCGATATTTGCAACTACGCAGTAGAAATTCTAATGACGCGTTCTGATAGGAATATTTCCTTGATGCCAACTAAGTTTCTGAACGCCAAAAAGTATTTATTGAAATTAAGAAAATGAAAGTTAATTGCGAGTGATCTGTTGGACACCAGACGATAGACTCCCCGAATCGTTGGAGGAAGCCAGACAGGAATTTATTTGAATGTTGGGAAGTTCCTTTTTGGGACTTTTTGTACGTTTGGAATTTAGGGTTATTATTTGTTCCCTTTTTTTGAAAAGTTGGAGTCAATCTGTTGAATTACACTTGGAGTCAAGTTTCTTGATCTTGGTGTTCACACCTAGATGTTGCGACTGGCGATGCAGTGTCGCCACAAAACTTTAGTGGATTTGGGGTTATTTAAGTCAAAATTCTGTTTATTTGTTTTAATACATTTTTTTGTTAATAAAATTTAATTAAAAAAAAATAAATTTTAAAAATCTAAAAGTAAAATAATTTAAAAGATTAGCATGCTAATGCCTTTGTTAAGTTTCAGTTTCTCTGGAGAATTATATTTTTAAATTTTTAATTAACTTCACTAGGTTAGTACTTTTCACTACAGTAGAACTCGGCAGAACTCAATTTGTCATAATTTGTTGGCCTCTCTTTATAGGTACATAAATATTTCGCTTCGCAGTGAGTATGAACTATACAATGTTAGAAAAACTCCCACCACTTTTTTCCAATTTACTTCATCAGTGATATCTTCTGAGGTTAGAGTGGGGTATTAAAGAGTATCAACACTAGGGAGGGTCGAAATTTATTTTTTTAAGTAATCGATTAGGTATCGTTATAAGCCCTTTAAAATGTTATTGAAATATTTTAAGTGGAACAGCCCGCGCAACACCGTTGAAGTTTTGAAAAAAAAAAGATCAAGTGGCATTTTTACACCAAGTTACATGTTTGACGTTGAGTTTATTTTAATGTTTGACTTATTATCTCTTGAAATACACGTAATTTTTCTACATAAACTGTGTTGTTTGTTCAGCCATAGTCTATCCACTGAGAAACATACATCTCTTTTTCTATAGACGGTTTTCAGTTTCTCGTACAAATTCCAATTAAAATCGCAAAATGTCTAAAACTTGTGACAAGTGTAAAAACAAACTAATTAGATCAGACTCTGTTGTATGCAGTTCATTTTGTGGTCAAAGTTATCATAAAAACTGTGTTGACGTAAAGAATGAAGAATTTAATCAAATACAAAATTCTAATAATTTATTTTGGAAATGTAACAGTTGCTCTCATATTAAATTCTCGAACTTTATAAGCCGCTTTACTGAACTATCTGAGTGTGTTCGTGATTTAAAAAGAGAAATATGTGCTCTGCAAAAAACAGTTGTTACATTTGTGAGTGCATCACAAAATGTTCTCTTAGAAAAAACCAAAATCATAACTCCCAGTCCCAGTGCGGGTAATACATCTGTAGAACAACAACCAAGTGCCACTGATCATAATAGCAGTAAAGATTCTCTTTTGCCGCCCATTACAGATCCATCATTTGTTTTTACCCCAGCTTTATCCCTACATAACAATATCACCGATAGTGCTTATATGCCCCCCAATATACATCCAGTTTCTACATTCACCGCATCTATTCCACAAACACGCAACGTTACCACCGATAGTATACCAATAAATAAATATGATGCCTCCTGCTCTAACTTTAACCCTCTCTCTCCCAATATAAACAACAAAAACCGTACTTTCAATAAAAAACATAAAAATAATAGAAATAACAACAAAAACCAAATAATCAAGAACCCCACCAGCTTTTATGGTACTGGGTCAGCTGAAAATTTAATTGTCGTACCCAACATCCAGTGGATCCACATTTCTAAATTTAATAAAGACACAACTCCCGAATCTATAATTACATATTTATCGAAAAAATTAATCTCTCACCGAACATTTTACAATGCTTCAAACTAACAAGAAAAGATGGTGTGCTAACTGAACTATCATTTATTAATTTTAAGCTCAGTGTACCTGTTGACAAACTCAACCTCGTCATGGACCCTGCTGCCTGGCCTGAATTCGTCAAAGTTAAATTGTTCGTTTCATTCCCAAAAAACGAAGAGAGCCCAAAACAGCTGATGATAACATAAACAATAATAATAATCAGTTACCATTACCACCCACGCATCTTGCTCCATCAAACTTATCTCAATTCTTCTTGTTCTACCACAATGTTGGTGGATTAAGAACAAAAATGGAAACTAAGGGCGGGTCAATAAGTCCGTGACTTTTGGAATAAAACACAGATTTTTTGATAAAAAAATAATTTTAGTTTTCAACGTAGTCTCCCTTGAGCTCTATACACTTTGTCCAACGCTTCTCCAATTTTTTTATCCCTTCCAAAAAAAATGATTTGTCGAGGTCCTCAAAATAGGCCTTTGTTTGCGAGATGACTTCATCATTGGAGTCAAATCTTTTTCCACCAAGCCATTTCTTCAGGTTTGGGAACAAGAAGTAGTCGCTCGGAGCCAAATCTGGAGAATAGGGTGGATGAGGGAGCAATTCATAGCCCAATTCATGGATTTTTGCCATGGCAACTGCACATGTTTGCACCCTTGCATTGTCTTGGTGGAAAAGAACTTTTTTCTTGGCCAAATGAGGTCGGTTTTTTTTTCAAATCGTCATTGAATCGGTCCAATAAGTTGGCATAATATTCCCCATTGATTGTTCTTCCCTTTTGAAGGTAGTCAATGTGGATTATCCCGCGTGCATCCCAAAAAACAGTCGCCATAACTTTATTGGCTGACAAACCCACCTTGGCCTTCTTTGGCACCGATTCACCCTTATAACCCCACTGTTTTGACTGTTGTTTGGTCTCTGGTGTGTTGTGATGGATCCATGTTTCGTCCACGGTTACAAAACGGCGCAAAAACTCCTCCATATTGCGATTAAACAAGGCCAAACCTTCCTGTGAAGTTGTTACACGATTGCGTTTGTGGTCGACTGTGAGCAAACGCGGCACCCATCTTGCGGAAAGCTTTCTCATGCCCAAGTGATCATTCAAAATTGAAACCACTGAGCCATGCGAGATCCCTACGGCTTCCACAATCTTTCGCATTTTCAATCTTCGGTCGGCCAACACCATATCGTGAATTTTTTCGATTGTTTCGGGTGTAGAGACCTCAACTGGGCGTCCAGGACGTTCGGCATCTTCAGTGCTTGTACGGCCACAACGAAATTCAGTAAACCACTTTTTTACCATTGAAATCGATGGTGCAGAGTCCCCACAGTATTTATCAAGCTTAGCCTTGGTCTCGGTAATGGTTTTTTTTCGCAAGAAATAATGCTTAATAAGCACACGAAATTCACTTTTTTCCATTTTCTCCTCAAATTAGTGAGTAGTCTAATAAAAATAGCTGTCAAACACAAACTAACTGACGCAGCTAGTTTAAATTTTGACAGGAGTCAACTGACAGATGGCTGTTGACAGGAGCAGTGTTGCTGTTTCAGTAAAGAGGTCAGAAATTCAAAAAGTCACGAAATTATTGACCCGCCCTTATTCTCCTTTTCTCCTCATCGCAACAGTACGAAATCATTGCACTCACTGAGACATGGCTCACTGAGAATCATTTCAATGTCGAAATCATAAGCTAATAACTTAAAGACCCGAAACCTCTGCTTTCATTTGACATTTGCCTACAAGCTGAAACACGCACACAAATAACTTTTCTGTTCCTCTTCCAATAGACACATTGATAAAAACGCACACAAGAATCTTTTCTGTTCCTCTTCCTATAGACACATAGACACCACAGCCCTAGTAATTTGTTTTTGTTTTGTTTTTCGATTTCACATCTATTCATGGATAGAGTTTCCAAGGTACAAATACAACAATGTAAACAAATGGGTTTTGGGGGGTGAAACGTACGAAGGTTTCCGATCTTAGTATGGCTTATTTGTGGTCGAAATGTTTGATAATCATATGTTTAATGTTTTCCGCAATGATAGATGTCGTCACCCAACTGGTCTGAGCCGAGGTGGAGGCGTGCTGCTAGCTGTTCGCTCATCATTTGTGTGTTCGCAAATTGGTTTGCCTTCTTTGTCGTTTGAACTAAGCTCTCAATTCAATGTTGACCAGCTGATTATACGCGTAAGCTTCGATAATTCTCATGATGTATTTATTATTCTTAGTTATATCCCACCTAATAGTTCTATTGAATTATATAAAATACATATTGATAATTGTGCCGTAGTTCTTAAAAGCCTTAAGCATAATGAAAACATAATAATTTTGGGTGATTTTAATTTGCCTTTTATTAATTGGGTACACGACCCAGAAGAAAATTGTTTAATTCCTTTTAATGTCAATAAGGAGTGCGAGAGTGTTGTTGTTGATACTTTAGCTGAATTTGGACTTACTCAAATAAATTGTTTTTATAATAGTTTGAATCGAATTCTTGACTTAGTATTTATTGATATTGGATTCAGTGTGAGTATTAGCAGCCCCACACCACCTCCCCGTCCTAACTCTGATAATCATGTAGTCTTTGCCTAAGCATTAAATTTTATGGATACATAAAACAAAATAATGAAGTTGATTATATTTATAATTTTGAAAAATGTAATTTCACTGAATTGTCTCATTTTATGAATTTAACTATTTGGGCGTCTGTTTTAAGCAGCATTAATTTAGATAGCGCTTTTTACACCTTTGCTAATTTATTAAAAGAGGCAGTTGATTTATTTACACCCAAGGTTTTACCTAAGTTGTCATCTAAACCTAATTGGTTTAATAAAAAACTTATTAATATCAACAATAAGAAAAATAAAACTTTTAAGTTATTCCGAGCCTCCAATAATGATGAGGTTCTCTATGAAAAATATTGTCGGTTGCAAAAGGAGTTTGATTTTTTAAACAAATTTCTTTACAAATGTTTCTGGAAGTTTATAAACGATAAAAAACAGTCAACTGGTATTCCCAATTCCATTAATTATTTAGGTGAAACATCAAGCGATCCCTTAAAAATTTGTAATTTATTTGCTCGTTTTTTTCGCTCAGTGTATAATCCATTATGTTTAAGTAACTCATATAACGTTGAATGTTCCCCTGAGATTATTAATATTGGTGACCTGCAGGTGAGCTTAACTCAAGTCGAAATCGAACTAAGTAAGTTGAATGAAGATAAGCAACCTGGTTTCGATGGCATTGTCCCCATTGTGCTAAAGAGGTGTGCGGGTGCTCTGGCAGTTCCCCTTGAATTTATTTTTAATCGCTCTCTTCGGGAAGGTGTTTTCTTGGAAATTTGGAAAAATTCTTTCTTAACTCCGGTTTTTAAGTATGGGTCAAGAAATGATGCAACTAATTACCGGCCTATTTGCAAAATATCAGCAATTCCTAAACTTTTTGAAAAAATTTTGTAAAACAAATTGGTTTTTCTTTTAAAGGAAATTATTTCCCCTCTGCAACATGGCTTTATTGCCGGGAGATCTACTTCAACAAATCTTACTATCTTTAGTAACTATGTGATAGAGTCATTCGAGAAAGGTTTCCAGTGTGACGTAGTCTACACTGATTTCTCGAAAGCGTTTGATAGGGTAAATCACGCAATTCTGCTATCCAAACTTGGAAACTTAGGTTTTCACTCAAATTTATTAAAATGGTTTGGTTCGTATCTCACTGGTAGAACTCAGTATGTTCGTATAAATAATATTAAATCAAATCCTGTGCTAGTTACTTCCGGTGTCCCTCAAGGAAGTCATTTAGGACCCCTCCTCTTTTTGGCTTTTATCAACGATATTCCTAAATATTTCAATCATTGTATATGCTTAATGTATGCCGACGATCTCAAACTTTTTCTAACAATTAAATCAGTTTTAGACTGTGTTAATCTACAAAATGATTTATCTAACTTATTTGTTTGGTGTAGCAAAAACGATCTTCATCTTAATGTTTCAAATTGTCAAGGTTCTTCTTTTAGCCGAAAAACCAGCCCATTTATATTCGATTACGAAATTAATGGTACTCCATTAACAAGAGTAACGGAAAAAAAAGATCTCGGGGTAATCTTTAACACAAAGTTAACTTTTACTAGTCACTTTGACTACATAGTAGCCCAAGCCAGCTCTATGCTGGGTTTTATTTATAGAAATTCAAAGGACTTTACTGATCCCTTCACATTGAGATCGCTCTATTTTAGCTATGTTAGATCTATTTTAGAATACTGTTGCATCGTGTGGAATCCGTATTATAGTGTTTATTCGTTAAAAATTGAAAGGATCCAGAAACGATTCACTAGAATAGCTATCAGGACTTTGCGTTGGAATATTGATATGCCCTCTTACAACACGAGATGTTTGTTATTAGGGATCCAATATCTGGAGGTTCGGAGGTCATATTTTGAAACAATGTTTGTCAGAGATCTAATTAATTATAAAATCAACTGTCCTTCTTTGCTTTTAATGATTACTTTTAATGTACCTGCGCGAGATTTTCGTTCTTGTTGTCTTTTCTTTGTCCCTTTCCACAGGGTTAATTATGGAAATAATGAGCCATTAACACGCTGCTTAAGGCACGCAAAATCCGTTTGTAGTGTCCTTGATTTTAATATGTTCTTAAGTAGAGATTGTTTTAAGAAAAAAATTGTTATCTTTTATATCTATTGGTGGTTAAACTTAAGTATTTCATTATTGTTATTATTTTTAGTAGTCTATAAGAGATTTTTATATGCTCTGTTTGATGAATAAATAAATAAATTAATAAATAAATAAATAAAAGAAGATTATTTGAGGTAAGTGCATTCACAGAATTCATGTATCAAAGTAGTTAGTTTCTTGTGATGTTGTTAATTGAGTAGTTTTTGCTTTAGAACCTGGAACTTAATTTTATCCATCATCTTTGTCTTTGTCTAATAATAGACAGTCATACAAGTTCACTATATTTGGTACTATAGAAGATTTAAAAGGCAATATGTTACCAACATATCAGGATGTCATGAAATGTTACGAGTGGAATAGAGTACAGGTGAAAATAAATAATGGCAATAACAAAGAACCCACGTTTTCCAAAATTGGAGAAATTGTAACCCAGAAAGTTGATGGGCATCAATTCCTGCAGTCTCGCATACAAGAGTAATTCAGCTCCTGAAAGCTTATCATTCTAAAGGCAAAAATATTATTAAATCATTGACAAGGTTTTCAACTGAAAAAAAAACTGAGTTCTTGCAGAAAAATGAAATTTTATTCGATAATTGTTCATGCAAATGTAAGATAATAATAATAAGTCAGTGCAATTATCCCAGAGAAGTTAAAGTTCCTAAAGAAGAACAAGACTTTTTGATTGATCAATGGGATGAGAGAATAATGAGGCGGCATTTATCGCAATTGAACAAAAATTTTATAAAAAAAAGTTTGTGCGAAAGCAAGCTTCAACAAAATTCTGTCTGAAGAGCGACAACAACCCACCCAAAATGCCAGAAGAAGAATTAATATTATCGACAAGTAGTGATTCTGATACAAGTGCTTAACTTCCCCAAAAACTACACAAAAATGTAGAAGATCCCTTACCATCTACCTCACAAACTGTGGAACATAAGAAATGCGTAGAAAGTTTACCGGTGGTGCTGCTATTGCTTCTGCAGTTTTACACGAACTTTCGTCAGATATCGTTATAGATAAATCAAAACTGCGAAGAGAGAAAAGAAAAACACGTGATGCGCTTATGAAGAATCAATTGCCTTTCAACTTGCCTGCTTTATATTTTGATGGTCGGAAAGATAAAACCCAGAAAGGGAACCGAAAGGTACAAGCAAGTAGTTATTGAAGCAGACGTTTCTGTAATTGGAGAGCCAGAGTCAATTTATGTAGGTTATGTGACGCCATCACAAGGAACTGCAAAAACTATTACGATATCAATAAATGCTCTTCTCTTCTCCAAAAATATTAATACCAATGACCTCCTGGCTATTGGCTGCGATGGAACAGTGAAAACAAATATAGGTAAATTAAGTGGTCTCACAAGGCTATTCGAAAAAAAACTTCAGAGACCTTTGCAATGGATAGTTTGCATGCTGCATTTGAATGAGCTACCTCTGAGGAATTTGCTTGATTATATGGATGGTACAGATTCTGGTCCATCTACGTACAATTGTCCTATTGGTAAGTTGCTGGATGAGTGTGAAACGCGAGCTGTAGTTGAGTTTGATTAAATATCAGGTCAATTACCAACGCTAAAACCAGATGATTTAAGCACAGACCAAAAATATTTGTATGAAATCACATTAGCTATAATTACTGGACGTTGTTCTGATAACTTAGCAAATAAATCACCTGGAAAAATGTCACATGCTCGTTGGTTGACTAAGGCAAACCGGATCTTACGTCTTTATATTTCTACTCCAACACCATCAACTAATTTAATTATTTTGGCTCAATATATTGTTAAAGTGTATGCCCCCGTGTGGTTCCAAATAAAGAAACACTCATCGTGCAAAGTCGGTTCATGGCACTTTTGGAAATTGATTGAAAGTTCGCGATTCTTATCAAGTGCATTCAAATCAATCATAGATCCTGTTATTCAACGAAACGCATATTTTGCTCACTCTGAAAATTTACTTTTGGCGATATAGAGAAAAAGGGTGACGAAAAGATATTATTTATAAGGCTGCCTTGTCACACACAAGCAGTTGAACGAAATGGAAAGATAGTAACATTTTGATAACCTTTAATGTATATTTGTTTAGGTCTTATTTTTAAAACGTTAATGTATGCCGTTCTCTTAATTTGTTATGTTTAAATAGTATTTTAATAAATTTCTATTAAAGAACTGTAACATTTCGTAATCGACTTTTTTTCAAAAACTTAAAATTTCGTTGTGCATGCGCGGGCTGAAGATGTATTTTTAACTATCCGTTTTTTCGCTTTATCTATTTATAATAAGGGGTTATCCATTTTGCAGTTCCAAAAATAAACGTAAATAACATTATGTGTGAAACATTGACATTATGTGTGAAACACTACATCATTTAAATGACCACCACGCGAATTGTTGCAAGCATCGAATTTTTTGAGGTAATTTTTGACCACTTTTTGACACATATTGGGCGTTACTCAGCCATAACGAATATTGGTTTTCAAGTGCTCAAGAGTTAAAGATTTATCTGCATAAGCACGGTCTTTCGCGTAGCCCTACAAAAAAAAGTCCAGCGGTGTCAAATCGCATGATCTTGGTGGCCAGTTAATATCGCCACGACGAGAAATTAAGCGGCCAGGAAATGTCTCTTGCAATAAAGCCATATTCGCTCGAGTTGTGTGGCATGTGGCACAGTCTTGTTGAAAGCACATATTCTTCAAGTCGTATTCTTCAATAGCAGGTAAAAAAAAGTCGGTTATCATATGACCATAACGCTCCGAATTGACGGTGATAGTCGTTCCATCGTCGTTTTCGAAGAAGTAAGATCCAATCACACCTCCGGACCAAAGAGCGCCCCAAACATTGACCTTTTGTGGAAAAATCGCCGTCCACCGCCTGTTGTTTTTCTGATGTAGGTGTAGATCCAAATGCAAAATACGCCATAATGTGCCGTAAGACAGTCCTAATTCCTGAGAACGACGAGGAATCGACACATTCGGGTATTCGGCAACACTTTCACTTATAGCAGCGATATTTTAAGTGGTACGAGCGAAACGATGATGCACAGGCCTTACAATATCTGTAACCAATCCAGTCTCTTCAAATTTCTTCACAATTTTGCCAATTGCTTGCGTAGTTGGAAGATTATATAAACCATAATCTCCTCTTAAAGCACGATATGTGGCTGTGGCAGGATCACCATTTTTGTAGTAGGTCTTAACAATTTGTATGCGTTGTGCGATAGTTAAGCGATCCATTTTCGTAAATGTCGGACTTTCAACTCAAAAAAAAAATGGTTTAACAACTTAGTTTGATAGATGTCGAATTCCAGCCCTGTACTTTTAAAACCGCAAAATGGATAACCCTTTATTATACTACTACATAATATTGCTATTAGAATTCGATTCACAAACTCTTATTTTTTTCATAATAAAGTGATCCACCCTAAACAACACATTAGTTTATTCTTTTTATGTGTTTAATAACTGGTGATGGAGGTGTTAGGGGACGTAATGTAAGGTACCATTACATTATTACAATATTGAAAACAAAATTTCGTAGATTTCTTAATATATTGACATTGTAGCCATGCTTCAATAGGAGTTTACACTTTGCTTTCTTAGTACAAGCCCTTTAGCACTTTCTTGAAATATTGTTTTTACACAAAAGCCTATAGAATGTTGTTTTGTTGTTTTGAAAATAATGTCAGCCGTTGACGTAGATATGGACCAAATTATTTTCCCTGTAAATAACATGAAGGCCAGCCGACATTTTGGAGTAGGTAGAAAAATAGATTTTACCTTTATTTATATTTAATTTGGTTGAACAAATTGTGATAGATAGATAGATAGATAGATACAAGTTTATTTCCCTTTAAAATCATTATACAATAAATCAAAGAAAAAAAAATTAAATTAATATAACTTAAGGAAATTAATGACATTTTATATTTTTATAATACTAAGGTACTAAAAATAGTGTCAAATGCCACTATAAGCATAAAAACTCAACAAATTCATAAGGGTGGGGTGACCCAATACAACAACATAGTTCAAATAAGGAATTAAGAAATGTAGTTACTTATAGAGAAAATAATAGTTAACAAAAGCTGTTAGATATACACCTAATAAAAGGAAGAAGAGATAGGTTAAAATAATATATTTTTACAGTATTTTTCCAAAAACAAAGAATAAATAATTATTAAACCAAAACATCAGAGAAGACAGATTCAATACCAGCGTGATCAAAATGTTCAAGCCATTCTTTTATACGTTTTACAAACATTCCAGAAGTACTAAGTGATCTGATAGAAAGGGGAAGTTTATTAAAGAGACGACAAGAAAAGACTGAATAAAAGTTACGAAAAGCGGTGGTGCGAAAGACAGGTACACTCACAATATTTAAAAAGTTACCACGAAGATTATAACTAGAAACTAATCTAAAATTGAGATTTCCCGATCTCAAAAAGAAAGTCTTTAACACCTTAAAACAATAGAGATGCCTAACCGGAAGCACTTTCAGATTGCAGAAAAGTTCAAAGCTTTTATGTCGGCGATGTTTTCCAGAGAATTTTCTGATGACATATTTCTGGAGAGTGAGTAACATTTGAATTTTATTTCTATAAGCTCCCCCCCCAACAGGCAATTGCATATTGCAGTTTAGAATGGAAAATGCCATAGTATATAGTTGTTAGGAGTTTAGTAGAACAAACACTTCTTAGGAAGAAAAAATTTCTCAATGTCCAGTTAAAATATTTCCTTAAGGATTCTGTATGACATAAAAAGTTCAGCCTAGAGTCAATAAAGAGTCCTAAGTACTTAAATTCATTAACATTCTCAACCACAAAACAATTATCACTGCAACTCAGATTGTCATGGAAAGTAAAAGATGAAGATTTAGATGAACACGATGCGCACGAATTTATCTTAAACTTTTGACATTCAGGAGCATGGTATAACACATCAGTTTCAAACGTGTTTTGTGAAGACAAATTGAAAAATATGATTTTTGTTTTGGAACTGATAATCAACCTGTGTACAGAGAACCAAGTTCTTAATAAGTTTAAATCCCAATTTATGTCTGCAACCAGGTTTAGTGCACTATTAGAACCATAAGAACAACATATGTCATCGGCAAATGCGGTAAGTGAACTTTTAAATTTTAAGCTAAACAAAGAATTAATATAGATTAGAAATAGAATTGGTCCTAGGACCGACCCCTGAGGCACACCAATATTAAAGAAAATCAAGCTACTTCTAGTATTTTCTATTTTAACTCTCTGCGATCTATTTAGCAGATACGACCTAAATCAATCCAGCATAAAGCCACGAAAACCAGCATTTTCAAGTTTTCTCAACAATATCTCGTGGTTGACCATGTCAAATGCTTTTGTAATGTCCACAAATAAGCCACATGTAAACATATTTCCAAATTAGAGAAAATTCTTGAACAAAATCCTAAAAGGGCTTCTTCGGTAGATTTTCCTTTTTGAAACCCAAATTGAATTGGGTTAAAGAACTTGGTCTTATTCAAAAATTTAACTACCCTTTCTTTTACAAGTTTTTCAAATACTTTTCCGACAGTGGGAAGAAGTGAGATAGGTCTATAATTTGTCATCTCTTCCACTGACCCTTTTTTGAAGAGAGGTACAACATCCGCACATTTCAATTCATCAGGGAAGACCCCAGAAAAAATACTACAATTAAACAAATGTGCTAAGACGTCTACCAAAAAGCAAGCAATTTTCTTAAGGGTACGGTTAGAGATGCCATCAACTCCACAAGCATTAGAATTTTTGAGACCACCAATCGCTTTCAATATTTCCAAACTAGGAAAAGGACTAAAAACAAAGCTATTTCTACTTATAGTTTCAGGACAATTGAAAAAACATGAACTAGAACAAGCTTGGCACGAATGCTGAATATCCGGGGCTTGTGAGTCACTGGCGACTGAGGAAAAATATTTGTTGAACACTTCAGCAATCTCTTTTCCATCCGTCACTTCAGAAACCCCAGAACGAATAACAAAAGGTTTTTTTGAAGACGAGTTTTTATTGAGGATACTATTTACAACTTGCCATTCACTTTTTAAATTGCCTTTAGCTGTATTTAGTTTAGTGCGGTAGTAATTCTCACGACAAATCTTAATTTCTTTTTTCAGCTCCATGCACAATTTCTTATATTTGCTCTTTAGCTGAATGCTGGTAGGATTCCGAACACACTTAAGTTTAAGTTTATTTTTAGTTTTAATTTTAGTAAGTAGTTGCATAGAAATCCAGGCCTTCAGTTTTTTCTTAGATTTTCTTAGGTGAACGACATAAGAGCTATTTTCTATATGTTTTTTTAAAATTTTGATAAAAATTGAATAGGATAAAATAGCATCACTTTTTTCAAAAACATCTACCCAAAATTCATATAAAAGATTTTGTCTTAACTTCGTAAAATCAATTTTTGTGATCATAATAGAGGTAGTAGAATTGTTAACTTTATTCGGTTTAGAAATGTTGACCAAAAGACCTGTCATCGCATGATCAGTTATCATAAAATCAAAAACGAATTTTCTACAACAACGCGACAAATTAGCGAAACGTCCATAGATATGATCTAAACAAGTACCTGAAACCATTCTAGTAGGCTCATTTATAAAACATTCATTGTGATTTTTTTTTTAAATTTAAATCAAAAATCTCATAATTCTAAATAATTCTTTTCTCTTTTTTTTATAATTTACTTACAAATCAAAGAACTTAAAAATGTTCAAATAAATTTTCCTAAAAGAAAAAAATAAACAAAACAATTTTGCTTACAAACGTTGACCAGCATTGTCATACACCAAGAATCATAAGCCCACTGACAAGTCTAAAATAGCATTACCATGCATTTGGAAGAATTCTTTATTCTTGTACAGAATGGATGCGATAAGAAAACGTTACGTAAGTATCGAAATTTATTTGTCGTTCTTGTTAAATTATTGTCAAACTATAACACAGATACACAGAATAAAGCATTTCATCACGTTACTTTAAATTAATAGATTAAGGCCCGTTTGCTGAAACACAACTTACCTGACAATTTACACAAAGGAAAAAGTAGCCCTTAAGCGTTTTAAGTTGAACATAAATATTTATGATTCGTATCAGCAAACGGGCCTAAATAATTGAAAATTAGTAGTTAGCTTCAATATTATTTTCTTAAATTTCGTCGTGAAAAATTTCATCGCTCACGCTTAAGGGGATTTTTGTTACCCTTATGTCAAGACACAGTTTGAGTATTAGGAAAGGGAGAGAGCGTTTGAAAGAAGGTGTTGATGCACATCAGTTTTGAATTCTTGAACATTGCAATGACAGGGAAAGAAAGTGTGGCAAAGCATTCCACATTCGCAAAGTACGGCTAAAGAACGAATCTCTGAACTTGACTGTGCGATCGAAGTTGGGCTCGAAGTTTTACTGATGACCATTCCTGGATGCGCGAGTAAGTATGGAGTAAGGAATTCATTTATTGCTTCGTTTTCGTTTTTGATATAATGTTTATAATTTTTGATGAATTTTATAGCTATGGCAATGCCGTCAGCTCGACGCGAGTATTACGGTTGAATTGTTTGAGGGGAAAAATACAACCGTTTGCGTTTTCGACATATTCAATCGATTTAATTCCCCATTTAATAATGCTGCTTGGGTAAGAATTTAATGAGCTAATCATACACTGCTGTGAATCTAAAAACGAATATGAAAAGCTGAGGGTACTATCGTCAGCGAAGAAGGTAAGTGGATTAGACGTTTCAGACATGAGATCATTAATACAAATGAGAAAGAGTGTCGGGGACAGGAAAGAACCTTGGGGCAGACCAATTCCGCAAGCGTGAATGCTTTTCTGTGCAAACAAATTAGTCACCCTCAAAACACGCGCGAATAAATTTGCCTATCTGTGTACACGTTATGTTAAATAAAAATGTATCGCACCCTTGCGGAATCCAAAAAATGTATTTGTACACAAGTTTGTGTGTACATAGAGAAAACCCCCGCTTGCGGAATCGGGCCACAGCATTTATTTTGTGGTTTTCAGGCTTGAACCCATCCAATACTACTTGTATTGAACGGTCCAAAAGGTAATTTCTAATCCAACGGAGAAAAGATTCATCGATACTAAATGCACGCATTTTGGATAAGAGAGCTTGATGCCAAACTCTATCAAATGCTTTTAAGACATCAAACGCAATAATCTTACTTCTTCCAGAACGAAGCCTTAAGAAGCCTTCGGTATTCGAGATATTTCTTGAACTGATAATTAATCAGCGTTTACATGGAGAAAAGGGACGTAGGTGCGATCGGTCGATAGTTAGAGGGAAGTAGGATTCGCCTTTTATGGATATGGGCTGGACGAATGATGTTTTCCATCTACTCGGAACGAGATCTGAAAGTAAAATAGATAAAAAAACTTACCAAGTGGTTTTGCCAATGTTGAAGAACTATAGCGGGGATACCATCCGGGCCAGCGGATTTATGCGTGTCGAGATCTTTTAGGATTCTAGCTGCTGAGCGAGTGCGAAAGAAGATTGGTCCCACATCAATTGTACGATAAAAAGTGTCTAAATCTTTTTTGTGTAGAACACCACGAAAACTGGGTTTTGAGTAATTTTGAAAAAATGAATTTTCCCCCTTACCCCTTCTACCATTTTTTGCACCGCTTTTGCAAGCTCTCCACCAAAATTCATCATTCATTTATCTAACTTTCATGGCTATTGATGTTTTTTTCGAGCTTTTTGAAGTGATAACTTTTTATGGGAGGGTAAACCGCTTCGTTACGAAAAGAAAAGAATTTTATCTTTTTAAGGAGTGGACCTAGAAATCTGAAATTTTCAGGAATGACACAGTATATTGACTTGAATGTTTGGTAAGAATGTAACTAACCATAAGAAAACTGTAATATTATTAAGAAGATTACACATATCAGTCATTTACATTTTACTGGTTCCATAAATGTATTTGGTTTTCTTTAACTAATAAGCAATCAATAACAATATGACAATTATTTTCATGTATCAAATCATGAAGGTTGCTCATTTTACATCGAAAACATCGATGCTTATCATTCGATGCATCGAATAAATCCGAAGTATCGAATGCTTTCGATGTTTAACGATGCATCGAAGTTTTTTGTTCCGATGTATCGAATGAAAGTATTTCATAATTTACACTCTTTGGCACTTTTAAGTTTATTGAATTGAGCACTAATACAGGTTACAAAACAAAAGAAATAACATGGACACGACAAGACGACGCGACGTTGGATGCGGACATCTGGAGTACCTGGAATATTCCCCGAATGTGTTATACACATTCCCCCACACATAACATAGAGAGACAGACACAGATACGAAAAATCAAAATATTTTGATTTTGTCGATACCGTGTTCGACACCAGAAATATGTGTATACACTAGCCCGCGCACACTCCACATTCAATAACACTGAGACAAGTGTCATACACCAGTGTTATGTGTATGGGCCGCTTAAAAGAGTCTACAATGCTGATACTTTTTTTTAGAGAACAAGTACTGGAATTTGTACTTTCAATGAATTTTAATAAAACTTTATTTCAGTAAAAAAAAAGAACCTTGACTATTATCATTTTTCTTTTTTCTATCATAAAGCGGACATATTTAGCTGATTTATGTTGTTTTTGTAGAATGATAGCATTTTTTCGATGCATCGGAAACATCCATGTTATTAAGCGATGCATCGTTAAGCATCGATGTAGCGTTCCGATGTATTACATCGAAAAAAAACATCGATGTATTTTTTCTATGACCATCCCTACAAATCATTACTCTATAAGCTATACAAGCTTTGCAATCTTTATTTCAAAACAGAAGAAAAACATTCAAAATTGCCTGCCTACTCCTATCATCGATGTTCAGTGTAGAAGAACAGTTATGTTTGAAAATTAATTAAAAAGAAAATATGTGGTTGTTTTGAGCTTATATCATCTGTTCTAATAATTCAATCTTTAAGGTTAAGGTCTTAAAATTGAGGTAAAATTTGAGGGTGTATGCCGGTATAAAAATAAGAAGAATGTGTCTTACTATATGTATAGCTTAATAGGTTTTTTTGACATTCTAAGGCCCGTTTGCTGATACACACCTTAAGCATTTAAGTTCTACTTAAGCACTTATGTGACAGCTTACGCAAAAGAAAAGGTAGCCCATAAGAGTTTTAAGTTGAACATATGTATTTATGATTCGTATCAGCAAACGGGCCCAAATGCAAAAGTTGGTGAAAAATTTCAATATTTTTAAAAACAGTATTCCACAAAGTTATTGCCCCAGCCGTCTTCAACAAAAGTGCTTGCATAAGTGGGTATATCGATAAATAGACGTATACGTGTCAGACTTCCCTTTCTCTCACGCATACGGAGTACTTTTCAAATTAATCAAATTAACGAACAACTTTTAAAGCAAGTTAAACAATTTCAATATTAAATAGTTCAAGTTAGATTAATTGAGGTTATTACTTTTGTCGGGAGCGTCCAGAGCCGCACATGTTTTTTTTTTTAATTGATTGGCTTAGAGCAACCTTCTTTTCCAATATGATAGCTCGATTTTAAATGCGATAAGCGCTTTACTCGTAGGCTGAACGCGCAAACAACTAAATTCATTATAATATCTATGGACTTAATTTCGTCTTGGCAAAAGCGACATTTTCGTTATGTTAAAATATTATCTGTCAAAATAAAAAAAATCGCTTTATATTTGGCCGATGATTCTGAAATCATTCTAAGAAACAATATAAGGCATTATATACACTAGCTACTAACAATTATTGTTTTATCAATCTTAACTGCTATTAGCCATGTTACGGTTGTTATTGTTGTTACCAAAAGTAGTCGAATAAAAACTTTCGCTTCCTGTTCAGACTTTTTATCTCCTATTATAATCGTGTTCAAATCTTCTTCTGCTTTTTCAGTCGAACTGCGGCATTCCAATCCAAACCAGTGTGTTCAAATTTCTACCAGCTAAAAAATAAATCCCTCATTTGGAGAAAGTTTCAAATCTTCATTAATACCTCCTCCAATTTCACGGTGCTTCTTCATATTGGTGATTAATTAATTCAACACAAATTTGTTTTTATCACTAATTTATTAATTAGTTAAGAAATTCTTTTTAACAATAAATGTACATGTTATATTTTGAAAATCTTCCAGTTAAATAAAACCTAGACTTGGGTTGCTTACTTTCTTCTTGAATTTTTTTCCTTTTGTTCCTTTGAATAAACCAATCGTTGGCCTCTTAATATGTATAATTTTAAACACTTCCATATCCTTAAACAAGTTGATTTAAAACTTTGATGATTGTAGAATTCAACCAACCGAAAACGGTCAACAAGTCTTCTTCGTCGAATAAAACAGTCTGGGATAATCTGGAGCTGTCGACCAAGCTTTCAGTAACAATTACAATCTACATCTTTATAGCAAATTCGAATATGTAAAGTGCATATTTATTGTAGGTGCGGGAGTAATTTCAAAACGAAAGATTTTTAAAGCAATCTCATGCAAACAGAACAGGGTAATAGAATAATAATATACTCGTACATATTTAAAATGCTTTAGCTTTTCCATAGCACCCATATTATCTTAAATTTTGTAGAATGGACAAATGTCAAATAATTGCCTTTTTTGTAGAGTTTAACCTATGTACAGTGTGTAAAAAAATTGCACCACTGGTTAAAGTTTAATTTTAACTTCTTTAAATGAGTGAATAGAAAAACTACTATTATGTCATTGCTTGAACTATCACCTCTCTCTATTCTATATCTCTGGCGTTAAAACAGTAACAGTTCTTTTCTTAGGCCTCGGCCACGCAGTAAGCGGCTGAGCGGCTAAGCGGCTGAGCGGCAGCTCTAAGCGACGTATGGCCAGGCACTGAGGGACTGCTTTTGAGCGATTAGTAGTTAAAATGCCGTTGTCAAGAACAGTTCGCCGTATTTTACTGTCGGAAAATCGTTTGTATGTGTACAAATTACTTAAACGTATACAAAAAAGAAGACGATTTGGTGTTTATCCGATTAACCAATTAAGATCGGGGTTTGGAGAATTGAATCATTTATTTTTGAATCTACGAAAATTTCCAGATAGATTCTGGCAATATCTACGTATGTCTATCGATATCTATACAAGAAACATCAGCTATGCCAAACGACGCAGTACGAACTGGCAACGCAGCAGCAGCAGGTTACCGTTTTAATAGAAGTACCCATACAGCTCTGGTTGTTCGAAGTAAAATAACGGTGTATTTTTTTGATTTTGCACACTAAATCACAGGTGTTAACTTGCTATGCACTAAACTATGTATCACATAAACTTTAAATAAAAACTTACCACTTAAACCACAAATTTCACCAACTTCCTTCCATAGTTTCTCAGTAATAGTTTTATTTTTTAAATTGGCATTTCTATCTTGCCATAAATCTGGCCGAGATTGCACACATGAAATTAACAACTCAATGTTTACTTTGGCCATCTTTACTTCTTGCCGCTCAGAACATTACTTAAAATTAAAACAGGTTTGGTTGCTGAGCGGCGCCGCTTAGCCGCTCAGAATTTTTTTTCGCCGCTCGCTCATAGCGTGGCCGCTTCTATGTGATTTCATATGTTTTATATTTTTTTTTTCGCTCAGCCGCTTAGCCGCTTACTGCGTGGCCGCGGCCTTACGCGGCCAAAACGCGCGAAAATCCCATTTTTATGTGCGGTAAAAATAATAAGAAAGTGTTTTTTTTTATAATACAATTCTATATACTACTGATATTACTCAGCCAGGTAGAAGACTTATAATTATATTTAATTGGACTTGTTGAATTCTTGATTCAACATAGCTTTTAACGGCCTTTAGTCCACAAAATTTGCTTCCAAGTGAGATTGCCGAGATGAAACGCAAATTTTGTGGACTAAAGACCGTTAAAAGCTATTTTGAATCGGTAAAAATAATAGCACTGATCGAAGTTTTCGTTACAAAAAAATTTTTTTCTTGTGCATATTTCAAGATAAGGCGGTCAAGTGTTAGAATTTGCTTATAAACGGTAATTTTTTAAGAGCTTGGTTTTTGAAAATTCAAAAAAACACAGAAACTTATAAAAAGTGAACGAAATTTTTATTTGGATCGATAAATCAATTTCTGCCATTTACTTTTTAAAAAGAATTTCACTTAAATGTTGCCCGCGGCTACGCTTCAGGTGGTCCATTCTGAAGGTCCAATTTTGGCAAACTTTTTCACACATTTCGGCCGGAATCTCACCAATGACGCGTTCAATGTTGGCTTCCAAGGCAGCAATCGTGTTTGGCTTGTCCCCATAGACAATAGACTTAACATAGCCCCACAAAAAATAGTCTAACGGGGTCAAATCACATGATCTTGGTGGCCAATTGACTGCGCCAAAACGTGAGATCAACTGCTCACCAAATTCGCCTCTCAATTGATGCATGGTTTCGCGTGCAGTGTGATGGCATGTGGCACCGTCCTGTTGGAGCCACATGTCGACCGAGTTCAATTCTTGCATTTTCGGCAAAAAAAAATCTGTTTTCATCGAACGGTACCTTTCTCCATTGACCGTAACCCTGCGGCCTTCATCGTTCTTGAAGAAGTACGGCCCAATGATGCCGCCTGCCCATAAACCGCACCAAACAGTGCATTTTTCGGGATGCATTGGTAGCTACTGAATTGCCTCTGGCTGCTCTTCACTCCAAATACGGCAATTCTGCTTATTCACGTATCTATATAGCCAAAAATGAGCCTCGTCATAAAACGGACGTAGCTTGCGAAACACATTTTTCACAGAGCACGAATTTTGATAATAAATTTCAATAATTTGCAAACGTTGTTCAGGCGTAAGTCTATTCATGATAAAATGGCAAACAATACTGAATCGAAATGTCAAATGTTCGTGGAATTTGTCATGTGTTATCTGTCAAAAATATAAACGTCAAAAACCAAGTAGCAAAAAAATGTTATTTATTTGGTATCTTAATTTAAAACATAAAATTTACAGTTTCTCAAAGAAAATGGGTCGTGGAAAATATTGTTCCAATGAGAAACGGGAAATTATTAAAAAAATGATATCGGTAGGTAAAACGTATGGAGAAGTTCGACGGATTGTTGGCTATTCCAACAAAATGATTCGAAGTGCAATAACATACACACCTAAAACCGAATCTACTGGACGAAAACCTGTAAGGACGATAACTCTCCTCAGGCGCCTAGTCCGAGAAAACCATAACAATCCCTTTAAGCCTGCAACTGAGCTAAAAAAAAGATCTGAATATTACAGCTTGGGAGGGCACCGTTCGCCTTAGATTGAAGGAACATAATTTAACTGCTTGTAGTACAAGAACTTTAAGTCTTAAACCCTACCCATCCCGGGAGAAACACTATTGCCACCCTGGGGTCTTAGGTGCCCCAAAAAGTTTTTGCCCCAATTTAATCAAACAAAAAAAAAACAATTTAATAAAAAAAATGTATTTATTAACATGAAAGATAGGAATGTTTAATTATGAAAAATGTTTTAAAAATTTACATCAAGACAATTTTGACACACTGAGGGGCCTTGTTCGCCACAAAGTGGATTTCGGCAACTGCTGCATCGTATTTTGGTCTTGCGGTCTTTGTCTCGTGGACACACGGCACATCTTTTTTTCGTAGTGACTGAAGATGTTGACTCAGCCACAGGTCGCTTCTTTTTTTAAATATCTCCAATGAGGAGCTGGAGATTGGATGTGCAAAGTTGGCCAAGTAAACCTCTCCTCCATTTGGAGTTTTATGAGTTCCAAGGCTAAGTTTTTTAAGAAATTTCGTCTTATTTGAGTTTTATTGAACGCCATTTTGAGGAGGACATACGAATTCACACTAACAATATTTAAGATCCCATAAAACATAGCCAATGGCCATCGTTTCGTTCGTCTCGAAACACTGCACCGGTGACAAAGTTGGTCCATCAAATCAACACCACATTTAGTCTTGTTGTGAAGATCCACGATCTCAGGTAAGTGACATTTGGCATAAGGATCAGCTTTTGTATGCATGGTTGATAACAATGGGACGATTTTTTTCTGTTTGAAATTTTATGAACAGTAGGACAGTAAAACAAGTTCATCAGAAAAAGCAAATTTCGCTTTATTATGTTCGCGATCTCTGACTTCAAGAAAAGGGAGTGGGATTTCTCTTTTATTACGACGCAACGTGCCCAAAATCGTAACTTATTTTTGCAATAATAATTTTACAACTGGAATTGAGGTAAACCAGTTATCTTATTTCAAATTTCTATTTGTTCCGTGGATTTTCTCGGTCAATTTCATGGTGTAATAGTGTGCAGACGAAACATCTTTCGGTGCTGAATCCTTCCCCAAATATACAGAAGCATCTATCATGTATGCCGTTTTGGAGTCACATGCCATTAAAATTTTGCTACCATATTTGTCTGGTTTACTGGGAATGTACATTTTGAAAATGCACCGGCCTCTGAAGCCCAACAATATTTCGTCCAAGGTACAGCAATCTGAAGGACTATAAACCTCACTTGAAACATTGATGATATGATTGAAAAGCTCTCTAATCGGGGCAAGTCTGTCATTTTATTGGCGTTCCAGCCTTGTAAAGCGGTCATCGAAACGCAAACAGTTTGTCAGGAACTCGTAACGCGCTTGTGTCATAGTTGCCCGAAAATAGCCCACACCGGATCCCTTGTCGAACAGTTCTTTGATTGTAACATGATTCATGTTCAGAACGCCAGCCTAATAGTACAAACCAAACAAAGCCTTGATTTCTTTTATATCCGTGTCCTTGGCAAAAGAAGGACGTATTCTGTTTGAACTTGATGAAGTACCAACTTCCTGGATATCGATCTGTCTATCAATTCCAATGTTGGTATAAGAGATGATCGTAAGTAATATTTCATTAGTGAAAAATAGACTCCAAGCTTGTTCTTCTGTTGTCAAATTACGAGTATCACATCTTGGTCCAGGTGGGTGTAGAAAAATGTTCATTTGCACTGTTTTACCCCTCTTTGGATGCTCGCCACTCCATTTGAACCCATTTTTACCCCTTAGTTTGGTAGGAACATCCAAAACACGCACAAAATTACCTGATACGAAATTAACCAGAGGGACATCCGAGGAAGACGCATCTTCACTTGAGTCTTGCCGGAAATCTTCGATTACTCCATAATCTTCAAGGTCACTTAAATTTTCTGTAATGATGTGTCCTACCTCTTCATCCCAATCGCCATCATGCAACCATCGGAAATAGTCTTCATCCATTTTATTTATTTTCTTGTGTTCTCAAACTAAAATCGAGAAACACATCAAAAACACATACTAACACTGATTACACTAATAACATTAACTAAACTAGTGAAAACATTGATAACACTAATAATATATAATAAGATAATTATATGCTTTTAATGTCTTCATATGGTTTGAAACCTCTTGTAATGGAACCTACCCGTATTACAGACTCATCACAAACATGCATTGACCATATTTTCGTAAGATTAGACAGTAAATTTTTACATAATCCGTCCGCTCAGGTAGTAGACTATAAAATTTCCGAACATTGCATGATAAATCTTAATATAGATAAATGTCAATTACCTAATATTCATCAACCTATACCTTTCAAAATAACCCACAAAATGGATTTTGTTTCTTTAATTAGACATTTAAAGTTTGAGTTCTGGGGGCATGTCTATGCAGAAAACAATCCTTCAATGGCTTACAACATTTTTCTTGGTATTTTGAAAAATCATATTGAATGTTGCACTAAAGTCATAAATCTGAATACTTCCAAATTGAAACGTTTCAAGCCGTCGATAAGTCAAAGATTGTTGAAAAAAATAAATTAAAAAAATGAAATTCGAAAAAAATGTCTGCGACATCCACTCAATTCAAATTTTAAAAAATATTATGAAAAAATAAGAGAGGAAGTTAAAAAACATTTAAATATGAGTAGAGATAATTTTTATGCAATTGTAGAGGGAACGTTAAAGAAGAGTGGAAAGTTGTCAACAACATCCTTGAAAATCAACCTCAGAAGGACAATATTTCTAAGATAGAAATTGAAGGAAAAATGATATCCGATCCTGCGGCCATTGCTAATAATTTTAATAATTTTTTTACAACTATCCCGATTCAATCATTACAAAGCCTCTTCCATTACAAAGCATTTGTTCTTGTAATTTATTTTCAGATTCAGTTTTTTTTATTTTTCTTTTATTTTTAGTTTAGTTTATTAGTCAATCAGAAACTCTTACATACTAGAAATAACAATTTTTTAAATAAATGCGAAAAAACAAGATTTAAATAAATGCATATGAAATTTAAATTAACAAATAGCGATAATGAAAAGTTATTTAAATATTGAAATTTACAGATACATATTATATATTATTCAATAATAGAGATAAAATTTTATGTTTAAAAGTCTCTCTTGAGCAATTTTCAAAAAAATCTACATTTTGACAAATTGAGTTTGGCGCCTTGATGCTACGAGATATTGGTTCATTATAACCATAATTTGTCCGATGAAATTGTACATAAAATAAAACAGTGGAACGAGTATCTCTTGGGGGAATATGAAAACCAATTTTTTCTAACAGAAATGTGCATTTGATTCGAGATGTGAGAATGTCCCGAACAAACATAATTGAAAAGAACTTCCTGCGAAGCTCGAGAGTATTAATCCCGATTAATAAACATCGACTACTGTAACTGGGCGTTTCCAAATTCCAATTAAGTTTGGAGATAGCATACCTTGTAAATCTCTTTTGCATTTTCTCGATTCTAACTACTGCCGTTAAATAATATGGGTTCCAAACCACAGAACAATACTCTAAGATCGACCTTACCATTGAGAAAAAAAGACTGCGTAACGTAAAAATGTCTGAAAATTCACGGGCATTTCTTTTTATGAACCCTAGCATAGAGTTCGATTTACTTACTGAAAAATCAGTGTGTGATTTAAATGTTAATTTATCATCCAGGATAACACCTAGATCTTTTTTTTGAATAACTCGTTGCAGAGTTTCATCTTGCAAACCGTAGCTAAAATGAATGATATCTTTTTTCCTGGAGCAGGAAAGAACTTGGCATTTGGATACGTTCAAATGCAGAGAATTTAATACACACCATTCGGAGAGTCTAGAAAAATCGTCTTGAAAAAGGATACAGTATTGATAAGTATCTATTTTTCTATAAAGCTTTAAGTCATCAGCGTATAAAAGGCACTGAGAATTTGTAAAAATCTCAGAAATATCATTAATAAATAAAAGGAATAAGAGAGGGCCGATGTGGCTTCCTTGCGGAACTCCTGAAGGAACATGAATATAGTCTGAAAAAGAACTCTCAATTTTTACAATCTGCACTCGATCTGTTAAATAAGATTCTGTCCACTTAAGGAGGTTCGAGTGAAATCCTAGACATCCAAGTTTAAGAAGAAGAAGCTTGTGGCTTACTCTATCAAAGGCTTTAGCAAAGTCTGTAAAGATAGTATTAGTTTGGGAGTTTTTCTCAAAATTTGATAGAACATAATTGACAAAAATTGTAAGATTTGTTGTAGTAGACCTTCCTTTTATAAATCCGTGTTGGTAAATTGATATATGCTCACGCACAACGAAGAATATCTTGTCGGAAATTATTTTTTCGAAAAGCTTGGGTATAGTTGAGATCTTACAAATTGGTCTATAATTTGAAATATCTTGTTTGGAACCCGCTTTATAGGTAGCAGTTAGAAATGATACTTTCCATTCATTCAGAAATAATCCACTTTGAAGAGAAATATTAAATAATATTGATAATGGTTCTGCTAGAGAAGCAGCTGCATTTTTTAATAGACATGGTGATAATCCATCAGGTCCAGGAGACTTGGAGTCATCAATTCCCTTCAAAGCATTTAAAACTTCCGCTTTGCTAACATGAAGGAAGCCAAGACTAAATCTTTGAGGAACAGTTGGCAGATAATGAGACTTTTCAAAGCAAAACATTTGTTTTTAATCAAATTTCTCCTTTAGAAATCCAGAAAGAAATCTTGTCTCTTGATAACAAAACTTCAAGTGCTTCGGACAATATTACCAACTGCCTCTTAAAGAAAATTTCATTATATATTGTGGATGCATTGAGTCATTTATTTAATGCAAGTGTGAATTTTGGCATCTTTCCTGCTGCTTTAAAATCTTCTGAAGTAATTCCACTATTCAAAAAAGGAAATCGAAACTTAATGTCTCAATATAGACCTATTTCCATTCTTCCAACTTTTAGTAAAGTTTTTGAGAAGCTAATGAAAAAGCGAATAGTATTGTTTTTGAACAAAACTAACTTTTCTGGGGATGAGCAATTTGGTTTTCGAGAAGGGAGATCCACTGAAGATGCCATTCTTAAAGTATCTTGTGAAATAAATGATGGTTTTAATAAAAATAATTCTTCTTTAGCTCTTTTCATAGATATGACTAAGGCATTCGATATATTTAATCACAATATACTTTTAGACAAATTGTACAAATGTGGATTGAGAGGTACTATACATACATGGTTTTCTTCGTACCTATCAGAGAGAAGTCAACGTGTGAAACTTAACCTCACCTATAGTGATGAATTAAATACTAACATTGGTGTACCCCAAGGATCTGTGTTAGGACCCCTTCTATTTTTAATATACATTAACTCATTATTTAACCAAAATTTCAAAAGTAAAATTACTGCCTTTGCTGATGATATAACTTTTACTTATACGAATAATAAATTATTTGACTCCATAGTTAATCTTAATATGGACATTCAAATTCTGCGACAGTGGTTTGCTAAACATCAATTACTTATAAGTGAACAAACTAAATTGATGAATTGTAATTTAAAAGGTTCTTACTCTGATGATTGTGAGATTATTTTTCATTCCACCAATTGTCCAAACATGTCGTTATCTGCTCACACTTGTGGAGAAAAAAACTTTTCCGATGAATTTGTGTGTAATACAAATTGTTTTAAAATTGAAAGTGTTGAAAAATTTAAGTACTTAGGTGTTTTAATCGATAAAAACTTGAGTTGGAAAAGTCATGTAGATGAATTAAAAAAATATATGTTGTCTGTAACGCGGAAAATGTATCTATTAAAACCCCACTGCTCAACTAAAATTCTCTTGACGATATACTATGGGTTAGCACAATCGAAATTGCAGTATGGCATTACAAGTTGGGGTGGAATATACAACAGCACAATCGAAATACTAAACGTTGCCCAAAAACATCTGGTACGAATTATCTGTAGAGTTAACAGGCTTGCAAGTAGTTGGCCACTTTTTCATTGTCTCCGAGTACTTCTAGTAACTCATCTCTATATCTTTAAGGTATTAAAGGTTTTTTTTTATGCGAAGCGGGTACAGTGCTACATTGAGAAGTTCCGGATTAAGAGTGAATAGTATGGCACTGGTAAACATTCCTTTAGCTAGAAAAACACATTTTTATAGATTTTATACTGCAACGGCATCTAGGCTTTTTAATAAACTACCCTTTGAAATAAGAACAGAAACACAATCCACCTTGTTCATTAATAAAGTAAGGAATTGGCTTTTCACTATGAATAGTTCTTTGGTAAAAATATTGTTGAACTCAGCTTGTAATTTATAAACTTAAATTTTCTTTTCTTTGCTCTCATAAATATTTTTGTTTTTAAATTGAATTTTTAGTTTAAATCTGTAAACATCACCCCACAAACACAAAATAAAAACAATGTTATTTTTAATTGACGGACCATTCGCCTCTAGTCCCGAAAGTACTACAGAATGATACCTATTTCTAAAAAAATTATTAGTATATGTAATGTATATATGTAAAAATAAACGGCTTACTTACAGATCAAATCAAGCAAAAATAAAATCAAAGGCGCAACATTTTAAACAACTCATTGTTAAGGGCTTAACATTTTACTTGTTAGCAATTTCCTAAGTGCTTACTGATTGAATAACTATTTCAAGATTTTTAAACCTTTTTTTAAACTAGTAAATTGCTAATTAAGCAGAAAGCTGAGCATTTGTAGGGTTTGAATTTTAATGAACACAATTATTGTTGTTATGCGTTGTAAATTATTTATTTGTTGATGAAAACCCAACATGTCCTCTAAAAAGGTATTAGTTACTTCTATTTTCATCATTTTAACTTCCTTATTTACAAAAAAAAAAAACAAAAAAAATTGTGCAACATTAGGACTCGAACCTGGGCACCCCGCGTGCCAGGCTGATATACTATCAGATTTCTAAATGGATTTAGCAAATTGCTAAAAGTTAAAGTAGCCATTCCGTGTTTTTAACTTTAGTAAAATGTTAAAATCGTTCAAAATTAGCTCAATCATCTTTTTAGCTTAGTAAAATGCTAAAAGTGGCTTTAACATTTTACTAAACCGTTTAAAATTTTGCGCCAAACTGTTTAAAAACTTTAACTATCACTACCCTGGGGTCTATGGGACCCTGAAGATCAAATATTTCCAACTGCACCACTCGAAAATGAATAAGTGACTGATTTTTAGACGTCTGCTGCGATAATATGAGAATTCCATGAGTGACACCGTCATGGGTTACTTAGTTTTTAAAAAATTCAAAAAAATGTATGTTTGGTAAATTCAATGACCAGACGTTGCCAACAAAGGCAATTCAACAAAATACTTATTTTGCTGGAATATACCTAAAGAATAAAATCATAGAAAAAGATTTTTAATTTTTATGATGTTTTAGTCTAAATTTGTATGATGAAGCAATGGTGCTATTTTTTTTACCGCTTATTTTTGAGTTTTTCAACAAAAAAATAATTTTTTTAATAAGTTGATGAATAAAAGTTAGAAGTCTTTTTTAAATGTGAAAAATCAAAAGATTATCTTAAACTTCATGTTTAAACGAAATCTGGTTTTCGTAATGGTGCTATTTTTTTTACCGAAGCTGTAAATATCATACAATCTATACGTCCAAGGTAAGTATTCAAATTTTTTGTTCGTATTCATCAATTTCAATGAACCCATTTGACATACTAAGAACAAATAAACAACTATCTCATTTTGAATTCGTTGAATTATCTTTTTCAATCCTTTTTACCCACAAGCTATTTATCTACTCATAACTTTACTCATTGAATGTTGGAAACCCTAATTTTCCACATATACGCTTAGCACTGCTTTTCGCAGCAAAATGACAATGGACCACTTCATTAAAACTATATGGACGTTTAGTCTCCCTGTGTAAGCAAGCACTTGTTAGTAACATTGCCGAAACCCTCCTAAAGGACACTTTACTCTACTCTACACACAGAATTTACACCAAAGGTGATTTGCATTATCTGCATCAACAAACTACTGCTATCATACTATAACAATATATAATGCTCCTGCTATTCAGGGTTCATATAAAACCCTTGCACACCCACATCATCATCATCAAACTATAGCTAGTATATCGCTTTACTCCTGTTTCACATTGTCATAATCAGGGTACGTACACACATCCTTTTATATATATAAAAGTGACCTAAGGGCTTAAGGACTTTGCATTAGCTTTTCATTGTCAGGGATGTTGGTTTTTAAGTTTTTTTTATCGTTGCAGTCATATTAAACCATGAACTGTACCAACTATAAGTACTCAGTAGTTTTCGTATTGCCTTTTGTGAGTGACACCTTTCATTTCAATTTTTCTTATGTGTACACAATCTATAAAAGCTGGTTAAAAAAATCAAATTCCAGATTATATTATACTGTCCTTTCTGTGAGGCTGTTTGTGGCTGGATTTAAGTCATATGTGTGGGCAGACAATATTGGACTTTATTCGGCTTTACAAAAATACTCTCAGAAGCATTGTTATAAAAGTCGTTATTTATAGAGAAGTTTGAATGCTTGCAATTGGACATTCTACAAAGTGACAAATCCGAATCACGACTCGATCGTATCTTCTATTAGTACGTGTTATTATGTATTCTTGTTCAATTCTATAAAGTAATGTGAATCATTGAAGATGTTCTTACATAAGTGACTGGACGTGTTTTATTTTTCAGGCCCAAAGAGAATTCTAGGAAAAAAAAAGAAATGTGTTAACAATTATTTGTATGTTAGATGCAAACGAACTTATAGTTTAATGAACTACGCAGACAATTATTAGAGCTTAACTCTTATTCTTGAGAAATGCCGTATACCCGCGCGATTAACCTATTTGTTATCGATAGTGTACATGGAAATGATTATGGTTAATTGTTGATGCCATTTTTTCTAACAATTCCTTTCAGATTCTGGTGTCTTTTATTGAAAGGCTGAGTTAAACTCGCCGTGTCCAGCGTATCCCGAAGAAAGCAAGTATGAATCGGGTTTAAGAACGCTGGGATTCTGTCCGATTATTTTTATCTATATAGGGTTATCCATTTTGCGGTTTCAAAAGTATAGGGCTGGAATTCGACATCTGTCAAACTAAGTTGTTAAACCAATTTTTTTTTTCAGTTGAAAGTCTGACATTTACGAAAATGGATCGCTTAACTATCGCACAACGCATACAAATTGTTAAAACCTTCTATACAAATGGTGATTCTGCCACAGCCACATATCGTGCTTAAAGAGGAGATTATGGTTTATATAATCGTCCAACTACGCAAGCAATTGGCAAAATTGTGAAGAGATTTGGAGAGACTGGATTGGTTACAGATATGGTAAGGCCTGCGCATCAACGTTTTGCTCGTACCACTGAAAATATCGCTTCTGTAAGTGAAAGTGTTGCCGAAGACCCGAATGTGTCGATTCCTTGTCGTTCTCAGGAATTAGAACTGTCTTACGGCACTGTGGCGTATGTTGCATTTGGATCTACACCTACATCAAAATAAAGTCCAGCTCACACAACAACTGGAGCCAGCTGACCATTCACAACGTCGTAAATACATCGAATGGGTGCTTGAACAACAGGCGGTGGACGGCGATTTTTCGAACAAAATTTTCTTCAGCGACGAAGCACATTTCTCACTCGGTGGGTATGTTAATAAACAAAATGGTCGTATTCAGGGTTCTGAGAATCCTCAAGTAATAGTCACTGTTTGAGGCGCTCCTTGGTCCGGAAGTTTGATTGGACCTTACTTCTTCAAAAATGACGACTATCACCGTCAATTCGGAGCGTTATGGTCGTATGATAACCGACTTTTTTTTTCCTGCTATTGAAGAATACGACTTGAAGAATATGTGGTTTCAACAAGACGGTGCCACATGCCACACAGCTCGAGCGAATATGGCTTTATTGCAAAAGACATTTTCTGGCCGCGTAATTGCTCGTCGTGGCGATAACAACTGGCCACCAATATCATGCGATTTGACACCGCTGGACTTTTCTCTGTGGGTTACGCAAAAAAACGTGGTTATGCAGATAAACCTTTAACTCTTGAGCACTTGAAAACCAACATTCGTCAAGTTATGGCTGAGATACCGCCCAATATGTGTGAAAAAGTGGTGGAAAACTACCTCAAAAGAATCGATGCTTGCAACAATTCGCGTGGTGGTCATTTAAATGACAAACCCTTTATTTAATGTCAACGTTCAGACTTTATAATTAAAAAAAAACATCATGAAAAAAAATATTTTATATGTGTTTTATTTACGTTTACTTTTGAAACCGCAAAATGGATAACCCTTTATTTAAACTTGAGAAAAACCTGTCTTTCTATAGAAAGTAAGCATGTAACTGCATACATTTTCAAAAGCTGGCTCTTCGAGAAATTTTTTTTTCTTTTAACGTGTCTTGTAAACTTATAATAGAACGAAATTCGTCATTTAACATGCTTTCATTTTCTTCAATATGAATATGAAATGTAAAATTTTTCAAAATCGGTATTATAGTTGGAATGTCTGCTTTTAAATTATCGATAGGGTCAATAAGAGTTAAATGACTTCTTTTGTCATATAAATTAAATGAAATCTGTCCAAAATTTTTTCACATAAAGCTACATAAAATTGTCATGACTTCGTTTTAACTTTTTCTAAAATATTATTTCCAATGTGGTTTCTACACCAAAATTCTTCGAATTTAAATCCAAAATACATGGGCGTATACGCAAGGTGATTAGCTCTGTTTTTTAAATCTTAATTGATTGATATAAGATCAAGTTTGCAAAAAAATTTCATAACGTCTAACAGAAACTCTTTTATAGATTTGAATATCAAAATGTACTTTGGTGTTTACGCTTTAAAAATTGAAATTGAAAATCAAATTGAAGAAAATACATTTAATTTATAAAGAGAAAAGAGAAAACCAATTTGATCTGTCAAACAGTGGATGACATACTGGAAGTGGATTGTGGAATTGACGATGTTATTTTCTGGGCTTGCACAAAAAGTATTGATTAAGATTTAAAACTACAAACACATTCTTCATTTTTAAGATTAAAATAATATCTGATGTAAACAAGTAAACAACACAAAAATACAACAATTGTAGTAAGATGCCAACATTGCTCGTCATTCTAAATGTTAATTCAATAAAGGCATACTGGAGGTTAACATGACTCTTCGCGCATTTTAATTTGCTTTGCTCAATAGTATATAATACTATATTTCATAATAATTGCAATATCCCCCGATCTCACTCAGAAGGAGCAAGCAGAAATAACGACGTTAATGAAAATGGCGCAAAATTTTATTCGATTTAGTAATATGTTAAATCATTTTTAGTATGATACTAGGCTAAAAAGAGGATTTTGCTAATCTTAAACCAATTTAGTATCGTACTATTTTCTTAACATTTTACTAAAGGTAAAATCACAAAATGGCTACTTTATTTTTTAGTATCGTACTAAATCCATATGCCACTTTGACATTTACAAACGTCAAAAAATTATGTTCGCTTACTTTTTTGCACTATTTAATCTAATTCTATCTAATTGCAGCCCATGGCTAATCCTACTTTTATTACCCAAAATATTACCAATTTAAATATCACTCGAGGACGAGACAGGAGTGCACCAAATAAACTATCGAAATTGAGTAAAAAGTTGTCTACACCCATAGCTTATGAGCAGTGGAAACTTACTCTAAACTCCAGAGCGAAACCAAGTCGAGAATATTTATAGGTGTTCGAAATTTAAAATATATCTCTTTCGGCTGTTTTGGTCGTAATGTTTTTTTAATGAAACAATTTCATTTCCTTTCCCGAAGTTTCGACGGTGGTTGCCGTCTTCTTCAGGGGATCTTTTATTGCAAAAATAAATTGAACATATTATACACATGAGAACATTTAGTGTAAAATTTTGGCAAACTTACATTTAGTAGGTATTACAGATAAATACAAATAATACAATGAAAGACAAATATAAGGCAATGTTAAAAAAAAATGTTTATGATATAAAAAACACTTCCAATGAAGTTTAGTCGACTTTTAATTGTCACGGATTCTGTCTAGTCACCAAAGAGCAGTAAACCGGTGAAATGTTCTGACTGTCTTGGTTACGATTCATATTGTATTTGTTGTTAATAATATGAAGCGTTTCTAGAGTATACCGCTTGGAGACATGTTTCTGCCTTTCCAGGATTTCCACTCTGTCAAAATCTGGTTTGTGTCCACGCTCAATGGAGTGTAAGGCCAACGCTGCACACTGGGGCAAAACACCACTAAACGTGGCATTAAATCAAATTTTAAAGTTCAGCTTTGACGTAAAGTGCTTTTTTTCTCATTGTAAATATAATAGAGAATTAGAAAAGAGAATGCAACAGTTAATTGGAATCACGTGATCTTTGCAAAACTGTCCGGAATGAAGAATATTATAATTTTTGTCATTGAAGTAAGAGGTGTTTTTTTAGTTTTGAGTTGTAACAAATATTCAAGTGTAACTTCTTTCAAGTTTTTATTTAAAAAAAAAATTATAACTATGGAATCAGTAAGCTCAGGTGCGTTGATTTTATTATTTATATAATAAATTTTTCATTTAGTTCTCATAATATGTGGTTAAAGGTATAAAAATATGTATAAAAAAATGTGTTAATTTTTGCATTTTGTCAAATATCTAAGCGTTTTAAATGTGTTGACCGTGAGATGCCGTTAAGTGTTGTATCTATTTGTAACAAGTGATTTATCTAGTTTTAGAATATGTAAAGTTTTTTTGCTACTTTTTGCTACTTTTCGTACAGTTGACTCTCTTGTTGGTGACGTCATTCTCGAAAAATATCGACTTTTTTTCTATTTATTTAATTTTAATTACTCCTTAGACGTATCACGATTTCAGTATGAAATCATACGATCTAAGGCCCCCAAAGTATTTCCTTCATACAAAGTAGTTCAAGAGTGCAAAAAGAGTTGCTATCCAGAGCCTCAAAACATGAATACATCGGAAATGTCTGTACATACTACTTTGCAAACCTTGATAGACCTTACAGTTAATCGTTTGCTAACTGTTCAAAAAGATGTAATGGTTACTCTAAGGCATGAAAAACTAAATGCTATAAGCTTATACTCCAAGTGGGGATTTGATGGTAGTTTGGGCCACAGTTCGTATTAGCAAGCGTTTCATGGACTTGATGCTGATGACTCATCAGTCTTTTTAACATGCGTTGTTCCACTCCGTATGATATCTGGGGAAAAAATAATCAGGCAGAATCCTCGACCAAGTTCAACTAGGTACTGTAGGCCTCTTAAAATTGAGTTTGCAAAGGAATCTGCATCCAAATCCGTGGCAGAAAAACAAAGAGTCGACAGTGAAATAAAAGAGATCCAGCCTAGCCTTGCTATGGTTGGTAAAAATACCATCAATATTAAGCACAACTTACTGTTCACAATGATAGATGGTAAAATCTGTAACGCCATCACTGAAAACTCCTCAACACAGAAGTGTTTTATTTGCAATGCCACATCAAAAGATTTCAACTCAGTTGATGAAATGATAAAAAGGCCAATAAAAACTGATAATCTTCAGTTTGGTTTAAATGTGTTGCATGGGTGGATCCGGTTTTTTGAGTGCCTCCTTCACCTATCATACAAGTTAAAAATTAAACAATGGCATGCTAGAAAAGACAAGCCAAAACCAGGCTTCGGAAATTCGAATGACAGGAATACAGCCAGGAGATTTTTTGAAAATGCAGAAATTTCGGCTGATATTACTAATTTAGATGTCGAATTGATTAAAAAAATGCATATTATCATGGTAGTTGTTGCATGTGGTCATGAGCTTGATTCCGAAAAATTTCGAGGATTTGCTCATCAAACTGCAAAATATTTCGTTGCTAAGTATCCTTGGTACTATATGCCTCCTACAGTACACAAGTATCTCATTCACGGAGATGAAATAATATCAAATGCTTTATTGCCTATAGGGCAGCTAAGTGAAGAAGCCCAAGAAGCACGGAATAAAGACTAAAATATAGAGAACACCACTCCCGAAAAAATACAAATGCAGACATTATTAATTTCTTTCTATTATCAACTGACCCCGTTTTGACAAGTCTTCAAAAAGTTCCAAGAAAAAAAATCCAACATCTGCCCCAAGAAGCAATTAGTTTGCTGAAATCTCCAAACACACCAGTACCAAATCAAAGTGGCATAAATGCGAGTGATGATGAAGAAGAAAAATAAATTTAATTAAATTTTTATGAGTAATAAATATTTATTTCACATCTGTTTTTCAAACATAGAATCATTTTATAGCGTTTTCACATTTTTTTTTCAATTTTTGTAAAAGGGGCGTCTCTTGTGGGCGTGTCGTCAATTTTTGTTTTTAAACATGTCAACTATCATTCTAGAAGCAATCGTGAACAATTTCAAGTCCGTAGATTTGATAGTTTATTTAATGACACGTTTAGTGGTGTTTTGCCGCAGTGTGCGCTGTCTTCCCAGTGCTTTTTAAATTAATTTCGGACTTGTGGTTGGAAATTCGTTGACGAAGAAGTTGTTTCGTTGTACCGATATAGGAAAGATTGCAATTGTCTTCCCCATTGCCACGACAGTTAATTTTATAGACGCACGTCTTTTCACGAACATGAAAACAAAAACGGAAAAGCATAAGTGCACAGACGTAGTCTATATTTTAAATCCAGAAGAGGATTACTCTTCTCAGAATCGTCAGAAGAAGAAGATTGTAAGTAAGTTTTTAAAAATCTTTTTTAAAATATCGTCTAATTGCTCTAAATATTAAAAGGGTAAAGGGTATGGATCTTATAGACCAACAAAATACTGCTAATGCTAATCATTTTTCAAACGCCGAAAAAGCTCACACTCAAATGGTATAAAATGTGAGAAAGCTGTCCATCTGCAATGTTGGCAATTAATATATAGTATCACGTATAACATTTTGGACACTCACCGGCTCCTGCGCCAATTAATCAGCCGAAATCGGTGGGTAGAAGTCCTGAACCAGGGCTAGGCAACTGTTTAAATATTTGCATAACTAATCTTAAGCTTTATATGGGTTTTAATTTAATCTGTTATTATATATTTATGGGTAATAGTTAATTGCGTATGGAATAACCAACAGTAAATCGATTTAATTACAAAATTATTTCTGTTACAATTTTGAACGAATTGTAATATGTAAGTACTGGTATGTACGTTTTTGTATGTATGAGGAGGCTTTACATGGATCTGCATGTGCAGACTTGAAGAAAAGTAGAGCGGGACCATAATATAAAACAAACATAAAAGTAAGACAGGGTACACACTAATAACTTACTCGAACTCTGCTATAACTTTCTTGGCACATGTCACAATCACATGTTTTTAGCGTTCAGTAATGTAGTTATGAGATGAAAATTTTCGCTATTTTCGTTGTTTTTAAGCTAACTGAGATGAAATGGTAAAAAAAAGCTTGAAAATTCGTTACCTGAACGGAACAAATTATGGTGCAGATGAAAATGCTATAATGAAGGTGAACATGTTCATCTTCACTATAATTTGCAATCTTCAGATTCAAGGAGGCTTTACATGCATCTTCATCTTCATCTGCATTGATATCTGCAAAAAAAGAGGAAACAAAATAAAAAAATCATACTTGTGCGATAGAGAGCGAAAACCAAAATGGAGATCATCTTCATGTATGAAGATTATAGGAAGTACGAACCTGAAGATTGCAGATTATAGTGAAGATGAACATGTTCATCTTCATTATAGCATTTTCATCTGCACCATAATTTTTTCCGTTCAGATAACGAATTTTCAAGTTTTTTTTTACCATTTCACCTCAGTTTGCTTAAAAACAACGAAAAAAGTCAAAATTTTCTTCTCAAAACTACATACCTGAACGCTAAGAACATGTGATTGTGAGATGTGTCAAGAAAGTTATAGCAGAGTTCGAGTAAGTTATTAGTGTGTACCTTGTCTTACTTTTATGTTTGTTTTATATTATTGGCCCGCTCTACTTTTCTTCAAGTCTGCAGATGCAGATCCACGTAAAGCCGCCTTCATACTTCCTATAATCTTCATACATGAAGATGATCTCCATTTTGGTCTTCGCTCTCTATCGCACAAGTATGATTTTTTTATTTTGTTTCCTCTTTTTTTTTTTGCAGATGAAGATACATACATGTAAAGCCTCCTATATATGTATGTATATGCTATGTTTGTAGCAATTTTTTTTGATATTATTATTTTTTTTATTTCTCATTAAGACAATTGAATAAAATTGTCCACAATTCTGGGTTAGAGCTAGGATATAATAATTATATATTAAATCGCGTGACTGTTAATATTGCATGTTTAATTGCACTTAGAAACAATATCCAATTCATAGGTTAATTGAATGAAGCCGATAGAATCAAAACACCTAATAACAGTGCAAATTGATTAGTAGCTTTGCCGTCGTCGTGCTGACATCGTTTTAGAATTTTCCTCCATAATATATACACATATGTAGAATTTTAGAATTAAATAATTACTGACTCTATGAAAAGCTTGACAAACATTTAGAATAATTTTATTTTTTTTTTTAATGTGTGGGTTCAGAAAAATGGTATCGAACAAATTTTATGTGTTCGACCGCAGTAAGGAGAATCCAAAATTTAATTTCCAAATATTTGACAGAATTTTTGCTGAAAAATACTTTAAAAGAGATTGCTGGTATCTCCTATAATCTTTCTAATGTTTCTAAACATTTTAAGAATTTACTACTCTCGCTTAAGTGCCTAACCCGCATAAGTACCTCTATTTTCTTAGAACTAAAATTCTGAGGATTTTTTCATATAAAACTTCTCTTATAAGTACCTTCCGCTTAACGACCTTCCCGCTTAATTACCTTTTATTTTTTATACCTTTATTGCAATTTACCTGACAAATATTCTTTTAAGTGCACATTTGAAATTAGCTGATAAACAGTTTGTTTTCCTTTAGCGTTTCCTTTTGTTTTATGCTTTAAAATTCATAAATAAAAAACTAATAATTTTAATCTATTATAATGAATCGTGGACCAAAGGCCGTTAAAATCTATTTTGAATCAATAATTCAATACGTCGGATTAAATTTAATACAAAACACCTTCCTAATTAACTATGTCTTGCCCAGGACAAAATCTTCTAATTTTAGTGATACAAAATTTTAATATTTTTGGATATAGTTCACATTGGTTTCTTGTCAAAAGTAAATGTAAGATGAACTGAACTTAACAAAAAGTGCGTATTGGCCCTACCAATCTGATGTAATCGGACCTAAACAGAATATTATATTGATTAGTCTAAAATGTTGGGTAAACATCATGTAAGTCATTAGGGGTATTCACGATCTGGTGTACCAAGGTTGTAAAATTTGTAAAATTTTATTTTTTTACAACAGACTGTGAACACACATTTACTAATCTGTAGCAACACTGAAGCAAATGTCAAAATCTGTTTCACATTTGTTCTGAAGAAGGCTTAAGTTTGTGTTAAAAAAATCTTACACCCTTGTATTTTTCTGTTACAATAGGGTTTGGGTATTGTAAAAGTGTAAAAGTGTAAGATTTTGACATTCAGTATATTTTGTTTTGTAGTGCAAAAAAATGCTACACTTTTACACCTTTACAATGATACAAGACCAGATACACCGGATCGTGAATACCCCTATTGTATATCCGGCTGTCAAAATTGGTCTAATTGGATAAATGTAAAATGAACTGGATGGCATTTTATTTTTGAGACTTCCGACTTAGCTGGATTAAATTACTTCAGTAATTAATTATTAAGAATTTGTGAACTATCAAAATAAATTGTGAATTGAATATTCGTTTCTTTTTAATCACTTGGAATATATATCACAATCACTCACTAGCCAACTGATGAATCGAAGTGAGATTGCCGGGACGAAACGCAAGTTTTATGGACCATAGGCTGTTAAAAGATATTTTGAATTAAATGTTTTTTATCAGTAATTTTTGTTTTAATTTTTGTATATGTAAATATAGAGATAAATACTTGTGTGCACTTAAGCGAGATTTTTATAACTGGCTAACCCGCATAAGTGCATATTAAAACGAGGCATTTAGCGGGAGGCACTTATCCGGGTCTTACTGTATACATATTTTGTCATTATGCCGACTCACTAAACTCCAAACGCCGGCTGTAAGACATACGTTATATAAACAACGTTTTCCCGGATTTTAAGCAGAGCATATCTTTATAAATGCAATCGCTATAAAACATTTATAAATAAGGCAGTTTAATTAAACCAAACTCTGTTCCAGGTTGTGTATTAATTTTTCTGTTTGATGTTAAAAAAATAAACCAAGCTTCCGGAAATATTTCCACTGTGCTTTATATCGACTAAAAATAGAACGATATCCTCTTGTAAAAGCTTTGCCCGCATTTCCAACCAATTTAATTATTTAGCCGTTGGCCAGACAACTCCAACAGCATGAGCACACCTTTAATTCCCCTTTTGTTGGTGGGGTATTTAACCTTTAATGTTTCTATAATTACAATTAACTGGTGGCAAAAATATGTTGAAGGACTCATTGTCTTACCATCATATTATTATTTAAGTATTCAATGCCTCGCCTCTTACTTTGTTGTATACACAAAATTTATTTCTGGAATTTAAATAAAAGGAAATTTAATTTTTCAATATTTAATTTTGCCTTCTTAAAAATAAAACAAAAATTGACAGCTGGCCAATCAGAAATAAGAAATTAGCCTTACGTTCAAGTGATCTATATCTTGTGAATGTATTCAATGCTTTTGGATCTTATATCAGAATGGAAACCAGACAAAGTTTTTAAGTGTCATTTAAAGTAAATAACACTGACTATCAAATAGTGACAAAGTTTAAATTTTGTTTTCGAAAAAATATAAAAAAATTAAATAATAAATAAATATTATTCCGAACTATCTGTCAATTTTCAATGTTTACTTCAGACATGTTGAAGAAAATGCAAGAATCTCGATCTTTGTTGTACTAACGTGTTTCATTGGTATTCTGAAGGGGTATATTCTAAAGGATTGTCAATTCAAAAAAACTTTAAGAACACAAACAACTGAACCACTCCGCGATAAAATTAAAATTCTAGCTATCCCAATTACGAATAGCAGATCATATAACAGTTTTTCACCGCAATTAAACGTATGAAATAAAAAAAAGGTTGGAAAAACAAAACAGCCGAAATTTTAGTGCCCGCCTGAACCCGCGGAAATTGGTTAAAAAAAACGACCAAGGCGTTTAAGTGAAATACTTGGTAGCACTATTAATTTGTAAGATGACATTTGAAGAACAGCTGTATGCAAGATAAAAACAAACATCACTGTTTGCCTCATCCTCATCCTTCTAAAAATCATCGGGTTGATTTGTTTTGTGTAATTTCGATATATATATTGAATTTAAACTACTTTTCTATTAAAATAACATAAAAAGAACCAAGTTAATTGTGATCTTCTTCTAATTTTAATTTTCACTAATACAGTGGTACATAGAATTCAACTACTTGAAAGCTACCCCAGTCGTCTCCCAGCAAACATTTTAATTCAGAAATGAACGATAATTAATTCATTAAAGTGAAGAAACCGGCCGAAAAAGAATTCACTTTTTATGCAATTTGAATCCTTTTACCTGGGCTCTTAGACACCAATTTGAATCATTGTAATGATTCATTTATGAAAATCTGAAAATTCGTCATTTAAATGAACGTATATAAGAGGTCCATATATTCATTTAAATGATTAATTCCTGAATCTTTTCTAAATCATAAAAATAATACCAATAAAATTCAATTAAGTGAAGAATTTCTAAGTATATACCTTCACTTTGATTAATCGTACAGGAATCATTTTTGCGATTCAGAAAAGGTTCAGGGATTAATCATTTAAAGGAATATATGGAACGGTTATATACTTTCATTTAATTGCGGAATTTTCAGATCATGAATGAATCATTAAAATGATTCAAATCGGTGTCTAATAGCCCAGGTAGTATTCAAATTGCATAATAAGTAAATTCATTATTTCTGATTCATTTATGATTAAATATTTCATCGGTGAGCCTCTGGAACATTTTTTGATTTGCCTCTTGTTTGGCTTTTATAGCTTCCAGGACTTCTTAATTGTTACACGATTCTATAATTAAAGAAATGATTTTTATATTTCTAAGAAAATTTAACACCATTTTGTACATACCTTTATGTTTTATCATTTGCTTTTTTATATATATTTTTTGTTAAGTAAGTAGGTACCCATTTACTATTAAAACACAAGCTGATGGTTATATACCTATCTAAACCGATCTTTCGAAAAACTTTTCCGAACTGATAATCGACTATGCAAATGAAACTTTTGTCATTACAATGACCCGTCATCATTATTAAAAATTAAAATAAAAGGATGAACAAAAAAGAATCTCCATATGAAGGATCCAACAACAAAATCTGAGTGTTGTTTTTTTGACACAAAATATATATCTCTTTGTGTCTCTCTGGTAAGAATTTGTAGGATCTTTGTATATATTCATAATTCATTCAAAAAACTGAAGGTTTCCTGAATATTATTCTTCAGTTTTGGTGATTAGAATCTGAACCTTCAGATAAATGTTTGCTGGGCTGTCACTGGTGACCTGATATTAGTGGACGAGTTGTTTATTCGGGACGGGACGCTCAGTGCCTATGTCATTGGGAATATAGGTCTGAGCAAGAGCGGACGACGATCAAAAAGATTGAAGTATGCCAAGGATGTGGCAGAGAATCTGTATTGGGTTGCTCCCATGTACAACAAAACGCAGCCGAAAACAATCTTCTCAGAGAAACCTTTGTTTTGTTGTTCAATCAATTCTTGTTAAATGAACGAATATCAACTTCAGGAAATGCTTTTTTTATTTAATAATAATTTTACAGTCAAGTTTTAATATACCTATAAAAAAAAATAAACGCAAAAATGAAAATCGCTGTAGAAGGTTGTGCTCATGGCGAGGTGGAAAAACCCATAGAGGCAATACAAAAGCGAAAAATGATAAAATTGATTTGTTTTTGTGTTGCGGAATGTATATTAAAAGGTAGGTTAGGTTAGGTTGACATGGCCGTCAGGAAAACGACTGACACACTTATGGCCTTTTCGATTGGCCGTCCGGAACACGTTCCCCCAATAAAACAGCCGTAAACAATTTGACTGATTCTGAATTACATGTATCACTGTATTTGTGAAAATTAAATTAATAGAAAATCACATCGGCTAAAAAGAATTTCCAAAACACTTGATTTCAATTTAGATACACATTTTCTTTTATCAATAATAATTATAACTTGCTTCTTTTTATGTTATTTTAGCAGAAAATGAGTTTAAATTCAATAAACACAACGAAATTACACAACAAATCAAGCCGATTATTTTGACATTTTAATTGTGTAAGTGTATTAGTGATTCTGTTTTCGATTCTGAAATGAAATCCAGAATCGTTTTCTGTTCTGTATAGAGTAACAACTGTCATTTTGTGGGGGTCAGAACAGTTCTGGACGGCCAATCGAAAAGGCCATTAGACCAAATGCTCAACCAAACCAAATAAAATTGATAATTATCGGACATGTCAAAATGTCAGTTTTGAAGTTTCTATACATTTTATCGATAACTTAGTGAAAAAGTTTTTGGTAGCACAGTTTTTATCCTCTCCAATAGCTAAGCCCCGAGAATTCTCTGGGTTTAAGCTAAGCACCCCCGGGGATTAGTTGTGGTTGGATTTAATATGCAAATGGTTAATCCTACTCATCGTTTTTTTCGTCCAATTTCCCCGGGGCTTAGAAAAAAAACACGCCTATTATTACCTACCTTGAAATCACCCTAGGAATAATAATTCAATATATGTGAAACTAATGTCATAATGGGAATTAAACATAACATAAAATAAACATTTTTTCCTGAAATCGAAATCCCAAAAAATACATAAAGGGTATTCATGCAACGAGATAATTTTCCGCTTTGCAGAAAAATATAATTTTCCGCCTAACGTTTGCATGAACACCCCCTTAATAATACTTGGGTATAATGTGGGAAATAACCAGATGTTCTTTGAAATAAATGTATGAGGTTTATTTCTTCTCTTTCTACATCAAATTCGTGAGATAATTTTATCTGATTTGCAGAATATTTTTCACATACAAACTTTGACAGTTCATTTTTGAGGAAATAAGATTATCTGGTTTCTAAGGTTTATCCGGCTATAGTTAACGTAGTCGCTAGGATCCGAAGCCTTGTCTAACTATTTCATAATTATTTTAAGCTTCGAAATTGTCAATCTTCCTTTAAATGAATGGACTAAATTTTAAATGTTGTTGCATGTCTTAAAAGGTGAAAATAAGCAACATTTTTCAATCAATTTCAAACTTTTTTTATTGAAAACATACAGTCGAACTTCGATAACTCGAATATCTGATAACTCGATTGCAATTGTTGGCAATAGCGCGAAGTCTGAAGTTTGTAATTTTTGTTTGACAACTCGAACTTCTATAACTCGAATGTCGCGATTACTCGAAGATATTATTTGGCGTCACCTTCGATAAATCGAATTTTTTAGGTAAGTTATCAAATTCTGTGGATTCTTACAAGTTCATTTCATAATGCATTGCGTTTGTGGGCACTGGGTTTGTATGTTCTATGACCTTGTATACATATGTGTATATTGAAGTAAAGTGTGAGTAAAAGATGTCATGTCCCCGTTTAAGAACACATATTATTAGGTTGATATACGTATGTTATATAATACGAATTCAAAGTCTTATTTTTAAAAATTAAAAAAGGACGAAATAAATAACGAAAAGAAACTAACGTATATATTAACAGTGCAGTGTAAAGTTTTATTAAAAGTAAAGCTAACGTGGCTATGCCGTTAAACGAACATTAAACTCATCGTTTGAAGATAAATTTAAATGAATAGTGGGTCAAGAAAAATGAATGGGGCTATTAAATATAGCATTCCAAATACATTCGTCAGTCATGTATAACAGGATATTTTAAATCATCAAAACAACTGTACTTTTTTTCTTCGCTTAACTTTGTGTTCTTAAATTAGTACAGTTCATCTTCAAGCAAAAAAAATATTTAATTTTGTGTGCTTATTAGCGGTTGCATATAGGTAGGTATTCGACTTTCTAACTTTTGGTTGAACCGAATAAAATTATTTATTTGCAAATGCTCCTTAAAAGTATTAATAAAAGTGCATACCTACTCAAATTTTCAAAATAATATTTTTTCGATTTTTAAATTTAAAAAATATACATATTTTTTTTTTTTTTGAAAATTGATTTTTAAAAACCAATAACTGAATTTTTTTGAAATTAAAATTTTATATGTATGTATATAAGTAATTACTTCAAAATGGAATTCCAATTTATTTTTAATGTTTTTTTTTTTAATAATACATACATAGATAAAAAAATATTTTTTTTTAAAACCGCTCACACACAATTTTAGATTTTTTTTTATATATTTATATTTGTGATTTTTTCAACAATTCAAAGGTGTCCGTGGAGTTAGCATAACATAATTGTCAGCATCTCATTTATTTTTTGAGTTCTTATCACATGCACATGAGTTCTATAGTTCCTAATAATTTTTGAAAATTGTTCTGCTTGATTTCACCGAAAAAACTTGATTTGAAAAAGTGAGATGCTAACTTCATAGCAGCCCGTATCATTTTTCGAAATATCATACATATAAATATATTTTGTTCGGTTGTAGGGACGCTTCCCTAAGAAATCATTATACCTGAGAAAAAATTAAAGCAAAAACTAAAATTTTTATAAAAAAAACACTTGTAATACAAAAAATGGTAAAATCGCATTTTCCATTTAAATTGGAAAAAAATTGGCTTGTATGTTTATGTTTTCTAATTTGTGTAGTGCTTTTTCACGACTTTTGATAAACGACCTTGAGAGGCAGTCCTTTTTTTACGATATCAACATATACATATAATCAGTTTGCTACATAATCCGTGGAGTTGCCGTTACACCGGCTTTAAATATGCACAGAATAACTATAGACTAACCCACTAACAGCGCAGCGTCAATGTTTAGCTACATTGAAGTTGTTAGCTACAAGAGTTTTTTGTAATCAAAAAATTTTAAATTTTTAATTGCAGACATAGTTCTCAGCTTAAATAACGGATATGATTCACTTTTTCTGCAAGGCCAAGTAAATGAGTTCAGTTTCAACTGTTTTTAGGTACATTTGTATGTCTACATACAGTAGTCACTCCATTGCTGATCAAGTAATGCCGGATTTACACGAGTGACAAATTGCCATTATTTCTTCCATTTTATTCACATTACTGTCAAAATTGTGTAAATGGCTTGAAAATTTGTCATCATTTTCGTCTTTAAAAAAAAATGGTATTGAATACTGGCATTAAATGTTGCCATTATAATGGCATCATGTAAATGCACAATGATGCCATTTTTAAAATTATGGCACACCGCGAGGAATGAACTTGCTCATTCTTTAATGGCAGATTGCCATTATCAATCAAACAGTCATTATATTGCCCCGTGTAAATGGTTATCACTATTGATTTGATTTTACCATCATTTTGCCATTTTAATGGCATGAATTAATGGCAATTTTTCACACGTGTAAATCCGGCAAATTTCTCTTCTCAACTTCGACATAAGTGACATTTGGTGCCATTTTAAACTGATGACACATTCGTTGCAACAATTCAATTAAGTACGAAAACGAGTCCATTATAAACTTCACCACACTTAGGTAAAAAGCTTTTTATGTGCAAATTACGATCTTTCACTCTAACGATAAGGAGATAAAAAGAGAGAGTATGATGGATTAGATAAACAAAAATGATTGTTGTTTGGGCTTTTTCACAGACAAAATCTTGGATTAGGCGGTGTGAATACCAATTTAAAATTTCGAAAGCTTCGTGCTGTAATCTCGGATTTCGTTTTGGTGGGAACATAGTATTGCTTCCATTTCAGAAAGGTTGAACTTATTTATCATTAATTAATTGTTGAAAATAAACACACATCTAATTTCTTAGGAGTTATTCAACCCAATACGGCAATACAGCTTTTATTCAAAGACTTGTTAAGTCGATTTGGATTCAAGTATGTGTTGTCGTACACATTGAACCAGGACGTACTATAAACCACATTTGGTGTGTTACTTGACAAGGGAGGACTCAACCTGATCAAGAAAAATTCCGGTTTAGGTTAAGGTTACACATTTTAAGACACAACGAGGGTTTTATTTCGGACGCAGCTGTATGCTTTGATGATATCCCAGATTTGGATGCTCCTTTGACCGGTTTGAAGACATTAATTATGCTTATACAAACAAATAATCTGAAATGTCAGTTTAGGAACCAAATTCCAAAGCATTGCTTGGGAACCCAGACGAGGATAATACCGATAGCAACAAAGATGATGAAGATTTGGCCACTTTAGATAGGCCTAGAAAATATGGCCGGATAAACATATGCCATAAATTAAAAAAAAAAACAAAATTACAGCCGAAGAAAATGAGGCATCGTATTCATGGTTGGATTATCTCACGAATGGTAACTCTTAGAAAAATAAAATGCACGACTGGATCGTACAAACTTGCTCTTGTAGCCAACAACTTTAGTGTTACTCACTGACGCTGTTGGTAGGTAGCTAGTCTATTATAGTTATCCTATGCAGATTTAAAGCCCATGTAGGTAATATTACCTTGATGCTTAGTATAATGAATTGTCGAATGCATGATTCAAGGAATAGTTAAACAGGTACCTACAAATGTATATTTAAATGGATTTTAATTATGTAAAATAGGAGGGTAATAATGTAAATATGTACAAGTACATAAATGCATATAATGAAAGTGAATGGTGTATAGGTGTGAAAAAATCGTTTTTAAACTGCCAAAACCATCATTTAAATCGGTTTTTGGAAAAACGAAGAACACCATTAGATACCACGGATCAATGAAAATTTTATGAAAAAGTATCTCGAAAATTGTAGGACAGGTTTTGATGAAATCCTGTTTCTTATTTTTCGTTTTTTGAAAACAAAATTCTTTTGAAATTTTGGTAAGCAATTTTTTAGAGACAATTAATGTTCATGTGAATGTAAAATTTAAAATAATTTTGTTTTCGATTATTTTTAAATTATTGATTTTTCAAAAAAAAGAAATTAATAAATTATTTTAATTTAAAACAAAAAGTTATTCAAAATTTTGATATGCAAAAATAATTTAGCTACTTAGATCTTCTCAGATATACAATTTGACAGAAATCAAATGTACCGTTACCGAGAAAGCCAAAAATTAAAAAAAACGTTATATGAAAGGTACCGTTAATAGACTTTTCCTGTAAACTTGGTTCATATCAAATGATAGCTATTACCAAAAAAAAAATTCTCAAAATTTTTTATCAATATCGTTGGAGCCGTTTTAGAGAAAAATTATTTCTTTTAAGGTCATATGGCAGGTACCGTTATTTTTAGGCCTGCAAATAAAATTTCAATTTCGCCTCTGAGGAATGACAAAATAATCACACATACCAAATTTGGGGTGGCCGTGGGGCGATAGTTGTGTGTTCGCTTGTCAACTTCATGGTCACAGGTTCGGTCCCTGCCGTAGTCTATGTCCTCTTATTTTCCATTTTTTTTCCAGTGAGTCACAGTGTACGGACGTGTTTCCAATCATCAGTTTCAATACTTCTCAAATTTTAAAATAAAACTAAAACAAAAAATTTATTTGAAATTTATTTGAAATTTTTATATGGACAGTTTGAAATAGTGAATTATTTAATAATATAACTATAGTTCTTTTTTTTAATTTTCAACTCTTTAATTTTTGAATTGTTTAAGATCCATTTTTTTCCTCTCTATAATGTCTGCCTGCGGTTCTTGTGCGGAGTATCTGCAAGCTGAAGGTGATTTCGCCGAGTGCTCGCTATGCAAGCGCAAATTGCACTATCAATGCACAACAGTCTCTGAAAAATCATGGAGAACTATGGGAGTTAGAAAAGAAATCTGGAAATGTCAGTTTCGTAGGAACATACCAGATGGACAGAACAATGTAAACATTGAGCCACCAAGATCTCAAACACCTGATCTCCAAGCCGCAAAACGTATTCGTCCAATTAATAGTCCCGATATCAATCTAGCGGCACCCGAGAACAACGGCAACGTCAACCAAGCTGTTCTTCTTGAAATACGGCAATTGAGAGAACAACTTAACCAAATCTCTGCCGGCTGAGTATGATTCAACAATTTAATAAAAAAAATAATAGACATCTTTTGTGGTTAAGGAAAGAAAAGGCGATGGCAGAAAATTGGAAATATGTGTGGGAGAGTGCAGGAAAAATTTTAGCACGTAGAAATGATAACACACAGTCAATTATGATATATACAGAAAAAGACGTAAGTAATATAACGCGATCGCAATAGTGTTGTGGGAGCAGGAAGAACTAAATAAATAGAAATTTAAAACTATACATAAAAATGACCAGCACAAAAGAATGCAACGAAAATGTAGACAACATAGAAGTATGCAACGAAATATCGATGAACATAAATTGTAAAGTGATGTATGGTTTTAAGGACATTGATTTAAATGAATTAAAAAAATACAATAATTTCTATTTGTGTTTCAATATAAGATCCATGCGTTTACATTGGAATACTTTTTGTACAAATATAAACCATTTTATCAACGAACTAAAAATAATTATACTGGTAGAAACAAACTTATATGACGAAGAAAAAGGATTTTATCAACTAGAAGGATTCGAACAGGAGGTGTTAAATCGAAATCAAAATAGAGGTGGAGGTATTATGATGTTTATAAAAAGTAACTTATCTCATAAAATTATACATTCAACAACAACATCGTACGAAAATATTCAAATACAGTATCTAGAAGATAACATAACCACATCCGTTATTGGAATTTATAGACCACCAGGTTTCAGCAAGGCGACATTTTGTAAAGAGTTATCAGATCAAATTGGGCAAATTAAAAAAAGAGAAAATGTAATTGTTATGGGAGATATGAATATTAACTTAAGGGACAACAACTCGAATTATGTGAAGGACTATTTGGACATGATGGCATCAAAAGGCTTAATGAACGTAATAACTAAATACACACGAATTAACCCTAGAAATGGGACCAAAACTTTAATCGACCATATTCTACTTAACAAAGTTAACAGCGTAATAAATGCAGCTGTAATTGATAATGGTATCACCGATCACCGAGCAATTATCTTTTATGAAAAGTACGAAAAAATGAAGATTAACAAAATTCCAATTTCTTCATGCATCTCGAGCTCAAGAGTTAACCAGCTTATTAAGGAAGAAAATTGGAGAGAGGTTTTGGATGAAGAAGATGCAGAGAGTATGTACAACAGACTACTTCAAAAATTTGACAATATATACAAAAAATCAACATACCAGCGAAAGACAGTTAAAAGAAGACAAAACAACCCATGGATAACGACAACATTAATAGATGAATGCAAAAAAAGGGATCTTCTATACAGAAGTTGGAAAAATAATAGAAGAAATGTGGCGTATGAAAAAGAGTATAAAACCCTTCGTAACGAAATCAATAAACACATAGCAGTACAAAAATCAAACTATTACAAGAACAAGTTGATACAATTTAAGACTGATTCGAGGAAAACATGGGGTCTCATTAACAAAATACTAGGACGAAAGAAAACAAATATCGACGAAACATTGGAAAAAAATTTTAAAACAGATATGACAACACTATCAATGGAATTGTCGGAGTTTTTCTCTTCTCAGACAGAAAAAATAATTCATAAGTGCCATATGAAAACGTCATACAACATCAATGACACAGTGGAAAATTCAATATTTTCATATGCAACTAACGTCACTGAGATTGAAAGTATTCTCAATACACTTGGAGAAAATAAAGCTCCAGGATTTGATGGAATCAGAGCAATTGATATAAAAAGCTATAAAGATGGCTTTGCTCCTATTCTATGCAAATTAATTAATTTGAGTATAACTCAATCAAAAATTCCATCTACCTTGAAAACAGCAGTTGTAAGGCCGATTTACAAAGGAGGAGCAAAGGACCAACTAAACAATTATAGGCCTATATCAATTCTTCCAGTTATTGAAAAATGTTTGGAAGGTGTGATTACCAACAGGTTGCAAGGTTTTGTTGACAAATATGCACTGATTCATAGAAGCCAGTACGGTTTTCAGAAGGGTACAAATACAGGAAAGTTACTTGGTGAGTTTGCGAATTGTGTCAACGAAAGCTTAGATAAAAGACATCACGTATTAGTAATCTTCATGGACTTCAGTAAGGCGTTCGATACATTAAATCACTCAAATCTTATTGAAGCTCTAAGAAGAATTGGAATTCGGGGCTCTATGGCTGATTGGCTGACAGAATATCTTCAAAACAGAACATTTTGTGTTAAAATCAAAGATGCTGTGAGTGAGAAAAAACTGATGAGACATGGAGTTCCGCAGGGATCTAAACGGGGTCCAATTTTATTTGTCTTATACACTAACGAACTGCTACGACTTTTCAAACATAGTATTACATTCGCTTTTGCTGATGATACTGCTATTGTCGTCCGCCATAGTTCTCTTGATACGGCAACAAAGATAATTCAAGAAGAATTCAACATGGCAGTTAGATGGTGTCACGACAACGGCTTGGTAATGAATTCAATAAAATCAAAAATGATGCATATCAGAAGTCCGCAGTTCAAACCAACAAATCAACGGATTTATTTACAGAATGATGACTGCACTAAAACGCAAAAAAAAAATGCATCGAATTAGAAAGCAACTACAAGTATCTGGGAGTAGTAATAGACAGTCACTTTTTATGGGAAAAACACATAGACAAATTGAGGAAAGAAAGAAATGTTTGCACTATCTCATCTAAAATACCACACTAACCACGATGTTTTAAAACAAGTTTATTACTCATTGATGGAATCCAGGATACGGTATGGTATACTTGCTTGGGGTAATGCAGCCCACATTATCAAAATTCAAAAACTCCAAAATGCAGCTATAAAACAAGTTAACAACAACTATCGACAAACATATGATACAATTTTTAAGCCACTACAAGTTGAAAATATTTTTAAGATGACTACCATAATAGAATACTTTGATGACAACCGATTTAAACAACCAATCCAACATCAACTCAACACGAGAAGACGTGCACAAGGAATGTTACAGATACCAAGAAACTACAACAACTACGGAAGACGTAAACTTCAACACATTGTACCAAGTATAATCAACGGACTACCGAGAGAAATTATCACTATTCAAAACTTTAAAAAAGAAAAAAAGAACTAAAAAAATTTTTCATTAATTGTACAAATTAAAATTTTATGTATAATTTATTATAATCCAGACTTATTTAAAAAAACAAAAAAAGAAAAAAAAATTGGAACTTTAAAATTGCACTTTATATAAAATCGTAAACTTTGCTTACGCTTTTATTTTAATACAATTGAAAAATATTCTTCTGCAGACAAGCATCGTCTACGCAGATACTATTGTAAAACCATATTAAGAAAAATAAAAGCTAAATAAATAAATAAAAAAAAAAAAAAAAAATTAAAAACCAATTCTAAAAATAAATTTCATACAATGAGTTACTCATTACTTGCTGTTTAGGCATAGAACTAACAACATGTGATTGAGTACAACTAGTATACCGATAAAATATGACAAAGTATAAAAAAATGAATGCGAATTATAAGGGACATAGATAAATAAGACACGGGAATTTCTCCCCATTAGTTCGTCCGCCATCCCTGGAGATAAAATCTGAGACAACAACCACATACAGTCACAGAACTTCGCGCCACACATCTTTCTTATCATTCTTTCTCTTCCTTAACTTCACCCTCACGACCGCACTGTTTTGAAATATTTAAAGGGTAGTGTAATCCCTTATGCGCGTGTAAAATATACTAAACGAAAAAAAATACTAAATTTGAAGGTAATCGCTTAAGCCGTTTAGGCTGTAGCTCGTTATACATACAGACGGACAGACTGACAGACAGACAGACAGCCATTTTTTGGCGATCACTTTTTTAGGCTTCTCTATGATCGTTTGATTGTTAGAATTTTGTTTTTTTTTTGCGAATGCACAACTTGCCTTATAGTACCTATAATCGCAAGTAAAAATCATGAGGACCATTTTTGTAGAGAATCTTAAGATCTCCAACTTTGGATTAAGGTTTTTTTTTTGAGAAAACTTACTTTTTCGAGAAAAATCAGAAAAAACCTATAATTTTGACCTTTGACTCCGAATAATTTTGTAGCACACATAGGATCGATGGGGATTTTAAAAACTTTATTTCTAATAGTAAACTCCAGCTCTCCACAAATATTTGGCTTTCCGTTTTTGTTATCTTAAATGTCTATATTGACCGGACTATTTAGCACTCTTTCTTTCTTTGATTATTGTTTTTTTTCGCAATTAATTTAAATTCAATTAAAGTAAATTTAATTCAACAATATTCAATTATTTTAACACATTTGTACGTTTATATTATTCGCGCATGAAAAATCCATTAATTCACAAGGGAAAAACAAAACCATTTCTTTTGCTGTCAGATTTGTTTGTCTTTGATGACGTCTCCAAAATAAAACGAAATAAGAAGTGTCGTAATCTTGTTTACTTTGATTCATGTAATGAAACTCTTAACACAAAGATGCATATTCAAAAGGTTTTGGCACAGGCATGTCTGACAAAGTAAATTTCATATAAGCGTACTTTTTTGTTCTAAGAATTGATTTTGGTGTATAAGAAAGGCTTTCTTAACAGTGTTTTTCTTATAGCTATGCGATTTTCTTATAAGCGATTAATTTTGAAAGAAAACTAAAGAAAAAGTCACGATGTTTCCCATTGCGTTTCTTATAAGCGAATGTTTCTTTTATCCGTAAAATAAGAAGAAGGATAAGTTAGAATGTGTAGCTTGCATTCGGTGTTATATTTTTTCTTAAACTTGAAAGATAATTAAATTTAAAGGTATTTGGGAATTCAATTTATAAAGGTAATATAAAGTAAAGTCTTTTCTCATATTCTACTAACTAAATTTTGCGTCAATTAATTATTCCTACGTATACATACAAGCTGTATATATTTAACTTAAGGTGCTTGCCAAAGATTTGAAAAAAAAATGGTGAAAAGATTTTCTTATCTCACCGATACTTTTGATGTTTAAAGAAATTTTGGACAAGGCGATAAAATGCCAAACTACTTCTTTAAAAATCAGACCAGGCTATGTAATCAGAAAAGAAAACTAACACTAAGGTAGGTGAACCAAATAAGGCCCGGACCATAATAAGACCCAGTGCATGAAAAATCAAATAGCCAACAAGTAACGGGACTTATTGTTCTTTGTTTTCGTACATCCCATGCATTGGTTGGAACTTATGCGAAAAAAGAAACCAGTTGCTTCGATCGTGTTGCAATTGGCAGTCGAATAAAAATTGGGAGATGACGCGCACGTGCTTTACAAAAAAAAAACAGTTACACAAATTTTTACTTTTTCGACTAATTTAATCAAGTAAGTACAATTGTTAATTTTTATCGTAAAATACAAAAATTTGGCTGGGCCTTGTTAAGTATATGAATAAATTCATTTTTTATTTCGTTGGATTTCCGTCAATATGACAAAACAGAGATTACCTGAAAAAAAAGGCCGGGGACTATCAAACGAACTTTGTGCCTGTGGTTTTGACCAAGCGCGGGGGTGTTAATTCATTAAAACCTATGAATATTGTAAAGTATATGAAATACCTTGTTAAAGTATTTTTAAGTGAAAGTATTGTAATATTAAAAACCGAATAAAACTTGATATCTAAACTGAGTTCTAAACACTTCACGCACCGAGTTTTATTGCTTTTTTCGGTCAGACCTTAAACTACTGACGCTCCTTCTGCAAAATTAACACAAACATAATACAATCATATTTTTAAATTTACCACTCCTAAGCTATTCCAAAAGTTCATATAGTTTTTGTATTGTAATTAATTTAATCAGATGTATAAAATGCTCCTGATCGCGATTCACGCAAGTCCAAAAAACACCATTGAACACCTAGCGGCAACTGACGAAGAACATTCTCTGACTGTCGTCCTTCACAATGGACGCGATCAAAAACAATCCCATATGGATCCTGTGATGCGATAATAACTGACTTACCGGTATGGAAAAACCCAGAAAAACTGCAGGGCGATGGTAAAGACGCCAATGCCACAGGTGCCTTAGCTAGAGTTCGTCGCTTCATGGAGACTGCTCGGCGATGCGCGGAATATAAATAAGCGTCGGTTGCATTTTCAAGTTTTGCATTTTTACAATGCTCAACCAAACCCAAAAAAAAAAATCATAATTAACTGACATGCCAAAATGTATTTTGGTAGCACAGTTTTTATCCTCTCCAAAAGCTAAGCCCCGAGAATGCTCTGGGCTTAAGCTAAACACCACCGGGGATTCGGTGTTGTTGGACTTAACATGAAAATTGTTAATCCTATTGAACATTTTTTTTCCACCAATTTCCCCGGGGCTTAGAAAAAAAACAAGCCTACTATATTCCCACCAAAACGAAATCTGAGATTTTAGCAGGAAGCTTTCGAGATTTCAAATTGGTGTTCACACCACCAAAACCCGAGTCTGGAAGGATTTTCTAGTTAGCAAGATAGCATTCTATGAAAATTGCTCGTGGAGACCACATTCTTTAAAAAAATTCATACTACACATTGCACAGCTCATAGCATTCTATCGAGAGCATACTATTTGGCTGCTATTTTCACTTTGACGCTTAGCGTTTGTGGCTGGTGAACGTTTGTGGTGTATGTTACTATTAGAATTCCTTGTTTAATTGTGTAATTAATTTTTTTGAACGTTTTTTTATTTCTTGTAATGCAACTAGAGAGTAAGAACACTGCGATACGCCTTCCTTCTCGACATTTGTGTAATTGAAATAGTATGCTATGAAATGCACAATGCAAAATCAAAATGACAGATAGTACACTATAAAATATATAAGGTGGAGACACAAGTGTTATAGTGAAAGATCGTAATACTACGTTTTGACCTTAAGATAATCCCACTTAAATTGAGTAGATTAAAAATTGATCTTGAAGTGTTTTCACAAGAGAAAAAAAGATAAGTTTGACTTTTTCATTGTGAATTGCCATTCAAAAGTCAATGTAGGTGTCAAGAATAAAACAAAATAATAATTAGAAAAAAGAATAATAATATCGGTGGAGTAAACAAATTTAATTTCAATAAAAAAAAGAGTAATAACTTAAAAATATTGTTATCCCAACAACTTATCCTTCACAATTCAAGCAGTAGGTATATTAGAATAAATGCATGAAATCTGGCCAGGACACGAGGTCGATAATCTAGAAGTAAAATGAAAAACCAACTTGCGGAATGTACACTATTTGCAACTTTATCTGAACAACAATTCCATCTAATGGATTCTCTGTCAACCTGAATGCCTCAAGCACTCGAAGACAAAGCCACACTATCCATCTCGCTTATGAGATTGCAACTCGTCACTAAGACATTTTCCATTACAAATTCGAGGCACCGCTTTGGTCTTTGTAGCTTATTGCATATTTGATTTTTATACATTTTTAAAAACAAAAACAGAATTCGAATGCAACGACAAATTTCACCAGGCAAAAACAAATTAAATAATGTTGCACAGGTTTTTTTTATTTTGTTAAATGTCAATGGAGGAAATGACATTAGAATAGGTGCGTTCTATGAAATAAGGTTTGTTTCTTTTGACAATCTTCTACTTCCAAGAAGATTTCAATGAGTATGAGATTAATTTCTAATCTTCTTTTGAGGAGATTAAATTTGTATGCCAAATCTTCAGTTTTCAGAACATTTCAAAGAGGATTTATGGTCAATCCACTTAAATCTGGATTAAGTGGTAGGCGAAAACGTAGTATAATTTGCACATAAAAAGCTTTTCACCTAAGTATGGTGAAGTTTAAAATGGACTCGTTCACTATGAATGGCCCCATCGCTACTGCGATTTCGTTGTGATTTCAACGAATTCTCGGATTTCAAAACCCCAAAACACTTTAGTGAAATCCGAAATCCGAGATTACGCTTCGGTGGGAATATAAAATAAGTCAAGAAGGCCTATTTATTTTTACATTGAGTCTAGGCGCGCACATGCAATTTTTCCGAAACGAAATAGTTTAATCAGTATTTGAACGATGATCGCGCACATAAGCAACTTAAAAATCAATTAACGAGATAAATCAACACACATACAATATTTTGATTTAATGTTTGTGTAGTTACATATAGTTCGGTGTGATACAAACTGAAGAACTTATTTGGGGCGATTTAAGTTGCTCGAATCGCGGACTGAATAGTTTTTGCATGTGCGCACACTAAGTCCATGGTATTCACTTTAGCTACCAAACTGTTGCAAAACTGAAAGTTGCATGTGCGCGCCTAGCCTAAAAGTGAATTTTGTTAGTTTTAGGATTTTTTAGTCAAGAAGGCTTTGTGTTTTTATGAATATAAATCATCGACAGTTATTTTAATGACGGATTTTGCCTTTTTCTTTAATTTTATTTGTTTAATATTTTATTTCTGCAAAAATTCCAATAAAATTTACTCGGCCTGAAAAATCATTGCATCCATCTCCATCTATTAAAAATGCATCATATTTTGCTCCTACGCAGCAAGGTTGTGCAACTAAGTGGTTCACTTTATTTTGTTATCCTTTCTATTTCTAAGCATGACAGTTTTCAGTTACCTACAGCTCTGTTAGAGCTTCGTCTCTTAAAAAGTAATTATGGGTGAAAACTTTTCTAGTCAAAGATTTTTTAAAAGAACACAGATGGAAAGAGATACCAAAACCCTCCCACTCCCAGCCTTTGGTGTTGGTGCTTGGTTTGCTGGTGGAGTTCGCAGTATATCTAGTTGTAGAATGTAGAGGAAGATACTACAAAAAGGAGTATGGCTGCCAAAAAATTGTGAAGGGAAAAAAACTTTCATGCACTTCACTATCAATTCCACGAAAAGATGGAGTCTTCTGCGAAACTATACATACTGCATACATATTTATTCATGTTAAGCGAATTAGAGTTGCAAATGGTGAACTAACGATGAATGGCCCGCATCGGTAATGGGATTTCGTTGTGATTTCAACGAAGCTCGGACTTCGAAATCCCAAAACTATATGGCGAAATCCGAAGATTTGGACTGAAATCTACGAAATCCGAGATTTCGCTTCGGTGGGAACATAGTATACGGTAGTTTTCCCAATTACTTTTATGCTTGATATCAGTTCCGATATTACATCAATGATTTTGTTTTGGGTTTCAAGAGCAAGACCATATGCATGAACCCTTTCTTGTGTTAGACTTACGACTAACAGGGTTTCTACTATTTTTTATTATCCCCGGCCAAAACCCTGGTTACCCGGACAAACAAATCAGCGTTTCCCGTTGCTTGTACATTCTTGGTATGGAACCAGGCTTAAGGCGAGAGCGTTTTTTATCCATGCAGCCTATGAAGATAGAATATATTTTTTATTTACTTATCTTAAAGCAACTCAAATGCACTTACCCAATTCAAATTGGAGGTTCGTGTCTATGTCATCTGCAATGAAGCTGTGACTACAGGTTCTAGCTGTTTTTACATTCAAAGCCTCCTATCTCTTAGAAAAACGAATCCAATTTTCCAACTCTTAATTTATTGCTCTTACTTTTTTATCGTTGGTATTACTACATCCACAAACAACACAAAACATTTTTAAGATTTTTCACAAAAAAACTAAATATACAATTTCAAAAACAAAATTCAAACTTTTCAATTTCAAACTTTTTTTTCGCTTTTATTTCGTTTTCATTTTTTTATCTCTTTCGACGTCGTCGTGTGAGTTGTCAAAAATTACAACATCAAAGCGAAAAATTAGAAGTGTTTTAATCTTGTATTAATTTAATCATGCCTTCATTACAAGTTCCCACTTTCCAACGGAATGACAGCTGCAAATTGGAAATGCCGCGAATATTCTGACCTTCAGATGAGCAATACAAAGATTGTAAATTTCGGTAGTTGCGTTTGCTTTCAAGGGTATGATAAGACTGATATTCTTGCATTTGTGTGTAGTTTCACTTCACGACATATTGTTCGTAGAGTTCACATCTATGCATGGAGAGAAAGTCAAATTTACAAATACAACAGTGTAAACAAATGCTATTCTGACATTTGCGATATGTATCAACCTTAATTACATATGCTCATAATATTTGGCTTCATTTTATTTATTTGAAAAGAAGACATATTTATTTTATTTTTTTTTTACTTCTTAAAAAAGAGTATCTATATATTTTTGTTAGTTTGTTATATTAAAGCTTTCTATCTTAAAAACTATTATTATTGATGAAGTTTTTATATGAACATATATTCATTATGCATATAAAGTTTGTATGACCTACTTAGTTTTCATGAAATTTTGTAGGTACATGTACAAAGTATTTTCATTTGCCCATAGTTTTCTTATAAAGACATTTTTTTTTTCTTATAACGGTGTTTTATTTATAAGAAATTTTTTTTCTGATATCCGATGTATAAATATAAGAAAAACTCCGATATAAGAAAGAAATTTCTTGGATTTTCAGAGTTTCTTATATCCGTGTTGTACTGTAGCGATATATCTATGAATATGGTGACGCTTTGTAATAAAGGGTCCGCCATCTAACGTTTTTTTTCAACTAGTGCTTATTTCGTAAATGGTAACACTTAGCTCATGTCTGATTTGACAGATAATTAGTTTTATCCTTTCGCTGAACGAATATGGTTGTGTATACGCTTGAACAACGCTGGGAAATATTGCGACATTACTTTGAAAATCATGGTAATGTTGCAGAATGTGTGCGAAAATTGCGCACGGATTTTGGAAGAAGAGAAGCACCGTCAGCTCCGTATGTTCGTTATCTTGTGAAAAAAGTGAAAGAAAATGGCATCCTCATCGATAAACCAAAGCGTGAAAAGCCGAAAAACAGTTCGTTCACCCAAGAATATTTCTGCTGTGGCAGAAAGTGTGCGTGAAGCGCCATCAACATCAATTCACCGTCCTTCTCAACAATTGAACATTTCGGAGACATCATTGAGACGAATTTTGCATAAAGACCTTGGTACGACGCCATACAAAGTCCAATTGGTTCAGGAGTTGAAGCCAACTGACCATCCAATGCGTTTTCGCTTCGCTAAGTGGGCCTGCGATTTTGCCAAAAAAATCATCTTTTCAGATGAAGCTCATTTTGATCTTGGCGGGTATGTAAACAAGCAAAATTGTCGCACTTGGGGCACAGAAAACCCGCACGCATACATTGAAAAGCCCATACACCCAAAACGAGTCACTGTTTGGTGCGGATTTTGGTCCAGAGGCATAATTGGGCCATTTTTCTTCGAAAATGACCTAGGATTAGTCGTTACAGTCAATGGCGATCGTTATCGGGCCATGTTGAACTAATTTTTGTTCAGCAAGAGGAGGATATTGGCAATATTTGGTTTCAACAGGACGGCCGGCGCTACGTGCCACACAGCCGAAGCTACACTCAATGTCTTGCGCCCTGTTTTTGAAGATCGCATTATCAGCCGCAGAGCTGATGTCGTTTGGCCACTTCGGAGCTGCGATTTGACACCGATGGACTATTATTTGTGGGGTGCCGTAAAAGATAAGTATTACGCCGACAAGCCAGAGACAATTGACGCTTTAAAGGACAATATTCGTGAAGCCATTGGTGAAATACAGCTGCACACAATCGATAATGTGCTTAAAAATTGGACCGATGTTTAGGCTACTGCATGGCCAGCCGAGGCAGCCATTTGAATGAAATTATTTTCCATTACTAACCGGAAGGATTGTAATTTCAAATAAAAAAAGATATTTGACAAAATATTCAGTAGTTTTTTTTTATAGCATTTTCAAAAAAAAAAAAGTTATTTGGCGGACCCTTTAGAAACCCAAACAGAATATTTTTTTTTGAAAACTTACAGAATTTATCTAAGCAAAAAATATTTGTTAAATTCATCACATATTTCATGTCCGTGGGCGCCACCTATAGTTTTATTTAGAACTTATAAATTTACATAGAAACTTAACATCCATAAAATAAACACAGTTCCACTAGTACTTTTCTAGATTTCCAATAGGATTTTTGTTATCAAAATTATCAACAGCTGCCAAAGACTTAATCTGGATGAAACTGACTTTTCTTTATCTATATTTTGGAAAGAAAATACTGTTATTTTCTGACATATATATAGGATTACATTACATTACATGCTTAAATAAATCACGCTTTTTTATCTGTCAGATTTATTTCTAGAACCAAATAATGGCTGTCACTCTCTGACAAATCTAAAATGTTGCAGACAAATATTTCTCACAAAAAACTTGGCAGACAATTAATTAATTTGATAGTGGAGATTTTTAACGTGTTTTTTATTATAAATTAAAGATTTTATTTTAACAACTTAAAACACAAATTATTTATTTTTCCTCATATGTACATTTCGGAAGCTATGCTTCCATCGTCAGTAAGCTCTATTTAAATAAAAATGACATTTGGATATTAATATTAAAATTCAATAAGAACAACAAATTCAATACAAACAAAAAATTACACAAACAAATTTACAGTGAATTTAAGGTCTAATATAAACTTTTTTGGAAATTGGATTTCTTATTGGTCCATCGTCACTATTCATTAAATTATTTTTATTTTTAAATATATAAAGAGATTCGAAAGCATCTAGCTCATTAGGATTATTTACATTACGTATTAATTTCAAATTTTTTAAGCTAAAATTATGGTTATTATCTAGCATGTGTTGTGATACACTTGATTTTTCTGGTTAATTGTATTTTTGATGCGCAAAATGTTCTTTAAATTTTTTGAGAATTGGTCTTCTTGTCTGCCCTATATATTCTTTATTACAATTGTTATATCCAATTGAGTAAATCCCTGATTAATGTAATGTTTCAATTTTGTCCTTTGATCCACTAATCAGATTTTTAATTTTTATTTCATTGCTTTGGCTAATTCTGATATATTGTCTATTAAATATTGTTTTAAAATTTAGTTTTAGAGGATGTGTTCGATGATGTTCCTTAATCTTTTATTTTCATTATTTAGATCTCAAGTATGTTGTTTCGGTGAATTCATTTTTGTCGGTGAATAGTTGAATCCCATCATATTGAAACAAAGATAAATATTACATGTTTTCTGATTTCGTTGGTAAATAGAGTGACAACTGATGTTATATGAACGTTTCTGGCTCCAATTCTGAATCTGAATTTAAGTGTTTCTTGTATTAGTTGTGTTTGTTGTCAAAAGCTATCCGCAGCAATACAGACAATACAAATGAAATATCTTGCTGCCGATAAAAGCAACATTTTGCTGCGTAGATTTATTCGAGTATCGAATGAAGTTAGAGTGGTTTCATTGCAACTCCTGATTATTTTCACGAATCTCAAAGGCATTGTTCGTAGAATTAAATTTTCTGGCAATGGACACGTTCACTCATATATTAAATTAGTTGGCTCGGACACTAAGCTATCCGAATATATTTGTGAACGATTCGGTTAGGTTAGCTGAAAGCATGAATAATTTAAACAAAACTCATATCAAATGAAGCTTACAGTCAACTGTTATACATTATTTGTCATTGGATAGCTAGTAATTCTCTATTTTCATGAAATATAGTATGCACAGGGTGTCCGCCGGAAAGGTATACTACTTTGTTTTGCGCCATTTTGGTAAACATTAGTCTTTACAGTTCACATTTGGCAGTCGTGATGTAGACACGTTGCAAAGTTATTATGGAAAAATATTCGATAAACCAACGTGTCTTACTCGTTAAAACATTTTATCATAATCAATTATCAAAGAAGTGTTCAAAACAATCCATCAACCTCAATTCGACGCCGTGCTCAGGAGCTTGGTCTTCAAAGAACAACTTTGGCCACAATTTTGCACGAGGATTTGCATTTATTTCCGATTAAGATTCAGTTGACACAAGAGCTTCTTCCACAAGACCATTTACGCCGCCGTACATATGCCAATAGAATGTTCCAGCTAGCCGATTTTCATAATGAGTTACGAGACACATTTTCACTTGAATGGATATGTGAATAAACAGAATAGTCGGTTCAGGGCAATGAAAAACCCTCAAATTATTCAACACCTTTGCATCCATTAAAAGTTACAGTCTGGTGTGCAATTTTATGTCTTTTTCTCTTCAAAGTTTGAATTTAAAATCCGTTTTTTTTTCAAAAAAATATATGCACAGTATATTTCACGTCATTTAAAAATTAACTAATAAATTAATCATTAAGGTATTGGCTATAAAAAAAAAGTTATAACACTTATTCTTAAGTATATCTACATATTACCGTTATTTTTTAATATTTTTTCACATTTTTACTACGTATTTTATGAAATTGTCACTCCCGGCGAAACGAGGGGTGGCTTGTATTAAGCCCCTCTAAAAAAATCAGTTATTATTTTGCGGCGCCTGAGTTATCGTAGGTACTCGTGCCGTATTTTTCGTATGTGTCGCAATGAGCTTTAAATACTGGCATTACCTTATAAAATAATACTGTTTGATAATTAAAATATACAGAGTTTCGTGTTTACTTAATAAAAATTAAGTTATGTCTAAATTGAAACAAACTTATAAAAGAAAAAACAGGCGTGTGAAATCTTTGACTTGAAAGTGTATGTATGTAGATATTTATGGATGTAATGTCTTGTCTCTTGTATCATTACATAAGTGTAAAAGTGTAGCACTTTTTTTCACTACAACAACAAAATGTACTGAATGTCAAAGTCTTACACTTTTACTACACCCGAACCCTATTGTAACAGAAAAATACAATAGTGTAAGATTTATTTAACACAAACTTGATATTTCCAAACAAATGTGAAACAGATTTTGAAATTTGCTTCAGTGTTGCTATAGATTAGAAAAGGTGTGTTGACAGTCTGTTGTAAAAAAATAACATTTTTCAATTTAACAAGACTTGTTATACCAGATCGTGAATACCCCTATTGAATTTCGCTAAGATCCCGCTTAAATTAACCCTATGTGTAGGTAGACTTCCATTCGCTGAGAATAATTCATGCATAGACCCACTGAATGAATATTGTTATTATATTACATTACACATGAGACAACAAAAATTTCAAATTTGCAATAAAACAGGTGGTTTCCCAGAAATATTCCAACTCAAAGCGCTTATCTATTATAGGTATAGGATTAGGTTGAGCGTGACTTCGTAGCTATCTAATATTTCATTAGAATTTGACGATGAACTGAAAAAAGTCAAAAATACGATTTTGTTCCCCTTTCCATTCGAAGAATGCTTTCACACGAATGCGATTTTTAAGAAGAATTAACTTTGTCCAAGTGAGAGGAATATATATCCGTTTTCTTTACTCCACTAAAATGTAAGGTATTCACTGAACAATAAGAAAACGCAATAAGAAGAAGATAGATAACTGCATTTTTTTGCAATCTCAGCACGTGCTTAAAAATCGCAGGCTCAAATTTTAAGGTGTAATCTTTGCATGTAATGGGTTATCCATTTTACGGTTTCAAAAGTAAACGTAAATAAAACACATATAACATATTTTTTTCATGATATTTCTTTTTTATTATAAAATTTGATTGTCGACATTATGTGTGAAACACTATATCATTTAAATGACCACCACGCGAATTGTTGCAATCATCGATTCTTTTGAGGTAATTTTGACCACTTTTTGACACATATTGGGCGGTATCTCAGCCATAACTTGACTAATGTCAAGTTTTCAAGTGGTCAAGAGTTAAAGGCTTATCTGCATAAATAGGGCTCTTTCGCATAGCCCCAAGCAATACGTTCTTTCGCATAGACAAAAAAATCCAGCGGTGTCAAATCGCATGATCTTGGTGGCCAGTTGATATCGCCACGACGAGAAATTACGCGGCCAGGAAATGCCTCTTGCAATAAAGCCATATTCGCTCGAGTTGCGTGGTATGTGGCACCGTCTTGTTGAAACCACCAGGCAAAACAAAGTCGGTTATCATATGGCCATAACGATCCGAATTGACGGTGACAGTAGTTCCATCGTCGTTTTCGAAAAAGTAAGGTCCAATCACACCTCCGGACCAAAGAGCGCCCCAAACAGTGACTCTTTGTTGATGTAATGACATCTCTTCAATTACTTGAGGATTCTCAGAACCCCAAATACGACAATTTTGTGTATTAACATACCCACCAAGTGAGAAATGTGCTTCGTCACTGAAGAAAATTTTGTTTGAAAAATCGCCGTACACCGCCTGTTGTTCAAGCACCCATTCGACATACCTACGACGTTGTGAATGGTCCGCTGGCTTCAGTAGTTGTGTGAGCTGGACTTTATATGGATGTAAATGTAGATCCAAATGCAAAATACGCCATAATGTGCCGTAAGACAGTCCTAATTCCTGAGAGCGACGAGGAATCGACACACTCGGGTCTTCGGCAACACTTTCACTTACAGCAGCGGTATTTTCAGTAGTACGAGCAAAACGATGATGCACAGGCCTTACAATATCTGTAACCAATCCAGTCTCTTCAAATTTCTTCACAATTTTGCTAATTGCTTGCGTAGTTGGACAATTATGTAAACCATAATCTCCTGTTAAAGCAGGATATGTGGCTGTGGCAGAATCACCATTTTTGCAGTAGGCTTTAACAATTTGTATGCGTTGTGCTATAGTTAAGCGATCCATTTTCATAAATGTCAGACTTTCAACTGAAAAAAAAAATGGTTTAACAACTTAGTTTGACAGATGTCGAATTCCAGCCCTATACTTTTGAAACCGCAAAATGGATAACCCTTTATATTAAAATTTAATATACAAATGTATAATAGCAGACAAATCGGGTACGGTTTTGCATTAATGGTTCGTGCATTCACTTCGTACATTTTTTCAAATGGTTGGTGAATTTCGTAATGGATATTTTAAAAGGAAAAAAACTGTATTTCAAATTCACGAACCTTGTTAAAAAAAAAAATCTCTTATCAAATTCCCCAACCATTTTAAAAAATGAATGAAGGGAATGCTAAATTCATGATGAAATTCCCTAACCATTTTAAACAAAATGGCTTGCGTTGCTTCCATAACGTAATTTTCATTTTTACCCCTACCGAGAGCTTAGATCAGTAAGTGTAGAGGAATGTATAATTTAATGCAAATATCCTTTGCAGAACAACATATGAATAAAATGACTACAAAACATTTCAGTTACCTACTTAGAATAAAAAGAATATTCTGAAACTTCATAATCTATGCCTATAAGACTTTTCAAACTGGCTGCAACCTTAAATCTTCTTGGAGGTTGTGGTTACCAACGATTCGTACATCAATGTACTATTTGCTAAAATACAATAAATTATGAAGTGACTTATGTCCCACCTAGGTAAGACATAAGCCCCAAAAACTTAAAAAATTCGGCGCCTAAATGGGACAAGCTGCACCCCTGCAACATTTTTACTTGGCAAAATATACAAAGGATTTGGGTAGGTATATGCAATTTTTTTTTGGAACTTTTTAATTGCTATTATCTTTTATTTACAGAAATAAAACCAATGGTTCTACATATTCTGTGATAAAAATAATTTAAAGCTAAATAATAAATTAGAATTATGCATGGCTCGGATCATACTATAAAATCATATATATTTAATTAAAACCAAAATGAAATATTAGCTGCATTTTGTTTATCTACGGATTATTTTTCAACACGTACATATTTCAAAAACAACACGATATCTAGGTTTATATCAGGGCTTATATCTGGAGTTGCAAATATTAGTATCAAGTTTGGCGAACAGAGCGTACATTTAAGTACATAACCCAGATCGTTTTATGTTCACGGGGTAAACAATATGGGTTCTTACTTATTAGTGATAATAAAACACGGCTATTAACTATGTAGCTTTTTGCTTTTTGTTTTTTTAATTATTCTTTTCAAATATCCTTAACAACCTTCATATATAAAAGATAACAGATTTTTCTTAATTTATCTATTCTTCAAAAAGTTTCCCTTAAATACAGACATTTTTTTTCTCTAAAGTAGCTACATTTTTTAATAAAACAAAAAAAAATGAAACATAATTTTCGAATTGAACCAGTAACGGGAACAAATTTAATTAAAATCTATCCACGGGATAATGAGAATCTGCCCACAAAAATTAATCCCAATGAGAGATATTTCACAGTGTATCCTTGGTGTGAAGAATTTATAGAAGAAATTCAAAATTTTGAAGTGCGGAGCGATGATGTTTGGGTTATTACCCAACCAAAAAGTGGAACAACATGGATGCTGGAACTAGTGTGGCTTCTAAAGCACAATCTCGACTTTGAAATGGCTTTAGACCTCGAACAAGAAGAACGAACTCCATTTCTAGAGTAAGTTTTTGCAGGTAGTACGAGTAATCTGTCTTTCGCGAGATAAATCTTAAATTCATTTGTTTAGCAAACCGAGGTTGTAGCGATTTGTTAGAATTCGCAGGATTTCATAATAATATATAATTGGTGGAATTAATATTCAATGCCAGGTATATGAAATCCTTCTGCACGCAGACACCACTGGAACAGTTTTCCCAGGATCCCGATTTCGTTCATCTACATATAGAACTTTTGACGATGGATGCTTTCATATGCACTTTTGAAATGCATTATGCGATGGAAATGATGCTTGAAAATCTACTTGCGTATCAATGACAAAGCTTACAACAAATTATAGCCATAGCAAAGCTTGGAAATTCATAAGATCAAAGAGCTCGAGAGTTGAGCAAGGATGATGCCTAGCCAGAGTGAGGAGCAAGAGCAAAGTAGAAGCAAACAAGCTACACTTCATTCTTTTCTTTTTAAATATTTTTCTTTTCTTGAATACAACGCACACGTTTAGTTAAAAATCGCAGCGATGAGAGCAGAAAAATAAAAACATGTTTTCAATCGACGCATTGCTAACTTGTTGACTCTTTGCTTCATCATCGAACGTCGCTCCACTCTGTGTGCTATCCTTTAACTACATGTGTTTAATTTCTACACTTTATTCTTTGCTCTATGCTTTTGCTCCATGAATCCAGAAAACAGGATTACGACACTTCTTTGGTTTTCTTATTTTATTGGCTGCACCATAGAGCAAAAATCTGCAAATTGTTGTTTGTGGATTAATGGATTTTAATCTCTGGTGACGTCAATAAAATAATACAAAAAAAGCAGTGTCCAAATCTTCTTTTCTTTGATTCATTCTTTTGTTAACTCTCTGCTCCACTCGGTACACTAACTTACCTTCACTTTTTTGAACAACCGAGCTTAAAAGTTAGGAGTATTGCGATCAGGTTGAGTACAAGTATGGCAGCATTCTTTTCTCCTCTCTTCTCTTAACTATATATCTCTTCTCTTTCTTTTCTTGTTTTACGCTGTAGTATTTTCTGTTATGCATCTTCACCATGCCACGGGTTGTGTCTATGGGGAGGCCGATCATAACTAACAGTCAAGCTTCGATAAGGCTTCTATAAGTTATTTTACCGAAACCTTATAGATATCGTCGCATTTTTTTTTTTAATTTCGCACCTTCTCTTATTTTGACACTTAAGCACTGAATTCTGCAGCTGCAATGCAATTGCCAGATTCCACGCTTTTCGTTCGAGAAAAGTGCATGCCAGGCGTCGATTATCACCTCATCGAGTATGTAAACCATTATCTTCGACCTTCAGAGAACGCCTAGTGTAGATACCTAGCATTAGAAATTACTGCATTATGAGCAGCTGCAAAATCTACCAGCAAAAAGCCGTATATCATATAATTTCGTGGCGTTGAGGCTGGCTATATATATACAAATAACTGAATACTTAAAATCCTTGCTTGGACATGGACTTATATTACCATTTGATCCATTAACTTCAAATTTTTGTTTCAGATCTTGTACTATTTTACCACAAGAACGGCCAAACTCACTTGATGAAATTACCAACATGCAATCACCACGTATTTTAAAGACACACCTTGCCATGCATTTGCTTCCTAAACAGTTATGGACCGTTAAACCTAAGGTATATTTTAATTCGTTACTTTCAAAATTTATAAAAAAAAGAACAAAAATATCTATTTTAGATAATCTATGTCGCAAGGGATCCCAAAGATGCAATAGTATCTTTATACTATTATCACACTTCGATAGGAATGTTTAAAGGTAGTAAAGACGAATTTGTAACATCGATGATTAACAACAAACTTCGTCATACGCCATTTGGAGTTCAAGCTATTGACTTTTGGAAGCTCCGAAATTTGCCTTACGTTTTCTTCACAAGTTTTGAGCGCATGAAGAAGGACTTACGATCAGTAATTTTAAAATTAAGCGAATTTCTGCAGGAAGACATAAGCGAAAAGCAAATGGTTAAGCTCCTTGATCATTTGTCATTTGAAAACATGAAAAGTACGTATAATTTTGTAAATGTACAAGTCGGGGTAAGTCTATTTTTGAGTATGAAGGCTTTTCCAATAAGCTCTGTGTGAGGATAAAATAAAAATACAATAACTCCTCATAAACTAATACCAAAAACGTGAAATTGGAGTGTTATTGGAGACTAGTTTCATCGGTGAATATTGTGGAGTTTTGCGTGATGAATAAGTCTCGAAATTAATTTTACGTTGGGGGGGGAGTTATTCCACAGACGATATATGTATGTATATGGTCTCTCAGATGACCTTTCAGACTATAATTCAGTATTGCCAAACACCCGTAGTTCGCGGGCATTTGTTAGCCCGCTGCCTGTTTTCGAGGCCCCCGCAAATGCCCTTGAACAAACTTAAGGAAGTTGCGTTTTTATTTGCAATTCGGATTCCCTCTTCTATCCGGGATCGGATTGTTTACATTATGTACCTATCTCTAAATAATTATGTACATGAAAATAATTAAATTAAAAAATGATTTTTGCTGGACAAAAGGTATTATTATAGAAAAAATGACAACAGTCGAGTTTGACGTTCAAGTAAATGAATGAGTGATGGTGGTTTCGATTCTAATATCAAATTCTGAAGAAAATATTGTTTTCGTTTCAGAACCTGAACTGTCATTTTTCCAAGTGAACTTTTTCAGAAGAGTTCAGAAGCCTTCCAGATTGCCAAATAAAAACGGCATTAAAAATCGACACATATCGCTCTAAGTGTCGTACACATACTCAGGTGAACGGTTTCATTAAGTGAGAATGATGCATTGTCATCCTGCTCGCTCGGTAGTTCATTCAGTCAAATGCAAATAGGTCATCACGCTCTTCGCAAGACTTGCGATCGTCATTATATTCGTTCATTATAGTATTTGCTAAATGTGTTGGGTTTTTTTTTTTTTTTGAGTTTAATTTATGATAAAAAGTATTAAAAAACTAATATTTTTTACTCAGTAGTATCTACCCGCGTAGCTTATTTAGATTTTCAAAAAAGACCTTGGAGCAAAACTAGTTGGGCACCACTGGCACTGCTTTCATTGGTGGACATTGGGAGCAATTTATGTGTGTTAGTGATATAAAAACTCTGTAGAGTGTAGACCCTGGAAACTTCGTAAATTATACAGAGTTTCTTCAGTTTCTCACAATTTCTTTTTGTTAGATACATTAGACAACAGTTTTTCCTTTTTTATTCGCATAGCTTTCTTTCAAAATTAAATTTTTTAGACAATGATAAATGCAACCACGTTAATGAGTCAAAAGTGTATCTGAACTATTTTGGTGATGAAACAACTCCAATTAAGTAAGAAAATATCTGTCAGAATTATTGTTATTTATTTAATTTCTTTCTGTCTCGCATTTGTTTATAGTTCCAGATTTGTTAGAAAAGGAGAAATAAATTCATATAAAACCGAACTCAGTGAAGAAATTAGAGAAGAATTGGAGAATTGGAATAAAAATCAGATGGAAACTAACGGAATTACCTCAGAAGACCTTTTTTTATCATAATTTCTTAAAATTAATTAATTACATTTTTGTTTAGTTATAAAATATTTAAATAAGGGGAATAAAATGTTTTGCGATATTTATGAAATGCCAGTTGAGTGTTGAGAAATGCTGATAAAGTAATGCCGGATTTACATGAGTGACAAATTGCCATTATTTCTTCCATTTTATTCACATTACTGTCAAAATTGTGTAAATGGCTTGAAAATTTGTCATTATTTTCGTCATTAAAAAAAAATGGTAGGGAATACTGGCATTAAATGTTGCCATTATAATGGCATCATGTAAATGCACAATGATGCCATTTTGAAAATGGCACACCGCGAGGAAGAATGAACTTGCTCATTATTTAATGGCAGATTGCCATTATCAATCAAACAGTCATTATTTTGCCCCGTGTAAGTGCTTATCATTATTGATTTGATTTTACCATTATTTTGCCAGTTTAATGGCATGAATTAATGGCAATTTGTCAATCTTGTAAATCCGGCATAATTCTCTTCTCAACTTCGACATAAGTGACATTTGACGCCATTTTCAAAACTGATGATACATTCGTTGCAACAATTCAATTAAGTACGAACAGTATGCTTAAATTAACTCCCAAGCATCTAAACTATGTACATAATTATTTTGAAGCATAAAAGTTTGTTTGAATAGGCATAAATTTAAAACTCAATTTTCCCAATTCATTCACTCACCCTAACCCAAAAGACCAAAAATTATTCATATTATAAGGTTTATACTTTTTAAAAGCATCCAGAGAGAGAGAGAGACACCTACTTCTAATTTATTATCAAACCACATTCTTCCTCTGGCTCTTATTAATTTAGTTGTTCGAAAAATGAAAAACGAAAATCTTTCTGATGTAACGTTAGTTCACTATTTGCAACTCTAATTCGCTTAACATGAATAAATATGTATGCAGTATGTATAGTTTCGCAGAAGACTCCATCTTTTCGTGGAATTGATAGTGAAGTGCATGAAAGTTTTTTTCCCTTCACAATTTTTTGGCAGCCATACTCCTTTTTGTAGTATCTTCCTCTACATTCTACAACTAGATATACTGCGAACTCCACCAGCAAACCAAGCACCAACACCAAAGGCTGGGAGTGGGAGGGTTTTGGTATCTCTTTCCATCTGTGTTCTTTTAAAAAATCTTTGACTAGAAAAGTTTTCACCCATAATTACTTTTTAAGAGACGAAGCTCTAACAGAGCTGTAGGTAACTGAAAACTGTCATGCTTAGAAATAGAAAGGATAACAAAATAAAGTGAACCACTTAGTTGCACAACCTTGCTGCGTAGGAGCAAAATATGATGCATTTTTAATAGATGGAGATGGATGCAATGATTTTTCAGGCCGAGTAAATTTTATTGGAATTTTTGCAGAAATAAAATATTAAACAAATAAAATTAAAGAAAAAGGCAAAATCCGTCATTAAAATAACTGTCGATGATTTATATTCATAAAAACACAAAGCCTTCTTGACTAAAAAATCCTAAAACTAACAAAATTCACTTTTAGGCTAGGCGCGCACATGCAACTTTCAGTTTTGCAACAGTTTGGTAGCTAAAGTGAATACCATGGACTTAGTGTGCGCACATGCAAAAACTATTCAGTCCGCGATTCGAGCAACTTAAATCGCCCCAAATAAGTTCTTCAGTTTGTATCACACCGAACTATATGTAACTACACAAACATTAAATCAAAATATTGTATGTGTGTTGATTTATCTCGTTAATTGATTTTTAAGTTGCTTATGTGCGCGATCATCGTTCAAATACTGATTAAACTATTTCGTTTCGGAAAAATTGCATGTGCGCGCCTAGACTCAATGTAAAAATAAATAGGCCTTCTTGACTTATTTTATATTCCCACCGAAGCGTAATCTCGGATTTCGGATTTCACTAAAGTGTTTTGGGGTTTTGAAATCCGAGAATTCGTTGAAATCACAACGAAATCGCAGTAGCGATGGGGCCATTCATAGTGAACGAGTCCATTTTAAACTTCACCATACTTAGGTGAAAAGCTTTTTATGTGCAAATTATACTACGTTTTCGCCTACCACTTAATCCAGATTTAAGTGGATTGACCATAAATCCTCTTTGAAATGTTCTGAAAACTGAAGATTTGGCATACAAATTTAATCTCCTCAAAAGAAGATTAGAAATTAATCTCATACTCATTGAAATCTTCTTGGAAGTAGAAGATTGTCAAAAGAAACAAACCTTATTTCATAGAACGCACCTATTCTAATGTCATTTCCTCCATTGACATTTAACAAAATAAAAAAAACCTGTGCAACATTATTTAATTTGTTTTTGCCTGGTGAAATTTGTCGTTGCATTCGAATTCTGTTTTTGTTTTTAAAAATGTATAAAAATCAAATATGCAATAAGCTACAAAGACCAAAGCGGTGCCTCGAATTTGTAATGGAAAATGTCTTAGTGACGAGTTGCAATCTCATAAGCGAGATGGATAGTGTGGCTTTGTCTTCGAGTGCTTGAGGCATTCAGGTTGACAGAGAATCCATTAGATGGAATTGTTGTTCAGATAAAGTTGCAAATAGTGTACATTCCGCAAGTTGGTTTTTCATTTTACTTCTAGATTATCGACCTCGTGTCCTGGCCAGATTTCATGCATTTATTCTAATATACCTACTGCTTGAATTGTGAAGGATAAGTTGTTGGGATAACAATATTTTTAAGTTATTACTCTTTTTTTTATTGAAATTATTGCAATTTTCATAGAATGCTATCTTGCTAACTAGAAAATCCTTCCAGACTCGGGTTTTGGTGGTGTGAACACCAATTTGAAATCTCGAAAGCTTCCTGCTAAAATCTCAGATTTCGTTTTGGTGGGAATATAGTAGGCTTGTTTTTTTTCTAAGCCCCGGGGAAATTGGTGGAAAAAAAATGTTCAATAGGATTAACAATTTTCATGTTAAGTCCAACAACACCGTATCCCCGGTGGTGTTTAGCTTAAGCCCAGAGCATTCTCGGGGCTTAGCTTTTGGAGAGGATAAAAACTGTGCTACCAAAATACATTTTGGCATGTCAGTTAATTATGATTTTTTTTTTTGGGTTTGGTTGAGCATTGTAAAAATGCAAAACTTGAGTTTTTTTTGTTTATCGACAACCGACGCTTATTTATATTCCACGCATCGCCGAGCAGTCTCCATGAAGCGACGAACTCTAGCTAAGGCACCTGTGGCATTGGCGTCTTTACCATCGCCCTGCAGTTTTTCTGGGTTTTTCCATACCGGTAAGTCAGTTATTATCGCATCACAGGATCCATATGGGATTGTTTTTGATCGCGTCCATTGTGAAGGACGACAGTCAGAGAATGTTCTTCGTCAGTTGCCGCTAGGTGTTCAATGGTGTTTTTTGGACTTGCGTGAATCGCGATCAGGAGCATTTTATACATCTGATTAAATTAATTACAATACAAAAACTATATGAACTTTTGGAATAGCTTAGGAGTGGTAAATTTAAAAATATGATTGTATTATGTTTGTGTTAATTTTGCAGAAGGAGCGTCAGTAGTTTAAGGTCTGACCGAAAAAAGCAATAAAACTCGGTGCGTGAAGTGTTTAGAACTCAGTTTAGATATCAAGTTTTATTCGGTTTTTAATATTACAATACTTTCACTTAAAAATACTTTAACAAGGTATTTCATATACTTTACAATATTCATAGGTTTTAATGAATTAACACCCCCGCGCTTGGTCAAAACCACAGGCACAAAGTTCGTTTGATAGTCCCCGGCCTTTTTTTTCAGGTAATCTCTGTTTTGTCATATTGACGGAAATCCAACGAAATAAAAAATGAATTTATTCATATACTTAACAAGGCCCAGCCAAATTTTTGTATTTTACGATAAAAATTAACAATTGTACTTACTTGATTAAATTAGTCGAAAAAGTAAAAATTTGTGTAACTGTTTTTTTTTTGTAAAGCACGTGCGCGTCATCTCCCAATTTTTATTCGACTGCCAATTGCAACACGATCGAAGCAACTGGTTTCTTTTTTCGCATAAGTTCCAACCAATGCATGGGATGTACGAAAACAAAGAACAATAAGTCCCGTTACTTGTTGGCTATTTGATTTTTCATGCACTGGGTCTTATTATGGTCCGGGCCTTATTTGGTTCACCTACCTTAGTGTTAGTTTTCTTTTCTGATTACATAGCCTGGTCTGATTTTTAAAGAAGTAGTTTGGCATTTTATCGCCTTGTCCAAAATTTCTTTAAACATCAAAAGTATCGGTGAGATAAGAAAATCTTTTCACCATTTTTTTTTCAAATCTTTGGCAAGCACCTTAAGTTAAATATATACAGCTTGTATGTATACGTAGGAATAATTAATTGACGCAAAATTTAGTTAGTAGAATATGAGAAAAGACTTTACTTTATATTACCTTTATAAATTGAATTCCCAAATACCTTTAAATTTAATTATCTTTCAAGTTTAAGAAAAAATATAACACCGAATGCAAGCTACACATTCTAACTTATCCTTCTTCTTATTTTACGGATAAAAGAAACATTCGCTTATAAGAAACGCAATGGGAAACATCGTGACTTTTTCTTTAGTTTTCTTTCAAAATTAATCGCTTATAAGAAAATCGCATAGCTATAAGAAAAACACTGTTAAGAAAGCCTTTCTTATACACCAAAATCAATTCTTAGAACAAAAAAGTACGCTTATATGAAATTTACTTTGTCAGACATGCCTGTGCCAAAACCTTTTGAATATGCATCTTTGTGTTAAGAGTTTCATTACATGAATCAAAGTAAACAAGATTACGACACTTCTTATTTCGTTTTATTTTGGAGACGTCATCAAAGACAAACAAATCTGACAGCAAAAGAAATGGTTTTGTTTTTCCCTTGTGAATTAATGGATTTTTCATGCGCGAATAATATAAACGTACAAATGTGTTAAAATAATTGAATATTGTTGAATTAAATTTACTTTAATTGAATTTAAATTAATTGCGAAAAAAAACAATAATCAAAGAAAGAAAGAGTGCTAAATAGTCCGGTCAATATAGACATTTAAGATAACAAAAACGGAAAGCCAAATATTTGTGGAGAGCTGGAGTTTACTATTAGAAATAAAGTTTTTAAAATCCCCATCGATCCTATGTGTGCTACAAAATTATTCGGAGTCAAAGGTCAAAATTATAGGTTTTTTCTGATTTTTCTCGAAAAAGTAAGTTTTCTCAAAAAAAAAACCTTAATCCAAAGTTGGAGATCTTAAGATTCTCTACAAAAATGGTCCTCATGATTTTTACTTGCGATTATAGGTACTATAAGGCAAGTTGTGCATTCGCAAAAAAAAAACAAAATTCTAACAATCAAACGATCATAGAGAAGCCTAAAAAAGTGATCGCCAAAAAATGGCTGTCTGTCTGTCTGTCAGTCTGTCCGTCTGTATGTATAACGAGCTACAGCCTAAACGGCTTAAGCGATTACCTTCAAATTTAGTATTTTTTTTTCGTTTAGTATATTTTACACGCGCATAAGGGATTACACTACCCTTTAAATATTTCAAAACAGTGCGGTCGTGAGGGTGAAGTTAAGGAAGAGAAAGAATGATAAGAAAGATGTGTGGCGCGAAGTTCTGTGACTGTATGTGGTTGTTGTCTCAGATTTTATCTCCAGGGATGGCGGACGAACTAATGGGGAGAAATTCCCGTGTCTTATTTATCTATGTCCCTTATAATTCGCATTCATTTTTTTATACTTTGTCATATTTTATCGGTATACTAGTTGTACTCAATCACATGTTGTTAGTTCTATGCCTAAACAGCAAGTAATGAGTAACTCATTGTATGAAATTTATTTTTAGAATTGGTTTTTTTTTTTTTTTTTTTTTTTTTATTTATTTATTTAGCTTTTATTTTTCTTAATATGGTTTTACAATAGTATCTGCGTAGCCGAAGCTTGTCTGCAGAAGAATATTTTTCAATTATATTAAAATAAAAGCGTAAGCAAAGTTTACGATTTTATATAAAGTGCAATTTTAAAGTTCCAATTTTTTTTTCTTTTTTTGTTTTTTTAAATAAGTCTGGATTATAATAAATTATACATAAAATTTTAATTTGTACAATTAATGAAAAATTTTTTTAGTTCTTTTTTTCTTTTTTAAAGTTTTGAATAGTGATAATTTCTCTCGGTAGTCCGTTGATTATACTTGGTACAATGTGTTGAAGTTTACGTCTTCCGTAGTTGTTGTAGTTTCTTGGTATCTGTAACATTCCTTGTGCACGTCTTCTCGTGTTGAGTTGGTGTTGGATTGGTTGTTTAAATCGGTTGTCATCAAAGTATTCTATTATGGTAGTCATCTTAAAAATATTTTCAACTTGTAGTGGCTTAAAAATTGTATCATATGTTTGTCGATAGTTGTTGTTAACTTGTTTTATAGCTGCATTTTGGAGTTTTTGAATTTTGATAATGTGGGCTGCATTACCCCAAGCAAGTATACCATACCGTATCCTGGATTCCATCAATGAGTAATAAACTTGTTTTAAAACATCGTGGTTAGTGTGGTATTTTAGATGAGATAGTGCAAACATCGCTTTCTTTAGGTCCATCCTCAATTTGTCTATGTGTTTTTCCCATAAAAAGTGACTGTCTATTACTACTCCCAGATACTTGTAGTTGCTTTCTAATTCGATGCATTTTTTTTTTGCGTTTTAGTGCAGTCATCATTCTGTAAATAAATCCGTTGATTTGTTGGTTTGAACTGCGGACTTCTGATATGCATCATTTTTGATTTTATTGAATTCATTACCAAGCCGTTGTCGTGACACCATCTAACTGCCATGTTGAATTCTTCTTGAATTATCTTTGTTGCCGTATCAAGAGAACTATGGCGGACGACAATAGCAGTATCATCAGCAAAAGCGAATGTAATACTATGTTTGAAAAGTCGTAGCAGTTCGTTAGTGTATAAGACAAATAAAATTGGACCCCGTTTAGATCCCTGCGGAACTCCATGTCTCATCAGTTTTTTCTCACTCACAGCATCTTTGATTTTAACACAAAATGTTCTGTTTTGAAGATATTCTGTCAGCCAATCAGCCATAGAGCCCCGAATTCCAATTCTTCTTAGAGCTTCAATAAGATTTGAGTGATTTAATGTATCGAACGCCTTACTGAAGTCCATGAAGATTACTAATACGTGATGTCTTTTATCTAAGCTTTCGTTGACACAATTCGCAAACTCACCAAGTAACTTTCCTGTATTTGTACCCTTCTGAAAACCGTACTGGCTTCTATGAATCAGTGCATATTTGTCAACAAAACCTTGCAACCTGTTGGTAATCACACCTTCCAAACATTTTTCAATAACTGGAAGAATTGATATAGGCCTATAATTGTTTAGTTGGTCCTTTGCTCCTCCTTTGTAAATCGGCCTTACAACTGCTGTTTTCAAGGTAGATGGAATTTTTGATTGAGTTATACTCAAATTAATTAATTTGCATAGAATAGGAGCAAAGACATCTTTATAGCTTTTTATATCAATTGCTCTGATTCCATCAAATCCTGGAGCTTTATTTTCTCCAAGTGTATTGAGAATACTTTCAATCTCAGTGACGTTAGTTGCATATGAAAATATTGAATTTTCCACTGTGTCATTGATGTTGTATGACGTTTTCATATGGCACTTATGAATTATTTTTTCTGTCTGAGAAGAGAAAAACTCCGACAATTCCATTGATAGTGTTGTCATATCTGTTTTAAAATTTTTTTCCAATGTTTCGTCGATATTTGTTTTCTTTCGTCCTAGTATTTTGTTAATGAGACCCCATGTTTTCCTCGAATCAGTCTTAAATTGTATCAACTTGTTCTTGTAATAGTTTGATTTTTGTACTGCTATGTGTTTATTGATTTCGTTACGAAGGGTTTTATACTCTTTTTCATACGCCACATTTCTTCTATTATTTTTCCAACTTCTGTATAGAAGATCCCTTTTTTTGCATTCATCTATTAATGTTGTCGTTATCCATGGGTTGTTTTGTCTTCTTTTAACTGTCTTTCGCTGGTATGTTGATTTTTTGTATATATTGTCAAATTTTTGAAGTAGTCTGTTGTACATACTCTCTGCATCTTCTTCATCCAAAACCTCTCTCCAATTTTCTTCCTTAATAAGCTGGTTAACTCTTGAGCTCGAGATGCATGAAGAAATTGGAATTTTGTTAATCTTCATTTTTTCGTACTTTTCATAAAAGATAATTGCTCGGTGATCGGTGATACCATTATCAATTACAGCTGCATTTATTACGCTGTTAACTTTGTTAAGTAGAATATGGTCGATTAAAGTTTTGGTCCCATTTCTAGGGTTAATTCGTGTGTATTTAGTTATTACGTTCATTAAGCCTTTTGATGCCATCATGTCCAAATAGTCCTTCACATAATTCGAGTTGTTGTCCCTTAAGTTAATATTCATATCTCCCATAACAATTACATTTTCTCTTTTTTTAATTTGCCCAATTTGATCTGATAACTCTTTACAAAATGTCGCCTTGCTGAAACCTGGTGGTCTATAAATTCCAATAACGGATGTGGTTATGTTATCTTCTAGATACTGTATTTGAATATTTTCGTACGATGTTGTTGTTGAATGTATAATTTTATGAGATAAGTTACTTTTTATAAACATCATAATACCTCCACCTCTATTTTGATTTCGATTTAACACCTCCTGTTCGAATCCTTCTAGTTGATAAAATCCTTTTTCTTCGTCATATAAGTTTGTTTCTACCAGTATAATTATTTTTAGTTCGTTGATAAAATGGTTTATATTTGTACAAAAAGTATTCCAATGTAAACGCATGGATCTTATATTGAAACACAAATAGAAATTATTGTATTTTTTTAATTCATTTAAATCAATGTCCTTAAAACCATACATCACTTTACAATTTATGTTCATCGATATTTCGTTGCATACTTCTATGTTGTCTACATTTTCGTTGCATTCTTTTGTGCTGGTCATTTTTATGTATAGTTTTAAATTTCTATTTATTTAGTTCTTCCTGCTCCCACAACACTATTGCGATCGCGTTATATTACTTACGTCTTTTTCTGTATATATCATAATTGACTGTGTGTTATCATTTCTACGTGCTAAAATTTTTCCTGCACTCTCCCACACATATTTCCAATTTTCTGCCATCGCCTTTTCTTTCCTTAACCACAAAAGATGTCTATTATTTTTTTTATTAAATTGTTGAATCATACTCAGCCGGCAGAGATTTGGTTAAGTTGTTCTCTCAATTGCCGTATTTCAAGAAGAACAGCTTGGTTGACGTTGCCGTTGTTCTCGGGTGCCGCTAGATTGATATCGGGACTATTAATTGGACGAATACGTTTTGCGGCTTGGAGATCAGGTGTTTGAGATCTTGGTGGCTCAATGTTTACATTGTTCTGTCCATCTGGTATGTTCCTACGAAACTGACATTTCCAGATTTCTTTTCTAACTCCCATAGTTCTCCATGATTTTTCAGAGACTGTTGTGCATTGATAGTGCAATTTGCGCTTGCATAGCGAGCACTCGGCGAAATCACCTTCAGCTTGCAGATACTCCGCACAAGAACCGCAGGCAGACATTATAGAGAGGAAAAAAATGGATCTTAAACAATTCAAAAATTAAAGAGTTGAAAATTAAAAAAAAGAACTATAGTTATATTATTAAATAATTCACTATTTCAAACTGTCCATATAAAAATTTCAAATAAATTTCAAATAAATTTTTTGTTTTAGTTTTATTTTAAAATTTGAGAAGTATTGAAACTGATGATTGGAAACACGTCCGTACACTGTGACTCACTGGAAAAAAAATGGAAAATAAGAGGACATAGACTACGGCAGGGACCGAACCTGTGACCATGAAGTTGACAAGCGAACACACAACTATCGCCCCACGGCCACCCCAAATTTGGTATGTGTGATTATTTTGTCATTCCTCAGAGGCGAAATTGAAATTTTATTTGCAGGCCTAAAAATAACGGTACCTGCCATATGACCTTAAAAGAAATAATTTTTCTCTAAAACGGCTCCAACGATATTGATAAAAAATTTTGAGAATTTTTTTTTTGGTAATATCATTTGATATGAACCAAGTTTACAGGAAAAGTCTATTAACGGTACCTTTCATATAACGTTTTTTTTAATTTTTGGCTTTCTCGGTAACGGTACATTTGATTTCTGTCAAATTGTATATCTGAGAAGATCTAAGTAGCTAAATTATTTTTGCATATCAAAATTTTGAATAACTTTTTGTTTTAAATTAAAATAATTTATTAATTTCTTTTTTTTGAAAAATCAATAATTTAAAAATAATCGAAAACAAAATTATTTTAAATTTTACATTCACATGAACATTAATTGTCTCTAAAAAATTGCTTACCAAAATTTCAAAAGAATTTTGTTTTCAAAAAACGAAAAATAAGAAACAGGATTTCATCAAAACCTGTCCTACAATTTTCGAGATACTTTTTCATAAAATTTTCATTGATCCGTGGTATCTAATGGTGTTCTTCGTTTTTCCAAAAACCGATTTAAATTATGGTTTTGGCAGTTTAAATAAGTTTAAAAACGATTTTTTCACACCTATACACCATTCACTTTCATTATATGCATTTATGTACTTGTACATATTTACATTATTACCCTCCTATTTTACATAATTAAAATCCATTTAAATATACATTTGTAGGTACCTATTTAACTATTCCTTGAATCATGCATTCGACAATTCATTATACTAAGCATCAAGGTAATATTACCTACATGGGCTTTAAATCTGCATAGGATAACTATAATAGACTAGCTACCTACCAACAGCGTCAGTGAGTAACACTAAAGTTGTTGGCTACAAGAGCAAGTTTGTACGATCCAGTCGTGCATTTTATTTTTCTAAGAGTTACCATTCGTGAGATAATCCAACCATGAATACGATGCCTCATTTTCTTCGGCTGTAATTTTGTTTTTTTTTTTTTAATTTATGGCATATGTTTATCCGGCCATATTTTCTAGGCCTATCTAAAGTGGCCAAATCTTCATCATCTTTGTTGCTATCGGTATTATCCTCTTCTGGGTTCCCAAGCAATGCTTTGGAATTTGGTTCCTAAACTGACATTTCAGATTATTTGTTTGTATAAGCATAATTAATGTCTTCAAACCGGTCAAAGGAGCATCCAAATCTGGGGTATCATCAAAGCATACAGCTGCGTCCGAAATAAAACCCTCGTTGTGTCTTAAAATGTGTAACCTTCCCCCAATATTCATCCAATGGGTGAGATCCTACTTTGAAAACCGCCAATATAGTGTTGTATTCAGATGCTCTGTGTCCAAGCCTATATATGCTACCTCAAGTGTTCCTCAGGGTAGTCATCTCGGGCCACTTTTATTTGTCCTTTCCATTAATGATGTTGAAAGCATTATTTCCTTCTCAAACCTCTCTATATATGCCGATGACATGAAAATTATGAAAGTAATATCTACTCCTACTGATTCTTCCCTGCTTTAAAATGACCTTAATTCTTTTCACACATGGTGCACAAAAAATTTCCTCGAACTCAATGTCACTAAATGTCAACACATGACTTTTTCTCGTAAACGCCTGTCCTTACCCTCTCGTACTTATCACTTTTGCAACGTTCTGGTTCCTTCAGTTTCCTCCATTCGTGATCTCGGCATTTTATGTGATAAAGAGCTCAATTTTCGTTCACACATAGATAATATTATCGCTAAAGCAAACTCTTCCCTTGGATTTATAAAGCGCTGGTCGAAAGAATTTTCAAACCCATACGTAACAAAATCACTCTTTACCACATATGTTAGACCTATTCTCGAGTATGCCAGTCAAGTTTGGTCTCCTTATCATACCACCCACTCGTATAGGATTGAAGCCGTACAACGTAGATTCCTCCGTTTCGCTTTACGAAACCTCTCATGGTCTGATCCTCTTTTCCTTCCCCCTTACGAACATCGTTTACAACTGATCGACCTAAACACACTTGCCAAGTGTCGTGATGTTGCAGACATACTTTTCGTTCACCAAGTCATCACAGGAGTAATAGATTCACCGCCACTTCTTAAATCAATTTATTTTAACACCAATCCATGTAACCTCAGATCTGTTCCCTTATTTCGCCTTCCTACTTACCGAACCAATTATGCTCACTTTAACCCAGTTACTAGAATGTTGCGATTAGCCAACAATGCACAGCAACTTCTCGATTTTAACCACAGTATCTCATACCTTAGAAGAAACCTTTACTCTAACTATCCCTAATTCCCTACTCTTTAGGTTAAGTTAAAATTATTACTAGACGGTTTAAGTTATTTTAAGTTTATCTTAATATTGTTAATATTGTTAATATTGTTATATTGTTTATTATTTATATGCTTGAATTATGCGAAATAAAATAATTTAACTTAAACCGGAATTTTTCTTGATCAGGTTGAGTCCTCCCTTGTCAAGTAACACACCAAATGTGGTTTATAGTACGTCCTGGTTCAATGTGTACGACAACACATACTTGAATCCAAATCGGCTTAACAAGTCTTTGAATAAAAGCTGTATTGCCGTATTGGGTTGAATAACTCCTAAGAAATTAGATGTGTGTTTATTTTCAACAATTAATTAATGATAAATAAGTTCAACCTTTCTGAAATGGAAGCAATACTATGTTCCCACCAAAACGAAATCCGAGATTACAGCACAAAGCTTTCGAAATTTTAAATTGGTATTCACACCGCCTAATCCACGATTTCGTCTGTGAAAAAGCCCAAACAACAATCATTTTTGTTTATCTAATCCATCATACTCTCTCTTTTTATCTCCTTATCGTTAGAGTGAAAGATCGTAATTTGCACATAAAAAGCTTTTTACCTAAGTGTGGTGAAGTTTATAATGGACTCTTTCACTATGAATGGCCCGCATTTTTAATGGGATTTCGTTGTGATTTCAACGAAGCTCGGACTTCGAAATCCCAAAACTATATGGCGAAATCCGAAGATTTGGACTGAAATCTACGAAATCCGAGATTTCGCTTCGGTGGGAACATAGTATACGGTAGTTTTCCCAATTACTTTTATGCTTGATATCAGTTCCGATATTACATCAATGATTTTGTTTTGGGTTTCAAGAGCAAGACCATATGCATGAACCCTTTCTTGTGTTAGACTTACGACTAACAGGGTTTCTACTATTTTTTATTATCCCCGGCCAAAACCCTGGTTACCCGGACAAACAAATCAGCGTTTCCCGTTGCTTGTACATTCTTGGTATGGAACCAGGCTTAAGGCGAGAGCGTTTTTTATCCATGCAGCCTATGAAGATAGAATATATTTTTTATTTACTTATCTTAAAGCAACTCAAATGCACTTACCCAATTCAAATTGGAGGTTCGTGTCTATGTCATCTGCAATGAAGCTGTGACTACAGGTTCTAGCTGTTTTTACATTCAAAGCCTCCTATCTCTTAGAAAAACGAATCCAATTTTCCAACTCTTAATTTATTGCTCTTACTTTTTTATCGTTGGTATTACTACATCCACAAACAACACAAAACATTTTTAAGATTTTTCACAAAAAAACTAAATATACAATTTCAAAAACAAAATTCAAACTTTTCAATTTCAAACTTTTTTTTCGCTTTTATTTCGTTTTCATTTTTTTATCTCTTTCGACGTCGTCGTGTGAGTTGTCAAAAATTACAACATCAAAGCGAAAAATTAGAAGTGTTTTAATCTTGTATTAATTTAATCATGCCTTCATTACAAGTTCCCACTTTCCAACGGAATGACAGCTGCAAATTGGAAATGCCGCGAATATTCTGACCTTCAGATGAGCAATACAAAGATTGTAAATTTCGGTAGTTGCGTTTGCTTTCAAGGGTATGATAAGACTGATATTCTTGCATTTGTGTGTAGTTTCACTTCACGACATATTGTTCGTAGAGTTCACATCTATGCATGGAGAGAAAGTCAAATTTACAAATACAACAGTGTAAACAAATGCTATTCTGACATTTGCGATATGTATCAACCTTAATTACATATGCTCATAATATTTGGCTTCATTTTATTTATTTGAAAAGAAGACATATTTATTTTATTTTTTTTTTACTTCTTAAAAAAGAGTATCTATATATTTTTGTTAGTTTGTTATATTAAAGCTTTCTATCTTAAAAACTATTATTATTGATGAAGTTTTTATATGAACATATATTCATTATGCATATAAAGTTTGTATGACCTACTTAGTTTTCATGAAATTTTGTAGGTACATGTACAAAGTATTTTCATTTGCCCATAGTTTTCTTATAAAGACATTTTTTTTTTCTTATAACGGTGTTTTATTTATAAGAAATTTTTTTTCTGATATCCGATGTATAAATATAAGAAAAACTCCGATATAAGAAAGAAATTTCTTGGATTTTCAGAGTTTCTTATATCCGTGTTGTACTGTAGCGATATATCTATGAATATGGTGACGCTTTGTAATAAAGGGTCCGCCATCTAACGTTTTTTTTCAACTAGTGCTTATTTCGTAAATGGTAACACTTAGCTCATGTCTGATTTGACAGATAATTAGTTTTATCCTTTCGCTGAACGAATATGGTTGTGTATACGCTTGAACAACGCTGGGAAATATTGCGACATTACTTTGAAAATCATGGTAATGTTGCAGAATGTGTGCGAAAATTGCGCAAGGATTTTGGAAGAAGAGAAGCACCGTCAGCTCCGTATGTTCGTTATCTTGTGAAAAAAGTGAAAGAAAATGGCATCCTCATCGATAAACCAAAGCGTGAAAAGCCGAAAAACAGTTCGTTCACCCAAGAATATTTCTGCTGTGGCAGAAAGTGTGCGTGAAGCGCCATCAACATCAATTCACCGTCGTTCTCAACAATTGAACATTTCGGAGACATCATTGAGACGAATTTTGCATAAAGACCTTGGTACGACGCCATACAAAGTCCAATTGGTTCAGGAGTTGAAGCCAACTGACCATCCAATGCGTTTTCGCTTCGCTAAGTGGGCCTGCGATTTTGCCAAAAAAATCATCTTTTCAGATCAAGCTCATTTTGATCTTGGCGGGTATGTAAACAAGCAAAATTGTCGCACTTGGGGCACAGAAAACCCGCACGCATACATTGAAAAGCCCATACACCCAAAACGAGTCACTGTTTGGTGCGGATTTTTGTCCAGAGGCATAATTGGGCCATTTTTCTTCGAAAATGACCTAGGATTGGCCGTTACAGTCAATGTCGATCGTTATCAGGCCATGTTGAACTAATTTTTGTTCAGCAAGAGGAGGATATTGGCAATATTTGGTTTCAACAGGACGGCCGGCGCTACGTGCCACACAGCCGAAGCTACACTCAATGTCTTGCGCCCTGTTTTTGAAGATCGCATTATCAGCCGCAGAGCTGATGTCGTTTGGCCACTTCGGAGCTGCGATTTGACACCGATGGACTATTATTTGTGGGGTGCCGTAAAAGATAAGTATTACGCCGACAAGCCAGAGACAATTGACGCTTTAAAGGACAATATTCGTGAAGCCATTGGTGAAATACAGCTGCACACAATCGATAATGTGCTTAAAAATTGGACCGATGTTTAGGCTACTGCATGGCCAGCCGAGGCAGCCATTTGAATGAAATTATTTTCCATTACTAACCGGAAGGATTGTAATTTCAAATAAAAAAAAAAATTTGACAAAATATTCAGTAGTTTTTTTTATAGCATTTTCAAAAAAAAAAAAGTTATTTGGCGGACCCTTTAGAAACCCAAACAGAATATTTTTTTTTGAAAACTTACAGAATTTATCTAAGCAAAAAATATTTGTTAAATTCATCACATATTTCATGTCCGTGGGCGCCACCTATAGTTTTATTTAGAACTTATAAATTTACATAGAAACTTAACATCCATAAAATAAACACAGTTCCACTAGTACTTTTCTAGATTTCCAATAGGATTTTTGTTATCAAAATTATCAACAGCTGCCAAAGACTTAATCTGGATGAAACTGACTTTTCTTTATCTATATTTTGGAAAGAAAATACTGTTATTTTCTGACATATATATAGGATTACATTACATTACATGCTTAAATAAATCACGCTTTTTTATCTGTCAGATTTATTTCTAGAACCAAATAATGGCTGTCACTCTCTGACAAATCTAAAATGTTGCAGACAAATATTTCTCACAAAAAACTTGGCAGACAATTAATTAATTTGATAGTGGAGATTTTTAACGTGTTTTTTATTATAAATTAAAGATTTTATTTTAACAACTTAAAACACAAATTATTTATTTTTCCTCATATGTACATTTCGGAAGCTATGCTTCCATCGTCAGTAAGCTCTATTTAAATAAAAATGACATTTGGATATTAATATTAAAATTCAATAAGAACAACAAATTCAATACAAACAAAAAATTACACAAACAAATTTACAGTGAATTTAAGGTCTAATATAAACTTTTTTGGAAATTGGATTTCTTATTGGTCCATCGTCACTATTCATTAAATTATTTTTATTTTTAAATATATAAAGAGATTCGAAAGCATCTAGCTCATTAGGATTATTTACATTACGTATTAATTTCAAATTTTTTAAGCTAAAATTATGGTTATTATCTAGCATGTGTTGTGATACACTTGATTTTTCTGGTTAATTGTATTTTTGATGCGCAAAATGTTCTTTAAATTTTTTGAGAATTGGTCTTCTTGTCTGCCCTATATATTCTTTATTACAATTGTTATATCCAATTGAGTAAATCCCTGATTAATGTAATGTTTCAATTTTGTCCTTTGATCCACTAATCAGATTTTTAATTTTTATTTCATTGCTTTGGCTAATTCTGATATATTGTCTATTAAATATTGTTTTAAAATTTAGTTTTAGAGGATGTGTTCGATGATGTTCCTTAATCTTTTATTTTCATTATTTAGATCTCAAGTATGTTGTTTCGGTGAATTCATTTTTGTCGGTGAATAGTTGAATCCCATCATATTGAAACAAAGATAAATATTACATGTTTTCTGATTTCGTTGGTAAATAGAGTGACAACTGATGTTATATGAACGTTTCTGGCTCCAATTCTGAATCTGAATTTAAGTGTTTCTTGTATTAGTTGTGTTTGTTGTCAAAAGCTATCCGCAGCAATACAGACAATACAAATGAAATATCTTGCTGCCGATAAAAGCAACATTTTGCTGCGTAGATTTATTCGAGTATCGAATGAAGTTAGAGTGGTTTCATTGCAACTCCTGATTATTTTCACGAATCTCGAAGGCATTGTTCGTAGAATTAAATTTTCTGGCAATGGACACGTTCACTCATATATTAGATTAGTTGGCTCGGACACTAAGCTATCCGAATATATTTGTGAACGATTCGGTTAGGTTAGCTGAAAGCATGAATAATTTAAACAAAACTCATATCAAATGAAGCTTACAGTCAACTGTTATACATTATTTGTCATTGGATAGCTAGTAATTCTCTATTTTCATGAAATATAGTATGCACAGGGTGTCCGCCCGAAAGGTATACTACTTTGTTTTGCGCCATTTTGGTAAACATTAGTCTTTACAGTTCACATTTGGCAGTCGTGATGTAGACACGTTGCAAAGTTATTATGGAAAAATATTCGATAAACCAACGTGTCTTACTCGTTAAAACATTTTATCATAATCAATTATCAAAGAAGTGTTCAAAACAATCCATCAACCTCAATTCGACGCCGTGCTCAGGAGCTTGGTCTTCAAAGAACAACTTTGGCCACAATTTTGCACGAGGATTTGCATTTATTTCCGATTAAGATTCAGTTGACACAAGAGCTTCTTCCACAAGACCATTTACGCCGCCGTACATATGCCAATAGAATGTTCCAGCTAGCCGATTTTCATAATGAGTGACGAGACACATTTTCACTTGAATGGATATGTGAATAAACAGAATAGTCGGTTCAGGGCAATGAAAAACCCTCAAATTATTCAACACCTTTGCATCCATTAAAAGTTACAGTCTGGTGTGCAATTTTATGTCTTTTTCTCTTCAAAGTTTGAATTTAAAATCCGTTTTTTTTTTCAAAAAAATATATGCACAGTATATTTCACGTCATTTAAAAATTAACTAATAAATTAATCATTAAGGTATTGGCTATAAAAAAAAAGTTATAACACTTATTCTTAAGTATATCTACATATTACCGTTATTTTTTAATATTTTTTCACATTTTTACTACGTATTTTATGAAATTGTCACTCCCGGCGAAACGAGGGGTGGCTTGTATTAAGCCCCTCTAAAAAAATCAGTTATTATTTTGCGGCGCCTGAGTTATCGTAGGTACTCGTGCCGTATTTTTCGTATGTGTCGCAATGAGCTTTAAATACTGGCATTACCTTATAAAATAATACTGTTTGATAATTAAAATATACAGAGTTTCGTGTTTACTTAATAAAAATTAAGTTATGTCTAAATTGAAACAAACTTATAAAAGAAAAAACAGGCGTGTGAAATCTTTGACTTGAAAGTGTATGTATGTAGATATTTATGGATGTAATGTCTTGTCTCTTGTATCATTACATAAGATTTATTTAACACAAACTTGATATTTCCAAACAAATGTGAAACAGATTTTGAAATTTGCTTCAGTGTTGCTATAGATTAGAAAAGGTGTGTTGACAGTCTGTTGTAAAAAAATAACATTTTTCAATTTAACAAGACTTGTTATACCAGATCGTGAATACCCCTATTGAATTTCGCTAAGATCCCGCTTATCTTAACCCTATGTGTAGGTAGACTTCCATTCGCTGAGAATAATTCATGCATAGACCCACTGAATGAATATTGTTATGTATTACATTACACATGAGACAACAAAAATTTCAAATTTGCAATAAAACAGGTGATTTCCCAGAAATATTCCAACTCAAAGCGCTTATCTATTATAGGTATAGGATTTGGTTGAGGGTGACTTCGTAGCTATCTAATATTTCATTAGAATTGACGATGAACTGAACTAATTTAAAAGCAAATCTTGTTTTGAAAAAAGTCAAAAATACGATTTTATTCCCCTTTCCATTCGAAGAATGCTTTCACACGAATGCGATTTTTAAGAAGAATTAACTTTGTCCAAGTGAGAGGAATATATATCCGTTTTCTTTACTCCACTAAAATGTAAGGTATTCACTGAACAATAAGAAAACGCAATAAGAAGAAAATAGATAACTGCATTTTTTTGCAATCTCAGCACGTGCTTAAAAATCGCAGGCTCAAATTTTAAGGTGTAATCTTTGCATGTAATGGGTTATCCATTTTACGGTTTCAAAAGTAAACGTAAATAAAACACATATAACATATTTTTTTCATGATATTTCTTTTTTATTATAAAATTTGATTGTCGACATTATGTGTGAAACACTATATCATTTAAATGACCACCACGCGAATTGTTGCAATCATCGATTCTTTTGAGGTAATTTTGACCACTTTTTGACACATATTGGGCGGTATCTCAGCCATAACTTGACGAATGTCAAGTTTTCAAGTGGTCAAGAGTTAAAGGCTTATCTGCATAAATAGGGCTCTTTCGCATAGCCCCACGCAATACGTTCTTTCGCATAGACAAAAAAATCCAGCGGTGTCAAATCGCATGATCTTGGTGGCCAGTTGATATCGCCACGACGAGAAATTACGCGGCCAGGAAATGCCTCTTGCAATAAAGCCATATTCGCTCGAGTTGCGTGGTATGTGGCACCGTCTTGTTGAAACCACATATTCTCCAAGTCGTATTCTTTAAAATCAGGCAAAACAAAGTCGGTTATCATATGGCCATAACGATCCGAATTGACGGCGACAGTAGTTCCATCGTCGTTTTCGAAAAAGTAAGGTCCAATCACACCTCCGGACCAAAGAGCGCCCCAAACAGTGACTCTTTGTTGATGTAATGACATCTCTTCAATTACTTGAGGATTCTCAGAACCCCAAATACGACAATTTTGTGTATTAACATACCCACCAAGTGAGAAATGTGCTTCGTCACTGAAGAAAATTTTGTTTGAAAAATCGCCGTACACCGCCTGTTGTTCAAGCACCCATTCGACATACCTACGACGTTGTGAATGGTCCGCTGGCTTCAGTAGTTGTGTGAGCTGGACTTTATATGGATGTAAATGTAGATCCAAATGCAAAATACGCCATAATGTGCCGTAAGACAGTCCTAATTCCTGAGAGCGACGAGGAATCGACACACTCGGGTCTTCGGCAACACTTTCACTTACAGCAGCGGTATTTTCAGTAGTACGAGCAAAACGATGATGCACAGGCCTTACAATATCTGTAACCAATCCAGTCTCTTCAAATTTCTTCACAATTTTGCTAATTGCTTGCGTAGTTGGACAATTATGTAAACCATAATCTCCTGTTAAAGCAGGATATGTGGCTGTGGCAGAATCACCATTTTTGCAGTAGGCTTTAACAATTTGTATGCGTTGTGCTATAGTTAAGCGATCCATTTTCATAAATGTCAGACTTTCAACTGAAAAAAAAAATGGTTTAACAACTTAGTTTGACAGATGTCGAATTCCAGCCCTATACTTTTGAAACCGCAAAATGGATAACCCTTTATATTAAAATTTAATATACAAATGTATAATAGCAGACAAATCGGGTTCGGTTTTGCCTTAATGGTGCGTGCATTCACTTCGTACATTTTTTAAAATGGTTGGTGAATTTGGTAATGGATATTTTAAAAGGCAAAAAACTGTATTTCAAATTCACGAACCTTGTTAAAAAAAATCCCTTATCAAATTCCCCAACAATTTTAAAAAATTAATGAAATTCCCTAACCATTTTAAGCAAAACGGCCTGCGTTGCTTCCATAACTTAAAAAAATCGGCGCCTAAAGGGGGCAAACTGCTCGCCTGCAATATTTTTACTTGGCAAAATATAAATTAAAGTTTTATGTTTTAATTTTTATTAAAAAAAATAACTTTTATTTTTTTCTTTTTTATTTATTTTTTTCATTCAATTTTTACAGTACAAAAAACTGGCAGCGATTCTGCCTCTCTAAACTTAATGAACAATGTTTGCTTAAAATCTAAACCTTATATACCTATTTTATGCTAACGCAACATAATTTGCCTTACTTCAATAATTATTTGTTTCCCAACATATTTTCTTTCTACATTTCCACGAATTGGAATTGTTTGTTGAAATGCTAATTTGGGGTCATCGCCCAGACACTATGTCAGCATTTTTCGTGGGATACATTTAAGTTAACTTGTCGTCGTTAACTCTTCCCCTCTTAAATAAAGACGTCCTCGTTTTTTCAAAAGTATGGAAGATAATAGATGCTGGGGTGTTCTGTGATTCTGGGATAGGTCAAGCTTGTTGGATCCGTTTTTGGAGGGATAAATATTGGTGATATCTGCGTTTCGGGTGTTCTTTTGTTTTTTAGATGTGTTTTCCTCAGGATCAGCATGGTGAAGAATATGAATACAAAGATGGAATAATTGACCCATTGGTGGACTTCTTTTTCTGCTTGAATCTTGTTGATATGTTTTGTATTGTTCATGTGAAGTTCTTTCATGAGCTGGAGTGATAAAATTTCTTCTATTTCTGTATCATCTGAAAGTGGATGTAATAATGGAGGTAATGCGTGAATTTCGGATATTTCTTCTGCAATAAATTGTTGATTCATTATCTTTAATGTGACATTGGAGAATTTGATGAGATATGTTCCGTTGAGTGGTTGGCTATTGTTGTTGAAATCTATGTTACCATCGAAATTATTTAAGAGTATTGTTCCTGGTGTTATTTCTTCAATTTGTGGGATATGTTGGCTGTTTGTTCTTTTACATGTTGCATTTTTACCTTCTATTAGATTAAATATACATTTATCATTGCTTAAGTCTATGATATTTGATTGCTTACATAATGATATATCATTTATCGTCTTACATTTATTTATAATTCCAAACATAATATTATTTCTTTTTAAAATATTTTCTTGCATGATTTTATTAATGTATTTTTTGTTCTTTATTAATGGTTTTACAACTAATTTTTCATAGATTACGTCTTCCGTATTTGGGATACTTATAATATAAAGTAGAGTTGATACATTTATGGCAACTTTGACTTCGGCAAATTCTAATGCCTCTTCAATATTTTTGAATAGTACATTCACTTTGTTTTTATTTAAATTATTCATAATTGTATCGATCTCCGATTTTGACAATATGTTAGAACTTACAATATTTTCTTTACCCAATTCAATTGCGTATATTGAGTTCATTATTTCTTCTTTTATTAACTTTGTTTTATAGAGCAAACTTAAAACTAATTCGTTTTCAAAAGTTTTATCCTTTTCTATTACATTAAGAATTTCATTAGTTACGTTTGTTAGTTTGTTTATTCTATCAATATAAGCTTTATTTATTAAGACTTGGTTATTATTATTTTCTAAGACATTATTAATTTTATCTACCATTATCGTATAATCGTCATGGTCAGGGCTTCCTGCTACCCATTTCCATGCTGTAACAATGAAGTTTAGTGATCTTTTAGATCTATTGATTTTAATATTGTTAATAAGGTTAATGGTTTGTTTGAGCTCGTGATCTAGGATTGGGAAGAATGGATTATTCCTTGGAATGTGCTGGTTCATTAGGGATGAGGTTTTTGATATAAATTCTTCATAAGGGGGTATTTCAATAACATGAATAAATTTAAGATTTCCTGTTTGGATTTTTGCTATTCCGGTTTTTAGCACGATTATCTCTGAATTGGAATAATCGAGGATTTTGACGTCAGCATTAATAAAGGAAGTAAGATACCTGTGGAGATAAGAAGATTGATTTTAGCTTTTAATATTTGCTTTGTGAACTACTTTTCCAGATTGTGTAATTACAGTTTTTGTTTTGTTTTCTTTAACTATTTCTTGTTTAAAACGGGGTGATAACTTGGAACCTAATCTCTTGTTTATTTTAACGTAAATAGTGTCACCGGGTGTATAGTTTTTTAATGTGTGCCTTTTTTTGTTGTGATATTTCAAATCAATATTTTGTTTTTCTTTTAATTTGATTATATTTTCTTTTCTTGCTTTTTCAAACAGTTTCGGATCGGTACTGACGTTTCTTCCAAAAAATACTTCTATGGGTTTTTTCCCTATTGTTGAATGAATTGAACAGTTGTACTCGTATACTGCTCTGTCTAGTAATTCTAGAAAAGATTTATGAATTTTTTCTGTTTTGAGGCAACGCATTATTTCTGAAAGCGTGGAGTGAAATCGCTCCACTTGCCCATTGACTGTACTGGAATATGGAGGTGTTTTAAAGATTTCTATTCCTAATTGATCTTGCAATAAGAAACAGATAGAGGCTGCATTAAAGGATTTTTCGTTGTCAAAGACAACTAATTTCGGTACGCCGAAAGCGAATAAAATTTGTCTTAAAGGTTCTACTATATCTTGTACGGCTCTGGACTTTAGAATTTTTGTTTGGGCATATTTGGAAAATTTATCTAGCGCGGTGAGAACAAGATGTCCTTCAGTTGAATAAATATCTAAATGTAAAATATGGCCTGGATATTGGGGAATAGGTGTTGGTTTGAGTTCGGGTTTCTGTGGATGTCGATCGTATTTGTGTTCTCGACATATATGACATTGTTTAACTATTTTATTAATTTTTGAGTTCATTTGAGGAAAATAATAGTTTTGGAGTAGTTGGGCCTTATTTTCGCGAGCATGTCTATGTGCTCTATTATGGATTTTAAGGATGTGTTCTTCTTGTTCAGTTTGATTGGTTATATCAATAACCTGTGTTTGTGTGTAACGGATTCTGTAATTTTTGAAATGAAGTGGATATATATTTTGGATGATTCCCATAGTTTCTTCGTTAGTCATTAGTCCATTTATTATGGTAGGGATTAGGTATCGTTTAAATATTGAAATAAGATTTTCTTTAGTGTATCGAGGTTGTGTAAAGGTAAGTCTGCGGAAATTTGGGAAGGGGTATTGAAGTTGGAAATTGTCTTCTTCGCCTATAAGCAGAATCAGTTGATTTTTGAAAATATTGATTGGGAATTCTACTGCTGGAATAAGTTCGTGGGATGAACTTTCATCACTATGTTGGGATGCTGTAAGGGAATTAATTTGGGAGTCAAAAGGTTGGGATTCTGCAAGGGAATTAATTTGAGAATCAATAGGTGGTCTTGAAAGTGCATCAGCAACTACGTTAGCCTTACCGGGCTTATATTTCAGTTCGTAGTTATATTCTTCTAATGCTGCTTTCCAGCGTTTCATTTTCGAATTGTTATTCTTGCTACTTAAAGCATAAGTCAGAGGTTGGTGATCAGTTAATATTTTGTGAGCCATATAAGTAATTTCTGAAAGTGTTAAGAGCCCAAATTATAGCCAGCATCTCTTTTTCGTTTGCGGCATAATTTTCTTCGGTCTTGCTTAATGTTCTGGAAATAAACATTATAGGCTTGTCTTCTTGAGATAGTACTGCTCCGAGGGCGTAATTCGAAGCGTCGGTGGTTACTTCAAATTCTTTTCTGTAATCAGGGTAAGTAAGTATAGTGTCTCTTGATGCTAAGGAATTTTTTATTTTATTGAAGGCTTCTATTGCTTCTTCATTTAAATGAATTAATTTTTTGTTAGAGAGGTTTTTGGACAGTCGTCCGTCTTCCCCTCTTAAAAGGGCTGTTAAGGGTTTCGCTAATTTAGCATAGTCCTTAACGAAACGGTGGTAATACCCTGACAGACCTAGGAAAGATCGCAGGTCTTTGAGTGTCTTAGGGGTAGGAAATTGAAGAACTGCATGTACCTTTTCAGGGTTAGTTTTGATGCCGTCTGAAGAAATTATGAATCCAAGAAATTCAACTTCCTCTTTGAAAAATTCACATTTATCAAGCTGAACTTTCATGTTTGAAAACAACTTCTATATTGTTTAAATGTGAATCTTCATCTTTGCTGAATATGATGATATCATCAATGTAGACAAAGCATATTTTTCCTATATGCTCTCTCAGTATATCATCAAGCGCTCTTTGAAAAATCGATGGGGCATTTTTCAGCCCAAAAGGCAGCCGGGTGAATTCATATTTCCCGTTATTCACCGAGAAAGCTGTTTTTTCAATATCTTTTTCTTTAAGTGGTATTTGATGGAAACCACTCTTTAGATCAATAACCGTGAAAAGTTTATTTTGACCTAATTGTGCGAGCACTTCGTTAATTTCCGGAATGGGATACCGGTCAGCGATAGTGATGGCATTCAATTTGCGATAGTCGATCACCAAACGATATTTTTTCTCGCCAGAGGCGTCAGATTTTTTGGGGACAATCCACACAGGTGAATTGTACGGTGATCTTGAAGATCTTATAATACCATCATTGAGGAGTTTTTCTATTTGACTCTCTTCATCTTTGAGAGCCATTGGGTATGGATAGCATCTGGTGTAAACAGGGGAATCTGATGAAGTTCGAATCTCACCTTTTACAACGGTCGTGTACGTTAGTTTTTCGTCTGGGTCATCAAATAACTTGAAGTATTTAGTAGCCATCGACTTCATCGAATTTTTTTGTTCTGTTGTCATGTGTTCTGTTCTTAAAGACACATTATTTACTGCTTGTGCAGCGAGTTGTTTAATACGTATTTTTATACTGTCTTTAATAGTCATGTAGTCGTGTTTCGCATAGATTACAGCTGATAGTTCTTTCAAACTATCATTTCCAAGAATGCCTTGAAAAGATTTTAGGTGTGGCATGAGGAAAAATTTAATTTTTAGATCTTTTAAGCCAAATAAGTTTACAAAAGTATGGTGAGTTATTTCTATGTTTCCTCCGATAGAGTTAGCATAGAATTTATTGTCGTTAAGGATAGGGTTTTTTACTAGGGAAGGCTGGATATAATTTTTATTTGAACCTGTATCTATTAAAATTTTAAGCACTTCGCCACCATCTGATTTAACTTCGATATATGGCAACGAAGAGCTTGTTAATCTAAAAAATGAATGTCACTTAGTTCAGATATAACTTCGGTAACATTCTCTTCTATCTGATCTTGTGTTAACGGCTCTAGATAGTTATTGAAACTTTGTTCATACTGCTGATTGACTAAATATGGTGCAGCGTAATATTGTTCTAATTCTGATTCTTGGGTTGGAGGGTTTTCTTGGGATGAAGTGTTTAGATGGAAATTCCTTTGTAACTTGTTTGGATAGTTAGGTTGCTGTGGAAAATTGTTAGGTCTCTTCGGTGCAGGTGGCCAATTTCTCTGTTGCTGTGGTGGCCTGTTAACATAGTTTACTCTAGCAGTGCCAATAGTGGAGGTTTCCATTTGATTTGGTAATGGTTGTGGCCTTGGAGGTGATCTGATATTATTTCCTTGTATTTGGTTCGGGGTTTGATATTGGTAACGATTATTATTGAAGGGTTGCTGTCTAGGGATATTATTATTATTGAATGGATACAATCGTTGGTTATAGTTCATAGTAGGTTGAGGGAAATAGGTGAGTTGTGGGTAGAACGGAATTTGATTATTAGCTAAGGTGTTTTGGATTTGTCGCCTAGGAGGAAGTGTTGGGGGAGTTGGTTGATAGAATTTTTTAATTGCTCCTTGTTGACTTATAGCATAATTTGATCTATAGTTCTGATTTTCTAGTTTGAGGCACAGGTAGAGGGCCTGTGGTAGGTCTACGGGTTCACGAATCCCGAGGAGTCTAGGCAAGTCTCCTTTGAGACCTCTTACGAACGTATCGAGAGCTTTGTCTCTATAAGTTTTCGTGAGCAAGGAGAGTGCTTCAGGACCAAGGTCCATGCAACTTATTTTGTTTAAAATTAGGGATAGATGGGAATAAACGGATTGATAGAAGCCTTGCACAGTATCGTTCCCTTGTACTAGGGAAGTCATTTGGTACTCAAGTGTACCCAAGTCGCGTTTATCCGCGTAATGCAAGGTAAGGCATCGGTAAATGCATTCCCAATCGAGGGGTGTATTGTAGGACTCTAATGCGATGTCCGCATTTCCTACAATTTTATTTCGGATAACGTTTAGTATACCGAAATATTTAGGTGAACCTTTGACAGGTTCGTAGAGGCGGATAATTCGATCTACGCTCTTCTTCCAAGAGCTGAATTCTCCGGGTTGACCCGAAAAATCTCTCAGGCACCTAACTACATCCGGGACCTTGTCAAGATCCGCGAGATTAGTTCTCTGTGCTGAATCGATTGTTTGATCGATTCCTCGAAATCGATCGGAGTTAGGATTTATGATGGCTTGACTAATATCTCTCCCCTCTGTGTTAAGCACATGGTTTACAATAGATAATACCATGCTTTGCAGTTCGGGACGAGTGAGACCAGCATTATTTTGGTTATTGGTTGGGGCAGGTCCAGACGGATTAATTGGATTAATTGTAGGCCTAGCCAGATTGTTTGGGTTAGACATATTTTAGCAAGTTTGTATTATAAAAAAAATGAAATTCTTAAAATAATTTCTATCGGATATCGATGTTTGTGTTTTTTGATTAGAGTATATTACCTGATTTTAAATTATTCAATCAATATAATCTATACGATCAATATAAATTAGCAAGTTTGTATTATAAAAAATGAAATTCTTAAAATAGTTTCTATCGGATATCGATGTTTGTGTTTTTTGATTAGTGTATTTTGATTTCTTTTAAATAATAAGAAAAAAAAATTTTTTTTTTTTAAATATTAATTTTCAAAATGTTATTAAAAAAATATATTCTTAAAAATTTAAATGTCTTACAAAATTAAACTGATGATGAACATGATGTTGTGGAGCGGCAAGCAGGTATACTGCGTCCTTTTTACTTTTGGTTACTGGGGGGCCCTTTATTAATTTCTCCAACGGTTTCAATGGTTCAAATGTTTTTCATCGCTTCTGTACCACTTTGGAACTTATTATGATGTTATTTGCATTTATTGTCACTAAATGTCACTATGTGCTTCTTGGGGACTTATTGTATTGTTTATTTTACTTTATATCGCTGTTAGTACCTCTTTGGGACTTAGCGATTCACTTTATTGTCACAATTTTATTGGGTAGCCACTGTGTTGGTTTTTTTCACATGTACCGCTTGGGGACGATTAGCACTACTTAAGGGCTTTTAATTGAAAAATATTTTTGCGCGATTTATTTTGCACTTCTTGAGGGCGTATAATAAGATTTTATTTTCCCGCACTACACAATCACAGTGGCCCCACGTTGGGCGCCAATTAAAGTTTTATGTTTTAATTTTTATTAAAAAAAATAACTTTTATTTTTTTCTTTTTTATTTATTTTTGTCATTCAATTTTTACAGTACAAAAAACTGGCAGCGATTCTGCCTCTCTAAACTTAATGAACAATGTTTCCTTAAAATCTAAACCTTAAATACCTATTTTATGCTAACGCAACATAATTTGCCTTACTTCAATAATTATTTGTTTCCCAACATATTTTCTTTCTACATTTCCACGAATTGGAATTGTTTGTTGAAATGCTAATTTGGGGTCATCGCCCAGACACTATGTCAGCATTTTTCGTGGGATACATTTAAGTTAACTTGTCGTCGTTAACTTATACAAAGCATTTGGGTAGATTTTTTTTGGAACTTTTTAATTGCGATTATCTTTTATTTAAAGAAATAAAACCAATGGTTCTACATATTCTGTGATAAGAATAATTTAAAGCTAAATAATAAATTAGAATTATGCATGGCTCGGATCATACTATAAAATCATATATATTTAATTAAAACCAAAATGAAATATTAGCTGCATTTTGTTTATCTACGGATTATTTTTCAACACGTACATATTTCAAAAACAACACGATATCTAGGTTTATATCAGGGCTTATATCTGGAGTTGCAAATATTAGTATCAAGTTTGGCGAACAGAGCGTACATTTAAGTACATAACCCAGATCGTTTTATGTTCACGGGGTAAACCATATGGGTTATTACTTATTAGTGATAATAAAACACGGCTATTAACTATGTAGCTTTTTGTTTTTTTGTTTTTTTAATTATTCTTTTCAAATATCCTTAACAACCTTCATATATAAAAGAGAACAGATTTTTCTTAATTTATCTATTTTTCAAAAAGTTTCCCTTAAATACAGACACTTTTCTCTGAAGTACCTACATTTTTTAATAAAACCAAAAAAAATGAAACATAATTTTCAAATTGAACCAGTAACGGGAACAAATTTAATTAAAATCTATCCACGGGATAATGAGAATCTGCCCATAAAAATTAATCCCAATGAGAGATATTTCACAGTGTATCCTTGGTTTGAAGAATTTATAGAAGAAATTCAAAATTTTGAAGTGCGGAGCGATGATGTTTGGGTTATTACTCAACCAAAAAGTGGAACAACATGGATGCTGGAACTAGTGTGGCTTCTAAAGCACAATCTGGACTTTGAAACGGCTTTGGACATCGAACAAGAAGAACGAACTCCAATTCTAGAGTAAGTTTTTGTTTAAGTCGCAATAACATATGCTCGCTAAGCAAGATTTGCAGGTGACGAGTAATCTGTCTTTCGCGAGATAAATCTTAAATTCATTTGTTTAGCAAACCGAGGTTGTAGCGATTTGTTAGAATTCGCAGGATTTCATAATAATATATAATTGGTGGAATTAATATTGAATGCAAGGTATATGAAATCCTTCTGCACGCAGACACCACTGGAACAGTTTTCCCAGGATCCCGATTTCGTTCATCTACATATAGAACTTTTGACAATGGATGCTTTCATATGCACTTTTGAAATCCATTATGCGATGGAAATGATGCTTGAAAATCTACTTGCGTATCAATGACAAAGCTTACAAACAAAGTATAGCCAAAGCAAAGCTTGGAAATTCATTAGATTAAAGAGCTCGAGAGTTGAGCAAGGATGATGCCTAGCCAGAGTGAGGAGCAAGAGCAAAGTAGAAGCAAACAAGCTACACTTCATTCTTTTCTTTTTAAATATTTTTCTTTTCTTGAATACAACGCACACGTTTAGTTAAAAATCGCAGCGATGAGAGCAGAAAAATAAAAACATGTTTTCAATCGACGCATTGCTAACTTGTTGACTCTTTGCTTCATCATCGAACGTCGCTCCACTCTGTGTGCTATCCTTTAACTACATGTGTTTAATTTCTACACTTTATTCTTTGCTCTATGCTTTTGCTCCATGAATCCAGAAAACAGGATTACGACACTTCTTTGGTTTTCTTATTTTATTGGCTGCACCATAGAGCAAAAATTTGCAAATTGTTGTTTGTGGATTAATGGATTTTAATCTCTGGTGACGTCAATAAAATAATACAAAAAAAGCAGTGTCCAAATCTTCTTTTCTTTGATTCATTCTTTTGTTAACTCTCTGCTCCACTCGGTACACTAACTTACCTTCACTTTTTTGAACAACCGAGCTTAAAAGTTAGGAGTATTGCGATCAGGTTGAGTACAAGTATGGCAGCATTCTTTTCTCCTCTCTTCTCTTAACTATATATCTCTTCTCTTTCTTTTCTTGTTTTACGCTGTAGTATTTTCTGTTATGCATCTTCACCATGCCACGGGTTGTGTCTATGGGGAGGCCGATCATAACTAACAGTCAAGCTTCGATAAGGCTTCTATAAGTTATTTTACCGAAACCTTATAGATATCGTCGCATTTTTTTTTTTAATTTCGCACCTTCTCTTATTTTGACACTTAAGCACTGAATTCTGCAGCTGCAATGCAATTGCCAGATTCCACGCTTTTCGTTCGAGAAAAGTGCATGCCAGGCGTCGATTATCACCTCATCGAGTATGTAAACCATTATCTTCGACCTTCAGAGAACGCCTAGTGTAGATACCTAGCATTAGAAATTACTGCATTATGAGCAGCTGCAAAATCTACCAGCAAAAAGCCGTATATCATATAATTTCGTGGCGTTGAGGCTGGCTATATATATACAAATAACTGAATACTTAAAATCCTTGCTTGGACATGGACTTATATTACCATTTGATCCATTAACTTCAAATTTTTGTTTCAGATCTTGTACTATTTTACCACAAGAACGGCCAAACTCACTTGATGAAATTACCAACATGCAATCACCACGTATTTTAAAGACACACCTTGCCATGCATTTGCTTCCTAAACAGTTATGGACCGTTAAACCTAAGGTATATTTTAATTCGTTACTTTCAAAATTTATAA